>CM072061.1:9297082-11996249 GCA_036785405.1 Coenonympha arcania
CAGATTTTTAATGTATACTTTAGTTTATATATAGTTATTAACGGCCTACAAGCCGTATTTAGGTGATTTTGAACGAAGTTTTATGCAAAAACTATAAAGACAATTATGTACTTTCAAATTTACACGTCATGTATTTTGGGTCTTTAATCTAAAATCGCTAAGAAGCAGAAACATGATTGGATAAAATTTTCTCGATAGAAAGTTCTCCCAAAAGTTGCTCCAAAATCTCAGTTTTTCTAGTTTTTATCGGACACTACATTGGATGTAATTGTAATTTTTGTTTTAAAGTGTCGGTAATAATAATATCCAAAAACGCTTAAAAACAGATTTTTGATAACCAGCTTAGTTTTTGAGTAATTAGGTAAAAGGTCGTTTTTCTGTTATATTCTTCCGCGACGCTGCATGTCGCACCTACCAAATCTCCGTGAGAGTGAGCAAGACAAAAATAAATTCAATGAATCCCCTTAAGGTTTTCTTATAATAGTTTCTAATTATCGTTGTAAAAAGAAATGGGCAGTATAAGTACTTACGTAGGTACCAACTAGACTCTACCTATTGGCCTTTACAATACATTCATTGTCTGTTACTTTGTAACTTCTGGTTTGTTGTCTTTTACAGTTATATTAAGGAATTTACGTAGGCACATATAGTAATTGTACAACATTTAAGTTTTACACAACAAGAGAGCCAGCGTGCGGCACTTGCGTATAAAGGCAGAGTAATTACAGCACTAGCCAACTCAACTCTAGCGTCATTATTCATCATTTTACGACTCCATGAGGTATAAATATTAAAGTTGAGTCGTATACTTGAATTGCGAACATTTTCTTTTTAATGGTAAGTTTAGATTCGAGTAAACGGTCCCGACCAGGAACATATCTGCTCGATGACCACTAAGTATGTACACGCAGGTATGGATAGAGAGCCATAGGCACCGCGTAAATATTTATCGTCTTTTAATTACGTGTACCTAATTACATCGATTCTTTATCGATGCCGGCGCGGCCCTAACGTCAACCCCAATATAAACGCGCCTCGATCACCACAAGTGGAATGTCGTTTAATCGCTTTGCAGTGCCGTCGTTTTACAGATCCCTATAAAATATTAAAGATAACAAAGAGTGGATCTGAATGTCGCTTCGTGAGGAGCTCGGGTGTGATTGAAGGTTTATGGCTCGGCTTCGATAAGTGTAAGCTAGTGGTCTCAAGGCGCAATTGTCCTCGAGACGTATAGTTGTTATAGCCACGTCGCACACGGCTCGTAAGCGTAAGCATAGCGTAATCCTCGCGTACGACGGCGACGAGAGCAGTACGAGCACGTACATTTTCAAACATGTATGCAGACGAAGCGGTGTGGCAGCGAATCGCAGGAAGCGTAATATTCATATTTTTATGCGTAGCGTCATACGATACGCTTACGCTTACGAGCCGTGTACAAAGGGGCTTAGGTAGGTACTCGTAGGTACTAGCTCTTCGTGGCGTGATGTGAGGCGAGAGGTGCTAATTACCGAATGCAAGACCGAACTAACCGAAATTGAAACTATTGAAACAATATAGCTCGTGTTGTCTTTTCTAATTTCAAAGTTTGCAGAACGGCTGCGTAATGAAGGCCGCGGAGGCTATGCAAATGGAATGATGCCGAAAACTCAAGTAAGTATTTTTAATGGTCTTGCGTCATCGACGTTTGAAAACTTGAATTTTTATTATCACTTGGCATGTATACAACCGCCAGCCTTGATATGTTAATCAAACAATAGACTAAAATCAAATAACGCAACACAAGATCAATAAGGTTTGTCTCGACAAATAAATTGAATTCTCTATTGTTGACACAATACTGTAATTGCTATGCCATAAACAGGTAGGTGGGTACTGGGTTGGTTATACGAAAACTACTCGTCACACGGTCGTCCGCAATTTTGAAACGACGAAGCATTCCATCGCTGACTGCTATGCTGACAACTCTGTTGGTACCTATGAGTGTAGGTATACAAAAGGAAAACGCGACTAACTGACTAATCTAAAGGTTCAAAGGTAAAGGAAATCTAAAGGCACAGTTCAAACTACTGAATTGATCACGCCGAATGATGCAGATATAGCTTATTATTTAGTTTATTCATTCGTCATATTGGAAATTTAACCCCTAAGGGGGTAAAATAAAGGTCATGCGTGAGAATAACTACGGGTAAACTATATAGTAAAATAAAAACCCCAAGGTAATAAGGATTCTGGATATTTATTGATTTTTTATGAATTTGAGACTTTACGCGCGTTGAAGTCTTTTGTATGAGTTCTCTCTTTTAGGGTCGATAATATTTATGTTTGGTACTCACTGACTTACGCGAATACTTATATTTAAAAAGTTCAAATTTAACATGAACTTAATCATTTTTTACACAGCGAACTAGCATAGATATATTTATGTGTACAATACTTTGATTTTTATTTTCATTTTATTACTAAGTTAGAGCCATATGCAGACCCAAGAGCTTTATTCGGCCGCGAGCTATTTTATATCCCCCAAAAATATTTAAGTAATGTAAATATTCAAATTCGGAAGCCGATAACCGCAATCAAACTTTTTTTCGGGGTACGTTTCAATTAAATTTTATTCCTCAATTCAGAGGTCGTCATAAAACTTTAGAGTTGGACGAGTAAAGACCATTGAGGAACTCCGAATTGATATTAATTCAAATAACTCGGGTTAAAAAGTCAGGGTTTTATGTGTGCTGTAAAAGTTTATTGGAGGGCTTTGTGGTGAAGCGGACGCGCCGATAGGCCTTCGTGCGGGTGACGGAACTCGCCGCCTGCGCTGCGCCCGCGCCGCTCGCCTTTGTGCGGATCCTTGCCTCGCTGACTCGCTGCACGCGAGACGCCCGCACAAGCCACAGTAGGGTTAGTACAGTGTGCCTATTCCGAGTTTTTCACTTATTCGACAGCGAGAGCGTTAACGCGAATTTGTATAGATAGATAGATAGATAGATAAATACTTTATTGCACACCACAGAATAAAAATATAACAAAAAGAAGAAATAATGAAAACACAAACTTAGGAGTACAACTTGGCGGCCTTATCGCTACATAGCGATTTCTTCCAGGCAACCAGTGGCGTGAAGGAATATTTTACATTGAATACGAGGTAGGTGGTGCCAGAATAAATAAATATAATAAACTACTTACAATAAATTACCTACTTATAATAAATATAACAACAAAAATATTAAATATACTTGTACATATCTATATTATTCATAATAAATATAAATATAAATATAAATGTATAGGATTGTTGTAGCGGCATCTATTGACACAATTTGTAAACTACTCCAATCCCATACAAATCGGCGTTAACTCTCTCACGATCGAGTAAGTAAACATATTTTTTAAAAGTCGGAATCAGCACACTGGTTTTTGTACCTACGTACCTACTTCGAGTCGACTCGCACCGCACAAACGACTCGAATTCTTCCATACACTTACAGCCAGCGCTATTTTTAGACAGCCGAATGTTAGTGACTGTAAATGTAAGGAGGAATTCGATTCGTTTGTGCGATGCGAGTCTCGTCGAAGTTCATAAAAAACCTGTACTAACCCCTCAGATGCCACCGCATATTTCTGTTTTTCTAAATACAGAAATATGCGGCAAAGCCGTATTCACTGTACAAAAATAAACCTACATAGGTAAATAGTTAGGTAGGTTTATTTTTGTACAGTGAATAGAATACGACTTTGCCTGTGTGCTTTACGTTTCTTAGGGTTCCGTGCCAAAAGGGTAAAAAGAAAAACGGGACCCTATTACTGAGACTAAGGCTAGGCGTACACCAAAACCGACTTTGTCGGCCGATGGCGGACGGAACTACTCGGACGAGTAATTCGGACGTGCATGTGCTTACACACGTGCCGACATAGGATGTTGCCGGTCTTCTGTTCTGTAGTTGACTGTGCGGCTTAACAGAGTGGTCTTAACGAAATTGGTCTCTTAAGTTGCTCCATTTTTTTTTAATGTCTGCAACCGCCATATCCATTTCCGACGCAACTTCAGCCCATAGCCGTTTCGAAACATCTCGATTATTGTAATTTTTTTGAATGTTTATCTCACAGAGTTGGTCTATTATAAACACAACTAATTAATTTTTCAATATCCATAGTAACACGTTTAGGTAGTAAACAAAATTGACGAAAACAATCACAGAATACAATTTACTCACGAAACAACAGAACAAAGACGGAATAATTAAATCAAACTCATGCAGTTTGCTCTATAGTCGCCGGCAGACTTGGCGAGAAATCCCAACAAGTTCGGACTCGGCGGTTGATCGGCCGTCATCGGGAGTTTACGGGCGATGACGGTTGCAGTAGTGTACGCGCACGCATTCTTTTACATACGTTTGATTTGATCGGCCGAGTTTGGCCGACGACGCCCGAGTAAAGATCGGCCGATAACGGATTAGGTGTAAGCGAGCCGTAAGACTTCGCCGTCCGTCCGTTCGTCTTGGATGCAATTTATATTGCGGTAGTACCCGCAGAGATTAGAACGCGAGGATCATTTATTCGGAGAAGTGAGCGATGTTTTCATGTCATAAAAATTCATTGACATTTAGAAAATGGTGATGACTCGTAGCTGCTGCAAAAGTAGCAAATACGACAATATTTTTAAATAAATGCATGAGATTACAGAGATTACCACGCCTGTAGGTAAAATAATTGGTCAAGTGCTAGCCGGCCGCTGTCAAGACCAATTCTCAATAGTATTATATAATGAACTAAACACCTTTGCCCACAAAATAACAAAGCAAGCAAAAAATCTGCGCTTGTTGTATGGGAGCCCCCTTGACTATTTGTTTTTTTTTTTTTAGTTTAATTATTTTTAAAGTTAATAGGTACGGTAATAGAAGCTTTAAATATTCTATGAACATTTTAAGCGTCTACCTGTTGCCGTTATCAATATCGAGCAAAAACAAGCAAAAAATCACGTTTCTTGCATGGGAGCCCTTTTTATTTTAATATTATTTTATTCTATCATTTAGTAAGTATTTGTTGTTATTGCGGCAACAGAAATACATTATCTGTGACAATTTCAAGTCTTTAGCTATCATGATTCAAGAGATAGGTACAGCCTGGTGACAGACGAACGGACGGACGGACAGCGAAGTCCTATTAAACCCAAAGGTTCAAACTGGACCCCGTTTAAACCTTTGGGTACGGAACCCTAAAAAACTAAATAAATGTTTAATTTTCACTGGGTAGTTATGCATCGGATAAGTATGCATTAATTCAATGGGCAAACTACAGGCTTGCACTAGACTATACAGTCAACTTAAAGGTCCAAGAGGCCACACGCGACTTCAAAAGTGCGGCAATAAATACTCTGTCAAAGTTCGCATACCCGAGCCATCGCTACACAATTTTTCACGCACACTAGCATCCGACATCATACAAATTTCAAATGAACACACTCACACTACAAGAAAAAGTTGCCGCACTCCTCAGACTACATTAATAAAGGAGCGTAGGGCTCTATCTTATAAATCTATGTCTGTCAAGCATGTATCAAATTATTGAAACTATATTTAAGTGATGTTTGGGACTCTAAAGCAGCGTTAATCTATAGTAGTTTAGGCATCGGCCCCTTATTGTGGCACCCTGGCTCGAAACTTAGGCACGCGCCTCTTTTCAAAGATTTGTGCGTTTGAGGCCACTAAATATCTCTTGTTGAGCGCTGAACGCTCCACCTCCAGTATAAAGTAACTAATCTATGCACTCCACCTTCCATAGCCCTACCACCCCTGTAGGTTTAAGAGCGCCACGGAAGACATCCATTCGGTTTAAGTGACTTATTTATACCTACTTACTTTAGAATCGAAGAACTTTTTGTTCATGTTCGTAAGATTAATCGTGAACAATCGATAACAATAGTATCGAACTGCTGTAATAATTATTCTAGCTTTACGAGCTTTTGTGAAATAGTGATAACAATAATAACCTGTTAAGTGCGAGTCGGACTCGCGCACTGAGGGTTCCGTACTACAACCGGAGGAATAAAACCATAAAAACCACTTTTCTTATCGAACCGCAAAACTAACTTTGTTTTTAGAGGTTTTATTGTAAATATCAAAAAACTACTTATTAGATCTCGTTCAAACCAATTTTCGGTGGAAGTTTGCATGGTAATGTACATCATATATTTTTTTTAGTTTTATCATACTCTTATTTTAGAAGTTACAGGGGGGGGGGACACATTTTACCACTTTGGAAGTGTCTCTCGCGCAAGCTATTCATTTTAGAAAAAAATGATATTAGAAACCTTAATATCATTTTTGAAGACCTATCCATAGATACCCCACACATAATATGGGATTGATGAAAAAAAAATTTTTGAGTTTCAGTTCTAAGTATGGGGCACCCCCAAAATTTATTACTTTTTTTTTAATTTTGTGTGAAAACCTTAATGCGGTTCACGGAATACATCTACTTACCAAGTTTCAACAGTATAGCTCTTATAGTTTCGGAAAAAAGTGGCTGTGACATACGGACGGACAGACGGACAGACAGACATGACGAATTTATAAGGGTTCCGTTTTTTGCCATTCGGCTACGGAACCCTAAAAAACAAAACCCGCCTGAGTTAGTTGTGAGTTTCTTTTCAGTGCAGAGCGCGTTTGAACCCTCGTAAACTTAGTTTTAAATCGACTTGCAATTATCAATCTTATACATCACAAATATCACCTTTCACATTGACCTTTTACAAGAACCTGTGTGCGTTAGGCCTATATGAATTTATTTAATTAATGAATTAAATTTGAATACGATAGTCATTATAATCCATTTTTAGTTTTTGACCGTCTTGATTTCCACACAAGTTTTTTGTACTTATGAATTTTCTTGTCCCTGACAATAATAATTTCTTCTATTCTAGGGCAGACGCAGCCTACTTCTCATAGCTGCCAGACTCCGAGCTATTGGTATCTAGACCCTTGGTGTTCGTAATAAAGTCGTGCGTTGTAAAGTTCTGCTGGCTCAATCGCAAAATACCAGATTCGCAAAATACCAGATTCGCAAAACAACAGATTCGCAAAATACCAGATTCGCAAAATACCAGGGTACAAACTGCAAACCTGCTATCCGAACCTGGGCGGTAGAGTTTTGACTTTTCATAAGATCCTATTATTAGGCCTATGAGAGAAATAAAGATTTTCATTTTGATTTTCAAACGAAATAATCGTGAGGAAACTATCCAAACGTACATGCCTGCACAGAGAGTCGCAGCTGTTCTCAAAGCGTGAAGCTTTCCAATTTGTACCTACTTGAGTTGGCTATTGGCAAACCTTTCTCGTTCGTTCATTCGTTCTTTTCAGCCGACGGACGTCCACAGCTTGACAAAGGCCGCTTCCTGCCTCACGGTCCTACGCTGCTTGTATCCAGCGCTTTCCCGCGACCAGACCATCTGGTCAGAAGTTGGCCAAAATCCCGTGTGGGGTTGCCATTCCACTTTGGGTCCCCGCAACGACAGTCGGTTCTTCGAGCTAAGTGCCGCGCCCAATGCCACTTTAGCTTCGCGATACGTTAATTATATCGCTGACTCTGGTTCGTCTACGGATCTCCTCATTAAGATTTCACGCAGAGAAACTCCGAGCATAGCTCTCTCCATCAGTCAGCCCCCGCTGACTGACCTATGAGACTCTAACCTTTTTATGAGACCGGTGCATTGTAATTTGAAATCGAATTATACCTACATCTAAAGACTCAAATAGGTATGCTATACGATGACAAAACAAAAAGTGGTAACAATAACATAGTACAATTTTTAGCATTCCGTACCTCGAATGAGGTAAACGGAAGCCCTAAAGAATCCCTTTGTTGTCCGTCTGTCTTATGGCCTATTTTCCAGGAACGCGTATAGCTGTTATCACATTGAAATTGATATCAAACCCTAAAAATCTACAATCCCTTGAAGGTGCAAAAAATTCGACTTATGACCATTCAAGTACAAAAAATTGCGTAGATATGTCCTATAAACGCAGTTTTTTGGGGCTCGCAAAGTCAAAACTTTGGAGTAGGTACTTTTTGTGCACCTGAATCATGAAAGGCAAGCAGCAAAGTACTATAACACAAGGTACGTTAGGTACGGTAGGTACGGTAGGTACGTGCCTTAGATAAAAATCTGAAGTTGTGAATATATTAGTACCTAAGTATCTCATAATTTTTTATTGTTTTGTAACATACTAGCAAAATATGTAAAACTTGAAAGCTATGGTAGCAATAACTACTAGCAAACCTTATAAAACTTTTGTTATATTTTCTTTTTTTTACGGACCTCATCCAAGCTATCACCGTGGTTTAGTGAATCATACCTACTTTGTATCTTTCTTTTTGAAAAGCACATAATAAAAAAATCCAAAAAGAGACAGCAACTTAATATTATAAAGACACAAGTTTGTATAAGTGTGTTTGTTTGTTAGTTGTTACTCTTTAACGCAGCAACTAATGAACTGATTTGGCTGAAATTTTATATAATAGATAATCCACCCTGGAGTAAGACAGTAAAAGCTAAAAGGCAACATTTTATCCCGGAAACCATTATTAATATTCACGCGGGCTGACCCGTAGGCGTCCGCTGATGTTTAATTAAACGGCAGAAATTAGGTGGATAAATGCGTGATGAACTCTAGGGGTCTCTCTGTGACTCTCCGCTGAGGGGTTACAATAACTCTTCCAAGTCCGATTACATCTTTGGCTGCATTGAAAATTATTTACCATTAGGTTAAATACAAATTCTTCCATTTTGTTCAAAAAGTGATATAATGGGTAAATAATATAAAATAATGGGTAGGTGTATGACTAATGGTGAACGTTTTTCCACAAACCGGCTTGGCGACGGCACAGGTAAAATAAAAATAAAAACCCCTTTTTCACCAGGGCCGTCGCCAGATGCGTCCGGAAAAGTGGCGCAAAATAAAAAATGTATAAATTTATCGTTTGTACCCGAGTCTATTTATACCTTGTTAATAATATAAACAATCAATATTTATTATAATTGGTATCTAAGTAGAGTTAAATGCAACTAGGTATATCTACCTAGGAATTGAACGTAACATATATTATAAACATGGTTTTTAGAATAGATAAGTAAATAATAAGTATCTGATATAATTATTACTTTTAAGTAGGTAAGCGTGAGTGTGTTAATTTTATAACACAGTTTCACAGTAGGCTAGGTTTATTTCTTTAGATTTTCAGTTTCTTTCGATGTTAGATACTTACTTACTTACCCGAAAGCATAAGTCTCTATAAAAATACCTAAAGAATGCTTACCGTATAAACAAATATAGTCCGTAGATACGTGCACTTAAATTATATGAAAAACGACAAACATTTCAGTTCACAACACTGCGTTCAGTACACTCATAAAGAAATTCGGAAAAATCCTTCCAAAGTCATTCAACCCGACCGCAACTCAAATATTAGGAGATCGCAACCGATTTCATAAAATCTGTCTATTTGTCACATAACACAAATCAGTGCTGACGTGCCGACTGCATGACCAACTACCACAAACTCGACCGCGCTACACCTCATTAGCATGTTTACAAAATAATATAACCACTGCCTTAATGTTCTCATCGCTCAACATTGGCCTGTATGCCTTGAACATAAATCAGAAGTTGCTTTACACTTGAAAAGGTGCTTCTGAAAGTAGTACGCGAGAAAATGAACCTTTTGCGAAGTTAACAGGGTTGAGTTTTTCGTCATCGTCATTTGGAACTTTGCGCGGCGAGAAGTCATTCTGGCTCCGCCCCCGGCGTATTGACACACATGGCGATTGGCGGCAACACCCGACCGTTTCTTTGACAATCCTGCGCAACGTCGACACATCGTTGATGCGGTTAGTCAATTATATAGACACTTAATAATTCAATAAAGTATCGGCTCCACAAGAACTTTATTTAGTGTGCCAGAAAATGCATATTAATATTACGTTTAATAATACCGTGGCGCACAGCCGTGGCGAGATTACTTTTAGATTAAACAAAGGTTTCGATTCTTATACCTACCTACTTATATCTTATAGTGTGATGTTATGAAATGGTGACAATTGCATAAGTATAATACTGTAAGTTGATGTCTAGATACAATAATATTATAATGGAGCATACTAATTACTAGCCGTTAGGTACCTATAGGGTACCTACTATTATGGTATTCTGTGATAGATACCAATCTGAATGTAAACTGTACAAATCTCACATGGCATTGGCAAAGTGCTCAGTGCTGCAGGTTTAGCACAAAAAAAAGCAATGAAAGAAAACAACAATGTCAAAAACTACAACTCTGGAAAAGGAAATAACGTTGTTGAATTGGCTGTGATTTTCTTCAGCATTCGTTCATAAGGCACGTATAAGTACAAGCAGATCATTAGATATTGAACATTTTTTGCGAATACTGAAAAATTAATTTTACGACTAAGTAGGTACTTAATATTGACTTAGAGAGTAAAATTGGATGTAGTTCAAAACACAATACGGTCGATAATCGTGAAATTAAATTTACTTTGATGTTGAAGTAGGTACATTCAATGTTACACTCTAAACCGATAGATGAAAAGTTAATTTTTCAGTGTCATCTAATTTTTATTTCATTTCTTGATTCACATCAGTGTGTGTGAAAACGTTACGTGAATAGCCTCCCAGAAGATTAATATAATTAAATGAATAGGATGGTACGTAGGTACCTAGATACTATGTATCATATTATCTCAAAATCAAAGATATGAACTTTCCCATGTATACGTATTAATAATGTAGGTATAGTAGGTACCTATAATATCAAATAATAAGAACTCAAAAAGCGGTCTCTCTTTATCTTCACATAGATAGGTAAGTACCTACTCATTCCTATGACCCTTTCTTATCGAGAGCTTAATGAGCCACGAGAAATAAAAGGAAAGGTCAGCCTACCTTTTTGTCTAACCTATCTACACAGATTCTGTTATAGATACATACCTATTTTAAGTAATTCCTAAGTACCAACTTTCAATAATTACAAACTACATATAATCTATTTCCCGCGGTGGCATTCACAGCGCACTCTACTACTCGATAATCGAGAGGAGAGAGGCATATTTGCGACGCTTGGTACCTAATTCAGCAGTTTCAGCTGCGGCTCCCGATTTTATTTATATAGGTAGGCACCTAAAGATCAAGTTTAAATACAGCAGCTGTAGCCAAGCTATAATATACCCTAGATATCCACAACTAATATTTAAAACAAACAATTACCTACAGATTCTACATATAGGATACCAACTTGCATTTTTTTGCATTGCGTGAAAGCGTGTGGTGAAAGCTCTACCGACTATGAGTTCTCTTGTCCGAAAAATGGGCTTTTCTATTTCAACATTTTTAGATATTAGTGTTTGTCAATTGTTACTTCACTTTACAAGAAAGTAACGATTTAATAAATCTAAAATTTATTAGTCTTGTTGAGTCTATTTTAACAAAATAAGTATTCAAAAATATGAGCCAAGAACTTGCAACAGGCTACGGCCCTGACCTCACGATTTTCGAGATTTTCACGTGGCGTCCATGGAACTAAAATAAAATGACATTTACAACGACAGTCATTTGCAAATTCCAAATTGGAATGAACCTTCGAGGGAGACGCTTCAAATCAGCACAAAAAGGCAACTGTCAATTGTATATAGTATATTTTAGTCCAGCATACTAATATAATAGAGGTCAGTGCCCCAAAAGCAATAAGTAGGTAGTAACTAGCACCTACCCAAGTAATAAGTAGTCATACAGTACGATCCGGATCTTCGAATGGTCCCCGAGGAGGGCCTAGTCACTAGCCAGCATTCCGACATACCAAACTCGCCTCACCCAGATACGGCCTACCGGCCAAGTGCTAATTGAAAAAGGAAACTTCAAACAACGAACAAGCTCAATGCTCTCCACAGAACGTTTCATTTTTAAACACTCGGCCGTTAGAGTCGATCGCCGAGGTTTATGTATACCTACCTAGTACCTACCTAAGTGTGTGCCTGCTGATACAGTTAACTAAGTAAAATGGTTTCTCAGTAAACCAACATCCTCACTTTCACGGCTTAGGTGCACGAAAGCAGCCGCTAGAAAAGTTAAACACTGCAACGTCTATGGTAAAAGTAATCATTGCTGGCTAGCACCTAGCTCATTTCTCCTAAGAGGTAGATCTGCCTAAACTAAAATAAAAAAATACATAAAATTACTAAGGTACAATGTTAGTTTCTAAGTACCTACACGCAGATACATCCTATCCTACATTTATGAAGTAAACTACTATTACAGATATTAGGCCTACTGTATACGTCGAGTAGGTACTACATAATGTCGCGGGCTTTAACCCAGGACGTATATACGCAATTACTTGTCCCTGCTTTTCAGGAGACAAAAACTTGATAAGTTTTTATTCACTGGATCTCTTCAACTGAAATTATTCGCACCTGTCTTTAGACATGTGCGTCTCATGAGACAAGTGATACTTAGTTAGAGAGATCCATTGAATAAGAACTGATTAAGTTTTCTTTGTCTTCTGAAAAGTATAGGTACCTACCTAAGGGTATTAGCTTATACGCCCTTCTGGCTTGAAGCCCGTGATATGTAGGTACACACCACGTAAACACTTAATCTTCAGATAGGTAACTACCTACCTACTTGTTGTTAAAAGTGAAAATAAATAAGAAAGTATTAGGTACCCAAAATTTATTTTTATTATATTTTATCTGATATCTTACTTATCTATCGGACGCTAACTGTACCTACGTAATAAAATTCCAGCCAAACTCAAACGTTGAAACGTTCATTTGGTCCTATCAAATCACACAGTGTGTGGAAACGTTACGTGAACGCCCCCGAGTACCTAAATAGATATGGCATGGCTATCCTATAGGTCTACTTATTTTAAACTTATCCCTCTGCATCCAAAGCAATAATCACATTAGCGGCGCTAGCTTTCGCACCATTGCGTTAACTAATTCTTAATAATTTAACACATAAAACATTATTACCAAAGAAATGTGTATTGGACATGTATTAGAGTAACTTGTAAGCTTTCACGCCAGCTGCGAAGAAAAGTAAAGCGTCGCACGCGATGCCTTCACGTAGTGTTTCCTCGGCGCTGTTTGTTCGGAGCTCCGTGCTAACTCCGCCGTTTAAACACTACGTGCTAGCAGACAAGAATTAACTTTTCATATAAATAAAATTCACGGTGCTCTAACCTCATGAAATTAACACCTTGGCGTAAATACTACTTAGTCTCGTTATCTCATTCCATACTTGACGGGGGATTGGAGGACTACTCCATACAAACGTAATACTGCGAAACCATTTACAATTTGGAGCATATATTATTTCCATACTAAGTAAGTAAGTAACTGTTGCGCGCGGCTGCACTCGCATGAATTTCGGTTACTCAACTTTACAAGACAGGCATATATGGTGTCGCATACTTTTTTTAAACTTTTAAAGGAAAACAATTATTTCATTCCAACAGGATATCTGCGTTACTTTGACCGTTTACTTACGCAGCGCACGCGACGGAAGCTCTCCAAAAGGAACAGTTTTTCCCGTTTTTGCAACATTTTTCATTGATGCTCCTCTCGTATTGGTCACTTAAGACCATTAATGCGTTGGAATTATGCTTGAGTCAAAATTGTCAATTTTCGACGTAACATAAGAGTGTCATGGGTTCAATTATTGATTAGATAATTGCTATCATATTATTTGGCATTTCATAATCTAAATAGTTTTTGTCTCAAAAATATTGGAAAATATGTGTATAACTTTCTCATTAGAAAGTTTAAGGTAAAGGCTAATTACTCACTTAGCGGTGGAAGCTGTATTTTGATGCAAGATATTTGCCATGTTTCATAACACAAACTTATAACAATGACATATTTAGAAAATTACACTAGCGGCACGCTATGATGGCCGGTTTGACGTTTGTCCGCTCATGAAGTTCCGTATTAATTGATAACGACTTTGAAGGAAATAATTGTATTACTTTATTGACGATAGTGATGTGCAGAGATTCATAAATTTTATCGAATGTAGTTTTAGGTTTAGGACTCAAAATTTATTTATTAAATTGATTTCTAAAATGTATACAAGTGTAGAAAAATCAGTTTGCACCATTTAAGGGGTGAATGTACTTGTGAATATGAACAATTTTCACTATGTGGACAAACCTCTGAAATCGCAAAAAAATATCAGCTGTTTCATACAAAAGGTAAAATTTTTATTTTTATATGATATATACCACAACTCGGCATTTGGTTTTCTAAATTGAAAATTTCTTTTTTGGTATCTTTTGTATTCATATGTTTCTTGTGTGCATATAAAGTATGTATATTCATTTTCATTCAAATATTCAGTTCGTTCAAATAAATTAAATAAACATTTACATTTTTGTTTTATTAAACCTATTTAATCAGGTACAAAAACAAAACTTAATTGTTTTTTGTTCGAGAATAAATTGACATTCCACATCACTATTGTAATGTGTCAAACCGGCCATCATAGCGTGCCGCTAGTTTAATGACATTTACTAAAAAATGTCTCAAAAAAAAAACACGATTTTCCTAGATTTTCATTCAAAAACCATAAACCGAAAAGTGACATTTTTAGCATTTTTCGATAAATTAAACACTATTGTATACAATAATAATTTTTAGTATTATTTTAGGATTAAATCCAAGATATTTTGTTATTTCTGAATTATAGTAATTTAATTCAATTAATATTCAATGTCACTGGTTATTTACTATTTTAATAAGTTGTATATTTATTTTACTATAAATTTTTTTGTAATACCATTTTCCGCGCAAAATTGCGTCTGTGGGGACGAATTCCTGTTTTGTATGGACCGAAACGCTAGGCATGCCGCGCTGCATAAACCTTCTTAAAAAAAGTCGTAGAACACAAGTTGTTAAGAGCTACAGGCCGAGAGCGATATGGTATTTTTTATATAACCCTGTATTATATTTTTTAATTTTTACTGACGAGAACTTATTTCTGAAGATTTTTTTTTAGCAAATGCAGACTTTTAAAGAAAAAGTAAGTAGGCATTTCCTAAAAGGAAAACAGATGGACTGTATCTACCGTAGGTGGCTCTAACTACGTTCTAAGGGACTTTTAACTTGGAACATAATTTGGTTTCATTGCGGTTAAAAATGAAATACGTTACGACTTTTTCAGTGTTAAAGTACAGAATCTGTATCATGCTATTTTCGATCATTTGTTCCTAACCAGCATGTGTACTAAGTGTCTGAGCTACTACTAATAAGAATGCTTATTCCGCCTGCAAATCATTTTAAGCATCCTTTTGACGTGACAACGTCTTATAAATCGATAGAGCCGGTTGCACGCACGAAAAAACATGACTCATCCGGCGTTACCTCGCTCATGCGGCGTTACCGGCGTTACCTCGCGAGCGCGGAACGAGCGACAAAGAAGACGTTGTCACGTTCAACTATCGTCAGTAAACCGACTTTACAGGCAACCAATTTTTTTTTTACGTGACAACGTCTTATAATTCGATAGAGCCGGTTGCAGGCACGAAAAAACATGACTCATCCGGCGTTACCGGCGTTACCTCGCTCATGCGGCGTTACCTCGCGAACGCGGAACGAGCGACAAAGAAGACGTTGTCACGTTCAACTATCGTCAGTAAATCGACTTTACAGACAACCAATTTTTTAAGCATGTGTAGGGTATCTGTATATTTTAAGTTCGTGTGCACATAATATCACATCTCACGTTATAAAAATTTATCGACATTAGCGTAAGCATTAACGTTACGCTAAAGATAACAGTTCAAAAACGTACGTGTTGGAAAGTCAACATCAACATTACAAGTTAATAAGTTAAACTCAACATAGAAACCCGTCAAACATTAAAACTCAAAATGTTCCGATTTTCACATCCAAACGGTAAATCGTCATAAAACGTGTGTTATCCTAACATGAATTCAGAAATAAATCATCGTGATTATAGTCAGTATCCGGACAAAGATTTCTAGCTAGTTATAGGTACCTTATTTAGATACAAGACGAATCACGTAGCTGTACCTAATAGGTATCAAATGAAACTCAAATGATTTATTTATTTCATATAGGCCTTACTTGTTGGCCCTTATTTATTATTAATTTATTTATTATTAATTTTTTACAGAGGTACAAAATAAGCACAAAAGTTGAAGCCTGTGACCTCCACACTAGGATCCCCTGTGTTGTGGAGATCACATCCTTCCATAATGATACAAAACAATAATATATTAAGTGTGTGTGTGTGTGTGTGTGTGTGTGTGTGTGTGTGTATGTATGTGTGTGTGTGTGTGTGTGTGTGTGAATAATATATGAATAAATAATATATACGGGACATTTAACACATCGCAATCTAGCCCCAAAGTAAGCGATAGCTTGTGTTAGGGGTACTAGATAACTGATAAATATACAATATACATACTGATATACATAAATATATTATATTGAAAAACACCCAGACACTGGAATACATTAATTGCTCATCACACAAACATTTACCAGTAGTGGGAATCGAACCCACGACCTCCGACGCAGACGGCAGGGTCGCTATACCACTACGCTATTCGGTCGTCAAATATTAGGAAAATAATATAATAAAGTATACTGTATACTTATTATTAGTGATAACTATTTTACAACTTAAAAACTAAGTGTACGAGGGTTCAATTGCGTCTTGAACTGAGAAGACGCCCACAACAAACTCAGCCGGGTAGATAAATATCTGCGTTTAAAGGAACTTGGATAGGAATTACAAAATAAAATGTTGTTTAACAACAAAAAAAAATACCGACAACACCGACAAATGGAATGGACATTCTTATCTTTTGCAGTAAACGAAGATTTCTCTCACCGCTTCGGGTTTTCTGTTAGCTCTGCCCTGCCGACTGCCTACCTAAGTACCTCTACGGTGCGTAAACTTGTAAACAAGAGCTCGCTACATCTCCGGCTATACTTACTTACTCGTTCGCTTTGGTGTTTAAACATGGTGACATGAAACGTGTTCGATAATTATTGGAAGGATCAATACTATTCGTGGTTATACAAACAATTGTTTTACGACTGTCTCGCGTCGGACTATGCTTTACGTACGTTTCTATTTGAATCTTAAATTACCTTACTTGTAATGTAGTTTCATGAGAAATGCATTTACTTAGTTATTTTCCTTCAAAATATTTATTAGGTAGGTAACACCACAGATTACTAGGTAACACTGATAAATAAAAGCAGGATATATGGGCATCCGAAACGATTTACGTAAACCTTTTTCGTACAAGAACTCAACAACTCCACAACCTTGTGCCACCTTCACCTTTCTACCATAGAACCGCGAGACGTCGAGAGAATTGGCTTCCCTATGTGGTTGATGTCCAGCGTACTCGGACGAAACGCTTTTCTTCTACGTTTCTGATACGAACCGCTAAGGCGTGGAATACCCTTCCAGCTTCCGTGTTCCCAGCCAAATAAAATCTGGGTGCCTTCAAAAGAAGAGTGAATAGGCATTTTCTAGGCAAGCGCGCTCCATCCTAGACCTTATCATTTCTGTACATCAGACTTGATTGTAGTCAAGCGCTAGCCTATCAATTATGAAAAAAAAAATCAAGCAAACAGCAGCGCCATCAGCTGTCAAAATTCTTCTTTAGGTGGCTGCTGAGCGAACTTCAACATGGCCTTATTGTTGGTGACAAAACAAGCATTTTTTCGCGCCGTCCTTTCATAGTACGCAATACGTATGAAGTAGTTTTTGTAACAAATGATAAAATGAGCAAGCTGCAAGACCACCTGATGTTAAGTGATACGCATGTCCATGTCAGATGCGTCCCACAATTTTTGTATTGCAATGTCATACGACACACTGCACTGCGCTCATCATCCTTAGACGTCAGTTCTTAGATCTCATTTTGTCCAGTAGGTAATCACGTCAACGTAGTGTCCTGCAAACAGAAACACAGTACCTACTTACATTTCTGCTTCGCGGTATACTACTCGAACTCCGCAACAAGAATCTTACCACCAGTGTATATAAGTATGAAAGTAAGTAAGTAGTAGGTATGCTGCTAATTCAAACTACCGCAAAGGTACGGGACGCCCTTGCCTAGGAGATGCCCAAGTATTCACTCCTGATATGAAGGCCAGCTCCGAGCTGTAAGTGGCGGGAAAGACAGTGGTGCCTGGAATGGCATTCCAGGCCTTTGCAGTGCGTATCAGGATCTTGTCAATTATTTACTTGTGTCGGCGAAAACTTAAGATATATCCCTACTCCCTATTCATAGACGTTGTTGCCCAACTTTTTTTTTCGAAATAGTTTACTCACAATAAAAATCTGATATTGCTAAAAATACTTCGTGGGAGGCATTATGCAAATCACTTTACCTGTAACCTGTAGCGAACAAGACAAATACAACTTGTCCTGCCCGTCCTTCGTTTGCTTAGGTTTACGACGGGTGTGTAAAATATGATTATTTCTGCCCCCATTAAAGGTGCCGAATGCTAAGTTCCTACGCGGAGCTAGTTCAGAACGATTGATTTTTCTTGCAAAAAATATACAGGGTTAAATAAAAAATACCCGGGGGCCTACCATTAATTGTAATATTGTTTTGACATTTTCATACAATGTCAGTACGAAAATTTTAAAACAATACTAAGTACAATAATATTACTTTAAGCCTTGGTGGTAGGCCCCCTGAACGTGTAGTAGGTACCAAGAGCTACAGGATAACGAACTATTTACACGTAGGTACGTGTTATATACATATATATTGATCATTTGATATTGCACAAAATATTAAATTACAAAGATAGTCATAGACCAAAAGTTATTAGTAAGGGCACAGTTTTTCAATCGCCAGATAATCGTTAACTAAGGAATAATTATGACGTTTTGACAGTTTTTGTAAAAATCGACCCAATGTGTATTATGAACTTTCTGGTATTTTTTACTTAACCCTGTATAGTGGTATCTAACTAACTACTGCTAAATAAAGTAACATTTTGGGATGATCGAGATATTGCAAAAAACGTAGGTAAATAAAACACAATATTAATATTAATGCTTATATTTTCTTTTATTAACATGAAAAAAAATAACTGTTTAAAGTAAGTGAAAATTTGCATAATTGAATTGATTCAATAGGCTCAGCAGCACTACTCCCTCTAGGTCTCACTGAACAATTTAACAACTCTCTTCAGCACCCGCAGGCGCAGTAACATCGTCCTTAAGCCCCTTCGCACACAGGTCGTAAGCTCAGTCGTAACTCGTATCGTAAGCGTAAAGTTACGACGGTACGCGTACGAGACCTGCAGTGTTGCACAAACGAATCGTCGCGTAGACGTAGTAGTACTAGTAGTATACAGGTATTCTTCAACCATTTTGATGAATTCAATTATTGTTTCAGTGACAGAAGGGCTGGCTCATTTTTTTGCGCAACATATCAGCCTAGCTGTTAAACGCGGAAATGCTACCAGTATACTTGGCACCATTCCACGCGGGCAAGACTTGTATAGTAATTAGAATAGGCTAGTGATAAGATTTATTGTAACATTTCAATAAAAAATTAAATTCAGTTAAATTCCGGTGTTTCATAGAAAATAATGAAAACCCAATGGCGGTTCCCAATATTCATCCTTGGTTTGCCATACTAGAGATACAAATTTGTATGGAGCTAATGTCACATCGATATCTCTAGTAGGGCAAATAGAAGATAGATAGAATATTAGGAATTTAGTCGTAGCGTACTGGCGTAAAAAGTTATCATTCCATTATTTTCTTTTTAAGCACCAGAACTGAACTTAATTTCAATTTCCATTATGATTTTCCATTTTAACTTTCAACTTTCATTATGACTGAAAAAATAATTGAATTCGTCAAGCTGGTTGAAGAATATCCTTGTCTATATATATAATCATTATACATCCACGCGACGATCCGTTTGTGCACTGCAGGCCTACGCGAAGCGTTGTAACGATACTCTTAAGATACGTCATACGATTACGCTTACAACCGTGTGCGAAGGGGCTAACACGTCTAAACTCACAACACATAACATACTCTCTTACAGACAACGCATTGGGAGCAGTGCACTGGAAGCCAAACTCGATATATTATATCAAATAGATTACAATCTTCTATCATCTATAACCCTCTTATTCACATATGAATTTATACAGTCTATAATATTATGCCCACTGCCGCACACAAAGAAGCCCTTATAATAATAGTAATATTATTAATATAATCTTTTATAGCAACATAAGATTATATCATTATTACATAATATATAATTATAGTTAAATCAGCATTAACTTAACAAATTGAAACATGACAAGCTAAATAGTGCGCCTTTATTGAAAAACCGGCCAAGTGCGAGAAAACTCGCGCACTGAGGGTTCCATACAACAAAAGAAGTGAAACTTTTAAAAGAATTACTTTTGTTCCTTGAATTATAATGAACAAGTATTTTTATTGACAAACCGCAAACCTAACTTTGTTTTTAGAGTGTTATTGTTAATATCAAAAACGAAATAGATACTAGTTTGAGCTGATTTTATTTTTCCTGTAAAATATACGACAGTTTGCCCAATAAATCAAAATTTATCAGTCATAAAAATAAATAAAAACTCTGTATCAGAATATACAAGTAACTACCTTTCTTATAACATCCCACTCACTAAAATAATCGAGTGTGACAGACGGACGGAGAAAGTCTCACCAGGGTTCCATTTTTAACCGACTTCAAAAAAAAGGAGGAGGTTCTCAATTCGTCGGAATCTTTTTTTTTTTATTTTTTTCCGCACAAACGCTTAAGCGCCGCAAATACTCAGTCATTTGTAAGGACTACGATTTTGCGGCGTTTGCGTTTGAAACGCTGGGCCCATGGTCATCGGATACTAAAAAATTCATGTATTTTTTTTATGTATGTTCCCCGATTACTCGAAGATGCGTGGACCAATTTCGTTAATTCTTTTTTTGTTTGATAGGGTATAGTTCACAGATGGTCCCATATTCATCAAGTCAGGATCTGATGATGTGATCCTGGAGAAATCGAGGGAACTCTTCAAATTTTATAAGCACACTTGAAGTGATTTGGGTAATGTTTGAAAGAGTAATTTTCGAGGTAGTCTTATGGTCATTAGGTCAGGATCTGATGATGGGATCTTGGTAAAATCGGGGGAACTCTTCAAATTTTGCTAGTATACTTGAAGCGATTGAGGTATTTTTTATAGTTACTATTGCATTTCCTTGCAGTCATCAAGTCTGATGATGGGATCTTGGAGAAATTGAGGGAACTCTTCAGATTTTAGAAGCATACTTCAAGCGATTTGGGCAATTTTTCCAATGCCTTGCGCATTAGTTGTTTTCCACTAAAAAGTATAAAATAAAATGGAAAACTCTTTCCAAAAAACCAACTTCAAATGCCACTACAAAGAATGAAATAATTTATAATGTACACCAATTCGAAGTCGGGCAATGTTTCGTTCATTCAATAATAGTCCTTCGTATTGTCGATAATTTTGTCGTTTCTTTGCACATCAAGTTTTATAATAAGAAGGACTATTAATGATTGAACAAAACATTATTTATTATTATTATTATTTATTTATTTATGTACCAGAAACTTAACTAAAAATAATTATACAAAGAAAAGACGTGCACAAAGGACAGCTTATCTCTACTGGAGAGATTTCTTCCAGGAGCCCTTGAATGTGGGAAAAATAAAGTTTGGAAATGCTGAGTAGGTACTGAAAATTGTATATTACTATTGATAAAATATAAGATATATATATATACATATATAAACAATATAAATAACTAGTGATAAAAATGAAATACATAACATTGCCCGACTTCGAATTGGTGTACATTATAAATTATTTCATTCTTTGTAGTGGCATTTGAAGTTGGGTTTTTGGAAAGAGTTTTCCATTTTTTACTATATATTATTACGGTTTTTAGATACTTTGGTATGGAACCCTAAAAACCGTATCAAGCCATCTTATGCTGTCTAATTGAAAAGGCATACTAATCAGTGGATAGCTGACAATGATTAGCCAGTGAAGGTGCACCATTTAAAATAAACAAGTCGCTACCAACAAAAAACAAAAAAAAACCACGTTCCTTGCAGAACTGGAAAATGAATATTGCACATTCTGTTACTTTATTCGTCTGCTTTACATATCTACTATAGAAATAAAATAGTTACATAACCATCCTGCGTAAAGTTGCGCGGGTCTTTTTGATAAATGGGAATTGTTGACACCGGTGGTCTGTACACTAAGTAATAAAAAAAAATCGACCAAGTGCGAGTTGGACTCGCGCATGAAGGATTCCGTACCATTCATCTATAGATGAATAGCGTATCTATAGCGTAGGGAGATGATGATGTAGAAGCCAGAACTGTCATTAATACCCTACTACTACTTTGGTCCAGAACTCTCATTACTACTCTCAATACTACTACTACTCTAGTATTGACAGTTCTGTACCATCGACCAAAAACAAGCAAGAACATGACTTTTGTTCTATGGGAGCCTCCTTTAATGTTTCTATTTTTAAAAGCTTTTATTTAGCTTGCAGTGTATGTGTGTATGTAAGTATTTTGTTCGGGTGGAATCTTGCAACTTGATTTTGAAGCAGATATCTTCAACCGATTGAGCTGAAATTTTGTATACACGTTGAGTTTAGATGACAATACAATATGATTAGTAGTGTGACGTCATTATGAATCCAATATGGCGGAACACACAAGATGGCGGACTAGATTTTTTTTTAATTTTTTAGTATTTGTTCTTATAGCGGCAATGGAAATTGAAAATTTCAAGTGTGTAACAATGTAACCAATGTGTAACTATCACGGTTCAAGAGATACAGCCTGGTGACAGACGGACGGACGGCGAAGTCTCAGTAACAAAGTCCCATTTTTTACTCTTTGGGTACGAAACCCTAAGAACGCATTCCATTTCCACACATTTAGGTATAACCCGTTCGCAGAAGCTTTGTCCATGAGTACCAGTCCCGCTTCAGATGACCGCGTCCCGCGATCGTTTGGTCAGTGCGACGAGTGGCATAACTTCTGCGAACGGTTTATATGGGACGCCCTTCTATTTTTGCATCATGCGATGTAGATCGTGTATAATTATACAAGCAGTTAATCGCCACCGCCGGATATTTTTTATGAGAAGAAAAATCAAAAAATTTTAATCGGAATTCCAAGTGTAACTTGCGAAGTGTCCACGGGTGTAGCGTAGCGTACTGGCTTGTTAAACGTGAACGAGCCGTAAGCCCCTTCGCATACGGCTCGTAACCGTAAGCGTAGCGAAATCCGCGCGTACGACGAGACCAGTAAGAGCACGAACATGTTCAAACATGCCCGCAGAGGAAGCGGTGTGGCAGCGAATCGTAGGCGTAGTTGTCATATTGTTATGCGCAGCGTCCTCACGATACGCTTACGCTTACGAGCCGTGTGCGAAGAGCCCAAGTGTCAACCAATCATAAACAATAATCACAATCACCATGTCGCTGTCTACCTTCTTCCTACCTGCGACAGTGTGCTGTAGGACAGACATAACATGTATATAAATCATTACTTACTTATAACACTTGTAGCAATTAACATTGAAACGAAAAAAACTTTTTTTGTATTTTTCTAGGTAATTAACATCGCATTTACAACGTTATCGGTTGACAATAAATGCAAGTGGTCTGCGATCAACATAATATAATCACAAAAGTTTTAGTGCTAGTAATTACGACGTTTGATTTACTTTTTTTCCCAAAATTAATAATAATACATAATTACCTTTTTATCGTCATACAAAAGCGGTCCTAAGCATGAGCCCGATGTAAGAAATCACTTGGCACTATTAAAAATCATGCCAAGCCAATGCATACATGGATTAAAAAAAAAAAAATTTGAAAAAATATAAAGCACCCTACTTGCGGGTCCTTTGACGTGGTACTTGTATGCCGAATGCTCGCGAACGTCGGCGTACATATTTATTTATTTAGTATTTAAGTTTGATAAAGGATGATTTCAAATGAAACCTTTTTTTAATTAAAAAAATGATTTTTTATTTTTATTTTTTAACAGGAGATAGTAGGTATTGGGTACTTTAACTGGTTTGCTTTTGTAAGACGATAAAAAAGTCACCATGTATAATAATTAAGTGATTCCGATAAACAATCTATTGACATTATTTCGTATCGGTCAAGTTAAATGTCGGGTACGTAGCACCGGCACACCGGCGGGCTAGTCCCTGGAGGAGGTGTCCATGGGGCTGGCGGGCTGCATGGAGGGCGAGGGCGGCTGCGCGGGCGGCGCGAGCGGGGCGGGCAGCGGGACCGGCTCGAGAGGCGCGCGCGGCGGCAGCGCGCCGGCGCCCGGCACCGCAGGCTTCACGAACCGCTCGTTGGCTCTTCGCGCCTGTTTATATAAATAAAAACCTACTTATTATAGTGTCAAAGTGGACTACAAATATTTCCATCAGCTTGAGCCTTAAGGTAAGGACATAATCAACGTGTGAGATCGGTGTGCACACTTGTCCCATGTATGCGTTCAAACTTCAACGTAAATAACGCAATAATAAAAAACGTAAACGGTCGCGAGAGCGGCAGGCCGGCGGGCGCGGGCAGCAGCGGCGACGCGTACGGCGACAGCGGCCGCGACCCGCCCGGCGACGTACCTGTGAGTTGAAGTGCAGCGAGGGTCGCGAGAGCGGCAGGCCGGCGGGCGCGGGCAGCAGCGGCGACGCGTACGGCGACAGCGGCCGCGACCCGCCCGGCGACGTACCTGTGAGTTGAAGTGCAGCGAGGGTCGCGAGAGCGGCAGGCCGGCGGGCGCGGGCAGCAGCGGCGACGCGTACGGCGACAGCGGCCGCGACCCGCCCGGCGACGTACCTGTGAGTTGAAGTGCAGCGAGGGTCGCGAGAGCGGCAGGCCGGCGGTTGCGGGCAGCAGCGGCGACGCGTACGGCGACAGCGGCCGCGACCCGCCCGGCGACGTACCTGTGAGTTGAAGTGCAGCGAGGGTCGCGAGAGCGGCAGGCCGGCGGGCGCGGGCAGCAGCGGCGACGCGTACGGCGACAGCGGCCGCGACCCGCCCGGCGACGTACCTGTGAGTTGAAGTGCAGCGAGGGTCGCGAGAGCGGCAGCCGGCGGGCGCGGGCAGCAGCGGCGACGCGTACGGCGACAGCGGCCGCGACCCGCCCGGCGACGTACCTGTGAGTTGAAGTGCAGCGAGGGTCGCGAGAGCGGCAGGCCGGCGGCCGCGACCAGCAGCGGCGACGCGTACGGCGACAGCGGCCGCGACCCGCCCGGCGACGTACCTGTGAGTTGAAGTGCAGCGAGGGTCGCGAGAGCGGCAGGCCGGCGGGCGCGGGCAGCAGCGGCGACGCGTACGGCGACAGCGGCCGCGACCCGCCCGGCGACGTACCTGTGAGTTGAAGTGCAGCGAGGGTCGCGAGAGCGGCAGGCCGGCGGGCGCGGGCAGCAGCGGCGACGCGTACGGCGACAGCAGCGGCCGCGACCCGCCCGGCGACGTACCTGTGAGTTGAAGTGCAGCGAGGGTCGCGAGAGCGGCAGGCCGGCGGTTGCGGGCAGCAGCGGCGACGCGTACGGCGACAGCGGCCGCGACCCGCCCGGCGACGTACCTGTGAGTTGAAGTGCAGCGAGGGTCGCGAGAGCGGCAGGCCGGCGGGCGCGGGCAGCAGCGGCGACGCGTACGGCGACAGCGGCCGCGACCCGCCCGGCGACGTACCTGTGAGTTGAAGTGCAGCGAGGGTCGCGAGAGCGGCAGGCCGGCGGGCGCGGGCAGCAGCGGCGACGCGTACGGCGACAGCGGCCGCGACCCGCCCGGCGACGTACCTGTGAGTTGAAGTGCAGCGAGGGTCGCGAGAGCGGCAGCCGGCGGGCGCGGGCAGCAGCGGCGACGCGTACGGCGACAGCGGCCGCGACCCGCCCGGCGACGTACCTGTGAGTTGAAGTGCAGCGAGGGTCGCGAGAGCGGCAGGCCGGCGGCCGCGACCAGCAGCGGCGACGCGTACGGCGACAGCGGCCGCGACCCGCCCGGCGACGTACCTGTGAGTTGAAGTGCAGCGAGGGTCGCGAGAGCGGCAGGCCGGCGGGCGCGGGCAGCAGCGGCGACGCGTACGGCGACAGCGGCCGCGACCCGCCCGGCGACGTACCTGTGAGTTGAAGTGCAGCGAATGTCGCGAGAGCGGCAGGCCGGCGGGCGCGGGCAGCAGCGGCGACGCGTACGGCGACAGCGGCCGCGACCCGCCCGGCGACGTACCTGTGAGTTGAAGTGCAGCGAGGGTCGCGAGAGCGGCAGGCCGGCGGGCGCGGGCAGCAGCGGCGACGCGTACGGCGACAGCGGCCGCGACCCGCCCGGCGACGTACCTGTGAGTTGAAGTGCAGCGAGGGTCGCGAGAGCGGCAGGCCGGCGGGCGCGGGCAGCAGCGGCGACGCGTACGGCGACAGCGGCCGCGACCCGCCCGGCGACGTACCTGTGAGTTGAAGTGCAGCGAGGGTCGCGAGAGCGGCAGGCCGGCGGGCGCGGGCAGCAGCGGCGACGCGTACGGCGACAGCGGCCGCGACCCGCCCGGCGACGTACCTGTGAGTTGAAGTGCAGCGAGGGTCGCGAGAGCGGCAGGCCGGCGGGCGCGGGCAGCAGCGGCGACGCGTACGGCGACAGCGGCCGCGACCCGCCCGGCGACGTACCTGTGAGTTGAAGTGCAGCGAGGGTCGCGAGAGCGGCAGGCCGGCGGGCGCGGGCAGCAGCGGCGACGCGTACGGCGACAGCGGCCGCGACCCGCCCGGCGACGTACCTGTGAGTTGAAGTGCAGCGAGGGTCGCGAGAGCGGCAGGCCGGCGGGCGCGGGCAGCAGCGGCGACGCGTACGGCGACAGCGGCCGCGACCCGCCCGGCGACGTACCTGTGAGTTGAAGTGCAGCGAGGGTCGCGAGAGCGGCAGGCCGGCGGGCGCGGGCAGCAGCGGCGACGCGTACGGCGACAGCGGCCGCGACCCGCCCGGCGACGTACCTGTGAGTTGAAGTGCAGCGAGGGTCGCGAGAGCGGCAGGCCGGCGGGCGCGGGCAGCAGCGGCGACGCGTACGGCGACAGCGGCCGCGACCCGCCCGGCGACGTACCTGTGAGTTGAAGTGCAGCGAGGGTCGCGAGAGCGGCAGGCCGGCGGGCGCGGGCAGCAGCGGCGACGCGTACGGCGACAGCGGCCGCGACCCGCCCGGCAACGTACCTGTGAGTTGAAGTGCAGCGAGGGTCGCGAGAGCGGCAGGCCGGCGGGCGCGGGCAGCAGCGGCGACGCGTACGGCGACAGCGGCCGCGACCCGCCCGGCGACGTACCTGTGAGTTGAAGTGCAGCGAGGGTCGCGAAAGCGGCAGGCCGGCGGGCGCGGGCAGCAGCGGCGACGCGTACGGCGACAGCGGCCGCGACCCGCCCGGCGACGACACGCTGCGCGACCGCGCCTGTTGCCATTCATAGTTATTAATATTCCAGCCAACTACAAAATCAAACTGCAAACCTAATATTTTTGCCTTTAATTATTTGGCAATATTTAAATATCTTCAATTACTGCAACTTACACATCTATTAAAATCACAATAGCATATTTGCGGGAACCAATAAATTGAGGTTTTCGGAAATATGCAACTGTATATGGAAATTGGCTGAACAGTGTACACTGTACATACTTATATTTTTAAAGGATATCAGAGCCAAATGAGCCAGAAGAAACCCTCAAACTTTATCGGTCACAGTATTTCTAACATCTGGTCGTGAACCAATATTTCCATTGACAATATTCAATATAAGCTATTGCCAGCGGCTTCGCAAGTTTTCGGAATAAAGCAGCTTATGTGTTATTCAGGACTACCTCCATGATTTAAGATGATAATGATTCAGGGCTATGTTCCAAATTTTGTACGGGGTATATCCATTCAAAATTTCAGCCATATAGGTTTAGTAGTTGCAGCGCGAAGAAATAACAAACTTCAATACAAACTTTATAATATTAGTGATTGTGTGATGAAGATTTCGCCTTATTTGCAGCTATTTAGAATTCCCTAGGAAAATGGGTAAATGTTATTGCTTAGCTCTTGTTAATATACATATACAACGTGTAAAGGAAAAGGGAAATAATATTCAAGGGTGCATAAGTACACTAGTAAGGGAATCAACTTGTAAAATATTGAATAGAAATATGCACATTTATTTATCCATACTAACTAATGCAAAAGATTCTAAGTGTTTACTTATGACAACCCTATTATTGAAGTTGAATGACCCAGTCGCGCGTAGTTACCTACGCAGTCGTCAGCCGCGCCGCGCGCGCCAACGGCTGGGTGGATGGCATGACGGAATCGGTCGTGTTCTTTCTTAGGTTCGGTGAGACTACTTACTACTAATTGTAGTTATTATTTTATCATTTTTACTACTTACCAATAGCTGGCACGCCGACAGTATCAGCTGATGTGTGATGATGACGACATTAAATGACGTTCTTGTACTATTTAACTGATACACACACACACAATAACACACAATAATTTATGTAGGTAGTAGGTACCTACACTTTAAACAGACTTCATTAGGTTTTCATTCCTACACTATCACGATAATATGCAGTTCCATTGACACATTGTGGGTTCTAATCGTTCTAATGCACTTTAAAACTAATCCGAACGTTTACGTCTAGTTACTTAAGTCTTCTTTTGATGTAGGTTAAAATGTAATCACAAAGCAGACCCGAAGCTAATCAATGTTGGGTTATTATTATTTGAAAGGTTCAAAATGTCGACCTTCTTTTTCCATGCACAGAGTTGCTCGCCGTTCAATCGATGCTCTGGTGTTTTGTAGCATCTGTGGAGTAACAGTCATGAATGCACTACGAATGCGGTCTACCATTTCTTCTCTAGTTTCACATTCGACTGCATAAACGAAATTTTCAATGTAACCCCACAGAAAGAAATCAAGTGGTGTGAGGTCCGGCGAGCGCGGAGGCCAGGACACTGTCCCTCCCCTACCGATCCACTCCGGAAACCGACTGTTTAAATATTGTCGCACACGTAGCGCGTAATGCGCGTAATGCGTCGTGCTGGAACACTACGCCAAAGTATTCCAGCACCGATAACTGTTCCATTAATTGGTCGTCCAAGTAATTAGACAGATGAGACAGGTAGTGTTCGGCATTGAGGCTGGCTGGGAGGATTGCAGGTCCAATTATTCGATCACCAATTATTCCAGCCCACACGTTTATCCTCCACTGATGCTGGAAACTGCTCACGCTAGAGGCGTGGGGGTTATTATGAGCCCAAATGTGCTCATTGTGGAGGTTAAGTAAACCGCTCCTTGTGAACGAGGCTTCGTCAGTCCAAAGTATTCTCGCCGCGAATCCGGGATCAGTCGTGACGCGGTCTCTGTACCACGAACAAAAGTTGACTCGTGCAAAAAAATCTGCCGACGTCAGCTCTTGTGTGCGACGGAAGTGGTAAGGGTGCTGACCGTCGACATTCAGCGTCTTCCACACCACCATGTGATTTATGTTGAAAGCAGCCGCAGCACGGCGAGTGCTTGTACGCGGATTCTCTTGAAAATGTTCCAACAGCTGCTCTTCAAACCTTGGATCACGGGTCGTCGCACGACCAGAGTCTCTGTGTGACGGGTTAAAAGAACCAGTCCTATGGAGCCGCAGGCACATGTTCCGAACGCACGCGTAGGACGGCATTCGACGCTGTTCCTCGGGTCGTCTACCAGCAATGAATCTACTATGATAAAGTCGAAGAGCTTCGCTGATATTTCCGTCCGCAGCCCCAACGCACAATATCATTTCATAATAATCACTATTTGAGTAGGAAATACTTCTACGAGCCATAATACTTTTACAAATAAATATGTTTATGCGTAGACGAATAACACCCAACTGACCAAAATTAGCTAAATTCAAAAAAAAAATGGAAACAATTTTTTAGGGTCCAATTACATCATAATGCAAAAACCCTGAATATTGAAACTTAGTTGTTTTTTTATTATTAAAAGATTTTAATTACGTACACAACAACTGACTTTATAATTTTAATTAAATTCTAAGACAAAACAAGTGAATTAATTAATAAGTTCAATCATTACATTATTATTCATTTTAATTTAAAAAATAAAAATTACGGAACCAATACTAAAAAAAATAATAAACTTAAAAAGTAGCCGCAAAGCCTTTGTAGACATGGCGGTGTCCTAATTGGCGGCTGGCGGCGTCTTTTGTCGGTAAAACAGACTGTATTTTTAAAATAGACCTTTTCTTAAGCCTCTTCACACTCGCGTTCGGATTCGCAAACGGTTCGGGGGTTTGAATCCTGCAGTCCGGCCACCTCTGACGTTTCACTGATGGTTATGTTCGTTCAAAGTGGGCTTCGCTGAACTCTTAGGCATACAAACTTCTCACTAGATATTATGTTTTCCTTTGCCGCTATGCAACTCCTAATTAGTCTCTCAAAACGCAGATTACTGTGCTGATAGGTCAGGAGATGCGTGATCGCAATTCAAACCTGCGACACACGTCGCAGGTTTAAATTGATTTAAGAGGCAGAGGTGTTAACGACTGGGCTATCACTACTTTATTGTTGAGTTGTACGAGTAACTCGCGCAAGTCTGAAGACGGCTTAAGTCGTTTGAATTGTGCTGCTATACCGACAAATTCATAGATTAAGTAAGTGAAAGAAGTCACTAATGTGTGAAATAATAGTGACCCCTTAGAGTGTGTCCTGTCAGAGGAAAACGCATGATTTTTGTTTTCAATATTTCTTTTTTGTAATCACAGAATTGATCATTGTACATTATCTTCAAAATCAATTGTTATTGAAGGCGACAAATTAATTTTGTAACTTACTAAATTGATTATTTTGACGAAAATTTTAATACAATTCTATGGCCCTTTTGATTTTATTAAAAAACAGGCTTATTATGACTCCGCTACTAGTCAAACAATATGTATCATAAGACAACATTTACTTTAAACTTACTATTTAATAGGTAAAAAAGAAATGTAATGTCTGTTCTGTATTTAATCTGCACCAGGCACTGCACTTAATACCTTGTTTTGTGGTTGTAGTACGATGACCTTATTAAACATATGATTTTAGGGCTGCACCTGATTTATTTCAGAAAAAACTTTGGCAATGGTTTATTCAAAAACTATTATGGATTCCGTTTCAAATATAAGGCTTAGGGATTCCGTTTAGGATACACTTACGTACCCTTAAATTTTTTTCCCATTTTCATTTACACGTTGTATAGATACTTACACTTAATGCCTCATTGAACTGCCTCTCTTCCTCCATCTCCAACGACGACTCGCTTTCAGACAGATGGCGGCACAGCGCTTCGCGGCGTTCCACCTGTGTTCAAACGATATTCATTATGCACCAAACACCGATAACGAACCTGAGGATATGGCCATCAGAACATTTTAAGCAAAACTTCTTCATACAAAAAAATAATAATAGCGCCGTCTGTCAAATTTCCCACTAATACACTACAATATAAAAATAAAATATAATATGTCGGGACATTACACACACATCGCAATGTAGCCCCAAAGTAAGCGATAGCTTGTATTATGGGTACTAGATAACTGATAAATATATATACATACTAATATAATTAAATATCATATATTGAAAAACACCCAGACACCATGGCAAACATTCATGCTCATCACACAAACATTTACCAGTAGTGGGAATCGAACCCACGACCTCCGACGCAGACGGCAGGTTCGCTGCCGCTAGATACGCCATTTGGTCGTCAAATATGACGGAAACATTTTCCATGAAAATGTGCTTGCAGAATCTGTAGCGGGGATCGCGCTCTATAGGCAATACTGCGATCAGCATGCTACTGACGTACGGACGGACAGCGAAGTCTAAGTAATAGGGTCCCGTTTTACCCTTTGAGTACAGAACCCTATAAAATAATTAGTATACCTCTTGTTGTAGCTTCCGATGCAAGCGCAGATTTTCCTCGCGGATGTGTTTCTCCTCTAACGCGAATCTCTGTATCTTCTCTTTGTTTTCATTTTGGGACACTGCCAATTGATTCCTGCAAAAGTTATATGTATTATTAAAGATTTTCATCAACTTATCATGCATACATACTTAATTTAAAAACGTGTAAGCTATTTTTAGTGACCTGCAATTTAAAACTATGAAAGACTTTCAAATTTAAACGTCACGTATTTTCTAAAATAGCTGCAAAACAGAAACACGATTGGATAAAACTTTCTCGATATAAAGTGTTCCCAAAAGATAAATCTCAGTTCTAATTTTTATCGGAAACTACACTTGATATTACTGTAATTTTTGTTTTAAAGGTGTGGTATGTCCAAAAACACATAACGGATTTATGATAACTGGCTTAGTTTTTTAGTAATTAGGTGATTGTCTTTCTGTTATATTCTTCCACAACGCTGCACTCACCTACGTATTCGTAAGAGTGAGGACAAAAATAAATTCAAAGAATCCTCATAATATCAATATTACCTTAACTAATTATCTTTTTGATTAGTGTTTTACACACTTAGGATATAATTCCTATAATAAATTTAAATATGAATCAAATTTTTTTTTAGTCCTGCCTAAGGACCTAATAGTACCTACGAATCGAAATTTCATCTCAGAGGGATATGGCTCGTATAGCTCAGTGGTTAGAGCACCCAGCCGCGAGAGTTTTGGTACGCGGGTTCAAATCCCGCTGCGAGTGAAAAATTTTGATTCGTATTTAAATTTATAAATATTACCTTAATTTCACAACCTCGGAGCGCAGAGTTTGAATGTGATTACTTAAGTTAGACGCTGTGTCACCATTACTGATGTCCCTGGCGAGGTACAACATAATTAATATAGATCAAAATTACTGCACAGACATATCTACAATGTGTTTTTTTCTAGTTTTTTTTTAGTTAAATTATTTTCTACTAGTGATTACGATTTTTCCCTAATGCCTAGGAAACAATAAATTTTTCGATAAAAAATAGCCTTTGTGTTAATCCAGGGTTTTATCTATCTCCATTCTAAATTTAAGAAAAATCAGTTCAGTAGTTACAGCGTGAATTATTAACAAACACACTTACACGCAAACGTTCGCCTTTATAATATATTACTGTGATATGATTATAGGAAGTAGGATTTATCTGCCAATAATATCAAAACTTATTAACTAAGAGGCTGTAAAACACCTTGTGAAGATTTTATTTCATGATTTTTTGTTAAAAATAAGATGCGAGAAATTGAAATACAGGTCTAGTATTTTTTCGAAATTCGGTGTTTCAATATCGTCTGATTTACGTAGCAGTTTTTAATTATTAACATCTTAATTTATATCAATATTTCATTAATATTTCTATTTCTTCGCAAGTACGATTTAAACAACCAAATAAAAATGTAAAAAAAACTGTGCATATTTCCATGTTTGAACATAATTTTGGGAAAACATTAAAATTCACCTTGGGCTAGCTGGGTCGGACACTGGTTGATCAAGTCTTATTTGGAGTGAACGCTTTTCAGCTTCTAGTTTGTCCATACGCTTCCACAATCTGTTCACCAGAGCCTCCTGTTCTTGTTCCAACGTGTTTTCTAATTCTACCTACAGAAGGAACAGGAATAGAACAACTGTAATTGAAGGTAGGAAAGACTAATTTGTTTTGCTATAATCTGCTTCTTGAAAAGATTCTGTATGGTACAATATGCAGGAACACTGCCCATATGAAACACCACACACAAACACTTTCTTCGACGTACGTTTCGTCCCGACACCGGACATCCTCAGGAAATGTTGACTTTACAATGCCAAATCGTAGAGATCTCTACGATCAGTACGATGTGGGCAATGTTCCTGCATATTGTACTGTACAGAATCTTTTCAAGAAGCGGGTTTTTGCAACAAAATTAGTCTTTCCTACAAATTATGGATTTCCGCAAAATAACGCCTGCTTCCATTCAATATTGGCTTCTAATATTCATCATCTTCAATAGACAGACGGTTTGAACACTAGCTTTGCAGGATGCTTATACAAAACTATACAATTTGGTCAATAATGCAAATTATAAACCATTATTTGGTCTCCAAACAAGGATTTTGCATTTTACATGGCCAATTTTAAATGGCATTTACAAAAAAAATATTTAACCATTGATATGTATTATCATTATTTTCTAAGCAACAATTTATTATTAAAATGTATGTCAAAATTTCAACAACATAAAATTAATAATTCATTTGTGTTTGGGAATTGTTTGTGTGCATAGTTTGTCTGACCTTCAGAGACTTACAGGAATTATGAATAAATGAAGCAGTTATAATCAACATTTACCTTCTCCCTGCGAAGTCTTTCTAAATTAGTTTGTTTTGCAAGGGTCTCTGCTTCAAGCTTTTCTATTTTGCGCATTAATTTATTCACCAAGCACTCCTGCTCTTGCTCTAATGTCTGCTCCAAGCGGCATTTTTCTTGACGTAGCTGAAGTTAAAGCACAATTTCAATTGGCAATCTTAAAAAAATAAATAAAAATTATATTCAATTTTTCATTTAATATTAATAATGTTGGGCCATATAATATATACCACTATTCCAAAGGGTTTAATGACCATCAATATATGGAAACCTGTACCAAGCTGATTCAAATCTAAACTTCATTTTTTATAAACTGCTACCTCCACGTTAACTCCTAACAAGTTGTACCTCCCAATAAAATCTATGACAGGAAATGTATCTTGATAAGAAAATAAATTTTTGTATGCAAAGTTATTTATTATTTATTTTAAACACTATTTTAGTTTCCTAGAACATTTTGGTTTTGGTTCATGAGAAAGAAATTTCCCTATTAAACAAAATAATAGGATTTTTTTCCCAAATCTTTCCTACTTCCTATCCATGCGCACTATACCCAAATACTGTCTCAATCTGAAGCTGTACTGGAAGAAAATCCATTTGGATTAAGCGCTGCTATTGTACCGTGGTTTATTGTATGCGATAAAATTAAATAAATAAAGCTTGATAACTACTACTTTTCATGACAGTAGCCTTAATAGTTGGTGAGCCATTTGTTTTACCATTACGGCATGGGTTTTTAACCTAATGTACTTGTGACAATCACCGGAGGTCTTTATAAAATAGTTCCCATTGATTAATTGCTTATAGTTTTTGAGCTAGGTAAGTCTGCACATCAGTAGGTACGTACCTGATTCAATTTTCTGGACAGGTCATTTGTCAGGCACTCTTCCTCTCTTTCATAGTGGTGAGCAAGCGTCTCTTTTTCTTTCTTGAGAGCTTGAATTTTCTTTAAGAGAGTATTGGAAATATATTCTTCTTCTTGCTCAGCTTTAGCTTGCTGTATAATAAATAAATTTAATTAAAATTTGATTTGGGGGTTATGGGTTGCGTGCTGTATATGTATTGGGCAGTTTTATTAACCTTTAAGCAATGACATGGGTGCCTCACAGACCCCATCCAAACAAAATATGTGAATATGATTACGTCACATTGAAAGAAAGTCGCCGGAGGTCGTGGGTTCGATTCCCATAACTGGTAAATGTTTGTGTGATGAGCATGAATGTTTTCCAGTGTCTGGGTGTTTTTCAATATATTATATTTATGTATAGTAGTATGTATGTATATTTATCAGTTATCTAGTACCCATGACACAAGCTATTGCTTACTTTGGGCTAAATGAAAATGAAAATGAAAAATCTTTATTTTCACATAGGCCCAATTAATAAGCTCTTATGAAAAGTCAAAACTCTACCGCCAGGTTCGGAAAGCAGGTTTGCACCGAGAAGAACTGGCAAGAAACTCGGCACTTGCTCTTTTCAAAAAAAAAATGTCATTATATACAATTTCTTAAATAATATCAATAATTAATACATAATTTTTAAGATATCTCGTGAAGAGATGGAAATATATCCCTATCATTCCAACAATTCTTGTCATTAAAGAATTCTTCAATAGTATAGTAACCCCGACTTATTAGATGTTTTTTGACAGTGACTTTAAACCTGTGTAAAGGTAAGTCCAAAACAGACTTCGGGATCATATTGTAGAAGCGTACACTCAACCCCACAAAGGACTTCTGTACTTTACGTAAACGGTGTGGTACTACAACTAACTTGTGTCCGCCATTTCTAATTGGACGGTTACTTACATCTATACGTTGCTTATAATTATTAATGTTTTGACGTACAAAGAGTAAGCAATTATAAATATATTGAGATGCCACTGTAAGAACACCTATTTCTTTAAATTTTTGGCGAAGAGATTCGCGTGGCTTCATTTTGTATATAGATCTAATTGCTCTCTTTTGCAATACAAATATAGTTTGAATCTCAGCAGCTTTGCCCCATAATAGAATACCATAGGACATAACACTGTGGAAATAGGCATAATAGACAAGCCTGGCTGTATCAATGTCTGTTAACTGCCTAATTTTTCTCACAGCATAGGCAGCTGAACTAAGTTTACCTGCCAGAGTCTCAATATGAGCGCCCCATTGTAGTTTATCGTCTAAGGTTACCCCCAGAAATACTGTAGAGTTTTCCATTTCCAGTGTTTCACCATTCACAATCACCTTTTTGTTGGTAGCTACGTTTTTTACGTTTGGTAGTGCGAACTCAATACACTTAGTCTTTTTTGAGTTTAAAAGTAAATTGTTAACAGTGAACCAATGCGATACATGCGCGATAGCATAATTTACGTCGTCAAAGTTGTCTTTACCTCTATCAGTTTTAAAAATCAAAGAAGTGTCATCAGCAAACAATACTATCTCGCAAATACCGTTTACATGGTGCGGCAAATCATTTATGTACACTAAAAATAGAAAAGGTCCCAATATTGAACCCTGTGGCACACCCATTATGGGGGAACAACCCTGCGACTTTATGTCATTTATGCATACCTTTTGTGTTCGATCACTTAGATAAGAGGCAACGAAATCAAGAGCTCTGTCTTTGATGCCGTAATGGCTAAGTTTAAATAGTAGTGTCTGATGTTCAACGCAATCAAAAGCCTTGGACAGGTCACAGAAGACTCCGATGGCATTCTGAGACTGTTCCCAGGCATCATAGATATGGCTTAAAAGCTTGGCACCTGCATCAGTTGTATTCCTACCCTTAGTAAAACCATACTGTTCGGAGTGAAGAATTTTGTTAGAATTAAAATGACTAAGGAGTTGGTCAAGAATGATTTTTTCAAATATCTTACTCAGAGTTGGTAAGATTGAAATAGGTCTATAGTTATTGAGGTCCTGTTTATCCCCAGATTTAAATAGTGGTATAAGTTTACTATGCTTCATTAAATTTGGAAAAATTCCTAGGTCGATACATTGGTTAAATAATACAGCCATATAAGGGGCAATGGAGTCAATTATGTTAAAAACTACTTGCACAGACATTCCCCAAAGGTCACCAGTTCTTTTAATTTTTATCAGGCGGGAGGTTTTTTTTAATGTCTGCTGCAGTGACATGTTCAAATTTAAATAAGGCAGAGCACTCTTTCACGTTTTCTCTTAAAAGTTTTTGAGCTGTTGTTGGCGATGACTTTAGAGAATCCGTTAACAAAACAGGAACATTTTGAAAATAGTTTTCAAAGGTATTCGCGACCTCCAAATCGGATGTTATTTTATTACCATTTGCAACTATTTCAATCTTCGGGTTGCGCGATTTGGTTTTTCCTGCTTCCCTGTTGACTATGTTCCATGTGGTTCTTATCTTGTTATCGGATTGAGTAATTTTTTCTTTAATATGCAGTGATTTAGCTTGAATACACACATTTTTGAAAATTTTTGAATAATTTTTAACCTGTTCTAGGAAAATTGCAGATTTATTAAATTGTCTTTCGTCATAAAGCTCATATAACTTTTTTCTACTTTTATGAATCCCGATAGTTGCCCAATCGCTGAATTTTAATTTATTGTTCATAATATCTATCTTTTTAAATTTAAAAATATTATTAAATTCCGAATCTATTGCTTTAAATAGGGTTCCATAAATGCTATCAGGGTGCTCATGTTCAAAGACTAAGGCAGGAACTGTAGAAGATATTTTATCTTTGAACCGCATTAACTTATTTTTAGTTATAGGTCTGCATGTAACTATTTGCTTGAGTTTAACAGAACTATTCAAGACCTTTATTTGTTGACCAAAATGATCAGACCTAAGCTTATTTACTATAGCCTTATCCACAATCTCACAGTTACAAAATATATTATCAATGCAGGAGGCTGAGGTTTGCGTTACTCTAGTGGGCTCCTTGAACACATTTTTTAGATTAAAGCATTTAAATAAATTAAGCAACTGAACAGTATTTGAATTACTCAATAAAATATCGATATTAAAATCCCCATATACTAATACTTTTTTAGTTGAAGTCGACAGTCGCTTGAGTACATCCTCCATTATATCCTCAAAAAGTTTAAGGTCACCTGAGGGGGGTCGGTAGACACAAACCACAATATATCTTTCCATCTCAACACAAGATAGTTCTGCAATGCGTTCTCTGGAAAGACTGACAATATCTTTTCGTTCCTTACATTTGAGATGGTTATGTGTTATTATTAAAGACCCACCCCGGATTGCTGTCTTTCTTGAGAAGGCACTTGACAAAGTGTAATTATTTAAATATATTTGCAATTGGCTTTTATTTAGCCAATGCTCAGTAAGACAAAGAATGTCAATATTGAATTGATTAACAAACATTTCTATTTCATATTCCTTGCCGGGTAAGCCCTGAATATTTTGATGGACTAAACAGATTTTACAGAGCTTATCCTTTGTCGAATTATTTAGTTTAAAGTATTATTTTGGTCAACATTTACAATAGTAGGATTACTATAAATAGAGGTAAAAATAGGTAAATAGCTAGATTGTGATGTGTAAAATGTCCCGTATATATTTAAAAAAATCACCATGCCCTTTCCAATACCTTCCAGATTTTATATGACCGATTGGATTGGTGGTTGATTTGAAAGCAACATGGCAAGATATCAATATATCAAACTTGTAAAAAAAAATTATTGATATTTCAATCCACAATGATGCGCCCAACTCTGTCAAAATTAATACGAATTGAATGAAATATAAGCAGTTTTGACAGAGTGGGGCTAAATATTCAATGAGTCTGTATGGCCAGATTCCAATGAATGTGTCTCTTAGGCTCTGTTGCTTGACTTGACTTTAACCAAAACGTTATAGTTAAATAAGGGTCATACAGCGATATTTAACTATAATGTTAAGGTTAAAGGCAAGTCAAGCAACGGAGCCTAAGAGTGCTGAATACATGTTTCCAAATTAGTACCTAATAATATTATGTTGCTTTCTTTTACATTCATGGTAAATAAATAAGTGATGGCACTTATTTATTTACCATTAAAACACACAAATAATGTGTGCCGTATGAGGTACTTGAGGTCACCATCTATGAGCTGACTAAGTTGTGTCCGAAGGTCTTATATTCCAATCAGATGAGAAATGGACCTTTTATTAATATTATGTAGCTATAATAATAAATCTTTAAATAGAAAATGAAAAGAAACAATTTTTAAGGCAAAGATGTGTGATTTTGCATGATAAAAGGTATAAAATAGGATAGAATGACATTTATTTATTAATTGTGTTATCAAAACAAACAAAAAAGAAGTAAAATCTATAATATCAACTTTAAATACGAATGAATTTGAATTGTGAAAAATAATGTGAATATTATAGTCTTACTATAGACACAGAAGCTTGTCGCAGTGCACGGTTTTCCTCTTGCAATGCTTTCACTCGTAGTTTGTAAGTATCCAATTCCACTTTCAAGACCCTGGAAAACAAATAGCTAAGTAACTTATCTGTGGATAAGGTCATTACAAAAAATAGATGCAGGCTTTTATTCAAGAAATACAAGTATCTTCCTTTAGCATAACAGAAACAAATTAATTCTTAACATCACAAGAATTGATCAGCTTAAAGTTGAAAAGCTACAACAATCTAATACAAATTTTTGACCAAGTACAAAAATGTTACAAAATTCGTCAGGTCATTAAAAGAATACTTAGAATTGAATCAAGTAAAGTACCTGTTTTGTTGCTGCAAGGATTCAATTCTCTTCTGTAATTGATCGCGAGAGACCGTGCTCGGGGGCAGCATTGCGCCGCCATCAAGAGAACTTGAGTCACTTTCAGATGCGGAATCGCCCATTTTGGTGCCTTAAAATCGCCAAAATATTGTAATGAATTCACATTTATAATAAACACGTGTTAGGACAAAGTATCAAAATACCTGGAGAAGTCACTGTATCATCCATTTGCACCGATTAAAGCCAGAACTCTGAAGAGTGAATACACTGGAAGACACCGACGAAATGTCACAAAACAAGATGAACCACGAAGATATTTTGCGCTCAGTTTGAATGATTCACAATCACTTCATAAATTGCTTTACTCCAATACATAGGTAGGTTGAAATACAGTTAGAGTTAAAATATTGATATTAATAAAGGTAATTTCAGACGACCGACATTTAGTAAAGTACTTATTCTGTGCGACCGACAAAATTGAAAATTCGGATTAAATGTAGGGTGAATAAGGGTGAAGTACCTACCTACTCAGATGAATATACTACCATAGAGTAGGTTGGTAACATATTATGGTTGGTATGATCAAAGACATTATACTATAACAAGACTGAGCACTATGATGAAAAAAACGGTCCGCGTGAGAGGGCACCTCAGGTAGTGCGTCCCTTTCTAATTTAAGGTGACCATGATGAAAAAAAAATTCACAGGACAAATTATTTTTAAAAAGATTGTGTATATATTATCGGCCTACAAGCCGTATTTAGGTGATTTTGAATGAAGTTTTATGCAAAAACTATGAAGACAATTACTTTCAAATTTGCACGTCATGTATTTTGGGTCTTTAATCTAAAATCGCTAAGAAGCAGAAACACGATTGGATAAAATTTTCTCGATAGAAAGTTCTCCCAAAAGTTGCTCCAAAATCTCAGTTTTTCTATATTTTATCAGAAACTACAATGGATGTAATTGTAATTTTTGTTTTAATGTATCGGTAATAATAATGTCCTAAAACACTTAGAACAGATTTTTGATAACTGGCTTAGTTTTTGAGTAATTAGGTAAAACGTCGTTTTTCTGCTATATTCTTCCGCGACGCTGCATGTCGCACCTACCAAATCTCCGTGAGAGTGAGAAAGACAAAAATAAATTCAATAAATCCCCTTAATATAACACATGGCTTGTGCTGATTTACCCACTGATTGACTGCTGACTCAATTATCACTTCACCTGAACAATTTTGGGGGAATTTTTTTTCACAGATGGTGTCGTATTAAACATCTGCAATTAAAGTCCTACCTAACTACTAGTTACTACAAGAAAAATCTTTGATCTTCGTAATTCATGGTTACCCTACAGAATATTATTGTTGTTATTTTTACTACCCATGGAAAGAAAAGTGGCTGCCAGGATAAGATTCATTTTTGCATCTTATCACACAACATGAATTTACGATTTTCCATAAAAATCAAACAGATTTTTTATAAATCAATCGCAAATCGAAGCACGAAAACTCACCAAGCAAAACAGTGAACAAACCACCATCTTACTTTTAGTAATACCAGTCCCGAGGACAAAAATACTACTTTTACTCAATATTAATATTTTTTTCTTTAATACAACGAAATAATTCTCATTTAACACTACAGTACACGCGCCTCTAAAACGTACATTAGTGCTCGCGCGGGCTACACTTGTAGCCCATTTTAAATTGAAATATTCTGAAATGTAATCGTATGATTTTTAAATAAAGCACGTTTATTATTATAAATGACATGTATTTAGAAAACCCAAATAAAAAAAGTATATTCTCTTTCTTATAATTAAAAGAAAATTACAAAATTTCAGACTTCTCAAAAAATCACCTAATTTTTACTGACTTGAGATCAATCAATTTTTGGTGTAGTTGTATGTGCACGCGCGGGCTACATACGTAGCCCAACAACTTTAAATCCTTATTTTTCGCACATGCGCGAGCGTCGAGTGCTCACGCCACACTGAACGCGTCGAGCAACAACCAATCGGAGCTTAGCTAGAGGCTCGAAGTCAAATCGCGTGATTTCGCAAAGATATGAACAAAAACAATACCCTGGGCTACATATGTAGCCCGCGCGTGTACTCTAGTGTTAAAATAATTACTATATTAATTATAACAACTGTAGAAATTTATTAAAATAAGTTTCAGAGTTTATAGATGTTTCGTTTTAGTATATTATAAAAAAACAAAAATAAAAAATCTACCGTTTCTACCAAACCCAATATTTAGTTGAGATGGCAAGATGTCAGACAAGGACACGACGACCAAATCTATCCGTCTCGCTCAGGACCGCTTTTAGCTAGCTACTGCTTGTAAGATAATAGCTCCTCTAAGCTGAAAGCAATAAGTGTCAATTTAGCTTAGCAAAAATGGTTAGTACTCAGTCTTGTTATAGTATAATGTCTTTGGGATTATTGGTCTGAGGGTATGATAGATAGTATAGTCTGATAAATAAGTACTTTGATAATTTTGAGGAAATTCAAAAATCGCAATCGTGCAACATTGTACTTCCTGTTTCTAGAGAGCGTCGAACCTTTTTTGATACCTACCTAGGTACTTGATTTTAATTTATTTCTGTTTTTGTCAGTACATATTAAAAATATTATGAATAGTATGTTAAAACTTAATATTATTGAATTAAATGTATTGTAAGTAATCAATAAAAATAAAACTAACACTGTGTGGTTTTATGAAATAACGAAACAAGAGAAACTTTGCAATTAGTCACGGGCGCCATAAATCTAATTTGGAGTTAAAAGAAATGGAAAATTTGCAAAAAACATAATTATAAAGAAGTAAGAAAAATTAGCATGTAAATTTTTTATGCAAAGTAGGTATCCAAATTATTCGATCCATCGATAACTATTTTATAGTGTTGTTCTATACCACTTTTCAACTACCTTTTAATTTACCCAAGTACACTGACTCTGACTTACTTAACAGACTATAATCTATGGTTGGTAATTTTATAGCTGCACAGCACTGTGCTGCACAGCACAGACCACAAAGCAGCACAGCTCTGCCCATAGAGTATATTGAAGCTCTGCCGCATAGACCAACACAGCAGAGACAGGCAGAGACTCTGCCGCGTACCTATATACTTAACTCTGCCGGTGCTCTTGTGACGACCCCCTATCTTTGATGAGCTCGAATCGTATAGGCTGGTCGTCAACAGTTTAATAATAGGTAGGTAATCTCTTACCTGTGTTCTGCTTCGCAATTTGCCTAGGTTAACTTTCCACTGTGCTCTCCGCTGCGTGTGTGTGTGTGTGTGACTGGCGCAGGCTTGACTCCGCTCATACCGTTCGTCTGCTGCCCACTGGACCGTGCCCCCTCGTGGGCCGTCCAGCAGATCGTGTGTTCTGAAACTGTTAAACCCAGTCGGTGAGGGAGTTGCTCTCGCAACCACCCCGCCGACCGCAAATACGTTAGGCTATGCCGAGGAACTCTTAGAGATGTGTCACCAAGGTTAGGCCTGCGTGCTTCACGCATGGATGCTTCATCCTCTCATGCTAACAGCATGGAGCCGCCTTAGTACCCCGCCCTCGGCTTGGGGTTTAAGAGTCGTCACTCTCTTCGAACTTGGTTATACGATCTTATAACTTGTCTCGTGTGAATACCGAGACTCTATTCATGCCGAGCGCCCATCATCGTGGCCTCTCGAGACGAAGCCTGTTATACAACAGATTAATACTGCCCTGCTTCGTAGAACCGCTGCCGCTTTATCAGTTCTCATGAATCCAACAATTCGACCAATCTCTAAGACACAAAGTGGATAGCTGATGACGTCATGAGCCTATCGGACCAATATGATGAGTTTAAGGGAATTGAGATATAACTTACTAGATTAAATCAATTAGGAACATTAGCTGGGCCCCTAGCTACGCATAGGCGCTCAGATAACGTTAACTGCTGCTATTAAATGCATAGTCAAACAATTAATACTCAATAGAGCTTACAGTTCTGTACCCAACAACACATAGATACTTAGCTCACATTAATTACTGATAATAAAAGCATAGCCAAACGTACTTACTGAGATATGCAGGCGAAGCACTTAGACCCGAAGCGCTCTAACTCCTTAAGAGGAGCGCCTTAACTCTGTCGACTGCGTAGGAAGAATAAATGAACTTTCGGTTCTCCCTTCAGCTAAACTTGGGCGGAAACAGTCGGTAAAGTAGCGTCGCGGAAATGGCTGCGTCGCCCGCCATTGGCTGGCGACGATAGCTCTCGTTATTCGCTTCATGATTGGTCAGTAAAAATAGCTCAAGGCCATATCCTGTCTATAACTTGAATCCAGAGACAAGAAAGATAAATGAACTAATACGGTCCGGTTCACAGATAATCAAGCAAGCGCCATCGGTCACAGATCTATCTACACCTCTTGTGCCACAGATCACAGAGTAACTACATTATAACAGATCAGTGTTTCTTACCATAGAGTTATTACTTCGCGTTTCGCGACACTCCCGACTCGAGGGAAACAAAAAGTTTAACAAGACTTGCGTTCACTCCTTGGTTTTCGAGAGCTCTGTGGCAGCATTCCTTTTGGTTCTAGGCGTGGCAACAGTTACATACATCTCTGGAACTTGAAGAGTCTCTGCAAGTATGAAACTGTCCTCAGGTTCAGCTTGAGTGTTTTCCACACGGTGTATCTCCATTTCACTTGGGAGAATGTCTTCGGACACTTCTCGTCCAGGTTCATCCTGGAGTAAACTATTGGTGTTTTCCACTAAGTTGTCCCTTCAGTTGGTCCCTTCAGCTGGACAATATGCTGAAACAGTTTTAAACATTTATACATCTTTACCGGTATTGGTAGGAAAATTTCCCTCCAAGCAGATGCCATGCCTGGAGACCGCTTACGATCCGAGCGTGTGACCTCAGAACTCGTATACATAGCATGTTCATCGAATGCTTCGTCAGCGTGTGCTAGGGTATTAGTTACGCCATCTATCGTCAGCTACCGACGACCGCTACACATCTATCTAGAGTTAAGAAATCTGGTGGCTTCCATTTGTTTCATGACTGTGCATAATTCACTGTCCTTCAATAAATGTTTCTGCAGTGTTCTCCTCATGCAGTGTTTCATGATAGTCACTAGACGTCCGTGGAAACTTCCAACTCACAGTGCTAAAGCTGGGATAAATTTCCATTTAATTTTGTTCTCTATGCAATCCGGTTGTGTTAAGATTTCTGACATTAACTTGAAGTAAAATGCATTGTCTGTATTACTCTGGGAGTTGCTCTCATAGCAGTCATCCTTCTCAGAGCTCGAGACCCTCCTCAGCGGAGAGGTTTTAAACAACTTCTAAATGTATGGCTCTTACCGCCAAATATAGGTGATATTTGGCAAATCCATCTCTTCGTGCCACTTCCATTGTTAACTAAAACATTCTTGGACCTGTTTTTGTTATTAATCTAATCTGGTAAATGTAAAGTTATAGTTCACCTTTTATTTCATTCACTCTCTTTGGAGTAATGCTGATGTCGGTGTTAGCTTAAATGATTCTCCATCATGCTTCACGCATGTAGAGCATTTCTTCAATACCTTTTGTACTTAACTTTTGCCTTGCGTAATCCAATACATTTCTCGGATTAAACTTAGTGTGTGATTCACACCTACGTGATAGTTTTGCTTATAATCTTCCTTATAATATCATGAGTTAACTCACTATCTTTGTAGGAAGTAATATAGCGTATTTTTTATCAAAATATCAATTTGCTTTCTTCATCCTTCCTTTGCATCTGAATATACCTTCGATATTGAGAAGTAATCCTACATTCCTCTTCAAACTTGTTTCTTCATTTTCTATTTTCTTCTTCCATCGGGTAGAAGATATGAGTTTAGAAGTTAGGTAGAAGATATTCCATCTTCTTGTACTAAATGTGAAGTCCCTGTTATTTAGTCCTATGTGAAATTAAATATTTTCTTTTTCATTTTCATTTCCAATCCTTTGTTTCTTCTGATTTCTTGTATTCTTCTAGATACGAAGTGGTGTTAGAAGTTTAGAATATCTGTACCAATCCAAAACTATTCGATAGCCGAATAGAACAGTCCGAAGGAACTGTTGTGTCACTCTTCCTGGGAAGTAGTTTGCTGCAATTTAAATAAGTTGGCAATAGACTTATTAAATTAATCAGTACAATTACTTGGCGTACTTAGCGTGGAATTTCCAATTCTTCCTGATCCTTTACAGGTACAAGTTGATTTCCATATGACAAAGTTTACTTGTCTTCCTTGCATTACATATGCTACTGTAGCATAGTTCTTGCGTGATAAATCTGTAAAGTAGTGTAATTGACAATCACCTTCCTTTAGGTCTGTCCTGTAACAATGCAATATCTCGTTGTATACTTTTGACTTCCTCTAGTTATGTATGTACACTTGACCAATCCTTTGTCATTTGTTCTGTCCCCCCTGTTCTTATTTTTCCATAACTCCTGTAGGAATACTTTTGACTGACAAAGATATGGTGCTATGAATCCACTCGATGTTTCTTGATCCATATACTGATGTAATTTTCTTCAATGTATATAATCTCTAATGTAACATCCAATGTAATGTATCTCCAATGCTTCTTTGACATCATCTGTAAACTAAGTTGTCAACATATATTTCATTAAATATCTCTCTACACTTGTATTAAAGAATTAATAATTTCTTCCTCTGCCGCAAGCTTCGTAGGACAAAGAGTACTATTGTGAAGCTTTCTTTCTTGCAGTGATGTCAAGTTGCTAGTCGCTTGCAGTTTCTCTTGAAGTGATTCTTGTAGAAATATAAAAATATTGTCCATACCTTTTGTATGCGCTTTTCCAACTGCGCCTTCCAGTCCTTCATTGTCTTGAAGATATTACATTCATCCTTGTAATGTTGTCCTTTGCAGAATGAATAGAATTGAGAATCCATTCTGTTTATTTTTAATATTCGATACTTCTTTATCGTTGTGTTCAATAGAAATAGACTATTAATAATTCCAAATGTTACTCTACAGAACCTCATATGCAAAGAGTTATCTTCCATGAGTGGTTTAGACAAATCCTTTATCCATTGGAATCTTGTGACATCATAATCTTTGCGATGGAGTGCAATTTGTAAAATTGCTTTTTCTACATCTGTTGATAGTATAATCTGATGATATCTAAACTTTATCAATAAGCCTGTTAATTCTTCTAACCTCATAGCAAACCTATGATAAATGCATTCGTTCAGACTTTGGTATGCTTTACTTTAGCTTCTTAAATATGCTTCGGTCTTCCTCTTGATAAATAATATACCACAACATTGTTGTGTAGTATACAGAATGTTCTATTCTTCCAATTGTCATTAGGTATAAATCTTCTATTGTTGTTACTGTTGAATGTACTTGCATATATCGTTCGTGTTATGTAGTTTTCTACTTGACTAATTTATGTAGTTCTTTCGGCTTCCTCTTGCTGTTATAATTATATCCAAAGTTTCTCCTCTCCTCGATGCATTGATTCCATCGATGTTGATCCTCACTTTAAGTTCATAAATTATATCTCCTGGAAATTTCTCCATAATCATGAATCTCAAGTAGTATAATCTATATCTTCACTTAATGATTTTAAACCTTTTAAGTGTCATTCGATGTCATTGAATATGTCTGCCTCGTATTCAATAGTCTTTGCAGCTGTTAATAAATAATAATGTTAGACAAGTTTCTGTTATTAATGCTTGAATTAAATTGATCATAAATGTGATGAAATTCAGGATATCTCCGTGAAATTCTGCTAATCACAGCTTAGGTTATTTGCTTGTTTGAATAAAGATTTAAATCCTTGTTAGTTCGTAGTCTCCTTTCAACAGAAATCCTTTCGCTTTGATCTTCACATTAATCTTACAAAGTAATCTTCTGCTTCTAACTGTACTGTTGTAATTTTGAAGTTTCATCATGATCGGAATCTTGACTGTTCGAAGTTAATTGTCCAAATCAATATTTAGTCTACTTACTGTAGATTGTAATTTAGCATATCTGCTTTCAGCTTCTTGAGTTGCTGCTAGAAGAATCCTCGAGATCTTCGTTCATTTGAGTAGCTTTCGACTAGACTATCACTCTTTGTGATCTTATCTTGATCTGTTGTAGTAGCTGTAGCGTAGAAGCGTTTGATCCACTTTGAAGCCAATCCAACATGTCTTCAGCAAATGTCTGGAGTGTCAGCTCTCTTGTAAGTCTATAAACAGATAGTTTCATTTTATAGCATACAGTATTTAATAATCCTTACTTCATGTATTACCATATGATGTTATTCTCACGAATGTAAGTCTTACTATCTATAAGCAATTTTTAGCAATATCAGTTCGCTTCGAGATAACTTGTATTTAAATGTTTCTCTTCATATTAATTTTAAACATATTCATACAATCTACTTGTGTGAATAGATTAACTGAAATATATACTGCTTCATATATGTATACAATCACCTTAAGTGAACTTCTCGTCAACTGTATACACAGCCAAACAATCTTCACAAAGTTGCATTTCTTCTGCTACACCGATCCATTAATAAAATGAAGCTATGAATGCAGCCCTATTATACTCACTGCATCTCGTAGTTCAATTACCCAAACATAATTGTTTACGCGAGCGTAGCTGGCTCGAGTGCCGAGTCTATTGTGTTGTATTGAATCGTGTTCTCCCTCTCTAACCCGCGGAAGCGCTCATTTGCGCGTCTTGCTCGCACTTCGGTTACGGCGGGTTTTTTGTATCGAATCGTGCGCTCCCGCTCCAACTCGCGGAAACGCCAATCTTCCTATCCCGCTCGCGCATCGGTCGACGAGAATTTTTTATGCCTGCAATGACGCGGCGATCGGGGCGCGCACAGTACCATTCTGAGTCAGCTAGCAACAGCCGTGCGTGCGGCTGGGTTTTTTGCGGCGCCCTTTTGCCCCGGCGGTTTGTACCCCAAGAAACGTACGTCTTGGGACCGCGACAGTTTTATGTGGGGGCGCGACCTTTTGTGCGTATTCGTGAACTCATCTTGTGGAGCTAGTCTGCTGTCGACCGACAACTAAGCGGTTCCCCGCGCGTGGCTGACGTAATTTTGATCACGTGTCGTCTTTGAAACGCGTAGTCGCGAGACGTAAATTGCTGCGTTTGAGTAGCCACGTTTATATTTGCGCGGGTGTGTGGTCATGGAATGTTTGCGCAACGGGACGTCCGTTTTTTGAGGCGCCTGAGTTGTTTTTCGCGCTGCGGTTTTGTTTTCCCCGGACCTGATTGTTTGGGGACCGCTTCGACTTGCGCTGTGATATCGCTGGGTTTTTTGGACATTGCAAGCGTGTTTGGGACATTGACTAGTTGTTGTGCCGGCCTTTGTGAGTTCGCTACGCTCGCCGGATCTACCTAGTAACACGCGTGCCCAGCTGCGTTTAGCGGCGATAAAGTTCGCGGTAGTTAAGTAATTGTAGACCGCGCTGTCATTGACCGCTGACCTTGTGTGTCATGAACCACGTACTTTATTTTATTCGCTTGAGTGTTTGTGGGAGTTGAAGCCAGCCTGAACGTTCGACATATTTTGACCGTCGCGTTCATTGTTGCGGGTTGCGACCCACTGGGCTGCTGCATTGAGCACTCCACTCATAGGAGGCGAACGAACGATTGGAGCTGTGTTCGTGTTTGACGTGTCTGGGAGCTGATTGGTGCAGAGGACCTACGGTTGCAAGCCCCACACACACACCTACACACCCCTTTACACTTTCACGTCACATACTGTCCCACATCCACTACAGGGGGCGTCGCATCGAGTATCGTCGCATGCATCAACCAGGTTAGTGGCCTTCTATTTTTTTTTCCTTGTCTATGTCGAAGGCTGTCGCTGCCCGAGTTGACGATTGCCGTAGTAGTGCTAGTAAAAGCCGCCTGTTATTTCCACTGATCGGCTAGTGAGACTCGGATATTACTATCCGACTCGGATTGGATACCGTCATCCGTACTGATCACTGTAGTCTCACTAGTCGGTCCCCCCTCGACCTGTCCGGGCTCGTTCCTCTATGGGCCCGGGAACTCAGCCCTCGTCTGGACAGGCAAGGGGCCGTAACATTTGGTAGCAGAGCGTGGTTTCGCGCCTTTTGGTTAAGCGGCTTTTACACGTTCGGCGCGTCGATATCGATATTTGTTGCGCGTATTTAATTCGTCGCGTATCTCGGTCGGTCACACGTTTGTAGGCGCGGTACGCCACGTGTCGGACCGATACGCCGCGTTAACGGCCACAGATTATTGTACCGCTACACCACGCGTTTTTGTAGCAACGCCGCGTTTATTTACCGCGTGCCGCGCGTTTGTTAACCGCGACCTTGATTAGCGTTCTGCACGTGTTGGTGTTTGCATCTGTGCTTGTTCTACTTCCTTGTTGTTTTATTTTTTGGTTTCGTGCTTCCTTGTAATTATTCTCGCGCAGTCTCGCCATGCCTTCGCATAGGCCTCCGGTGCGCCGTATGCAGGATGAGCTGCGGTGGGCAGCTAGCGCGCATGCGCTTATTACTCGTCCAGACAGGACGGCTAGCTTGCTCCACCGCCTTGAGCAGCTCCCAGCCAGACGAGCCCATTTTGAAGAGGCCTATTCGGAATTCCTTGCTACAGTGGAGGACGACGAGGCGCGAGAATCGGCCCAGAAGGACTACGAACAGTTCTTCGAGTTCACAGACGATGTGCTCGAGGCTGGGGCCAAAATGAATCGTGAGGCTCGAAAGAGCATTCTGTGCGAGTCGCCTCGCCCGCAGCAGCAGCCCGCCCTATTGGGTCGGCTGCCTACTTTGGACCTTCCACACTTTGGTGGGCGGCTTCAAGACTGGATGGGGTTCATCTCCATCTTCGACAGTCTAGTCCATACCCGCCGCGACCTATCCCCAGGCCAAAAAATGGCCTATTTGCGGACCTCCCTTCAAGGGGAGGCACTGGGGGTAGTCTGCCATTTGAAGTTGTCTGACGCCAGCTACTCCACGGCCAGAGAACTCCTCGAGAGGCGCTACGCCAATGTGCGCCGCCTTGCTGACGCGCACATGATGGAGTTAATATCCCTCCCGGTTTTGAAAGACCTAGCACGTCTCCGGGAGGTGATCATTGACCCAGTCGTGGTTGCTTGCAACGCCCTTCGACAACTTGACTTACCGGTGGATCAGTGGTCCTTCTGGCTTCTTCACCTGGTTCTGTCCCGCCTGCCTCTCGATCTGCGGATCCGATTTGAAGAGAGGTACGGCGGGGACGGGGCTAACTATATACCCCCGTTCAGTGACCTCTTAAAGTTCCTTGAGGAACAGAGCCGCCAGGTGGAGAATGCCGTGGCCTCGGGAACACCGGCAAAGGAGCCGGCTCGACCGACGCCACCTTCTAAACCCACGACTTCCACCAGGGGTTCCAAGCAGCCAGAATTAGCGCAGGAGACTGGACGCCGCCCAATTCTAAACTTTAGTGGTCTTGCTGCGACCGAGGTGACCCCCTGTCACTATTGCCGTGCTTCCACGCACTCGACGACCTACTGCCCTAAATTCTTGGAGAGACCGCCCAAGTCCCGTAGGGCCATCGCTAGGGAGCGCCGTTGGTGCTACTCTTGCTTAGGTCGGCACTTACAACGAAATTGCCAGCACCAACGGCCTTGTCCCCATTGTCAGGGCAACCACCTTCCTATTCTTTGCCTCGACCGCAATGGCGTCGGTAGGCAGGAGGTGGTTGAGCGGACACCCGGCAGGAGTGGAGTCTCCTCACCGGTCACAGGCCTAGCCGATAGAAGGCGTGGTGACACTGTTAGTGCGGCCCCTGGTTTTGATAGGGCTTCACCCCCCCCTCGGGCGGGGGTGCAGCCCTCCAGGGGCGGGGGCGTTCCGCCCTCTGTCAACCCTGAGGGAGGTTTTGCCGTCGCTCAGCCTGATCCAAGGAGATACTCCCCTCCTCTGGCTGAATACCCCAGGTTGCAGCGACACCTTCCTCGATGGCCTGGACACCCCCTTCCTCACTACGTCGCCCCGCGGCTGTCGTACATGGCCAGACCCCCTCAGACCGGGAGAGACGCTTGGGTGTACCCTGGGGGAACCCCACCTTTTGGTGTGGTCGAAGTTCCCCAAGAAGGCCCTTACGAGCGCCCAAGGCTAGAGGAGTTGCCCGAAAGGGGCAACTCCCGTTAACTTGCTGCTGCCTTGGCTCCCACCACCGCCACCTCACCTGACAATTTGAACGACCATAAGCCGGTCTGCCAGACTGTACTTTTACCAACGGCTTTGGTCAGGGTGTACAACCCGAAGGGTGAGTGGCTTATGGTACGCGCGCTGCTAGATCTCGGATCACAGCGCTGGATTGCGTCGTCGTGGTGGGTGAGCGCTTCGGGGCAAGTCTCATTGCACCTTGTCCTAGCTAAGTGCAAGGTTGCATCTATCAGGTCTCGTCTAACAATTCCTAAGTTGCACTTGTGGAGCCGAACTATTGACCCGGTTACTAAACCACGTCCACGCTTCTTGGAAGTCTCTGGTAAACATGGTGGACGTTTTTGCGTGGTCGGACAGTGAGATTGTCCTGTGTTGGCTTCGGACTTCGGTCCATAATCTTGGCTTTTTTTAAATACTCATGCGGGTTGCAATACCCTCTCAGCCATTTTGCAGCGTGAGTTTGGATTTTGGCAGGCCGGCGAACCATTCGAAGCGTGATCTTCAACTGTATTGCTTGCTATCGTTTGGAGGCATCCATTGCACAGCTTGTGATGGGTGACCTGCCTGCGGACCGCGAAAAGGCTGCTCGACCTTTCGCCGGTGTTGGAACCAATTGCCGGTCCTTTCTTAGTGAAGAGCTCTAACCTTAAGAATGCTCGGTCTTTTGAGGCCTACTTGTGCGTCTTTGTTTGCCTTGCAACCAAGGCAGTCCACTTGGGACTTATCAGTGCCCTCAGCACGGAGGCGTTCGTGGCCACTCTGGGCCGCCTCGTGAGCCGTCGCGGCCTACCCGATTTGGTTCGGACCGACTGCGGGACTAATTGTAAGGGAACCAATCGTTATCTGAAGGAGGTCGTTGACTTACTTGTTGAGAGCAAGCACTGTGTAGGCACCGCCATGTCTAGAATGGGAGATCTTGTTATGCTTAAAGAATCTAATCTACTCCCACTAGTTTGCGTCGTGGACGCATTGTTAAACTGTTATTGGATGGCGTTCCCCGGGTGGCCGAGGTATTTGTAGGGGACTCAGTATTGCAACGTGCCGTGGTCACGTTGTCCCAACGGCCTATTGATTAGCGAATCTACATCCTTAGATTCGGAGCGGGGGATTGTTTACGCGAGCGTAGCTGGCTCGAGTGCCGAGTCTATTGTGTTGTATTGAATCGTGTTCTCCCTCTCTAACCCGCGGAAGCGCTCATTTGCGCGTCTTGCTCGCACTTCGGTTACGGCGGGTTTTTTGTATCGAATCGTGCGCTCCCGCTCCAACTCGCGGAAACGCCAATCTTCCTATCCCGCTCGCGCATCGGTCGACGAGAATTTTTTATGCCTGCAATGACGCGGCGATCGGGGCGCGCACAGTACCATTCTGAGTCAGCTAGCAACAGCCGTGCGTGCGGCTGGGTTTTTTGCGGCGCCCTTTTGCCCCGGCGGTTTGTACCCCAAGAAACGTACGTCTTGGGACCGCGACAGTTTTATGTGGGGGCGCGACCTTTTGTGCGTATTCGTGAACTCATCTTGTGGAGCTAGTCTGCTGTCGACCGACAACTAAGCGGTTCCCCGCGCGTGGCTGACGTAATTTTGATCACGTGTCGTCTTTGAAACGCGTAGTCGCGAGACGTAAATTGCTGCGTTTGAGTAGCCACGTTTATATTTGCGCGGGTGTGTGGTCATGGAATGTTTGCGCAACGGGACGTCCGTTTTTTGAGGCGCCTGAGTTGTTTTTCGCGCTGCGGTTTTGTTTTCCCCGGACCTGATTGTTTGGGGACCGCTTCGACTTGCGCTGTGATATCGCTGGGTTTTTTGGACATTGCAAGCGTGTTTGGGACATTGACTAGTTGTTGTGCCGGCCTTTGTGAGTTCGCTACGCTCGCCGGATCTACCTAGTAACACGCGTGCCCAGCTGCGTTTAGCGGCGATAAAGTTCGCGGTAGTTAAGTAATTGTAGACCGCGCTGTCATTGACCGCTGACCTTGTGTGTCATGAACCACGTACTTTATTTTATTCGCTTGAGTGTTTGTGGGAGTTGAAGCCAGCCTGAACGTTCGACATATTTTGACCGTCGCGTTCATTGTTGCGGGTTGCGACCCACTGGGCTGCTGCATTGAGCACTCCACTCATAGGAGGCGAACGAACGATTGGAGCTGTGTTCGTGTTTGACGTGTCTGGGAGCTGATTGGTGCAGAGGACCTACGGTTGCAAGCCCCACACACACACCTACACACCCCTTTACACTTTCACGTCACATACTGTCCCACATCCACTACAGGGGGCGTCGCATCGAGTATCGTCGCATGCATCAACCAGGTTAGTGGCCTTCTATTTTTTTTTCCTTGTCTATGTCGAAGGCTGTCGCTGCCCGAGTTGACGATTGCCGTAGTAGTGCTAGTAAAAGCCGCCTGTTATTTCCACTGATCGGCTAGTGAGACTCGGATATTACTATCCGACTCGGATTGGATACCGTCATCCGTACTGATCACTGTAGTCTCACTAGTCGGTCCCCCCTCGACCTGTCCGGGCTCGTTCCTCTATGGGCCCGGGAACTCAGCCCTCGTCTGGACAGGCAAGGGGCCGTAACAATAATATTAGAATACTATAATCACAATACTATAACACACGTATAACAATATCACACAAATATATAATTAATAGGTATCGAATCGTAACATAGTAATTGATGGCTAAATCATTTGAACAACGAATTCTTATCAACTGTTAATTGTCCTTATTTAGTCTTTATGCAAAGTAGCAATTTACTCGAGACACACCTTGTGTCTTGTCTTGTATGATATAATGAAGGTAATAGATGAATCGACACTGAATACAATTATATCCTTGAATGCCAAAACTCCTGCGGTAATTAGCAAACAACTGCGGTAAATAACAAGCACCTGTGGGGTCCCCCCTTTTAAAATTTTTCGCCTAAATTTAGATTTTAATTTCATTTATTAATATATCAATTCAGTCATACCTAAATTTACCTTCTAATCTTATTCAGAAGTTAGAAAAGATTCAATATCTTGTTTAAATTAGCGGTTTATGCAAATAACTACTAGATTTTGCTCACCTTTTTAGTTCGAGTTAAACATTAAGTACAATTTTTTCATTTTATTGTTTTCCAAAAGTCACTTCCAACTACTGCCTATATATGCCTATTCGCTCAATTTTAATTATGGTTTTCATTGATTGTTCACTTACTAATTTAAAGGTCTTTTTTTTGAAAAGAATTTCTAAATTTCATTGAATCTATTGTTACAATTAATTTATACCGCACAAATTCTGTTTTGCACGAACACGAAAAGAAAGTTTAAACTTATTTTATGTAAAACATTCATACGTGTTTCATATCTATTTACTTATTCATTAAGTTAGAAATATCTTGTTAAAGTTTTCACGTAAACATCCACAAATCAAAACAAATCATTTATGTAGGTACAAGTAAAGTCAAATAATTACACCACAGATCACTATTATACTAGATAAAGTCAAATACGTGCACCATAGACTACTACAGCAGCAGATTCTTGGTCTTAGAGTAGAACATATAAACTCTCAAAGTGAAATCGCGAATCATAGATAATAAATAATGCGTTAATGTTTTCGCCATAGATAATACACAAATATAGGTACTCGGTTTTAGCTAACGCGGAAGAAAAAATACAAACACAAATTAAGAAATTAATAAGTTAAAGAACGTGTTTGCGTTCTTTAACTTAAATAACGTAACGTAAAATTTAAATATTTTGAGCAAATTCATTTGCGTTATTTCGTTTAATAATTTTACGAATGAATCCTTTAGCATATAAAGTTGCATTCTATATTATTGCGATTTGCGACATCTGTTGGTAGCCGTTTAAATTAAAGTACTACTAAAATGATCCACCAAGATAAATCAGACCAGAGATATCGGTGCGTCTTAGACTCGTAGTGTCACGGAATTACTCTAGATGGCTCTGCTATGATTGCAGTTACCAACCATTAATAAAATTAATCAATTTAAACAATTATTCGATTGCTTTCATAGACTTACATAAATAGACTTTCTAAGTAACGCGTTGTTATTTTATTTTAAAAGAACGAATTATTAATTAAGCTTTCGTTTAAATGCTAACGTTGGGGTATTTAAATAATATAATCTATCAAACTGTCACTGTAAATGATGACATACTTCAAATCAGTACACTTGACATTTCAATTGTCAGTTGACGTCTGACGTTTCTGTCTTCTGACATAACTCGAATAGAATAGGTATGAAATAAAGCGCGAATTTCAAATTTACGTTTTAACAAACAACTATTAAATTTGTTTTGTTATGAATCAATTATGTACAACGAAGCAAGTTAATTGTCTAACATGAATAATAATACCTTATTGAATTATAAATATATCGGTATATTATTTCCTATTATTATTTTTATTCACTATGAATTTAAACGTATCTGGCATAGATGTTATTTTGATGACTCTAGCCAGACTTGTTATTCACTCACTATGCAAATTGTTAAGTATATCACAACACTATTACTGTAATATAATATATTACGTTTTAGTATGATGAGTAAACGAGTTTTTATGTTCGATTTTTAATCTTTAATATGTCAAATAATACCAACTAGATTTGATAGAGAAATTTAGATGCCAGTATGAACTTTTCATAACAAAGTATCATCTATTAATTAGTTCACTGCGTTTTATTCCGTATAATGTCTATTCACTAACAATCTAAGAATTTAAAATACATAATTACTTACGGGGTTTATTTTCTTAAGTCGTCCGGCGATTCTATTTTTAGAACACTAGGTAGGTACCTACTCTTTCGGAGGCATGTTCCGACACGTAATTTCACTACACATTTTGTTTAGCATCGTCACACTATTATAAGAAACGTTTTACCACGATAATCTAGCCATGAATCACTTTACGATATTTACTAATACTAAACAATTGATTACTTGAATTGACTTGCGTGCTTTTTGCACTCGCGTTCTCCCGTACCGACCCACAAGATGGCGACTTAGAAAACAATGGCCGCCGCCCATCTCACAGAAATTACAAATACTTTTTCATTTCATTCAAATAATTTTTTCATTTTCAGATATTCATTGATTTTTATCGTAAAATCATCGGAAAATAGTGTAAAAATGACATTTATAAGCACTGCTAACTGAAATAAATACTTTCCGTCCGAATTTTCAACAATCATCGTTTTAAAGAAGCGATTTCTTCGAAACGTACCCAGTACAGCGCCCTCTTCGAAACTAACGTATGATAAGCGTTATTTTGTTGGTTTACTACCTTTTAACTTTGCACGAATAGAATCACATTCTATCTAACATGCATTATCATGTACGAATCGTTTCCCCATGAATAATTGAACTTCTCACTGAACGTAATTACGCAATATATTTGTAAAAATAATGTCACAACGCCATCTATTTGGATAGTACTGAACCAAAACTGCCAATTTTTGTTTTATGTTAGTTTTTTAAGTTTTCACTGTTTAAATGAATACAATTGCATAATATATTTGCAAAAATAACAGCACAACGTCATGTATCGAGACACCAAGGAATCAATTACCAATTTTCTGACCCATATTGACTCTGAATTTTCACTTGATTTTTAACATACTTATGACAAGAAATACACAATATCAGACCAATACAACAATTCTTTCAGTACGACACACACACAGCAGCGGAGCGTTGAGTGAGCTCATGTTCAAGTTTTGAGTTTTCAGCTTGGCTTAGACAATGAACTCTCGTTTCTGTCTCCATCTTGTTTTAACATTTCTCGTTAAAAATCTCAGCACGTTTCACCATTTCTCGTTAAAGAATCCCAGCATACTCCACCATTGTGACGACCCCCTATCTTTGATGAGCTCGAATCGTATAGGCTGGTCGTCAACAGTTTAATAATAGGTAGGTAATCTCTTACCTGTGTTCTGCTTCGCAATTTGCCTAGGTTAACTTTCCACTGTGCTCTCCGCTGCGTGTGTGTGTGTGTGTGACTGGCGCAGGCTTGACTCCGCTCATACCGTTCGTCTGCTGCCCACTGGACCGTGCCCCCTCGTGGGCCGTCCAGCAGATCGTGTGTTCTGAAACTGTTAAACCCAGTCGGTGAGGGAGTTGCTCTCGCAACCACCCCGCCGACCGCAAATACGTTAGGCTATGCCGAGGAACTCTTAGAGATGTGTCACCAAGGTTAGGCCTGCGTGCTTCACGCATGGATGCTTCATCCTCTCATGCTAACAGCATGGAGCCGCCTTAGTACCCCGCCCTCGGCTTGGGGTTTAAGAGTCGTCACTCTCTTCGAACTTGGTTATACGATCTTATAACTTGTCTCGTGTGAATACCGAGACTCTATTCATGCCGAGCGCCCATCATCGTGGCCTCTCGAGACGAAGCCTGTTATACAACAGATTAATACTGCCCTGCTTCGTAGAACCGCTGCCGCTTTATCAGTTCTCATGAATCCAACAATTCGACCAATCTCTAAGACACAAAGTGGATAGCTGATGACGTCATGAGCCTATCGGACCAATATGATGAGTTTAAGGGAATTGAGATATAACTTACTAGATTAAATCAATTAGGAACATTAGCTGGGCCCCTAGCTACGCATAGGCGCTCAGATAACGTTAACTGCTGCTATTAAATGCATAGTCAAACAATTAATACTCAATAGAGCTTACAGTTCTGTACCCAACAACACATAGATACTTAGCTCACATTAATTACTGATAATAAAAGCATAGCCAAACGTACTTACTGAGATATGCAGGCGAAGCACTTAGACCCGAAGCGCTCTAACTCCTTAAGAGGAGCGCCTTAACTCTGTCGACTGCGTAGGAAGAATAAATGAACTTTCGGTTCTCCCTTCAGCTAAACTTGGGCGGAAACAGTCGGTAAAGTAGCGTCGCGGAAATGGCTGCGTCGCCCGCCATTGGCTGGCGACGATAGCTCTCGTTATTCGCTTCATGATTGGTCAGTAAAAATAGCTCAAGGCCATATCCTGTCTATAACTTGAATCCAGAGACAAGAAAGATAAATGAACTAATACGGTCCGGTTCACAGATAATCAAGCAAGCGCCATCGGTCACAGATCTATCTACACCTCTTGTGCCACAGATCACAGAGTAACTACATTATAACAGATCAGTGTTTCTTACCATAGAGTTATTACTTCGCGTTTCGCGACAGCTCTGAAGTGTGGTCTGTGTTTTGAATTTGAATTTGAAAGAAGTATTTTTTTTCTGTGTCATTGTCATGTCAGCTGTCATTCGTAACTTAATGCTTAAATGACCACAGAGGTTATGGTTGTTCTATGGTTGTGGTGATCTGTGGTCAAATTAAAAACTGCATTCAGAGAGACGCCGTAGGGAGTAGAAACTATAAAATAAAAATATATCACAATATTAGATCACTAACAAATACCAACAGAATAGACAGCAAACTGAGAAAATCAAAATCACGACGTTAGTTCCAGTTTTGACCACTGGACAAGAAAAGTTTGTGGCACGATGTGATAGTTTACTCTATGGATGTGACTATATGTCTTGTAGGTAGGTACCTACCTACTTTATAAGTGACTACGTAAAAAAAAAAATTAAAAAAGTGACACACGCCATAATGTAAATCGCTTCTTTTTTGGCGTTCGAGCTAAGAATTTAGCATTTTGATGTTAAAGATTAACTTTTCTCTTAAACTTACGGCATTTAAAATGTCTTCAGTAAATATTGGTAAGGACTTAATCAATAATTTCGTCCCATCAAGTACTAAACTTTGGCATTACGGCCGTATTTAGGTATGACCAAAAGAATCGAAGCCATTTCGATTTGTTCGTCGAAACGTTTTCAGACCTAATTTCTGTAATAATCAACATTATGTAGATAAAGAAGTAAAGCAAGTGAATTGTGAAAAATGTTGTGTTGTGAAATGATGGCTAAAGTGGTCGCCATAGTGGAAGTGATCGTTTGATCCACGGAGTCATTTGCTGCTGTTGTTGTACCTACTTAATGTTCAGGGTGTATGATTTATGTAGCTGTCAACCGTGCGGTTCATCGTCAAAACTTTAGACTATACTTTCTGTGAGAAAATACTTGTGATACTACTATAATACTGTGAGATAAAATGTTTGTGATATAAATAATATTTGTGGCTAAAATTCCGCTTACGAAAGTACCAAGTCAAGTTGTGTATTCTACTGAAATATCAACACAAATAATTGATATACATAATGACACTTTTGCAGTCTGTAACTACTGTTCTATTTACTAAAATAAAATATCTAATACTTCTACTCTCTGAAAAATCGTTTAATTAAGGCACATCAGTAGATACAGTATTACTTTTTATTTATCAACACTTTTTTTATTATTAGGTTAATTCCTTGCAATGGCTCAGTACTACCAAATAGTTGGACAAGGGCTATCTCTAGAAGATCTGCAAAGATATAATTTGATATGTTCTGATGGCATAATCGTCAATCAAGATGATCAACAGTATGCACAGCAGCAGGTATGTTAATTATAATTACAACTTGAATCTTGCCATCAAATTTAATTTCAAAACATTTGATTTTTATTTTTAGTTTTGATTCAATTGACCTGCTATATTGAGGTTATTTGACTTATATCATTGGTGATACTAGTTTAACATGCCAGAATTTTTAATAGCTAGTAGATTTTACCAGATATAATATTTGACACGTTTAGCACCAAGGCACCTCTGAAGCAATTTTTGTGGGAATCATTAGAGAAAAAAAGGGCTTGAACTTACACATGTTTTGTCAGGTCCGCTTGACCAGTTTCGGAATCATACGCAGTCCTTCATGTAGTGTGTTTGTGCGTCAACACACTAGTAGTGGTGAGCACGCTCCATGAAGAAGGACTCTGGATGGGTCCAAAACTGGTTGGGCCAACCTGAGTGAGTTCAAGTCGTATTTCCTCTAAAAATGTGCTCAATTCATGGAAGTCTGAATTCTAGAATTACAATTTGATGAAAAATGAAACTGCCCATTTCAATTATTGATACATTTAATAGTAGTTTATGTAACGGTTACATAATGGGGGGTATTAAAACACGAGTGTGAGTTTAAAAAACAAGCCGCAGGCGAGTTTTTTAATAGTATCACACGAGTTTTTTAATACCTAATTATGTAGAGTTTCATACACTACTTTATCTACGTTCATATTATTATCATCATAAATCCAAATCATAAAATCTTGCTAACGTTTGTCGTAAATCATTGCAACTACTAAGATGTCAGGTGGAGTGAAATTTTCTTTAGTAGGTTTCACTGCTAGACATTCTTCAGCGCAAAGTTTTGACTAAGTAACAAACAAATTGGTTGTCTGTAAAGTCGGTTTACGGACGATAGATTTACGAGATAACGTCATAATCGTAATCGTTATCGTAATCGTAATCGTAGTCGTAATCGTAATCATAATCATAATCACAGGCCCAGGTGGAACGTTACGCGGAACGTTAGACATTGTGTTGTTGTCTATGGTCAATCATGGCCCATCCATACTCTCGGCAATGACTACCAACTATATGTTGTCTGTGGATTCAATTAAAAAAAATATTACATAAAAAATATTACCCCAGATACAAATACAGGAATCCAGAGCCGTGTATCGTAATGGAAATTAAACAACCTTCTTTAAATATTTCCATAGTAGAGCGATGTTATAATGAATAACTTTTTAATAATTATAGAAGTCTTGAATAAAGTAGGTAATTATTTGACACATTTCGATTTCATAATTCGAACTTTAAGCAATGAGCGTAGATAAAAATAATTAAACCATAACTCTTGAACTATACTCCAGATACACCTAACTATTTTTAAGGGCCTTGGCTGTAAAGTAGCAATAATATGTTGGAAGAGGTGAATATTCACAGATACAAATCTCTCCTCTCTCTCTCTCTCTCCCCTCTCCTCAGCCTCTGAAATTGACACACTGATCTCTATTATACTAGTACACTGGATCAAACATTCTGTACAAAAGACAGTTAATTTTTTGTGGCAATTTAAAGCACCTCGCTTGAAGGACCATGTTACTAAATTGACATTAGCTAGTGTTTTGAATGACATTTTTGATTTTAGTTCCATGAACTAAAATCAAAAATGTCATTCAAAACATCAGGTTACGCAACTATCAGCACCAAAATGGCGAAAATCAAGTGGCGTTTTTACATTCACAGTCTCAGATCCATAGAATAGAGATAGTAAATTGACAACTCCAGTGTACAACTTAATAGATACGCTGGTCTGAGTTGCACTAAAATGTAATAATGACATTACACTGATCAGACTGTAATATTTTTGTTTAAGGTGGTTGTTCAGCAGGCAGAACAGCCCAATGACATAATTGTAAATGACAGTGTTCAACCACAATTGGTTGTTGGGGATGGACTGCAGTACCAGCAGCAGTACATCATCCGCCATGACCCGCCTCCGCCGCCACCTCTCCATACAGACTTTCAGCAGCAACAGCAACAGCAGCAGCAGCATCAACAGCAAGCTCTGCACAGGCAACAGGTAAGTGACTGGTGTGAATTGCAGTGTGGCCACAGAGTTTGGTTTTAGCAGCAAGTTTTTCTTTTACAGAACTTATATAAAATATCTATTCAATCTATTAATATAAAGGCGTGAGGCTTTTTTGTTGTTCCAGTGTTTAATACAAAACTATAAGTCATAGAGTTCTGAAATAAATATCATGTTATGAATTGATATTAAATGGGGATTTTGGTATAGGTGGCCACTGCACGATTACTTATGTCATTGAGTTAATGGAAATACCCCTTCCCACAAAAAGATTCCCTGAAATTGAGTTTGCTGAAAAAGCTAAAAAACTTAAAAACGAACTCCCAGACCAATTAATATTTAAAGAGCTTCATTTTAATAACCACATGAACATGGTTTCATCCTGTAATTGGATGAGTTAAAATGGGGCTCTCATACTGCACCTGAATATGGTAGAACTGTGTGTGAACTGTGAACCTCCTCGAGTTTCAGGAAGAAACAATGTTCATGTGGTTATTAATACGAAGCTCATTCATTCTTGCCCCTGAAGGAATAAAATAAAGGTTTACATGATCCAAGCTGCCATTCGCTAGTACTGTTATAAAATATAATGAAAAAGCAAATTATATGAGGCCTTCCGAAGTAAATTAATCTTACTGTCAACTTATCTACATTGCTATGAAATTTCTTTTTGTATCCCTACACAGTAACCCACTGTGGGGATGCTAAAACCTGTTGTTAGTTACTTCATCATTTAACTATTCTCAAGTAGTGTAACTTGTGAAGGTTTATAGCAATGTTTGTAAATATTGTGAGCCGTATATTATAGCTCCATTTTTTCATCATCAATGTACAATTGGGTTTTACAATATTTTTGAATTTGATAAAAATTAGTACTTTATCATTACTAGGATACGAATAATGACGTACACTGAAAAAAAATAATTAAAATCCAATGAAGATTTACAAAGTTTTTAATTTTGGATCCCTTTCTCACAAAACGAAAATTTGTATGAAGCCCCACAAATCTACTATGGCATTATTACGGTGTTATGTCACAATTCAATGTTGCTATCTCTGTCTAATATTTAAATGCTTATAACATTTTTGTTATTTGATTGATTATTTAGTTTTGTCAGTGTACAATATTATTTTATCCTGGTTTATAACAGAGTAATAAAAAAATTGAGTCAAAAACCCCATTACGTATGTAGTGTTGCAGTTGGCACTAGTAGGTTTAGAATATCAAACAATGTCAGATGTATTATTTCATTGAGTACTTTATTTGTAGGTTTACTACACATCTGAGGCACAGGTTGTGTTGCAACAAGCTCAGCAGATCATTGATGCATCTCTGATGCAACAGTCATCTACACAGCGTCCCCAACATGTATGTCTGCTAATTAGATAAATGTCTTAGTGTCAATAACCAACCAAAATATTATGCATGTGAGGCATCCATAACACTTTATTGTTTATTAGCATTTGCTTATTTATTAATTTTTCGTATATAGTAATTGTAATAAAAGTACCAGTAACAGCATGCAGTTGCTGGTTACTTAAGGTGATATCAGACAGTTTATTTTTCCATTTAATTTGGCACCTTTTACTCAAAATGAAAAGCCACACAGAAATCAAAGTGCAAAAATTAATTCATTATTGAAAAAACAATATGGTATATTGTTATTCTACATCTATCACTTCCCTACTTATTCAACAACATATTGACAAAGAAAAAAAACAGTGTGAATGTGACAAAGAAAAAAAACAAAGTGTTTATTTCTTTATGACTTCTTGTCTAATATCACCTTAATATTCCTCACAACTTAACATTACAAAATTTTGGAATGGAGTTAGTTGAAACTTGGCTGCTTGAAACTGTTCCACCTGCATTAGCTAGAAAAATTCCTAGCTAATTATGAATTTCCGCAAAAGCCTGCTTTTATTCAATGTTCTGTCATTCATCAGCTAAGCTATTACTTATTTTTACTTTGTAAAACAAAAGAAAAGTGAAAAGACTAAAATACACCCATTCATTACTAACCCTCAACCAAGCAAACGGAAGTAGGTCTGATTTGTGTTTTCCTTTTTTTTTATTTTTTTTATTTCTTCTACATGTTCCTTTGCAAATATGCCTACAACGTTACTATGAAGATATAGTAGGGTGGATTACTTTGACACGGCAGTAAAGGCCTGCACTTTAACCAATGCAGCTACACGAATTTTTTCTACAAAAAAATTTAACTAGATATTTAGATTTTAGAACAATTCGAATATACTGTTTAGAAGTTGTACAGTTAATAAACAATTTTCTTGTAACATTTTAATGTGTTCATTTATGATAGATAACATTTTGGGTTAGTTTCCAACAAAAGAAAGAGAGTTATTTGTAAATAACCAATTAGGTATCATTGTTCCATTTCTATCGGCTTAGTTTAGGTGGATAACATCAAAATGCTTTCTTATATTTGTAATGCTTATGCTGCACAGATTTGAGATTTGTATCTCGAGAAGGAAGCTGGTGGTCGGACTGTGTTATACTGTCATTCCAGTGTAACCAGTTCACATCTTTACACTTTTCAACATTGGTAGAAGCTCACCGCTACGCCGTTTTTCTCCGCTTAGATGAAAACCGAGCCTTACGTAGTACGTCATATTATGTAACGTTCGTAAATTATATGTATAGTTGGCATATTTCACCGCCTACTAATAACTGTTAACCAATCAAAATCAGCAGACAGAAACAAAGGTCAGCAGGGGGGCTATTCACGTAACGTTTTAATACACTCGGTGATGTGAAACAAAGAAACAAAAAAAATTACCACTGAAAAATTAGCTTTACACCTATTGGTTTATAGTGTAAAATTGTATATACCTACCTACCTAAAATTGTATATCTACCTATTTTAAAGCTAATTTGTCTATTGGTTTAGAGAGTAAAATTGAATGACTTCAACATAGGAAATACAATGCTCGACGTTATCGACCTAAACTTAAATGTAATTTCACAATGCTCGACTGTTTTGCGTTTTAAACTCCGTTCAATTTTACGCTCTATGTGAATAGTCGTAAAATTAATTATTCAGTGTTCGTCTGCTTATATTCGTAAATGCCATGACGGTTTTAAGCATTTCACTTCACGAAATATAGCCGACGCGTTACGTGAATAGCAGAGTGACAGTCCATAGAGCTTGGGTGTCAGTATTGATTGTGTTTGTAGCTGGTGAGCCCTGCACACGTGTTGTCGCAGCCGTCTGTGATACATCCCGCGCAGCAGCCGCCGCCTCAGCCCCCACCCCCGTCGGCACCAGCCCAACATGGACCTCAACAGAACGTTAGTTACACCATTACATCATTTCATCTTCATATTTTTGCCAAGCGAAATATTTTGTGGCTGGGAAAACGTGTGTCTGGCGAACTCAATATCTAAAGATGCCTAATTCACTTATAATATAATATCGTTCGTTCGTTCGTTATAATATGATAAAGAAAAATCTATTACATTAGATGTAGATGAAGTTAGATCAGTTAATTATCTATAGCCTTACCAGAGTAACATAGTTGTTTAAGTGACTCAAGAGTGGCTCTTAAAATGAGAATTTAAAAAAAATGTTAATATATACATGAAACAGGATAACCAATCGCAATTAATATTATATCAAATTCAAAGTTTATAAATGTATGCGTGTGTGCTAATCTAACCTAACCTAAACTACCGTATGCGCTTAACCTTAAAACTACTGAACCCTGAACCTGAACGGCTCTGAAATGGAAATAGATTATGCCTATAGAACGTGATAATCTCAGCTGTATTTTTGAACAGACCGGAACATTGTTGTATATATTTCTTAACTAAGGATTTTGGTACACATTTTATAGTTCTTGTACCGTAAGACCTATTCCACTTATTAATACGCCTTACTCACAGTCAGGGATGCTGGAAGAAATCTCTCATAGAGATAAGTATTTCCTATGTATACTCGATTTATCATACTATGTAACACAATTATCTGGTACATGAAAAATAAAATAAATAAATAAATATAAACATAGAAGACCCAAAGAGCGGCATAGGCTACTTTTTATCCCACGAAAATCAATAATTCCTACAGGTCGTGTGAAACACCTTTGCGAACGGAGCAGATTATGCCTATAGAACGCGATAATCTCAGCTGTATTTTTGAACAGACCGGAACATAGTTGAAGGCCCAAAGAGCAGCATAGGCTACTTTATATCCCACGAAAATCAATAATTCCTACAGGTCGTGTGAAACACCGTTGCGAACGGAGCTTCAGGTAACAGCTAGTATAGAACAGAGAAATTAATCATATTAAATAATTATTTTAATGCAATTTATAGCAACCACAGCAACAACAGCAATTGTCCCGTGCATCACCTCAACTCATGCAGCATTTGCAACAACATCAGCAGCAACTTCACTTGCAACAACTGCAGCAGCAGCAACAGCAACAGCAACTTCAGCACCAGTTACAACAACAGCAGCATCAGCAACATATGCAGTCGCAGCAGATACAACCTCAGCAAATACAACAAATAGTGATGCACGCAGCCTACGTCAATCAAGCTGTAAGAATTTTTATACGTAGTACTAACTAATCCCGCAAATGTAGCGCGCCCATAAGTAAATAAACTATTGAATGCAAAGTGGCTTGGTTTAGATGACTGTAAGGCCCTTCGCACACGGCTCGTAAGCGTAAGCGTAGGTATCCTTATTACGCTACACATAACAATATGACAATTACACCTACGATTCGCTGCAAGAACGCTTCGTCTGCGGACATGTTTGAAAACGTTCATGCTCGTACTGCTCTCGTCGTACGCGAGGATTGCGCTACGCTTACGCTTACGAGCCGTGTGCGAAGGGCCTTAGTGTTTTGAAAACTTGGGTCCATTACTTTTATTTATTTTACGGCCGATTTTCAATCGCCAGATAAACTATCTGAGGAATAAATTTGAAACATGCCATACAAAATCTGTCAAAATGTCATATTTATTTCTTAGTTAACGATTATCTGGCGATTGAAAAATCAGACCTTTTCTTGAAATCCAACTACTAACTAACAGAACTAAATGATTAGCAAAAATATTAAAACATCTAAATTTTTAGGGAACTCCCACACGGCAAGCTCCCCCGAGACTGCTCAATCCAGGGCTGAATAACGCTGGAGGAGTGACGCTGGTCCGCACGGCGGCGCGCCAAGTGCGTGCGCGCAGGCCGGCGCTGAGGGCGCCGATACCTGCTCCACCCCTGGTGCAACAGCGCCTATTGAACCCTCAGCATCAACAAGTTAGTACTTTCTTACTTCTGTATTTTCATGCAACAATGCATCAGTGTTTTAGACTGACCCCTCTTAACCTTAGCAGAGCCATCCCATCCCACAAATGGCTGCAGCATAATATAAACTGGAAAATAACAACAATCAACTTTTTCTCGATCTGTCAGTACTTATAATCACTATCACACTATCACACTATATTTGTGTGTGTTTGTTTGTTACTCCTTCACGCCGCAACTTCTGAACCGATTTGGCTGAAATTTGAAACATAGATAGCTTATAACCCGGATTAAAACATAGGCTACTTTTTATCCCGGGAAAATCCATAGTTGCCAAACCCCTAATTTTCAACAGTAATCTATAGCTAAAGCTATAGGTAGATTACTTTGACAATCTTTCCTGAAAGTAAGTGTAAAGGTCATTGAAAAGGAAATTCAATTTTTTCTCGGGATTAGTAAAAATCGAATTTAACGCGGGCGGAGCCGCGGGCAAAAGCTAGTTATTATTAATTTATTACTGTACGAATAAGTAACATCGGTTGGTGTATTTGGTGCCTCAAAGGATCGACCTAAATTCAACTTGGAAATGAAACCAACTAAATAATAATAAAATAAATGAAAATCGCGACGTTTCAGGAAAAAAAAATTATTGTCCAGGCTGCCGTGGGCGCTGTAGTGAGCTCGGGCGGCGGGCGCGGTCTCGCGGTGGGCGGGGCGGGGGCGGGCGTGGGCGCGGGCGGCGTGGGCGCGGGCAGCGTGAGCGCGGGCAGCGTGCGCGGAATGGGCGCGGGCGCTGCGGCCGGTGCGGGGCGCGGCATCCGCCCGCCGCGAGCCAGCTCCCCGCGCGTTCTGAACCCGCACGCCGCGCACGCGCAGCACCGCCCGCCCCGGCCGCGCACACCCGCGCTCATCACGCAGGTAACTTAGTGCTCCCACTGACCCTATCAACCTTGTCACATCATGGTGTTCTTCTTCTTCCTAATCGCAGCATCAGCGGGGCTAGACAAAGTCACAAGCGTTTGGCGTTAACGCTAGTCGACAAAAATCTATGGACAAAACAAATGACTGTAGAAAAACCACGATAATAATAATTACTAAACACGCTGTGTTTGGTACTGTCGGCTGTCGATTGTCAAGCGAAGTACGCTAAAGTTATCTACAAGGTCCGCGAGAACGCCAGCGAGCGTTCAAGATAGCGTAGTTAATTATTCAAACACAGTGTGTTTAGTAATTATTATTATCGTGGTTTTTCTACAGTCATTTGTTTTGTCCATACATTTTTGTCGACTAGCGTCGCCAAACGCTTGTGACTTTGTCTAGCCCCGCAGGTCTCTATGGTCCCTGGTGTCACGTTGACCGTCCCCGATCTATTGTGACGCCGCCAATGCTTGTTGCCGCCAGGAACAGCAGCAACTTCTTGGCTGAAAGAAGTTTAGCATCAATTGGGTCCAATATGAATTTCCCCAGAAGATTGCTGCGCTTGTGCATTAGTGCTGGACAGGAACAGATCATGTGCATCGGCGTTTCCGCCAAATTAATCGCCATCATGGTGTTGCTTCCACCAATAGATTATTGGAAACTTAAGTGTCGTGCGGTTTTATCACACAAACACTATTGTATAGTCAATAGTGTTACCAGACCATATAACACTGTTATTGTGTTTTTTTGTTGAAAAGGGACTGTAGCCAGAGAAATAACGGCATAATGAGAACTAACAACTGATGACTCGTGATGACGATTACAGTGCAAAATGTATTTTTAACATTGCAATGCGCCCCTGGGATGCACTGTAATTGATATATGCGAGCATATCAGGTGAACGCCTCTCCTCAGTACATGTCTCCACCTATAAAAACTTCCAATTTCTTTAGTCTCATTGGTAAATGCTACACTATTCATTTGGTTGCACAGTGAGGCTTCACAGACGTGGTGGATATTAATGTATGCATCAAGTTATGAATACCTAAAAGCCACTGAACTCTGTTATACTTTATGCTGGACCAACTATTCTATATAGTTAATAGTTCCTTTTTTGTGCCGATTTGAAGGGGCCCTGTCGAGGGCTCACGCTACTAAAATTGACATTCACCGTAGTTGAATGCCACTTTGTTTTAGTTCCATGGACGCTCACGCCAGCTTACGCAGCAATCAGCGCCAAAATGGCGATTATCAAGTGTCTTCATTTTTACGTTGACAGTCTGAGGTCCAGCGTACTTGTATAAAAGAGGGTCAGTGCCAAAAGCAGAATCATCTCTTGTTTTTAGGGTTCCGCAGCCAAATTGCAAAAAACGGAACCCTTATTAAGGGGATTTATTGAATTTATTTTTTGTCTTTCTCACTCTCACGGAGATTTGGTAGGTGCGACATGCAGCGTCGCGGAAGAATATAACAGAAAAACGATCTTTTACCTAATTACTCAAAAACTAAGCTGATTATTAAAAATCTGTTTCTTAGCGTTTTTGGATATTATTATTACCGACACTTTAAAACAAAAATTACAATTATGTACATCCAATGTAGTGTCCGATAAAAACTAGAAAAACTGAGATTTTGGGAGAGTTTTCTATCGAGAAAATTTTATCCAATCGTGTTTCTGCTTCTTAGCGATTTTAGATTAAAGACCCAAAATACATGACGTGTAAATTTGAAAGTAATTGTCTTTATAGTTTTTGCATAAAACTTCATTCAAAATCGCTTAAATACGGCTTCTACACCGTTAATTGTTATGTACGTTTACACAGCAGCAGCAACATCAGCAGCAGCACCAAATAGCGCAGCACGTGCTGAACCACCCTCAGCAGGTGCAGCATATTAATCAACTTAAACTCACCACACAACAGGTAAAAAAACATTTTAGTTCACCTCCTTTTTTTTAGGAATCCCTTGCTTGAATGAGAAAACGGAAACTTAATACTATCATTTTGTTCTTCCGTCCGCCTGCCCGTCGGTCCGCCACTCGTGGTATTTTACCTCAGGAATTGATAAAGATATCAATTTTTTGATACCATATACCACGGTCTATATTCCCGTCATATTGTTTTCGGAGAATCAAAACATAAAAAAACTTCTATATAGGTTACTTCTACTAACGTATGTTACACTACGTATTAAAAATAGAAATTATAAAAAGGAAAACGAATTACCAATTTCTTTAGAATTTAGATAAAATAATTGTCATTCTCAGTCTCTTTTAAACATAGAGACCCATTATTATTATTTTATTTTTAGAGTATTTTTCTTTAGTACGAAAATATTAAGATTATACCTTGCTACGCCCAATGGCTTCTTTTACTATGAATCGATGCTCATAGGTCCATGTTCTATAATATATTATAATAAATTAATTATTTACTTATAGTCCATTCAATGAATAACCTAAAAGGGGGTGTAGAGTGCATGAGAAGGACCTAAGCAATTTCTGCTGAAACTTGTTCAGGGTACTTAGGAAGTTAACATACTAAATATCTCAGAAACGGTGCGTCATAGAAAAAAAAATCTTCTAATAAATTAAAGCTCACAAAATTATCTAAAACTTTGGTCTTATTCAATTTTGCCGTATTCCTAACCGTTTCCGAGCCACACATAATATGTTAACTTCCTAAGTACCCTGAACAAGTTTCAGAAGAAATCACTTAGGTCCCCTCTCATGCATTCTACAACTCCTTTATTGACTGGACTATTATACCAATACAAATTAAAATTTGTGAACTTAATATTTACATAATATTATAATACTTTGTGTTTAAGAAGATGATACCTTAAATAAAGAGCAAACAGATGAACTGTAAATCTGAGTTCCGACCTAGAACAGGCTTGGAGAGCTATGTCCAAGGCTAATGCGAGGAACACATTAAAAAAAAAAAAAAAAACATTGTGAACTATCATAGTATAATTAGTATTATAATATTATGTAAATATTATACTATGATACAATATTTTGTTTTGTTTTCAGCAACAAATTTTACTGAATCAACACAATCAACCTCACACTCAGCAACAGCAACCTACACGTATAATAACACCACAAGGCACCATCGTGACTCAAACAATGAGCTCCGCCGCGCAGCACCACAACGTGCAGCCGGCGAACCAAAACGGCCCCTTGCCTCCGCCCCCCGCCCCCACCGCAGCCACGCCGCAACGTGCCTCGCCTCACCCCCAGCAAATCCAGCAGCAAGTCAAGAAGGTCGCTGTCCAACCGAACAACGCCAATGAAATGGATGATCTCGAAGAAAGTATTACCGCTGCGATTGTGCAGAAAAACCTTCCTGTAAACGAAAGCATGACGACGGCTCAGCAATTCTCAAATCCCCCACCTCTAAGACCGACTAGTTCCGGAGCACAGACTCAAGGCCCTCATAACGCACCGCAGCAGCACCAAATAAACTTCAGCCCGCAAACATTTCAACAGCAACAGTTAACATTCGAACAGGCGCTCGCGCAACAGCAGCACCAGCAGCAGCAACAACAGCAGCAGCAGCAACAGCAACATCTCCAGCAGCAACAGCAACATCTGCAGCAGCAACAACAGCCTCAGCAGTCTCAACCGATGATTAGTCAATTATTAATGGAGGCGGACGTTTCAGAAGACCACTTATTTACGCTTGCGGATGGGCAAAGAATTACAGTTGCTGAATACAAGCGAATTCACCACTCCCGGATGTCGCTGCCGCAGCAGCAGCAGCAGCAGCAGCAGCAATTGCAACTGCAGCAAGTTAGGTAACGTATTTTTTTTCACAATTTAAAACCTGTTCTTTACTTAAATATAAACTTTCTGCTCGGTAGTAGGTTTTTCCTTTCACTAGGAACAAAGAGTTCCATCCACTTGCGTGGAATTATGTAGTATGTAGACCTCAATATAACATGATTATATTTAATTACTTTTATCAAAATTTTAAAAATAAACCTTATATTTAAGTTACCTAACAATTATTAAGTTATACTAAGAGCTGATTTTTCAATCGCCAGATAAACTATACAAAATCGCCATATAATACTATACAAAATCTGTCAAAACGTCGTATTTATTCCTTAATAAATATGACGTTTTGACAGATTTTGTATATGTTTCAAATTATTCCTCACATAGTTTAACTGGCGATTGAAAAATCAGCCCTTAGTTAAATAAATACAATAAAAAAAAACTAAAATTAAAGTAAAAATAATATTACAGGGATAGTGGAAGGCAAACTGTAGTGAGAAGTAAAGAACAGCAGAGGCCAGTGCAAAGAGTGCCTCCAATGCAAGCACAGCAGCAACAGAATCACCTGACAGGTTAGAAAGCGATATTATTGTTTGTTCTCTGACTGCTTGTATAGTGTATAGTATAGTAGTATGTTAGAACAGCAGAGGCCAGTGCAAAGAGTGCCTCCAATGCAAGCACAGCAGCAACAGAATCACCTGACAGGTTAGAAAGCGATATTATTGTTTGTTCTCTGACTGCTTGTATAGTGTATAGTATAGTAGTATGTTAGAACAGCAGAGGCCAGTGCAAAGAGTGCCTCCAATGCAAGCACAGCAGCAACAGAATCACCTGACAGGTTAGAAAGCGATATTATTGTTTGTTCTCTGACTGCTTGTATAGTGTATAGTATAGTAGTATGTTAGAACAGCAGAGGCCAGTGCAAAGAGTGCCTCCAATGCAAGCACAGCAGCAACAGAATCACCTGACAGGTTAGAAAGCGATATTATTGTTTGTTCTCTGACTGCTTGTATAGTGTATAGTATAGTAGTATGTTAGAACAGCAGAGGCCAGTGCAAAGAGTGCCTCCAATGCAAGCACAGCAGCAACAGAATCACCTGACAGGTTAGAAAGCGATATTATTGTTTGTTCTCTGACTGCTTGTATAGTGTATAGTATAGTAGTATGTTAGAACAGCAGAGGCCAGTGCAAAGAGTGCCTCCAATGCAAGCACAGCAGCAACAGAATCACCTGACAGGTTAGAAAGCGATATTATTGTTTGTTCTCTGACTGCTTGTATAGTGTATAGTATAGTAGTATGTTAGAACAGCAGAGGCCAGTGCAAAGAGTGCCTCCAATGCAAGCACAGCAGCAACAGAATCACCTGACAGGTTAGAAAGCGATATTATTGTTTGTTCTCTGACTGCTTGTATAGTGTATAGTATAGTAGTATGTTAGAACAGCAGAGGCCAGTGCAAAGAGTGCCTCCAATGCAAGCACAGCAGCAACAGAATCACCTGACAGGTTAGAAAGCGATATTATTGTTTGTTCTCTGACTGCTTGTATAGTGTATAGTATAGTAGTATGTTAGAACAGCAGAGGCCAGTGCAAAGAGTGCCTCCAATGCAAGCACAGCAGCAACAGAATCACCTGACAGGTTAGAAAGCGATATTATTGTTTGTTCTCTGACTGCTTGTATAGTGTATAGTATAGTAGTATGTTAGAACAGCAGAGGCCAGTGCAAAGAGTGCCTCCAATGCAAGCACAGCAGCAACAGAATCACCTGACAGGTTAGAAAGCGATATTATTGTTTGTTCTCTGACTGCTTGTATAGTGTATAGTATAGTAGTATGTTAGAACAGCAGAGGCCAGTGCAAAGAGTGCCTCCAATGCAAGCACAGCAGCAACAGAATCACCTGACAGGTTAGAAAGCGATATTATTGTTTGTTCTCTGACTGCTTGTATAGTGTATAGTATAGTAGTATGTTAGAACAGCAGAGGCCAGTGCAAAGAGTGCCTCCAATGCAAGCACAGCAGCAACAGAATCACCTGACAGGTTAGAAAGCGATATTATTGTTTGTTCTCTGACTGCTTGTATAGTGTATAGTATAGTAGTATGTTAGAACAGCAGAGGCCAGTGCAAAGAGTGCCTCCAATGCAAGCACAGCAGCAACAGAATCACCTGACAGGTTAGAAAGCGATATTATTGTTTGTTCTCTGACTGCTTGTATAGTGTATAGTATAGTAGTATGTTAGAACAGCAGAGGCCAGTGCAAAGAGTGCCTCCAATGCAAGCACAGCAGCAACAGAATCACCTGACAGGTTAGAAAGCGATATTATTGTTTGTTCTCTGACTGCTTGTATAGTGTATAGTATAGTAGTATGTTAGAACAGCAGAGGCCAGTGCAAAGAGTGCCTCCAATGCAAGCACAGCAGCAACAGAATCACCTGACAGGTTAGAAAGCGATATTATTGTTTGTTCTCTGACTGCTTGTATAGTGTATAGTATAGTAGTATGTTAGAACAGCAGAGGCCAGTGCAAAGAGTGCCTCCAATGCAAGCACAGCAGCAACAGAATCACCTGACAGGTTAGAAAGCGATATTATTGTTTGTTCTCTGACTGCTTGTATAGTGTATAGTATAGTAGTATGTTAGAACAGCAGAGGCCAGTGCAAAGAGTGCCTCCAATGCAAGCACAGCAGCAACAGAATCACCTGACAGGTTAGAAAGCGATATTATTGTTTGTTCTCTGACTGCTTGTATAGTGTATAGTATAGTAGTATGTTAGAACAGCAGAGGCCAGTGCAAAGAGTGCCTCCAATGCAAGCACAGCAGCAACAGAATCACCTGACAGGTTAGAAAGCGATATTATTGTTTGTTCTCTGACTGCTTGTATAGTGTATAGTATAGTAGTATGTTAGAACAGCAGAGGCCAGTGCAAAGAGTGCCTCCAATGCAAGCACAGCAGCAACAGAATCACCTAACAGGTTAGAAAGCGATATTATTGTATGTTCTTTAACTGCTTGTATAGTGTATAGTATAGTAGTATGTTAGAACAGCAGAGGCCAGTGCAAAGAGTGCCTCCAATGCAAGCACAGCAGCAACAGAATCACCTGACAGGTTAGAAAGCGATATTATTGTTTGTTCTCTGACTGCTTGTATAGTGTATAGTATAGTAGTATGTTAGAACAGCAGAGGCCAGTGCAAAGAGTGCCTCCAATGCAAGCACAGCAGCAACAGAATCACCTAACAGGTTAGAAAGCTATATTATTGTATGTTCTCTGACTGCTTGTATAGTGTATAGTATAGTAGTATGTTAGAACAGCAGAGGCCAGTGCAAAGAGTGCCTCCAATGCAAGCACAGCAGCAACAGAATCACCTGACAGGTTAGAAAGCGATATTATTGTTTGTTCTCTGACTGCTTGTATAGTGTATAGTATAGTAGTATGTTAGAACAGCAGAGGCCAGTGCAAAGAGTGCCTCCAATGCAAGCACAGCAGCAACAGAATCACCTGACAGGTTAGAAAGCGATATTATTGTTTGTTCTCTGACTGCTTGTATAGTGTATAGTATAGTAGTATGTTAGAACAGCAGAGGCCAGTGCAAAGAGTGCCTCCAATGCAAGCACAGCAGCAACAGAATCACCTGACAGGTTAGAAAGCGATATTATTGTTTGTTCTCTGACTGCTTGTATAGTGTATAGTATAGTAGTATGTTAGAACAGCAGAGGCCAGTGCAAAGAGTGCCTCCAATGCAAGCACAGCAGCAACAGAATCACCTGACAGGTTAGAAAGCGATATTATTGTTTGTTCTCTGACTGCTTGTATAGTGTATAGTATAGTAGTATGTTAGAACAGCAGAGGCCAGTGCAAAGAGTGCCTCCAATGCAAGCACAGCAGCAACAGAATCACCTGACAGGTTAGAAAGCGATATTATTGTTGGTTCTCTGACTGCTTGTATAGTGTATAGTATAGTAGTATGTTAGAACAGCAGAGGCCAGTGCAAAGAGTGCCTCCAATGCAAGCACAGCAGCAACAGAATCACCTAACAGGTTAGAAAGCGATATTATTGTATGTTCTCTGACTGCTTGTATAGTGTATAGTATAGTAGTATGTTAGAACAGCAGAGGCCAGTGCAAAGAGTGCCTCCAATGCAAGCACAGCAGCAACAGAATCACCTGACAGGTTAGAAAGCGATATTATTGTTTGTTCTCTGACTGCTTGTATAGTGTATAGTATAGTAGTATGTTAGAACAGCAGAGGCCAGTGCAAAGAGTGCCTCCAATGCAAGCACAGCAGCAACAGAATCACCTGACAGGTTAGAAAGCGATATTATTGTTTGTTCTCTGACTGCTTGTATAGTGTATAGTATAGTTGTACGCGCCGCGGACTGCGAATCGAAGGGAGGCTCGTGGACCCGGGGCCCATCAGCGGGAACCGAGCGTCCCTCGCAGGCCACGGGCGCGGTTGCCCAAATAGGGCGGCACCGAATAAGAAATGAATGCTCGACACCTACCTCGAAAGCGGCCTTCCGCAGATTCTCGGGCCAGGCAGTACCTCGTGACGCCGGGCAGCTTGCGTGTAATATGTAGTAGATGAATGCGGTGTGTAATGAAGTAAGTAGTGTGTAAATGTTGGGGGTGAATCCGGCGCAGCACCCAGGCGGCACGGGAGTCACAGGCACTAGTAGTTCGACAACGCGGTCCGCGAAACAATATGGCGACGGCGTTGGTCTCGCGACGGGCAGGCGACGGTCACTCAAAACGGCCGCGTATCCGGTCGCGAATGGCTAGGCAAGATGGCCATAGCACGCGAATTATTTCGCGACAGGGCAGTGCAGCTTTAACAGCGGCAGGCCCTCAAGAGCTCCAAGCGGCGGCGGTAGCGGCGGCGGCCGCTGGCTAGAACGGAGACGTACGGTAGGGCGAACGGCGTGGAGCTCGCAACACTAACGCGCGGCTCACAATGATGACGCGATACGCGTAAGGATGGGGTTTTCGGCGTAAACGTGAGCGGAAAACCCAAAATTAGATCCAAAAATGACTCAAACAAGGTCACTAGCAAAAAACGTCTGAGGCAGTTCACTCGGTAACTACCATGCGAATCGTATGGCCGGCGCGACAAAGGGTGGCGCGGGCTTCCCTTCCAAGCGGTCTGGGGCGACTAACTGCACGGCGCGGCGCGGCGCCGATGCGGCCGGGCCCGCCGTCCCCCGCACCCCCCCGCGGACGGCCGCGGACGCGGCGCGGGGGCAGCTCGCGTCTCGCTTCAACACTCCCCCGCCCGTGGACCCAAGAATTTGGAGTCCACTAAACAAAGGCAAGCGAAACTGGATTGAAACGGCTCGCTTCTCTCAACTACCTATCGGCACCCTTATAGTGGGTCTAACAGTCCGGTCGGACCAGGTGCGGATAACCTCGGCGTGAGACCAAGCGGCCTAGCGTGGCTACAAAAGTCTCAGCGTGGAGAGCGCTCACAAGCTCCCAAATGAACTGCTTTGGTAGCCAGGCAACACGTTGGAGAACCTACTCTGAGGCCAGGCGGACTCATGTTGAGTCAGCCAGCTAGGGCCCCACCAAAGAGTGGTTGACAAGGTCAGCAGCTTCACATCTGTGGGAAGCGCCATCTGCAGGGTTCAGGTGCCCTGATCAACGGGGTTTCCGAAGTCTGAATTTGGGAAACCCGGTTGGCAACAAAACTTCCAAGTTGTGGGGAGCGGCTCGCAGCCAACAAAGGACGACTTCACTGTCCGACCAGGCGTGAACGTCCGTCAGGTCTACCACCGACAGGAGGGACGAACAGGCATGGTCCAGTGGCGCATCAAAGAGCGGCTCCAGACAACTCTAACTGGGGTATTATCAAACGTGACCTAATTGGGCCACTTAAACTTTTATCAAGACAAGGTGGGTTGCGACCTCGCCGGTGTCACGAACAGTTCTCAGATCGGCCACGGCTGCGTACCCTTTCTCGGACGCATCGCAAAAGCCGTGGCGACTGGCGTGGCACCTTTCCGGGGGAGGTGGCAACGCGGCATCGAAATCCGACTAACATGCGGATACGAGGCCACAATGGAGAGCCACTCCTGTAGCAATCTCCCTTGAAGCGGCCGGTGGACCAGGGTACCCCGGCTGGGGCGCTGCTAGGAAGGGGGAGGGTCTCCAATACGTTGACCATCCGCCTTCGTCAACCCGTGGTCTTACCATGCGGCTAGCGTCTGGGACGCCGTATGGAGCGCCTCGACCTGTCACGGGTGGATGACGCTCAAGTCGCGGCCCCACATAGAGCGGCGGCAAAAAACTTGGCACACAGACGTTCGCCTGTGCAGCAGTCAGACCCCCGTCATAATGACGCGAGGTGGGTGTGACCCCCCCACGGGGGGGTGGAACCCCCTCTCGAGGGGATGAACCCCTAACAGTCCTAGGAGGTTGATGGTCCGCGGGGGATCGTCCAATTGGACTCGTAGGGTGGCCAGGACGAGCGCCCCCGCCCATGGGGGGGGTGCGCGACCCACCGTCCTGGCGACCTGAGCCATTCCTATTGGCACACAAAAGGGCCATGTGGCTTCCTCCACAATGTGGGCAAGGCCGCGGCGGGTGCGGGCAATCTCGCGGGAGATGCCGGCCCAAACACGAAAAGCACCAGCGGCGTGCCGAAGCAAAGCCTCTCCTGACCGCAACAGGCTTGGCCAGGAAGTGAGGACAAGAGGAGACCTGGTGGCCGGCGTGCCGACAATAAGCACAGGGGGTGGGCTCTGTGGCCCCAGACCCACGGTACTTTGGCACCCGGCGACCCTCGCTCAAGTCGTTAGCTCGGGCCGGCCTGTTGGGGCCGCTCACCGACTGGTGGCCGGTCGGTGCCCCACCCCTATTCGGGTTCTCGGACCGTCCTAGGGCCTCTTTCGAGCCGGTAGCACCGGAGTTGTCGGCCTGGAGACACTCCTGCTCTAGAAATTTTAGGAGGTCGGAGAAGGGGGGCAGATGTGTTGCACCGTCTCCGCCAAACAGCTGCTCGAAGCGGCGCTTAAGCTCCAAGGGCAGGCGAGACAACACTAGGTGCAACAATAAAAAGGACCACTGGTCTACCGGGAGGTCCAACCGTCGCAGGGCATTGGTGGCCACAATGCAAGGGTTGAGCAATGCCTCCCGGAGCTCGGCCACCTCGGTGATCGTAGGCAACTTCAATAATTGCGCTACGTGGGCGTCGGCTAACCGGCGCACATTAGCGTAGCGTCGCGCCAGCAATTCCCTGGCAGTGGTGTAGCTCTCCTCAGAGAGCTTTAGATGGCGGACCAAGTCCAGCGCCTCGCCTTGAAGCGAGGACAGGAGATAGGACTGCTTCTGGCAGGGGGACAGGTCCCTCCTGGCGTGGACCAGACTGTCAAAGAGGTCCAGGAAGCCCATCCACTCCTGCAGCTGCCCGTCAAACTTGGGCAGATCAATGGTGGGCAGTTTGCCCAGCAAGGCCGGCTGTGTGGGAGGTCGGCTGGGGGAGTCAAGCAACGCACTCTGTCGCCGCTTGTCCTCCGCGGCGGATCTGATTTTGTGGGCGGCCTCCACGATGGCATCCGTTAAATCAAAAAATTGGTCATAATCCGCCTTCGCGGTCCCTAAGACCTCTGGGGTGCAATCAAGGATGTGCAGGTCCCGAAGGGCCTGCTCAACAGAGGCCTGCCGAGTCCGCACCTGTTCCGCGCGGTGCAATAAGGCAACCGACCTATCGTCGCGGCCTATCAAACCCGCAGCGGTCGTAGCCCAGCGGAGCTCCGACTGTAATTGAGTCACTAACACTTTTACGTTCGCGGGCATCATGAATCTAAATTAAGCGTAAAAACTAAAAACACGAAATAAATTAGGATCGGACGGCGTACTATACGTAAACGCGGTCGGATCGACGAAGCAGCGCGGCAGATGGCGCAGCGCACGGCGAGAACGGCGTGCGACAGCAGCGAACGCGGCGCACAGGCGTAAACAGTTAAGGTTTAGGCTCAGTCAAAATCACTATCGGAATGGCGGTCGATCGCGATCGGAATCGGACGACGATCGAGCGCGTTGGAATCGGACGGCAATCGGGATCGGAATCGGATGACGATCGAGCGCGACCGGAATCGAATGGCGATCGAGATCGGAATCGGATGGCGATCAATCGGGATCGGGATCGGAAGGCGATCGATCGCGATCGGAATCGGAAAATCACTCGCGATCGGACGGCGGTAACGAAATATAAACAATAACGCGGCCGAAAGGCGGCGATCAAGCGAGGTATCGTATGGCGTGAACAAACCACGCTCTGCTACCAAAAATGTACGCGCCGCGGACTGCGAATCGAAGGGAGGCTCGTGGACCCGGGGCCCATCAGCGGGAACCGAGCGTCCCTCGCAGGCCACGGGCGCGGTTGCCCAAATAGGGCGGCACCGAATAAGAAATGAATGCTCGACACCTACCTCGAAAGCGGCCTTCCGCAGATTCTCGGGCCAGGCAGTACCTCGTGACGCCGGGCAGCTTGCGTGTAATATGTAGTAGATGAATGCGGTGTGTAATGAAGTAAGTAGTGTGTAAATGTTGGGGGTGAATCCGGCGCAGCACCCAGGCGGCACGGGAGTCACAGGCACTAGTAGTTCGACAACGCGGTCCGCGAAACAATATGGCGACGGCGTTGGTCTCGCGACGGGCAGGCGACGGTCACTCAAAACGGCCGCGTATCCGGTCGCGAATGGCTAGGCAAGATGGCCATAGCACGCGAATTATTTCGCGACAGGGCAGTGCAGCTTTAACAGCGGCAGGCCCTCAAGAGCTCCAAGCGGCGGCGGTAGCGGCGGCGGCCGCTGGCTAGAACGGAGACGTACGGTAGGGCGAACGGCGTGGAGCTCGCAACACTAACGCGCGGCTCACAATGATGACGCGATACGCGTAAGGATGGGGTTTTCGGCGTAAACGTGAGCGGAAAACCCAAAATTAGATCCAAAAATGACTCAAACAAGGTCACTAGCAAAAAACGTCTGAGGCAGTTCACTCGGTAACTACCATGCGAATCGTATGGCCGGCGCGACAAAGGGTGGCGCGGGCTTCCCTTCCAAGCGGTCTGGGGCGACTAACTGCACGGCGCGGCGCGGCGCCGATGCGGCCGGGCCCGCCGTCCCCCGCACCCCCCCGCGGACGGCCGCGGACGCGGCGCGGGGGCAGCTCGCGTCTCGCTTCAACAATAGTAGTATGTTAGAACAGCAGAGGCCAGTGCAAAGAGTGCCTCCAATGCAAGCACAGCAGCAACAGAATCACCTGACAGGTTAGAAAGCGATATTATTGTTTGTTCTCTGACTGCTTGTATAGTGTATAGTATAGTAGTATGTTAGAACAGCAGAGGCCAGTGCAAAGAGTGCCTCCAATGCAAGCACAGCAGCAACAGAATCACCTGACAGGTTAGAAAGCGATATTATTGTTGGTTCTCTGACTGCTTGTATAGTGTATAGTATAGTAGTATGTTAGAACAGCAGAGGCCAGTGCAAAGAGTGCCTCCAATGCAAGCACAGCAGCAACAGAATCACCTGACAGGTTAGAAAGCGATATTATTGTTTGTTCTCTGACTGCTTGTATAGTGTATAGTATAGTAGTATGTTATGTTCAACGTTACATATAAATTTACACGTAAATAAATTCAGACCCGGTGATATATTTTGAATTGAACTCTAGTGAAATTGTCATACTTGACAACAAGCACTCAACGACCAGTGTCAAAAATTGTCAGGAAAAAAATGGTTGTCTGTAAAGTCGGTTTACTGACGATAGTTGAACGTGACAACTCTCGCTTGCACTTCAAGCCTTACATGGAACGCCTCAGAGCGAGGTAACGCGAGCGAGGTAACGCCGCATGAGTCATGTTTTTTTGTGCGTGCAGCCGGCTCTATCGATTTATAAGACGTTGTCACGTCAAAAACATGGGCCACCGTCTAAAAAATAGGCGTGACTATTTTTAAAGTGTCAAGTGGCGTATAAGATGGCGTCCCCTAAGGTAGTAACTCGAAACATGAATATTTGACATCAAATCTTGGCGCCGTGATGACAAGAAGCCGCATGTCACGCAAGTCTAGGCTAGAATTTTTTTTTTATAAATAAACTAGCAAACCCGGCGAACTCCGTTTCGCCACCAGATGGCTTTCCCGCTAAAAAGATTTTCCCGCTTTTCTGTTGAAATTTTTCCTGAATTTTCTTTGCTATAAACCTCACCGGAGCCCGAGACCTTTCCAACGAATGCAAAACCGTGGAAATCGGTTCGTGCGTTCTGGAGTTATAACGTCAGGGAGGAAAACCCGACTTATTTTTATATAGTAGATATATACGGGACATTTGACACATCGCAATCTAGCCCCAAAGTAAGCGATAGCTTGTGTTATGGGTACTAGATGACTGATAAAATATACATACATACTAATATACATAAATATAATATTATATTGAAAAACACCCATACACTGGAAAATATTCATGCTCATCACACAAACATCTACCAGTGGTGGGAATCGAACCCACGACCTCCGGCGCAAACGGCAGGTACGCTACCACTACGCCATTCGGTCGTGAATTAATGATAGGGCGTCTCCATTGGTTTGTTATCTCTGAAAAAATCGTTTATTTTTCTAACTCAGTTATAGTCAGAATTTCGATGCCCTCAGTACGGAAACATTTTAGTTTCAATCTATTTCAAAAGGCCCATATTTTAGAAGGGATCTCTCAGTTAAAGACTGAAGAATAAAATTATTGAAAACAGTATACTGTCATAATGTTCTGTAGAACGCATAAAAAAGAGGGGTACTTTTGGTTATTCAATTATTTCGTAAATATCTTACAAACTCAATTCAATAATAATTAGTTTTTAATGGCGATAACATTATTAATCATTCTCTTGAAAATGTTTACAGCAAACAATGAAGCTATGAGTGGTCCGTCTGAGCAAGCAGCGGAGGCGCAGTCGGCGAAGATGTTGATTTTCTTACAAAACGGAGAACAGAGACTTATCACTTTTACACTGCCTAAAGAGAGCTGCACGCTTCAGGAAGTTCTCGAGCAGGTTGGTTCCTAAAAAGTTTATGTAATTTATTTATTTTATGTGGGAACAAGTGTTGTTGGCTTAGGTCTTTCAATCCCGGTGCGGGGAGCCCTAAGCGCTTCATGCATTATGATGGTATACATTCAAAATTCCAGCTAAATCGGTTCAGTAGTTGCAGCGTAAAGGAGTGACAAACACACACAACGCAGGTGCGCGTGCTCGACTGAAGGTAGTGGGTTCGTTTCCCGCCGCGGGCCACTTTAAAATTATATAGTTTCTAAATTGGCTCAGATCTAGTCTGGCGAAAGGCTTCGACTTTGGCTAGTTTCCACCATACCACTAAAGGCGCACCGCTAAGCGATTAACACCGCGGCGAAATGGAATTGAAGCTACTTTTTTTGGAATAGCATAATGAACTTGAATTCCCGAAGATTCCCCTAAAGACGCACAAACCTTCGCGCGTCTTCTGGGGAATCTTCGCGCATCCTTAGAGTACTCACTCCTTCCTAGTTAGTACGATAACATCTTCAGCTCATGCGACCACAATATTAGTGTGATGGCTGTCAACGTGAAAATAGTTTTTGACATAAAATTTATGTATCGCTTGTGTAATCCAAAAATATAATATTATTATTTCATTGAAAAAAGAAAATGAAAATTACCAGTTTTTGTTTCAGTGTCACGTTCCTTTTACGGAAGATACTCACATACAATGTATGCAAAACAGCACTAGTGAGATAGATTACTTTGTATCAGTAGGTTCAACTACTAGGATAGAAGAAATGCTAGAAAATCACCCGGTAAGTTTTATTTTAAATATTTTTCATATGTATTTTTATGTATTTCGAGTAGTATCTACTCTGCAATTACGCTATACATTTAAAAAGTTAATTTTGTATGAACTAGTCTCTGTGTAATGTTTGTGAATTGAGGAGTAGTTTGTATTTTCTACAGACTTTTTACAGATGATTTTTTTTTAAATATATTTCATAGTTTTAATTGTATCTTTTACAGATGTTAGTCGGTGACATAAGTAGTAGAAGCTCTCCAAATTTATTATCACAACCTCAGAGTAGTGAAATGTCTACTCCGGAAAAGGGACCGTGTCCTGATAATGGTAATATCAAATTATTTGCTATAGATATTATATTTTTAACTATATAGGCTTGCACTTGACTGTGATCACACCTGATGGAAAGTGATGATACAGTCTAAGGTGGAACGAGCTTGCCTAGAAGATGCCTATTCACTCTTGGTTTGAGGTAGTGGGAAAAACAGTGCCTGGGAGGGTATTCCTGACCTTTGCAGTGCGTATCAGGAACGAGGAATCAAACCGCTTCGTGCGCGTCTTTGGTACGTCGACTATGAATGGGTGGAAGCCTTTTCGATGCCTTTCCGTTCTATGGTAAAAAGCTGACGGGAGAAAGAAATTAAATAGTTCTTGAGCACACTCTCTCCGAAATATATTCTATGAAATACCGATAGGCAACCCCTTATTATTATTATTATAAACTAGCTGACCCGGCAAACGTTGTTTTGCCCTGTAAATTGGAACACTGTCGAACGGAATAAATAGTATCCTATGTCTCTTGGCTCTAAGCTACCTCCTCACCAATTTTCAGCCATATCGGTAAAGCCGTTCTTGAGTTATAAATAGTGTAACTAACACGACTTTCTTTTATATAACTATATATAAGATATTTATTCTTATATACCTAGTCTGCTTATATATCTAGCCTTTCGTTTGAATCTTAAATTATATCTTTTTTATAGTAAATAATAGTCCTGAATCTCCGGAGCAAAGGTCGCCGCCGCCTCGCTACGTGGACGGAATGTTGGCGGTCTGCAAGTCTTGTGGCTATTCAGGCTATGACTTCAGTCGCTGTCAGAGGTAGGTTCAATCATCGATTAAACATATAAAGGATCAGCAGTCAGCACTTAGTGACGTCACACATGTATTTTTAGGCTCCGGCCCTGAAGCATCATTTTTAATTTGTCAAAACTGTAAAATGACGCTAATGTAAGCGACAACACCATATTGTGCTGTCAGCGGTACCGAAATTTTGCGGGCGATAACGCCATATTTGAAATTTTTTTGGCTTCAACATAAGTACGTCACATATTTCTCATCCTCTTAGCGTAATGTACTTCATCATTGGGTTCAATAGGTGCGGCTTACAATAGGGTTTTCCAATAAACAGCTTTCTATGTGCAAGCCAGTTCTAATTTAAAATAAAACCTTTTATAAGTTACCTGCCTTGGGTTGACTAGGGTCCCGTTTTTACCTTTTGGGTACGGTACCCTAAAAGGTACTGAACTAAGCAAAATTGCGGAAATGGCAAAGGACATCATTTTCACTTGTTTATATAAAAATCTTGCTTAAAAGTGTCAGTCCGTATGTCACAGCCACTTTTCTTATGACTATTTTTGCTATCTATTGTAACTTAAACTTTTTTACTTTGCCCCAACGTGTGTACGAAAGAATGCCGCATTTTGCGCTCAAAAAGTTCCAAAATCCAGACTTGGCAAGTTAAAAATCTGGCAACACCTTCATCTTCACAACATTCTGGGTCTTAAAGTAATTATTTGTACTTGAAACCTTGAATAGAAATTCGAATAAAATTGATTTATGTATTTCTGTTCTAGATGTAAACGAGTGTTCACAGAGGAGCCTAAAAGTATACCATCCCAAGTTAGTAAGAAAGTGGACCAGAAGAAAAAAGAACCTGAGAAGCCATTATTAGAAAAGCAAATGTAAGTACATTATGCGTTTTAAAATGGTTTGGTTTTGAACCTGCGCCATTGAGACGTGGACTCTTTGGCTTCAGTCATATCATTTCTAAGAACCTGTTTCACAACCGCCGGATAAACTTTATCTGACGAATAAACTTGATATGAGAGATTCCCAATACAAAAATTGTCACAATATCAAATACATATACTCGCTAGATAAAGTTTGTCTGGGTATTGTGAAACAGGCCCTTAATCTAATAAAATTCTCTTGTCACAGTGTAACCAAACTCATCCGCAACGGCTTGACCGATAAAATTTATAAAAAAAATAAATAAAAAAAAATAGTCTACATTCGGAAGGTCTGGTCATAAGCTATTTTTCATACCCCGTTATGGCAAAACAACGCTTGCGACGTCAGCTAGTTATTACATCAGAGGCCCGCGTCACAATATGGCGTAGATTTTTTTCGACCATTTTCAGATTTCGACGACATCCCTGGCGCAGTGGCGGCGCGCTCGGATTCGAGTGGGAGGTCGCGGGTTCGATTCCCGCCACGGGCCGCTTTGGAATGTTATAATTTCTAAATTGGCTCATGTCTGATCTGGTGGGAGGCTTTGGCCGTGGCTAGTTACCACCATACCAGCAAAGACGCACCGCCAAGCGATTTAGCGTTCCGATGCGATGCTTGTAGACGTTGGGGTAAATTACCCTTCCAATTTAGTACGATAACATCTTAAAGATCGCACTTGAAGGATTTTAAGAAACGCATTATATCTACTGTTAATTTCTGTAAATTTTATGGTGCCGTACTTCAAAAGAAAATAAACGGAAGGGTTTCGTTTTTTTAAGATCACTTTGTTGTCCGTCTGTCTGTTACGACCCTTTATTTCAAGAACTATTAAAGACATCGATATGAACTTTGGAATAGTTGTAGTAATAATGGCCCGAGGTCATAACAGTCATTAAAAATTGAAAATCGTTTTTACTTTTCAAGGGGGAAAATCGGGTTGTAGAAATTCCAAAAATATAAGAGTTCAACAATATTGAATGGGGTAAAACTGATTTTTATTTATTTTTATGCTTGATAGTTTTAGATTTTTGGGCATCCCCTTATCTTCGAATTTTCTTATTCTCTCAAGCTATAGCTGTATAGCTTGTGAAAATAAGAATTCCTTGGGAATTTTTTGTTTTATGTTCCATATGTTGTATGTATTGAATGTGTATTTATTTGTTTTTTTAGCAGTTGCGGAGAAGGTATTAAATTAAATTTGCTGAAGTCTACTGTGAAAACGCTGACTACAAAAGCTGTAAGTATTAATAACTGAATTCTTTTTGATTAATGTATTTACATTATACAAATAATTAACGCTAATTGATGTTTTTTATTAAGGCTACGCCAGAGAAAAAACCAGCCAGAGTTAGAAAGCCCAAAGGAAAGCAACCGGATCCTGAACCGGTTATATTAACATTGAGTTCAGATGAAGAAGACTCGAACAGTTCCATGATAAGTAATCAGGTACGCAAACAATATTATTTACATTCCGTTCTATTGGGTACTTGCAAAAACAAAATGTTGCTTTTAATTGAATCTAGAAAAAAATGCAGTTATGCTTTTTTGAAGTAGTACATTTGAATAATAAAAAAGTAATACATACTTAAACTCTGATTTTGATAACCTTAATGAATGATAAAATGTTCACTATGTCTCAACAAATATTTCGAGCCATCGCCATATTTTGTTCTATGGAACAAACAGATATATAACAGATAAAACAAATATAAAATGACAATGTTGTCATGTTCCACAGAACAAATGAGACCCATATAATTTTCCTATTATAGTGAAAAATATTTTATCTACACTAATATTATAAAGAGGAAAGATTTGTATTTTTGTATTTTTGTATGTAACGAATAAACTCAAAAAGTACTGGACCTATTTTAAAAATTCATTTTTCATTAGAAAGCTACATTATCACTGAGTAACATAGGCTATATTTAGTACTAGATAACTATAGAAATCTTTAGAAATTCCTATTAAAACCAACCGAAGGTTTAAAAAAATTAGCCATAAAATGTCTTTCATCGCATACGCTGCGAAGAGTATTAATGATAGGACAAAAAAATGCTCTACAATATTATAGAATATATCAATATCTACAAAAAACTTCGCGAGACCGTGTGTCTAACTATTGTAGTTACGTCACTATAACTACTTTTTTACATTTAACTAATTGATAGAAATTCTGATCAAAATCAGACCGTGTTATCCATACCATTTATAAATTTTTATCCAAATAAATAATTTAATATTCAAGACTGTCTCAATACCTGATGATTACTTTTTGAATTATTGAAATCGGACATTCCATTCAAAAGATATCATGAAATAAAAATAAAAATACGGGTCCCGCGGCCGGTCAGCTCGCACATGTTCCGCGGATCCCGATGATACCAACTGATTTGCCCATATCTTTTAAAAGGTTACAGTTCCCCTTAAAAATATCCTTTGCCCTAACAATAAATAAATCCCAGGGGCAATTGTATGTGGCACTTTCTCGAGTAGGATCTCCTGAAAATCAATACGTTTTGTTGCCACCTACAAATACCACAGCCAACGTTGTGTACAGGGAGGCTTTAAAATAAGCATACAATTTTTTCTAATTTAGTGATTCATGGTCGTTTTAATTAGCATGCTTATAACTTAAATATCTGATGTCTACCCGTGCGAAGCCGGGACGGGCCGCTATTATTTATAATTAAGAAAAAGAAGTTTGCAAAAGCACCACCAGATAACCCGTGCGAAGCAGGAACGGGTTGCTATATAGCACCAACGAAATATGATCAGTCATTATCATTAAATTTCTTCTCAACCTTACAATACCCAGCTATTGTGTGCTAAATGCTAATCCGTGGGTTTCCTCTCAGAATAATATGAGTTTGTTTAGTAAATAGAAGAAGAACAAAGGAGAGATGGATGGATTGTGTGAAAGAGGATTGCACGTTGACAGCTGATAGAGAGAATGGAAGAAGACTGCATTGTTGGCCTTTCGAACCAGGGAACTTTCGCTTATTTGCCCCGCAAAAAATCAAGGAATCCCACGGGATTTGCAAGAAAATCGTACTTCACGCGGGCGGAGCCGCGGGCAACAGCTAGTAGTCTAATATATCTATCTTTATAATGGAATATAATATAATAACAGATATTGTTGTTATTTGTAGCATGAACAAACAATAAATACAAAGGAGCCTACCCTTAGTGAAATAGAGGGGACAGCAGATAGCGGCTTTGGGATCGATCACATGGATGGTATGTACTTAGATTAGTTATGTTATATAACACTGTAGACCTGACACACTTTTTAAAACGTTTCGTTATGCAACACACACAGCTTTGAAATGAAGTCTACTTTCGGTACAGAAGCTAGGCGAAAGAAAATTGATTTTTTCAGTCACGAAAATCCTGATATGACGAAAAACCACACACTAATCTTTTATTGTGCACATATAAAAATAATATCTCGTTAGCGTGTCTCTAAACTCGTTAGCATGAAATAACTAGACATGGCGCAGTCTATGGAGTGGTGGGTGAACATCGTTCCAACCGAGTGTTCCACGACTCTTACACATTCTTTATAGTATGGACAGTTTCATAAACATGACTTTAATGATTTTTTAAGTTAAAATCATCAGTTTGCGTCATTTCGTCGTCATCGTCGTCGTTTCAGCCGATGGACGTCCACTAATGGACATAAATATATATCAGGACATTACACACATCGCAATCTAGCCCCAAAGTAAGCGATAGGGTAATGGGCACTACTACTACAAGATAACTTATAAATATACATACATAATTATAAAATATTGATAAACACCGAGACACTGGACAACATTAATGCTCACCACACAAACATTTACCAGTAGTGGGAATCGAACCCACGACCTCCGTCGCAGACGGCAGGTTCGCTACCGCTACGCCATTTGGTCGTCTAATATACATAGGCCCCCTGAAGTGACCGCCACGACCTTGCCTTGACCCGCCTGGTGCCAGCGACTCCCCGGCCTCCGCGACTTTCTTTATGACATCTGTCCCAGTAGTGGGAATCGAACCCACGACCTCCGTCGCAGACGGCAGGTTCGCTACCGCTACGCCATTTGGTCGTCTAATATACATAGGCCCCCTGAAGTGACCGCCACGACCTTGCCTTGACCCGCCTGGTGCCAGCGACTCCCCGGCCTCCGCGACTTTCTTTATGACATCTGTCCACGTGGCCGGTCTCGAATTCAGTCAAATTCGGTGCAACATTATAGCATCCTTTTGGATGATATAATGGTTATAGGGACATCGGGTGTTTGAATGTTGGCAATAAGCTAACTTTTTCAGAATCTTTCACAGAGAACTACCGGACCTGGCAAAACAAAAATAACTTACGACCTATTCTCAGATCTGCCGAATGTAGACAAAAAAATTCGTAAAAATCGGTCAAGCCGCTTCAGAGAAGTTTGATTACAAATACTGATACGAGAATTTCATATAGTGTGTCCGGGATCGAACTAGCGATAATTTAAGGACGTGTTCTGTGTTAACTCATTACAAGCAAAAACTATCCGCGGCATTATTGTTACGCGACTACTCTAAGACGTCAGCGTGCATATAACAAATACAGTAAATAACAAATTTAACGAGCTTTCAGCAAATCCTTTTTCCAAATTTTAGCCACTATTTTATCTCAAGTTCAACTATACAAGAAACTCGCTAGCTGTCCTACGATTACGTCACATTGGTTGATAATTTTTTATATTAATTTCGATCACGTAAATGACTGGTATTAAAAATCTAATTAAAATTATCTTTTCATAATTCAAATTATTTTAGGCTACTGTCTATCAAAATACTTTGTATTTAATGATATTTTTATTTTTAATTTTTCAGTTACTCGTGGATTGAATATGAATAGTGTCTAATATCCCTTAATTTTTTTGGTTTATAAAAAAGTGCAAAGTTATTTGTTCTTCGATCCATAAAATTATTTCCTGTTTATACCTCTTTTACTTTGTAACCCTAAAAACAGGTACAGGAGCTAGCAACGTTTGAAAAGTAAGAATTTTAGGAGAGCTGATTTTGTGATATATTGTCGACCTTCTTGCACTTTCGGTTAGAATCTGGGCCATCTGGCTGCCGGTAGCCGTTGCGTTCATTAATGCGCATCCTACGTCTGTCCAGGTGTTGCAGCTTACGCCTCCATAATGTTTATACCAATGTTGTCGGGGCTACTAATTGCCCTTAAATTATTTTAGGCGCACTTGTACCATTTATGATGACGTTTCATATCATAAAAACATATAAATTGGGACAATTTATATGTTTATTGTTTGTATAATATATAATGGGGCAAATGAAAACCAACAACACCAATGAAACAACAAAAATGAAACGTCATCATAAATGGTACAAGTGCGCCTATTAATTATTTAAGGACAATTAGTAGCCCCGACAACATTGGTATAAACATTTTGGAGGCGTAAGCTGCGCATAGGATGCGCACTAATAAACGCAACGGCTACCGGCAGCCAGATGGCCCAGACTCTAACCGAAAGTGCAAGAAAGACGTCATCAGCATACATCAGCTCAATCATCACAAAATCAGCTCACTTAAAATTCTTTCTCGAAAATGTTGCTAGCTCCTATACCATAAATCCAACTTACAGAGTTACAGACGGAAAACTTACAATATTGCCAACATGATAAACCTTGGTTTTGGCTAGGATTGTAGGTTCCTATTAACTCAACTGGTAAATACTGAAACAACTTTCTCATTTTAATTTTATACCAAAAAACTGGTAGCATCCTTTATACCACTAGCTATGTAAATGTGCCTTAGCCTTAGATCTAGAGTCCTGCGTCAAATCTGGAGCGGTATTTAAGGTGCTATTACACCGTCCTAAAAGGCGTCTAAATTAGTTAATTACTAAATTCAGTAAAATATAATTCAGCTTTATCAAAAAGTGTGGTTTCTACATAGATTAATCTATGGGTTTCTAACTGACCATTTAGATTTTAGTCGTCTAAATCTTCAATCTGTGGTCACATATTAGGTACTTGATCTGTGGTTGTCGCACGCCTAGTCTGTGATTTTACTTTTCATCTTAACAAAACTTTTCACAAAATTAGGATAGAATGGAACTAGCTCTAATAAGTTTTTCTAGATTTAGGAAGGTGAATTTAATTACGGGGATTATATTCGCCTAACAATCTTTTGCATTTACCTGTGCTGTCTAAATTGTCTATAAAAAAAGACAACATCAGTGTTTGATATTAATCTCTACAGGCCAGTTGGGTAGGTATATAGAATGTACCCAGCTTCATTTTTATTTTTAATAGCATGGAGCATACTTTCATATACAGAATTTTATCAAAACCGCTTCTTATCTACACATTAGACAGAACCTACTTTCGCAATGAAGTTAAAACAACAATATTAAAACATTTCCATATAAAATTTCATCCCCAATATTACCACCTCTGGGAAGATTTTCTTAACTTAAAAGATTTTTATTATTTTAAGCTGATAATTAACCTATGCCGATTTTCGCGACTCTTAACTTCAAATATGGGACTTCCAACCCCTATTTCACCTCTTAGTTCTCTAAACCGTTTTTATAGCTGACACCTACGTCGGTTTACGCGGGCCGCCGTTATTTAAAAACTGCTTACGAGGCCGTTAGATTCTTTGACTTTGCTTTCTCTTTCCATCTTAGCCAAGAGATTTCTTTCTCTGTTGCATGCTATGTGCGCTATGGTCTGTAACTCTGTACTATCCTTGGTCTGAGGAACAGTGTAGCTCTTTGTCTACCTCGTCACCTGGCTGCCGTTTTCAGTCATGTCTTCGACTTTTTCTTTCTATCTAACCGTATTTGACTTAAGAGCTTTATTTCTCTTTCGCACGCTCTGTGGATCTGTAACTCGGTACTATTCCTGGTCTGAGGAACAATCTAGCTCTTCACAAGGCACATCTCGGACCACGATAATAACCTTCGTAGCCGTAAGATTTTTAATGACAGGGCAGGCCATGGTGGCCTGCGTGAAAGCACACCTTAGACCAAGGATAATAATCTACGCAGCCGCAAGGTTTTAAATGACAGGGCGGGCCATGGTGGCCCGCGTGAAATATTTTATAAACAATATTGAATACAAAGTTCATACAAACTTTCAACCCCAATTTTACCCCTTGATTCTCTTAACCGCTTGTAACCTGACACTTACGTCTGTTTACTCGGGCCGCCGTTGCCCGCCCTGTCATTTAAAACTAATTACGAGGCCGTTCGATTCTTTGAATTTGCTATTTATCTTAGCGTATTTGATGTAAGAAATGTCTTTCTAGTGCGCATGCTATGTGCGTTATGGTCTTTAACTCAGTACTATTCTTTGGTCTGAGCAAATAGTTAAGCTCTTCACCAGGCACATTCTTTGGTCTGAGCAAATAGTTAAGCTCTTCACCAGGCACACCTCAGACCAAGGATAATAACCTACGTAGGCGTAAGATTTTTAATGATAGGGCGGGCCATGGTGGCCTGCGTGAAGGCACACCTCAGACCAAGGATAGTAACCAACGCAGCCGTAAGGTTTTAAATGTTGGGGCGGGCCATGGTGGCCTGTGTGAAATATTTTATCAACAATGTTATTGATGATAGAATTACTTTGAATACATCGTTCATTCAAACTCTCATCCCCTATTTCACCCCTTGATTCTTTTAACCGCTTGTAAGCTGACACGTCTGTTTACTCGGGCCGCCGTCGCCCGCTCTGTCATTAAAAACTGTTTACGAGGCCGTTAGATTCTTTTAATTTGCTATTTATCTTAGCGTATTTGATGTAAGAGTTGTCTTTCTCGTTCGCATGCTATGTGCGTTATGGTCTTTAACTCAGTACTATTCTTTGGTCTGAGCAAATAGTTAAGCTCTTCACCAGGCACACCTCAGACCAAGCATAATAACCTACGCAGCCGTAATACAGGGCGGACCATGGTGGCCTGCTTGAAAGCACACCTCAGACCAAGCACAATAACCTACGTAGCCTTAAGGTTTTTATGACAGGGCGGGCCATGGTGGCCAGCGTGAAAGCACACCTAAGACCAAGGATAATAAACTACGTAGCCGTGCGGTTTTTTAATGACAAGGCGGGCCACGGTGGCCTGCGTGAAATATTACTTTGAATAGATCAATATGAAAATTTTTAAGTTAATACTGAATCGTGAATTGTTGTACTGTTCTGATCGTTTTGTATTATTTACCACACATTAAAATTATATTCACTGTATATTTACACCGTTAAGAATTACAAAAAATGAAGATTTTTGGAGCAACTTTTGGAAGAGCTTTTGTTTCGGAAAAATTTTATTCATATTAGTTCCTGCTTCTAAGTGAACTTGATATAAGACCCTAAAATGCATGATTTTTTAATTAAATATAATGGTCTTCATAGTTTTTTTAACCAGCAAGTCACTAAATATCGCTTAAATAACGGTTTTAGCTTAAAAAGATGTCTTTTTCTGTCTTTGTTTATATATTTGTACGCTTGGGTTAAAGTAAAATTTATCTACACAAGTATTATAGTATTTCCTCTGAATACATCATACTTTATGAAATTTAAAGTTGGAACAAAATTTTACGTGTTTTCCATGGTGGATGGGTAAAATGAACCCGCCAAATTTTAATATAATTTTTCAAAAATAGCAGACTACCCGATGCAGGATTCATTCTTCGCGACGATTATTTTCACGCATGAAAATAATCTTCGCGCTTTGATAGTTACACTTTAACATGAGTTAATTAAAAACTTTGCTTAAAAGTCCTTAAGATTTTTGAACAAAAGTTTTTAATAAAAAATATTGAAGGTAATTTGTTCTATAGTCATTTCATTCCGGATATACTTCAGCAATACTACCGTCACTAGGGTCATGTCAAATTAAAGTCACGTGATTAGTACCGTCATATTTGTCCCAATTGTTTGCGAAAGATTCATTATATATTATTTAGTTTTAATTTGTATATGTATTTTGAGAATTACTAACATCAAACTCTATACTCGAGCTAAATTGTTAATAAAACCTGCCAAGTGCGAGTCGTGCTCGCTCACCGAGGGTTCCGTACTACTATAGAAATAGTAAAACCATGAGAATCACTTTTCTTACTGAAACGTAAACTAAACTTTGTTTTTTGAGGTTAATTATTAATACCAAAAAAAGTATAACAGATGCAGAGTTGATCCCGCTGCGAGTGAAAAATTTTGATTCGTATTTAAATTTATAGATACAGAGTTGATTTCATTTTTCCCGTAAAATACAATTTACTCCCTATTAATTATAATAATTTTATATTTTTCTATTTGTAAACTTCGGGGATAAGGGGGAGGAATGAATTTTTTTTCGACATTTTGCCCAATAAATCAAAAACTATCAGGCATAAAAATAATTAAAAATCGGTTTAAGATTACAAAAGTAACGCCCTTTCTTATAATACCCTACTCAATATTGTTATCTCTGTAATTTTGACACTCCGGTTTTCCCCCCTTTTTAAATAAAAGAATAAACTATTTTAATTTTTTATGATTGCAATGACGTCGGGCCATTATGACTAACAGCTTTTCCAAACATGTCGATAATTTAATAGTTACTGAAATAAAGGGTCGTTACAGATAGACAGGTGTACAAACATATTGATTTTTTTAGGTACGGAACCCTAAAATTGACACTAAAGGATGATAATACTGCCATTCTAGCAGTTAAACTTGACCAAAACCAATACCTACTAAACTTACAAATTAAGAGTCACCAAAGAGTATAAACATGTTAATGGTGAGCTAGGTAATAGTAGCTCACCCTAATTCACATGTTTATACTCTTTGGTCGAATCGTATGTCAATACTATACCACAGACCTAGTAGTTTTGTTAGCTCTTTGTAGGTACTAAACTCATTATTCATTGGTCATGGTTTTTACGAGTTCTGAGTTTTGAAATGGGCTCATTGCGGTGTGATTTTATGCGCTTGAATTGTGGTTTTCATGTGATTTGATCTTTAGTTACCGCGTTTATTTTGTAAGATGTCCCTCAAAAGACTCGAAGGTAAAAGAAAAGCACATAATATTAAAGTAATTAGCAGTGCCGTAATTCGGTTGCTAAACCTTGACACTTCGATCACACAAAAATATTCTATTCGTTTTTAATACGCGTTCGGTACAAGCGTTGTTAGTTTTTTTCATTATTTTTATGTGGTCTAAGTTCCAATTTGTTCAGTGTTAGTTATTCTTGCATGTTTTTAGCACGACGCTTTGCCGGTTGACGGTTGTCAAACAATCGATGAATTGCGCACCACCTTGCAAGTCGGCCGCACTACCTTCTTTTCAAATTCCAAATAACTTCTTGACTGATTGACACAGTTTAATTATTCATAAAATACAGCTTATGTCCGGGGATTTTTGATAAGAGTGACAAAAACCTCTGTTACAATATCAATGTTACTCCTCCTAATGCCTCTGTTACAATACTATCTTGGCAGGAATATTTATGTCAATTTTATTTCTGCCCATATATTACAAACTTCTTGCAAAAGAAGGAATGGCATCTAAGTAAATAGCTTGTTTCATTACAACAGAAGTCGCATATATAAATCCCTAACTTTTGAAATATGTTGCCAGATTATCTGAATGGTGATTGCAAGCATTATTAGTCATAAAAATTGAATTTTCTCTAAGAACCAGTTAAATGGAATGGACCAGTTGAACGAGGAACTAAAACTTCTGATAGTTTGATTCTATGAAGACTATCTCTGAATATATGTAAAATGAATAATTTGCCATAGAAATTAAAGAAGTATGATACATTTCCATTTGTTCAGTTAATGTACTTCATGAGTGTGATCTGATGACATTGTAAGCGATGACGAAGTTTTAAATCTACTAACTTGTAAAATTTAAATAGCATCTAACAATAATTGATACAAAGAAATAACAAGTTTAGAGGTATGACATTGTTGGTAGGTTGGTAACAAACAGAGGGAAAAGATTAAAGCTCGCTAAGTGTTGAGCTTTATGCACAGAACCTTGAATGTCATACAGGTCAGCAATCTACTCTGCTGTCGAGAAGCCATCTGAGATGTCGTCGAAAGCTCAGCCAGCTACTTCCCATGACCCTCTTAATATTATTAGTTCATCTGATTGGTGGTCTGCCAACACTGCGCTTTTCCATGCAGGTCTCATCCATCCATCAGTTGGAAATCATTGCAGTTGGAAGCCTTTGTCCAGCTGTGGACATCTGTCCTCTGAAACTAATGAACGAAATGGATTCATCCTAAGATATGCATTTTGTTTTTTTTTACATATAATATTCATCGATTGTTCCAGATGAAAGCAGAGGAGAGATTTCTCCAAATTTACAAGGTGCAGAAATCTATCTTACCTGTCGAACCATAAGAATAGGTTCATTCAGATACTCACCAAAAGAGAAGGTAAGGTGTTCAATCCAAATGTGCAAAAGTATAACCATAGTAAAGACAAGCAGCACCCAATTCTTGCACTGCGTGGCGTAACATGTGTTGGATATACAATACTGCAAAGTATGAGATATTGAAAGAAAGAAAGAAAGAAAGAAAAAACGTTTATTTAGGAAAAGACACACACACACACACACATATAAGATACAATCAATTATCAAACAACAAAATAATATAAAACAGAAATTAGAGATGCGCCTGTGTGTCAAAACACTAAAATGGCCCCGGCTCAGCATGATGCTACGGGTGTACTATGTGTACACCCGCTGCGCTGATTTTCAGCCGTAGATTATTATAGCCGTAGCCGTATTGCAAACAATATAATGGTATTGCATGCTCTAGTGCAGCAATTCTTAAATGGTGGAACCCTGGGGTTCCTTGGAAATGCCATTGGTCTGTCCAAGAGTTAAATAAAAAATGTTCTGCAAAAATTTTCCTTTTATGTACCTAATTGGTTCTTTCTTCAAGTCTCCATGAATATATTCTAACTAAAGGTAATTAAGTTACCAAAATAGGGTTCTGCCAAAAAAAGTATGATGAATTAGGGTTCTGTGGCCAAACATAATTGGGAACCGCTGCTCTATAACCTTGTATGTAAAAAAACTAAATATTTTCACTTAATAAAAATAAAACCTTCCTTATTATTTGGCCCTCCTGTCAATTTTCATTGGATTTGCACAAAAGAAAAAAAAATGATTTCTGACATTTACGAGGTATTCATGCTACTAAAGCAACCACTCAAAAGAAAGTCTAATTGCCTACTTGTGTGTATGTATTTAACTATTATAAAAAAAAGAGCCTTTATTCAGACTTGGTAAACATATTAACACACAACTAACAATTTAAAAAGTAACAAAAGAATAGTATACATTTTAAATATATATTACTTTAAAGTTTTACTGCCTCGACAACCTAGTCTGTTTGCCCACTTAAGGCAAAGGCCTCCTCCAATTTTCTCCAGATCTTTCTGTCACAAGCTTTCCTTGTCCAAGTGCCACCTGCAATAGCTTGATCCACCCACCTTTGGAAAGGTCTACCCCTTTTCCTTTTCATATGACCTGTGTACCAGTGCATTATTGTTTTGCTCCATGCTCCATCTTGGCCTCTGACTGTGTACCCAGCCCACTTCCATTTCAGTTTCTTTATGATGACATTTACATTTTTAGTCTTTGTGAAGCTCTTTATTGTTGAGGTTCTTATTTTGTCTGACAACTTTTTCCCCATCATGCTTCTATTCATGGCATTCTGACAAGTTTCAAACTTCTTTCTTTGAGCTTTAGTCAGAGACCAAGTTTGGCAACCATATGTAAGCACTGGTGCAATGCAGGTGTTGAATAGCTTTCTCTTTATGGCCATGTTTATTTCTTTATTTTTAAATATTTCCCTTAAGCTCCAGAATATCTTCCAAGCATTTCCTATACGCCATCATATATATTTAACTATTCATCATATATTTAACTATTGGCCATCAATAAATTTCTTTCCTTGATGAATAATAATGTACATATTTCTCAAATTAAATCAATATTTGTTTTTAAGGTACACATATCGCAAAGAGGTATAAAGATTGTGTCACCGTCAATGAGAGCTGGTGTTGGGGATGTGGCTATTCAAATACCGCTGAAGGAAATTGTTCGAATATTAGTACATTTTGGGAAAGGGTTACCCGTCATTTTTTTGTATACTATGAATAAATGTGGTGTACAAATTAGGAAATCATTAGATATGGCGTATGAAACAGGTAAGATAAATTATGATTATGATAATATACATGGTGGATTTTTGCCAACCTTTACCATTGTACCTTCAGGAAAATGGTCTAAGACATTATTTAATACATTACAATTGATAAGAATTTGTTTTTTGAAACTAACAGGATAGATAAACATCAAGAAAATTGTTGTGTCAATTGTCCAGTTCTTGCATATGTACTTTTAAAACTTGTGAGTACAGTCCAAATTCTTTCAAAATCAATGACAATTTGCCACGATCTTCTGCTATGGTAAAGATATCAGCCCTTACTGCTATTTTAAAATATCCAAGCCTGTACATTTAACATTTTCCTAAGTGAGGAAATATATTAATAGACTTTGTTATTTGTTATAGGTTTTTATTATAATCCTATGTCTAGAGAAGACCCTTACAAAAGGATCACTTTGTTACCTGACGTGTTAACAGATGAAGCTAAAGTTATTTTCAAAGCGTTATTCGGTAAAGTAATGGATGAGTTAACCAATAAAGAGGCCAATGAAATACTTGTTAAAACTTGTCCAAAAGATAGTAACAATGTTGCAAAACTGACAACAAGATCTATGAGCGCAGCCACTGCTTCAGGAGCTAAAAGGTAAAATATACACTGTGTTTCGATACCACTATCATATTATGGTAAATTGTGCACCCCAGCACAACAGGTAAAAAATGAAAATGGGTTAAACTAGAGCACATTATATCAATGAAAAGATATCAATACAATCAGTAGTCTACAGTTTTTGTTTTTATTTTCTAGGTAAGTACATATCTGAATGGCTTTCCTGTTACTTTTTATTACACTGTAGATTGTTAAAAAAAGTGTACAACAATAAATAAAAATTATTATGTTCTCATTTCAGTGCTAATCCTGCTGAAATACGTCAGATTTTAATATACCCTCCTGGAAAAGGTGGTATACCAATAAATACAGAAGACTACATGTGCCTAGCTCAGGATCAATTCCTGAACGATGTTATCATCGATTTTTATTTAAAACATTTAGTTCACGATATCTTGACGCATAGTCAGAGAGAAAAGACTCATATTTTTAGCACATTTTTTTATAAAAGACTAACAACTAAGCCGAGCAAAGTGAATAAAAATTCTAACCCTCACGAATGGGATAGCGCTTTAACACCTGCTCAAAAAAGACATGCGAGAGTGAAAACGTGGACTAAGAACGTCAATATATTTGACAAAGACTTTATTGTAGTTCCTATTAATGAAAATTGCCACTGGTTTGTGGCGATTATATGTTTTCCAAGCCTAGAGGGATGTCGGAGCATGATTGACAACAGGATGGTGGTCCCACAGCTAGTTAAAAGAAGAGGTAAGTTGTTTTTATTAGTCATGGCCAAACATGAACAACAGTTTTATTTATAATCTAATAGTTTGTGTAGCGAAATCAAATGTGGATCAGCCACTAAACATTACAGCTTTTTTCATGATTAAGGGATGATTTTTCAATCGCCAGATACCGACAAATATCCGAAGAATAAATTTGAAACATATTCCATACAAAATCTGTCAAAACGTCATATTTATTCCTTAGTTAACGTTTATCTGTCGATTGAAAAATCGGCCCTAAATAACGTATTTTATTCAAATAAAAAAATTGATTATTATTTAACTCCTTTTTGAAACCATCGCCATCCTTTTCCTTATTCAATAATAAATGAATGGGAACTATATTTTCTATCACCAAAATTTATATTTGTTATCAAGTTGTATCACCTAATAAATAGATCTATCGCCACGAAATATTTTCGTTCTCAGATAAACAAAATTGTTCCCAGGTATGAATTATCAAATTAATGTTAATATATGTGTAAAATATAAGAGATCGATAATCAATAAAATCATATTGCATTACATGAATATTAACTTCGTTCTTATAATAACAGTTTTGTACTTAAATAATAGCTCTGTGCTCAGAATGGTAGATCTGTCACCAAATAAATCGATTATCGATCCCTGACTGCGACTCCGTCGACATGCTCTTGGAGGGGAAGAGGGTGACGGCTGAGGAGTTTTCCTAGGTCCCATGTGCACCTATAGGTAAATAGGTTAAGGTTATTTTCTTTTTTTGACCACCCAGAAATAGGAGCCCCGCGAAGCGGGGCTCCGTCGACATGCTCTTGGAGGGGAAGAGGGTGACGGCTAAGGAGTTTTCCTAGATCCCCCACTTTTTCTTAGGCTATAGTCGTAAATTCTCATATAAAGTTAACACATAAGCTCAAAAAATAAAAAAAATTATAAACATAATATGATTTATTGGTGATCTCTTTAAATTAGTTTGCTTAAATACTTATTAGGACACACCTATTATAATACATACAAAAACATTTATTTGGTACTAGACCTTATATCTCAGGATTTTAGGTGATTTATTGTGGAACTGATTTTGCATTGTTTGGTGACTACATTTTGGTGACAGATCTACTATTTTGAGGACAAACCCTATTATTTAAGAAACACAAAACTAATTAAATTGGTGATAGCTTAAATGATACCCTAAATGAATTTTGAAAAATCAAATGAAATCTAGTAAATAGCGTAAAAGTTCTAAGCAATGTAATGAACCTATAAGATTAAGACAGATATCAATATCTTATAGTGACGTCACTATCACTCATGTCGTAGTAACTTGTGGTAACAAATTCAAGAAAGGGTCACAACAAAAATTTAAATGCTTGTAAGTGTCGATTTCACTGTCAGATAAGAATTTTATTTTCATTGTATGTCATTATTTCTAACCTTATTTACAAATAAAGCAATAAAATATATGGGGTATGTTTTTTGTTTTGTTTTCAAAATGTCTTTATTGTCACAAATAAATAATAAATACAGTCTAATAATATATGGGGTAAAATACCGTATTGTACATTTTATTACAGAGCGCAGGTCGTCAATGCAAATAGGAAGCACAACAATCACGCCACTGACAGGGACTAAACAGGAACAATTGACATTAAACTGTGACTCTGATAACCTTAGTGAAAGAGATGAAGCAGAAGCTGAGGTATGTATTACTAAACATCTAATATTATATATCTGTGTAGTAACAATGCAATATATAATATAATTCCTATAAATTTAAATACGAATCAAAATTTTTCACTCGCAGCGGGATTTGAACCCGCGTCCCCCAGCTTTCGCGGCTGGGTGCTCTGACCGCTGAGCTATACGAGCCATATCCCCCCTGCGGTGAAATTTTAGATTCGTATTATTGGGTCCTCAGGCAGGGTTCAAATCCCGCTGCGAGTGAAAAATTTTGATTAGTATTTAAATTTATAGGAATTATTTCCTAAGTGTGTAAAACACTACTCAAAAAGATAATTAATATATAATATAATAATTTTTAAAGAGTAATGAATTAATAAAAAAAGATACCTAGTAAATGGATTAGGAATAAATTAATTTACTTTAGGCCTTATAAGAAGGCTCAGAGTCACTCAGCGGGCGATGGTGAGAGCTATGCTCGGGGTATCTCTACTTGATCAAATCAGAAATGAGGAAATTAGATGAGAAATGAACTAGAGTCACCGACAGCTCAACGTATCGCGAAGCTCAAGGGGCATTGGGCAGGGGACATAGCTTGTAGAACTATTGGAGGACGGACGTTTGGGGACCCAAAATGCTAGAATGGCGACCCCGCACGGGAAAGCGCAGTGTTGGCAGACCTCTGACCAGATGGACGGCATTAATAGAGTCGTGGGAAGTCGCTGGATATAAGTAGCGCACATCCGTGTCGGTTGGAAATCATTGCAGGTCCAGCGTCCATTGGCTGAAACGAACGAACGAAAAATTATGTAAATGATACGTTTTTTACATGTATAACATTATGTGTATTATACATTGAATCAAAACAGGACAGTGTGATCAGAACAAGCATGGAATGTATACTTACTTATGTTTTATGTTCATTATTACAACATACTCATTTGTATTTTAGGAGAGTGATTTAGATATGCAATGTGACTCTGATGACGAGGAGCAGGAAAAACCTCCTGAAAAGAAGCCAGAATTACCTGTTGTTAGAAAAAATGAACCAATTAAACAGTAAGTTACTCCTTTGAAAAGATCACTAGCGATAAAGCCGCCATTGCCTTTGCACATTTAATTAGTTATTATTAATTTTTACTGTGTTTACTTGCAATTATGCTTTTTACTACTACTACTACTACTATAGATATTTCAATCCATGACGATGCTCCCCACTTTTGTCAAACTCCGTACGAATCGAATGAAACAAGCGATTTTGACAGAGTGGGGCGCGTCGTCGTGGATTGGAAATATCTACACTGAGTTCAAACAAAGACTGACATGTAATGTTGTCAACTGTTAATACTTATTTCAGCAGGATGATATTAGTTTGATACTTTGTTTCAGGCCTTGTATTCTCATATTTGACTCGTTAGCGGGTGCTTCGCGGTCGAGGGTCGTGGCAACACTACGCGATTACTTGACGTGCGAATATCAGGCAAAGGTCAGGTTTCTATAAAAAAATATTGTTGAATTACTTAATTGAATTCTTAATTGTGGTTTTTATTTGACGACCGAATGGCGTAGGGGTAGCGGACCTGCGTCTGCGCCGGAGGTCGTGGGTTCGATTCCCACTACTGATAAATGTTTGTGTGATGAGCATAAATGTTTTCCAGTGTCTGGGTGTTTTTCAATATATTAGATTTATGTATATTAGTATGTATGTATATTTATCAGTTATCTACTACCCATAACACAAGCTTTCGCTTACTTTGGGGCTAGATTGGGATGTGTGTAATGTCCTGATATTTATTATTTATTTATTGGAGCCAATATGGGCACGATGTTATCTATATATATAAAAGAAAGTCGTGTTGGTTACACTATTTATAACTCACAAACAGCTTTACCGATATGGCTGAAAATTGGTGAGGTAGCTTAGAGCCAGGAGGATACTATTTATTCCGTTCGACAGTGTTCCAATTTACAGGTCAAAACAACGTTTGCCGGGTCAGCTAGTTTTATTATAAAATCATATATCAATCTATTTTTATTATTACAGATGTCAAAAAACAAAATATTTAACAAGGACAACATCAAAGGGAGCTGCCCGAAAATTCCTCAACAGAATAATTTCACAGATTGTGGATTGTATTTACTACAATATGTAGAACAATTTTTTAAGGTAAAGTTCATAGTTATATCATGAAATTATTTAGCAGCTCTATTTCGAAAATGGAAATATATTTTTATGTTTGTAATATTAATGAAATCATTTAATATGTATATGTTTCAGGACCCCGTAACGGATTACACCCTGCCCATAAAGCAATTAGCGAATTGGTTTGATGAAATCATTGTAACAAGGAAACGAGAAGAAATATCAAACTTGCTTAAAACTTTAATGGACAAATATAATCCTGACTCGCATTTGGCCTTGCCGGACATCACATTCCCTACATTAAATGGTAATTTGATTTTTGTAATTTGAAAGAAACAAACAAATTGAAACAAATTTATTGGACAAACAAGACAAAATATTACAGTTTTCAAACACTCCCTGACTCCCAAACTAGGCAGAAACCCGTGTCTTGGGAGTCAGTTTATACAAAAATATGGCAAACAAGAGAGTTGCAGTTCAAATATAAAATAGAATCATGCAAGGAAAAATAATAATAAACAAATATGTGTGTAAGTGTAAGAATGAATGTGTAGTGTATGTAAGTGTAAGTGTATGTGTGTCTATATGTGTCTAGACTTATTTCATAAACAATGATTCTATATCGTAATATTCGTATTATTAGAGATCCAGCCTAAAATTAACTTATTGAAATTAAAGTTTTATAGTATGAACTAGCTGACCCGGCCACGCGTTGCTGTGGCTAAAGTTTTTGTTATATTAATAAATTAAAATTGCGACTATAATTTGAGATTTAAACTATCCTATCTCTCAAGTTGGATCGAACTGCACATGGTGTGCGAATTTTATTATAATCGGTTCAGTAGTTTAGGAGTCCATCGCGGACAAACATCGTGACACGAGATTTATATATATTAAGATTATGATCCTAACGTTTTCATTTTGCATACAGATGCAGTATCATGTGAAAAAAAATATTTAAAAGGTTAATATTTGAACTGATCCACAGGCGAGGCTCAAAGCTTTAATAGTTGTAAAAATCACTAATGTACTAACTATGTGATTTGAAATAGTTTGTGAATGTCATTATATTTGCTTCTCATTCATACAACACAATGTTATTGTGTAACATATGTTATTGTGTGATAGAATCAAATTTATAGCCCACAAAGTATTTTGAATTGCACAATTATCGCATTAAATAATTCACACAATTATTTTAATTCACTGTTTAATCGCCTCGCCGTCAGCTCGATTATCTTCTCTAATATATAAAATTCTTTCGCCATTCTTTGTTACCAAACTCCTCCGAAACGGCTCGACCGATCGTTATGAAATTTTCTGTGTATGATCTCTGGGTCTGGGAGCAGGTTGTTATCAGTTTTTGTCCCTAGGGGCCGACTTTTCAATCGCCAGATAGACTATCTGAGGAATAAATTTGAAACATATTATGTCATACAAAATCTGTCAAAACGTCATTTATTCCTTAGTTAACGTTTATCTGGCGATTGAAAAATCGGCCCTAAGTGAAAAAAAATTATACAGCAATACAACGTTTGCCGGGTCAGCTAGTTAAAATAGAAAACATATGTTGCATGTTATTCATGTGTAAACAATTAATATCTAGGTGACCGAACTTTGCTCTGTATTTTGTTTGGTACATACATTTTCTAAAAAAAATGAATCCTAGCTAGATCGATTGGTCACCCCGAAAACCTCTGGTCGCTAAATGTCATGAGAATCTTTGCAGCCTTTTCTGAGATTCAGATTATATATTGTACAAGAATTGCTTGTTTAAAGGTATAAAATTATGAAAACTATAATGTTATATTTATTTTAAACAATTATAAATTAATTTATTTTGCAGGTAAATTAATTGAAACAGAAGAAACACAAGAAGATGGGTCAGATACTGATAAGGGCACTTCAAGTATAAAACTCCAGGTCAAATGCGAAGGCAAGGATACTGAAGGGCCCACCATCACGTTTGTAAAACAAACTCCTACTGGTGAAATATTAGTGAAACGAAATGTTGTTGATGCCTCGGATACTATCCATGTGAGGAAGTCTATAAGGATCTCTAGTGATAGCGAGAATAGGTCTGTGGTGCAAATAAAACCAGAAATTGTGAAGAACAGTGAAAATCAAATTATTTATAAATTGCACACAAGTGATTTAGTTAAAGACATTCAGAACACTTTAATAGTAAATAAGAGCAAAACTTTAAGTGATAAAAAGTATGGTATGCATAATCAAAATGTATCCAGTGTGAACTATGTGCGACAAAACGTTAGTGAAAATGACAGTAATTCCTTTCTCAAAGGACGACGGATAAATAAACTAGAAGACGTGGTGACCGATTCATCAAACAAGAAGTTTAAACGAAATGAGTGTTGAAACTGTCGCCTGTTCATTTATCCAATAAATTATTATATTTAACTTAATAAACTGTATAGTTGTTAAAAGAAACTGTAAATATTATTTTAACTTTTAAGTTTACATGTATTTAATACCTTGTTTTATATAATTAATGTAAAAAATTAAAACTACTGTATAATATAGCTTCCATGAAATACAAAATGATAGTGAAAACTGTGATTTTACTTTTATTTTAGACACTGCACCTAGACTAGCATATGTCACATTTTTTTCATTTCACAAATAAGTGCACTATAAACACTTGAAATGGTGAATAGTATCGAAACTTTACCCCAAATCTACATTGTTACCTTGTATTTTATTGATCGCAAAACTCATTGCCATAGGAATGTTTACTTACTATTTTCGCAAAAACTAAATATTTTAATTTCGCGGGCTACTTAGGCTGAACATACAGGGCCGAACCTCCATTTAAGGACAATGGAAATCGAGCAGTTTTTGTGTATATACATACCTGATACCATGGATAATTATAAGCTACTTTACGATCTATGATGCATACAATAATGTGTTTTGCTCGCAAAACTCATACCCATAAGTACAAGTAAATGCCCATAAATACCTTTAAATAGGTAAGTAAAATAATTCTTAGCCTACTATTTGTTAGAACTAAAAAATGAATTTCGCGAGCTACGTTGTAACACCAGACTAAATGTATGTATGTTACACCAATATTTTTTACTAACGAATCACGATATAAAAAAAATAAGGTAGGTGGTGTAGGTAGGGTAGTTAGGTCATGGAATTAATAAGTACTTACTTATTAATTCCATGAGTTAGGTAGCATCAATATTTATGAGAATACGTACACAACCGTTTTCAGAAGAAATTTATCCTGCGAATTGAATTTTTATCATGGTCACTTAGAAAAGGAACGCACTACCAACGTGAGCCCTCTCGCGCGGACCACTTTTCTCACCATAGTGCGTATATATAGTCTTGGTTTGTAATGTAGGTTGTTTTGGTTTATAGCTGTCAATATTGAGTTGGCAGAGTTGGACGGTGAAGAGTTATCAGCCGGAAATAAGTTACCGGAATTAGAAAGTAATATAATAAGATCCAAAATTAATTGTGCTATAGATTGTTGAGATACTACTACAACTAGTACATCACTTTAGTTTTATCACTTTCTTCCCTTACTTCGTGTCGCTATTGTATCGCGGACTTGAGTCTCTTGAACTGAATGACTTGACTGAACTGACTTCTTGATCCTGAAAACTTCCCCTTAAATACAACACGATAATGAGAATTGTAGCTCAGAACACAATACTTATCTCTTTTCAAATATCTAGTTCCAAATTTAAATCATCCATAAAACTTATTGCTCTATATTCGTCTACTCTCTGACAGGCTTGCGTCTTGTTCTAACATAGACGATATTTCATTCTTCTCTTTCTAAAGACACTATTGCCATTCTATTATCGAGTAGTCGAAAGCTTACATTTTCTATCATTAAGCTAGGGACACACGATCACTGTTTCCGACCTAGGCATAGGTCGTGATACTATTTTCACTTTTTTTTATGACATAATTAGTGGGAAATGTTATTTACTAAGCTGGCACTTTAGTCTTGTAACAATGGAACGGGGATTTTCCGGCGTCAAAACCACTACCTATGTAATCACTGCTTGCACAGTACCTAACAATACTTTTACAGTAGGTACCTACTATATACGTTCAAGAATCTAGTTGTCAGATTTATTGCCAGTGTTTGGCAGATTCACCAGTTTTGAAACGGTCACACTAGGTATTTAGGCTATGTTCATTGTTCTCTGTTCTGTGCTGTACAGACTAATGTATCATAGAGCAAGTCTGCAAGAGAGATCAGTGAAGAGCATGGAATTAACAAGTATAATTCCATGGTGAAGAGAGTATAGTGCTCTCGTCAGAGAGTTTATGTGTTCTGTGGCAAGGAATATACTACTCTGTGGTATAGTCATAGAGTAGGTTTGGGTATAGTGTTCTGTGCTGTGTGCTGCAGACTGTGACACTGTGTGCTCTCTGCTGTGGTTGTCTATGCTGTGTGGACTGTGGATGTGATGAAATGGTGATGAACAAATAGATATTATTTTCTAGCGCCATAATACAAGTTCAAATGCTGAAATGCCTGACGAAGAACGTCTTCAACGAATTAAAGTTATGTGGAAGTATATATTTAATAACGTAGAAAATAAAAATTTGACATAACTAAAGATTTTGAATATTTAAAAATAAATATGTAGGTAGGTACTTCCTAAAATATTAGTTACGTTTTTGAATGACTTCTCATATAAACCATTATCATTTTAGCTGGAGCTTTTCTAGCCTCAATTGCTGGTATTTCGGCATTTGTAGGATTTGGAACAACTTTGGCAGCTGCGAAAAAGGCTGATCCAAAATATTTCAGTAAAGGTAAGTATATTATACTGAACCATACCCCATATTCAAACATACTTGTTTAAATAAAGATCTTAATTAATCTTCACATAGATTTTTCCAATTACGCGCGCACTGCTCATGTGTACGCAAACACATGCACTCTCTATTCCCTCACGCCATTGGAATGGCGGCTCTGACAGAATCAGAAGAATATCCATAGAAATTTAGTAATTCGTCCAATAATTATATAAATATACCTATGTAAGACAAATACTAACTCAGAGATTGTTTTTTATAATAATTCTAGTAAGTAGGATTATTATACAATGGTTTTTGGAGCTTCTCTTCTTAGTCCTGTCTCCTGTAGCGTTTTCTGTAAGATAAATTTTGTTTGTGGATTATGCCCATTTGTTCATCTGTAAAAATCATGATGATAATATTATATTCCATAGAATCTAGGAGGCACACTAACTTCATTCAACTGTTTTTGACATTTAGTAGAACCCAGATTTGTTGCAACATTTGCAGAACTTTGAAAAATATATTATTTGTATTTTCAACTAAGACTACTGATAAATAGTCAGCCAGCATAACTGCTGTTAATTTATGATGAAACTTATTCCATTAACTGGGAAGGAGTAGTTTTCTGCACTGTTTCAAAATTCCAACCAAGTAAAGCAATGGCTTTAAAACAAGAATATGCCTAGCTATAGAAGTCTTTCCTCAGATTAGACCAGAGCTTAACCAATTAAAAATTTTATGATGGAAAGGGTAGAGGGGGAGAAATACAAGTTGTTGTTATTTCTACAGTATATTCTTCCTTTTTGTTGCTAGGAATACATGGCAGTGTTGAGCTAGCAGATGCAGGTGCTATGCTGGCACTACGAGCACTGGGCTGGGGAACATTGTATGCTATTGGTGGTACATCTTTCTTTTGCTATGGCATATGGAAGTTATCGGGTGCCAAAGATGTTAGTACATAATTAAGTTTTTTTTGCTGTACAAAATGACAAGCCAGTATATTATAGAAATTATTATCATATTTCTTAACACCAGCAGGCAATAAATAAAATTCTCGTGTTTTATTTCTTTTTAGCTTAAGGACTTCAGAATAAAAATGGGAAATATTTTACCAGTTCTACCAAAGAATAATCCACCACAATCAAGAACAGAGTTCAGTGGAATGAATGACTTGATGACCTATTTGTCTGAAGAATATGGCAGTAAAAAAATGCAAGATGTTAAGGATAAATAATTATGCACAAATTATTTTAGCTTATTTATTAAATTGATTAACTGATTAAATCTTGTTTAATTATGAACTCCTCTTTATATGCAGGGCCGTCATTGCAACTTGCTTTGCAGGTGTATACAGACAGCACACCCCAGTCTATGCTGTTCAATTCAATACCAACATTTATAAAGTTCAACAGTTGTGGCATTATCTGGAAAAAAGTACTCATGTTGACTTACGAATCAATATTGTGATGCACCAATCCACAATTTTTTTTAAAAAAAGGGGTTAAGCTATTTTTAGGGAATCTAATATACATATAAAATTCTCTCGCTTTTCTTTGTTACCAAACTCCTCCGAAACGGCTTGACCAATCGTTATGAAACTTTCAGTATATTATGATCTCTGAGTTGGGGAGCAGGTTGTTATTTTTTACCCCTAATGGCAAAACGACGTTTGCCGGGTCAGCTAGTACTAATATAAAATCAAGATGTTATTTATTACATTGATTGGTAAATAAGGGGCTGGATGTTACACTTACTTGGAATTCAAATTGTCTTTCTCCATTACAATATTGACATTTATGTATGGACATTGTGTTTGCTGAATTGTCTGTAATCCACAGTGGTGAGCCTCCCCTGTCATATCTTAGCACTTGATCTGGATGTCTAGCTATTCTTTTACTGAACTTTTTATACATTTTATCTTCTGGTCGTGCATATTGTTCCAATTCGCTTTCATTCACATTGCTCATAGTACCAGCTCTATTTTCTTGAATCATTTGTCTAAGCTTTTCCATTTCTCGACTTGTGTCTACAGCTGTAACTTCCGCCTAATGAACAAGATAAAGTTGTAACTTCAAGGAAATTCTCAGAAATATTACAAGGCAAAACCTCAGGGCAAGGACAATGTATTAATCTATACTTTTATTAAAACTTAGCAGGTCGAATTACATTGAAGATATTTTGAAAATTTTTGTTGAAGGGCACTCTTTAGTCGATACTGAAGCCAAAACTGTAACTTTTTCATTCTGTTCTGTCTGTCTGTCTTTCTCTCATTTATCCCGGGAAAAATCTAGGAATTCCACTGTATTTGTAAAAGTAGCCCTTTGGGTACGAAACTAAAACGAACTTCACGCGGGCAACAGTTACTAATATCTTTTTATCATATACTGTTTGCCTGAAATAAAATGGGCTAGTCTCTTATATCATCATCATTTTCAATCATTGATTCTTTATTCAAGACAGTTTATCTTTGTTTCAAATTCAGTTCAGTAGTTGCTGTGTGAAAATGTAACAAACATACCCACAATTTTCCTATTCTTATTCTGAATGCGTAATGTATAGTTATATTATTATATATTTAATTAGAATTCTCTGTTCAATATTTTATCATAAATTATGAAATATTACACCATCTCATTTTTTGAGATACACGTACCTCATCTTCCTCATCAACTATAAGTTCCCATTCTTTGAATAGTAATGATTTACCAGCCTCAGTCACAATGAAATGGTTTTGACATGGCTCACTAACCTAAAAAAAGATTATAATATTTAGTTAAATCTTCAAATGAATTAATTATAAAATGAAAATTAAGTACAAAATACCTTCTGCAGATCTGCACATATGCTCTTATGTCCTTTTTGCCAATCGTGAACTTGATGTTGGCGACTACAATAATGCACTTTTTTGCATTTTGAACAGTGGAATGGACCTTTCATCCCACAAATGTCACACAACTTTGCCCATTTCTCCATAGGAAAAACCTATAAGTGTTTTTGAATATGTAGTAAATTCTCATTAATTCAGTGATAAAAATGATATTAAATATTAATCTAGAAAGTAAAGAGACCTCATTTTCATTTTCTTCATATGGCTCAAAAGAATAATAATCATTTCTACGTGGCAGCTGGCAGCGTAGTACAACAAAATTTTCTGCAGAATTTGTTTGGCAGCAAGAACCTTTTTTACAAATAAATATGAATATTGTGCGATGGAAGCAATCATCACATTCTTCAAAGGGAGCATATACCTGTAACAATATTAATTAATTATTGTAAATCTCATATTAATAGACGTAAGTAAAAATAATTAGAGAACCTTCATCAATTATTCCATGTTAAGTATCCGAAGCTATATTTTTTTTCCCAAGACCCATTTTTAAGCCAGAATCACACATTGCAAAGGCGAAAGTTCGTGAGCATGCTTCACGCCAAACAAAATTGAAGTAAAGATAGTTATTACTCTGGATAAACACGTTACTTTTTATCCCGAATAAAACAATGATTCCGGCGCAATTTGCGAAAAAGTGCATTTCACGCGGGCGGAACTGTAGCTGAGTATTAAAAATACAAGAATTATTTTATTAAAAACACTTTAATAAACGTACATACCTGACCTAAAAAAATTAAAGGTTCTTTACAAACTTTACAGGTTAATTCCACAGGGTTGGGTAAATTGTTAAGATCTAACCATGCTGGTTTTCCCCCTATTTTACTTGGAAAGAATCTAGGGTGTAAGAGCCAGTTACATTTCTCTTCCAGGAAACCGATGTCTACACGTTTCTTGCTCATTGTATATAAAAAATTTGAATTTTCTATTTCGAGCTTCGAGCGATATTCGACATTCGACAATACCAAACACAGACATATAACACTAATACCTACCTACCGGCTACCACATATTCAATATACTCTATGCCTACCACAAAAAAAAGAGACAAAGAGTATAATCACTAGGTAGGTACGTTTTACAATACATTTTAATTCACAGCTAGAGAGTACAATTAGGTGTTCTGTGATTCACAGACCACAAAACTAGAGATGGCCTGTATTGATTTTTCTTTGTTACCTACTTCCACAAATCTGTGGAACTTTAATCAAAGTTCAATGTGACCGTTTCAAAACAAGCGAATCTGCCCGATATTTGTAAAAAAATCTGCTATCTGGCTGGTCGCCATTTTGACTCTAAGGTTTCTTAAATGCACATGTGACGACCCCCTATCTTTGATGAGCTCGAATCGTATAGGCTGGTCGTCAACAGTATAATAATAGGTAATCGCTTACCTGTATTCTGCTTCGCAATTTGCCTAGGTTAACTTTCCGCTCTGCTCTCCGCTGCGTGTGCGTGTGTGACTGGCGCATGCTTGATTCCGCTCATACCGTCCGTCTGCTGCCCACTGGACCGTGTCTCCTCGTGGGCCGTCCAGCAGATCGTGCGTTCTGGAACTGTTAAACCCAGTCGGTGAGGTGTTGCTCTCGCAACCACCTCGCCGACCGCAAATACGTTAGGCTATGCTAAAGAACTCTTAGAGATGTGTCACCAAGGTTAAGCCTGCGTGCTTCACGCATGGATGTGCCATCCTCTCATGCTAACAGCATGGAGCCCTCTTGGTACCCCGCCCTCGGCGGTGGTTTTAAGGGTTGTCACCCTATTGGACATGTCTATACAATCCTTTGACTGTCTCGTGTTAATACCGAGAACCTATTCATGCCGAGGAGCCCATCATCGTAGCCTCTCGAGACGAAGCCTGTTATACAACAGATTAATACTGCCCTGCTTCGTGGAACCGCTGCCGCTTTATCAGTTCCCATGAATCCAACAATTCGACCAATCTCTAAGACGCAAAAGTGGATAGCTGATGACGTCATAAGCCTATCGGACCAATATGATGAGTTTAAGGGAATTAAGATATAATTAACTCAATTAGGATTTACTAGAACATTAGCTGGGCACCTAGCTACGCATAGGCGCTCAGATAACATTAACTGCTGCTATTAAATGCATAGTCAAATAACTAATACTCAATAGAGCTTACAGTTCTGTACCCAACAACACATAGATACTTAGCTAACATTAATTACTGATAATAAAAGCATAGCCAAACGTACTCACTGAGATATGCAGGCGAAGCACTTAGACCCGATGCGCTCTAACTCCTCAAGAGGAGCGCCTTAACTCTGTCGACTGCGCAGGAAGAATAAATGAACTTTCGGTTCTCCCTTCAGCTAAACTTGGGCGGAAGCGGTCGGTAAAGTAGTGTCGCGGAAATGGACCACGTCGCCCGCCATTGGCTGGCGACGATAGCCCTCGCTATTCGCTTCCGGATTGGTCAGTAAAAATAGCTCAAGGCCACATAATGTCTATAACTTGAAACCAGAGACAAGAAAGATAAATTAACTAAATAAGACTCGGTTCACAGATAATCAAGCAAGCGCCATCGGTCACAGATCTATCTGCACCTCTTGTGCCATAGATCACAGAGTAACTACATTATAACAGATCAGTGTTTCTTACCATAAAGTTATTAACTTCGCGTGTCGCGACAGCACAGACATTTAAAGGGAAGTCTATATATGTCTGTGCCTAAATGGCTATAATTCATTCGACTGAGTTCTCTCTTTATTTTATAAATGAGAAAACCTTGAAATCTGCCACATACTGACTAAAACCGCCAAAATTCAAATGTACTTATGTGCCAAATCTGCCCAAATGGCAGATACCTACTCTATGGAGCTTTGGTGTGGTACTCTGAGGTTTATATAATATACTCTATGCTCAGGACCACAGAACAATATATTCTCACAGGGGAGCTCAAACATGTTCGCATTTTCCCAACAACCATTGTGGTCTGTGCTCACTGTGCTGGTAGGTATGTGGTCTGTGCGAACAACAAATCAATAACAACACCTGTGATCGCTTGTGATCAACCACTATAGGTATCTACTCTATGTCAAGTAGAATACACTTTAAAGGTAGGTAGGTACTAAAACGAAAAGTTTAGTACCTACCTAAGTTAGTTTTTACATATTTTTATTGATATTTCATATAAATAGTGTATATAGGTACTACTTAACTGGTAAGCGTATAGTTTTCTACTATGGGCCCGGGGGTTGACCCACCCCCGGATAACCCCGGACTGGGGGGTCCAGGGCCAGACACTGGCCCTCCTAGTCCTGTAGCTTATAATGTAGTTATTGACGACTCATCGATGGACACTGAGGATGGTCTTATTCCTCTCTCAGAACGGAAAAGAGTCAAACCACAAAAAAGGTGCCGAATTTGCAAAACAAAGAGAAGTAGAAGTAGGAACGGTAAACAGATTACTCATGAATGCCAATGTGACGATTCTGACGAGAAGTTAGTCCCTGTTGTGAATAATGCTCAAGGCGAAAAAACTGTGCCTGTTGAAACTCATGTCCCTCCTTTCAATAATAGTGTCTCCGCTACACAACCCTATGGTGCAGGTCCCTCACAACCGCAGTTAGTAAGGAAATATGTAAGCACAGATTCAGGGCCGTTCACTGTTCACATTCAAAGGATAACCACATCTCCGAATGATCCTGTTACGCTGCATCCTATTCAATTTGGTAAAGATTTAAAAAAATATAATATCAATAATATAGTTAATGGTAGCTTAAAACGTATTGGCAGAAATAGAGTTTCTATGGCATTTACCAACTACGAAGATGCTAATTTGTTCACAGATAACCCACTAATTGCTAATCTCTCATACAAGGTTTTCATACCTAGTTTTATTGTCACAAGAGTAGGTATTGTAAAGGGTGTACCCCAAGACTGGTCTGAGGACGAGATTCAGGAAAACATTACTGTTCCTATGGGTTGTGGAAAAATTATAAAGGTTAGGCGTATTAAAAGAAAAACACCGAAAGATGATGGTACTAGTTTATTTATTAATACCAACATGGTTGTATTGACGTTCGATGGTCAAATATTACCAAAAAGAGTTTACATGTGCTATACAGCGCTCCCTGTTGAATTGTACATATTTCCAACTATACAGTGCTACAACTGCTGCAAATTTGGTCATACTAAATTGCAGTGCAGGTCAAAGCCTCGTTGTTTTAAATGCGGGGACGAACATGTCTCAGACACTTGTAACATTATCTTGGAAAATGCTTATTGTCTCCATTGCACTGGTCGCCACTTTGCCACTAGCAAACTTTGTCCCGAGTTCTTGAGACAACAAAAAATTAAAATTTCTATGGCCCAGAGCTGTATATCTTACGCAGAGGCAGCCAAAATCCATCCCCCTTCTTCAAAACCTTATACCGATGTTGCAGCCTCGTCGCCTCAGTTCGAAAATAAAAATATTACACTAACAAGACCATCTTCGCCCAATACAAATTCTCATAAAAAAACAGTGTATATTCAGCGCCGTGTACCCCCAAAACAAACTGGAGGTTACGACCGCACCATACATGACGAAATTATAAAGGAATACAATAATAATAATTCTCAAACACCTAATGGAAATGTACTAAAACATAAATCAAATACGACAATACCTCAACAATCTATAGGTCAATTAATTTTGGAACTTATTAAATTACTTTCAAATACCAGTAATCTATTTCCGAGCGATAGCTCTTCACCGTCCAACGCCGCCGAATCATTATTGACAGCTTTAAACAATTTTTTTAAGTATGGATCACAACATACTTCAATGGAATTGTAGAAGTGCAATAAGCAAAAAAACTGACATTATTTACTTATTAAATAAATATAAGCCCATGGCTATGTGTCTCTCTGAGACATGGTTAAAACCAGAGTTTTCCTTCAGGATCTCTGGTTTCGTTACTGTGAGAAGTGATAGACATGATGGGTATGGTGGAGTGGCCATACTCATTAATAAAGCCTTCTCACATAAGATTATTTCACTCCCTCCCCTCAGTGATGGTATTAATGCCATTGCTGTAATAGTAAATAAAATTTCTATAATTTCTGTGTATATACCTCATCCTTCTTCTTCCTTATACAATGAATTTAGTCAGTTGCTTACTACCTTGCCTAGCCCATTTTTAGTACTTGGGGACTTTAACTGCCAAAATCGATCATGGGGTAGTGTTAGCACTAATTGTTATGGTGAAATGATGGCAGATATATTAGACTATCAAAATGTATGTATATTGAACAACGGCACTCCAACTCGACGTACTGGTCCCACTGAAATTCTTAGTGCTCCTGACTTGTCCCTTTGCTCCCCAAGTCTGGCATCTCTGATATCCTGGAGTGTACTTGATAATTCTTTTGGCAGTGATCATATTCCAATTCTTCTTTCATTACCGATATCCTGCCCTCCTCGTAACCTACAACACAAACCTAGATTAAAACATAAATTGCCAGATGACTGGAGTACATTTAAACATTATGTGGGAAAAAAACTATCTAGCCTTCCTATTGCTAACAGTGGTAATGAAACAGTATGTGCCGATGAGTTTACTAAAGTCTTGATTGATGCCGCTAACGCTTTATTTCCATTAAAAGGCAATAGATCTAGTAAAATACCATTTCCTCCCTGGTGGGATAGTGAGTGCACTAAAGCTATAAAGCAGCGGAAGCAGGCAGAGAAAAGGTATTGTTCCATGATGACTACAGAGAATTTTGAAATTTATACCCAAACAGCGCATTCCACTCGCAAGCTACTTAAAAAGAAAAAATTCGAGGGTTGGAGACGATTTTGTGAGTCCTTGAATCCAGATATATGCCCATCGATAGTTTGGAAAAATATTAGAAGATTTAAATCAGCTTTCTGTTCATCTTCATCAAGTACATTACCTATTGAGCTAGCTGACCAATTTATGGATAAGTTGGCTCCTTCATCTGCTCCCAATTTCATAAATACCCAGTGTTGTATTCCCTTCTCTATAGCATGCAGCTATACAGACCTTAATGCCCCTTTTTCTTTGTCTGAACTAAAAGGAGTACTCTCTTATGTAAAAGACTCATCACCAGGCGAAGACGGCATCACATACTCTTTCATGATAAACTGCAGTGACTCTACCTTGAACTATTACTTGAATATTTTAAATGCTATCATGTTGTCTGGAAATATACCTTCTTCTTGGAAAGCCCAAGACGTAATTCCCATATTAAAACCAAACAAACCAGTTTCTGATGTTTCTTCTTTTCGTCCAATAGCCTTATCATCTGTTCTTGCCAAAATAGCTGAGCATCTTGTTAAAAACAGGTTAGAATTTTTCGTTGAAAATAATAATATTTTGACAGCTAATCAGTTGGGATTCAGAAGGGGCCGTAGCACCATAGACAATATAAGTATTCTAACTTTGGACATTCGGTTAGCTTTCTCAAAAAATAAGTCGGTTATTGCGGCTTTTCTTGATATTAGCTCAGCGTATGATAATGTGCTGATCTCAGTATTACATAAAAAATTACATGATTTACATGTACCACAATTATTGATTACGTTTATCATCAATATGCTTTCTGAAAGATGTATTAAATTAGACCTAAACAATGGTACTCAACTATCAAGGCTAGTATGGAGAGGCTTGCCCCAGGGGTCAGTCCTTAGTCCATTACTGTACAACGTTTATACCTATGATTTAGAAACATCCTTAAACTCAGATATAAATATTCTGCAATATGCTGATGATCTGCTAATATACAACTTAGACAATTCTATAGAAAATGCTAGTAACCGCTTATCTAATACTCTTAATAAGCTAAATGACTGGTTAGATGTAAATGGACTAGAATTGTCTGTTAGTAAAAGCACTGTGGTTGTATTCTCTAGACGAAGAAGGATTCCGGATTTCAATGTACTTTACAGGGATAAACCTATACCTGTAAAGTCTGAAGTTAAATTTTTAGGAGTAGTTCTAGATTCAAAACTTACTGGAATACCTCATTGTGAATATATTGTAAATAAATGTGAAAAAAATTTAAATATGATGAGGTGTTTAACCGGCGTCTGGTGGGGTGCCCACTCTTTTTGTTTGCGTCTTATTTATAACGCTCTCATCCGTAGCTTACTAGATTATGCTACTTTTATTATAGAGCCCTGTAGTGCCATTGCTCTTAGCAAATTAGATTGCGTGCAAGCCAAAGCTTTAAGGATCATCCTTGGAGCTATGAAATCTAGCCCTATCAATGCTATGCAAATAGAGTGCGTTGAACCACCTTTACGTTTAAGACGTCAATATTTATCTGATAGGTATCTATTCAAAGCTATGCAATTTTCTCATCATCCTCTTCGTGATAAACTTCATCTTCTTTCGGAATGTATAGACACCTGTTCTTACTGGTCCCATAAATCACCGCCCCGTCTTATGAAGAGTTATCGAATATTTTGCTCCATACAAGCGCCGATGTATAGTACATGTTGTTACCCAACGTTTAATTCTAAATATAAGGCACTGACAATCATTCCGGATGTTAGGATCAATCCAGATATTCCAAGAAATCAATTGGAAGCTCCTCGGTATGTGAACATATTAAAAGCAAATGAATTTTTGGATTTTCATTATATATATAGTGATGCTTCGAAACATTCACCAGATGGCATAGTTGGAGTGGGAGTTTTCCATTTCCAGTATAATATTGTCCAGAAAACAAAACTTCCGCCTGAATCATCTGTATTTACTGGAGAATGTCTTGGCCTGTTTAAATCTGTTGAATATATTCTTCTTGCTAAACTTAAGAAATCCGTTATATTTACTGACTCTATGAGTGCTCTGCAAGCTTTATCTAGATTCCCATTCAAATCTAAGTCTGGTCAGATCAACCATGTTATTATTAAAATTAGAAACCTACTAGTTACATGTAATGAAAAAGGCTATACAGTGGTGTTTTCCTGGGTACCAGGTCACTCCGGCATTTCGGGAAATGAACGCGCTGATCAGCTTGCCAATGAGGCTATTTTATGCGGAGATATGGCAGACTATTGCAATGATGCCCATGATTTGTGTACATTGCCAAAGAATTCACTTCAAGAATCTTGGAGAGTGACTTGGTCGATTTCCAGCCAATCAAAAGGCAAAAAATTTGCTAGGATTCAAAGCTCTATTCCATCGAAGCCATGGTTCTCAAGTTTGAAGTTGAGCAGGAGAGTGACGTGTATCTTGACGCGTATGCGTCTGGGCCACGTTTGCTCTCCAGTTCATCTGGCTAGATTTCGTATTGTGAACAGTGATTTGTGCGAGTGTGGTGAGGTGGGTGACCTGAATCATATATTTTTATCTTGCCCAAAATATAACCGGGATCCATTTTACCAGGGTCTTATTCAGTGTAATATACCACTTCCTACTTCTGTTGACATCCTCTTGTCCTCCGATATATCCTATGTATATAAACTGTTTTCTTCATTCATTCTATTAAATGATATTAAGTTGTAAATATGTAGTATAAGTCTTAAATAAGTATTCCATTATATTTTTATCCATCCTTTTCTGATCCTTTTCTAAATTCCGTTGTATATTTCAAAATTTTGGTTTAAATTTATAAACAAGTTTCCTCGTTTTATTAATAAAAAAAAAGAAAGAAAGAAAATAACAAAAATTCGACAATGGCTCAATCGCTCAACGCGCGGAGCCAATTCCTCAAAAAGAAGAAGAAGGTACTAAAACTAAAACGAGAGCTCTATCAACACAGAAATTAAGATAGGTACTGGCTGCTGTCAACATAATCACGTAGTGATTATATACCTACTCTTTGAACATAATATTCTGATCATCTGATAATCTAGGACTATTTATTTTTGTGATGTGTTCAATTAGAACTTAATTAAACGGATTCCTCATTTAAAATGAAGTGCTGTGTAACTCTGTGTGAGAACTCCAGTGAAAATATTTTTTCACAATCAAATACGCAAGGGATAACATTTTATGAAATTCCCACATTCCCATTGTGGCTAAAAGAGTCTTGGTTGGAGTCTATTGGCATAAACGAAAAACTGTTACCACACGATGCAGTAGTTTGCTCGCAACATTTTCAAAACTGTGATTTTATTGTGACAAGATGTGGTAATGTGAAACTCAGAACCAACTCTGTACCTTCTATAATTAAACTTAGAAGTAACTCTGTTTCTTCTACAGTGCATTACTGTATTGTATGCCTAGCAACTGATGGAAAACTGTATCAAATAGATCATCATTTAGCAGATGCTTATATGAACATAACTGGACTTACAAATAGCCTCATTAACAGCGAGTCCCGTCTCTGCATGGAATGCTGTCAGAGATTGTTAAACTGTTACAAATTCAAAAAGAAGAGTCTGTTAGCCCATAATTTATTATTGAAACTAGTGGAAAAGCATGGGAAGCATCTCATGTGTGAAAAAATAAAGACTATAAACAGAGTTGACTATCAATTAACATCTAATTTATTAAAACATAATATCAAACCTGATCACTGTGATCTTTACCTGATAGATGAAGAAGACCAAAGCAAGTTAGAATCAGTATTTAAAACAGAAGAAAATGAGAATCCTATATCGGAAGCTGAAGTCAAAAAGGAGTACTTAGATTTTGAAATTGATGTGGATTATGACAATAATGTTAGTAAGGACACTGAACATAAAAACAATAATAAGGATTACAATAATAAAATAGAATACTCTAATGACGATATTGATAATGATGTAACGCTTTTAAATGAGGATATTAACTCTGAATGTTTAAAAGAAGACACTAATCATGACGTAGATTATTTTGAAGACTGTGATAGCTATGAAAAAATTTTAAACAACAATATTGATAATAGAAGCTGTAATAATGATGGCGAATTACTTATACCGAGAGAAAATGCCAAAATTAAAGTTAGTCCCAGTAATGTGAAGCTTGTGATAAGTACTAAACATAAAATTCGAAATAAAAATAATCACAAACATAAGGTGACAAAACAAAAACAGTTATATGATAATATAAAAAATAAAGTGAGCATAAAGGAAGCAATAAGTAACACAAAAAAGAAAGCCAAATTAGATAAAGATCCTTCTAATGATAAAAATGAAAGGAAAACCCGTGCCAAGAAAACTCAAGTTTGTAATAAATTAAAGCTTTTTGATGTGACAGTACTAAACTATGAGGAACAGTTGGCTGATATACAGAAAAGAAAAGAGACAGTCAATTATAAAAAATCGCCTCACACCTGTAATATTTGTTATAAAGGTTACAACAGTTCTATCTCTTACAATCGACATATGGAAAAACATACAAACAAATATGGGCAGTATGAATGTGCAATATGTGGACTTCACGTCAAAAATCGCACTACACTTTTCACCCATATAAAAGGTAACCATGATGTTAGATATAATTGTAAAAGCTGTCCATTTGTCTCTAATCTAAGAAAAGCAGCACTAGCTCATGAACAATGGCACAGTGGCAAGAAATTTGTTTGTCCACATTGCAAAGCTGAATTTGCAAAGCGTACTACATATTTCTCTCATGTGCGTATAAAGCATCCGTCCGACTTTGTCTGTAGTCTCTGCGGGTATTCTTTTATCAGCGAGGTAGGACTCAGGCAGCACAGCAAAATCATACATCGCTTCAATGAAACACAAGAATCAGAAGGTCCAACGTGCGAGGAGTGTAATATTCGTTTTGCATCCGGCGCCGCTTATCAACAACATATTAAAGTGTCGCCAAAACACGCTGTTGCCGATACACTACAACGCAACGCGCTTACAGTTCGCTACAGCGAGCCCAAGGGAATTTACTCGAAACGCAAAAAAAGAGTGGCAGATGTGCTGTGCGAGTTCTGCGGAAAGGCATTTATATGTCGAGCTACACTTCAGCTACACATGCAAGTACATACTGGAGAGAAGCTGTATAAATGCCACTTCTGTGAGAAGACTTTCATGCACAAACCTAGTTACACAGCTCACCTTGCCACTCACACTGGCAACCCGCGCCTGTACGAGTGCGCTGTGTGTGGCAGAACCTTCACCAACTATTCAAACAGACAGAGACACATGCGATCACACAGCGACACAAGACCCTACTACAAATGTGAGGTATGCGACAAAAACTTTACAACCACTAAAGGGAGGAATGAACATGTATTGCACGTGCATCATAATGTGCCCAGACCTAAAAGGGTACGCAGTGCTAGACCTAGCCCTAAACCTGGAAAACTAGTGAACAGGCACGAATGAGTAAAATGTGAGACTTAAAAAGAAAGCTCAACCAGCTGAAAATGTTAAGTACGAGTAGAAACAATTACTAAATTAATTCAAAAATGTCAAGTAACCCTGTTGTAATTTATAGTATGATCATTATTCATTATTGGAATTTCAGTTCAAAAAATGTTAGGAGCATGCAGATTCAAGAGTTCAGGGGCCCATACAACTACCTCTTATAGCAGAAATGTTATAGTACTGTTTTGACAATTTCGTTATGTTGACACAGCCCCAATTCTTTTTACTATGAGAAGTAAAACACAGCTATGCAGTGGCAGTGGCAGTTATGCAGAAATCTGCCGAGCAAGACTGTGTTTTCCTTGACTTTGTGTCTGATTGATGATAATGTAGTAGGTAGTATTAGTATAGTGATGTGTATTAGGTACTTAATGTAGTAGGAAAAGGTTAGTACCTAGTAGGTTACTATTATTACAATGGGTAAGGTGCATGGTGCATCCTTATTCTATGATCAGTATCACTGAAGGGTTTTTGAGGCCACCTGAATGAAGAACCAACTATATAAAATAGTGTATAAAAATGATACAAAATGTAATATCATGATTTATTATGAATATATTAAACAAAATAAAATAAAAGTAATATAAAATGTTTTTGTGTATACATATAGCCTTTATTATAATAAATAAAATATAATTTATCAGAACCAAAGATTATGAATTATTTATTAGGATGTTAACACATCGCAAACTAGCCCCAAAGCTCTCGTTAGAGAGTATATGTGTTCTGTGCCCCAAAGTAAGCGATAGCTTGTGTTAAGCGTACTAGGTATGTACCCATAAATTAGATATGCTCAATTGCTCAAATGTATGGATTCTCACAGATATATTTTAAATTTCTTCTAGTTCCTCTGGTGAAAATTGTGGCACATCATAAATGGTGGCAAAACTTAACTCCAAGTGTAGTGTAGCCAACAAAGATTTAAATCTTTGGTAGTTACTAGCCAAAGAATTGGTAGAAATTTTATAACCACAGTACAATGATATGAACACTTTTAATTTTATTAATGTGTTAAAAATATTCGAATATCCAGAGATGCATCAATACATTTTCACTAAATACCGTAATTGTTTCTTACTTCTTTTCTTTAAAATTGTACTTATTTACACCACCAGCTGGCAGAGCTATCGCCGCGCACCGCGCACGCTCCCGGCTCCCTACAACTCCATGTCCTGAGTCCATGTCAAATCTATGGTGTTAGTTAGTCTATGGTTTTGTTTACTGAATTCATCTTTATATTTTTAACATGAAAACTAAAACTAATATTATTGACCTATTTCAAGATGCCAAATCTAATCAAACTTATGTTAAAGTTTGTGCGCCCATGGTCAGATACAGTAAAGTGCAATTTAGAACTCTGGTAAAAAAGTAAGTGTGTTTTATCCAAGTTTTAACCTTGTGGTTATCCCGGATTCGAAGTTGCGATGACTGTAATCTATTCCAGAAGTTCAGGTGGAACTACTACTTTTTTTACTGTTTTGATTAAAAGGAATAGGAAACTATCTTTAAATCTTCTTGCCTAACGTAAGGTAACCTACAATAATAAATTCAGATTTGGAACTTCTACGCCGGCAGCTATGTTTTAAATTCTTTGTTAAAAAAACTAGTCCTTTTGTATTTGTTTCAGACTATACATAACTAGTCAGCTCAACTTCTGATCAGGGATCAAAACTATTGAACGCTATGCTATGCTTTCTTTTATATTAATTTAATAAGATTAAATATGAAACTAAATGTAGCTTGATAAAATTGTTTGTAAAAAACTTTCTGTGTTCCTTCCATTTAAATATGTTTTTTTGTTCCAGCTATGGAGTCGATTTGTGTTTTACACCAATGATACTCGCTGATTCATTTTGTCAAAACGCTAAGGCGCGGTCAAGTGAATTTGCAACAACAAAGTGTGACACACCTTTAGTCGCGCAATTCGCGGCCAATAGTGTGAACGACTTCCTCGATGCATCAAAGTTACTATATCCATATGTGGATGGAGTGGATTTGAACTGTGGATGTCCTCAAAGATGGGCCATGAAAGATGGTTACGGTTGTGCCTTGCTATCCAAGCCCGAGTTAGTGCACAGCTTATTAAGATCTGTCAGAAATTGCTTTCCTTCAAACTTTACAGTATCGGTTAAAGTGAGATTATTGCAGGAGGTGAAGAAAACAATAGCCATGTGTCAGCAGCTGGAAAAATGTGGCATAGATTTTATGACCGTTCATGGACGTACACCCTTACAGAAGAGTGGGGATGCTATTGATGTAGACACATTGAGGGAAATATGTGAAAAGGCTACAATTCCTGTAATCGCAAATGGTGGTATTAAAACATTAGATGAAGCAGATCAATTGCACGAAGCTGTAAAATCTAGAGGTGTAATGGCTGCAAGTGGAATTTTAAATAACCCGGCCCTTTTCAGTGGATACAATAAGACACCGCTCAACTGTATCCAACAGTGGATAGACTTGAAGAATAAAAGCGGAGATAGAATAACATTCCAGTGCTATCACCACCACTTAGTTTTTATGCTTGATAAGATATTAACAAAGAAACAAAAGCAGGAGTTCAATTACTTGAGTACATTTGCGAGTGTTGATCAATTTCTACATGCGAATGTTATGAATGATTTTAATTGTTTATCATCTGGTAATCCAGTAATAATTGATGATTTTGTAACATGTCATTTTGATAAAGAAATAACTGATAAGCATTCTATTAAATGCAGAGGATGTAGCAAGAGTGTGTGTTACTGTACCTGCGGATATTATGACTTCGACAATAAAAATGGTAGTTATTTTACATCACATGTTCAAAGTGCAGATGGCCTTGATTACATGGATAGCAATATCTTTGAGGAATGTATCTGACATAAAATAATTGTAAACTGCATATTATACATGTAATAAAAACATAAAATTAGTAACTGGGTTTTTACTATTTCATTATACTAAATACCACAACCGAAAGTAGTAGCATGAGGTTGACGTCCAACGAACTCAAATGAAACGTTTTTCTTCCATGTTACCTACTGATACGTAAAGCTAAGGTATAGAACAACCTTCCAGCTTTTATGTTCCCAGCCAAGTATAATATACCTAGGTGTTAATCTGTGCTAGGTGTCTTCAAGAAAAGAGGCAATAGGTATTTTCTAAGCAAACACGCTCCATCCTAGACCTCATCATTTCTGTCCATCAGACATGATTGTAGACAAGCGCACGCCTACCTTAGCGCAGATATGATGGTACAGCACAGAGACAATAGTACATTGTTACCCTAGGGATGAAAGTAACTTATTTAGTCCCGAGACGGGGTTTGGCGCCCGAGCGTAGCGAGGGGGCCTATAGTTCGAGGGACTAAATAAGTCTTTATCCCGAGGTAAACACTGTGCTTTTCATTACGAATATAAGGAAAGTCAAAATAAAAATAGAAATTAGCTAAAGAAAATTGAATAATTGTGTCAATAAAAATCACTGATAAACAGAAGCCTAAACAAAACTCTACAACTCGAAAAACAAATGAAGATCGGATTGCCGCTTGCCACTTTCCCGCCTTTTTTTTTTCTTTGGCCTAGCCGGCGGGCTATGCATTTAGCTTTTTAATAGTCAAGTATTGTCTATGAATGTCTATGAATCAGTTGTCTTTACTTTATGAATAAAGTCTATCTTTCTTCTTGTCAATGGATGCACTCGGGTATGTCTGTCAAAAAAGTCATGAAATAAAATACGAGTTGAAAATTATTAAAAAGTCAGAGTAAAGTACATTTTTAGTGGACAGTCAAGTAATCAAAAATCATACTAATAATTCTGCTTAATATTCTGTATTTACATACTTTTTAATCAGTCATATCAGGCAGAGAAAAATTATTGTTTCCGTGAATTAATTTCATGAATTTCTTGACGGACTTGTATGTCGTGTTTCATTTGAACTCCAATAAAAATGTGACAACTATTTTTTTTTAATTATTTGACAGCTGTCAGTTGAAAACGATTCTCCCTAGGGCTGCAAAGTAACTTTCAACCCGCTTCTCAGGCAACTTCAGACCTACTTTCCGTGTATGAGTCATAGATCGTAATAGAAAGTATCTTTCATCATTGGTGTGAGTGATGAAAAAAATATTTCTAAACGTTTCAATATCATTTGGCCAGTATTATCGTTGAATATAAAGTCATTATAAAAAATAAAAAAAATATAAAATAAAGAATATAACTGACATAGTGGCGGTACCTACCAACAGGCGGTACAACAACGTACTATGCTAGACAGTAGTAGTGATAGACGTATAAACAGGATCCGGCGGACCGCGCGAAAAAATGTCGCCAGTTGGCCTCAAAAATGTTTGTTTTGACACCAACATGGCAACAGCGCCAGTCGTAAGCCGATCGCAGTATTGTCTATGGACCGCGGTCCACGCCACACATTAATATATATATAGCTGCTCGTGCTGATTCACTGACTGACTGACTGATTGATCACCTCTCCTGAACAATTTGGTATGAAAAAATTTTTTTCAAGGATGGTGTCGTATAAAAGAAAAAATTCATTCGGAGGAAAAATACGGAGAGAGCTGATGAGTGAGGATTTTGGAGACAGGTGAAGAGCACAGCCAGGGTATCAAAGATAGGTGCGGGGTGCTCGACCAAATGTCATTCGAAATGTCATCCAATTGGCAGTGAGCGGGAAAAAATTTCAAAATGGCGGATTCAAAATGGCGGCTAAATGAATTTCGCCAATATCTCGAAGAGTATAAAAGATGGAAGAACGGTTTCTTGACAAGAAGTGATCAGGACCCAAAGGTCTATTTGATGGAAAGAAAAAAAAATCAAAATGGCGGAATTTATTTTTTTCATAGAAAATGTACGGGGAATTTTGAAGGGGTTTTTTATGGGCTGGAAGACAGCACGCGGGCCACATGTGGCCCGCGCCCCCACGCGCCCTACTAGTCATTAGATAAACTTGTTAGTAGTACGCACGCGAGTATTCACAGGGACGATTTCCGCCACGTTGCGGAATTTGACAAGGTTTGAAGAAGGTTGACATAAAATGTCAAAATGGGCTACCACCGATATGAACCTGAGGATAGAGGTTTATATCGGTGGTAGGAGTACCTAGGTACTAACAATAGTGCAAAAACGATCTGAGTTAATAATGCCATGAGAACAGAATGATATATCTATCACTTAGCTGACGCGGCGAGAGCCGTTCTGCAATATTTATAGCGGTATGAAAAATAGCTTAGGTACAGGTACGACATATTTTCAGATCTACCGAATGTAGACAAAAAAATCATAAAAAGCAGTTTAGCCTAGCCGATAGCCGGTTCGGAGGACTTAAAACTCCCTTGATAGTCTTTATATTTTATCTCATGAGAAATTTTATCTAGATTCCAGAAACGATTGTTTGAAAGGAGATCATTAATATTTTTACATTTTGAATGAATGAATGATATTTTTATTCATGAAAATGTACGTTACAATAAGATCTTAAATAAGTACCTAAGTGTTTACAACCGATTACATTTTACCAATAATATTGGTGTATGAATTAGTAATCTGTGGTATGAATATTAAGGTCTTAGAAATAATATTAACACAGTGAGAAAATTAACATAAAATAGCAAGATTATAGCATTTAATGTTTTACAATGATCTTAGGTAGGTACTTACCGAATTTATCAATGATGCGATCGCCTGCCATATTGATGTCGGCAATTATTGTGATCCTAACCTTTGAAATAGTAATTTCTTAAAAACAAATAATCCAGGTGCGAGTCAGACTCGCGCACTGAAGGTTCTGTATCACAGAAGCACTGAAACGGTAAACACTTTTGTGTAAAGAACCGCAAATCTAACTTTGTGAACGTTCATTATTAATAATGGTACATTTTGATTTAAGTGCGGAAAGTTTGTCATTTCTTTACGAGTCCCGGGTTGATGACCCAAGCCAAAGGCGCGGGTCAACTATAGGGACGAGTAGAAACGACTATTCCGCACGTGCATCGAACGACGTTTTTTAATACATTTGCGAAAAAATATTTATGCAATAGGTATGGCTTATTATATCTTATAGAACTGAAATCACGTCTTACCTTAGAAGCTTAGATCCATGAATGGATTCAATAGGTACAGTATTCACGAACAACGTTAGTTCATTAACTGCTAATGAACTAACGCAGTGATGCACATTTTCGTAAATGTGCATCACTGCTAATGAACTAAGAATAAATATTACAATAATAAATTGCTATGAATAATAAAATAAAATGCCTAAAAGGAAGGTTTTGCATGGAATTTGAAAAATCAAAAGTTATATTAAAGAATCATAGACAAAAAATATATCCATTATTGCACAGATTAAATATGTCCATATAAAAACTGCATTAATGCAGCCGCAGATTTGCAAAAAAAAAAATTATAAAACGAAAGAAAATCATTGAAATAAATTTTTATTAAATTTAATTTATGTATTTATAGCAGTTACCCTGTAAAAAAATTATGATATTACCGTTATTTAATACAATAATTTTGTAGCGAAAACTTTTTACTTGAAAACCTCCTTATTGGATATGAATCACATGAAGGGGGAAAACAAAAAGCTCAAGTACGGAAAAGGATAACTTTGCGCACGCTAAACACACATGGAAATGTCAACTTTTTGAACAAATGTATTAAAAAGTAATTTTATGTCATAATTTTTAACATTATCTTAACTTCTTTTGATGTCCTTTTGATTTAGAATATGAGGGGTTTGCCCATAGCCCGCCTCGTTTTCCTTCACCGTTAAGCAAGTGATATTAAACACACATAACTCACACAAACACACAAACATATTCCGAAAAATCAGAGACGCGTGCCCGGGGATTCGAATCCCCGACCCCCAGATAATATAATTGTACCTAACTAGCTCAAAAGTATGATTGGATCTCAGTTGGGCCTCGAGGCTTGGCCTCAACTCCTTTTGCTCTATAAGTCTTAGATGGCGTCTTGGCCTCGGGGTCTCGTAGGATTGTCTGATCCTTGAACCCCACGCGTCGGGTCGGCTCCTTGATGAGCGTGGGAGTATCGCCGAATGCAGTAAATTAAACTTTGTCCTAGCACTTAGCAGTTTTATTTTATCACTTCGCGAGTGCTCACTGTTGTGGTCTCTACCTTACGTCAGGGGAGCCGCAACACTCAGATCGCCCTCTTCGTCGCTGTTTTTGCCTGCGGTTTGTGGCACTGGTGAGAGCAATCGCAAGAGCTCACGAGGTAGTGCACGCCCGTTCGGTGGTCTAATATTTATTGTTTACTATCGACGCAAACTACAATCTAATCATTTCCGCGAATTGTAAAACTGTGTTGTGTTGTACCTATGTGTACCATCATTCACCAACGGTGTTCACTGTTCACCAAAGACAAAACGCTCATTGAGCGAAAAAATATGTAAAATATTCCGCAATGTGAAACATCCACATCGCGGAAGTCGTGTTATGGCTCTTATGAATACTCTCGCGACGCGTTCGTTGTAGCAATCACAAAAGAAAGACCACATAACGAAAATCATGTGTCAACCATAACGCTTTGTGGAACAGACATTAGCTCACGACTTACTTATAACTCTGTTACAAAACGCATTTTATATTCGACTACAGTTGCTTTCGGCTTGATGGATAAACTTTGTCTCTTTTGCAATTTTAATTTAGGCACCTGTTAAGGCGTCAGCGAGCTGGGCCCTATTCATCAAACATTACAAGTTTACAAGCTCACAAGCTACAAGTGAAAAAAAAAATTCACAAGTTCTTGTAAATTACGTTCATCAAATAATTTCACGTTACTTGTAGATTTCAGACGCTTGTATTTTTAATTTACAAGTGTGGCTTAAAGTGCGTCAGAAAAGTTTTTTTTTATTTATTTTACGGCCCTGGATACCAGTCCTCTAAGGCCTCGTCAAAAAAGTCTTGAAAATAATTCACAGATAGGTACAATAATTTTTCCCTGACTTATGGACTAATTAAAAAATATGTTCAAACAATTATATTATTAATTAATTGAGTATTAGTATACAGTAAAGATATTGATGATTTTTTGCCAGAAAGTTATCCCTTTCTTTAACTCTTGTTTTTGATAAAAAAAAATGTCTTTGGGCAATGCCTATAGTACCGCAAGTACAGTGCAACAAGGTTATCTTGGTGGGTGGCCAAAATCGGAACTAACGTCGATCTTGTGGCACTGTTTGAAAGTTCGCTGTGTCGGCATGTCTGTCGTTATGTTGCAAGTATTTTACGTTGTTTTGGCTCATTATTAACAAAAACCTTCTTAATTTTTAAACTGTCAAACAATATAACAAGATGGCGGCGTTAGTTTCGATTTTGGCCACGTGCCAAATGAGCCTTGTCGACTTGACTAGAAAGCCGCGCAAGGCCATAGTAATAAAATAATATTTTTTTGTTACTTTTTTTATTAAAATTAGTGACAGTTTTTCCCGCCATTTATTTGACTAAGCTTGAATACCTAGTACCTACTTACCTAAAGTGATAAACCGCGAAAATGTCAATGCTTAATAAAACCGATGCTAAAATTAGCATTTTACATTTAATTCGGGACAAAAAAGAAATCTTATTCGGCCCATTTTCCGATAGATTAACAAAAAATAACAAAATTGCAGAATGGAAAGAAATACTAGTGGCATGCAAGTCACTTGGACTTGTAGGCGTAAATAAAGAATATACATATGTTAGGGATATATTTTGGTCAAACTTAAAAAGATCAACGTTGGTAAGAACGAATAACGTATTTGAACTGTTTTTGTTTTGGAATAATGCTTTACAATATTTATTTGTTTTTGGAATATTAAAACATAAATACCTAATATATATTAGTTTTTGTCCACGGCTTTATTCGCGAGTTTTAAAAATGGTGAATATAACTATGTAATTTTTTTTAAATCTTCATAAAGGTCTGTGAGTGTAAGGTTTTCTAGTAAAAGCCTATGTGAAATAAACTGTTTGACGTAACTTGACATAGTGTATTTAACCCAATATCACAAAGGACATACTACACCTACCCGTTCGCAGTAGTTTAGCCGATGACTTTCCCTCCCACCTCGTGCGACCGTGACCCGCGCTCGTCTATAATCAGACAAGAAGGAAAGGAAAACAAGTCGTCGGCAAAGTTTCTGCGAACGAATTATATTATCTAAAAATATTGCTTTAACTTAATCGTAATTATGAGTAATCTACTTAACCCATGCAGGCATATCGTACTCGTATACGTAGATTATATGGGTAGGTATCTAATAAGTAGGGATTTAATTATATTTTAATAATAGACCTAAGTATTTTATAGATCTAAGGTATAAGTAGACCTATTAATTAATTTTGTTTCATTTCATCAGGCTAAAAGAGATAATGCAAATAAGACTGGTTCTGCGGGCGGGAAAACCTGTAAACTTACTGAAATAGATCAACTTGCTTTGGAAATTATCGGGAAAAACTCACCACTAACAGAAGGCATCACACCGACATACGACGTACAAAATAGTGATCAAAATATGTCAGTTTCCTCAGCAAACCCGGCAACTTTAAATCAGAGCAGCCCTACTAATTTAAGAACAAAAGCAAAGACAGCGAAAAAAGTCCATAAAGGCTCTAACGCACACGCCCAATTATGTGACAACGAGGTACAAAAAAAAGGAAATTAGACCTACAGATAGAATACTTAGAATTAAAAAAATATAAATTAAAACTTGAAGTTTTCGAACTGGAACAAAAACTAAAAGTTCCATACTCACAATTTACTGCAGAGTTTTTACGTAACCCAATGAATGAAACAGAAAAACAGAATTCAATGAATTTATTTACGAACTATGAAGTGTTGATAAGTGATGAAGATGAAAGTGCCGACACCTATATATATATATATAATTAATATTAATATTAGCTTGTTTTCTTATTAATTTTTGTTCTCTTGATGAACTTTTTTGTTTTCTTAGTAATATAATTAAGTAAATTGTCAGATGCTTATTATTTCTTTAGTTAATTACGAATAAAAATTAAATAGATTAAAGTAATCATTCGCTGAAAAAAAATTTCAAATGTACACACATGTATACAACCTTTCGTCTTTCTTACTAAGTTCTAAAATAATCAATTATTCTTTCAAGATTATTTCTAGCTCCACTGTCTTCTATTAGTTCTTCTGATTCGCTTTGGGAATCATTTTCATTTTCAGAGTAAGTATCATCAAAACTATAATCTCCTTCATCTCGGCTAAAATTACATAATGCAACACAGCTGTTAAAAACTTTACAAGCGAAACTAGGTTGCAAACGCAAATAATTTAGACACGGAAACTTTTCTTTTAATATGCCAATAGCGTTTTCAACGAGTCGCCGAGTTGATTTATGCGCATTAAGAAATCGGATATTGGCTTCATCATCAACATGTGTTACCACAGGTGGTACAAGCCAATGTTTCAGTGGGTATGCTGAGTCACCAAGAAGGATGCCGTTTGGAAAAGGTCTCCAGCCATTTTCAAATTGAGCATAAAGTTGACTATTTCTCAAAACTCTACTATCGTGGGTACTTCCAGGCCAATTAGCGTAGGAATAATAATAAAATTTCCTATCGGGGCCGCACACAACTAAACAATTTATGGAATGCTTTCCGTGGCGATCTACAAAAGCCTCTTCATGTTGATGAGGAGCATCTATCTCAATTAGAGTACCATCCAGACAACCGCAAACAAATGGTAATCCTTTAATCATATAAAATTTCTGTACGACGACCTGCATATTTTCTGGCCATTTAACATATTCTTTATACATAACTTCATTCACAGCTGCAACAACACTGTGGACAGCTTTGCACACACTGCCTTTAGTAACACCGTGCATATCAGAAACGGCATGGTATTGTGATCCTGTCCCCATCCCGTGAAGGGCAATTTGCAACTGCAAGTTTGTTGATAGTGCTTGATTCCTTTTCGTTTTCCTTGCTAAACGGTGTCCCAACATATTAATTAATTGTTCCATTTTATGAGCAGATACTCGGAATCTTTCATTAAACTCATAATTCATTTCCATTTCAATATAACTTATTCTTTTCTTATATGTCCTCGGTTGTATAACACGAACTTCATCATCGTCAGAGTCACTTGACCACATTTTTTATTAAGATTTATATTAAGATAAGACAGAAAAAGGGAAACTTACTCACTTATTCAAATGCAATTAAAATGTTAATAATATAATAAATGTATAAAATAGGTACGTAGGTATGTCTACCCACGAGTATGTAGGTTACAAGTGAAGAGTCTGCGGAGACTCTACAACTTTTTTGCCACAAGTTACAAGCTACAAGCAACGGTGGCGTTTTTGATGAACAAAACTACAAATACACGTGTGAAAAAGCACTTGTATTACAAGTGATATAACTTGTAGCTTGTAATTTACATGTGTAGTTTTGATGAACGCACGTTTGTAAAAATGCAGAAATTTACAAGCGAATCGCTTGTAATACAAGGCTTGTAACTTTTGATGAATAGGGCCCTGGAGGTGGGATCCGGAGAAAATAACTGCACCATTACTTCGATATTCATGCAATATTGTATTAATAATTTAAATTTTCAAAGATTTCAAAATTCAAAGGCCCCGACACTTGTCAAGTCACAGAGACACACCGAGCATTCGTTCATCGACCACAGACTATCGCACCATTTTGGCCGCAACAGCACCTTATTTAATAATATTACTTTAATCAAAGATTTGTTATATAAGCGCGTTGATGTCTTTTACAGGCACAGAGTAATTCTGTAGAGTAGGGGTGAGAACGTGGCGTAGCTGGCGCTCGTAGCTCGTAGCCCCGTAGCCCGTAGGTTACGGACTACGCTGTTTTTAGGACTTGTAGAGTTGATAATTATTAAAAACTATATGAAGGACGTATGCCTTATCCTATTACCTCTTTTATTTAATTTATCGAATGTACTCGTAAAGAGGGATATGGTAGGTATAATTAGGAATATCGTTATTATCATTTCGTTTATAAATATAAAAGTTTGTGTGTTTGGGGTTTTATAATAGTCCAAACTACAATTATTGATGAAATTTTTCTGGACGAAAATTTAAATTCTGAATTAACATAATATCGTTTAATTTATAGAACTTGTAAACGTAAACGATATCCACGTGGGCGGTCAAAAAAGCTTGTCGATACAATTAAGTTAAAATGAGGTATTTTGCACGATGAAAGTAATGCAAGATCTGTAATAAAATCTATAGGTAGGAAAGCACATAGATTGTCGACGCACCGATAATCGTCACTCGTAGGTACGTCAATTAAAATTGTATAGTTCGTACCAACCTATACAGGGTTATATAAAAAATACCAAAACGCTCTCGGCCTGTATTTGTTTACACTAAAACTAACAACTTCTGTTCTACGACTTTTCTTTTTACTCAATATTTTGAGAAATATCCAATACTCAATATTTTACAGAGATACTCTACTCGTTCCTACTCTGTAATGTAACATCGGCGCGGCGGCCGGTGCGCGAGCTCGCGGCGCGAAACCGAAACAGTGTAATGTCACTTTACAGAAATAACATTTTTTTGTATGATATAAATTAATACTGAATTTTGAAAAGTTGCAGAACCAAAGTTGTTAGTGTTTAATGTATACAACTACAGGCCGAGAGCGTTTTGGTATTTTTTATATAACCCTGTATAAAGCGTTTATTACCCACGACAGAACGGAGTACGGGTATATGCGTTTAGGGTGAGAGACCGTTTGTACTTGTAATTATACTGATAGGTTCTTAGTTCTTACTTTCCTTTAGTCGGGGAGTTTCAAAAAAAGTTATTTAATCCTTTTTCAATTACAAGTCCGCAAAAGTCGTGGGTGTTTTAAATTTTTTAAATTTTCCACTTGTAATTAGTTGCATAGGTATTGGTATGATGAATAAAACTTCGATTTTTATTTTTACTCCTGTTTTTAATCGTTTTGGTGTTGTAAAATAATTGTAGTTCAATGTGTACAAAATACAGGTCTTTACAGTGAGTATTGCATTTCTGGCGTATTAAATAATATAGTACGTATTACATCGCCACCATGTTTTGTGGCAAGGTACGAGTATAAATGACATTGCATTTTATAAATATTATAGTAGCAGAAATTATGAAATACACAGGTAAGTATGTGAAGGTATTGCTTACATTGCCATACCGTACTTAGGATATTGTACTTAGGTATATTATTATGTAAGAACGATCTATTCTTCATAGGTTTTAGGTACAACTTTTTACAATATTGTTACAAAGTTTACTTTTCTTTAATGACTGATTAAATTATTTTTAATAATAAAGACTTTATTCATCCGACGCTGAAGGCTATCCAGAGTTATTTATTTACATTGAATTTTACCGAAATTAATAATTACGCAATGAAATTCCTTAAATTTTTCAAAAAATTTATTGCTTTTAATTTTTAGTTCAACAGAAGAATAATTATACAAGAAGGTGTCAAAAGAATAAACGTTGTCTTTTTTCATTAAATAAAATCAATCGTTATATTAGTGCGTTCTTTGTGCGTGAATAGTTTTTCTTACTTATATAAATATCCTTCTGCTTAGATACATAGGAATATAATTTTAAACGCACCACTACTGAAAATACAAGGTAGGTACAAAAATACATAAGTTTCTATAAAATCCAAGTAAAATATGAACAAATACACGGAATGGTGTGAAGTTATTAACAAGATCATGCAATAGCAAATATTTTTAATAATAATTTATGTTTAGATTGTTACATATATTTTTTAAATTTACATATTTTTAATTAAATATATTTTTAGGAAGTGCCGTATTTCGGATATAAGATTTCGACGTTATAATTTAAATAAATATTACAATAGATAGATGGCTTTCTAGGCCTATAGTTTGGCAAAAAGAGTAAAAGTAATTTAGACAATTTAACGCAAAATAATAGTATTTTTAACGTGACATTTTTGTCAAGCTATACACAAAGAACCTGAAAAGTGACTGAGTTACTATTTTTTTAATTAAAGACAATTAAACAAAATTATTAAATATTTTTACACCTTTAAGACTGAAATTTAATAATACTGGAGCGAAGTATGCAATTTATTAATATTGTAATGCTAAAAAAAGAACGATCTAAAAGTGATGAGTAATAACGTCGAAATCATAAAATATTAGGTACTTGTAATAAAGATTGATTTAATAAGTCTACAATAATTTGACAAAAATGTAATCTAACGGCATCCCTTACAAAAAATTTCAGCTCTGTAAATGCTTGATATAAAATATACAGATAATAAATTTATAAGTGATTGCGTGTAAAAATCTTATCTATGAACAATAGAAATATACAAAAAGCTATCATTTGGTTCTACATCACGTCCTTCGTGCGCCGCTCCGCACTTACCCCCTTCGCACACGGGTCGTAAACGTAAGCGTAGCGTCATCCGCGCGTATGACGAGGGCAGTAGGTACGAACATGTTCAAACATGTCCGCAGACGAAACGGTGTTGCAGCGAATTGTGGGAGGCGTAATTATTGTCCTACTGTTATAACGATACGCTTACGCTACGCCTACGCTTACGCTTACGAGCCACGTGCGAAGGGCCTTAAACATCATGTGAACCAGAACAGGACCTATAATTACGTTCGCCAATCGACTCTTTACACATTTATCTCAGCCTTTTCGAGTAGGAGAATCATAATAAAAATTTGGAATATAAAATAGTAACTAGTAAACTCGGTGAATAATTATTACATGTAGTAATGTCGGCCGGTTCGGGACCGGCCGAGCGACTACGACTCTACGATGTGAAGCACCATTTGTTCTAGCGTAGGGATAATGTACAAAGTTCATCCGATCTAATCTAAGTAACGTTAGAGTTAAGTTGATGCATATACGCGCGTACTGTCCGATAATTCATTAGGAACAACGTTTTAAAAATACTATGCGAATATTTTATTAGATTAACTTAAAAGTAATAAAATATTATCGCGCTTTTGGCACTTATCCACTAATATGAGATAAATTTTATTTCTAAAATTGTTCTTGTGACATACATAAATTGTGTAAAATTTGTAGCGCTTTGTTGTCATCCTTTTTTTATTCGGTTATGCAAGACTTTAATGTACTTCAAATATAGCAAACACTAAACAGCTGATAAGATTTGTTTTCTTCTTTGGTGAAATTTAGCAGTTCGTATTCACGATGCAGATAAATAGAAAAGATACTGAAAAAATATACGTATGGTACGTACCTACCTACCTGTCTGCCCTAATACCATTTTATAATGATACTGATATTTCCTAAACAACTATTTCCACGGTAATATTTACACAAAAAATATATAAATTAAAATCGATGTGACAATCATTATTTACAATAGAATTTAAAAAACAAATAAGTTGAGCATTAGCGCAAGAGGGAGGCTGCCAAACTTAACACAATAATTACAACAATGCTTAGTAAAATATAGCATTACATTCCTAATCACTATAATGAATACATTCTAAGTAAGTACTTAGTACTTATTTACGCAGCGCCTTAAAGCTATAGTTAACTATTTTTACATGTGTACAACTTAACGTTCGTATCGTAATCTCATAGCCACTGAATAAGACAATTCGCAGAGTTCGTCTCACGGTTGTCTCAACACGTTTAACAGAATACTTTTATTCGATCACAAGAGTGGAATCACAAAATGCGGCGGGGAAGTGCGCGTCCGAGGGGCGGAGAGCGCGCGCTCAGGTGCACTCGATGATGAGGGGCTGGCTGGACTCGATGACGCTGGGGCGCGTCTCGCCCGCGCCGTAGTGCTGCTCGTGGTCGGGCAGCAGCGCGCGGTACTGGCCGGCGCCCGGCGAGAGCTGCCCGTGCCCCGCCAGGTGCGGCGTGGTGGTGTGCGCGTGCCCCGCCAGCGCGCCCTGCGAGTGCGCCTCGTACGCCTCGTGCCCCTCTCTGTCGTGGCAGTCTTTGTCGACGGTACCTGCAAAGTGCACGCGAAAATGAAATCGGCCGCGTTCAGCGAGAGCGCAAGTGAAAGTCGCGGTTCACCTACGGAGAGAAAGTGCATCGCGTTCAGTTCTCTCGCGTTTGTTTTTGCATTTACTCTTATTTTTGTACTATTCCGATAAATAATGCATGAAAATACTAATAATAATAATTTTCATATTGTGAAAATAACTACCTTTGACAGGATTTCAAATTTTTAAAATTAAATACGATGTTATAACATTCATATTAGGAGTGTAATAAACTTTCACTTACCCATACACTCAGTGTGAGCAGCGTTAGTGATCGCTAGAACTTCTTCGATGTTGTTGGGCTTGCAGCTCGTCGTTTTCCAGTGAGTGCGGAGGCCGGAGGCGCTGATGTATTTTTTGTCACACCCTTGACAAACGTACGGGCGGTCGTTAGTGTGAAGCCTCTTGTGAAGTTTTAGGTGGACGAATTGTGTAAATTTCTGCATACACAGGTCACAGGCGTACGGCTTCTGACCCGAATGTAGTCGTAGATGCGTTTTCAGATTGGATGTTGAGGAAAACCGTTTCTTACAGATATCGCATTGGTGAGGTTTTTCGCCCGTATGTACTAGATGATGCTTTTGTAGGTGAGCCAGTTGCGTAAATGATTTATTGCAAACGTTACATTTGAAAGGTCGCTCTCCTGAGTGTGTTCTCAGATGAACCTTGAGATTTGAAAGCTGGCCGAACGTTTTACAGCAAACGTTACACTCGTAATGCATTTTCCCGTCTTTTTTCTTAAGCGGGTACGGTAAGCTTCTGTAACCTCGCGACGATTGTGAGTTCGGACTCATCGGGCCGACCATGAGACCGCACGATCCATCGGGGCTCATGCTGCTGTGTTGCGGCACAAGTTGACCATTAACATTAGAATTTTGAATTAAACTCAATTGCGAGCAATTTTTTAGCGTTATAACACTAGTCGAAGAGGGAAAGTGATGATTGCTCTGTCCGTTTTGAATTCTTTCATATTGATGGGAAGACGTAACCGTTGGCGAATATGTGCTCGGAGGAGATCCCAGTTGGGTGATAATTGTAGAGTTAGGAGGTGAATATAGACTATATGAATAATTTGGATAGTGGCTTTCGTACCGCGTCTCTCTAATTTCCCTTATTTCTCTTATTTCACGTATTTCCGTTGTATGTGGAATCGTGTGTGGTGGCGATGACGAATACACTGATACAGAGTTCGGTGTTGGCAGCTGTTGCGGTAGAGGTAGCAACGATGGGAGCGGCGTTAGATTTGAACTAGAATCAGGACTGCATGCATTGCCGTATCTTTGGCTTTTTTTGTACGAATAAGCCATTTCTGTCGGCGACGATGGCGGTGGGGTTGCGTTTGGTTGTCTTCGGTTTGCGTCATTGTTATTAGTGTCGATTCTATTACCCGTTAGAATAGTTTCTAGTATCCTCGTATCCGGAGGAGTGTATCGCATGAAAGCGGGCTGCGGAGACGGTGATATAGTCCCGTCTTCGTAGTATGGTTTATTCAGAGGAACGACTGTGTTTTGGGAAGATTCCAAAACGATCACAGTGGAAGTGGCAGGATCGCGTCGAGGTGGCGATAAGTTTTGCGGGGAGGTATTAATTACTTCTTCCGCGATAATTAATTCCTTTTCACTTTCACAGTCTGTGTCTTTGTGGTTTTGATATTGATATGCTCTTGGCATCTTTATTTTAACTTTTCTGTACTCATTGCGATGCATGTCTTGATCAACTTTTTGAACTATAACAGTTTCTTTTGGCTCATTGGTTTTGTTCGAGCAGTCTAATACGTAATTTTCTACATCTGAATCACTGGAGTCCTCTGGGGGTGTGAATTCATCGTGATAACCGTTGCTGTGATAGCCTTCGTCCGATCGAACAGAACCGTCGTTGGGTGTTAGTTGATGTTCGTAATGCGTCGGTGGACAGTGAGTGAAAGTAGGAGATTTACTGCCGACTTTGTCTTGATTAGTCGCCGGTGAGGGGCCTCGGACATCTCTCAAGTGTACATTTTGTGCGGGTGACCTGTTGCCCAGTATTCTGGGATTTTCAAGCTGGTGTATTACTAGATGCGATGTACTCTCTTTGTGCTGGTGAATTATTAACGTTTGATTGTCTCTGTGGTGTAATTTGACCGGTGAAGGGGGTTGCATCAGATTGCTCGGTGACAACGACGTGTGCTCGTTTATAAGCGGACTATCAGGTTTGGGATGGATAATATTTGTACAAGTGTCAGTTCGCAAGCCAGCCCTATCATTCTTTCCCATATTTCTTGGGTCATCACGAGGTAGTAGATTAGGTTCATGCACGAATTTATCATTACAATCCCGTTTTCTTCGTCTTGTTGGAATTTCCCCGTCGAGTATTTCTTTAGCATTTGTCAGACTCAGGACGTACTTCATGTGGTTAAACGCAATTTCTGGATGTACCGGTGCTGGTGGCAAGCCGTAAGCTTTTTTGATAGTTTCTTCTTTACCTGCAATGGAGGATACTGATATAATTATTTTGAAATTTTAGGACTGAGGAGTCAGATTTTGAATAAAGAAAATCCTTGATTTTGTGGTTTTTACTTACATATGGAGTACGTTGCTCTTTCAGGATCGATATCGTAACCGAGCCTCGTCGCGAAGTCTTTACAGTACCAAACCATAAGTTCTTCATTAGGCATGATATCCCTAAAAAGATATTAAAACGCTTTAGGTTTTGTCGAATTGTGTAAATCAACGAACGACACCGCAGGTCGTCGGAAATATATTTTGCTGAAGAAGTTATGAAATCTCTTGGAAATATAAAGAGTAGGGAAGATGAATTTAATGTTATAAAAATAAATAAAAGTGATTGTGTAATTATGGTTAAAAAAATGAGTGATGTGTGTGAATGTGTGGTGCTTACCTAATCGTGTAGAAGTATATGTGCTCCTGGTGTTGGCACGCCACGAGGTTCATCACGGACAGCGAGTACGCCGAGGCGACGTATCGCATCCAGTTCGCAACACTCGTGTCGGATCCGTCAAGGTAATAGTAATCGCTATCTTTAAATATCTGCAAACAATAATAGGAAACTATTAAGCCACGAGTAGGTACTTTATTTGTTTGATGACTATTCTCAAATCAATTAGGGAACTAACGTGCTTCATCAAGTTATATATTTATAAAGATTTTAAGTGTTTATTATGAGCATGTCGTAGGGGGCACGTGGCACGTGTTTAATATTTACAATACGCGTGCAGTTGATAACGACATGCTCACGACGATTATTGTGAAGTCAAGGTTAGAATACTGTAGGATACGGAATATATGAACACTATAGGTATCTAATCTTTTATGTTTGAAAATTTAATGCCGTCCTCAAATCAGAAACTATTAGTAATTATAAACTGGATATTTTATTCTATAAACCTGAAAATTCTATAGAGCAGAAAGGACTAACACCTTAGGAAGAGAAGCCCAAGTCTCACCTTAATGTTTCCATAGGTATGATGCCTGACAGTTTCTTGTACCTGGCCCAAAATAGAGAGGAATAGGTTAGTTGGAGAAAGTGTAGAGATAATACATTTAATTAAGCATAATAGGGTGAATGTCCATTTGTGCTAATATTGAGTGGTTTGTGTTTACTTACTTTTTAGCGCACTATTTATAGCATAGAATGAAAAACCATAACCATACAAGATGATGTGGAAATATAGGAAATTATAATTAAGCAGTGTAGGGTATTTGTTTACAGTTTCATACTGGTTTGTTAAAAGTAATTTACAGCTCTAGCAGTTACTCTACTTTATCGTGGCCAGTTATTTTTTCATTGGTAACTGTAAGCGCCCCCTTCAGCGCGTCATGAGCAACCCGCCCTTTAGCATTTTGTGTACTTACCCTCCAGTAATACCGCCAAGAAACCTTGTCGTTGGGTTTGTTAGGCGTTCGCGTGCCTTCGAACGGCCCAAATCTTGTGCCGCGCGGGATGACCCCTGTGCTCCATACTCCTTCCGTCTGTAAATACCATATTTCTGTAATACTGTATGTTGTTATAACATTGTAGAGTAATGTCAAATTGCTTCGTATCAATTTTATTGTTGTAATTTGTTCAGTAACTAATGCGTCATTTTTTTTGAGATAGCGCCGTTAAGGTACGTTTGTAATATTAAATATCCGGTGGTTATGGTGTGAATATATGCTTACCGCCCGCAACAGTAATTTCTCTAGTAAACTAGAATAAAAAAAAATACCAAAGCAAAGCTCGGACATCCAGGTAGGTCATAATTATTTAACTTAGTGCAATTTTTGTAACCACAGCTGCAGTTAAACGAATTAAGATTGGAGTATTTTTGTTCGTTCGTATCAGTGTGAGATATAGTTCAACGTGTTGTGAAGTTAAATTGGAATACTTAGGAAAAATAGATCTGATGGGCGTTGGGGAGCTAGACGCTGACCTAGACGCTGGAAGGCACCAACGCAGTGTTGGCAGACCCATCAAGTGGACTGACGACTTAGACAGATTCGTGGGACGTCGATGGCTTCAGGCTGTGCGAAGTCGTAGTGTTTGGCAGTCATTCCGGGAGGCTTATAAGCAGCTGTGTACCTCGATCGACTGGAACTATGATTTTTTTTATTGACGATAGGCTTGCGCTTGACGACAATCATGCCTGATGGAAAGCAATGATGAGGTCTAGGTTGGAGCGCGCTTGCCTATAAAATGCCTATTCACTCTTCTCTTGAAGGCACATAGATTGTACTTGGCTGGAAACACGGAGGCTGGAAGGGAACCTTTTTCCTTTTTCTTCTTATTTTCATGTTGGGAGAGAGTGAACAGGTGAGGGAAATGGAAGTTGAACGAGGTGCTGCACAGGTGGACACCGTGACCTGATGATGACAACGATTGGCCATTAGTAGCTGAACGTACCGGAGTGTTAGGGGTGGAGAGCACCGCCGAGGGCCGCAGCGCCAGGCTACGCGGGAGAGTCCTCTCGGCCCGGTTGGGCGCGCCGCGCTCGCAAGGCACGTCGGGCACTATGTACACGGTGAGCCTCTCGAACTCCTCCTCGCGCATGCGCGTTACGTCATACGAGTCCGGCGCGGCCACGGCGCCCGCGCTGGGGCTCGCCGTGCGACCCACTGTTGTTGTAGGGATTTCTTCACTCGTTGACTGTGAAAACAATCATATAGTTACCCTCTTTGTAATTCTATATACTATTGAGTAACTTTTCTTTTGAACCTAGCATAAAAAATAAGGAAAATTCGAATTAAAAATTATCATTTCTTCCAACCTTTTTGCTATCGCTTTTAGTCTAATTTTAGTGGACAAGAATTAAATGTACTGTATGTAAAAGTTTGAAATCTTAATCACGTGGCGAACTCGGAACTACCGATCTTTGTTGACGAATTTTACAGTATACCTCTATGTCATCTTGTAAAATTAGCAGTATAATATACATTTTTAAAAGTTCTGTCCGTAAATGCAGAGGGAAACGTATGTAAATAAAAACTAACTGGTTGTGCTGAGCGGCAATTGCGCCACTATCAGTCAAAAATATGCAAACGTAACGCATTCCACCCTTTTCATCCGTCTGCACTTGTGGATGCTAGCTTATTTTGGGTTTTGTCTTCCCGTTTCGAGAGTTTATTTCTGTGAAGTGCGGAGATAACGACGCCGGCGGTGTTCGATAAAGGGGCGGTGCTACTACTGACCCAGTTCTGCACCAAGTGCGCACTTTCCACCGCGCATCGACACTTCCCATTTCCCTATTTATATTTTCCGCAAATTTAACGTATCCCAAAATTGATAACTATTACATATAGAATAGAGTGAGATAAACATAGAAGAACTCCATTAGTATCCTTATTAACAAGTAATAGTACGAGTATTATTTAACTTACCAGTCTCATTTTGATGATTTAATGTTGTCTATTTAGTAACAAATTTTGTACCTGAAACAATAATAAATAACGATTACTTATATTACTTATATTTTTATTTATATATATTATTTTATTATTACTTATATTTTAAACAAGCTGTATTTTAAACACTGGTAAATTATTTAAAAGAAAATTAGGTATACGTAGCTACTAGCTACGGTAAACAGTAGGTATTTAAAAATACGGAAAAAATATTATGAATTATGGCCAGGAAAACGTACAATATTTGCCAATACCTAGTGCGAGTGCAAGTTTGGCTAAACTAATACTTGATAGAAATATAGGCAGTTAGGACCTAAATATCTGTGTAACGACACTTGCTAATATCCAATCTAATTATGGTTTGATGATGACCCCGCTGGAGATAGAAATTTGACATAATTTATATTATGGAGCTTATGTTACATTTGTTTCTTTATTGATTTTGATTTGATTTTTAAAGGTCTTTATTATGAAAAAATATAATTTACAATATGTTTAGCAACAGTTAATAAACACGTATTGCTAACAACAATAATTAAGTGCTAACAACAATAATTAATTGTTTCTTTATTAGGGATAGATTCCTATCTATCCCTAATAAAGAAACCAATGACAGTAGTACCTACTGCCAAAATACTAAATACCGAGTTCAAAATTCGAAAATAATATTGTTTTTGTAAAACATATTATTAAATTATATATGTAAGGCCCTTGAGAGACATATTTATATTATAATAGTTACTGCTTGGATTTTGAATGAATGAATGAATCAACACTTTATTGTACATTACAAAAGAAAAAAAAGGAAAACAACACACAAGAATGGAATGGATTTTGTGCAATACACCAAAAATAAAATTAAACGGATCAAATATAAAATGTTATGATGACGATGATTGTAATAATTGTAAATCAATGAAAAATAGTTGAAAATTAATTTTTGTTTGATTTTATAAAATGATAAACACAATCATCGAATTATAAAATTAATTAAAAACGTCTAAACATATTGTATAACATCAAAATACCTTTGTAATTATATAAACAAAACCAAAATACCTTAAGTTTTCGTCATCGTTTGTGGTTGAGCAATAGTAAGTTCAACATTTCATTGCATAATTCAAATATACGTATACGGAAGTATACGTATGCGGCCATCGGCCCGGGTGTGAAGGAAAAATTTGTTTTTACAAACCGGCCTTATTCGAGAGTCAAATCGTTGTGCAAGCTTCATTAGAATGTTTAGTTGTAAACGTTGTAGAATAAACATCACATCTTTTACAAACATAACACAGTATCCCGCTGCGAGTGAAAATTTTGATTCGTATTTAAATTTATAGGAAAACACAGAAGTGGTATGATGTTCGCAGGTAGCATAATTTTTCCTATATTAATTGTTGCCCATACAAACGTTAGAGATATGAAAAATAGCTTACGACCTACTTAAGTCTACCGAACATATCCACATAACAATCGGTCAAGCAGTTTCGAAAGAGTTGGGTATCAAAAATTTGCACGAGAGTTTTATATATCAGATTTTTACGTTTTCCTTTTCATTCACGGAGTCATCGACATCCCTCTCTCATCGCGTTAAGAACAGTGGATAGTGAGAAACTGTCTTGAGAGCTAGCAGAAATAAGAGACGCGAGACGAGTCGCGTGTGTGCAGTTGCGTGCGCGCACAGCAACACTCGCGTCTACTCACGTGCATCACTGCACATTTTGCCCGACAGTCGTAGGAGAAATAGTGACTGCAATCATTCCACATTTTTACCCATATTTTAAGAGGATTTATTGAAATATTATTGTCCTTCTGACTCACCTTCCCTCTTACAAATACGTTGGTGGGTGCGACATTCAGCGTTGCGGAAGAATAGTTTTTTAGTCAGTTATCAAAAATCCGTTCAGAGCGTATTTGGATAATATCCATAATTAATAATATTATTATTATTACCGGCACAATCAAAAATTACAAATAGTTTCCCATTAAAGTAAGAAAAATGGAGATTTTGGAGCAACTTTTAGAAGAACTTTCTATCGAGAAAATTTTATCCAATCGTGTTTCTGCTTGACAGCTATATTGGATTAAAGACACAAAATACATGACGTTTAAATTTTAAAGTAATTGTTTTTATAGTTTTTAAACTGCAGGTCACTACAGATTGCTATAATCGCTGTCTACGCCGTTAATTAATTAATTTTATGTGATAAATCAATAAAATATACCTACAAATATTATTCAAATAAGCTTTTATCATACTCATTTATACCTATGTCATATGTGTGTAGGTATGTGATGTTTGTTCTTCTCCTCGCTAAAACGACTGAATCCATTCAGATATTAATTATTATTTAGGAATAGAGATATTGGTTTCAGAAAAATTCACGGTTCCCACGGGATTTGTGGGAAACCTTAAATACATGTTGCCGGAGTCATCAAGTCAACAACCACTTATAATGTGCCAAGTATAACTTCTTTATTCAAATAGCGCTCCTGGTCCAAAAATGCCCATCAGGTAGCCAATGGAACAGTCTTTGAACCAGGTAGGCACCACAGCGTGGGTCATAGCCTCCTTTAACGGCGTACAAGCCGTATTTATGTGATTTTTAATGAAGTTTTACGTAAAAACTATAAAGTCAATTACTTTCAAATTTAAACGTCATGTATTTTGGGTCTTTAATCTAAAATCGCTTAGAAGCAGAAACACGATTGGATAAAATTTTCTCGATAGAAAGTTCTCCCAAAAGTTGCTCCAAAATCTCAGTTTTCTTGTTTTTATCAGAAACTACAATGGATTTAATTGTAATTTTTGTTTGGTAATAACAATGTCCAACAAGTGGAAAATTAAAAAATTTTAAAACACCCACGACTTTTGCAGACTTGTAATTGAAAAAGGATTAAATAATTTTTTTGAAACTCCCCGACTAAAGGAAAGTAAGAACTAAGAACCTATCAGTATAATTACAAATCCAAGAAAATCCGCCGGAGCTGCTGTGTTTTGCCTATGACGGTGTTGATGGTGCTGTTTACCAGTTGATGACTAATTCAATTTCTTGATACTTCTCATATACCGGCAGTTTATCAATACTTACTTATTACATTAATTGATATTGGAAACGAAAATAGCAATGGCAGGATGTTCCTAGATTTTCATTCAAAAACCATAAACCGAAAAGTGCCATTTTTAGCATTTTTCGATAAATTAAACGTATTATTTTAGGATAAAATCCAAGATATTTTGTTATTTCTGAATTATAGTAATTTAATTCAATTAATATTCAATGTCACTGGTTATTTACTATTTTAATAAGTTGTATATTTATTTTACTATAAATTTTTTTGTAATACCATTTTCCGCGCAAAATTGCGTCACCGGGAACGGAATTCTTTTTTTGTATGGAGCGACACGCGATTCAAACCGTGCCGCATAAACGCTCTTAAAACAAACCCAATCACTAACACAAAGAATTTACGAGAAAGATATTAAAACAGAGAATTTCCCTTCCAAGTCATAAAGATACGTTTATTGTGGCGCCCTCTGCTGTTCAATCACAAGAACAATTATCTACAAACCATTGGCAATGACTCACGAATATTTTATACAAAACTATATCCAAATCGGTTCAGTCGTTTTTGTAATAATTGGGAAAATTCGTTTGCACTGTAAATGTATTTTATGGCGCCCCCTGGTGATCGATGTTCGTAACAACTATCTAAGAACCATGGCCAATAAATTCCAAACATTATACAGAAAATTGCATCTAAATCGGTCAAGCCGTTTTTGAAGTAAATGGGAACATTGATGTGCACAAACAAACACACAAACAAACAAACAAACGACAAACAAACAAAAATATTTTTGCATTATTGGTTTTTGTGAACAATTTAACATACAAATAAACATAAAATCTCATTAACAAAGTAATGTACAAACGGTCTCTCACCCTAAACGCATATACCCGTACTCCGTTCCGTCGTTGTTAAAAACCACTTATGTAACTACATTCAAATAAGAACTATTCAATCTTGTTTGAATACTGATAATAATGAGAAATTGTGGTCGATTCTGTTGTGCAAAATCTCTAAACTTAACTAATTTAAAATAGTGCTATTCTTTTCCATAGGTAACAGTTTGAAAAGGATAGCACTATTTTAAATTGGTTTAGTTTTGAATTTTTGTACAACAACTAGCACCATTGAAAGTCTTATTCGAATACCGCGAGTTAACATACTTCACAATAAAATAAATGTAAAACTTCTGAATATTATGAAAAGAGAAAAATCATTGCAATAATATGTGTCTGCATAAAACGATACTTAAATAAAATATGACAGCATTTAAAAGTCATTAACAGCTGCAAGTTGATGCACGTACGCGATCGGCGCGCGCGCAGCTATCTCGCGCACTAGGAAGCAACCTTGGCGCGCCGCACTTGAACTTGCCCTTTACTAGCGCTAGCCGCGTGTATGCGCTACGTTATCTATTGCTATCACTACAAAATATTTGCTTTAGAAAATTATAGAAAATTATATGCAGCCTTTCAATAATTGACCAAGTGTGAGTCGGGCTCGCGCACTGAAGGTTCTGTACCACAAAGACCAATCCAACCAAAACAACTCAAATAAAAAAACGAGTGAAAATTTATTTTTGTTATATGGGAACCCTATAACTAAAAAAAATTTTTAGGCTCTAACAAAATTGCTTCCCCTCAACTTATTTAAAGCTACTAATTTAATCTCTACATATTCTGTTTTCTTGAAAAAAATAGAAAATGTGTTTTGAACCTTTTTGAAAGAATTACTGCTTTTCTAACTATTCAGTCTTGATCTTCTTTGTTATCTATGAGGATCTGGTTTTAATCCCAGACAAGACAACCTTTGACTTATCGTGTTTTATTATAATATGCGAATATCTGAATTATTAATGTAAGACGCATACCCAGTCAACAGGGGAAACTAAGGGTTTATGTGGGCAATCGAGTAAATACTGTCTGTCCACGTTAGACCCGCTGGCGGGAGTACGGGATACACTTTCGTTTTCACCGCGCTCCCGCCGTCTTTCCAACGGTTCCTGGAACAGCAGCGCGGCGGTTCCTATCATCGTTGACAGCCTGGCCGCTGCCAAAACCTTCCAAGTTCCAAAACCACAAGTTAAGTGGCATGCTCAAAAATTTGACTTATTGTTTTTTACCATATAATACCTCGACTACAGGCAGTTATTGAATAATATGGCCGTGATATTGCTAACGTGTTACGTATGCGAATGCAACGGGAACTAACCTTGCAGTCTAATAATAATTTGATACGTAGATGTAACCATCCACTGTAAGTAAATATTATAGTATATCAGCGACATCGGATAAAGATTTACAAGAAGAGGAGTTTTATTTTACAATATCAACTGTACGAAAGTGAAAGTTTGGATGTTAGTTCCTTCTTCACGCCGCAACTACTAACGTGGAGTTGGTTGAGGTATGTTGATAGCGCATATCCAGGATTCAACCTAAGCAGCATGCAGCGCACGTAGAGATAAGTCTTTCTACTTTTGTCCATCACTTTTCTCTATGGATTAGAAAGAAAAAAGAGAGTGACAAAAGTAGAGAGACATCTCTACGCGCACATCCTAGCCCTGCAGCACAGGCTAATATATACAGGAAAATCCACGGTTTCCGCGAGATTTGTAAAAATCCAACCGGAAGACAGAATAATGATAGGAAATAATAAAGAGGGTGGAATTTTGATATTTGATCGGCCGAAGCCTCTCACCAGACCAGACCTTTGCCAATTAAGAAATTATGAAATTCCAAAGTGGGGGTAATCGAATCAGCGACCTCCAACTCGATTCCGCTCGCGCTACTGCGCCAGGGAGGTCGTTAAAGTCTTTTATTGGAATCCCACTTTTTAACATGATTTTTCTTGCTTATTATTTGTTATTATTGCAGAACTAGGATACCTATGAAAATTTCGACCATCTACTATTTTAATTGTTCATGAAATTTTTATCTGCATCCTTTAGGTACGGAACCCTAACAATGTGCAGTCAGCAAGAAACGGGGCTCTTTACAGTTATCCCGTATTTTTTAAAGTTTTTGGTGTTTGATCCTGTTTTTTAGTGTAGGTAGATATCAAAAGTCTTTGAAAATCCTTCATTTTATTTCATCTAAAGCTGTTACTAAAGAAAATTTCAGTTTCTTCTATAAGATCTCACGGCAAGTGTGGATATTTCGGGTTACAATATCATGCTCATCTAGGTTACAAGCTATCTACGTTCCAAATTTCAGCCAAATCTGTTAAATATATTGTATGTGATTGCGTAACAACCATAATAGCTTACAACTTGAAATTTCACATTTAAAATATTAGATTACGTATATAATAAGTACTATTGAAGTATGTTTAAGTAGGTATTATTGTATTTTCAGAGAGAATTTTTTTTTGTCTGTGCGTCACTTATAGCCGTTTTTGTTAGAACAGGTTTAAGCTATCGAGTTGTAATTCAAAGCAAATAATGCAATATGATTAAGGGATAGTTCAAAATTGATCGATTGTTTCAACACGATGCATTCAAAGGGTTTATATAACGGCCTTTACATATTTCGCTAATTTTACAGCTCGCAAAGTGCAAACTCAAAAGTTGTGGGTTCTCTGATTATATGAAAGGTTATATTTTCACTATTAGATATCGTATTATGACTATTGTTAAAGTACTTTTAGATACTATTTAAATTATAAGTGGGTAAAAGATTTTTGTGTAAATCAGATTTTATGATAGACTCCGGAAAAACAGCGACTTATAAAATTGTCCAAATCGCCAATTACAAGTTGACTTAAAATGAGAATAAAGAAAAGTTCTAAGCTCTGCAAAAAGTTTGTTTCAATGACTCCCTAAATAGTAAAGGTATATTAAAAAGTAATAATTTTATTTTGTCAATTAATATTGTTTAAAATATTGTTAAGTTTTGGAAGACTTTTGAAATTGAGTTGAAAGTGCCGTCGCGTGTCGGATCGTTTGGGCCTGATGTTTCTTTCGGTCGTTATTTACGAGAAGATACTTGGATTGTAATTTTTTTTTGATTACGGATTATGTAAATATATTGATATTATTTTAAATTTGAACTAAATATTTAATTTAATTTAATATATATCAGGACATTACACACATCGGAATCTAGCCCCAAATTAACATTCATTCTCATCACACAAACATTTACCAGTATTGAGAATCGAACCCACGACCTCCGACGCAGACGGCAGGTTCGCTACAACTACGCCATTCGGTTGTCAATATAATTTAATAACTAACTGAACAAAAATTCGTTTGCAATTTTTTTTAAATAAAATGTTAAGAAAATAGTAGGCAAATTATTAGATGTTTTCATACTTACACATATATAAGCATCCTTTAATTTCTTCTCTAAACTATAACTTGATATTTATGATATTTCTTAAAAAAGTTAATGAATGTCTTTGGTGCGAAATGACTTAGTGGTAGAGTAGGGTAGAGCTGCCGGCGCGGGCGCGAGTGTCGAGCGACTTGAGGTACTCCAGCAGGATGCGGAGCGTCAGCAGGGGCACGAGCGGCCGCAGCCGGCGCGCCGCTCGCATGTCGGCGCTGCTGCTCAGGCGGGCGGGCTGGCGCGGCGCGAGCGGACCCGGCGTGCTCGCTGGCAGCGCGAGCGGCGCATTATGCAACGCTCCGACCTGCCCCACGTCTAGCCGAGGAGCGCGTCGCACTAAGCCGACGCCGCCGACCGCTCAGCGCTCCGACCGACCTAGATGCACTTTTGCAACGTCGAGAATGCAATCGACACACATATTCGCGTCTCGTTCCGATAAACGCATCGACGACGAAAGCGGCTCGTGATGGAGAATGCGGACGAATTTGACAGCGAGTGCAGTGAGTACGTCACGTTCGCGCCTAGTGTTCTGCAATTAGACGAGAGCGGGACGGAGCGGCGCAGCGCGCCCGAGCGCTGCATTCAAGTTCATTACTTCCGTAGTGTGGCGGCCTCGGCGCGCCCTGACCGTGCTCCCGTTCCACGCGTTAACTTATTGATGATGCCGTGTGAACCGCCGAAAATGCTTCCTGCTTCACTTCGCAGATCGCATGGCTGTACCCGTACTCTGTTTCCTATGTCGCTTAGAATATAAAGTTATCTTAATTTTCATCCATTTCCGGAATCATCATTATTCCCAAAAATCAAAAACTAAAACGAAATTAAAATGTCACGAAACGAGGCGTCTACACTCGTAGTAGTTCCGTAGAATAGCAATATAAGTAACAATAGTTTCAATAAATTATCGATCGATTGCGTATGCATTATTAAGTTGAGGTATTAAAAAGCGTAATTGAACGAGTTAAAAACAACGCGCGAGAGGGTAGCGTGAGAGCGGTAGCGAAAGCCATGGCAGGGCGGGCGGCGCGCCCGTGCCTCCCCGGAACGAGCTTTCACTCTCGCGGGTCGACGACACAGCCTTCACACACCCTTACTTCTGATTCTCGCATTTACAGGTACTTTAAACTTTTCATAATTTCTGTCTTCCTCTACGTTTATACATCCCGAAAGGGACGCACGTTTATTTATTGCGAGAGAAAATTCGAAGCGTAAATTCGAAATTTGGTAGTGGTGATGCGTTCTGCCTCCACCGTCGTGACTGCACGCCGCACCCTGCCACCTACCATTATCCAATATTGATTTCCATACTTACAGCCTGTAATCTGTTAACAGCCTCAAACTGTACGAATACTCAATAACGAACCTGGCGGTAGCTTGGCGTATTGGCATCTGTCTGATCTAATATATTTATGTATATGGACAAGCATTTCTTTAATTAATTACTTACATTTCTTGTATGTATAGTAAAAAGTTTTTGAAACTAAATTACTATACTGTCTCATGCATTAGTATTAGTTACATAATATATGCGCTATGCACTTAGTAATTTTATTTATTTGTATTATGTAACTTATAGGTACTCGAATCTAACCGATTTTTAACTTTATAATGTAGTAGGTATAATGTTATTGATATGAAAATTTAATGCTATCATAGTATCGCAGTTACAATCTAAGTTTGTAAATAGAAATAAACTAAAACAAAAAAGAAACAAAAAAATATAACAAGTATTTTTTTAACATTTCTTTAATATTCTACAATTATTAAGTGGGTTTATTTTACTATCTCTCGTATTACATAATACTTATTCACCCCATTACACGACCTATCCCAACGTCTGAGTTTCTGTCTGGCCCCGTCACTATATCGATCTTAGCAGCTGTTTTGCAGGGAAGACCACTTAGATGTATGAAGGCTGGTGATATATTTTTCTAGAAAATGAAAAAACCCTGTCTATACTTAATATGATTTCATAGGAAAATCAATGGCAATTTGCAAGTTTTTTTAATCCATTTTGGCAACAATTAAATTATAGCTAAGGGCTTCCGAGATAAAAGAAGGTTTTGACTCATTAAACGTTGTTGCAAACGTTGTTTTGCCATTTAGGGGTATTAAAAATAGATAACTTATTCTCAGACTAGTATTTAGACAAAAAAAAAACAATAAACGGTCAAGTCGTAAGGGTTCTGAACGATTCTGTGACACGGCTCTGAACTGATTTTGTGACATGAAGAATTTTAATTGTATTAGAGGAAGAAAATTATTTGTACATATAATTACATACTTCTCATCGTCAAGCCCAAACCCTTTTTTTAAAATAGCTGGAATTTCAAAATAACATACACCTCACTTAGGCCTAGGCTATTATTATTTTAAGAGAGATTTTTAAACTCTCACGGGATCATCCGGGAATCCGGGAAATTAACCTAGGTAGCCCTAACTTGTGCTCGTTACATAGACAAGTCTAGACCCTCGAATTATTTATTGATTTTCCTACTGTGGTGTAGGTTGTTTTGAAACCTGAATTTCATTAAAAAAAATTAAATAAGAATATTGGCGAATTATTGTATGTTACGTTAATCGTTTTCAATAAATGACTAGTATCTAGTGCCTTAAAAGCTAAAAATTGCCTCCAAAACCAATAGCTTGGTGCTTAAATTTTATTTTGTAACGTTACGTTATATTATAATGTTAAAGCTTGCAATTTTCTTTTTGCGATAAGACTCAATTTTTTTTTTGTAATCACATTGGTTTTATGCCCAAAGGCGATCATAATTTTCATCACGTTTCATTAAATCTGTTACATGTATGTTTAAGTTTTTTTAAATAACCCTTTTTATAATGTACCTGCGGAATGTTTATTATTTTTTAATCGTTTCGTAAAAGTTTAGAGTTTTTCCAATGTAGCTTGGCGAAGTCGTCCTCTGCCTGCGTTAAGCATGATTTTGTAATAAATGTCCTTTCACAATAAACCACTTAATATGCCTAATGCACCCATTAGGACAAGCTTATGTTTAGGTTCGATATAGACTGGTCTAGTCTGGGTGTCTGGGCCCTCATCCCTTTAGCTCTTATTGATTGCAGTAGCCTTTCTTCCTATGTCAAAACTTACTTTGAATTTTAACAGCAAAGTATAATACGAATGATCACATTTATCATGAATCATCAAAATGCTTAGTTCCTTTATAAAGGTAATTTCTATGGCTTCTGGAAGGATTTTTTTTGTTCTCATGAGAATTATTACTGAGTTGATTATGGGCACTCCCCAATAAGTACGCAGATCTTCATATTTTTTTACTTTTGTTGACTGAGGGCTGATTTTTCAATCGTCAGATAAACGTTAACTGGGGAATAAATATGTTTTGACAGATTTTGTATAGCAAATGTTTCAAACTTAATCCTCAGATAGTTTATCTAGGGATTGAAAAATCGGTCCTAAATTGAAAACATAATAATATATCATTAATCAAAAAATATACCAAAAAATTAAAAATTGTCATTTATTCTTTGATTCAGTAGATGAAATGCATAAAAAAAAACAATTAAAATAAATAAATTGTAGATTAATGAATAATACGAATGTTATTTTACATTAATTTTGACTTTAAAGTTTCATGCCGCATCTAGTGCTCCAAGTGAAAAGAAATAAGCACTTGTGATAAAAGAAGCGACCGAAAATTTAAAATCTTTAAATTGACGGTCAATTAGAGCGTGAAAAGTGAAGCGCATCAAAGAAAATGCAGTTTTCCATCGTCGGAGGCTCGCGCGGTATCAAAACACTGAATCTTCCGGGGTGAACGGCCTGCGCTGCGTCGCGCGTCGCGTCGCCCCACAGTCACTGCGCTAGCCCCCGCCGCCCGGCGCCGCGCGTCTCTCTCGGCCGCGCGAATAAATCGCCGCCGCGCATGTGTGCGGCGAAATGCGTTTACTGTACAAGTATTGGGCACAGCGGTCGTTGACATCACACAAATTTTCTTTCGGCTTGCAATTTAAAGTTTTTGAAGCCTACGGAAGTTCATCTTTGCCGTTTGTGAATACAGACTTCGGTAATGAGCTTAGGCTTAGGGTTGTTTGAAATTATTTTTGACGTGTAGGTACTTGTAGGTCTTGAGGGAGGCCACTCGGAAAACTGATGATGAGAACCAAATCTGGGATAGAGTTTGGTGTCGCAACTACATATCTATGATCTAGATTCAAAACTACATCTTCCGAAATCTAAGGCTTGAAAAATCTAAAAAAATAAAACCAAAATTGCGGTTTTTTGGAGTTTTCATAATATTGAACAATCAATATACTATAGATAGGATAGGATATACCCATAAACACAGATTAGAATTATAAGTAAAAATATTCCTATTGGAAAGAAGTTTCTTACAGCATGTTATCATTAGCAACAATGTTGACATTTATGTGTTCACACCCAATTCGAATTGGATGCTTTATTTGTTTGATTTTTGATAAGTGACGTATATAGATAGCTATGATATGTCATGTATTTTTTTAAATTATAAATTGTATTTGTAGATATTTCAATCCACGATGACGCGCCCCACTCTGTCAAACTCCATACAAATCGAGTGAAATATAAGCGATTTTGACAAAGTGGGGCGTGTCTTCGTGGTTTGAAATATCTTTTATTCGTTCTATTAGCATAATGAAGAAATTATATTTACCCTGAGTAATTTGACACAAATTGAAAGTAGTACTTAAATTAATTTAATAGCGAGACTTCCTGTGAGACATTTCTTGTGATTGAATTATTGTATTAAGCAACTTATATTTTTGAAATTGTTTCAATCAACTCTGCGCTAAACTGTTAAAATTTAATTAGGCAAATTTTATCAGTTATAATCCGAATTAAAATTTACTCCAAGATTTGTCTTCTCATATTTGGTATAGTATGTTTGGTACAACAGCGCACAAAATATTTTTCAAAGTTTTGAACCTGGCTGTCATTGAAGGCAATAGCTTTATATCAGGCTTTATTGATCTCGCAGAGCTATGGTGTAGGGTCCGTGTACATCTGTAGACGAGGTGCCCACAGTGCAAACTCGATTTCCCCCTTCTTGGGGTAGGCTTCAATACTCATTCATGCCTTTTTCCTGCTCTAGCCGGTTGCAGGCGCATAAAGCGCTCCCTCTCGTGACGTTTCCGCGTTGTCGCCGGTGCATACGCGCATGCACTAGACCTAGCCCAATGCAGCGAATTTTGCGTAGGGTCGTTGTCCTCGTCTGCCTGTATCCGCACTAAACTTAAGCACTGACTGCCACCACAGACTTCGCAAATTTGGCGAAACGTGTTCCCTCGAATCGCTATTATTTAGACATTGCGTCTGTTAAAATAAGTAGGAAAGATTAATTTCTTTTGCTACGAGTATAATCCGCTTCTTGAAAAGATTCTGTATGGTACAATATGCAGGAACACTGCCCACATGTAACACCATTCACAATTTCCCAAAACTTTCTTCGATGTACGTATCGTCCCGACACCGGGATATCCTCAGGAGATTTTGACTTCACAATGCGAAATCGTAGAGACAACAAACTACTTTCCTACTAGTTATGGATTTCCGCAAAATAACGCCTGCATTCAATATCTGTTAAAAGTGCTTTATGATACCCGTTACTTTTAGAACTCTGCAAATGTGCAATTTAGTCAGGCGGTCATCCCAGTTACCCGGTGGAATAATAGAGTCGGAAAGAACAAAAGGTATTCTAAACAACGGACCCTTTGGTTTATGGCTCTTGCGTATAAGTTGACGTGTTAAAAATGCCATTTGCGCAAATTGCGTTTTTTTGCAAAGCAAATTCAAAAGCTCTTTTGCCGTCAAGGGAAAACTAAAGAATGATTAAAAAAGTGTACAAGGTCTTTGCGAGGCAATTTGTAACAAAACATTAGGGGTTTCACTGAAAGGACTTTTAACGTTTTTACTCAGTTTCTAGAATTTGCTTTAGGAGTTGTTATGAATAGTGTCAATGCAATAACAAAAAAGGTGCTTGCGGTAATTTTGTATTAGTTTTACAGCAAGATTTTTGAGCAAGATGAAAGTATACGATAAATAAGTTAATGCCTATAATGATAAAATGTTTCAGGTTCCCTTCTTATAATGTTTAGGGAAGTTACTCTTTTTAAAGGTGGCTCAGATTGTATCTAAACTCAGCATTGTCAAACAACAAGAAAGTTATGTGTTTTATTAAAAGCTTTTATTTTTTGTAGCTGATGTTATTCAGATTAGTGAGTTTATCATGGGTTTCGATATTATGGGCAAGTGATTTTTACGAGTACATCAATTTTCATATAATTTGGTCAGTACCTATGTAGTAGTTTATTAAGACTACATATAATATTTTGTATACTTCATCAAATCTCTTTATTTAAATTTAATTATCCATAGTTAGGTATTTCATAATCCCCTACGCTTCTTTTTCTAGTTGGATTACATAATTATTTACAATTAATTACACTCATTATTTTTTATGATTCTCGCTGCAAAAACTACTTCAATATGATTTGATTCTATTTATCCCTGTAACGTGTATTTAGGCTTATGATCGAGTACACAGAAGTGCGAAGTGCCAGTCTAGAATGTTTCTAGGGTCAAAAGCCGCGCAGTATGTCAGTGCTTAGTATTCCGCGAGCCCCGGCCGGCTAACGGGACCCGTCTGCACCGGCCTTTACTTTCATCGATCTAACCGACGGTTAACTTTCCTTTGTTACTTACTTTGATTTGAAACATATTTTGATCTATTTCTTCATTTTTTATTAGTGTTGAGGAAATAACTTTTGTATCAACTTCAGTTTCTTTGGTATTTCTCGTTAGCTGCTTTAAATGATAAAACCTAGCGGTTTAAGCAGTTTGTGTTTCTCTAGCTGCCTTCCGATCTCATTTACAGAAATAATGTGGTCGATTCTGTTGTGCAAAATCTCTAAACTAAACTAATTTACATAAAATAAGTGACATACTTTTCCATCGGGAGCAGTTTGAAAAGGATAGCAATATTTTAAATTAGTTTAGTTAGGAGATTTTGCATAACAGAATCGACCACATTGTGTCTTTAATAAAATATAGAACCAGTTTTTTCAGCTTTCAGTGATAAGCTTCCTCTTTTATTAGAGCAACTAAGACCCTAATCCCTTCATACTACACCATTCACTTATCAAATGTTAGTCAATGTCCTGTTTTTTATTTGTTCCCAGAATATCAGTTCGACCTCATCAGAACTCCCGAATCCTAATCTTGCATCCTGCAGTCGATATTTTTTTGTTAAAAAAAAAAGAACTAGGTACGAACATTTTTTATACAAACACTATTTCTTTATGTCGTCGCCTTGTAAGAATTAAAACTACGTTATGATTTTTTCAATATGACCCGCATAATTATACATACCGCTGTGACAAAGCAGATTCATAATTATCCACGGTTTGGCAAAAAATAACAAAAGCGAGGTCGCAAGTGTATGCTCGAAACGCAGGTAGAGGATTAAGTCCGGAAAATAACAACGAAGGCTTTGTGAAGGACGTACCGTTAGATTCATTTGGGACGATCTGAATCAACAAAGAAATATGATCGCTTCTTGAGAATAATAATTTTATGTTATTATATAGCACCGTAATCGAATAAGCGAATATAAGAGAAGTATCGATAATTACGAATATTATATCACCTTAAAGGTGATAACTTTTTAATGGTAACAACTAACAGTATCCTGAACCCTTTATGATTTGACGAATTCCAAGGAGATGTCTAATTGAAAACGCCAATTATGATCATCAACTAATTTTATGATCTCATAAAATACGTACTTTAAATTATAAGTATGTATTTTATGAGATCCTAATCATGTTTAATTTGTGGAACGTTACAATATATACAATAGTTTATTCATAGTGTACGATTTCTAGATACTAACTGTTACGTTTCCTTCCATGAAACTTGACTCTTATATTGACCCTTTTCAAATAGGTTTATAGTCGAAGTCGTATGTGTGACGTCCATACATAATATTTTTAGATATACTTATCATAAATTGCTTTGCTTAGTCATTGTTTATATTAGGCAACTTAGAGAGAAACATACGTTAATTATAGGGGTGAAGAAACTGCAGTATTAGAATTGCTATTGTTTCAACAAGAGCGACTTTGAAATATTTGAATAATCCAACAGACTTTGATATGACTTCAAAACTACAAATATATTTTCAATAAAAATGCCTCTTAAGTCAAAGTAGAACAAAAAGCCCCTATATATTTGTGGGATGTGTGTTTATCTACATCAAGCCCCAATTACTGGACCAGTTTGGCTGAGATTTGGAATTAATGGCGATGGAAAGTAGATTAACTCAGACTACATTTTATCCCGGAAAATGTATGGTTTCCCTGGGATAGTTGAAAACCCAATTAAAGTGAACCCTAAAAAGTTCCTAAAAAGGACAAAAGTATTATCATAAAAAAAGAAATAAAATCGAACGCTATATTAAGTACTAGCAAACGCCCGCGGCTTCGCTCACGTTAACTTCTGAGTTATGCTTTACTATGGTGGTTTAATTTCCAAAATTCCTGCACTACACACCATTTTGCCCACAAAATTTTCTCTTGCTTCCTGGTAATAGTCACATATTGATTTTGAAAAATTCGATCGTCACAAAAAAGTTAAATATGGTGGCCATTTTTAGGGTTCCGTACCCAAAGGGTAAAAGCTCTTACTAAGACTCCACCGTCCGTTCATACATCCGGCCGTGGTTGCTTGCTACCATGGTAAGACATATAAGTACAAAATTGTGGCCAATTCTTTTAAATTTTTACCAAAAATTCCTTTTCTATGCTCGCTGCGATAATCAGATATCAATTTTGAAAACAATCGGCCCAGTAACAAAAAAGTTCAAAATGGCGGCCACTTTTTAAAATGTTGACTACAAATTCTTTCTCTATGCTTGCTGCCATTGTCAAATATCGATTTTCAAAGCAATCGGCCCAGTAACAAAAAAGTTCAAAATGGTGGCCAAAAGTTCATCATTTTTTAATTTTGACTACAAATTCCTTCTCTATGCTTGCTGCCATAGTCAGACGTCGATTTTCAAAGCAATCGGCCCAGTAAAAAAAAGTTCAAAATGGCGGCCACCTTTTTTAAATTTTGACCACAAATTCCTTCTCTATGCTTGCTGCCATAGTCAAATATCGATTTTCAAAGCAATCGGCCCAGTAACAAAAAAGTTCAAAATGGCGACCACTTTTTTAAATTTTGACCACAAATTCCTTCTCTATGCTTGCTGCCATAGTCAAATATCGATTTTCAAAGCAATCGGCCCAGTAACAAAAAATTTCAAAATGGCGGCCACTTTTTTAAATTTTGACCACAAATTCCTTCTCTATGCTTGCTGCCATAGTCAAATATCGATTTTAAAAGCAATCTGCCCAGTAACAAAAAAGTTCAAAATGGCGGCCACTTTTTAAATTTTGACCACAAATTCCTTCTCTATGCTTGCTGCCATAGTCAAATATCGATTTTCAAAGCAATCGGCCCAGTAACAAAAAAGTTCAAAATGGCGGCCGCTTTTTTAAATTTTGACCACAAATTCCTTCTCTATGCTTGCTGCCATAGTCAAATATCGATTTTCAAAGCAATCGGCCCAGTAACAAAAAAGTTCAAAATGGCGGCCACTTTTTTAAATTTTGACCACAAATTCCTTTTCTATGCTTGCTGCCATAGTCAAATATCGATTTTCAAAGCAATCTGCCCAGTAACAAAAAAGTTCAAAATGGCGGCCACTTTTTTAAATATTGACCACAAATTCCTTCTCTATGCTTGCTGCCATAGTCAAATATCGATTTTCAAAGCAATCGGCCCAGTAACAAAAAAGTTCAAAATGGCGGCCACTTTTTTAAATTTTGACCACAAATTCCTTCTCTATGCTTGCTGCCATAGTCAAATATCCATTTTCAAAGCAATCGGCCCAGTAACAAAAAAGTTCAAAATGGCGGCCTATTTTTTAAATTTTGACCACAAACTCTTTCTCTATGCTTGCTGCCACTGTAAAATATCGATTTTCAAAGCAATCGGCCCAGTAACAAAAAAGTTCAAAATGGCGGCCACTTTTTTAAATTTTGACCACAAATTCCTTCTCTATGCTTGCTGCCATAGTCAAATATCGATTTTCAAAGCAATCAGCCCAGTAACTAAAAAGTTCAAAATGGCGGCCACTTTTTTAAATATTGACCACAAATTCCTTCTCTATGCTTGCTGCCATAGTTAAATATCGATTTTCAAAGCAATCGGCCCAGTAACAAAAAAGTTCAAAATGGCGGCCTATTTTTTAAATTTTGACCACAAATTCCGTCTCTATGCTTTCTGCCATAGTCAAATATCGATTTTCAAAGCAATCGGCCCAGTAACAAAAAAGTTCAAAATGGCGGCCAAAAAATTCAAAATTTTTCCTCCTCAAAATTTGAATCTCGAAAATCCCTTTCTGAATACGAATTCATGATATACCTAATACCAACCTAGGTACCAAATTTCAGATCTCTACGACTTTTAATTTCGCTGGAATCCCTGGAACAACGCAAAAATTACACTTTTGTATGGGAAAATCCCTTAAAAGTACGATTTTTATCCCTTCCAATTTGAATTTCTGGAATCCCCGTCTTAGTACGAATTCATGACCTAATATCAACCTAGGTACCAAATTTCAGATCTCTACGATTTGTAGTTTTCCGGGAATCCCTGGAACAACGAAATAAATTTCACTTTTGTATGGAGAAATCCCTAAAACCAACGGTTTTTATCCCTTAAAATTTGAATTTCTGGAATCCCCGTCTTAGTACGAATTCTTGACCTAATATCAACCTAGGTACCAAATTTCAGATCTCTACGACTTTTAGTTTTTCGGGAATCCCTGGAACAACGAAAAAAATTACACTTTTGTATGGAGAAATCCCTAAAACCAACGGTTTTTTCCCCTTAAAATTTGAATATCTGGAATCCCCGTCTTAGTACGAATTCATGACCTAATATCTACCTAGGTACCAAATTTCAGATCCCTACGACTTGCAGCTTTTCGGGAATTCCTAGAACAACGAAAAATATTTCACTTTTGTATGGGGAAATCCAAAAAACCAACGGTTTTTACCCCTTACAATTTGAATTTCTGAAATCCCCGTCTTAGTACGAATTCATGACCTAATATCAACCTAGGTACCAAATTTCAGATCTCTACGACTTGTAGCTTTTCGGGAATTCCTGGAACAACGAAAAAAATTTTACTTTTGTATGGGGAAATCCAAAAAACCAACGGTTTTTACCCCTTACAATTTGAATTTCTGGAATCCCCGTCTTAGTACGAATTCATGACCTAATATCTACCTAGGTACCAAATTTCAGATCCCTACGACTTGTAGCTTTTCGGGAATTCCTGGAACAACGAAAAAAATTTCACTTTTGTATGGGGAAATCCAAAAAACCAACGGTTTTTACCCCTTACAATTTGAATTTCTGGAATCCCCGTCTTAGTACGAATTCATGACCTAATATCTACCTAGGTACCAAATTTCAGATCTCTACGACCTATAGTTTTGGCGGAATCCTTGGAACAACCAAAATCACCAAAATGCCTCATTCTTTTATATATATAGATTAATCACTTCCCAGGCTTTTAGCGGCAGTGAACAGGTAGATACGATTGTATAATGTTACACATGAACTCGCTTAAAGATTTTCATACGGTACCTACGGGTCCCGGCTACCGTTAGGTCGTGTCGATAAAAAATAAAAATAGGAGGGTGAAATCGTAACGCAGCAGGCAGCTCTCGATGAGATTTATTTTATTCACGATTTAGGAGATTTATTTATCAAGTTGTTCTTACCGCATCTTAAATAAGACTCAATTCTCAAGCGATCTATAGGTACCTATATCGTCTCAACACCTGTTTATCTTCCACGCCCTGATAAGCCTTTGGGCACCAGGCTGGTCAAGCGCGTTTAGCACGCTTCGAACATCATTGAGACAATGATGATGAGCTCTCAGGCATGGAAGCTTCCGCACGATATTTTCTTGTTTCTACTTATGCATTATATTTATAGGTAACTCAGATACTACTTGTTAAAATAAAAAAAACCGAGTTCAACTCTCATCAAACTACCCTTGAAGTACGTCTTATCACAAACGTCGCTCGTCGTCACAAAGATTGAAATGGGACCACGCGGGAAGTACCAGATTTCAAGTAAAAACAGAATCATCAAAATCGGTTCAACCAGTAGAAAGTTCTGAGAATAATAACATTTAAAAGAAAATACAGTCGAATTGAGAACCTCCTCCTTTTTAGAAGCTAGTTCAAAAGTCGGAAGCGCCCAAGATTTGAGGCCTGGATGAGAAGCAGAGGATTGAATTAATGGGCTATTACTGCTTAATTACAAAAGTTATTTAGCTACAAATAAATTCAAACATTTAGTCATAATTTAATAAGGATTATGAAGCATATTACAATACAATGCGGCGAGGGTGTGAGGTTGGACACGTGTACTCATTCATTGATTAAATGTCAAGCCAAGTCAATGCACTGACTTGACACGGTCCGAAGGCTTCGCGTGTAGGTGCCCTCTTAAGTATTTCCCTATTGCATAATGATAGCATTATCATTATCTGTTTGAAATGTGTATTCAACAGAGTGGTAGGGACAATCGAGCGAACGGTATTTTCTATGGCGCGGCTATATGGTGTGGTAACTGGTAACCGCTATTACGGCCGCCGGAAACCACGCTTCGACTCGAATAATTATTATTGTATGTGGGACGTTTATTGGAATATCAAAACACTTTCTGTGACTTCATTTATATTAATTATTAGGTGCAACTTTTGCTTCTCTATCTATCAATATAAAGAAAGGAGACTTAACAATTTAACATTATGACAAAATTACGTATTAGGCATGTTGTGTTACAACATTTTATTCATCAGATGTTTACATCTTCCATTCAAGGGGAATGGTGAAGAAAATTTTGTAAAAATATTGCAAATTTTTAAACGAGATTAGTTTTTTTTTAAAGGAATTTCCAGCAATCCAGGGCCTCAAGCCTACTATAACAATAGTAACTCAATTGCTAACTTTACCTATAATTTACCGATTTTGCTAGTCTACTATTTCGATCGTGTCAATGACGCCATAATCGTTACATATCTATAATAATTTACAGATCCATGGAACATTTGCTTGTCTGTTACTAAATGACAAGTGAAGTTTTGTAGACTAGGTAATTTCGGAACTATGATAGTTGCATTATAATTGTATCGTAGCTTACTGCCAAAAAATATTGCATATGCAGACTTGGGGTCCGTTTGAAGCTGTCAACTTTCCGTTCGATTTAAACCTCAGATTTAAACAGATCAAAAGGTCAAATGTGACATAAAACAAAGGCTATTCGAGCGTAAAAATGGATGTTACATAATAGAGCGTGCGCGGCCCGAGCATGCCAAGGTACCGTTGCGCGTTGCTCGAACAGGTTCCCGTCACCCCCGCCCGTAGTGTTTACTGAGCATTTACTTTCTACCCATCAAGGACCTTCCTATAACTCCCACGTAAGCGTAAGTGAACTCGTCGGGCAGGCTAGGTTTTTTATATTTATTTCTACTATTCAACTACAAAATCTTGGATATACGTTAAAAACATTAAACGTGGCAAATCACCAGGCTCAATGCTGAGCCCATCATGTATGCTAGCGATGAAATCTATCGGGTCCTGTCTATTATTTTCACTGCTTGTCTTAAGCATAGCTACCTATTACCTACCCAAGGAACTTTTAAAAACGGTAGTAGTAACCATTGTAAATACAGGACTGGCGATCTGTCTAAACTGTCCAATTATAGACCAATATCGTTGGGAACTGTTTTTGGCAAAATTTTAGAAAGGCTCTTGCAACCCGAATTGACCAGGAATTTTAATAGAGATGATGCTCAGTTTGGTTTTCGTGCCGGACTCTCCACAGATTCGGCCATATTAAGCCTTAAATACACTTTAAGTCACTATATCGTCTTCATTACTACCGGAGTTAAAGACATTTCTTCCCTTATGCCCTGATAATTAAGAGAATCATCGGGGTTAAGTAGGACTCACCCTCATCTGCTCTGAAGTGCAGATATTATGTAACCAGAAACAAGATTGGTAGTCAAGAAAGCTAATATCGAAATTCCCTATTTCCTTGCTTAATGTTTTTTTTTTACAAATTCTGTGAATACATGGCCAAATTAATTGCCTACAAGGTTAAGTAAAGTTTTGTAAGAAAATTTTCCTGCTTCTCATTTCCACTACAGAAAAGATCTTTCAGCGACTCTCCTCGACTCTTTTAGTTCGGTTTGTTCCCCAGGCGAGGGGTCTACCCACATAGCCCGTCAATGCCAATCTAAATTCATTGGTTTCCCAATGTCCATCAATCCTTCGAGCTATTTGCCTCGCCCATTGCTACTTGAAGTACTTTATCCCTTCTTATTGTATTTTGACCTGTATAGAAGTTACAGAAGATGGTGGAGCAGGAATGTGGACACGGATTATCTTATCTACAATTCTGAGAAGGCAGGCTTAGTTTGCAGAAAATTCAATCAATTTTACTGTCTGATTGTTTGATGTATGAAAGTTTTTCTTGTATTTAAATAATACTTTCTTATATTTACTCCATAAGATTCACAGGATGAATCGTAGTGAGTACATGGCGAGATGCTGCGATATCGAGAGTCAACTCTATGGAGAGCGGCGTAAACACAAAATCGCGAAAGCTGCGCGAGCGCAGGCGGCCGCGAACGCGCACTCCGCTCGCGGTTCAATGACCGACTTTTCACGGGTTTGTCAGCCTTCTGTTATATCATCGGCCGAAGTCAGTGTCATTGCCGAAATTTCGTTTACCGCGTGTGCTAATTTGAATCTTTTCGCTTTCCGCATTGAGATCACTTTAGCTTGCACGTTTGAAAGTTTTTTGGTTGTATCTTCCATATACATGGTTCATTTGTGTATTGGTCTTATAATTTTTTATGTATATGATTTCAAGATGTTTGCGTTTGTGAGCATGCTAATTTGTACAATTACGTACAGACTACAGAGTGGCTTACAAAACTCCAAGCATTTTATGTGACTTACAACAATTAACTTGTGCTACTTTTTTGGCTGTTCATGTTCGTATTCCTGTACCTATTAATTTATAGATTGTTTCATATGCTGTATAACAAGAATTGTAACAAGTCATTAATTTGCAAAAACTTACTTAGTAAGGACAAGTTAAGCAATATGAAGACGTGTCTCTACTATATATTATTAATTTCAAACTAAATGAAATGAACTAAATGAAAGACTGAAATATGTTCCTTATAATTTCTTGATGTAAAGTTTTTTCCCCCTTACAACAAAACCAGCATTGAAAGTGGCTTAGACTTTCAATTTGTAAAGCCTTCAATCCATAACAATGTAAATTGGTAGGGTGACTTTAAATCAGGTTCTAATTGGATTCGAGGTTATTTAGTACATAAATATACTTTATCCTTCTCATCCTAACAGTTCCTTAAACTGTTTAAGTGACAAACTCCTTGAGTTTGAATAGGATGGCATAGTGTATATTTAAATTTAGTTTAAGAATTTGAACAAAAAAACGAAAATAAACAATCTTTCTTTTATAGTTTTCTTTTATATTGTGTAGATAGGCTTGCGCTTGACGACAATCATGCCTGATGGAAAGCAATGCTGAGGTCTAGGTTGGAGCGCGATTGGCTAGAAAATGTCTATTCAAGGCACTCAGGGGTCTGATTGCGTAAGTACAACGCATTCATCGCTATCGTAATCGTTGGCGAATTCTGCCCCCCGATTGGCTGACATAAATCAGGGACCCAATCAGCGATAAATACGTTTTTCTTACACAATCTAGGGGCAGATTAGTATTTATAGGAGTGTTTCAGGTAAATAAACATGGTTAATTAGTGCTGTAAACAAACAATAAGCGAATAATGTCAGTTTGTTTACTCCGGCACGCACGAGCACATGTCGCGCAGTGGGTGTCGGTGGGGTGCGGTGGTTACGTAAGCGCTCACGTGCCACCAGTCGCCTTGAATTTGAACTCGCAAGGTTCAAGGTTCGCTTTTTGCAACCATCAACAATGGTGTGTATGTGCTATGTGCGAGCATGGCTGAGTCCGCACGCATGTGCTGTGACTTTTTTATTATGTTAATTATAGCCTAAAACCCACCCAGAGTTATTGCTAGCCATAATTACATTTAGATTTTAATGGCTACTAGACTTGCGAACTGGCTAATTGGTGATATCTCAATGCTATCAAAGTTGATGGCTTTTAAATTCTTGAGTCCATGGTGCTTTTTAAATTGCAGGTTCATATTATTCAATTCGTTCAATTTTTATTGCTACGTGTTTTTGTTTAAATACATAATTATTGTTTTTTTTTTCAAAACTACTCTATTTCTAAATACAACTAATAAATACAAAATTTAATGTAATTTAAGTAAGTATAACTTAAGTTACACATAAGACTTAAGTTACAAATTAATATGTAATGCTAACAAATGAACTTAATATGTAATACAAAATGTACTTTTTGGTTAGTTAGTTAATTAAAGTCTACGATAAAAAGGTCATATTATAATTATTTAATAAAGTAACCAGTAACCACGTTGTAAATAAATAATAAAATAAGAAGCAAGAAACCGAAAGAGTCGCAGCGTTCGCTAAGATCGCGTTGATGTCTTTTAAACGCAGCGACTGTTAGGAGCATAAAAACATATAAAAATAATAAATTGATTAATTATAATACATAAATAAACACTAATATTATTTTTATATTTATTTACATATATAATTGGAGCTTATTGTTATTTTTCTATCCACTTACCACGACTGCATAATAATCCAGTAAATGTGACCAAAGACATCCAGATCGAAAATAATCCGAAATATTCACTAAACTTAAAACTACACACTGCACGTCACTTAAAAATATAGTAAGTCTTGTATGAGATCTACGTTGCTTTCAGTCTGAAACACGTCAGAGGGTCATGTCGGACGGAGGCGGGTTAGCGCACCGATAGCTCCGAATAACTGATAAAGTGTGGCTGCCGGCTGGTTCATGGTCGTGCTTCCCGCCGCACCACGCCGCTGCCTGCGACTGCGAGCGGGCGCAGCTCTTCCGCAGCGAGCCGCCTGCGCGCGCGCCGGGTGAATGAACTGCTGGTGCGAGCGAGACGGCCGCCAATGCCACGGCCGCGCGCTGCGACCACGCCGTGCGCGGCAAGGCAATCTGCTACAAGTGTCAATTCTGATTCCCATTTCTCTATTACTTGCTTGTGGAATAGTGTATGGGATAGTCTAAGATAGCTTCTAAGATTGTATGTTCGGGTGTTTGTTACTATTGAACCTCCTTAGCTGAAAATTTTAATGTAAGATAGACCACCACCATCGCAACTTATCGCTGCCTCTATATCTTATACAGCACAGAGCAAGATCCAGACATGTTATGATTCTCTTATTTTTTTGAATTTCCAGTTTTTTTTACATTTTAAATTAAATGGTACTAATGAAATATCATTAAATTGTATCAATAACTTACATGCTTGATTAAGCTTGCGCAAATAATGTCATTTTCAAACATTTTTACTAGTGCAAGTTAAGAAGATTTTTTGGCTTGATGTTCTCGTATAGAGTTATCCTATAGGACTATGCTCTACGAAAGTAAGTAGGTAATAATATGTTTTCGGTGGCATGACGATTCTAGAACAGCGTTGGTCTATGAAAACATCGCAAATAAATAGGTAAGCGGGATAAAAATAGAGGGGTTTGTGATATTTCATTGATGAAATATTAGCTGTTACCCGCATCTTGCGTTTCTGGTTTCCATAAATCCCGTGATCCTACAATTGATTTTCCCGGGATTAATATTATGTAAAGTCACTTTTCGTGCTTTCCAATAATATGTCTGTGTAGGTACTTGTGTTGTTGTAGGTACTTATGTTCCAAAAAATCACTATGATCCCAAGCTCCGCTGTGATTTGATTGAAGGAACAACAAACAAATCTACAAATTGCACAACACACAAATTGCACAAATACAATTTTAGTACTAGCTATTGTGCGCGGCTTCGCCTGCATTCATTTCGGGTTCTTAATATCCCGTTATAATGAGTGAACCTTAAAAGATAGACATTATTTTTAGAAATTTTAATATTTTTTAAATTTTTTTAATGGAGAACCATTTTGGTCATTCATAATTTTTGTGTAACATTACGCAACGAAAGATCTACAAAAGAAACAATTTTTCCCGTTTTCCCGTGCGCTTGCATTTTTTAATGCTCCGCTGTTATTGGTCATACCGTGATGTTATAATTAAAGCCTATAGCCTCGATAATTGCACTATCCAACAGAAAAAGAATTTTTCAATTCCGACCTGTAGTTCCAGAGATAAGCGAGTTCAAACAAACAAACTCTTCAGCTTTAAAATCTTAGTATTGATATAGGGCTGTAGAGATATTATGGTTACGTGAGTTCCAAAAGTTCAATAGGCAGATGTCAATTGGCGCGTGGTATCCGATGCCATTGCTGCCATACTGCCATTGCATACTGCTCTTAAAATAACATCTTACGCCACGGTGAAAGATAAGAAAGAAAGTTTACAGTTAAACAGCCACGTTGCATGTGCAAAACAACAAAGGAGCGTTATTATGTAACTTCGATCGAAGCCTTAATCACGGGCCGCCATCAGATTGCCTTACCTGAGGGACCCTCGTGTTTTTTGCCATTAAAGGGTGGCCATTATGTTACTGTATAAAAAATCGTAACGGTTCTTCATCCCTGCACACATTGCTATGACAAAAACACAGTGACATTGAAACTATTACGTTTCTTGAGGCAGAATGCGACCCTTTGAGGTTTGATGGCAGCGATACTAGTTAACAGTTTCATTTATTCTTGGTAACATTTATGAATTTGGTCTTTTAACACTTACACCCACGCAGGCCATAAAATTTGTTAAAACAAGTATTTTTTAAATAGAACCTTGTCAACTTTCAAACGTCTGGGTGTCAGTCACATTATTTATGTATATTTATTATTATGTACCTACCCGTATATTTTTTACCCATAACCCAGGCTATCGCTTTCTTTGCGGCTACATGTAGTAATGCCCTGATATTTTTATTTATTTTACTATAATAATTTGTAATGATGTAAGTATAGGAAGTACGTCTGATTCCCTCAGTTATTCAATTATTCACGGCATTATGATTTTGCTGATCGGTTTGATGTACCTACTTTGGCACTCGTAGAATAAATGTTACAGATTGTACTAGCTGACGCCCGCATGAATTTCAATATTTCACAAATCCCGCGGGAAACGGACTTTTCCTGGATATAAAAGTAACTTTTTTGTTAAACCAGGATATAATCTATATCCATTGCAAAGTTCTGCCAAATCGGTTCAATATCGCGGCGTAAAGGAGTATTTCGCCATACAAACTTTGGACCACCGCATCACACCCTCATAGATCATAAGTAAACTATCTATGTGCCAAATTTGGAGTCTCTACACCCAGCGGTTTAGGCCGTGCGTTAATATGTCAGTCACCAATCAGCTAATCAGTCAATTTAATCTTTTATTATTGAGTTAAAATCTGAATGAATAGAATAAATAATTTTATCAAGGGTATTAAGAATTCATTAGATCACAAGTGCAATAACGGTACACAATTACATGAAAAAAAAAAGTTTTTCGCTGACTTGGTAGGAAACGTAGGAATACAAAAGGGTTTTATTATGCAGTAGTTTAAATGCGTGAGTAAATAAGGTAAGGTGTAAGTAAACTTTTTACTCTCGAAACCCTTTTCTCCATTGTCCCGGACTAACTATATACATAAAACCATCCTTTTGAGAGGTAGCATTTTGCTTGGATTATTTATTTATTGTGGGCTGATTTACGATGCGGTAGAACAGTAGTTTTAAGGATTTAAGATTTAGTACAATATCACTGCAGCAGATTATACTAACAATTCCTACTGGGTTGTAAAAGTTTAGTGAAATAATAAAGACGGAACACTAGAAATACTTTATCTAAATTTAAGCAGTCTAAAAGAGTGTTAATATTTTATATTAGGTAGGTATAAGCTTTTTTTATATTATAAGTATAAGCTTATCCCGGGTCCTATGCCCGAGTAAAAGGTTTTCTCCAATCCCGCGGGGACAATAGATTTCTGCGGGATAAAAATTAGCCTATTTTGTTGATGTATAACCAGTGCATATATCTAATACAAACTTTCGTCTTTTTGCTTATTTTTAAGTCTTGAAACTTTATAGTTTGTCCAAGGATAACTTTTTGAATGCCTCCTTATGATTTGTAAACTGAATTTCAAAGTCAGGAATAACTTCCAAGCTGTAGCCGTTTTAATCCGTAAGAACTAACGAGCGACCTAACCCAGCTTCGGTAAGGTAGAGCATAAATAATAATATGTTATGCGTACGTGTTTTGTCTATCGTATGTCGGCTTGGAAAATGAGTATAGTAAGCTTCTATTAAAGATAAATATGTGATATACATGTCGCGCTATCGCGAACTATTTTGTAGATTAATAAAAGAGGAATATCCCACAATGCATTGTTTTGTTAAAAGGATCAGGCAGCGTTTTCGATGAAAGCTCCAGACGACTTGATTTTTCCGACACTTAACAATAATCGTTAAATTTCAACCAATATACACAAAAATTTAATGAATTGAATACTTAAACCTTCCTCATAAATCCCTATATCTATTGGTAAAACCGCGTGGAAATCAGTCCTGTATTTTTTGAGTTATCGCCACAGAAAGATGCGGCCTGACTAGGTACTTGTTTTATATTATTTAGTAATTAGGTATTGATTTTTTTATTTAAAAAAACTCGTAAAGATAACGATTTCTTTGTTTACCTTTGTACATGTTTTACCTAACTATAACGTTGCTCTTATCTGACTATTTTCTATATTTCAGATGATTTTTACCAAGCTATTTTGTGTGGGTAGCCGGGATACAAATATTCAGCTTGTTGAAAATAAAAAAGAAGCGTCCAAACTTGGTTTCGGGCCGGCAGGACCTCAGCGTTTTGGGAGCAACGTCCTCGACCTTGAAGCTAGATGAACTTACGTAACCGGCCACGTAACCCCCACCGAAATATTCCTTGAGTTTTTGCAACTCCCACCTCCATAATTGATGCCTTGTCTCGCTAGGTAAGGAAGGTATATAGAAGTTAAATTTCTCAACACATATACTCTTGTGGACGCTGTAGATACATGTGGTCTTTTTTACATTTTTTACATTTATGGTGTCTGTAAACCTTGAATGTTTTTGTAATAGATTTTTTAGCTTTAGGTTTTCTTTTTTCTTTTGTTACATGTTTAATGACTCCATAGAGGTATTAAATATCGGTTAGCCGGATCCAGGAATGTTTAACTGAACTGAAACGTTTAAATGAAAATGAAACTTAAATGTTTTTTGAATAAATGAAAATAATTTATACGGGTGAAATATAATATTGATGTTGTTTTCCTCCTCCTCCTCCTTTAATCATACACTAAATATCAATGTTTTTATAATAATTGTGGTTTTAAAATATATTCTTGACCAAAATTGCTGGCTACTTCTACTTTGCCCAAAGAATTAGTATCGCGATACGAGGCAATTGGGCCAGCATTTTGGGAACAAGTCCCTCTGACAGCGGTCTACTAGATTAATTTATTTAAGCATTTTAGATTAATATGTAGTTTTTAATTCAGATATGTAGTTTTTAATTTAGATATAGTGTAATTTTTACCCACGACGGAACGGAGTACGGGTATATGCGTTTAGGGTGAGAGACCGTTTGTACATTACTCTATTAAAAAGATTTGATGTTTGTTTGTATGTTAAATTGTTCACAAAAACCAATAATGCAAAAATATTTTTGTTTGTTTGTTTGTTTGTTTGTGCACATCGATGTTCCCATTTATTTCAAAAACGGCTTGACCGATTTAGATGCGGTTTTTTGTATAATGTTTGGTGTGCAGCGGCAATGGTTCTTAGATAGTTGTTACGAACATCGATCAACAGGGGGCGCCATAAAATACATTTATATTGCAAACGAATGTTCCCATTTATTTCAAAAACGGCTTGACCGATTTAGATGCAGTTTTCTGTATAATGTTTGGTATTCATTGGCGATGGTTCTTAGATAGTTGTTACGAACATCGATCTGGGGGCGCCATAAAAACATTTACAGTGCAAACGAATGATCTCAATTATTACAAAAACGACTGAACCGATTTGGATACAGTTTTGTATAAAATATTAGTGAGTCATTGGCAATGGTTCGTAGATAATTGTTCTTGTGATTGAACAGCAGGGGGCGCCAAAATAAACGCCTCTTTATCACTTGGAAGGGATGATGCCTTCAAACGCTGCTAGAGGAGCTAATGGCTAGTTTGAAGATTAATTTTCATTTTTTAATAATAATATAAGTTAAATAACATTAATATATTAATCGAAAAACTATAAAACAAGTGAAAAATTAAAAAATTTTAAAACACCCACGACTTTTACAGACTTGTAATTGAAAAAGGATTAAATAATTTTTTTTGAAACTCCCCGACTAAAGGAAAGTAAGAACTAAGAACAGTATAATTACAAATCCAAGAAAATCCGTCGGAGCTGCCATTGCTATTTTCGTTTCCAATATCAATTAATGTAATTAGTAAGTATTGATAAACTGCCGGTGTATGAGAAGTATCAAGAAATTGAATTAGTCATCAACTGGTAAACAGCACCATCAACACCGTCATAGGCAAAACACAGCAGCTCCGACGGATTTTCTTGGATTTGTAATTATACTGATGGGTTCTTAGTTCTTACTTTCCTTTAGTCGGGGAGTTTCAAAAAAAATTATTTAATCCTTTTTCAATTACAAGTCTGTAAAAGTCGTGGGTGTTTTAAAATTTTTTAATTTTGCACTTGTATATAGTTATTTTAATTTTTACATTGTAAATCTCTTGACAAGGTTAAATTTGAGCGAATATGAATTTTTTATTATTTATTTATGAATATAACTTAATCCGAACTTTCAGTATACCCTAATTTATTTAGAAAGATCTAAGTACGTACTGCTTCATAAGACACGTACAAAATGCAAGAAATCTAGACACTACATCGAAGAACACAGGCCACGTATTCTTAACAAGAATGATTTGATCTCTCTGTATAGTACCTACGAGTACATACGCCAATTTATGATATAAACTCGAGGTGATGTCATAACCAAAAGAGAGGTGTACAAAAAGCGCTATTGTGTAAAGAGTCGTGGGGCTAGCTCCGAGGAGCGTTGAACTCTTTTGAGTGCTACGAAACCATTAGCCAATTAGAAGACAGTGGAGTTCTTTTTGAATTTCGCGTATGTAGTACTGACATTGGCTTTAGATATTTCATTGCGTTAACTGAAATGAATTTCGTAGAAGTTTCTTCTGTATCTCACTGAATATATTTCTCAATAAGCCTAACTTTGTAAATAATGTAAACTATAAGTTGTATTAAAAATGTTGGGATATGAAGTGTTCGTGTAAAGTTTTGAATAATATTTATAATGTACGTTATCTTATATTATAAAGTATATTTTTATAGATACTTAACCTAGGAGTTTTTGTTGAGGAATACGAGTAGGTGACTACCTACTCGACAGACGAGTATTTCTATCTAAGTTTTTTGTTTAATCAGAGGTTATTATGAGGATGTTATCGCTTATGTAGCTACGTGGTTGGGTGTAATAACTGCGAGCCCGCATGAAGACGGGGTTTTTGACATTTGCTACGCAGATAGGTACCTACTTTAAAGACTTGCGCACACGTTCAAGACAGTAAGTACAAAAGACTTGTGAAAAGTATCAAATGTTCCCCTAAATTTTGCAAAGTTATTACTTACTGACAATAAGCAATAAAATATAACTGTGATTTCTCGTATGTACCTACTTGACCTTTCCGAGGGCGGATCCCACACACTGTCCTATGTCAAGATGTGACTTAGGTACATATAGGCCGACTACTTAAAAACTATAAACTTTTAGATATTATAACGTAGTGTTTTAATTGTATAAGTTGAAAATCGGTTCTAGCATTATCCTCGCCAATGGTTTATTCGAAGCACTCTCCATTTTTGAAGGAAATGCCATTGATAAGAATGATACGCGCACAAAGCACATAACAATACGCGAATGGCTCGCGACATCGAGGTCAATTTTCAAATTACTGTCATCCTATTTGCATATCGGGCTCAATATAGGTATTTATTGTCACTTTAGACAACCTAGGTTCTAGCATATACGTACGTATATAGTATCAGACACGATTAAAACAGCATTCCATTTCTTGTAATAGAATAGTCCTGGACTTTGACACAATTTTTTTGTACTTGATTTTTATTGAAACAGGCATATACCTATAAGCAAGGGCAAATCGAGAAGCTATTTCACTAAAAAAATGCAAGGTTTATTTTTCATCGCCGCCGGTTTTGATAATTATTTTGCATGCATACTAATAATACTTTCAAATTAACACAAGTCAATTATGTTTAAAATACCTATTTGAATCAATTCTTTGAAAATATCCTTTCGTTTTGTAAACTTAAAATTAAAATTTTAATTTGCTCAATACTTACATAAGTACATTTTGGTTTTTTCAGTTTTACCATGGTGTTAATACATTTATAATTAAAAAAAAATAAGTTTATTATTATTAAAAATTGACTATTTATTATTAAAAACTGTAAGTGAACAAAGATGAAAATCTTTGTCTGTCATCCTATTTGCATACATGCATATATACATATTTATACAGGTTGCAAATGTCTGAAGACTACTCTCATTATCTCTATGACAACCTTGACGAACTATGAGCCAATGCAGACTATCGATAAAGACGTTGTAAACTCATAAAAATTTACTTAGTTTTATTTATTTGTCTAATAAAAACATGGATCAAGTTTGTTTTAAGTTTAAACAATATGTTTATCGAGGCCGCACGCGACTTCAAACATAAAGTCAAAGTTTGCATACCCGAGCCGTCGCTACACAATTTTTCACGCACACTAGCATCCGCGTACCATACAAATCAAATTTCAAATGGCCACACTCACACTAGAAAAAAAGTTGCCACATTCACGGAGCTGTCGTTGTTAGGTTGGGCTCTATCTAGTCGGAGCGCGAGCGAAGACCTATTATAAATCTATGAATAAAATCTTAGTGCACGTAAATAACGTGGTACCTAATAATTCGGCTTGACGTAACTTACCAGTCATTTGAAAAAATCCTTATTTATATCGGAAACGCACATTAAAATTAAGTTAAGCTGAATTTGCAACTATAAAATATATTTTTCATTTCCGATTTTTTTACTTATCAAGCATACCTAAAAGTACATGCAGATACACATCAACTTAAAATTAAATATTTTCACCCTTGAACCTTTTTTTAGTAGGTTTAAAAAAGTTATCTGCTTATTACTTGCGGCAATTAATTTGTTAAATAAGGTACATATATACGGATACTTATGTTTACCACTCCTTTTAGTTGAACCTCAGCAACTAGATCGTGTAAGAAAAACGTATTCATCGTTATCGTTACCGGAAACAAATTCTGGCCGCTGATTGGTTCCCTGACTTACGTTAGTCATTCGGGAGGCAGAATTTGCTACCGATTACGATAACGATGAATGCGTTTTTTTTGCAATCAGACCGTCGTAGGTACTTATTTTGTCAAAAGTTCCGAGTCTTGACTGATGTCTGCAACCGCATCAAGTGCTAAGATTCTACTTCTAAGCTCGTTTCGCAATAAGCGTTAGCAATAGCCTCTCGGTGAGGCGGCCGGAGTTCGATCACCCGCGGATCGATACAAAAAAAACTTGTTTGATTTGTGTACACCCAGCATTTGCTAGTTGACATTCAAAGTTGATCGTCTATATGCGTAAAAAAACGTACATATCTTGGGTATTGTCTATGACGTTTAGAATTTTATGGTTTTGTTCGATCATCCAAGTTTTATGATATTTTTTGATCACAGACCTGTACACAACCCAGCCTGCCAAATATATTTTTTGGAAATTACAAATAAAAAACACACTGCATGGCAGTAAAATTGCTGGAATGACCGTTTCACTAGTAATATTGCTTGAATTATGCATCCATTACAGAAACTTACTTCAAAAATTGCATATTTTAATTATTTTTAGTTACTCGCGTCATAATAATCGATCCCCGGTGATGGTGTTTAGTTTAGTTAAATTAAAAAGCGTAGGCTGATAGACTTTAAGAGTTATCTACACATACCTATCTGTATAGGTACTACCACATCTACCACATATTATAAGTCGTGTCGAACAAAATTACATTTACATTATATTTAAGTTATATTGTGTACGTTCTTTCTACGGATATCTCTTGGTTTTCTGTGAACTGTAGGTGCACCAATTCTGTTTGTTCCTTCCTCTGTAATAATAATAAAAATAATCATTTATTTGCATAAAACACGTAAGTACTAGGCAATTACATTCGGTAATTGATGTTTTGTTCTCTGTGCTTTGCCGATTTCTAGGCATGCAAATATTAAACAATAGTCAGTAGTGTTAGTAGTAATATAAGTAATTATATTATACATTACAATACCTTTTGTGTAATAAAAAAAACATTGTTTTTTATTACTACGATATCTGAAACAGTCTCTATTGCATATAAATGGTATGTAGTTGAACCTTCACAGACCGAATTATGTGTTTAAGGTGATAAGGTCCAAGCTAACCGGCAAGTCATGACTTAAACAGTTATAATAGTATGATTTATCTTCGAAAGTATCTGTACTTATTACGATTCTTATTCGATACCCGCCATTGTATCAAATATAATTCTTATTCATTATATTAGTCTCAGTGGTTTTTCTAAAAGATTGTAACACTTCTATATCTTTAAACAAATCTCACTTGAGTCAAGCTAGTTAACGAGTTCATATTTGTATTAGAATTGTTGACTCATTTTCATCATCCTTTTTGAGCTATGCGTCGAATAGCACCGTGACATTCATGTCGGCTGTCCAAACCAGAGATATGAAAACTCTCCACTTTTCAATTCCCCTGGGAGGGCGGTTTAGTTATTTTCTTAAAATGCTCGTTTTAACTTAAGTAGAGCGTTTTTATTTTTTCTCTTGCTTTCCAAATGACCATATAATATTTTTTGAAGATTCAAAAAATATCCAAAAAGTCGCTATCAAAGCGGCTGACGTTACAGTATTTCATTGCTCGCCACGTTTGAGAAGGATGAGGGCTCTGATCCTTTTAATTTTGGAATATTTTTATATGTCCGCACAAGATGTAGTAATAATGAGTACCTATAGGTACCAGGAAGACGCCCGTAATGGAGTTACACGATACCCATGCCTCGCCTAGGCTGGTGACGTCACACGGTCACAACCGACCGCCAGAAAATTTAAGTGAGGTACTGAGTTGAACCAAATTATGAAGTCTCACAATTTTGTAAATACTTACCGGATCGAAGTGAAATAAAAAAAAACAATAATAATTTTATAAATAACAATAATAAATAATAATTTTATCGAAGCTCACAGAACAGCGAGCTTTGTCTATGATGTTGATATTGAAAGTTTTACGGCAATAATTACAACACTGTATTTGAAGTCAATAAAAGTTCATCAATGCCTAGTTGTGACCAAGGCTTATTTAACTAATTTGCCGTTAAACCACGACTGATATAGATTATTATCACAGTGTCAAAATATTATATCTTTAAATTGTGTTATTATAGAATGTTTCGTCGGCCACTGCTTGGCAGGTACAGCAATTTCGATTCATCTCAAAGAAGGTTGTCCAAACAATGTCCAAATTTCCATGCATGTTTGAGAACAATTATTTTATAGTAGGTATTAAATGTTCTTTAAAATGTAATAAAAATTGTTTATTTCATTCTGTGTTATAGAATTTTTAATTTGGAGCAATTAAATGAGTTGTCAATTTAAGAAACGTTACTAGAACGGCTAGAAAATTTTACATCACCAAATTATCATCGATGTAACGTTGTATTAGCATAAAAATATCGCGAGAAACTGCTTTTGCAGGGTCTTGCCTAGTTATCTAGCGAAGTTAGAGCGCACGGCGACGGCTCTCGGTGCGTCAAGTCAAGGTAAGTGTGCCGATGGCCGGGTGTGACCCAGTGTGGCTCCCCACCCTGCGTTCTGCACTCGCGAAAGTTCAACGAACCTGCGGCAGAAGTCTTACAGGCATACGCGACTGTTACATTACCGGAAAGCTGCTGCAATCATCCACGTACGAGTACGTACTCGCAGCGCGCAGCGACCGCGGCAGGTGACGTCGAAATAACTGATTTCAGGTTCTCTATTGTTCTGTATGTTCTGGTTAAAGTCAAGGCTGTAGACTGTTGCTTTGCAGGTTTCAGTGGTTCATGGGTTACAGAAAAATTTCTGATGAACTTCTGAAAACTGTAGTCAAGTCAAAATATCTTTATTTCACATAGGCCTAACGTATAGGCTCTTGTAAAACGTCAATATTATGATATTTGTCGTATATCTATGGTGATAACTATAAGTCGACTTAAAGCTAAGTTTAAGAGGATTTGAACGCAGCCTACACTGAGAAGAAGCCCACAACAAACTCAGTCGGGTTTTGTTTTTTGTTACAGGACTCAAAGGAATTATATTTTTTAAGTTGTAAGAATTATTAAAAATACGTAGGTAAAGTTCTTTTCAAGAAGATTTAAAAGGAAGAAACCATTTTCCTTGCTGAATTGCCAATTCTTGGATTTACCAGTGACTCGCATTGCTGGTAGCATGAGTAAGATCAAAATGAAAGGGGGATTTTAACGTGAACGGCGAAATGATGTTAATTTAGTTTATTATGTCACGACGGACGATTCGTGAATCATGGTCAGCCGCCTGCCTGCGTTTGCGCATACGTATTTGCTTACACCGTTATTACTTTCTACTAAAGCAAGTTGGGTTTTTGAGTTTCAGCACCTCTTGGATTGGTATAACTTCCTCCGATTAAAATTATACAAGATTATTTTAATTTTTTAAATAATATAATATCATTAAATTAAAATAAAAGTAGCATTTATTTTATATACCTAAATTAATAGTAACAAATTCATAATAAATATACCTAAAGCTGGACCGATATTTGTTTTGTTTGTTAGAAAGTTGTTTTTGGTTCATAGACGTGGAAACAAATATTCAAGAACTAAAAATACTGGACTTTATTCCAAAATGAATGTTTAATTACTAGTTTACCTAACTAGGAATTAAATTAAAAAAATAGGAATTAAATTAGACAATTATTAAAAAATCAAAAAAAGATAATATTATGTTCTTTTTAAGATAATAATTATAATAGACTTTTAATGATTGCTCTAGTTGAAAGAATATAAATATATACCTAGTAAGTGAAAATAAAAATATAAACAAAAATTAAAGCGTTAAAATAAAAATATATTTAAATTTTATTATGTTTTCTTTATGTACTACATACAATACTAAGACTAAACTCCTAACTATATTATGAAATATAGTATACAAAAAGAAAATAAATAAATAAGAATGTAAAAGAAATTCAGCGTCAAAGTATTTTCCAATCGGTGTCAACTAGGAAAGCCCAGCAGGCTAGCAGCACTGCCATTCAACGTGGCAATGCTGCCAGCCTTTTGGGCAATATATTTGAACTCAGTCAACTAAAGGAGCTAGCTCAAACTGGATTGCATATTATTATAAGCTGTTATGACGTCAGTAGTATCTGCTATTTTTTTTTATTCAATCCCTCACCATGTGCATACGTTTCAGATAACCTGAGGACGACGGTGTGGGTCATGCACTGATTAGTTTGTAATTAGAGTTAGATTTAAGTCAATTTTTTAGTGCATGATTGTTTGTTTGTCCCTTAATTTAAATAAATAAATAAATAATTAATAATCCCTTAGAAGCAATCTTGGACGGGATCACGTGAACTAAGCCGTGATAGTCCGAAAGTGTATAATAATTAAACATTTTTTGGTAAAATTAAGGCTATTTGGGTTTAATAAGGCTCGGTTTGGGTTGCAAGTCATGAAAAATCATGTTTTTATAAAAATGTCGATTGTAACTGGTACAAATACACAGCAACTAGATCAGGAAAAGAGTAATAAATAGATAGAAAAAACTAGTTTGTGACTATACGTGAGACTTGAATAAGCTTCGTGTAAACAGACATAGTTCCAAAAACGGAAAATGAAAGGCTCTCGCTGCGGATTTGCGGTCAACGACCCGATGAGAGATGCCAAAAACTCGCCGCAAAACGTCATTATTGCCGATTACTTAACAGTCGAATGCTAAACTATCATTTTTATTTTTTTTAACGATTTCAGAAAAAAATATATAATTTGTTTAATAACTCAATTTTTAAAATGTCTTGCGCTTCGTCATTGTTACGAGTTGTTTGCCTATTAATAATTTCAACAAAAAATAAGTCGGTCTTTTGAATATTATTAACGGTGTATACAATTTGTTAGGGATTAAAGAGCCATCTAATGTCCTTTTCGCTCTATTAGCTTTATCTTTTAGTCATAGCATACATCAATAAAATTTTAAATTAATACGATGTTATTAATAATAAGAAGAAATAAATTGTTAAAGGAATGATTAATGGATTTTTGATATAAGACCTCAAAACTAATGTCTTGAAGAAGAAAATTGCCATTGACACAGTTTTAAGGAAATTTTTGTATCGTCACCAAAAGAATTAAATAAATTGAAAACTGTGGCGTTAGATCTATAATGGATTGCTTTTGATTCCATGAAAATCTGCTTGCAAAAGTGAATAGTTTTTCCGATTATTTTTCTTGTCAATAGATCTAATTTGGAATTGAGCAAAAAGAAGGAAATTTAATTTATCTGTATATTGTCATAACAAAAATTAGCTAATAATTTTTTAATGTAACGTATCAAAATAATTAAATCCATTGGTAATTATTTTACAGTGTTGCTACATACCAATTTTCAATTACCTTTTGATTTAGCCAAGTAAAGTGACTTATTGAACAGTCTATAGTAACAAGGTAGAGGCTAGGGATTGCCGCAGCGGCGCGGCTGTAACAAGACGCTCCAAGCGGCGCTGGCGCAGGCGTAACGGCGCTATCGGGGCCGTTGAACGCGGGTGGCCTTATTGCCTCCAACTATCGCAAGCGAGAAACGCGTACTTTCATTGTCACCTCACGATGCACTGACACTCTTGCCGTAGTGTTACTTATACTGACACCCATATTCATAACAATTACTTAAAAGGTTTCAAACTATATAGTGTGTAGGTAAATCCTTGATTTTGTACCAAATTTTGATTGATTAACAATTGTAATACGTAATACTTAGTCATTGTATAGAATTTTCTCAAACATGTTTGGAAAATTAAGCATTGTTTTGAAAACCTTCTTCGTAATTGCTGTACCGGCCAAGCAGCGGCCGGCAAAAGTTGTATGAAAATGTGTATGTGTATGAATATCTGTAAAGCGGTTTAGCGGCCATAACTGACGTGTCATCTAAAAATCAGTTTAGGTCGCGGGTTCGAATCAGATGCAGGAAATCACTTTGTGGGAAACTACATGAATAGACATATACCCTGGACATGGCGGATGGCGTGAAAAAATGACGTCAGTTTATCGGTGCCAATAATACCAACAAGCGCCGCTGTTTGCTTGTATGAACAGGGTTTACGTAAATCGTTCGGACGTCCATATCCCCAGGTTACTAATCGGTGCCTGCATGCCTAGAGTTTACAAAATTATCCATGCCCCTTACTAGGACATAAAAATTGGTCAAGTACGAGTCGGGCTCGCGCACTGAGGGTTCCGCACTATCAAGACCAATTCTCAATAGTATTAAAGTAAACTAACCAGTAAACAACGCTGCCCACCAAATTCCGCGAGTTAAATACGTGCAACGCCATCTGTCGTCATCAAAGTTAAACAAAATATTAGACTAGTTGAATATCAATTCAACACGTATTAAAAAAAAACTACTCACTAGATCTCGTTCAAACCAATTTTCGGTGAAAGTTTGCATGGTAATGTACATCATATATTTTTTTTAGTTTTACCATCCTCTTATTTTAGAAGTTACAGGGGGGGGGGGGGGGGGGGACACACATTTTACCACTTTGGAAGTGTCTCTCGCGCAAGCTATTCATTTTAGAAAAAAATGATTTTAGAAACCTTAGTATCATTTTTGAAGACCTATCCATAGATACCCACATATGGGTTTGATGAAAAAAAAATTTTTGAGTTTAAGTTCTAAGTATGGGGCACCCCCAAAATTTATTACTTTTTTTAAAATTTTGTGTGAAAACCTTAATGCGGTTCACAAAATACATCTACTTACCAAGTTTCAACAGTATAGCTCTTATAGTTTCGGAAAAAAAGTGGCTGTGACATACGGACGGACGGACAGACAGACATGACGAATTTATAAGGGTTCCGTTTTTTGCCATTCGGCTACGGAACCCTAAAAAGGAAGTTCTCAAATACTCAAAAGTGTGCTTATGGCCAGTTCCTTGTTAACTACGGAACCATAAAAATGATAAGTAACCACGGTTTCAAAATAAAGCTTTAACGAAATTATTAAAATTACATTAAGATATTGAATAGAATGGTTCATTCGATTGTGTATTGTTACAAGTTTACATTTGTAATATTATGTATTCGGTGGTTTTGATGCCAAAAAGTGTAAAACCTTCTTTTAATGCCATTTAAGTTACACGTAAAAATTTTGCTGAACAATGTTGTTTCAGTAATTTTGAGTTTATTGACGGAAATGCCGCGTCTACTTAGGCTACGCGCGTCTACGCCGCTACGTAGTACATCAGTCGATGACCTCCGTACTGTGAAGTGCACTACGCGTTGCATTTCAGTCATTATCTTACATAATATGTGTCTTACTGCATAATTTTAGCATATTATTTTTTTAATTAATTTAATTCATTCTTGGCGATCAAAGAACTTTATCGGACACCCGCCTGAATTTCGAGTTTCTCAGATCCCGTGGACACCATAATTTTGTATTCCTTTATATTTATTGAAGGATTAATATTTTTATTCCTTTATATTTATTGAAGGTATACAGATCTTCTTCCCGATTTCAGCCAAAACAGTTCAGTTGTTTAAACGTACCCAAACTTTCATACATGCAAACTTATAGTGTGATATTTTTTTCGAACTAGTCACAAATAATTCTTTATCTATACATTCATTTAAACTTTACGCATTAATTAATATTATAAGTGATACTATAACATTGTTTTATTTGTATCCTAGCATGATTTGGTGGCTGAGATGTTCTTCTTGTCATTATTTTCCAGATTTGTCGTGCACTGATACGATAGTAATTTTCACAGTCCCCACAGATGTTTTAAGAGCTTAAACTGACGCGGAAAATATTATGAGGAAAAGCATAAATAACATCTTGATCTATTTTTAGATGCACGTAAGCTAATGTGTTTAATGGATTCTATAAAATCAAAACCTCTCTTTTCTCTTAGTATACGTGTTTGTTAGTGAAAACCACATCGTTGTGCGGACGTCATTCCACTTTTCTGAGGCGTCAGTGGTTTAAAATGCGTCCACTAGACTGTGAGCTGCGCTGCTCCTGCGAGTCTATGACACTGCGTTCGGCTGGGAGGGTGCGGGAGGTCCGATTGAGCTGGATCTCTGGTGACGACGCGCCGCCGATGCATTTTCGCTTGCAGTGTGTAGTAGGTAAGTATGTCAATGCACTCTAATCCCCCCTCTGTCTTCGCAATCACTTATGACAAGTTCAACCTGTCTAGTTTCTGGAAATCGTATGTAGTACATGGCTAGGCCTAGTAGCGAGAAAAACAAAATAGTTATACACTATGTCATATAAATAGTATAATAAGTTTCAATTTATAAACCATCTAAGTCTGCATAATTAAACTCAATAACCAAAATAATTATGGGAAAAAGTGGACCCGAATTTAATGAATATTGCCTAATTTAAAATACTTACATTTTTGCAACAATGTAATACGTATTTATGGGTATGTATTATAACTAAAAAAAGATCAAAAGCTAAGAAAAAGATTTTTAATGCACCTAAAGGTTTCATTGTCTTGATTATTATGTTCATTGAATATAGGAACAATTGTTTAAATCATGTCATTACATTTTATTTTGGTTAGCACGGAATTCAAAATGGTTATTCATTCACTTGCATTTATGATTGTCAGCATTCTGCTGCCACGTTGGGAAATAAAACCAGTGATATTTTAATGACATCACAGTGAACTTGTATATGTGCATTAATAGAAGCCTATTAATACGTGTGTTCATAATCTCGACGCTATCGCGGCTCGGCAGACGAGTTCGATACCCTGTCTCGTTTTCATTAGCGTGCGCTACGGAGCGTGGTTACGCCGGAAAAACTTTCTTATGCTAGCTCCGCGCTCGACGGTAACGCGGGAAATACTTGCACATTGCCTACTGTACGAAAAAATTATTACATTCTTGTAATTTCTAGAGAACACAGAAAATGTGGGCAAGCACCAGTAGTCACTGTAGCGGGCAGTAGTCGCTGTTTTGGGTATTCTGCAAAAATATCTAAAACAGCGACGATCTGTGCAGCTATGAATTCGTCAGGTGTAACAGCGTTGTAATACTTCATGGTGCATCCGATTCTGCAAGGCATAGATGTCTTTTTGGCGAACAGTTCATCTCGCGCACTAAAGGGTTTCGTTCCACGATAAAGATAAGCAATTTTTACAAGCTTTTATTTAGTTTCACAAGTTTATTTACTTGTTTGTTTGTTTGTAATCAAATCTTGCAAGTTAAATTTGATCCACTTCCCGGTTACCGACTGAGTTGAAATTTTGCATGCACGTGTAAATCGGATCGGATAGCAATGAGTTTGTGCTTGTTTGATTGTGTTGCTAGATTCATTACTTTGGTGCTAGATAGTGGGTGTGGTAGGTACCTACTGAGAAGAATACGGATTAAACTTATAAAAGCTTGTTTACAAAAAAAAATATTATTTATATGATACTTGTTTAGTATGTAAAAATGATGTGTTTATTTTATTATGTTTTAAAATATCAGTCTCAGCTATGAGTAGGTACCTTTTTTATTTACGACGTCTTTAAGTTGAACTGAACGGGTTTTATTTAAATTTAAATTGTACCTATTAGTTTTGTCGCAAATTGTAAGCTCATTACACATTGTAGACTTCTGGCAGTAAATGGTAGAACGGCAGTAAGTATTGCTGAATACAATATCAAAATAGTAAAATGGGCATCTGAAGGTGATACCTATTGCTGTTCAGCTAACAAGAGGCATAGGCTTATAATTTTGTTGTGCGAAATCTCTAAACTAATTTGACGCGTCTAAAATTAGTGCTCGCCTTTTCATAATGCTCCCCATGGTAAAGGATAGCACTATTTTTAGACGCATCAAATTAGTTTAGTTTTCAGATTTTGTACTACAAAATTGGCACCAATGTTACAAATTGCGAAAAACCAAATTAAATTTCAATTTTACGAGCAGATCTTAAGTTGTACAGTTTCTGTATGTAGATCTGAGATTTTCATACCACCAAACATTTGACATTGAAAACTACTCTGAACCTAAAGGGAATGTTTAGGTTGTGCCTGTGAATTCTGCCAGCTCAAGATTACATGAGCAGAGTGAGTCGTCAACGTCGGCAGGTGCGCGATGCAAGGCGGGCGAGCGAGCAAGCGCATCGTAGTCGCCTATCCGTATCTAGGCGAGTGACAGTAGTGGCTTGCGAAAGTGCACATAATTGGATCGGTGCTTTAGAAAGGGGGTTATGAGTTTGTAAGTGCAACGAACCCGCGTGCATTTCCTCGGGAAGATGCAGTTCACTCGGCGATGGAAAGCGTCGGTTCCAGGAATCCGCGATACAGCGGCGGCTCCCGTCACGGCTCTCTCGCCGCGCACTCGATATGGCGAAAAGTGAAAATAAATTAACGCACTAGCCGGTAGTCACACAGAATAACAGCAGACTTTGAAAAAATCGCCAACAACATTGGAATTTCTACTTTTCACACTTTCTGAATTAGGATACTAACCTATTTTTAATCTTCTTCAAAAGTGTCTGTAAATGTAATGTAAATGAGAAAAAATATAATTTTGATATAATTTAAAAAAAATGATAAATTTTACTATGATTAGGTATATAATCAGCTTACATATAAAATAGAATTACCTACTGGTATACAACACAACTACAAGTACTCATTGATTACAAAAAATATTGTGTTAATGAGCATCCACAATTGATGAGCACACATCAATTAAACACATTTTATATATTAGAAAGCGCATGGTCTACACTATGTATTTGAATAATATTTTGTAAGTTTATAATATAGCTAATCAGGGGTCTAATTGCGTAAGAAAAACGTATTCATCGGTATCGTAATCGTTTATAAAATCTGCCCGCCGATTGGCTGGCGTAAATCAGGGAACTAATCAGCGGCCAGAATACGTAAACGATAACGATGAATACGTTTTTCTTATGCAATTTAGGGGCAGGTGAGTAAAAACGTATAGTTAGATTTTTTACATTGTAATAATATAGACAAATACTAAATGATCACAAAAAACCAATCACCTGGTGAAGATAAAATACAGATCAACAAAAAGTTAATCTATCAGACACAAATGACGCAACTGTTCACAGAACGTGGTATAACGGGGCCAAAGGGTTACAGGGCCATATGCTCCCTTACCCCAAACGCCGGATATGGGTTAAATAATCACAGGCTTTTTCTGCATCCTCTCTATTAACGCATTTCATTTAAAGTACCGTATATTTTTTTGCATAACGAAAAAAGAACATTTGCAAGTTTGATCGGTATGAATATGTACATTTTTGATTCTATTATTCAAACTCGAGATCATTAATGTTTGCTAGGCCTCGTCTTATGTACACAGTTTTTTTTTTTTTTTTTTTTTAATTAAAAATTCGGTGTCCCCTTTCGGTGAAAGAGATCTTTTCCATCAAAATAATAATAATTAACAATTCAACAATATAACAATTATCAATAAATATAATAAATAACATACTAAACAATAATAGACTAACCATATACATACACAATTAAAAACTAATAATGGAACTGCCGAACATGTTACATGACGTTAAGCCTGAAGTACACAGGACAACCAAATGTTTTAGCTTTTGTGAGGACCAGAACAATTCGATCTCTATACGAGTCAGTCCCATATTCTTATAATATAGAACGCACTACGCATCTATATCGATTGTTCTGTTCCTCTCAATAGCAATTTTGGCTATCCTAATCGCGTATTTAATGAGTCCATCTCGTCCAGAAGCCCCGCTCAGAATTATGGGCACGGACTCCCTGCACAGCTTCATTTGCAATTCCTGTTGTAAGTCTTCCCGGGCGGCGCCGTGCTGAGGACAATCCATCAGAAGATGGATTCATGTACACAGTTTTAGATGAATACAAGACTGTTTTTATATTACAAACGTAGAAAAGACGTTTGATGAAAGGAGTCTTAATAAGATTAAAAATGGCTTTATTTGCTCATAACCGCAGGCGCTACTCTATGTTGTAAACAAAACTTACGGGACTACCTCTTATATTATTCTTAACCTCAAATTCGTCACAGACTCAAGATTTATGATCTGTCCATATATCTTTTTGGGCTATTGTTTCGCGTGTTCCTCTTATTCCGAGAAACGGGCATTATGAGTTGTTGGTCCCGGTTTACACTAGAAACTGTTACTTTGTAACGGGGCCTGTGTGACGGCAAAAGTGCATTTTTGTTAAAAATCGACGTGACGTCACAAAGCGTCACAAAAGCGTCACACGACAACACAGTTTTCCGTTACTCGTACAAAGCGCGCGTAAACAAAGGACCTGCAGCCCGACCACAAAGTAGCTGCCCACTGCCCATTGTTTAGGGCGCAGCCACCCTAAATCAATCACGGGATAAAAACAAGTCTTAACACTTACAACTTTTGTACTCAGAATGTTAGGAACAATACTGAAGTGAAAAATTAGAAATTCGCCTTATGAATATGCAGATTAAAGTGATCGATTTTAAATTTCGATGCAATTTTGTGGAGTTTTTTTAGATAAAAATACACGGTATCATTGTAAACGCAGTTAATATTATTTAAAAATCTAACCTGATTAATGAAATCATCTAAAATAGGTAATGTTTATCAGTTCAATACCTAATACTAGAAAAAAGCGTGTATCGAAACGTTTTATTATTTTTCATTATCCGAGGTATCACAGCCAGCTCTTCGACCACGGTAGACTCAGTGTCTTCTCAATTTTTAGGGAGCCTAACCACCATACAGAAAAAAACTGTCTTCTTTACGATAATAATTCATCATAAATTTTACTTTTCAGATTTTTGTACAAAATGATTCGTAGGTATACAAAAATATTTGTTCATGTGCTGTTAGATTTTTGAACTGTTATTTTAGGCTAAAAAGGGCCACAGAATCATGCATCCAAAAAACTATCGGCCAGTATAAAAGTGAAGGCATGCCTCGGCCGTCCATCCAGCGTTTTAAAAAAAAGGAAAAAGAAAGGACTAGTCCCGTTACTATTCCGGTATCCTGCTGCGTGACGATGTACTCTAACGAAGGGACGGGATAGAGATACTCCAAAACACGGTTTTGTAATGGAAAAGAATTTCTTTGTCAAAATATATAAATGCTACTAGTTGGTAAGTACCAAAAGATTTCATTGTCATCGATTGGCTTTTGAAATAAATGTATTGTACATACTCGTATGTACTCAGTTTTATCAAGTTGTACCTACTGAGATTGGTATTATTCAAAACACAGCTCACAACACGCACTTACAAACATCCACACCGCGAAATTAGTCTAAGTATGTGTTACGAATTACGATCAAAGATGGCAATGCGTTTTGGTCGTACAACATTACAGCAATGTCATGAATTTCACTATGAGGTCTTTTTGCGAGAGCCACAACACATCGTAATCGTTTTCACATTAACCATAACAAGAAATTTCATCATGTAAGTTTTACAGTGACCACAACGCGTTGTGTGCTGTTTTGTCGTTCAATGACCGTTTTCGGTATTTGAACATAACAGATAATATGGTCGTATTTCTGCTAGGCGATTGTGTAAGAGAAATGTATTCATCGTTATCGTAATCACATACAACTTCTGCCCGCTGATTGGTTCCTTGATTTACGTCAGCCAATCGGGTGGCAGAGTTTGCTTATGATCACGATAACGATGAATACGTTTTTCATACTCAATCAGATCTCAGTATTTGTAGCTGATACAGACTCAGTAAATTTTTGAGAACATGACGTAAACGCTAATTCAGTGCTAGAAAGCTTTTGCTCATCTTTTGTAATGTAAGTAAAGTTTTGTAATTTCAAATAAATGTAATAATAATAAGTCGGTGATAGTATGGAATGCTAGTATGCCAATGACCGCTTTATGAAGGATAAGCACTTAACGCAGCCGTTTCCTGGGTAAACTGCCTATAGCCGTAAGGATAAACTGGATTCAAGTTCCACAGAATATTAATAAGGAGCTTATGTTTTTTCTTACTCTTCCTCTGGATTTCTCAATATATTTATAACAGTTACGGAATATAACAGTGATGCAACTCTTACGATGCAACAATAGGCTCTTTATCACTGATCGGTATAATTCTAGTACGCTGGATCCAAACATTCTATACAATTGACAGTTCGTTTTTAGTGCCGATTTGAAGCGCTCCCCTCGAATGTCCAAGGTACTAAATTGACATTTGTTGCTAGTGACGGACGTTTTGAATGTCATTTTATTTTAGTTCCCTGTACGCTACGTCAGCGTACGCAACAATCAGCGCCAAAATTACGAAAATCAAGTGTCTTCAGTTTTACGTTGACAGTCTGAGATCCATATAGAGATCTGTGCTTCTGTTTCTGTTGAAAAGTCGTTCAACCCTTATCATTAATTGAATTGGCTTATGTCCGTGGAAATGTATTCCATAGCGACCGATTACTATAGTAGTGTTATTATCTTGCTGCAGACTCGGTCATAAATCGTTCGAGTGTTTCGCTTTTGTTGTTCTGAAGTAATGCACAACTCAACAAAGAAAAACAAAAGCGAAACACTCGAATGATTTATGGCCGAGTCTGCAGCGAGATAATAACACTAATATAATCACACTTCACACTAATATTGTGTGGGCGAAGTTTTGCGTGTTTGTGTTTGTTACTTTTTCACGCTTAAAATACAGAACCAAATTAGCTAAAATTTGTAAACAAGATAGATTAAAGAAAAATCAAAACTATAACTTATTTCATATAGGCATAACATAGATTTATAAACGTCGTCGCTCGCGCTCCGAGGCATAGCTTATAGGCACTTATGACAAGTACCTATTTCGATATCTCTGTAATAGTGTAACTATTTCACAATTAGTGTACGAGGGCTCGCAAATGCGCTCTGCATTTTCGGGTTTGCTGGTACGAAATCCTTGGAGCGCGAGATCTACTTTTCGCAGGATTTTTACTGACATAATAGGGCATTTCAAGAAATATTTAAGTAATTTTACTTAAATATTGAAAGTACAATAGAAAAGTTTATCGATAGTTTTCTTTTCCATTGACGTTTTGAGGAAGTATCATGGTATTCGGTGATGAATAAATCAATTTTAGTTATTGATGCCATCTGTAGAAGTTTCTGTCTGCAATTTACATTTGAAAGGGATTCAAGTGAAAGACTCTATAGAAGTTGCTTATTTTTCAGTGAGTTTTTTCACAAGACAAGTCTTTGGTATTTTTCTACAGCAATTTTTGTTTTAAATTTCTTATCATCTATTTAAATAAAAGAATGAGGCATTTTGGTGATTTTGGTTGTTCCAAGGATTCCGCCAAAACTATAGGTCGTAGAGATCTGAAATTTGGTACCTAGGTAGATATTAGGTCATGAATTCGTACTAAGACGGGGATTCCAGAAATTCAAATTGTACGGGGTAAAAACCGTTGGTTTTTTGGATTTCCCCATACAAAAGTGAAATTTTTTTCGTTGTTCCAGGAATTCCCGAAAAGCTACAAGTCGTAGGGACCTGAAATTTGGTACCTAGGTAGATATTAGGTCATGAATTCGTACTAAGACGGGGATTCCAGAAATTCAAATTGTAAGGGGTAAAAACCGTTGGTTTTTTGGATTTCCCCATACAAAAGTAAAATATTTTTCGTTGTTCCAGGAATTCCCGAAAAGCTACAAGTCGTAGGGATCTGAAAATTGGTAACTAAGTAGATATTAGGTCATGAATTCGTACTAAGACGGGGATTCCAGAAATTCAAATTTTAAGGGGAAAAAACCGTTGGTTTTAGGGATTTCTCCATACAAAAGTGTAATTTTTTTCGTTGTTCCAGGGATTCCCGAAAAACTACAAATCGTAGAGATCTGAAATTTGGTACCTGGGTTGATATTAGGTCATGAATTCGTACTAAGACGGGGATTCCAGAAATTCCATGTTTAAGGGATAAAAATCCTACTTTTAAGGGATTTTCCCATACAAAAGTGTAATTTTTGCGTTGTTCCAGGGATTCCAGCGAAATTAAAAGTCGTAGAGATCTGAAATTTGGTACCTAGGTTGGTATTAGGTATATCATGAATTCGTATTCAGAAAGGGATTTTCGAGATTCAAATTTTGAGGAGGAAAATTTTTGAATTTTTTGGCCGCCATTTTGAACTTTTTTGTTACTGGGCCGATTGCTTTGAAAATCGATATTTGACTATGGCAGAAAGCATAGAGACGGAATTTGTGGTCAAAATTTAAAAAATAGGCCGCCATTTTGAACTTTTTTGTTACTGTGCCGATTGCTTTGAAAATCGATATTTAACTATGGCAGCAAGCATAGAGAAGGAATTTGTGGTCAATATTTAAAAAAGTGGCCGCCATTTTGAACTTTTTAGTTACTGGGCTGATTGCTTTGAAAATCGATATTTGACTATGGCAGCAAGCATAGAGAAGGAATTTGTGGTCAAAATTTAAAAAAGGGGCCGCCATTTTGAACTTTTTTGTTACTGGGCCGATTGCTTTGAAAATCGATATTTGACTATGTCAGCAAGCATAGAGAAGGAATTTGTGGTCAAAATTTAAAAAAGTGGCCGCCATTTTGAACTTTTTTGTTACTGGGCCGATTGCTTTGAAAATCGATATTTTACAGTGGCAGCAAGCATAGAGAAAGAGTTTGTGGTCAAAATTTAAAAAATAGGCCGCCATTTTGAACTTTTTTGTTACTGAGCCGATTGCTTTGAAAATCGATATTTTACAGTGGCAGCAAGCATAGAGAAAGAGTTTGTGGTCAAAATTTAAAAAATAGGCCGCCATTTTGAACATTTTTGTTACTGGGCCGATTGCTTTGAAAATCGATATTTGACTATGGCAGCAAGCATAAAGAAGGAATTTGTGGTCAAAATTTAAAAAAGTGGCCGCCATTTTGAACTTTTTTGTTACTGGGCCGATTGCTTTGAAAATCGATATTTGACTATGGCAGCAAGCATAGAGAAGGAATTTGTGGTCAAAATTTAAAATAAGTGGCCGCCATTTTGAACTTTTTTGTTACTGGGCAGATTGCTTTGAAAATCGATATTTGACTATGGCAGCAAGCATAGAGAAGGAATTTGTGGTCAAAATTTAAAAAAGTGGCCGCCATTTTGAACTTTTTTGTTACTGGGCCGATTGCTTTGAAAATGGATATTTGACTATGGCAGCAAGCATAGAGAAGGAATTTGTGGTCAATATTTAAAAAAGTGGCCGCCATTTTGAACATTTTTGTTACTGGGCAGATTGCTTTGAAAATCGATATTTGACTATGGCAGCAAGCATAGTCAACTTCTTAGAAAAACAAGGGTTGTTCTTGATGAATTCATTCTTCAAGAAGAGCGCCCACAGGAAGTGGACTTGGCAGAGCCCCGACAACATCACCAGGAATGAAATAGACTTCATCATGAGTGATCGTAAGGACATGTTCAGAGATGTCTCTGTGATCAACAGGTTTAATACTGGGAGCGATCACCGTCTTGTAAGGGGCTCTCTGAATATAAACCTTCAGTTATATAGACGGCGCATGATGGGGTCTTATCTTCGTCCTCAATTCTACCAATCCATGGCAACACTAAGGAAGTTCCAACTAGAACTTAAGAACCGATTCGATCTGCTGGAAACCACCGACGAAGTTGAACAGAAATACGGCGATTTGGTGAAGGTCATTCGTGAAGTGGGAGGTAAATATTGCAGAAAAGACGGGAGAAGTTCAACGTCCAAAATCTCTAGCGAGACCCTGGATTTAATGAGGCAAAGACGGGAGAATTCCGCAGCTGTTGTAGATCGGCATACTCTGAACAAGCTCATCAAAAAGCGGATACGCTCCGACTTGCGAGACGCGAGTACGCGAAAAATCAAAGAAGCGATTGAACGCAACAAGGGGACCAAAGTATTCGCTAAAAGTCTTGGGAGAAGCCATCTTACAAAGCTGAGGACTTCAGACGGTAGAACCGTTACCTCGATTCCAGAGGTGTTAGCTGAGATCGAGAACTTCTATGGGCAACTATACTCTTCGCATGCCCCTAAACCCGTCCCTCACCAAATCACGAATGACAAGCGAGCGAGACTTGCTCGCCACTACACCGATGACCTCCCGGATATCGACGTTGGCGAGATTCGTATAGCCCTGGAACAGCTTCGTAATAATAAAGCACCGGGTGATGACGGTATTACAGCGGAGCTTCTGAAAGCAGGAGGAATACCAATCCTGAATGAACTGAAGTGTCTCTTTAATGCCGTCATCACGACCGGAATAACGCCAAAAGAATGGAGCAAAAGTGTTACCGTACTCTTCTTCAAAAAAGGCGACAAGAACTTGTTAAAGAATTATAGGCCCATCTCACTTCTGAGCCATATTTACAAGCTGTTCTCCAGGGTTATTACGAACCGACTTGCCCGAAGACTTGACGAGTTCCAACCTCCGGAACAAGCCGGGTTTCGAAAAGGCTACAGCACCGTAGACCACATCCACACTTTGAGGCAGATTATGCAGAAGACCCAGGAGTATAATCTGCCTCTGTGTCTTGCATTTGTGGACTACGAGAAAGCCTTCGACTCCATCGAAACCTGGGCGGTTTTGGACTCACTGCAGCGATGCCAAGTCGATTGGCGATACATCGAAGTGTTGAGATGTCTCTACGACGCCGCCACAATGACCGTTCAGGTGCAGAACCATGCAACACATCCGATACCAATTCGAAGGGGAGTAAGGCAGGGAGACGTCATTTCTCCGAAACTGTTTACTTCCGCTCTCGAGGATGTGTTCAAGGTTTTGGACTGGAAAGGTTTTGGCATAAACGTAAATGGCGAATACATCTCACACTTACGGTTTGCAGACGACATAGTAATATTGGCAGAAACGCCGCAGGATCTTGAGCAAATGCTGACCGATCTTAGCACTTCTTCCAGACGAGTGGGTCTTAAGATGAACGTGGACAAAACAAAGATCATGTTCAATGAATACGTCATCACAAGGCCCATCATTGTCGAGAATGCCAGCATCGAGGTTGTTCAAGAATATAACTACCTAGGACAGACTATACAGTTAGGTAGAAACAACTTCGACAAGGAAGCTGACAGAAGAATTCAGCTGGGATGGGCAGCATTTGGAAAACTGCGTCAAGTCTTTAACTCGCCGATACCCCAATGCCTAAAGACAAAAGTCTTCAACGCCTGCGTCTTGCCGGTCATGACATACGGAGCAGAAACGTGGACACTCACAGTAGGCCTTGTCCACAAGTTCAAAGTCGCTCAGCGTGCTATGGAGAGGGCTATGCTGGGTGTTTCTCTGAAGGATAGAATCCGCAACGAGGACATCCGTAGGAGAACCAAGGTTACCGACATAGCCCAACGGATTAGCAAGCTGAAGTGGCAGTGGGCGGGCCATATCTGTCGCAGAACCGACGGCCGTTGGGGCAGACGTGTTCTCGAGTGGAGACCACGTACCGGCAAGCGCAGCGTAGGACGACCTCCTGCCCGCTGGACCGACCTAAAGAAGGTCGCTGGTAGCGGGTGGATGAGGAAGGCGGAGGACCGTGTGTGGTGGCGCGCTCTCGGAAAGGCCTATGTCCAGCAGTGGATATCTATAGGCTGATTAGTTAGTTAGTAGTTAGCAAGCATAGAGAAGGAATTTGTGGTCAAAATTTAAAAAAGGGGCCGCCATTTTGAACTTTTTTGTTACTGGGCCGATTGCTTTGAAAATCGATATTTGACTATGTCAGCAAGCTTAGAGAAGGAATTTGTGGTCAAAATTTAAAAAAGTGGCCGCCATTTTGAACTTTTTTGTTACTGGGCCGATTGCTTTGAAAATCGATATTTTACAGTGGCAGCAAGCATAGAGAAGGAATTTGTGGTCAAAATTTAAAAAAGTGGCCGCCATTTTGAACTTTTTTGTTACTGGGCCGATTGCTTTGAAAATCGATATTTGACTATGGCAGCAAGCATAGAGAAGGAATTTGTGGTCAAAATTTAAAAAAGTGGCCGCCATTTTGAACTTTTTTGTTACTGGGCCGATTGCTTTGAAAATCGATATTTGACTATGGCAGCAAGCATAGAGAAGGAATTTGTGGTCAATATTTAAAAAAGTGGCCGCCATTTTGAACATTTTTGTTACTGGGCAGATTGCTTTGAAAATCGATATTTGACTATGGCAGCAAGCATAGAGAAGGAATTTGTGGTCAAAATTAAAAAAAGTGGCCGCCATTTTGAACTTTTTTGTTACTGGGCCGATTGCTTTGAAAATCGATATTTGACTATGGCAGCAAGCATAGAGAAGGAATTTGTGGTCAAAATTTAAAAAAGTGGCCGCCATTTTGAACTTTTTTGTTACTGGGCCGATTGCTTTGAAAATCGATATTTGACTATGCAGCAAGCATAGAGAAGGAATTTGTGGTCAAAATTTAAAAAAGTGGCCGCCATTTTGAACTTTTTTGTTACTGGGCAGATTGCTTTGAAAATCGATATTTGACTATGGCAGCAAGCATAGAGAAGGAATTTGTGGTCAAAATTTAAAAAAGTGGCCGCCATTTTGAAATTTTTTGTTACTGGGCCGATTGCTTTGAAAATCGATATTTGACTATGGCAGCAAGCATAGAGAAGGAATTTGTGGTCAAAATTTAAAAAAGTGGCCGCCATTTTGAACTTTTTTGTTACTGGGCCGATTGCTTTGAAAATCGATATTTGACTATGGCAGCAAGCATAGAGAAGGAATTTGTGGTCAAAATTTAAAAAAGGTGGCCGCCATTTTGAACTTTTTTGTTACTGGGCCGATTGCTTTGAAAATCGACATTTGACTATGGTCTATGGCAGCAAGCATAGAGAAGGAATTTGTGGTCAAAATTTAAAAAAGGTGGCCGCCATTTTGAACTTTTTTGTTACTGGGCCGATTGCTTTGAAAATCGACGTCTGACTATGGCAGCAAGCATAGAGAAGGAATTTGTAGTCAAAATTAAAAAATGATGAACTTTTTGGCCACAATTTTGAACTTTTTTGTTACTGGGCCGATTGCTTTGAAAATCGATATTTGACAATGGCAGCAAGCATAGAGAAAGAATTTGTAGTCAACATTTTAAAAAGTGGCCGCCATTTTGAACTTTTTTGTTACTGGGCCGATTGTTTTCAAAATTGATATCTGATTATCGCAGCGAGCATAGAGAAGGAATTTGTGGTAAAAATTTAAAAGAATTGGCCACAATTTTGTACTTATATGTCTTACCATGGTAGCAAGCAACCACGGCCGGATGTATGAACGGACGGTGGAGTCTTAGTAAGAGCTTTTACCCTTTGGGTACGGAACCCTAAAAATGGCCACCATATTTAACTTTTTTGTGACGATCGAATTTTTCAAAATCAATATGTGACTATTATCAGGAAGCAAGAGAAAATTTTGTGGGCAAAATGGTGTGTAGTGCAGGAATTTTGGAAATTAAACCACCATAGTAAAGCATAACTCAGAAGTTAACGTGAGCGAAGCCGCGGGCGTTTGCTAGTTCATTTATATTCGAATATGACTGACATTATCTGTCCGGTGACTAACGGTCGGTTTCGATCTATCCACGATTTTGCCTACTGGACAAAGTTTGACATAACGAGTATGAAGCTTTAAAATGTTATTTTCATCATTATATTTAATATGTAATTTTATATAATTAACATTTAATACATATAGACAAATTTAAATTTTTAATAATTCGAGTAATATGAGTTCATGAGAAGGTAATGTAAGAAATAATTAAAAAAAATAGTAATGACCATAAAGCTTCTGTATAAGCGATAGAATGCGGGAAGCACGCGTTTACACATGATTGGATCGTTTACTTTAGTTTTTGAGCTTGTTCGAGTGTAACAGCATAACATGAATTACAGCAAGGCATAAACTGATTGCTTTCATAGAAAAGTAGCGCATAGTGTGTCGTTCCTCCCGCGGCCGTTCGCAATGAGCGGCGCTAGCGGGCGTGAGCCGTGCAAGCGCATTGCTAGTAGGAAAGTTGCTTATGACGTCGGAAAGTGTCACGTTGAACCATGGTGAACCTCGGCCGGAGTCTTCCGCGGTGCTTGGCCTACTCACGAATTGTCATTCTATCAATCCGTCACCATGACTTTATCTTCGCCATCTGATGACCGCACTTCGGTTGAAAAATACACAGCGCCTTTCGGTCGGTCGTTTGTGTCAATCATTTTTTTTTGAGATGATAAATTGACTTACGTGTTTTGAAATGACGAGGTGTATTTTTGCGATTAATGATAATGTAGCATAAGAGGATGGTCTAAATATTTTCCCATCAACAGAGGAAGTAATAATCATTTTGTAATTAGGTACACAATAGGAGGTACCTACTAATATGTTACGGAGTTTACAAACTAGCTTGCTAAACCAGCTGCGATAATATTATTTAGACATCGAAATAATGGAAATAGTTCATCGACTTTCCTAGTCGATCAATATACTGTGCATATACATATAAGTATAGATATTTTCACTATTGTTGAACTTATTGAATTAAAATAATATTGGCAAAGACGTAAGTAAACCTGCTGCATTTTTATTTTATGTGCAGAGAATTTTCAAAAAGTTTAATGGCTATCTATCCTTTAAATAAATAAAATATAATGAAATGGTTTTCTGATATGGGATAGGTATTTTCAGTTACGCATAATTTGGATACTTCAAGTGCGTAAGTGTGACGAATATTGTATTGTTATGAAGGTTATTTGTCATAACGTAATGATGGTAAAGTCGCAGTCTACGTGTCATCTCCATGCCATAACCTACTTACCTACCGCTCTTGTATCATAATCTATTTATTTTATAATATGAAACGTGGGTATGATAATAATTAATTGCTACAGATAGAGAGCCTATTACAATAAAGTGAAACAGCGCGACGAGCCATCAAACAGGGGCGTAGCGTATTGCAACAGTCGCTGGCAAAATAGAGGTCAATGACAAGACCTAGCAGCAGCATTCAGTATTGTTCGGTTCAATAACACTTTTTGCTCCACTATACTCGTATAAAACGCCTGTAGGGTTAGGTGGTTAGTTTCCGGGAAGTGTGTAAATAATACCATCGCAATCGTGAAAGAAATGTTCTGATTCGAATTATAAAATTACATAAAACGAGTTCGGTTTCATGTTTTTGCGCTTACGCATCCGGAGTTCGCCGTACTCGAACCATCAAAGCATTTCTTTTGATATTTTCAAGCCACAAATGAATTTTGTTTATTAATATTTTTCTTAATACCTGTATAAAATAGATCATAACAGTCTATTGTCTGTCATGGCTCAAAAAAATCAATAGTCTGCGATGGTTTTGATTTACTTTTTGGCATTTTATTCTCTATGTGTATTGTTGTCAACTTGCGGAATGGGAGGCGTGCGGTGTGGTGAAGGGTAGGGCGGAGGGGGGATACGCGGTAACCAACGAAACGAAAATTTGTGAGGTCAACGAACGCAAGTGGCCGCGCAACCAAACATCAGGTTGATTCACTTTTCATCTACGCTTTGCAATATGCCTTCATTTATTTAAAAGAAATTATAAAACTCGTTTTGGAAAGTGATCAAATGTTAAATATTATGCCAAAATATTGCAAATATTAGTGAAAGCTTACGTAATACATACTACATACTATATAGGTAACGATAGCTTAATAAAAATGTAAAAAAAATAATTATATTTGCTCAGCCTGAACGTATTTAGGTAGCTGTTTTGTGGTTTGTTAGTTGTTTACTCAAGTTTAAGTGGATTATAAGAGTATGATTAACTACATATTTTTAATATTTTCCATTCATCCAATGTACCTATTATGAAGGTGCAATTACCGTACAACATTAATATTATTTTTCGTTAGTGTCCTTTTTCCTTTCTCCTCGAAAACAATGCATGATATGTCACCTGTGTAATTATTCGACATGAAGTGTACAGAAAAATCCGTCACATGAGTGGTAACGCCAAAAGCATGAGTTTTTACTTTTATCGAGCGAACTTTATGACGGGATTTTTGGTTCTTATATCGTTCGGAATACAATATAGTTTACAATGCTACTGCTATATAATTGTTTAGTTAAGGCTTTATTAAATAAAACGACTGTCAGATCAGGTCGATGACTTGGTGTTCGACGGGAATTTTGCGGCCATCACAAGGCGTCGTAGAGCTGTAAAGGCGAAGTTGTTATAGAAGTTAGCGGAAGTGAATCTTATTGGAGAGGAGTAAGGATAATATTAAAAGTAATGTTTTTATGTAAAATTGTATTTGGTTATTATTTACTCTTCTCTAATTACAATATCAAAGTGTTTTTGAGAGTTTCCTGTACCTTTATTAGTTTTATGACTTCGAAATGAAAAAAGAGTGCCAATAGAATATATTATGTTTTGTATGTAATACGTATATGTAGATATCTAAAACCACCTCCACTGTAATTTATTAAGGCTTTAATAGCTATCCTTAATATAATTATCTTTTTGATTAGTGTTTTACACACTTAGGAAATAATTCCTATAAATTTAAATACGAATCAAAATTTTTCACTCGCAGCGGGATTTGAACCCGCGTCTCCCCATCTCTCGCGGCTGGGTGCTCTTACCACTGAGCTATACGAGCATATCCAACTGCGGTGAAATTTCGATTCGTAATATTAGGTCCTTACATATGAAATTGGCGTTTTGTATGGGAGGAACATAAAGTCGATTTTTTTTATATATAATATATATATTTAATCAAAGTATGTACCATTGCTATCTATGCACTTTTGCCACCTTATAGGTAGTTCATTGATCCCTTTACTAAAAAAGCCATTAGGACGGGAATCAATAAAATCTTTGAAAGCGCTTTGGACTGCCTCATCGGAGTTAAATTTTTTCCCTTGTAAGAAGTTATCCAAATTTCGAAAAAAATGGTAATCTGTTGGAGCAAGGTCCGGGGAGTAAGGTCGATGTCTTAGGTATTCCAATTGAAGCTCCTCTAATTTGGTAGCCGTCTGTTGTGCAGTGTGTGGTCTAGCGTTGTCCTGAAGCAGCAGTGGCCTAGAACGATTGACCAGCCTCGGTTGTTTAGCAGCTAGCTTTTCCATCATGGATTGCAGTTGCTGACAATAGATATCCGCCGTAATCGTCTGGCCAGATTTAAGAAAGCTGTAGTGAACGACGCCAGCGCTAGTCCACCAAACGCTCACAAGTAATTTTTTTTGAGTCAATTTTCGTTTGGGGCAGGATTTGGCTGGTTCGCCAGGGTTCAACCATTGCGATGAGCGTTTCCGATTATCATACGGGATCCATTTTTCATCACAGGTAATGATTCGATTTAAAATCCCTTCATTACTGTGCCGGTTGAGTAATGTAACACAGCAGTCTACGCGCGTTTTTCGGTTTGCTGCACTCAATTCATGAGGTACCCACCTTTCAAGCTTTTTCACCTTCCCAATTTGCTTCAAGTGAACTAAAACAGTTTTATCACTAACACCGCAGCCTGCAGCTAGCTCGGACGTGGTTTGCGATGGATCCGCTTCCACAATAACCTTCAATTCTTCATTGTCAACTTTGGTCTCCGGCCGTCCACGGGGCTTTTTCTGCAGGTCGAAATTTCCAGAACGAAAACGTTGGAACCAAAAACGCACTGTGTTTTCTTTTGCGACACCCTCGCCGTACACATCATTAATCCTTCGAGCCGTTTCTGCAGCACTGGTGCCACGATGGAACTCGTACTCGTAAATAACGCGATATTTCAAGTTTTCCATTTTGTAAACAAGGTGGCGCAAAAAAAAAACCAAAAGAGAAAAAAACAAATGAATTACGATTTTCAAAACACAAAAGCATGAGTAAATAGCTGTATAAATTTGAAATTGGAATTTCTAACCAAAGAAGAGATATTTGAGATCAAAGTGGCCAGTACGACAAAACGCCAATTTCATATGTAAGGACCTAATATTAGGTCCTTTAGGCAGGACTAGCGTCATCTATTAGTGAAACGTAACAGTTTCAAACCTCCTTCCTTCAAAATCCTTAATATAAATGGTAGGTATACAGTAAGTTTTCTTTTGGCTTATAACGAGCTGCTTAGGAAGATTTGGAAGGCATTAAAATTATCAATAAAAAGACCTGAAAGATATTGTATTACCAAATAATTCATGGAACGTTGATAGTTTCACGAACATTAATATAACCAAGGTTCAACTGCTTGGTTTACGAACCTACTGGTGGAATCTCTATATTCAGGTAATCATATTTTCTTTCATTTCTTATCAATTCGATTAATCAATCATCTCTGGTTCGTATTCTTTACTCAAGAATTTGCCGCTCTTTTATTGGAAACCCATATTGTTGGAGTGCATTACAAATAACTAATCCACCATTTTGTGTGTTCATCACACAAAATGGTGGATTAGTTATTGATTTAAAGCAGATATATTATACGAGATACTCCTTATTGGATTTTTTTGCACTTCTAGGAACTATTGACCATAAATTTTTAAACTTTAATAATCCAACTGATCAGTTAGGTAAAAGTTACGTTAATAAGAACATTTTTAAGTAATATTAATATTCTTTAAAGGATTTTTAATTTCCTTTTAAGATACGGAACCTTAAAATATGCTCCGAAAAAAGTATAATCGTTATAAAAATACCAGTAGTATGTGCCCAGAATGTGGAGCAATCACGCACAGCCGCAAATTCGGAGCACGTTGATGTCGTTTGTATGCGCTCCAAGGGACTGCATTACTCGCATCTTATGTATCTTGTTTTAAAATAGGTTATGTAATAACAAGCTAACATGCCAGCCTGGCTGACAATGAAAGACAAAGTCGGCTTTGAAAAATATATAGGTACGAGTAGATATTTAGTTTTTTCTCGCGGCTTCGGGCACGTGGAACTCATTTTGTTACACATCCCGCGGGAACCGTGAGTCTGGGGTAAAAAATAATGAGTGTTAAGTCAGCTAGCTTCATTCCAAATTTTTATCAAATTAGCGTGATCAAATCAGACATCTGAACATACGACCTTTTATTTTTTTAATATACATAGGTAGTTCAATGCATGAAGACGCGCACCACTCCTTTTCAATCGCTTATGATTCGTGCGATTCGCAAGGAGTTGGGATTTGGGAAGGATTGAGGTGCATCTTCGTAAATTGAGCTACCTATATCGCACCTTTAAGCGGTACATACTACACCGCAATAATTAGTCCTTCCAGGGAGTCTTGCAGTTTTGAAAGGCATATACCTAAGCCTAAGCTTATTAAGCATGGAATTTTGGAAGCACCTAAGCCTACATGTTGACATAATTAGTATGTAGTTTGCACTAACCAAGAGCACCCTTTAGCACAGTTTAAAGATATTGTATCCTAATCTTTTAACACTGTGCCTCTAGTACAACCTCCAGTACAGGACTTTGGCAAGTTTAAACATTTTAAGACTAAGTATGGGTTTGAGAGGCTGTTGTAAACTGATTTACTGTGACTATAAACGGTCTTTCATGTGTATTATCATAGACTATCATTTTGGTTTGGTACTTGTCTACAGTTCGTTGGTATATGTGAGACATACGTAGAAGTTTTTCTCTTAATTTAATTTTATTGATTTTAACTTAAAGAATGAGCCAAGATTAGGATGAAGCAAAGAAAAAAAACTTTATTCAATTTCCTTAACTTTAAGGAAACGTCATAATTTCCTTTGGCAATAAATTGCCTAACGTGACTTTTAAAAGTTCAGTAAAAAGACTAAGTTCTTGCATGTATTTAACTACTTGAATACTGTGCTTGAATATAATGTAGTATAATGTATGTTGTTTTACTTCAACGTTAATATCGTTGAAAATTCTTCAGTGCCAGGACTGTCATAGTGCGACAGCCACGGCCCACGACAACGCTTCCGCATTGCGCCGGGCCCGGGCTAACGTTTTATGCGGTTCTCTTATTCCTTATAGTCCCCTAGTGCACGGTCATTGCATATTACTTTCATGTTCTTAAATACTATCTACGTGTAAATACTGTACGAATTATCGACTCAGATATATCCAAGAATATAATACACCAGCGCGAGGTAAGTACCTATTTTAGCTATAACTTTTGGAGGCATAAAATTAAACTTACTTGACACTCTATGTGCAATGTCGTAGTTGACATTAAGTGTGTTTGCCCATCGTAGCAAACTATGCTGTGTGGCGAGATTAGGTTCTACATTATATGAACTTATCTGGCCACCTAAGGGAGAACAGTGGGCCTGGCATTGGCAGCGGCTGGCGGCGTCGCAAGCTAGCGGTTCGCAAGGTTCAGGTTCATTCGCGTTCATTGCCATAGTTTTGTAACCCTTCTTGTGTAACTCGCTCTCAGTGGCCCTTCGCTCGCCTCTCACTTGTACTCGATATCGCGAGTCCATTTTCCGCGTTACTGTATCATATGTGAGTACTGAGTATATGCATTGTATTATTATTCGGTGAAGAAGTTCTGAAAATTCCTTGGGAACTTTAGGTTTAGCGTATAGAAATAAGTCCGCCCAGATGAGAACTAAGTACCAGAGTATAAGATGATCTCCCGGCAGTAGTTGCGATGCATTACTATGTTTCAATTTGAACATCTTTGCAGCTGGTAAAATTGATGGACATAAATTACATTGCGATGTAGATTTTTGCGAGGAAAACTGTGTTTGCGTAATATCTTCAATACTTCGTCCAAGCCTAAAATTTCCTTCGTCCCGTTGCCCTTATGTATTAGAGGTATCTCTTCTTTAAAAATCTTAGCTTTAAAATCCATCAATTGGATTAAGTTTACAAAAATGGCGTTTGGTGTTAAGTGTAGTAGCCGAACATTTGGTTAAATTCGAAAGTGTAGTTAGTTCAAATTAATCGTTTTAATGTGTCTTAGGGCTGATATTTATTTCAATCGCTAGCTAACGAATAAATATGGCCTTTTGACAGATATTGTATGGCATATGGTTCAAATTTATTCCACAGATAGTTTATCTGGCGATTGAAAAATCAGCCCTTAGAATACTAAGAATTCTATCTCGAAAACAATTTCACTATCTCAACCCCATTGCATAAAACACATCATGGCACCGGTGCCTTCTAAAGGTCTGCCGTGGTAGCAGTTGTAATGTCCCGCTGATGCCACACAGATGCAATTTGACAAGGCCATATAATAGAGAGAGGTTTGAAGTAGTAGCCCAACATACTAGCCAAGTGCATGATTGCAGGCTACATACACCTGTGAAGATTCTAAGGCATGCCGCTTTTTTACTGTTTTGTTTACAGCTACACAAGTGATATAATAAATAGTTTTTACAAAATAAAAGTCAGAAGTGCGTGCCTGGTGTTGAAACCACCAACTTCCTGCTTAGAGGTTGAGGTGTGAACCATAGAACTATCACAGCTTTCACAGTTGTGTATACTTTTGAGCTCACATATTTGTGCTTCAAAGCAAGTAATGAAATTATAACCCGTTACGTATAATTCTGTCGCAACTTCGCAAGATTTCATAATTTCCTTTGTTATGAAGTCACGAACTGTTATAATAATTGAAGAGTTTTACTTGAGATTTTCTTCATCGTTGCAGCACTTTATTTTCAAGAAAGATTCTAAATAAACCTATTAATCAACAATATAAAACTAAATAATTATAAAAGCAATCTTACATATTCCTGAAAAATAATTTGCAACTGAACTGGTATAATTTTATGTTATTATCTAAGGATATAGTTAGGCTACTTGCCATACACAGAAATTGTATATGTATACAAATTCAATAGACATATTTACTAATTTTATTAATCCTCTCGATTTTGATCATTATTAATAATGCTTTTTAGTTTCATATTCGTATCGCTATAATATTATTATCGACGATAGTTTTTCGATGTGGGCTGCTCGGAATTTCAACTTGACTGTATCTGAAACAAAAAAATATTTGTAAAGTAATATAGGTTTATCTAAATATTCTATGAATATTTCAAGTATCTACCTGTTGCCGTTATCAATATCCAGCAAAACAAGCAAACGTTTGAAATCATCTGTGAAAACTTCGAGTGTCTGACTATCACGGTTCTAGAGATACAGCCTGGTGACAGACGAACGGACGGACGGACGGACGACGAAGTATTAGTAATAGGGTCCCGTTTTTCCCCTTTGGTTACGGAAGCCTAAAAATGGTTATTTCGTTAGTGTAAATAATATATAATGTTGTGTTAGCATAGGATAAGCAAGTGCGGAAGATTTAATTGAGCGGTGGCGTAGGCCATTCCGCTCCTAGCGGCCGTCGACCCCGCGGGCCGCAGCCTTCCGAGAGTATCGAACCGCACGATTACGTCACCGCGCGAGCCTCCCTCCACCGAGCACCATGCAGCGTAGCCTACGCAGCTACGGAATGTACCAACTATGAATTTTTGACACCATCCACAATTTATGGGTATTTTACAATAATTATTTAGTCAAGGAATTATAATTTATACTTATAATAAAACTTTAAAGAGTCGAATTCTCTACATTGAAGATATTTTGTATTTTTTTAGGAAACTTCAATCGATATTGACGCCAAAACTGTAATTTGTTTCAGTTTTGTCTGTCTGCCTGCCTGTCTATTTCTAACGGCTAATCTGATGGATGGGTTTAAATGAAACTTGGCATGATTTGAGTTCGTATTCCGAGGTAGGACATAGGATACATTTTATCCCGAAATTCAGCACAGTTCTTGTGGGAGAGACGTTCAAAGTCAAAATGAAATAATATAATTATATGAGAGATATTTCAAGTATAATACTTTATATTTTTTTCTTGCTTTCGTGTCTGTTTGGAAATGGGAATCGGGTGAACATAGCACTATATTCACGGATATTTAGTTACTTAATCTGTGCAGGTATAATGAAAACATAAAAATATTTTTGCCTCACCCAAGTTCTATGTTATAAACATTGATAGTTTTGGTTGTAGCTGTTTTAGCTTTGGTAGGTAGGTAACCGAATGATAAAATAAACATCATTCGTAGTTTTCGAAGTCAGTGACCCCTAGTCGTTGGCAAGGCCATCTCATACAACGTGAATATCCACAAAAAATACCAATAAGAACATCAATTAATGTAAGATCAATCTGCATACTAAAGTATAGTTTGTAATTGCACATGATTGTATAATCCGAGGAGATATAAAACGGTACAGCGGAAAGGTCACTGTTCTTCGTTGAACTTAGCGCATTGTGGCTACGAATTTTGAAAAGGCAGGCTTTGTTTTGAACAAATATAATGGCGACTAACAGAGGTGTTCTCAATACGGTGAACTCGCGATCGGTCATACAGTGAGCTTGAATAATGTGTTGCCTGTTCCTAAACACCGATTTCCTTTACACCTTCATGACGATTGATTTAAGACCAATGCACTATTACCATGGCTCCTATTTTGGCTGCTTTGTTTCATGTAATGAATAGTTTTTTAAAAAAAAGGTCCTATTCAATTATATTTGGTTGTTTATTTAAATTAAGTAATGTGTGTTTCTTCTACCTTTTTTTTTTACCCACAGGAAATGCTTGACGCATACCCCTCCGTCAGGGGACACGGAGGGGTTATGTGGGGCTTGCACCCACTAAAACCTGTGCTTTGCCACGACGATTTTTTTACGAGGTTGTCTTCCTCGTAGTGCCCCGAAGGGACTTGTGGGCGGGGGCGGAACCCCGCCTGTAATTTTTTAATGAGGTTTCTTCCTCCTCCGGGGTTGGTGCGTTTCGACACAGTGCCGTCTGCTGGGACTCAGAGGGACACGCGAAGAAACGTCACCTATCCGCCGGGCCAAGCTATTCGCCGTCGGTTATCAACCGACCGTTACCAGGGAGCACCGGCCCGTGCGCTACAGAGGGGAACCGTAGCACTCGGGCACTCGTGGAGGTTGCTTGGCGAGCCCCCCGTGTTTCTTCTACCTGCTATTAAAGCAAGTTGGCAAAAAAATTACAACAGGTGGCAACTAAATGATATCACGAATTGATACTACAAATATTTTTTACTCTCGGAAAAACTGTAGTGCCCACTTATTACTACGATTAAATAAAATAATCGAAATCTACGCCAATTACGCGAAATCTAGTGACTGATACATTAATAGTAATTAGTAGGCACTTTACGTAAAGTCTTTACTTCAAGATTCGTTAACTCTATCTAAAATATTTCTAAAATGTGTGAAATGAGGGAGGAACCAAAAATGTGCAATTATTACATACCCTTGTTTTGAGCAAACTCTCGCAGCTAGCAACACTGGTGGGTCGTTTGAACGTTGTGCTCAAAGAGAGCGAGCAAGCAACAAAAGTACTTTCGGGCGGGTAACGGGACTCGCCGGAGAAATGCTCTACGAAATCGAAACACGCGTTACCGTTAGCGGCCCTCTAGCCCGCCGGGATTATCGCGGTAGATCACGACGCTTCCCTTCTCCCTTCCCGACTCCCGTTACCTAATAGATGTAACCGTAAGCATAATCATTAGGTGGGATGATTTATATTAATAACACCCTATGCACTGTCATATTTTTTTTAAATAGATGATGTATAAATTGAAACAAACGGAAAAATCCCCATATGCTTCGTGCATAAAAATTTATAACAAGCTCGATGAGTCTTTAAAAAATAAGCCAACAAAACAATTCAACAAAAAGAGTCTCTTTCATTGGCTGTGTTCAAATTCATTCTACTCTCTTACAGAATTCATGACTCACAAATAAAGAATAAATTATTTCCTATAACATTTAAAAAAAAAATCACATTGTATCGCAATTTTGACGGATAAAATAATTATGTCGGACTATGTTTACGTAGAAATAATTAGCATACTAACATTTAGTACTTTTATGAATGTTAGGATGTTATGATTAATATTTGCATACTGAAGTGTCAGTCGAATATGTGAGGACTTCTATTAGTCTAAGAACCAAGATGTAATCTATATTCAGCAAATAAATTCATTTCATTTTCATTTTCATTTCATTTCTTTCATTTTTTTTCATGTTATGGCAAAGTTATACTGCACTAATTTATACTAGTGTCTTAAGGTTGTTGTTATGCAATAAGTCTTATAAAAAGCAATATTGCACGGATGTATGTATTTTATAATTTATAAATCATAATGCAGCTTTACACAGTGTATGATTATGAATTATTTTATTACTGAAAAACTAAGAGCGTATTGATGCTCTTGACATAAATGAAAATTTTGTTGGTAGGTACCTATAGTAATATTAAAAGGGGTTAATTACTTAGTTCTACTCCTGTTTACTAACTGTTTAGTCCTTAAATGACATAACAAAGGTAGGTAGTAGGTAGACATAGTCCTGACTTATCAATTCATTCTGATTATCCCCCAACCCAACCTCTTGGACCTAGAATCCTGAAATTGTACACAAAGGTAATGTGGCAAAAGAGATAGGGAAGGCATTTACCAAATGATTACGAGATAACCCAAACAAATCAATAAATAAACAAAATGTAGTGATTATATACTATTTTGTTTAAATTAACACACTTGTGGAAGTAGGTAATATATACAAATAAATTATAAAGGAACTTATGAATTCATTTTCACAATAGCAGCGCCATCTACTGTCGTTTATGTATACTACATGAGTAAGCTATGGTGCTGTGTATGTAACTCAGTGATGACGGCCCTACTGTGGTAAAAGTTCCAGCCAGTAAATACAGATGTCCGTAAAGCTAAACCACAGATAATATAATACTTGCTAAACACTTGAAAAAGCCTCTCACCAATTGACCTGAGCTGCTTGACCCATAATTTGTCATAAGTGTTTCCTTTTATTCTAATTTTAATTTGTGAAAACCTGTAATTGGCTTTATTTATTTTATATATTTTCTCTGTAATAGCTGTAAGTTTTCCTGTGAAATAAAATAAATAAATAAATAAATAAGTATCAGATACCTACATAACATTTTTATCATACATGTCATAAAATATCGGTCGCTAATTACATGAAAATAATATAGGAACAAAATTCAAAAAATGTATGATCGTTGTCGACAATCCATCCTGGCGTAGGTATTGATTATTTTATTTTTCACTTTATTTATTCGGAAACTAAAACAAGTTAGGTACTAATCTTACTGATTATAAATTATAAAAAAAATATTGATTGAAGATATATTAATAATTTTTACAAATCATTCCTTAAATCTTACTGAAATATACTTTCTAATTACCCGATTATGAAGACATCTTACATTTAGGTACCTACCTATTTACAATTGGTAACGATCAAATGGAATATGACTTTTTATAAACAACTAGCAAACGCCCGCGGCTTCGCTCACGTTGAACTTCTGCTTTACTCCCTCAGGCGTTTCCAAAATTCTTGTATTAACCATTGTTATGCCATTTAATTTAATTTTGATCACTAAATATTTCCTTATGCTTGCTGGTTATAGTTATATATTGATTTTGAAAAATCGATCGTCACATAAAAGCTCAATATTGTGGCCATTTTTAGGGTTCCATACCCAAAGTGTAAAAAGGTACCCAAGCAATCGGCCAAGTAAAAAAAAGTTCAAAATGGCGGCCATTTTTTTATTTTGACCACAAATTCCTTCTTTATGCTTGCTGCGATAGTCAGACGTCGATTTTCAAAGCAATCGGCCCAGTAACAAAAAAGTTCAAAATGGCGGCTAAAAGTTCATAATTTTTTAATTTCAACTACAATTTCCTTCTCTATGCTTGCTGCCATAGTCAGACGTCGATTTTCAATGCAATCGGCCCAGTAGAAAAAAAGTTCAAAATGGCGGCCATTTTTTTTATTTTGAGCACAAATTCCTTCTCTATGCTTGCTGCGATAGTCAGATATCGGTTTTTAAAGCAATCGGCCCAGTAACAAAAAAGTTCAAAATGGCGGCCACTTTTTTAAATTTTGACCACAAATTCCTTCTCTATGCTTGCTTCCATAGTCAAATATAAATTTTCAAAGTAATCGGCCCAGTAACAAAAAAGTTCAAAATGGCAGCCATTTTTTTTAAATTTTTACCAAAAATTCCTTTTCTATGCTCGCTGCGATAATCAGATATCAATTTTGAAAACAATCGGCCCGGTAACAAAAAAGTTCAAAATGGCGGCCACTTTTTAAAATGTTGACTACAAATTCTTTCTCTATGCTTGCTGCCATTGTCAAATATCGATTTTCAAAGCAATCGGCCCAGTAACAAAAAAGTTCAAAATGGCGGCCAATTTTTTAAATTTTGACTACAAATTCCTTCTCGATGCTTGGTGTAATATTCAGATGTCGATTTTCAAAGCAATCGACCCAGTAACAAAAAATTTCAAAATGGCGGCCACTTTTTTAAATTTTGACCACAAATTCCTTCTCTATGCTTGCTGCCATAGTGAAATATCGATTTTCAAAGCAATCGGCCCAGTAACAAAAAAGTTCAAAATGGCGGCCTATTTTTTAAATTTTGACCACAAATTCCGTCTCTATGCTTGCTGCCATAGTCAAATATCGATTTTCAAAGCAATCGGCCCAGTAACAAAAAAGTTCAAAATGGCGGCCAAAAAATTCAAAATTTTTTCCTCAAAATTTGAATCTCGAAAATCCCTTTCTGGATACGAATTCATGATATACCTAATACCAACCTAGGTACCAAATTTCAGATCTCTACGTCTTAATTTCGCTGGAATCCCTGGAACAACGCAAAAATTACACTTTTGTATGGGAAAATCCCTTAAAAGTAGGATTTTTATCCCTTCCAATTTGAATTTCTGGAATCCCCGTCTTAGTACGAATTCATGACCTAATGTCAATGTAGGTACCAAATTTCAGATCTCTACGACTTGTAGTTTTTCGGGAATTCCTGGAACAACAAAAAAAATTACAATTTTGTATGGAGAAATCCCTTTAATGTACTATTTCTACCCCTTTAACATGGAATTTCTGGAATCCCCGTCTTAGTACGAATTCATGACCTAATATCTACCTAGATACCAAATTTCAGATCTCTACGACTTTTAGATTTTCTGGAATGCCTGGAACAACGAAAAAAATTACAATTTTGTATGGAGAAATCCCTTTAATGTACTATTTCTACCCCTTAAACATGGAATTTCTGGAATCCCCGTCTTAGTACGAATTCATGACCTAATATCTTCCTAGGTACCAAATTTGAGATCTCTACGATTTTTAGTTTTTCGGGAATTCCTGGAACAACGAAAAAATTTTACTTATGTATGGGAAATACCCTTAAATGTATGATTTTTACCCCTTAAACATGGAATTTCTGGAATCCCCGTCTTAGTACGAATTCATGACCTAATATCTACCTAGATACCAAATTTCAGATCTCTACGACTTTTAGTTTTTCTGGAATGCCTGGAACAACGAAAAAATTTTACTTTTGTATGGGAAATACCCTTAAATGTATGATTTTTACCCCTTAAATATGGAATTTCTGGAATCACCGTCTTAGTACGAATTCGTGACCTTATATCTACCTAAGTACCAAATTTCAGATCTCTACGACCTATAGTTTTGGCGGAATCCGTGGAACAACCAAAATACCTCATTCTTTTATATATATAGATTACCAAATACATATTATGGAATACGGTGCAACTAGATTTTTTTAGACCAATGTGTGGTGCGAACGGAGTTCCTAGATGTGGAAGGTTAAGTTATGTTTCGGCTGGTATAGAGACATAATAATGGTCCAATATTTAAAACATTTCGTACACAAGAGTTCAAAGATTGCCAAAATAAACAAATACCTTCCTAAGGGCAGATTTTTCAATCGACAGATAAACGTCAACTGGGGAATAAATATGACGTTTTGGCAGATTTTGTATGGCATATGTTTTAAATTTATTCCTCAGTTAGTTTATCTGCAGGGGATTGAAAAATCGTCCCTAAGTTCAACATATTTTTAGGGTTCCTATATACGGAACCCTAAAAATATGAGAAAAACAAAACTTCTTGAGGATTACTTTATTCTGTACGTCAGACCACCATTTAATGCCCTTTAGGTAGGTAACTTAAGAACGGGTAAAGCTATAAAGCTGAAATTCTTACCAAACACAAAACCTAATAATTGCTTCCCGTGGTGGAAAGATGCAAGGTCATAGGTACAACAAAGGTTGAGGAAAAGATTTAGTTTATAAAAACGCACCGCAAGGACACCACAATATTGAGATTTGTTGCAGTAGTGGAATTGGTCTTGGTACGGAATCCTCATTGAGCGACCCCTCTCGCACTTGATCAGTTTTTTTCGTGAGATTATCACAATCACAATTCAGAATTAATATTTAAAGATGAGTGTTTGACAGGTATATTTGGCCCCGACTAATGAACCGATTGGGCTAGTAATGGATACTTATATAGGTAAATTGCACTTAAGAAAGCTCACACTGGTTATAACAATAGGTTTCATTACCTTTCGCACTTATTTAAAATTGTATTACTATTCTTTAATCAATAATAATTTGTGGAAAATCCCAATTGGATACCATTATAGATACATATGCCGGTAAACATTTTACATTTAGACATGAATGCATTAATAGCGTTACAACTTTACATAAGGGTACATTATACATATCCAAACGTAAAAAAGTGTAGCGTTTTTTATCATTTTTACGTTCTTTATTTAAAAAATAAGCGAATTGATTGGCTGCGCGGGGTCCTGGTCGACCCTCGAATTCGCGCATAGCGTCCCTCCGAAATTCGACCAATCAGAAAGCTTTAACCCTGAGAGGGTCCGCGCCCTTTTCATATTGAACTAAAAATTGCTTTCACACACGAATGGTTGGATACAAATTCCGTGAAAATATATTTTATGTTATAACAATTTCATGCTTACAAATGTTCAAAATTGCAATCGGTCGATAAATTAGCATTAGTAAATTTGTTAAAGGTACTAATCCTACCTTTATCTATGTGTTGCTGTAGCAAATTTTGGATTTTTCAAAATTCCTTGGAAGATTGGTATTTTTGCGGGATTAAACGTAGCCTATGTCCTTTAAACCTATAATCTCTTAAACGAATATGCCACTAATTCTTAATTAGAATTTTGTGTGCTTATGAAATTCTCGTTCTTTGAAATGATCACAATATGAGCTCAATTAGAGGCATTTGTTTCAAAATTACATACGAATCAATTTTAAATATTGAATTTTAAATTGAATCTTCTGCTCACATTCGCATACCGAACCCTACACGCAAGCGAAACTCGGAGTCTCTCCCTTACACAAAAAATTAAAAACAACTGTATCACAAATGACAGTATAATTTCAACAATTAATAACGATAATTTTCCCGATCATTCTCCACAATTTTTAAAGAAACGCTACGATCTGACTAAATTAGTAGAAAATAAAATAAGCGACGGAGATGTTAAGGGAGCGGCCCGACTTTTGTTTTCCAGTGACATTGTTGCCCCTGACACAGTGGAGACTCTTGAGGCATTGCGGTCTAAACATCCCGCACCCTCTTCAGATACGATTTTCCCTGATCCCCCAGACACTTCCATTTTCCCTGTTCAGGCCTCTAACAAAGACGTGCTGGAAGCATTGATGGCTTTCAGAAGTGGTTCCGCCGCGGGCCTCGATGGTTTGTCACCCCAACACTTTAAAGACTTAGTTAGCGGTGCAAACACCGATGTAGGCGGACCGCTCCTGAAATCTATCACTGATCTAGTGAACCTTATGCTATCTGGACGAGTCCCAGAGGAAATCACCAAGACTTTATATGGCGCGAACTTGTGTGCTTTAAAAAAGAAGGACGGAGGTATTCGTCCGATAGCAGTAGGTTCAACGATTCGGCGCGTTGTTTCAAAAATTTGTTGTAAAAAGTTTCTTCCACGTATTTCTGAACTTTTTGTCCCATGTCAGTTAGGATTCGGCTCAAAAGGTGGGTGCGAAGCAGCTGTGCATGCTGCTCGCACCTACCTCCTTAACACCCGAGAGGAGGTACTTCTCAAAATTGATGTTAAAAATGCGTTCAACTCAGTAGATCGGGGAGTCCTCCTCTCCGAGGTCAAAAACGAAATTCCCGAAACATTTCCATATTTGACGCAATGCTACAGATATTCATCAAACCTTATTTACAAAAACAACATCTTGAGCTCCGCTGTTGGCTGTCAGCAGGGAGATCCACTGGGACCTGCCATTTTTAGTCTGGCCATCAACCCAATAATTTCGGCTCTAAATTCAAAATTTAATATATGGTATTTAGACGATGGGACCTTAGGAGGTGACGTAGATACTGTTTTGGACGATTTGAAAAATATTATTAACAAATTTGCAAAAATTGGGCTCGAAATTAATTTTTCAAAATGTGAAATTTACATTCCAAATTCCTTTTCGGCTGAATCAAAATTGGAAATTATTAAAAAATTTAATATCCTTACCCCAGGCATCAAAATATTGAATGAAGAATCGCTTCGCCTCCTAGGTGCTCCGGTTTTAGAAGCCTCTATACCACAATATTGCTCTGATACAATAACAAAATTCAATAACTGCTCCCATCGTCTTGTAGAAATTAATCCACACATGGCTTTAACCATAATTCGCTTTTGTTTGTTTTTGCCAAAATTAATTTATGTTCTCCGTTGTTCACCAATTTGGAAGTTCAAAAACATACTTGATAATCTGGATTCTTGTGTTAAGAATTCCCTTATCAATATTCTAAATTGTCCATTAGACAATACGGCTTGGGCCCAGGCCTCTCTGCCAATACGGTACGGGGGCCTGGGAATACGAAAAATTTCTAGTGTATCTCTTCCAGCCTTTCTTTCCTCTGCTTATAGTACGCACGCCCTTTATGGTAAAATCATATCCCCTACCTTGGGGTCCATTGGGGTTTCGTACTTAGCGGATGCAAGAAATGCGTGGTCCTTGGTAAGTCCCAGCAGCTTGCCGGCTTCATTATCCTTCCAGAGACAGTGGGATGATATAATCTGCAAGCAACTTTTTGATGAACTGTTGGTGAACGCAAAGACGCAAAAAGATCGAGCTCGTCTCCTCGCTGTCTCTGTGAAGGAGTCCGGTTACTGGCTTCAGGCTCTCCCTTCTGCGAACCTGGGCACCCTTTTAGACCACACTACCCTGACGATTATAATCGGTCTTCGGCTTGGCGCCAAGATAAATCAGCCTCACCGTTGCCATTGCGGCGATGGTGTAGACAGCTACGGTCACCACGGCCTCTCGTGTTCGAAGAGTGCTGGTCGCTTCTCACGCCACAGTTCCCTCAACGACGTCATCCGGAGGTCTCTTGCTTCCGCCAAAATACCGACAGTTTTGGAACCGAATGGTTTATCCCGAAGCGATGGTAAGAGACCAGACGGTATGACGCTCGTTCCATGGAAGTTGGGTAGGTCGCTTGTTTGGGATGCGACTTGTGTAGATACATTGGCTGCATCCCATATTCAGGCGACCTGCTCCAAGGCAGGTGCGGCGGCGGCCAGCGCTGAACGGGCCAAGAGGGGCAAATATGAAGCTCTCGATGGAAGCTTCATATTTGTGCCTTTTGGAGTTGAGACCCTGGGGCCGTGGGGCCCCGGTGCTCGTTCCCTTTTTGATGACATTTCAAAAAGGGTGATTGAGTCTACCGGGGATCCAAGAGCTGGCAGCTACCTTGGCCAAAAAATTAGTTTGGCTATCCAAAGGGGCAATGCTGCCAGCATTTTGGGTTCAATGCCTCGCTGCCTTGGCTTCGATGAGGCTTTAGCTTAAATTTTTATAATCTTTTACTGTAATATTTATAATTATAATCTTTTCTGAATAAAAATTATTCTTCCTTTGAAATAACAAAAAAAAAAAAAAAAAAAAAAAAAGAGAATGAATGAATTTTGAATGTCGGCGAACACTAGTCAAAAAATATTGAATGGAAGTAGGCGTTATTTTGCAAAAATCCAATTCTCTACTATTTCGCATTGTGAAGTCAACATCTCTTGAGGATGTCCCGGTATCGAAACGAAACGTGAGTCGAAGAAAGTGTTGGAAGAATTGAGTGTGGTGTTTCTTAGGGGCGGTGTTCCTGCGGATTATATAGCAAAACAAATTAATCTGCCCTGCTAATCCATTTTATTTATTTGGACAGAAGTGTATATATTATATGGATTTAACATTGACATATAGATAATAAGTAAACTGATATAACTTAGAATATTTAAGTCCTAAGTAAACAAAAGTTATTACAATCACTTCATGGACACAATGATATAAAATCAATCAGCAAACATCTTTATTAGCTAACTTACATATTGTTCAGAATACGCCCTCACTTTATTTATCAAATATCGAAGATGAACTGCCAATAAACAAACTCAGCACGGTTTTTAGCTTGTCACTCAGTTTTGTCAACTCTTAATTCGGCTATTGTAGCCATAGGAGTTTGTGATGCAACTCATGATTGAAGAGCATTGTCAAATAGGCAAAAAGTTGTCATTTTGAGCCGTCGTGGGTGCAACCGCCCCTAGATATGATTATGAGGGTTAGAACGCATGACGCGCGGGGATATGCCCCTCGTTTCATGAATTTCATATCTTATTTTAGATTTAAATATTTGCCAAATCTGGAGTGGTATCTGTATATACTTATAAACGCACTTAAACAGCTTGCAATTGACGGACCAGGCTGGAATTTGGCATACCAAATAAAGCTGCTATGGCGTAGGAATTAGCTGAGAAAGTGTTTTTGAAAATTGAACCCAATAAGGGGTTTAAAAATAGAACTCACGTGGTGGAAACTGCGGTTCATTAATAACTTATTTAAGTACCTACTTATGAGAATTTGTATGACGTGGATTGGCCACGAAAATAATACATGTCGTGGCCAGATCTTATACTTAATTGATCATCTCATATTGCTGACCCCATCCCGGCTAAATCTCAGAATTGGACACGTAATATTAGGGTTGTATTTCATGAAATGGCCAACCGTAACGAAACCGTGAGAGTGTAAAACATAAAAGACCGATGTACCGAAAATGTTATACAAAATTAGAGGTGGTTCGATATATATCTTTTAAATGTTTTTACCGTATTGTGTTGAGAATCACTTCAGTTTTCTCAAAACTCGAAAAGCAATCATTTCATGATACGGTCAACCGTATCATAAAACCATCAATTTTAAGTCTGGCCACGGCATGTATTGGTTAATTTTCCTCCTGGGAAAAGAATAAAAAAAGATTATAATTGTTCTACTATATATCTTTTTAACATAATTTTTCATTACCCTTAAAACTGCAGACTCAGAATAAGGATATCTATAACTCTATTGTAGGTTTGAACGTTGTAAGTTTTGTTCTTTCTATTGATTATTATTATTGTAGGATTTTTCCACAGCAAATAAGCAAGGACGGGAGATCGATCAAAGCTCAATGTTACTTAGTGGTGCGTTGGAAATGGGTTTAGATGATGATAATTGACGAACAGTAATGAATATAATCATTCCATTCTCAACATTATACTTAGAATCACTTTCATCCTGCATCTAACGATTGAGTTTCCGGCTTATTGCAAAACTCAGATCACTCAAACACAAAGTCTTCTGCACCCAATACCTAGGTACTTTCGTAGGTAACTAAAATCATGTGTTTATACTTTGAAATGATATTTCAAAGATTCCCGGTAATTCCTGGTAATTCATGTAGTCGGTAAACATATAAGTTGAAAATAAAACTGAAGATTTTTATAAAAATAAATAGTTTATAGTCTAGTCTGCATTTCAAATGGATTTGGGCACGCGCGTAATCCTTATAAAAAAACGTTCCCATTAATTTGGGCTTATTCGGGATAGTTATTCATTTTTTGGACCTATTGTGATTTTTTTTGCGTGGTCAACGAGGGGTCAGTTTTTGTCCCTCGCCCTGATTGATTGACAGACAATGTTTTTTTTTTGTGAAATTGGTATGGGCTACTCCATCTGCGTGATTACTGTAACAGATTTTTCATAAGTAATTTTGCACACAAAAATAAAAAAAAATCAAATTTTTTCACAGTCGTTTCACTAATAAATACAATATCATAAATAAATAATCATTGTTCATCAACAATCAACCATCGAAGGTTGGTTACGAAATAATGGTTGTACGAGTGTTTCACTATTATATAATAATTAGTATTACAACTATTGAAGTAAGCAAGTATGTGGCTCGTAGTTAAAAAATCAATAACCGGCATTGCATGATAGTTTTCGTTTTCATGGAATTTCATTTGTATTATGTTTAGTTTACACGTACAAGAAATGTGTCGCATATTTAGTAAAATGTATGTACGTCAGATCTGGTCTAGTGGGAGGCTAAGGGATTTAGGGTTCCGGCACGATGCCGTGTAGAAAGTTAAAAACGATTAGGGGTGAGCTTACCTACTTACCCTTTCCAAATTAGTACGATACCATCTCCGGCTGCACCGTCACTTACCATCAGGTGAATTCGCAGTCAAGTAACTTGTACAGTGTAAATAAAACAAATACCTTCTTAACTTCTTTCTTTAATATATAAAATACTCTCGGCTAAATCGGCTGGACCGATTGTTATGAAATTTTCAGTGCATATTCTCTGGGTCTGGGAGCAGGTTGTTATCTATTTTTTATGTCCCTAACTGAGAAATAATTATATGGCAAAACAACGTTTGCCGGGTCAGCTAGTATTAATACAAAAACTTAAAACACTTTTTCCTTTAAAAAAAATAGTACTGAATATAATTTTATTTTCGTTTTATCAATTGCAGGGTCGAAGCTTATTAACACGGAGTTTTTTTTCCATTATTGTACACTATCTGGCACGCGTGCAATCTCCACTTTTTACGTCAGCTATAAGCTTTTTGCGTTCTCCCAAAAAACTCCCCTATTTACAAACGAGCAGGGACCTTTGATCTAAGAGCTTATTAAATGTAAATATTTCATGAAACATTATCGTGATATATATATTTTTTGATCGCATTCGGTTACGTTTTTATTCATTGTTTCATTGCTTGTTGTGATGATTTTCGATTTGCTATTTTTGGCTTGAGAGTTGAATAATATAGTCATATTAGTCATTCTAATAAAACTACTAAGGGGCTGTAAATTAAACCTATTTATTAAAAGTCTGTCATTGTATTTTTTTTTGTAAACAAGATTTATCACTATTGTTGTGATAGCTAAAAAGCAGTGTTTGTTAAATTCATGTTTGTCCAGAATTTATGTACAAAAATAACGTTCGCTAAAATTTTATGAATAAGAAATATTAATCAACAGTTAGCTAGGTAGGTACAACTATGTAGTAGGTAAAGTTACTGTGGGAAATATTTTTTTAGATTGAAAACTAAGTAAATTATTTCGTTTAATATTGCAGAAAATCTGAGCGAAACCACTGATATTGGCAAAGCAAAAAAATTGATGTGGAGTATTTAAGCATACAGTTTTGCAAGCCTAGGGTCGGTCAGGTATTGTAGGGTAACCAAGAAATAACATAGAATATTTGTACAATTTTACATACTTCTGAACACATCATTTTCATTTATTGAATAAGTATGTCTTATTTTATTTTGATTTTTAAATTATATTGCACCAACCCGCGTTTTCATTCCACTAATCCTCTTACCAAAGGTTGCCTGGAGATTTCTCTAGCAATAAGGCCGCCTTTGCGCTCACTGAGTTCCGTTGTATTTTGGGTCTCTATCAGTGTTTTTCCGTATACAGTGTGTGAAATAAAGCTATACAAATAAAATAAATAAATAAATCATTTATATTTACTATTTCAGTATAAACTTCAATTTAATTTTCATTTTAAATATAATATATTGAGCAATGGCAATATCTTCACAGATTATGCCATTTATTTTGCTCATTTACTTATAACGGAATTGTGTGCAGGGATTTAGTTATTCATTGGACTTTATTATTTATTTACATGAACATTTTATCAATTTTAGCATAACTGTAGTTAGGATGTCATTAATATACACACCCAAAAGGGGGTTGGGTTTTACGTAGTACATACTAATGTATAACATAAAATATTTGTGAAAATATACCTACCAAGTCTAAAGCCTTGGATCGTTTCTAATGCTTAGGCTTATTTTCAAGCTGATATTATGAAACGGAAAGTAACGTAAAGAACGTAAGCGTAAAAGAAAAAGTCTGCAACTTATGATGATAAAGGATTTTTGAAAAGGTAGCCTTTAATTGATAAAATAGTAAATTTATTTAAATTCATTTCTTTTTTAATAGGCACGAGTAGCTTATACAGCTGCATTATTATTTTGTAGATCAAATGTTTTCATTTAGTACAACGTTTACTTACGAAGTTGTATTCTAATATTTTTGTATTGTAGTCAAATTTTTGTCTTATTGTAGTATAATATTTTAATGCATTATACATATTTTATATATCAAAATTATGGTGACCCTAGTTAGATTATTGTGTCCACGAGCTGACCAGCAGATGTGCGAGCGGCCGGCTGTTCAGGCGCATGCGCCCCGCGAACAAATATGGCGGCCCGCGCTGACATTATGACCGATTTTAGATGACGACTTTTTGCTTGAACTCTTTGTAGCCCAAAATATAGAGCATTTGTTTGAATCATTAAAGATCATTGAGCTATACCTATGCACTTGTAGATTCTTAGATTAGATTTTAGAATAGTATAATTAGATAGACCTTACAATTTTTAGTCTTTGACACTTGTTTTTGAAAATAGTACGGACCTACACTACATACTGTAGTTATTGTTAACATCTTCGATGCCGTAATTATCTTGTTTTCGTTTATATGTGGGCAACTAAATTCCGTAACTAGATTAATTCATCCTCATTGTTTGGTACTTCCAAATGCTTTTAAATTAATTTTACTAATTCAAATCTTAAAAGGGTAGGATGCCTTTTATAAAACAGCCGTCCTCCTAACCATACGCGTGCAATAGGCTACCTACCTTACCTATTTGCTATTACCTATTTTAGCACCTAATTATGGCACCGCTTTGCGCTGACTCAAAATGCATTCAGCTGATTTAAACTACTTTTGCTCTCTCAAAAAATTTTATCATCTAAATTATTTATTTATAAACAAACAATTAGGTATATCCTAAACATGTGCAAATTCTTGGCACTGTTTACTTACATCGAAACAATTTAAAAAGTTTAGTGTTTTTAATCGCAAGACATGTCAAAAAATCAATAATGTCAAATTTAATTTTTATTGTTTTAAAGTTTTTTTTATTTAATGCTGTCGAAAATACGAGTACAATTAATACCTAAATTAGAAAAACATCAATTCAAGTGTTTTCGAAATTTATCTTACGAGGCAGGTATAGGTAAAAAAAATAGTATATTTTTTATGTAACTACGGGATTTACAGGAAATACCTACACATTTTTCGCTGATGGAGTTTGTGGATTATTGTATAAAGGTATATTTTGTCGTGGCCATATCTTAGAATTGATGACTTCATTAAATGGCTAGTAGGTAGGTAGTGTAAAACATAAAAGATCGAACATTCTCTACAAAACTAGAGTTAGGTTATAGTCTGAATTTTATGTGGCCGCACTACTGTAATAGAAATAACTTAGTTCTTGCTAAAAATTTGAAAAAATATGATCATTGAGACAGGGACACGAAGCAACCATTTAATGAAAAGATTTGGTACCTACATCGTGAATTTATGACAAATTTTAAGATTATGCTGCGATATCTATTATGTTTTATTTAAGTATGTACGAGATTGTAATTTTAAGAAAAACATGTACCTATTTTTTATTATGTTTACTGTTCTTTTTGGCATATTCTTATTTGTATCTAATGAGAAAGTGGGTGTTCTTATACCTTGATTGAATACAAAGCCTTTACCTTAGCCTTATCTTCACTTTTTATGTCGGACATTATTCGCCATAGTTTAATTATATCACTTTTATTATGAAAGAACGTAATAATAATTTTTGCTCTAAATTGGTCCCACCCCCGTTCATGCGCGTCCACCCTACTTTTACGCAAAACTCACCACGCAGTCTTTCACAAATCGCCAAACGAATGACGTCTCTAAAATGTACCTCATTTATTTACAATTCTCACTGTTAAAAATACATCATAAATACAGCAGATCAATAAGTTCTTAATAGTTAAAGCGCTCACAAAAGAAAGGCTCTAGGAAAGCGTCAAGAGAAATATTAGGTTTTTTGATAAATAAAATGCGAAATATCAACAAACATTTTGGTGATAATACTCGAGTAAATAATGTGGTAAAACACTTTGCTGTCTTCGAGGGGTGATTTAATCATTACATGAAGGGTGAGTTTTGTTATATTCTAGGCACTTTCGAGTAGGTATTTTATTTATATTCATTGTCTATGTTCTTTTTTGTTTTACTTTCCTAAAAATTATAAATTAAAGAAAAATACCTATCTGTTAACAAATGTTGATTTTATCGAGACTTGCATTAAATGCTATGTTAGGCAATGGTAATTTTGATGAAAAAATAAAGTCGATTACTTTTCCGTAGATTTTGCGTCATATTGAATGTATGGCTAAATGGAGAATTATTGATTTAAAAATTTTGCTGTTTTGATAGCATAGTTTATGTCATCTTCAGTAATTTTAAGTTAACCAACAAAAATACTTTCTCATTTTTAATATACTAGCTGACACGGCAAACCTTGTTTTGCCATATAAATTATTTTTTACTTGAGGTATGAAAAATAGTTTAAGCCATATTCTCAGACCTACCGAAATTTGAAAATTCAAGTCATAAAAATCGGTAAAGTTGTTTTGGAGGGGTTTTATTACAAACACTGAGACCCGAAAATTTATATGCATATATTAAAAAGATAAAATTGATTAAAATTTTTGATTTCATTTGATAAGATATTCGCGAGCAAGCGAGCTGGCGGTATTAGTAGGTAAACAATGGTGCCCATGAAGGTTCGTAGCACCAGGGAAACAGCCAATGCATTTGCCGACTATAAAGTTTGTGTATCCACCCTTTGATATTTAATATGTTAGTAAATTAAACTAAGAAAAATAAAACCTTGAATAGTACGACTCCAACTCGCGCACTGAGGGATATTACAGAAAAATTTAAACGACTAGGCTCACTTTTTTTAACGAATTCCAAAACTAACTTAGTTTGTAGAGATTAATTGTTAATATAAAAAAAAACAATTCTAATTAGAATGTTAGATAGATTTTTTCTAGAAAATATACCTACTTAATTACCTAAACCTCTTTTGACTCTAATTATTATTTTAGGTGTGTCGAACTTAAGGGGGTAAACTATAATCTTTTCTACATAAAAATAAATAACAATCAGATTTAATGTACAAAGAAAGCGCTCTACTTTTCATTTTATACCCCACATGGTATTGTTCTCTTACTTTGGATTTTTCAACCCAAACTACTTTTACCTACCACTAGTCCAAATATAACAGACCAACGGATGCAGACAGTAGGGTATACCTACCTACATATAAAAATTTTTAGTACTCTACCTTAAAAATCAAAAATCAAAATTGGGTTAAGAATATATACCTAGTGAGCTTCTTCTTCTTAAAGAGAAATAATTTTTTCACCATTATAGAAATGAACTTTTCTTTTTCGTCGCCGTCGTTTCAGCCGATGGACGTCCTGCAGGACAAAGACCTTCTGAAGTGACCGCCAAACACCTTACACTTTTGAATACATAATATAACAGTTATTTTAACTGTTGTAGAGTGCAGCGTGTGCGCAGCCGCGGCGGCTGCAGCGGCGGCGGCGGCCTCTTGGAGCGCGGACTGCGAGCCTGATCCGGAAAAGCAGTCACCGCCAGTCGTCAATGGAACTGTTAATGGAGGACCATACCAGTACAGTAAGAGTTGTAAGTGCACATTATTATCACTGTCATTAATTAAACCATAGATTTATAATAAGGTCGTCGCTCGCGCTCCGACTGGATATAGGCCGAGCCCCACCCATCAGCGAAATCTCCATGAGAGCGGCAACTTTTTCTTGCAGTGTGAGTGTGTCAATTTGAAATTACATTTGTATGGTGCGCAGATGCTCGGGTATGCGACCTTTGACAGAGTATTTATTACCGCACTTTTAAAGTCGCGTGCGGCCTCTTGGACCCCTAGGAATGAAACGTTGAATGTGTTTTGTGAAAGGTACCAAATCTCAAAAACTATTGCACAGATTTTCCACAAAAAAGTTGTTTACGACCATTTTGACTTATAACTGGTATTTATCTATATTTTTTTAAAATAAAGCCGGTCTAAATTTTTTGTTTTGATAGGTTTTGTCAGTAAATTCAGAAAAATTGGACACTAAGATTTTACTATATTTTTCAAAATAAAAGAAATTTAGTAATTTTCATTAAATTAGGCATCAAAGTAGGCTTAGGCTAAAAATAACTCCAGCATTCCAGAATTTTTTGAAATTCCACCCCTACTAGCGAGTTTATATTATTATAGTAGTTTTCATGAAAATTGATACTTGGGTTAGATAAAAATTACATTATTATCTTCTAACCTCAGAATACCTGTATTCTGAGCTTCTAACTATGTAAAAGAAGTCTGATATATTATTATCAACGTAAAGCCCAAACCGCCGGGTCTAGAGACTCCAAATTTTGGTACACAGGTTTTTTATGAGGTCTAGCGGTGTATTATTTAAGTAAGTACTTATATTTATTAATAAGTATTTTTTAAAACTTACCCCTCATAAGATGGTGAAACTGATCCAAAGTTTTGATGGAGAAGTACTTCTTCACGTCACGATTACTGCCTTTTTTATCTGAAATTTTTACCGATTTGACTGAAATTTGTAATGGAGATTATATACTGGCTCTTATCGAAATAATTGGTCAAGTGCGAGTCGGGCTCGCGAACGTAGGATTCTGTACCATCAATCCAACCAAAACACCTTAAATAAAAAAATTGACCCCAAATTCCTTCTCTATTCTTGCTGCGAAGCCAGTAAAAAAAGTTAAAAATGGCGGCCACTTTTTAAAATTTGACCACAAATTCCTTTTCTATGCTTACTGCAATGATCTGATATCCATTTTCGGTCCAAAAACAAAAAAGTTCGAAATTTGAATAGGCTATTTGACTAAATTTTGAAAATGATTTTAAAGAATTTATTACTACCTATTAAGCACATTACATTGATATTTCGCGGAAATTTAATGTAATTCCCTTTAAAAACCACTTTTAAAGTTTCAATTTTCAAAACCGCGCCAAAAACGCCAATTTTGTAATGGCGCTTGTCATCTGACTCGTGACGTCACACATTGTCAAACTCATATAAACAGACTACAGCACCGTACAGTTTAGTTGAATTTCTTCGCTTTTCTTTAAATTTAATAAAAATTAATATATTTTAACAGAAAGAATGGTGTACAAATGCTGTGTAGTACCATTATGAACAAATACCTCCATAAATTGCCCTCAAAAAGTGTTTGTGTCTGTACCAGATAAAAGGCGAAAAAAATGGTTACAGTTAGCTCGAAGAGATCCAAAGGCCTTTTTATCGCATTCAAATGTTTTTATGTGTGAAGAACACTTTGATGTAAGTACCTACCTAATAATTACCTTTTAATTTAATATTCAAGCTAAATATAATATCGGTTCTTAAAATAAGTTATCTAACTAACCTAACATCTAAATTTAACCCTAATTTAGGTAATATGGGTCTAGCATTTAGAGTCTCTTTGTGTATTTTAACTACCTAATATAATATATTCATAGCTGTTATCTCTTAAGTTTATTATCTCAAGTTTATTATGTTTATTGGAACATAATAGGTATGTCTTCACTTGCTAATATCGGTGCTGTTGAATTGCAGATGAAAAAAGACACTATTAACTACATGAAGTACAAAATGGGCTTCAGCCAGAAGATACTTTTGACAGAAGAGGCTGTGCCAACTAAATTTTATTGTCAAGAGGATCGCAGAAGTCGGCTATTTGATACTGTATCTTCTCGAGAAGTGTTCCGTAAACGGCAACAGGCTGATCTTATTAAAGAATACCTTCAAAGTCAAAGTTGTTATGAAACACATTCGGAAAGTTTACAAAAAGATGAAGATGTGATACAGGAAATAATTGAGCCTGAAGGTAGGTTATTTATAACAAACTTTGTAATAAAATTTATGTTATTCACAGTGGATATTTATTTCATTTCTACATGACTGCCCAAAAAAGGAGTGTAATGGTTTTAGGGTTCATGTATGTATTTACTCATATGTATGTGAGTTTCTTTATTTTTCCATACTGATACGATTTGAAATACTTAATTATTTATTTCCTTAGTATGTTTAGTTATAAAGTTAACCAGAAAATTACTGTTTAAATAGCTAAAAGATAAAATAAAGCGCCCGCCAAACAAAACACTCAGAAAAATCAGTACAAAAAGCTGTTGTATTCCCGCAAATTTTCGAGTGTGACGTCACCAGAGTTGCAACCAATCACAGGGCGTTCCTGTCACAGGTAAAATATCAAAAATTATAATATTATTAAACTCTTATTTTGCTGAAAAATATACATATATTTGATTAAAATAAAGTGAAATATGCTTATTTACGTTGTTATTAGTGAGATTTACCACAATTTCAGGTATATTTTCGTTGTTGTCAAATAGCCTATTTCAAAAATCCCCGTCTTGGTGGACCTGCGATCTTCATGACATAATAATATCAAACTAGGTACCAAATTTCAGATTTCTTCGACTTTTAGTTTTTCCGGAATAGCTGGAACAATGAAAACAAATTCACTTTTGTATAGGAAAATCCCTTATATGTATGATTTTTACCCTTTAAAATGTGAATTTCGGAAATTCCGTTCTTAGTGCACCTTCGTCGCCTAATATCGATCTAGGTACCAAATTTCAGGTCTCTACGACTTTTAGTTTAGCCGGAATCCGTGGAACAACTATAAAGAAGTAATCCATAAGAATCACTTTTCTTACCCAACCGCAAACTTAACTTTGTTTTTTGAGGTTAATTGTTAATTACAAAAAAACTACGTACTAGATTTCGTTCAAACCAATTTTCAATGAAAGTTTGCATGGTAATGTACATCATATATTTTTTAGATCATTCTTTTATTTTTTAAATCATTTTAAGTTAGAGGGGGGCGCACATTTTATCACTTTGGAAGTGTCTCGCGCATAATATTCAGTTTAGAAAAAATGATGTTAGAATCAATATCATTTTTGAAGACCTATCCATAGATACCTAGAACTAGGCTTTGATGAATAACATTTTTTGAGTTTTAGTTCTAAGTATGGGGAACCCCAAAAATTTATTGTTTTTTTTTTCGTGAAAATCGAAAAGTTTCAACATGAAAATTAATGTTTTGATTTAATTATTATAAAGAAATAAATTTAACTTTGGAAGTAATATCTAGTTTTTGGTAGAGCCAGTAAGTAATAAAAAGTCCTCTTTCCTGGCTTTTGAGGTTTTTTAAGTAGCAAAGAATAACAAGACAAGTAGATGTTATAATTAATAAGTTATATAATTAGTGTGACATTATGTTAATTCGCTACTTATTTATTACAGTGCTGTCAACAAAGACTAAACTTTTAATTTAGCTATCCGACACGTCGTCTTATCAGAAGGTGATGAAACAGGCTCTTTGAGTTTATCTTAGTAGTGAAGATTGCTTTCAAATAGAATGGCAACCCTCTTGTACATAGGGCGGTACCTACCCCTCGTGGAATCCATTTACTAAAATCGAATCCGTACCCACATGAAAAGGGTGAGTTTTACGCACCGAACATATTTTAGATGAGCAGATTTTATCATAGATGGCAATAGTTTCGCCTATAGTGCTGCCACCTATTACAACACGAATAGATACGCTACGTTACCAAATCTACGAAGCCACGAAGCTTTACACTATGCCTTAATATTATAGATATGACACAGATGTCGCCTGTGTTGAAGTGAGAAAAAACCAAAAATCCAAAAACAAAAACACTACTATTTTATTCATTTGTTAAATTAAATTTTAAAACCTACCTTCATCTAGGACTAAATTTGAAATTGCTGAATATTAAAATGTTAATTAAAAATTTAATACCTATCTATAATTCATATCAATATATTAGGTACCTACGTTATATTAAACGTATTGTTAATATAAATGGCTCGTTTATATTTCGTCATTTATTTTAGTACGATAGCTCTTGTTTTTTACCTATGTTCATGACTCACCCCTTAGTAATATTTTTTCCGAGTAAAGTGACTCACTTGTTTGGTTCTTATAAAAACTAATTTAAAACACTACCACTTCATGAAGTAGGAAGGTACATTATTGATGAATTTGTGAATTGCGCAATGGATTTATTAGAAGAAATATGATAATATAAAAAATGCAAAAATCAGGGTAACTCTACCAAAGTTTCAATTCGTTTTTATTGCCTTATACTAGCGGACTCCCGCGGGTCTGTCCAAGTAAATTTCAGGTTTTATAACGTGGAAACCACCGATTTATCCGAGTAGCCTATATTTTAAACCAGGGTATAATCTATCACCATTCAATATTTCAGCCAAATCGGTTCAGTAGTTGCGGCGTGAAAGAGTAACGAACATCTAAACTCAAACTTTTACAATTGTAATATTGATAAGATGATTTAAGGGGACAGTAAGTGACAATTGAATGAATGAATCACTTCAACTACAATTTACATATTAGAAAATAATATCGCTAACTAGCAACGAAGTTTACAGGGGTGAAAAGTACAGAGAAAGTAAACGTGACAGTCAGTTCGGTTTTATTATTTACGAAACTTGTCTTTCTACTGTATTTTCTATTGTCGGCAAAGTTGGTGCATAATCATTCATGGATTAAGATGACGACAATGGGCGACCGGCAAGCTCGTCAGATTTGACAAGTCAGCAAGGGGACTTCCTTATGCGTTGAGGGTAGAAACTTAGAAAGCACCGCATTTTAAATTTTGCCTTAGTTTTAGCTTTAGTGGCGTTAGACCACTAGATACCATTATTATTACTTACCTAGGTACAAGCTAACTTACCTGTGGTTCAATCGGAAACTTGATTGATATTTCCTTATTCCTTGTCTACTTAATGAATGGAACCTTCGTACAAAGTTTTAAATCTTTTAGGGCATTTTTTTGGCCAATTTCTCGACTGCCTCAATATTGTTGGTTTGCTGTTATCTTCGGACACCCATAAGAAGTCTGTTGCTTTCTCTCAGGCATCTAATAATATATCAATCTTGCATCTCATGTCACAATGGTTGGTATATACAGCATTTGAATGTTCGTGATTGTAATTTAACAAAATTTTTACTAGTCCGTTTTTGGGGTTTGAAATGTTGATGTAAGAAATTTTTAATTTGTTTCTATCCCTTTTCCTTATTATGCCATAAATATTAAGTATTATACTTTAGTATTATTAATACAAATTTTTTTAAGCAAGTTTGAATGATAATTAATATTAATAGCAGTGGAAATAACTAACTGCTCTTATCTTCACATGGATAAAGTGTGAATCAAATGAAAGTTCGTCATGCCTCACGAAGTTAATTAATGTCGTGGTTTTTCTACAGTCATTTGTTTTTTCCATACATTTTTGTCGACTAGCGACTAGCGTTAACGCCAAACGCTTAAGTGACATTGTCTAGCCCTGCTGATAAAAGATATTGAAAGTTGATAATAATTATTTAGAAGCTGGGTGACAGGCATGTGGTATGTGGATGGGTGGTTTAAACCGAATTCCTAAATTTTTTTAATAGTTTTCTATGATAACTAATAGCAATGTCGTACATGATACTTTTTTTTTATATGGTAGTGAAAAACCGTATCAAAAAATAAAAGCTTGTACAGTAAAATAAGCTTTTTCGTTCGATGGATAAAAGTTGCACCTTTGACATTATCTAATCTGTGCCATGAATATGGCTAAGGTAAGTGTATTTATGTGTGTAAAATAGAGCGAAACATAATGCGTACTTTTGGTGGGAAAAACTTTATCATTAGCATATTGAATAAAATTTAACTTAGCGTCGATGTTAACTTTATCGGTTTAATTTATAAAACATCATTGGCACCAAATCACTCAGCTTGTGGTTGTTCTATGATAATTAGAAATAGATATATTCTAAATAGCGACGATTATGAACAAATGCTTGATAATGACATTTGGTTGTGCAACTCTAAATATCGATTGATAAACGTTGCGTAGTTATACATAAAACAACCCGCATTCCATTATTCATTAGTTTATAGTTACAAGTTACGATTTATAATTTTTATTCTTTACTCTCAGATTTATATTAAGAGGATACACTGGATTTATTTTTGTTGTATATGATTATTACCGACACATTAAAATTGAGATTTTGGACTCTTGGGACTTTTGGGAAATTTTATCCAATCGTATTTCTGATTTTAGATTGAAGACTTAGATACTCGAGACGTTTAAAATTGAGAGTAATTATTTTCCTTACAGCTTTTAAACTGCAGGTCACTAAGAATCGCTCAAATAGCCGTGTACGCCGTTAATGCTGAATTTCACATCTATACATAATATGATAAATATTTTTTTAAGTGGTTGTATGTATGTATTGTGTCAGGTGTAATAAGATTAATGCAAACCTTTTAATTAAAACGCAACCTTTGTAGTTTGTTCAGAATCAACAACTAAATTAGTTCAGTAAATTATAATATCGTAGCAATTTCCGCATAATAGAAAATTACTCGAGACAATTGATTAACATCGCAAATCATTTGATTACTTCCGACACGATTTTCTTAAATTCCATCTCCAAAGTTCATATACTTAGCTAGAATCTATCACTTACAAATTTAATTTTTTTAATTTATCCGAGCTACAGCCTACAGCCAGGGCTGGGCAAAATACATGCTTTGCTTTAATTGAGATACAAATTACAAAATACTGTATCGCAAGTAATTAAAATACGAAATACAAAATACCTTGAAGTAAGATAGTTGAAATATAAAATACAAAATACAGTAATTTAGCTATTTTTAATTGAAATACAAATTACAAAATACTTAAGTAATCTAGTAAGTTTAGGAATGTAGTTCGACTATCGACTAATTTTTTGTGAGGTTACTCAAAGTCACGTCAAACTCGGTCTGACTGAAACTATGAGCATCATCACCGGTAGAGAATATTATAGTCTTTGATCATCACTGATTTGAAATGACAATTTTACGAAATAGCACCCCAGGTGCAGTGCTACCAACTCTAGCTAGCTGCTGTACTATCTACACTCTCACCTAGCATTCACACTCACGATCTTTATATGAAGGAAAAAATGTATTTTGTGAAATTGTATTTTGAAGCCTCAAGTATTTGAAATACCTAATACAAAATACCTCGGCGTCAGGTATTTGAAATACGAATTACAAATTTCATTTTAAGCAAGCAGTTGAAATACAAATACCAAATACGTATTTGTATTTTAATTAAGTATTTCAATTACAAGTAATTCAAATACTGCCCAACCCTGCCTACAGCCGTATTCTTGGTGCTTAATCAGTAACTATACTGGAACAATAATAGGGGTGGAAAATAAGCTGAACCGAAAAAGTGATGCTCTAAAATACTATCAAGACAGGATCAGTAATTGGACTGGAAGAAAATACTGTGTCCGAGGGTTGTAAAAAATCAGAGATCCTTGCAGTCGAAGCTATGGGTTAGTTTGTCATTAAATCGTAATAAATAGTTATCACATTATTATAAAACTCACTGTAGCGATAAGCGAACGGAAGGAAAATATGAAAGTGCTCTGAGATAATCTAATTTAGGGCAGACTGGCATCCTTACTTCAATACTTTGTAAGGTTTTGGTTAGGCCTTGAAAATGCACGGTTTATTGCATTCCTCCTATTAATATTTTCATCTTGATATTAAAGTTATTTATAAAAGTACCAGGATTGCTATCGCATGGCTCTTCAACGATATATTAAGGCCTAAACGCCTGTTTACCATTGATACGCGCCCACGTACTAAGTCCATCTTTATGGAAGATAACATGAGCGCTTTACCTGAAAGTACTCAGATTTCGTAGCGCTTAAAAGCTCACAAGAAGCTCACCTGGCAGACTTTTCACAATAACTTGTTAATTTGTTTCACTCGCTTTTGATTCAACATTGCTAACAGTGATCAAGGCAGACCTTAATTGAAAATTCGACTCTACGTGGGCCCGTAGTGTATGGTATCTATATTTTCAAAGTACGGAAAGTTTGATGCTCCCTGTTGGTACGATTCACTTTGAACGCATGGATAACAGATAAGTGATAAGCGTTCACATTCTCAGGCGAGGAGTGGGTTTACCGTGAACCGCACTCCACGCTCGTTCGTCATCGACAAGTGAGTAGCGACATATTTCGAGTTGGTTGGGGTAAAACAGCCGGCGCTTTCTGGCGGCGCACACGTTCCGTTAGCTTCTCTATTTTAAAAACGACTTGCTTCGCTATATCCGGGACGGGAAGGGACGAAGCCGACAACCACATCGCCGTTCGTGACGACTCCACAACTGCCATTCATTTTCGATGCAGTCGACCTGCGTACGCGTCGCCAGCCGCTCCGCGCGCACGCGCATGCATCCCACGAGTTTGGACAGTTGATAAACTCATTATAATATAAAACACGCAGTTGTAAATGTCAAATGGACTGCGAATAAAGTGTCGTTTGTTTACGCGGAGGATGGATGCTACGCAGAGGTGATATCAGTGGCGCAAGTTGAGATATTTTAGATAATATGAGCGGGAAGGAAGGCGGAAGTGCAGTTCCGTCTTCGAGTAAGTATTAACAGATACTTTGAATTATTTATAAATATTTTTTTTTAATTTGTTGAGTTGCGAGTTTTTATGTGGTTTGTTTATCGCTGCTCGCACGTGTTCGAGGTGCCTGCATACAAAAGCTATATCGTGAATTGGAAGTCGTGCCCTTATCGAGCGGATGTGTGACTCGGAGGGCCTGGGAAGCTAAATAATCGTAGAAATGGTTTACATCATTGAATTTATTTGAATTGAGGTTAATAGTCGCGTTCATTGATGTCGCACATATGCGTACCATGTTTACTTCGTGTAGGTAGGTATGCGTAATCAACAACAAATGTAATTATCTCATTTTAAGTGCGTTGTAGTTTTATATTCATTTTTATAATAAACACGATTATATATTTTATAATTTACGTACAATTTAAATGACACATTCGATTACTATCATCAAAATCGTTTGTTTGTTTCCTCATATATTTAATGTATCGAAAAAAACAACCCTTAGGGTTGTTTTTTTACAACTCTATGGGTTGTTTCTTATACAACTTACCTACTTAGTCCTTGTTAAGCATTTCCTAAATTTTCTTGAATTTAACACATGAATTGACTTTACGGTAGTTTTTCACAAGACGGAATTATTTTGAACGTATTATCAAGCAAGGTATGCATTATGTCGTAAATTGTTTACTATAGTCGTAGGTACCGGCCGTACGATTCCGTTGAACTTACTCGTGCTCGTAGCTTGGTATGCATTAGGAATCCTTGATGGCATTGGAACCTTGGGCCCATCGACATAGAGCCGATATTGCATTGGCGAACGCTATATCCATTAATTTGTCGGAGTTCAAAGCTGCGGTGTCGGGTGTGCGTTTTAGGCCGACTGCATTTTGAAGGACTGTAATCTCCTTTCCCCACCACTCCGCGTGTTTTTGTCGTTTACATACCAAACCAGTAGTGAGGAGCGTAGAGCTCCTCTATCGATATTTCGAGCAGGTTGTAACTCAGCATTCTTAATAGTCAAGACTGGGAAGTTCCCAATTGCATCATTGACATCGAGTGCCATTGAAATTCAGTGAGCCGCCATACTAATGATCAGAAAGGCGCTACGGCGTTGCAAACAAATGTAAATCATGGGCGTGGTTTTTCCAAAATAAATTGTTATTCATAGAGAGTGGCAGAAGAAATACCTATTTGGAATGTTTAGAAAGTCGATGTTAAGTAACGCTACGTCCCTACGGCAGGGTCCGATCCGTCCAGTCAATTAAGTCTGAATGGTGGTACATTTAACCATCTCTTTCACTCCTAGCCAAAGATCCCTAGCATAAGCGCCACTTGACGATGATTCATGTTTAAATTCCATACCTGCGATTGATAACAGCAAAAAGCAGTGAATGGCACAATATTCTTAAGATCTACTTACAGTTTTTCTATGTTTTCTACCTGTTTTTCTTTTTCGGAACGTGTTCTAACATAACTACATATTTTATTTCCTAAAGCTTGTAATAAGTTGTAAAATACTCTATTTTACGACCACAAGTTATTTTTTATATTAATAAATACATAAGTAGGTACCTACTAGGTAGCCCCAGAATTTTCTTTACGCATGAATGAAAATATGTAAACGTAACGGATTACCTACCTACGTTCTAAAGTTCTTAACCATGTGCATTCCTATTTAAATAAATTCCTATTCAATGCGTGTCAATCGAAACTGTTGTGTGTGATCATATTTAAACAGATATAAACTAGTAGGTTTATATACGTTTAAATTTATTTCATCACTCACATATTTAAAGGTACTACAATTTACATTTGCAATATTATTTTGTTATTCGCCTTCAGCCTAGCCTATGCAAGCAAATGCACTAGTGACTATAAAACTCAAACTCAAACTCAAAATATATTTATTTCACATAGGCCTAACTTACAAGGCACTTGTAAAACGTCAATATGATATATTTTACAAATTATATATGGTGATAACTACAAGACGACTTAAAACTAAGTTTACGAGGGTTCAAACGCGCCCTGCACTGAGAAGAAGCCTACAACAAACTCAGCCGGGTTTTGTTTTCGGTTATCACCACTTCACAATGCTCTTAAAAACTAGTTGAGCTAGTATAATTAAAATTAAAGCAGGTCACTCCCAAGGATTCGATTCATTTAAATAATCCTTAACACTATAGTAAGCTTTATTAACAAGTTTTATTAAAAAATACCCAAATCGCTTCAAGTAAGTATACTAGCAAAATTTGAAGAGTTCCCTCGATTTCACCAAGATCCCATGATCAGAACCTTACCTGATGACCATAGGACAACCTGGAAAATATTACTCTTTCAAACAATAGCCAAATCGCTTTAAGTGTCTTTATAAACTTTAAAGAGTTCCCTCGATTTCTCTAGGATCCCATCATCGGATCTCGACCTGACGACAATGGGACCAACTGGGAAGTAATAACCCTTTCAAACAAAAAAGAATTTTCCAAATCGGTTTGCCCGTCTTCTAGTAATCCGTGAACATACATAAAAAAATAAAGATTCCGACAAATTGAGAACCTTTTTTTTAAAGTCGGTTAAAACACAATTTCGGCATCCTGTTACTCGACTTTCGAAGTAGTTTAAAGAGAACGCTGAACCAACAATAAGCCAGGAATGTCAAGATAACTTCCTCATGTTTCGTCTATAAGTACCTAAATAAAGATTGTGGAAGCTGTAGCGCTATTTTTAGGAGTGAATAATTTTTATCAAAATATATCCATGCCCCTTTTCCCCTTTACAAAACGATTTGTTTCGCTTTTGTTCCAAAATAAATGAGTCGGGATTAAGAAGTCCGAAATAGGTTTAGTTTAGTTACTCGTAAGTTACTACAGAAAATAACAGTAACTCTCGTAATGAAAGTTTGTTATAATTTTTAAATATGCAGCAGTGCTATCGGTGCTGTTTTGATTGAATGTTCACTGATTTTTTTCCTTCCCCGAGTTAAATATTTTTTATGTCAGAACTTTACAGAATATGGCCTATCTGACTTCAGTAGGTATGATCAAGTCAAATGACCGTGATAATATGTGCACATAAAAACTAAATTTTCATAGATGGATTTTTGTATTTCATTTTTGGTTGTAAAACCCTAAAGAATAATTATCAGTAATCGGTCAAGAAAAAGCAAAGCTATAGTGTTGCAAAGCTTCATTTAAAATATCACCCGTGAGAGAAACTTTGAAATCACTGCAACTGAAATTTCAGTCGTGTGCTATCTTATTAAATGAAAATATGCATGCATGCTTTTGAGGTTTCTAAGTGTATGAGGAATTCCTAAGTGTATGATGTAGACGCGGGCAGGTCGGGCGTCGACTCTTGCGCCGCGCGCCGAGTAAACAGATGCACGACTCCGTTGCGCCTGCGCTGCGTAGCGCTGCGCTATGTCGTTGCACTTGCCCTATATTCACAACTGCATTTTGCCCATTCATTTTACATATAAAGGATCAGCACTTAGTGAGGTCATGCATTTTTAGGCTCCGCCCTGAAGCATCATTTTTAGGGTTCCGTAGCCGAATGGCAAAAAACGGAACCCTTATAGATTCGTCATGTCTGTCTGTCCGTCTGTCCGTCTGTCCGTCTGTCCGTCCGTATGTCACAGCCACTTTTTTCCGAAACTATAAGAGCTATACTGTTGAAACTTGGTAAGTAGATGTATTCTGTGAACCGCATTAAGGTTTTCACACAAAATTAAAAAAAAGTAATAAATTTTGGGGGTGCCCCCATACTTAGAACTGAAACTCAAAAATTTTTTTTTCATCAAACCCATATGTGTGGGGTATCTATGGATAGGTCTTCAAAAATGATACTAAGGTTTCTAATATCATTTTTTTCTAAAATGAATAGCTTGCGCGAGAGACACTTCCAAAGTGGTAAAATGTGTGTCCCCCCCCCTGTAACTTCTAAAATAAGAGTATGATAAAACTAAAAAAAATACATGATGTACATTACCATGCAAACTTCCACCGAAAATTGGTTTGAACGAGATCTAATAGTTAAGTAGTTTTTTGATATTTACAATAAAACCTCTAAAAACAAAGTTAGTTTTGCGGTTCGATAAGAAAAGTGGTTTTTATGGTTTTATTCCTCCGGTTGTAGTACGGAACCCTCAGTGCGCGAGTCCGACTCGCACTTGACAGGTTTTTTTTTAATTTGTCAAAACTGTAAAATGGCGCTAATGTAAGCGACAACACCATGTGCTGTCGGCGGTACCGAAATGTGGCAATAACGACGCCATATTTGAAGAATTTTTGTCTTCAACATTTGTCATATACTTCTCGTCTTCTTCATCATTAATTTTCCCCCATTATTGCCCCATTAAGTTTCTTAAAATTAACATTTTTTATTTTTCAGGGATAAAAAGTATCTTAAAACGCTCCTTGTTTATGTAATCTCCTGTATGTTATCCTTTCAGTCGAAATTCAGTCTTTATTCGCGTATTTTATTCTTCGGTACACCGTATAAAATCTCCCGCACATATAAGGTGCAAAACATTTAAAAAAAAATGGATCAAGATTATTATTCCGTATTGTATTTGGCGGTTTTCTATTCTCTTCAGCTTACACGTATATCTTAAACTAGGTTTACTTTTCTGAAAAACTAATCTTTATAGCTCTTTGCCTTTGATAAAAGGCATAATAATTTATAATACATATCTACAACGAAACCGATACACATAACTACGGCTTTAGATACGTCAAACGTTATTTATTTAAATATTTATTAATACGTTTTAAAACAGCTACCCTAGCATATTAAAAGTATTGCGGATTGACCTTTTAGAACACCTGGTTTAATCACCGAAAGCTTTGGTCGCCCTACAAACCATAGGCAAGTACTTTTTATAATATAATGACGATTAACGTCTATGTTCGTCCTACGCTTTATTTTTTTTTCATCCATTACCCATAGCCATTATATTTCTAGAAGTAGGTACCAGTCTACATTGAATGACATGAATGAACTTAGTCTTTGTTATACACTTAAATTGAGACCACCATATTAATTTTGAGGAAGCATGTCAGTCTCTTTAGAATGAATACACGAGTGCTTTTTAGTTCGGAATGTTGTACACAAATATACTAATCCTTTGAGTCCATTACGTTAATACGATATTGGAGCGTATTCATTCATACTTAGATTTCATTCAAGTTCAAAATGGACATGATAGAAAAATTGGAAGTTGGTTAATATAGGAATTGGGAACCTAAATAACCACCAGTGCAGTAGTTTCTCATTTAGGTACAAAAAAATAGCTATTTCTTTTAAGAGGGGCTAAAATGTTTTCTTGTTCTTGGAAGGCTTTAAAGCGAAATAAAGGATTCTAAAGTAGAATCCTTAGCGTGGCGAGAAATTCAATATTCGATGCCCGAGAACAAAATATTTTGGCCCCGAGTGAAACGCACTAGAAATTCTTAAGTTAAGACTACTAATATTTTACTAGCGTGTTAATTATGAAAATAGCGCAAATGAAAAAAAAATGCATGACACGAATGTAAACCAATCAGATGAGTGAAAGCGCAAACTCCCAAAAGAAGAAAATAATATTTTGCGCTTGTTATCCTCTGAAGCCCATTTTCATTTTAGGAACAGGTACGAGTATGATAGGTACCTATGATATAAGTATTTCTGGGTGGTCATAAATGAAAATAACCACTCAGAAGGATGGCGGGGCCTGCAAGGTGCCTCTTCGTCACCTAAATTATCCAAGTCGGGGTGCCCTAATAAGTCCCGAGCTCGCTTCGCTCGCTCTGCATCCCTAGTTTTATCCAACAGGGAATGGCTGAAACTAGTTGTAGCCGGCATTTTAATAAAAATTTCGTGTCAAAATAGTAAACATTATTATAATATTGTTTCCTTTTTCATTTCTTTCTACATTTTTAGCCAAGGGCCTACAGTTACACTTAAGTTTAGCCGGCTAATCTTAAGTTTATGTTCACACCCACCTTTAGCCGTAACATATATACTGAAACAATATTAAAATCATTTGACAATTGAACACGTAAACCATAAAAACTAAGTTACATAATAAAGATAGGCGTGTTCAAAATAGGTACGCAAACATCCCTAAATTGCAAGGTACATTAAAAAATGCACGTGAGGAAATATTATTACTTGAAATGAATGTTAATGCCCTATTATCAACGTAAAGGAACGTGGAATAATAAAATATTGAGTACCCACGAGTATCGGCTGCGGTGCGGTTGATTCTTGACGACAAGTCATGGGGCGAGCGGCAAGGTGCAGTGTTACGGCAATGAATGAAGAGGCACCAGAAACGCAACCTAAATACCGCGCATTCTTCGAGTCCCCGCCGACGACGCCGGCACGTGTGTTGCCGCTTTTACCTACCGCCGCTACTGCCCGAAATAATATGCTTAGCTTACCGGCCGTAGGTACCCGTAGCCCTGCCTAACATACCAACGTACACAAACATTAATTGTTGATCCAGCGAGCAAATAGCGCTGTAGCTAGCATTCGATTTGCTTGCTCCAACTCTACATGCTTTGGAATTTATTCTAACTTGAAAAGTTTCGTTACAACTTTCGTACCTCTGCTTAGGATTTCAAGTTGCTAAGTATAAGTTTTGGTGAGTGATTGCTGATTAGTCATCGGATGTGTGTCATTGAGTTCCTGTTATATCGGAAATCATTCGAATTCTTCTAAATGATTAATGTTACCAACCTTTGTAGATTACTCATCGTTTCAGGTTTATTTTTACCCACGACGGAACGGAGTACGGGTATATGCGTTTAGGGTGAGAGACCGTTTGTACATTACTCTGTTAAAAAGATTTTATGTTTGTTTGTATGTTAAATTGTTCACAAAAACCAATAATGCAAAAATATTTTTGTTTGTTTGTTTGTGTGTTTGTTTGTTTGTTTGTTTGTTTGTTTGTTTGTGCACATCAATGTTCCCATTTATTTCAAAAACGGCTTGACCGATTTAGATGCGGTTTTCTGTATAATGTTTGGTGTTCAGCGGCAATGGTTCTTAGATAGTTGTTACGAACATCGATCACCAGGGGGCGCTATAAAATACATTTATATTGCAAACGAATGTTCCCATTTATTTCAAAAATGGCTTGACCGATTTAGATGCAGTTTTCTGTATAATGTTTGATATTAATTGACGATGGTTCTTAGATAGTTGTTACGAACATCGATCACCAGGGGGCGCCATTAAAAACATTTACAGTGCAAACGAATGTTCTCAATTATTACAAAAACGACTGAACTAATTTGGATACAGTTTTGTATAAAATATTAGTGAGTCATTGGCAATGGTTCGTAGACAATTGTTCTTGTGATTGAACAGCAGGGGGCGCCACAATAAACGTCTCTTTATGACTTGGAAGGGATGATGCCTTCAAACGCTGCTAGAGGAGCTAATGGCTAGTTTGAAGATTAATTTTCATTTTTTAATAATAATATAATTTAAATTACATTAACATATTAATCGAAAAACTATAAAACTAGTGAAAAATTAAAAAAATTTAAAACACCTACGACTTTTGCAGACTTGTAATTGAAAAAGGATTAAATAATTTTTTTGAAACTCCCCGACTAAAGGAAAGTAAGAACTAAGAACCTATCAGTATAATTACAAATCCAAGAAAATCCGTCGGAGCTGCCATTGCTATTTTCGTTTCCAATATCAATTAATGTAATTAGTAAGTATTGATAAACTGCCGGTATATGAGAAGTATCAAGAAGTTCAATTAGTCATCGACTGGTAAACAGCACCATGAACACGGTCAGGCAGGAGTCACAGCAGCTCCGGCGGATTTTCTTGGATTTGTAATTATACTGATAGGTTCTTAGTTCTTTCTTTCCTTTAGTCGGGGAGTTTCAAAAAAATTATTTAATCCTTTTTCAATTACAAGTCTGCAAAAGTCGTGGGTGTTTTAAATTTTTTTAATTTTTCACTTGTAACTGTAGTTCTCTGTAGATATAAAACTTGTAAGTGTTAATAATAATTATGTTAAAACTTGTGATTGCGTGGTGCGCGTATTGGTATTATTAAACCCTTCCAAATAAGGTCTTCAACCTTAACAGCTATAGTGATATCCACACATAAAAAGGATAGTTCATTCTTTCATTCGGTTCCCACGTTATTTTTTGTTAAGCAGCCGATAAGGGGGATAGTATACCCTTTCTTAGTCCTATAAACGATCGTTGGCCCTCATATATTGCTAATAGATATCCGAATGGTAAAATATCCGAATGTTTATGCATTTAAAAGAGGGGACGAACCACTTAATGAAATTACACAACTGGTTGAATGTTCCGTTTTTGGAATTCAATTTACAACTTTCTCTTCTAAGTTCCTTCAGGTGTCTTTAATTAATTAGAAGGTACTTAAGTTATTTTTAAGTAACATAGATGAGGTCAGCGATAATATATAAAATGGAGTATTTTTCATGCAACTGTTCCATATCATCTGCCTATCGATGTTGCACAACATTTAACCATGGATACCCTTATTCTCCCGTCACTTTTCTTTCATCGAAGTGAAAGACATCATGCACAAGCTACTTTGAATTCTGTGGCACAAGGTGCTTTCATCATTCTGATACATTTGTCTAAGGTTTGGAAGATCTTCTGAGATCTATAATAACGGACAGTTACGAACTAATCTGTTAAACTATAGAGTTCCGTTTTCTTATTTGAGGTATAGTCACGGAATGAGAAGGTTCGTCACCTTAGTGTCGGTTTTCGCTTGCACTATTATTACAAGCCTCCAGTCAACATACCAGTGCAATCGACCAGTGCAGACGAATCAATTTGAAAATCTTTGAACCTTTTCATTCAGTGACTGTACAAGCCCTAAAAATAATGAATAGGCGTCTCCTAGGTAAGCGCATTCCATCTTCGACCACATTGTCACTTTCATCTTAAGAGATTGCGGTCAAGCGCAAGCTTATATACATATTAATAACTAGCAGATACCCGCGGCTTCGCCCGCGTTTATTCCCCTATAGTTTTCCCTATTCTCACGGGAACCATCGATATTTCCGGAATAAAAAGTAACCTTTGTGTTAATTTAGAGCGAAATCTATCTCCATTTTAACTTTCAGCCAAAAATTTTCAATAGTTGCAGCGTGAATGAGTATTTCTCCCGGTGGAATAGTGAAAAACAAATATTCACGCGGGAGAAATAACCATTGATTTTCCCGGGATAAAAAATAGCCTTCTCTATTCTAATTTTCAGCCAAATCAGTTCAGCAATTACGGCGTGAAGGAATATTTTTCCCGCGTGGATATCTGTTTTTCACTGTTCCCGAAGGAACCATGGATTTTTTCGGGATAAAAAGTAGCCTCAGTCCAGGATATAATCTATCTCTGTGAAGGAGTATTGAAGCTTGGTAAAATACGAACTTTGGAGCCCCGTTTCACCCCTTTAGGGGGGGAATTTTGAAAAATCCTTTCTTAATGCACCCCTAGACCTCATAAGGAACCTGTGTGCCAAAATTTGAAATCTCTAGACCCAGCGGTTTGAGCTGTGGGTTGATATGTCAGTGAGTGAGTGAGTCAGTATCTTCTTTGATTTACCATGAAATTTTCCGGGATGAAAAGTAGCCTATGTATTAATCCAGGATAAAATGTATCTCCTTTCCGAATTTCAGTCATATCAGTTCAGTAAGTGCAGCGTAAAGTAGTATTTTTCGCGCTTGAATATCAATTTTTCAGTTTTCCCGCGAAAACCACGGATTTTTCCGGGATAAAAAGTAGCCTTGTTATTAATCCAAGATATCATCTATCACCATTCCAAATTTCAGCCAAATCGGCCTTGTACTTGCGGCGTGAAGATTTTTCTCCGCGTGAATTTCGGTTTTTAACTAATCCCACGGGAACCATGGATTTTCCCGGGATGAAAAGTAGCTTATGTGTTAACCCAAGATGAAATTTATCTCCATTCCAAATTTGAGCCAAATCGGTTTAGTAGTTGCGGCGTGAAGGAGTATTGAAGCTTGGTAAAATACGAACTTTGGAGCCCCGTTTCACCCCTTTAGGGGGGGGGATTTTGAAAAATCCTTTCTTAGTGCACCCCTAGATCTCATAAGGAACCTGTGTGCCAAATTTGAAGTCTCTAGACTCAGCGGTTTGGGCTGTGCGTTGATATGTCAGTCAGTCAGTGTCTTCTTTTATATATCCAGGATAAAATCTATCTCCTTTCCGAATTTCAGTCATATCAGTTCAGTAAGTGCAGCGTAAAGTAGTATTTTTTGCGCTTGAATATCAATTTTTCAGTTTTCCCGCGAAAACCACGGATTTTTCCGGGATAAAAAGTAGCCTTGTTATTAATCCAAGATATCATCTATCACCATTCCAAATTTCAGCCAAATCGGCCTTGTACTTGCGGCGTGAAGATTTTTTTCCGCGTGAATTTCGGTTTTTAACTAATCCCACGGGAACCATGGATTTTCCCGGGATGAAAAGTAGCTTATGTGTTAACCCAAGATGAAATTTATCTCCATTCCAAATTTGAGCCAAATCGGTTTAGTAGTTGCGGCGTGAAGGAGTATTGAAGCTTGGTAAAATACGAACTTTGGAGCCCCGTTTCACCCCTTTAGGGGGGGGGGGATTTTGAAAAATCCTTTCTTAGTGCACCCCTAGATCTCATAAGGAACCTGTGTGCCAAATTTGAAGTCTCTAGACTCAGCGGTTTGGGCTGTGCGTTGATATGTCAGTCAGTCAGTGTCTTCTTTTATATAATTAGATAACACTTCTTTAAAAAAATGTTAAATGAAACAACAAACTTTGTTGTTGTTAGATAATTGTTAACTATTTTTAAACAAAATTAAGGTACCTGCCACATCGTTACGGCTCATGCGGTAACGGTGTAAAATGTTAGTGATGTTCATTAATTGTTAGATACGTTATAGCATAATAAGAGGAAACACAAGTCACAACGCACCTAATTACATTGTCCTATTTAATTGCAGCGATATCGCCGCACGCAACGCGGCATTCATTCACCTCTTTTGTCGATACTGTTCCTACTGTACTACCAAAATGTATTTATTCAGTATGCTCCAATGCTGAGTAATGCAGTCGAGTTTTCTTCACTAACTTTGGATCTTAAGTTTGGTAATTCGTTTATGACAGGGTGTTAGAGTAGCACCGAACACCATCCCCACTAATTGTTCTTAGTGCTTCACGAAATGAATATCAGCTAGAGATTTTTTTTCTGCCTACGGATACATCAAACAGTACGTTAATAGAGTATTTACTTTACATAGAGTATGCAACGTAGGTAGAACAACAAGAAGGCTGACTGGGCGAGGTTGACTGGACCAATGGAGATAGAGGCTTATGGTCACAGTCCATATTTTTTGTCTTTTAGTACACACACAACAAACTTAGAATGCACTTAGGTACAAAGGCAGTAGAAGTTTGTATCTTTCAAAAAGCTTCCATGCGTATTTGGCGGACCCGCCCCTGCATCGTTCGGGCGATTTCATGGGAATTTCAGCTAATACATTCATAAACTTTGTCTACATAGTGAATTGCGTACATCTCTTCAAAATTTCAACATTTTCTCACCAAAAATTTTTCCTGGGCGATGATGACTCAGACTGAATTAATGAGTGAGTCAGGAATCAGAACTTCAGCGGCCTTATCTATAATTATTATGACTTATCCGTGTTTACGCAAATGGAATGAATTTCAAAAATGTATGAGAATCACAGTAGTCTTCGAAGAGTCATATAACGATAATTTTAGCGATCGGATATGTCATATTTTTTGTATTTTCTTCCACTTACTTGCGCGATCCACAAAAGTCATCAAATAGCTAAGGCCGCAGGACTGTTCTTTTTATTTATATAGTAAATAGTTAGACTAGCTGACCTGGCAAACGCTGCTTTGACATATACCTAAATTATTTCTCACTTAGGAGCCTGAAAAACAGTTTACGTCCTATTGTCAGACCTACCGAAAATACACAAAAAATGGTACAAATCAGTACAAATCGGTCAAGCCATTTCGGAGGAATTTTGTTACAAACCACCGATATGAACCTCAAGATGAGCCCATTGTACGCAAACCTTCATACAAGAAAAAAAGTAATGCAATCAGTCAAAATAATCGCTTATACGCCACATTATGTTGGAAACTGACCCTGTGGAAACCCGCGTGCGGACTAATAGTATAAATAGCTTGGACCGCGGTCCATAGACGCTACTGAAGTCAGTTACTTATTGACACCGTTGGTGTCAAATAAAAAGAAATTGACACCAGTAAACTGACGACATTTTTCTACGCAGTCCGCCGGGTCCTGTGTATATGTCTATTATTGACGTATTATTTAACGGCCTAAAAGCGGTATTTAAGCGATTTTGAATGAAGTTTTATTTAAAAACTATAAAGACGATTATTTTCAAATTTAAACGTCATGTATTTTGGGTCTTTAATCTAAAATCGCTAAGAAGCAGAAACACGATTGGATAAAATTTTCTCGATAGAAAGTTCTCCCACAAGTTGCTCCAAAATCTCAGTTTTTCGAGTTTTTATCGGACGCTACATTGGATGTAATTGTAATTTTTGTTTTAAAGTGTCGGTAATAATAATATCCAAAAACGCTAAGAAACAGATTTTTGATAACCAGCTTAGTTTTTGAGTAATTAGGTCCTCCTCCCTCCTTGGTCGTCGTCTTCATTACTGAAGGTCGTGTCCGCACTGCAGTTCCTTCAATATGTTCTTCACCATGTCTCTCCACACGTTACGATCTTCGGCTTTTCTGATGGCTGTTGCGAAAGGAAGGCCTGTGAGTGATTTCACCTGGTCAGACCAGCGGCTAGGTGATCGGCCGCGTGGTCGTTTCCCCTCCACTTTGCCCACAACTATAAGTTTCTCCAGATTATCTGGTAGGCGGCGGGCAATATGACCGAAATAACGAAGAACTTTCTGGTAACAGATTGTCGAGAGCCTGGTGCTAACGTGTAGTTGTTTGAGGATCGAAATGTTCGTTCTTTTGGCTGTCCACGGTATGCGAAGCATCCTCCTCCAACACCACATCTCAAAGGCATCTATTCTTTTTCTATCAGCTGCCCTGATTGTCCATGCCTCGGAGCCATATAGGAAGATTGAGAAGACCAGTCTCTTCTTGGTATTGTTGGAAACCTTTCTGCTCTGCCAGATTTTTAAAAGCTTGGTCATTGCACTCTTCGATATTTGGATGCGTCTTCTGATGTCCTGTTCACTTCCTCCCTTGTTTGATATTAATGACCCGAGATAGACAAACTCCTCCACAAACTTGAGGTCTGAGAGTTCTCCTGACCTGGTCAGTTGGCCCGTTCTGTCGACTACCATAACTTTTGTCTTCGACCGGTTTATGCTAAGCCCAACCAGCTCACTCTCGGCCTCCAGTCTCCGGAACAGTTGTGCAAGCTCATTTTCCGATGATGCAAAGAGCGTTGTGTCATCGGCATAACGCAAGTTGCTGATCTTCACGCCTCCGATAGAAATTCCTCCCTCCCATGCTTCCAGGGTCCTTCTCATGATGTATTCTCCATAAATATTAAAGAGAATAGGAGAGAGGATACATCCTTGCCTTACGCCTTTATGAGGTCTAAAAGGATCAGAGATGACGTCATTGATTCGCACCACGGATTCACCTTCCGAGTACAGACTCCTGATCAACTTAATGAGGTGCTGCTGAGTAATTAGGTAAAAGGTCGTTTTTCTGTTATATTCTTCCGCGACGCTGCATGTCGCACCTACCAAATCTCCGTGAGAGTGAGAAAGACAAAAATAAATTCAATGAATCCCTTGTTGCAGCCTCGGGGAGCGCGAGCGGCGGCGGCGTGACGGGCGTGACGCGGCGCGGCCGCTGCAAATGGTTCAACGTGGCAAAGGGCTGGGGCTTCATCACCCCAGACGATGGCGGACAAGACGTTTTCGTTCATCAGGTACATTATTTTCACATTTATTATTCACATTGAAAGTTGTACTTGCGTAAGAAAGGAGAATGACTAAAGGTAGTATCAAATTTTCTCATGAAGCAAAACCAAATTATTTTAGAAGTCGGTTAAAAATAAAGTAGTGTCTTTTGCATTGGCACTAAGAATTTGTTTTTCATATCCGGAATTTGATTTTACTTTCTGTGCTATGCATTCCTGTCATACAAATTTTATTAAAAAAATTGGTTGTCTGTAAAGTCGGTTTACTGACGATAGTTGAACGTGACAACTTCTTCTTTGTCGCTCGTTCCGCGCTCGCGAGGTAACGCCGGTAATGCCGGATGAGTCATGTTTTTGACGTGACAACGTCTTATAAATCGATAGAGCCGGTTGCACGCACGAAAAAACATGACTCATCCGGCGTTACCTCGCTCATGCGGCGTTACCGGCGTTACCTCGCGAGCGTGGAACGAGCGACAAAGAAAAGGTTGTCACGTTCAACTATCGTCAGTAAACCGACTTTACAGGCAACCAATTTTTTTCGTGCGTGCAACCGGCTCTATCGAATTATAAGACGTTGTCACATCAAAAGTACAACAGCTTGTTTATTTGCGTATAGCTTTGGAATCCGGATGTTAATTAAAAAATAATAATTCTAGGAGTTAATTTGGAGACTAGGATAAACTAGGATCTAAGATACTACGATAAACTAAATTAACTTTAAATTTGGCGGGCAGTGCTAAGTCACCTAAAAGGCGTAGAAGAGATTTTTCATTTTCGCAAAACCTTACGAGCTTCTCACGTGTATCATCTTAAAATATCACGTTACTTAGTAAAATATCCATTGAGAAAACGCGCTTCGTATCTAGCCGTCGCGACCCTGATAGCGTTCTTATTTGTTTGTTTAGCTTATCAAGTCCGGATGTTTTTTTGTTATACACCAATAAAATAGGTACTTCGGCCCAATGCAACATAAAAATTGATATTAGGCCAAATCTACGTTATTGGTTGTTATTGATAAGCCCTCCGTACCCCGTTTTCTCGGCGTACACGTTTATTAACGTTCATTTATTTCGTTAGTAATAGAGGCTTTATTTGTATCAATGAAAGTTGTACATAAAATTAACTTAAGTTAAACATTTAATAACAATTCGTTAGTGAATTTTAGTGTTTTCACCAATTAAATATTAACTTTTCAAATAAATAAATTACACATATAAATAAGTTTAACAATCTAAAAATCTGAAATAATTATAATTAATAGAAATTGATGTAGGTTTAAGAGATAAAAAAAACTTTCTATCTAGTATAATTTCTTTTAGTATTAATTGTAAACCTCAAAAAACAAAATTAAGTTTGCGGTTCGATAACAAAAGTCTTATAGTTATGATTGAATTTATTATTTTAATATAGTTCCATAAGCGTACCAAAAAAAAAATCGTAGAAACAGAAAAGATAGTCATTTAGGCTGTGCAGGATAACGTCCAAACCCTTGGACATAAAAGCCATAATTTTGCACAGAAGTTCCCTTTATAATATATGTAGATGAGGAATAAGGATGGATTATTCCACTCGAAAATTAATTGATACTGTATGAAGATACAGTATCAATAAATATTGTTTTAATTTTCATGAGTAAAGCAGGTGAGTTAGCTAGTATGATCTACAAAACGGCAGTCATTTAACTATGTAACTCTTACAACAAAGCTTTACAACACTGCTTGGGTTGCAAGCAGACTAATCCAATATTGCATCTTGTCTAAAGTAAATTGCCAATTAACTAACTCGCGTGCAATATCTATTCCTACTTTGGTTTTGGGGTTTGGGGTTGTAAGAAAAAAAATCTGTGAATTGAATAGCAGATAAGTCAGTGGTTCACACTTCTGTTATCTTATTTGATCGGGGTCTTTGGTCGGGGGTTCGATTCCTGAACATCTGATGATTCTCTTCTAAATTATGTACATTTAGGGAAGTAAATATCACTTGTTTACCATATAAAAATTTATATTAATCACACTAATAAAATAAAGGTGAAATTATGTTTGTACGTTTGACCAGCCACATTCCAGAATATCTAATATTTATATAGATATTACACCCTGGAAAATGGTTTATTTTTTATTCTTAATAAGTTCCGTAAACGTGAACAGGTTAGATGAGCTAAAAATAGGTATAGTCATGGTATTAGCTTCCTTAAAGGTAGATAATGTTTAAATTAAAGGTTATGAAAGGAGCGGGAACTGGGGTGTAATTGCGAGAAACGTATTCGTCGTTATCGTAAACGTTAGCAAATTCTGTCCCCCATTGACTGACGTAAATCAGGGAACCAATCAGCGGGCAGAATTTGTAAACGATTACGTTTTTCTTACACAATCTAGGGGCAGGAACTAGATTGATACTTGTGTGATATAAAAATTGAAAGCCACCTGATCTTACTTAGTGTTGAAATTTGATTTATTTCAGAGCGTTATTCAAATGCCTGGATTCCGATCGCTCGGTGACGAAGAGCTGGTGGAGTTTGAGTGCAAGGAGTCCGACAAGGGGCTGGAAGCGACGCGTGTGTCGGGGCCGTCTTCAGTGGACTGCCAGGGCTCCCATCGACGACCCCTGTCCAAGAAACGATTCAGAAAGATACGGTATGTAGAGAAACACGTACGCTCTCGAATTTAATAAAACACTTGGCAATCAGTTGCCACGGTATGGGCACTCAGGAGATCGGCGTGGAGTCGGCAGGAGTAGGTGTAATGTATTTACGAGTGTATATTACGGAAGATCACCCACCACTATCTAGCCAGTGCCTTACGCGGCAGAATGTTGCTGTGTGCCGGCAGCACAGGTTAGTGCTCGCTGGCCGGCAGTGCAGCGAGACCTTAAATATCGGCAGCAGATTTTTTTACAACTAGTATTTATTGATAAACTACACACTGAAACAAGCAGCAATTGTCGCAAAATTGAGGTTTTATGAGTTTCCAAAAAAAACTCTTGAAATTTTACTGCAACAATTTGGGGAACACCCTTCCCCCCTCTGTCAGTCTATCTGTCTATCTTCTTGGTTGTCATGATCATACTAAATAGCAGGTGTTTCCTGCTTTTATGAACAGCCTCGATCTCTAACGCCACTTTTGATTGCTACCGTATCTGATATGATTTTCTCTTTGAAAGCGCTCGCGAAGAGTCATTTCAGTCAGAAAATGTCTATGTCTATGTCAGAGTAGGTTGACAAAGTTTTGTTGTTTCTGGATGCCGCAAAAGGAAAGCAGTTACGAGTAGGTTCTGCTATCCCTTTGTGCCTGTTTTCCAAGCCAGGAGGTGCAAGGTCCATTCCATCTACCTCTTATGACGTTAGATAATGCTATAAGACCCTGTAGAGTGTAGACCGTTCATAAATCTACAGCCAGCGCGCCAAACGGAAACATTGTAAACTTTTTTTAGTGGTTGTCCATAGATGACTCTGGGTGTTGATATATGGACGAACAGTTCGTTTATGCGAAGCAAATCGACTCAAAAATTGTTCAAAATCTGTACTAACCTTACTGAAATGCTTTTTGCTTTTTTCCAGTTGCTACAACTGTGGGGAGTTTGCAAATCACATAGCCGCCAAGTGTAGTATGGGGCCACAACCAAAGAGATGCCACAATTGTAAGAGCGAGGGTCACCTAATCGCTGACTGTCCTGTAAAGGTAAAAAAATATGTAAATGAAATAGAAGATTAAAAAAAGGAAACCTGTTTTCAATTGTTGTATTATAACTTTTTATTTGCATAGACTTAAGGGTTAAAAATAAGATGTTTTGGGAAAAGTGGCTGATGCAATCTGTATAATACTTTGGTTCTAAATTACGAGCCGTTATGAACTTCTTCTCTCATCCGTTCGAAAAAGCTATGTTTAGTTGTTGTCATTTCGAAATTTAAACATGCTGACCTTTCCCTCCGTTTTCACGTTTTTATAAAAATAAGAAGTGATTAGGAAATATTTTATAATAGATAGTTTCACATGAGTATTTATAATAGAGAGTCACCTCTAAGTTCTGAATTTTTTTTTAAAGATGTACGTATATGAAATATCTGAGGGCATTGTCATTAAAATTTGGCTATAGCGGGTTCAACAGTTAATTTATCAGCTAGTTTCAAAATATTTCATAATATCTAACGACGCGGAAATTATGTTTAAGGTCGAGAAGAAAAAGGATGATTCGCAGTCAAAGAACTCGGGCAGTTCCCAAGCCAGCCCGCAGAGCAGCACCCAGTAGCAGGATCTAATGATATCGCTTTGTATCCTTCATAATTATTGGTTATTCCACTGACTTCTTTCATTACAAACATGCAATGGTCTTTTTTAGGATTAAGACTTCCGTGAGTGGAACACATTATTAGAGGGAAAAACGATTTAAACTCACGTGCGTTTTGTCAGGTCCGCCCGATCAGTTTCGGACCCGTCCGGAGTCCTTTTTCATGGAACGATGATCAGTCACCTACAGTGTGATACGAGCGTTGCTACGCGTTAACAGCGTAGAAGCCGTAAAAGCGATTTCGAATGAAGTTTTATTTAAAAACTAGGTATAAAGACAATTAAGTTCTTTTAAATGTAAACGTCATGTATTTTGGGTCTTTAATCTAAAATCGCTTAGAAGCAGAAACACGATTGGATAAAATTTTCTCGAAAGAAAGTTCTCCCAAAAGGTGCCCCAAAATCTATTTTTCTAATTTTAATTGGAAACTAAAATTGATGTAATTGTAATTTTTGTTTAATGTGTCTGTAATAATAATATCCAAAAACGCTTAGAAACAGATTTTTGATAACTGGCTTAGTTTTGCGAGAGTGAGAAAGACAAAAATGAATTCAATAAATCCGTTTGACACGGTCCATGAAGAAGAACTCCGAATGTGTCCGAAACTGCGGGCGGACCTGACAAAAAGCGCGTGAGTATAAACCGTTTTTTCCTCTAATAACATGCAATGGTCATTAAGCTTTTCAATGTCCAAAAGCTCAATGATGTAAGATGGCGAATAATAATTAGTAACGAACGGAATAATAACTTTAGTGTAACTTTTAACGTGTCTACCTCATTTTTGTATCGCTTAAGGACCAGTGTTATACATATTTTGTTAAGAACAAGACTGATCATAACAAAACCGTAAAGTACAAAACTACTTTTAGATTTTATGTTTTAAGTCTGCAAACATAGTACAAATTATATGTGTTCAAGTGTTTGTGCCCTTTATTATTAGTTATTACATAATACCCAAAGTTGTGTGTGTTTGTATAATTATAATTTGTTACTATAGCCTTTAAAGACTACCCTAAAGTTATAATTATTTAGTTTAAAGTTAATTTAAAAGTAAGAGTTTATTCTGGCTATGAACTATGAACCTATTGTAATCGTAAGATCGTATTGAAACGTAAAGCGACCTAAGACTGCATGGCGACATTACATTGAGTATCTAATCAAAAATATATGCTTCTGATATTTTATTGTATACCGCTACTGCGTCATCAAACTTGTTTTTAATTATTTACACAATATCAAATAGATCTGCTAACACTCTTACAATAAGGTTTGAATTTAATATAGATTTTTTTTAATTTTTGTGTAAGCAAACTTAAATATAAGTCTATCTTCAATGACTTTTAAGTTATAATGTGTATCTATTTATATGCATCCATTTATTAAATAACAATAAAGTGCAACTTGATGTGCCAAAGCCGAGAAAAGTAAATTGCAATAATAATTAATTTAATTAAGAAAGTAGAAATATGTCAATTAAGTACTTATGTCATTCCGTACACAAGAAACCTCGCTATTGATCAAATTAATTGCGAGCCAAATATTAGGTCCTCACGTATGAAATAGCTCTTTTATGCGAAAGTTTAAGTATAATTAAATTTAGTTGATAAAAGAAGTAGTCAATACATGGATCAACTAAATTTAATTATACTTAACACACACACACAGTATTGAATTATGTACACTTTTTACACAATTACACACTTACAGTATTGAATTTTAATTTATCTACGCTCATTGCTTAAAATTCGAATTATGAAATCAAAATGTGTCACATAATGACCTACTTTATTCACAGACTTCTATAATTATTAAAAAGTTATTCATTAAAACATCGGTCTACTATGGAAATATTTCAAGAAAGTTGTTTAATTTCCATTACGATACGCGGCTCTGGGTTAATGTATTTTTATCAGGGGTAATATTTTTTTAAGTGAATCCACAGACAACATATCTTCTTTTCTTGCTTTATGGCTTTCTGTAGTGCCAAAACAGGACAAACAGACAACATATAGATGGTAGTCATTGCCGAGAGTATGGATGGGCCATGATTGACCATAGACAACAACAACAATGTCTATTGTGTATGGTTCTGCGCCACATTTGCAGAATTTTGGCGCCATACATACTAATTTTTAACATTTTAATGTATTATTGACGTGATAACGTTTAATAAATTGATGAATACCAGCAGCACTCATGAAAAATAGTACCGTTCGGCGTACCGTTCCGCGTAACGTTCCACCTGAGCCTGTGATTATGATTATGATTACAATTACGATTATGATTACGATTACGACTACGATTATGATTATCATTATGATTATGATTATGACGTTATCACGTAATTCTATCGTCCGTAAACCGACTTAACAGACAACCAATTTTTTTGTTACTTAGTCAAAACTTTGCGCTGAAAAATGTCTAGCAGTGAACCCTACTAAAGAAAATTTAAGTCCAACTGACATTTTAGTAGTTGCAATGATTTACGACAAACGTTAGCAAGATTTTATGGTTTAGATTTATGATAATAATATGAGCGTAGATAAAGTAGTGTATGAAACTCTACATAATTAGGTAGGTATTAAAACACTCGTGTGATTCTCACACTCATGTTTTAATACCCCCCATTATGCAACCGTTACATAAACTACTATTAATGAATTTTATAAGCAAGGACCTAATATAAAGCTTAGTTGATATAAAAATCATTATCTTCACATTCAGATTGTATATATTTTATTAAATAACTATTTTAATAGTACACAAGTACAACTGGTACATATTTTAAAGATGCTTGAGTACACGCCAATAATAATCCTATTAGCCCATCGATTTAAAGTAGAACTGTCTAGTTATAGACTGTAGATTTAGTACAGCAGCACCATCTGCTAACTCAGTAACTCACCAGCTTTTTTATAACTTTAAACAAGAAACAAACGTTTAGGTAAATAATATATATTTTTAATTCATTGCATTAAGGGGGCGTATATTTATTTGCCCTAGAGGGCGGTATATTCAATTTAGTAGCACATAGTCCATGATCAGTGGACGATTAGGGACGATGAATTTCTCGAATAGTGACATGCGGGGTTAATGCAAGGTGTTGGAGAAGTTTTGATTTGAATCTCGATTTTGTTTGGCTATGCAATCCAGTATATTATATGAGAGGAGTTTAGACTGCATTGTATGGCGAGAAGTAACCAAGACCATGTAGATCTATCGATCTTAGCATTTGCGTACCTTTTACTAGCCCCAAAGGCTACGTACGTACGTACAAATCTATATGGGAATAAACTTTCATACTGACATATACTCCACATAGTCAGGTGAAAATCAAAGCAAAGAAAAAAAATATTTTGCCCAAAGATGGCAAAATAAAGTATTCGAGAAAAATAAAATGGTGTTTTAAGAACTATTAAAAAATACCAAAGGATAAATAAAAAATACCAAATCACTCTCGGCCTGTAGCTGTTTACATTAACACTAACAACTTTTGTTCTACAACTTTTCAAAATTCAGTATTAATTTACTTCATACATGTTATTTCTGTAAAGTGACATTACATTGTTGCGGTTTCGCGCCTCGAGTTCGCGCGCCGGCCGCCGCGCCGTAGCCACTTGCCGGTCTTACAATTACAGAGTAGGAACAAGTAGAGTATCGCTATAAAATATTGAATATTTGATATTTCTCAAAATATCGAGTAATAAAAAGTCGTAGAACAAAAGTTGTTTGTTTTAATGTAAACAAATACAGGCCGAGAGCGATTTAGTAATTTTTATATAACCCTGTATGGTATACCTTTATCAGCACAAAATAAGGTAATGTGGTATGGCGATTGGTGTTATACCAAAGTGTGATGTGTCGCTTCTAAATTAGATCAGTGAGTCTGTGAGTTAGCGAAAAACACCTGGTGTTGCTGAAATTATTTTGTGTAGTTTTTCACATTTTGTTAAAATTATTTTATTAAGACAAAATATTTTATGCTAAAGTATATTATTGTAGGTAAATGTTATGACTTAATATCGAAGAATGCCTCGAAACAGAAACTACCTCTCGAATGCTATATTAATGTTTCATGTATTTTAATCAATGTGAGCATCTCTAATAACTATGCGTTAGTTAGTTTTTAAGTGGAATTTAACATTATAGTGATCCTATTTTTCTTCTTACTTGGTAAGTAATCAAAAACCCTACCCTATATTCACAAATAAAGAAGCCTTAAAATGAAGTTGGTGTCTCTTCGTATTAAATTGCTTTCATAGGTTTTTCGGGTATACAATATAATATATACCTACTATTTTAAAAAGACGATACTGACCAAACTAAAAAATATAGTTACTTCCTAATTGTAAAAAATAATACAAACCGGTATTACAGTACAGGCTTGTATTATTTTTTATACAAGAAATAAAAAAAAATGTGAGTGTTTTATAATTTTATCGATAATAACGAATAATAATTTGAAATTTTATCTGACTTTTACGTATAACATTATTTTTTAGAAATCTGGTCTATGGTAACACGTTTGTGCACTACTGTAAGAAGAAAAGAGCATAATCATTGAAATAAGGTATTACAAATACGGGTTTCTGAATTTTAAGTAATTTATAGACATAAGGTCGTAGTTATTTATAAGATTTTAAAGACTATTGGAAATCATCTACCTCATAATTTAATAAAGTTTAGAGTTTATTGATAAGTTAAAATTATAAACGTATATACAAAATCTAGCTAGTATTTTCATTATTTCTTCGAATGCTGAATGATGAAAGGTTTTGTATTTCTTATGTTTAGAGTTTAAATTTTGTTTTCTTTTTTATTTTTCAAAGAAAAATAAAGTATAAAATGTAGTGTTTGTTTTCTTTAATAACCAGTAATAAATACACGCAGTATGTATATCAAAATCTGTACCTCTTCATATCTTTCAATATCATTAGTATTTATTTATAGCCCGCAAGGAACTAAAAGAGTGTATCAATAGCTCGATCAGTTAGGTGGAGTTAAAAAACTGATCTAAACACACATCTTTACACAAACAGAGAATTTCATATAACTTGAGTCAACGGCAGCTGTAGTGCTCAGTTGCCTAATCAAAATTAAAGTCTTGCTTTCAAAATCTTGCATCATTTAACATCTTTACAAACCACCACTAGTTAGTCAAAACTAACTTCTAATAAATTAATAAAATATTCGTTTGTAAAAATCTCATTCCGCACTTAAGTAGAATATAATTAATTAAATCTACACTAGAATTCCTTTGCAATATCTCCTTAACATTAGGTCCAATTCTAATTTGTATGTCTACTAAACTGCGTAAAAAACACAAGGTTAAGGGCAGACAAGTCTTAAGCACCCTGTTGGCAAAAGAAAAGAAAAGGAGGCTTTCTGGGACTGGACGCTGGTCGCTGTTTCTTTAAATTTTTTTAACTTAGTCTTACTTATTATGTTATTGAATGAACTATGCGCTCTAAATTCGATATATTTTCTCATTTTTCTCGACATATTTCATATGAAAAGTAACAAATGAACAATTTATTTTTAAAATTATGGGTTTGACAAACGATGGTTGCCAAATGAAAAAGTTTGCCTAATAACAGAACTACCGTTTATTTTTACTATACCTATAAAATATGATAAAATAATATGCAGTGTTGCGTGTTTGTGCAGAACTAACGTCATACTCCTAATCCTTGGAGGGAAGTTCGAAGGCGGTCGACGCCGAGAGATGTCACGTTTTTCAGTCGCCGGGCGAAGATGGGCGCTCCGAGGATGCAGCAGTTCGGGGCGCGCGCCCCCCGCCCCGCCGCCCCGCGCCCCGCGCTGACGTAACGCTGCCGTGGCCGCCCGCCCTAGTGTGTGCCGCGCCGCGCTCCGACCGACCGGGCATCACTCACGCGCCCACCAGTCCTTAGTGCTAATCACTTGACGTTTCGCTCTCTGGACATCAGATTCGGTATCGAACATCTCCAATAAAAGGTGCACCCCGAGGCTGTAGAAACGCTCCCACGCTGACCTTGACGATAACGCTCCAGCCCGCCTCCTGGCCGGATGCATCGATGTCATTCCTCGATAACTTCTCGTTAACACCGTTACAAAACCTCCTTTTCAGCGCCGTTTAGAATCTTAGCATATTGATTTACGTTTTTAAGAATTCGGGTAAATCATTATAACAATTTATATTATTTAAAATAGAATCTGTGCAATGCTTAAGATATATCTGTCGTATAGGATATATTAAATCCAATCGGTTTTCGAATCTGATACCAGCGAGCTAACCCGTTTACAACTGCAATGTGTCTATTAAAACCAATAATGCAATTACTCTAATTTTAATTCCGATTGAATTAGAATTTGTAGCGTTGCACCGTAGTAGAGAGTTGTATGTTAAAATTTATGATGTATAGGAAATAGAGAAGGACGTATTGAAACTAACCAAATATTATACTCCTAAAGTTCATTTTCAACATTCTATATTTGTAATTCTGTAGGTACGTGTATCAAAACAGATATATCTTAATTAATCGTGAATTCAAATGAGATGTGTATATGTACTTTAAGATCGTCGATGGGAATTGAGCACAAAAATAGATTTGGACTATAATTGGCATTAATGAGCTTATGGTAAGTTACATGTGTCTGATTCAGACGTAGGTAGTTGTCAACAATGCTTTTTAGTCGTTAGATTCATCATTAAACATATTATATTTAATACCTATATAGCTAATTCGCAGAAAAGAGACCATGTTTTTATTAATTCATAAAACAATCATTCACAATCATGGTCGTAGTCTTTTTTATAGCGTACAAATGACCTTCATCTTAGACTGAATGCGCTATCTCTATAATGGTATAACAGACTATCATTATTCATCTTCAGGTTATATATTTACCTATCTTTTCAAGAGGATACTTAGATTCTCGTAAGTACTAGCATGTAAAATATATTATCAGTAGTGTTATGCCTTCTGATTGTACGTATAAAAAGATCGCAGACAATTAATATACTCGTACTTGAACGTTTTCCTTAACATTAATAATACCCTCACAAAAAATAACATATGAATAAGAATAATAGTTTAATTCTTTGTCGTATATTTTTAATGTACAAGTAGTTACTTAACACTGTACGTCTATTACAATTTTTGTAATTTAAGGACACCTATCATATATATTCGATATATATATATATATCGAATTAAAACGCATCGAAAAAAATTTTATTTTTAAAAACACTTAAAAACAGTTTATGCAATTGAATATTCATAAATTAGTTGGTTTCTTTCAGTTCCGTTCCAGGTTAGATTCAGAATCTTCCTTAAATGTCAAAATGGGCCTAATGTTTTGTGTCAGCTATCGAATAAAGGGTTAAATTCAACGAGATTAAAATTTTTTTCAATGGAATAAGAAGTTGAAAACGTTTATGATGTGTTCTTTGGCGACAAGTCTAGTAATAGACCTCAACTTATGCTGAATGGCTTTACACAATATGTCAAAAAATAATGGCTTTTAAAAAATGACAATAAAGGACATCCTGGACATCCTTTTACATGCCAACTCCAGTTTGACAACCTATTTATTAAATTATCTCATTTACCAAACATATCAAAGGAAAAACTTTCATTTGATAGTTTTTTACAAACTATTTTTCAACTCATTAATTAACAAACCATGACGAACAAGCGTTTGATGAACGTAAAGCTTGGCAAATACATTGTTTTCTAAATCTCTTTTGAATTGTTTTCGCCTAAGCTCTAATTAATAGAACTTTTCTTTCTAGATCACAATTTGAATATAGTAATAATAAAAAAAAATAACGTTATGGAAAATGTAAACAGTAGTCATAACTTACATTTTTGTTTAAATAAGGTAAGTATTATGTATATTAATAATGAATCGAGGACTTGCCAAACCAAGTAAGCGAAGTGAGAATTTATAAAACAATATGATGGTCTTATTGTATTGTGAAATTTAGGTTTTTGAAAAATCTGAATCTCTGGGTTTGTGAAAAATCGAAATTAACGCGGGCGAAGCTGCGCGCAAAAGCTAGTATTGATATAAAACAAGATGGTTGTTAAATTAATAGTTTGTTGTGTAAACGTTGGCTTACCATTAAATATAGGTATTTGTTAAGTAAATAATTTGATCAATGAAAAATTGTCAAATGATCAGGTCGGAAGTGGCACATAATAATCGTCCAAGTACGATTCGGATTCATGTCCGAATCGTACTAGGACGCCCCCTTTAAATATTTTTTTTCATTTTAATCTTAACATTTGTTTTTATTATTTTAAAGTAAATATATAATCAAATATTCTGTGAATATTTCAAGCGTCTACCTATTGCCATTATTATCAATATCGAGCAAAAACGAACAAAAAATCACATTTGTTGTATGCATTTATATATGTTTTATTCTGTTTTTATAGTATTTGTTAACCGCAACAGAAATACATCATCTGTAAAAATTTCAGCTGCTTATCTGCCATAGTTCAAGAGATATAGCCTGGTGACAGACAGAGGGACGGACAGCGAAGTTTCAGTAATAGGGTCATGTTTTTACTCTTTGGATATGGAACCCTAAAAATGGTTGAGACGATAATTGATCGGTCAAATTGGAACAACTGACAAAATATGCTTGATATTATGGAATATGCTTGATAATGTTCCAGAATTATATTATATACTTACTACATACTAACGTTAGTATTAGATTTAAGTCGAAGAGAAATGGGGTTTGTGTCCAAGGTAACTGTTACCGACACCTTGAAGTGAAAGCTTTTTAGGCGCGTTGGGCATTTTTGAGACGAGTAATAACCATTGAATTAGCGATACTGTTACCAACACCTCTATAGGTAAGTAAGTATCTTTAGTGCAATCTGCTTATAAATTTGGGATACTTAACACTCTCAATAGATGGCGCTATAAAACTACACATGTAATTGTTCAAGTTTTGGCTAACAAAACTAGAAAGAAGAAAAATTCTAGTATCGCAACAAATTGAAATATACCATGTTATTTACAAAAGATTATGCTTTCCACGAATCAAAAGGGCTAGGAACTAGAGCCAAAAGTCAGTAATTATTATAACTACATAGATATACTATAATTTTGTACACAAGTGCATAAAACTGCATTTTTGCAGCCTACACATTGCATAAACAACAATATTTTATGTATTAATAGTATTAACTCTGTTACATTAAGTACAGAATTTTTTTTGTTTTAAGACACCATTCATAAGCAGTAAGCATACAAAAGAACTCACGAGGAAAGGATAACTTTCTAAATACTAAACGAAAAGTTATTTTTTTATGTCAAAAATAACTTAAATATAAATAACTTAAATAAATAAAGATACAAATCAACGCCGGTGATTGCACAAAAATTATTGTTTGAGTGAGGTGTCACTGTCCATAGATACAAATTAGGGCAAATTTGATAAGTTTTTTGGGTATCATTACCTTCTTAACGGCGTAGAAGCCGTATTTAAGCGATTTTAAATGAAGTTTTATATAAAAAACTATAAAGACAATTATTTTTAAATTTTAACTTCATGTGTTTTGGGTCTCACTTAGAAGCAGAAACACGATTGGATAAATTTTTCTCGATAAAAAGTTCTCCTAAAAGTTGCTCCAAAATCTGAGTTTTTCAAATTTTTATCGGAACTTACAATGAATATAATTGAAAAAAATTTGTTTTGATGTGTCAGTAATAATAATATCCAAAACGCTTAGAAACAGATTTTTGATAACTGTCTTAGTTTTGGAGTAATTAGGTAAAAGGACGTTTTTCTGTCATATTCTTCCGCGACGCTGCATGTCGCACCTACCAACGTATCCGTGAGAGTGAGAAAGACAAAAATAAATTCAATAAATCCTCTTATATAGAATACAGAACCATTTATCGTATATTTTTATTAAGTAATTAGCGATTTGAGCCTTTAATTCGCTATTTTCGTCTATAGTACTCGAAGGTGGCAAGGTCGCTTAGTTTGAGGCGAAACATTATTCAAAATACACATGCCGGCAGAATAAACGGAACACAAAAAAGTGAAATAATAAATAATAGTATAAAAAAGTGGAGTATAATTTTTTTAAAACAAGTAATAAATACTCATGAGGCAACAATTAAGTTTACAAATTAAGTAAACTCAAAGTTTAATGGATAAAAACTAAAGTAAACAAAATGCATTTTTCTTAGATTTCGTAATGTAGACCGATTGGCGTAGCGGTAGCGAACCTACTGTCTGCAAAACGGACATCTCTCTTTGAAGTCGGTTTGCCTTTTTGATCTTACCTACCGTTGGATACTACGATGGGTCGTTGATAATGATCGACGAAAACTTGTAACATTGTCTATGGGATTGATCATTTTTTCTCATTCAAGTCAAGCTATCGCTTACTTTGGGGCAAGAATGCGATGTGTAAAATGTCCTGTATATATCTTATATATCCTGTATAATCACGTAGTTGCGAATGGCATTGGCTTCAATTTCCTCTGTAGACCATCATATTATTTATTTATTATTATTTATTTCATCTGCTCTAATGATTTCTGATAGCGTAAATTAGGCATACTTAGATGATTTTCACTGATCAATATGCAAGAAAACACAAAAGCCTCATAAAATTGCAATACAATATTTTTCGAATGAAATTTACAAACTTTACGAAAACAGAAAAAAACTTGGAAGCAGTCCATAGAAAAGTTTGTATGAAAAAAAAGAATTGAAAAAAAAGTTTTAAAATGAAACCTAAATTTAAAAAAATAATGTAACCAAGTTTATGTGTCACGAAAAATATACATTCTTTTTTTGTGCTCCGCTAATTCTGCCGGTGTGTTTTTATATTTCAACTTTTTTAAATACCTAGATTAGAGCAAAAAACTCCTGTTTCAGAATATTTAGAAATTATACTTCTAATGGGTTAAATGGAGCATAATAGCTGCTTGACCACAAATCACTTAATTGTATGTGTACCATTTATACAGCTTGATATTCGCTTTTCAGTTAATATTTTAAGAAGCTTGCCTTTTTTAAAAAATAATTATTATGTTTTATTTTAAAAAAATAGGTCCCTAAGTAATACGCACACATACGCATTCAAAGCCACGTTCTTCTCTCTTTAGTTGCGATTGCATTGCAATACTACATCTTTTCGTTACTACAACCTTTTACACGAAAAGATGTAGCTTTTCGTGTAAAAGGTTTCTGATTCACTCAAAATCAAAACATTTATTTTTTCACATAGGCCTAACTTACAGGCACTTATAAAATGTCAGGCTCCACCGCCACGTTCGGAAAACTATTTCGGCATGGGCAAGAAACTCAGCATCGATTGAGTTGATTGGGGTTGATCGGGTGGGGATGGTGATAACACCACTAGCGCATTTCGTCATTGGTTATCACTGACACCCGTCACTACACTCCCCAAACCTCCAATAGAGTACAACTGTTTTCGAAAGTTAGGACAGTTTCTGAAAGAAAGAAAATTCGATATAGCAGTCCAAAGTTGTTATTGTTTCTTGCTTCTAAAATTTTTTCAGCAATGGAATCAATGAACTACAATTAAAATGGTTACAGTGCATACTAGGGATTCAAACTTCGATTGCTTTTAAATATTGTTTTTTTTTTTTATAATTCCATAATATCACACTTATCCGTATAACGTGGATTTAGATGAGCCTGAAAGTGATTTATTAATTCAACTCATGCGTATTTTATTATTTAACATTATCGTTTTAGTGTTAATAAAAAGTTATAGGGAGGGTAGACGTACATACGTATCATTCTTAATTTAACCGCATAATACAGAAATGTTTTTTTCCTTCACGTTTTTGTCTCCCAGCTATAAGTAGCGTATAATCTCTTGAATAAATAAAATTTTAGGGAACAACGTAGAATAAATGTTTAATTTTAACATTTTTAAGGTTTTCCGTACACAAAGGGTAGAAACGGGACTCCATTACTAAGACTTCGCCGTCCGTCCGTCAGTGTATCTCTTGAACAGTGATGGTTAAACACTTGAAATTTTCACAGATGATGTATTTCTATTACCGCTAGAACAACACATACTATAAGATATAATGACATAAATATAATAACAAACGTGACTTTTTTGCTTATTTTGAATTTGGTCGGCAGAGGTGTTTTGATTGGAATTGGTCTTGATAGTTTGGAGCACTCAGTGCGCGAGCCTGACTTGCACTTGACCAATTATTAGTGTACAATAATTTTCTATTTTATTTTATTCGGAAGCCCACGTGTATACAACAATCTTTTAAAACTAGACACATTTAAATATTCTATTGCAATGTTGTATACTCTACTTATAGGCTAACTCAACATGCACTGTTTAAGAGGACATTCTGTTATAACTTTAATGAGTTATATTTGCATATAAAAATAATTATTTTTGCGGAACATTTTGAATGAATATGAACAAGTATTTTTATTCAATGTTTTGTTAGCGGTGTTTTTTTTATCAAAAATTGATTTCAGTTAGAAAAGAGGAACATACATTGCATTTTGACTATAGGTATGGTACAAAAAGCAAGTAATAGTCTGTTGCCACCAAAATACACGGATGGAGATCTCTTTCTAAACTTACACAAGTATGTTTTTTCCTCGGAAGTGTGATCATAAACTCTATGTGATACGAGTATGCAAATTATTACACTCTAACTTTGCATACTTGTAACAAAGTGTACTAAACTATTTGGTGTCATCATCATTTCACGATACGTCATCATCATTCAATCCTCTTAATATTTTTTTTTCGTTCATTAACATAATATTATCGTATAACTGAATTCGCGTAAGAGTTGCCTCTACGGGGTAGGCCTTCCGTACCTAAGTCTCACCAAAGCTTTCTAATTAGAGATTTTTGACAGGCCTCCTGAAGGGATCTGCAACGTGCATTTAGAGACTTGAATATTGCAATATCGTTACATAAGAGTCCTTAAGAGCGGGTACTAACTGAAGATGTCAGTTCAAGATTTGATTTTTACAGTAGTAAATCAAGTCTCAAGTCTCAACTACCTGAAATAAAACACACGAATATAACATCATATTTTCGAGAAACTGTATTAGTGAAAACATAAAAGGATAATTTTTTGTCGATAAAAGAAATCCCGGAATTGCGTCAAATTTTTTACAATTTTCAATTTGTTATCAATGTTATACGTACTAGAGAGCCAAGGTTTAGAATTATAATTCCAATAAATATTACAAAGTACGTACATTATCGTTTTTTTTCTAAGTTATGTATTTTAAAAGTTATTACAGTAAACTATAAACGGCGTTTATTACACTCTTATTTCGCGTAATACGCCATGCTCTTTTGTACCAGAATGATGATTTGCGCATGACAAGTTTTGCTAGCTTTCAGCCCCCTCTTAATGCTAGGTTTAAATTTTGTAAGATTTTGTTTCTTATGATGCAAGAAATTAAAACGTATCTCTAGAGAGTTATGTGGGGGGGTTAAACCCATTGATTAAAGAAGTAAAGTTCATCACTGATAAAAAATCATGAAATTTTTCGTGCATGGTGCTCACACTACTCATGCATAGCCATATTGTGATCGTCGGTCGTTAGTTGGCCTGCCGCACTAGTGTGCGTCTTGATAATATTTTTTATTTCCTTGGTGCAAAGAGTTAACGGCGTAGGCGGTCGTTCTAAGTTATTTTTAGAAACTTGCAGTTTAAAAACTAAAACGACAATTATACTTTCAAATTTAAACGTCATGTATTTTGAGTCTTTAACAAAACAATAACAATTTATAAAAAAACAATAACAAACAAAAGAACGAGAAAATGAAGCAACAATGCTATGCAATACAAAAGCTAAAATGAACAAGATTGGATAAAATTTTCTCGATAGAAATGTCTCTTAAAAGTTTCTCCAAAAATCTTCATGTCTCTAATTTTTATCGGTAACTACAATGCATGTAAGTGTAATTTTTGTTTAAATACGTCGGTAATAATTATATCCAAAAAAGTCCAAAAAACTAATTATTGTTAAATGGCTTAGGTTCTTAGACATTAAGTAAAAAGTCGTTTTTCTGTTATACTCTTCCGCAACGCTGTATGGTCGCACCTACCAAAATATTCGTGAGAGTGAGAAAGATTTTTCTTTTTTTTTAAATAAAGTACCAAATAAGTTTTATTAGATACCTGGAATGATGTTGGGGATACATTACTAATTACTCTATCTTTGTATTAGTGATATCACTTTGGGGTACGGTTTAAAATACTTTGACGCTTAAAATTCCTTCTTTTTGTGTCACCTCTTTTCTAGAATTAGATTATATATATTAGTTAAGATTTTAATGACCGGTTAAGAATATTATTTTGTTCGTATTTCGTTATAAGTAATAAGTAATATCTCTTTGAAAGATTTGGTAGCGATGATAAGATATTTCTGATACAAGTTGCAGAGATCAATAGTACTGGAAAACTGCACCAGTTTAGGCGGTATACCTACCGTAACTTATTTATTTGAAAGGCAGGCCGTACCTATCTTGTATATGTGTCAAGACGGTATAATCCCTACTTCCCTATCTATAAATGCGAAAGTACCTCTGTCAATTAAACCAATTTTGATGAAATTTGATACACTTGGTTGGAGAAAATTATCACGACTTATTAGATAGCGATACGAGTACCTAATAATGGTAACTAGTAAATACCTTGAGTCAAAGCCTATACTATATTAGAGAAAATCTCTGTGTTTAACGTGTTCTCTTTCTAGTAAACACAAGGCGTTAGGGATTCGTATGTTTTAACTAGGCTCCAATAATAAATTTGGTGATAAGGGTCAGATGATGCCTTCAGACGCTGCATAGAGGAGCTCATTAAAAATATAATAATATCATTTAAATTACATTAATATAATAATCGAAAAACTATGAAACAAGTGGAAAATTAAAAAAATTTAAAACACCCACGACTTTTGTAGACTTGTAATTATTGAAAAGGATTAAATATTTTTTTTGTAACTCCCCGACTAAAGGAAAGTACGAACTAAGATGTATGAAGAATGTAATCTAATGTAATCTAAATGTAATTTGTAAATGTATTTTATTTTTTAATCGATTTTTAATTTATAATGTGTTTAAATTTTTTATGTAATCAGCAGCTCAAATTTATGTTTTTCTTTTATGTAATATGGGTTTTTGTTTTTACCTGAAATAAATAAATAATAATAATAAATAATAATAAGAACCTATCAGTATAATTACAAATCCAAGAAAATCCGTCGAGGTAGATAATGAAGGCATAGAAGGAAATGGTGGCAAAATTAAACATTTTTTTTATTTTAATTTGAATATCAAGGAATTGAGGGGGACTCTTCAAATAACTGGTTTGCACCTATTTTTCCCCGGGGTCTGTATCCAGAATGATTTTACCGCGAAAGCAGTAACAAGCATATTATTTTTATAGGTATAAGTATTATTTTAATCAATTATTATTAATCCTTGCCTTCAACGTAGGGATAAAGGTCGTGGACAAAATCGCCTATGTATTAATGGCACTGTTGTGCATATTACATTATTGCGTTTATTCCAAGTTTTGACGAATATTTTGCATAAAAAAAATCCGACGAATTGAGAACCTCCTCCTTTTTTGAAGTCGGTTAAAAACTAGATCTGTCTTAGTCTTTCTAGAAACACAAGTCAGGTATACTTAATATGTATACCTGATTTGTGGCAATATAACATACTATGTTATATGGCTGCTATCCAAAAAACTCTACATATTATATTTGGTTATTGCCAAGTTAAACCGCGGTAAGTTTGGACTTAGTTGAAATAGCACGTATAAGTATGTAATTTAATGGAGAAAAGGATCGACTCATATCAAAATATTTGAAAGTATAAATCTACGAAGCTGTATTGTACATGGCAGTCCATTTTGGCAGAATAATTGCTGATAGTGAAGGTTTTTCTGAAATTCCACCCTTAATGATGTTAATTTAACTTTCTTAACGAGAACGCTTGAAATCACTCAACGAGCTCATGAGTGTTCTATGTGGTCGAGTTATCTGTACGGTCAGAAAAGAAATAAGAAAACATGAAGTGAAAGTAAAGTGTTAATTGTTTTAAATTAACTACCCAAATAAGTATCGAAGTTAATTTTAATTTTAGGGTTCCGTACCAAAATGGTAAAATGGAACCCTTATGGTGCGACTTTCTCCGTCTGTCTGTCCGTCTGTCTGTCCGTCACACTCGATTATTTCAGTAACTACCGGAGCTATCGATATAAAATTTGGAATAGTTGTGTATATTAGTGGCCCAATGACACTGAAATAAAAAAAAATGGAAATTATTTTTGTTCTTATTTAAAAAGGGGGGAAAGTCGGAGGGTTGAAATTTAAAAGTGAGATAACTGTACTGTGTGGGGTATCATATGAAAGGGTTTACTTTGTACATTCTAAAACCGATTTTTAATTATTTTTAGTCATTATAGTTTTTGATTTATCGGGGAAAATGTCTAAAAAAATACCGTTCCCCCCCTTATCTCCGGAGTTTACCAATCGAAAAATCTCAAATAATTATGGTCAATAGGAATTTACGTATATTTTACAGGAAAACTATAGCCAATGCTCTAACTAGCATAGTTTTTTTTTGATATTAACAATAAACCTCTACAAACAAAGTTAGTTTTGCGGTTCATTAACAAAGGTAATTTTACCGTTTTACATCTTTGGTCGTTACAGTTTTGGTCGTGTTACATCTACATTAGTATGCCTGATTGTTTTGCTTCAGTACTTCTTGAGTACGGAACCCTCGGTGCGCGAGTCCGACTCGCACTTGGCCGGTTTTTTTTTTACACGAGTATACTCATATGATTAACTTAGGCCCGGTTGCTTGACTTGACTTTAACCGAATCGTTATAGTTAATGTCAAATCAAGTAAACTTCAATTAAACCGAAACGTTATAGTTAATTATGCCGGTCTGACTCTTATTTCGAAAGATATAAGAGTCAGGCTGCCATATTTAACCTGTGAATTTAACTATGAAGTTTCGGCTAAAGTCAAGTCAAGCAACCGAGCCTTAACAGATCAACTTTCTGTCATAGGATTTGTTGTTGCGTTACTTACCTATGCACCTTGGTTTTAGTTGCACAATTGGTGTTTCGTTGTCAGTTTCTTCAATATTTGGTTGGTAAAAAAGTCTCTACATAAACTGTTTTATTTGTTTAACTTAAGAAAAATTAATAATAGTTTTTACATTACTCATGATGTTTTTGCTCTAGATTGTAATTAGAAAGAGTTTTTTTGTACTTTATTTAAAAAAAACAATTAACTATAAGGGTTGGTCTCGAGCGAAGAAAGTACCAACTTTACAAATTGTGTTTTTATTTAACTCAATTAAAACACAATTTGTGATATTCACTTGGTAATGTCATTAATGGCAGGTAGAGAAATCATCACGGGTTCCAAGAATTACATGGAATAATGAGATATTTTATTTCTAACTATCGAATTCTTTCTTTGACTAGAAATTAGGATTTGTTACGTGAACATTTGCGTTTTAATACCTACTTCATTCGTAATGGTTCGTGCGCCGTTCGTGTTGGACTTTTGACAAATTAAGTATATTTAGCATTAGTTATGATAAAGTTGGCTTGTTTGGTGTGGGGTTTGATAATAATAATTTTGAGCATGTTCTTAGTGTAAAAATGTTTGGTTATAGAAATAGTACCTATTACGATGGTTTCTTATACAAGATTTAGAAGTAGATATCCGCTCTTTTGTCTGTATGAGATACATTAACTTAAAAAAAATCATACTTATATTCAGTACCTACTGAAGTAATCACTCATAACTTAAAAACAGTTGTAGTGGATATTGAACGGTGAACAGGAGTGATTATATTCAAAAGTAAATTTTTTTTAGTAAGTACTTTAGGAACAACGTAACATTTTTAATTTCGTGATATTACAATTTTTTATGTGACAGAAAATATAGTTAAATAGGAATTTCAGAATGGTTATCGACATACTAAACATAATGATACTAAGATAAGAAGAAGTGAAAGATTACAATTAATGAACATATGCCAGTTGTTTCATAGTCTAGAATGAACTATTAAATCACTCGGAGGGCCACTGTAAGCATCCAACAGTCATGGACCAAAATCGAATGTCTCGGGCAGGATGCGCGCGCATCTCTCATCTCACACCGCACCGCTCCGAACGCTCATTGATGAGCCCCTTAATCTCAATATTTTATGAACATTATTCGTATGCTCAGGGATAATGCAATTTTATTAACCGTTATTAAAATAACTAGCGATTCATGAGAAGGGAAACGGTAACTAGATCGATGAGGGTGTAGTGCGTCGCAGCATTGTCGGATCGGTGTGACCGGCAGCATTGGGCGCTGGCCGCCGCTTTCGCCGGGTTGGGCGTCGCTGCGTCTCGGCTGTCGGCGGCGGACGGTGCGCGGCGCGGCGGCGAACGTGCGCGGCAGCACCGCCACGCACGCTCGCCTCGCGACCCAGTCCGCTCTGACGTTTTACCAAGTCGCCGGTGTCACCGTGTCGAACGCTCGCGAGCCGTGTCGCCGCAGGATAAATTGTGCGCATTTTTGTAAATATCGCTCCCCGTACCAGGGGCCAGGCCGGGCTGTCTCCGGCAGCCGCTCGCGTCGGGGTAGGCCGCGGCACGGCGCACAGCCTGGCTGCGGAGCGAGCTCGCCAGCTGGTGGTGTTTACACGCCGCGCCTGCAGCCGCGGGCCGCGCCGCCCGTGCGCTTGCTCTCTGTAACATACACCTCTCATATACTATTCGGTGCTGCGAAATTTTTACTTAACGAAGCTACTCTGGAGGTATTTGATGCTCATTAAACTCATCCGCATATCTCCACAGTGAGCACAGTCGTAGCGCATTGTCACAGTGTCACGAACCGTTCCGCATACGCATCGAAATCGAATTATCATAGTTCATTCGAGTGATATCACGAGAACGTAAATATGGGTGCGAAAGAAAGCGTGGAGGCTGCTAAATTTTCTGCGCAAAATTGGAACAATTTCGAGGTTCGTAGTATCTTAGAATTACTTTGCACATGGAGTGTTTGTATCCCCTTCGTCCTCGTGTTTTTTGTAATGTGGGCATTTAAATATCGATTAAAGTGACATATACTTAAAATGATAAAAATATTTGTATGCACAGTAAAGCAATGCAACCCTATGCATGTTCACACCTATGATAAAAGATAACGACTAAAAATTTAATAAATCTGTGCTTAAAATTGTGGTTGGCGCACATATTTGGATTTTGTATTGATTCATGTTAATATCTAAATTTATGGTTGTGTTTAAATGAACTAAATTACTAATTTAAATTCTAATCTATGTTTTAAAATTTTCACCCCTTACCTGCCGTAATGAACTCTCTCACCTACTTATTTCAAGATTATACTCAGGTATATTTGATAATAAAAACCAGCACCTATTATATACTATGTATACCTACCTTCTTCACCTGAAATTTTGACATTGTGCTACACCGTTTCCAAATTAAAGGATAACTAATAAAAATATAGAGCATAGTACCTCTAAGTTATTTAAAACCTTAGATATATGAAACACCTTTACATAATACCTAAAGGTAGAAATAGTCTGGCCAATTTTAAACAGCGCAGCCAACTAGGTTGACCCACATATAGCTATAGATACATAGACAAATCTAGTGTTATTAAAGACCTATCGCCGTGATCAGAATACGCCTCTTGAATCTTAATTGCTATTTGAAAGCCTTAGACTCTCGATTAAGTGCATCAATGTAATGAGATCGATTTAATTGAAAGGTAGATTCACACACTTTCTTATAAACTCTATAGAATAGTAGAGAATATATTTCATATCATGAATTAAGTAGCTACATTTTAGCGTGCCTAGTCAAACCGAAATCGTCATTGAAAGTTGTCGTTTTAAAGTTTTTCATTTTTTAAGTTGTCTTATTATTTGACCTTTACGGAATTCTGCTAGTAATAAGGCTTCTAAACTGTGTACTTTCATAAAAATACGAGCTATCAGAGAGTCGATTTGGTTTTAAAGTAGGTATTAGGTATTGTCTAGGTACTCTACTTATACCTTATTATTATTCAAGCTTAATTTTACTGAAGAAAATTTCAGTTTATTGTGAATAGGTTTTGGATACTAATAATAAATCGAACGAAAATTTAAAGTAAACATATCTAGTTCAATTTAATATCATTTCTTACATTAAGTAATGAGCACAATATGCAATTTTAGTGACATACCTACATTGCACTGAGCAACTGAGTTGAAATTACTTTTGTGTTTTTAATGACTCTACATGTCATAATTATCTTGGGTCTAATAAATGCGAGTTTATCTGATTTGTGTGAATTGAATACGAGTCGTCGCATTAGAAGCCTTGCTTGAATGTATTTTTCCACATGAGAAATACCTACAGTAGGTTGTATTGACTTGCTTAGTGTTTTCGTGAGTTTTGTCATGCATGCTCATATTTTCATAAAACATAAAATACATATAACTATTAAATAAGTAATGAAATAAGTTACGAAAGGTTGTCATCCACTACTAATAGAATTGTTTAAAATAAATTAAAACAAAATAGATATGTTAAAAATGCGCATTCGTAAACGATGGCATACATGTAAATGTTAAAAATATTATTAATATTAAATAAAGTAAATATAAAAGTGTTATCTTGAATACTTGAAAATCTTTGAAATCTCTGTGCGATGACTATCTTTCAAACGCATGCTGTTTATGGCTTAGGTAAATAAACATATTACCTATGCGATGGACATCTTAAAGTAATTCAATTAATAATTAAAAAATATTTTCTAAAATATTGTATTGCATTTCTTAAATTATGACACTAAGAATAAAGTCTACTTTCTAATTGTGAATCTACTCGATTACTAATTAAAATTAAAAATATTTTACCACAAAACAAATACCCGTAGAATTGCTAAGTTTGTTCACATATAATTCGAATAAAAAATAATTCGTATTAAAAATATGTGGTGAAAGTTTACATACAATAAGATTGAAACAGTAATGATTCGAAACTTTTCAGTTTTGTATAAATCAGTAAAGTCCATTCACTTAGAATTTGTCCTTACAAGTACAAGCGGACGGCCGGCGTCGTTTGATGTCCTTTGAGAATGCCGACGCCGCAGCCGGCCGCGCGATAAAATGAAAGCGAACAAACTATAACGTCATACATGGTTGCAGCATGGAGTGAAACACCACTACAGGCACGGCACTCAGCGCTCGCAGAGTCTCAACCGCGGGCACTCGCTTTCCCGCTCCGATGGCACCTGGTGACATCACGGGACCACGGGTACAGTCTATATACCTGATAACCTTACCTCCGATAAGTAAAATAGTTCTATCTCCGACAAACCAACACCTACCTACATCGTCTACACGTATGTTCAAAACATGAGAAACATATTACTGTCATTTTTTTTTGTAAACACAACCCTTCAATCAAATACACTTATTATGGAGCTCTCCCATTTCAGTACTTCAAGAGAAATCTTTATTATCAACTCATCGCCAACAAACGAATCTCTGATACCTTAAGTCGGTTCACTTCGAATCTGTATTTTGGTCCATTTAATGCTGCAGATGTTTAAGGACGACGTTAATCTTTGAACATTGTGTGCACTGCCTGCTCGTTTGAGTTAAAAATCACCTCTCCTCGTTATCGCATCTCCTCGTCTTTTATCGGCTCTGTTCGCCTACCGGCATCACATATCTCTACAACTGCTCGTTACAATAATTAAAACTAGCATTTTTAATACAGGGTATCCTATGGTTTAATCTATATTCATTGTAACAACCAAATCAGTAGCTTTAGGTGAAGGAGTATCAAACACAGGTACACACACGTATACTTAAAAACTTCTGCCGTGTGATTTGCTGCCTGAGCCAAGTGACAAATACCGTTACGCTGCGACGTATAGAAATGGAACAAAATTCGAAAAATGTATGCGAACTGTAGATATTTTGACACTTGGTGACGCTCAGCTGAGCAGCACATTTCTAAACATCGCGACGTAACGCTATTTGTCACTTGGCTCAGGGGGAGGATGTGTATGATTGCAGGCAGCGTAGTGACCTGCGCCGAGTGCGGCCAGCGCACGATGGGCAACAAGTTGTCGTCGTGCTCGTGCGCGCCCATCCTGCGCAAGGCGTACCGCTACGAAGACAGCCCGTGGCAGAACTCCCGCCGACGAGATGGTCATCTATTGAGGTATCACATTACTTTTTTTGAACCAAAGAATGCCAAGACGAGCAAGTTGGCCCAATGCACGTCTTTTTTTTTCGGGCTGCATGGCCATAGCGACCGTAACAGCGTCACCGGGCGTGTAGAAGCACCGCAGGGATGTGAGAAGATCCCTAGGCTCGAAAAGCCCTATTGCGATCGCTCGAGAAGATCGGGAGTAAAGTCCACCTAAGGGCGCATCCTGTGAGGCTCGGACCTAGGCTTAGGTTGACCTTGTGACGCTAGGGAGGGTAATGGTTGGACAAGACTATTCTGTACGCCGCCGACACCGTGGGTGTGATCTACGTCCGGGGGGCGAATATAGTCGCAGCCTTCGTTTTCGCCGGTGAAGACGCTGTACAAGATGTCAATGTACGTCGCACAGCACTGCTCCTTAATAAGCCTGGGACATTAGTTGTAAAGTCTCATGTCTAGTAATTTTGAAGGCTACAGCTCTCTTAATCCGACACCGACAAACGTACTTTACAATTACTGCTACGGTGAATACTGCGCTTTGACAAAGTACCAGTCATCCTCTACAATAAAGTCCTACGATCTAGTAAATAGTTGTACTGCTAATTCTGTGTCGTTAAGGTCTGATTTGATACTTTGCCCGTCGTCTTACTAATCTGCCGGCAAGAATATCGCCAAACAATTTTACGTTCTAGTACGATGCTAAAGGATAGCGGTTGTTGCTTGCTATCTAGCAATGATAAAGTGGTGGTGATGATAGTACTTACTCCTCCAGAGTTTGATACTTTGTCTGCCGGCAAGGATATAATAGGTATCCTGAATAAATTTAACGTTTTAGTACGATGCTAACCGATAGTGGTTGTTGCTTGCTATCTAGCAATGGTAGCGTGGTTGAGATGATAGTACTTACTCCTCTAGAGTTCGGTACTTCGTCTGCCGGCAAGGTTATAATAGGTATCCTCAATAAATATAACGTTCTAGTACGATGCTAACCGATAGAGGTTGTTGCTTGCTATCTAGCAATGGTAGAGTGGTAGTGATGATAGTACTTACTCCTCTAGAGTTCGATACTGCGTCCGTCGTCTACGAATCTGCCGGCAAGGATATAATATCCCCAATAAATTTAACGTTCTAGTACGATGCTTACTGATAGTGGTTGTTGCTTGCTATATCTAGCAATGGTAGAGTGGTGGTTATGATGGTACTTTCTTCAAAGTTCTATGCTCCAGAGTTCGATAGTTCATCCGTCTACGAATCGTGGTGAACTCTTCCAAATTTCGATAAATTCTTCAACTGTGTTACCACTTAATATCAGATGAGTATTTTAGTCAAGTAGTAATTTGTAGCGATTAAAAATGATTTGATTATCTGTAGTGCACTCTTGGTGTCACATTCACTGAACAGCGTGTAAGGCTTTTGAAACTATGAAGTAACGTAACTGTGAGTCTGATACGAAAGCTTAACGTTAAAACCGTAGAACCTCGGAGTAACTCTACGTCAAATATACAGAAAACTGAATATGACGAATGGTACTTAGCTTAAATGATCATACTGAATCTCGGAAACGGTTCGAACGATTTTCATGAAATTTAGTATACAAAAAGGGGTTTTGGGGGCGATAAATTGATCTAGCTAGGATTCATTTTTAGAAAATGTATTTACCAAAAAAAAAATATATAAATCTATACCTGACATCTATTCGCGATAAAGTAAACTATTACAGTAAATTCCTGCTGCCATCTATTGGTGAGTAGCTGTAATACTACCGAGCAAAGCTCGGTCATCCAGATATTGATGAAATTAATGCATTTATCCTCTATTGCTGACAAATGACACACAATAAGCAGGACGTCCCACGGCGATGCCACATAGAGGGTTTTTTTTATCTTTTTATGACGGGTTCGAATCCCGGTTCAACCAGGCAATAACTTAAAAATCTATGAATGCAGTCTTAATTGTTTTCTGAATAAAATAAATTTTTCTTTCTGTAAAATGCTCCATCTACTTTACCACCTTAAAATATTGTATTTTAAGGTACTTTCCCTCCATGTGACATCGCCGTGGGACCCACTGTATATAAAAAATGTGTAATATTTGCACTATTAATTAACATATGTACACTAAGCCACGACGAAGGTTGTGCGTTGTTTCATAACGGAGATTGTGATGACTATTTGTTCAGAAGTACTCGTAAGTATGTATGGTCAAACTGGGAACTATAAATTTTTATAATAAAGTGGTGCTATGTGGAACTAATTAGGAATGTTTTATTTCTACAATCTCTGCCCTCAAGGGAACTTTCGTGATATTAGGCATAACTTTTTTTTAGCTCTTAGTTTAATACACAATAACAGCTAATGAGGAACTGACAACAGTACGTTACTTCTTTAGTTACCTCGTTTGTGCTATGCATACGTATCTACATTGTACGCCACTAAATTATGTAGAGAATTTCCCATGTAGCCAGCACGCAATCCCAGAAGAGACAACTGGGCCATACGCGAACACGAAATAATGATTGAATAATGAAGTAATTGTGCTGCAACGTTTTGCGATTTGCGCAAAGCTGTACCGTTAATTTTTAACGAACAAAGAATAACTAGTAATTACAAAACTAGAAACCAACTTCAGTCACCCATATCGACTAATAACCGAGTGTGATGGACGGTGTGAATAAAGTAGCACCATCAGGGTTCCATTTTTACCAATTCAGTATTGGACCCTAAAAAAGAACAAATCCAATGAAAGTCACTAGGATTTCAAATAAAAAAGGTATCATAAGATTAGTTTAAGGATTACCGAAGTTATAAATGATTACCGAGCAGTTCCCCATTAAGATTTATCTTCGAAGATCTTGATCATACCTTCGCCATATTTTACTAAAACCAGATATACCGGTTAAGAATTGACGAAGATTTTGAGACGTCAGCTCTCTATGTGTGTTCTATCGGTTGTTCAATGGGGAGTGCTCTGAAGTGCTGTTTGAAGTGATTCCTCCTTCCACTTTCTCTATGCATACACTCCGGCGTAGAAACTTGTTCCATCCATTCCACCTGGATGACTGGCAATCCACGACCACCCGGTATGACAGATCTTTCTTTCCACGCACATGCAAACTATGGAACCAGCTACCAGCAAAAGTGTTCCCTCAAAACTGTAACATGGGGATATTCAAGGGGTGGATAAACAAATTTCTCAAGAGCCGGCAACGCATTTTATTTGCAGTTCCTCTGGTGCTGCAAATGTCTATCGGCGGTGGTGATCGCTTTTCATCAGATGACCCACCCGCTCGTTTCCGCGCGTTACTTATAAAAAATATATATATAATTTAGCGTAAAAGGCCAATGTGCTTGCGAACAATGCAGGTCTTTAGTACATAATCAGTCGTGTATCTTCAAGGCTCTGGGCGGAGGTGTTCCACGTGTCCGCGAGCGGCGCCGGCACCGTCAAGTGGCAGCAGGTGTCGGAGGACCTGGTGCCCGTCAACATCACCTGCATCCAGGACTCGCCCGAGTGCGTGTTCCACATCACCGCCTACAACTCGCAGGTCGACAAGATACTGGACGTGAGACTATTGCAGCCAGGTAAATTCTTAGCGTAAAGTCGTTTCTCAAAACATTACTATAAATGAAAACCTTTGTTTTTAACCGACTTTAAAAAGGTTCTCAATTCGACTGTATGTTTTATATTGTTTTTTTATGTCTGTTCCCACATAACTTTTGACTGGGTGAATTGATTTTGATGATTCTTTTTTTATTAGAAAGCTGAAGCTTCCGTGTGGTCCCCTTTCAATTTAGTCTAGTTCTGATAATGGTGTCCATAAGAAAACCATATGAGTCTTAAATTTTTTATTGGAAAGGATGTATTCAACCTCGATTCACAAAAAGACTTTTGTGAATCCGATGTACTGGAAAATATCTTTAAAATCAATATTTAATAATAAAATATGCAAAACAAAGATACGATGTAGAATAATTATCCCAAAAATATTATGAACCAAAAACCACGTATGGTACCTGTTTCGGTTTTAATAATAAGTTCTTAATTTTATGTTTTGATAACCTACAACAGTCATCAAAGTGTTTTCTCCTCAACTGTGTAGGTGTTCATAGTAGTGAATTATACGAGCAAATGTGAAAGCAGAAATGGCAGGCGCCTCTGTAACCCAGTTTTAAATTTACACTAGATGGTGCACGGATAATTGACCGAAATTCGCTCTACGGCAAGCTTAGCATTTATATTGAATCTATTTTTTTAACCGGTTTAAAGAATATTTCTGCGAACTAGGAGTTGAGATCGGAAGAGCGTAATCGACCACCTAAAGAAGTTCGTAATTGTCAGTAGTTTACTATCAGGTACCTTCTTCGCAGGATGTTGGTCTAAATATTTCAACGCATACTACAAGGAAAGTTATAATAAAAGTAGTTATATTTAGCTGTGATTGAAGTACATGCAGACCTACCAAAATTCTTATTGTTAGCTTAATAAAATAATAATTTAAGAAATTACGAATATTTAGAAATGTACGGGACTAAAACTAGGTTATGTGTGATGATAAGATCTAGCTGTACCTAGTCAACATTTTAGCTAAATCAGTTCATTAGCAGTAATACCTATTCCGTGTTAAGGAGTCACATATATTTCATTCCCTTTCCATTTCTCTTTTATAGTCGTTATAACTGGTACTGTCCCTCCGTTGATATGTGTCGATTAACGAAACCTTAAGTAGTTATTTAATAAAATCTTATTACAGGATTCTTTTTTTTTTTTTTTTTTTTTTTTTTTTTTTTTTTTTTTTTTTTTTTTTTTTAAAACCTCCTTCATTTACAACTTATAAAAAAAAATATAACAACATAGTAAATATTGAAAATAGAATACTCGGCTAACAGCTGTTTCTTTTCTGTTTCCTCTTTATTAACATAATATCGTGAAAGCACCCGGTAGGGGGTCTGCCAACATTACGATTTTTAGTGCGGTGTCGCTACTGCAGCACCTAAGCTCTTCAACGTCTATCGGTCCTGCGTACTATGTGCCCTGCCCATTGCCATTTCAGATTTGCAGCTCTCGTGAAACTACGTGATGTTTTCTCGTCCAGTAACATGGCCGATTTATGCCAGCCATACACCATCCTTCTTATACCCCGATAGGCACGACAATTTTGCCCACATACGGTCAGTTCTAACTGATCCAATCGGTAGCATCATGCAGATTGGACAATAGAAAGGATGGCCGGAATTAGGTGTTCGAACAGTGCGACTGAACTGAGGGCCTTACATTATAAGGGTCACTCAACGGGCGATGGAGATATAGCTGTGCTTGGGTTATGATTACGCGAATAAAACAGAAATAAGACGGGAAACCAAAGTAACTAACATAGCTCATCGTGTTGCAAATTTTGCAAGTACGTAAATAAAATTTAAATTGGTGGTTATATTTTTATTTCCAGGTACTCGCATCGGACAAGCATCTGAATGCTTTGTGTACTGGAAGGATCCCATGACCAACGACACGTGGGGGCTGAACTTCACATCGCCCATTGATGCCAAACAATTCAGAGAATGCTGTGTAAGTTACTTTAAATTACAATGATTTAATCATTTTTCATATACATTATCCTCATCGTAGATGTTTGAGTTTTGTAATTTATAAATTCTGAAACTAAACTTCTATTAAAGTATTGAAAATTTTAATTCTGTATGATAAAATAGCAATTTAAAATTTAATAAATTCTGTTTTTAAATACCTTTTATAATATCGGATACAAGTTTAATAATTATTATATACGAACAGCAAACATATCAAAAAAATAATTTGTTGACAGTTCAAGACAAATATTATCATTGTTCGTTTACATACAAAGGTACGATGTGTCCTAAGTCTATATACGAAAAAAAGTGCAAATAAATATTTTGTAGATCATTTTTAAGGCTCCAATCAGCTTACCATTTCTTACGAGTTTTAAAGAGAGACACGCTTTAACGACTAAACTGTGCTGGAGCCATAGCACGCCAACTTCTACTACTGTACAATTCAACATATATGATCAAAGATTCTTATGGGTAATCGAGGGGAAAATATACACTTCTGTATCATTAGGTTATTAGAATCTAGCTTAACGCGAATACTGAGGAGGTAATACACGAAGGGAAAAGTAGAAGCTCATAAAACCATTACCAAGATGCTGCCATTTTATGATTTTAGTCACCATCATTCAAATTCTCACGTAAGGCATCCTCGAGCTACAGCCTGAAGCTGGAACCGCCTGGCAGCAAGCAGAAATTCAAGACCAAGAGGAAACCAGTGTCTACGCCGGCCAGTCCTAATCGTTCAAGGTACTCTACTCATACAGATTTCGAAAAACGATTAACTTATGACATCCTGTGGGCTGGTTCAGTTTGTTAGTAAACCCTCACTGGGTTATTTACTAAGCAAACGGAGGCAAAAATTCTATTTTTGCACAAGTTCCAACCTAGGCTGGTATGGTGTAATGCCAACATACCATGCTAGTTGCTAACTTGTGCAAAAAAAATACAAAAATAGTAATAAGTAACATACTGAACGATACGGAATCAGCCCACTGAAGGCGTGCAATTAAAAATTCACGTACTTTTAGCGTTTGTATCAATTTGGAGTTTTGTGTGAGTAAGTAACCTGCTCAATAGCTTTCTAATCCCATGGACATTTTAATTCTCTTATAATTGACCACTATTATTTGACTTACTGTTATTTGTCTTTGCTTGCTATTTATTAGTGGTGAGTAAACTAACCCAAGTAAGTTAGTACGATAACATCTTCATCTGCATCAAGTGAGATCGCAGTCAAGTACTAACTTGTAGAGTGTAAAACAAAATCTAACGGGACAAATTAATTTGTTTTGCTATAATCTGTATGGTCCAATATGCAGGAACACCGCCCACATGAAACCCCACACACAGTTCTTCCAACACTTCGTCCCGACACCGAGACATGCTCAGGAGATATTGACTACACAATTCGAAATCGTAGTGATTGTAATTGTGGTGTTTCATGTGGGCGGTATTCCTGCATATTGGAACATACAGATTATTTTCAAGTAGCGGATTATAGCAAATCAAATTAATCTGTCCTTCTAATTATGGATTTCCGCAAAATAATGCCTGCTTCCATTCAACAAAAACTAAGATAGTAAAAATAATTCAATGGAAGGTAGAATAAACTCAGTTAAGCAACATTAATTTTTATTTTTACCTCAAGTACTTATGGTAAATTTAATAAACTGTTTGAAGATTTCAATATTAAAATATTATGTAATGTTATTGATATTATTTTGTGAGTCATAGCCACGTTCAAAATATGATCTGTTTTGTAAATACAGTCTAACATACGGGCGTGAACCTCAATGCACCTGTATGACGCAAGAACAATACGCCAGGCTAAGAGCTCAAGATCCACGATATCGTAAGTATAATAAATGTAAATGACCATAATAAATATCGAACGCAGCACGATATCGTTTTCAAGCCAAAAAGTTATTTACTTCATACATAAGCTAACAACACATAAGCGTTTGTTTGACTTCATTACTACTCTCAGCATCATTTTATTTCGTGCTTCCACGATGAAAATTATTATTAAATTTTTTAGAAAGCTATATTTCAGCAAAGTTGTAGCAATCACGTCTTCTTCAAGCGTCAGTACAATAACCACTATCCGTTTTCCCAACTATTTACAATAAATTATAAGGATAGACATCTTCTAGTCAAGCATGATATACATATTATTCGGATGAATAAAGATGATAATAACAGCCCTCATAAGTGATGACTTTTCATGAGGAATGAGACGATTCTACCTATGGTGTGAAAATTTTCCTTGAAATAAAAGTTTTATCTTATTCCTATAACTAATTACTTTAAGACTTTTCATTTTTTTTCTTTATGTGTTCTATAAAATCTTGCTTCTTGCCTTTATTTCTTGTGCGTTCTTGTAAAAAGTGTTTTTAAATTTCTGAACAGCGGAAAGTTTCCCATAGGTTTTGAGTTTTCGAAAACGTCACAAATGGCCGGAACTTTTCACCTCCTCAGTATTTGACATAAACAACTTGAAAGCCCTACCAGTTCCTGAGAAAAAGGTCCATTTCTAACTGGTTATAGGGAGAGGCGGACAACAAAATCTTACTGAAGTTCTATTTTCTTTGTGTTTTAGATTTTGTTTAAGACGGTGTTCTCTTTTGAAGTACGGAATCCTAAAACGAAACGAAAGGGCATTAGCATATTATCTGGCGATTTTTGTAGATCAAGGAACATGTATGTTATTTTTGAACTAGGCTCCTCCACTCTGCCGCGTACAACTACACGTGCCATTGAAACAGATGCGGGCGCTGCGGGCGGCCCCGCCGGGCGATCCGACAAAGTGGCCGCGGCCACCTCCTCTACCTCGCTCTACGACAACGTCGCCGGCTCGCAGCCCGCCAACCAAGCGCCGCCGAAACGTGAGACCCCGTCCACGCTCTTGCCTGTGTAGAAGCCGTAGCCAAATTACCTTATCTATTCCATTTCAAAAGTCAAAAGTTAAAAATATTTTTAATTCACATAGGCCTAATGTACAGGCTCTTGCAAAAGGTCAACATGGTCATTATTGTGATATAAATGGCGGCAGCGACTCCTTGTGACTTTCTTTATGTCATCCATCCACCTGGTGTCTATGTTCCCCTATGTCACTTTGGTTCTTTTGCGAATCTCCTCATTCCCCTGATTCGATCGCGCAAAGATACTCCGAGCATAGCTCTCTCCATCGCTCGCTGAGTGACCCTTAGCCTTCTTTGATATAAATGTAGGTATCAGGTGATAACTACCAGACGACTTAAAACAAAGTTTACGAGGGTTTTAACGCGCCCTGCACTGAGAAAAAGCCCACAACAAACTCAGCCAAGTTTTATTTTTTGTTATCACTTTTTTACAATAGCTCTTAAAAACCAATTGAACTAGTACAGTTACAGCAGTTCACTAGCACTCCCAGGGATTTGATCATAGAAATATGTAGAATAGATAAGGTAACACGGCTATACCTGCAGTTTCTAAAGTATTGTCAAACTTATGAATCAACCTACAACAATGTAACTAACTTTTTTTTTAGTCAGTGCTCAATGTTTTAAATATCAGTGCAGTAATTTCATGAGCATCGAGCTGAATAAATGACCCTTCGTCATTTACTAGCATATAATTGAAAGACTCTTGTTGAGACTTCAAGTAATGGTGTTTAGTAAACTTGTTTCTAATAAGTGTTACGTGTTTCAGCGGCAGCCCGTCAGACAGAGACTCAGCCACCGACAAGACCACCTAAGTCCCAAGAGACTTCAACTATGACTACGAATACCTCGACAGCCCCAAAAACCGTTACTGCATCAGTGGGGACACATGGCACAAATGTGAGTTGCTCAAAGCTTGTTCCAAATATAGATCCTAAATATAATACTTAGGTATTATATTTAGAATTAAAGTAAATTAATAAGAATTAGAAGGTAAATTAACTCTATTAGACTTCGTGACTTCCTTTTGCATTCTCCCCTCTAGACTTACTATAGGAGTACTTTTCAAGAAGTTTTAAGGCATCTACGATATTAAAATACATAAATGATTAGAGGAGATTAGAGAGGAGATTAGATAGCATACACAGGGTGCCTTTTCTTTCAACAGAGCGAGAATTTTAGTTGGGTGACTAATGCGTCACCCATCTAAATTCTTCACTTAAGCTCATAGTTACCAGTTTAGCTACAGTATGATGAGGTATGGACTATGGAGTCATACCGATCATTCATTATAGTAAATCATGATTATGGCTAGAATAATTGCCTAGTTCAACAAAAAACCAATTCTCAAACGTTGAAACTTTTTTGAAGTAAGAGAAGTGGCATACTCCTTTGAACGTAATCTTATTAGATACGAGTAATGTGACAATTATTTTTTGACTCAAATGTAAGGTTTGAACTTCCAACACACCCACACAGAAAAGCACACAATTATCTTAGGCAACCATACTATAATCGTATAATTTATTAATTACCTACCTTATCCATAAGAAAATGGATCACAAGTCTGTCTAAGAACTGATTAGAATGCGTACCGAAAACAATTTTGGTATACACGGCAGTTGCCCTCGTAGCTCAGTGGTGATAGCTGTAGGACGCGATAATTTTAAAATGCAATTAATTATTTGTAGCTCATTACCTTCGTCTATCTTTCCAGACAGTTTTCTTTCGGTGGGCAATTTTGCTGCATATTGTACCATACAGAGTATGTTCAAGTAGCGGATTATGGCAAAACAAATCAATTTGTCCTTCTAATTATGGATTTGCGCAAAATAACGCCTGCTTCCATTCAATATCTTTCCAGATAAAAACGTAGTTGTCACTTCGAAAATTAATAAAATGTACGTTTCAGGTGAACGAAGAATCACAGACTACACCTGGTCAACCCAGCCAGCACGGCCAGGACCTCAAGTCAGAGGGCGTGCAGGCGGGCGGTACGCTCACCACCTCCAAGTCTTCTGCCACTTCCACGCGGTCCAAGGAGCATCTGCAGCACATGCCGAAGAGCGTAGACTATGGGGATGGAAATGAATCTGTAAATATTTTTTTTATTTTTTACATCGTAGGTAATGAAAGTTACTTGAATTTTTGCACCGATTGCTAACATACTATCAGCATTGATGGGATCATATTATAATGAAAATAAAAGTGAAAATCTTTATTTTTCACATAATATGCTCTTAAAAAAAGTTAAAACTCTACCACCAGGTTCGAAAAGCAGGTTTGCACCGACAAGATTGGGAAGAAAATCGGCACTTGCTCTTTTTCCAAAAATGTCATTAAATACAATTTTTCTTATATAATATGAAAAATCATTGCATAAATTTTAAGATATCTCGTGAGGAGATGGAAACATATCCTTACAATACGCATAATCTTACGATCTTCATCGCCGTCTCAGTTGTGTACATCTATTAGTGGAAATTAATCTACTTGAGGAATCTCTAGACGATTTCAAGTCGCTCGACTCCAGCCTTCAGCATCCACGCGTTATTTTTCATACCATCGATTATCCCTCTGTTAAGAGCGTTCATGCGGCGCAATGTGCCTAGCGTTTCTGTCCATACAAAAAAGGAATTCGTTCCCGCTGACGCAATTTTGCGTCGATTATGGCATAACAAAAAAAAATATAGTAATATAAATATACAACTTATTAAAATAGTAAATAACCAGTGACATTGAATATTAATTGAATTAAATTACTATAACTCAGAAATAACAAAATATCTTGGATTTTATCCTAAAATAATACGTTTAATTTATCGAAAAATGCTAAAAATGACACTTTCCGGTTAGTGGTTTTTGAATGAAAATCTAGGAAAATCGTGTTTTTTGAGAAATTTTTTAGTAAATGTTATTAATTTTCTAAATATGTCAGTGTTATAAGTTTTTGTTATGAAACATGGCAAATATCTTGCATCAAAATAGAGCTTCCACCGCTAAGTGAGTAATTAGCCTTTACGTTAAACTTTCTAGTGAGAAAGTTATACACATATTTTGAAATATTTTTGAGACAAGTTCTAGATTATGAAATGCCAAATAATATGAATTCAATTATCTAATCTATAATTGAACACATAACTATTTTATGTTCCTTCGGAAATCATAAATTTTTACTCAAGCATAATATTAACGCGTGAACAGTCTTAATAAACGTGTAATTCTCTGATCTAAGGGTCCTCATATTTAAACATTACATCTACCTACGTGGGTACCGCTCTGGACATTTAAGATCGCTAATGTCTTCCGTTCGGTGGTTGTTAGTAAAATAAGTAAAATCATATTTCACTCATTATTCTGAGCCAACAAGTAAGGGTTGCAATAAATAAATAAATCATTTGAGTTTCATTTGTTGTGAAACTTGGTGATGAAAAAAGGAATCCTTTATTTACCTAGAAAAAAATGACAGAATAAAAAAATAAAATGCTGATAGTTATTAAAATTCACCTGTATTGCCTGAGACCCTTTAAGGTCCACTTGCGCGAAACTGGGTTTAAATAAATATTTATATTTTTAACCCTAGAGCCAACGTCTCTTTGGATAATTTTGACAACTTACTCTGGGTTAGCATGTTCACTCTGAGTTAACACACTGACCCGGGCCGACTGACGCAAGTGGGCCTAAGACTGCTGAGTCAATTTAACTGTTTCATCATCAGATCTTAATTGATTATTTTAATTTGTTTTCAGTCGCGTGAGCAAGACAGACATACGATGCACAATCATAACGTCATCAATAACAACACTTCTGGCTCTCGACGCACAAAGTCAAAGAGTACAGAGGACATGAATATGGGTAAGAGAAGTTTATTATGAACATTATGCAAAACAAATTCAAGCAATGAAAGTTATACTACTAGGTTAATGTTTTGTTTTCTCGAAGCCAGTATGAGACTTTTAAATTGTTTGCTTTACGGTGAAGTAAAACATTTAGTTTTACTTCACCAGCATGTTTAGAAAATTCACATAGTTTTTGCAAATAGTCGAACAATCTCAGAGTGTAGTAAAGATAGGCAGTCTTATACTGAAATGAAATGAAATGAAATGATTTATTTTGCCAAATGTGAGTATGTACTTAGACTATACATACGCAAAGGTAAAGAATTTCAGGCAAACAGGCTTTTTAAGCGCTAACCAGATGATACTTGAGTGCCACAAACGCAAATAGTTCTGAAAACGTGCTGAATATTTAAACGCCCTTGAATTAAGAGGAATACGAAATACGTTGGTGGAAAACGATGTTTTAAACTACATCTAAAAAAACTAAGCCAGTTATCAAAAATCCGTTTTAAGCGTTAATGGATATTGTTATTACCGGCACATTAAAACAGAAATTACTATAACATCCATTGTGATTTCCGATAAAAATTAGAAAAATTGAGATTTTGTCGATGAAATGTCTATGCCATTAAGAGTGTTCTCCCTAGGCGGAACCGGTACATAGTTAAATTTCTCGATTTTATTTTAGATTCAAGCACACTGAAGCGAATGTTGAAACCAATGCCATCGACGGAGAGCCCGGTGACGTCACCAGAAATGGGTCGCCGTCGCTATGGAGGCGCGGCACCGTGCCCACCAACTTGCGGGTCGCATGGGCACCGCCACCAGCCGCACATGCACCACGGCCACTACGCCCACGTGGTCAACAACAACAGTCGTCAGGGCTCGCAGAGATACTCTTCAACAAAGTGAGTCTTAAGGCGGTTCATGCGTTAGTATTATGCTTGAGTCAAAATTTACGATTTCCGAAGGAACATAAAATAGTTATGTGTTCAATTATAATTGAATTTTAATTGAATGATAATTGAATTCATATAACTTTCTCACTAGAACAGTTTTTGTATAGGCTGTTTGCTAAAATAGCGGTCGACGCTCTACGCAGATGCAAAATATTTGCCATGTTTCTTAACAAAAACTTATAACAATGACATATTTAGAAAATTAATAACATTTACTAAAAAGTGTCTCAAAAAAAACCACGATTTTTCTAGATTTTTATTCAAAAACCATAAACCGAAAAGTGCAATTTTTAGCATTTTTCGATAAATTAAACGTATTATTTTAGGATAAAATCCAAGATATTAGGTCCTTACATATGAAATTGGCGTTTTGTCGTACTGGCCACTTTGATCTCAAATATCTCATCTTTGGTTAGAAATTCCAATTTCAAATTTATACAGCTATTTACTCATGCTTTTGTGTTTTGAAAATCGTAATCCTTTTGTTTTTTTCTCTTTTGGTTTTTTTTTGCGCCACTCTGTTTACAAAATGGAAAACTTGAAATATCGCGTTATTTACGAGTACGAGTTCCATCGTGGCACCAGTGCTGCAGAAACGGCTCGAAGGATTAATGATGTGTACGGCGAGGGTGTCGCAAAAGAAAACACAGTGCATTTTTGATTCCAACGTTTTCGTTCTGGAAATTTCGACCTGCAGAACAAGCCCGTGGACGGCCGGAGACCAAAGTTGACAATGAAGAATTGAAGGTTATTGTGGAAGCGGATCCATCGCAAACCACGTCCGAGCTAGCTGCAGGCTGCGGTGTTAGTGATAAAACTGTTTTAGTTCACTTGAAGCAAATTGGGAAGGTGAAAAAGCTTGAAAGGTGGGTACCTCATGAATTGAGTGCAGCAAACCGACAAACGCTAGTAGACTGCTGTGTTACATTACTCAACCGGCACAGTAATGAAGGGATTTTAAATCGAATCATTACCTGTGACGAAAAATGGATCCTGTATGATAATCGGGAACGCTCATCGCAATGGTTGAACCCTGGCGAACCAGCCAAATCCTGCCCCAAACGAAAATTGACTCAAAAAAAATTACTTGTGAGCGTTTGGTGGACTAGCGCCGGCGTCGTTCACTACAGCTTTCTTAAATCTGGCCAGACGATTACGGCAGATATCTATTGTCAGCAACTGCAATCCATGATGGAAAAGCTAGCTGCTAAACAACCGAGGCTGGTCAATCGTTCTAGGCCACTGCTGCTTCAGGACAACGCTAGACCACACACTGCACAACAGACGGCTACCAAATTAGAGGAGCTTCAATTGGAATGCCTAAGACATCCACCTTACTCCCCGGACCTTGCTCCAACAGATTGCCATTTTTTTCGAAATTTGGATAACTTCTTACAAGGGAAAAAATTTAACTCCGATGAGGCAGTCCAAAGCGCTTTCAAAGATTTTATTGATTCCCGTCCGAATGGCTTTTTTAGTAAAGGGATTAATGAACTACTTATAAGGTGGCAAAAGTGCATAGATAGCAATGGTACATACTTTGATTAAATATATATATTATATTTAAAAAAAATCGACTTTATGTTCCTCCCATACAAAACGCCAATTTCATATGTAAGGACCTAATATTTTGTTATTTCTGAATTATAGTAATTTAATTCAATTAATATTCCATGTTACTGGTTATTTACTATTTTAATAAGTAGTATATTTATTTTACTATAAATTTTTTTGTAATACCATTTTCCGCGCAAAATTGCGTCAGCGGGAACGGAATTCCTTTTTTGTATGGAGCGACACGCGATTCACACCGTGCCGCATAAACGCTCTTAAGTTGCTCATTGACGACGTGGACGCGATACACGTGGGGACGTAATCGTAAACAAATTCTACCCGCTTATTGACTCAATCCGCGGTTTTTTGGAATTAAGTTCCTTATCGCGCGTTGCGAAAGGGATAGACAAAAAAAATTTAGACGAAAAGTTGTAACGACACTTTTTGCTAAGTATAGTAAGCTATTGTGCCGACCCCACAGAAAGTGGGAAAAGGCCAGGAAGAAAAAAAAGTAAGCTATTGTAAGCCGTGCGGCTTGCGCATGTTTCTCTGTCTCTCTCTCTCATAGAAAGCAAGCCAGATATACTTCGTTCCATCCAGGTGTATTTTGACACCTCTCAATTATTTTTAGATAGCCTTGCGCTTCACGACAATCATCCCTTATGGAAAGCGGTCTAGGTTGGAGCTTACTTGCTTAGGAAATGCCTATTCACTCTTCTCTTGAAGGCACCCAGATCGTTCTTAGCTGGAACACGGAGGCTGCAAGGGCGTTCCACACTTTAGCGGTTCGTATCAGAAACGTTTACATTTTACAGTCAATCAGCGAACAGAATTTGTTTTCGACTACGATAGCGATGCGTATGTTTTCTTATTGAGTCGCCTAGCAACGTTATTAGCTGTGTTTTATATCAAAAATAGAATCGTTTCTTTTGACGTCATAACTTGCAAAAATCAAGCGATTCTATTGGTGCGTTTGACCCAAAGCGTAGCAAAGCACCGTAGCACATTAGGGGTAAGCAACTTTGCAAACGTAAGCATTAATTAGTGACTTGGTACGTAGCCAATTCTCATTAGCATTTTCAGGGGAAATAATTATTATTATTAGGGTAGGTGTTCTTTAAAAATGACATAATTATTCCTCGGGGTGTTCAGATAAACATAGATACTGAAACACAGAAAAGAAAAGACACTAGAAGTAGCATGTGGGTGTTACCCGTGTCGCCACTAGTAGGGTAATTTACCTTACTTGCTCGACATGCACACTCAGTCGCTGTCAAAAATGCATACAATAAAGTGCTATAAAAAAAATATTAAAATGGCTCAATGCGCTGTATTAGTGTGTAAAAATCGTAGCAAGACCTATAATCGTTTACTTGGAGGGATAACTTACCATCGGTTACTTGAATTTTACTAGTTTTAAGTATAAATACGTGAAAAATTGTGTTAAATTTCTATAGGGCTTCAAGACATTTTAAAATGATCCTTAAAATAAGAACTTTACGGTTGATTTCACATTTACTAATAATTTTTTCTAGAACGTTGTCATTCAACTTTCGCTACTCAGCCAGTACTGTATCATGTAACTATCGATAAAATATTATCGACTTTTATTAAAACGTTCCGCGTATTGCCGTATCTGTTCAGTGCAACCTCAAGAGTTAAGAAATTCACCACTACTGTTCGCACGCTTATCCATATTCGGAAAAAAATGGTTTTTCATTACGATAATAGGCTGTAAGAAGAAAATTAAGAATTAAAAATATTACTATTTCAGTTTCCCTAGGGAGCCATTTGTAAAAGAAAAATGGATCAAAGCTACTGGAAGGTTTAATTGGTTCCTTTCAAAAGCAAAAAGGTACAATCTGCTCCGATCATTTTTTGGAAGAGGATTTTATTGTTAAGAAAAGTGGTAATAAATACATTAAAACTGGAGCAGAACCACGTAAAATTTTTTTTTTAATTCATCGTCCACTGGTACGTCTATACACGTCACAAATTCAGTCATAACTAACTAATTTACTCGCAAAAATATATAGAAAGTATGACATGACATGATAAGCCTTTAGACGTCCACTGCTGGAGCTAGGTGAAGGCTTTTCTAAACTTACACCTCCACGTACGGGATATCTATTGCCACTAGCAACTATCTTCAGATCGCAAGTTCTGTAGCCTGTCGTACGATGTGATTCTTGTTGTGCCCTGTGCGGTTTTTACTTCAAAGTAAACATAAGTACGTGTGGGGTATACGGCCCTCAGTTCTATGATAATTATAGCTTGGCCACTGCTATTTTAGCTAGCTATTGGGCTATGTTAATCACTTTGATATGGTCACGTAGATTCTTTCTATATACGATTACTCCTTTATATTTGTTTAATAAATCGATAATCATTATTACAACAGCTATTACTTCCTGTAGTTAGGTTGAAGTCTCCAAAAATGAAACATCTAATGTACAGTCAGAAGGCGGAACGCTAACAGGACGGAATTCATTAAATATTATATTATTAAATATTATTTATTTTTTTACCATAATGTGTTATTTTATGTGATTTATTATGACTAGACGGAAATTAATTAAATTGGTTTTTTTTTCTGTACATATTAATATAACATTGCTTTTTATTTCAACTTTATCGATAATTTTACGATTCACGGTTAAGATGCATCACTACACTTTGACAGTTATCAAATATTGAAGTTTGTTCTTTGCCATTCAAATTTTAATCTTAACGTCATATAAACAGAGTTTCTCAAAAAAATCTTTATAAAACGAATCTACTACTGCCGATGCGGGCAAAAGCGGAACTAAACATATTTGAAGTAAATTTTTGCAATAAAAATTGCATAGCTGTGTTAATAAGGTTGACTTTAATGGAAATATATTTTGAAAATCACGTCATTTTTTTGACCAATCTAATGTGGGGGATTATGGTGTGCGTGACTTGTAAATATGTGAGTTTAGCGACACTGGTTTTCTAAGAAGATCGTCATCATGCTAACTCTATTAGCCAATATAAAGTCATTCCTTGCTCTGTGTACTGAAAGCCCCTGGGTGTGACGTCACTATTTCCAGATTTTGCTAATACCTCGAAAATCTTAAAGAACTTCAAAAACTTTTGCTAGAAGAAACCATAATAAAAGAGAAAAGTTTTTGCATATCTACAAAAGTCCTATCGATTATTATGATTACTTTTGGAGCTAAACGGTATTTAAGACTGGACTGGGAAAACGGTAATGTGAAATTTCCGGTCAACAGGTAAAAGGAAAGATGCCTGTTTGACTGACTGCCTAATTTATCAACGGACAGCTCTAACCTGGCTCTAACTTTCTTGACTGGCACTACTTTCTTGACTTTACTTACTATCATAACGTATCTGCTATGAAAGGGTTTTTAGAACATCACAATGAGTGTTTTTGAAAACTGAGCGATTAATATAGTTTACGACAAACCGTAAAGTAACGGTGCACTGAGGCTTTTAACTCTTACAATATGTCTTGTGTTCTTACAACAGGTGTCTACAATAGGCTGAAAAAAAAACGTTTCTATGCGTTGTATTCTTCATTACTGAGGGTCGTGACCCCTACCACCGACGACTTTCTTATAGACGATAACGCGCCATGTTGCCCTGTTGGCTGCACCGTGTAGAGCATCGTGGACGTTCGTGTCGAGTGCGGTGCGGATTTGATCCGACCAACGCATCGGGCTGCATCCTCGAGGTCTCTTTCCTTCTACATTGCCTACCTTCTCTTCGAGCAATGTGACCGATGTACTCCAGAGTCATTTGTAGGCAGTTTTATTGGTTGATATCCATTTCGTTATTATGAGTTGTCTCAACATCGATGCGTTGGTCCATGACTGTCCATGGGAGCATCCTTCTCCAGCACCACGTCATCTCGAAAGCGACAATGCGTTGCCGATCAGCTGCCTTAACAGTCCATTTCTCAACAGCATACAGAAAAATTGGGAAGTGCACGAACAGGACGCATTTTGGTGTTAATAGAAATGTGTCTGTCCCTCCAAGTCTTAGGCAGCTTTACAAACTAGAATTTTCTCCTTTTTGTAGCCGCGGTGTGGGCGTTGGTGCAGCGCCGAGCGTGTACCCAGGGCGAGGGCTCTACTTGGAACTGGGCGGCGGTGAGCGGGACCTCTCCCCGCCGTCCGACAACGTGATGTTCGACAACCAGTGCTACGCCACCACGCCCTCCTCGTCTAACGGCAACTCCGACCAGGAGCCGTGCCAGCGCCGCGACAGGGATCCTCGGCAACACCACCATGGAGTAAGTGACGTTGTTATACTGCCACAAACTTTTCTCTTCCAGTGAGGGTGTCACTAGTGGTCCTACGTTAATGTCATTTTGGTTCATATTACTAAGACTTCTGTCTGTCAGTCTGTCACCAAGCTGAATTTCTTAAACCGTTATATCGGTAGGCCGGGGTGTTTAATTTACTTTAATACTATTGAGAATTATGGGTCTTCACGGTATGAAACCTACTACCTATGTGCGATACTCGCACTTGTCCAAATATTTTAACATTACGGTAAATCTCCATTCAAATATGCAATCTGTATGTAGGTTAACACTAAAAACAACTCGGTGGACATCCTCAGCGCTCATGTTGGAAGTCTCCGCGATCTCATACGAACGCACCCTTACGCAACGCCCTTTGGTCTCGCCTCTGGCTGACCCTTAACATTACCCACTTCCAGGGAAGATTAGGATCAGCCTCAAGATCCCAGAGCTATTAAAGGAGTCTGGGATTGCTGTCTATGGCGTCTGCGAGTCCTACTAGTGGTTACTAAAATGGTTCTACGTTGATTTAATTTTAGGTTTTCGTACCCAAAGGGTAAAAACGGGATCCTATTACCTACTAAGACTTCGTCGTCCGTCTGTCCGTCTATCTGTCCCCAGGCTGTATAAACAACAACTCTAATAAATTCACACACAAATCACAGAGAAACCGGTGCAAAAATAACACTAAACAAAAACAAACCAGCCAAGTGCGAGGCAGACTCGAGCACCGAGGGGACGGAACCCTATTGCAGACAACGGGAAAACTTACTTATAGACTCCGCATACTTTACTTTGTTTTTTTTTTGAGGTTTATTATTAATACCACAAAAAGTATACTAGATAAAGACTGTATTTTATGTTTCCTGTAAAATATAGGTACATCAATGTCATCAAGATTGGTTGAGTGGTTTAGGCGTGAAAGGATAACAGACAGACAGACAGACAGCCGGAGCCAGTTTCGCGGTTTATAATAAATTATTAGTATGGATTAATTATAGAGAACTAGCAAACCCGGCGAACTCCGTTTCGCCACCAGCAGAAATGGCGCTGTATGTCAAAAAAGATTTTCCCGCTTTTCTGTTGAAACTTTTCCTGAATTTTCTTTGCTATAAACCTCACGGAGCCCGAGACCTTTCCAACGAATGCAAAACCGTGGAAATCGGTTCGTGCGTTCTGGAATTATAGCGTCAGGAAGGAAAACCCGACTTATTTTTATATAGTAGACTAGCAAACGCCCGCGGCTTCGCTCACGTTAACTTCTGAGTTATGCTTTACTATGGTGGTTTAATTTCCAAAATTCCTGCACTACACACCATATTGCCCACAAAATTTTCTCTTGCTTCCTGGTAATAGTCACATATTGATTTTGAAAAATTCGATCGTCACAAAAAAGTTAAATATGGTGGCCATTTTTAGGGTTCCGTACCCAAAGGGTAAAAGCTCTTACTAAGACTCCACCGTCCGTTCATACATCCGGCCGTGGTTGCTTGCTACCATGGTAAGACATATAAGTACAAAATTGTGGCCAATTCTTTTAAATTTTTACCAAAAATTCCTTTTCTATGCTCGCTGCGATAATCAGATATCAATTTTGAAAACAATCGGCCCAGTAACAAAAAAGTTCAAAATGGCGGCCACTTTTTTAAATTTTGACCACAAATTCCTTCTCTATGCTTGCTGCCATAGTCAAATATCGATTTTCAAAGCAATCGGCCCAGTAACAAAAAATTTCAAAATGGCGGCCACTTTTTTAAATTTTGACCACAAATTCCTTCTCTATGCTTGCTGCCATAGTCAAATATCGATTTTAAAAGCAATCGGCCCAGTAACAAAAAAGTTCAAAATGGCAGCCACTTTTTTAAATTTTGACCACAAATTCCTTCTCTATGCTTGCTGCCATAGTCAAATATCGATTTTCAAAGCAATGTGCCCAGTAACAAAAAAGTTCAAAATGGCGGCCACTTTTTTAAATATTGACCACAAATTCCTTCTCTATGCTTGCTGCCATAGTCAAATATCGATTTTCAAAGCAATCGGCCCAGTAACAAAAAAGTTCAAAATGGCGGCCACTTTTTTAAATTTTGACCACAAATTCCTTCTCTATGCTTGCTGCCATAGTCAAATATCGATTTTCAAAGCAATCTGCCCAGTAACAAAAAAGTTCAAAATGGCGGCCACTTTTTTAAATTTTGACCACAAATTCCTTCTCTATGCTTGCTGCCATAGTCAAATATCGATTTTCAAAGCAATCGGCCCAGTAACAAAAAAGTTCAAAATGGCGGCCACTTTTTTAAATTTTGAACACAAATTCCTTCTCTATGCTTGCTGCCATAGTCAAATATCCATTTTTAAAGCAATCGGCCCAGTAACAAAAAAGTTCAAAATGGCGGCCACTTTTTTAAATTTTGACCACAAATTCCTTCTCTATGCTTGCTGCCATAGTCAAATATCGATTTTCAAAGCAATCGGCCCAGTAACAAAAAAGTTCAAAATGGCGGCCACTTTTTTTAAATTTTGACCACAAATTCCTTCTCTATGCTTGCTGCCATAGTCAAATATCGATTTTCAAAGCAATCGGCCCAGTAACAAAAAAGTTCAAAATGGCGGCCACTTTTTTAAATTTTGACCACAAATTCCTTCTTTATGCTTGCTGCCATAGTCAAATATCGATTTTCAAAGCAATCGGCCCAGTAACAAAAAAGTTCAAAATGGCGGCCTATTTTTTAAATTTTGACCACAAACTCTTTCTCTATGCTTGCTGCCACTGTAAAATATCGATTTTCAAAGCAATCGGCTCAGTAACAAAAAAGTTCAAAATGGCGGCCTATTTTTTAAATTTTGACCACAAACTCTTTCTCTATGCTTGCTGCCACTGTAAAATATCGATTTTCAAAGCAATCGGCCCAGTAACAAAAAAGTTCAAAATGGCGGCCACTTTTTTAAATTTTGACCACAAATTCCTTCTCTATGCTTGCTGCCATAGTCAAATATCGATTTTCAAAGCAATCGGCCCAGTAACAAAAAAGTTCAAAATGGCGGCCACTTTTTTATATTTTGACCACAAATTCCTTCTCTATGCTTGCTGCCATAGTCAAATATCGATTTTCAAAGCAATCAGCCCAGTAACTAAAAAGTTCAAAATGGCGGCCACTTTTTTAAATATTGACCACAAATTCCTTCTTTATGCTTGCTGCCATAGTCAAATATCGATTTTCAAAGCAATCGGCCCAGTTACAAAAAAGTTCAAAATGGCGGCCTATTTTTTAAATTTTGATCACAAATTCCGTCTCTATGCTTTCTGCCATAGTGAAATATCGATTTTCAAAGGAATCGGCCCAGTAACAAAAAAGTTCAAAATGGCGGCCAAAAAATTCAAAATTTTTCGTCCTCAAAATTTGAATCTCGAAAATCCCTTTCTGAATACGAATTCATGATATACCTAATACCTTTTAATTTCGCTACGACTTTTAATTTCGCTGGAATCCCTGGGACAACGCAAAAATTACACTTTTGTATGGGAAAATCCCTTAAAATTAGGATTTTTATCCCTTCCAATTTGAATTTCTGTAATCCCCGTCTTAGTACGAATTCATGACCTAATATCAACCTAGGTACCAAATTTCAGATCTCTACGACTTTTTGTTTTTCGGGAATCCCTGGAACAACGAAAAAAATTACACTTTTGTATGGAGAAATCCCTAAAACCAACGGTTTTTTCCCCTTAAAATTTGAATTTCTGGAATCCCCGTCTTAGTACGAATTCTTGAAATAATATAAACCTAGGTACCAAATTTCAGATCTCTACGACTTTTAGTTTTTCGGGAATCCCTGGAACAACGAAAAAAATTACACTTTTGTATGGAGAAATCCCTAAAACCAACGGTTTTTTCCCCTTAAAATTTGAATTTCTGGAATCCCCGTCTTAGTACGAATTCATGACCTAATATCTACTTAGTTACCAATTTTCAGATCCCTACGACCTGTAGCTTTTCGGGAATTCCTGGAACAACGAAAAATATTTCACTTTTGTATGGGGAAATCCAAAAAACCAACGGTTTTTACCCCTTACAATTTGAATTTCTGAAATCCCCGTCTTAGTACGAATTCATGACCTAATATCAACCTAGGTACCAAATTTCAGATCTCTACGACTTGTAGCTTTTCGGGAATTCCTGGAACAACGAAAAAAATTTTACTTTTGTATGGGGAAATCCAAAAAACCAACGGTTTTTACCCCTTACAATTTGAATTTCTGGAATCCCCGTCTTAGTACGAATTCATGACCTAATATCTACCTAGGTACCAAATTTCAGATCCCTACGACTTGTAGCTTTTCGGGAATTCCTGGAACAACGAAAAAAATTTCACTTTTGTATGGGGAAATCCAAAAAACCAACGGTTTTTACCCCTTACAATTTGAATTTCTGGAATTCCCGTCTTAGTACGAATTCATAACCTAATATCTACCTAGGTACCAAATTTCAGATCTCTACGACCTATAGTTTTGGCGGAATCCTTGGAACAACCAAAATCACCAAAATGCCTCATTCTTTTATATATATAGATGTCAATGGGACTACAATCGGTTCTATAACCATGTTTTATTTGTAACGTTTCTTTTTATCTCTTTAAATTCGCACCATGTTTCCTCGCACACACGATCGTCCACAACTTTGCCATTAAGAGGGGACTGAAAGCTAGCAAAACTTGTCATGCGCAAAACATCGTTCTGGTACAAAAGAGCTTGGCGTATTACGCGAAATAATAATGTAATGAACGCCATTTATAGTTTACTGTAATAACTTTTAAAATACATAACTTAGGAAAAAACGATAATGTACGTATTCGTAATATTTATTGGAATTATAATCCTAAACCTGGGTTCTCTAGTACGTAACTATAACATTGATAATAAATTGAAAAATGTAAAAAATTGGACGCAACTTCGGTATTTTTTTTTATCGACAAAAAATTATCCTTTTATGTTTTCACTAATACAGTTTCTCGAAAATATGATGTAATATTCGTGTGTTTTATTTCAGGTAGTTGAGACTTGATTTACTACTGTAAAAATCAAATCTTGAACGGACATCTTCAGTTAATACCCCCTCAATGTGATTTTTGTTTTCGGAACAGCAAAAGCCTTGTCTGTCGCGCCAGGCGTCTCAGTCGAGCGCGACGCCGGCGCCTGGCTCCCCCACCTCAAGATTACTTCTTGAATACGAGATGCATCTTCGCAACACGCTGGCTAAGGGTATGGATGCCGAGAGCTATAGCCTACACACGTTTGAGGCTCTGTTGAGTCAGAGTATGGAGGATTTGGGTAAGAAAAAAACCTCAATTTAAATTAGAACACTTTTATTTACTTTTACAAGTACAATTAATATTTTAATAAATAAAAAAATAAATAGATTCCTACTTAATGTAAAAAATGCATAAATGCAAAATTATTTTTTGCTTACCTAAATTTAAAGACTCACTGGGATTTTATGCCTCTTGTGATGTCCTAAATTAGAAGAATAGAATTATCATTAGTTTCATAAATTCATTTCATTTTACTTATATTTAAATAAAACCATTTAAAGCCCTTAACTAAAAATTGATCTTAGCTGTTTTCATCATTAAAATAATTAAAAATTCTAATTCCATTGAGAAACATACTTAGTTTTTTTGTATTTCATTTTGATCCTTTTCTTTCATTAAAATCAAATCAAATTATTTATTCTTTCACATAGTCAAAATTTATAGGCACTTATGGAATGTCAAAATTTATCGCCACGTTCGGAAAGTATTTGTAGAATTTACTACTGTCTACTTTGGTGAGATTCTCCATCTTAATTCATTTGTGTGTATTGTTTCATGTCACTCTAGGCATTATTTTATACTGATTGTATATTCTTTCATTCAGAATACAACGACAACATGCCACCTTCGAATCAGCGAAGTCCATATCCGCCTCGAAGAAGTAAGTTTATATTTTCAATAAAGCACTTTTACCTTTATAGATATTGTTGCGAACCGGGGTTGGGGATTGGAATGACAAGTCGATGTCGTTGAATAGGTGCCTTTATTCAAAGTCCGATACCTGACTCCACAGAAAACAAAAGACACTAGAAGTAGCATGTGGGTGTTACCCGTGTCGCCACTAGTAGGGTAATTTACCTTACTTGCTCGACATGCACACTCAGTCGCTGTCAAAAATGCATACAATAAAGTGCTATAAAAAAAAATATTAAAATGGCTCAATGCGCTGTATTAGTGTGTAAAAATCGTAGCAAGACCTACAATCGTTTACTTGGAAGGATAACTTACCATCGGTAACTTGAATTTTACTAGTTTTAAGTATAAATACGTGAAAAAATGTGTTAAATTTCTATAGGGCTTCAAGACATTCTAAGACGATCCTTAAAATAAGAACCTTACGGTTGATTTCACATTTACTAATAATTTTCTTCTAGAACGTTGTCATTCAACTTTCGCTACTCAGCCAGTACTGTATCATGTAACATACATATCGATAAAATATTATCGACTTTTATTATAACGTTCCGCGTATTGCCGTATCTGTTCAGTGCAATCTCAAGAGTTAAGAAATTCACCACTACTGTTCGCACGCTTATCCATATTAGGAAAAAAATGGTTTTTCATTACGATAATAGGCTGTAAGAAGAAAATTAAGAATTAAAAATATTACTATTTCAGTTTCCCTAGGAAGCCATTTGTAAAAGAAAAATGGATCAAAGCTACTGGAAGGTTTAATTGGTTCCCTTCAAAAGCAAGTACAATCTGCTCCGATCATTTTTTGGAAGAGGATTTTATTGTGAAGAAAAGTGGTAATAAATACATTAAAACTGGAGCAGAACCACGTAAATTTTTTTTTTAATTTATCGTGTACTGGTACGTCTATACACGTCACAAATTCAGTCATAACTAAGTAATTTACTCGCAAAAATATATATAAAGTATGACATGACATGATAAGCTTTAGACGTCCACCGCTGGAGCTAGGTAAAGGCTTTTCTAAACTTACACCTCCACGTACGGGATATCTCTTGCCACTAGCAACTATCTTCAAATCGCAAGTTCTGTAGCCTGTCGTACGATGTGGTTCTTGTTGTGCCCTACGCGGTTTTTACTTCAAAGTAAACATAAGTACGTGTGGGGTATACGGCCCTCAGTTCTATGATAATTATAGCTTGGCCACTGCTATTTTAGCTAGCTATTGGGCTATGTTAATCACTTTGATATGGTCACGTAGATTCTTTCTAAATACGATTACTCCTTTATATTTGCTTAATAAATCGATGATCATTATTACAACAGCTATTACTTCCTGTACTTAGGTTGAAGTCTCCAAAAATGAAACATCTAATGTACAGTCAGAAGGCGGAACGCTAACAGGACGGAATTCATTAAATATTATTTATTCATTAAATTTTATTTATTTTTTTACCATAATGTGTTATTTTATGTGATTTATTATGACTAGACGGAAATTAATTAAATTGGATTTTTTTCTGTACATATTAATATAACCTTGCTTTTTATTTCAACTTTATCGATAATTTTACGATTCACGGATAAGATGCATCACTACACTTTGACAGTTATCAAATATTGAAGTTTGTTCTTTGCCATTCAAATTCTAATCTTAACGTCATATAAACAGAGTTTCTCAAAAAAATCTTTATAAAACGAATCTACTACTGCCAATGCGGGCAATAGCGGAACTAAACATATTTGAAGTAAATTTTTGCAATATAAATTGTATAGCTGTGTTAATAAGGTTGACTTTAATGGAAATATATTTTGAAAATCACGTCATTTTTTTGACCAATCTAATGTGGAGGACTATGGTGTGCGTGACTTGTAAATATGTGAGTTTAGCGACACTGGTTTCCTAAGAAGATCGTCATCATGCTAACTCTATTAGACAATATAAAGTCATTCCTTGCTCTGTGCCTGACTCACAGGCCGTAGCGCCGTGACGAGCAACACAAAGACAGACATTCTCTGGTCCCTCTTCAGCTCCTCAGGCCGCACCGCGTGAACTTCGGTACGCCTAAGAGCACGAGCACCACTGACTAACCGAAGACTCCACCAGTACTACAGTCTACACCATAACTAGTACTTTATGTCATTTACTTATCTTCCCTCACTTCGTGTCGCTGTTGTATCGCGGACTTGAATCTATTGAACTGAATTACTTGACTGACCGCTTAATCCTGAAAACTTCCTCTTATATACATGGCGATACTGGGAATTCTAGAACAGAACACATTTCTTTTCAAATTTCAAATAACTAGTTCCAAATTTAAATCCTCCCTAAAACTTATTGCTCTGTGTTCATCTACTCTCTGACAGGTTTGCGTCTTGTTCTAACACATAGGAATTTTCATTCTTCTCTTTCTAAATACACTATTGCCATCTATTATCGAGTAGTCGAAAGCTCTTATCTCTACATTGTCAATTTCTATTATTAAACTAGTCCACACTATCACTGTTTCCGACCTAGCTATAGGTCGTGACACTATTTCAATTTTCAATCCATGATGACGCGCCCTACTCCATCAAACTACATACGAATCAAATGAAACATAAGCAATTTGACAGAGTGGGGCGCGCCTTCGTGGATTGAAATATCTGTAACCTAACTTGTCAACCTAACAAGCTAGGTTTTGAGCATTAAAAGACTATAGCACATTTACCAGAGCTCAAGGCATTTACTTCTTACTATGCACAATTTATGCACTCTACAACGTCCGAACGCCAAATCGATCGAAAAGTGCCGGAACTTTTGCTTTTAGGAAAGGCCTAAACAAATTTATGAAAATATTTTTCACGCGGGTTGCCAGGTTTGTGGCCTTCTAGGCCAACAAAATTAGTGTTTGCTAAGAGAGAGTGATCGATTATTTTGTTACAGGACCAGCCTCACAGTGCTCTGGCGGAGGCAGCCGGTCTTCAACCTTGCCTTTACCGCACCGCCTAGGCGTGGAAAGGCAGCACAGCGCACGCTCTGATCGAGATGGCTACTATAGGTAATTTAGCTCCTTCGCAAATCGTATCAACCGTAAGCGTATCGTGTCAACCCTTCGTTTACGAGGGCTGAAGTGTTGCACAAATTAATCGACGTGTTGACAAGACAAAGGTAGTCTTCAACCAGTTTGACGAATTCCATCATTTTTCAATCATATTGAAAGTTAAAAGTTCAGCGGGGCTAGATAAAGTAACAGTCGTTTAGTTCACGACAGTAGATAAAATTGTATGGACAACCCACGTGACGAATGAAAACAAATGAAAGCAGAATCTACTTTATGCTTAGCGTTGTTCACTGTCGGATGTCAATTGTCGTGCGAAGTACGCTAAGTAACTAAGTTATCTACAAGGTCCGCGAGAACGCCAGGGAGCGTTCAAATTGTCGTAGTCGATTTTCAAACACAGCGTGTTTACCTTTATTCCGTCGTGTTTTTTCTACAGTCACGTGGTTTGTCCATACATTTTTGTCTATTGTCGTTAACGCCAAACGACTGTTACTTTGTCTAGCCCCGCAGATCAGTTAAAAGAAAATGGAAGATCAGTTAAATTCAGGTGTTTTCTAAATGAAAATAATGAAGAGATATTTTTTACGCCTGTGTTTTTACGCCAGTACACTACCAGTATCGTATGACAATAAACACCAGCTCCTAATAAGTAATTTACCTAGATTAAGTCATTTTTGTATGCTTGAAAACAAATAAATTTTCTTTCTTTCTTTTTCTTTATTTCTTTTTCTTTCTTTCTTTTTTCATTTTCTTTCTTTCCTACGATTCGCTGCAACACCGCTTCGTATGCGGACTTGATAAAACATGTTCTAATGTAATGTGTAAATCTATTCGTACGCGCGGATTACGATACGTTTATGCTACGACGCCGTGTGCGAAGAGGCATAATGATAACGGTCGTCAAAATACTAAAGAATGGAAGCCGTCGATTCAAACATGTCTTTTATAAATGGTACCAATTGCAAACGTAAATGAAATCGACATAACACACACGAATGGTTCTAATTGTGTGTCACGCTAGTAGAGATTGGCCGGTTCACCCAGCCGCGCATATCAACCAATCAACTGGATCTCAGAAGTTTTTTATACCTAGTGGAATTTTAATGGGGTCTTATTTGAGTGTAAAATATACTTCCATTCTACAGTATATTTTTGCTTTAGTTTTAGTTCAGTCGATTACATCAGTTCATTCTTGAAATGTTTAGTGTATGATTTTCATTCATTGCATTAGACAATTTTACAAACGTGGCTAAAGCTTCATGAAGATGAGCTTACAGCAATAAGAGTTGAAATGCAATTTCAAAAAAAAACACGTCTACTATTGCACCGGGGTCAATATTCGAATAAAATACGTATAAAATAATTTTGGATCGCTATCATACTGGTGTTATATAAAAGCAAAGTAAAATATGTTTGTTACTCCTTCACGCTGAATATACTGAACCGATTAGAGTAGGAATGGAGACTTTATCCTGGTTTAATACTCGTACATAGGCTACTTTATGTACCGCGGCATTTGTCAAAAACCGAAGTTTACGCGGGTAGAGCCGCGGGCAACAGCTAGTCCATAAACAAAAATATCTTGACCATAGATAAAACAACGACTGGTATAGTTATAAATCTACTATCCTGCCGGAGCAGAGCCTAGGCCTAAAAACTTTAGCTCCGCTCCGCTCCGCCTTTCAGCAGGATAGTAGATTTTTCTGGAATAAAAAGTGGACATACGAGTAGTGGTGCCTGGTATGATTTGGCCATTGTAACTGTTTCGACTGGGTCATAAAATTCCCTATACTTCCTTAATTCATATAAATATAGATCTTTCTCAGGTTGACACGTGATTATTTAATGGTAGGACCCTTTTATACGTTGCGTTCATAGTAGTATCCCAAAATCCTTTTAGAGCGTCAGAAGTCATGAGTCCACTAGTCTCAAAGCCATCATAATTTATCAAGTGATAAAAATAGGTCCTGGACCCGGCTACTGCCAAACCCAAGACCATAATTTATTAAGTGATAAAAATAGGACCAGACGCAATATCTGATCCTTATAACAGGTTCTTGCTTCATAATAAGGTTATTATGATGTATGGCCCTACTAGCAGCCCGGCGTATTTCAACTATTATAAGCTTCCATACTCCAAGCACTGCGTTCGGTAAGCGTTCGATAAGACCCTACTAACAGCCCGGCGTACTTCGACTATATGCCTCCATACACCTAGCACTGCGTTCGGTAAGCGTTCGATAAGACCCTACTAACAGCCCGGCGTACTTCGACTATATGCCTCCATACACCTAGCACTGCGTTCGGTAAGCGTTCGATAGTGGCATCTTTATGGAAAAGATGATCCAAGGCCCCGCACTCGCCCAGGATGGTGAGCTCCCGCATCCGCCCAGAACCCGAAGGCGCCCCGAAGGGTGAGCTCTCCCCCTCATCTCTCATAAGAGATGTAAGTCCGGCCGCATTAAGGTGGCGGTTTTCACCTATGTTCACATCCCCGTAAGGATATGAGATAAAGAGCCTCATTAAGGTGGAGGTTACACCTATGTGATAAGGTGGGGCACTCTCTTACAAGAGCGCCCCTAACGGTTGTACCGCCCCAGATATGTGTTATATTCTTATCCCGGTGAGGATAAGAGATCAGCACCTTAAGCGTGGTGTTACGCATACTAGAGACCAAGAGACAATCTGCAAACATCGAGGCCTGAAGGCGCAGCCTACCGTATTAACTTATAGTGCAACAGCCAGCTGCGACGCATCAAATACACTCGACGTCATACAGACAATATGCGCCACTTAGGACGTCTTCCCATAGTACCATAGTACGGGCATTCGCTGTGTTAGCCATCTCAGAAGGGTCTTACTAGACTCTGCTAATATTCATATTCAATTTATATTTATTATTCATAAGATTCGTCATGACCACCAACATGACGCACTAGCCATCAGAAGTCTTTATGTCTTTCGCTCAATATACCATCTCGGGACACAGACGCTCTCGGCGACCCGCGTCCCCTCATATATGTCGCGCGGCGATCTTGATCGACTGCACGCATATGGTGAAAACCATGTATCTCTACATCATTGAATGAATATTGCCATGCGATAATACTTCGTTTACCTTATCGATTAAGCCCATTTCCATAGGTCATTAGAATTTTCCAATACACGAACACGCTCTGCTCCTATACACGAACAAGTAGTCAAATTATGACTTTGTCTAAGTTCGATTATTTATCTTTGTATTGCTTCGGGTTATCACCCTCATTACTCAGACAGTTTGCCAAGCTATATGTTTGTATTGTTCTTACGTATCAAGAGTCAAGAGCGGTTCTTTTTCATGAACGTAGGTGGGTATAGGGTAGTTACATCCAACCCCCTAAATTCTATGTAACCTGTGGAATAGAATTTACTCTAGGGAATTAAACCTTTCGCTTATACAACTCATCTTTGCACCTTCGGCTTATCGGCTTTATACATAATTGTTTACTGATCTACTCGCAGTTGTACTGCTTTCGATACTGTACCCTCTTGCGAGAGCCAAGATACATAAGTGTTTACTGATCTATTCACAGTGGTACTGCTTTCGATACTGTACCCTCTTGCGAGAGCCAAAATACATAAATGTTTACTGATCTACTCACAGTGGAACTGCTTTCGATACTGTGTTCATCAAAATCTCAGTTAAGAGATGAAGCTTATATTTTGATTAATGAAAACATTTTTGGCAAATGCTTTCGCTGTTGTTCGTCTTGCAACGATCCAAGAATTTCACCTCTACCGTCGCAATACGAATGCCCCCAAATGTCCCTATTTACCATTTCTTTTGAGTTCGAAAACTCTTATGCATTATAACATTATACCTTGGTCTGGTATCCTCCGTTTATTAAGGTGCTTTCAAAAGCGACCTATTTATTAATAATATTTGTTATTTCACTTGAAATCATGACTACGTGTCGTTCCTTCACGTAATTTATAGTGCTTGCTCAAACACTACTTGAGCTATACTCCTTCAATAGTTTTAATTTGTTTCGCTCCGTGAATCATAATCTACTAATATATTGTGTGTGAGACCCATGCAATAACTTGTGTATGTTTTTCATAGGTCATTGGAACTAGAGAGTCAGACTCAGGCGTTGCACCATTGTGATACTTTGCCAATAAATACAAGATTTTTGGTACGACCGCTTGGTTCCCTTAGGAACACTAATGAGATCAAAGTCCCATCGGTCGGCGCTGTGTAAGTCTTTGCATAAAATTATGCAAATTTTAAAGTTTTTACACATATTTCATATGGGCAATTCAAGTACTATTAGTACTGCTCAACTCTCCACACACTTAATAAACAATTTTATTTTTCATAAGACGATATTAAATATCGTCATGATAAGTTACACATAATTCTTCATAGGTCGCTCTTCCTCCTTGCATCGATAACACTACAATCTGTCTTCATTCCATAAAGCTGCGCAAAACAGCCGCTTTAGTGCAATACTCGCTTGAGCATTGCTCCGAGTGTTCCTTTGCTTGTTTTGCAAGTATTTCCCATTCCCTATTAATCAATATTGTAATATTTCAATCGCTCTGGCGCACCGCTCGCTTGAACAGCACTCTAAGCGTTTCTTTACTTGTCTTACAAGTAATCTACACTCGCCACTCATCAATATTTTAATATATGAATCGCTCTGGCGCACCGCCCACTTGAGCATCGCCACCGGCGATCCATCACTCTCCTTAATCACTTATTTCTGTTAGATGTTGTATCACCAAGCAACAAAAGATAAGCAATTGCATTTCCAATAGTCACTTCAGTGCCCCGCTCTCTCGAGCATCACTATTTGTGACTCAATATACTACCACAATGTGTGTGATGTGACGATCTCGACACAACTTCTTCACCAATAGTCACTTCAGTGCCCCGCTCTCTCGAGCATCACTATTTGTGACTAAATATACTACCACACAATGTGTGTGATGTGTCGATCTCCACACAACTTCTTCATCAATAGTCGCTTTAGTGCACCGCCCTCTTAGGCATCACTCTTAGCGAGTCATCTTAATGACAAAATACACAACCATCATGTGCTCTCCATGTATCTCCACATCACTTAGTCGCTTTAGTGCACCGCCCTCTTGGGCATCACTCTTAGCGAACCATACTCATTACATCACGTCTTAGCACAATGTGCTGTCTTATCACCGCCTCTCAACTCTATTTTACAACCTTGTGTTGCTGTGTCAAATAACTTGTTTTATCAGTAAGTCAACTATAATCGCTTCAGCGCTCCGCTCCCTGGAGCATCGCTTTTTGCGACCCAAGACACAGTCAACACATCTTTACACATCCTCCTTTCCTTAACATCACTTTAAAATGAGGATATTAATACATCTCAACCGCTTCAGCGCACCGCCCTCTTGGGCATCGCTCTTTACGGCCTTTGCGTGCGATCTACACAACTTATTTTTGTAAATCATGTAATAATATTACATGTCATTATCAACTTTGTGTGGTATTCAACAACTTCGGTCCGAATACCACAACTTCACTTTACCTTCGTACCTCGTCGCCTACACGCTTTGCATCCTCACATGAGTTATTCGTATCATACGTCAATGCTGCCTTATCGACGTATTCAATGTTAAAGAATGTACACACCATCAAACTCCATCTCCTCTAGTCACCAGGCGTTAAGCATCATCAAGACTCAATGTCCATTTATAACATAGCAACCCCCAGACCTTAAGGGTTTCTTAATTTTCTACAACTTTATACAAGTCGTAATCACCTTCCTTCCACTTCCACTTTATGTCTCGAGTAGAGATCACGCCTCTACAGATAGAAGACAATTAGTTAAACATGTTTTGACATCAGATGCCTGTCACGGCATTCTAAATTCACATAATTAGTGTAATACAACCCCCAGAACTCAAAGGTTGTATTTCTTGCACATAACTATAACAATAATAACCATCCAACTCTCCACTTTTTTATCTTTTGTATTTATAACAACCCCCAGACCTCAAGGGTTGTACGACTTACTTATATTTGCGATTTCATATCTCATTTCTTTACATCATTATAAACTTGACTACTCCTCGGTCATATACTGATTGCATAAATCTCACATCTTAAGGCCATACCCAAACCTTTTATATTTCACCATGAATGCATCACACTCGCCATTTCATGCCATTAATAAATATTTAAGACAAGTTCGACTTGTTGCCTTCCAAATTTGCAGTATTTTACAAGTCATTTAAATATGTTTTTATGCTTTACGCATATATTAGTAAAACCAATTGTATCATCAAGAATAGGCTCATAGTATAATCTGCCTTCACATCCAAATGAGCCATCAGGTAAAAGCCTGTATAAGAATGTCTTTACAAATTACTTCGATAGCGCTCAACAGGTGTTGCAATACTGCACTTTGTAAGTTGACACAATACGTCAACTTTTATATGTATAATTCTCATAATTTCATTATTCAATTCAGGCCTTTGCAAGCCTTACTATGATAATGATTTCTTTCTTTCCACAACTCGTTATTCATTTCAGGCCTAAGCCTTACTATGATAACGATTTCTCTCTTTCAACAACTCCAAACCACACTTGGTATCCGACGGCTTTGATATCACTATCTCTTCCTTCAACCCCCTGACAGTATGACTTTCGGGACATCATGAACTCGTAGACCTCTTCAGTCTCTTTCCATTTCACGGACAACAAATTGTAGGCTTTCGCCTACTTTCCTAATCTCTAACTTGCCGTTTGACCACCATCCTGGTCACGGCACCAAATTGTAACTGTTTCGACTGGGTCATAAAATTCCCTATACTTCCTTAATTCATATAAATATAGATCTTTCTCAGGTTGACACGTGATTATTTAATGGTAGGACCCTTTTATACGTTGCGTTCATAGTAGTATCCCAAAATCCTTTTAGAGCGTCAGAAGTCATGAGTCCACTAGTCTCAAAGCCATCATAATTTATCAAGTGATAAAAATAGGTCCTGGACCCGGCTACTGCCAAACCCAAGACCATAATTTATTAAGTGATAAAAATAGGACCAGACGCAATATCTGATCCTTATAACAGGTTCTTGCTTCATAATAAGGTTATTATGATGTATGGCCCTACTAGCAGCCCGGCGTATTTCAACTATTATAAGCTTCCATACTCCAAGCACTGCGTTCGGTAAGCGTTCGATAAGACCCTACTAACAGCCCGGCGTACTTCGACTATATGCCTCCATACACCTAGCACTGCGTTCGGTAAGCGTTCGATAAGACCCTACTAACAGCCCGGCGTACTTCGACTATATGCCTCCATACACCTAGCACTGCGTTCGGTAAGCGTTCGATAGTGGCATCTTTATGGAAAAGATGATCCAAGGCCCCGCACTCGCCCAGGATGGTGAGCTCCCGCATCCGCCCAGAACCCGAAGGCGCCCCGAAGGGTGAGCTCTCCCCCTCATCTCTCATAAGAGATGTAAGTCCGGCCGCATTAAGGTGGCGGTTTTCACCTATGTTCACATCCCCGTAAGGATATGAGATAAAGAGCCTCATTAAGGTGGAGGTTACACCTATGTGATAAGGTGGGGCACTCTCTTACAAGAACGCCCCTAACGGTTGTACCGCCCCAGATATGTGTTATATTCTTATCCCGGTGAGGATAAGAGATCAGCACCTTAAGCGTGGTGTTACGCATACTAGAGACCAAGAGACAATCTGCAAACATCGAGGCCTGAAGGCGCAGCCTACCGTATTAACTTATAGTGCAACAGCCAGCTGCGACGCATCAAATACACTCGACGTCATACAGACAATATGCGCCACTTAGGACGTCTTCCCATAGTACCATAGTACGGGCATTCGCTGTGTTAGCCATCTCAGAAGGGTCTTACTAGACTCTGCTAATATTCATATTCAATTTATATTTATTATTCATAAGATTCGTCATGACCACCAACATGACGCACTAGCCATCAGAAGTCTTTATGTCTTTCGCTCAATATACCATCTCGGGACACAGACGCTCTCGGCGACCCGCGTCCCCTCATATATGTCGCGCGGCGATCTTGATCGACTGCACGCATATGGTGAAAACCATGTATCTCTACATCATTGAATGAATATTGCCATGCGATAATACTTCGTTTACCTTATCGATTAAGCCCATTTCCATAGGTCATTAGAATTTTCCAATACACGAACACGCTCTGCTCCTATACACGAACAAGTAGTCAAATTATGACTTTGTCTAAGTTCGATTATTTATCTTTGTATTGCTTCGGGTTATCACCCTCATTACTCAGACAGTTTGCCAAGCTATATGTTTGTATTGTTCTTACGTATCAAGAGTCAAGAGCGGTTCTTTTTCATGAACGTAGGTGGGTATAGGGTAGTTACACCATCAATATTTCTTTCACCCGTTACTCTCTGATGGGAAAAACTGTTGGAAGAAATCTCCAGGTCGACAGCGACGGAAATGGATGAAATTCTTTTTCCGGCTACATATACATAAGGGGGTGGACGGGCTGCGTACTTCCATTTACAAAGACAGATTTTTGGCGCTTCTTGCAAACCCTTGCGCGATTGGAGGACGTGTTCCCTTATTGAGCACGAGTTTGTAAAGCATTTAGCACGAAAACCCGTGCGTGTTTCAAGGCAGTTATACTACTGCCTCCTAATGACCACGGATACGGAAATACGCTGACTGGGTAGCCTCGTCCACCACATAACACCACATTGAACATATTAACGATTAACTAAGAACCTCGAATTTTTTCACACAACAATGGGAGTTCTCAATGGCAGCTTTAGACGTATATATGATGAAGAATATGCATCCTGAAGCATTTTCACCCTAATTCCAAGAAGATTGATTTTCAAGAGGAATTACAACTAATTAACGTAAAATGTTCATAACCTGTTTATATGTTCTGCAATCTTGTAGATATGAGTTTTTTTTATAATAATAAAGTAAACAAATCTGGGAACACGCTATACGTGTGAAGAAGATATTCTGGGTTTGTCCAATATCATATTATTATGTATTTAATAATGTTATTAACCCCTACACGGACAGTCTTCCAGCTCAATGAATCTGTTATCCGATGCCCGGTCGGTTGTTAACAAAGTCGTTGGATATCAAGCGTATTAGTTCTCAACGTATCCTGAACATGTATAGAGATTAGGTACATGAGATAGGTAGTAGTGCGCAGAGCAGATTATCTTCATAGCTTAGGTATGAGTATATTTATATTTCACTAGATGGCCCGGTGAACTTCATATATCACCTTTTTTAGGGTTCCGTAGCTAAATGGCAAAAAGCGGGACCCATATAGATTTTTATAGACAGAAAACGCATAACCCTCCGTCAAGAGAAACGGCCTTATGTGGGGCACCCACTGAATCTGTCTGCCTCCATGACCCAACCGCTGGCGGGAGTACGGGATTCACTTTCATATTCACCGCCCTAACTTCATATCACCCCTGAACATACCTAAAGTTTTTGTTTTATTACATTTATTTTATTTATGTTTCTCGCCGTTGAAACCTTCCCTGAACGTCCACAAATATTTCAAGTTATTTCAACTTAGCTACATCGGTTCAGCCGAGTTTTCAGCCGATATTCTGAGCCAAACGATCAGCAAAAAAGACTAGTTGTTACCCGCTACTCCATCCGCGTGAATTTTGGGTTTATACAAATTCCGCAGCCTCTGTAGTAGCGGTGTGAAGTAACTAACCTACACAGTTAGTACACATTTTCGCCTTTATAATATTATTACTAGCTGTTGCCCGTGGTTCTGCGCGCGTCAATTTCGAGTTTTCTCAAATCCCGTGGCAACCATGGCATTTTTTGGGATAAAAAGTAGCTTATTGTTAATCTATCTCTATGCCTTTTATTAAGAAGGATTAACAAATATATACACTTACATATTTACCCACATACAAACTTTCGCATTTATAATATTGTAGTATCAGTGTGATTATGCCGTAAATTATGTTTAAGTATTAGTTACTTACATTATATATGTAGGCAGCTGAAGCTATAGCATAGGTAAAGTCAAAAAACAGTCTCTGTATAGGTACCGCTGTTGTGTAGGTATTTGCTAAAAAATCCGAGTCAAAGAAAACTTTTTATACCTTACCTGATTATGTTTTTTTAATCTGTGCTTTGATTAAAAACGCGCCATTATTCAAGCGACCGCAACGAGTTGATGAGGGAACGGGAGCGGGACCGAGAGCGCGAGCGGGGGTACCTCAGCGATCACAATACGAGGTTTGTTTACATTCTTAATGAGAAAAATCCCTTCTAAGATGAACTATGACGACATAATGGCGTAGCGGTAGCGATCCTGCCATCTGCGTTGGAGGTCATGGGTTCGATTCCCACAACTTGAAAATGATTGTGTGAAGTGTGATGAGCATAAATTTTTTCTAGTGTCTGGTTTCTCTTTCAATATATAATATTTATGTATATTAATATGTTTGTATATAATCAGTTATCTAGTACCCATAACACAAGCTATCGTTTACTTTCGGGCTAGATTGCAATGTCTCTAAAGTCCTGATTTTATTACATAGAGTGTTTGTTTATTTTATAGGGCGTGGCTTTAATTCTCACAACAGAAAAATGTTTATGTGATGATCGTGAATGATTTCTCGTATCTAGGTGTTGTCTACATATCGTATATTAAATATTATGACGTACATTGATCGGTTCTCTAGTACCTATAACACAAGCTATCGCTTACTTTGGGGCTAGATTGCGATGTGTAATTACAAACATCGCAATCTAGCGATGTCCTGATATATTTATTTAATTGTTTTCCATGGTTCTAGGAAACTCAAACTTTCTTTTCTTTGCAGAGACCGAATCAGAGACCGTGACCAAGGCTACCTTAGTGATCACCAATCAAGGTAAGTAATTGAATAGCCTAAAAAAACCACGAGTCGAAGCGAGTCGACTACAAGTTTGTACAAAACCTGCTGATAGAAACTGACGACGCAGTTGAAGATGTTATCTTAAGAACTTGGAAGTGGGGAAGCTGTGTAGAAGCCTAAGCGCGGCGTCTGGTAGGATTGTATCTAGCCAAGCCCGTCCAGACCTGAGCCAATTTAGAAATTATAATGTTCTAAAGTAGCTCGTGGCGGCAATCGAACCCGCGAATTCAAGCGCTCGCCACTGCGCGAGGGAGTACTTGTTTTATGGTATCGTAAGAATGAATTGGGTGTAATTGTTGAATGATTGTTTAACTTTAGAATAAGCATACTGTGGAAGATAAATAAAGCTATGTTTTATTTTAATTGTTGGATGTCATTCTGCCACTCATCAGGGGGTCGGTGGTGCGAATCAAACTTTAAAATATCTTTATTTCACATAGGCCGAACGGAGAGGCTTTTGAAAAAGGTCAATACGTTATTTTTTGCGATATATGTATATGGTGATAACTACTAGTACAAGGGTTCTAACGCACTCTGCACTCGTAAAACATCTTGAGCGCGCACCTTTGATTTTTTGGAGCTATATGCGTTTTAGCAAACTAGATATTATACTAAAAATATTGTGCCTTAGAGTTCACTACAATGTCCTCAAAGGTTTGTAAAAACCTCTGAACCGCACTTGATCAGCGTGGTGGCGGTGGTGGTAGGCTATAGCCAAACCCTTCTATTTTCCCAATGTAACATACCTAAAATAGGGTTGAGAGGAGTTTGGATGACAAAGTAGGTTATTGGGAAGTTATTATAAAAGTTTTTTTAAATCCTTGTACTAACTAATATCACAGTTTAAAGATATCTAACACTGTGCTAATATTATGTAGTCTAGATATATCTATAAAATATCGCTATTTAAATAACTTAGTGTATCGTGAAAGCTCCATATACAATAAAGTATGAAGTAATATTTCATAGTATAGTAATAATATATCTTACGCACCTACTTCTCACATTATTACATTACTGATTAGAGAGAGATTAACTTCGAAAGCGGATTAGACGAAGTAGTAATTGCGTGGAAATTAATGCGATAGGCCTCATTGTGATATAATTAATTCAACCTAAACACATGTGCCGATCCCCACAAGCTTTAGCATTTAATAAGACATCTTAGGGAAAGCTTTTTAATCCAGCAGAATTAGAAAAGGACCGCACCATTTGGAATTCTATTAGAAAGCGTGAGCCGCGTTTATAGGGCAGTCTTCGCTTCGGGGCCCTACTTGGCCCGTTTGCCCCAGATTTTGCCCCTGTTTAGATAAGCGGACGTATAATAAAAATATTTGTGCTACACGTCGCACACTCCCGTTGTAACCATTTTGAGGAAGTGGATCAGTTGGTTTATGAACTCTTTTCTACAAAGCAAAGCCTTGAGTTTTGCTAAAGTCTAATTTGCGGATTATTATACTTACTTAAACAATGGGGTATGAAGAGATGATATTAATAACTATACCTATGTAAGTGCGAATCTATAATATATAAATGTCTCGTGTTTGTTACCAAACTTCCAAAATGTCTTTGACCGATTATCATAAAATTTTCTATGTATGTTCGGTAGGTCTGAAAGTAGGTCGTTAGCTATTTTTATATCCCTATCCTTAATGGCAAAACAGCATTTGCCGGGTCAGTTAGTTAATAAATAGATTTTTGAAAAAAAAAAACACTCATAATATATCAAGTGCAAATATAAAAATTGAAACGCTCGTTTGTTTTGTACCTGTACGGGATAATATTTATAATGACTGATAGATATCCCTCGTTACAAAATTTTAAACCGTGAAACACTTATTAACATCATATAATTGGTCAACTATTTACTGATTCTTCATGACTTACCTACAGACATGTAAGCTAAACCTATGTGAAATAAAGAAACTTAAAGGTAGAATTAAAATGGGAAATACCTGGGTGACCGAAGATGCTCTTTGTTCGGTGGTTTTTTAAGTCGCGATTTTATGGCAAATGTATCTTAGAAAGCAAACCTTATCCAAATACGCAATTTCATCAAAATCGAGCCGTTTCCTATTTCTACAAATTATTTTTTTATACAAGAACTGCTTGTTTAAATATAAAATATGATTTCTTACAAATGGCACAGCAGTAATCGTTCGATCAGTGATAAAAACCTCAAAACTCTTGTGGGATTTTTTTAAAAACTAAATTGAGGTTATTGGGATTTTTAATTTAGTAGTTAGTAAAGTAAATATCCGTAATAGTTTTGTAGCTTGAATTCATTATTTCATTTCTCAAATTCGTGTTTTAAACAACAACAGTTTGTGTTTTAAGAGTATTTGTGTTTTTAACAACCTTTTAAATATTTAACAAGTTCTCATTTAGTTCATTGAAGTCCCAAAGCTTGTGACACTAAACAGGTTTCGCTAGGGCACGGGAATACAATTTAAAATGTAAAACTCCCCTGAGATATCTACTGAGCTATGATGTAAAATGTACACAAAAATGTGTATTTCGATCCATAATACCGACGCTGTTAAACTAGTAATAGATTCGAAGCGGGTTTCAAACTGACACGAAGCCGTTGACTCTTGGGAATCGGCGAAATGTCCATTCTGAATTACGTTACCCATCCAGTAGGAAATGGATTGATTTTCCTCTTTAGGTACTTTAGTTTTGCGATTTCTTTTTCGCTTTGACATTTTATTTTTAGACGAGGTAAAAGTTAGACTTAATTTGTTTACGTCACTCGAATAATCAGACTGGTTTGAACGTAGAACTTCCATCATCCTATTATTGTAAAGGCGGAAGTTTGTATGTTTGTTACTCCTTTACGCCGCAATTACTGAACAGAATGATTCATCTCTATGTTATTGAGCTAAATGATAAATTAAATATATTGATAAATTGGATTAAAACATAGACTAGTTTTTGAGATTATAGACTGTGGTCTCCACATTAACTCTTACAGTTATCATTTTTTACGTAAAATCCGTATTCCAAAGTTATAGACAGACAAAAAAGTTGTACTTCTCAATAAAATTTGTGTAAAAAGTAAGTAACTCTTTGTATGTAAAATTAAATTCCGGAGATGAAAAACAAAATCCTAGTGTCAATGGTTTTTAAAGACCCTCTTTTATTTTCCTAGAATATTTTGGTTTTAGTTCATGACAAAACTTGATACCACCACTTCAAAAAATATAGTTCTTTTTTCTTTTATTTATTTATTCTGTACATATAACATAGATACAAAAAAAAACACAAACATAGAGAAGACATGCACAAGGACATCTTATCACTACAAATGAGGATCTCTTCCAGATGCCCCGGGTGTGGAAACAATTATACAAGATATGCGAAGTAGGTACAGAACACGAGAAAGATACAAAAAGAACTAAATATTATGCATAAATATTAAAAAGTATATAATATATATACAAAACATAATATATATATACTTAAAATACAAAAATATATATCTATATAAATAATAAATAACTAAAATACATATATACAAAAAAATAAAATAAAAACAGAAATGTACGAATGATAAAATATATAAATGAAGAATTAAGAAGAAAGATAGTGCTGTTTCAGCCGAGATCTAAAAACTCCCAGTGAAGGGTTGTCCCGAAGAATACTCTCCGGGAGAGAGTTCCAGAGCCGCGTAGCTTGGACAGCAAATGATTTTGCAGCGAAGATCGTGTTATAATGTGGTACATCGAGAGCCCACTGTACCACACAGGAACGTAGGGGTCTGCCTCTGGGAGGAGCGATCTGAAAGCGTTCCCGTATGTACAGTGGGGTAGAAGACTTAAAAATTTTAAAGAGAAGAGTGAGTAAGTGAACATTCCGGCGAAAGCGAATTGGGAGCCACTTCAGTTGACGTCGGAAAACGGAAATATGGTCGAATTTGCGCAATCCGAAAATAAGGCGGATGCACAAATTCTGAAGTCGTTCAAGTTTGTCGAGTAGCTCCTCTGTGGCATCTAAGTAGCAAACATCAGCATAGTCGATGAGAGGAAGGAGAAGAGACTGAGCGAGCATTATCTTAGTAGGCAGAGGCAAGAAGTTCTTTGTCTAAAACGAATACTATAGATACGTTAAAATTGTAATAATTAATACTTGTACAACAAAATTAATACTTCCAGCGGCTATGACCACGTAAATTTTGACCCCAAGAGGATCGAGCATTTCCTCACTCCCGCTACATTTACTTACCTTTATTTTCAAGGAGTTTGCTACAGAAATCTACCATTAACTGTATATAGGAAATTACGCCCGCGAGAGCTGTCAGGTTTCCAGGATAAAAAGAAGCCTACATTTATGTTAATCTAGTTTGCTGTCTATGTAGCTCTCTATGATCACAGCCAAATCGGTTTTGTGGCGTGATTGAGTAATAAACGTCTAAACTATAGAACTTACACAATATTTCTGTACATTAGATTAATAATTATGTATTTACCTGACTATTATTAAATAAATGATAAAACAAACAATTATTATCGATTTTACAGATTGCTTCTATAAACTCGACTCATTCCATTTGCAGAAAGAGCGCTCATGTCAAATGCATTGAAATAGGGTATTACTAGTGTCGTTCTATCCACAGCAAGCCGTGTATAGTGTACGTGCATTTGCAACTCAGCTGTACTCTATTTCGTATTCAGTGTTGAGGTTGCACCTTTAATGGCTGCCATTTCGTCAACGTTATTTTATATTATGTTTGCAATAAGTATTTAATAAAATATGGGCTATTCTCATAGTAGTAAAAATAATATCCATATTCAAAGAATGATACTGTATCGGTCTACGGCCTACGCCGTAGCACAACGCTTGCGCGAGCGGTCAGACAGAGTAGCTTTATGATTATTAAAATATTGCAGAATCAATAAATATATTGAAAACAATAGAACTTATTACCTATAGCTTTCATATAATACACTGACTTAAGTAATTTACAAGAAAAACGCGAGTGAAAATTAATAGAGAAGTAAAAGACAATGTATGGGAAAAGTTTAGTTGCAATCTGTAATGAAGTGACTTAAGGCACACTTACTTTCTAAGTGTTTCCTAAGTCACTATAAACGTTTAATGTTCGCAACATAAAGGTATTTTTTAATTACAGCTTGGATGCTTTGTTTGCGTTCTAGTTATTCTAATCGTTGAAATGAGACTTGCATTTATAAGTTAGACGAGTTCCTGAATTTATGGTTCGATATAATGTTACTAAATTATAGTTATATCACTAGCTCTGATAAGATAACTCAGGATATGGGCATTCGAACAATTTACCTTCTTTGTACAAGCAAACAGTAGCGCACTCTGTCAAAATTCAATAGGTACGAGTAGCTACTGAGCGAACTACAGCAGGGCCTTACTGTTGGTATTATTGGCGCCGATAAACTGGCGACATTTTTTCACGCCGTCCGCCCTATTCAGGGTTTATTGTCACTGGTAATACTTTATGCAAAATGATAAAAATAATTAATGTTTAAGGTTGTGCCTTAAATCACTGATATATTGTAGTAGGGACGCCCGCAGCTTCGCTTACGTGAACCTCTGTTTACTCCCTTAGGAGTTTTTCAAATATCCTATCTATCCCTTTTGAATATTTGACAAAATTTTCTTTTTAATGCTTTTTGTAATGGTTGGAAATTGATAATGAAAGAACGAACAATTTCAAAAACCCTGCCTGAGTAAGGATTCTGGACCAAAAACTGACCTTCTCCTGGCAGTGGCACCATACTTTAGACATCTACGGCTAATAGTTTTGAGGAAAATCCACTGGAACATTGAAAAGTCCAACAGATTTATATGGGAAAGCGGTTTTTGCCCCCCTTCCCCCTTAAAATCTGAATTTCTTTATAATAATTACAATTAGCTACCTACTAAAAAAGTAAAAAAAGAGAATCTATACACAAATATGAATATCTATTCTCTACTTGGCGATATTTTATCAAAAACATAGGAAGTGGATTTTTATTTTCTCGTGCTGAATCATTGGATTGCAGAGAATGGCATTTTGCAGGTTCGGTTAAAAATAGACACAATTTCATTTTGTTTGACCTTTCAGAATGGTAAAATTGGATACAGAAATATTTTATTTTACTAAACTCGTATTTTTATTTATAGCCCAACTCTTAAATTATTATAGGACCCACGCGTTCATCGAATCTTTTTTTTTTTGGAATTGCAATTTTAATCAGTGAGTACATTATATTACGAGTAGAAGTATTTCGGGAAGGCAATTTGAAATATAATCTGATTTCCCTTAGGTAGATATTCGTATAATGCGCGAGCTTAACCTTGTTCTGGATATAACCTTTTTGGTAAATCCACCTAACCGTACCTAAACCTTAACGTTAACTCCTTGAGCGACGTTATAATATAGAGGATGTAATATTATATTACAGACACAAATCGTCTAATAAATAAAATTCTCCTATCACAGTGTTTGTCACAAAACTCCGCCGAAACCCATAATTGAGAAATAATTGGTATGAAAAAACAACGATTGCTGAGTCAGTTAGGTGTTACATAAAAGTGATAACTATCATTTTTCAATTTAAAACTAAGTATACGAGGTTTCCAACGTGCAACTGAGAATAGTCCCATATCAAATTATCATTTAACAAATTATTTATTAGCAGGCTAGTAAAATCAGAGCTAATGTTATAATCCGATAGGTTTGTACGCCTTATAAATGAATGCTTGACAAATCCTTTAAATTTGGTAAATTACATGTCAGATACACTATATGTTCTAACTTGTTACATGTATCTTCTTCAGTCACACAAAACAGAAATGTGATGTCATTTACTTGGATTCTATAAGTGTGTGAAGCACAAAGTTAAAAGATAATTACTCTAATATTATGTTGAAGGCGAAAGTTTGTACCTATATGTGTCAGTTAGTATATCACTCCTTTATTGAGTTTTAGTTTTTAGTTAGAACTCATTTATTTAGTTTCTCCTGATCCGATGTTTTTGTTTGTTTTTATTTGTCTGTAATTTGATCCACTTCCCGGTTACCGATTGAGCTGAAATTTTGCGTGCCGGTGTAAATCGGACGGCAATGCAAAATTATTATGATATGGAGCTGATCTGATGATGAAACTCATACTCAAAACTCAAACTCAATAATATCTTGATTTCACATAGGCCTAACGTACAGGCTCTTGTATAACGTCAATATTATGATATTTGGCGCATATGTATGGTGACCGGAAGGTATAGTCATGGGAACTCAGTAGTTAAACGAAAAAAACCCTATCGAATTTGGGCTCATTTGATTTGTCTTGATGAGTACTTTGGGCCTAGATGGTAACCAGGGTCTGATTATGGCCATAGGAACTCAGTAATTAATCGACATAACTGCATCGAGTTTGGGCTCGTTTGATTCGTCTTGATGAGTACTTGGATGCTAGATGGTACTAAGAAAAATACGCGTTAAATGTATAATATTTGTTTTAGCTTCGTATCAGCGTCCCGCTGTGCGTCGTGTATCGGCGAGTCGGCTCGCTCGGCGTGGTATCGTCACTCGGACGGCTGGCGGGGAGCCCCTCAGCCCGGGCCGCGCCGCTCGCCCTGGGACTCCTTGCCGAGCCTGAGACATGAAGGCAGCCTCAACGACTCCGGGTACCGCAGCAACAGGGCAGACAGCTTTGAGCAGCGGTGAGTGCTTTGGGTTGTAAATCGAATACTTACATAAAATTCTCTCGCCAATCTTTGTAGCCCAATTCCTCCGAAACCGATTGTTTTGAAATTTTCTGTGTATGTTCGGTAGGTGTGAAAGTAGGTCGTAAGCTATTTTTTGTATCTCTAATGGCAAAACAACGTTTGCCTGGTCAGCTAGTAAACTAAAATAATAAAGATGAAAGTTTTTATACGTGTGTCCTTTGCAGATGGATTAGAGTATACGATGTGATGTATATTTTAGATTATAGAGCCAAGTACAATCTGGGTTCCTTTAAGAGAAGAGTGAATAGGCATTTTCTAGGCAAGCGCGCTCCATGCTAGACTTCATCATTTCTGTCCATTAGACATGGTTGTATTCAAGCGCAAGCCTATCAATTATATTAAAAAAAAACCGGCCAAGTGCGAGTCGGACTCGCGCACCGAGGGTACCGTACTCAAGAAGTACTGAAGCAAAATAAGCTTAGGTAGTTATAGCTAGGTACTTTTAAGATTCGTTCGTACTAATGTAGATGTAACACGACCAAAACTGTAACGACCAAAGATGTAAAACGGTAATAATTACCTTTGTTAATGAACCGTAAAACTAACTTTGTTTGTAGAGGTTTATTGTTAATATCAAAAAAACTATGCTAGTTAGAGCATTGGCTATAGTTTTCCTGTAAAATATACGTAAATTCCTATTGACCATAATTATTTGAGATTTTTCGATTGGTAAACTCCGGAGATAAGGGGGGGGAACGGTATTTTTTAGACATTTTCCCCGATAAATCCAAAACTATCATGACTAAAAATAAATAAAAATCGGTTTTAGAATGTACAAAGTAAACCCTTTCATATGATACCACAAACAGTACAGTTATCTCACTTTTAAATTTCAACCCTCCGATTTTCCCCCCTTTTTAAATAAGAACAAAAATAATTTCCATTTTTTTTTATTCCAGTGTTATATGGGCCATTAATATACACAACTATTCCAAATTTCATATCGATAGCTCTGGTAGTTACTGAAATAATCGAGTTTGACGGACAGACAGACAGACGGAGAAAGTCGCACCATAAGGGTTCCATTTTACCATTTTGGTACGGAACCCTAAAAAATATCCACCTTCAAAATTATAAGTAAACTAATAGATTGCGAGTATAATATACCATAGTAATAATACGAAACAAACAGACTGAAAAAAAATTTCAGTTCAATTCTAGCCATTGGACCAAATAAAAAGAGTTTCTATTTCTGTTCTAAATACGTTAAGAGGAAATTAGTTTAGAAGTACATGAATGCAGCGCAGCCGTCCTGTTTAGCATGTTAAAGTAATTGAATGAACAGAACATTTTACACAAAGCGGTAAAGTGGAGCGATGGTGTAGGTATCGTTCCATTTAAAGAATTCAGCAGCTATAAGATGAATCGGATGGTTGTTATGTTGGAATTTTTACTAAATTTTACAAACATTTTTAGTTTGAACAATACATGTAAGCTTTCTAAGAAAAAAAACATTCTGCAGTGGAAACAACAGCTTACTTTGGCTCACTCAAGATATTTCTTTTTATACTAAATTGATATACTCAAACTCGTTCAACCCTTTGTTATGAGCCACTGCTGGGCACAGGTCTTCTCTCAGAAGGAGAGGGGTTTGGCCATATCCAGCCAAGTGCGGGTTGGCGGGCCTCGCATACCTTTGGGAACACTGTAGTGAACTGTCAGGCAGGTTTTCCTTAACCGTTAAGCAAGAGATATTCAGCTTGTTAACATGCACAAGAGAAGCCAGCGATTTGAACCCCCAACCTAATGAGAGGCATCTGAAACAATGCGCTATCACTAATAACAAATGAAAACAAATATCTTCAACCTATAGAAAGCTACATACAAGTATTATAGGCACCGATAAAGAACCTGACAATGTAGTCATCACAACATTTCGCAACGCAAAGCTTCTTCATACGAATACATAGTAGAGCCGTCTGTCAAAATTTTCCACCAACACGCCATATATGGTGGGAACCGTCTCCATATAAACGTGCGTGCTGTTTATTGACAAGGTAGTGAGTGATCTGTAGCAGGGACCGTCGCTGTTGGTGTCAAAACATAAATCTTTGGCACCGGTAAACTGACGACACTAGTTCGCGCGGTCCGCTGTGCCCGGGGAATAGGTCTAGTATTAAATACTACTTTTTAACATGAAAAAGCAAACGTCTTGCCACTCGATATCATTAAAATTAAGGATTTCATCATTTCGGAAGCTTTAACATATTAAAATAAAGTATTTTCTTATTAATAATAATCACAAACCAGAACATCACACGTGGATTTATGAATTCGAAAAAGAAAAAAAAGTTACGAAATGCAGGATAAAATAACACAACTAGATTTTACTAGTTATACAAGGGAAAAGTCGCAAGCGGAAGCTAGATTTCTTGACAAAGATTTCTTTGAAATGCTCTTTCCTTTTAGCCGTTGACAAAAGATTGAGCTTCAAGGACACACGATCTACTCTCAGCCAAGTTTCGTTATACAATTTAATACTCCTAGATTTCAGTTTAGCAGATACCTTTTGCTTGTGACATTCGTCCGTCGCCGGAAATCAACAAAACTCTACTGAAGTTATATCTCTACAATGTCCTCTTTATATTTGCAATATATTTTCATGCTCCGGTAAAGTATATTTATATTTAATTGGGTTTGAGTAGAATGTGTGCGTATAATCTATTTTTTTTTTGCCAAGTTTTCACGAACATAATAAATGGTTGTCAGAGTTGGAATATTATGTAGGTAGTTAAATTAGCATTTTTTCTGTAACACAGTGTGAAAATAGGTAAGTATTTAAATATTGAGAATTCAAGTTGACTCATACTATACTTTTTTATTTAATAACATCGTTATTTTACAAATAAACTATTTGGAGCAAAGCTGAGTGCCCTGGTTTCAATTATTGAATTTGGCAATATAGGTAAACTAATTAATTTATGCTATAACTGACAATTGCTTGGATATTGCAAAATTATTCGTCTTCGGTGGAAACTATATCATAATATTATGCTATTTGAAGCGCTACGTGTAATTATGTGTGTGTTATTAATGAAACTGGGAGCAAACCTTGCGGCTGTAACGCGTCAGGTGACTTAGTTAACATAATGACTGAAACTTCATCAAATTACAAAGCTGTATAACTTCCTCGCTAATTGAATAACTTTGCACTATTTTAAAGAGCAACAACAGGAAATTAAAAACTACGTTTTTCTTATAGTTTGCATTTTCTACTTTTAGTTTGCATTTTTAACAATCTCTTACCTCTACAATAAATTGACGAAAACTAAGTTCATAGACAAATAATGAGAATAAGTTTTTAGAAAAAAAAAGCCTTTGAAGACACCCTATTAATAACTTGTATGCTTTAGAAGTATCGAGAAACAAAGTACGAAATATCCATTAGCTTAAGTAGGAAAAAACCTACGGGCGTCAAGTAATGTGATTGAGTACGATGTAAAAGAATATATTTAATAAATTACTTTTTCCACCTACTTTCTTACATGACGATCAAAATATTAATGTACGCAATAAATACATACTAATAAAAAAAAATATTAAGGCTTGAAGAGCTGGCATCTTGGACGATCTAACCTATGGCACACTGGATCTTTTTTATGATGTTTAAGTTAAATTGTTAATATTTAATGTAATAAAATGTTTTTTCTGTAAGGATTCGATAAATAACTGATCATCGAATCCTTACAGAAAAATTATGTAACAGAAAATAAGGATTTAATGAACAATCGTGAAAATGAATTTTCTCAAACTCTTTCAGAAAAAAAAAATCACAACAAGCATCTAATTTTCTCATACTTTCAAAATTGTCTGCAAAACGGCGCAAGCTTTTTAAAGAATTCTTGCACACAAAAAAGTACATAAAAATTACAATAACTTTGATTGAGAGTTTTATAGGCCTTCTAAAAATCGTGTAACGTAATAATTTCCTCGAAATTTAAGTAAATCAGTGTGAACGCGGCTGCTCTGTCGACCTGTAAACTGTCATTCGGCCTTCTTAAAACCTTAATATTATACTGGTGATTTGAAAGATGTGATTCACAATGCCCTGAAACAGAGTTTTCAAATTACAAAACAGAGGCAGGAAAAAACAGCGGTAGAGATAAATGAAACACTTACAGAAGCTCTACCTATTGTTTTCTCCTGAGGTTTTCTCCCTTTCTAAATTAAGTAGTACGATATCAAAATTCTTTTAGCAATGTAGTAAATCTCGATTTACATAATTACCTTTTTCGTACAAGCAAACAGTAGCGCCATCTATCAAAATTCTAAGGTGGCTGCTGAGCGAACTGCAGCGTGACCTTATTGTTAGTGGCAATAGAAGAATTTTTTGCACCGATAAACTGACGACATTTTTGCGTGCCGTCCGCCCTGTCCAGGGTACATGTTTATATATTCTTACATGATTGATACAGTTTTACCCGATCGCCCTGCAATATGAACTCGAAAAAATCTCAGCAGAAAGTTGTGTCACAAAAAACATTGAGACTGATAAAAACAATACAATACGATGATTTGTAAAATCACCCGATTTTGAATTTAAATTCGAATTTAATATGTTTTCATAGGAGTGTTTTTACAATACTTATTCCTGAAGTTAAGCTCGTATTCACCGTGAGGATTTTTTTGACGTTGAAGAAGAAATAATGCCACTTTGTAAAATAAATATATGTTAATGCCACACGGCGTATCTGCCTGCTTTGGGGTTCTAATTATGCATGAATATGCTTCAGAACAACGTTTTCTTCTGCTTTAGATTTTTATTTCATGTTATGCAGCTGCCCGCGGTGGAACTGTCCGAGTCATGAATTATGGTAAACTGTGATAACATATCAATTACATCCAAATACATAATAAAATCTTCCGTACCACTAAATAAAAAGTATCAAAATGTACATGTTTGTAATAAAAATAATAATATATATGTAATTCATATCCTTTCCTTGCGTGGTTGCAGCACGAAAGAGCAACGAAAATATAAACACACCCATACACAATCTTAAGACAAATATTTGTGTGATATTATTTCTAACTTCGAAAGTTTTCTCCGCAGAAGTCACAAAAAAACTCAGATAATTTGAAATAAATTGATATCTTTCAAAAGGTTCGATCCAAGTGGAAAAATTAAGAACTTTTTGACTCAAAAGATTTAAACGTCAATTATTATTAAGAGAAGAAAGCGGCTGAATTTCTGAACGTTTTTCAATTGGTTGATGGGTGGGCTTTAATCCCGCGATCAGGCTTTGTGTTACGTAACAAAGGAGATGACGCGAACTGAAATTCGAATCTCAGCTCGCCGTAGATAGAGGCTTTCGGAACCTATTTCGAGTCTGTGTGTGACGGTCGGGATCAGTTTATTAACTTTGGATTAACTTTACATCTCTGAATGCGGTGTTCTCAATGTGCCTACATAGTGAACTTCACTTTAACGTACATTTCATATGCGTGGGCACTTTAACGTGATTCATCAAATTATGCCTTCATAATTTGTGTCAGTTTTTATTAGATCTTTACGGAAGTATACATTTTTTTACTAGAGATAAGCTTGCGCTTGACTACAATCATGCCTGATGGACAGATATGATGAGGCCTAGGATAGATATGTTATCTAAGCAAGGAAGTACATACCTTCTTTGTTTTCCAATAATTAAAAATATTTTAAATTATGTTATTCAGAGAATTTTATATGTAAAGAAAAAACTTACTGCTGCTGAACCACTGCTGAAAACAGTTTTGTTTTCAATAAACGTGTAAACTCAATTGCAACTAGGAAAAGTTTTTTAAACATAATATTTTTATGTACATTTGATTCAGATGTGACTTGGAAGTAGGAAGTGACAAGTGACGAACTCAACCTTCTAACAACATAAAGAAGTAGATATGTCTTGAAATAAAAAAAAATATTATTATATTTATAATTTCCTTACGTTTGAGCTGTCACGTAGGCAAAATATTACTCCAACTTTTATTACATTTGCGTCTTCTTCGCTATGAGATTTTGTAGGATTCACGGAAATACGAAAAAGTAATTTGCGACACATAAAATATACGGCAGGAGTTGTGATCGATCGTTATACGTTAAAAAGTCAAAATCGAAACGTTTACTTTCGGCATATTACGCAATTTGTTTTTCTATAATCCGTTACTTGAAAAGATTCTGTATGGTACAATATGCAGGAACACAGCCCACATGAAACACCTCACACAATTTTCAAACACTTTCTTCGACGCACGTTTCGTCCCGACACCGGGACATCTTCAGGAGATGTTGACTTCACAATGCGAAATCGTAGAGTCAACACGCACGCGTAGAGCATATTACGCAATTTAGACTGGCTATCCATAATTATCTTCCTGTACGTCTAGGAGTAAGTATGTGTTCAAACGGGGCAAAGAAACGAAATAATTATTATTTTCTTCTTCTTCCACACTTGTAGTCTTCCTCGGTTGTGGGTGGATAAATAGTATTAAGAGTATAGTAAATATTTGAAAGAAAAGTAATTATAACTAATAATAAAAGTAGAGTGCAGATAAAATATAGGTGATAATAGAATATACACTGTGTAATAAAAACCTTGTGAGACCGCATGTGGTAAATAGGAAAAAAATATTACTGTCAAAATAGTTATACAATTTCCGGGATTTGTTAAAAACTTACAATTGTTATAATCAACGGCGAGCCGCAGCCCGCATCACTACATCGGAACCACCAAAGGCCGATCGGCGTAAAAAGTTCTAACGGACCGATACGACACGCCTTTGAGGTTTTCGAATTGACCCGGTAGACCACGCGCGCTAATGTCGCGTTTATTGGTGTCAAAAATGTTTGTTTTGCCACCAACAGTCTCAGTTGTAAGCCGACCGCGGTCCACGCCACAGATCACTATGCTTGTTATGTTATTGGTCCGCACGCGAGTTTCCACAGGGACGATTTCCGCCTTTAATAAATGGCGCTACTTTTTTCATGTATGAATAAGGCTGACGTAAAATGTTCTGACAGGCTCATATCGGTGGGTTTTTGCGTGTAAATTATCCAAAACCCAAAATACTTCTCGCACTAATGACCGATGGAAGAGCAGTAATACTTATTAATAATTAATATCCGTTTTTGCGCAGGTAGGATACAAAATCTGAAAAAAGTATTTTGGTTACAGGGGAGTCTTTGACCGGCAAGACAGCGTGCGATCTGAGTACGCGAGTGACCGAGAGTCTTCCCGCTACGGCATCGTGCAGCAGGCGTCAATTGACAGCACGGACTCCAGGATATGTTACCTGACTTCGAGTGAGGTGAGTTGGAAATATAGTATACGAAACGCATGTTTAACAATATATTTATAGACACTAATCTCTATTATTACTAGTACGCTGGATCAAACATTCTATACAATTGATAGTTAATTTTTTATGCCGATTGCCGATGCTCGAAGGTCCACATTACTAAATTGACATTGGATGCTAGTGACTGTCGTTTTGAATTAATATTTACATTTATTATTATTTATAGTTATTTTGTTTTATATTTGTTAGTTTTATTTTAGTTCCATGGTTACGCTCACGCCAGGTTATGCGCCAAAATGGAAAAAATGAAGTGTCTTCAGTTTTGAATGACGTAAAATAAAGACACTTGCACCACACCAGACAAAACAATTGTTTAATGACAACGACTCCACAGGACCAGGAAAAGGTTTGAATTGAATGCTGGATTTATCAATTTCGACCGAATAAAAAATAGGCAGAGTCGTAGAAATAAATCAAGCTTGTAAAATTATGAAACGCCAAGTTTCCAATTCATTAAGGAATAAAGTTGTTTCATATGACGTTATAGAGTTTTTTCAAAGCTTTAACATTCGCAAGACTATTGTTTCAGGATATAAAAAAAATCCTAAAACTCAATAATTTTATTCTTGTTTTCAATGGCTTTAAAAAACTTCAAACAATGAAATAAATAAGATTAAATAGCACTACAATTTTAACGAATTTATGAGTTACTGTAACGATTCAATTATACCTGTAAGAGTTTATTATTAACAGAATGGTTCTCGCTTGGAAGGTCTATTATTTCTTTAAATAAAGTTTTTTTTGTAGTCCGAAATTTTTTTATTTCTGTTTTATAAATAATTATGCTACGGTAAGTATTTAAAGTTACAGTGCAACGCAAAAATGGTTATGAAGCACTAATTTGTACCTTTTTATGTTCCTTCAATAGAGCGTAACGAGGGATATAATTGTGGACACGAGGATGCTGCAGAAATTAGCCTCTGGCTTTTAGAATTTACACGAGTTCATGACTAGATATTGTTTTCATGGCTACCCTTATCATCTTACCTACACCATGATAAAAACAGCTGCAGTCACTGAGGCCTTTTTCTAAATCTTACTAATCCTATAAATATGTACCTATAATAGTTTATGGAAGGAAGGCATAAAAAATTCCACATATATACACTCCTAGTACGAGTAGCTCATAATACAGTGCGTCAATGAAAAGGTTTCCGTGGAATTCCTAAAATGTTAAATACATATTTCTAAGAAACAGGTAATAAATCTACATTTTCATGGTAATGAATATAGAGCTAATTGTGATGAAAATCAAAGTTCTTATATAAAATATTTATTATCATTTTATAATTTCAGAAGCCCACATAACATTAATATAGTTGTTATGAAATACAGGCGGATGCCCCCGGATTCACTCGAGTGAATTTCGGGTTTTCACAAAGCCCGCAGGAATCTTGGATTTTTCCGATATAAGAAGTTTGTGTTAATCCAGGGTAAAATCTAATTTATTCCAAATTTCAGGCAATCGGTTCTGTAGTTGAGGCGTGAAGGAATAACAAACATGCACATTTACACACAACCGCACACTTACAAACTTAAGGCTTTAAATTATTAGTCTGATTTTTGGTAGATATCTCATCCGAAACCACTTTTCATTTTCATACATGGACGTACGAAATTTCTTAAGGACTCACCACCCCATTTGATAATCATGGTAAATAGATACATTAATATTCGATAGGAATCTGGTAAATAAAATACAGAGCCGACCATCTTGTTCTTATTCAAGTAGGTATGTATCTCAAAAGGTATGCACTCCAGACTCCAGTTTTCCTGCTTCCGTGCACGTTACGTCGAACTCCATATAATCGAAGTCTTCGGGGACCAATTAAGCTCTTGATAATACATGAGTTGAGCATTAGAGCTCTTAACATGATACTAACTTAGTATTTCCATTGTTTCAAACATGTTCAAGTTATAAACCACATTTAACCACTTGAAATACTTATACATAAAAATACTTATATTTAACAAATTAACTTTTTTGCCCGCATAATTAAATCAGCCTAGCCTACCAATATGGACTCTGAGCTCTGTCTCCTATAAAACATGAAATGAATACAGAGTTTAGCGCACAGCTGCCAGTGTTGTAATAATAATACCTACTATTTTTTTTACTTAATTTATTGTTATATATTTATATTAGTATTTAATAAAAACATTGTTATGTTATTACTTAGTTGTATTGAAAATAAATGATAGAATACTAAGGTAATGTATAAAATTTTAGTCTTTTCTTGAACCCATCACGAACTGTCTAAATACAAAAAGTTTTCTTCCTAAATATTTTCAATGTTCAACTTCATTTTTGCCTACATATTTTATGACTATAATTCCGACTCCGGAAAGTCTTTAATGAAAAGACCTTGCCTTTTCATTATTTTCATCCAAAACTTTACAAGCTCCCAATTTCCTTGAGGATAGTCTCAAGAAGCCGATTATTGAGCGGGAATCCCAAGGGGATATAAGCCTTACACCTCAGATATTTGACGTTAGGCATAATCAAGCACTAAACTCTCACGTAAATCCGTTATTAGATCGCGTTTTGGACGTAACATACGACGATACGGGCATGATTAAAGTTCCATTGAAGATTTAATAAGGCATTACTGGATACGTTATACGATTTAACCCCTTCCTTTCCCTTCGTATCGGTTTAACTAGAATAAAAATAGCAGATAAGAAAAAAAAATTATATTTCTCGTAAGTTGGTTTTATATCACATTTAAACAAATCATTAATTTTATTTATTTATCTATTTTTCCCACATTGAAACATACACTACATAAAAATAAAGAACGGAAACAACTACATTAGTATAAAACTGTGTCGCAGCTGTTGCAATCATGTTTAACTGCACTGTATATAATATTTATTGAAAATATTGTACTGTAATCCTTATTCTTCATCAAAAGTCACTTTTGAGAAGGTGTTCCGCTAATTGGCTAATTGAAATAATTGCTTCAAATACTAATTAATTACACACACTCAAAATAACAGAAGCAAGTTTATAAGAAACATGTCAAAACAAGCTAATTTTCATTTATGTACCTATTATTGAAAGTGTTTTATTGCTAAAAGATAATACATTATATTTATGTGTGTATGTCTTCCTAGGGTTCATAATAACCCAACTAAGACGGCTTTATTCACTGTCCATGCAGAGTTCGTGAACAGTGTTACGAGTACATTCTAATCACGAACAGCATCTCGTTAAGTACCCACACCTGGGCGTTATATGCACGAATAAGTTTCAATGGACGTGAAATTAAATCAATAACTGTGGGTCTTTCTGACAACATAAAACTATGTGCAAGTACTTTACAACATATTTATTACAATTTTATAGATAACCATGATATATTTTTCATAAGAATGTGCTCATTAGGTAGCATAGATTCCACTTGTAGCTCGTTTTATCCAATTTGTTAGAAGTAGGGCAGCTTGTAAATGATGAAGGGACAATATCAAGGCGGTGGACGTAAGGTCTGGGCCAGATCGGTGGAGCTCGGGGCATATCGGTGGAGCGTGCGCAGAAAGCGGCGCCCTACGTTGCGCCGTAGGCAACCCAATCGTATCCTAAACGTAGCATCAAAAATATTATTTTGAGGTTAACTTTCTCCACTTTGAATAAAATGTATTAAAGTCGAACGTGCGTCCCGAATGCTAACATTCGTATAAACATTGTCGTGTCGAATGTCGCGAAAGAGAACTTTGAACCGAAAGTTGAGACGTTTTGTTTGTGTAAATACAAAGCTGTTACTGTCAAGTGCACGGACAAAGAAGATCCCATCATCCTCAGAGCGATTATCGTTATCGGATACTATTCCTCATGGTTGTTGCAATACAGTTCAACTGTAAACTGATGTTTCTGATCATGATTAACATATCCCGCGTCAATTGTAGGGCCTACGTTATCTGAATGTTAACTCTTTCCGCGTTGTAAATTAAATAAATATTGAATAAATGTTATAGAGATTTAAATATTAAAGTAGAAGTTCCTGCTTGTATGTAGCTTGATCCACCTGTGATAATCTTTTCTAAGTGACTGTTGACTTTCGTGAATGACTTCGTAACTGCCAATTTTTATAAAAACAAAAAGTAATTCTTATAGAATCAACAAAGTCGTGCTTATTATTAGTTGTTAAAGTTAATTAGATAATATTGTTAAACAAATAAAGGTCTTGTTATCTTAACATATTCTTGGAAGTAGTAGTAGATGATTTAAATTCTACTAACTTAGAATAAATTTAACTAGCCGGTGGGTGCTTAAAAATGTATATATAGTATGATACTGCATGGGGGCCATCAAATCGAAGAATGCTGTTTTTATAAAGGTAATATAGAACTTTTGAATCAATAAAAAATATAGTGCAAAAAAGTTTCTGTTGCAAATTCTTACATTTCAGTAAAGTACACAAGATAATAAAATATAATGTGAGATAAAATTAATAAAGATGAAAACATTTTTAAGTATCTTGAATGTTAATAAATTAATTGGATTGAATGAAATTTTAGTATATGTTACTATGAAACCAATGGTTTCATAGAAACATATACTTAAATAATTCACTTTGTGCAGTTTAAGATTTTTTACATTATTTATTTTTAAGGAGAATATTTCCATACATACGATAAAACTAGTAATGAAACATGATTGAAAAACAGGTAACAACAAACAAATTGAATGTAAGCTTTTGTATGCTTCATATTTCAGGCCAAAACATGACACGAAAAAGTTATTTGTTACCCTCTGATGTAACAAAAGCATCAGGTGTTCGGCTGGCGTAAAATAACGAGTCCGGGATAAGAATTTTTCCAATTCTGCTACCAACAAGGAGGTTTTGTTATTTGATGTTGGGGAGTATAGTTTCACTGTATTATTTGTCTGTTAAAGTTGTGCATGGAGCTAAAAATACTGGTAGACCCAGACGCGGCGGAGTGGCCATCAAAAGTTCTAATTTGTCTCAATATCGTGAGAAGATCTAATAAAAGAAATTGGGAAAAGGGAGCTATTCATGTAACATGTCGCGTCGGCTACATTTCGTGAAGTGAAATGTTTAAAAAAGGTCATGGCATTTACGTATGTAAACATACGATATTGAAATCAAAACATTTTTAGCGAACGCTGAAAAATTTATTTTACGACTATTGACATAGAGCGTAAAATGCAATGTAATTCAAAACGCAACACTGTTGACAATCGTGAAATTAAATTTACTTAGAAATTGAATGTATTTTAACATAGTATTTCCTATGTTGAAATACATTCAATTTTACACTTTAAACCAATAGACGTAAAACTATTTTTTCAATGTTAATTCTTACTTTATTTCTTGATTCACATCACTCAGTGTGTAAAAGCGTTACGTGAATAGCTATGCCACATACGTGAATAGCCACAGGAAAATTCTAGGGAACGATTGAAGAGATATTTAAAGTCTAATGACACTGGATATAGTGAAATATACTATTTTAAATAATAATAGATTTTTAGTGAAATTGTCAAAAAACCTAAATTTATTTCGCAGTTCCCTGAAAGTTTGATCTCTTTTAAGTAAGGTGTGTAGGTATTATACGGTTTCATAAGTTATAATCTCGTTAGTTAATTAAGAGCCACACTACTAATTAGTTTTGTTGCATAAAAAGCCAAAATTGCTTTCAGGTCTGGACTATTACTATATTATTTGCAATATAAAATAAAAATAAAATTAAATAATTCGTTAAATTTGAATTTGCATTTCATGCTATAATAAATAAATAAAAATCAAGTTTTTCTGCCTATCAAGCATCACTTACCTAAACGTACACCGTTTAGTTTTATGTTGACAAATAGTTTTTCAACAATTAATAACTTAACAAAACAATTAATATCTTATTTACCTTTCATAAGTGCCAGTAAGTTAGGTCCGTGTGAAATAATAGTAGTTTATGAAACGGTTGCATAAGGGGGGGGATTAAAAAATGAGTGTGAGTTTAAAAAACGAGCCGCAGGCGAGTTTTTTAAAAGTATCACACGAGTGTTTTAATACCTAATTATGTAGAGTTTCATACACTACTTTATCTACGCTCATATTATTATCATAAATCCAAACCATAAAATCTTGCTAACGTTTGTCGTAAATCATTGCAACTACTAAAATGTCAGGTGGAGTTAAATTTTCATTAGTAGGTTTAACTGCTAGACATTTTACAGCGCAAAGTTTTGACTAAGTAACAAAAAAAATTGGTTGTCTGTAAAGTCGGTTTACGGACGATAGATTTACGTGATAACGTCATAATCATAATCATTATGATAATCATAATCAATATGATAATCATAATCATAATCGTCATCGTAATCGTAATAGTTATCGTAATCGTTATCGTTATCGTAATCGTATTCGTAATCATAATCTTAATCATAATCATAATCACAGGCCCAGGTGGAACGTTACGCGGAACGTTACGCGGAACGGTACACGGAACGGTACTATTTTTCATGAGTGCTGCTGGTGTTCATCAATTTATTAAACGTTATCACGTCAATAACACATTAAAATGTTAAAAATTAGTATGTATGGCGCCAAAATTCTGCAAAGGTGGCGCAGAACCATACACAATAGACATTGTTGTTGTTGTCTATGGTCAATCATGGCCCATCCATACTCTCGGCAATGACTACCAACTATATGTTGTCTGTGGATTCACTTAAAAAAATATTACATAAAAAATATTACCATAGATAAAAATACAGGAACCCAGAGCCGTGTATCGTAATGGAAATTAAACAACTTTCTTTAAATATTTCCATAGTAGAGCGATGATATATAATGAATAACTTTTTAATAATTTTAGAAGTCTGTGAATAAAGTAGGTCATTATGTGACACATTTTGATTTCATAATTCGAACTTTAAGCAATGAGCGTAGATAAAAAATATTACCCCAGATAAAAATACAGAAACCAGAGCCTCGTATCGTAAATAAATATATTTATATATTATTTACGATACACGGCTCTGGATTCCTGTATTTGTATCTGGGGTAATATTTATTATGTAATATTTTTTTAAGTGAATCCACAGACAACATATAGTTGGTAGTCATTACCGAGAGTATGGATGGGCCATGATTGACCATAGACAGCAACACAATGTCTAACGTTCCGCGTAACGTTCCACCTGGGCCTGTGATTATGATTACGATTACGACTACGACTATGATTACGATAACGATTACGACTACGATTACGATAAAGATTACGATTACGATAACGATTACGATTATGACGTTATCTCGTAAATCTATCGTCCGTAAACCGACTTTACAGACAACCAATTTTTTTTGTTACTTAGTCAAAACTTTGCACTGAAAAATGTCTAGCAGTGAAACCTACTAAAGAAAATTTCTCTCCACCTGACATCTTAGTAGTTGCAATGATTTACGACAAACGTTAGCAAGATTTTATTATTTGGATTTATGATAATTATATGAGCGTAGATAAAGTAGTGTATGAAACTCTACATAATTAGGTATTAAAACACTCGTGTGATACTATAAAAAACTCGCCTGCGGCTCGATTTTTAAACTCACACTCGTGTTTTAATACCCCCCATTGTGTAACCGTTACATAAACTACTATATTGACATTTTAATTTTGAATTTGAAAGGCGAGGGGATTTAAATTCAAAATTCACCAAACCCACTGTCGTAAAAAGGGGTTGATACGGTCAACTATAACCATCACTAAAATGTGGGTTAAAATGTTGGCATGTCATCTGACAAAACTCGGCCCTGTCGCAAAATTTTATTAATGACTTTTAATTTTTACTATGACGTGACTACACATAAAAGTAACAAAGCTGTATGTCATGACTTAGGGGAGAGGTGTCCTCAATCAAGTTGATTGTAAAATATTTGATTAGTTTTCCCATAGATTTATAATAGGTTGTCGCTCGCGCTCCGACTAGATAGAGCCCTACCTAACAACCACAGCTCCGTGATTGCAGCAACTTTTTCTTGTAGTGTGAGTGTGAAAGTATGGTGCGCGAATGCTAGTGTGCGTAAAAATTGTGTAGCGACGGCTCGGCTTCGCCAACTTAGGCAGAGTATTTTTTGCAGCACTTTCGAAGTCACGGGCGGCCTCTTGGACCTCTATGATTTTTCCACTGACGAAACGAAAAACGAACTCCATATTCAAACAATGCAATGTGTATAAAGAAAATAGAACGATTTTATTTATCGAATAATAACAAAGTTTATCCTCGATTCTTCACATAGGTACACATTATTAGATAATATTATTGTAATATACGTATTTCTATATTCGACCAATACGCTGATTATGCAAGTAGGTCATAGAGCAAAAAGTTTTACACGGAAGTAGAACTGCAACAACGATAGGTACGAAGCATTATGTTGCAGCTCCATGGCAAACTAGGCGAGCTAATTCAAACTTTGCTATATTAATACGATAAACAGCGCATGAGCTGCTACTTACATCCGCAGAAATATCCTAACATAATTAAATAGCTACCACTTAAATATATATTTTATTGATTTGTATAATATAATTACGAGTATATACGACTGGGTGAATGAGCTTTGCTCGGTTACTATTTTGACTGGAAAACGAATGGAACGAACGTCTCACTTAATTTGTGGCATTACATAAAAGTATCGCCATAGTAGCATTATCTCTACTATCTCCTATTCTATCTACAACTATTATGGCGATACTTTTACGTAAAATAAAGACAAGTCTATAGAGGATGTAATTCTATGAGAGCAGAGATGATATTTAAATTCTGTCTTTTATGAACATATCTGTCGCATATTCAGTGAATAACCACAACAGATATTTCAGGATAGGTAAAATGATAAATAAAATTAGATTTAAAATTAATTATTTATTTGCATAAAAGATGGGAGTCAGTAGCAACGGATTAAATAACAAACCCATTAGGTTAGGTTAGGTTAGGGATGCGTTAATGCATTTCCCAGCGTCAAAAAAAAAAAAGGTTAGGTTAGATTAGGTTAGGTTTTTTTTTTTTTTTTTTTTTTTTTTTTTTTTTTTTTTTTTTTTTTTATAGACAGAAAATGCCTAACGCATACCCCTCCGGCAGGGGAAACGGAAGGGTTATGTGGGGCTTGCACCCACTAAAAACTGTCTGTTTCCACGACGGACCCGCTGGCGGAAGTGCGGGGTTCACTCTCGTATTCACCGCGCTTCCGCCAGGTCTCGACTAGCCACCGCAGCAGCGAGTCACATCATTGTCGGCAGCCTGGCTGCTGCCGAAACCATCTCATGGGTGTGCCTTTATCTGGCCTCACCTTACCTCCTGGCCTGTCTATGTTTTGGGCGACGGGCGGCCCCTATCGCCCGTCACCCGCAGGCCGGCAACTCATGGAGGCCGGAGGTCATTAACCCTCCGGCGCCTGGTGCGTCTCCTTCGAGAGGGATAGGCTGACTGATTTTCCCTCTCTCGCTCCGCCGCCTCCTTTGCTGACATCACCTCCTCGCAAAAGGTGGCGACGGCATTCCACGCTGTCTCGCTCCGAATCATCACCTGAACGATGTTTGGGAGCGAGAGGCCACCGACTGCTGCATCGAGCACACGGCGCTGCTGCGCCCACGCTGGGCACTCCTCCAGTGTGTGCTGCGCCGTGTCCACGAGGCGATTCCCGCAGTGGCGACAACCAGGCGATTGCTCCCGACCTATGCGATGCAGATACTTACCGAAGCATCCGTGTCCAGTAAGTATCTGCGTCAACCGGAAGGTGAGGGCGCCATGCTGACGCCCCAGCCAATCCTCCATGACGGGTCTTACCGCCGCTATCGTGGCGTGCCCTGCACTGGGGTTCTCCAGCCGCTCCCTCCATTCTGCCAATAGGATCCTATGAAGCTGGGAGCGACACTGCGCGTATACACGCGGCAGCGGTCGCTCGCCCCGTCTTCGTAGCCCTCCGCTCCATTCGTATATTGAAGCGAGGGCTTTCGCCTCAAGGTCCCATGGCAAAGATCCGGCAAGAAGGCTCGCCGCCTCAAAGGAGATCGTGCGGTATCCTCTTATTACTCTGACGGCCATCGCTCTCTGCGGTCTTCGCAGTCTTGCGATATTACGGGCCGACAGAGTATACGCCCATACAGGGGCCCCATAAAGAGCCATTGACCTCACGATCCCCATATAGAGCTTCCTGCAGGAGGCGTTTGGACCGCCAAGGTTGGGCAGCAACCGAGCAAGCGCTCCCGCAGCCCCCATTAACTTGGGAAGCAAGCGCACAAAATGCTGCCCGAAGTCCCATCGGCTATCAAGGACAAGTCCCAGGTACTTCATTGTCGACTCGACGCCGATGCGAACGCCTCCAATAATAATGTGGGACCCCGGAGGTGGCGCGCGTCGACGGCCGTTGAAAAATAGTGCCTCCGACTTATTGAGCGCCACCTCGAGACCCAAACGCCGGATCCTTCCTACAATTTGTGCGACCCCAGCGGTTGCCAGCAATGTTGCCTGCCGGTGCGTCTCTCCGCACGCTGTGACCAGCGTGTCGTCAGCGTAGCATGTGACGGCGACGCCGGGGAGAAGCGCACCGCGCAGCACCCAGTCGTAGCCGATGTTCCACAGGAGTGGCCCTAGGACAGACCCCTGCGGAACACCGCACGAGCATTCTCGCCGTCCCCATCCATCCCGACCCGGGAAGATTACGGTTCTTTCTGCCAGATAGGCCCCGATCACGAGGCGGAGGTAGTTCGGCACCTGATGGTAGATGAGTGCCTCTCTGATACAACTCCAGGGCAAGGTGTTGAAAGCGTTGGCGATGTCAAGGGACACCGCCAACATCACCTCACCCCGAAAGGCTGCTTCCTCCGCCAGGGCCTTGACGCGCATTATTGCGTCTACTGTGGAACGCCCTCGACGAAAACCAAACTGGTTGTTTGCCAGGTTTGGCCCATCTCTCTCTAAGTGCTGGACGAGGCGCTCCGATATAATTCTCTCTAGAAGCTTTGCGACCTCATCCAAAAGCACAATGGGCCGGTAGGCAGACGGAGAGTCGGTCGGGCGCCCATCCTTCTTGAGTAGGACCAGTTTTCCAGTCTTCCACCGGGGTGGAAACTGGCCCCGCTCCAAAGATTAGGTTAGGTTAGATCAATGTAAAATTTCGGTGAAATGTGTGACAATCGTGATGTCAGTACTTCCGCGCATTGGGAAGTTAAACCCGAAAAACCGAATTAATAATTATAAATGATAATACGGTTTTGCTGCGACATAAACATATCGTATAAATAAATAAATAAATAAATAAATAAGTAAGCCATTTATTCCCAAAAAAAATAAATTTAACATTATTGATTACATTATATAGATTCAATCGCAGTAATAATTATAAACAATCCAAATTTATTATAACATTAATGAAACATATCGTATAGAAAAGAATAATTCAAGCCGGCACGAATAATGCGGGACAGCTGAGGCTAACGGATATACGCATAATATAGCATACAGGTCACGTAAGATATTTTCCCAAAGGATACAGATACACCATTTAACTTTATGAATCAAATTATTTTTATGGATTTTTGGGTTCGTTCACGACCCTAAATCAAAGCCATGTCCATCGCCCACTGACCATTAATTATTCAGTGTACGTATTAAATAAAACATAGACTCTCATTTAAAAAGGATTTACGTACAGCTAAGCTACAAAATATGATGTTTTTACGCGAAAAGACTCATTACACTCATACGATTCTTTACCAAACTTATATATTGTTTTATGCGTTAACAATATATTAGCACGGCAGTGGATGAACTTGATGGATAGATAAAATAGACGTACCTATAAAATTAATAAAAAGTTTAGTTGAAAAACAAAATATTCGTGAAATAATATTGACAATAATTATAAAATAGTAGTTTTACCCTGAAATCGTTTTAAGACAAGGTTATTCACAACACACACACACACATAATATTTTTCTAAATAGTTAGGTGTGTAACTAGAAAATAATAATCTTTAATTGTCCGGATCTGTGGATGAAGTTGTTTGCCGTTATACAGGTTTTCTAGAGCGGCAGCAACAATAAATGCAGTCTTGTAGACTTATTGCCTAATCTACACATTGTATTAGCACACCTACTTCTTAATATAAAGTATTTTTTTAGATAATAAGTATAGTAAGATTAGAGTATTTTAGAATAAATAAAATTCAATATCTTTAACATACCTGAGCAATTCAAGGACCACTTCTCATGGAACTGATCCTATTGAGCACAATTGTCAAAGAGTGCGTTGAATGACTTCAGTGAGCGCGGATAGGTGCGTGGGTCACCAACAATGCGATAATATGTGAGACCGCGAATAATTGGGTATTTGAGTCCAATTTTTCTATTACTTTACTATAAAAGAGGATAAAAATAATTACGTAAATTGAAAAACTAATTAGATCGATCAAACAACAAAAAGTTATAGGCATTTAAATATTTCTGATTAGACAGAGATAGGCGACATTGACATAGATTACTAATGCAATAGTAGCTTCGTCCAGCTTCATATAAATTTAATTTATTTATTTGATTTCAGTGTACGTCATTATTTTTGTCCTAGTTTATAATAAAGTAAATAATTTTTATCAAATTCAAAAGTACTTTAATACCCAACTTGTGTTTCTGCCGACGAAGATTAGTAAGGTTAGAGGCACGTATAAGACACAGTTGATCATGAAGATCAACACCTCTAGCCATATGCCATTTTGCGATACGCTAAAAAGGTGGAAATGGAACTAATTTAAGAAATGCATAAAAATGATTGCTAAATTGGTCACAAGACACCACGCATTCTTATACATTTTTGAACGAAACTCAAAATATTTACCTATACAAAAATACATTTTTTAAATTTCGTTCCAAAGCGATGCAAAAGCAGAAAGAACACATGGCTGTGACACAATATGGCTAGAGCGTTGACATTTCTTCGCAAAATTCGGCACATAATTTTTTGTTGATCCCATCCGTCTGACCTCCAAGGAGTTAAAATCCATTCAACCCAAAAGAAATTTGGTTGAGTATACAGATTACATAGCAATGTTTGTAGATGTATCTTAAGAGTTCTCTACTCTTTCTCTAAAATAAGTCTTTACTTCTTTTTATGTTGGGGCCAGACGCAGATGTTTATTTCAGGCAGGTGTTGTTGTGTTATAAGTTTTTAGTTTCTTGATAACTTTTCAATGTAGCTATTAAATATTTTGTCTTACAAAATTAATTTGTATAAATATTTATCACTTACTAGCTGACCCGGCAAACGTTGTTTTGCCATAAGGGATATATAAAATAGCTTACCACCTACTCTCAGACCTACCGAATCTACACAGAAAATCTCATAAGATGTCGAGCCGTTTCGGAGGAGTTTGGTAATAAAAATTGGGGCGAGAATTTTATATATTAGGTCCTTACATATGAAATTGGCGTTTTGTATGGGAGGAACATAAAGTCGATTTTTTTTTAATATAATATATATATTTAATCAAAGTATGTACCATTGCTATCTATGCACTTTTGCCACCTTATAGGTAGTTCATTGATCCTTTTACTAAAAAAGCCATTCGGACGGGAATCAATAAAATCTTTGAAAGCGCTTTGGACTGCCTCATCGGAGTTAAATTTTTTCCCTTGTAAGAAGTTATCCAAATTTCGAAAAAAATGGTAATCTGTTGGAGCAAGGTCCGGAAAGTAAGGTGGATGTCTTAGGCATTCCAATTGAAGCTCCTCTAATTTGGTAGCCGTCTGTTGTGCAGTGTGTGGTCTAGCGTTGTCCTGAAGCAGCAGTGGCCTAGAACGATTGACCAGCCTCGGTTGTTTAGCAGCTAGCTTTTCCATCATAGATTGCAGTTGCTGACAATAGATATCCGCCGTAATCGTCTCGCTAAATTTAAGAAAGCTGTAGTGAACGACGCCGGCGCTAGTCCACCAAACGCTCACAAGTAATTTTTTTTGAGTCAATTTTCGTTTGGGGCAGGATTTGGCTGGTTCGCCAGGGTTCAACCATTGCGACGAGCGTTTCCGATTATCATACAGGATCCATTTTTCATCACAGGTAATGATTCGATTTAAAATCCCTTCATTACTGTGCCGGTTGAGTAATGTAACACAGCAGTCTAGGCGCGTTTGTCGGTTTGCTACACTCAATTCATGAGGTACCCACCTTTCAAGCTTTTTCACCTTCCCAATTTGCTTCAAGTGAACTAAAACAGTTTTATCACTAAAACCGCAGCCTGCAGCTAGCTCGGACGTGGTTTGCGATGGATCCACTTCCACAATAACCTTCAATTCTTCATTGTCAACTTTGGTCTCCGGCCGTCCACGGGGCTTGTTCTGCAGGTCGAAATTTCCAGAACGAAAACGTTGGAACCAAAAACGCGCTGTGTTTTCTTTTGCGACACCCTCGCCGTACACATCATTAATCCTTCGAGCCATTTCTGCAGCACTGGTGCCACGATGGAACTCGTACTCGTAAATAACGCGATATTTCAAGTTTTCCATTTTGTAAACAGAGTGGCGCAAAAAAAAACCAAAAGAGAAAAAAACAAATGAATTACGATTTTAAAAACACAAAAGCATGAGTTAATAGCTGTATAAATTTGAAATTTTAATTTCTAACCAAAGAAGAGATATTTGAGATCAAAGTGGCCAGTACGACAAAACGCCAATTTCATATGTAAGGACCTAATATTAGAAAGATTAATACAACCCTTTCCAATTTGTAAAAAAATTGTCGCATAAAAAAAATTATAAATTTACAAACTGAAACAGTAATATTTTAATATAGTCAAAAACGATGAAACGCTGAAAAGTCGGTTATTATTCCAGCAAAAATTCACTTTGATCGCACCCTCTGTGTAACGGGATACAGGGGCCCGGTGTTTATTCTTGAGCGCCGCAACCTCGTCTGCCTACGGACACTGGAAATTGTGTCAGGGTCGGTCCCTATTGATCTCGCTTCTTTCACTCGCTGCGACAGTCGCAGCTCGCAGTCGCCCCGTTCCCTGTCTCTTCCGGTTATAGCTACACTAATTAATATACGGACGTAATATTTTTTCCCACTCCAATGCACACGGTAATAACTTTCTGGAACAAAAGCCCGTTTGAAGAACATAAATTCAAATTAATCTTTTGTTTGTTCGTCCAAAAATACACCTTTTTGCACTGCGCAAAAGTAGGTTACAACCTAAACCTTTTGTTACTGTAAGGCCACGTGATTCATTTAGTATTGCCTCATTAAATAACTGTTCTTTTTTGAACAGTTCGGGATCTCCTTTTGTGATGTCATTAAAAAACAATTTTTAAAAAAATTTGGTCTCAATTGCACGACGTTACAAATGTAAAGTTTAGTAAGTTTATCATCAACAATTTAATGTTTATTTATGGCCTTCACTTTGAATGAAACTTTACATCACAAATGTCTTTCGATATTTCGAGAAGAAAACCAAAATTGTACTCGGCGTTAACATTATTTGTTTTCAGCTAGATAACAAATTGTCTAAAACTACATAAATTTATCCTGCTGCTATTTTATTCTAAGTGATGAAAAAATGGTAGGTGTGTTATGTGTAATTTCTCTTTACATTATCATGACAAGTACCCATGTAAGAAAAAAGTGTACGAACATCAATACAGCTTTTTCCACTGTCCGAATAAATTGCTGGAAAAACATGCTTTCATAACAACAGTGAGAGCGTTCACAGGAAATACGACTGCAAATGTAAGCTTCGCCTAAAAATTGAATTTTTTGAAATTTGAAAATCGGAGGTAAAGTTCAATATTATATTGAAGTTTTTTTCAATATATTTGAAATTCTTATTCAAAAAATTAAAGATATGATTGAAATTTCACATATTCGTTTCTTGACCTTATTTTTATTTTGAGTTTATGATTTTTAAAATACTAAAAAATACGTGAGTTATATCCAAATACCTCAGAAGCATTTATATAGATTGCGAACGTAATCTTCTTTAGTTATAGTCGTAAAGCTGCTCTGTTGTGAAATAACCTACGGGCCCCACATTCGTCACCTCGAAATATCCGTATTTTGATTTCCCCATAACGGTAGAATTTTCGTGTTAAGAAAGGATTTTCGCTGCCTTCGTATTTCTAGTGTTGGTTGGTTTCGGTTATATTCTAATAACTGAAAATTGACAGGGTTCTGAGAAAATTACCAATTTTGGAACAATTTGGCCACCCCTTCTTTAGATACCTATTGTGGTTAGTTTGAAGTATAGTTACTAAAACAGAATGAATGACAAAGTAATTACAGAGTTATTAAACTACAAATGGTTTTCTAGTAATTGAAAACTGTGATGAAAACTTTCTTTAAGAAATCATTATTAATTTAAAAACATTTTAAGTGTTTTCCACTGCACTATACTAGCATTGCAGTATACTACAAAAAACTTCGTTGTCTTCATACTTTTCAAGGTTCTGCACCGGAAGGGCATGGCAGCGATCTATTATTCTATTGTCTTTCGTTGCTTCCGTCTATCTGATTCTTTACAGTTTTCGTTTGAGTTCGTTACTATAGCAGACACAGAAACAGACCTACAATTCATATGTTATCAATGATATACCTGCTGCTACCGCGCTCTACCAGCAAAGATATATATCTATATCACCAACGTCGTGGTATTATGCTGAGTAGCAACCTAAGTTGTCCAAAAAAAGAAATACAATAATTTCACTTAATGAGAAATTAACAATGAAGTGTTAACTATTTTATAAATTGTGTGAACATATTGTAAACATGGTTAAATGTTAAGACAAGTTTTTTGTAAAGATACAAATGACTTGTCACATATTACATCCTTCGGTAAATTATTGTATAGCAGTGCTCCATCAACTTGTATTGTTTTAGTTCCGTAATTTGTTCTTCTTATCGGTATTTGCAGTTTATATTTGCTTCTAGTATTCATCAAGTATAATTTCGTTATAAATGTGATTTGTGTACGTGTAGCTTCAGTTAGTATATTTCTAATTAATATACATGTTTTGTATTTATACAGTTGAGTAATATACATAACATTTGTTTTCTTATAAAGTTCTGGGTTGGGTTTACTTACCCCTTTTAAGTTAGAAATATGACATTTTCAGCTGCATCGTTACTTGGCATCTGGTGATATTGCTGTAATATACTAACTTGTAAGGTATAAATCAATATCGAGCAAAATAAATATTGATTCGGACTTCTGCATCACACGAACGTAGCGATATGATGCAGAATATTACTCTCTACTAATATTGGGGCTTCTGCATCGTCGACCTACAAAGAGCAAAAAAATCACGTTTGTTGTATGGAAGACCCCTTTAAAATTATTAAATTATATTTATTTCATTCTGTTTTTTGGTATTTGTTGTTCTTTCAGATTATAGTATAATTTGTTTTTATTTTTAGTATTTGTTGCTATATGAAAATTTCAACTGTGTAATTATCACGGTTCAAGAGATTCTTGGTAATAGGTTCTCGATTTACCCTTTGGGTACAGAAGCCTAAAAAAGTGTTTTAGTTTATGTATGAGACTACGATTACATTCAAAATTAAACAAAAAAATTACAAATAAAGGTGTGAGTGGCCATTTTAAAACTTATTTAGTTAAACTATTAGTGATTTATAATCAAAGGTTGCTTTTTTAAGATTTAACTGCGATCAGCTAATTTTAAATGTCATCCCTAATCCTCTCATCCTATATCTCCATCCTGAATATTTTCACTCTGCTGTTGATTATTTTATCTTACGGTATTTATTTTTTATTCCCATTTATGGAAAAATGTTATTTACGTGTGCTTAATTTTTTGATTTTGGGGTGATGATTGCTTTATAAGGGGTATATAAATTTTAATGATGCAAAAAAATACTTTACTTGATACAAAAACAACTATCAAGCAACAAGTACTGATAACGTAGTTTCGTAATTTAATTTATAAGCGATGAAGACTAACAGACATTATTTTTGGTTTTCTTCTTTCTTCTATCATTAAAAAGGTACAGTACAAGCTTCAGCCTTGGAGTATACCAATGAACTATAAAATAAACTAAATGTGAATCATATCTGCATCATTTTGTAGTGGTATGAAACTGTAAGTGCACGAGTCCTACTCATACTTGGCTGGATAATCAAAACTTTACTATAGCTGCAGCTTTTTGTTCGCGTAATTAACGAACAAAGTAAATTTAGTTGCAGATGTTGAAGTATTTTTTGAAATAAAACACTTACTTTATTAAGAAATCTATCTTCTAATATATAAAATTCTCTCGATTTTCTTTGTTACCAAACTCCTCCAAACGGCTGGACCGATCGTTATGAAATTTTCAGGGTATGATCTCTGGGTCCGGGAGCGGGTTGTTATCTATTTTTTATGTCCCTAAACGGCAAAACAACGTTTGCCCGGTCAGCTATGCTCCGAAACGGCTGGACCGATTGTTATGAAATTTTCAGTTTAAATTCTCTGGGTCTGGAAGCAGGTTGTTATATATTTTTTATGTCCCTAAGTAAGAAAAAATTTATATGGCAAAACAACGTTTGCCGGGTCAGCTAGTATTATATAATATAAGTACTAATATTATAAAGTTGAAAGAGTTTGTTTGAACACGGTAATCTCTTGAACTACAGGTCCGAATTGAAAAATTATTTTTGTTTTCGATAGTCCATTTAACAAGAAAGGCTATAGGTTATATAAAATCACCAACAGGAGCGGAGCATCAATGCTAAATGTTGGAAAAATATGTAGAAATCAAAATTCACACACGTGAAGCGAGCAATAGCTAAAGTGATAAAGGAGGTGCTCTCTTTATCGGGAAGGGTCAACGTGAAAAGTAATCCGAATTCAAACCAACTATTATTTTTTAATGTCATCTCAAAGTACCTATACTTCAAAATCCTTAGAAAATATGTAAATTGGCCTAAAAGAGTCTTAAAGAAAAAATTGGAGACACATAAATATTTTAAATTTTAAATAATTTTTAAGGTTTGGGATATCGTTGAAAAACTTTTTGAGAGGAATTCTCAACAGCTTTTTTACCCAAAAATGATTATTTGAAGTGTTTTTATCTCAGGATGCACGGTTTGAAATGAACAAAAATACACTCTTTATTAAATTTATAAAATAAAACTTACTTTACTAATAGTATTTCCTCCTCTTCCAGGTAAGTCGACATGGTCTTTCAAGCCGCAAAGGTAAGTATGGAAGCTTAAAATATTTCTGCTTGCATGCCTTTTTAAAATCAAAACTCGAATAAGATGAAACACGTCCGAGCAGCAAAATACGTAAGAATACTGAAAATTCTTTCACATTACGGCAATGCTCGGGCAGGCTGGTAAAAGCTTTTAGAAATATACTCCACAGTTTACCTTTCCTAATGGTAATAGTGAAGTCTTACTACCGCAATACGTTTTCTTTTTTTTTTCTCATTCTTAATCCTCGGCAAAAATAAACAGTATTCTGAATATTCATGGGTAAGAAAGAGCATTGCTCAGCAACTCAATACAATATTCGGTCTGCTATAATTCCACTAGTCTCTCTTTGTTTCTCGCTGTATTGATTTAGATTTTTTTTCTTGCAATATCCTGACTTTCTGTAAGAAACGTTGTCGTCTCGTTTATTTTTGTAATACAGTGATTTTTTTAGTTTTGAATTTTCTTTGTAAATTATAACATAAACAAACTGCAATCTCATCTGTACTTTGACTAGGTAACTCGATGCAGTAAAATCACGTTTCAAAATGTTATTTGTTAAATTTAAACAAAACAATTTATAATTAAAGTTTTTTTACATTAATATTAGTTTGCTTAGAAAGTCAAGTCTCTCAGGTTACAATATTTTATGTTATTTAAGGACTGATTCGCCAGATAAACGTTAACTAATAGGAATAAATATGAAGTTTTGTCAGATTTTGTATGGCATATGTTTCAAATTTATTCCTCAGATAGTTTATCTGGTGATTGAAAAATCGGCCCTAAGTAGAATGTAGGAGATTTATCGGAGTTTAGCAAAAGCAGAAACGTCATTTTACTGCATCGAATTAAAAGTCCGAGCATAGTACTATGTGACTACGACGTTATTTTTCTAACTTAGAATTCGTGTACTTATACATACTAGTAATCTAAATTAAGCTATGACGTTGCTAAAATAGTAACTAACCTCAATATTATTTCATTCAAATAACAGCAGAACGTCTATGTTAGGAATGCAAATATTAGGCAGAATACATACATAATATAGAATAATTAAAACATTCAATCAAAGGCAGCCACACTGGCAATACATTGGGCAGGATTGTCCTATATTTTTCGTTCAACGGCCTAGTATTTGTTTTTACAAAATAAATAATTGAATCGATCATTATTAATTTTTGTTACAATACTCAGTTCATTTTGTAATTCAAATAAATTAGCAACCAAGTCCATATTGGGCCATATGGTGCCTCGGATTTTGAAGCTATTACTGTTTACCTTTCAATGTTTTCGCATGTTCTAGATAAAAATACATTTTTGAAAAACAAAGTACCGAAAATACTTAAAAGAAACGCAGCACTTGCTCGTTTCTTTATTTCTAAAAACAATACGCAGACATAATTGAATTTAATGTTTTTTAAAACTTTACACATAAATAGTCATTTGTACAGGCGCAGTTAAGTTTAAAAGAGCAAGTACCGAGTTTCTTGCCAGTTCTTCTCGGTCTGATCCTGTTTTACGAACCTCTCTCACCACCACACACACCTTTTCACATCTAAGCTGTGAAAAATAAAGATGTTCATTTTCATTTTCAAGTACGAGTATTTCGATTTTCGAAAACGATTTCACGATTGCAAATGTGCCAACCTGTACTGGAGCGACTGTGCGTCATTCCTTTGAGATTGAATTTAGCCTCGTCACGTAGCGCACTGCTTCCGCCCCCTTTAGCGGTGATTGCAGTTGGTCGTGCTCGGTGGTGGCCGTGACGCGATGACGGCGAGCATGCCGCTAGTTAAAGAGCTAGTGGCTGACACTGCTTGATGTGTAGTCGTAGATAAAAATAAAAAAATTAAAATTAAAAAACCCAATCAACACACACGGGATTTCAATTTCTTTTTTAAAAAGGGAACCGCCTTCAATAATGTGTAGTCGTAGATAAAAATAAAAAAATAAAAATTAAAAAACCCAATCAACACACACGGGATTTCAATTTCTTTTTAAAAAAGGGAACCGCCTTCAATAATCAAACCCACTGAAAAACACGAAATAATTTTCTAATAAGTCTGGGTAAACCTACTTTGTTTTTGAAGTCGGTGCCATACCAAATCAAAATCCGCAAAACATTTGTAGCATTCTGTTTTCAAATTCTCCGAACTAAACTAAAATGTGGGTATGGCTAAATGGAAACAAAAAAATGCAACAAACACTTTCCTGAAAATCGCATCAAAATCGGTTCAGCCAAACGCAAAATAATCACGTACAAACATACATACATACATACAAACATACGGTTCGAATACAGAACTTCTTTTTTTTATTCGTTTAGAAAAAGGATAATGACCAAGGATGAATGGAATCTAGTATCAAGCTGATTCAAATCCAAAATTTTTTAAAGACTATGGTCTCCATATTATCCTCCCATACTATGTCCCCTACAATTTGTTTTTTTGATTAGCATCCAAATTCCAAACTTAAAGGCGCATAAACAAGTTGTACTTCTCAATAAAATCTGAATGACTGGATATGTGAATTGCAAGTTAAGTATAATTCGTATGCAAAATCGTGTGGCAAAATCAAATTCCGGATATGAATACCAAATTCTTAGTGCCAATGGTTCTTAAAAAACACTATTTTATTTTCGTAGAATATTTTGGTTTTCGTTCAGGAGAAAACGTGACACCACCTTTGGTCATTCGGCTTTGTTATGCGAAAACTTTTGCCTTTAGTTTTGCCTCTGTACGGCTCTACCCCTGAACCGAGGTTAACATCTCACTAGACAGGCATCTTGAGAAAGCACAAGTGAAGTTTCAGTCAAAAGAAAGTTTTCATATTAAATTATTCTGGTCTCTACTTACAAAAATAAATATATTATGCAAAATGCAAATAAAGAACAAAGTCAAGAAGATTGAGAGATATTTATTATTCTCAACTGAATATTTTTGTGATTATTTGGAATATACTGGCTCAACTGATAAACGTTGTTTTGTCATAAGGGATAAAAAAATAGCTTACGACCTACTCTTAAACCTACTGAATGTACACAGAAAATTTCATAATCAGCTGAGCCGTTTGGGAGGAGTTTGGTAACAAAAATTGGCATGAGAATTTGATAAAATCGAGAAAGATATCAGCCACAAAATCATTTCATTAATTTTATTCTGTAGACTATACATTTTAGTACCGGACTATACACAGCATTTTGCGAGAATAAAATCAAATCGTGTACTATTTATGAATTAACTCTAGAGACAGGCTGCAAACATCGATTGACAAAGAAGAATCCGTTGAAGTATCTACTCCAAATTTATTTATTTGTATGAGACGCTTTGTGAATTATGTGCAATGCAAGTTGTCTGATGTTCAAACACCTATAAAATCACCGTCACCGGCTTCGCGAGTATCGCTCTGACGCTAGTGACGTCGGCTGTGGCGTCGCATCGCCTCACTCCTTGCACCGACGGGGCGGAGGCGGTGCCGCGTCCGCGCCTGCGCCTCACAGCCAGCGCCATATTCTTCTGTAACATTTTCCCGTTCGTTTGCTCGGTCAATTATTATCTACGTATTGAGGCGACGTAACGCCCTAACATACGTGTACTTGATACATCATATTATTAATTAAATACAATCACTTGTCAGATATCCTGCCGAAAAGCAATAACTTGAAGCGGACTGTAGCTCGGGAAATTATTGGGCATAATCAAACTTATGAAATGAAATTGTAATACAAATTCCTAGGATTAAACATGGCAGGCGTGTTGCTACGTATTACAAACGAGCTAAACATTTTGCTTGTCTTGTTATTGCTATAAAAACAAATAACTTGTAAAAGTCCTTGATAACATCATGTTTCTTGTGTCGTAAAATAGACGGATTCAACACTCAGAATAATTATCGCATGTACGTAAAATGAAAATTTCGCTTAATTTATAAAAGTAAAGCTCTAAAATATTTAACAATGAAGTGTTTACTAAGAGATTTCACACAAAAGATAAACCTTCAATTCAAGTTAAACGCAGACTTTTTAAGGGTTTCATTTACTTATTTAGTTCCATCCTGAGCAACAGTGGGAACGGCTTGGCGCTTAAACCGTTAATTATGCACAATAGATCAGTAGACGCAAAAGACCATTTAAATATCGAACTCAAGCGATTCTCGCTCCGCTTATTACAGTGGTCACGACGCAGCTTTATTGATAACACTTAATTCAGAGATGGAACAATGTGGTTCCTGTCTTAGAATTTTGATAACAATTAAAACGATTTTCAGTAACAATGATTTTTAATTGAAGATATCTCCACCGCGTCTATGTAATTAATTCTTAGGCCCACTATCGGCCAGGGAGTTTTGGACACGGAAACCTTAAAAACATGAAGACGAAAGGCACACATAAATTCATTTACGAGTATATCAGGAAGTAAATGCAACTCCTGCGGAAATTTTACAAACTTTTATCTGCGCGGGCGAACCCAAATGCTTCATTTTTTTTAAATACGTTCTTTTATTTATTCCATTTACGGAAAGTATAAGGTTTTGGAATCATACGATCGACATGATACAGTATGACTATGACCGCATGAATCAAGTTGACACTCGACGGACCTTTTATAACCCGGGCGCCAACTCCTCTGATGGGATATAAAGATAGCCAGTAAAATATTGTACAACGCCAGTTTTATGTTCGTAAACATATGGTTGAACGCATAAATCTATCAATATAATCTGGGTAATCTTATTTATGCTTATTCAAAGTACAAAAATATTTACTTCTTTTATTAAACTTGTACTAGAATAAAATGTTTCCAACGTAATGTTCAGAGTATAAGTATTCTTGTTTGTTATTGTGGTAAGTTAATAGGTATGTAATAATAGTACATTTCAATATAAGTGCGGAAAGTGTGTCATTTCTTTACGAGTCCCGGTTTGTTGACCCAAGCCGAAGGCGAGGGTCAACTATAAGGACGAGTAAAAATGACAATTCCGCACGTGCATTGAACGACGTTTTTTAATACATTTGCGAAAAAAATATTGGTTTTTACCTGCTCCGTAATTGCATGCCGTGTTCGTGTTCATGCGCTCCTGGTACGCCCGCTCCGGTGCCGCGTAGGAGGAAAACACAAAAGCATAGGAGGAAAACACAAAAGCACTAGTGCGGAAAAGAATAACTTTGCGCACGCTAAACATACATGGAAATGTCAACTTTTTGAGCAAATGTATTAAAAAAGTTATTTTTGTAAAATTAATTATTGCAATACTTATACAAAATTAAAGTCAGATAGTCAATAATAATGAAGGGTTTGTACAGGTTTTTGTACAAATTTCGAGTCGCATCGCACAAACGAATTGAATTCCTCCAAAAATTTACAGTCAGCGCCATCTATGGATAGTCGCTGACATGTGCCCCCTCTGTAGTATCTTGTATTAAATATTTTTATTTGCCCGATTTTAAAATTCTTCTTCTTCTTCTTAGTCGTTCACTCTTGACAGGGTGGTCGTGGTTATACTTTTTGCGATGTGCCACTGCTGCTTTAGCGATAGTTCTCCAACTGGCTCCTGTTGGCGGCATTGTGAGAGCACTCAATAATAGAGAAACTTGTAGCACTTCGGATTCGATTTTTCCACCTTGTTGGGGATCGACCACGTGGACGCGTGCCTTCCACTAGCCATTGAACCACCAGATGTTCGATGTGTTGATTTTAAAATACGTAATTTTTTAATAAAAGCTTATTCTTTTGTTAACTTATAGGATAAAAAAAAGAATATGATATGGTATATTAATGACTAAGAATGATCTAGGAAGAGATTGTTTTGGAACTGCCCACTGCCTCTTAAGTTAGTATGTGCCCGGCGTAGTTAAACTCTCTATGACCCAGTTTCGTTTCAGAAGTTTTTCAGTGCGGTTAGCGGTTTAGTGTGTTTTTATACGGAAAATATATTTATGTTACTTCTAACTTTCTATCTTTCCACGGATTAAATCCGTTTTATTAATGAAATGTCTTGATATATAAAATAAATTTTCATTTAAGTTAAAATGTTACTTAACAGAAAACTTAAGATATGTACGCATAGTATCTGTTTCATAAGAACATAAATACATGTATTGTATTTAGAACTTGTAACATATTACACATAAAAGAACCAATTGACGAATATCACAAACTTTATCAAAAATGAATATGTAACGTGTATGACTACGCTGTACGCTGGCTCTACGAAACTCTACGAATGTCTACGAAAAGAGCTACGCATTCATATAATCATACAAAATAGTTACAACCGAGCCGGGTTAAGAAAAACAAGATATAAATTGGTGTCCATTATCATTATTGTAAGCGATATAAGTATTTTTGAATGATCTAAATACGAGTAATACCATATATTTTATTTCGTTATTATTATGCATCTTTCCAAATGGGACAAAAATATAAAATAGGTATAGGTTTATAATACCTTACCCGTTTTTGTTAACCATCTAGTTATAAAAAAAGAAAACCTCTTATGTCAAGAAAAAAGGTCAAACGGGAGCGAAAACTGGGAATAAAAGGCTAAGAATACCCATCTTATGTTGGTATAGATGAAATTATTCTGGTGACGTGTTTTCTTTCTGTAAGCTTTGCTCAATTTTTTTATAAATATATTTATTTAATGTATACAAAGCAAAACAAAATAGTTCATACCTACCTATTTCAATAAATAATATTAAAATGTGTTCAATAACATCGTACATATTTTTGTAAAATGTAATCACAGGTGATTCACGGGTGCAACGACTAAAGGAATGCATATACCTACTGAAGGAAAGCACCGGAAATTTTTCATAGGGGGTTCCACCCTTTTCCTCACAGCCTCGTTTTTACGGTGCGTCTGGGATTGATATTTTCTAGCATAAAATAGAACTATTTTTCAACTTTTGCATCTCAATATCTGTTAATATTATCAGGGGTCGTACCACCACCTCTTATAGCAGTATTATTGTAATATTGTTTTGACATTTTTATACAATTAAATGATATTAACATATGTTGAGATGCAAAAGTTGAAAAGAGTACATTTCAATATAAGTAAGGAAAGTTTGTCATTTCTTTACGAGTCCCGGTTTGTTGAACCAAGCCAAAGGCGCGGGTCAACTATAGGGACGAGTAGAAATGACATTCCGCACGTGCATTGAACGACGTTTTTAATACATATGCGAAAAAAATGTTGGTTTTACGTGTTTGCCTGATCCGTGTTTGCATGCCGTGCTCGTATTCCTGCGCGTCCTGGTGCGTTCGCTCCGGTGCCGCGCAGGAGGAAAATAAAAAAGCACTAGTGCGGAAAAGAATAACTTTCCGCACTCAAAACACACATGGAAATGTCTACTTTTTGAGGAAATGTATTGAAAATAGACTTTTCATACTGATATTTTCATACAATGTCAGTATGAAAATTTTAAAACAATATTAAAATACTACTGCTATAAAAGATGATGGTACGGCCTCTCAAATGCACTCCTTTACTTTTGAGATAGTGTATTAAAACGCATTCGATTTCTGCAAATTCGAAGAGTTGTTAGGAAATAAGATCACGAATAGGTTTAACTAAATTTTGGTATCTGTTTAAGTTAAATGGAACCTGAATGATATAATAAATTACAAAACATACTACTTTAAATGTACAAGGCACTTAAATCATATCTTTAAAAGTATGTGGTGTAAAAAGCCATTTGATTTTTTCACGATGTCATCTATAGAAAGCTAAAGGAACATTAACGCCTCGCTTTTTCATTTCTCTTCAGCAGCATGACTTACCTAATTCAGAATAGATACTTCTTATATATAAAATTCTCGTGTATCGAATGTATTTTGATGTCGATTTTTTATATTTTTTGTATAGGTATATTCGGGAGGTCTGAGAGTAAAACGTAAACTATTTTTTTTCACACCCATAAGCAAAAACTGATGTCTTTGGAAAAACAACGTTTGCAGGGTCAGCTAGTTTATTCTATGAATTTTGCAGATTGTACGTACCATTATTAGTTTGAAAGTTGTGGTGAATGTTTAAAAAAAATAATAATAATATAATAAAATAAACAAATATATCAGGACATTACACACATAGGAATCTAGCCCTAAGTAAGCGATAGCGTGTGTTATGCGTACTAGATAACTAATATATACCTACAACGTGTAACAAATAAAATAAGCATATTCATTTTTCCATACATTATGGAAAAAAATATTTAATATTTTTACAGTGTGATTCGTTATCAAGTACACTTATGTACTCTTCAATATTATTTCAACTTTTCAATACACGTTCTTCCTATTATGCATAACACAGAAATAATAAATATAGAAAAACACCCAGACACTGTAAAACATTCATGCTCATCACAAAATATTTATATCTATTCCAGCAGGAATCGAACCCACGACAACCGACGCATACGGCAGGCTCACTACCGCTATACGCCATTCGGTTTTTAAATCGCTATTAAAATTATTAAAAAAAAAACCCGACATAATATTGACAAAGTCTATATTGGGTTAATATGATCCCAGATTTACCATCTACGCAATAAATACTAATTTAAATTCATTGAGCTAAATTGCTACTCTCACAATAACAAAATTGATGAAAACAAAATTCAATTTTTATATAACCTTCAAATCCATATTAAGTCGGATTATGTTAATTTCATTCCTCAATTTTTTTATCAATCCTCAATAGTTTAAAAGTTTTTGATATATTTGAGATTAGGAAAAGTCCATGGATCATTAACACTATCACTTTTTGCCATTGAATGGCAAGATATCAAAAAAGGCTTCCACCTATACATAGTCGTTGTACCAAGACTCGTTCAAAGCGTTTTGATTCCTCGTTCCCGATTCGCACTGCAAAGGCCCACTGTCTTTCCCAACACTTACAACTTGGGTGCCTTAAAATCAAGAGTGAATAGTATAATCTACGCGAACGCGTTTCATCTTAGACTATATCATCACTTTCCATCAGGTATGATTACAGTCACGTGCCAGCCTATATACTGCAAAAAACTCACAGTCACAAAATCATTTATAAGTAAAAAAATATATGTGAAAACGCCATGAGTGTGCATATTTCCCTAATTTTTTGGAACGCGAGACGACAACTTTAATATGATGAACGATCAGTGCCGCCATTATGAGATCACGTTCAAAATAAACGAAGGACGTAGGAAGTGGGAAAATTTGATACCAATCAATAATATCCCATGCGTGTCTTACTAATCTTACACAGACTAAACATCGCAGGCGTGTTCATTCACCCCTCGTGCACTCGCAAATATAAACAGATTTTTATAACTTACTCCTCGTTGCTGCATCTTATAAATGCAGACGGCAGGAACATTTTCGCGTCGGAAAAATTCAGGACGGGCGCGCGATAACGTTTCTGGCCTATAATTATATTATAAGGCCTTTGCGACCAACTTGCTTAATAATACACCTAACTTCAGCATGTTATTTTATGGAACGGTCACGACGGTGTTATTTTATGGAGAGACTTCTACAATCTGAAAGTTGCAGTTTTATTTTCAGAGAAGTCGACTTCTATCTTTACGAGGTATTTTATTTCTAATACCATTCCAAAAATATTTCACGGGCTGAGAGACTTTTTGGACTCAAGCCATCGGTGATTAGTCCCATAGTAAGGCATCCTTCTCACAAAATATGCCGTATTTAGGACTTCTGTCTGTATCCGAATCTTGATCGAACATTTGATCGAAAGCTTCTTAACACGACACTTAGCTGTAATTTATAACGTTATTTTGATAGTTCGTTTTTGTGTGAAAGGCTATAGGCCCTCTGTCACAAATAAAAGTTACCAAGTATTAAATAAAGAACCGGTTATTACCTTGCCAAACTTAACAAAATATCTTCAATTCTTCACGGTTGCCGCTGCTATGACATGTATGTCTATGAGTGCGCACAAAAATGTTTCTTCATGAAACATGTTTGAAAATCGAATCGAATCGATTTGGGGGAAATTGGTAATGAACTATACGACAGTAGTATGAAAAATCGTGTGCTGAAGCAGCTATATTGCCTCCAGAGTGCTGAAAAATATCGACAGGTATAACTATACATAGCCTGTGCATCAGCGAACATGTAAAGATCTTAGTCGAAGTTTTTCACCATAAACTCGTTGACTACATGCACTATGTGCCAACATTGCTATATTTTTATAATACCTTTCCTAACATATTGGTAGTTGATTCCTTATTACTTATTTACTTTTACAAAAATAATAGCGGATCTAATTTTATTACTTTAATAAAGTTTTATGCTTGTTAAAATGAAACTCAAACTTACCATATACCACTTCGTACCATAACAATCTGCTAATATTATTTCTTATGTATTGAATATGTTGCTATTAACAGTTATTTATATCCACTAAAAAATTATGTAACGAGACATGGATCCATTGAAATTCGATGCACCAATAATACCTATGTTCAATATGCTATCGTTACAAATGCGATTTGTTCCTGACAGCTAAAAATAAAAGTAAGTAGAATGCTTGTTAAAGTTGCCTACATGCCAGTTTCGTTTGTTGGAGATAGGATGTGCAGCTTCAGCTCTCTACGCTACCCTAATAATGGTGGTAAGATACATTTTTATTGGAAATTTTCTTATAGCAATATTGTTTACTATTTAATGTTTATTGCGCAAAGCGAGACGATTATAAGTAGTTATTATCTACATTAATTTATGAATTCTGAGTATATACCTATTAAAGAACATTGGTCTCTAATTACTTGTGTCACGTTTGCGTTGAAATTATATTTGAATAATGAACAAAACGTAATTTACATGAATTATATTATAATCATTGGCAGTACTAACAATTTTATATATTGAAAGATTTTAAATTGGACATTAACAGTTATAAATAAACACAAAGTAAAAAGAAGTAATGATTGAGTTGGAATTTGTTTTATACAGATTTGATAAGTCAAATATTTATTCGTTTTAATAGAATTTAACGAAAGGCTTGGTGGGTGGTGTAGTACTAGGCCAGTAAGCCATTAAATCGCGTCACTTAGTCGGATTTAAATTTAACTTTCGGGTATTTTCAATATAAAAATTGTCATTATTACAAAATTAATCTATGTGTTTATCAGGTACTATTTGGATCTTCTAAATGAGTTGTAAATATTATAACACAGTAGAGTATTTATAACAAGTACACAGTTCATACCTATCTCTATCTAACCTAGGCTACGTTTTATTCCACGAAAACAAACGTTTCAACTACGGGACGAGTAAAAAGTCGTGGGAAACAGTTAGTAGATAATAAGGTTGACCTGATAAACCATAAAAGATTAGGATAAAGATAGCAAAGGAAATGTTGAGTATCTGGTTCACGCGTTTACGACGATCGAGCCGGGACGTGTCCCGCCGCGTGCGTGCGGGTGGCGGCCCTACTCTAGGCGGGTAATGCGGGGCACACGGACGCCGCGGCGCCGCCCGCCCGCAGGCGCGCGTGCTCCGAGAGCGCCCGAGGACTTACGATCGTTTCGCTCCGAATCGTAACGAAGTTCGACGATCGCCACCATCCTCCGTCGACGCGTGCCGGATCCAGTCGCAGGGAGAACCGCCTGGGCGTTGGAACAGTTCTCAGTGTGCCCGGCGCTCGGTTATGTAACTCAATAAACTTATTTATTTATAAACTAAAAATATATTCCGGGGAACGTTTGTGATAGACAATTTCACGCCGTCGTCGATATCGCACTCGTCTATCCCGGATACATGTTGAAAAAGTGATGTGTACCTCCGCCTGCCCTCGCGGCAATAGGCATCGGAACAGGTTTATCGTTTCGTTTAAAAATGTTGTTCCAATTCGATTCCAATTACTGATAAACCATTTACAATAGACGCGGCTATTTTATCGTGCTACATTTTCATGTTACTAAAACGTCACTGCAAAATTGTTTTGATGGCAAATAGTCGCCCGATATTATTTGGGAAAGTTGTTACTTAAATATAAAATTGAATCAGTATACAGTGAACATATTTTTGATTTGTCGTCGTGCCGGATCGTTCTCGTCGGTACTGTTCCAATTAAAAGAACAAATAGAACAACACAAACAGTAGTTTGGCGCAATGCAGGACGCTCGTATGAACTCATCCACATAGCAGCTCACCGCTCATTTCTGATCTGTAATTGCTTATTTAGTGATTGCAATTTCATGCAATGATACATTCTATCGGCATTATTCCAAATGAGTCATTCATGTCTAAATAACTGAAATAGCATTATTACCTATTTCTCAGTTCACTCTAACTACTTACGAACAATTCATGTTAACGATTATGTTGTTTCGTAAAATCAATTTGCCACAAAACTGTCATCTGATTTTAATTTAGGTGTGAGCTAATTTACATATACTACGAAAAATGTTATTAATTATTTTTTAATTATTATTAATTAGGCATAGGCATCATGATAAATTGTAATTGTAATGCTTTATGAAGAAAATGTCGCTGCTAATACCTTTTGGATTTTTTTAAGTCAATGTAGAGTAGGATTATTAGGTAAATAAGTGAGCTTTCAGCACTTTAAAGTTATGTAGAATCAGCAAACACAAGTGCCAAACATTTGTACGATGCAAACCTTAGCTACAATACTTGACCTAAAAGCGTACACAGAGCATTCTATCTAATCTTGAGCTCTTTTTGTATTGCACCTTCACCTTTAATCCAATTTGTTGTTCTATTTTTAGCAAAATGTAACTGCAGAGTGAATTTTTCACACCTTTTTTGCGATTATACAAATCTTCTAGTATAAAAGCAGACTTGAATTTCTAATTGCTGAGAAATAGTACATTACTGCAGCGGCCAGCAGAAATTTTCAATTATCACAAACAACTAACAACAATATTTTTTTCCGAGTTAGTGTTCATTTGTTTTGATAAATTACCAATGAGGGTTGCCGTGTGTCAGATTAAAAAAACGTCACATGTTTAAATTACGATAGATATGAGTTTAGTATGTAATTTATTCGACCGCTAAACCACGACCGAAATGCATTTTCATACAACTTTTGCCAACCACTGATTGCCTAGTACAGCAATTTCGATTTCCTCGAAGAAGATTGTCAAAATAATGGTCAAATTTCCAAGTATGTTTGAAAAATATATTTAATAAAATTTGCACAAGCAACAAGAGCAAAAAATTACGTAGGTATGTCGTAAACACCATGGACAACAAAATTAGCAGTTTATTTTATCTTTTGAAAAAAAAAATGTTTAGGTTTCATCAACAGGTTTTTAAAAACCATTTGTAATAACTTTGGTAAAACCCTTGTATTAATACAATAACACCAATTTTAATTATTTTTCTTGTGTTGTTATCTACCTGTACCTACTTTTTCGTATAAAAACCTAAATTTTTTTGAAATAAATATTTAAGTAACTATAAATTACAAACACTTGTAAATTACAATGAGACTGTTGAATATACGAGTAGGATTGTTACTTTTCCGATACGATTCTGATTGTTCCACTTGATCTTTGTAATTAAAAGCTTCGTAGATTCTATCGAGTACAGAGCGTTCTTCTCAATACTAAAGACAATATACAATACTAAAGATAACTATCAAAATACAACTAGATTGCTACAAATACCCCCAACATTTCTTCAATTGAAATCACTCCTGAAACTAAATTATAACTGGTATTTCTTTAGGACACAATATCATGTGCAATGTAATGTCTGACTAGTCATCAAAGTACGTTGTAAAAGAGCCTGTTAGGATCCATTTATAGACACAAGGATATTTTTACTTTAATTTTAATGTGATAAATGATAATAACAAGTTACGAAATCGACATTTTACTGCGCTCTCCGACCCACGAACAGGGTGTAATGGCCTGAATAAGAACAGTTAAGTCGCACTAACTGAGAAAATTTAACGTTTCCCCTCGAACGTAAACGTACTCATGTCACTCGCGTACTTCTGTCGCGGTTTCGTTATTTCTGTTCCGTGCGAGCGCCATAATTTAGGTTTCATCAAAAATTTTCATATGAATGTACGAAATTATTGTTAATCATTTATTATAAAATAAAATTTGAAATCAGGAAGAATTTATATTAATTGATTGCAAAAAGTGGTTTGCGGTTTATAAATATCGCTTACGATGCTTTTTTAGTCATCTTAGTAACAACGTTTCTTTTAGTAATCGGCTTTTAGTAAATCGGTATTATATTATTACTGTATGATTTATCCTCCAAAGAGGCATTATATTTTTTGTTCATGAGGTTTATCATGAGTGCCTTTGGACTGGGCATTAGGTTTGGCTATTTCGTAGTACAAACTATGTTGTAGGTCATGTTTGTTGAAACGATACAAATACATAGATACATTTAAAGGCCGTGAGCGATGTCATCGTGATAGACTAAATGCAATGTGCCTTTGTTGTGGTGCATCACGCCCTACTTCCCTTGGGACGCGCCGGCTGTTAGCGTAATTAAAACGTGACAAAACTACAAGAAATATATCAATCTCGCGCGATGAATGAAATACAAAGCACGTATTTGAACTTATAACTTTCTTTAAATAGGTTAGTTAACTTAGAGTGTATATCTTTCGCTTGGGAAATAGGTAGATAGCTAACTGTTTCTTATCAATATGCGATTAAATCATTGCAATCAAAATATTTCGATTAATATAAAACTCCAAAAAAGGAACTTTTCTTTTATCTAGAACCTAGATTGAAAAATACCGAATCGCTACGATCATATCACTTCACCTTTCACACGTTTCTGTAACATTTGAATGATTAATGCAGTGTCATGATCAACTTGTATTAATCGGATAGGTACTTATATGGGTTACTTTAAATAATTGTAAAAAAAAACTATTTGGGGCTGGTAAGGGCAAAACATAGACGAATTCAATGTTATGAACATTGTATAAAAATACTCTTCCGGGCCCTTTTATACTAACTCTATTGTTATTACATTACTTTATTTACAGTACAGGTAAATATGGTCCAAAATAGAAACGAAACAACTTCCATAATAAAATAATTGAATTCTCGTGGCGCGCCTAATTTGACCGATTTGCATCGTTTTACGTTCGCTCTAACGATCCTCGACTTTTCATCGCAATTATTCTTATTATTCTCTCTAAATCTGAGTCTGCCATAAACTTTCATATTGGAGATTCACAACCAATTTATTTTGCTAGTTTGTATGGCGTCATTTGAGTTGCTGATAACATGTGTATGTATAGAGTTCTCATAAGAGTTTTAACAGCATTTTAACAGCATTAAATTGACGTCAGTATTTATATTTTTTTCTTTGCACTTTGCAATTGGTTTAGGACTATTTAATCACACATATCGGTAATTTTAAAGCGTACAAGTTTTCTAGAGTTTTTGAGGGGCGTTAGTTCTACGCCCCAAAACATTTCTTATCCCCGAGGACATTTTTTACATTAATAACGTTTCGTATTTATTACTTGAAGGAAAATCTCTACAAAAAGTTGTGAAGAGCTTTTGGAAACATTAATTATTTTGTGTGAAGAGCCGCAGGAATACCGTTTCCCACATCCAGCTATCTCCGCACTTTTGCAAACCAATAATTAATTAATATTGACTTTTGAACATCCCTAAAATATAATACAATTTGTACGACGAATAATTAAGAATGAATAGGTACAATAATTCCCTATTCAGCTGTTTCGTTTCATTCATCAACCAGTAGGCTTTTTGGCCTAGGAAAGTTTCACGTTGGTTTATTTATTTGGTGAGTATGCATATTCACGTTCGGGACACAGACTTTGATTCCCTGTAATTCTGTTTAATTTTTTTTTGTTGAGTTTTCAATCACGTGATACTTTTTCAGCATGAAGATTGATGTTCTTGTCACCATGCTTCAGCAATTAGGTTCTGAGCGTCTCTTCTGGTAATCGTCACTCAAATATTAATGCATGGTTCTTCAAGTCTGCCAACCAGGATTCAGACATCTTTTAAAGTCTAAGCATCTTATTGAGCTGGATATTAAAAAAAATTGGTTGTCTGTAAAGTCGGTTTACGGACGATAGATTTACGTGATAACGTCATAATCATAATCATTATGATAATCATAATCATAATTATAATCATAATCATAATCATAGTCATAATCATTATTTTATGTAATTTTTATCGTGCGTCTCTATCACTTGTTGCGCGCTCTCGCTTGCACGCACAGGCTCAGGTGGAACGTTACGCGGAACGTTACTATTTTTCATGAGTGTTGCTGGTGTTCATCAATTTATAAGACGTTATCACGTCAAAACCTGGGAATGATAACTTTTAATAGGTTTATAATAATATTACATTACACATTGAGGGCGGACTTTAATAAACATAACATGATAACTTTCACAGGTTATGTCTATATTATGCCCCATTTCTTATGCATATCCAAACTGAAAATGTAGCAGGTAAATCAATTTCTTAAAACGTTGCCATATTTATAGGATAGGCAAATAATTTATTTGGCCTTTGTTATTTCGTACTTAGAAATACAAACTACTATTTCTCATAGCTACAATGAGTAATGTTCATATTAAAAATATATATGTATATTTAGGTACTTACCTACATTCCTTGTTTTGTTTACATTTACATTTTGTATAAATTTACCTAAAACACAAAAGTTACCAACCGACGGAATATAAATCATTAAACTCGAGCCTTGAGAAGTTTATGAAACCTTTGACGTTGAGGTTTTGAGACATAAAATAGAGCGTTCGTTAGGGTGGGTGTAATTTAATTTATCGCCCTCATTGCGAATTACTACTTACAACCCAGTTATTATGTAACAAGTCATTAGGTAGTACAATAAAAATCACAACACTAGATTTGATGAGATAGTGTTAGAGTTAAAATTATGTAACAAGTTAACAATAAGCGTAATATATATTATATCGGAGTACGTTTTAGTAACATGAAATATTAAACATTTTTCGTTGATAAATAATTTATGCTCATTAGTCACATTAACTTTAGATGTCTATCAGTCATCAATACACATATAGCTAAAATTATAAATTAAAAGTTTATTAAGAACTCGAGTTGAAATCAATGGAATCAGTGAGTGTTCAAAATGACTCGGAACTGTAAAATATTCTCAAGATGTCGCGTATGAGTCAATAACGTTAGACCCAGTAGGCTAGGCGAGTAAAGACACAGTGATGAGGAGCAGTGAGTCGCGATGAGGTGACGCCGCGCGCCGGCCGCTGACGCCGCTCCTCGCCAATGATGGTGGAGACGCACCGCGCGCCGCCGCCCCGATGTGCGCGCGCGCCCGAGGCCCGCGGCAAGCCCGCCTCCGCCTCCGCGCCGCCCTCGCTGGCCGGCAGCGGCACGCTCATGCACCTGCGCCGCCGCCGCCACAAGACCGTGCACTTCGGAGAGAACCTCCTCATGCAGGTGTGCGCCGACCGCGCGCACTTGGCGGCGCTCGGGGCCCGAGTCCCGGATATATCCTTCTGCCACAAATCGCACACGGGCATCGCGAAAGGAGACGCGCGCTTCTGCTGCGTCGCGCACCACTGCTGCTTAGCCGCCGGGGCGCTCGCGGCGCTGGCGTCCGACGGGCGACCCGAGCCGTCCAGGGAGCGCAGCGCGGACTCGCACTCCAGCGGCGGAGAGACTGCAGACAGAGGGGATGGCCGTGGCGGTTCGGTATCGAAGGATCCGAAGCGAAAGGCGAAGCATCACCACCATCATCACCATCACCACCACCACAAAATACACTCGTGCCCTTATCACGACGTCGCCCCTCCACCGGAAGACGAACCCGAGGAAAAGTCGATAGTACCGAAAAAAACCGTTTCGCCTTATCTCTACATCCCTAGCAAATTAGAGCCGAACGTGCAACAATTGTTCAGTTTTATTGAAAGTGTACTGAGCGCGTGGGCAGCCGAGGAAGGGCTCACGAGCACCGGCGAATACTCGGAGCCGGACGAGCGAATAGTTCGTCGACGTAAGCTTCATAAGTATAAGAAACGCACGGATGTACTCAACATTCGGCGCATCGTGTACGAGGTGTCAATGTTACACGGCGCAAAACTACTTGGAAATGTTAGATTTCGTCATTATCACTGGAAAGGGACAGCTCAAACTTGCAACGAGTCGTTTCTGCGAAAGGTGAGCAAAAATCTAAGTTATAGTTAATATTGAGTTAACGTTAAGTTTGGTCATCCAAACGGCTGTCAGCATTTCGGGTACTATGCCTCACTGCCTTGGCTTCGATGAGTCTTTATCATAAGTTTTTGTTTTAGTTTACTTAATTTTTATTTATGTAAATAGGTCATAGTTTTTAAAGTAAAACAAATGGAATATAAGTCCTAACAAACAATAAATGAATTGTTAATATTATAGTATGTATTTATTATTTTTTGTACAAATACATTCAACTTAACACTTCTTTTTTAGTGGCAAAATTAACAAATGCATTTTCCAATTTATTTGCGCCCCGATAACGTCATTGATAACATAATTAGTTTCTAAATAATTACACCAAATTTAGGGCCAGATTATGCATCGAATGTAATGATAGTTTGCATTTTCACTTCAACTCTCATTAATCTTCAAGCTGAAAAGCTTTAGTAGATCTCAAATAATTGTAATGTTGTAAAAGTATTAATTATATTTAAGTAAATATAGTTAGAGAAAACAATTCTCGAAACATGTGTTGATAAGGATTACATACAAAATGTAATAAAATATTTATAATTTGTATGTTAGATATAAAAATGCATTAAAACAGTTTTTTTTTTGAGAAAACGCTCACTTGACTCTCTTATAATACGTGGAGACATTGTCCACTGTATGTAGGACGTAGGTTGTTTTAAAGCCCCACTTGTGTACCTGTGAAACTCTCAATTGGTTTCACAATAACCCCTTACAATAGATAGCTCGGAGATAAAAGCCAGTAAAATATAGCTTACATTTTGACCTTATTTTAGATTTCTCTGCTGGAGGCTGCAATTTCCTTTTTTACTAATGAGGCCTTTTATTTTCCACTCTTCAGAAATGCCTTCGTATTTTTGTATTAATTATTATTATCGTTTATCCATACTTGAAACCACAAAATGATAAAAATCGTTAGAGGAAACGTAATACTTTATTGAACCACAATATTTGATTATTCAAATAGACCGGTCTCAAAGAGATCTCACCTACCTGTGTAGCTTAACGACGGGATAGGTGAAATTGCGGATCCTTTTGATCCTTTGTCTCACGTTTCGGAAGCAGTATAAAAATAGAATTTTCAAAACTTCCAACAACATTTTTGTATGCATTTTGAGCTAGCTGAAATTATGGTACGAGATGAGAAATTATGGTATGATACGGGAACAGGATTCTAGGTTTGTCTACTCATACCTAGAATTCAGTAAAGTACTTACTGAGATAGAAAGCAAATAATTTATTTGGATAGAATGTTGCTTAAAGATAGTGAAGTCAGTAGGGTTTTTATTGTTCCTATTCTTGTGTGAATAAATAATTTATTTAAATTTCCGGAGAGACTCAGGCTTACTCCCCTCGAAGTTTCCTCGAGCTCCACGGCTGAAATCCAAGATGAATTGCAAAACAGAATATTCGCTACCGTAGCTAGCCGGCTCGCTCGAAGTTGACGATACATTAGCCACAAAACTGTACGCAAACGATTTAGCAATGCGAAAGTTAGTTTCGTAACTATGACTTCTACCTCAAACTACGCGAGGTATAAATAGGTATTTCGCTATGAAGTTTTAATATAAACTGAGCTATAGTAATCTGTGGCATAAATATTTAATTGTTCACGTTGCCTGAACTTTGCGAAATCTGACTTGATAATTGAATAACTATTATTTTAATTTTAATGAATAATATAAATGTTATATTTATATTGGCTCTTAATTGAACGTAAAGTCTGCTAAAAAAACACAAGTTCTGCCATGATGTTATCAAAATTAACCAGTGTATCTATACAAAACTCCTCTATGTATACTAAACTTCTCATTTGTGTTTCAAATATGATTTTAGTTGCAATAGACCTTTGGGTGGCTGCTGTTCCGTATCTTTTGCTACTGGAGTAATGTAGAATTTTGAAAAAGATACGTAAAATTTTCTATATAAAAATAATTTTATCAGCCAGAAAGTAGGTACTTAAGACAGCATCCTTCAAGTTTGTGAATTCCCGCCGAGTAAGTTTGCGAAAAGCGTAAGTTAAGTTTGCCAAGTTGCGCTGTTTTTATTCGCTGAAGTAAGCAAACGAGTAATAAAATATTCCGTATAATATTCACTTTCTATTCGCCTCTGGGGAACCAGCTACTATACGGTATTGTATAAAAAGATATTTGCATTAATTTAATGATAAGTTTCTATCTACTTACGCGGCTATATTCTTGATGTCTCCCATATTTAAGACTCATTCTTAAGACTCACTTTTGTTGACTTGACTTAATTTTGTTGTTCCATCTAAAAGATATCTGTTAAATATGTATGCACTATGTTATCATTACTACGTATGTATTTAGGTATTTGTATTGGGTAATGTTCCGGCTCAATAGTTTCTTGTTGTTTTTAGCAACCACGCCTACGCCCTTTCTCCCGTTTGCAGCATAATATCGATATCGGAAAGTTCTCGAACTCGGATATCATTACAAGGTACGCTCGTGAGCACCATTAACTACAGTTGTACTCGACTTCGTCCGCGTATGAGCGCACTAATTAGGGTTTTAAAACACTGAAAACCGTTGCTGATGGTTAGAATGACTTTACCATGTTTTTATACGACAGTAGCTTGCCATTTATTCACGTTCATATTTTGCTGGTAAACCCTGGATAGTATCTTTTTTTTTTTATAATTGATAGGCTTGCGCTTGACTACAATCAAGTCTGATGAACAGAAATGATTAGGTCTAGGATGGAGCGCGCTTGCCTAGAAAATGCCTATTCACTCTTCTTTTGAAGGCACCCAGATTGTATTTGGCTGGGAACACGGAAGCTGGAAGGGTGTTCCACACCTTAGCGGTTCGTATCAGAAACGTAGAAGAAAAGCGTTTCGTACGAGTACGCTGGACATCAACCACATAAGGATGCCACTTCTCTCGACGTCTCGCAGTTCTATGGTAGAAAGGTGAAGGAGGCACAAGGTTGTGGAGTTCTTGAGCACACTCTCCAAAATATATCCTGTAAAAAACCGCTAAACAGGCAACACTGCGTCGGTGTTCTAAACTGAGCAGTTTCGCCCGTGTTAGCGATTCCTTGCCGATCTATATAAGAACACAAGTTTATTAATTTTTTTTTTTTGACAATATCTAATTTTTTCATAATAATATAGATAATTTAAGCCGTTTAGCGTGCTGGAAACTTTTAAAAGATGCTAAAACGTACTGCATTATGAGACAAGCCATGAGTAGATTCTATTGAATCAACTCAAGATTACACTGTAGACGTTTCAATAAACCCACGACGACGGTTGAATAACGAAATGCCTCAAGAGGCTTTCGCTTAGTCATTGGATCAAGAGGCGGATACAGAAGGCAGCATTATCCACTTGAGATGCCTTATTAAACGTATTTAAAAATGTATTGAATGGCTGTACCGAGAGTCCTGATAGATTCTTGATGTAATAAAATATAAAGGATATAATAAATAAATAAAATTAGTATATAGAAATTGTAGATATGTACGTACTATTTTCATGTAGGTATACTGTTTTGTATGTTTTACTTTTGGTAGGAATCTTCTTGCGAAGTTTGTCCGTGTAGGTAAAACCGCAGTGCCTGTAATTATACCGTGAAACAGTAATGTAGTTTATTTTTCGGCCACAGCCGACGAGACCTACTGTGCAAAATGAGACCTAACAACTGATGGCTCAGGATGATGAGCGCATTGCAGTGTGTCGTACGATATTGCAATGCAAAATTATGGGACGTACTGTATCTTACATGGGCAAGCGTATCACTTACCATCAGGTGAATGTCTTGCTCGACTTATCTTTCTTTATTATATAAAAAACGTATCTATTTCAGTTCAATTTAATTGTCATCAAACAGTTCTTGTGAACCCGTCTTTGATAACTACTAGCTGACCGGGCAAATGTTTTTTTGCCATATAATGGTATGAAAAATAGCTTACAAGCTACTCTCAGACCTACCGAACATACACTGAAAATTTCATAACAATCGTTTGAGCCGTTTCCGAGGAGTTTGCTAACGAAAATTGACTCGAGAATTTTATATATTAAGAGAAAAGATGTTAAATTTTTTGACGTTGGTAACTTAGTTAGTGAATGTATTATGTCTTTTTTGTTTTGAGAAATGAGAGGACGCCCGTGCTGTGGTGAGTGTGGTCCCGGGGAGGGCCATTGAGTGGAGTGCGTAGTGTCGTGCCTCGGGCCCACATGAGCTTTGTAGTAAAACACTTCTACTATTTTAATTTATTTTCTACATTCTTATTTTGTAATAGATTAACTCAAAATTTACTTGCTTCTAAATCTGGTTTGCTCATTTATACGTAGCGTTAAAATACGTTTTATTACGGTTTACTTAATCGTGTGCAATCATGTTATATGTTTTTACTAGTATTTGGTACGAGAGCAAAGTATTATACAAGTGGAAAATTAAAAAAATTTAAAACACCCACGACTTTTGCAGACTTGTAATTGAAAAAGGATTAAATAATTGTTTTGAAACTCCTCGACTAAAGGAAAGTAAGAACTAAGAACCTATCAGTATAATTACAAATCCAAGAAAATCCGTCGGAGCTGCTGTGTTTTGCCTATGACGGTGTTGATGGTGCTGTTTACCAGTTGATGACTAATTAAATTTCTTGATACTTCTCATATACCGGCAGTTTATCAATACTTACTAATTAAATTAATTGATATTGGAAACGAAAATTGCAATGGCAGCTCCGACGGATTTTCTTGGATTTGTAATTATACTGATAGGTTCTTAGTTCTTACTTTCCTTTAGTCGGGGAGTTTCAAAACAATTATTTAATCCTTTTTCAATTACAAGTCTGCAAAAGTCGTGGGTGTTTTAAATTTTTTTAATTTTCCACTTGTTTTATAGTTTTTCGATTTATATATTAATGTAATTTAAATTATATTATTATTAAAAAATGAAAATTAATCTTCAAACTAGCCATTAGCTCCTCTAGCAGTGTTTGAAGGCATCATCCCTTCCAAGTCATAAAGAGACGTTTATTGTGGCGCCCCCTGCTGTTCAATCACAAGAACAGTTATCTACGAACCATTGCCAATGATTAACTAATATTTTATACAAAACTGTATCCAAATTGGTTCAGTCGTTTTTGTAATAATTGAGAACATTCGTTTGCCTGTAAATGTTTTTTATGGCGCCCCCTGGCGCTCGATGTTCGTAACAACTATCTAAGAACCATTGCCAATGAATACCAAATATAATACAGAAAACTGCATCTAAATCGGTCAAGCCGATTTTGAAATAAATGGGAACATTCGTTTGCAATATAAATGTATTTTATGGCGCCCCCTGGTGATCGATGTTCGTAACAACTATCTAAGAACCATTGCCGCTGGACACCAAACATTATACAGAAAACCACATCTAAATCGGTCAAGCCGTTTTTGAAATAAATGGGAACATCGATGTGCACAAACAAACAAACAAACAAAAATATTTTTGCATTATTGGTTTTTGTGAACAATTTAACATACAAACAAACATAAAATCTTTTCAATAGAGTAATGTACAAACGGTCTCTCACCCTAAACGCATATACCGTACTCCGTTCCGTCGTGGGTAATAAATGAGGTTACAGAAAGGCTATATAGGGTTTTAAGCAGATAAATCATCAATAGCAATCGTTTCCGGTTATGAACTTAAATAAAATGTTTTCTTAAATCTAAGTTTCGCGTGCTATCACTAATACAGAAAGTAATAATGTTTCCCGGATCGATTTCTCCTACTGTGCCTAATCTCCACGGAGGTTGACGCTAGTGCGCCGGAGGTTTAATAGAGTTCAAGTGTGTGCAACACACATACACACTACACACAGTGGACACAGATACAGTGGACAGTACTCTTCATTTCCTAGTCCAATGGGACGGCAGGTTGACACGATCGAAGAAAGATCAGGTGTTCTCCGAGCCATGGGGGTGAAATACCGCCAGTTTCTAAACTCTTGGCTGCTATTAACAAATTTTTGACAGAAACTCAAACTCAAGTTAAGAATATAATTTGTTTTACATAGGCCTAACGTACAGGCTCTTGTGATATCTACAAGTCGACTTAAAGTTAATTTTACGAGGGTTCAAACGCGCCCTGCACTAAGCAGAAGCCCACATCAAACTCATCCGGGTTTTGTTTTCTATTATCACTATTTAACAATGGCACTTAAAAACTAATTGAGCTAGAATAATTACAGCAGTTTCACTCCCAGGGATCTGATCCATGCAAATAATCCTTAATTCTCTAGAAAGTTTTATTAATGAAAATAAAAACTCTAAAATAATTATTGACCCGATCCGGTGATCAAATCCAGGACCTTGTAAAAAACCACCAACCAGTACTATCACGCTATTATTGTTTGAGGTAACATACTGTATACGAGTAGTTGCGGAGAAACATTTTGTTTTTATATCTAGCTACGACAAATAAGTAGGGTAACAATTTCCAGTGCTGGAAACGAGGGCGCGAGTGCCGGCAAATTGCGTTATACCTACTGTGAAACATAACGAGAATACTTAAACGTATGGCTTTTTGTAAATTTTTTTTTGCCGTTAAGAAATAATTTTTTTGAGTACGTATTCAGGTTGGTCGGTCGCAAATTGTTTTGCCCTCGAACAAAATTAATTTTAGCTTTTACGGAATACCCTAACAAATAAAATAATCTTGGCGAGTAAAATACTCGGTCAACATAACAAAATGAAAGTTGTTTCGACATTGAAATAATAAAATTTATAGTAAAATTTTCTATGAAGTACGCTTCTTGGGGTTCCGTACCCAGAGGGTAAAAACGGGACCCTATCACTAAGACTTTGCTGTCCGTCTGTCACCAGGCTGTATTTCTTGAACCGTGATAGTTAGACACTTGATATTTTCACAGATGATATACAAGTGTTTCTGTTGGCGTTATGACAAAAAAACACTAATAAATAGAATATAATAATATTTAAGCCCTCCCATACAATAAACGTGATTTATTTCTCTAATTTTTAATTTGAAGTATTTTTATTTATTTCTTAAACTCAACACAAATTACAAAATACAATGATAAGTGTAAAAGGTGCAAACATAAACTCTTATGAGTTTTTCCGTGCACCCAGCCGTTGACATAATTAGTTAGTAATTACAATACACAATACACACAATAAGACATTTCTTATCATACACAACATATACATAATATTATTTTGGAAGTAATCATTACACAATTTAAGAATTTTGATAAACTCTTAAATTACAAAATACAATGAGACATAAGTGTAAAAGGTGCAAACATAAACTCTTATGAGTTTTTCCGTGCACTTAGCCGTTGACATAATTAGTTAGTAATTACAATACACAATACACACAACAAGACATTTCATAACATACACAACATATACATATTATTTTGGAAGTAATCATTACACAATTTAAGAATTTTAATTGCGTTGGTCTTGATGGTACGGAACCCGACTCGTACTTGACCAATTATTTACCTCTACTAACAATATATAATTTATTTTCATACAAAAACACAAATTGATTTATCGTACTTTGGTAATACTGTCTTGACATTTATTTTAAAATAATTTTACTTCTCTTTGTGGTATTAGCATAGAAACAGATTTTCAATGCTCAAAAACGTTTAATGAACAAGTCTGAACCGAAATCTGGTAGTATCAAAGTAAGTTATATTCCGCTATCGGGCTAGGTTTCGTCCATTCTAAAGATGGTATAAAGTGCAGTCGCATTCGTATTACTTTGAGGCTTTGAGGGGCATAATCTATAAGAAGAAACAAGCTTACTCGTAACTACTTAGAGTAAAATTTTAAGACTTCTAAAATTAATTAGAACTCATTTATTTTTTGAACCCGCTCTCATACAAGATTTTATTTTGTATGTGATTTATTTAGGAATGAATTATAAGAACCATGTTCCTCTACTGCGACGTTCAATGTTAACCATATTCAAAAAAGGAGGTTCTGCCTTATACCCGTATGACCCGTTACATATTGATTTAGCTCTAATGACAATGTATTTAATATGGCCAGCACGAGATCAGCGTCCTGGTCCAGCCCCTAGATTGTGTAAGGAAAACGTATTCATCGTTATCGTAATTGTTTACAAATTCTGCCCGCTGATTGGTTCCCTGATTTACGTCAGCCAATCGGGGGCGCAGAACTTAACGATAACAATAAATACGTTTTTTACGCAATCAGACCCCGGATTTTCATAAAATAACTCTACAATCGTCAAAGGCACGTACACATTTTGATTTTATAGATGTGTTAACGTTTTACTCGTTGTATTTAAATAATAATGTATAATTCAGACGATCGAATGCCGTAGCGGTAGCGATCCTGCCGTCTGCGTCGGAGGTCGTGGGTTCGATTCCCATGGCTGGAAAATGTTTCTGTGATGAGCATGAATGTTTTCTAGTGTCTGGGTTTTTCAATATATTATATTTATTTATATTAATATTATTTATTTTGTACATAGAGAGTTACAAAACACATAGAGAGGATGTGCACATGGACATCTTATCGCTATACAAAGGAGGATCTCGTCCAGATGCTGTATTACGTATACCCATGACACAAGCTATCACTTACTTTGGGGCTAAATTGCGATGTGGATAATGTCTTGATATATTTATTTATCACATTATTATGTTAAGAAATATAAGTTATCCTAATCGTGCAAACTTTTTTAATTTTCATTTATTCGGTTAATTATTTTATTCTATGCCATATCCTCATTATAATAAAAAGTACTAAAACCTAGAAAACTATACTGTCTGCCCTATAAGTAATAATTGTGGGGATTTCACATTATCATGCCAAAATTTTAATAAAGAATTTGTTGTTATTGTAAGTATAGTACAGTTATAAAATGCTTGGAAATGCGATAGACAAGATAGCTTTCCATGAAAGGGGGCACCGTTACAGAAAAAAATGGAATTTGAAGCATTTATAATAAGCATAGTATAATTATACATACAAGCGTATTCGTCTGTGCAGATATCGGACGATGACCGCATGTCGCTGACCACGGCGGTGTCTGATGAGGAGGATCCGGGTGAGAGCGCAATGAACTCTCCCTACAAGGGCAAGCAGACCGGGGCCGCTGCAGCCTCCTTCAACTGCACTGGCGCTGTTCGAAAAGCCGGGTAAGAAAGAGAACAATACTTAATAATGACCTCTTACCGACGAGATTGTTGTTTAATGTAAGAAGGCGAAGTCGAGGACCTTGATGCCTTCGAGTTGCTAATCGAATTTTCTGCTGATATACATATTGCTTTATTAATATCACACCTATGCAGCACGCGAACGTAGAAATGATTCTCTTCTTTTGTCGATCTCTTTTCTCTTTCTATCAATATGGATCAGAACGAGAAAAGAGAGCGTCAAAAGTAGAGAGACATATCTCTACGCGCACATACTAGCCCTACGGGGATGAAAAGTTCAATACTGCCCAATTTTTAAGTTTTTAAGTCCTTTTCTATGCTTACTGCAATGGTCAGATATCGGTTATTAATGATGCGGTGAACTTAAAAAAGTCTAAAACAAAAAATTCGATTCAGTAATAAAATGTTGAATATTATTCAAATTCTGGTTTCCAATAAGAGGCAAGTAAATTGTATGGATATCAATCATATACTTTAGAGTGTACGATGACGTTCTTTGCTAAAATTAAGTTAACAAATACCTGCCTCGATGCAACACAAAGTACCAATCATTTATCTCAAAAACCTTCAAACTGCGAATGTAATAGTCAAAACATGTGTATACCTAAAAAGTGGTATTATAAATCCAAAAGCGTACAAAACAAAGTTTTCTTGCTTTGATAAATAAAACAGTATTTTGTCTGTTGTACTCGTACATGGATGGTTTTATTCGATTATTTCCAATGAAATAATTCTCGTTCTATACTGAAAGGGCGAAAGCCTCTATGAGAGAAACGTTCTTATTGAAAATTAAATCTCCATTCAAGCATACAGACTTGTATATTCACGCTTCCGCGATGAAAAACAACGAAATAATAAAAGCACCTGTATTTCTTAAGGCTGAAATTATCGTGGAGGTAAGGAAAGGAAAATAAAGAAAAGTGATGCCGTAGAATGTTGACGAGTTTCCTAGAGCCTACGGTGTCTTTTATATTCCTTAAGGCTACAGTTCCTGTCCCATGAATCCCAAATGACCGGAGGGAAATCTTAGCCGTGACCTGTTCAAAGACGCTGTAAAAACGTAAGGCACGAATGACAAGACAGGATGTGCCCTCTTCGATGACTTTTATACGAAGGGTCTCGACACATTTAAGATTTTTAAAAAGGAAATCTTTAGTAGAGGATACAATGATAAACTCTTCCCTCTCAAGAACAAAAACTTTGTTCATCCGTTAACTAGTTACTACCCGTGGTTCTGTCTCTATATATTTCGTTTTTCGTTTATTTATTTACTCTACTTCACAACCCATAGAGGTATGTCTTATTCAAGAGTTTACATTAAAGATGAAAAGAATACTATGCATGAACAGGATATAAAAGTATATATTTTCCCTCGCGTCAATTAACACCATCGAATCTCTTAGATATCTCGTTCATAATATTCAGATAATCATATACCAATATATTATGTTCTTGGAAAAAAATGGATAGTTTACTAATGAATATGGAAATACTATAATATTATTAATGTCAATGGCATTTATTTGTTTTGCTTTAGCATGATATCTTATTATACATTTTTTTTCGTACAGGTTCTTAAGTGTGAAAAAGTGGCTACTGCGCAAGAAACACCAGATTGAATTGGCTCGCAAGCGCGGATGGAAAGGCTACTGGGTGTGTCTCAAGGGCACTACACTGCTCTTCTATCCTTGCGACTCCCGAGAGGGTCGTTCAGTGGAAGCGGCGCCGAAGCACCTCATCATTGTCGATGGGGCCATCATGCAGCCCATACCGGAGCATCCTAAGCGTGATTACATATTCTGTTTGAGTACGGCGTTCGGCGATGCATATCTCTTTCAAGCGCCGTGCCAGGTTCGTGATACTTTATCATTTTCCGCGAACAATGTTAGCGAAATCAATTTTACAGCACTCAACCTATTGTACTGCCCTAGGTGGAGCTCGAAAACTGGGTGAACAGCATACATAGTGCATGCGCTGCGGCGTTTGCTCGTCATCGCGGGAAAACGGGAACGCTTCACCTACTTCAAGAAGAAATTTACCGCCTCGAGAAGGCTATAGAATCCGTGAGTGCAACAATTTTTTAATAACAAAAGCCATCCAATTAATTTTTATAAAACTCCGCAGAGACCTAGTTAAGTTACCTACTGAACGTGGTGGCTTTGAAATAGTTTATGCGTTAAGCGGTCGTGGTTCATTGCGGTGCAATCTAAAGGTGCTGAGTACAATGCAGATACTGATATTATGCAAGGCACGGCCCTCGCCGCCCGTAGCTTCGGCCTGAACTAACAGAAGTATTGTTTGACTAGAGCAGATCACTCGCTACCTACTTTCGTAAACTAATAGCTTTCTCGTTAACTTTGAGCTGAGTATCAAGGGTATAAGAGTCATTTTTGAATAAAGAGCAACTTCCACAGAGCTCGCTGAACTCAAGTGTGTACAATGTAGCGAGGTAAAGCATTTGCTTGTTTTTAGCTAAACACTATGTTAAACAATAAAATTGTTACGGGTTAATTTCAACATTCTAAGAGAATTAATCAGTCATCAGTCAATGTATTAAATTGATATCGGTAGGAACAAGAATGACATCTAAAACCAAATTCTAATTTACTTTTTCATGTGTGATTTCACCCATCGTTCGATAAATGGCGCTGTCTTCTAGTGGCGAGTGCTAACGAGTTTTTTTATACCAAATCTGTGTATGTGATTGCATGCGTGCCCATTCTGTTGACTAGTGAGACAATTTTTGAAGATTTTCGCAAATATTTTCTTTGTGACGGGATTTTCGTCCCGCAAAAATCTATTTCCTTTCGTCTAGCCCCCTACGCGATACCACCCGAAAAGAAACTTTGTTTCAATAAAAAAATAGAAAACAAAAGTCTAGAACCCTACATTTGTTACCTCATTGACATTGCCATGGCCAGACTTAAACTCTAGGCCTAGAATAGGAACTCAAGGAGCTAAAATTTTGCGCAGATGTTCGCTTCAATGTGTATGTGACACCACCTTCAAGTGAAGCGGAGTGGTAATAACAACAATTTTATTGGCTTTTGTGCCAATCCTAATCATCGATAGAAAACAATGATACAATACAAAAAGCAGACGCTTGTAGCTTGTGGCCCCAACATGCGGTCTAAAGCATTCCTCGTGCAAATCGAGCCAATTTCTGACCCGCATTGCTCTACCGCAACACGCATCAAAGCCTCCACCGCATGTTCTGATCAGTACATGTTTACTGCAAGTGGATATACGCTTCAATTTAAACAACTCTTTGCTGTAGAAAATTTACATTTCAACCATCCACGTAACCGTAAGGATTCTATATTACGGTACACGGTACGGTACGGTACGGTACGGTATGTGATTTCTGGATTGTGTACTTACGGATGACCCGTGCCACGTAACTTAATTAAAAACAATCCACACCGTCACTGAAGGTGAACCCGTGAACGTAAATTTTCTAGAGTGTAGACTTTTTTCCTCTTACGTGATGAAAAAAATCTCGTTGATCGATGAATAAGTTGTGACACACCCGCCCATAGTTTATCGACATCGCGGATTTACATGTACACACCTGCATTTATCGAGATCGCAGGTAGGTGGCGGAGCGTGTTAATATTCATGGCATACCCTGGCGTGCCCCGGAACAGTTTGTGGGGCGCGCCTGCCGTTAAATTGTGTCATACTATGAAATCTTTACCCTTGATTTGTATAATGGCGTTGCTAATACCGACGTATGCAAGTTTCTTTATTCCATCATAACTTCTGAACGACTGCAGAAAGTATTATTGGGTATTTTTAGAAACCTTACATCATTCCAAGTATTATAGGCTATAATTACGAGTATGTTTTGGAAAAAGTCGTTTTATCACACGGCAGTCGTGTCTTTTATTTTATTTTTTATTTTTTACTTGTTGCGGATTGTGCATATCTGTATTTTACTTAAATTAATCTGTATAATTCCTTAATGAATCCTCATCTCGGTATACTTATGTTGATTATAATATCATAAGTTCAATCGTGCCTAGTGACTTATGTTCTAAACGCCTCGAGAATCTAGAATCATTAAAAAGGAACTGTTACAGTGACTTATATACAACACGAATGTGTGAAAAGCTTCACGATTTACTGCTCACTGAATAACGTCTCGTAGCAGCTGGTAAATGGCCATGCGAGATGTTTTCACTACTGCAAAATATTTATTTTATGCTCTTGTGTTTCTACCAAGAAATGAAGATTTTGGAAATCATAAAAATTCCCTTATAACATTAATTCACTAAATCCAGTATTTAAATGTTTTAATTTAAATGTATGTAAATCTCTAAGACTTCTTCTAAGACTCATCAAAGTTAAGTTGCATTTCAGATGCATACTTAATCTGAAATGCAACTTAACTTTGAGAAGATTTTTAGCCAAACTTTGTTTTACAAACTGTAAAATATTGAAAAACATAATATTTTCACTAAACAGGATCATAAGTTGAAACACATGGCCGACTTGCAACAATCCGTAGTCTCCGATCCTGAAACGAGGGCACAGTTGGCGGTACAGATGCTGCAGTGGGAGGAAAATCTCGAAAGATTACACTGCGAACAATTCCGTCTCCGATGTTACATGGCGAGTCTTCAAAGCGGCGAGCTACCCAATCCAAAGGTAAAGAAAACTAATCCTTCCTAAAACTTTATTCTACAGATCTTCTGAAACTTTCCGCGAGTTAAACTAAGATTACAGTTAAGTATGAAGTACAAACTAACGACTTAGCTACTTTTTAAAACAAATCTTATATGTATTATCCTTCTTTTTGAACATGAATTCGAAACATTAAATATTATTAATAATAATACTTTCATCCATATGTTTCTTCACAACATTATAAGTACATTAAATAAAACCCTGATTATGTTCATGAATTCCGTCAATAAGGTCCTAAAAATGTAATGGACCTGATTTTCATTGAGTTGACAGAAATGATATATTTGCCGGCCTCACTGCCCAAATTGACAGATCCGTCGACCGGTGCTGTAGGGGCGTATAATAATAATATTACTCGTATATTACGGCAGCTCATGTCATGCCTCTATAAATTTCCTTCCAACAATTGAAATGAAAATGGCTACAATGTAATGTGACGGCCTCATTGGATTCGAAAGTAATACCGGCCTTATATTGACTTCATCACGTATTATGATGAGATTTCCAGAAGGAAAGTATAATATCTCATTTAAATTTCACATTCGAATACTTTCGGAAAAGTTATTAAATTTGAATTAGATTATTTTTGGATTTGAGCTTATGCTGATTTCATAATGAGTCTCGAGCAATATAATTTTTCTACATGCAAAATTCCCAAACCGTATTAGCTTAGCGGGTCTTAACTTTATATTTTTATCGCCTTTGAGAGAAGACGCTTATATTTAAAAGTTGGAAATTAATAGACTGCGGATGATTATCATAATTTGTTATGGAAAATTTTCCTGTCTTGCGGTTGGACTCCCTAATATTCGATCTTTTTAATGCGAGATGTCTCACAACCACGTCAGGGATATGTTTTTCATAGTTTGCTGTAACAGATCTTCGAAACATTTTCGATTGTACAGTGAAATGCGAGAAGAGTTCACCAACAATTAAATAACCCTGGTTTAGTGAAAGATTCTTTGTATTTTTCGATCTTAAAGCACAATTCACCATAGCATTTCAAGTTTAATATTGTTACAGTAGTGATGACCAAAGTGATATTTACTTGCATAATGAGAAGAAAAATATCGTTGAAGTTTTTAAAATTAAATTGAAAAAAAAAACACACCGTCCAACTGATTATTTATGGGCATAGTGCCCAAGACCCTGACGCTATTACCACTTTGTATGGCTAAACTTAGCCGTCGAGCTAAATAAGCGCCAGCTCTTGGGTCGCCAGACGCTTGTACCAATTTTTGGGACCCTATATTCAAGATTTTTTTTAGTGTCCGATGATGCCCAGTATCTCAAACGCAAGCATCGCAAAATTGTTGTCCTTATAAATGACCGAGTATATGCGGCGCATAAGCGTTTGTGCAGATTTTAAAATCATGAAGTTATACACAAGAAGGAAACCTGCAAACCTTTGTTCAAAGCCTTCCAACCCGCACTTGGCCAGCGCGGTGAGCTATGGTCATTCTGAGACCCGTGCTGCTAGTCACGAGCGATTGCGATTGCGTATATGCGATAATATGCGATTTTAAAAAAAAGGAGCGTCACAAACACTGGTGATCTATCTTTATCACACAATCATCTTAAACACCATGATAAGCAGTTACGTGTTGGTTAAAATTTGTTGATACAACCACAACCTACTCTATGGATACAACTGGGCCTAAGCGGTATTGTTGTTCCAGTCGCTGCTGACACACGTGTCGCGAGGCACAAAGAGCACGCTCAACAAGCTGGGTGTGTTCACGGTTTCGTCGTTCCACGCCTTCATCTGCGCGCGCTCGCCATCCTTACTGAACAACCTGCTGGCGGGGCGAGGAGCCACCAAACGCAGAGCACCGAACCTATCTCGATCTAACTCCGGCTCTAGTCGACGATCCATGCAGGTCAGTTCGAGCTTTATATTTTTTTACAAGCTGGGCGTGTTCACGGTGTCGTCGTTCCACGCGTTTATCTGTGCGCGCTCATTCCTTGCTGAACAACTTGCTGGCGGGGCGAGGAGCCACCAAACGCAGAGCACCGAACCTATCTCGATCTAATTCCGGCTCTAGTCGACGATCCATGCAGGTCAGTTCGACGACCTCCCTGGCGCAGTGGGGGCGCGCTCGGATTCGAGTGGGAGGTCGCGGGTTCGATTCCCGCCACGGGCCACTTTGGGATTTTATAATTTCTAAATTGGCTCAGGTCTGGTCTGGTGGGAGGCTTCGGCCGTGGCTAGTTACCACCCTACCAGCAAAGACGCACCGCCAAGCGATTTAGCGTTCCGGTGCGATGCTGTGTAGAAACCGTTGGGGGTAAATTTACTTACCCTTCCAAGTTAGTACGATAACATCTTAGACTGCATCATCACTTACCATCAGGTGAGATCGCAGTCAAGTACTAACTTGTATAGAATAAAAAAAAAAAAAAAAAAAAAAGCTTTATATTTTTTTATAAGCTGGGCGTGTTCACGGTGTAGTCGTTCCACGCCTTCATCTGCGCGCGCTCGCCATCCTTACTGAACAACCTGCTGGCGGGGCGCGGAGCCATCAAACGCAGAGCACCGAACCTATCTCGATCTAACTCCGGCTCTAGTCGACGATCCATGCAGGTCAGTTCGAGCTTTATATTTTTTTATAAGCTGAGCGTGTTCACGGTGTCGTCGTTCCACGCGTTTATCTGTGCGCGCTCATTCCTTGCTGAACAACCTGCTGGCGGGGCGAGGAGCCACCAAACGCAGAGCACCGAACCTATCTCGATCTAATTCCGGCTCTAGTCGACGATCCATGCAGGTCAGTTCGAGCTTTATATTTTTTTATAAGCTGGGCGTGTTCACGGTGTCGTCGTTCCACGCGTTTATCTGTGCGCGCTCATTTCTTGCTGAACGACCTGCTGGCGGGGCGAGGAGCCACCAAACGCAGAGCAGTAAACCTATCTCGACCTAATTCTGGCGTGGCGTGGAGCCACCAAACGCAGAGCACCAAACCTATCTCGATCTAATTCCGGCTCTAGTCGACGATTCATGCAAGTCAGTTCGAGCTTTACAATTGTTTACTTAAAACCATGTAAATTTTCGTGGCAATTTTTGCTACCCAACTACTCCAAAACGGCTCGACAGATTGTTATGAAATTTTCCGTGTATGTTCTATAGGTCTGAGAGTAGGTCGTAAGCTATTTTTTTTATATCCCTAATAGCAAAACAACGTTTGCCAGGTCAGCTAGCCTAATATATAAAATTTTCGTTCAAATATTTGTTACCAAAGTTCTCCGAAACGGCCCGAGCGATTCATATGTCGTCTTGGTCCGGTAGGTCTGAAAATACGTTGTAAGTTAAAACTTATTTTTTACTGTACAAAACCTACCCGCGTGGGATCTTGCAAAATATACTGACTACTTTTTCGCGTCGAACAGCTAGGCTGATTCATTGCGTAAAAATGAGCCAGCCGTTCTCTCAGATTCAATGTTACAGTTCATCAATAAATGGATACTAAATTTTTTATACCTATTAATTAATATCAAGTCAGGGCCGGCATTGATTTTCAGAAAATCCTCGTGTAATAAAAAAATTAAAGCGTCCATTATCGTGAAAAATTGAATTTCAAAGGCAAACAGCGTCTCTTACGAGTATGTCGCTTCGTACCCAATTAGATGAAGCACTGACTGTCTGCCCTCAAATTCATTTAAATCAAAGTCCTAAAGATTAGAAGAAAGTAGGTATTAAACTAATATTATAAAGGTGAAAGTTTATATACGTGTGAGGTTATGTTAACTGCTGAGCCGATTCGGCTGAAAATTGGAATGGAAATAGATTTAAAAATACTGTTTCTACCGGAAATTTCCATGGTTTCACGGAATTTGTAGAATCTGCAATTCACGCAGGCAATTCCTATAGTTTTTAATAAATACCTACCTAGAATTGCGAACGTTCGTGGTGAAATACCAATTTTATCACGAATTGGCAATATTCAGATTTTACTGAAATATCGAATACAGAAAACAAGGTATTTGAATAGGTTTCCCCGTATTTAAAATATATTTTTGGCATAATTAACGTTTTAGGCAAATGCATATTCGTCCGCACTTATACTTTATGAAGCACGTTGCTTATTATAAAGTGAAACATTAAAAGCTCTCATTTACAGTTGGCGTTGCAATTTTATGAAATATTGAAAGCACTTCGACGACGCATCTATTTTCATTTATAAAAATATACGCATTTTAATAAACATCTACAATTATGAGCATTGAGTTTTAATATTGAAGAGCTTTTTACTTGAACAGCATAAAAAGAGCTTTTTTCATGGCGTTTGTACAAACCAGCAATGAAGTTTTTAGATCTAATAAATACAAAATCTACGATATCTGTTTTGTCTTAATATTTGTTATAAATAATGTTTCTTTTTAAAGGAATTCTGATATGATTAACGCACAACGACTTCAAGACGGCTATATATTTCTAAGGCAAATAGTTGGTATGTGTAGGTGTGTATATGTGTGTACATTTGTAACTCCTTCACGCTAGAATCGATAGGAATTGATTTGGCACACATTTGGAATAGAAATAGAATAGTCGGAAAATCCATGCTTCCCACGGAATTGAAATGAGTACCTACACCTACCTAGCGTAGAGCGCAAATCTTTAATATTGTGACGGCTCTGCGCGTACTTTGAGTATATTAAATACTTCAAAGCAAAAATGCCACATAAATTAGAAAGAAGTCTCGCTTTGAAAACGTTCGTTAAGCTTAGGTGGCACTCCGGCTCCCAAACGCCGAGCTAGCGTGCTACCTAATATTACGGAAACTCGTAATATACGGCGTCACGAAACGCGTCTATTACTCTGTTACCCGCAGCCGCCGACTGCCTGTCATTAGACATTTCGCCCTTGTTACCAGAACAAATTACAAGCACGGCTCTATTAAGTAAAAATGGTAAATGCCGCACGGCAAATAGAGTAGACTCACTGCCGCTCCGTAGCCTATATTAAGTCTCGACAAGATTTTTTATTTTTATTTACGGAGTAAACGGTTGAACGGAGCTTGAATTTTCTTATATTCATGGTGTAGCTTGTAAATTGGGTAGGATAGAAGCCAAATCAAACTTTTGAATAATATTTACCAGTTCATATATCGATGAATCCATGCCATGGGCGGATTTGAAGGGGAGTGCACCCCATGGTCTAAAAATATATTCTTACTTGAGTGGCCTGTGCGAAAATCACTCACTTTTGATTCTTTTTCCCTTGGTTTATCTCCAAAAAGATCCGCCCTTGCATGTGTCTTTCATAATACGAATCATTACATAAAGCCCTACAATATGAATTCATTTTATTTTACTATGAATATTGAAATGAAATTCTTTAGTTGGACACTAAAGAATTTCATTTCCATGATTTTATATTATAACAGCTACCATTCAACAGCGAAAGACCAATGAATTTCCAACAACTTTCCACGAACTTTATTTGATTCCAAAATGATTTAAACAGTATCTGCTGCCTATACTCGTATGTAATAGCAGAAAATTAATATGAAGTACATAATGTACCGGAACGGATTAAAGTGAATATTTAATAAAAGCTACAGTATGTATTAAAAGCTTGCATGACGTCATAAAATAGTACTGCAATGCTTCCATTTGCGACCTTATATAAGTAAAACTGTCGTTTAAACTCTCTTTTTTACCTCGCTATTATTTTGAATTGTATGCCGCAACCTTCACATAGATTTTAAGCGAGTAGAATTTTATATACCATATTTCAATATTAAATATTCAATACTTACAAAAGTTCAGAAACGACAAGCAAAAAGGAATAATTTGCAGTTTTATTATATATTTTTTTTATATAATTTCAATTCAACATTATCTTCAGTGCAAGAAACATTTTGCTTATTTGTATTTAAGAATTGTAAAAGAAACAGCTTTGTCATAATATTAAAATATATATATATATAGTTATTTAAATGCATACAAAAAAGTAATAATCACACAAACAGAAAATAAATCTACCACGCTTAAAAAGTCTGGAAGAACAAATTCATACAGGTACTTAATATTTTAGTTGCCATAAAACATCCACAGGAATGGTGTTCTTTTATAAGTCCTTTTGTCTATTAAGCAACCGTTGTGTCGCTCCTTATTTTAAATACGGACTGAGGTTTGTTTTCACGTATGCTTTTGTTTGGCATTGTGCCGGAACAGATGTCGCGCGAGGAAGGCGAGGCCGCGGTGCGGGTGTCGCTGCCCGAAGGCACCACGGCGACGGTGGGGGTGCGTGAAGGGATGTCGGTTGAAGAGTTCCTCGCGGCTGCTTGCGCACGCCGCTCACTTAACCCTCTAGAACACTTCGTGCGAGTTAAGAAACGACGAGATATGGAAGACCATAATTACTTTGTGCCGCACAGGAGTGACCTCATTGAGACATACGTAAGTTTGTAAAAGAAAAGCATCTTTTATTATTTCCTGCTGATATTACATGTACACCTTTTTGTTTTTTCTACACTAAAAGTTAGTACACTGGAATCTCTATAACTCGAACCTTGTTTAGTCTAAATCAGTCAGTAAGTAGCAAAATAAACCATTTCCTTCTGCTGAAGCCTTAAATACGCGGTATTCTAGCGAAGATTTTATCTTGACATACCTTTTATCTGCGTATACGCAGTACTTGAATGCGTTATATTTATATGTCATAGAAAAGGGGCATCCGTAAATACAAACACATGCACTAGTGCACCCAGGTTACAGATACACAGTCAATCATAACATAACTTCAAATACACCAATTTATGTCCAACTCAAAGCAACATACAATAGGCATGTCACAGACAAAGCTTTAATATTTTCCACTGTATCAGTTAATCAACAGCAGTTATCGCATCAGTGCAAAGTCACTAATGCACGAACTATCGAAGCAATTGTGGTTGCATCGAAATATTTGCCATTTGATTCCTTTGATGTGTAACCAAAATCAACAAGCGGATGGAAACGCGATTTGTTATTTGCCATATTTGTGCAAATGAGGCAAATATTATCAAATAATCCCTTCCTTTGCAATATTATTCAAATATGAAAACTCGCTACGCATAGTATTTAACTATCAAAATTTTCAAACAGTAAGAGGTACCACTGCCTACATGGTTCCTCGTTTAATAAATAATTTAGATTACAAATTTAAGGATGGATTAACTCCAAAAAACATTAGTAAAAAACTTAAAAACTTTTTCATAAACAAAATGTAAATAACAGATGTCAGATTATGTGCACTTACTGTAAATTTTAGTGGTTTGTTAGTGCATAAGATATATTTTTACCCACGACGGAACGGAGTACGGGTATATGCGTTTAGGGTGAGAGACCGTTTGTACATTACTCTGTTAAAAAGATTTTATGTTTGTTTGTATGTTAAATTGTTCACAAAAACCAATAATGCAAAAATATTTTTGTGTGTTTGTTTGTTGGTTTGTTTGTTTGTGTGTGCACATTAATGTTCCCATTTATTTCAAAAACGGCTTGACCGATTTAGATGCGGTTTTCTGTATAATGTTTGGTGTTCAGCGGCAATGGTTCTTAGATAGTTGTTACGAACATCGATCACCAGGGGGCGCCATAAAATACATTTATATTGCAAACGAATGTTCCCATTTATTTCAAAAACGGCTGTACCGATTTAGATGCAGTTTTCTGTATAATGTTTGGTATTCATTGGCGATGGTTCTTAGATAGTTGTTACGAACATCGATCACCAGGGGGCGCCATAAAAAACATTTACAGTGCAAACGAATGTTCTCAATTATTACAAAAACGACTGAACCGATTTGGATCCAGTTTTGTATAAAATATTAGTGAGTCATTGGCAATGGTTCGTAGATAATTGTTCTTGTGATTGAACAGCAGGGGGCGCCACAATAAACGTCTCTTTATGACTTGGAAGGGATGATGCCTTCAAACGCTGCTAGAGAAGCTAATGGCTAGTTTGAAGATTAATTTTCATTTTTTAATAATAATATAATTTAAATTACATTAATATATTAATCGAAAAACTATAAAACAAGTGGAAAATTAAAAAATTTTAAAACACCCACGACTTTTGCAGACTTGTAATTGAAAAAGGATTAAATAATTTTTTTGAAACTCACCGACTAAAGGAAAGTAAGAACTAAGAACCTATCAGTATAATTACAAATCCAAGAAAATCCGTCGGAGCTGCCATTGCTATTTTCGTTTCCAATATCAATTAATGTAATTAAGTAGTAAGTATTAATAAACTGCCGGTATATGAGAATTATCAAGAAATTGAATTGGTCATCAACTGGTAAACAGCACCATCAACACCGTCATAGGCAAAACACAGCAGCTCCGGCGGATTTTCTTGGATTTGTAATTATACTGATAGATTCTTAGTTCTTACTTTCCTTTAGTCGGTGAGTTTCAAAAAAATTATTTAATCCTTTTTCAATTACAAGTCTGCAAAAGTCGTGGGTGTTTTAAAATTTTTTAATTTTCCACTTGTATCTTTTGTTTGCTAACAAAAAACGCTTGTCTAGTTGAAATATAACGCTGCTCAAAATATATTTATACGTAAAACCTACGTCTGCAATGCGTATACTTCCTCTATGTGTTGTGTAGTCAAGTGACCGATATACAGAGTAATTTTGTTTTACCCAAATACAGAACTCGTGTTATTTATTTCTAGCTATATATGCTGACAGTTTTTCCCATGGATTCAGTTTCTTTAATTCTTGTAATAAACGTAATTCAATTAACGTATCAAAAAAGGTAAATTAAAGGGTTTGTTGAGAAGAATTTGTAGGCTGCTTTTTTTATAATTCTGTAAAAATGATTTTCGGGATGAACGAGTGTAGCTTTATGTTAGCTTTCTGTCAAAATCGCTCAAGGGGCTGACTATAGTGACTACCTCCAGAATGGAAGCTATTTTAAAAACTTACTTTAGTCAAGATTGCTCCTGCCGTGTATTCTTGTCCGTAAGAAATATCTAACCAAATATTTTGCCCATTAGCGTCATATTATGTTCAGAAAATGTAAACAACGATGCAATTCTATTGTGTCGTTGTTTCGTTGAAATAGTCTACGGGCTGCGTTATTTGGCAATTATGCACAACATTACGCCTCTTGGCAAGGCCTCAGGTAAACAAGTATTTAGTATAAATAAACGCTTATTTTAAAACGGGAAGTCGCATTACGCGTTACTTACCAAGCTCTGAATTTAATTAAGACGCCAACGTACTTATTATTATTACTGTAGACCGTCGAGAGAAAACGATCGGATAGAATAGAACAGCTTATGTTTGTGGTCATAGAATTTAATACTCTCTTTTGGAAGCGTAGCAAACAGTCAAGTGTTATTTTGCGTGAGTTCATTTACTGAATGAGAACCCAAACCACCAAGCCAAGCGATTTAGCGTTCCGGTGCGATGCTTGTAGAAACCGTTGGGGTAAATTTACTTACCCTCCCAAGTAAGTATACGATAATCTTAGGCTGCATCATCACTTACCATCAGGTGAGATCGCAGTCAAGTAGTAACTTGTAGATAATTAAAAAAAATGTAGAATGTTGCCCGTGTATAATACTCGAGGTATAATGACTCTCCAGAATATCTCCAGGATATTCACTTTCTTTGTGCTTCTCGTCATGATCGGCAGATGGTTTGGTTTCACTTCGTCACCCATGGGTTATTCGACGAGATGTTATTTTAACAAAACAAACAAATAAAAACGAAAAAATATAAAGAAGTCTTAAAACACCTACGAAGCTCGAAATGGCTAAAGTAGTTTAACATTTCCAAATAACTACTGATTCTAAGTGAAAAAGTAGGAAAATGAACTCCGCAACTCTAGAAAACTTTTGAACTATAACTGGGAACTTAGTATATAATACGTGTATTAGTATATACGTATGTAAGCGTAGTTTCGGGCTCGCCGCAAATGTATGGCAATAAACACAAAACACAAAGCCTTATCTAAACAGTAAATACGCGATGACCCTCTTTTGTTCTTTGGAAAGTTCAAGTGGAGATTTAAAATGAAAGAATATACCTACTCACAATAAAGAAGATTTATTTTTGTCATGCAAATGCTAGGTACTTGTAATAAGGTATCTATACCTAAATGAGACGGTGGGTTTGTTTGTTGATTTCTCTCATATCAACCTTTGTATGTCCCACTGCTGGGCATGTGTCTCCTCTCAGAATCAGACGGGATTGGTCATAGCCCATCACGGTATAGCCAAGTGCGGGTTGGAAAGATTCGTAACCCTTTGATGAAGTGGTGATTATCAGGAGTCCTCGGTATGTTTTCGCAAACCCACATTACTCCGAAAAGTTAAGAGTTACGTAACCGGGATTCGAACACCCAACCCGACAGGCAAAGCTCTGAACTAAGCGGCTATTAATGCTTCTACGCTGTGTAAGACCGTACGAAAGTAGCTATTGGTAAATAAATAAAAGAACAAGGATGAGGTCTCAAAACACTGGAGATCACTATATTGAATAAGAACTAAATATAATAGTATATAACCAGAATCATACTCACATGTTTATTCATCTAACTAAGGAATATCCATTACCGTAATAACTAAGGGCCCGTCATCGTGCCTTCATCCTCCTCGAGGCCCAAACACCCGAGACCGTTTACCTCTCATCTTTCCTTGACATAAGATCTTACTTAGAAATACGTCAGTGTTCGTGTTATTGTCATGAGTGTGTGTTGCCGACACTGGTAATTTAGGTAACCGATAAACCGGTGGCAGATTAAGATTTGCAGTCATGTAGTGAAATGGATTTTTGATTCACGGTCACATTGCCATCAGTGCAACGACACAGATTACAATAATAATAGCTAACAGCAGTTTGTTGGTTTACTAGATTTTGGTTTAATCACGGATCACCAAGCAAAAGATATATATTGCTTGTGATATTTTGTATGGACATAGTTAAACGAAAGCCCACAGTCCACACAGTCACCGCATCCAACTCCTTTGTTTGTGTTAATAAGGATTAAGGATTAATTTTACTATGAACACTGATTATCCCCCGTCGGCAGTTCATAGTTTCCTTTTAATTTCTCGTGGGATGCACAAAGACACTTTCCAACTCTTGTGCTCTTAGTTTAATTATGTAAAAACAAATTAACAACTGGCGTTCGCAAATTGACTTTGTTCTAATAAACTTTACTGTTTAATGCCTGGTGAAATTTTCCCTTACCATCAGATGAACATTTTACTTGTCTCGCCTTTTCTTTGTTATAATAAAAGTAAAATTACAAATTTTAAAAACCCCCGACACAAAAATTAAAATATAAAAAGTAACAAATAATATTTTAAACCTATTATAATAATTATTATCGTCACAATATAATATTAAGTACGTTCAAATATTTTTTAATTCAAGCGTCGTCGCATCGTCGGGGGACCGTTAGAGAGATACTCCGGAAAATGAGTCCCCCGACGATGCGACGATGCTTGAATTAAAAAATATTTGAACGTACTTAATATTATATTGTGACGATAATAATTATTATAATAGGTTTAAAATATTATTTGTTACTTTTTATATTTTATTTTTTGTGTCGGGGGTTTTTAAAATTTGTAATTTTACTTTTATTATAACAAAGAAAAGGCGAGACAAGTAAAATGTTCATCTGATGGTAAGGGAAAATTTCACCAGGCATTAAACAGTAAAGTTTATTAGAACAAAGTCAATTTGCGAACGCCAGTTGTTAATTTGTTTTTACATAATTAAACTAAGAGCACAAGAGTTGGAAAGTGTCTTTGTGCATCCCACGAGAAATTAAAAGGAAACTATGAACTGCCGACGGGGGATAATCAGTGTTCATAGTAAAATTAATCCTTAATCCTTATTAACACAAACAAAGGAGTTGGATGCGGTGACTGTGTGGACTGTGGGCTTTCGTTTAACTATGTCCATACAAAATATCACAAGCAATATATATCTTTTGCTTGGTGATCCGTGATTAAACCAAAATCTAGTAAACCAACAAACTGCTGTTAGCTATTATTATTGTAATCTGTGTCGTTGCACTGATGGCAATGTGACCGTGAATCAAAAATCCATTTCACTACATGACTGCAAATCTTAATCTGCCACCGGTTTATCGGTTACCTAAATTACCAGTGTCGGCAACACACACTCATGACAATAACACGAACACTGACGTATTTCTAAGTAAGATCTTATGTCAAGGAAAGATGAGAGGTAAACGGTCTCGGGTGTTTGGGCCTCGAGGAGGATGAAGGCACGATGACGGGCCCTTAGTTATTACGGTAATGGATATTCCTTAGTTAGATGAATAAACATGTGAGTATGATTCTGGTTATATACTATTATATTTAGTTCTTATTCAATATAGTGATCTCCAGTGTTTTGAGACCTCATCCTTGTTCTTTTATTTATTTACCAATAGCTACTTTCGTACGGTCTTACACAGCGTAGAAGCATTAATAGCCGCTTAGTTCAGAGCTTTGCCTGTCGGGTTGGGTGTTCGAATCCCGGTTACGTAACTCTTAACTTTTCGGAGTAATGTGGGTTTGCGAAAACATACCGAGGACTCCTGATAATCACCACTTCATCAAAGGGTTACGAATCTTTCCAACCCGCACTTGGCTATACCGTGATGGGCTATGACCAATCCCGTCTGATTCTGAGAGGAGACACATGCCCAGCAGTGGGACATACAAAGGTTGATATGAGAGAAATCAACAAACAAACCCACCGTCTCATTTAGGTATAGATACCTTATTACAAGTACCTAGCATTTGCATGACAAAAATAAATCTTCTTTATTGTGAGTAGGTATATTCTTTCATTTTAAATCTCCACTTGAACTTTCCAAAGAACAAAAGAGGGTCATCGCGTATTTACTGTTTAGATAAGGCTTTGTGTTTTGTGTTTATTGCCATACATTTGCGGCGAGCCCGAAACTACGCTTACATACGTATATACTAATACACGTATTATATACTAAGTTCCCAGTTATAGTTCAAAAGTTTTCTAGAGTTGCGGAGTTCATTTTCCTACTTTTTCACTTAGAATCAGTAGTTATTTGGAAATGTTAAACTACTTTAGCCATTTCGAGCTTCGTAGGTGTTTTAAGACTTCTTTATATTTTTTCGTTTTTATTTGTTTGTTTTGTTAAAATAACATCTCGTCGAATAACCCATGGGTGACGAAGTGAAACCAAACCATCTGCCGATCATGACGAGAAGCACAAAGAAAGTGAATATCCTGGAGATATTCTGGAGAGTCATTATACCTCGAGTATTATACACGGGCAACATTCTACATTTTTTTTAATTATCTACAAGTTACTACTTGACTGCGATCTCACCTGATGGTAAGTGATGATGCAGCCTAAGATTATCGTATACTTACTTGGGAGGGTAAGTAAATTTACCCCAACGGTTTCTACAAGCATCGCACCGGAACGCTAAATCGCTTGGCTTGGTGGTTTGGGTTCTCATTCAGTAAATGAACTCACGCAAAATAACACTTGACTGTTTGCTACGCTTCCAAAAGAGAGTATTAAATTCTATGACCACAAACATAAGCTGTTCTATTCTATCCGATCGTTTTCTCTCGACGGTCTACAGTAATAATAATAAGTACGTTGGCGTCTTAATTAAATTCAGAGCTTGGTAAGTAACGCGTAATGCGACTTCCCGTTTTAAAATAAGCGTTTATTTATACTAAATACTTGTTTACCTGAGGCCTTGCCAAGAGGCGTAATGTTGTGCATAATTGCCAAATAACGCAGCCCGTAGACTATTTCAACGAAACAACGACACAATAGAATTGCATCGTTGTTTACATTTTCTGAACATAATATGACGCTAATGGGCAAAATATTTGGTTAGATATTTCTTACGGACAAGAATACACGGCAGGAGCAATCTTGACTAAAGTAAGTTTTTAAAATAGCTTCCATTCTGGAGGTAGTCACTATAGTCAGCCCCTTGAGCGATTTTGACAGAAAGCTAACATAAAGCTACACTCGTTCATCCCGAAAATCATTTTTACAGAATTATAAAAAAAGCAGCCTACAAATTCTTCTCAACAAACCCTTTAATTTACCTTTTTTGATACGTTAATTGAATTACGTTTATTACAAGAATTAAAGAAACTGAATCCATGGGAAAAACTGTCAGCATATATAGCTAGAAATAAATAACACGAGTTCTGTATTTGGGTAAAACAAAATTACTCTGTATATCGGTCACTTGACTACACAACACATAGAGGAAGTATACGCATTGCAGACGTAGGTTTTACGTATAAATATATTTTGAGCAGCGTTATATTTCAACTAGACAAGCGTTTTTTGTTAGCAAACAAAAGATACAAGTGGAAAATTAAAAAATTTTAAAACACCCACGACTTTTGCAGACTTGTAATTGAAAAAGGATTAAATAATTTTTTTGAAACTCACCGACTAAAGGAAAGTAAGAACTAAGAATCTATCAGTATAATTACAAATCCAAGAAAATCCGCCGGAGCTGCTGTGTTTTGCCTATGACGGTGTTGATGGTGCTGTTTACCAGTTGATGACCAATTCAATTTCTTGATAATTCTCATATACCGGCAGTTTATTAATACTTACTACTTAATTACATTAATTGATATTGGAAACGAAAATAGCAATGGCAGCTCCGACGGATTTTCTTGGATTTGTAATTATACTGATAGGTTCTTAGTTCTTACTTTCCTTTAGTCGGTGAGTTTCAAAAAAATTATTTAATCCTTTTTCAATTACAAGTCTGCAAAAGTCGTGGGTGTTTTAAAATTTTTTAATTTTCCACTTGTGTACCTATATGAATGCTTTGTAACATTAAATAAATAATAAAAAAAAGGTAAACTTAATTATTGGAAATGACATACAAAGAGAAAAAACGATCTCTTTTACTTGAAATTAAATTATCATCCCAGATTTATTGCTTCAGAACAGGATTATTTTAATAATATGTAAGGAATAAATCTAATTATGTCTCGCCACTGCTCCGTAATAAATATCTCCCCACTAATGAGGAGATTTAAATTACGCCTAGTTCCCTCGTAGCCGCTACATTTCGTACCACACAAAAAGTCATTTTTTGCCTTCTTTTAAATGAAGATAATTAATCATTATCATTTTAACGTATTGTATTCGATAAAATGCGGTTGTAATAGAATTGAGAAGTAGTTGAATAATTATAGCAAAAACATTTGTGTCGTCAATAGGATAAATACGTTGATTAAAAAAAACACAACACTACGAATAAGATGTTACCATGCAACTTCTTTTAAAATATTCATTATCATTTATTTTGATTTTGGGTATCTTAGATAAATTATTACGTGGTTAAACATTTAATTTTACTCTCGTAACTATAATTTGTGATTTTTTCCAAGAAACGCAAATATCACAATTTGCTTAATTTGGAAGAAAATTGCAAAAAATATAAAGCGGCTTACGCGTTCACGATTTCAAATATGTGCCCTGAGACGCAACGCAATGCGGTGGAACTTTGGGTGATGAGGGTCTGACACTACATACTTTAATCCAAACGCCAATTTTATAAGCCATACGTTTATGTATCAATCACTCAGCATAGTCTTTTCAAGAATTAGGACACACCTCTGGGACAGGCTATAGATACTGATATTTCAATTTAACCTATTTTTTTCATAATATGGGTTCCTTTCTACCAATATAAGTTTTTTAATGATGATAATTATAAGTCTTTTGTGTCAGCTTTTAAATTTTTTTTATAATTCATTAATAACAATTGAAGGTTTTATTCTTAAAGGGTGTAAAGTACTTGCAATCCCCGAAGACACTCCCTACTTTACGATCGCATAAGTTTCATATGATTCAACCAATTCACATAAAAGAAAACAAAAATAATTTGTGGATTGAATGCACTGTCATATTTAGTGTGTACGTATAATATACGCACGTCGTTGTTAGGCTTACAATTCTTTGCAGTTTGGTAACAAAATGAGCTACAAATCTAAAAAATTGGAGTAACTAAACATTCTTTCATTTTATATTTATATACAAGCCGTCGGTTTCGTCAATTTTAGAAATGAAAGCAATAATAAAATAAAGAAGTTCAAATACAATAAGTTGAAGTCCAAAGTATATATCAAACGATCCAAAAGCATTGCAGACAAGTGATCCTTTGGTTGAAAAGGGTCTGACATACTATAATGCGATTGCTAATTTTTACTGTACAGTTTCTAGGCATATTAATTCCTCGATACGCTGTGTTTAGTATAAGAACAACGAGTTTTGAATTTAGATTCCTCTATTAAGATTTTTCGACACACCTAGCAAGAGGCTTCTTTTGAAAACTGTCTTATCATAAGTTGTAAACTACAAAAAAGTAACCCAAGAATATCGATCATTAAAACACTAAACCTGTGTATTTTATCCATACCTACTTAGTACAATTAATATGCATATAGGACATGCTAAAGTATTATTAATTTGTTCATAGTTGCACACACACGAGGTAGTAGAAGTATGTGCCAAGATTTTATACCAAGTGGAACTGCAAAGGAACACCCTGGAACAGATGTGGGGTTTCAGCGTAGAAGCAGAACTGATCGAAAACGCTGAACGACAAGACGAACTGTGTTGCTACGTGAGCCGCGTAGAGGATAAGAGCGTTGCCATGCAGAACGGTGAGTTATAAACAGTATTTTTTTCTTTTTTCTACTTGACTTGGTGAGACCAATGCCGCACCCTGTAGCCCCTTTATTAGGTACACGAAAAAATCAACGTAAGCAATTTCTTATTTACATTTCAAATGATTAAATGTTACTCAAAAAGTCAGATAATATGAAGTCATTTAAAAAAATTAAAAGAGAGTGAACTTTAGAAATTTATTTTTAAGCTTTTTCTATTGTGAAAAGAGTAACCATTCGAAATACACAATTCAAATAAAAAAACAGCTCATATTTTAATGTAAGTTTCATGAATAAAGTTTTGATTAATCAACCTATGCAAAACTTGTGTCGATTTAATTTCAACGAATTATATAGATTCGCAGATGATTCAATACGATTATTATTCATTCTTGTTGTTTTGTATTGGTAAGAAAGGTAAACAACAAGATTTAATTAATATTATGAGTACCAGTCTAGTTGCTTCCCAGAGTATACATTACCGAAACTTAAAACTTGATCCTGTGGTAATTTATAGGAAGACCAGCAAAATTGGAGCTTTGGGTCCTTGAGCTTTATACCCTTTTCTCTAATACCTTTATTGTACGCGGGTAGGTACTACAGAAAAGGGTGAGCTTACTACAAAATATGTAAAGGCTAGCGAAATTGGCAGAATTATTCAAATTAAAAACCCATTTAGATATACACCGCAGAATATTTGAGGTAACTAATGGCGGTTGGAAATAGTTCGATCCTGTCTCGTGAAGCGTTTGATATTCCACTAATTGGTTCGGTTCTGTGATGCAAAAAATGTTATGCAATTAATTTTTTGCGCCAGGTATAATCAAAGGCGACGAAATAATGGTGATTAACGGAGCGATCGTATCTGACCTAGATATGATGTATTTGGAGAGCGTATTACAAGAGGAGCTCTCGCTGGTTATGATGATGAGGTGAGTTTTATTTTTCAACTGCCGAATTACCATTTTATGCATTTTCGCCGGACGGGGCTCGCCGGGTGATTTAACCGCTGTTCATTAATGAGCAGACTTCGCGTGTACTCGTTAGCATCGATTCGCATAATTCGATGCAGCCTCGGCGAGGGCGAGCTCGTTATTTTAATACGGGCTTCCGACGCCTTTGTGGACGGCAAAGGTGTAATGATAAAAAAGATTATGGCCGCTAATACCTTGTGGTGCTCGAGCGGTGTCTTATTTTTTTGAGTGGACGTGGGAGATAATAAGATACGTTAATTAATTAACAAAAAATCGATTTCAACTCTCATCATCAAACTACTGTTGAATACATCCTTCCAATTAAAAATGCAAGACTTATATTGTTTTCTCATGGATACCATTATCAGAACTAGACTAAACGTGGGACCACACGGAAAGCGTCAGCTTTCTAATAAAAAAAGAATCATCAAAATCGATTCACCCAGTCAAAAGTTATGAGGTAACAAACAAAAAAAAACATACAGTCGAATTGAGATCCTTTTTTGAAGTCGGTTGAATACTAGGAGGTGTGGATGAGAGATCCGCCGAGATGGACAGTTTTTCTCGTAAAAATTGAAATATTTAGGTAGTAATTTGACATAGAAACGCAAAGTTGAAGTTCCGTGTCTTGCCTAACTCTTACTTGACTCGAGCAAGAGTATGGTAGAAGAGACTATGACAGGTAGGCTTTCATCGACATTTCCCGCCCTTATACACCTGACTTACTCCTACTTGACCCGAGCAAGAGTATGGTAGAAGAAACTATGACAGGCAGGCTTTCCTCGACATTTCCCGCCCTTATTCACCTGACTTACTCCTACTTGACTCGAGTAAGAGTATGGTAGAAGAAACTATGACAGGTAGGCTTTCATCGACATTTCCCGCCCTTATACACCTGACTTACTCCTACTTGACCCGAGCAAGAGTATGGTAGAAGAAACTATGACAGGCAGGCTTTCCTCGACATTTCCCGCCCTTATTCACCTGACTTACTCCTACTTGACTCGAGTAAGAGTATGGTAGAAGAAACTATGACAGGTAGGCTTTCATCGACATTTCCCGCCCTTATACACCTGACCTTTCAACCGCGAAAAGTTTACTGAAGCGTTTGCAACGACCTACATGTTCCCCGATAGGTTGACCAAGGGACCTATTGAAATGAGACTTTCTCAATGTTAAAGAAATTTTTATGAAAATGATTTTTAAATTTTTTATCATAGGTATCATATTTCAATCCACGAAGATGTGCCCCACTCTGTCAAAATAGCTTAGGTTTCATTCGATTCGTATGGAGTTTGACAGAGTGAGGCGCGTCATCGTGGATTGAAATATCTATAATATGGATACAATAATCGATGAAGTAATTAAATAGTAGTTTATGTAACGGTTACATAATGGGGGGTATTAAAACACGAGTGCGAGTTTAAAAAACGAGCCGCAGGCGAGTTTTTTAATAGTATCACACGAGTGTTTTAATACCTAATTATGTAGAGTTTCATACACTACTTTATCTACGCTCATATTATTATCATAAATCCAAATCATAAAATCTTGCTAACGTTTGTCGTAAATCATTGCAACTACTAAGATGTCAGGTGGAGTGAAATTTTCTTTAGTAGGTTTCACTGCTAGACATTTTTAAGCGCAAAGTTTTGACTAAGTAACAAAAAAAATTGGTTGTCTGTAAAGTCGGTTTACGGACGATAGATTTACGAGATAATGTCGTAATCGTAATCATAATCGTAATCGTAATCGTAATCGTAGTCGTAGTCGTAATCGTAGTAAAATTGGTTGTCTGTAAAGTCGGTTTACGGACGATAGATTTACGAGATAATGTCATAATCGTAATCGTAATCATAATCGTAATCGTAATCATAATCGTAATCGTAATCGTAATCGTAGTCGTAATCGTAGTCGTAATCGTAGTCGTAATCGTAGTCGTAATCGTAATCGTAATCATAAATACAGGCCCAGGTGGAACGTTACGCGGAACGTTAGACATTGTGTTGTTGTCTATGGTCAATCATGGCCCATCCATACTCTCGGCAATGACTACCAACTATATGTTGTCTGTGGATTCACTTATAAAAATATTACATAAAAAATATTACCCCAGATACAAATACAGGAATCCTGAGCCGTGTATCGTTATAGATTTTATACAACTTTCTTTAAATATTTCCATAGTAGAGCGATGATATTATGAATAACTTTTTAATAATTATAGAAGTCTGTGAATAAAGTAGGTAATTATTTGACACATTTCGATTTCATAATTCGAACTTTAAGCAATGAGCGTAGATAAACTAAATAATAAACTTATGCTAGCTCAAGAATTTTTAATTAGGTACGTCTACGTTTTTTTGTAGACTCTACGCAATCTACCATTTCAACTAAAGATAGAGTATAAATCTCATTCGAAACTTAATTTTTATAAAACTGCGTCCGTGATTTAAACGAGTATAATAAGGTAATTCCTAGCTACCCTACCACCCTGCGGCCCTCGCCCTGCGTCCTCACGCGCCAGGCATTGTGAGTAACGCGACCGAGCCTCTCGACGTTCGTGTCGCGTGAATTTTGCTCAGAGTTCTCATATGAAAAATCTCCCACGCGATGTTAATATCTGATTCGTCCTCGTACTCACATCGAACAAGATATTAAACTGTGTTACGGGTGAGTGTACGTCCGCACTGAACAAAAGACCCCGCCCCGTCACAAAATTGTGATACCTTCCATTGTCTACGGTCTCGAAATCTTGTACCCATAAACATTCAAAAGGAACCATTGTCCTCATTAAAAACATTATCTTTTGCTCCGGATGATATTTAAAAATTATTTTTGGGATGAAATGTTAAACAATGTCCAATTATTGACATTGAAACCTTTATGTTTTTAATATAAATAAATTATATGATACGAACAAATTTTTAATAAATGATATAAAAATGTAAGAAGGATTTGCTTATACTTTACTATATATTTCAATTTATTATCAGAATTTTATGTGACATGAGGCTTTTTAACTTGCCTATCTGCCTGATTTCATTGTACATTTGTTTAGTTGGAAGTAAATGTTATTGAATTGCATGTCTTAAGATAGAATCTGATGTATCTGAATTGAATTCGCAATAAAAACATGATTTGATTTGATTTAAACTCGATTGATTTAAAAGGAAACTCATAATGTTAATAGTACCTAGATATAATAATGATAAACATTATTTTCAAAGATTAATTGACGAATTGTTGAGGAAATATTTTTCATATTTATTATTCATGTTTTCAGACTCTAATCTAAAAATAACAAAATATTAATCAATACATAAATATATTTTCTTCTAATTAAAACGATCAGGTTCGCTGAATTATTTAAATTGATATTCCTTGAAATTGATAGAAATACTGAATATTATAAAAACTTAAATCTTTCTCCACACGTTTATTTTAATTTAACCTACTTTTATACTGGTGCTCTAATTCAAACACTAACACTCTAAACGTAAAGAGCAGATGTCTGAGCTAGTAAAGTGTGATTTGAGTACAAGTCAGCGTGAACGGAACAGGCGGAAATTGATAACACGAAAGCTCAAAGACTTCTAGCTCAAGAAGAGACCACATAGCACTGGAAATTTCCTGAATTGGATTCGAAAAATCGCAAAATATAAAGTGCATTACTTTTATTTTTTTAATGTTTTACCGGGTAAAATGACTATTGAAACTATATACCTATTGGAATTAATATTGGAATATTTGTTTGCCAGAGAAATCTATTTTGCAATATTTGTTTGGTTTGTGGGGAAGGTGACATACATTTTACCCATAATTATAAAACAATAATCCTACCATGAACTTCTGTAAATTATAAAAAGGCCTTGTGATTTCAAACATCTCGCATTAAATTTTAAAAAGTGATTCATCTTCACTTTGCGTGGATTAAGATTTTTTATTCAGAACGCACTTAACTTCGATACCACGTACGGGTAATTTACATTTGCTGCCTAGTATAATAATACTAGCAAACGCCCGCGGCTTCGCTCACGTTGATCTTCTGCTTTACTCCCCCAGGCGTTAAGTTTCCAAAATTCTTGAATTAACTTTGACCACTAAATATTTCCTAATGCTTGCTGGTTATAGTCAGACGTCGACTTTCAAAGCAATCGGCCCAGTAACAAAAAAGTTCAAAATAGCGGGCAAAAATTTCACATTTTTTTTAGTTTTGACCACAAAGTCCTTCTCTATGCTTGCTGCCATAGTCAGACGTCGATTTTCAAATCAATCGGCCCAGTATTAAAAAAGTTCAAAATGGCGGGCAAAAAGTTCATATTTTTTTAATTTTGACCACAAATTGCTTCTCAATGCTTGCTACCATAGTCAGACGTCGATTTTCAAAGCAATCGGCCCAGTAACAAAAAAGTTCAAAATGGCGGCCACTTTTTTAATTCTGACCACAAATTCCTTCTCTATGCTTGCTGCCATAGTCAGACGTCGATTTTCAAAGCAATCGGTCCAGTAACAAAAAAGTTCAAAATGGCGGCCACTTTTTAAAATTTTGACCACAAATTCCTTTTTTATGCTTGCTGCCATAGTCAAATATTCATTTTCAAAGCAATCGGCCCAGAAACTAAAAAGTTCAAAATGGCGGCCACTTTTTAAAATATTGACCACAAATTCCTTCTCTATGCTTGCTGTCATAGTCAAATATCGATTTTCAAAGCAATCGGTCCAGTAACAAAAAAGTTCAAAATGGCGGCCACTTTTTTAAATTTTGACCACAAATTCCTTCTCTATGCCAGCTGCCATAGTCAAATATCGATTTTAAAAGCAATCGGTCCAGTAACAAAAAAGTTCAAAATGGCGGCCACTTTTTTAAACTTTGACCACAAATTCCTTCTCTATGCTTGCTGCCATAGTCAAATATCGATTTTCAAAGCAATCGGCCCAGTAACAAAAAAGTTCAAAATGGCGGCCACTTTTTTAAATTTTGACCACAAATTCCTTCTCTATGCTTGCTGCCATAGTCAAATATCGATTTTTAAAGCAATCGGCCCAGTAACAAAAAAGTTCAAAATGGCGGCCACTTTTTTTAATTTTGGCAACAAATTCCTTCCCTATGCTTGCTGCCATAGTCAAAAGTCGATTTTCAAAGCAATCGGCCCAGTAACAAAAAAGTTCAAAATGGCGGCCACTTTTTTAAATTTTGACCACAAATTCCTTCTTTTTGCTTGCTGCCATAGTCAAATATCGATTTTCAAAGCAATAGGTCCAGTAACAAAAAAGTTCAAAATGGCGGCCACTTTTTTAAATTTTGACCACAAATTCCTTCTCTATGCTTGCTGCCATAGTCAGATATCGATTTCCAAAGCAATCGGCCCAGTAACAAAAAAGTTCAAAATGGCGGCCACTTTTTTTAATTTTGGCAACAAATTCCTTCTTTATGCTTGCTGCCATAGTCAAATATCGATTTTCAAAGCAATCGACCCAGTAACAAAAAAGTTCAAAATGGCGGCCACTTTTTTAAATTTTGACCACAAATTCCTTCTCCATGCTTGCTGCCATAGTCAAATATCGATTTTCAAAGCAATCGACCCAGTAACAAAAAAGTTCAAAATGGCGGCCACTTTTTTTAAATTTTGACCACAAATTTCTTCTCTATGCTTGCTGCCATAGTCAAATATCGATTTTCAAAGCAATCGGCCCAGTAACAAAAGAGTTCAAAATGGCGGCCACTTTTTTAAATTTTGACCACAAATTCCTTCTCTATGCTTGCTGCCATAGTCAGATATCGATTTCCAAAGCAATCGGCCTAGTAACAAAAAAGTTCAAAATGGCGGCCACTTTTTAAAATTTTGACCACAAATTCCTTCTCTATGCTTGCAGCCATAGTCAAAAGTCGATTTTTAAAGCAATCGGCCCAGTAACAAAAAAGTTCAAAATGGCGGGCACCTTTTTTTAATTTTGGCAACAAATTCCTTCTCTATGCTTGCTGCCATAGTCAAAAGTCGATTTTCAAAGCAATCGGCCCAGAAACAAAAAAGTTCAAAATGGCGGCCAAAAAGTTCAAAATTTTTCCTCCTCAAAATTTGGATCTCGAAAATCCCTTTCTGAATACAAATTCATGATATAATTCCAACCTAGGTACCAAATTTCAGATCTCTACGACTTGTAGCTTTTCGGGAATTCCTGGAACAACGAACAAAATTACACTTTTGTATGGAGAAATCCATAAAACCAACGGTTTTCACCCCTTAAAATTTGAATTTCTGGAATCCCCGTCTTAGTACGAATTCATGACCTAATATCTACCTAGGTACCAAATTTGAGATATCTACGACTTTTAGTTTTTCGGGAATCCCTGGAACAACGAAAAAATTTACACTTTTGTATGGAGAAATCCCGAAAACCAACGGTTTTTACCCCTTAAACATGGAATTTCTGGAATCCCCGTCTTAGTACGAATTCATGACCTAATATCTACCTATGTACCAAATTTGAGATAACTACGACTTGTAGTTATTCGGGAATCCCTGGAACAACGAAAAAATTTACACTTTTGTATGGAGAAATCCCGAAAACCACCGGTTTTTACCCCTTAAACATGGAATTTCTGGAATCCCCGTCTTAGTACGAATTCATGACCTAATATCTACCTATGTACCAAATTTGAGATAACTACGACTTGTAGTTATTCGGGAATCCCTGGAACAACGAAAAAATTTACACTTTTGTATGGAGAAATCCCGAAAACCAACGGTTTTTACCCCTTAAACATGGAATTTCTGGAATCCCCGTCTTAGTACGAATTCATGACCTAATATCTACCTATGTACCAAATTTGAGATAACTACGACTTGTAGTTTTTCGGGAATCCCTGGAACAACGAAAAAATTTACACTTTTGTATGGAGAAATCCCGAAAACCAACGGTTTTTAACCCTTAAACATGGAATTTCTGGAATCCCCGTCTTAGTACGAATTCATGACCTAATATCTACCTAGGTACCAAATTTGAGATATCTACGACTTTTAGTTTTTCGGGAATCCCTGGAACAACGAAAAAATTTACACTTTTGTATGGAGAAATCCCGAAAACCAACGGTTTTTACCCCTTAAACATGGAATTTCTGGAATCCCCGTCTTAGTACGAATTCATGACCTAATATCTACCTAGGTACCAAATTTCAGATCCCTACCACTTGTAGCTTTTCGGGAATTCCTGGAACAACGAAAAAAAATTCACTTTTGTATGGGGAAATCCAAAAAACCAACGGTTTTTACCCCTTAAAATTTGAATTTCTGGAATCCCCGTCTTAGTACGAATTCATGACCTAATATCTACCTAGGTACTAAATTTCAGATATCTACGACCTATAGTTTAGACGGAATCCGTGGAACAACCAAAATGCCTCACTCTTTTATATATATAGATTATGTATACGAATTGTGTTCCTATCTGGCATATTCAACACGGGGTTATACCAGTGAATTCTACGCCTGATATTGCAGTTGGCCCGTCTAGCATGAATAGTATTTCGTATTTCAATAGGAATTTTCCTTAGATGCAACAATTTCATCTGAGTTTAATCACAGCCGTTTGCATACAAGTTACGACTAGTAGTTATTTCCACGCTAGTTGTTTCCATGTCCTCTTTAACCGTGGATAGCATTTCCAATTGCCGTAGAGTACTAGGATACAATAAATTGATAGGAGTTTGATGAGACTGATGAAGGTTTTCATACAGGTCGTCGCGGACGGAGCCTCCGGAGCTGACCGGCGTGATGCGCGCCGCCACAGACGATATAATAGATTCGCTGGTGTGTCCGCCGCCGCCCAGCGACCCGCCCGTCATCTCCGACGACATGATATCTGGCCTCATCGTGCCGGCTCCAGCATGGAGTAAGTCTGAACCAATATTATATTTTTGCCTTCAAACAAGAGACAAATACACAGGATGCGACAAAAAACGCGAAAAATGTCGCCAGTTTACTGGTGTTAAAAATGTTTGTTTCGACACCAACGGCCTCAGTAGTAGCCGACCGCAGTATTGTTTATATATACCGCGGTCCACGCCAATGATCACTTTACTTGTTACTTATTAGTCTGCACACGTGTTAACACCTGAGGTTTACACCGTATTCTGGCATATTAGCGGGAAATTTGACAGATGGCGAACCTTTTTTTCTTGTATGAAGAAGGTTTACTTAAAATATTCAGATGGGCTCATCCTTAGGTTCATATCGGTGCTTAAAACAAATGTTATCAATTCTACGCGTATTTATGTAACTGTGCAATGTTATTGGAACCGCAATATATTCACTTGCAATTGTAAATAAAATCTATCAGGGGCTCCAAACAAATGTACAAAATTACATAGCCGTATGGAGTATGCATGTCACGCATTTCTGCGAATCGATGCAATATCACGAATCGTGTTGTGATGCTTTTTTATTGGCAATTTATTTCAGCTAAAAAATGTACTGTTTCGTCAAAATTTTTTCGGTAGTTTTTAAGGTACAATCTGTTAAATGTATGTAGAACTTCAAGCTTTTTAGTTATTCTCTTTTGAATAACTGAGTCTATTTACTCGTGAAATTAATTATTCTGTAATATATTTGACTTTGACAAAGTAGAAAAGTTACAAATCAAATATTATTATTTTACATAGGGAATTTCGATTTATGCTTTATTATGTAGGTACCTACCACGATTTCGAGGTACTCATCACATGAGATATATATCAAAATAAGTAATGAAGAGTCAATACCGATTCTGGCATGACATGATTTATTAGGATCATATCAGTATTCATTAATAATAATGAACAATTACTGAATGTTTCTCAAAAAAAATGTGCTGCTTCACTTTAGGTATTGTTTTATACCATTAATTATTTAGTGAAAATGGCAAAGACGATTTATGTTCCTGACATTAATTATAAACGTTTTCAGAGTTCTGTTACAAAGTGGTAAACCTGGTGCGACCTTTCTCCGAACGTCCTTCTACCTGTCTGTCAAACTCGATTATTTCGGTTAATCTATTAAAGCTATCGACATGAAATTTAGAACATTTGTATAAAATAATAGTGAACTACTATGAAATCAAAAATAATGAAAAAATATAATCTATTAATTTTTTACTGATTTAAAAATGGGGAAAATTGGGGCGATGACATTACAATTTCAAAGTACGAAAATAAACCAAATGAAGAGTTATAACAAGGAGCTTAAGTATGACTATACACTCTAAACCTCTCTAACCCGTACATTCTAAAAAAATTAAAAAAATAATAATATTGTAACTTGTAGTGTACTTTTTGATCTGCTGAGTTTACCAATCGATAAAGTAATTGTTATGGCTATGTAAGTTGCATAGTTTCTTTTTATAATAACAATATACCTACTTTACAAGTAAACTAAGTTTTGTTATTCTTTAATAAAAGTGAGTCGTTTTACAGTTCCTTTCGTAGTACAGAAAAAACCCTTGGTGCGGGAGTCTGACTTGCTCGACAAAGCTTGTCTGACTGCTTGACAAAATTTCAAATATAAATTTTTATTTCGTATATACTTTTAACGCTGCCTAAAAATATTTACTATCACAAATCGTTATTTTTGTTTTTTTTTCCTGTAAAATAGCGTACACAAATTGGTTTTCTAAGCCCTCAATCAAAATACCCTTTTGAGATGGATTTTACCATATAGGTATTCGGTTTCCGTATTACATAGGTACATGTTTGCCGACAGAAACTTGAAATCCACCTGCAGTACATCGGATACCCGCGTCTGTATAGAACACTTGCTTTTATATTTCGACCGTGCATCCCCTCCGTACAGCACTTAATCCTCTGAACTAACGAGGCGTCATGTTGTTAGAATTCAATTAAATTATAGTCGTAACGAACCTAGCTATAGGTAACACACGTATTCACGCTATACGACTTTATTGAATACAGGATGTTATTGCTTGTGGTATGGTAGGCATGTAGCTACTAGTTAAGTATTAGTCATAAGAAAGATTTTAAATCAATTAGTTAGTAGTGGACCGCACACGACTTTGTTTATAAACACTACTCCAAATACAGAATCATAACAATGCTAAAGACATTCGATCGGCACAATGAACTAGTAGCTCGTGCCAAAGGGCACTTAGCTGACTTACATTGCTAAATCATTAACAATTTTAAAAATAACAAACTCCTTTATTAACCATTTTATGAAAGCTGCTGCCCACGGCTTCACCCGAGTGATTTCGAGTTTTCACAAATCCCACGGAAACCATGGATTATTCCAAGATAAATAGCTCAGGTAATCAGGGTTATAAGCTATATAAATGCCAAATTTCATCCAATTTGGATCGGTAATTGCGGCGTAAATCCTAAAGAGTATAACAAACATCCAATCTAACAAACCCACAAACTAAGAATCTCACAAACTTTCATATTTATAATATTTATTAGATATTAGTTTAGATTTCAGCAAAAATAAATTTGATTTAGAGACATTTACCTTAATCGTTAGGAATTTTTTATAATTAATCGACTATATCTGGTATTATTCATTTAGTAAAATTATTGCATAGTTATTGAGAATTATATATAATACTTCATTATTATTTTGTTTTTTAATATTTTCATTACACTACTATTTTCTTAAATAACTAATATTTTTATCACCGTCACTTAAAACGACGGTTCATAAAAACCCATGTCTCAATAGTGCTCCTTTATTGATACAATATGTTAGTTAGTCAAAACAACATCCTGTAGAAGCGTATGATGAGATATAACTATGAATATCTATAGCAAATTCATACGCTACGTTACGCTAATGCTAACTAGCCGAAATGGCGTATTAAACCAATACACACTGTGACCGTACATATATTATTCTATATACTGTAACTTACACAGCCCATGTGATTTTAGATATTGGAATAGTTTATTTAATAAAAAATATTTATTAATGATAATTTCAGATAAACGCGACTAAACAAACATTTGAGTCAATTATTGCAAGGCAAGCTAGAAAATTGTTTTAGTCTAAAAGTTGAAGGGTTATTTTCTAAGCTTTTTCCCAGTTGTAGATAATTTTTTTATTTCCTCTTAAAACTTCCTTTGTAACTAAAGCACATTCTGTATTCAAAATTATAATAAACTAGCAAACGCCCGCGGCTTCGCTCACGTTGAACTTCTGCTTGACTCCCTCAAGCGTTTAATTTCCAAAATTCCTGTCGTCGCCATTCATTTTGATTAGAACTACAAAATTTTTCACTACCTTGCTGATAATAGTCGAATATCGATTTTCCCATCGGCCCAGTAACCAAAAAAAAAAAACAAAATGGCGGCCACTTCTTTAAATTTTGACCACAAATTCCTTCTCTATGCTTGCTGCGATAGTCAGATATCGATTTTCAAAACAATCGCCCTAGTAAAAAAAAAATTCAAAATGGCGGCCATTTCTTTCAATTTTGACCACAAATTCCATCTCTATGCTTGCTTCTATAGTCATATATTGATTTTCAAATCATTCGGTCCAGTAACAAAAAAGTTCAAAATGGCGGCCATTTTTTTCAATTTTGACCACAAATTCCTTCTCTATGCCTGCTTCTATAGTCACATATTGATTTTCAAATCATTCGGCCCAGTAACAAAAAAGTTCAAAATGTCGGCCATTTTTTTTAAATTTTCACCAAAAATTCCATCTCTATGCTTGCTTCTATAGTCCCATATTGATTTTCAAATCATTCGGCCCAGTAACAAAAAAGTTCGAAATGGCGGCCATTTTTTGCAATTTTGACCACAAATTCCATCTCTATGCTTGCTTCTATAGTCTCATATTGATTTTCAAATCATTCGGTCCAGTAACAAAAAAGTTCAAAATGGCGGCCATATTTTGCAATTTTGACCAAAAATTCCATCTCTATGCTTGCTTCCAAAAACTGGCAGGAAGCATAGAGATGTTTTTTGTTACTGGGCCGAATGAATTGATTTTCAAATCATTAGGCCCAGTAACTAAAAAGTTCAAAATGGCGGCCATTTTTTTTAAATTTTCACCAAAAATTCCATCTCTATGCTTGCTTCTATAGTCCCATATTGATTTTCAAATCATTCGGCCCAGTAACAAAAAAGTTCAAAATGGCGGCCATTTTTTGCAATTTTGACCACAAATTCCATCTCTATGCTTGCTTCTATAGTCCCATATAGCTTTTCAAATTCTTCGGCCCAGTAACAAAAAAGTTCAAAATGGCGGCCATATTTTGCAATTTTGACCAAAAATTCCATCTCTATGCTTGCTTCCAAAAACTGGCAGGAAGCATAGAGATGTTTTTTGTTACTGGGCCGAATGAATTGATTTTCAAATCATTAGGCCCAGTAACAAAAAAGTTCAAAATGGCGGCCAATTTTTCCATTTTTGACTACATATTCTTTTTCTATGCTTGCTGCAATAGTCAGATATCCATTTTGAAAGAATTCGATCCAATAACAAAAAATCAAAATGGCGGCCAATTTTTTAAATTCTGACCTCAGATTCTTAGTCTATGCTTAATGCAATGGTCAGATATCCAATTTGAAAGAATTCGGTCCAATAACAAATAAGTTCAAAATGGCGGCCATTTTTTTCAATTTTGACCACAACTTCCTTTTCTATGCTTGCTTCTTTAGTCACATATTGATTTTCAAATCATTCGGCCCAGTAACAAAAAAGTTCAAAATGGCGGCCAGTTTTTTCAATTTTGACCACAAATTCCTTCTCTATGCCTGCTTCTATAGTCCCATATTGATTTTCAAATCATTCGGCCCAGTAACAAAAAAGTTCAAAATGGCGGCCATTTTTTTAAATTTTCACCAAAAATTCCATCTCGATGCTTGCTTCTATAGTCCCATATTGATTTTCAAATCATTCGGCCCAGTAACAAAAAAGTTCAAAATGGCAGCTATTTTTTTTAAATTTTAACCACAAATTCCATCTCTATGCTTGCTTCTATAGTCATATATTGATTTTCAAATCATTCGGTCCAGTAACAAAAAAGTTCAAAATGGCGGCCATCTTTTCAATTTTGACCACAAATTCCTTCTCTGTGCCTGCTTCTATAGTCACATATTGATTTTCAAATCATTCGGCCCAGAAACAAAAAAGTTCAAAATGGCGGCCATTTTTTTCAATTTTGACCACAAATTCCATCTTGCTTGCTTCTATAGTCATATATTGATTTTCAAATCATTCGGTCCAGTAACAAAAAAGTTCAAAATGGCGGCCATTTTTTTAAATTTTGACCACAAATTCCATCTCGATGCTTGCTTCTATAGTCCCATATTGATTTTCAAATCATTCGGCCCAGTAACAAAAAAGTTCAAAATAGCGGCCATTTTTTTTAAATTTTGACCACAAATTCCATCTCTATGCTTGCTTCTATAGTCATATATTGATTTTCAAATCATTCGGTCCAGTAACAAAAAAGTTCAAAATGGCGGCCATCTTTTCAATTTTGACCACAAATTCCTTCTCTGTGCCTGCTTCTATAGTCACATATTGATTTTCAAATCATTCGGCCCAGTAACAAAAAGGTTCAAAATGGCGGCCATTTTTTTCAATTTTGACCACAAATTCCATCTTACTTGCTTCAATAGTCATATATTGATTTTCAAATCATTCGGTCCAGTAGCAAAAAAGTTCAAAATGGCGGCCATTTTTTCAATTTTGACCACAAATTCCTTCTCTATGCCTGCTTCTATAGTCACATATTGATTTTCAAATCATTCGGCCCAGTAACAAAAAAGTTCAAAATGGCGGCCAGTTTTTTAAATTTTGACCACAAATTCCTTCTCTATGCCTGCTTCTATAGCCACATATTGATTTTCAAATCATTCGGCCCAGTAACAAAAAAGTTCAAAATGGCGGCCACTTTTTTTAAATTTTGACCACAAATTCCATCTCTATGCTTGCTTCTATAGTCATATATTGATTTTCAAATCATTCGGCCCATTAACAAAAAAGTTCAAAATGGCGGCTATTTTTTTTAAATTTTCACCAAAAATTCCATCCCTATGCTTGCTTCTATAGTCCCATATTGATTTTCAAATCATTCGGCCCAGTAACAAAAAAGTTCAAAATGGCGGCCATTTTTTGCAATTTTGACCACAAATTCCATCTCTATGCTTGCTTCTATAGTCCCATATTGATTTTCAAATCATTCGGCCCAGTAACAAAAAAGTTCGAAATGGCGGCAATTTTTTTAAATTCTGACCACAAATTCCATCTCTATGCTTGCTTCTTTAGTCCCATATAGATTTTCAAATCATTCGGCCCAGTAACAAAAAAGTTCAAAATGGCGGCCATATTTTGCAATTTTGACCACAAATTCCATCTGCTTGCTTCCATATTGATTTTCAAATCATTCGGCCCAGTAACAAAAAAGTTCAAAATGGCAGCCAATTTTTTCATTTTTGACTACATATTCTTTTTCTATGCTTGTTGCAATAGTCAGATATCCATTTTGAAAGAATTCGATCCAATAACAAAAAAATTCAAAATGGCGGCCAATTTTTTAAATTCTGACCTCAGATTCTTAGTCTATGCTTGATGCAATGGTCAGATATACATTTTGAAAGAATTCGGTCCAATAACAAAAAAGTTCAAAATGGCGGCCATTTTTTTCAATTTTGACCACAAATTCCTTTTCTATTCTTGCTTCTGTAGTCACATATTGATTTTCAAATCATTCGGCCCAGTAACAAAAAAGTTCAAAATGGCGGCAATTTTTTTCAATTTTGACCACAAAATCCTTCTCTATGCTTGCTTCTATAGTCACATATTGATTTTCAAATCATTCGGCCCAGTAACAAAAAAGTTCAAAATGGTGGCCATTGTTTTCAATTTTGACCACAAATTCCTTCTCTATGCCTGTTTCTATAGTCACATTGATTTTCAAATCATTCGGCCCAGTAACAAAAAAGTTCAAAATGGCGGCCAATTTTTTAATTTTTGACTACATATTCTTTTTCTATGCTTGCTGCAATGGTCAGATATCCATTTTGAAAGAATTCGATCCAATAACAAATAAGTTCAAAATGGAGGCCATTTTTTTCAATTTTGACCACAAATTCCTTTTCTATGCTTGCTTCTATAGTCACATATTGATTTTCAAATCATTCGGCCCAGTAACAAAAAAGTTCAAAATGGCGGCCACTTTTTTAAATTTTGACCACAAATTCCATCTCTATTCTTGCTTCTATAGTCCCATATTGATTTTCAAATCATTCGGCCTAGTAACGAAAAAGTTCAAAATGGCGGCCAATTTTTTAATTTTTGACTTCATATTCTTTTTCTATGCTTGCTGCAATGGTCAGATATCCATTTTGAAAGAATTCGGTCCAATAACGAAAAAGTTCAAAATGGCGTCCAATTTTTTAAATTTTCACCACAGATTCCTTTTCTACGCTTGCTGTTGATATGAGAAAAAGAATTAAAAAAAAAAATTATACCAAAATCAAAAAAGTTCGCAAATGTTCCCATCACCAAATTTGAAATTCGAATATCCCCGTCGCAGTACAAATTCAACAACCTAGGTACCCTGATTAGTATGAATCAAAGTTTTGTCGGAATCGAAAAATGACACTTTTGTATTGGAAAATCCCTAAAACCAACGGTTTTCACCCCTTAAAATTTGAATTTCTGGAATCCCCGTCTTAGTACGAATTCATGACCTAATATCAACCTAGGTACCAAATTTCAGATCTCTACGATTTGTAGTTTTTCGGGAATCCCTGGAACAACGAAAAGAATTACACTTTTGTATGGAGAAATCCCGAAAACCAACGGTTTTTACCCCTTAAACATGGAATTTCTGGAATCCCCGTCTTAGTACGAATTCATGACCTAATATCAACCTAGGTACCAAATTTCAGATCTCTACGATTTGTAGTTTTTCGGGAATCCCTGGAACAACGAAAAAAATTACACTTTTGTATGGAGAAATCCCAAAAACCAACGGTTTTTACCCCTTAAAAATGGAATTTCTGGAATCCCCGTCTTAGTACGAATTCATGACCTAGTATCAACCCAGGTACCAAATTTCAGATCTCTACGATTTGTAGTTTTTCGGGAATCCCTGGAACAACGAAAAAAATTACACTTTTGTATGGAGAAATCCCGAAAACCAACGGTTTTTACCCCTTAAACATGGAATTTCTGGAATCCCCGTCTTAGTACGAATTCATGACCTAATATCAACCCAGGTACCAAATTTCAGATCTCTGCGATTTGTAGTTCTTCGGGAATCCCTGGAACAACGAAAAAAATTACACTTTTGTATGGAGAAATCCCGAAAACCAACGGTTTTTACCCCTTAAACATGGAATTTCTGGAATCCCCGTCTTAGTACGAATTCATGACCTAATATCAACCCAGGTACCAAATTTCAGATCTCTGCGATTTGTAGTTCTTCGGGAATCCCTGGAACAACGAAAAAAATTACACTTTTGTATGGAGAAATCCCGAAAACCAACGGTTTTTACGCCTTCAACATGGAATTTCTGGAATCCCCGTCTTAGTACGAATTCATGAGCTAATATCTACCTAGGTACCAAATTTCAGATCTCTACGACCTATAGTTTTGGCGGAATCCGTGGAACAACCAAAATCACCAAAATGCCTCATTCTTTTATATATATAGATATATATAGATTTAGTTTACTAGTGTTTTAGTTATTCCTTCCTTCTAAACAATTTTGTAGAGTATTCTTTTATGTAAAAAATAATAATCTTGTAAAGTATTGTGTGCAGTACAACAATTTGATCAGGCGTTAACAATGCAAAATGAAAAATACTTTTTCTGTTTTTTTATCTCGCTACAGATGCTTAACAAGCGATTTCAATTTTTCCTCCACCTAGATAATACTTGGCATCGATTCCAAATATACCGAAATTACATTGGCCCTCAACATTGTGGCTGTCAGCCAGTAGATATTAAACCGAATAGATACCTCTAACGTAACATAGTCAACGTAATATGCGGGTGGTAGGCATATCATATCTGTAGATATATCATATATAGAACAGTAAAACGGGGCGGGGCGGATTGATCTATCAACTGTTGCAATGAGATGTGGTTAAACAACTGAACGGATCGGATGGTTAGCTTAGGCTAATAAGACGCAGTACGCTAAGTAAGGATTAAAAGCATTAAGGGTAAGTAAGGATTTTTAGAAATTCAGCCGCTAAAGAGGTACAATAGAGGTCCCGCCAGCGGTGTTATGATTTCTAAAATATATTTTGTGAGTTTCTTAATTTGGCGGGCAGAGGTTTTTACTGAGAATTAGTCTTGATAGTACTCCTCTTTACTCTAGTTTATTTTTTAGGCACAGTAATAGACATATACCCTGCACAGGGCAGACGACGCGTAAAAATGTCACCGGTCTATCGGTGCCAAAAATCCTTGTTTTGCCACCAAAATTAGGGCCACGCTGTAATGCACTCAGCAGCTCCTATAGAATTTTGACAGTTGGCGCTACTGTATGCTTGTATGAAAGAGGTTTACCTACGTATCAATATACGTCGCATGCCATATCCTGAGTATTCTTGTCAGTGGGCACATTTCATTCATGTAAATATTTTCTAAAGGAAACCTGCTATATTTTCATTGAATCCCCTAGGGTCATAATAAGAGCGGGCTGTGTCGACCCGTGTGTATTAAAAAGGCCGTAAAGAGCACTCGTATCGTTTTGTAGCGAAAGTTAATTACGAATGGGCCTTTGTCTCTGGATCGGTGTTATTGCGGCTGTACGGTCATTATTTAGAACAAGCGGACCGCAATTGCTACACTCTTGAATCGCTTGCTGTGATTTATTCCTGAGCGGTAAGTACAAGTTTTTGTACGAATTTCGAGTCGAGTCGCATCGCACAAACGAATGGAATGCCTCCATACATTACAGCCTGCGCCATCTATTGATAGCCGTAAGACAGCGACTGTCCATAGATGGCGCTGACTGTACCTCGCGAGCTCTTGCTCTCCCTATCCCGTGCGCGCGCGCGTGGACAGTGACGGAGACGAAGACGACGACGCGGGGTTCATGCTACCGGACCCCAGCATCCCCACGCAGGGCAGCGACATGATCGCTGACCGCGCGGGGTGACAAGACCCTTTAGACCAGCAGGCCTTAAACCACTAAGGCGAGCCCTTAGCCTCTTACCAGGGCTAAAAGAACAACACCGAGGGAGCGCGGCTCCCCCGCGACACATCGCTCGGGTAAGGAGGCAAGACTCGAGGCCCGTACCCCCGTGGGGACTTGCTCCCCAAGGAGAAGACCACGCAGCAGTTGGCTGTAAATGTACGGAGGAATTCGATTCGTCTGTGCGATGCGAGTCGACTCAATATTCGTACAAAAACTTGAACTAACCACTTTGGACAAGTGCTTGCAGCTCGAGAGGCAATTATAATACCATATTGCTTTGACATGTGAAAGAGTGGCGCCAGGGAGTCGTTCCCGCGTGGAACACAGCTGAGTGTAATATTATACATATACACCTACGTCATCGCCCACGTCATGTATGTAATATGTTTACGGTTTACGTATACTTGTATTGTGCACTTTATTAGGATTTCCATTAATTGAAGTTACAATTAATTAATTTGAAAATATCCCCTAAAATATTATATTGACTAGCTACTTAAACATTTATGTTTCACTGTATTAAACCTTTTAAAGTAGAGGTTGCTCTACTTTACCCCCTTGGGAGTTGAATTTTCAAAACGTAATATACATGAGTAAGATGGAGGAGGCCTGCACCCAAAGATGGGTGCCCAAAAGTAATTAAAGTACCTAATAATAAGTAAATAAAATAAAAATTAGTAATAATAAACTTTTATTAATAATGTTTTTGTTAGACATTATATATATTTTATTTATTAATGTAATAATAATTTTGGATTGTTTTAAATTATAATTGCGATTAAATAATGTAATCAATAATGTTAATTTTTTTTTGGTAATTAACGGCTTAATTATTAATTATTTAATTATTAATATACATGAACAAAGACATACCTGTATGAAAATATACACATTGATCGAGTAGTCGATTATACCTTTTTTTATTTCTTAACTAATTAATAAGGACATTTTCTCAAGCCCTTATCCTATTCCGACGCAAATTACGAAATCTGGGTTAGAATGACATCGCCCCTCATTTGAGGATGCTACAAGGAAAAATGTTTTCGAGTTACAAGAGGCAATTAAGCTCCCATATCGGTTTGACGTACGCGGCTGTTTCTCCGTAGGTACTCGATGAAAGGGTTAGATAGAGAATAAAGGGTCAAATGCGATGCACCGAACGCAAATGCCTTTATTACGCGGTACGATTGTTCTTCCGTCCCCATGAAATGCACTTCCATTTTATAAGTTTTTATTCGTGCGTCATAAATGAAGCATTATTTGAATTGTTCAGTATTTAATGCATGCAATGCAGCATGTAGGTATTTAATGGCAGAGAGCTGAGACCAATACCTATTACTTGTAAATTAATTTCTTTATCGTAACAAGCAAACTATTATATTTTGCACGCCATACAATATAATGGCAAAATGTGAAAGAAACTATAAATCTTACCTACTATCCATATTGTTCATTACTCACATTTGGCAAAATAAATAAATCTTAATCTTACTTTTCTAGGTAACCAATGACTGCATTGTGAGTGTTTGATAATACCTACAGAAACAATTCAAATTATTAATATTAAAAAAATAGTAGAGTCCAATCTGTTAAATAATAGTATGGTACAGTTAATTTGCAACGTCGCATAACGATTATTATTCAAATATTAGCATTTGCTTGAGGCTCCGCTTGATTGCGTTTTTAGGAAATTCAGCGGGTAACATGGACTTCTATGATCAGGATGAAAAGTAGTTTAAGTGCTATTTCTGAGCAAGCAGAGGGAAGATCTGATCTCTATATGATCAGGAAATTTCCATTCCATATTTTACCCAAATCAATTTAGACAAATCACTTTTATCTCACAAGCAGTACACTTATCATCTCAGTACTAAATTCACATTCGTTGCTTCTGAATTAATACCGTTTCATTGAGTTACATCAAATTATCTCGTCGGTATAGGTGAAATATGATAAGTGGGAAGATAAGTAGCACATCTCTAGTCGATTTTGCACCCGTTTAATGCGTTAAAAATCTGCTACTTCTTTGTTTTTCGATATCGGTTAAAAATTAAGTCGATGAATGTTTTTCTGTACACAAAAATAATTCTTACATGCTTGTAACACGGCAATATTAGAATAAAAAATAGGTTACAGCAAATTCAAAACCAACTTTTAAGCCAAAAACCACTCATCGCGGCCTCCAAATAAAGGTCGTGACCCTTACCGCCGGCTGTTTGCTTCACTCGCCTGCCTCGCTACAGCCTAGTGTTGACTTGCCTCGACCAAAAACTCATTGTGTCACTTCTTATCACAAAGCCGGTATGAAGTTGTCATTTCCCCGCTGCTGTGGAAATCTGCCGCGTCGTCAAAATAACCAGACTAAATTATTTTGAATCTCCACTTTTGAGTTTTTGCCGCCCTTGATTGCTCAGACAACCCGGGTTTTAATAACAAACCGCATAACTTTCTGTCTTGAGTTGTTTTATAACGTTTTAACATCTCGGTTTCATACATAAAATATGCAAATCAGTAGGTAAATATAAAAATAAATTTTATTTTTTCTAATAAAATACATAACTATTATTATAATTAGTAAATTTAAATTCATGTTAAAACAATGAAAAGAAAAGACATAAGACAACACAACTAGTTTTCTTCTCCTGAGAGGCTTAAATTTTTAAAAATCTCAGATTCTGAGATGTTTTATTTCAATCTCTTTTTGATGACCTCTTCTACTCTCTTACTCTATTTCTTTTGTTCTCTTTAAATCGAGCAGGAGTAAGAACTTATAAGTCACAACTAATTATTATATTTTTATTCACAAATTTATTCATAATCAATTTTTCATACTTTAATTTTGCTTTCCACTATAATACTACTATTTTATTGAATATTTAATTTATAGTTTGAATTACTAATAGTATTGAACTATTAAAATAATGAATATTTTAACAGTACCTATTGTGGCATATTTCGTTATGACTCCATTGTTACGTCCAATCGATTACATTACGAAATTCCGTTCTGACCAAAATAATGAAAAGTGTGGTAAAATTGTAATATAAATACATAATACGGCTTCAGGCCGTTGTGGCTGCCCGTTATTTAAACGTGATCGATATTGGGACATTTCACGGAAGTAGGCTTCAATTACTTTTTACTGGTAGACGTATACGCAGAAATTTCAATAAATTCATATAAATGTACTAAAATTTTAAAAAGAAGACTTTTAATTCGATGCAGTTTACTGACGTTTCGTATTTTTCTAAACTCTTATAAATCTGCTTTTCTGCTAACTCTTATAACTTAAAATCTAGATAAGAGACTTTCTAAACATAAATTTATGTATGTGAAATACTTGGATTAGGTATATATTTTATTTCGTTATTTAACTTACTAAAATGACATTTAGAAACGTTATTTTACTGCATCGAATTAAATGTCGGAGTACCTATAGATATGGATATTTCAATCCACGATGACGCGCCCCACTCTGACAAACTCTATGCGGATCGAATGATACATAAGCGATTTTGACAGAGCGGGGTGCGTCTTCGTGGATCGAAATATCTATTTGCATAACAGATTATGTACTAAGTACAGGTCTTTTTTAATCCAAAGATTTTTCTAGAAGAATAAAAAAGTGTATCACAATCTGTGGAATGTGATTGTATAAAATTGCTCTAAAGTGTTTCACTAATCAATATTATCCTTACCCAGGTAAAGAGCTGTACACTCCGGAAACGGATGCACACGGCGACGGCTCGAGCTCGGGCCCGCCCAAAGTGAGCTCTCGGACGAACTCCTTTGAGATCGAGAACCTCCTCAAGGTGCTTATTAAGGAACTTCACTTAAACGCTTCTTTGCTCGCTCGTTCACCCTTCACCCGCTTGACTCGGAGTCTCAACAGTCTTCTGTTACGTATCTCCTCGACAAATTAAGAGCGCTCGCTACGATACAAAACTAGACTTCGAATGATCATTTAAGCATCGAAAGAAACTTGCATCTTTTAAAAGAATAAGTAAACAACTAGAGACTTTGTCTCTACCAATAAATACATTCAAGCACCGACTTATATGTTAGCTTATACGACTTTGAGTTATGCATGAAATGGATGTAATAAATAAACTAATATTTCAACAAAGTATCTATTAAATACAATGAAATTCTATAGATTCCTTTCCTGGAATGCAACAGAATTACCACTGGATATTTCAATCCACGAAGACGCGCCCTACTCTATCAAAATCACTTATGTTTTATTATTTTCCTATGGAGTTTGACAGAGTGGGGCACGTCATCGTGAATTGAAATATCAATGCTATGATTGTAGTCAAGCGCAAGCCTATCAATAAACATAAATTGTCATAGTAACGTATCGAAGCCGCTTATACATATTACATAGCCCTGCATGCAACCGTTCGCCGCCTTCATCGTATTATAACCATGTATCACGCTACGTAGGCAATAATAGCTTTCAATCCGTGGGCATAAATAGAAGTGTGGGCGTGTGCGTGTGCGGCAGAGTGCCGAGCAGGTGACGGGCTGGTGCCGCTCGCCGGCCGACACGCGGCGCGGCAGCCCCACCGGCAGCCTCACCAGCGCCGCCGTCACGCCCTCGCGGCACCTCTCCGACGCGGACAAGCTGCGCAAAGTGCTCATGGAGCTCGTCGACACCGAGCGCGCTTATGTCAAGGTGAGCTTTTTAACTGAATTCAAAAATATGCCAATAAAAATATGCTCGGTATCGGCCAAATCTTTATTTCCATGAAAATGATAGAACCAGCTATTCAGCAACAGCGTTCCCTAAATACTATAACATAGGGTTATTCAAGGGGCGGATAAACAAATTTCTTAAGAGCAGGCAACGTATCTGCTGCAAATGTCCAGGGACGACGATGATCGCTTACTATCAGGTGACCCACTCGCTTGTTTGCTCGCGATGACTATAAAAAGGAGGAGGTTCTAGATTCGACTGAATCGAATTCGATTCGATCTTTTATGATTGTTGCCGCAAAACTAACGACCTATTTTGTTTAGTCTGGTGCTTCTGGCGTGGTCTTATTTCAATTTGTTTTAATTCTGCCAATGGCATCTACGAGAAATCTATATGAGTCTTAAATATGACCAAAACTGTCTCTAATCAAAATAAGGCATGGGTTGCATCATTAACGTTGAATCAGCCTAGCTGTTAAACGCGGAAATGCAGCCAATAATCTTGGCACCATTTCACACGAGCAAAACTTGAATAGTAATTAGAATAAGCTAGCGATATATTATTTCATTGTAACTTTTCATTAATAAAATAACCCTATTATAAAATATTCAATTGGGACTTGTACTTGACGATGACTACGAGTATCTCTTATGTTGAATAAATTTGGAAGCGCGTTTGCTTTAAAAATGCCTACTAACTTAAACAAGTGGCATGGTATAAAATATTTCAAAGTCTGAAGGGCGTTACACACCTTAGTAGTGAAAAACGTTAATGTTGCAACCATTGCCTTCTTTTTTTTGTTAGACTAGCCTACTCATCCATGCTCCTATTTCAGACGGGTAATTCAATGAGAAATCTCGTAAAATCTTTCTTGTCGCGTTATAAAAAGAACCTCCGTGCAAAGTTTAGTTTTTTTACGTCGAATTTCCAAAGATTTCAGTTCGGCAAATACTGACTCAATGTATTTGGCAGAAATTATAAATAAAAGAGTCAGTACTTTTCTTTTTATTTATATAAAAGAGTTAAGGGAGTAGCCCCCAATATACAAACTCAAACTCAAAATATCTTTATTTAACATAGGCCTAACGTACAGGCTATTGTAAAACTTCAATATGGTATTTGTCGCATATACTCTTAAATGGTGATAACTACAAGTCTACTTAAAGTTAAGTTTACGAGGGTTCGAACGCGCACTGCACTGAGAAGTATCGATGGTAGAGAGTGAACAAACGTGCGGTCAAAACAAAAGCAAAAACTTCAACAAGTGAATAGACATCAAAACAGTCAGTAGCACGATCGCACGATGATTGAGAGTCTTGTGTCTCGTCCGCACGATTGCCGCTCAGTTAGCCATGGAGTGTTGATTGAATTTCGAACAGGGAGGCGAGCATAGTCAGACATCGTTTCTTGTTGAAGCGATTTTAACCTTACCAAAATTTTTTGAGTTTTATTTTATAAGTACGTTAAGTACCAAAACTTAAAAAAAAAACATTCTATTGAAAATGTTGCCATAATCTTTTTATTTCTATGAGTACAATACATCAGACATCGTTTTGAATTCTAAGTTTACGTTCTTCAACAAATGAAAGCATGAAAGCATCTTTTGGAAACTTTTTCTAAGTTTTTATTTCAAAAATAAAACAGATTTACTTTTATTTTATTTTACAACCTATAATGAATATAGTTCACTCGAAAGGCTTTTGTTGCCTTAATATCTTCACTTCAAGTAATTTCTGTAAGCTGCTATAAGCTCGGAAAAATTCTTAGAACACGCTTTAAAAGTTCTCACGGCACTCGATGTTGAGGATGCTTGGCTTAGCGGCGTATGATAGATAAGATAATAAGATATCCAACTTGAAGGTTTCGAGTATGATGCGTTCTTAACTGGGCAACTAAGGTAAAGCTACCATAATATCTGCCCGATTTTATGGTCCATTATCAGATTGGATCTATGTCGTGTGAAATAGGTACGAGTATATCATTTGGACGGATGATTGTGTTACGCCCTAATATCTGATAAATCATAATTCGCTTTCAGATCCCTTTCCCAGATTATTGAAAGGTTTGCAGAGGCACAAAAGATGATAATATTATATCTTATTGCAATTCATTATAATTTTGCAATCGAGGATATTATTATTATAAAATGTACATAATTGTACTATTATTACATCTCATATAATATATTACAATATCTAATAGGAAATACCTAATACTCTCGTATTTGTTATGGGATACTAACTTATACAAATGGCATCAAACACTTAACTCAGCATAACAACTGGATTTATTACGAAAACATTATAACAAGTATTTTTCATCTTACGTCCTTTCTATTAACATTTGCAAAAATATCCTCTAAGAAATGCTTATACGAATACATACATGAATGTTTATCTGCTGGTGTAATAAATTGCGATTGATAGTAATATTATTATCTCTCAGGCCTCGCACACGAGGCAACTTAACTAAGTTGCGGAGGGGATCGTGAATTAAGTTTAGAAGCAATTTGCGGTAACTTATACAGCAACTTTGCTTAGTTTGCGTAGCTTCCCGCATTTTTATCCGCAAAACATGCGGCATTTGTCAATCTTAAAAGCTAATTTTGTTGACGTCTATAATCCTTAATTTATCGAGCAAATTATTCGAAGAGTTAGCGGACAAAATAAATTCGTAAATCCCAAAAGTTGGCGTGAATTTATAACTTCATAAAACCACACCTGCGCAGCTGTCCAACTGTCACGCTGATTAAAATGTTTGTTTAGAACGCGGCGAGGCCATTAACGGTGTATCTTTTGCTTTTCCGATACTTTCAGCATCTAAATAACTTACTGGAGAACTACCTGGAACCGCTCAAGAAGGAAACTTTTTTATCGAACGCCGAGATCAACGCTCTGTTTGGAAACATTCAGGAAATAGTAACTTTCCAGAGACAGTTCCTACAGAACTTGGAGGAAGCTCTCGAGGCTGAGCCCAACTTCAACCAATTCGAATTTTCAAATCAATTTAAGGTAGGTACCACACACGACATGATTCCGAGCTATACAGGGTTATATAAAAAAATACCATATCGCTTTCAGCTTTTAGATGTTAATATGTATGTATATCGAGTCAAAAAAAGTCATAGAATAAAAGTTGTGAGTTTTAATGTAAACAACTGTCGTTGTTTACATTAAAACTTACAACTTTTATACGAGATCGATTTGGTATTTTTTATATGACACTGTTTTATAAATATTATATAACTATATACACAAAAATAATTCTCTTTGCTTCTCGGACAAAGATTAATTTTTCTTTCAAGCGTAGAGGAACCTCAAATTTAAGAAGAAATTTTAATTTAAAAAAATGATTATTAATACATATAAGATGAATAATATATTTAATTTATTTATAAGATATGAAAACATGTTTACGAGAAAATTTATTTCAAGTATGCGTATGCTACATAGATATTACAGAAAGTTATAATGTAATTCGTGAGTTTCATGCAGCGCGAATACATAAGTAATGTCAAACTTCAAACGTTGAATAACAGAAGATAATAACCAAGTAACATCCGTTATCTCCACGAACATTTATAAAGCGATTCGTACAACTTTCCAGAACGTTCTCTTCGCGGTTGGGAATGCTTTCCTCTATTACGTCAACCATTTCAAATTGTACAGTTCCTTCTGCGCCAGTCATAGTAAGGCACAGAAAGTTTTACATCCAAGTGAGTTTTATCATAGTTTTATAAAAGTTTATTGAATCAAAAATTACCTATTATAATGTGAACCGCTATAAACTTGACCCTCCTGATGGTCTACGAGACGCGGGGCGTGTGATGCGATTGGCTGTAACGAAACGTCAGCGCTGCCGGCGGACAGCGACAGACTTGCTGATTGGTTGAGCGGTTCCCGCCCCGCGTCCCGCAGACCATCAGGTGGGTCAAGTTTATAGCGGTTTACCTTCAACTAACCGTTAACCGTTAACTCTTTTACAAACAGATGAAGGAAATCAAGCACTTCAAGAATTCTTGGCGGCTCGAAATCCTAAACAGCAACACTCTTCAACTTTAGAATCATACTTAATCAAACCTATTCAACGTATTCTTAAATACCCGTTACTATTACAACAATTAAGAAATTTGACTGATGTAAACTCGGAAGAACATCTACACTTAGTAGGTAAGAATAAGACTTAAAAATATAAGATTAATTTTGGTAGTAATATTTTTTAATGTGTTTATTTCCTTGATAACTCTTAAATTTTTCTTACAGAGGCTTTAAAGGGGATGGAAAAAGTTGCAGAACACATCAATGAAATGCAACGAATACATGAAGAATATGGTGCTATATTTGATCACTTGTTTAGGCAACACCAGAAGTCTTGCAAGCAACCTATCGATTTAAGTCCTGGTCAGTTTTATTCATCTATCTCTTAACAGTATGAAAATATTGCTTTCAATTAAAGGTAAAGCAGGTAAATTAACAACTTCAGAAGCAATTTCGCTAAGCAATCTATAAAAAAGTTTAGAATGTACTGTAACTTCGTATTTGTAACTTTCATCTAAAATATCTTTGAAATTTTCAGGTGATTTGTTATATTACGGAGGCGTAGAATGGTTGAATATATCAGACTTTTTAGGTAAAATAAAGAAAGGACTGGAGCTGCACGCTATGTGTTTTGTATTTAAATCAGCCGTTGTCTTCCTCTGTAAAGAAAGACTGAGACAAAAGAAAAAGTTAATGGTGAGCTACTTTTTTAATCCTTCTCAGTGGGTATTCACTTTATATTGCAATTGTTCTTAACTTATAACCGGTGTAAAATTTTAATTTTAATAATTCTATTGTGTAGCAAACCTTTTATTATTTTTTAACATTATTTTTAGTAACTTTATTGAAAAATAGAGCACTCGGAATAGATTACTTTACATGAGCTTTCATAATTTCTGTCACAGGGGGTTTCCTCGAAGAATAACTCGAACGAGGTAGAAATTATACGGTACCAAGTATTGATACCTGTGACGGAGGTGCAAGTGCGTGCGTCATCAGCAAAGGACATGGACAGCCACTTCTTATGGGAGCTCATCCACCTACGCAGTCAACTACAGCGGCGCTCCGAAAAAGTCTACGTTCTATCCAACAGGTATCCGTTAAAATACGTTTTTTTATACACTCTGCAAGTCAATACATGACTGCAATCTCACCTGATGGAAATCACGATGTAGCCGAAGAAATTACCTTTCTAAGTTGAAGGGGTACGTCAGTAGCCTGTTACAGTTGCCACATATCATCGCACCCTAATGCTAAATCGCTTGGCCATGCGTCTTTCTTTGTCGAAGAAGTTGAACCAATCTAGAAATTACAATAAAGGACTTATAAAGTGCCTTTACAATTTAAATCAAAATAAAATATGCGTTGAGACACACACGCTGCACATAAATCCTACTATGCTTAAATGTTTTTTACGTAATAATGTTTTTTTTTAATTCTAGAATTCAAAAAGCTTTAATTTTCAACATGCCAACTCTTAAACATTCTTTCTCTTCATCAATTAATTATTTGTTGAACACAACCTTTTACTTTGAGATATCTGATTCGTGTCAATGTGTAATCATTTAAGAATCTTTCATTTATTAGCACTGCGGACTTCCGGAACGCGTTCCTGAAGACTATCCGGCAAATAATCCGCGAGTCCGTACGTAACATGTCGCTGCCGAGCTCGCGTCCTGCGCCCGCGCCGCCCCGTGCTCCCGCCACGCTCGATAGACCCAAGCACCAGGTGAGGTCCTACCCTATACAAACAATAAGCAAGTTTTTTTTTTCAGGACATTACTCACATCGGAATCTAGTCCCAAAGTTAGCGATAAATTGTGACTACGTTCGGTTTTTTTTTTCAAATTCATGAACCTTAACATTTAAAACTTAAGGCCGTTTTAGAAATTTCATGATAATATGGCCGACCAAGTGTACGTTCTGCTGCGAAGCCTAACTTTGTAAAGTCGGGTCGACTGTTTTAAAACTTTTACGGCTTCAAGAGCTCCTATAAATAAACCGGGGAGCATTTAACTTTCCAAGCAGCAAGCGCCAGTGTTTTAAATTCTTGATTAATTAACGTGATAGGTATGCTCCTTTTTCACCCTTATTAATATAAGCTTAATACGGTTACAGGTGCAGGTAATGCAAGGTTCTCAAACCCTCGGCAAAACGAAAAAACCTAAAACAACAGGACAGAGACTTTCAGCTGGCAATATCGAGGTAAATATTTTGTATTGATTTTAATTAAACAAAACAAAACATGAATTAATCTGAGAAGTGGATATTAAAAACTAGATATCTTTTTCCAAAAGCGGTTATAAAACTTTTAAATAAGTATTAAAAAATTTTACAACATTGAGGATGCTGAATAAAAGAAATAAAAATTTTGAAACTTTTATCGGATAAATATCAAACTTTTAGCTTAATACATAAAATTACGGTATACTTTTTTATAAAAACTAAAAGAAACATCAAAACTTTCACAATAAAGACATTAAAAAAATTGTAAGATCTATACATAAGTAATTTATTTTTTTAGGTTGGCGATTTATCACGAGAAAACTCACAAGATGCTGATGAACCTCCTCAAGTGTCCGAATTATCATCTGACGAAACCACGTTCAGACAACGAAGCAAGACCTTCGGTGATACAGGTACCCGTTGTTTTCAATAAATATGCCCGTTTCCAAATTATGACATTTGGTATTGAAATCGTCTTCTTTTGTCTACTAACACCTACTAACACTTTTAACACCAATCAAATATTTAAAAGGTTTATTTTATCTAATACCTAAAATTTTTGTGTCATAGTGTGTGAAGTAACAAAACTCCTCCGGTTTGACCGATTTATATGATTCTTGAGACGATTTATATGATTTATATGATTCTTCTTCTTCTCTCATATATAAAATTCGCGTGTCACAGTTTTTGTAACCATTCCTCCGAAACGGTTTGACCGATTATTATGAAATTTTGTTCTACATTCGGTAGGTCTGAGAATAGTTCGTAAGCTATTTTTCATACCCCTAAATGGCAAAACGTTTGGAGAGCTTTTATATAATCTCTTTCACTGTTGTGACAGAGAGCGGCGCCAAGCGGACGCTGCCGCCGCCGCCGCCGCCGACCACCGACACGGACAAGTCGGAGGGCGGCTCCAAGTCGGAGGGCGAGGATGAGCTGCCGCAGCCGCCCGCCAAGCGAGGGTTAGGCCGAACTCCCAACCACCTCACCCTCAGGTACCCACATATGTATGGGCGAACCGACCGCGCCGCTCCGACCTACACCGCACTTCCAACATTGGGACTAACACACCTACTTTCATACTAACTCCAAATTTCACTCTCAAACGTAGGCTCGCTTGTTTCTCATACATATGTCGCCACTCCTAGATAAAAACTCCCTTTAATTATTATTTACTTTTAATTGCTGTAGATTTTTTATTAAGTTAATACTTTTAATTTACCAAATTCATTCCTTCCGTAGCGATATATTTACACAATTAAATTGTAATCGTCGTATGCTTCTCCAGCACAACTTCGACTCTGAGCGCCGGGAGCACCGGGAGCCAGGCTCGACTCATTCAGTCTTCGCATCAACCCACCCAATATCAACCGACCATGGTCAAGGAACTAGGTAAGCAAGGATCGCAGTCGCTCAAATCATCGCCGGAGAGGAGGAGTTCTTCTGCTTCAGAAAAAAAAATTAAAATCATCCGCTCGGGCAGCGGCAGTAGCATCAACAGAGACAGGTCCCCGAACAGAGCCGTCGAGCACATCTCACCCGACAGAGAACGCGTCACGAAAGTTATCATTTGCAAGTCCCCGAACAAATCTAGTTTGAAGCAGAGTAAAACTCTGCACAGATCACCAAAGGGGAGTTTCGATCAGTCCAAATCCCCGCGGGGCTCCATCGACAAGTCTCGATCGCCTCAACAGAGCTTCGACGGCTCGAGATCTCCTCGCGGAAGTATTATGAAATCGCGGGAAAGTAGCGTCGACCGAGCCAAGTCGCCGAAACCTGCGCCGAAAAAAGGCATAATGCGAACACCGCAAGCGAGTTTCGATAGATCTCCATGCAAATCCCCGAATACGAGTCGGCGTTCGTCCAAATCGAGCGGCGAGAAATTAGCCAAACTCGGTACTAATTCTTTAGATAGAATGTCTCACTACTCGCAACTGGCCAAAGTGGAAGATAAGGCTATGAAAATGGGCATCGTGGTCTCAAAGTCCACCGAGTCAATCGCTAAAACTATCGAGCACCCCACCTGCGTCGAATGCTACCTCTCGGGGAAGAGGCAGAGCAAACCATCTTAGCATAAGGGGAAGGGCAAGCAGCCCAAAGCTCGCAGGAAGTCTCCGGCGCCTCAGTCTATTCTGACGTCATCCGACCGCAGCAGCGTTGAGACTCTAGACGACTCCAGCCTCGAGCGCGGACATTGCCCTTCCTCTCGACATTACCAAAAGAGTGACTTCGATCAAATACACGTTTAATTTGATTAGACCTTTAAATGAACACCTACGTTGTACCTTACATAGAATATTTAATTTTAAATGGTGACTTGATGGATGAGAAAATTGAAATGAGTTGTTGCGATACTGCCGCTGCAGAGGCGTGCTCGAATTACTATTAAAAGGAATTGATTAGAGAAAGAGTAAAGAGAAATATTTTAAGTCGTTAGATAGTTCATTTAAATGTTTTCCTATAACTTTGTTTTAGTGTGTTTATTATTAATTCACTGAATATTAAGTAGACGACACCAATTAATTTAATAGTAGAGATACACGACTGAAAGATAAGCTTGAAATAACTGGCATGGTTCAAATTACGTATACGTAATTATTACTATATTACTCAAACTCAGAACCCTCGACCTTCTATACCCTAATAAGGGACTATATTAAAATACACAGTATTAGTATTATATGATATCTAGATACGTAATACTATATTATCCAATATATGGAACTTAATATAACGAGCACTCTTAAAATATATGTAGTCTTCAAATACCTAAACATAACGTTTAAATGGCTGTGGAATCGAACAAAAGATAATCCTTAATCACTATGTCACATAGTTTCTATCGTTATGATCATTTACTTAACTTCCAATAATTAATTCAAAAGTTTAAGTTTAAATAAGTAACCTTATAATTAAATTGCCACGGATTTGTACCATTGTCTTCCATTTCAAAATATGACCTGTATAAAAAGATGTTACTTATTTTTGATCATTTATTCTGTGCCTGCTCAAGTTAGATTTAAGTTAACTATTCAACTTAATAATTAATTAATTGTTATCAAATTAAATAGACCTCGTTTCTCATACTGATAGTATGTATTTTCGTTCATGTTTTTATCGTCGAAAACAATAATTTTACTAATGTGGCGCTAATTTACCATTTTAATAATACTATTATTCAATACGTGAATTATAAATTAATCATTAATATATGTGCATGCTCTATATTACAAATATATATCATACTTATACCTTATACAATTTAATAATATTATGATACGATATCCATTTAATTATTAACCTACAAAAGTAATATAAAATAAACTATTGAAAAATCTACCTACTTATTAAAAAAGTAGATGAAAAAAAATATAACATATATGTTGTAATAGTTTACTACTTAGTAATTAGTCATGAATTCTATCCCACGAGTGACATTTAGATGTTGCACTCTTAAAACTATCGGAATACTAGTGTGGTGAAACATAAAATATTCAAGGAAGCACATACGTACTGGTGCACCCTAGTCTAATAACAAATAAAATATTTAACCGTAAAAATAAAATAAACATACTATTAAGCTAGAGCATTACATTATAATATTAATTACAATATCAACACCGCCGAAGCTTGAATGTTCGATGACAATGTTGACCTCCGAAATAACTAACAAGCTGCTAAAGGGCACAGCGTCAAATATGCTTTTTCTGAATTATTATTTTTATATCACAGGCCCGTTTTACGATACGAATGTCTAGTGGAATGTAATTGCAACGCCATCACTGAGAATGAGTTCCTTCAAAACACGTAAAACTTACGTCGCCGTCAGTCACATTATGCCTTACTTTTTTCTGTATAAATTGGTTTACACCAAAAAAAAAATTAAGCAAACTTTTACACTAGTATAGAGTTCGAAGTTGCAATTCCAATCCACAAGCGACGACCTATGCAGAAAGTCGGACGGGGCGATCGACAACATTCATCAAACATTCAACTCTTTTTCTGGAGCCGCGGTACCCTGGCGATTAGTGCGAATGAGTTTCTAAATTCCTCGTATTCTCGGAGACGGAGAGCGAAGTGTGTAAAAGAGTTCGGTGTTTGGTGTGTTGTAGGGTCGCCCGTGTGGAAACCGCGCGACGTGTTGAGCGAGGCGGGCGCGAGCGCGGCGCCCTCCGCGCCCACCACGCTACCGCGCAGCCAGCGCCCCGCGCCGCGCGCACCGCACCTCTCCGCGAGCCGCAAGTCGCTGGCGCCCGACCACCGCCACTAGCCGCCGACCACCACCGACCACCCGCCCCAACCGCCCCACCCGCCCCGCTCTGCGCCACTCTACCCCTTGACCCCTCTCTTCCAAATGACCGTCTAAAATTGTTTCCTCAACACTCAGAATACAGATTCGTATTCTGAGCCTCAACATTAACTCGTTTACCCCGGTGTCATACACAGGGTTACATAAAAAATACCAAATCGCTCTCGGCCTGTAGTTGTTTACATTAACACTTACAAATTTTGTTCTACGACTTTTCAAAATTCAGTATTAATTTATTTCATACAAAAAAATGTTATTTCTGAAAAGTGACATTGCACTGTTGCGGTTTCGCGCTGCGAGTTCGCGCGACACTTGCCGATGTTACATTAGAGTAGGAACAAGAAGGTAGAGTTTCTCTGTACAATATTGAATATTTGATATTTCTCAAAATATCGAGTAAAAAAAGTCGTAGAACAAAAGTTGTTAGTTTTAATGTAAACAAATACAGGCCGAGAGCGATTTGATATTTTTATATAACCCTGTATATATGAATTTTGCGATTTCTTTTACCGCTTCTTCAAAGCCGACTTCCGTTTTATTAGGCTTTCAATACTTAATTTAAAAAGTAATCATCACTATCGTCTCGAACAAGTACTGCAAAATGCAAAATTCGTTGAAACTAACCTAGTATTCAACTATTTGTACTCATTGGTACTTGTAATAATACAACTTTCTAAAATACTTTCTTTCTGCATGATTCGACAATCGTATCAGCCTTCAAACGGAAAGAGTTTCGTGTGAAAGCTAACACGCTTCTGTGATCAGTTGCAGTTTGTGTGCATAACAGCGACTAGTCACAGAAAGTCCTCGCCCTAAATCTTTCTACGACATGATCCCACCTAATTTTGCTGTAACTTCTATATTATCATCGTAGGTACCTCTACTTTCTGTGAGGGGTTATTGTATTGAAATGAACCGTTATGATATACGCTACATTATATTTATGCTCTGTAGTTTCAATTATTTTCGTAGTCGAATACGTGTAATGGATTTGAAGTTAATCGTTTTAAGTTTGCACAATTTAACACTTCACTCCTCGAGTATATAGTATGTGTACCCAATTTTGTTTTCAGTTTTATTTACAGTAAGAAGTCCAGATGGCATAATAAAATAAACGCACTATACTTTATAGCTTGCAATTTAATCAAATAATTAAGAGTATTTAAATATTGTTGAAAAATATAAAAATTTTAAATGTGAAACTAACCCATGAAATAACATTTTTAATAGAAAGGAGGTATTAGGTACTCGTATCACATTGTACCATTTCGATTGTATTGATAAATAGCAAACGGAAGGAAGAAAGGTGTAAAAATGATTTTGTGATGAGACGTACCTATTTAGATTCAGTGCAAATGAAATACCGACTAATTGTTTTATCATTGTTGCTGCAATCGACATGTTTAGGAAACTCGACATAGGTATTTAACATAAAATTTTATGTACATCAAAATACTTAATTATATTTAAACTGAACACCGGTAGTTTCATAATGGTCTGGTCAAGCTCAACGTTTTATTTTTCTAGGGGTTTTATCAAGATGTATTTTTGCGCTCAAATGTTTTTCAGTAATGAATAATTTATTTATATTTGGATCCAAAAATGAAGACTGCGTGCGGCTCGTCTGTGGTATAGAAATGTTTGAACACGCGATTGACAAAATATGGTCTTCGGTCACCCTGGTGAAATGGGTGGCCGTTTCCAATACGGACTTTAATAGAACTTATGAGTAACCCCGTAATACTTTGAGACACTGAATTGGCATTTGCCTAGTTACACCTCGGGTTAAAGTACATCCGAATATCACGACTTAACCTTAATTTGATAGTCATTAAGTTTATTTTAGTCATACTAGATCTAAAGAGAAATAAATCATTTATGTAAGTCAAATCACATAACAAATGACAATATCAATAGAAAACCGTTTTGAAGATAAACTGACTTTTTTACCATTCTAAAGTGCTTTAATTTTGTTTTTGTTTTGTGCCGCATTCGTATTTAAATTGTACGAATACGAGCGCATGTAATCTGACCTTCTATAGATTTAACCTTTTCGTATTATCAAGAGTGGAGAGAGCTTTAAAACAATCATAATTTTTTTTGTATTTAAAAGCAAAACTTTTGTTCCATGATAAGAAGTGTTGATTTTACAAGATTAGGTAAAGTATAAAACCTACAAAGTGGTTAAATATAAATCAGACTATAGTGACCTGGAAAAAAATCACTGAAAAACCTATAGAATGTCAGAATTATTGTTGTCAAATTTATTGTTTCTGGTTTTATTTATTTGAGAAATTAAACGAAAACAAAGCTGTAAAATTTTAAACCGAAATATCAAAAATATTATGTATACTTATATGATATATTTTAATTTAAATTATTTCCATTGCAAATGTTAACATAATAAATATATGACACATATGGTTCCTTTCATTTAAATACATTTGCCAAAAACGATGACTTAATAAATATTCTATGATAATATGGTATCCTGTGCCAAATTGGGTATTCGTTACCTACTTGTGCTTCTTAATACTCACTGTTAACATAGTACTGAATAAAATATATCGTGAAAGTAGTTAGCTGTAATCTACATGTTTGCGTTTCTTTTCGTCACATTGGCAACGCAATCAATTAGGTCCGGCGTCCATTAGGAGGGAATTGTTGTTGTATTTCGCACGTACAGGTAGCCCGATTAAACATTAATTATATTTACATATAATAAGCACTAGATTACGCTTGAGACACATCATAATCATACTGAAGTTATAAAATTATTGTACGTAGATGTAGCGTAGCGGCGACTGCGTAGTACAGTGCAGTGCTACGCAGATGCTACGGGCAAGATGCTACGACGTAGCACTTTTGCTGTAATACGTACATAATATTTATTCTTTTTTTGTTATAATTAGTACCAATTGGTTTAACCATGCATCATGGTTACTTAAATAGTAAAAAAAAATCGTCATACTTTTTTAATATTTGTTGAGGTTGAACAAATCGCTCTGTCATACTTTGATGTCACGAACTAACAATCAAAATTAATATGTATCATCTATAAGGCACAATGGACAAAACCTTGAATGGGTGCTGGGCCTAAAATACCCTATAGTTGAAAATGCACTTTACTATGTGGAAAAATACACTAGGTAGTTTTGATATAATAATTTCCCTTCGTGATCAAATTCGAAATTTCTATCATAGGTTAGGCGAATTATATAACATATATACATAACTCGGTTTGTTTTATTTAACGATTGAGAAATAGAGAAATAGTTGTTTTGTTATTGTAGGGATATTAAATTGTCAAGCTGTTATTTGAAATCATGGTTGTATTGTAAACTGAACAGCGTGTACGAGACGTGTTTATTTTGAGTTCTTTCTAATTTTGGTAAAATAATGAATTTTGCAATAAGTAGATTGTTACTGTATGTTTTAGTATGATATTACAATATTTTAAAAATCTATTATATTTTTAATTTACCTACGCCAGGTTTTATTCATATTTGATTAGATTTTAATATTTTTATGGATAATTTCGTATTTTGTGTGTATAAACTATAAGTTGAGACATATCACCGACTTCAAAATCGCATGTTCAGTTTACAAGTCTTATTGTGATTTTAATAATATACACTCATTTTGAAATTTATTGTATATTATGTATCAATACTGTGTAGATATTGTAATTATTTATTACTATTATTACCACACATAAATACATATTGCAATTATATTTCAAATTTTAAGTATCAGTTCCAAAATTGTTTTGTGATTAATTAAAATAAAACCTGTTTATTAATATACATATGTTAAAATATTCGAATTTAATAATTACGAACTTATACAATCAATTTATAGATATTGTTATACTAAGAAATATAATTAATAAAATGAATAAACAAATATGAGTGAATAATGAAATGAAGAATGAGCTCATTAACTGCGATTGTATTACATACTTCAGTGAAAGTAATGTAGGAAAATGAATGAATATTTAGAAAGACTTATTGAAGTAAAATACGATATGTAACTAATGTTATAAGTATTGTACTTTTATAATTTGAACTTTACTTGTTTAACGCTAAATTCATTTGTAATAATTATTTTCTTTAACAATGTGTTAGAAAAACTACTTAAAAGATGGTAAATGTAACGTATTTTTAAAAAATTGCGTTAATGTAACATCTTTTTACTGAACAGCTAAATTAACTTATAGTATTTATGGTTTTTCTTCGTTTAAACAGGATCTTGATTTGTTAAATTTAATAACTTAAATGTGATTTTTTTTATTAAAATGCCTAAATTAAAAGTGCCTTTACGCTATTACGCTTGGTGCATTGAAGTTTGTTCAGTTAATTTACACAAACAAGTACAAATACATATGCATCTTTTCAGTAGTTTCTCGAAAGTTTATTTTCTTTGTTACTTTAAATGTTTTCAGATATCTAGGGATTCCGCAATAAGAACCTTATTCGTGTATTTATAAACACCATTATTTGTGACACATGTGGAAATTACTTTTTATTGCTTACGAATAAATATAAAATGTATTTGTGTACATCTTTTATTATGCCTCCTTATGCCCTATTTATTATTCATTATCTGGGTGCACAGTTTGCTCGGTATTTTTTTATTGGTAAATACGACATTTCCTAAAAATGAATCCTATCTAGATCGATTTATAATCCCAGTTACCCCTGTATACTAAATTTCATAAAAATCGTTACAGCCGTTTCCGAGATTCAGATTATATATGTACAGGAATTGCTCCTTTGAAGGTATAAGACAAGAATTGCGTTTTTAAAGGTATTAGATAAGATAAATAATTTTAAGTTGATACGTAACAACAAAAAAGAATTCAATTCCGACGGAGAAGATCCGAGGAAAGGATCGCCTCTATAGATGTTTGGTTATGATTATGTGCAAAAACGTATAACCTTTCTGGATCCCAGGAATGAGTCAGTCAGTACTTCTCATTTTATTTTATAATGGGTATATTTTTACCAGCTGGCAAAAAAGATATCATATCAATATATCGCAGGTATGGAAATTTGGATTATTTGGATAACCCAAATAAAATAACGCACTACTCAGATACTATTTCATGAAAGTGAATATGGAACTTTTACTTTGATTGTCATATCTTTAGTGCATACCAGGAGTACGTTTATTTTTTTGTGTAAGAGCCTTCACATTAGGAAACATGAAGAAAAGGTATCAAAATCAAAATAAATGACACGAGTTCGGTAAAATGAGTTTATTTTAATTGTACATCGACGCCCGTAAATCAAACAAGTTAGTGAATTTGGAATTAAATTCTTACAATTTGCTACTAAAACAGTTTCTCTAAATTGATATGAAAGAACATTTGGAACATAATTAAATATTTACAATAAATATATCACTTAGGGAGAGGCTAGTAAACATTCACTTTGATAAACAAACTGGCTTGAATCGTAATTTCTGTAGGTCACAACTTAAAAAACAAATACATCAATATACTAATTCCATTCGTTTATTCTCTCTTTGACACATGAAATCACATAAAACAGATATAGCAATAGCGAGGGACCAGAGAGAGATAGAGGTAAAGTAGTCTCTTTCTGGTTCCTTGCTATTGCTATATTTGTTTCATTTATCAAAGAGCAAATAAGCGAATGGAAATAGTATATAATAAAACTTTGACAAAAGCCAAGAAAGGATCCTCTTTAACAAGTACAGGTGTTATGATAATTACGCAGACATATTATCTGCACAGTATTCACAAACTACATATTTTAAATAATACTAAATATTAATAATTATTCCCTTATAAACTTGCTACAATTTCAAAATACTCGTGGTAAAATTATACTGAACGAATTATTAATCAATAAAGTCTTATGTTAATTTTCACAAATTTTCCCGTATTTAAAAGATAACTTATTTTTGGGTTGCTATAGGTAAACCGCTATAAACTTAACCTCCCTGATGGTCTGCGGGCGGAAGCGCTCAACCAATCAGCTAGTCTGTCACTGTCCGCTGACAGCGCTGCCGTATCATTAAAGCCAATCGCATCACCCGGCCCGCGTGCCGCAGACCATCAGGAGGGTCAAGTTTATAGCGGTTTACTTATAACGATAAAAAATATCGATACCTACAACCAATGTCTAATTGTTTTGTACTGTTGCTTAAACTTTTTTCTTTCTAAATAGTCTTATTTCGACTGTCACAAATACATACGACGAGCACAAACAGTTACTAAAACTAAAGTGTCGTACTTATCCTTATACCTTTCAATTCATGTTGATACATAGGATGCGTTTTAAGATGGGTTAGGATGAGTTTACCTGTGTAACTAAAAACTGATGCCACAGCGGATAGGACTATCTTATCTTCAGAAAAGGATAAACTTAACGGCATAGACGGCGTATTTAAGTGATTTTTAGTAACATGCACTTTAAAAACTATATAAACAATTAATTTCAAATTTAAACGTCATGTATATTGGGTATTTAATCTTAAATCGCCGTGAAGCAGCAGCAGTTTTTAAAGCAGCTGATTAGAAAAATAAAACTCCGCCATGTTCCTGAAATATGGAACTAATTTAGAGGTACACAATGTCACTTTTAGGAAGGAATTTTTATGCAAATGTAGGTATGCAAAGGCACTCCCAAAGCAGGTGTTTTGGTTTGCTGTTCAAGCTTTATGTACCAAGTATCGAGTTTGTCAAAAATAATTTTATTCTTATTATAAGTGGACTGGCCTCATTTTAAAACACATTCTACGTAAATAACAGCCGTATGTAAATGCCGTAAATAAAGCATAACGTTAACCCTGCGATAAAGGTTTGTAAGTTTTGTACCTTATAAACGAAAAGAGATCTTTAATACTTTTTCCTTGCTCAGTTGCAACTAAATGTTTGCAGTTATTACTCATTTACGACATAACCTGTACTTTTGGAATATTTTATTCTAACTCTGGTGGTAGACAAAACTGTAGGATAGTCAAACGGGAAGCTCTATATAATGTGAAATGCTTAATTAGAAATTACATCTGTACAGCTACAGTATAAATTATAAACTCCTAACTTAAATAAATAACAATAGGTCTATCTAAGGAGATGTATATCGTATATACGAGTACATTATATAGTATGTGGCACAGACTACATTTAAAAATAATTTTACTTAAATGAAATATATTGAAATCTGCATAAACCAAGATGTTGGAATTTAATAATAATATACATGACATGTAATTAATAGTAAATATAATATGTATTTTATAGTAAATTATGTCTTTGTGGAAGGAATCAACTACCATTTAAAGTATATGTGCCTGTAGAAAGAATATATCGTAAAAAAAGATCAATTTAAACGGGCCAACACGCAATATGTTGCAAAGTTTTTGCACAAGCTATGACATGGAAATAATAGTACAATGGTTGAAGCAGTTAATGAATAGATAGTACCTACGGTTGACGGAATTAATAGATCCTGATTATTCATTATAAAACAATAATTATTACCTTGTTTAATTTTAGAAGTCAGTAGATCAAGTAAAGCTAAAATACTAACTTAAAACTTTCTTAGGAACCATGGAACCTTTTTTGTGAAAACGAAAACCGTTTCGATAATAATTTTTCAAAATAACTCCTATTACCAACTTATCTGTTAGGATATTTTCTCTTTATATAAAATGTTTCTTGCATGAAACTAAATCAATCAGCAATAAATAATTCTTGATAAATTTTATTTTTAATAATATGCCAATTTTTTCACAAATTGGGTTTCATGACTCATAATAAAGTTTCCCTGTATCTCCTATGATTTTAAACTTTTCCTTATCTAATTGTCCCAGTTATAAAAACAGGCGAAAGTGTTTCTGTTCCTTGGTGTGCTCGCTTTTTGGTTGTTTTTTTAATGATGCAGCAACATGAAGTGTAATAGTGACTACTCTATAATAAATGCGAAAAACAAAAGAAAATCACATTCTTGCTCTTACAATCTGTGGCACACAATAAGTTCGAGCAAATCGCCGAATCGTTCCTGTTATTTACAGATTAGCAAGAATAAGCTACTTTGTAAATAATACACAAATTGTGAGATGAATATTGATTCAACATTAATAAAATCGACTTAGTATTATAGTCTAGGCAACTACTTTACAGATTGGAAACATAAATATCTAGATGTTATTAACATAACAATTCTACTGATCGAATCAATAAATGTAAATAATAGTTAATATAAAACAAGTTGAAGATTAATCTCATAACTCTATAAATACCTATACACACAAACGAAACTCATTTTAATAACAAATTACTTTGCATATATCTATTGTATTTAAAGTTAGCGCACACGTTGACTAAGTTTATAATATTTTAAATATATTACGCACGCTATTACAATATGTATAATGTTTAATAACTTTAAATAAGTTTATTATCACATCTACTCATTAATGAAATTCTCGGTTTAAAAGAGGTTTCATTATGCTATTAACTATATGGTGTTTCATCAAATTAGACTAGAATAAAATTCTTCCACCTAATTTCATATCATAATAATTACATAAGGCACTCCATTAATTTTGCTGATTTGTCGAAAGAGGTTTAGATACAGACACACATTGACATCTTTCTTAATAACGAAGACCAATGGAAGTTTATGTTTTTTTATTATTTCTAATGATTTTGATAAATCTGAGGATATAAATATAGTGACAAACAAAATAGGGAGCAGCAGTTCATTTCGCAAGGATCATGTACAATAAGTCGGTTTCGGTCTGGTTCAAAGTAATTAAATATACCTATTTCTTGTATCGTTAGTAGAATTCTTATTTAGGTACGAGATACATACCTACCTAAATAGTATTATTAATAGTACCTAAATAAGTATTTATTTTTAGATCGAACAATGCTTAAGGCGAAATGGTATCAGGCTAGCTGGCAAGATGCACGGCCCAAAAAGGAAGGCTCTCGTTCAGTTCTAAATTTGGCAAGCTAATTATTAAAAATGGTTAAAATTACATAGTTTATACAATTGAAAACTTACTGCAAATAAATACTCAGATAACCAATTTAACACGTGGACATATTATAAATAAATTAGCTGTCATTACTGTCAAATTTATTGTATTTTGGTTCTGTGGTTTAACTTTAAAAAATAAGGAAAAAAGTTTTTAAAATCAGAACAGTAACTTTGCCAGTAGTCAATAGTATGGCGACCCATTTCGCCATAATTGGTACTGAATTTTTATTATCTGGGGGCACGGCAGTGCTCCGCCAAGTCGAGCGCGAAGCAAACACTGCCGTACCACCCTTTGCTGGAATTTATAATTACCCGACGAGACCGTTGATGAAAACACTGCTGATATCTAAAGTACTTAAACTCACTGCGTTTTAATTATTCGCAGTGAAAAATTTGCCTAAACAATACTTAAATAAAATAATATAACTTCTAAGAAAACACAAGACCGTTGACTTTATCACAGATATAAAAAAATAAAATAATACTACTTAACTGGACGATGTATTTTGCAATAATAATTCTATATTAATAATCATCAAAGCTCGCTTTGAAACTAATGAGAGGTCCAATTTTGATAAATCAAGAGCCCCCGTAAATTGCTCCAAACCGACCCATTAAATGAAGTGAAATACCAAGAAGATTGAAATTGTTATTTTGTTATGCAAAACCACAATAGATATTTATTTCGAATTCATTGGACCCTAGCAATTTTCTCAAAAAAGCTGTCTTATGTATAGGTAATCTCTTCAAAAATTTAACTACCTAAATATTATACTTACATGATTTACTACTTATTTATTAATAATTTTCAAAGGTTATTATGAATTCGCGCGGCGTCTTTAAAGCCCCACTGAAGTCTAAAAAGGCTATCTGTACCTTATACATTTTGAATTTTTAAAGAAAAGTTTTTGAAGGTCTAATTTTTCATAATACCTAATGAATATTGTTAACTTGGTAACATATTATTACATGTTAAAGAAAATAAGTGTACTAGTGGCGTATTATGTTTTATTTGTTAATTTACCATACGATTATTCAGATGTGAAATATTATTTAGAAGTAGGTATACAGCACCTTAGATTGACTGTGCGTCATGATGGCGTCATGAGAGGTATTACCAAGGACTATTCACAAATTAAAAGGTACATCTAGACTCTTTGTCGTAAATGTATTCAATGGTAGGTATGGATATATCCAATAACGAAATACACTAGATGTCTACTTATTATTCAAACTATTTTTAATTTATTACTAGTGAATAGTTCTTATTTTATTACAATCAGGTATTGGTAAAATTTATCTTTAAGTAACTTAGAAATCGCCGTAAAGTCTTGGTTAAGTTACACTTATGAACTTTTCGAATATGTTGTTATTATTTGTATTATTACTGACGGCAGACCTGCATACAATGTTATTATTATTTTCAACTAGGGTTCCTAAAATTTCGTTAAACTCCCTGACTGAACTGTTTCGTTTCGTTGAGCTTTATTGCGCATAGGTCGTGTACGCTACAGGGTCTTGTATATTTGTCTAAACTTTGGTCCCTAAAATTGCTATTGTATTGTAATTATGATATCAATATCCGTAGCGATGCGGGTCGGGGCGGAGGACGCCGCGCGAGGCGGCCGGGCTCTTCCAATAAAGGCACATTGAATCTTGATTCATTTTTATCTAATCGCCGTACCCTACTATATTCCCTCATCCCCCACTAACGGATAATCTTCTTATCTCTTAAGGTCTCTCTAAAACTAGTCAAAGGGAATAACTATGTTCTTCTATAATATAATATTATATTTAATGTATATGAATTAAAAGTCACCCCACTATTTCATTTGACTTCGTACACATTAAAAAATTTGGTATCACATCCTAGTTTATAATGCCGGGGTAACTCCGAGCTACTTCATTTTGGCAACGTGGTGGTGGAACTAATAAAATTATTATCTAATTACCTATAAGGCGAAACCGCCCGGAACTAGCGCTAGAGTGATGACGTCCTCAAAAGTTGTCTTCGCATTTTATCTCCCGGGATGGCTGCGAGGTCCATTGCAGTTCGGGCGGGCCGTCCCAGTCGGGGAACGCCTCGTACGAGAAGCTCTCCGCCGAGTCCTCTGCATCGTGCGCGACCTCGGCTCGGCTGAATGCCTCGGCAAACTTACCGATCTCGGTCGAGCCGAACGCTTGCTGGAAGGCGGGGAGCGGAACGACCGGCGGTCGCTTCTCTTCCGGAGGAGAGCGCCGCTGCTCCTTGATTACGTGCTCGCGAACCGATCGAGCCGCTTCCGATTGAGGGACGACTCTTCCAGATAGGTCTTGCATACTATTTTGTTTCACCCCATTTTCTCCGTTGTACTGTGAATCTTCGTATACAGGGTAAGGTGTAGATCGTCCATCCTGACCACAGACGAAATTCGGAGGAGGAAGATTCGAGTTCTGAAACACAAAACATGCTATTTTTAGTTGGGCAACATAATAACTTCAACTAACACAATATCATATCATCGTATTTTCAGGTACAACATTCGAGATTTGATAATAACTGAAAAATTGTAAGGCTAAGATTTGCGAGCATATTAATTAGTTGCATTATTATGTACTAATACAATACATTTAACGATGAGATAAAACATCAATGCATGTACTTTGTTTAATCATTTGTTATATTGTTATTGAGCTACTTACTTTCACTAAACGGCAATCAGAAGCGTATCTTATAGGCTCTCGAGAGCACATGTTTCGAGAAGCCCAGGGGCCGCTCACGGCACTTGTTCCACCCCAGCCTCCACTTCCTAAAGTTGCCATCTGGAAAAATATGTTTCATCTCAAAAAAATGTACCTACGCAGACTAAATAAGATGAAAATGAGCTATACCATAATGGTCAAAAATTGTGAAAATACATAAAATGTACTAAAATTAATTTTTGTCTTAAACCAACTGTCTTTTTTTACCCAACTTCAGAAAACAAAGGAAGGTTCTAAATTAAATTCGGCGCATACATATTGTTATAATATAACATCGCAAGAGCGTTTGATCTATATTTAAAGTACTACATGTACCTTTACCTGCTGGTACTGTAGTATTTTTAAATCCTATACCTTTAAACGAGCAATTCTTGTATATATATATATATATATATTTCTATATAGTCTGAATCTCGGAAACGGCTCGAACGATTTTCATGAAAATTTAGTATACAGGGGGTTTTGGGGGCGATAAATCGATATAGCTAGGATTCACTTTTAGAAAATGTCGAATTTACCAAAAAAAATATAAACCCTGCTGCCATCTATTGGCAACCGAGCAAAGCTCGGTCACCCAGATATTATGTAATAATATTTTATAACATTACCTGATAAGATGGCCATATCTGTGGCTCGCAGTACGCAGGGCCACGTCCATTTAGTCCACATTCTAATGGTGGCTGTGAATAATAATGTTATTGTTTTTAATAAAATACTACATAAACACAATAGATATTTGATTTGGATCATTTGAACATATAATGTAATTCGATGCAAGTAGGTATCTACTTGAAATACCGTAATACGCTAAAAGACAACTCTACCACTCAATATGACTCAGCACTGTGACTGATATGACTAATTCCGACGATTTGTCTGTAAAAGTCTTTGGCGAGATCATATTATTTTGTCTGTTGATTTGCATTTATTAATATATACCTAATAAACAAAATAAATAAAATTTAATGCAAAGTTTAAACTTGGTTTAATGGCTATTATAGATTTAGAATAGCTGACCCGGCAAAAGTTGTTTTGCCATTAGGGATATATAAAGAAATAGCTTACGACCGACTCAGACCTACCAAACACACTGAAAATTTCATAAGAATTGGTCGAGCCTTTTAAAAAAATTTGGCACGAGAATTTTTTATATTAGAGAGATAAGTACTTAAGTATGTTATAAAAACTTTGAGGAACGTCGGTTATTTTGTAACTGGATGTGTGACTTCATGCGCTTGCTTACGCTTGTTAGGAAAAAGGCTTCGTTTGTATCGATTCTGGGTTGAAGGGAACTGACGACTGCAAACACGCAATCGATAACGTAAACTTAGCACACTCTAACCAGCGGGACTGATAACGTTAAAAATCGGGGAAAGGCTAAGTCGTGGACACAGTCATGTATTGTTTTTAAAGCTTCCTTGAAATATAATGAATATGAATGAAAGAGCCTTTTTCCCAAAAAACATAGGTATACTATTTAATAATTGCTACTTTCTATCCATTATTTTTATGGAATGACAATAAAGTGGAAATGATAAGGAAAGAATCTATACAACTTTATCGAAATTGAACCAGTAATCAAATTCTTATTGAAGTTTTGAAAATAGAAGGAATAATTCAAAAAATGTATGGCAAGGGGAGCTCTCAGTCTCTTTTGAAATTCTTTAGGCAAGAACCGTGTAATCGATAAACATAAACTTTTAACATAATAATAAGCAATGTCAAAGATTGCTTCGTTACAGTTGCTTGAATCGTACTTTTACGATTTATTTACCGGCTAGCAACACTTCTTAAGCCCATAACTTCTACATCATAAAGTAGCTGTTTATTTCTACCAATTGCTACTACGTTTGTTCAGTTTTTGTTCGACGTTTCAAGAAATTTCACTTTTTTTGAATTCCGTACCTCAAAGAAAGTTTGTCACAACCCTTTATTTCAGTAACTATACAAGCTATTAACATGAAATTTGAACAAGTTGTAGGTGATAGTGGGCCAACGTTAATGCAATAAAAAAAATTAAAATCGTTTTTATTTTAATTTCATAAGGGTTAACCCCTTATGAAATTAAAATAAAAGCCGGGGTGTCAAATTTCAAAATGAGATAACTATAACGTGTAAGGTATCATTTCAAAGGGTTTTCCTGGGGCACTCTTAAAATTATTTTTATTTATTTGTATGCGTTATAATTTTTGACTTATTGCGCTAAATATCGAAAAAAATACCGCCCCTCCCCTTGTCCCCGACGTTTAGTTTTTTTAAAAAATATTCTATTATTATACTTCTCTATCTGCTTTACATTTTTTGGTGTTAACATTTAACCTCAAAAAACAAAGTTAACTTTGCTGTTCGATAAGAAAAGTGACCGTACGAATGAGGGTTAGTATAACCTATAAAAAATCGTTGCATGGGAGCGAAATATTTATTTGTTTTATTTTGATTTTTTAAATTATATTTTAAGTGAATATAATTAAATTTTCTGTGAATATTTCAAGCGTCTACCTGTTGCCATTATCGATATAGAGAAAAACTAGCAAAAAAATCACGTTTGTAGTATGGGAACCCTTTGATATTTATTTTATTCTATTTTTTATTTTTTGTTATAGCAGCAACAGAACAACATCATCTGTGTATAACTATCACAGTTCAAGAGATACAGCCTGGTGGCTGACGGCCGGACGGACGGTCGGCGAAGTCTTAGTAATAGAATCCTGTTTTACCCTTTGGGTACTGAACCCTAAAACAAGGAAAGCACAGCCCTGCTTGTAGTAAACTGAAGTTGGTTGCATTTACCAGGGTTACCGGATTAGTCTCTACCAGGCCCGTAGCCACGCGACTTGTTATGTAAACAGTGTATCAGTAAAGTACTCGCTGTTTACAAGTGACGGTTAGATAACTCCAGTACACCTGTGGGGTTAGTGCAGGTTTTTGTACGAATTTCGATTAAACTCGCATCGCACAAACGAATCGAATTCCTCCATACATTTACAGCCAACGCCATCTATTGATAGCCGCATGTCAGTGACTGTCCATAGATGGCGTTGGCTGTAATTGTATCGAGGATTTCGATTCGTTCACACGATGCGAGTCGACTCGAAATTCGTACACAAAACTTGTACTAACCCTACAGTATATACACGGCGTGTAATGCACGTATGTACAAGATAAGGTTTAGCTGATGCGGGGCGAGGCGGCGCGGCGCGATCGATGGCCGTCACTGCCTCTGCACCTCTGCGCTGCAGTACTGCATCCCTCACATCTTGGCAAACCCCTGCAGCTTCCCACGAGCCCTTATTTACATTTTTTTTTAATCTGCCTCTAAAATTTTTTATTGAATACTTCGTGCCAAGAATAATTATGTACCAAATTAGGTATGTTACAATGTGTATGTAACAGTTATTATGTTATATGCATGCCGTTTGCAACTTTACGAAATCTTTTGCAAACATGAACATTTTTTACAAATTTCAGTACTCTCGGAAACTCGTTTTTTTACCATTTATTCAAAAAACATCTGTGCCATTTGTAAACAAGTAGGTATTTGTTATTCTGTTGTGTAGAGACAGAAATTACCGGGTAATTTTCTACTTTACTTTTTCAAGTAGCAACGCTCCACTTAGATTATTATTATTGATTATAATTAAAAAAACAATACAAAGCAAAAAGGCCAAAAAGAATCAAAACAATATAATCATAATTTTTTTTAAATTGCAGGAAATTAAAATAAAGTATAATTTTAAACTGCATAATCTGCAGCAAAATGTGCTTTTATATATTTTATCACGTATACAGATTATAAAATAATCGCGATGAAATCATAGTTCAGTGTATAAATTTAATTCTACTCGTAAATTTATTTTTTGTGTTCATGTGGTGATTGGCCAGGAATTGTCGCTACTCGCAGTGCTTGAGTTCTTAATATTATGTGCACGGGCAAGACTTTGCGATTTATTACGCAACGCCTCGACCGCTAAAAACTAGTCGCGCGGTACATTGGAGTAGTGGCGGGAGATTTGCGGAGGCTAACTATCGAGCGGCAGCCGGCGAGCGGCGTACCGCGTGACTTATCGATCAGCGCGCCCACGACACTCGGAAAAATCAACCGCTGACAGCTTTCACGGGCCACCAGTCCCCGCCGCCCGCGCCCTCCGCGCCCTCATTAGCGCTTTTGTACCTCGCTTGTCTCATAATATAACACCGTAATAACACCACTCACTGACTCGCTTCCGCATTCCCAAATATCATTTATGACGACCCTCGTATTACGGTGACCGCTTCGGTTGAGCCGTTTGAGCCTCGTAAAATACAAACCTCGCGGTTGCCCGTTTTACTAATTAACTTAATGTACCTACTCGAATATAATCAAGTGCATAAACAAACAGTATCGATGTTTAAAAACTGTTTTGTTTATTTTGAATAACAATGATAACCAATCATTTTTGCTTATTAAATATAATATTTCCAGGTGTGACACCTCAGATCAATAGTTGGAGGATCAAGATTCGAATTCCTATCAAGCACCCATCCCAAACGGAGTTGAGTGTGTCTGTGGCACCAAAATATATATCACTTCTTTGGTAGTAAAAGGAAACATCGTGAAGTAATCCGTATACTTAAGAGTTCATTATTTTTCACAAAAGTGTATGAAGCCTGCCTTTCCACACTTCTTTAGCGTAGTGGAATAAGGCCTTTAACGCTTTTCATTTTTTATCAAGAAATCTATGTGCCGTAATATTCATAAAAAAGGTTGAGACAATAATAATATACTCACATCTAGCGAATAACAATAAACAAATCACACTAATATTATAAGGCGATAAGTTCGATTGAATGTGTGTATGTTTTTATTTTTTGATGCCAAAACTATACTACAAAGGCTGAGATTACAATGTAGAATAAGTAGAGATATATTTTATTCTAAGTTAACACAGACTAGATCTCGAAAATCCCCCACCCCCCCCCCCCCCATGCATGTCCCCATGGGATTGCCGGGAAATATATTCATGCGAGTCAACATCTAGTTATAAAGAGTAATAATATATTACATTTAAATATGGATATTCAACTATCATAATTAATGTCGGATTCGGATTTAATCGGTCGTTGACTCTCAACGACCGATTAAATCCGAATCCGACATTAATTTGTTTAACAAAAACTTCCCTAAAATTGTTATGCATGACCTTTAATAAAGTTGAGAACGGAAACTAATTCGCATGATTAAATATTTTACTGAATATTTGATCTTATTGCGTGATGCATAGGGCTTATAATCGAAGGGGAAAAGATAAGTTCCCGACGTGGACAGTGGAAATGTATAGTGTCCTTTGACACTGACCCATATTTCGAAATGGGCGACGCACACCGCCACATTATAACGAGACGCGAAATTTGAAAGCAATTAGCGAGGTTTAATAATAATGTGAAAACTTCGGTTGATAGGAATGTTAAGGTTTGAGGATACTCAAACCTTAACTATAGTCAACTTTCTCTTTTATTTTTCATATCCTTTCGTTTTAATTTGCAGTATTCTGCACCCTCAGCCATATTGCTTATCTATATCTATTCTAATATATTATTATAAAGTTGAATAGTTTGTTTGTCTGTTCGAACGCGCTAATCTCAGGAGCTACTGGATCCCAATCGATAAATTATCTTTGTGCTAGATAGTCCATTTATCGAGAAAGATATATAACATCACGCTGTGACGAATAGGAGCGAGCATCAATACCAGGGGGCCTACCATCAACGCTTAAAGTAATATTATTGTAATATTGTTTTGACATTTTCATACAATGTCAGTATGGAAATTTTAAAACAATATTACAATAATATTACTTTAAGCGTTGGTGGTAGGCCCCCAGATGTTGCAAAAACTGAAAAAATTGTTCCTTTTTTGAAAGGTTTGCGTGCGCTGCTTAAATGGGTAAAGTTACATAAACATTATGTATGACAGAATTGTTCTGCCGCGGGGAACAGGTAGTTTTATTATGAATGGATGGGAATGATACATCCCATCCACAAATTATCCATGTGAATTATCGAAGGCAACTGTCATTCCCATACATGTCTTTAGTTTCGTTCCTTATAGTAATTGATTGAGCGATCGACAGATTTCTGACGACCATAAACAAGTCATATCGCTGAGGTTGCAATTTTTAGATGGTCTTCAAGAATTTTTCATACTTCTATTTCACGTATATAAGTATAAACGTTTAATTAGCCAATTTAATATATGAACTAAGTAATTAAACAGGGGTCTACGAGTTTTCGTAGTCGTTGTCTACGATAAAAATTAATGACTGTAAATTCATGTGATATATTTTAATGAATTTATTGCAGTATAGTCCACTTCAAACATAGTATAACACAACGGCATTGCAAGCAACAATGTCTTATAATGCGACGAGAAGGGACATTGTCGCTAAGAAGGAAAATATTAAATTATTATATTCACGTCCCTCATCCGCCCACAAGAACGAACTGCGTAGTACGTTCTCGTAGCGGTCTACGAGCGGCAGGTCTACGCAACGCATTGCGTAAACTTCGTAGGCTTTATAAATATCAACGTAAATATTAAAGTGTCGTGACTTGTCTCACGTATGGTACCAATTGTGACACCAGGGTAACTACGGAAAAACTGTCAGGGATATGCAAGTTGTTGGATAAACGATTCGAATTTCGATTAGGTTTCGGCCCATACAATCGAATCGAATTATATTAGCACTTTTGTACCTAGAACTAGCCCTGCTGGTCAGGTTAAAATCGGATTCTGAATCCACAAATGCCATAAATAAATTAATTTATAAACTTTCAAGTTAGTACGATAAAATCTTCACCTGCATGGTCACTTACCATCAGGTGCGATTGTAGTCAAGTACTTGTGTAAAAGTTTATCTTTTTGGATAGATAGTATCACCATAGTTATCACCATACATAATGCGACAAATATCGTATTGACAAGAGCCTGTATTTCAGGCCTATGTGAAATAAAGATATTTTGAGTTTGAGTTTAACAGAAACAGCTAGTTATCTATGGATCATAGTTATTCAGTAACAATACTTATTTGTAGTACCTCATTGCACTGTAACTGGATTCGTCACAAACCACATTCATTTATATTTAACTGTAGCGAACTGATTAAAATAGCAAATTGACGGAGATCGCTTTCAACTGAAAGGGAAAGTCATTCATAACACAACTAATTTTAATAGAAAGCGAAATATATTTTGCTACTTTCATCTCCGCTACGATTAACTTTAAACGGTTCTTATTATAGACGTTTGAATACAATTGTTATTTCAAGTTATTCTACAACCTTATTTGAATAAACCCCTAGAAGAAAGCAAGCTGTTATTTAGTAAACATTCCTGATGGAGAACTCAATTAACCTAATAATTGCAATAAATAAATTAATCTTTGTGAATTAGTCTTTAAAAAATTCGAAAATAGCTTGACTGATTTTTACCCACGACGGAACGGAGTACGGGTATATGAGTTTAGGGTGAGAGACCGTTTGTACATTACTCTATTAAAAAGATTTTATGTTTGTTTGTATGTTAAATTGTTCACAAAAACCAATAATGCAAAAATATTTTTGTTTGTTTGTTTGTTTGTTTGTTTGTTTGTTTGTTTGTGCACATCAATGTTCCCATTTATTTCAAAAACGGCTTGACCGATTTAGATGCGGTTTTCTGTATAATGTTTGGTGTTCAGCGGCTATGGTTCTTAGATAGTTGTTACAAACATCGATCACCAGGGGGCGCCATAAAATACATTTATATTGCAAACGAATGTTCCCATTTATTTCAAAAACGGCTTGACCGATTTAGATGCAGTTTCCTGTATAATGTTTGGTATTCATTGGCGATGGTTCTTTGATAGTTGTTACGAACATCGATCACCAGGTGGCGCCATAAAAAACATTTACAGTGCAAACGAATGGTCTCAATTATTACAAAAACGACTGAACCGATTTGGATACAGTTTTGTATAAAATATTAGTGAGTCATTGGCAATGGTTCGTAGATAATTGTTCTTGTGATTGAACAGCAGGGGGCGCCACAATAAACGTCTCTTTATGACTTGGAAGGGATGATGCCTTCAAACGCTGCTAAAGGAGCTAATGGCTAGTTTGAAGATTAATTTTCATTTTTTAATAATAATATAATTTAAATTACATTAAAATATTAATCGAAAAACTATAAAACAAGTGGAAAATTAAAAAAATTTTAAACACCCACGACTTTTGCAGACTTGTAATTGAAAAAGGATTAAATAATTTTTTTGAAACTCCCCGACTAAAGGAAAGTAAGAACTAAGAACCTATCAGTATAATTACAAATCCAAGAAAATCCGTCGGAGCTGCCATTGCTATTTTCGTTTCCAATATCAATAAATGTAATTAGTAAGTATTGATAAACTGCCGGTATATGAGAAGTATCAAGAAATTGAATTAGTCATCAACTGGTAAACAGCACCATCAACACCGTCATAGGCAAAACACAGCAGCTCCGGCGGATTTTCTTGGATTTGTAATTATACTGATAGGTTCTTAGTTCTTACTTTCCTTTTGTCGGGGAGTTTCAAAAAAATTATTTAATCCTTTTTCAATTACAAGTCTGCAAAAGTCGTGGGTGATTTAAATTTTTTTAATTTTCCACTTGTTACGATCTCGATTGGAACGCAATTCAAATATATGAGGACAGTAGTCATATTATATGGCACGTGAACAATTTGTCGATTGGATATATCTTTTCATATATTTTTTGAATTCCATTATATTAGCAATCGTAGAAATAAAATAATTAAGTCACAGCTGCTTTATAACGCCACTTGCAATACAAACAGTTTTTCATCTAACGAGCCATAAATTTATGACTTTCGACCGCGTTGTATCACAGATTAAATAATAGTGATTGTATTGACGTGCATAGGCCCTTTAGGGTTAAATACTAGTTTAGGTTTATGTACAAATTTCGTATCAACTCTGTTCGAATCAGAGGATCGGAATCCTCTATAGATCAGCCAGTGCCCCAAATGAACAACCGTCGAAAGCTTAGTTCACAAGGATGTAGGTACCTATAGAGAAATACGTTCCGTTTTTTCGGAGCGATTCGACTCGAAGTTTGTACAAAAACCTGTACTAAGCCTACTGTTTGTCTATGGACTCGACTCGACTTACCGTGTGCGGTAAGGGCAGATGTGTGGGAGTTTGCGTGCGTAGCTCCCGGCGCGCCAAGGCTCGTCGCGTTCGCGCTTCCTTCAGTGCGTACGCGCCGTAGTCTGTCCAAGAAACCACATGAATTTAAGAAACAGTACAAAATAGTTTGACAATGATTGAAGTTGGCGCAATGTCGGAACCAAGCGGTATTTTCCGAATCTGAGTACCAGCATGGGCTAATATTTTTACAAATTCTACAAGGGAATGTCGGACCATGTGCACCTGTATATATAGCTATAATTCAATTATACAAACAAGGTGTACGCTGCAATTTACTTCTTAGTTGTTCCTGATAGATAGATATATTTTATAGGAATAATAAAAACAGCTGAAGTCTTGGGAAAGAAAGGTTTGCCCGATTAGATTTGAACTCATACAGAGCCTTCTTCAAAGAGCAAAAGAAAGTAAAGGGTGCTGTTTGAGAAGGACTCCGAAAGTCCTTTGCGCCCAATTAGGAAAGACGTGCCGTCAAACAATTTAGCGTTTCAGTGCAATACTTTAGAGCAACCAGTAGGGGTTATTAACCCCTTTCATGAGTCTACCTCGTTTTGTGTCATACTCGAAAGCCATACCTGGATATCGATTACAGCTAACATTTCGCTAGACATATCACGTAAAAAGTATAAAATCTATGGCGCAGTGTAACTTATTTCCTTTTCAAAGCATCACTAATGTAAATGATAAAAATTATAATACAAATTGCTCTGTTGAGCTCGCGTTAAATTGTGTGACTAAGAATGATATTTCCATATTCATTTTATTATGTTTATGTGACTTTATTTGCCAACAACTTCGATATTTTACATTACTGCAAAGACTATGACTTTGTTTGCTAGTTGAAGTAGAGCCTAACATTTAGTTCATCTTATCGACAGCTCTTATCGATATGCCGGTTATGCTTTAGCATATACTCGTAATGCGAGCTCCTGCTTGCATTTTATGCTTCACACCCAAAATTTATTATTTCATTCGAAATTCAGGGTGCGTTGGAGTCTTGAAAGTTTACGCAAAAGTTAAGTCTAAGCCAATCTATAGCCAGTCTAATATATATAGTATAGTAAGTATATAGTATAGTAATAGTAAGTAGTATATAGTATAGTAAGTTAGTCTAAGCCAATCTATATACTACAATAAAATCTTCCTATTAATCTTATTATTAGGTATATGCCTATTAATAAGCTAGCTTTATACGTGGAAAAAGACACTTTGAATTTGAATTTATTATAGACTATTAGGCATGTGCAATAAAAGAGATACCAGTATATATACCTAGGTAAGTACTACCTATAAGTACTACCTACTTAACATTTATAAAAATATTAATTTTATTTGCGATGTTTTATTTTTTAAATATTTTTACGCTTTTTGGGAGTTGTTCCCTCGGCAAAACAGGGGATATAATCAATGATCGTTGAAACATTATCATATATGTAAAATGTCTAAAGCGCTAAAGTTCTTTACATCGCTTTGCCGGCGTCACATGGAGAAGTAGGCGGCGTAGTAACAGGCTCGTAAGATGCATTCACGAGTCATACATAGCCGCATAGTTGGGAAGCGCCGCGGTCGCTATCACGTACCCTGCAAAGTTCACCGTGAGAGGCGACGCGGGCGTCAGCAGCCCGGTCAATATGTAGAGTGGCTGTGCGCCGTGCGGCAATCAATCGCGCGGCGCGTGGAGGCGCGGACCACCTGTGGAGCGGCCCCACCCTCCCCATCGACACGTGACGTAGGCGCCGAGAAATCCGCCCAAACGTAAACATTAATTCTTACTTCATTCTTCATTGTTCAGACTTCAGAATGTCGCGTCGGCTCGCGAGTGCGGATTCCGATCTCTCTCGTATTGGTAAACAAACTCAGCTCGCGGCTAAACTAACCGAAGTAATACGCACTTGTGGCTATGAGTATGCTTGTAATTCAATTACGTTCAAGGAATTAGTGCGGTTACTGAAGGAGAATTGATTTTCCTTGTGCATTGTTACATTAGCTGCCATCTCCAATTATTTCAAGGGATTTTGAATGATTTAATTATTATTTTTCTGAGATACAATTAAGTTCATAAATGAATTTAATCCTCTCGGTGAAATAAGAAAACTAACAAAACTCTAGATACCTCTTTAATTTCGAATCTTAATTACCAACTTTTTTTAGAACCCAAATCTTGGTATAACCTAAAAACCGTAGCTCGTAGACCGTAGGCAATAAACCGTAGCTTGTAGCCCATAGGTAGGCTGGGACCCGTAGCTATTCCTTAATTATTTATTTATTGTCTGCCCCTCATACTTAGTATTTAGTAAGTTGGTGGCCGTAAAATTAAACATCTTAAGTATTTGCAGAACTACATAAAAATAATAACTACAATATTTAGTCCTAAGTTATTATCTATCCCTGCCTTAATCTCAGTATTTCTTAAGTTGATGGAGCAAATGTCATTAAATTAAACATCTTAATTAATTATTTGTACATTATGATAATAACTCCCTTATACAAATTACAGAGATAAAATATAGAAAAAGATATTAAATAGAAAAGTCGTTTCGAAACCTTGAAAACTAAAAAGTGCGGCGCTTTTATAACTTTTCGAAACCTGCTAACCGCTTCTTTATAAATGTCTAAAGAGTTGAAAACTTTAGTTACCTACAGTGAGTACTAGGCATTAGGTATAGTAAGTAGCAGTTTTTTATTCTTATATTAATCACCTTTTTTTATATGTATTTTAATAAGTTTTTAGTATGGTAGGTATTTCTAAATAATGTGAAATAAATATTCCTATGTTTTAAATTATCCTATGGTTTAATAGGTACATTATTATTTTAATAATTTATTATTGCTAAGTTCAGTTGCTAACATTCCCACTTAATCAGCTGTGATTACCACATAATATATTTATAAGTAGGTACAAATACATTTGTATCCAATGCCTAAGTAGGTACATAAGACGACGTCCTGGTTTCAGAATGACAATAAAATATTTGAGACATTCACTATTTCAAAATGCCACATCAGGTGGCGGAAAGGCTCATTTGCGTAACGAATCAGTGTGGCTGCTCATCGCTTAGCAGGTATTGCGGAAATGCAGCCAATATTATTTTAGTCAGTGATAAGTTTAACAGCTGGAACGATTTCAGTAAAATGTAAAGTAATAAGTCAGAGTATTAGCGACGCGCCTGCGGTACCAACCCATAGGCATCGCATGGTCAGTGTGGTGCAGCTGGTGCGCGGCGGGGTAGTCGTAGCGGTAGTAGCGCGCGTAGGGGTCGTGCGCGTGCGGCGGGTAGTAGGCGTGCGCGTACGGCGCGTACGGCAGCGGCGCGTAGTAGCCGTCCCACGCGCCCGCGCCCGCGCCGTACCCGCGGTACTCGCCGTAGTTGCAGCAGTCCATCGCGGCCCGCGCCTACGCCGCCGGCAGCGCGCCCGCCCATGCTCGCGCGCCGCCACTCGCGCGCATCGCACCGCGCGGACTCTAGCACCTCGCCTCTACCTGCCCGGCTCCGGATGCATCGCAGGAACGGAGCGGGCGATGCCAACTAAAATAATCTCGAAACAGTTCAACTGAAGTGTGCGACTGAGTTCGGGCAGATTAGAGTCACGCGAAGATCGCGCGCAGATTCGCGGCGGGAAACGGACGCGGCTGCGACGTGAGCTTGCGAAAGGAGGTCGGTCGAGTTTGCCGGCGTCGACGGTCGGCGAGAGATTCGACGCGGCGAGGGCCGGGAGGCGCGGGCCCGCGGGAGGGGCGACGCCCGCTCGCCGGCGACTCGGCGCAGCGCGGCGCTCGACGGACGCCGACTGAAGGCGGCGCGGAATCGATACGCGGCCGCCGCCGCCGCGTGCCCGCGCCCGCTCGCCGCCCCGTGCCGCCGCCCGCCGCCGCCCGCCGCCGCCCGCCGCCGCCCGCCGCCCGTGCTGCGCGCGAACTTTGCGAACCTCCACGAAATTTTATATTTAGAACCATGGTGAAACAATTGATCAATACTTTGCACTATTAATTAGTACACACTTTCGCTAGTCTTCAGTGAAAATTATTTCATGCATCGCGTCTTAGGCGGTTCGAAGCGATCGTTCACCTATTCACCTTCGCGCTTTATAAGTTTTGAAAGAGTTGAAACAAAATTATGGTAAACTTAAAGAGACCATGAAATAAAATTACCTCATCTCTGTTCACATATATTTTCTACTTTCTAACCATTTCATAGATAAGAAAACCAAAGGGTACCTGTACCTTGTACCTTGTAGTTAGTGAAACCTTTGCCGAATTTCATACCTTTTTTGGACTGACTTGTGAAGATCTGTCCTAATTCCTAAAATGTCAGATCAGTGAGCGATATTAGTCACTATACTGCGATTAAATCACGCAATCACAATATGTTTGTGGATTCCAATAAATCACACATCGTAACCAGGTACTGGCAGGGCGCAAGAGTTAGTCGCAAAGTTTTATCGAATTGCGTGTAGGCGACACTGACCCACATAGGCGGAATATTAGGTAGATATGCGATGAACCACGCACCGCCCGCCCTTCCACAAAAACCGTTATTACAAAGTTTTTATTCCTTTATCTATTAGATCGTACCTAATTAAAGTTATTTAACTACTTTCATTACACCTTTTTTTATGAGAAAATGTATAGTTAAGTCACACTTGTGGGAAAAGGAGGGATTAAGTATGTGGGGTTTGCGCCTACTGTAAACTATCTAGTTTCCACGACGGACTACCTAAGTATACCTATATTCAGGTGTTCCATTACCTATAGCTCAAATAGTTTTCTATAACTTATCCATAAAATAAGTATTAACTCTTCGTAGTACTAGTACCTATAATCTTTTACTAATGGCATCCCTTTTTCAGACCATTTTTTTATAAATACCCAAAAAAAATTTGCTTGAAAATGTAGAGCACCTTACCTTATGTAGAGTACCTTAATAAGTACACACAGCTTCACATTTCTAGTCCAGTCGTTGATCAATAAATATTGTATTCGTCTTATTACCCTTGTAAAGTCGAACTAAGTAGGTAGGTATGTGAACGAATATTGTGAATGAAAATGTTAAACATAAAGTAGCATTGCAGTTAGTACAAACTTAAATTGAAAGCAAAACAATTCTCGTTTGAAATTCGAATAATTTTGCATTGGCGCCGAATAACTGTGCAGCGCGTAGCGACCGACGTACCGATCTCCTTGTGAATCAAGCTTCAAGTCGCGCGCAATTTAAATCAGACGTTACCTTACCTATTTAAAGTATTCTATTTCAACGATTTCTAAATAGATCGAAAGCTAAATAATCGGTCAAGTGCGTGTCGGGCTCGCTCACTTACCAAATCCAACCAATACCAATACCAATCTCACTGACCAATCCAACCAAAACACCTCAAATTAAAAATACGAGCAAAATCACGTTTGTTGTATGGGCGCTCCCTTAAATATTAATTTTATTATAATTTTTTAGTATTTGTTGCTAACAAAAATATATCTCTGAAAATTTCATATGTCTAATGTCACGCATAGAGCCATGGTGACCGACGGACGGACGCACGGTCCCGTTTTTACCCTTTAGGTACCTACGGAACCCCAAAAAGATTCGGGTACTAGGTATATATAAATCTTAAAAGAAAAAAATCCGAAAAAAAAAATTACCTTCCATAGCATGGTTAGGTACTCAGTAATTTTTTGAACTTTTAAGCATTATTTTTTATCACCTACGGCTACGGTATAGGTACTAAGGTACCCACGCAGGTACTCACGTATCCTAATGATATCGTGTGGAGTGTGGAGTGTCGAAGCCAGGCGGGTTTATCATGCAGATTGCGGCGAATCAATAGGCGCCTCGGCCACTGACGCCGGATGACGATCAATAGCGTCCCAACGGAGCTGTCTCCGCATTAAGGGGCTTCCTCGAACGCCTTCACATACTCCTATACCCACAAGCTATACACTGCATGCGTCACTGCTCGCTGCTCTAGGCTTAGAAGCCTCCGTGCCGAACAAATAGCGCTTTTTAGTGCAACGTACGGAGTAGGTGTTGTTTTTATAGCTCTGTAGATACCTATATAACAAGACCTATAAAATTCTCGTGTCACAAGTAGGTTATTTTTTGTTACCCTAAATGGCAAAACAACGTTTGCCCAATCAGCTAGTAAATATCTATAAGTATGTATCTATGGTAGAAATTAATAAATAGAAATAAATAATCTAAGGTGCATATTTCACAATTTCATTTTTATCACTCTAATACATCATACATTATATTAATACTTAATTATAACATACATTAAAATAGTCGCTTCTTTCTCAATAAAAGTCCCCAAAAATGTTCTATCTAAAATATAAAACATGGGTGCCTAGTTGCCTACGCAAAATATCTACGGGCCATTTTCTCGGGAACGGGTAAAAGCTTGGAAATGAAATTGATAACAAATAATAATAAAATATGGCACTCATTATATGACCGAAAACTCGAAACCTCATTACTTTTTAAGGTTTCCACGTAGTACGGAACCCTGCGCAAGTGCGCCTCGCACTTAATCGTTTTCTTCGTTTTAAGTACAGAAACCTAAAAATTTGAAACATTATAGAACAATTTGGTCGTTGAACGAACCACGTGTACCCGTTACTTAGGTCGGTACCACTGATCTCTATTCTATGGATCCCAGACTTTGAACGTAAAAATGAAGACACTTGAATATTGAATGGCAGGCGGCAGCAGGCGTTATTTTGCGGAAATCCATAATTAGTAGGAAAGATTAATTTGTTTGCTGACATAACAATGCGAAATCGTAGAGTCGCATTGTGAAGTCAACATCTCCTGAGGATGTTCCGGTGTCGGGACGAAACGTACGTCGACGAAAGTGTTAGAAAATTGTGTGTGGTGTTTCATGTGGGCAGTGTTCCTGCATTTTGTACCATACAGAATCTTTCCAAGAAGCGGATTATAGCTAAACAAATTAATTACTTCCTAACTTGTTTTTCGCCATTTTAGCGCTTATTGTTGCGTAACCTGGCGTGAGCGTCGATATAAAAGACTGTGGCGTCCGTAGCACTAAAATAAAATGACATTCAAATGACGGTCACTAGCAACTATTAAATGTCAATTTAGTACCGTGGACCTTTGACGGGGGCGCTTCAAATCGGCACAAAAAATGAACTGTCAATTGTATAGAAATGTTTGATCCAGGGTACTAGTATAACAGGATCAGTGTTCGGTACCTGTTCATTTACCCAGCGGCGGCGCGCGGCGGCAGTAGACAGTTAGACATCTCCGCCTGTGACGACTGACGTGCAAGCTCGATATTCTCGGCATTACAGAACTCGATATTCTTTGCCAGTTAATCGTCTTTGTAAAAACCGTCAAAAAGCATCCCGCAATTTTACTGCCTAATTTGAATTTCGCGGGCATTACCATCGCATGCCTCTTAAGGGGATTTATTGAATTTATTTTTGTCTTTCTCACTCTCACGGGTACGTTGGTAGGTGCGACATGCAGCGTCGCGGAAGAATACCTATAACAGAAAACGACCTTCTACCTAATTACTAAAAAACTAAGCCAGTTGTCAAAAATCTGTTTAACAATATTATTATTACATACACATTACAATTACATCCATTGTAGAGAAAATTTTATTCAATCGTGTTTGTGCTTCTGCGATTTTAAATTCAAGACCCAAAATAATTGTCTTTATAGTTTTTAAATAAAACTTCATTCAAAATCGTTTAAATACGGCTTTTACGCCGTTAAACAAACTATTTGGACAGGGGCATCAAATTAAGTAATGTAATATTTTGAAAAGCATATTTTATTTGTAACATAATTAAAAATAAATTTTGTAAATTTTTCGAATAAAATACTCAACAATATTTAACATTATGATAGTATAATATTTATCTACTACGAAAAGTAAATACTTAAACATACTTTACTTATACCTACAATCGACTTAATTACAAAACTTAGATTTTTCGAATAATTTATACTTTTCCCTATTGGCATTTAAACATAAATTAACACATTGCATGTGATTTCATTAACTAAATATACAAAGGAGTTGGTAATGGTAACAATAATCAACATTCATGCTTAAAAATATCAAGTTTAACTCAAGAGACTAAAAATAAAAATATTACGTAACACAAAATATATTTCATAGGAAAGATTACAATAAGACTGGTAACTAAAAATATATAAATACATTATAAATGTATGATGTATCTGTTAATATATGCAATTTATTTATTATAATATTTTGGCACAACTTACCAAAATTTTGTACAAATAAACCAAATGTTGAACAGTTGATAAAATTTATTGCCTAATGAAAATACTGTTCATGGAATCACATGACACTTTTGCTATTTTTTAACGTTGCCAAATAAATATTTTTTTTTTGTGTAATACTGAAATTTTTTTGTACTTTCTTCTCAAAATCAAGTAGATGTGACATTATTATTATTATATAATATATAAAGAAATAAGCATATCGACATTTTGAGTATGTCAAATAGTTTACAAAAAATTATTCCACTAGAGCATGTAATAATTATCATCTCCACGTCAATAATAACTATTTAACAATGAACCTTTCTTAATTTAGTAGTAAGCAACAAATTTGTCACTTCACAGTTTGAATCGATGCACCAGATATACCTGATGATCATTTATAACTAGACAATAGAAAAATATTTCGTTACTACTAATATAGTAGATTTTAATAACACATTTGATAATTTTATTAGATCAATTTAGAGCACCAAATAGTGCAGTTTTCACTTATTTATTCACAGTTCTATTTTGCACCGTCATTCATTAGAGTAACTAATACATAATCTATTTTGGGAGAGATCTTGTTGTCCTTGAAACTTGCAAGCACAACTTTCATTTTATTATTATTTATTCAATTTTATATTTACTACATAGTGGTATTACTTTTAAACATTCTGCTCATAAAATAAGGCATATTCCTGTTAAAATCTTGTATATTGGTTGGCCACAGACAAAGACCAACCTGACAATAAAACCTGTAGCAACTTTGAACGGCTCCCAGATTCACAATATCTGAATAAAAATGATTGAACAATGGATTTACATTGTGCTTAAAAAGTTGACTCAATGATAGAACCAAAGAACTAATAAGTAATTCTGCTCATTAATTCAAACAAGGTTTCAATAGACAGACAGATGGAAAGACAGGCACCACAGCCTACCACAGCAAATGCACACAAGTTAACAGTAAGACAATTAATATTAATAAATAACTTTTCCTAATAGTTTAACTGTCGTAAATTTGTATAAAATAGTTAAAGGCACAAACTTCCTTGTATATAAATCTAAGGCACATTTTTTGATTGTGATATCAATTTCTCTGGCCGTGGCTGGCCCACATGTGTTCCTTGAATGTTTCCCGCATCGTGAACGATCTTGGACAAAGATAGCAACATAACCTGTTAGTCAGATCTGAGTGCATTAATCTTACGTGATATTTAAGGGCCGATTGGTTGGAATACTTCATGCCGCAATGCGGACAGTCGCCACAGATTGCGGCGTGGTTGGATTGCTGATGGGAAGCCATCTGAGACGTAGAGGCTCCGCTCGCCAGCACGGGTACAGAAGACATTCCAGCCAACAACAGCAAGGCTTGCGACTGTTCTTGACTGTACGATTCAGTGTCTGTTCCGTCCTGTTGTTCAGACAAAAGCACCTCTGGTTCATAGTCCACATCTGATTTAGGCGATGGCTTTTCTGCTTTCACTAATGATTCTTCATTTACAGCTGACTTTATTGGACTGGTTCTGGGATTTGGAAAATTCATAGAATCCATGCTTGACTCCTTAGATCGGCTTATAGTATGCATATCGCTTATGTTTGACACCTTTTTTAATATAGGATTGTTGGCACAGACATCACTTTTTGAAGGATTGATCCCTGAAATATTAGGAATCTCTCATTATTTCTCTGAATGAATACATATAAAAATGAATACATAGTCAGAATTAATTTTATTGTAGAACAACACCTCACCTGATATTAGAGATCTGGCAAGCATACTGTTCTCATAATCGGGTAGACTGTCTTCGTTGTCAATGTGAATTGCTTGGATTTGAGCGGGGGAATTGGTCTCTTCAACATATTCGGTTTTGATATTAACTGGAATGTCATCTTGCGTGTTGGTCTGGAATCAGAGAAATCAGTACTATTTAATTATAGTGTCATCAGCATTAAAAGTACTGATTTGCATGCTACACCTGAGTATGTGAGAACTGGGTAAGCAAGGCAACTCTATTAATTTTAGAATTTAGAGTTTTTAGTTTTTCTCTATACTTTATTAATGGTAGTATTTGACATTTTGTCCTCCTACCTTTGAAACTCAGGTAAGTGAGAAACCTCTATAAGAGAAAAAGAGATCTCATCCCTTGAGCTCTCACTTAACCAGGTTTGACTGTACTATTATTGAAATTACTAAAGACTAGATTTCTAAACATGCTAAATTTAGAGACCACTACTGAAATAACCATTGAGGACTTTTAGAGAGGAATATTTTATTGTTAGGGTCTATCGACCAAAACAAATCAGTGACAGATTTAGAGAAAAAACTCTTAACTAACCTGGGTTGCTGGGTTCTTTCCATTTGCGGTGATTGGCTGCTCAGTTTTATTATCCATTTTCCTTTCAACATGATTCTCTGGTACAAACACTATATTGTCCATTTTGACAGTTGCAGCACCATTGTTTCTATTATATATCTCACTTGTTTCTAGCACCTTGCTTTTCTTTGAGCCATCATTCAGCGGCGCATCACTAGACTTGTCAGATGTGCTACTCCGTCTTTTCTTGAGAGCCGGAATTTTAGCCTCTTTATGAGTGATTCCGTAGTTAGGTTTTGATGATATTGTTAGCTGAGTGAATAATTTGTTTGTGGCACCACTTGCGAAAAAACTTTCATTCTGAAATATAATTAGGTTTAAGTTTGCTTATGTTGCTGTCTGATCAATATATTTTACTGTATTTAATTTATTATTTAATTAAAACTTTTTTCATAAGGGCAAAATACTCAATTGGTGGTTTTTAAAATTGATTCATTACGTCAAATACTTAATTATTTCTATATGTATATCTTGTATGTTTTTTTATATTGTTTTGCTAAAACGTGATAAAATTTATGTGTGTAAAACCCATCATAACATATGTAAATCTTGAAATATTTATTCGACTTTGAAATTGATTATCAGGATTTGAGATTATGCAGAGTTTTAAATAATAAATTATTCTTACCTGCTGTGTCACTCCCGTCAGACCCTTGACTTGAAGCAAAGCTGCAGTATGCAAAAACGATGACAATTTACTTTCTTCAATAAATACTTCTCCTTGATACATGTAGGACAAAAGGCTAAGAATATCATCAGCGGACACATCCTTCAGAATTATAACAGGATGTTGACATGGATTTTCCTAGAATAGAAAATGAGAGTGTTACATCAAGGTTGCCATCACTCTTTGTGACCCAAGGACGTTCAAATGTTCAATGCAATAATACTTGGCAAGTACAAAGTGTTATGTGGTAACATTTTCCAGATATTATTAGTGTTAGTAAACGTGAAGGTTATAATGTCCCAAGTCATTCACCTTGAACACATTCCTAAAGTACGGGCTGCAAGCTGACAGTATCACTTTGTGGGCCTTGATGTTTCTACCTTCACAGGTCAGCGTCACGTCCACCAAGTCTTCGGAACACTTCAACGAGTCTAAGGCACTCACTATATTCGTCTGGAAGTTGTTCCAACGTAAACAAAACTGGTCTGCCATTATTATGTTTTCGTCAAATAAACCTAAAAAAGAAATCACATCGCAAACGTTACATTGCCCACAGAGACACTCAACAATTCAAAGATAGATTTACACATACCAATTCACTCATAACTTCGTAAAACATGAGATTCCTTTAGCTATATAATTAATTTATAACAAGAATTAGGTCTACCGAGAGAATTTTGTACGAATAAAAATAAAGTGCATGACCTCCAATGACACGGTCTTCTTTCACTTTTCGGTCATAGACAACGTGAACCACAGATTACTGACGTGACCGAATAACAAATTATTATTTTCTAGGACTTTTTACTTTTCCCAGTTATGGATTCGAGGCAATTATTTGCAAAAAATATTGTATGTGTGAATGAACGACCGTTTTGATAGAAAAAAATTGCAATATTGAGTTACTTACATTACGTATATGATACTAATTATATTTAAGGTGATTACATTAAAATGAATTGCCGTAGTCGAATCGATACAATCCAAAATTATTTTATACGACAATCATAGCACATCCCTAAAGTTAGTGTTTCTAACATTGAAATAAACCTTCTTCCTACCTTTGTGGGAGTAAGTTTTGCCTGTATTTGCAAATGTCTGATAAAACATTCAAAAAAATGCACTGCTAAACAGTGCATTTTAGCATTATAGCTATCTACCTAATTTTTTTATCAATATTATTTTATTAGATTTCCGCGGCTTTGTTCACCTGTTATTCTGTTAATTTTATATTCCTTTTCTAGTGAATAGTTATTTAATATTTATATAGTACGAATTTAAAAATTACGATCTATGGATATATTATGATACACCGGAGGATTTAGGGGGTCATGAGGGGACGTGCTCCCTATGTAGTTCTTACTTTTCTGATTATCTGAATATGTAAAAATTGGCCCCCTCATTTGATCCATATTGTACCTACTAAAAGTATATACGCTAACATAGTAGATACGCCTTTGTCTTGGTAGCTATCTAAGTATATGCCAAAGCACGCACCATATCGGACCATTTGTCGTGCACATTTTTTCTAGGCCTTCGTATTGTACAACTTGACGTGCGAAGAAACGAGAAAATTATAGACAAACCACAGACATATAAAGGGCTTCCCTTTATATTATGTCTGTGAGACAAACGCCCGACTTCGAATTGGTGTACATTAAAAATTATTTCACTCTTTGTAGTGGCATTTGAAGTTGGTTTTTTGGAAAGAATTTTCCATTTTATTTTTTACTTTTTAGTAGAAAACAACTAATGCGCAGCGCATTGCACTATGCTTCTAAAATCTGAAGAGTTCCCTCAATTTCTCCAAGATCCTATCATCAGATCCTGACTTGATGAATACAATCATTACTTGATAACTGCAAGCAAATTCAATAGTACCTAACTATAAAAAATACCCAAATCGCTTCAAGAAAGCAGCAAAATTTGAAAAGTTCCCTTGATTTTTCCAGGATCCCATCATCAAATACCTACTTACTTGATGACTATGGGACCATCTGTGAAGTACTTAACTATACCATTTCTTATAAAAAAAAAGATTTTTCTAAATTGGTCCACGCATCTTTGCGTAATCGGGGAACATATTACATAAAAAAGAAAAGATTCCGACGAATTGAGAACCTCCTCCTTTTTTTTTTGAAGTTGGTTAAAAATTTATTAATAACGTCCCTTACAATACAGACTGTGGCGGAGCTAAGGAAATAAGGAAACCATTGATAGATAAAGTGTGAGGGGGATAGAAAACATAACTGGGATGACTGAACTTGTCTTCACTACATGTATAACAAAGTTCTAAGTAGTAGAAGGCTCAGATTTTAGTTATTAAACTTACCTAAGTAGGCAGTAGGCAGTACTTTAAATGGTAAAAATATGTAAATAATTTGTTGGTAACATTATTTTAAACGTCAACGTCAAGTCAACGTTTCCTTCGCCGGTTTAGGTTTTCGAAAAAAGCAATCAATTCATTGTTCATCACTTTGTTTTTGTAAGGTGTAACTTAGTAACGTGAGAAACCAGAAAACAAAGAGTTTTTCAAAAACCTGAAATACTGCAAGTAATTTATATACTATCAATATTTATCAAGAAAAATGAGTACTGATCCAGAGAAGTTTGATTCGATGCTGTTGGCCATGGCGCAACAGCATGAAGGTGGAGTAAAGGATGTGAGTACCTACTTAGTGCGATAGAACCTACTAGAATGTTCTTATAGCTAGAAAACTTAATAGTAACTTTATATATAAGTACAATACATGTGCACTATCGATAAGATTACTATTAAAATGCAATTATCGATTTATTGTTATAAAATCTTAAGCGAGTCTTCTATCCGACGACTTCCTTGGCGCAGTGGCGGCGCGCTCGGATTCGAGTGTGAGGTCGCGGGTTCGATTCCCGCCACGGGCCACTTTGGAATTTTATAATTTCTAATTTGGCTCAGGTCTGGTCTGGTGGGAGGCTTCAGCCGTGGCTACTTACCACTCTACCAGCAAAGACGCACCGCCAAGCGATTTAGCGTTCCGGTGCGATGCTGTGTAGTAACAGTTGGGGGTAAACTTACTTACCCTTCCAAGTTAGTACAACAACATCTTAGACTGCATCATCACTTACCATCAGGTGAGATCGCAGTCAAGTACTAACTTGTAAAGAATAAAAAAAATCTGTGTCACAACTTATTTTTTATGCAGGAACCGGTAAAAATTTAGAATCGTTTGGCAGGAGTAGGGGGGAGGGAAGAGGTGATTGGGGAGGAGGGGGTTGTCCCCTACCCCCTGATACTCCTATGAAAAGATAATGCACCATTCCTGAGAAAAATTAAAAAGATGAAAATAATTACAATGACAATGATAGAGTCAATTTGTTGCAGAGAGAAGCGAAAGGGGAAGGGGTGGGAAGAAAAAAAGGGGATTTTTCCTCCATCCCAAGCTAAAACTTTTGACACATAGTAGTTTTTAAGAAATACATTTTTTAAGTTATGAAATTTTGAACTCAATTTTGCTGTTATAATTACTGAAATACATGTTTTGTAATGGGAATTGTAGCCTCAAGAAGTAGTAAAGGAGGTAGGAAAACCCTTTATCCATCACCCTCTCCCTCACAACCAGTGTGTCCTGCCGGTTCTTACTTACGGAGCTGAAACATGGACACTGACAAGTGGCCTGATCCACAAGCAATATTTACTTAAGCAATATTTACTTATGAACAAGGCCAAAATATACTCTTACCATTTATCCTAATAGGTCCATTCCATGTTATGTTATATTTTTGGTTGAATGTGTTCTATGTCTTTAGCTGAACATATGATGGTTGTTCTACTTTTGTTATTATTTTCTGACATTGTAAAGTAAAAGCTATGTTATCTGTTCCAGTTGCTTGATACAATAGTCAGTTTCTTGGCAAGAAAAACGGATTTCTTCACTGGAGGAAAACCAGGAGAATGGGAAATGGTAGGTAATCCATATCATAATATGAAGAGTCTTAAGCTATTTGCAGTTGAGATGAGCAAGTTGAGAAGACCATTGCCACGGAAAACATAATAGTAGGTACAGAAGGTTCACTCCGCAAGATGATTTAAAGATATAGCGACTCTACCGCTGACACAAAAAATGCAATTCAGTTCACAATAGCACCTGGCTCCATCTCAGCAAACAACACGCAACAAACGCAAAGTTGTGGTCTCTTTCTATCGCGTAACTTTATCTCTTCCGACGTACTAAGGTTGCCTCGCAATCCGGCGCACGCAGCGCGTGAAATAGGCCGTACAAGGACTAACGCGTACAACCTCGCCAGGGCGCGGCGGCCATCTGAAATTGGTATGTGGAGACAGCTACCTGTAGTTTGTTGGATCACGTGATAAGTGAACCTGGCCTGCCATTGCACACTATTGGGCACATGCTCTCTTAGAATACCTAATAAGGCAAAAAAAGTGACCTACCTTCTTAACCTGGTGCTGATGTGCAGACTTTGCATACTTCAAAAGACATTGGGTATACAGGTTTTCTCAGTTTTCCTTGATAAATAAATTAAAGCAAATGATAGTAATTATAAAGTTGATTCTCATACAATAAATTCAAATTATTTAGAAGATGGTTTCAGCATCATTATGTTGCACTACTATAAAACATCTATCTAATGTTTACAGGTAGTCAAAAACACATTCTACAAGCACTCGCAAAAAGCTAAAGAGGAAGCTGATAAGATAAAGAAAGAAAAGGAAGAAGCAGATAAACGACTCAAAGACATTCAACAGAAAAAGGAGCAAGAGCGCTTGGCTCGAGATTTTGAACCCGCCAGTGTCAAAGAGCTCACAGACCAAGAGGCCGCTGAGTTAGAGCAGGACATCAAGAAGGATAAGACAAAAAGTAAGCTAATAGGTTTTTAGGATGCAAGGAAGAAATTTTGGTGCCTATACTCTATTTCCGGAGCCTTGTTTATATAGCGCTCTCTCTGTCACATAATCCCATACAAATGACAAAAGACAAAAAAAGTCAGTGGGCGTAAACAATTCTGAATGTACACAGCGCTACTATTCAATTAAACTAGCTTTATACGACTACACTAATTGCCTTTGTAAGTTTGTAATATAATAAGTAGGTGAAAAATTAGGCTAGTAGAATTTTTTAAAATAAATTTAATAAAGCTTATATTCTATCCTATTAATATTATAAATGTGAAAGTTTGTGTACCAATCACAAACGAGTCGATGTTTTCCCTTTAAACTTGTCTCTGTAAATAGAGTATAGTAGTTGGTGTCATTGCTGGGAATATAACTGATTGGTTGTCACCAAAACAAACTATTTTCTAACTTGGGGGTTTTCACAAAATCAACATTGGTTAATATGAGTAGGATTGCAAGGTTGCCAAACCAAATAGACCGCCAAACAAGCCAGTTTGGCAAGACATTTGGGTAAAAGGGCTGGACACCCTTCATTATAGATGATTTTGTATCAATATTAACACCCTGTATGACAAAAAGTTGCAGGTTAATTCAAGCTTTTTTTTGAATTAATTAAATTCGAAATATAATTAAAGTCGAATACCAAATCAGACAAGTATTATCAATCAATCAAAATAATTTCTGGATACTTTAAATATTTTCTTACAATGGAAATCTAAGAAGCCGGACACTATTTGGCTGGCCAAACATAATAAAAAGTCTATGTCCGGCTTTTACCAGATGCCAGGCATCTCTAAATACGAGGTTAGGAGATTAATTGCTTCTAGACACTACCAACTGGAGTCACTACAGTGAAAATTGGCTTTAAACATGTATTTTTAATACTTATCGAGCACTTATTCAAACCAATTCTCACTGTTAATATTATAAATGTGAAAGATGTGGTTTGGATGTTTGTTGTACTACAGTAGTACTGAAACGATTTTTCAAACATTTGAAATGTAAATAGCTTACACCCTGAATCAATACTTTGCCTCCTTATAATATATTCTAGAAATACCCATAGTTTTCAGAGGATTTTGTAAAAAAAAAAACAAAATCCTGCTACAGAAATATCTTGCTACAGAAAATCCTTGACAGTAGATTTAGAAAATGGAGTGTTTTTCAAGACTTTATTAATAAGATTGTAACTGGTTAAAAATTGAAATCCACATAGTGGGCAAATCCTTAGTCCATAAATCATCATTAATTGAGTCATTGAATTGATCAATGATTCAATTATTGAACATTGGATCATCTTTCATACTCAGAAACGGAGGATGGTAGTGGCGAATCCGCATCTGCTGATGTTGAAATGGCAGACGCACCTGAAGAGGAAGACGATCCTAAAGAAAAAGGCAAACTCAAACCCAACTCAGGCAATGGTTGTGATCTCGAGCACTACAGATGGACGCAGACCTTGGAAGAGGTTGAGGTAAGTGATAGATTAGAAGAAAACTGCTAAATACCCCTTTCAAATTATCACAAAGCCAAACTGACCTAAGACAGGCTAATTGTTAACTACCTCAGTCAGTAATTCAATTTTTTTTTTATTTAAGACAAACTCAACAGGTCTGTGCAAAATTCAAATTTTTTGTGGTTTTTTCACAATTCGTAAGCTAATAAAACATAATAGGCTTATTATGGCAGACGGCAGTAAAATTGAGGGACTGCAGTATAAATTATTATCCTTGGTTTTACATTAGAAATTAGTCAGAGTATCAAGTTTGATTAATTTGACCAGCAAAGTGTATTTCAAAACGATTTAGCGTTTTCTCGCGCAGCTGTGTAGAAACCGTTAGAGGTTCCTACTCATTTCAAGTTAGTACGAAAGCATCTTCAGGTGCCTCATCACTTACCATTATGTGAGATTGCAGCCAAGTATACTAACATTGTAGAATGTAAAAAAAAAATGGAGAGTTACTCCATTCTCAGACTACTTTCGTTTACACTTTCAAGCTAAGATTTAGAAACATCTTAAGACGAGCCTGCCATTCCCGCAATTTTACTGTTGTAGTCTACAATGAGTTAACCTAACAAACTGCAAGAAGAATTGGTTGCCGTTAACACTTTTTGCCACAAACCTAGCAGCGGGCAGAATTTGTTACACTTGTTACCACCAGCCCAGCCACGGCAGCAACTTCTTTTCAGCCGACGAACGTCCACTGCTGGACAGAGGCCTCCTGCAATGCCAGCCCGCACGGTCCTGCTCCACTTGTATCCAGCGCCTTCCCGCGACTCTTAATGTCGTCAGTCCATCTGGTCGGAGGTCTGCCAACACTGCGCTTTCCGGTGCGGTGTCGCCATTCCGGCACTTAGGGTCCCCACGTCCGTCGGTTCTACGAGCTATGTGCCCCGCCCATTGCCACTTCAGCTTCGCGATACGTGGAGATATGTCGGTGACTCTGGTGACTACGGATCTCCTCATTTCTGTTTTGGTCACGTAGAGAAACTCCGAGCATAGCTCTCTCCGTCGCTCGCTGAGTGACTCTGAGCCAACCAATCCAGCAGCGGGCAGAATTTGTTGCTGGTTACACTTGTTCCCGCCAACCAGCAGCAGCCAGAATTTGTTTGCGATTTTGATAGCGATGACTTTTTTCTTACACAATCGTCTAGCAGATCTGGTAGGCTTCGGCTGCGGCTAGGTACCACCTCACCAGCAAAGACGCACCGTCAAGTGATTTAGTTTTCTCGCGCGTTTAGCTTCATTATACATCTATACAAGTAATGCAGTTCTTTTGCAATTTTGCATTGTTTATTAAAAGTAATATTTGAATAGTTGTAGTATTCAACCGTAGTTGGACATTGTTTTTGAACTTTCAGAAGCAATCTTACAGTGACCGATTTTTTAGGAGTTGTTCTAGCGACTACTTAACTACTCTGTGCCATCTTTTTATAACTAGAAGACAAAAATTTAAATGCAATATCATCATATGCAAATGAAGCTTTAATTGCATTTATTGTATTAATAAATACAGATATTACTTTGCTAACTGCGGCCTTGACTTGTACTTTTAGTTTTTATTTTACTTTTGTTGTTTTTAGTCTTCTTTACAAAGTAGTTTCCGTATTTTAAAATAATTAAAAGACATTTTTTTTTTCATTTAATTATCACAGTTTTCCACAATAGTCATATAGCTTAGTGCTTAAAACTATGTCCTTTCCATATTATAAATGTAAATATTAAACACTTTTAATTCTATTTTTAAAATGACATTCATTTATATATTTACAACTAGCAAACGCCCGCGGCTTCGCTCACGTTGAACTTCTGCTGTACCCCCTCAGGCATTTAATTTCCAAAATTCCTGTATTTTTCCATCCTTCCTTTCAAATTCCGTTTCTATGCTTGCTGCCATAGTCAGATATCGATTTTCAATGCAATCGGCCAATAACAAAAAAATTCAAAATGGCGGCCACTTTTTATAATTTTGACTACAAATTCCTTCTCTATACTTGTAGCGATACTCACATATCGATTTTCAAAGCAATCAGCCCAATAACAAAAAAATTCAAAATGGCGGCCACTTTTTTAAATTTTGACTACAAATCACTTCTCTGTACTTGTTACGATACTCACATATCGATTTTCAAAGCAATCGGCACAGTAACAAAAAAATTCAAAATGGCGGCCACTTTTTTAATTTTTACCACAAATTCCTTCTCCATACTTGTCGCGATACTCACATATCGATTTTCATAGCAATCGGCCCAATAACAAAAAAAATCAAAATGGCGGCCACTTTTATAATTTTTACCACAAATTCCTTCTCCATACTTGTCGCGATCCTCACATGTCGATTTTCAAAGCAATCGGCCCAATAACAAAAAAAAAATCAAAATGGCGGCCACTTTTTTAAATTTTGACCGCAAATTCCTTCTCCATACTTGTCGCGATACTCACATATCGATTTTCAAAGCAATCGGCACAGTAACAAAAAAATTCAAAATGGCGGCCACTTGTTTAATTTTTACCACAATGTCCTTCTCCATACTTGTCGCGATCCTCACATGTCGATTTTCAAAGCAATCGGCCCAATAACAAAAAAAAAAACAAAATGGCGGCCACTTTTTTAAATTTTGACCACAAATTCCTTCTCCGTACTTGTCGCGATACTCACATATCAATTTTCAAAGCAATCGGCACAGTAACAAAAAAATACAAAATGGCGACCACTTTTTAAAATTTTGACTACAAATTCCTTCTCTATACTTGTTGCGATACTCACATATCGATTTTCAAAGCAATCGGCGCAGTGACAAAAAAATTCAAAATGGCGGCCACTTGTTTAATTTTTACCACAAATTCCTTCTCCATACTTGTCGCGATCCTCACATGTCGATTTTCAAAGCAATCGGCCCAATAACAAAAAAAATCAAAATGGCGGCCACTTTTTTAAATTTTGACCACAAATTCCTTCTCCGTACTTGTCGCGATACTCACATATCGATTTTCAAAGCAATCGGCACAGTAACAAAAAAAATCAAAATGGCGACCACTTTTTAAAATTTTGACTACAAATTCCTTCTCTATACTTGTTGCGATACTCACATATCGATTTTCAAAGCAATCGGCCCAATAACAAAAAAAATCAAAATGGCGGCCACTTTTTTAAATTTTTACCACAAATTCCTTCTCCATACATGTCGCAATACTCACATATCGATTTTCAAAGCAATCGGCACAGTAACAAAAAAATTCAAAATGGCGGCCTCTTTTTTAATTTTTACTACAAATTCCTTCTCCATACTTGTCGCGATACTCACATATCGATTTTCAAAGCAATCGGCCCAATAACAAAAAAAATCAAAATGGCGGCCACTTTTATAATTTTTACCACAAATTCCTTCTCCATACTTGTCGCGATCCTCACATGTCGATTTTCAAAGCAATCGGCCCAATAACAAAAAAAATCAAAATGGCGACCACTTTTTTATATTTTGACCGCAAATTCCTTCTCCATACTTGTCGCGATACTCACATATCGATTTTCAAAGCAACCGGCACAGTATCAAAAAAATTCAAAATGGCGGCCACTTTTTTAATTTTTACCACAAATTCCTTCTCCATACTTGTCGCGATACTCACATATCGATTTTCAAAGCAATCGGCGCAGTAACAAAAAAATTCAAAATGGCGGCCACTTTTTTAATTTTTACCACAAATTCCTTCTCCATACTTGTCGCGATCCTCACATGTCGATTTTCAAAGCAATCGGCCCAATAACAAAAAAAATCAAAATGGCGGCCACTTTTTTAAATTTTGACCACAAATTCCTTCTCCGTACTTGTCGCGATACTCACATATCGATTTTCAAAGCAATCGGCACAGTAACAAAAAAATTCAAAATGGCGGCCACTTTTTAAAATTTTGGCTACAAATTCCTTCTCTATACTTGTTGCGATACTCACATATCGATTTTCAAAGCAATCGGCCCAATAACAAAAAAATTCAAAATGGCGGCCACTTTTTTAAATTTTTACCACAAATTCCTTCTCCATACTTGTCGCGATACTCACATATCGATTTTCAAAGCAATCGGCCCAATAACAAAAAAGTTCAAAATGGCGGCCACTTTTAGAACTTTGTCCAGAAATTCCTACTTATCCCCAGCTGATTACGAATTCATGACCTAATATCTACCTAGGTACCAAATTTCAGATCTCTACGAATTTTGATTTCGCTGGAATCCCTGGAATAACACAAAAAATACACTTTTGTATGGGAAAATCCCTTAAGGACGTGCTCCCAAAATAGATAGGTATCAAATCGGACTAAATACATACGCACGGCCTACACTCACACAAAGGTGCCTTGAAATGAGTGAATCAACGCGATTTTGATACTTTGAGATAAAATTTTATATTTTGTCATTTAGGTATTTTATTATAACGAAATAACTTCGTTCTAAGCTTATTTATTATCTCGCTGCAGACTCGGTCATAAATCATTCGAGTGTTTCGCTCACCGACATCGTACCGGCCGACGAGCGCAGCCACGTGTACAACATATGCGGGGAGGTGAGAGGCTGCACCACTATAGAAGTGTAATTATCTCGCTGCAGACTCGGTCATAAATCATTCGAGTGTCTCACTCACCGACATCGTGCCGGCCGACGAGCGCAGCCGCGTGTGCAACATATGTGGGGAGGTGAGAGGCTGCACCACTATAGAAGTGTAATTATCTCGCTGCAGACTCGGTCATAAATCATTCGAGTGTCTCACTCACCGACATCGTGCCGGCCGACGAGCGCAGCCGCGTGTGCAACATATGCGGGGAGGTGAGAGGCTGCACCACTATAGAAGTGTAATTATCTCGCTGCAGACTCGGTCATAAATCATTCGAGTGACTCGCTCACCAACATCGTGCCGGCCGACGAGAGCAAGACACTCGAATGATTTATGACCGAGTCTGCAGCGAGATAATAACACTACTATAGTTGGCAGCCTCTCACTTCCCCGCATATGTTACACACGCGGCTGCGCTCGTCGGCCGGCACGATGTCGGTGAGCGAGACACTCGAATGATTTATGACCGAGTCTGCAGCGAGATAATAACACTACTAAAGTTGGCAGCCTCTCACCTCCCCGCATATGTTGCACACGTGGCTGCGCTCGTCGGCCGGCACGATGTCGGTGAGCGAGACACTCGAATGATTTATGACCGAGTCTGCAGCGAGATAATAACACTACTATAGTTGGCAGCCTCTTACCTCCCCTCATAAGTTGCACACGCGGCTTCGCTCATCGGCCGGCACGATGTCAGTGAGCGAGACACTCGAATGATTTATGACCGAGTCTGCAGCGAGATAATAACACTACTATAGTTGGCAGCCTCTTACCTCCCCTCATAAGTTGCACACGCGGCTTCGCTCGTCGGCCGGCACGATGTCGGTGAGCGAGACACTCGAATGATTTATGACCGAGTCTGCAGCGAGATAATAACACTACTATAGTGGTGCAGCCTCTCACCTCCCCGCATATGTTGCACACGCGGCTGCGCTCGTCGGCCGGCACGATGTCGGTGAGCGAGATACTCGAATGATTTATGACCGAGTCTGCAGCGAGATAATAACACTACTATACTTGGCAGCCTCTCACCTCCCCGCATATGTTGCACACGCGGCTGCGCTCGTCGGCCGGCACGATGTCGGTGAGCGAGACACTCGAATGATTTATGACCGAGTCTGCAGCGAGATAATAACACTACTATAGTTGGCAGCCTCTTACCTCCCCTCATATGTTGCACACGCGGCTGCGCTCGTCGGCCGGCACGATGTCGGTGAGCGAGACACTCGAATGATTTATGACCGAGTCTGCAGCGAGATAATAACACAACTATAGTGGTGCAGCCTCTCACCTCCCCGCATATGTTGCACACGCGGCTGCGCTCGTCGGCCGGCACGATGTCGGTGAGCGAGACACTCGAATGATTTATGACCGAGTCTGCAGCGAGATAATAACACTACTATAGTTGGCAGCCTCTCACCTCCCCGCATATGTTGCACACGGAGGCTGCACTACTATAGTAGTGTAATTATCTCGCTGCAGACTCGGTCATTAATCATTCAGCTAGCTAGAGGCTAGCTCTATACGTTTAGGAGATCCAGTAGTAGTCTTCGAAGTATACCTTCAGGTCACTCAACCAAGTCAAGTGGAAAGGTCTTTTCATAACTAACAAAACGAGCCCAAACTCGGCACGGCTAGCTCTATACGTCTAGGAGATCCAGTAGTAGTCTTCGAAGTATACCTTCAGGTCACTCAACCAAGTCAAGTGGAAAGGTCTTTTCATAACTAACAAAACGAGCCCAAACTCGGCACGGCTAGCTCTATACGTCTAGGAGATCCAGTAGTAGTCTTCGAAGTATACCTTCAGGTCACTCAACCAAGTCAAGTGGAAAGGTCTTGTCATAACTAACAAAACGAGCCCAAACTCGACACGGCTAGCTCTATACGTCTAGGAGATCCAGTAGTAGTCTTCGAAGTATACCTTCAGGTCACTCCACCAAGTCAAGTGGAAAGGTCTTTTCATAACTTACAAAACGAGCCCAAACTCGGCACGGCTAGCTCTATACGTCTAGGAGATCCAGTAGTAGTCTTCGAAGTATACCTTTAGCTCACTCCACCAAGTCAAGTGGAAAGGTCTTTTCATAACTAACAAAACGAGCCCAAACTCGAGACGGCTAGCTCTATACGTCTAGGAGATCCAGTTACCAGTAGTAGTCTTCTAAGTATACCTCCAGGTCACTAGTACGCTTGGGGAACAAATAAAATAAATGGAATAAAATAAATAAACTCAATTCTAGCTAATTATAATAAAATATAATATTGTAGATACTGTAGGTGCTTACCTTTTCAAAAATATGTCAGGACAGTATTACGTAAAGTATCAAGATAGTTATTGCCAAATATCCGTGTACGTACAGCGATGTTTTTCAATCAGCAACTGCTCGCAAACGACGTGCAGTCCCACTCGCGAAGGCAGCCAAAGGCTGACTGATTGATATTTGAATTTTGAAATAGTAGAAACCTGTGACCGAGTAAAATAAAATAACCCTTATTGTAACCTCTTTAAGATTTACGCTTGTAAGCAAAATATGTGAAAACAATGCACGCGAACTTAATTTTTTTTCATTTACTGTTTGTCTTTTTTTTGTTATTTTTTCTACCACCGTGTATAGATGAACATATCTACTGTCAGTTGATATTTTTAAAAGACATAAAATCGGTATGTTTTTACAGAAAAATGTACCGAAACTCACTCCTAAATCGCCAATTTTATGAGAAGAGATGATTTAAACTATTTTTATAGTACTAAAAGTAAAGATTTTTAACCAATTTTTCTACCACGAATTGTAGATAAAAGACCAATCTTTGTGTTGCTATTTTTAGTTCCATTGTATTTTGTTTATTCTAGTCACAATATGTACCGAAAACTCCACGAAAACTGCAATGTCCGTAAACGCACCCTTAAATGTAAGATTTTTACCCCTTGAACATGGAATTTCTGGAATCCCCATATTAGTACGAATTCATGACCTAATATCTACCTAGATACCAAATTTCAGATCTCTACGACTTTTAGTTTTTCTGGAATGCCTGGAACAACGAAAAAAATTACAATTTTGTATGGAGAAATCCCTTTAATGTACTATTTCTACCCCTTTAACATGGAATTTCTGGAATCCCCGTCTTAGTACGAATTCATAACCTAATATCTACCTAGGTACCAAATTTGAGATCTCTACGACTTTTAGTTTTTCGGGAATTCCTGGAACAACGAAAAAAATTACACTTTTGTATGGGAAAATCCCGTAAATGTAAGATTTTTACCCCTTAAACATGGAATTTCTGTAATCCCCGTCTTAGTACGAATTCATGACCTAATATCTACCTAGGTACCAAATTTCAGATCTCTACGGCTTGTAGCTTTTCGGGAATTCCTGGAACAACGAAAAAAATTTTACTTTTGTATGGGGAAATCCAAAAAACCAACGGTTTTTACCCCTTACAATTTGAATTTCTGGAATCCCCGTCTTAGTACGAATTCATGACCTAATATCTACCTAGGTACCAAATTTCAGATCCCTACGACTTCTAGCTTTTCGGGAAGTCCTGGAACAACGAAAAAAATTTCACTTTTGTATGGGGAAATCCAAAAAACCATCGGTTTTTACCCCTTACAATTTGAATTTCTGGAATCCCCGTCTTAGTACGAATTCACGACCTAATATCTACCTAGGTACCAAATTTCAGATCCCTACGACTTGTAGCTTTTCGGAAATTCCTGGAACAACGAAAAAAATTTCACTTTTGTATGGGGAAATCCAAAAAACCAACGGTTTTTACCCCTTAAAGTTTGAATTTCTGGAATCCCCGTCTTAGTACGAATTCATGACCTAATATCTACCTAGGTACCAAATTTCAGATCTCTATGACCTATAGTCTTGGCGGAATCCATGGAACAACCAAAATCACCAAAATGCCTCATTCTTTTATATATATAGATATAGGTAAGTCACTAGGCTAAAGATAAAAAACTACATATTCATATTACATAGCTACAATATGGATTTCTCCAAATGTATTCACTGATTATGTGTAAAATTACTAACAATCACAGGTAAATGATCAAGATTAATGCATTTAATGGTTTTCATTAAATTGAGCACTAAAATAAATAATTATTTATTAGTTTAATACGTCCTAAATATTATTAAATATAATTTTCTACATTATTCTAAAATTATTGCACTTAATTTTAATTACATTATGTACTTTCAGATTTCAGTAAAATCTAATTATACAGAATAAAGATATTTCAGCACATAGGTATAATAGCAGTTTTGTCACAATGATTTTTTTGAATAATAAAACTTTTTGAACTAAGAGCATTTAAATCGTTACATTGGTTGCTAGAAATTAAAAACATTATATTAGATAATAACAGTGTCGGTAATACCATTAAATACGCAATATTCAACCAAAAGCAATTTTCAAAAAAATAATAAAATAGTAAAATTTAACTGAGGTAAATACGAATTTATGTATGAGTTACGTTTAGCTAAAATCAAGGAAGTATTTAATTTTCTGGACTGGATGTTCGGTTTTTGAAATAATAACTGCATTGTGTCCTCCATCTTCTTAAGAATATTTGTACATTCCCGTCTCTCTGCGCATTCGCACTGTAATAAAATAAAACAAACATTAGTGTGGATTTTACTAAACATTATGAGTAAATAACAGCATATTAATAACTAGTACGTTTGCAATTTAATTAGCTAGTATCTACAGTCTACGCAGTTGATGAAAGGAGTTATTTATGTTCAAGCTTATGGATATATAATCTTGCTTCGAGTCTCTCCTTTCTTGCTTTTAGTATTTTTTTGGAAATAAGAAATTCCTAGTAATTGTTGGATTTTATTGGAAGTAAGGTCCCACCGAGCGGTATTGTTAGGCGTAAATTACTATAACATTATTACATCTGGAAATTTTCCGATGTACCCTTTCTAATTGTCAGGACCTTTGACCCAATAACAAATTTTTTAAGTACTATCACAAAGAAATATGTTGAATTATTTAAATAAATATAAGCCCCATATATTATGTAACGGAGAATACAGTATTAATTATTTGAAAAATTCAATATACGTACTTTCAACGAAGCATATAGCCGCAAGTATGCAAGCTGAGAATAAGATAGTCATCGATATAACTAGCACAGTTATTTGATGTGAGTGGTCGCAGCAGCACGACTTGGGCTCTTTGGTAGGGCGGTGCTTCGTGAACCCATTAACCACCGTGAAATGGGTCGAGCTGGCGACTGACGTGGCGTCCGGGCCGGCTAGCGATCCTCGCTTGACGTCGGTCCATAGCGTGTGATCGTGCGACTCCTCGGGTATTGACACCACGGCATTCGACATGGTAGACTTCCTCCCTAGAGCAGTTCTGCTCGGGTAGCTCGCGCATTCGTCTTGAGGCGCGCTGCTGCCATTCATGCGGGCCAAATGCGCCGCGTTCAACAGCAACGACCCTGAAGACACGCTCTGAAAACAAAATAATTAACCGGTTTTAGACCAATAAACTAAAAATAAAAGTTGAATTTAATTGCTCCGATTACGTAGTTTGTTTTGCATCTTCATAAGTGGATTATATCATTTCGCATGTTTGGTTGGACAAAGGCATAATTGAAACCCTCCCAATAAACTTATAAATTATTTTAAAAATTAAGTTTTGCTAACAACTTGCCTTAATTGTCATCGCTTATAGTTTATTTCAGGTAAAATTAGACCAATATTAGCTGACCCAGACCATAACGAAACAAAAATAAAACCGTCCATGGGACTCGCGCACGGGGGTTCCGTACTACTACTGTAGAAAAAGTAAAGCCTAACTATCCTTACCGAACCGCAAACTTAACTTTGTTTTTTGAGGTTAATTGTTAATACGATAAAAAGTACAATAGATACAGAGTTGACATTATTTATTCTTTAAAATATACTTTAATTCCTATTAACCATAATTATTTCAGATTTTTTGATTACTAAACTTTAGAGATAAGGGGAGGAGGGACGGTATTCATTTCGAAATTTTGCTCAATAAATAAAAAACAATCAGGCATAAAAATAAATAAAAATCGGTCCTACGCTGTCTCTGACTACATGCGTTAGTAATATTATACAACGTGTAACGGAAAGTTGAAATAATATTGAAGAGTACATAAGTGTACTTGATAACGAATCACCCTGTAAAAATATTAAATAGAAATAAGCATATTTATTTTTCCATAATGTATGGAAAATTGGATAATCTTATTTTATTTTTCATACATTATGGAAAAACTAGTTGAGTGACCGAGCTTTGCTCGGTAGTATTACAGCTACTTACCAATAGATGGCAGCAGGAGTTTACTGTAACAGTTTTACTTTAGCGCCAATAGATGTCAGGTATAGATTTATATAATTTTTTTTTTGGTGAATACGATATTTTTAAAAATGAATCCTAGCTAGATCAATTTATCGCCCCCAAAACCCCTTGTATACTAAATTTCATGAAAATCGTTCGAGCCGTTTCCGAGATTCAGATTATATAGAAATATATATATTTATATATATACAAGAATTGCTCGTTTAAAGGTATAGGATAAAAACGCTTATTTCTATTTAGTGTTTATTCAGAGTGATTTGTTATCAAGTACACTTATGTACCCTTCAACATTATTTCAACTTTTCTTTACACGATGTATATTTGGTGTTACACCTAAACGCAATAATAGAGTACCTACGTTACGTAAAACTTCTAAAAGGTTCCCATCTCTTTGTAAGAACAGATGATAAAATGTAAAGATAAGAACAAAAAGCTGCAGTTCCCATAGACACGAGTATCGCGATCGAAACCGCAGACGTGAAGTAGGTAATGTTTTCAATTCAGTTAAACACAACGTGACGTAACATGTAAAATTGTAAAGGTACTCGTGCATCCGCGTTCGAATAGCTTTGCTTTAACATCCGTATCATTGTTCTTGGCTTCTTGGTGCTGCGGATCCTGCTATAAGCGCAATATCTCAGCGTGGTAGATTATATTTATTTATTTATTTATTTAAATATCTTTATTGCTTAAAAATTAGTACATAAAATAACAACGAATAGAAAACCGAGAAACACAAAGGGCGACCTTATCACTAAAGTGATCTCTACCAGGTAACCCACAATTACGAACCTTTGATCTGAAAAACGACGGGGAATCGCAATAAAAATAAAATAGCATACATAGACTTACAAACTAATACATACACACTATAGTAATAACAAATTTGTAGAATATATATATATATATATATATATATATATATATATATGTATTATATATATAAACATACATAAACAATATTAATACATACTATATACATATTATTTCAGAATAAATCTTTCAATGTTTCAAAGCGATAGATAGTGCATTTTGACACGTTTTTTGAAAACCGCTAGTGATTTGGCACGTCTGATTTCAACCGGGAGAGCATTCCACAGAGTTGCCGCCTTCATGGTAAAAGATTCAGAGTATGATCTTGTATTGCACTTGGGGACAATTAACTTGCAGTCCCAACAGGAGCGCAGGGGGCGCTCACGTTCAAGCGAACTAATGAACTTAAATCTCTCCTTAAGATAGGGCGGAGACCACGGGTGGAAGAGGGTAGCATATAAAAGAGATAGAATATGTAGATTACGCCGATGCCTTATATGAAGCCAATTAAGCTCTTTCCGGTATTGCGATATGTGATCATATTTCCGCAGGCCGAAAATGAATCGGATGCAAAGGTTTTGCAGGCGTTCCAGCTTGTTCAAGAGGTCCTCGGTCAAATCCAAGTAGCAAGCATCAGCGTAATCTAGGATGGGAAGAAGGAGAGTGTTGGCCAATAATATTTTGGTCTTAATTGGTAAAAAATTTTTCCACCTTTTCAAGGAGCCAAACGCCCCAAATACTTTTCTACTAACAGCTGCAACTTGCGGTTTCCATGATAGACTACTATCCATAATAATCCCAAGATTTTTGACAGTTTCACTGTAAGGAAGCGCACATCCATCAAAGACCACAGGTGGTAAAGAGGAGAAATTAAGTTTAGAAACCTGATGAGAACTACCAATAATTATAACTTGGGATTTATTGGCATTAACAAGTAAACCATAGGAGTTGCTCCACCCAGCGACTAAAACCAGCTCACGATTCAACCGACTTATGGCTTCAGAGATGTGGTCAGCCGGAGTGGATAAGTAAAGTTGGAAATCGTCTGCATATAAATGGTAAGGTATGGAAAGAAGATTAGTCACAGTGTTAATAAAGATAGAAAAAAGTAAAGGAGATAGGACACCGCCCTGTGGGACACCAGCACTAAGACGACAGTAAGACGACAGGCTTGACTTGCCTCGGATGCATTGCGTTCTATCATGTAGGTAAGATCTGAACCAATCAACAACAGCTGGAGAAATATTAATTGACATGAGGATAGCCAAAAGAATGTCGAAGTCAACCGTGTTGAAAGCGTTCGAGAAATCCAGCAGTACCAGAATCGTTACTTGCTTATTATCAATGGCTAACCGTATGTCATCACCAACCTTCGTCAAAGCCGTCACCGTACTGTGGCCCTTGCGGAAACCTGATTGAAATGGACTAAGGATGCAATTTTGATTGAGGAAGTATGAGAGTTGGGAATGGACAATACGCTCAAGAACTTTGGAGAGAAAAGAAAGGATTGAAATTGGACGGTAATGTGAAAGCTGGGATGGATTGGAGATTTTGGGAATAGGAATTACATGAGCAATACGCCAAGCACTTGGAAAGCTACAAGAAGAAAGAGAGTAATTTATTAAATACGAGATTACATGCAAGATATTATCTAAAGTTAAAAGAATCATTTTGCGACTAATCCCATCACTACCAATGGCATCAGATTTTATAGCAAAAATATTCTTTTTGACTTCTTCCAAACTGACAGACTTAAAATTAAATAAGGGAAAGTTAGGACGTGGAAGCAAATTAATGGAAGAAAGAGTTTGAGCTTTATCAAGAATGTTAGTGGATACATTGGTAAAAAAACAAATTATAATTTTGTTGTCGATTAGTCAGCAATAATAGCCATACCGGCTATGTAGATAGACCTCAATATTGATAAACCGGTCAAGTATGAGTCAAAATCGCGCACCGAGGGTTCCAAACTACAAAAGAAGTGAAACCCCAGTCAGTATTGTAACCTCATTTTGCAATTTCAACGCCCTAGTTTTATCCCCTTTTCAAATAGAAATAAAAACTAGTTTTAATTTTTTGATTGTGATGACGTTAGGTCACTATTACTTACAAGTTACAACTATTCCAAACCGGCGATGACTTTAATAGTTACTGAAATAATCGAGTGTTACAGGCGTACGGACGGAGAAAGTCTCACTTTTACCAAAATGGTATATAGAACTTAAATCGCTGTTCTAGGTGACTATTGATCGGGGTTTTTCGGCATCGAAAAAAAATACGAGGACACCTATATCCGTAAAACAATAGACTCATTCTTATTATACGAGTCAATTAATTTGGACATCTTTGTCTCTAATAATGCATCTGAATTAACTTCAAATTGTCTATTCGTATGATCTCGCATTCGAATCGTAAAGTTGCACAAGCAAATAGTACCTATTCTAATTGCATGGGAAAGACGCTCGTTTCGCGTACGTAGTCGTTAAGTTCTCTGTGATATTAGCGAGTCATGACTGAGTGGCTTACGTGTGTGCTGTGGTTGCTCGCTGAGCCTTGGCTGGAGGCGGAGCCGCCGCGGGAGCGCGCGTCGCTGACGCTGCCGTTACTACTCGATAGCGTCGGCCGCGGAATATGCCATTCGTGGGCTGTGATCTGGAATTGACAAAGAATGGATCTTCACGTTTTTGCTAACTAAAATATTAGATAACAGTAGAGGTGGCCAAGATTCTCGGTCAGTAGTTAGTTACTCGAGTTTAGTGAGGACCTAGGTATTGCATATAATTGCAAAAGGTTATAAGTGGTGGTGGACGCTTGTATAGATTTTCAAAAAAAAAATAGATAAATCCTACACAGATAGTAAAATTGCGTGAATGGAAGTTATAATAAAAAATAATAATAAAAAAAATCCCATTTAAAACACATGATAATTCTTTCTTTTTTAAAAAAAAGGGAACCGCCTTCAAAAAACCAACCCACTGAAAAGCAAAAAAATAATTTTCTAATAAATCTGGGTTTACTTACCTACCTACTTAGTTTTTGAAGTCGGTGCCATTAGCCATACTCAAAATGAATTGCGAATTTTGATTTGGCACCGACTTCATAAACTAAGTAGGTAGGTAAGTAAACCCAGAGTTATTAGAAAATTATTTTTTTGCTTTTCAGAGGGTTGGTTTTTTGAAGGCGGTTCCCTTTTTTTTAAAAAAGAAAGAATTATCATGTGTTTTAAATGGGATTTTTTTTATTATTATTTTTTATTTCATGCTTTTTAGTGATAAGTAGGTTTTGGGCTAATTAATACTACCTTATCAATTTATTCTAGTGATAGGTTTTTTAGTGATAATCATTCATACCACTAAAAACATATCCTATCATATGTAATACTGACTTTGACGTATCTACTATTATATATTTTAATATGCTGTATGCCTAATGACGAGGAATGTTATTTCGCGATAGATCAAATAGATCGGTCCAGCCAAACGTGAGATAATCACGGACAAACCTAAATACCAATATAAGGATTAAAGAGAGAACTTCTTTTTTTGAAGTCGGTCAATTAAAAACATATTTTTTAGTCAACTTGAGAATCACTATCTCTTTTGAAGTCTGTTAAAATCTACACTGTAAACTAATTATACCGATCGCAAGCGATTTTCCGTTGAGGAGTTCCGCTCTCCATCTCCGAAGATATTCATTAGATCTTAACCAAATTGAAATGAGTCTACCTGTGATGTATGGCCTACCTATTGAAAAAAGAATCATCAAAATAGGTTTCGCCGAACTCGAGATAATCGCGAACAAACTTAAATACAAATATATCTATCAAACTAAGAACCTCTTGTTTTTTTAAGTCGGTTAATATACTAAAACCTTCTCCAGAATGTAACAAACACTTTCCCGAAAACCGCATCAAAATCGGTTCAGCCAAACGCGAAATAATCGCGGACAAACATACATACATACATACATACATATATACAAACATACATACAAACATACGGGTCGAATACAGAACCTCCTTTTTTTTTTGAAGTCGGTTAAAAAATCTTTACTTAAAAATGGCTAGTTGAAGAAATTAAGAATTAGAGTATCGACTAGTCACGTCAAACACTTGGAATAATTTTTAATATACCTAAACACAAATGATACTGCCATTCCCGTGATTTTAATGCCATACAAACATACTTTGTCGTTTTAATCTAGTAGTCTAATCTAGTTTAGTTAACAGACTGCGAAAAACCAAACTAAAGGAGATTGACCGAAAATGGGCTATATTGCGTCACTCTGCGTCTGAAGCACGTATGCATGAAAAATCTTCTTTCAAATTATAATATTACATGTATTTTTTTTAATGATGTGCGAACCGGGGTTTAAAAGTATTATAAAAATAAAAGTAATTAAACGTTTCGACACAAGCGGAACCGCCATAATAGAGTCTGGAAACGTCACAGCCCCTACCACTCGGCGAATGTTACCAGTTTTTTATAAACCCACTTTTTAAGGGAAAACTAGGATACAATAATACAGGAAATAGATCGAATAATAAAAACCGAAACAAGGCAAGCTTTTTGCACACAAATATCAATTTAGTACCGTACACGTTCGGGGGTGGCGCTTCAAATCGGTACAAAAAAGGAACTGTTAGATGTATAGAATAATTAATCCAGAGATAGAGCTCAGTGACTGATCTCTATTCCATGGATCGATGATTGTCAAAGTAAAAATGATTTTTGCCATTCTGGCGCTGATGGTTACGTACCTAACCTGGCGCGACCGTCCATGGAACTAAAATAAAATGACATTCGAAACGACGGTCACTACCGACAAATGTCAATTTAGTACCACGGACGTTCGAGGGTGGCGCTTCAAATCGGTACAAATAGAAACTGTCAGATAAATAGAACTGTATAGAATGATTAATCATTAGAATAGAGATCAGATCAGTGATCTATACAGATTAGAACTGCACCACCTGTTCAAATAATTATTTTCATAGCTGTATATTGAAAAGTAAGGAATGCTTCACCAAACATTTTAATTGCGACAAACAATAGCACTTGCAACACCACAGAGTACATCACATTTATTGTGTTGTTTGATATTTTCATGTGCAGCTAATCGTGACAAAATCCTACATGGCTTAAACCCTATTCATTAGTTTATTTAAAATTATTAATTATAATACTGTTTTAGTGTACAATAAAGCATATTTTACTTTCTACTTTAATACTGTAACCTATTTCCATTACACCTTTGACTCGTAATTATTGAAACGATTCTAATGTTATCTGCCACGGCGGCGCCACCGTCAAAACTAGGGTAAAACCTAACTCGTAAGTAGAAACACTGGTTTAAATGTCATCAAGACATCAACTCGTGTCTTGATTGTCTATGTCGCCAAAGAAACTACAAGATTAAAAAAATCATTCAGATGAATCATACATATTTATGATTAATTATTATTGTTTTAAACGATTGAACAGGCTATGCCTATATAATACATAACACAGAAAATACACACGAATGAATAGGCTGTATGGTCTCCGACCTTTGCCTGTCCCGAAAGGGACGAATGGATTAACAGAACAGAACTGTCTATAGTCGATAATCGTCACTTCGTATCTAATCGCAAAACCATTGGAAAAGTAATTTACATGGAAAACTTGGAAAACCCAGTGTTTTATTAACTTATTTTCTGGACGGTGATTAATGTGATCAGTGTTGTCGCTTGCTTAGTTTCACTCCGACTAAAGCGATCCTCTGTGAAAACTAACAAGTGTTTGTGCGTGTTGACTGAAATGGACTCCTATTCTACGCAATAATCTAAATGAGATATAGACTCTAATACGCAATAACAATGTCGTCAGCGTCGTCTCGAGGAGTTAGGCCTGGCAGTGTGTCACGCCGGTGCATTAACTGAACCAGCTAGTACATTCTCTGGATGAATTATCACATTCAGCACTTAATGTATTGAACTCCTGGATCGCACCGCGTTCAGTAAGTATTGTGTACTATTATATACCTAACACAGGCATATTTAATTCCTTCTGCTAACTTAACTCATTGTAGTGTCAGGCCCCTGACACTCAGTACAACAGGCCTAAACACCTACACTACTACTAGAACGCTGGCCCTACTCGCATACGCTTTCCATTTCTATGTGTGAGTAATGTCATTGTAGCCCGTAGGGCTGACAAAACTCTACCTGTATGTGACAATGCGACTGATGCACGATGCCTTGGTAAAAACTGGCAGCCTGCTGTAAAACATTTCATTTAAACTAACAAGAATAATTGGTAGTTAAGTTATGGCTGCTAAATGGACAAAATATAATAAAACATTACATTTTGATACATTAAGCTTTTATGCTCTTGGTGAAGGGGCTGTTTCTCACATAACAAAAAATCATTGTGTATTATATATACACAATGATTTATGAGAACTCATGTTTTGCAGCCATAGAAGAAGGTGGACCAGATGTAACATTTCATGAGACTACATCTCAGCTCGAGCTTTAATTTAGAATCGCATAAGGTCTTCTAGGAAGTGTATTCCAACTGGATGCTTATTTAAATTCAAACATTTTGTTGCAGATAACAGATGGAGGCATCTTATGTGATGCATGCTTTACATTGATTCCTCGTACAACTTCTGAAGACCAGACCACACCTATACCAGACTTTGGACATCACAAGTTTGCTTTGGTTGATAGACAATTATGTACATACCCATATAATAAACAATTTAAATCACCTAACCGCTTTTTTATCAAGTACGTACCTACCTAAGTATTCCTTCATAACAGAAAATTCCTCCTTCTCGAGACTTAGCCAATGATAGCTTGGACCTTGGAATCTGTTCTTGATGCTGCCAGCAGATAGGCCATTTATTTAGGTGGATAGGTACCTACCTATCTACCTCCCTATAACCATAGTATATTGCAGAACACAATTATATTTTTCTTTATATAAATTGTATCTCAAACTATATTTGTTTGTTTATCAAGCAGTTAAGTACCTAAATAAGTAGCTAAGCAAGGAGTTGGAATATTAACTATTTTCTCTCTTAAGGTTCTGCCAACGTTAGCTTGGAGCCTGGGAACCTCTTTTTGATGTTAGCAGGCCACAGGTATACCTATATTTTAAAACACTACCTACTGTTTAAAAATAAATAGGTAAACCGTATTTTTATCAAGTACCTCGATACTACTGAGGTAGGCACCTATCTTGTTTTATAGTACTAACGTAATATATGTGTAGGTAGGCCCTAGGAATAATTAAGTATATCTATATGCATCATCCAGGGTTCCACGGTAATAACGAGGTCGCTTTAAATAAAATAATCACTATGAGCAACTTATAGTGCGCGAGAACTACTAACCTAACCTCAAAATACCTAAAAAAAAGAAAATTAGATTACTACGAATTCCCGGTTTATATCTCACTGATTTTTTTTTTTACATATTATTGGGAATATTTCTAATGTTTTACCGATGATTTCATTAAGACGCAAGTATAGCCCATTTTTCATACAAGAAAAGGCATTGTCCTTTGAATTAAGCGGGCAGAGGTGTTTGGTTCACCTTAATAGCCCTAGTTTTTATATCTCCAAGGTAATCGTATTAATATTAATATGATAATAATAAAATCTCAACATCTTTTTAAAAGATTTAATGCCTAGAATTCTACCACACTATTCAATTGCTAACAAGATTAAAATTTAAAAAAAAAAACGTTCGCCAACATTTTGTCACCTGGCATTGTGTTGCCTAAGAAAGAATAAACAAACAAACGGCCTGACGAAATGTACAAGTATTGCAGTCGGCGAGAAATTTTTCGTCAAGCTTTTAACCCCTTGTTTTACATGACAAAGATTCTGTATCGGGTCAAACTGACTGTCATTCTTGTGTAACTTATTTGCGTAGATATTTTGTGTCAGGTACACGATACAATTACAGAGTAATATAATTAAAATGATCAGACTTTTCACTGACAATATCTTTTGCCGTCTCAACATTATACGAAATGCCATTATATTTAAATGTAACACCTGAAGTTTCTTATCTTCATAAGAAGTTTATTATCTAGATCAGTCAAATAAACTGAAAATCTGGACGAAGATAATACGGGGCCTAAAATTCTATTCACTTTCGAAATATTCTAGTCTCCTACGCTCCTGCCCTAGTCAATGCTCTATTCAATGCATTAATTTTAAAAACATCCTTCATTGTTGTGAACACTATACCTAGTTATATTTATCACTTTAGTCACTATATTGAATACAATGCTTGAAAGTTTACTATAAGTACTCAAAGCCAAATGTCATAGTTTATTTTTATTGGTAGATCAAAGGTAAAATAGTTTCTTATAAAATTGTTACGCGGATCACCTATTACATAAGATGCTGCTAATTTAGCCGTAGGCGCATTGCTGTTGTGCAAATTAAGCGTCGTATTTAAAGTTTTGCCACTTATGACATGTCACCTTATGGCCAAGTGACCGGCAAAGGTCTGAGGTAACAAGCATTACGGCAACACTATAGTAGACGCATGTTACGTTAATTTGTCGTTTTGTGCTAGTATTGCCAATTTTATTTCGTCATGTTATTCATTTTTGGGACACGCTTTGTTCAGATTCGTAGCCAACGAAAAGTAATCAAACTCAAACTCAAAATATCTTTATTTCACATAGGCCTAACGTACAGGCTCTTGTAAAACGTCAATACGATATTTGTCGCTATGGTCCTTCCTGACGCTATGTTCAATACTTTATGACTCTCTGGCTCTCCATTTTTGGCTGGATTTCGTAGTCTGGTATTTTAATATTGTATCATGTTACTTTAATATCATATCAGCTGATAAGTTTCATCAATTTTATTTTTAGGTCAAGTTTTGTACAGAGTCCGATCGATTTTGTCAGATAGGTACGGTGTTTCAAGGTCCGCGTTCTCTTTATTTGCGGTCTTGTTTCGTCGACCTCTGGCGCAATAAATCTCAGTTTTGCTTTCGGCTTCACGGTCCTCTTTGTGCTGTGATAAGATGATGGATAGGCGTATTAGGTGGTTTACTGGTTTGTACAGCATTTAAACTCTTTGCCTTGTAAGAGGACGCTATTATTTTACTCTCATTGTTATTTATATTTAAATAAGAGAGACGTTTAAGAATAACCAAAAGTTCTTAAGAATGAATTTCCAGCTAGTTTTGCTCGTAAATTACAACATACTCAGCCGGAAACTCAGCACAGCACTCAGCGTCTTATTTATCAATGGACGAGTTGAAACCCTTGTAAATGTAAACTATAGATATTTCAATCCACGACTACGCGCTCCACTCTGTTAAATTCGCTTATGTTTCATTCGATTCGTATGGAGTTTGACAGAGTGGGGCGCGTCGTCGTGGAATAAAATATCTATAACCCCTTTATTCATAAACATGCAAAAGCGATGGAATAGTTATATGTCTGTTTCGCCTTTGTTTTTTTCAACAGCAATTTAATTCGAAGGAAAAAGACAAAACAGAATCGCTTTCCACTGCTATTTCACGTTTATGAATAAGGGGGTTAATTTGAGATGTGAAATAGTTATTACCATCATGTTATTCAATTAGTCTGACTTTTCATAAGCGTCTTAAAAATTAGGCTAATTATATGAAATAAAGAACTATGAACCTGAACATGTTAGCCTTTGAATTACTAGCGTGGAATTTTTTGAAAAATTGTTTCATACAATGCCACATTTACAATCGATAACAGTAACGACCTTCTTAATTTGTAAATGTTCTAAAAGTATTTTAACTGATATTTACCAAATGATAATACTGAGATTGGATATAAGATCGCTTTGGGAGCGTATTGTGAAACGCTAAGTGCAAAACAACCGGTTGTAGGTATTTCTGGTTAGCGATAGCTATGGACGACATGCCTACTGCACAACTGGCGCCTTGCTAGAATTGGGTCATTACTCATTACTTATCCTTAAATTTTTTCCTTGCTTATTAAGGGGGTAATTTTTTTTTAGTAGTAGGCTAATTTTGGCGATGAATGGCGTAGCGGTAGCGAACCTGCCGTCTGCGTCGGAGGTCGTGGGTTCGATTCCCACAACTGGTAGGTAAATGTTTAGTATGGTAGGTAAAAAAAAATTTGGTCAAAAACTCATTTACTTCATATTGATTCCCATATCTCCAAATCTGGGTACAAATCCTACGATATATAATAATATATAGCCTACTATTTACGAAAAACGAAATGAAATTTGAATTTCGCGGTCTATTTTGGCCGAACTACCTTAAAACAAGAAAAAGGCCTTTACATTTACTCATAACGATATCTCAAAAATACTGATCAAGTATTAGTACAGGCATCAACTATCAATCCACGTCGTTTATTTTCATTCAATATTAATAAGCTGAGAGATTAAAAATAAAATAGTGTACGAGAAACACGTGCTAAGCAATTGATGCACCTATATTCTACATGAGTCTACATCACACAGATTTAATTATTAATAATTTGCCATATCAACACGTGTAGTAGACACGTTCGTAGATCCCGTGTGAACGATTTATTAACATGGGTTAAATATATAAACAATTATTATAATCGATTGCATGTGAGCAACCACGTGATTTACTCTTGCTTGATCTAGGTGATTTTCATAATGCATGCTGAATAGTCACGTTGTTAATTTATTATGGTGTTTTCATTTTAATTGATTTTTCCTGTGTTTGTGTACCTACTGTTAACGGTTATGGGGCTTAGCTTATTACTTCGCTAGTACCTGTCTAAGAAAGGCAGCACTTTTGGATAGGTTGATTTATTATCATCTTTTACTAAATTTAGTTTTATTCTTATGTAACGTAAACCTTTAGTAGTAGCCCTATCAGATTGGGTATTCTCAATCGTATTCTTTTCAGTATAAAAGCTTTTATTCGATAAGAGCTAGTATAATTTTTCACCAAACCCAATATTAATTAAATTTATTATTTAGTTACAAAATCTGACAAAATGGTGGCCTTTGTTGCAAGTGCAGAAGTTCCCTTAGGTAGTTTCGAGAGCATTATAATTATTTTTTATTAAATTATCCACAACACACACATAATTTCCCCACAATCAAGTTGCACCAAATAACCAGTTCTGTAATTAACAAGTACAGTTTTGTTCTATTTAACGGTTGTGTCTTGTGATCCAGTTAAATGTTGCAACAGGTGCATAATTGAGCAACGTACGGGTAGGTACTATGCTCGTCAAAAGTTATGCAACGCCGGTAATAATTATTAATCTTTACGAATCTAATAGCATACCGGACGCGTGTCAATAATAACGGTTTATAAAGCCAGCAATAGACCATCCATTCTATCATCCAATTAGATTTGACTGTGTGTGGGCATGGATTGGCATGACAGTTATGCTTTACGGCACAGAATTTTAATTATTTTGGCTTGATAATGGTGATTGGACAAAATCATCGTCGTCTGTCACTGATGACACCATGGCTTTAACTGAACGTCGCTGAAGTTGGACAGTTTTTACTGGTCGTGTACCAGTATATGAACGAACTGCAGATTAGATCAAGCTTGCAGCATAATGCCAATTGGACGATAGAATGGATAGTCTATAGGTGGCCTTTATGGGCTAGCGCCTAGCAGGGTTAGTAGTAACGCTAACACTAGGTGAGGGCCGTTCATATCAACTTAATATGGCAACATAATGGGTAGTAAAAAATTATGACTAAGTACTTAGGTCTATTTATAGAGGCGGTACAGTATGAGCTTATCGTTTGTAAACACTGACTCCTAATTTGTGTATCTTTTAATAGAACTGCTCCTTATTTCAAAGTTATTTTTGTCTACGAACGGAATCATTACATAAGGTGCCAATTTTCCTGAAACTCAAAACTCAAAATATCTTTATTTCACATAGGCCTAACGTACAGTTCTGATCTTAAGAAACGAAATTAATTAAAATACTTTAACAAAAACACATATATTTTGAACATTCTATCATTCGTACTTGATCCGCTCTATGCGTAATAGATCACGGAACATCTTAATATTGTAGACGCTTATTATTTAATCTGTTATGATAGTACCGTCAGCAACAAAAATGATGATTGCTATTTGTCTACACAAAATTATTACGTAACGCAAAAAAATAAATTACATAACGCATCATAAGCCATCGTCGATTACCTTACTCCTCGCATTAATCATATAGACGCGACGATATAATCTAGTATGAAGTTACTTTTTTTAAGTATAAAGTTTAGTTCGTGTCATAATAGTAATTGCCCATCCGGGTGCGAAAATTCAAAATTTATTTAGTCTTTCGCTAATAGTGGGCTAATTATGTGTCGTAGGCAAAGGCAATGTGTTTTGCGACCATCAAATTTATGCATTTAATGATTTAATTAAAAAAAAATTGCTCAAAAATACGCATTTTGTGCATATTGGTTCCCGATAGCTCCAAATCTGGGAAACTGCAAAAAATAATCTTTCGGTAACCGCAATATGAGGGGAATGGGAATTTTCATCAAGCAATGTTTTTATTAAAAACATGTAGATGCATACCTACATATTATGCTCGCATAAACCCACAATGTGTAGTTAGTCTAATATTTACAAAAAACTAAATAAAATTTGAATTTCGCGGGCTAGTAGAGTCGAAACACTTGCGCGAAACGGCTGGTTAATATTTACATTTTTAACCCAAGAATCAACGTCTCTTATTGGACAATTTTGACAACTTCACCCTGGGTTAGCGTGTTAACTCTCAGTTAACACATGAACCCAGGCTCTACCCTATAAATGAGCTTTACTCTTAAACAAAGTTGCTATACTTAGCATGATAATCAGTCGACAACCGTCTAGACTGGTCCCCTTTGGAGAGAAAGTGTGTTCTTGCATTAGTCTTCTTGGAACACTTTCGGTAACGCAAATGTTACAATGGATAACGGAGGTTCACGGCATTATGATGCCTCCTTTTAATTTCATGTCTGTGTTTCTTCCACTCCGCAAAGCTTTGTATGTCTGATTGAGCGATTGCCTTGCACATTCTCAGAACGAAAGTAAGTAACGGTTGAACATTATTATGTTATGAGGCCAATTTATTGATGGTTAATGCCTAATTTTAAGGTAACATTATATTCGGGTCGTGATCATGACTCAATTGGGTGCACCTGTTACTCGGGGCTTAATCCTAATAGTACCTACTATAGTAGCCAAAATAACCTACTTTTACTCCCTTCAGTATCCCTTGCTGATCAAGGGGATTTATTGAATTTAGTTTTGTCTTTCTCACTCTCACGGATATGTTGGTAGATGCGATATGCAGCGTCGCGGAAGAATATAACAGAAAAACGACCTTTTATCTAATTTTCTCAAAAACTAAGCCAGTTATCAAAATCTGTTTCTAAGCGTTTTTGAATGTTATTATTACCGACACATTAAAACAAAAATTACAATTAAATCCATTGTTGTTTCCGAACACAGAAAAACTGAGATTTAAGAGCAACTGTCTATCGAGAAAAATTTATCCAATCGTGTTTCTGCTTCTAAGCGTTTTGGATTAAAGACCCAAACTACATGACGTTTAAATTTGAAAGTAATTTCTTTATAGTTTTTGAATAAAACTTTATTCAAAATCGCTTAAATACGGCTTCTACGCCGCGGTTTCGCAATATCTCCGAACTCAGGGCAAAACATTTTATTTAACCTAGTTTAATACAGTAATATGAAGACTGCGCTAGATTAGCTATTATAGCTTCCTGGAACCCAGCCTAAGAACTTCAAATAAAGCTACTATATAAACTTTAACTCGTCGTTATGAGTATAAGGATTATACCAAAAACTATCAAACAGTTTATCATATCTCTTAAAGTTAATGAACACCTATAAAATGATATTTATTATTATCAAATAAACGATTAGCATAAAGAAATATCTGCTATTACTCTTTACTTAGCTACCGAAGGCGAATAGCATAGCGTAACGTCGTTTTGAGCGTCCAATTATCATAATATTTTATACGCGATTGCATGAGGACACCGCAGCATAACTCATTGTTCACGCCGGTCACAAACACTGGCATGATGCTTATTGCTTATTGTCGTCCTTGAACTCAATTGGCCATATTTATGAAGCTAACAGGAATCGTGTCAATGCAAATTGCTTTTGAAGCCGCTCAGACTTCATGACACAAAGAGGCTCCACATCAAGCTGTTGGTTTCAACTTCGCGCTACCGTATTTTACATTTTTTGTTGTGATGTTTATGTTTTTGTTGCCATTAGATATTAATTTATACGGAATTTATAGATGCCGATCATCTTCGCCTCCGCTTCGAGGTCCATGTAAATTGATGTGTTCTTGACCGAAAACAATATCTATAAAAAAAACGGTAGTATACTCAATATTAAATTCTTAAATCGATGTAATGTCTTAACAACTATCCATCAACCGTCTTGTACAAATATAATATGTTGACTCAGTGTAAGTACTAATAAAATCATTAGGCGAATCTTAATATGCGATGAATCTACGATTGAATTACTTTGCTCGTTCTTAGAAACTATATTAGCGTTTGTTAGCGCTTACGTCGAGTGGGATGTTGCGTTAGAAAAAGTGGCCATGGAATGGGTTATTTTTCCGGATTCCTATAAGAGCTCTATATTGATTTATGACATCACTTGTGTTCGTACAATTTGCTGTTATACTTAAATATATAAGAAGATCTAATAATAAACTGTGGAAACAAAAAATTACCTGCCAGTGATGTTTAGTATCATTCAAAAAGGTTAAGGTAATAATATTTTAGGTAAAACAGCGGTTTGAGGAACTGTTCTTAAAATTGCCGATTTATAAGTTTGGTTCCAAGGTTTGTTATAAATAAAATCAGTGAAGTACGAGTGTTACTTAAGGACGTGCTCCCAAAATAGATAGGTATCAAATCGGACTAAATACATACGCACGGCCTACACTCACACAAAGCTGCCTCGAAATGAGTGAATCAACGCGATTTTGATACTTTGAGATAAAATTTTATATTTTGTCATTTAGGTATTTTATTATAACGAAATAACTTCGTTCTAAGCTTATTTATTATCTCGCTGCAGACTCGGTCATAAATCATTCGAGTGTCTCGCTCACCGACATCGTGCCGGCCGACGAGCGCAGCGGCGTGTGCAACATATGCGGGGAGGTGAGAGGCTGCCAACTTTAGTAGTGTTATTATCTCGCTGCAGACTCGGTCATAAATCATTCGAGTGTCTCGCTCACCGACATCGTGCCGGCCGACGAGCGCAGCCGCGTGTGTAACATATGCGGGGAGGTGAGAGGCTGCCAACTATAGTAGTGTTATTATCTCGCTGCAGACTCGGTCATAAATCATTCGAGTGTCTCGCTCACCGACATCGTGCCGGCCGACGAGCGCAGCCGCGTGTGCAACATATGCGGAGAGGTGAGAGGCTGCCAACTTTAGTAGTGTTATTATCTCGCTGCAGACTCGGTCATAAATCATTCGAGTGTCTCGCTCACCGACATCGTGCCGGCCGACGAGCGCAGCCGCGTGTGCAACATATGCGGGGAGGTGAGAGGCTGCACCACTATAGAAGTGTAATTATCTCGCTGCAGACTCGGTCATAAATCATTCGAGTGTCTCGCTCACTGACATCGTGCCGGCCGACGAGCGCAGCCGCGTGTGCAACATATGCGCGGAGGTGAGAGGCTGCCAACTATAGTAGTGTTATTATCTCGCTGCAGATTCGGTCATAAATCATTCGAGTGTCTCGCTCACCGACATCGTGCCGGCCAACGAGCGCAGCCGCGTGTGCAACATATGCGGGGAGGTCAGAGGCTGCCAACTATAGTAGTGTTATTATCTCGCTGCAGACTCGGTCATAAATCATTCGAGTGTCTCGCTCACCGACATCGTGCCGGCCGGCACACGCGGCTGCGCTCGTCGTCCGGCACGATGTCGGTGAGCGAGACACTCGAATGATTTATGACCGAATCTGCAGCGAGATTATAAAACAACTATAGTTGGCAGCCTCTCACCTCCCCGCATATGGTGCACACGCGGCTGCGCTCGTCGGCCGGCACGATGTCAGTGAGCGAGACACTCGAATGATTTATGACCGAGTCTGCAGCGAGATAATTACACTTCTATAGTGGTGCAGCCTCTCACCTCCCCGCATATGTTGCACCCGCGGCTGCGCTCGTCGGCCGGCACGATGTCGGTGAGCGAGACACTCGAATGATTTATGACCGAGTCTGCAGCGAGATAATAACCCTACTATAGTTGGCAGCCTCTTACCTCCCCTCATATGTTGCACACGCGGCTGCGCTCGTCGGCCGGTACGATGTCAGTGAGCGAGACACTCGAAAGATTTATGACCGAGTCTGCAGCGAGATAATAACACTACTAAAGTTGGCAGCCTCTCACCTCTCCGCATATGTTGCACACGCGGCTGCGCTCGTCGGCCGGCACGATGTCGGTGAGCGAGACACTCGAATGATTTATGACCGAGTCTGCAGCGAGATAATAACACTACTATAGTTGGCAGCCTCTCACCTCCCCGCATATGTTACACACGCGGCTGCGCTCGTCGGCCAGCACGATGTCGGTGAGCGAGACACTCGAATGATTTATGACCGAGTCTGCAGCGAGATAATAACACTACTAAAGTTGGCAGCCTCTCACCTCCCCGCATATGTTGCACACGCCGCTGCGCTCGTCGGCCGGCACGATGTCGGTGAGCGAGACACTCGAATGATTTATGACCGAGTCTGCAGCGAGATAATAACACTACTAAAGTTGGCAGCCTCTTACCTCCCCTCATATGTTGCACACGCGGCTGCGCTCGTCGGCCGGCACGATGTCGGTGAGCGAGACACTCGAATGATTTATGACCGAGTCTGCAGCGAGATAATAACACTACTATAGTGGTGCAGCCTCTCACATCCCCGCATATGTTGCACACGCGGCTGCGCTCGTCGGCCGGCACGATGTCTGTGAGCGAGACACTCGAATGATTTATGACCGAGTCTGCAGCGAGATAATAACCCTACTATAGTTGGCAGCCTCTTACCTCCCCTCATATGTTGCACACGCGGCTGCGCTCGTCGGCCGGCACGATGTCGGTGAGCGAGACACTCGAAAGATTTATGACCGAGTCTGCAGCGAGATAATAACACTACTATAGTTGGCAGCCTCTCACCTCCCCGCATATGTTGCACACGCGGCTGCGCTCGTCGGCCGGCACGATGTCAGTGAGCGAGACACTCGAATGATTTATGACTGAGTCTGCAGCGAGATAATTACACTTCTATAGTGGTGCAGCCTCTCACCTCCCCGCATATGTTACACACGCGGCTGCGCTCGTCGGCCGGCACGATGTCGGTGAGCGAGACACTCGAATGATTTATGACCGAGTCTGCAGCGAGATAATAACACTACTAAAGTTGGCAGCCTCTCACCTCCCCGCATATGTTGCACACGCCGCTGCGCTCGTCGGCCGGCACGATGTCGGTGAGCGAGACACTCGAATGATTTATGACCGAGTCTGCAGCGAGATAATAACACTACTATAGTGGTGCAGCCTCTCACCTCCCCGCATATGTTGCACACGCGGCTGCGCTCGTCGGCCGGCACGATGTCTGTGAGCGAGACACTCGAATGATTTATGACCGAGTCTGCAGCGAGATAATAACCCTACTATAGTTGGCAGCCTCTTACCTCCCCTCATATGTTGCACACGCGGCTGCGCTCGTCGGCCGGCACGATGTCGGTGAGCGAGACACTCGAAAGATTTATGACCGAGTCTGCAGCGAGATAATAACACTACTATAGTTGGCAGCCTCTCACCTCCCCGCATATGTTGCACACGCGGCTGCGCTCGTCGGCCGGCACGATGTCAGTGAGCGAGACACTCGAATGATTTATGACTGAGTCTGCAGCGAGATAATTACACTTCTATAGTGGTGCAGCCTCTCACCTCCCCGCATATGTTACACACGCGGCTGCGCTCGTCGGCCGGCACGATGTCGGTGAGCGAGACACTCGAATGATTTATGACCGAGTCTGCAGCGAGATAATAACACTACTAAAGTTGGCAGCCTCTCACCTCCCCGCATATGTTGCACACGCCGCTGCGCTCGTCGGCCGGCACGATGTCGGTGAGCGAGACACTCGAATGATTTATGACCGAGTCTGCAGCGAGATAATAACACTACTAAAGTTGGCAGCCTCTTACCTCCCCTCATATGTTGCACACGCGGCTGCGCTCGTCGGCTGGCACGATGTCGGTGAGCGAGACACTCGAATGATTTATGACCGAGTCTGCAGCGAGATAATAACACTACTATAGTGGTGCAGCCTCTCACCTCCCCGCATATGTTGCACACGCGGCTGCGCTCGTCGGCCGGCACGATGTCTGTGAGCGAGACACTCGAATGATTTATGACCGAGTCTGCAGCGAGATAATAACACTACTATAGTTGGCAGCCTCTCACCTCCCCGCATATGTTGCATACGGAGGCTGCACCACTATAGTAGTGTAATTATCTCGCTGCAGACTCGGTCATAAATCATTCAGCTAGCTAGAGGCTAGCTCTATACGTTTTGGAGATCCAGTAGTAGTCTTCGAAGTATACCTTCAGGTCACTCAACCAAGTCAAGTGGAAAGGTCTTTTCATAACTAACAAAACGAGCCCAAACTCGGCACGGCTAGCTCTATACGTCTAGGAGATCCAGTAGTAGTCTTCGAAGTATACCTTCAGGTCACTCAACCAAGTCAAGTGGAAAGGGTTTGTCATAACTAACAAAACGAGCCCAAACTCGACACGGCTAGCTCTATACGTCTAGGAGATCCAGTAGTAGTCTTCGAAGTATACCTTCAGGTCACTCCACCAAGTCAAGTGGTAAGGTCTTTTCATAACTTACAAAACGAGCCCAAACTCGGCACGGCTAGCTCTATACGTCTAGGAGATCCAGTAGTAGTCTTCTAAGTATACCTTCAGGTCACTAGTACGCTTGGGGAACAAATAAAATAAATAGAATAAAATAAATAAACTCAATTCTAGCTAATTATAATAAAATATAATATTGTAGGTACTGTAGGTGCTTACCTTTTCAAAAATATGTCCGGACAGTATTACGTAAAGTATCAAGATAGTTATTGCCAAATATCCGTGTACGTACAGCGATGTTTTTCAATCAGCAACTGCTCGCAAACGACGTGCAGTCCCACTCGCGAAGGCAGCCAAAGGCTGACTGATTGATATTTGAATTTTGAAATAGTAGAAACCTGTGACCGAGTAAAATAAAATAACCCTTATTGTAACCTCTTTAAGATTTACGCTTGTAAGCAAAATATGTGAAAACAATGCACGCGAACTTCATTTTTTTTCATTTACTGTTTGTCCTTTTTTTGTTATTTTTTCTACCACCGTGTATAGATGAACATATCTACTGTCAGTTTATATTTTTAAAAGACATAAAATCGGTATATTTTTACAGAAAAATGTACCGAAACTCACTCCTAAATCGCCAATTTTGTGAGAAGAGATGATTTAAACTATTTTTATAGTACTAAAAGTAAAGATTTTTAACCAATTTTTCTACCACGAATTGTAGATAAAAGACCAATCTTTGTGTTGTTATTTTTAGTTCCATTATATTTTGTTTATTCTAGTCACAATATGTACCGAAAACTCCACGAAAACTGCAATGTCCGTAAACGCACCCTGATGGTTCCGTACCGCCTAACTAGTAGCTAATCCTAAAAAATCTTAAAACTTCTTAACAGCTATATCTTACTGAACTAAGATTGAGAACAATGATTACTTGAAGTTTTTTTTTCAGAATTTTGTTATGCCTAGTTGAAAACGTAATTATTAATTATAGAAATTTCATAAAGTTTGGCAGGCTTTGGTATATATACTAATTTAGATTAGATTTAGGTTTAGATTTTTCATTGTATAGGTATTTTAAATTATTACCAATGTACATACCCGACCAACTCATCACACTTAGTACATACTATAAAGTACCTTTAATAATAAACGTATACAATAGAAATACTCGGGCTTTTCCGTCCTTTGATTTGATACAAAGCCAAGTTGCCTTGACTGGAGTGTTCTTTGTGAAATAGTGTAACAGAGACACTTCCTAGCTATCATGTTAACTAGAAGATAAATAGCCAATCGTCCACTGTTGATGTCAATTGAGATTAAATGATCACTGCTGTCTAAAACAAACAAGAAATCTGTTTCATAAATGTTCCAACCCAATCGACAAACGCTCATGTCTTCCACAAATCACATTAAAAGTTTCTGAACGGCTTATTTCTTTTTAGTTTCTAAGACGGTCCTAAATTATATTGGTCTTCTATAAATCTGCATCAAAAGTTGCAGGCTTTATTCTTTTTAATTCTTAAATCGGTCCTAAGTTATTGTGCCTAATATAAAATTTACGCAACAAAGTTGATCATCTTGCTGGATGTTTTTTTGTGAGCGTGTAAATTTCAACACGAGAACTTCTATGGCTATATCACGAAACACAAAAATTCAAGCCCTGGAAATTCCTAAAAAAGTTTTGGACACGTAGGTCGGACGTGTCTGTATGAAACGGTTTCCACGGTTTGTTGACGCGGTAATCCGTTACATCATTCACGATTTTAACTTGTAACAAACAGTACAGGTATTCATAGGTGGGTACTCTAGTCTAGTAGATCCGTTTAGTATGGAAAATCCTTATTTAGGCAAGTTTTATAATTGTCGTGTTTAAACATTTATTTTTAACATTAGGTGGATATGTATGACTTCCGTGATTTTTAAGTGCAAATAAGTAGCTACGTTCGATGGATGACGTTGTCCTTGGCGCAAATTTGGTAAATTGGTAAATATCATGTTTTTTGCAGGTTTTCATTAGGTACTTGTTAACGGTCATGCTTGCTGACTTTAAACAGTTGTGCTTTCTAGTATAGGGTTCAATGTTAATATCAGATTGCTTATCTCACAAAAAACAATTAATAAAAATATTAAATGTTTGTTTATAAAAAATCTTTGAAAGTTCTTTACTTGCTTTGTTCGCTTATCGTTCATTTTGAAACGAATACGTGCATGTTTTTACATCCTTATAATCATAATTAGTTATTGATTATGATAAACAGCAACGCGTAGCAGGTATGCCGCAAATGTATTGAATAAATAATCCTGTCTATATTTTTCAAAAACTTGTGTGCAACATTTGCAAGCCTCCAGACCTACCTTGGCGCATTCGCAAAGTTAGCCCTCCAGATTGAAATTTTATGTGTTATTTTGTATTGTGTGTTTTCCGCAAATTGTAAACTAATTGTTAATTTCGGAAATGGAATTATATTCGTTTGTTTGTTATAAATTCTGTTTTAAGTCAACAATTATTACTATTGAATTTGGTCGGAATTTGGAATTGGATTATTAGTATTTGTAGGCAAGCGCTCTCCAAAAATAAATAAAAATAAAACTGTGTCATGCTGCGTGCAATCCCTTAAACCCTAACCTTGAGCTGAGGCGAGTAGATACGCTTAATTTAATTCAACGTTAATGACACTGATAGCTTGCTAATGAATTTTAATGTGTTCATGAAATGTTTCGAAACACCAAAATAAATAACAGAGTAGGTAATTGTTGTTTAAAAATAAAATCCTGACAAAGGTCGCCGAGATATAAGTGAGGGTTCCTTGCGATCTGTATATCTATTAAGCCCTTTCTCAAACTCAAAATCCTATACATCGTTACAGTGGTTGAAACGTGCACAGGTAACAATTAAAATTATCAGGACTATCGTCTAGTGACCAATTGCGACGCGAATAGGGGTTTTCAAAAACAGATTTATAGAGACAGATTTTATGGTTAGAGAATTTATAGAGAGAGTTGCGAGTCCAGAGCGAGGTCTACGTTTTATTCTTGAAATACCTTGCCTGGAGTGATTTTATTCTTGAAATACCTTGCTTGATAACGTTTTTAACGTTTTTACCCACCTAAACGTTTACCAAATTGGATAATTTTAGACTCATTAGATTCAGTATATCGTAATCTAGGCTCGTACGGTTAATATTTTAATTAATTTAAATAAAAAATAAAATACTTGCAAAAGTTTTTAGGTCAAAAATATTCATATGTAGACGCTAATAACTTTGAACATCACACTAATATTATAAAGGCGAAAGTTTGTGTGTAAGTGTGTGTGTGTGTGTGTGTGTAAGTGTGTATGTTTGTTACTCCTTCACGCCGCAACTACTGAACCGATTTGGCTGAAATTTGGAACATAGATAGCCTATAATCCGGATTAAAACATAGGCTACTTTTTGTCCCGGGAAAATCCATAGGTCCCATGGGATATTTAAAAACCCTAATTTTCAACAGTAATCTATAGCTACAGCTATAGGTAGATTACTTTGACAATCTGTCCTGAAAGTAGGTGTATCACACTATCACACTTCACACTGTAATAATATTATAAAGGCGAAATTTGTGTGAAAGTGTGTGTGTGTGTAAGTATGTATGTTTGTTACTCCTTCACGCCGCAACTGCTGAACCGATTTGGCTGAAATTTGGAACATAGATAGCTTATAACCCGGATTAAAACATAGACTACTTTTTGTCCCGCGAAAATCCATAGTTCTCATGGGATATTTAAAATACCCTAATTTTCAACAGTAATCTATAGCTACAGCTATACGTAGATTACTTTGACAATCTGTCCTGAAAGTAGGTGTATCACACTAATATAAAAGTCATTCCTTGCTCTGTGATGTTTGTTACATTGGAACATAAATAGCTTATAATCCGGATTAGAACATAGGCTACTTTTTGTCCCGGGAAATCCATAATTCCCATGGGATATTTAAAAAAACCCTAATTTTTTTGTAGATTACTTTGACAATCTGTCCTGAAAATAGGTGTAAAGGTCATTGAAAACGAAATTCAATTTTTTCTCAAGATTAGTTAAAAATCGAATTTAACGCGGGCGGAGCCGCGGGCAAAAGCTAGTTAGCAATATTTCTTAAAAAGTATGAGCATAATTCTTCATTGTATCTGCAACATTTCTAAAAATTATAAAAATCTGACTAAGTAAGTTTAAGGTTAGCAAAACGTTATCGCTTTTTGTATGAAAGCTTACAGCTAATCGATGGTCTTCAGTAAACTAATTTGATAACTCTACAATCCACAAGCAGTCTACGGCTCCTACGCCCACTGAACTAATTTCATTTAAAGTTTAAACATATTATAATGCCCGTGTGAAGCGGGCACAGTGCATCGTCCGGCGTTGGTTGGATGTACGCTAAGTCCGGGTATTGTGAAATGTGAAGGCCGCCATCGCCAGTCGAAACCAACTCCGCTGTCAGTCCCTGTGCCATTTAATTTGGGCCTATCGCCATATCTTAGACCAGATGCCGGTTCCGCAGCCTCGGTTATTGAGTTACTAATCTCGTTGCAAGATATCAGCGCGACAGGGAATTGGATTATAACTAAAAAGCAATTATGTTTACTGAGATTACGTTATTTATACTAATAATAGGTTGAGATACATTTCCGGATTGCATTAGGCATATTAGTTATAAAAAATCACACTAATATTATAAAGGCGAAAGTTTGTGTGTAAGTGTGTGTGTGTGTGTGTGTGTAAGTGTGTATGTTTGTTACTCCTTCACGCCGCAACTACTTAACCGATTTGGCTGAAATTTGGAACATAGATAGCTTATAACCCGGATTAAAACATAGGCTACTTTTTATCCCGGGAAAATCCATAGTTCCCATGGGATATTTAAAAAACCCTAATTTTCACACTAATATTATAAAGGCGAAAGTTTGTGTGTAAGTGTGTGTGTGTGTGTGTGTGTAAGTGTGTATGTTTGTTACTCCTTCACGCCGCAACTACTGAACCGATTTGGCTGAAATTTTGAACATAGATAGCTTATTACCCGGATTAAAACATAGGCTACTTTTTGTCCCGGGAAAATCCATAGTTCCCATGGGATATTTAAAAAACCCTAATTTTCAACAGTAATCTATAGCTACAGCTATAGGTAGATTACTTTGACATCACACTTCACACTTCACACTAATATTATAAAGGCGAAAGTTTGTGTATAAGTGTGTGTGTGTGTGTAAGTGTGTATGTTTGTTACTCCTTCACGCCGCAACTACTGAACCGATTTGGCTGAAATTTGGAACATAGATAGCTTATAACCCGGATTAAAACATAGGCTACTTTTTGTCCTGGGAAAATCCATAGTTCCCATGGGATATTTAAAAAACCCTAATTTTCAACAGTAATCTATAGCTACAGCTATAGGTAGATTACTTTGACATCACACTTCACACTATCACACTATCACACTTCACACTATCACACTAATATTATAAAGGCGAAAGTTTGTGTGTAAGTGTGTGTGTGTGTGTTTGTGTGTAAGTGTGTATGTTTGTTACTCCTTCACGCCGCAACTACTGAACCGATTTGGCTGAAATTTTGAACATAGATAGCTTATAACCCGGATTAAAACATAGGCTACTTTTTGTCCCGGGAAAATCCATAGTTCCCATGGGATATTTAAAAAACCCTAATTTTCAACAGTAATCTATAGCTACAGCTATAGGTAGATTACTTTGACATCACACTTCACACTATCACACTATCACACTTCACACTAATATTATAAAGGCGAAAGTTTGTGTGTAAGTGTGTGTGTGTGTGTGTGTGTAAGTGTGTATGTTTGTTACTCCTTCACGCCGCAACTACTGAACCGATTTGGCTGAAATTTGGAACATAGATAGCCTATAATCCGGATTAAAACATAGGCTACTTTTTGTCCCGGGAAAATCCATAGGTCCCATGGGATATTTAAAAACCCTAATTTTCAACAGTAATCTATAGCTACAGCTATAGGTAGATTACTTTGACAATCTGTCCTGAAAGTAGGTGTATCACACTATCACACTTCACACTGTAATAATATTATAAAGGCGAAATTTGTGTGAAAGTGTGTGTGTGTGTAAGTATGTATGTTTGTTACTCCTTCACGCCGCAACTGCTGAACCGATTTGGCTGAAATTTGGAACATAGATAGCTTATAACCCGGATTAAAACATAGACTACTTTTTGTCCCGCGAAAATCCATAGTTCTCATGGGATATTTAAAATACCCTAATTTTCAACAGTAATCTATAGCTACAGCTATACGTAGATTACTTTGACAATCTGTCCTGAAAGTAGGTGTATCACACTAATATAAAAGTCATTCCTTGCTCTGTGATGTTTGTTACATTGGAACATAAATAGCTTATAATCCGGATTAGAACATAGGCTACTTTTTGTCCCGGGAAATCCATAATTCCCATGGGATATTTAAAAAAACCCTAATTTTTTTGTAGATTACTTTGACAATCTGTCCTGAAAATAGGTGTAAAGGTCATTGAAAACGAAATTCAATTTTTTCTCAAGATTAGTTAAAAATCGAATTTAACGCGGGCGGAGCCGCGGGCAAAAGCTAGTAACATAATAATCAAAGCGACAAGTTCGAAGATTTTTCGAGTCGAACTGATATCTATTCCGTAGCAACAACAGCCATAATAAAAGATGAGACACACACAGTCTTTATTTTATTTAAATAAACACATGCAACGACTCGGTTGGTTTTAATAAATAATGAATTACTATTTTTTTTAATCCTTTCGTTGCCATGCCACTACCCACGGGCAAAATCTTAATAAACTAATAAAGATTTCGTATCGGGTTTATTCCTATCTTATATGGATATACGAAATTACACAATGTATAACCGGTTTTTTGCATAAAAAAACTGATAAGTTTAGCCATGTGATGTTTGAGCAGGATGTAATAGGGCTGATTGTTGCCTATAAACTTTTGACCATACCCCATACATACAACCATACTAGCATTCGACGAACAACTTATCTTAAATTAAAAATTAAAACTAGCTGTAAAATTAAACTATATCTAAATTAAAAACTACATATTAAACTAAAATGTTAAAATAAATTAATCTAGTAGACCGCTGTCAGAGGGCATTGTTCCCAAAATGCTGGATCCATTGCCTTTAAGTAATGTCAGTATGTCTTAGTCCAAAAAGCTTCGTATATCTGTCAGTATTTAAGACCAAATCTTACGAGTATATTTCCTTGTATCCTTTATGAATTAAGATCCATTAAAAGTTTTCTGAAGGCATTCGCTTTTCATTCACGCACTGTATTCCAACATAAGTACTTAATCGTATAAACTTTGCTATTTACTGTTACATAATATGAACTTGTCCACAAGTAGCATATTTGAATTCTAATTTATTGCCTGCATGCAATTAACTTACACAGTCAATGTGCGTGATACTAAAGTTATAAAAGGTTCAATCTTTGACCTTGTACCGGTCGCCGTAAAATAGAAACAGCTGATTCGTATTGTATGAATCAGTGTGCTTAGTGAAATAGTGATAATTGAAAGCGCAATGAACGCAAAATATATATATGTATACCTGAGATGTATACCTATGCAAAGAATTAAATTAGCAAGACACAGTGCCACCATTATGGTGATACTACCTATACGTTTATCATTTACTAGAAACTTAGATTATAATTAAGTCCTAAAGGATACTTTGGATACACCTGAAAATATTTTGCGATTTATTGTGTCCACTAAGTATTACAAAAAAATATATATATAAATTGGCAGGGCAAAGTGTTTCCATTTACCTGTATTCACTACCGAATATTAGTGATAATATCTTTATCATTTACCAGAAACTATTCTTTAATGAGGTACTAAATAATAGTTGGGCTACACCTGCAAACATTTTGCAATTTATTGTTTCCACCTCGTTTCCACTATTACCAAAGATGCATCGCTTACCGAGCTTTTGGAATCCATGACTCGCGAACTGTCACTCCCGCGACTGTTTGGCTTGGATGCACTTATTACGTCACTGAACACTGCATTCACTTGGTCCACATGTCTGCAAAATTAGCCTTTGCCTCATCAGCGGATGCGATTTAGGCCTCTCTCGCCCTCTCCGTGTGGCCGGCAACGTCTGGCGCGCCTGATCCAAGCGGCAAAGCGACTAGAGTCGTACTGAGAGTGTTGCAACCATCACCAACGCTTATATATGAGGTTGCATGCCGGACTGCAAATTTAAGCATTTCAAAAAACCTGAGCCGAATTTTCACTAAAAATAAGCATTGACAACTTAGTTTCTAATGGATTCAATCAATAATAAGTTGCAGACAATGGCGCCTATTCAGGCTTACAGTCAATCTCTAAATTAAGTTGATGGGCCTTGGTAATCCTTTTACATGAGCTTACATTCCTCATTTTAAAAAGGACTTTACCATTCTTAGATGACTTCAAAGATTTCGTATTTTCGTAACAGGCGCCATCGATATAAATAGATCCAGCTTTTAAGAGCTAAACTTAAGAATACAATCAAAGTTCAAACATTTGTAGAGTTCATCACATAACTTCACACCTTTTTCCTTAGCCGCTAGGACACTTTATGAACGCATTTTTACAGTATTAGTTAATAGCTATTTGTTTTTATTATCTTATAATATCTTGTAACAATATTGATATTCATATTAGGTTAGGCTACCATGAGTCCGACATGGTTTCGAAAAAAAACTAGAGACCCCAAAAAACCTGTTGATTAGCTGGAAATCATGTAAACTGGTCCGGCCAATCAGTGGGCAGAATTTTTTTATAATTTCTAAATTGGCTCAAGTCTGGTCTGGTGGGGGGCTTTAGTCGTGGCTAGTTACTACCCTGCCAAGCGATTTAGCGTTCCGGTGCGATGCTTGTAGAAACCGTTGGGGTTAATTTACTTACCCTTCCAAGTTAGTACGGTAACATCTTAGGGTTCATCATCACTTACCATCAGGTGAGGTCGCAGTCAAGTACTAACTTGTGTAGAGTATAAAAAAAATTTGTTTACGATATCGATGAATATGCTTTTCTTACGCAATTGCCCCCCAAGTGCCAACATGTGACTGATTCAAGCAATAGCAAGGAAAAGTTTTGGAAATACCTACAGTAGTTTAATAACTTTACCAATTGCGGGACGGGACGGCTGATCGTGACGCACCCTTTACTCCTCCAGTGTACAATGGTTGTGCAAGACTATAAGCAAGGACAAATCGTCCATGTATTGAATCATGCGGGATTCGGAAGGTAACGATTACGATTCAACACATTACGTCGATTAAAAGGATGTACGTGCCTCGTCCAAGTTCAATGATTTTAGTTTTATCGCCGACTTTACCTCCAACTGTTTTATTGGTGATAATGTACTGGAACAAAGAATCTTGTAGCTGTCTTACGCCCAGTGATTCTAGTGAGTTTTTTTAGGTGAACTAAATTGTCATATTATAACAGAACTTTATTAAGGTTGAATACAACGGTCTGACCGAAAAATTCAAATTTTATTTTAGTATATATTTGGCTTCTCGTAATTTGTAAGCTAATAAAACATAGTGGACTTATGTTAATTAAATTCCGGGGATATCAGGATTATTTTCACTTTTTTTAACGATAAAATCAGACAGTAAAACTTCTTCGTGAGTATCCGATCTCAAACAGAATATCGATTCTCAAACTATTTTCCTAAACTGGACACTTTTAAGCAAAAGTTTTTACATAAATTGTGAAGATGATAGGACGGCTACTCCCTCAATTTTACTGCGATAAGTCTAGAATAAAATTTGAATTTGGCGGGCAGACCGTTGCATTCAACCTTAATAAGGGTTTTTATTACATGAAAAAACCTAAATAATGGATCCTTTTGTCTATAAGTCACCACAAGTCACGTAGGTGCGTGTACTTTGTTCATTTATAGACAAAAGGGTAATGGGTTACTCGAAACTATTTGCTTAATGTGGATCATCGCACTATGGATAAAACTAAAGACCTTACCTTCACCTTGGTACATAACTACATAATGATAATTAGGTAATATAAGATACACTTTATATTCTTACTTTAGGTTCTTACACATATTTCTTTACCAACACCTGTCAAGTGCTCTCAATTAATTGTAGGGCGTTGTTTGAACGTAAGAATTGTATGAAGCTTGTAATTTGGGCTGACAGAATAATTAATGGCTATGGTGACCGTAAGTTACAATAACCTCTGTTAATTAATTATCTTAAAAAATTGAATGATTAGTCAGTGTACACAATTTTATAATTTAGGAGTTGGCGTACAAGTTGTAGAGGTATGAACTCTGAATGGTACCTACTTACTACTTAGGTTGATATTAGGTCATGAATTCGTACTAATACAGGATTTTTTGAAAATCAAATTTTTAAGGGGCATTTTTTTTGTAGAAACCCAAAATTAAACCCAAGTAGTACAGTTAAATGATAATATAGCTAAATCCTACTTATCAGAGTTGAAATAAAAAAGAAATAGCATGTATTAACTTTATTATAGTTATGTACATACAGCTACAGTATGTATAGTTTGGTCTTTTCTGTTCACGTTCCTGAATTTAATTATTGAAAACATAGTCTTATTTTTATTTGCTGGCTCTTTTATTTAACGTGGGCAGTGTCTGTTGCTTTATGGACAGCTTTTAAGCAATATAAAATTTTTGTTAGGAATCACATTATTCTCAGGTTTTTATCATTGAACATAATAGCGACCTTAGAGTGGTTATTTTTTCCGTTTATTTTGTTTTATAATTACAAATGTCGAATGGACACACAGCATAATCGAGCGTAGCATATTCTTGATTGAGATGAGTTGAAGGTTCGAGCTTTAATTCCTTGGTGTTGTTAAATCTGACATTAAGCTGTGTTTGTTGATATTGATGTCTAGAATTGAGATTCTATGCTCACATTATATATGCCCACTCGTCTATTTAGTTAAGAATATCAATTTTATTAAAAATACATTATTAGCTTGGACATCGACGTCAGGCTATCGTTACACCGTGTTATGTTTGTGGTCGTGTGAAGTATTACACTATGCTATTGAGCGCAGTTTCTGCAAGGTTTTTATAAAAAGTAATTTGTTAAAGCAACAAAAGACCGAAGGCTTACTTAATTTCTCAGTCGCACGCTCAGCTTCATCGTTACTGAGATCGTACACTTGTTCATCAATTTGCTATTGCCCAATATCTCTCTTGCCATTAAACTGTCGTCTCTCTTTGTAGTACCTATATCAAATGAAATCACGTCGTCTCATCCAATTTATTCTAATTTCCCGAAACGTTTGCAGGAATGGAAATTTTTCAGAAATTATTGCAAGGCAGTTTTGTTCACATTCATATTATTTGTTTTAATGCAAAACCCACTGGTTCTTTTATTTGTCAAAATTTGATGATGAAAAAATTAGCTCAATCAAAAGTATAACGTGATAAATATCCATCTATTACTCATATATCCTTTGTAATAATCAGAAATATATGACGAATTAAAAAGTAAAGGTTCCTTGTTAGACTATAGAACTGGTATGTGTATACTACCTAGTACCTACTCTTATAAGCGTTCTTTAAAAATGAGTTTCTGTAAGGATGTAGTTGATGGCAAAACTGCTCTACTCCGTAATCATGTCTTAGCGTAATAAGCCGTTGTTTGCGATAGTGGTGTATAATTAAAGGGCGAGGTTGTTTCCACTTGATCAGAACAATCATCGCATGTGAAAGGCACTCTGTGTTCTCCATATAATTCGTACAATTGAGTCTAAAAAAACTCGCGTACTTGCATTATTTCGAACCTAGCACGAAAACTTCCAAAATTAACTGAAGTACCATGTTTAGAAAGTGAGTGACTGACCATATCTCAAGTACACCTTTTTATTTATGCTTTTAAGTCTCGTAGAAAACGTAAAAGCCTTAATTTGTGTTTGAGCCAAAGCTTGTTTGATGTCGTATCAACAGCAATGTTTTTGTTTCTAAAGTCAGATATCTCGTTATCTTGCATTTTTGCTTATAATGGATAGGAGCATTGTTCAATTTTTTTTGTAATTAGGTATTTAATTAAATAGAGCTAGTGAGGTGAAACATACAATACGTACTGGTACCTGAGGATATAGTGAAAATAAAAACTGTTTGTGTAAAAAGGCTTGAATGATAGCTGCTGGATCTCCAAACAGCACGGTATTTCGGGTAACGGACTTTTAAAGTCATCAGTCTACGTAATTATGTACGAAACTGCGTTTTCCGGTGCAGTTTTGCCATTCCAGCATCTTCGGAGTTCCACGAGGAAGGCAGGCAATGTGAATTTTTACTATGCTTTTTACCGTAGTACGGTTTATTTTGTTTCTGAATGCAAATCAGCATAGGCAATCTGTATCACTATTAAATGGTCACCTTACCATGTAATTGGTAGGTACTTTGGTATTTATAGTTCACTATTTATAGTTTGAACTTGAATGAATAACAATATCAATTTTATTCACCTGAATCGAATAAATACAGGTATTACGAGACAAATACCAATTAGATGATTCAGGTACAATGATTTTTGTACTAGGTACGTCTCGAGGCCACGTAATCCGATCGTCAGCCAGCCAGGTGTTCTTCCAGTATTGTAACCTAGATCGAACAGGTTTATAGCTTTCAGTTGTTTATGACTAATAGAGCTCATTAAAATAATTACTACTAAAATCTTGAATTCGCTATGCAGGCACTAGGTAGATACCATCCGTATCAGACGCCGTAGATAACAATCCCAGACCCCCTTAATAGCCTGGGACCTTGGAGCTTACCCTGAGCTTCCCTAGAAGTGGCAAATGTTTAGGGTCAGCTAATGGCGAGCCCGACGGGCGTTGCGCAAGGGAGCGTATGAGATCCCGGAGGCTTCCAACATGATTGCTAAGGATGTCCGCCGAGGGGGATTTAGTGGGTAAAAATCCTACATAATCTACGTATACACAAATATATCCTATCTCAATAGAGATTTTCCTCCCGTAATAAAAAAAAGGTAGATACCATCCGAATGATACCGTTTCATCAAGCTGGAATTCGTCATTTAGTGACGTACATGAATATTTAGTTGTCCGGTCCGGTTCAGCTATAAATTCATGTGAACATCGTCCTTGCGAGGAATGCGAGGCCATCACGCTGTCTTGGTCGGTCGCGTTTCGAGGCGTTCCTCTTGCGAAACACAATAATTGTTGTTTTAGACTCGATCGTTCCATGCCGTATTCTGTGCATGTCGTTATGACGCGGTAAGTAGCTGACCTGCACCTCGTTCTCGCGGACACAATTCCACTAACGACATCAGCTTGCATACATTAAGATTGTTCTTCGTCCGTCCATTTATGGCATAACTTCGTGATGTTAACGTCATTAATTCAGTTCCTCTTTAAACACACCTAATAGGCACTGGATGTTTTTTGCTCGCCTGACGTGATGTAGGTACCTACTCGTACGCTGAACGCATAACGTAGACGCGCGTATTTGATGATGAAATTATTATTGATTCTAGGAAGTACCTTCTTGAGATCACATATCGAACATTCAGGTTTAGTCTAGAATTCGAATATTACATAATTAGGATGACTATGAATTAGCTTGTGATGCAATTGTATAACCAATCTACGCAGATACACGGTCGATTCCTATCTCTTTATTTTCAGAGAGAGGGAGCGATATTTTTGGTCACCATAAATTTACTTAAATGATTTAATTGTCTTGTTTTCACTCGAGAGAAATGTCGCAAGATCATTACTCTATACTTAATCGTAACCTTTAAAACATACTTCGCGGAAACCCTTTTATTTCACTATTCGCATGTATATCCGTAAACGCAATTTAATTATGATTTATTTAACATCTTTCATAAGTATAGCACTCTTGTTCAGTGACCTTATTAAAACTGTTTATGTTTTGTGTTGATTGTTTTCCTGCTGCACCTTGTAGGTCTTGACTTTTTCTATCACCTTTTGTCAAACCGGTATCTGTATAATCTGTTTCGTAATCTGCAAATAACGCTCAGTTGCATAAAGTTCGTCTGTTATAAATCGATGCACTTTATTTAAACGACAATTCCGGATAACATGATTAGTATGATAATAGAATGTTTCTTGTTATGCAGTGATATTGAAATTGATTTAGTTATATTATTATACAATATTTTAGCGTCAATAAAAGATGATGGCCCTGAATTTTAATATAAATTATAAGTCTAAACTCAGTCCGTGTTTTTATTAAAATCGTAAAACATCGTATATAAATTAAACCTTTAGGTATACTTAGCGGCTGTCCAGTTTTCCTCCTTTTATTGCTTTGATATAGATGATGTGCATCCTTGCTATGTTATTCTAAGAAGTCAAAGTTATTCCAACATAAGATTAGATGATTTAGTAATGCGGATATTATGTTGGTTGTATGTCTCAAGTCCTTTTTTTATAACCCACACACATGTATGCTCAGAATGCGAAGGGTTTTTCCATACCCCATCACGCTGGCCAAGTAGCAACCGAGTTACAGAATACGTGTGCAGGTTTGACACTGACAGTCATCATCCATAGATGGCACGGGTCTGAACTGTCTGAACAGTGGTGGGCTGTCACTGCGCTTATTCGACTGGATATGCTGGGCGAAATATCTCGCTGCATGTGGGGCAATAAAATGGGGTAGCAGACCGCCTGCTATAGGTAGTTAAATCCACGAAAACGCGCCCACTCCTTCGCATTCGCTTATGTTTCATGCGATTCGTAAGAAGCTGAGAAGGAGCAGAGCGGGTCTTCGTGCGTTCTTCGTCCATCACCTTGGGTCCCCAACGTACATCGGTCCTACGAGCTATGTGCCCAGAACATTGCCTCTTCAGTTTTGCGACACGTTGAACTATGTCGGTCACTTCGGTTATATTGCGGATCTCCTCGTTTCTGATTCGATCGCGCAAAGATACTCCATCGCTCGCTGAGTGACCCTCCCTCCTCTTTTACTCCCATAATGCCCATAGTCAGCGACCATGTCTCGGAATAACTAGTAAGTAAATAGACTAAGTACCTAATTATATTATTTTATTCCACAGTTGCGAGTCCCACTGCGCCAGGTGCTGCGCCCGCGCGATCTGTGCGTCATCATCAACAAGCGCCACCTCAAAGTGGGCATCAAGGGGCAGCCGCTCATCATCGACGGAGAGCTGGACGCGGACGTCAAGGTCGAGGAGTCCACGTGGGTGCTGCAGGACGGCCGCAATCTACTAGTCAACTTGGAAAAGGTAGAGAATACATTATTATAAATAACCGGCCAAATGCGAATCGGACTCGCGCATTCTTATTTATTTGGCCTTTTTTTAGTGTTAATAATAATTTGGCGCAACCTTGTCGTATCCCATTCCTGTAGCCGTTAGCAGAGGAATGGGATACGAACCAGAAGTGAGAGTATTTTGCCTTGTTGGCCCCGTTATTTTGCCTTCCTAAACCTGGAACTCGGGTTAGTGAGAAGCCTCTATAAGAGAAAAAGGTGTCGGTTCCTTGAGTTCTCACTTATCCAGGTTTCACTATACCTACATAGAATTTTTGAACTGTCAAATTAATGTAGCTTCGGTTTCCAGGTAAACAAAATGAATTGGTGGAGCAGATTGGTAACGACAGATCCCGAAATCTCCACTAGGAAAATTAATCCAGGTAATTGTTGTTGATTATGTAATTATTACTTAAAAGTGAATAGGAAAGTTGATTCAGATTATCGTCAGTACGTATTCACATTTGATTCTTAATAATGAAATAGTCCCAACTCCCAAAGAAGTGGTTAGATATTCACCCCATTCATTAAACGTTAAATTGCGGTTCAATAGTTATACTCAGTTTTCGTTGTTTGTCAACAGTAATTGAATGACATTCGAAGAAAAGAGACAAAACAAAGAATTACTATTCCACCGCTATTCGATATTTTTTGCCTTATATTTCGAAATAGTCTTCAGCTGTTTATCTTTGGTTTTGTGATCATTATGCTGGCATACCGTCTACATTCCAATTAAATGGTTTAAACGTTAGACAAACTGCATTGATCAGATGGCAGATTTAGCTTAATTAAATGCCAGATGTGTAATGATACGATCGCCTTCCGTCCGGATTTCCCATACGCGTCCTAGTTTGCAAGACATTCAAGGACGCCCAGAAATGAAAGCCAGTCTGGGTACGGGCTTGTGGGAATTTCATAAAAACTTCGTACTTGCTTTAATGCCATTGACTGTAATATTACCTTCAATTACTGTTCGCAGCACATTTATAGTTAGCGTTTATAGAATTTTCTTCTGCACGTTAATGAATAATAATATGTAGTAAGTAAGTGTAAGTGGAGCTTTTGTATTTTCTCGGTTTTCAATTCAACTGTATGTTTTTTTTTATGTTTGTTACCTCATAACTTTTGACTGGGTAAATCGATTTTGATGATTCTTTATTATTAGAAAGCTGACGCTTCCCGTGTGATTCCATTGTTATTAACGTATTATTTATTTAATAATTTGTTTGCTTGCTCCAGAACCTTCAAAACTATCAGACCTGGATGGAGAAACAAGGGGCTTAGTAGAAAAGATGATGTATGATCAAAGACAGAAAGAGATGGGACTGCCCACTAGCGAAGAACAAAAGAAGCAAGATGTACTCAAAAAGTAAGTACATATTTACCTTTTATTAATACAATAAAAAAGAAAGTATTGTTTACTTAATAGTTTCTGAACTTTTATCATTACAGTTTATTGGCATTTGGTTGGTGTACTTAATTAAATTATTTTTGACGCAATATCTTGTAATTTTATAAAACTACATAAAGAAACACTGGACGGAAGTAAACGCTACCGAATAATAAAATAAGCTTAAAGTCTTAAAATAATAATTGGCCAAGTTCAAATCAGATCGCGCAGGAAGGGTTCCGTACCAATTTTATAAAGGAAATCTATAAAATTATCTGAATAATTATTGTGCAAAATAAATATTGAGATAATGGCGTACCTACTAATAGTAGAGTAATATTGGGGCTCCTGCATCCTCAACCAAAAATGAAAAAAAAATCACGTTTTTTTTATGTGATTTAATATTTATTTTTATTATTTGTTGTTTTTACGGCAACAGAAATACATCATCTGTGAAAATTTTAACTTTCTACCTATAACGGTTCAAGGGATACAGCTTGGTGACAGACAGATGGACGGCGAAGTCTCAGTAATAGGGTGCCGTTTAACCTTACGGAACCCTAAAAATGCTCAGAAAAATCTATAAATTCACTGACGAAATCAGATTCTATAACCGGTTCTTAATAATGCAGCCTTGGTACAGGAACTTTGGATAGGAACATTTTCCGCAATTTGAGCGCCGCGCGCCGGCGGCGATTACATAAGACGATGTTATTGTATAAACATATTATCTATAAATGTCCTATTTATGTACAGGTTTATGGAGCAACATCCGGAAATGGATTTCTCGAAGTGCAAGTTTAACTAAAAGATGAAAATGTGAAGCTATACAAACAGGATGTACGAAGAGTCCGCTACCCGCTTTTAAGCGCATATTTATGATTAAGCCATACAAATACAAGATGTTCTTCATCACATCTTTCTATTATTATATCTTACAACAATTACTTACGTAATTTTAAACCTGAATAATTTTATTATTAGGCAACTTCAATAAAGATGTGTTCAAATAAAATCAATTTGTTTTTTTGTTAGACATAAGTTTAATCAATGCCCCCAAACGAGCCCATTAATCCAAAAAAGATACCTCATCTCATAGCACTACCTACAGTAGACGCGTGACTTTATTGCCGAGCTTAGGCAATTTAGGCATGTGCTAAAACTTGAAGTCACATCGATTACACAAGATAGATGGCAGTATAAAACTTTAATATACCTATTGATATAAACAATAATCACCATAAATATGGTTTATTTAATTTTTAACTAAATAAAATATTATTTACTATCAGATGGTATAGATATCACTACCCACGGTGTGGTAAAAGTAGAGTAGGATTGCGGACTTGCGGGGGAAATGCTCTCGCTTTGCACCTCAGGCTCCGACGTCTCAGGTAGTACGTCTGCAATAAATATTTTGCTGGACTATCAATGGGTACCTACATTTCAGGTTACAAAAGGTCACGGACGGAACTTGACTCTCCCATAGGTAAGCCGCAGACGCAGCAGTGAATGAATAATGTTGACACTTCAACCTGCAACTCAAATATGCTGTATCATTATTTAGAGTGAATAGGCATCTTCTAGGTAAGCGCGCTCCATCTTCGACCACATCGTCACTTTCCATCAGGTGAGATGGTGGTCAAGCGTAAACCTACATATGGGACACAGAAAAGAATTAAATAATTTATGCTTAAAGTGTTTCCTTTTAAAATAAATATATCATACATATCAGGTAGGTATTACATACCTACATCGCAAACTAGCCCCAAAGTAAGCGTTAGCTTGTGATAAGGGTACTAGATGACTGATAAATACCTACACATACATATTATTATACATAAATATAATATTTTGAAAACACCCAAACACTGGAAAACACAAACATTTACCAGTAGTGGGAATCGAACCCACAACCTCCGACGCAGACGACAGGTTCGCTACGCCATTCGGTCGTCCTTAGTAGTGAAATTCTCTTTGATTGAGTATGGCAAAATAATCTTATGCATGGATCCTTACACTTGCAGTCACTAAAATTAAATAAAATAAACTGCTAAATTCGTTAGAAATTAGCGTGAGTTACTAAAATACCGCCGTCGGCAGACACTTCGTTTTTATGTAGGTGCCAGGTGATAAATTTTTTTTATTCTATGAACCTCACACTGTCACTCTTGGACGATTAATCACACATCCAAGCTGTCACTGCTACGAAAAAAAAGCGCGGGAACGGTCGAAGAGAAAAGGCGCGTTTTTATAATAAATTTTCAAGAAATTTATTAATATCGCCTAGAGTGCACAAAAATTAGTAAAAATAGCATTCCGGTGCCCCCATAATGAGGGGCGCCAAGTTAAAACGTAAAAAAGAGTCGTCGCCGACTAATGAATCGGTGTCGTCTTCAAGTGACTTTGAAGATGATGATGAGAAGTACAAACCGTTCAGAATCCAGAACTATACTCGCAAATATTTAGACAACGGCCGTGCAGAGGAATACATAGTTTTCCTTTCATCTAATATTCCGGAAAAGGCTATTGGAGAACATGAAAAGCTCGCCATATCATCGGCTTTAAGACAGTATAGTGTTAATGGTGTGAAGTACTTAAAAACCATCAACAAGTACAAAATTGGAATCGTATTTGATTTAGCAATTAATGCTAACGTATTTTTAAATAATGACAAATACCACAAAAATGTCAACATGAAACCTAGTATTCCAGCTGCTTCGACGGAGATCACGGGTGTCATAAGGGGGGTTCCTCTTGAACTTTCCAACAAAAAGATTTTTTCACTATTGTCTTCAACAAATGTAATTCAAGTCAGACGACTTATGTCAAGGGTAACTATAAATGATAGAACCGAATACAAACCCACAGCAACAGTGGCTGTGACTTTTGCAGCGACCCAGCTACCGGACTATATTCATTTGGATTCATGGAGACACGAGGTGAGTCCTTTTATTCCTCCAGTCAAGCAGTGTCTGCAGTGTTTGAAGTATGGACACATTGCTAAATTTTGTAAAAACTCCGTGAAGTGCTCCATTTGCTCAGAAAATCACAATTTTAAAAATTGTTCGGTTGACAAAATAAATGCAAAATGTATTAATTGCAATGGGAATCATATAGCAGTATCAGGTGAATGTCCCATTAAAAAGCAGAAAATTAATGAAAATAAAATGAAGTCAAGATCTGTAACATATGCAGAATTATTTAATGAAAAATCTTTTCCTAAATTAACAACAAATGACCCTTACAAACAACTACAAAATGTATTAAAATCAGATATTTTTTTGAATTTACTTGTAGAATCGATTGTCAAAATTGTATCATCTAAAACAGACAATAACCCTATGAGTTCTAATAATGTGAAAAATATTCTTCTCGAAACGTTAAGTAAAAAAACTACCCAATTTAAAAAATAATGGATTATGTAAATATAGTTCAATGGAATGCTCAGAGCTTACTAAGTAATCGACATATTTTATCCCAGTTTCTTTATGAAAATGACATACATATTGCAATAATTTGTGAAACTTGGTTAAAACCTGAACATAGATTCAATATAAGAGGTTATAAAATTGAAAGAAAAGATATAGGTAGCCAACATAATGGTGTTGCGCTAATTATACATAACAGTATATCATATACAAAAATAGATACATATTGTGATAGTGATCATCAAAACATTTGTATTAGGATTAAACTTTATGATCAAGAAATTAGTATATTGAGTTTCTATAGTCCACCTCTTGCAAATTTTAATAAAAACACTTTAGACATGTTGATTAAAAATATTCCGAAGCCATTTATCCTTGGGGGTGATTTTAATGCCCATCATACTATTTGGGGTAGTAATAGTATAAACAGTAGAGGTAGAAATCTTCTAGATGTCATTGATGATAATAGCTTAGTTCTTCTTAATAATGGTAAGCCAACTACTGTTGGTTCTCTCACTTGGCGTCCCAATGTTTTAGATTTATCATTGGTTTCTCCATCTCTTGCATTGACTTGCGATTGGTCATTACACGACGATCCTTTAGGAAGTTATCATTTACCTGCAATAATAAAATTACTTGTTGGTTGCAATAGTCATGGAAATTCAGACAAAGGTAATAACTTGCCATTGTTTCCCAATTACAAAAGTGTTAATTGGGATATATTTGAAAAAGAACTTGATTCTTTGTTGTGTAACTTTGTTATAGATTCCAATTCACCTTTAACTACATATAATAACTAGTTTTTCGCGTGGGGGCGCGGCCCGCTAAAGCGGACCGCGTAACTGCTTGTAGCAATTTACGTGGTCGCTCATACTCGGATTTAGCAAACACTTTGGATTTTCTTATAGTAGGTACCCAATCGCCATACAATTAAGTATGAAAAATAATTTTCCGCCATTTTGAAATTTTTTTCTTTTCAGTAAATAGACCTCGTCGTCCAGATCATGTTTTGCTAAGAAACCACTTTTCTATCTTTAATACTTTCGGAGATAGACATCGACGAAATTTGTATGGCGGCCATCTTTTTTTCGCCATTTTGAAATTTTTTTCAGCGCATTTGCAATTGCTCGACGTTTCGAATGACATTTGGTCGAGCACCCTCCACCTTTCTTCAATACCCTGGCTGAGCCCTTCACTCGTCTCCGAAATCCTCAATCATCAGCTCTCTCCATATTTTTGACCGAGTCATTTCTTGACTTCTATACGAAGCCACAAGTGAAAAAAAAGTTGTTCATACAAAATTTTACAGGAGGACATTTTGGGGAAAATCACGAAAACTACCACAAATGTGGCAACACTGCTTTTTTACTTCAATACTGCCCGTCGAGTTACACAGTCGGTTCATACATGTCGACTTTCCAAAATGTTGCCAAGTGCCTCAAAAACGGGATCAAAATATTCAAAAAAATTAAATGAATACAAAATGGCCGCCACCGCATTTCACAGAAATATTTTACATAGTTTAGTACTTTTCCCAGTAATAACAAGATATACCGCTCCTGATGACGTTTCAAGTTTTCATCTCGCTCGCATCCAGGCGACATGATTGCCCCTGAAAAGTGACCATGTCGAAAATTACTTTTACTTTGATAGATTCCAATGTTGCCAGTGCCGGGCGACAAAAATATCCAAATGTCATTTGTACGAGTAAGGCACGTGATCGCTCATACTCGGATTTCGCAAAAAGTCCGTATTTCGATTTTTTAGTTTTTGGGGAAAATCTCGAAATTTCCCGAGAAATGGGGTAATTTTTTTTCCCCACTCAATACTTCGAGTCTGTACTCACGATCGCCCCATAGAAGTCGAAACGCTCCGATGTTGCCAAGTGTGTGAAATTTGAATTTTAAAATTGCGTTTTTTCGTACCTCAGACTGATTGGCCGCCAGAACAGGCGCCATCTTGGATTTTGAAAAATTACTCCCGTTCTGTCAAAATTCAGGATTATTGGGGGCGAAACAAGAAAAAATCATCATCCTCGAGTACCCCGTTTAGGATCTGTGGCGCCGCGGTTTGGGGTCGAAAAATGAAAAATTTTAAAAAACCACAGCTCGGCCGCCATCTTGTTTTTCCAAAATTTTCCATTTTTTCTATTAATCGTTTACTAATATCTACAATCGTTGCGAGTTTGAACGAAATCGGTCGGAAAACAAAAAAGTTACAGAAATCACGTCGGCCGCCATCTTGTTTTTCGGAAATGTCAGATTTTTTCCATACTCAAATCCCCCACCCGAACACATCCCCCATACATCATTATATCGTTTTCAGTCTCCTTCTGGGAGAACAATTGTATCAATCAGTCAGTGAGTCAGTGAGTCAGTGGTAATCGAGCTATATATATTATAACTAGTTTTTCGCGTGGGGGCGCGGCCCGCTAAAGCGGACCGCGTAACTGCTTGTAGCAATTAACGTGGTCGCTCATACTCGGATTTAGCAAAAACTTTGGATTTTCTTATAGTAGGTACCCAATCGCCATACAATTTAGTATGAAAAAATTTTTTCCGCCATTTTGAATTTTTTTTCTTTTCGATAGATAGAACTCTTCGTGCTGATCATTTCTTGCAAAGAAACCACTTTTTTATCTTTCATACTTTCTGAGATAGACATCCACGAAATTTGTATGGCGGCCATCTTTTTTTCGCCATTTTGAAATTTTTTTCAACGTATTGGCAATTGCACGAGGTTTCGAATGACATTTGGTCGAGCACCCCCTACCTATCTTCAATACCCTGGCTGAGCCCTTCACCCGTCTCCGAAATCCTCAATCATCAGCTCTCTCCATATTTTTCACCGAGTCATTTCTTGACTTCTATACGAAGCTACAAGTGAAAAAAAAATTGTTCATACAAAATTTTACAGGAGGACATTTTGGGGAAAATCTCGAAAACTACCCCAAATGTGGCAACACTGCTTTTACATTTCGATATTGCTTGTCGAGTTACACAATCGGTTCATACATGTCGACTTTCCGAAATGTTGCCAAATGCCTCAAAAACACGATCAAAATATTCAAAAAAATTAAATGAATACAAAATGGCCGCCACCGCATTTCACAGAAATATATTACATCGTTTAGTACTTTTCCTAGTAACAACAGGATATGCTGCTTCGTATTACATTTAAATTTTTCATCTCGCTCGCACCCAGGCGACATGATTGCCCCTGAAAAGTGACCATGTCGAAAATAAATTTTTCTTTGATAAATTCCAGTGTTGCCAATCCTCGGCGACAAAAATACCCAAATGTCATTTGTCCGAGTAAGACACGTGATCGCTCATACTCGGATTTCGCAAAAAGTCCGTATTTCGATTTTTTACTTTTTGGGGAAAATCTCGAAATTTCCCGAGAAATGGGGTAATTTTTTTTTCCCCACTCAATACTTCGAGTCTGTACTCACGATCGCCCCATAGAAGTCGAAACGCTCCGATGTTGCCAAGTGTGTGAAATTTGAATTTTAAAATTGCGTTTTTTCGTACCTCAGACTGATTGGCCGCCCGAACAGCCGCCATCTTGGATTTTGAAAAATTTCTCCCGTTCTGTCAAAATTCAGGATAATTGGGGGCGAAACAAGAAAAAATCATCATCCTCGAGTACCCCGTTTAGGATCTGTGGCGCCGCGGTTAGGGGCCGAAAAATGAAAAATTTTAAAAAACCACAGCTCGGCCGCCATCTTGTTTTTCCAAAATTTTCCATTTATTCTATTAATCGTTTACTAATATCTACAATCGTTGCGAGTTTGAACGAAATCGGTCGGAAAACAAAAAAGTTACAGAAATCACGTCGGCCGCCATCTTGTTTTTTGGAAATGTCAGATTTTTCCCATACTCGAATCCCCCACCCGAACACATCCCCCATACATCATTATATCGTTTTCAGTCTCCTTCTGGGAGAACAATTGTGTATGTCAGTCAGTGAGTCAGTGAGTCAGTGGTAATCGAGCTATATATATTATACTAGTTTTTCGCGTGGGGGCGCGGCCCGCTAAAGCGGACCGCGTAACTGCTTGTAGTAATTTACGTGGTCGCTCATACTCGGATTTAGCAAAAATTAGTAGGTAGATACACAATCGTCATACAATGTAGTATGAAAAAAAAAATGCGCCATTTTGAATTTTTGTTCTTTTCGATAAATACAACTCTTCGTCCTGATCATCTCTTGCTAAGAAACAACTTTTCTATCGTTCATACATTCTGAGATAGACATCGACGAAATTTGTATGGCGGCCATGTTTTTTTCGCCATTTTGAATTTTTTTTAGCTCATTGGTATTTGGACGAGGTTTTGAATGACATTTGGTCGAGCACTCCCCACCTATCTTTGACACCTGAAGCGGGCTCTTCACGCGTCTCCGAAATCCTCAATCATCAGCTCTCTCCATTTTATCCCCGAAAGAAATAATTTTCCTCTTTACGAAAGTGTTTGTGAAAAAAAATTTTTTCATACAAAATTTTACTGGAGAGAATTTTGCAAAAATATCGGCCGCCATTTTGTTTTTCCAAAATTTTCCACATTTTCTGTTAATCGTTTACCAATTCCTACATTCCTTGCGAGTTTGAACGAAATTGATTGGAAAACAAAAAAGTTACAGAAGTCACGTCGGCCGCCATCTTGTTTTTCGGAAATGTCAGATTTTTCCCATACTCGAATCCCCCATCCGAACACATCCCCCATACATCATTATATCGTTTTCAGTCTCCTTCTGGGAGAACAATTGTATATGTCAGTGAGTGAGTGAGTGGTAATCGAGCTATATATATTATAATTTTGTTAATTTATTACATTTAGCTGTTCAAAAATCAATTCCCCATTGATAATCTCAAAATAGTAATAAAGTCCATAAAGGTCGTAAAAAAAGTCATGTCTTCCTTGGTGGAATAACAAATGTACTATTGCAGTTCAGAATAGTAAACAGAGGGCCTACCATCAACTCTAATCGCGACTCAACTACAGACCTAAACTGAATTGCATCGCTAATTCGTGACACAAATTCTTTGAATTTGACAAATAGATGACATGAAAAACTAAATCGTAACCGGAACTGTGTCGCTAGAAAAGTTCATAGTATAGGCCCAGGCATACATAGTTTTTAAAAAGGACCCAAGTCTTGATAATTACTTAAACTTCAAAAAATTGCAAGCATTTAAGAAATTCCTATACCTTTAAACGAGCAATTCTTGTATATATATATATTTCTATATAATCTGAATCTCGGAAACGGCTCGGACGATTTTCATGAAATTTAGTATACAGGGGGTTTTGGGGGCGATAAATCGATCTAGCTAGGATTCACTTTTAGAAAATGTCGAATTTACCAAAAAAAAATGAACCCTGCTGCCATCTATTGGCAACCGAGCACAGCTCGGTCACCCAGATATTAACATTAAAAAGAGAAAGAGAGAATAGTTGGGCTGAATTGTGTCATTCTTTCAATCGGAACACTCCAATGTCTTTGATATGGACTTTAATGAAAAAATTTAATAAAACATATATATGTAAAAAAAAATTTAATAATAATAATGATTGGATCATGAATTTCTTAAATAAGTACACTCCAGACTATGTCAAATTCGAAGAACTTCATTATGCTGAAAATATTAATTCTTTCAATCATTTTCTAGTAAATCCCTTTACTGTAAAAGAGGTAAAAATGGCAGTGCATGGCAGGAGAGACACAGCATTTGGGTTAGATGGCGTACCATATATTTTATTAAAAAAATTAAATGAAAATGGTGTTAGAATTTTGTGTGCAATCTTTAATAATTTATGGCAAGGAAATCACATTCCTGAAGATTGGAAAGTTGATTGCTTGATACCAGTTTTGAAACCCGATAAAAAGGAGTTTCATGAAGATTCATATCGACCTATAACCCTTACTTCTTGCGTGGGTAAAATTTTTGAACAGCTTTTAAAACAACGTCTTGAATTTTTCATTGAAAAACATAATATCTTACCATATAATCAATTTGGTTTTCGGAAGGGAAAATCTGCTCAGGAAAGTATTGCTTTGTTGCAGCTGGATATTCAAAAGTCAATTGCTCAAAATAATCTTCTTGTCTCTGTTTTTCTAGACATTGAGGGTGCTTTTAATAATGTCAATCTTAAAATACTTTGTGAAGAACTCAACAAAGTTGGTGTACCTGGAAAATTAATTAAATGGATTTATAACTTTTTATATGAAAGAAAAGTTTTTGTAAAATATGGAAATCTTTATGGGCCCAGATACTCTTCCAAAGGCGTATGCCAGGGTGGAATATTGAGCCCTTTAATATTTTTATTGTATATATATCAGCTAAATTTGAATTTAGGACCATTCACGAGTAATTTGCAATATGCAGATGATTTAGTTATATATTTATCTGGAAATTGTATAAATCAAATAGCATTTAGACTTAATGAATCTTTAGATAGATTAAAGAGGTATTTAGGTTATTTAGATTTAAATATTAACTCTAAGAAATCTAAAGTCATAGTTTTTGGCAAACGAATTCATCCTCCAGTAAAAATTTACTATAATAAATCTGAATTAACAGAGGTATCAGAGGTAAAATTCCTGGGGGTTCTCTTTACCAGCAATATGTCATGGAATAAATATGTTGACTATGTAGTAGCCAGAGCTTTTAAAGCTCTGAACATCTTAAAATCATTAGCTAAAACATACTGGGGTGCTGATCCCAAAATTTTATTACTCCTTTACAAGTCATTAATCAGAAGTCATTTTGAATATGGAGCATTATGCTATGCTTCCAATAAAACTTTAGTTAAAAAGTTGGAGGTCATTCAAAATACTGGTTTACGCCTTATAACAGGGGCATTTAAGACAACACCTATAAATATTTTGCAAATTGAATGTAATATACCTCCACTTGGAGTGAGATTTCATTATTTAAAAAATAGATTTTTACTAAAAATTTATTCAATAAAATCTAATAAATTATTAAGTAATCTTATTAGTTCTCAATCAGTAATATCAAACAAAAAATCCTTGTTCTTGCTTCATGAACTTTCTGATTATCTGCAGTTTCTTGGGTCCTTAAACATTCACAGAACAGAGATCACCTGGCCTTGCTTTGAAGGAACATACCAAAGCAAGTACTATTACTGTAATATAGAAATAGATCCTTCCCTCAACTCGAAGGAGACATTTAATGAATCACTATTTAAATGGCAAAATTATAGGATATTATATACAGATGCAGCCAAGAACGAGCATTGTACTTCTGTCGCCTTCTATGATAGTAAATTGAAAGTGGGTTTTGGAGAAGGAATAGATTCTAATACAAGTATTTTCTCAGCTGAAGCTTTTGCTATCTTGTCAGCGTTGCAATACATTGAAAATTGTAAAGATGAGTCTCTAAAATGGGTGATTGCCAGTGATAGTATGAGTGTACTTACATCGATACACAATTGTAAGCTTCATGTTAAAACTAACTATTTAATTTACGAAATTATGAAGAAAACTTATCAACTTGAGCTGAACAGATCATATGAAATTGCTTTCATTTGGGTCCCGGCACACTGTGGAGTGATTCGAAATGAAAACGTCGACTTTTTGGCAAAAACGATAAATACATCACAGAACATCAGACAAATAAAGTCAAGTGTTGCCCTTCCTTACACTGATATCAATAAGAATTTGATAAATAAGATGGAAAGTCATTGGGATGAGATGAGGAACTCCCCTGAAAATGAGCGAAAAGGATTATGGTACAAATGCATAAATAATGATTTAAATAAAAACCCGTGGTTTTGTAATAAGAAAACTAATTATAGTAATAGAAAATATTATTCAGCCATATGTCGCCTAAGATTGGGTCATTGTCGCCTTAATGCACATTTACATAGAATGAAGATAGTGAACTCTCCGTCTTGTAATTATTGCAATAGTAATGAGTCCCAAACACTGGATCACATATTTTTTTCGTGTTCATCTTTCGGCATTCAGCGCCTTGTGCTGATTGATGACTTGATTAATATTTTCAAGACCATTGAAGACGTGCCGCGCTCGCTAAAGGATTTACTGAAGAATTCGTTGACGTATAAATATTTATACAAATATATTTTGAACACTGTTCAAGAAATTTGAATTTAAGTACAGAAAGAAAGATAATTCAAAGAAAGAAGAGTCAGAAAGAAAAACTACAAGATTAAAATCATTCAGATGAATCATACATATTTATGATTATTTATATTTATTATTGTTATACGATTGAACAGGCTATGCCTTTAAAATACATAACACAGAAAATACACACGAATGAATAGGCTGTATGGTCTCCGACCTTTGCCTGTCCTGAAAGGGACGAATGGATTAACAGAACTGTCACTGCTACACAGACCTTGCAATTAACATGGACTTGCACTGTCCACTAAATTAGCGCGGCTATTTTTAATCTGTCACGTGGCGTATAAGATGGGCGTCCAAGTTATACTTGGTACCTACATTAACATAATAAATCGTGGCGCTCATCATGGCACCGCATGTCACGCCAATGCAAATCTAGGCTAGAAGTACCTAATGAATGCGGCATCACCAATGGAGATTGAGATTCTCCATATTTTTGTTATTTCTGTGCACTGCCACACAAATCAAATCATTAAAACGTCAGTGTCAAAGCCAAGCCAAATTGAATTTGACAGTCCGGAATCGGTAGCGACTAGCGTAACGGTAGCTCGCCACGACATAAAAGTTCTAAATAAATAAACAGATTGTTTTCATTTTTACATGTAATATTAAAGTGAAATTACAATTACATTTCATCATGGTCAGAACAGTTTACTCTCCTGAATATTGCCTGCAATATTTGGAACAATATGCCTCGCAGGAAAATTTCGTTTTGGGGTTAATTTTGGGCCAGGTTAGTACACAAATTATTATTATTGCTCTTCGAATTAGTTCTCATTTTAAAATACGCCACAATTTAACGATTATAGATAACGGAGGCTCGGGAAAACATAATTCACTTAGCGCGGACCCCAGAGGAGAAGAGTCCTCATTCTGGTTCAGAAGCGAGCTATGTGTCTGAAAGGACCGAATCTTCCCGTAATTTGTTGGGAGTATCCGAGGCGTGGGTAGCGGACCACGCGAAACACGTCACTCGCATGTTGCCTGGAGGAATGTTTGTTCAGGGTAAGCAGGCAGCCTAATATACTGACCGAATGGCGTAGCGGTAGCGAACCTGCCGTCTGCATCGTAGGCCGTGGGTTCGATTCCCACCACTGGTAAATGTTTGTGTGATGAACATGAATTTTTTCCAGTGTCTGGGTGTTTTTCAATATATTTTATTTATGAACATGTATATTTATCAGCTATGTAGCACTCATAACACAAGCCATCACTTTGGGGCTTGAAATGTGTAAAAAAAAATGCCGTTTTGAGCTTTTAGTTAGCATCTTATACACAAAGGAAAACTTTGCACCACTAATGCTCAGCAGCAAAAAGGGGTGGGGCAAAGAGGTGAACATGCTGTGGGAAAAGACTAAGGGATGCATAGGCAAAGAGCAAATCAAGTGCAGCATAGTCAGCTAGCCCTCTTCTTGAAATTATGCTTTCTGTGGTTCGGGGACGGATAGCCAGAGGGTTTGTAGTCTGTAGGTCACTGGGTATATCATCTGTTCCAGTGAAGAGAGGAATTTCAAGTGGCATTCATGAGATTTTCCTCCTATAGTAGTAAAAAAACTATCAGTAAAGTTATATAATGGTCTCTAAGGTTTGTCAAACAATATTAAGGCAACAACAATTAAACTGCATTAAGCTCTAAATTTTCCTTGTGAAACAGGAAGCGTATGTGCAAATGTTCAAAAATAAATTCACTCATTCCAGGTATTTTCATAACCAGCGATGAAGATATTTTTGAAGATCCGAACTACTTTAGTAAAGTGAAGTCAGTATTGAACTACACTTACAGAGCTCTCAGTGCTAACCAGTATATGTTTGCAAACTACCCACATTCCAATGAAAGGCTCATTTTACACATGTCCACTAACACAAAAGTATTGACATGTAAAAGTATTGAAGTGGGATCTGGAAAATCAACTATAAAGAATGTTGATTGGAAATTCATACCGAAACCCACACAGTGGCAGAGACTGGACTGCTACTATGAATTTGACGATGTATATCCGGTTATTGTTAAGAAGAGTGGGATATCAGTTAAGCAGCAATTTCAGGTACCTTTCATATATTATATCATTAAAAATTATGTAAGTACTATCTATAATTACAGTCAAACCTGAATAAGTGAGAACTGGGTAAGCAAGAACACTCTGTTAGTGAGAGTATTGGCCAGCAGGGCTTGGATGTAGAGATATGTGTCTCTACTTTTGTCACTCTCTTTTCTCTTTCTGATCTATTTGGATAGACAGGCATGCTGCATAGGCTGGTCCCATAATTTTGCCCTTCTAACTCAGAAACTCTGGTTAGTGAGGAAACCTCTATAAGAGAAAAAGAGATCTTGGCCCCTTAAGTTCTCACTTAACCAGGTTTGATTGTATGTAGACAAAAATGTGCAATCAACATAACCTGTTATTCAGCAGGCTTCTGAAAAGCCTGTAAATGTGACAGAGTTCACAACAGGCCGGTTTGTTTCTGCATTTTATAGCCCCTTAAGTCTTGACTGTTAGCTACAGGTATTGATCAGTGCATCTACAACTCATTGTTGTTCAAATGTTGGACTTTAGCTCAGTTGCTTGCTGGACAAGTGCACAGAAGTCACTACTTATATAGTGAGTTTTATAGACATTCCAATCCACGATGACGCGCCCCACTCTGTCAAACGCCGTACAAATCGATTAAAACATAAGCAATTTGCTTTAAGGTTACCTTGAAATATAGATTTAAGTTGTAAATAAATAATATATCTTTGCTAATTGATTTTATTTATTTGGTAGTTAAAAGAAGTAACTAATACTCAATTTATTTTTTACAATATATCATTTTATCTAATTGTAACTCTACAATGCACTGCAATATTAAGACATTACAAGCCTAGCCAATTTTGAGTAAGACTTAGTATAGAAATATGCTTTGTATTATATTTCAGCAAATTCTGGAATCTGCCCACAAAACGATTGAATCCAGTGTAATGTTCATTGATGGGGAACTGAAGGATGGCTCTGAAGCTTTGGAGCAGATTATCAAAAAGAAGAGGCCCAAAAATAGTGTTAAGTCAGCAGCACAGGACCCGCCTAAATCAATGCATGTCTCATTATTTGTGCCATTTGTAAGTATATACATAAATAACTATGCTTAAGCATCATTCATTAAAAAAGAAATCATGTAAAACCTTTCCAAATGGTTTGAAAGCATCATGAAGTTTTAGATTAACACCTATCTTAATCTTGTGACAAAACTCCTCTTAAAACGGCTGGACCGATTCTTATGAAATTTTCTGTGTATGTTTGGAAGGTCTGAGTAGATTTTAAGCTATTTTTATATCTCTAATGGCAAAACAACGTTTGTCGGGTTAGCTAATTTTTAGATACAAATGGCATCAGATGTAGGATTCGGGAAAATTGTAAAAATTTGAAGAAATATTTTCACATGTTTTGGAATTATGTGGCTACTTAAATTCACTTTATTATTGGTAGAAGGAATACTTCGTGGAAATACCTCCTAAAGCACTATAACTGTCTCAAAGGTGTGTGAAGAGAGCCAAGTTAGATCAGTGTGTTAGGATAGAGCCTAACGATTCTCATTTTCAGTGGAAACTCATATCCATTGCCCAGTAGAAAGGAGTAAAATGAGATTGATACAAAAACTTTTATACCCTAATAATTACTTATCAGGAGAACAGTCTACCAGAATCAGTGGAATACCTCGAATGCGAAGGCAGCATACACTTCAGCGGAGTAGTGTCGTCGAGTGTGTTCATGTATCCGAAGGCGACAGTCAGCGAGACCATTGCTGCAGTGAAGCAGGACATCATCCGGTCATTGGCTTCACGTTTCACAATGCACTGCGATGCATTGATTGATGATAACTTGCTGCCTGAAGGTGATTACTAATTTATTTATTTACTAGACTGAACACTCATTAATGCAGTACTTTTGTTTAATATAAAAGTCACGAGTTTCAAATCCCAGGCTCAAACATAACTACCCTTTTTTGTGTTATGTACTTACATAGTTTGTGTTGATTATGCGAGTATAGCTCTAGGTTTCTAGTTTCAATAGTATAGACTGTATATTACCGTCACTGGAAAGTAGTTTAATAATAGGGTATATTTGGCCACAAATCTGAAAATTATGGTTTTTTAAAGTTCTTTCTTTAAAGTAGAATAATTTTCAAATAAAATTATGAGAAAACGAATGAAATCGATCAGATAACAAAAAGTTATGGGTCTTTTATGGCCCCCACTGCAAAATTTAGGAAGTTACACCCACGTGTCTCGAAGAGCATATTAAGCCGTCAGTCCTGCATTATAATAATATGTCCCGCGCCGATGAAAAATAATCTTAGCATACATTGACGTGGCCAGATCGGCCTTATGGAGACTTGGAGAGTAGCTGATTTTTTAGTTGTTTACCTGTAGCTGATGTTTTAGTTGATTCGTCATCAATTAAAAAAAATTAACAACGCACCTGCTTTACAGAAAAAGTATGTTTCAACGAGCCACCAAGGAGGGTGCTGGTACCAGTCGGTTCGCTGTATCTTTGTGACTACTTGTTCCCCGGCGAGGCGCCCGCTGAGGCGCTGCTGTCTGTCAAAGAGCTGCTGGACCTGCAAATCACCGAGGCGGACGTCGTTTGCGACGTTGAGACGCCTGCAGGTAAAATCGACTGTTGTCTTTTACTGTTGTCCGGTGTTTAATGCAGCTGTAGAAATATGGTTTTTCTGCATCAGTGAATTTCGCTACGTGTTAAAATGTATCTAAATTATATCTTTGTTGAATATTTAAACAAGCAGTTCTTGTATACATTCGCGGATCGCGGAAACTGCTCTGTTTAGATGAAAATTTGCTTTTGCTTTTTGTTAGGGTTTCGTACCCGAAGGGTAAAAAAGGAACCCTATTACGGAGACCGCTTTCTGTCCGTCCGTCCGTCCATCCGTCTGTCACCAGGCTGTATCTATTGAACCGTGATAGCTACAGACTTGAAATTTTTACAGATGTATTTCTGTTGCCGCTATAACAACAACTACTAAAAAATATAATAAAATAAATATTGAAGGGGGCTTCCATACAACAAACGTGATTTTTCTAGTCCTTTAACCTCTGAAACTAGCATTCTTTGCTCTACTGAAAGAAAGCTGGCTTAAAGAAAGCTACTTCTCTGCGAATAATGGTGAACAAAAGTTTTCGTGAAATAAAAGAAAAGGCTACTGCTATATTACTTAACGGCGTACAAGCCGTATATCAGTGATTTTGAATGCAGTTTTACGTAAAAACTATAAAGACAATTACTTTCAAAATTGAACATCATGTATTTTGGGTCTTCAATCTAAAATCGCTAAGAAGCAGAAACACGATTGGATAAAATTTTCTCGATAGAAAGTTCTCCCAAAAGTGTCTCCAAAATCTCAGTTTTCCTGTTTTTTATTGGAAACTACAATCGATGTAATTGTAATTTTTGTTTTAATGTGTCGGTAATAACAATATCCAAAAACGCTGAGAAACCGATTTTCGATAACTGGCTTAGTTTTTGAGTAATTAGTTAAAAGGTCGTTTTTCTGTTATATTCTTCCGCGACGCTGCATGTCGCACCTATCAACGTTTCCGTGAGAGTGACAAAGACAAAAATAAATCCAATAAATCCCCTTAACGAACTGAGTAATGAGCTGGTGACGTCACTAATTTACCTTTTTTAATTCCAGATACTTCAGAGTTCGATGCCCTGGATAGAGACACGAACAGCGAAGAACTCTTGGCAACGCCGCAAGAAGCCAGCCAGTTTATGTACATCACAGGCATATGTTTCGCGATGTTTGTCCTTATAGTTTCAATATTTGTCCATTACTATGATTCCATCGTCGTTTGTATTAGTAAATTACTTGCTAGATCCTGAAATACATAGTTATAAAGATAAAATATGAATTGAATGGAAGCAGGCGTTATTTTGCGGAAATGCATAATTAGCAGGACAGATTAAATTGTTTTATCCGCTACGGGACATCCTCAGGAGATTGCTTTATATGATTTCACATTGTGCAGTCAACATCTGAGGATGTCCCGGTGTCAGGATGAAAGTGTTGGAAGAATAGTGTGTTTCATGTGGGCGGTGTTCCTGCATATTGGATCATACATATTTATTCAAGTGGCGGATTATAGCAAAACAATTTAATGTGTCCTGCTAATATTGTGTAACTGGTAAAAAGCAAGACTTATTAAGTTCTAATTATGTGTTTATTCCTAATAGATTTGACTATATAAAACGGTACCTACTTATAATAATTTTGTAACAACAACTTTGAATAATTGTAATTTCATATTATTATTTATTACTTGCACCTGTTTTGTACAGTTACTGCTGTGTAATTTAATGTTCAAGGGTTTAAATAAAATTATTTTTATAGTATTGCTTTTTTTAATTACTGGGAACATTCTAATATATAAAATTCTTTCTCATTTCACAGTGTTGAAAAAACAAGAATCCTCGGAATATTCGTCGGCTTGACTTAGATTTATGATCTTTTTTTGTGGATATTCGGTAGGGTTCGACCTTTGGGCTTACTTATAGGTTTGAGATGAGAATAGTAAATTTTTGAAATAATTTATGTAGCAAAACAACGTTTGTCGAGTCAGCCAGTTATAACATATTATTATGTATGTATACTGAAAGCAAATAATTTTATTTTGATCTTAAAACAAATCACGTTACCCATGATGTTTATTGTATAATCCTTCATTTCATAATAATGTACCTACTAAGTAATGCCGGTTCCTAATATTCTATATATATCTATTTGCCCCTTTTTATAGACTAAATGCCTAACGCATACCCCTCCGTCAGGGGAAACGGATAGGTTATGTGGGGCTTGCACACACTAAAAACTGTCTGTTGCCACGGCGGACCTGCTGGCGGAAGTACGGGATTCACTGTCGTATTCACCGCGCTCCCGCCAGGTCTCGACCAGCCACATCAGCAGCGGGGCCCTTCATGATCGGCAGCCTGTCTGCTGCCGAAACCGTCTAAAACGCGTGCCCGTATGCGAACATGCCACTATCTGGCCTATGTTTTGGGCAACGGACGGCCCCTAACGTCCGTCGCCTGCAGGCCGGCAACTCATGGAGGCCGGAGGTCATTGACTCTCCGGGGCCCGGTGCGTCTCCTGCGAGAGGGATGTGCCATTATCTATTTGCCCTACTAGAGATATCAATGTGACAAGCTCCATACAAGTTATGCCAAATTTCTATTTCTACTTTCCAGTAAGGCGAACCATGGATAGATTGAATATGGGTAACCCTAACCGCCATACATCGTCAAAGATCTATAGATCCTAAAGCGACATCTATTGTTGATCTATAAAATTAAAAGTTGTCCAGTAGATGGCAGGGCAAAGAAATTGTCATTATAGGGCTGTCATTGAGAAAATCGTAGTAAATAGTAATGTTTGGGTTTGACTTGCGCATACGCATATTACTTATATCTTTTTACTTACGGGTGTGGCAACGGGATTGAGCGAGACGGCATAACGATTGATAACAATTTGTACAGACTGTATTTTATAGTGGCTGTTCTCAATTGCATTATCGTCTGTGATAGTGCTAAAGCGAATACGCGATAATTGCTGTCTGTTTTACACATACGTGGGTTTCTAATTTGGGCTGTGGGCAGCCGGCACCTGGCAGATACGAAATGAGTAGTTCATTCAAACTTCATCGCGTAGTGTTGTCAAAAAAGGTTGTCGATTGTTGTGGTACAAATTAATCGCTGTGATCAATGATAAGAATAATTAATGAACGAGGAAAAACATGTGTTGATTAAATAAAACCGTGATGTAAACAAAATTAAATAAGTGTGTAGTTTACCTTGTTATTTATACCAAAAACCGGTTCCGATGCGAGTTTTCTGCGCGATAACGTGGGACCGACTTTGTTTATGATGGCATTTTCGCTGAATAAGTTGAAGAATGCTCTCAATTTCAACAAAGGGAGTCAGTTAGCTGGGAGCGGGAGCTTGGAGCCCGAGATAGGCTTTAAGCTGTCGCTGCATCCAGTTAGCAAAAATTTGTTTGTGACAGTTATCGGCGCTCGGCACCTTCCGTCCTTGTTTGGACTCAGCCGCGCCCATGGCTACCTTGTAAAGGTAACTTCCTGGTTTGTGTGTTGCTTCCATAATAATAACAAACGACCTGTTCAGTGCCATTATTAATTATTTTCATGCAACTTTCTTTATTTGCAATTTTGTTTGTAACTATCTACTTACATACCCAAAACAAATCCCTACTCTTGATAAATCGCTAAACCTAAACTATTATAATCTAGTTTAGATACAAAAATAAATTGTAATTCCAATTAAGGTCAGTATCTCATTAAGCTTGTTTGAGGCTAGATAAGACAGCAAAAAAAGACCCGATTAATTTACGTTCTCTATGGAAGAGATCACAGAGCAAGGAATTAGGTAGGTACTTTTGGGAAATATCATATTTTTTATCGCTTTATACCTACGATGATTAAGGGCACAGGTCCAGCCTATTTTGAGGGCCCAGCTGTGGGAAGTTAATTATAATGCCAAAAAAATGCCAGATTACCTACCTAAGTAGGTAGGTATATGAAATTCTCGTGTCGTGTTTATTACCAAACTCCTTCGAAACGGCTCGACCGATTGTTATGAAATTTTTTGTGATATGTTGAATATGTAGGTCGTAAGCAACATTTTATATCCCTTATGGCAAAACAACGTTTGTCAGGCCAGCTAGTAATTTTATAAATTAAATAACAAGGAACCTAATAGGTATACAGCTATAGGTACAGAATACCTACCTACCTAGGTACCTACCTTATTAGTGTAGGTATAGGTATTTTAATAGGTACTTAGGTATACTTACTTTTTATAAGTATTTTTATCAAATAACAATAGTAAAGATTTAGGTAGGTACCTACTATACCTATCTACTTACGGATCGCATTTAGCGAATTCAGTTCAATTTAATCACCTATAGGTATATTAGCCAGGTAGGAACCTACCTACCTAATGTCTCCAATCATGTTAATTTAGTGAGATAGATCATATATCATAGGTAGGTAGGTAGGTACTAATTTTAGAAACAACGCACTTTCGATGAAATATTTAACGCGTATTGGATTGAGGAATGCGGTCAGAAAACAGTTTGGTTATGGTTTACTTTTCATTTTTAGTGTTTCGTATAATAAAAACTGACCAAGTGCGTGTCGATACAGTCCCCCACACGTCTTAAAACACGCTCTCTATTTCCCCCCTTTTTAAATAAAAATAATTTTAATTTTTTTTGTTTTTGGGCCATTTTAAGAGTAGCTACAACTTTTCCATAGGCATCTACATACCTATTTCATGTCGATAGTTTTAACTCCGTGTCATATGCGAAATTAAAAGGTACCTAGACATGTGGTGTAGCGGCCTTTTAAAGGAGAACAATTCCATCCATACGTAATTTTTGCGTATTTTCTTAACAGCTTACGCAGCGTACACAACGGAAGCTCTCAGAAAGGAACAATTTTTCCCTTTTTTGTAACATTTTGACGTGACAACGTCTTATAATTCGATAGAGCCGGTTGCACGCACGAAAAAACATGACTCATCCGGCGTTACCGGCGTTACCTCGCGAGCGCGGAACGAGCGACAAAGAAGACGTTGTCACGTTCAACTATCGTCAGTAAACCGACTTTACAGACAACCAATTTTTTTCATTGATACTCCGCTCCTATATGTTATAGTGTGATGTTATAGCCTATAGCCTTCCTCGATAAATGAACTTTCCAACGCAAAAATAATTTTTCAATAAGTAGGTAGGTACCTACTTAGGTAGTTCTTGAGATTTACGATGCACGTAATAAACAAACTCTTCAACTTTGTAATATTAGAAGCATATGCACGAGTGCAGGCTGCACTTGCCACGTTGACAATCTTCTCTATTTTATTCCGGTAAAAGCACAGAAATAGGAATAGGTAAAAGAATTGTAAAATATTTAAAAATCATAATGCCTTGCATTCTCATTATAGCGATGCGATGTGGATGCGATTATCGTTCTTTCATTATCGCAGGTCCTATTCACTGTCAGTAGTCTTATCTATCGCTTATCTGGGTTTGTGGTCGTTTGTGTTAGTAATATACCTAATCTACTTTCACATACATATTATCTTACCCATATACTTAGTACCACATAAACGTTGATATAGGCTTAACCCAGAGTAAACACGTTGGTTTATTTGCCACAGTAAGTCAACGCAGAAACACAATAAGTACCTACCCTATATAGTCAAAACTGAATACCCTAAGTGAGAGAGTATTTGCCAGGTCCTGTCATTTTGCTAAGCTATAAGCTCGGTTAAGTGAGACCGGGTTAGTGACCTCTACAAGAGAAAGATTCTATTATTCTCTATTCCGATCCCTTGAGCTCTTACTGAACCAGCAGGCCTAGCATGCGCACATAGAGATATCTATATCTATCTCTTCTCATTTTCTCGACTTAAGTCTGTATCTCTAGGTACTGCCACTAACAGGTTTGACTGTATTAGATAGAGCAAGTAAATGGACGACTGGACGACGTGAACAGAGTCGCTGGGTGGCGGGTGCCACTAGCTTCATGTCGCGAATCGTAGTGTGGGGCGATCATTAGCGGATGTAAACAGTTTTTTTATCTACCCTCATTAATTAGGTACAGCTGTCAAGAATGGGATAAGTTTAATTAAAATTATTATTACTCTTCCGACATTTTCATTCCCCGGGCTATCACAGATTACTGTTTACTATAGTAAGATACTGTAAGTATCTGACTATAGTAAACTATAGAATACCTTGCTTGGGTATACTCATTTATTGGTTCCATTTTTCTTGTTTTCAGGTAAAAGTTTTTCCTGGAGAGAGTAAATTTGAAACAACGTTACAAGAAAGCTCTTGGCCCATTTGGAACGAGGATTTCAAGTTCCAATTACGACAAAAAGATGCTAAGAAGGGCTCAGACAAAGTCGACCTGCAAAGTTTAGTGGCGGGCCATTTTTTATCTCTTACAATTTACGCTATACTTGAGCCTCCCAAAACGGACGCGGAAAGGAGGAAAAGTGTAAAAGACTTGAAGACTTCCAAATTAGTGAATGATGACGAACCAAAGTCTAAAGGTGGTTTATTTGAGAAAACTTTCAGCAGTTTCAAAACAACGAAGACCGAGGCGGCCGCTCAGAAATCAATTTTGGAAAAGCGAAGGACCGTTGGTGCCGCGACCTGGAATTTTGATTCGAAATTATTTCAGAACGATCTGAAGAATGGTCTGATCGGAACTCCAGATATTTGGAGACCCATCAATGCTATCGCCAGTGGACTGTCGGCCGCTGATACGCGAGTGAGTCTCTACAACTTTCTTTAGGCGGCCCCTAGACCTACAATAACATTGAACAATATATTTAATTGTACAATAAGATTGAATTGCGTTTTGAATCCAAACGTTCAATTATATTGCACAAAATAAGAACTTCCCAAATTGTAACATGCAAGCAACATGTCCACACAAGATTTAGCTTCAGCTGTAGTGTTATTGCTTGTGGCTAAGCGTAAACGTAAACTCCAAACGCCACTACAAAGAGTGAAATAATTTTTAATGTACATCAATTCAAATATGGTGCAATAAAAATTAAACTCGCTCAAACTTTCGTTCAATCATTGCGCATTCTTCAATATTAGTCGTAGACGATTAATTATATTGCACAATTCACATTATTGCGCAATATAATTGATCGTCTAGGGTTCGCCTTACATAACATAAAAATATTACAAAAAAAACCGAGTTCACGCAGTTAAATAAATAGTTTAGCAATTAATATAAACACGGGTAATTTTTCGTAACCATCATTGTCTTTCGTAAATCGTACCTGAATATCTGATTTGCATACTTGATATGAGATATCTATTATAAACAAGATATCAAATTAATGTCCTTTTATACCGGAAAATCCATTTGCATGGAGTTTGAAGAAAAACAGAATTTACGCGAGCAACACGGCAAGTTATTTTTAGGGCTCCATAACCAAAACGGGACCCCGCCCGTCCGTCTATCCCCGTCCGTCTATCCGTAAGTCCGTCGGTCCGTATGTCCGTCTGTCACAAGGCTGTATCTCTTGAACCTTGAATACAGTTAAAATTTACACAGAGCCGCTATAATAACAAATATTAATAAAAAAACAGTAAAATAAATATTTAAGTTCCCATATAACAAAAACAATTCTTTTACAATTTTTATAGATAACGGTAGGTACGAAACCCTTCGTGCGCGAATCCGATTCGCACTTGGTCGGTTTTTTTTATGTTTCTTTGTTGTAATTACACGTAACCATATAAAAATCATCAGACTGTAAATATAGGTAGGTATGTAGGTACCTATACTAAAACGCGCGCTCAGACTGAGTTTAACATTGAAGATTAATAATTTTCAGTCATTAACTTTAACTGTTTCTCGGCAACGTTGTAAACTGCTTTTCAATGACATCATTATCAACACTGTTGGAAAATGTTTTCGTCTCGGGCTCATGTTTATTTACGTAATAAACACACTAACTTATTGCCTAAGTTACCTTGTGCCTTACTTTAGTGGAGCTCCTCTCCCATCGGACTCAGAGAGTGAGGGAATAGAGAGGGCGCGGTTTTGCGCACGCACCTGTGCACTATAAATATGTTTAGTGTAAATCTCCGTGGAAATTACCCACAGCCACAGGGCCGAATTCGGTCTGAATCTGGAGTTTTTTTTTACCCTATACAAGTTAGTACTTGACTGCGATCTCACTAATGGTAAGTGATGTTGCAGCCTAAGATGTTATCATACTAACTTGAAAGGGTAAGTAAATTTACCCCAACGGTTTCTACAAGCATCGCACCGGAACGCTAAATCGCTTGGCGGTGCTGATCTTTGCTGGTAGGGTGGTAACCACAGAAATAGGAATATACCGGTGGTAACCAACCACGGCCGAAGCCTCCCACCAGGCCAGACCTGAGCCAATTTAGAAATTATAAAATCCAAAGTGGGCTGTGGCGGGGATCGAACCCGCGACCCAATCGGATCCGAGCGCGTCGCCATTGCGCCGAAGGTCATCATAAATAATTTAATATTACAGAATTTAATTATCGCTATGGTGTATGAAGATCAGAGCCACGAATATATCATTTCATTCGCATTTTGGAACGTAAATGATGGTTTCTCCGTTACTTGAAAACCCTGAATAGGTAGTTGCCAGGGTTTTCAATGGATGAAAGCGGCGGATTTTAATTGACAGTTCCTCTGTTAGTTAACTTTAATTACAGGAGCCAAAGACCTAGGAAATAGTATGGACTGGCCCCGCATACAAAAATTAGCATGACTACTTTTAATCAGTCAAGTGGAGTATACGATAGAGTCACTAGTAGTATAATACCTAGTATTGTAAAGTTTTCAAGGAGTCATAGTATGACTCTAATACGCGAATTAAGGCGAAGGGGAAAATAGCTAGTAAACAACAACCTTAATTTATTATAAACGCTATACATGTGTCACAAAATATTGAAAACGTAATATTATGTCATACAAGATTCTTAAATAAAGGCGTACGATGCGTCTACGTGAGTCACCGCTCATCAAACTGGTCAACTTTTTATTCTTGCTTCTTGTTATCATGCGAGATCCGACAATAGAATAGGTTCGACCTCGACCGCTCCCAGATACAGCATGTAGTGTTATATATGTACCTAGTAAGTTATATATGAACCTATTAGTATGTACGAGGAGGTATCCTATCATTAATTCTGACGCAACGAACCGACATCCGACGGCCTTGATGCATCTTTTTTATTAGATTTCAGAATTCTTGGGGCAATTAAGTTCCTAATTCCTTAGCGTTTGCGTGATATCACGTTATCTAACAATTATATTGTCTTATTTTAAATTAGATACTCTATGACGTAGATTACAGATAACGTAAGTCATCTATAGCTTTTACAGACACTAATAATATCACAACGGGAAGGGAATCAGCATTCTAGATAATCAGGACTCAAGTTGTTTACTTTTATCTGCAAACCTTGAATGGTATTTTGATATCTTCTTCTACGAATAAGAATATGCTATTCATGGTCTTTAGACATACCCGTAAATAGGCTGTTGAATAAGTTTTTTAATGAATTACTATGTTAACAAAAATAAGTATCTACCACAAACAGATCCTTAGGACTATTATAGCTTTTATGTAGATAAGTACTACTATAGCAACGAAGAACTAAAAGCTCTATAAGAAATTTTTTATCAAAGCTATATAAATTAAAACAATTCTCAATAAATGGTAGCGAACAACCATAATCAAGTAGGCATATTGTTGCCAATTCTGATGTGCAAAATCTCTAAACGAACTCGACACGTTTAAAAATAGCACTTTCATTTTACTTGGGAGCATTTGGAAAAGATATCACTGTTTTTAGACGAGTCACATTAGTATAAATGAACCAGCAGTTATTGTGCTTCTGTTTAACAGAGAGAAAACAAGAAGGGTCAGCTTGAAGTGACGTTGCTGTACACCGCAAGCGAAGACGGACTCAACGACGTGGTGCAGCTGACGGTCAACCGGCTGCGGTGCTCCGTGCAGACGATGCAGGAACAAGAACAGTTTAAAGGTAAAACAAGAAAGATCAGATTAAGGTGACGTTGCTGTACACCGCAAGCGAAGACGGGCTCAACGACGTGGTGCAGCTGACGGTCAACCGGCTGCGGTGCTCCGTGCAGACGATGCAGGAACAAGAACAGTTTAAAGGTAAAACAAGAAGGGTCATCTTGAGATGACGTTGCTGTACACCGCAAGCGAAGACGGGCTCAACGACGTGGTGCAGCTGACGGTCAACCGGCTGCGGTGCTCCGTGCAGACGATGCAGGAACAAGAACAGTTTAAAGGTAAAACAAGAAAGATCAGATTAAGGTGACGTTGCTGTACACCGCAAGCGAAGACGGGCTCAACGACGTGGTGCAGCTGACGGTCAACCGGCTGCGGTGCTCCGTGCAGACGATGCAGGAACAAGAACAGTTTAAAGGTAAAACAAGAAGGGTCATCTTGAGATGACGTTGCTGTACACCGCAAGCGAAGACGGGCTCAACGACGTGGTGCAGCTGACGGTCAACCGGCTGCGGTGCTCCGTGCAGACGATGCAGGAACAAGAACAGTTTAAAGGTAAAACAAGAAAGATCAGATTGAGGTGACGTTGCTGTACACCGCAAGCGAAGACGGGCTCAACGACGTGGTGCAGCTGACGGTCAACCGGCTGCGGTGCTCCGTGCAGACGATGCAGGAACAAGAACAGTTTAAAGGTAAAACAAGAAGGGTCAGCTGGAGGTGACGTTAAGTCTACTTACTGTACATCGCAAGCGAAGACGGAAGTTCCACTTTCAGAAAACCTTTAGTCATGATGGTGAAAGGTTGGGAAGTTAGATAGAGCAATAGTGAAGAATTATACAATACTTGTAGACCGCAACATGACTTAAAAAAAGTGGCGACAGAAGTGAGCGCAGAGGTGTCGCTTACGGTGTCGCGAGCCCATTTAGGGTACCATGTGGATACCTACCAAACGGTAGGTATCCACAATGTCAAAGTATTATTAAGTATATGAAGATGAACTGGGGACGGATATCCTAAATGATTTTCATATCATCTTATTCCTGCACCTTCCTATGGTTTCTTCACTTCCGAGAGATCTAGAGCAGACGTTATAACTTCTGAATTGTTTAGGTGAAAATCAGGAAAAAGGAACTCGTGCAAGCACGAGTTCCTTTTTCCTCAAGGTATAACTACGCTGTCAGACACAACTACGCTATGCTTCTATATGGAATCTTATTTGGTATCGATTATCTTCGGTATGCTAAGCTTCAGACTTTAATTACGTATTGTGTCGTTAATTACGAAAATGTTTCGCTTTACTCAACACAATCAGTGGTGGGACAGTGAATTTTTACTGTATCGATATTTTAAATCGAGATGAGTTTTGCCTTTAGTACAAACTATAACTAACGCGAATTTTTTGGAAATCATTAGGCAAAGTAGCTAGGTACTTGAAAAAGTCATATATAATAAAATATGTTGTTACTTTTATAATAGGAAATACATCCTTGAATTTTGGCACTTTTACTTTAAATTATATCCCTTTAAGTATGTATACTTTGTAGGCGTTATTATTACGTTCGTTGTTTACTAGTAGGCTACTAATTAATACTCGTATCTACATGAATCGTGATACATTATAATTAATTTTATTTATTGCATCGATGTACCTTATATCATGTAACGTAATAACTACCTATGTGTGAATGTCTCTGGGGTAAAGCAAATTTAGAATCATTGTGGTCGGATAGAAAACTGATACCTTCGAGTAGGTATTTGTATGCTAGCACTGATTTACTCGTACATATACTTAAGTAGGTATCTCTTTAGTATTCAAAGTTCGTTTGACTACCGTCATATTTAATATGTCATCGAGCATTACGTACCTACTCCTTTAGGTACAAGTACATACCTATTACCTAATTGAAATAATTATTGTAGGTAGGTGCTTAGGAGCTTATAGTTATTCGAGAGCATACCTACCTAAGTATTTGCTCATAATAATTGTTAGAGGTCCTTGTTGTGAAAAATGGTCGTTTCGCTTAATAAAATCTAATAGGTACTTAAAAGGTAAATAATGGGTCGAGCGTCTAGAGTCTAGACTCTAGACATTTTAATTATTGGTATTTTTATAACGATATACCTACATGACCCTTAGGACCTCCAAAAATTAAACTTCAATTTTACGAGTAGGTCTAGGTTATATAGTCAACAAATACAAAATACTTAGGTAGGTTCCACTTCCTACGTCTATGTGCAAAAACTTTCCCGCCGCTTTTACCTTTAGAAGAGATGGTAGGAACATACCTACCCAATTAAAAGTTTAATAGTTAAAAGGAACCTTGTTTATTTGAGCTTTTAAAGTAACAAATAGTTCTCTGTTCTCTGGAGTATGTTAATATGGAAAAAACATTACTTAATCGTAAATACAATATGTACAAGAGTCAAATCTGGCTAAGTGAGAGCGAATGGGACCGAGATCGCTTTTTCTCTAAAGAGGTTTCGCACTAACCCGAGTTTCAGTAAGTAGGGCAAAATGACGGGACCTGGTAAATACTCTCACTAATAGAGTTTTTCGTTTATCCAGTGCTCAGTTTCTCACTTACTCAGGTTCGACTGTATATCTAATTAGGTAGGTACCAAATTATGCTTACCTAGTAGAGCAAATTAGTATAGTGGATAACTTTTGTCTTTGTAAAGGCTGTGTAAAGAGTAAGGCTAAGGACTATGGTAGGTACGTACAACCTACCTAGGTGTAATTCTCAAGTATGCGATAATTTTCTCTACACCGATGTGTTCGGAATATTCTTATGATTTGTTTCACATATTTTCACACAATTGTTAATACAATGTTACGTCACGTTAAGACTACAACACACAGATGTTAAGTGACGATGCAGCCAAGGATTCAATCGCACTTACTTGGCCAACCAGACTTTCGTAGTCGAATCCGAAACCTTCCGCCCAAATCCTACCGCATTGATACGCCAGGGATCGTTTAAAGAGTGTGTGTCATTTTATTCTATGGAACAAAACCGAAAATTAAAAATTAAAATGCTATAGTGCATTTAAATGCTATAGTCGAAAAAATTAAAAGTCACATTTCGTAGCGTAGGTAGTAGTTTTTGAAGTGTGTCATCGTTAGATCTTAAAATTGGTCACTTCATGAGGTGGCCAAATGTTCGATTTATGAAATATTTTTAGGTAGGCAGGTAGTAGGTACCTACCGATTCATTTTCGGCGCTATTTTAACATGTTCTACCATACCCTAACCTACTACATCATGATGAGGTGATCAATCTGGCCCGGCATAGGCAATTCATCTCTCCGAGTCTCGATCGTTCAAGAATGGATTGCGTTTAGTCAGTGAGGCCAGTGGGCCGCGTGCGTGTAATGCTGATTGTTTATTGAAGAGGAGAGAGTATTTGAGACGTGTAGGTACTATACTGAACACTGCATGTGGATCGCGCGCTGAATCATAAACAGTGAGGTCATTGCTGCCTACAAATTTAGGTAGGAACCTTTTCATTCCGTGACTGTACATAGCATTGTAACATATTAGGCGGCATTGTGAAAATTGCCTACTCTACGGTCTGTCTGCCACATCCAGAGATGATTTAAGCTATAGATATAAAATTTCAAAACAACAGGTATTTATTTAATGAACTACTAGACAATGTTTTAGTGAAATTATAAATGCAATATGTAAAGGAATATCCAATTTAAGTACCGACTTCACGAAAAACACACGAAACGTTAACTGTATATCAGTATATAAAAGTAGATAGGATTTATAGTACATATCGTGTTTTTATACTGTTTAGGTTTCGAAAGTGGAATTATTATTGCTAGCTTACATTTCCGATGATATTGTATCTAAATTAACAATTAACAACGCAGAGTAAAAGTCGCACTTATTAGCGACATTTTCATATCCAATGTTGACTTTACGGAGAGAGAATTGTTCAGAACATAATTTTAAGAACACAGTATTCACGTATTGTTATTTCACTGTTTATGAATATTTTATTAATTAACTCTTTAAACTTTCCAGCGCCGCTGTACTTGAAGGCGACAATATTGGAGGCTAATAAAGCTGAATGCTATTGGAAAAGCGATAGATTCGTCCCGACCATTTCCGCCAGATGGGACCCAAAGTCCGCAACAGTGAAGTTAACCGTCTTCAAGGCGAGCCTGAATAAAGTTAGCATTTATATTAGCCTCGGGTGCAAGACTAAAATGGCCAAGAAGGAGATATTAGGCAAGGCCATCATCGAGGAGAAGTCCCCCTACGCCGACACTTGGAACGAATGCTTGAGGCATCCGGGAATTCCGAAAACGTTCTGGGTCAACTTTGAGTGATTAAACCGTCCATTTTGTGTAGATTATGCAATATGTTTGATATGTCGTATAAGTCGAACTGGTGTTTGCCCGCGGCTCCGCGTTTTTTGAAATTTGGGTTTTCGCCAATCCCGCAGGAAGTTTGGATCTTTTCGGGATACAAACGTAGCTTAAATTTAAATATATTTAAGCTAAATAAAATAACTAGGTAGGTATGCAGTAGCGGCGTGAAGGAGTAACACAAAAAAATATTGAACAATATATTATTGTTCACGCCATGTGGGCATCGATTTTTGAACTCTTGACGTTGGTTGCTAAAAATATGCATCTTGACTGAAAAAAAATCAGGTCTGTTGTAATCATGAGTAAACTACTATTTGTCTGCTGTATAGCCTGGCCTAATATAGTTAACTGTTGTTAACTCACAACTAGCTGTAGCGTTAATTAGCTGTTTCATATTGTCATCCATGTACTTATCTATTTTTTTTATGAACTATCTCAGTGGGCTAATTCTGTATCGTTCACTTTGTTAGCAACGCTCACTAGGTTGATAATAATCTATCTGTATACCTACTTCCTTTATAGTTAAGTATGTGCTGATGACTAGAAATATTTGTAAAGCACCTGACAATTAGCACCTAACATATTAAAAATATTATTCAAGTAAGTACTGTAAAGGCGAGTCAGTTATGTTCACATGGGGCATCTGAAAATTCAAATGAATGTTGTTAGTTGTGTGTGTTCTGTATTTTAATTGCAGCGGGTTATTGAAGAACAAATAACAAAAAAAATTGGTTGTCTGTAAAGTCGGTTTACGGACGATAGATTTGCGTGATAACGTCATAATTGGCCTCTCTATCGTTTGTTTTATCGTGCCTCTCTATCGCTTGTTGCGCGCTCTCGCTTGCACGCATAGGCTCAGGTGGAACGTTACGCGGAACGTTACTATTTTTCATGTGCGTTGCTGGTGTTCATCAATTTATTAAACGTTATCACGTCAAAATTACACTTTGTATCCTATAAATATGTATTTTAGCTATAAAATTGATATGGATTATTTACTATAGAATTCAACATTGCCTAGCTAAGTAATCTACTTGAAATTAGGTTGGAAAATACCTAGAGCGGCGTTTCCGCTCTATTTCCCAACCTTACTTCACAGGAACCGAACGGGGACAGAAACAAACCGTATGCATATTTACGATCTTTGCGAAAACCAGGTGATCTGAAGAGAGTAACGAAATTCAAAAAAATGTATAAGAATATAATATCCGACCGGTGAATTGATGGATGAGACTTCAGGCAGACAACTCGTTCTACTCTTTCATACGTTGTTGAATTTCGTTAAAGTCGAGCGATCGCTTAGATAGGACAGCTTTTTTGGGACGATAAAAGCAAATATGTTATATATATTACTATAGCTAGTAGCTACGGCTGTACTGCTGCTGCAAGGATGAGATAAAATGTGCTTCTTCTATTCCGCGGGACTTGCAAAACACCGAAATATATACGAAGTATACCCGCGGTCAAAACCTAGTTTGCACCTAACTGTAATAATTGTGATTAATGTGATAAATCGTTTAATGTTATAATATAAGTACATTGTGTTATCGATATTAAAACTTTAATTAAGTGGGAAAAAGCGTATATGACAAATGAAAATAAAATTTTATGCATATTTTTGTATTGCTTGATTTTTTATTCATCTGGTACATCGTAATCGCCTGTAAAAACCACAAATACCTAAGTATCGGTACATACTGCTATTATTATTATTTTTTTATACGATAGACTTTTATAGCGCCAGTAGGTAGGTTTACTTTACGGCGCTTGAATTTGCATCCTATTTACTTAGGTATAGGTGCCTATTCGTGCTCACTGCTCAGCCATAGAGTTTGGCTATTTGTTAGTTTGCTTTAGAACATTTTTTAACTTTAGTTCTTTTTTATGTTTATTAACAACGTTTAAAAGCAATAGCACTTACCTACCTTTCTATAATCCTTTCTTTTAATATCCCTGAGTGCTGAATTCTTTTTGGGTTAAGGGTCTCTTTTTTTAATTTATTTGCGAAAACTTTCCGTGAAGCTTATTCTGTTAGGTAATTATTATTTAAAAAAAAGCAGCAATCAAGCCTACCAGGACTTCAATTACGAATATCATTTGGATAACCAATCCTTTTTAACTCTGTCGATTAATTAAAGACTCCTTTGAAGTTTATTCAAAGTTCCTACCTAATTTTGTGTATTCGATGGTTGAAGGGTAGTGCAAATCCGGATCGGATAAGTTATTAATTTCCACCTTTAATGGATATCGAATATTCCCGGATTTACCTACTCATAGGCTTCTTAAGTAGGTACTTCTTAAGAAGAAAGAGTCGAAAAAGACCGAAGAAGAGATGGATGGATTGCGCGAAAGAAGATATGCGTGTGAAAGGAGTGGATTGCGAGTTGACGGCTGATAGGAGCGAATGAAAGGAGAAGACATGTTGTGCCGACCCCACATAAAGTGGGAAAAGGCAAGGAAGAAAGAAAGGCTTTTTAAGTACTTCTTATGCCTGAAAAATCTTTGACACCATCCGGAAACCTATTCACCAGAGTGGAGTCACGAGAAATCCTAATCCTAACTATTTTGACCGAATGGCGCAGTGGTAGCGAACCTGCCGTCTGCGCCGGAGGTCGTTGGTTCGATTCCCACTACTGGTGAATGTTTGTGTGATGAGCATGAATGTTTTCCAGTGTCTGGGTGTTTTTCAATATATTATATTTATGTATGTATGTATATTTATCAGTCATCGAGCACCCATAACACACGCTATCGCTTACTTTGGGGCTAGATTGCGATGTGTAAAATGTCCCGTATTTATTTATTTATTTCTGAGTTTATTTTAACCAAATTGATCTAGCTCCTAATCGTTTAATACGAGCAAAAGTTGTTAATAGCTAGAGTGGTGCTTACAAAGTCGTAAGCGATTTTAGGGTTCCGTACCCAAAGGGTAAAAACGGAATTCTATTAATAAGAGTTTGCCGTCCGTCCGTCTGTTATCAGGCTTTATCTCTTGAATCGTCATAGTTAGACACTTGAAATTTTCACAGATAATATGATGTACTACTGTTGCCACTATTTCAAGAAGAGCTAAAAAATAAATTAAAATAAATATTTAATTCATACAACAAACGTATTTTTTTTGCTTGACATTGATAACGGCAACAGGATATTATTGATTTAGTTATGTATTCACTTTAAAAACAAGTGGAAAATTAAAAAAATTTAAAACACCCACGACTTTTGCAGACCTGTAGTTGAAAAAGGATTAAATAATTTTTTTGAAACTCCCCGACTAAAGGAAAGTAAGAACTAAGAACCTATCAGTATAATTACAAATCCAAGAATATCCGCCGGAGCTGCTGTGTTTTGCCTATGACGGTGTTGATGGTCCTGTTTACTTTTCATATACCGGCAGTTTATTAATACTTACTAATGACATTAATTAATATTGGAAACGAAAATAGCAATGGCAGCTCCGACGGATTTTTTTGGATTTGTAATTATACTGATAGGTTCTTAGTTCTTACTTTCCTTTAGTCGGGGAGTTTCAAAAAAATTATTTAATCCTTTTTCAACTACAGGTCTGCATAAGTCGTGGGTGTTTTAAAATTTTTAAATTTTCCACTTGTTTTATAGTTTTTCGATTAATATATTAATGTAATTTAAATTATATTATTATTAAAAAATGAAAATTAATCTTCAAACTAGCCATTAGCTCCTCTAGCAGCGTTTGAAGGCATCATCCCTTCCAAGTCATAAAGAGACGTTTATTGTGGCGCCCCCTGCTGTGCAATCATAAGAACAATTATCTACGAACCATTGCCAATGACTCACTAATATTTTATACAAAACTGTATCCAAATCGGTTCAGTCGTTTTTGTAATAATTGAGAACATTCGTTTGCACTGTAAATGTTTTTTATGGCGCCCCCTGGTGATCGATGTTCGTAACAACTATCTAAGAACCATTGCCGCTGAACACCAAACATTATACAGAAAACCGCATCTAAATCGGTCAAGCCGTTTTTGAAATAAATGGGAACATTGATGTGCACACACAAACAAACAAACAAACAAAAATATTTTTGCATTATTGGTTTTTGTGAACAATTTAACATACAAAAAAACATAAAATCTTTTTAACAGAGTAATGTACAAACGGTCTCTCACCCTAAATGCATATACCCGTACTCCGTTCCGTCGTGGGTAATAAATATGTAGTTAAATTGAAATAAAAATCATACAAGAGCCGTGATTTTTTGACGTTTTTCTTTTTTTTTAATTCGAGGTGTTTATGTTTTAATGGTACGGAAACTGAGCCCTAAGAGCCCGAGCCCGACTCGCACTTCACCAATTTTTTTGTTGGTTTGTCTGTATGATTTATTTATAGGAGAAATCAGAAATATCAAACGAGTACGCGTCGAATGGTCGACATTTATTCCAATTTACCGATATCTTCATCAACGCAAACCCCTCGGGCAGCGTGTGCGTAACATGACCCCTGTCGAAGCGATAGGATCGTTATGTTAACTAAATCGTTATGTTAAATAGCTTAAGTTATAGGTAAGTATATTTTTATACAATACTAGCTGACCGGGCAAACTTCGTTTTGCCGCTTAGGGATATAAAATATAGATAACGACCCGCTCCCCGACCCAGAGATCATACCCTGAAAATTTCATAACGATCGGTCCAGCCGTTTCGGAGGAGTTTGGTTACAAAGAAAATCGAGAGAATTTCATATATTTAGAAGAAGATAAAGCCCTATGCCTCAGTGGGGCATCAGAATAATTATTCAGGCAACGTATCCAGCACTCTTAGCCACAGACTTAACTATTCTACGATTGCTTATGGCGGGTAGTACCCACTGGGTACGTCTTTGGAACGAAATTAAAAAAAAATGTAGAACAATAAACAAGTGGAATCTCGCACTTCCGTACTATCAAGAACAATTCGCAAAATACCTCTGTCCACCAAATTCAATAACCAGAAAAAATCACGTTTGTTGTATGGGAGCCCTCCTTAAAGATTTACTTAATTCTATTTTTTTTTTAGTATTTGTTATAGTGTCAAAAGAAATACTTCATCTGTGAAAATTTCAAGTGTGTATAACGTTTCAAGAGATACAGCCTGGTGATAGACGGACGGACAGACAGTGAAGTCTGAGTAATAGGGTCCCGTTTTAATCCATTGGGTACGGATCCCTTAAAAGATTTTGAATGACATAAATTGATCACGTGCACTATGCATGACATTCTCATATATTTTTTTTTAATTTCGTTCTAAAAGCAATCGTAGAAGTAGAATAGATAATTCATATTATGGCTAGGGCTACAGATGTGTTTTCTATGTTTTGTGTCCAGGTTCTAACAACATAATACCTAAGTACTGGTAACTAAGTGATGCACCGTCATATTATATGCATAAAAGATCATCACATAAAATTATCACCCTTGGATACAACGCTGATAAGTGAGAAACCACTGTACCTAAATAAGTTAACGAACGCTGAATGGGTTTTAAAAATCTAATCGACTAGCTAGGCGATGATTTGTTAGGTACCTTAATGAATCCTAAATTGCTTTACAAACATTTTTTTAGGTTTCTCGAACTTTCAGACATAGAGGTGAAATCTTATTTGTCTTTCATTTATCTTGAAAATTGAGGCCACCCTACCTCACTATTCGTAATATTATCTCGGTAACATTTTCAAAAAACCACCAAGTTCTAGAGATATGGCGTTACAATAAGTACTACTCTTGAAAAATCACTTTGCAGCACCTCAAAACAATTTTAATAATCGAACAATAATTACTGTACATAGCAAAGACCTTAGGTACGCAGAACTCAGGTTATGTCAACTTGTAGTTGAAACTAATTAGAAATCGGCCAAGTACGAGTCGGACTCGTGCGCGATGGGTTCCGTACCATTATGTACCTATGTAACGTAGCGAGATGATGATGCAGAAGCCTACTACTACTACTACTACGACGACTACCACTACCACTACCACTACCACTACTACTACCACTACCACTACCACTACTACTACCACTACCACTACCACTACCACTACCACTACCACTACCACTACCACTACCACTACCACTACCACTACCACTACCACTACCACTACCACTACTACTACCACTACCACTACCACTACCAATACCACTACCACTACCACTACCACTACCACTACCACTACTTCTACCACTACCACTACTACTACCACTACCACTACCACTACCACTACCACTACCACTACCACTACCACTACCACTACCACTACCACTACCACTACCACTACCACTACCACTACCACTACCACTACCACTACCACTACCACTACCACTACCACTACCACTACCACTACCACTACCACTACCACTACCACTACCACTATCACTACCACTACCACTACCACTACCACTACCACTACCACTACCACTACTACTACCACTACCACTACCACTACCAATACCACTACCACTACCACTACCACTACCACTACCACTACTTCTACCACTACCACTACTACTACCACTACCACTACCACTACCACTACCACTACCACTACCACTACCACTACCACTACTACTACCACTACCACTACTACTACCACTACCACTACTACTACCACTACCACTACTACTACCACTACCACTACCACTACCACTACCACTACCACTACCACTATTACTACTACTACTACTACTACTGCCACTACCACTACTACTATACAAGTACTATAACAAAGCCGCCGTGTGAAAATTTCAAATGTGTGACCATCACGATTTTCCCTGATATGATTTCCTACATAAACCTGTGTAAAGGTAAGTCCAAAACAGACTTCGGGATTATACCTACCTATTGTAGAAGCGTACACTCAACCCCACAAAGGACTTTTGTACCTTTATATCTCAAACTGAGCCATAGCCGGAAGCTGTAGATATAGTATCGCATCCAAGCTTTTCGGTAGATGAGTTTGTAGACACTAAATATATCACTTCCTTAGCCATGATGGAGAACATGGCGAGGCCATCAGCATAACTGAGACTTCACCATAATAATCTCAAAGGTTCACCAACCCGCCAACCCGCATTTGGCAAATGTGGTGGGCTGGGTCATCTTATTCTGAGAGAAGACCCGTAAACAGCAGTGGACATAAATAGGGGTTGATACGCGTCCTTGGTTTACAATCCGGGTATTTGTTTATGAAATCGTTCACGAGAATTCGTAATATAAACAACATAATTTATGAAAAGACATACAATTATGGGGTATAGGAAATATTGTATATGAAATACGTAATCATCGTAATTCCACGGGTAAGTAATAGGGAGAAAATTAGGCCCATTGAGTTCGCATTTTTTCTTTAAATTTGCTGTTCACAATTTTTTTTCGATTTGGTTTCGATCATGATAAGTAATAATATTTTTTTACACAAACAGTCCCATTACTAAATGAAATCTGACGTTAGATAGGTATACCGTGGGTATACCGTATACTTAAATAAAATAGGTAAGTATAGATTTCGAGTTGGTTTCTCCCCACGACTGATTTATACCGGTATTTAATTGGGCCTTGAACTCTACCTGCGGGGTTCATCAAAATTCCGAAAGAAAATTACAGAGAGCAGGTCTACCTTCGTCTGTGCAGTTAGTTACACGTGAATAGAATGAAAAAGATTAGTTATTAAAGAATTGAACGAAAAACTTAGTTTTTGAACACTAGACTGCTTTTGCTATTGCTTTATCCAAAAGGAAAATCGATGAGTCCTGTTTCAGACCTGAGGGATTAGTACAGACGACTCGAAATTCGTACAGAAACCTACTGTATTCGATCGAAATAAAGGGGGACTTATAACCTTATAACTACGTTTTAGTTTTTATAGGTCATCCAAAATCCGAAAATCGGTGTTATTACTGTCGAAAAAAATACCGTTCGGGGGGAACGGTACAGTTGGGACGGGTGGTTCAATAAATCAAAAACTTGAATAAAAAAATAAATAAACATCCGCTTAACAATGTAGAAGTAACGTGCTTTCATTTTATACCCCAAGTGATATACCAGTTGAGGTCACATTAGAAAATATATAGCGAATAACATTTTCACTAAAATACGAGTATAAGTGATATACCTAATTATGATACTTTGAAATGTCAATGCTACGATTTTCCCCGACTTTGTATTTACTTTGATTCAAATGATGTTTTTTTTTATTATTTAATAAACAAGGTTACAACTTGTCGCTTTCATTGAGGCGACACTTAACTCCAAAACAAAAGTGTAGTAACATTAATATTGTAGAATATACAATGACAAATATCGTAAATTTCACTATCAAATTACAAATGCGTCAATAATTTTTATGCCTAGATTGTTATAAAACTTTTTTTTATACACATAATTATTACATTTTTTAATTATTCATTTATAAGTCGTATAAAAATTAAAATTAATAAGATTGATTAATGAGATTGATTATTAAAAAGAGAAAATAGAAGATTGATTAAAAAAATAGTAAGATTGATTAATCCAATGATGTTGGGATGGTTATACTATTATTTCAAATTTCATAACGGACGGAGAAAATCACGATAAGGGTTCAATTTCTACTATTTTGCTACGGAACCGTAAAAATATATGGACGTTCGATTTTTACTTATGGATATGGGTCTGACATGTTTCTATCTGTAAAAAGGCCTTTTCTTCGCATCGGAAGTCCTTGAGATAGTCATACTCAGATCACCTTGGGTACTTCAATTTTGCCAGTCATTTATCTAATGTCTAGGTCTATCTACTAACTAACTCGGTCTCTTCGTTCGTATAAAAAATTAGATAAATCATTGTATTAATAATAAATTATTATTATCATAGACTATAGTCACTCGGACGTTAACCTTTCCATATCATCATGCTACTTCTATTTTCGTAATTTATTAGATAGATTAAAGTGAGAACTATTTATTTGCCTACTTGTAAAACTAACAACTATTATAAGGAAGTATGAGCTTAATATGTAGTACAGTCTGTCAAAAAAGTCATGGAATAAAAAAGAGTTGAAAATTAATTATAAAAGCTAGAGTAAAATACATTTTTAGTGGATAATCAAATAATTAAAAACTATACCTAATTCTTTTTATTATTCTGTATTTACATATTTTTTTATCAGTCATATGCGGCAGAGAAAAATCATTGTTTCCGTGAATTTATTTCATGACTTTCTTGACAGACTTTAGGTACAAACTTAGGTATATTTTTGTATGAGTAAAGAATTTTTTTAGCAGTGACGATATAAGTAATATAACCTATTATATAGGTCAATTTCCAGATTAGAGTATGTAGATTTTAGAACAATTTATTGTAAAATAGATATTGCGAAACTCTTTATAAATATTGATAGTAAAATTTATAGACATACGCACAACGCACCTAATGACCTCTATTAGTCTACTATCCTACATTTTGTTGTTTTGATGTTATTGCTATTTTTAAAGATTTATCGTAGTTAAAGTGATTTTAGGAAAACAGTAATAAAATATATTTTAAGGATTTGCAAATAATATAATACACTCAGGTAGATATTTATTGTTAGATCGATAAAATAACGATTTTCATGAAATTCTAAGTTAGTACGATAATATCTTAGGCTGCATCATCACTTACCATTAGGTAAGATCGCAGACAAGTACTAACTTGTATAGAGTAAAAAAAATGTCGTATTTACCAAAACAAACCGAGCAAAACTTTGAAACACCCAGATATTATAAGAATACTCCAAAAATCTGAGCCACATTGTGCGTATTTTCCCACCTAACCTAACCCATAATTTATAACAAATAAGTAACTGGAGAATAGGAATTTCTTTATCTTTTACTAGTTTTAGTTTATGTAGTTATTAATATGTAAGTTAATTGTATGTATATAACTTGCACCACCACTCACTTTATTCAAATTAATCGGTGTCTGAGGTTGTCTGGAAGAGATCGCTAGTTAGCGATAAGTCCGCCTCATTGTTACCTGTATCTTCTTTTTATTTCTACTATAATTTTTGTTAATTGTTTCTTGGGTGCACAGTAAAAAGTATATACATACATACATCTTACCATAAGCACAGATTGCTGTCAAAGTGCAAAACTATCTAATAAGGATTATTGACTTTAGTCTACTTCTTTATCTCATAGGTTGTTTAATTTAAATGATGGTGTGCAAGTGAGCTTGTATAGGAAAATGGATGAACTGAATTATGGGTAAGTAAGACCGGATCGGTGCGCTCACGCAGTTCAGAAATGCTCTCCTTGTGAACAAGTTGCGTCTACGAATCACGAACCGCGAATTGTTGTTGAAGAGTTTTAACGAGTTTCGACTGAAGCTAAAGTGTGTTTATGAAATAAACTCCGCTTTATTTTAGGTAAGCTATGACCCTATGCTAACTAATTTAGGCACTTGTTTAGTTTTAATATAAAGAACTCAATTAATTGTAAGCTGTCTAAAACGGGCTGCAATCCATTGGATAGATTCTGTTACTGATCCCGTAATTTGTTGCTATGTGAACTAATCAAATAAACTGCTGTAGAATGCTAGTTTTACTTAAAGGTCTGCCTATTGCCTTATCGGCTGGTTTTACAACTTTGTGAACAATTTACTCGTGCCTTCAAGATACTCATGATACCAAACATACTTAATTTTTTTTTTAATTTTATAGTGTGATATCCTACTTACCATTTTCTAAAATTAAATATAAAATAAAAATATGTTTTCTGAATCCAGGATATTCACGGTTAAATAACAAAAAAAAATGTTGTTATTATTTAACAATTTGTTTGTTATATAGATTCAAGTATGTCAAAAGTCTATTAAAGCTTCGACTTGGTCAAAAACATTTATAGGCCTAACTTACCTGGCACTTATGAAGAGGCAGTAAATTATATTTATTTACTAGCTAATCTGATCGCTAATAAGGTAAAATTTCGCGAAATTAAAAGTTAAGCAAAGTTGTTAAATACTTCGAACATAAATTGTTAGTAAGTAGGTCCAGTTAAAGAAATTAGTGCGAGATTTGTGAGTTACTCACTTCAAACTCCATGCTTGGACTAATTTCTTAGAATGGACTTAAACATGTAAAGATGAAACTGCCATTCCCGCAATTTGACTGTCATAAGCCTATTATGTCTAATAAGCGTACAAAATTGCAAAAAACTACAAAAATGTAGAATTTCACGGGCATATTCGTTGATTGCAATTGCTAGACGCAGCGTGGCGGCTGTATTATAGCTACGCGTGTTGAGTGATTTATTATTAGGATAACTAGTAGGGCTTTGGCCGCTGCGCTCATGTCCTTGCCCGTGACTCACGCTGCGTTAATTCGTAAACATTAATCGTACAAACACGACAACCGTAATCGCATTCATATTTGAGTATATAGAGACTAGTAGTACCCACAACGGCATTTCTCGTAATACCACCGATAAGACACCTCAGGATACGGGCATCCGAACATATTTTTACGTAAACCTTTTTCGTACAAGCAAACAGTAGCGCCATCTGTCTGAGTTCACGCTGAGAACTACTGCGTGGCTTTACTGTTAGTGACAAAAACAGCATTTTTTGGCACCGATAAACTGGCGATATTTTTTCACACCGTCCGCCCTGTCCAGGGTACCTATATGTCTATCAGTAATACATAATTTTCTCGTATTACATTATTCATCTTTTATTTACAAAAGTTATTTATATTTTTGGTACCGTAGCGAGGAATTCAAATTGAAACGTCCGAGAAAAAAATATTTTGACCCTGAGTGACACACACGATTTTTCCTCTCAGACATCATTAGAAGACTATCGTGAAAATTGGAAGAATAATAAATAACCTGACAAGTGCGAGTCGGACTCGCGCACTGAGGGTTCCGTACTACAACCGGAGGAATAAAACCATAAAAACCACTTTTCTTATCGAACCGCAAAACTAACTTTGTTTTTAGAGGTTTTATTGTAAATATCAAAAAACTACTTATTAGATCTCGTTCAAACCAATTTTTGGTGGAAGTTTGCATAGTAATGTACATCATATATTTTTTTTAGTTTTATCATACTCTTATTTTAGAAGTTACAGGGGGGGACACACATTTTACCACTTTGGAAGTGTCTCTCGCGCAAGCTATTCATTTTAGAAAAAAATGATATTAGAAACTTTAGTATCATTTTTGAAGACCTATCCATAGATACCCCACGCATATGGGTTTGATGAAAAAAAATTTTTGAGTTTCAGTTCTAAGTATGGGGCACCCCCAAAATTTATTACTTTTTTTAAAATTTTGTGTGAAAACCTTAATGCGGTTCACAGAATACATCTACTTACCAAATTCCAACAGTATAGCTCTTATAGTTTCGGAAAAAAGTGGCTGTGACATACGGACGGACAGACGGACAGACGGACAGACGGACAGACGGACAGACGGACAGACAGACATGACGAATTTATAAGGGTTCCGTTTTTTGCCATTCGGCTACGGAACCCTAAAAAGGATGACTAATACGATCGCAGATAATCAGAAAAGAGAAAGCACCAAAGATTTAAATCTTTGAAAAACAAACTCCCATATGAACAAAATTGAATTTTGCTCTCTGTTCTCTGAAGCCAAAATTTATATTTTTCGAGTAACAATGTCCTCTGGAACCAAGCAAAGCAGGGGCGGGTCAGCTAGTCGATGTAAAATAAACTTTTATTTGTGTTTTTTCTTTATGTTATGAGGGCCGATGCTCCATACACTACGTAATACGGTCTACTAATACCAATTTTAATTAATTTTTCATCCACCAAATCTTCGTCCCCGTACAAGTTTTCCCGCTAATCTTATACGAATTATCTAAGAGTTACATTCGTCAGCACTTTTGGAACGGCTGACTACGTATCCTCTTTTAATATTCAAACCAATCCGCTTATCAATTTTTTGCAATGACTTGCAGGTTTTCTAGACGGCGAATCAAAGTTAAATATGCAATTATTTATGTTGTGATGTTAAGATAAAAATGATGTAAAGATTAGATTTTATTAGGTAAGCTCTTCAGAACGATTTCGGCAATGGTGAATTATCTCTTCTAATGGTAAATAATAATCTGGACTACTAATGGGTGGTGGATCTAAGGAGACCGCTTCCGGAAACAAAGATAGGTGATAGTACTACTGGTGACTACATGATAAAAACAATTGACATCTACCCTGATAAGTGCGGACGGCGTGAAACATGTCGCCAGTTTATCGGTGCCAATAATACCAACAGTAGTAAGGCCACGCTGTAGTTCGCTCAGCAGTCACCTATACATTTTTGTGAATTGGCGCTACTCATGTTTACTTGTACGAAAACGGTTTACGTAAACTGTTCGGATGCACATATCCTGAATTTTCTTATCAGAGATAAAAGCCCAAAAAAAAGTGTATAGGTAGTACTTACTTCACAAATACATAGGCACTTTTCTTTCCGCAATGTCATAGTCCGCATGGAATGGCAGCTCCGAGAAAATTGCATAGAAGCAGTGCCAGCGGCTCAAGACAATTACCGATATGTTCCAAACTATAAGCTAGTATTTACAAATGGTACAAAAGATTTCTTGATAGAAAAAGCGAAAGGGAATCGAACCCAGTGCCTCGTGATCTGCATTCGACCATGAAATTAAAGATACTTCCACTCCCAATTCTATACATATATATATCAAATACTCTTATTTGTAAAAAAATACAGTAAAATCTTTCCCATTCATCAAAATAACGAAAATCTTAGAACGTGTCGGAAGAACAAAATATGTGTACCACCAATGAAACTAAATATCTATTCTTAAAGCGCATATAGCACCGCAATAACTCTATTTAATAAATTACCTGATAGTATACGCGATAAGCCATTGACAATATTTAAAAATAAGATTTTTGATCTGTTGACGAACAAACTCTACTATGACATTAAGGATTATATTATGGACGATAACATTTTAAATTTTTAATAAGTAATTGTAATTAATCTGATTGATAACATTATGCTATAATTTTGCTATTTTATGTTTATGTTCTCGCTGTCTTTATTGTTTTTAAGAATTTAATATTCATACACCAATATTATTGGTAAAATGTAATCGGTTGTAAGCATTTATTTAAGATCTTATTGTAACGTACCTACATTTTCATGAATAAAATATCATTCATTCATTAATTCATTCATTCATTCATTCATTCATGCTTGATACTAGACCACCGAGACAGTCAAGTAAAGATTACAACTAGTTAACCAGGTTAACGTCGTTTTGGCATATAAATTATTTATTTACTAGACGAGACGACGTTTAGGAGGAGATGTTTTACAGACACTGTGACATGAGTTTTTTTTATAATATTAGATATAGATAGGTATTATGCACATTTCCATTCGTTTATTTCCACTTTGACACATGAAACAGATATTATAGCAATAGCAAGGGACCAAAAAGAGGCTTCTTTACCTTTATCTCTCTCTGGTCCCTCGCTATTGCTATATCTGTTTAATGTGCTTTCATGTGTCAAAGAGAAAATAAACGAATGGAAATAGTTATAGCTATTCTGTAATATCTCGAACTACGGATCAGAATAATGACATGGGCACGGTATAGCTTAGAATCTCGCGTTTATCATGTTTCATAATATATACTTACACCTTTAATAGTAGTTTATGTAACGGTTACATAATGGGGGGTATTAAAATACGAGTGTGAGTTTAAAAAACGAGCCGCAGGCGAGTTTTTTAATAGTATCACACGAGTGTTTTAATACCTAATTATGTAGAGTTTCATACACTACTTTATCTACGCTCATATTATTATCATAAATCCAAATCATAAAATCTTGCTAACTTTTGTCGTAAATCATTGCAACTACTAAGATGTCAGGTGGAGTGAAATTTTCTTTAGTAGGTTTCACTACTAGACATTTTTCAGCGCAAAGTTTTGACTAAGTAACAAAAAAAATTAGTTGTCTGTAAAGTCGGTTTACGGACGATAGATTTACGAGATAACGTCATAATCGTAATTGTTATCGTAATCGTAATCGTAATCGTAGTCGTAATCGTAATCGTAATCATAATCATAATCACAGGCCCAGGTGGAACGTTACGCGGAACGTTAGACATTGTGTTGTTGTCTATGGTCAATCATGGCGCATCTATACTCTCGGCAATGACTACCAACTATATGTTGTCTGTGGATTCACTTAAAAAAATATTACATAAAAAATATTACCTACATACCCCAGATAATTGTAACCGTTAACCGTTGTATTGCCGATAGCGGTACTGTAATCAATTCCTTCAAAACCCCAGATACAAATACAGGAATCTAGAGCCGTGTATCGTTATGGATATTAAACAACTTTCTTTAAATATTTCCATAGTAGAGCGATGTTATTATGAATAACTTTTTAATAATTATAGAAGTCTGTGAATAAAGTAGGTAATTATTTGACACATTTAGATTTCATAATTCGAACTTTAAGCAATGAGCGTAGATAAACATCTTAATGAAATTGCCGCCTTTGTCTGCTTCTCTCGGCGTTAGGCTTATGTGTGTTAAGTGCTTTACACGTACAGTTCCACGCTGATGAAGTCACAGCAATCTGCTAATTTCAATCAAAGCCTTCAAGAATTTCACTGATGATGTAACCCGGCACAAATGACAGGTTGCGACGCTCGTAAATTAATTTCGCGCACCGTACGCGTTTTTGTATTCAATGTCAATCGATTAATCAAACGGTTAATGTATGCAAGTTATGAGGAGTGACGAGATACATAAGGAACTAGCAACGAGGCGGGGCAAAGATGCGTAGATTTATGGCCGTGTTCAGCTGTTCACCCGGCCGCGACCTCATTATCTGCTACTCTCATCGTTATCGGCTTGCTCATAGACCATCGTTTTTGGCTGTGTTGTGTATTTCATAATTTTGTCACTGAAAGCTGTGCTTCAAAAGCCGGAAGCCTACCTTACAGGATATTTTTGTTGATCCTCTGTTGCTTCTTTTTCTAAAGAACATTAATTTATCATGTCCACAGTCCACACTATTAACTACTTCTATTTTTTATTTAGAATATATTATTATATTACTATGCTAAACTACTTCCGGACGTGGCGGTAGAGTCTGACATAATAAGTAAAACACTACTGCTCTTTTTCATCGACAATTGCTAAGTATTCAGGAAAACCCTCAGGGAAAACGTAAGCCCGTGAAAACGAGCATAAGCCAGTCATCAAATTGTTTCCGAGCGTATGTGTAACTTATTACAGACAGAAATAAAAAAATGCACACACATCCATTTAGTTTCCAATAAGGTTAAAAAAAATTGAGATTTGGAGGAAATTTTTGTGTTTCGGCTTCATAAATCAATTGAATAATAATTACTCGGACGAAACGCTTTTCTTCTACGTTTCTGATACGAACCGCTAAGGTGTGGAACACCCTTCCAGCTTCCGTGTTCCCAGCCAAATACGATCTGGGTGCCTTCAAGAGAAGAGTGAATAGGCATTTTCTAGGCAAGCGCGCTCCATCCTAGACCTCATCATTTCTGTACATCAGACTTGATTGTAGTCAAGCGCAAGCCTATCAAACATAAAAAAAGTATAATTATTTATATAACATAAACCGGGACAGCGAAATTGGTATGAAATATTAAGGCTTCTTGGAGGTGTAAATAATAATTGAAGCCTCTTGTAACGTAATCAAAAGTTACGGCTGTTTTTGTCATTAATTTTGTGGTTCGCAAGCTTTTCTATCAAAAGTCCAAACCTATAGGATATTTCCGGTTGACTGTCTTTTACTTCTCTTGATTGCTTAAAATGTTTTTCCTTTGATATCTTGAAACCAGCTTGTTCGTTCAGCAACAATTTAAGGATAGAAATAGCTGGCAGTCATTATTTCAAAATCGCTTCTCAATCAAGTTTTAGCCTCGATTTACACCGCGGCGAAATGGAATGGAATGGAAGCGTCAATTTCATGACGCGAGAAGGCGCGCGAATTCGCCGGATTGCTCGAGTATTCCAGCGAATTGTTTCGTAAACGCTTGGCACCACATTGCTGTGACCGACCCTACCGAAACCCCGTTCACGCCACTCGGAATTCTCGAGAATGCGCGAGAATTTCCCGAAAGACGCGTGCACCTTTCTTCGTTTTTATTTGATTTGTATGTTATAATAATTGTCATAATTAAGTATGCTATGTACAATTTCGTCGCAGAAGTTGCTTCCATTCCATTCCGCCCGAACCTTTTCATTCCGCGACTATACAATTTCGTCGCAGAAAGTTGCTTCCATTCCATTCCGCCGCGATGTAAATTGACCCTTAATAGTAAAACGGTTCTAAAGCGGACTGGAACTCAAAGGCCGCAGCATCTATCCACATCCACTGTGCTGCGGACTTCTTGCGAATGGAGAATGGGATACTATGAGTCGTAAAATAATATGGCTAATACACTTAAAATAAACGACTACCATTTCTTTCCGCTTAAATACATTTTTAATTGCACTTTACGAGTTGAACCTGAACACTATCTTTGGCTGAACCAATATAGCGGAATTTTAAAGCTAAAATTCTATCCGGAACTTGCGTTCGTATAGAGCTTAGAAACAGTAATTCAATTGCAAAAAATGAACTGAGAGTACTTAAGTATCTAATAAATAAATATCCAGAAAATTACACTGTGTAAAATTTTACTTTCATGCAACTGTGTGTGTTGTGTAATCAAGAAACAATTTCATTAAAGCAATATTACAATAATGTCAACATTTTGGTTTACTGATGAGTACCGAAATGAAACCATTTCTCTCACAGGCCTAAAGCGTAATTGGGAGTTGTTTGCATGTTGTTTGTTGATACTTCGTGTCGTGTCCTGAATAATGCATGGGAAATCTCTCATAAACTTGACGTCACGAAAACGTTCTATTGAAGCACAGACGCCCACGTCACTTTTGTGAAAACAATTTGTGAAGTTAACTAAGAGCGGATTCATTCGGAAATGGCAACTTTTTAGGGTTCCGTACCCAAAGGGTAAAAACGGGACTTTATTACTAAGACTTCGTTGTTCGTCCGTCCGTCCGTCTGTCACCAGGCTGTTTGTCTTGAATCGTAATAGCTACAGACTTGAAATTTTTACAGATGATATATTTCTGTTGCCACTATAACACCAAATACTCACTAAAAAATAAAATTAACATTTAAGGGGGCTCCCATACAACAAACGTGATTTTTGCTCGTTTTTGAATTTGGTGGGCAGAGGTGTTTAGTTTACTTTAATACAATTGACAATTGGTCTTGACAGTACGGAACCCTCTGTGCGCGAGCCCGAATCGTACTTGACCAATTTTATGTTGGATACCTAACCAGGCCAGTCTCACTTATCACGTGACCGTCCCGGCTACAAGTAGGGGTCCGGATGCCAATATTTCTGATGGTTGCCGCTCGCGGGCCCAGTTGCACGCGCTAGTTCTGTACGGTCTATTTTACGCGCCGTCTGACTACGGCAGCCCTAGTACGTCGTTAGAGATAAAGTTAGGCGATAGAAAGAGGCCAGGCGCTATTGCGAACTGAATTGCACTTTTTGTGTCAGCGCTAGAGTCGCTATTTCTTTAAATCATCGTGCGGAGTAAGCTTTCTGTACTTGTACTATTTAGTGTTCTGTGACCTAACGAAGTTAAATTTAGTCTTACCTATTACATAATTAAACTTGAACTCGCCAGGTGTATTTTGTAACCAACGCGGTCTGTGTTCGCTAACCGGTTTGTTTAGTTGAAATAAATACAACCGAGGCGAGTCTATCCCGTGATTCACATCGCACTGGGAATTCAGGAAAACGTTTCATCTGCTTTAATTTACATACTATTCGTTAGTTTCAGTATTATAGTGTTTAAATTTATGTTGCATTTTGAATGAGACCAATGAGAAGAAAAACGAGATTTGAAAATGGGGTGTATTCCCACTTCCCAAATGTCGTGGAATTTTTAAAAGGTCGATTTAAATCTTTTTTTACCCAAAACATAATTAGTACTTGGCTACAATCTCATCTGATGGTAAGTAACGATGCAGCCGAAGATGTTATCGTACTAATTTGGAAGGAGTAAACAACCCCTAACGGTTTCTACACAGCATTGTGCCGGAACGCTAAGTCGCTTGGCGGTGCGTCTTTACTGGTAGGCTGGTAACTAGACAAGGCCGAAGCCTCCCACCGAAATAGATAGGCAATTTTTAAACTCTTTTAAAGAATTGGCATGTGTAAAAACGAAATAACTTTAAAAATACATGCAGAGTATAAAGACAGCTTATTTGTAGATATCTCCAGATGGCAAGCAAACAAGCTATCTTTCATTTGAATTGCCATTAATTAAATTTCATTAAAAGATGCTCGTTTTTTCCGTTTTGGGTGATGACTAGTTAAATAGGTATACTGCTGATTTATACATTGACTCGATAGGTAAGTAGGTACATTAAACTCATACGTATCTACCTAACTAAAAACTACCTACTAGAAATTATAGTGTTAGTTATTTAAGCACCAGTAAGTAAAAGAATAATATATACCAAAGCCTAACTAATCTAACAATTCATTTAAAACAGGAGTTTTTCTACAAAGGGAGCCGTTTGTTGCTTTAAAAACAATGCAAACGGAATACGTTTTAATTTGTGCTACTAAAATGACTTTTTCTTCCCCTTTTTCTCCCATTGATAAATGATATTTAATTTTAAAAGTTTATACAATATCGTTTTAAGGGAATGATATTATTGTTTTTTTAGTTACCGGAAAAGCTAAAGGTTCTTATGGGAATTTTTATAGAAATACAAAAGCTTTAGTGGATGAATCAACTGGCTGCTGTATCTTTTATAGTGAAGTTCCCTATTAATACCAAAATTCACGCAGGCACAGCCGCGGACAAATCCTAGTTTTTTAAGTATATACGTAGTTTTCAACGTTCCTCATTATAAAGATACATAATAGAATAATTTTTACTCTATCACTATAGTTTTTTGTCTTTTGTATAGGTTGTCTATAGTTTTTTTATAATACGCTATCTTAATCGTATAGCTACATAAACAGTTTATCATGCTTTTAGTAAATATATTTATATCTATAGGTATAGGTAGCTTTCAGTCGCCAGTTAAGATTAGTGTTGCCCAAAATCAGTCTTGGTCTTGCAGTCTTGGTCTTGTTCTTGCATTTTTGCAAGACCAAGACCAAGACCAAGACTGCCTAATTTTAGCAAGACCAAGAACAAGACTGGCAGTGCAAGATTTGAGCAAGAACAAGACTAAGCCTGCAAGACTCTTGCGTCTTGCAGTTAACGTGAAATCGCACCCTCTGCCCGCGAAATTCTATTTTTCGCAATTATTTAACTAATCCATCGAAGTAGGCTTATGGAATTCACTTTGCGAAAATAAGATTATCATCTTCACAGTTTAATATTTTATATAAAAACTAGATGACCCGCCAAACGTTGTTTTGCCATATAATTTTTTTCTCACTTACAAACATAAAAAATAGATAACAACCTGCTCCCAGACCCAGAGATCATACACTGAAAATTTCATAACAATCGGTCCAACCGTTTCGGAGGAGTTTGGTAAAGAAAAGCGAGAAAATTTTATATGTTAGAAGAAGAAGTTTACTTGAAAGTGTTCAGTTTAGGAATGTAGTTCGATTTTATCGACCAATTTGTGAATTGTGAACTCACGTCAAACTCGGCATTCGAACTACATTCCTAAAATGGACGCTTTCAAGTAAAGTTTTTTATATAAGCCTGTGAAGATGATATTGCTTTTTTCGCAAAATGAATGCCATGAGCCTAATTCATTGTACTAGTTAAATATTTGCGAAAAACAAAATAAAATTTGAATTTCGCGGGCCGACCTCCGATCTCATCTGATGGTAAGTGACGATGCAGCCGAAGATGTTATCGTACTACCTTGGAAGAGGTAAGCAACCCCTAACGGTTTCTACACAGCATCACACCGGAACGCTAAATCGCTTGGCGGTGCGTCTTTGCTGGTAGGGTGGTGACTAGCCACGGCCGAAGCCTCCCGCCAGACCAGACCTGAGCCAAATAAGAAATTATAAAATTGAAAATTCCAAAGTGGCCCGGGGCGGGAATCTAACCCGCGACCTCCCATTTCGAATTTCGATCCGGGCGCGGGTCACTGCGCTATAGTAGTGTTATTATCTCGCTGCAGACTCGGACATAAATCATTCGAGTGTTTCGCTTTTGTTGTTCTTTGTTGAGTTGTGCATTACTGCAGTAGAGTCAAGTATTAAGACTGAGTGTCGTTTCGGAGAGTGCAGTGGGAGTTCGGGACCAGCAATAGGCTAATAGGTAATTGCGAGACTTGCGAGACTCTTGCTGCAAGACCAAGACCAAGACCAAGACTCGGAGTGCAAAACCAAGACCAAGACCAAGACCAAGACTGGCTGAGTCTCGTCTTGTTCTTGCATTTGGGCAACACTAGTTAAGATAGATAAGCCTAGATAACCGTCTCTAGCGTTTTAACAGTCCCTCAAAAGCTCATAAAACTTGAGAGGGTAGTTCTGCAGTCTTTGTGGACAAGAAAATAGCAGCAATCGCAATGAAAAACTCTTTTAAGGTTCAAAATTGCCGCAGTGTTTTCTGCTTACTTTTAAGGGTTCTTAAGTAAAAAACGAAGTAAAATAACCCTTATCAAATCAAACTGAAATATACTTTATTTCCTAAAGGCCTAGCTCAAGGCACTTATGACGAGTCATTTCGAGCCATTTCGTGAAATGCACCAGAGGTTATGAGATAGGACCTAGGACCTGGTTCCGTATGAAACGATGACGAGAGCGCATTCGATCTCTTGACGCTTTTTGGGCATGTAAAAATTTTGCACAAAAAAAAACTCCATTCAAAATAATAGGGTTTTTTGATAATATATACATTTTTACTTGCTTTGTATGTTTGTTCGGTCGGAATTTTGCAACTCAATTTTGAAGCAGTATCTTCAACCGATCGGATTAGATAACTTGCATGATAATGCACGGTGAGTTGTGAGACGTCATTCTAAGCGGGACCGTGTGGGCCTTTAGCTACTTGTATCCAGCGCCTTCCCACAACTCTTTTAATGTCGTCATTCCATCTGCTCGGAAACCCAGTGTGCAAATATTGCGTTTTCCCATTCCAGCACTTTGGGTCCCCAAATTTCTGATTTTTACGTAGTTACTAACAAATATTTATTAAATTTTTTCAGGTCCTAAAAGACTATTTATGAAAGATAAAAATAGAGCGAAAAATGTACATTTTAATTATCGTCTTCACATGCCACTTATGGTTGGTAACACCCATACAAATTGGGATAGAATACGAGATACGATTTGGGATAGAACAGTTTTCTGCTTGACCCACATCGCTATTTTAGGTTAAAATAATATGCTATTATGAAAGGAGTTACGACATGATTCCTTCCACATATGGCTTGCCTCTAAACGGAGTAAGATTCTCGTAGGTATGAGGTGCCAATGTATGAAGCACTTACTAATTGCATTGTTCTTGATCCATTGTTTGTATCGCGTTGAGACATTTTATTCGAGGTTAGTTAGGTACTATTTTTTCAGGACATTTACCTGCTGTTAGAAGCTATATTTAGATATCAAACCTATTTTTGTAAAATGTTAATGTTAATCAGGTTTATTTGATTTAAGTATTTCTAATTTACACCTTTGATTGTTTGATTTATTTATAATTTAATATTATAAAGATGAATTTAAGTTTGTTTTTACGTTTTCAAGCCTAAGTTGCTGAGCTAATTTTGATAAAATTTGGCTTCTTATTATCCCAAAAAAGTGAATATTTCCTGTTTGTTATATGTTTAAATTTTTTAAACATCATTAATGTAACAAATTTTTGTTTCCAGATGCCGATTTGTGATGATTACACATCTAGTATTGCTGGCTACTGAAGGGTATGATGCGGTTTCATCATTTCTTTATTTTCTTATTTATCGCAGTCATGGGAATTTCACGAGGACATCATCAAGTAAGTTCAGACCACCTACTCCCTACCTATGTATATTATCTACCAAATTAAAGTTCCGTTGAATTACAGTGAAACCTTGTTAATTGGGATCCCAAGGGATCAAGACATATCTACCAATTAATTATTGAGGGTTTCTAATAATCCAGTTTTTTTAATTAATAGGTGTCCCATTTACTGAGGCTAACAGAAGTCGAAATGTGCCGTAAACCATTTTCATGAAAAAAATTATTATGTCAAAACCTGTTAAAAGCTGATTTATTTGTCTCACATAAACAGGTAATTGAGCTACAGAGTTATAGAGGTAAACGTGGATAAAGTCTTAGAATTCAAATCTCATTCAACCAGGTTCGAGGCAATTTAATGAAAAAGATCCGGGACATCATTGCAACTCTCTGTAAGGTTTCTCACTTATCCAGGTCCCACTTAACCAGGTATCACTGGACATGTAAATATCAAAAGATCCGTTGAAATTTACATATAATTCAAATACTATTGTAGTACCGCAACGACTGGACAATCTCAAACCTACATCTATGCATTTCCCCCAAAAATGAATGCCGTGTAATCAAATTAAAATATTCGATCATTGTATGCCCTACAACAGGTTCGGAAACCGCTGACCTAGTTATCCAAACGACAAATTGTTAAATGTGTGCGACTATTATGAGTCGATTCAATATTATCGCCCATCTGTACCAGAATATATTGTTATCGTTGCAGATTGAAATCGAACAATCATCTGAGGATATACATTTAGAACGGTTTAATAATAAGGATAATGCACTGAAAAAAAGTAAGTATATGGAGTTTTTTACATATAGAACGTGTTTCAAAGTCAATTTTATTACAATTTTATGATGGCATAAATAAATAAAATATGGGTTTTAAAAATAATGAAAGTGGGCATCCCAATGTTTATATACGTAAAAGACAACGATCTACGAGTAGACCTCTATGCCTTCTTGTACCCAAGAAAGTATCTAAGTATAAATCCGAGACAAAGGCAATTACAGTTGATTGCTCTTTTTTAATCTGGGCTTTTCTTAAAATTAACAATAAAAAAAAACTCAGCCTTGTGGCAACTCAATGGGAGTCCATTAAAAAAATGTTTTACTTAATTGCTCTAAGAAACAACCCTTCTCACAATGTAACCATTTTATTAATTACAAAATCTTCCATACTAACAGCGCGTTATATTTTTTAATATTTTCATTGAAGGTGCGAAGAAACCGCTTTTATATTCAGAATGGGCCCTCTGGAGTGCTTGTATAGGAGGACGTAAAACCAGGCGGCGACATTGCCTGCGTCGGCAATTATGTGGAGATTTGCTGCGAATAGAAGTTTCGAGGTAGTATTGGATTTTATACTGCACCTGCTCGAAAAGTGCTTCTAAGTTGTATTCGAAACGAAAAACTTACTTCTTTCAAAGTACATCATTACTGCACCTCAAGGAGTGTCGATATTCATACAGTTTTTTATTGACAGGCGTTGCAATTATTTTGAACTTTTTTTTATGATTTGTTCCCGAAAGATTATTTTTTGCACTTTCCCAGGCTTCGATCTATCGGTAACCAATATGAACTAAATGCGTATTTTGAAGCCAAGTTTTTTAAAAAACGTGTGCATCTACACGAATATTCGCAAAACTCATCGCCATTTGGCTTACGATGTATAATTAGCTTTGGGCTAATTATACATCGTAAATTATAAATTATACCTAAATAAAATTTGACACGTAAATCGTACTAACACGAATGGAATGAAATGTAATTAGTACCTACCGATTTAATTCAATTGATTTATCCCGATGAATTTAGATAGAACACGGTATTGTAAATATTCTGGAAAAGGTATTCAAGTGTAATAGGTATATAGGTATTCGCATTGTTTACAGTTGTTATAAATCTCGTCAAGGAAATCTGCATCACAATCAAGAATATGACGGAGCTGAAAGGGAACCGAATCAACACATAATAATCGTGAAAAGTGTAAGTAACCTTAGATATTCTTTTAATGGTTTAGATACATAGAGAAATGCATAAAAGTTTCTCTTTCCGTTCTTGAGGAAAACGAACTTTTTTATTCCCGTACTAGATGATTAGTAAAAACGATAATTTTGATTGACACTAAAATATAATAAAATTTACAGTATATTTTAGTTGAAAAGTCTTAATTAGTTTGCGCAATATTTTAACTGACGGAGTAACATCTGCCTATTTTAATTTGAATGAGTAATAGCCGAGACTTATGTAATTAGAATCTATAAGTTTTAGTTATGGGGAAACTGTATCAGTTACTACTAAGTTTTATTACCAAACTTTATAATTATGATAGCATCTGCGGTTAGTGTGTTCTCTGCAATTTCCCTCAAATAAGGTTCAAAGTACTTTATTTCATATAGGCCTATCTTACAGGCACTTATGACGACTCATTTAATTTATTTCATCATGTAAAAGATTTGCTATTATGCTGTGTACTATTAAAAATATGTTTATTTCTTAGGCTAATGCTGAACATGTTAAATTATTCTTATTCTTACAAAAATCTAATGAAAATGAAGTCGATACTTTTCTAAAAAGTCATGATTTTATTTGGTTCATGGACAACATAATATCCAATTTTTCGAAAAGCAATTAATTGCCATGTAATTATCAATGAGAAAAATACCTAAGAAAAAAAACAACGTTGATAATTGTTTCAAGTTAATTGAATACAAGAAATGGCAAGTTCTCGTCATTTTCATTACAAAAGACTGTTTTTTTTGTAAAATTTTTTATCCGAACTAAAAAAGTTAAAGAAAAATGTTTTTGTTATTTTAGCCAAATTTGCGGCAGTTGAATGAAAATATGCAAAACAAGTTTGGCGGTTTCTCCCCTTGGACGGCGTGGTCTCCTTGTTCAAGAAAATGTACAACAATGAGGCGAAGGTAACGGGTTATACGACAAGCGTATAGCATATAGTCAGTGGTGGGGCTAGACAAAGTAACAGTCGTTTAGCGGTCACGACAGTAAATAAAAATGTACGGACAAAACGACAATACACGTAAAAATGTATGACTGTAGAAAAACCAAGTGACCGTATAGAGTAAAAGCTTTTTTTGAAAATTTACTACGACAACTGGAACGCTCCCTGGCGTCCTCGCAGATGTTGTAGATAACCTTAAGGGTATTTGCACGACAATTGACAGCCGACAGTGAACAACACTAAGCATAAAGTAGGTTCTGCTTTCATTTGTTTTCATTCGTCACGTGGTTTGTCCATACATTTTAATCTACTGTCGTGAACGCTAAACGACTGTTACTTTGTCTAGCCCCGCAGGACAGATTAATTTGTGTTGCTATAAATCGCTACTTGAAAATAATCTGTATGGTACAATATGCAGGAATACCGCCCACATAAAACATCGCACACAATTCTTCCAACACTTTCTTCGACGCACGTTTCGTCCCGACACCGGGACATCCGCAGGAGATGTTGACTTGCTGGCATAATCGAAGAGTATCTACGATTTCGATGCGGATTGTAGCAAAACACATTATTCTGTCCCGCTATTTTATGGATTTCTGCAAAAATAACGCCTGCTTCCATTCAATAGCTTAATATAGTCGAAAAGCATTCCATCTTCAAATCTTCTCAAGATTATCTTTTGTGCTCATTGGCTTATTAATCTATCAATGTTTGTGCCCGTCTTTTTGAATTGAAAGTTCTATCTATCCTAATAAGTATCCCACATCACAGCCGTGATTTTTTACAGGACGCAAAGACCATAATTATGTGCCTAATCTAGACGTGAAGGCTATATGGAACTTCATGGATATTCGATGCTATAAGTTGGTGACGTTGTCACTCAAAGCTCGTATCTTAAGGAAGGCTTTAGGCATGATATTAAGACCACTGACCAGTCAGTGGTTCCGGGTTGACTACTGTAAGTCTTCCAGGAATGGTTTCCTTCTATCATCCCTGGTCTCCCCCTTGTATGTCCCTTTCCGGATTTCTGGTTCGTCAAACATTCAGTACGCAGGACTGTAGCCGTTAGGTATCCTAAGCCCATTTTTCATGAAAAATGTAGGGCTAATTTCAAAAATTACTATAATACCTAACTTTGATTCGTTGAAATGTACCGATGTATTACAGATATTGCAAAAAGACATCTGTATGTGGGCGGAAAGTGTTACGACAATCCGCCTATTGCTACTTGGAGGGTAGTTATTGTCAGATGTGGATACACGGCAAGATGCAGCGGCGAAAGGATCCAGGTGAAATTGCACATAGGTACTTAGCTAACAAATTTTATCTATTAACATATTTTGACTACACCTTATGGCCCCAAAAACCTATTCAGGGCGTCGCACAGCGGTGCCACATGGAGGGGAAGTACCTTAAAATAGAGCATTTCACTGAAAAAAACTTCATTTCAATTTCAAAAACAATTTAAACTGCATTCATAGATTTTTAAATAATTGCCTAGTTGAAACTGGGACCGACTATACAATAAAAAAAATACACGTAGTTTTATTACAACTTGTTGAAGCAATCATCAAGCATTTTTTAAGGGATGGTAAAGATATTGGAAACCAATTCACATAATATAGAAAAGCGCAAATTGATTTCTGAATTTGATTTCCGATTTTGGTTCATTTCTCAAATGGCATAACTTGTAACACATTTATTATTGTTTAATGAGAGCTTTTCCTTAAATATCTTCTTTCGGTAGTTATTATTACTAGTAGTAAATCATTTATCTTAACACTATAGTATAATTATAATATGGCAAAAAAGAACAGTAAAAATAGAGAAGCCATTGGCAAAGTCGATTGAAATTCAAATAATTTGGGAAATTAACAAAGAAATATGTACCTATATTTACGATTTATGTTATGTAGGTAATAAAATTTCGAATGGATGGCGCGGCGAATCGTGTAATTTGGCAACTGTAGCTTTCAAATATGGGTCTACGAACATTGTCAATATGTTACTACGTAAATAATATAATTGTGGCTTACGCAAGCCTAACTAAAATCTAATCAAATGACGTTTCTACCTTCGTCGTAGGTTAACGATGTGATATTCTGTTTTGACAAGTAAACAAGTGCCTAGATATTAATATTAGATTACTCGTATATCAAAATAGAGTTCTCGAAATTCATTAATATTTTAGATACACGTGTAATAGTCTCCACTATACTGTTCGAAATAATCCATGATATAATAACATTTCATCATAATAATATAATCAATCTGGCAGTTGTAACAAAAGAAGTCGTTAGGTACAATTTAATGTCTCAATAATGTATAACTGTCATCAATTAGTATCCAATAATAATTTAATTATTTTAAAAACCTTTTTAAAAATATTCAGATTTGTGATTTAACTGAATGGAAGTGGCATTTTACTTTTTTCTGAGACTATGGTCACTCTATCTCAACATTATTAGGAAAGTACCTAATGGTAAAAGCTACAACGCTTGCACGTATAGACCTATGTTGTAATTCCTTATTGGATTCTAAATGATAATAAATTATTATTATTGTATGCTTTACAGAATATAAAAAGTTGGAATCAATGCCGCAGCCAGTGCCCGCAATTCACCCAGAAGATTCCCGATCATTTCCTACCAGGACGCCCCCCTGCGGCAGGATAGGGAGGTATCGCGGTTCACCGAACGCTCGGCTGCGAGCCAGAATGAGGGACATGGTTCGCATTATTGGGGGCCGACCCGCACCACCTGGCAAATGGATCTGGCAAGTCGCTGTCCTGAATCGATATAAGGTACACAATAGACGTCACAATCAAGTTAAAGTATTTGCGCGGTCGCAGAAACCAGTCGATCGATTAATTGGAACGTAATTCAAAAAAATCATGAGAATGATATATCAGATTCCTGATTATGATATTATATGGACAACAAATGGTTAGTAGACCGTAGAACAATCCTGAAATTACTTAATACTCGTAGGTATACAGGTCATTAAAATAAACAAAATATGTTAATACCAATGCTGTCAGACATGATAATACTGCTTAATATGTATATTGTTTTATTTCTACAAAGGCAGTTTACCCGAACGGTTTCAAAACAATTCACGGTCTACTGCATTAAACAACTCTCGCGCTTTGTAATATATAAGAGGGAAATATTTTACTTCTTTAAGGTGTTACTATATGATACTTAACACTTTTGTGACTGTTAAGATTTATGTGATATCTCAAAGGAAAGATGACTGACTGACTGACGGACACATTGATTTACCAAGCAGAGCTGCACTCGGCGGATCTGGCTAAAAATTTGCTAATGCATCAAAAATAATTATCGAAAATGAAACCCCTAAAGGCGGTAAACAGTGTATCATGTGAAGCAGAGGCCATCTGCTAGTTTCTGCTTCTTTTAAAAAACCTTCTAAATATCCCGGTTTGCCATCGGACATAAGTAGTTACAACAATCATAAATGTTACAACAATGTAACATTTTGAGTAAGTACCTATACATTTTGAGTTTGAATTAACATAGCTTTTTTTTACTCACTACAAGTTAGTACTTGACTGCGATCTCACCTGATGGTAATTGACGATGCAGCCGAAGATGTTATCGTACTAACTTGGACGGGGTAAGCAAACCCTAACGGATTCTACACAGCATCGCGTCGGAATGCTATTTAGCGATTTAGGGGTTGCCAAGCGATTTAGCGTTCCGGTGTGATGCTGTGTAGAAACCGTTAGGGGTTGCTTACCTCTTCCAAGGTAGTACGATAACATCTTCGGCTGCATCGTCGCTTACCATCAGGTGAGATCGCAGTCAAGTACTTACTTGTAGTGTGGAAAAAAAAGGAGGTCGGCCCGCGAAATTCAAATTTTATTTTGTTTTTCGCAAATATATAACTAGTGCAATGAATTATGCTCGTGGCATTCATTGATACTCTTATTTTCGCAAAATAATAAATAAATAAATAAATATATACGGGACATTTTTACACATCGCAATCTAGCCCCAAAGTAAGCGATAGCTTATGTTATGGGTGCTAGATGACTGATAAATATACATACATACAGACACTGGAAAAAATTCATGCTCGTCACACAAATATTTACCAGTAGTGGGAATCGAACCCACGACCTCCGGCGCAGACGGCAGGTTCGCTACCACTACGCCATTCGGTCGTCAAAAAAAATTCGTAAAATGAATTCCACAAGCCTACTTCGTTGGATTAGTAAAATAATTGCGAAAAACAAAATAAAATTTGAATTTTGCGGGCAGAGGGTGCTATTTCAGGATAACTGCAAGACGCAAGAGTCTTGCAGGCTTAGTCTTGTTCTTGCTCAAATCTTGCACTGTCAGTCTTGTTCTTGGTCTTGCTAAAATTAGGCAGTCTTGGTCTTGGTCTTGGTCTTGCAAAAATGCAAGAACAAGACCAAGACTGCAAGACCAAGACTGATTTTGGGCAACACTAATTGTTATGCATTATACACGTCAATCGAGTAACTATTAACTATTTATTGTTTGATAGGAGGCATTCTGCGGGGGAACCCTGGTGTCACTGCGCTGGGTGGTGACCGCGGCGCACTGTGTGAGGAAGCGTCTGTACGTGCGACTGGGCGAGCACGACCTGCTGGTGCGGGGCCGCGGCGAGGTGGAGATGCGGGTCAGCGAGGCCGTGATACACCCGCACTACGACCCCGACACTGTCATCAACGACGTCGCGCTGTTGCGGTGAGGATAGCATTGATAGGAGGCGTTCTGCGGGGGATCCCTGGTGTCACTGCGCTGGGTGGTGACCGCGGCGCACTGTGTGAGGAAGCGTCTGTACGTGCGACTGGGCGAGCACGACCTGCTGGTGCGGGGCCGCGGCGAGGTGGAGATGCGGGTCAGCGAGGCCGTGATACACCCGCACTACGACCCCGACATTGTCATCAACGACGTCGCGCTGTTGCGGTGAGGATAGCATTGATAGGAGGCGTTCTGCGGGGGATCCCTGGTGTCACTGCGCTGGGTGGTGACCGCGGCGCACTGTGTGAGGAAGCGTCTGTACGTGCGACTGGGCGAGCACGACCTGCTGGTGCGGGGCCGCGGCGAGGTGGAGATGCGGGTCACCGAGGCCGTGATACACCCGCACTACGACCCCGACACTGTCATCAACGACGTCGCGCTGTCACTGCGCTGGGTGGTGACCGCGGCGCGCTGTCTAATAAAGAAAATAAAGAAAGAAATACTTTCTATATTTTCTACTACCTACCCTGAAAGATGTTGACTTACCAAAAAAGTTCTAAATGCCTACTGAGCCCATCCAAGACTTGATAGAGGGAGATAAACGTAATGTGGTACGGGCTTGATCAGCACTTTCGCAATATCGTAAATTATTCTGCTCAATAGGTATGTTGGTTTACGCTTGTGTAAAATGAGATATCTAGCTCACTAGAAGGACAAAATTACAAATCATATTTTTCCAATTTCCTATTTGGTAACTAAGTAAATAAATATTTTTTCTGTAACATCGCTCGGCCACTTTAGGAAATTAGTTCGAGTATTATTAATTGTAACTCACGTAAATTCGAAACTCGGCTACTTTCTTAAAATGGATACTGCCAATAAGCTTATAAGGTCTTTATTACATAACAAATTGCGAAAAACCAAATAAAAGAATTTTGCGAAGCATGACCGGTAAGTAACAGAGTTGTATTGCTACTTTTAGATATAATATTTCAATTGTATGGATCTCGCTCGAGTGGAATTCGAATACGTGTATTTCAATATTCTCAGTTTCATAAAACATTTATGAAGTATCTTAAAATGATATTTTGATAGTATAATGTATTGTTCTTACTTTTATGTTCTCCAATACTACATGGGTATGCATTTTCGAATATGTCGTGTCCATACGAGATAAAAATATGATGACTCATGTTCCATCTGGGAATAGGCACAGAACCTGTAAAAAAAAGTTATTACTACTGTCCGTCAACTGAATAACGAATTTAGTGGAGCAGCGAAGCCAATTCCCGCACGGTTTCCCTATCCGTTTCCGTCTGATCCCGTCTTCGTTAATATTTATTGAGCCAACAGCTTAAGGAAATCCATAGTAAAGGCTCGAATTGGTATGGGTTAGATTATTATGTTATTTACTCCGTAAGTAGGTATATATCCTGATTCTTCTAGTGATCAAGCCGTAAACTGTACATAATAAATATTCTTGACCTTTATTGCTGAAAATTTGGCAAAACTAAAAGCCTTACTGGGCACATTTTCTTTGGCTTATGATATTCTTACAGCCAATGCGCGTATTTTAAGTTATAAACCTTATCTGGTTTCTTCATGAGTGGTTCGGTTTATTGGATGCAATATGTTTAGGGAAAATACGGTAGTTAACTGGAGTTTTATTCATGTGAATGTACTTATTTGCATAACACAATATGTTGGCCTTCTGAAATTTGTGTTGAACATACTTGTTTAGATTATAAATGTAGAATGTACAAAGTTAATAGAGACTTTCTATCGAGTACTCATAGCAATTTTCTAAGTACTTAAGTACCAACTTAATTTCTTCAAAGTTGCAATGACAATGTTTGAAAATCTGTACGCAAAATGGTACGAAATACCAGTGGTACGTACATTCAGTCTAGCAAGCCAAAGCTTTACACCCAATTTTTTAAATGTTTTAGATTGCCTGGTCAAGCAAGGCCAGATCTTGGTCACGGGATAGCCTGCCTGCCAAAACCGCATCAGATTTTGCCCCCACATTCCAGTTGTGTTATTCTGGGGTGGGGTAAAAAACACCCCACAGATGTTCATGGCACAAGAATACTTCATGAAGCTCAGGTATGCTTCCCTTTGTAATGTATTGTACTGTAGGATTCAATTTGGTACCTATTATTATTGGTAATACTAGCTGAGCGGGCAAACGTTGTGTTGCCATAAGGGATATAGAAAATAGCTTACGACCTTGGAACTCTCAGACCTAGCGATCATACACTGAAAATTTCATAATGATCGGTCGAGCTGTTTCGAAGGAGTTGGGTAACAAAAATTGGCAAGAGAATTTTATATATTAGACTACCTGACCCGGCAAACGTTGTTTTTTTTTTCTTTATTTACCATTTCACATAACACAACATAGGTACAATGATGATAATGTAGAATCAAATTATATGTGAATACCCAGGATGGGCGTAGCAAATTGTTTATGGGATAGGGGGACCGATTTTATTATATTCGTCTTTAAAATAGTCCTCAATCGTACAATAAGTCTTTGAGATGAGGAAATCTTTTAAAAGTTTATTAAATTGCATTTCTTTTTCTTCGTTTCTTATGTAATTAGGAAGGTGGTTGTATACCTTTATGGAAGCCGCGTAAGGACTAGCCCTGTATAATAATAATCTTGATTGCGGTAACTGTAATTTATTGTATGTATTTTCAGGATGGCGACGCGGTTTATCAGGATGTTTATTGTATAAATGAATATTTTTCCGAACGAATTTGCATATTTCTAGGATGTAGATGGATGCCAAGGTTAAAATTTGCAATTTTTTAAAATGCGGCTCGCAAGATTCAGTGTTTTTTATGTTAGCAATAATACGTATGCACTTTTTTTGCTTTTTAAATATGTCTTGTACATCTGTGCTGTTTCCCCAGAGTATTACGCCACATCGTAGCCAGGCGTATCCGTAGGCGTAATATGCGTTTAAGGCTGTTTTTATGTTCGTTGTTCTTTTTAATTCCCTAAGTCCGTATATAAATTTTGATAGTTTGGATTTTAGATTTTTTATGTGATTTTTCCAGTTTAAATTTGTATCAATGTCCATGCCTAAGAATGTTACGCTGTCAACGCATTCAATATTTATATTATTATATGTATAATGTATGTCCAATTTTTGTTTTTGATGCGGTCTAAATTGAATTATTTTTGTTTTGTTAAAATTAATTTCTAATTTATGGTTTTTCATCCAGGTCATAATGTCATTTAATAATCGAGTCAATATGTCAGTGAAATTATTATTATTAGATATTAAAAGTAGTATTGATATGTCATCAGCAAATAATACACAGTATTCGTCAAAAGTTTTTGGTAGGTCATTTGTTTTGCCATTAGGGATATAAAAAAAAAAAAGCTTACGAGCTACTCTGTGATCTACCAAACATACAAAGAATTTTTCATAACAATTGGTCGAGCCGTTTTGGAGGAGTTTGGTAACAAAAATTGGCACGAGAATTTTATATATTAGAGTTATTAAACATGACGACTAAAACAGACATCACGAACAATATTCGGAAATTATAATTATTATCATAAAGTAGAGTAAACTTAAAACATTTCACATTATAAATTGTAATGAAATCAATTACTCAGTCAGTTTGGTCAGTATAGACTCTGCAAGAAAATATACAGTATTTCAATTTGTTATTTATTGGATATTTTGTTGCCTTAGGAAATTGAATCGGAATATTTTTGTAAGGGTAAGCAGGGGGTTATATTAAATATGTCATGTTTTAATGAATAAGGGGTTTTCTCGAAATTTATCTAGCAAAATAATATAGAATAGAGAGAAGGTGGAACGTTATAGAAGTTTTTCCTGTTAGGTCATCAATCAAAACCTTTGTTGTTTATTGTCTCCCCAATAGCTTCCCGGCGCCACCCCAGGTGATTTACCTACTTAAAGGGCGGGTCGCTCGCAGTGAACCCATTGTTACCTCGCATTAGGCATTCCGTGTACTAAAGTGTGGTTATGTTGACGACCGATTGGCGTAGCGGTAGCGAATCTGCCGTCTGCGCCGGAGGTCGTGGGTTCGACTTCGATTCCCACTACTGGTAAATGTTGGTGTGATGAGCATGAATGTTTTCCAATGTCTGGGTGTTTTCCAATATATTATATTTATGTATATAAGTATGTTTTTTTTTTTATAATTGATAGGCTTGCGCTTGACTACAATCAAGTCTGATGAACAGAAATGATGAATGAGGTCTAGGATGGAGCGCGCTTGCCTAGAAAATGCCTATTCACTCTCTCTTGAAGGCACCCAGATTGTAACTATATTTGGCTGGGAACACGGAAGCTGTAAGGGTGTTCCACACCTTAGCGGTTCGTATCAGCGGTTCGAATGTATGTATATTTATCAGTTATCTAGTAGGTACCCAGAACACAAGCTATCGCTTACTTTGGGGCTAGATTGCGATGTGTGTAATGGCCTGATATATTTTTATTTATTTGATGTACTAGGTATCGACAATACAGCAGGGCGTGTGTCGACGCTCGTACTGGCAGTACGCGATAACGGACGACATGGTGTGCGCGGGCCGCGGGCACAGGGACTCCTGCGCAGGCGACTCCGGCGGACCGCTCCTGTGCAGAGATCGGAGCATGCGTTATGTTCTACAGGTATCTCGTACTGGCAGTACGCCATCACGGACGACATGGTGTGCGCGGGCCGCGGGCACAGGGACTCCTGCGCAGGCGACTCCGGCGGACCGCTCCTGTGCAGAGATCGGAGCATGCGTTATGTTCTACAGGTATCTCGTACTGGCAGTACGCCATCACGGACGACATGGTGTGCGCGGGCCGCGGGCACAGGGACTCCTGCGCAGGCGACTCCGGCGGACCGCTCCTGTGCAGAGATCGGAGCATGCGTTATGTTCTACAGGTATCTCGTACTGGCAGTACGCCATCACGGACGACATGGTGTGCGCGGGCCGCGGGCACAGGGACTCCTGCGCAGGCGACTCCGGCGGACCGCTCCTGTGCAGAGATCGGAGCATGCGTTATGTTCTACAGGTATCTCGTACTGGCAGTACGCCATCACGGACGACATGGTGTGCGCGGGCCGCGGGCACAGGGACTCCTGCGCAGGCGACTCCGGCGGACCGCTCCTGTGCAGAGATCGGAGCATGCGTTATGTTCTACAGGTATCTCGTACTGGCAGTACGCCATCACGGACGACATGGTGTGCGCGGGCCGCGGGCACAGGGACTCCTGCGCAGGCGACTCCGGCGGACCGCTCCTGTGCAGAGATCGGAGCATGCGTTATGTTCTACAGGTATCTCGTACTGGCAGTACGCCATCACGGACGACATGGTGTGCGCGGGCCGCGGGCACAGGGACTCCTGCGCAGGCGACTCCGGCGGACCGCTCCTGTGCAGAGATCGGAGCATGCGTTATGTTCTACAGGTATCTCGTACTGGCAGTACGCCATCACGGACGACATGGTGTGCGCGGGCCGCGGGCACAGGGACTCCTGCGCAGGCGACTCCGGCGGACCGCTCCTGTGCAGAGATCGGAGCATGCGTTATGTTCTACAGGTATCTCGTACTGGCAGTACGCCATCACGGACGACATGGTGTGCGCGGGCCGCGGGCACAGGGACTCCTGCGCAGGCGACTCCGGCGGACCGCTCCTGTGCAGAGATCGGAGCATGCGTTATGTTCTACAGGTATCTCGTACTGGCAGTACGCCATCACGGACGACATGGTGTGCGCGGGCCGCGGGCACAGGGACTCCTGCGCAGGCGACTCCGGCGGACCGCTCCTGTGCAGAGATCGGAGTATGCGTTATGTTCTACAGGTATCTCTTATTGCTACGTATGATCGCTCAAATGGAAAGTAAAAAAATTAATAGGAATTAATATATATCTGATCTTTATATTAACCACGTGACTATTCGAAGATCTTTCATTTGAGAGGTTTCTATTCCTTAATTTCGACTACCTATAATGCATAAATACAGTTCTGATATGTTCAAATTATAGACAGAAAGATGCCTGAAACAATAACATAAAGAAAATATTTTTCTTTCTTAATTTAATATGTAGTTGACTGCAATCTCACTTTATAGAATGTTATCATACTTACTTAGAAGGGGTAAATAGCCCCTAATTGTTGCTAGATAGAGCTCATCTTGACAGAGCTTTGCATCTCACCTACTGGAACGCTAAATCAAATGTCACTACGTCATTGCCGGTAAAACTACCAAAGCCAATTTAGAAATTCACGCCAGATATCGAACCCGGAAACTCTCGCGACGCCAACTTTGCTAGAGATGTCGTGTAAACTATCTAACACAAATCGTTAAGTGTTGATTTATCTTATAAAATAAATAAATCATCATAATTAGACAAATTAAAATTACAATTCTTTTGTCTAATATGAGTAATGGAGGTATTTAAATATAATAATAATAGTAGCAATTAAGAAACAAAGATAATAAAATATGTAGTGGCTGAAACTTGGCACGCATTCACTGGGGCTAGTATAAGTTATAGAATAAATTGCGATTCGAATCTCGAGACGGTTTTGCCATAAAATACTTCATTATACTTACCGAAAATCAATTTTACACCCTAAACCAACTGACGTAAGGTTTTTGAGTGCTAATTTTTTATTAACCGACTTCAAAAAAAGGAGGAGGTTCTCAATTCGTCGGAATCTTTTTTTTTATGTATGTTCCCCGATTACTCAAAGATGCGTGGACCAATTTAGAAAATTCTTTTTTTGTTTGAAAGGGTATAGTTTACAGATGGTCCCATAGTCACCAAGTCAGGATCTGATGATGGGATCTTGGTAAAATCGAGGGAACACTTCAAATTTTGCTAGTATACTTGAAGCGATTTAGGTATTTTTTATAGCTACTATTGCATTTCCTTGCAGTCATCAAGTAATGACTGTATTCATCAAGTCAGAATCTGATGATGGGATCTTGGTGAAATTGAGGGAACTCTTCAGATTTTAGAAGCATACTTCCAGCGATTTAGGCATTTTTACCAATGCCTTGCGCATTACTTGTTGAAGTTGTTTTCCACTAAAAAGTAAAAATAAAATGGAAAATTCTTTCCAAAAAACCAACTTCAAATGCCACTACAAAGAGTGAAATAATTTTTAATGTACACCAATTCGAAGTCGGGCAATGTTTCGTTCTTTCACTAATAGTCCTCCGTATTGTCGATAATTTTGTCGTTTCTTGCACATTAAGTTTTATAATACGAAGGACTATTAATGATTGAACAAAACATTGCCCGACTTTGAATTGGTGTACATTAAAAATTATTTCACTCTTTGTAGTGGCATTTGAAGTTGGTTTTTTGGAAAGAATTTTTTTTATTTCTTGATTCACATCACGCAGTGTGTGATAAAATGGAAACTTCTTTCCAAAAAACCAACTTCAAATGCCACTACAAAGAATGAAATAATTTTTAATGTACACCAATTCGAAGTCGGGCAATGTTTTGTTCAATCATTAATAGTCCTTCTTATTATAAAACTTGATGTGCAAAGAAACGACAAAATTATCGACAATACCAAGGACTATTATTGAATGAACGAAACATTGCCCGACTTCGAATTGGTGTACATTAAAAATTATTTCATTCTTTGTAGTGGCATTTGAAGTTGGTTTTTTGGAAAGAAGTTTCCATTTTATTTTATACTTTTTAGTGGAAAACAACTAATGCGCAAGGCATTGGAAAAAATGCCCACATCGCTTGAAGTATGCTTCTAAAATCTGAAGAGTTCTCTCAATTTCTCCAAGATCCCATCATCAGATCCTGACTTGATAAGTACAGTCATTACTTGATGACTGCAAGGAAATGCAATCGTAACTATAAAATATACCTAAATCGCTTCAAGTATACTAGCAAAATTTGAAGAGTTCCCTCGATTTTACCAAGATCCCATCATCAGATCCCGACCTGATGACCATAAGACTACCTGGAAAAAATTACTCTTTCAAACAATATCCAAATCACTTCAAGTGTGCTTATAAAATTTGAAGAGTTCCCTCGATTTCTCCAGGATCCCATCATCAGATCCTGACTTGATGACTATGGGACCATCTGTGAACTATACCCTATCAAACAAAAAAAAATTTTCGAAATTGGTCCACGCATCTTCGAGTAATCGGGGAACATACATAAAAAAAAAAAAGATTCCGACGAATTGAGAACCTCCTCCTTTTTTTTGAAGTCGGTTAAAAACGTTACGTGAACAGACGCCCAGGTACGGAAGAATAGTCAGTAATATAACACTAAAATCCGTTCATATTTCTTTCATATTTTGCATGTGTTTCAGGGAATAACAAGTTTCGGTGACGGCTGCGGGAAGCGCGGCAAGTACGGCATCTACACGAGAACGGCGGGCTACGTGAACTGGATTCGTGACGTCATGGACAACAAATACTTCGATGATTGATGCTGGCCGATCACGTTACAAAGAAAATAGAAAACGATATAGAATTTCGACATTTGAGATCTCTTCGACGCGACGCCGACGTGACCATTTCGTATAATAGTTTTATTACCAGTATTAACTAAAAAGCTTTCAACGTACTCTTTCTTATGACCGTTACTTGCAATGACCTAGGAAACAATAGTTATTTGTTATATTATATTGTTTTATTCCATGGTTTTATTTGCACGAAGATGACGTTAGATATACGAAGTTATGTGACAATAATGCCTATGCGCGTTTTATGTCTTATATTAATTATTCCCCTTTGTCAATTATACCTAGTTAAAATTCTTAAAAGATTGAAGAATACAGTTATACTGCTGGAAAAATATGTAGCCTAATGTCAACGGTTCAACTAAACGGGTTTACGCGCGTTTATCTAAATATATAAAAGAAGATACTGACTGACTCATTCATTCACTGACATATCAACGCACAGCCCAAACCACTGGGTCTAGAGACTTCAAATTTGGCACACAGGTTCCTTATGAGGTCTGGGGGTGCACTAAGAAAGGATTTTTCAAAATTCGCCCCCTAAAGGGGTGAAACGGGGCTCCAAAGTTCGTATTTTACCAAGCTTCAATACTCCTTCACGCCGCAACTACTGAACCGATTTGGCTCAAATTTGGAATGGCGATAAATTGCATCTTGGGTTAACACATAAGCTACTTTTCATCCCGGGAAAATGCATGGTTCCCGTGGGATTAGTTAAAAACCGAAATTCACGCGGAAAAAAATCTTCACGCCGCAAGTACAAGACCGATTTGGCTGAAATTTGGATTGGAGATAGATGATATCCTGGGTTAGTAAAAAGGCTACTTTTTATCCCGGAAAAATCCATGGTTTTCGCGGGAAAACTGAAAAATTGATATTCACGCGCGAAAAATACTACTTTTCGCTGCACTTACTGACCTGATATGACTGAAATTCGGAAAGGAGATAGATTTTACCCTGGATTAATACATAGGCTACTTTTCATCCCGGAAAATTTCATGGTATATCAAAGAAGATACTGACTCACTCACTGACATATCAACGCACAGCCCAAACCGCTGGGTCTAGAGACTTCAAATTTGGCACACAGGTTCCTTATGAGGTCTAGGGGTGCACTAAGAAAGGATTTTTCAAAATTCCCCCCAAGGGGTGAAACGGGGCTCCAAAGATCGTATTTTATCAAGCTTCGATACTCCTTCACGCCGCAACTACTGAACCGATTTGGCTCTAATTTGGAATGGCGATATATTGTGTCTCGGGTTAACACATAAACTACTTTTCATCCCGGGAAAATCCATGGTTCCCGTGGGATTAGTTGAAAACCGAAATTCACGCGGAAAAAATCTTCACGCCTTAAGTACAACACGGATTTGGCTGAAATTTGGAATGAAGATAGATGATATCCTGGGTTAATAAAAAGGCTACTTTTTATCCCGAAAAATCCATGGGTTTTGCGGGAAAACTGAAAAATTGATATTCACGCGCGAAAAATACTACTTTACGCTGCACTTACTGAACTGATATGACTGAAATTCGGAAAGGAGATAGATTTTATCCTGGATTGATACATAGGCTTCTTTTCATCCCGGAAAATTTCATGGTTTCCATGATAATAGCGATAGATAATATGCCTTCATGCCGTAATTACTGAACTGATTTGGAATAGAGATAGATTATACCCTGGATTAATACTAAGGCTACTTTTTATCCCGGAAAAATCCATGGTTCCTTCGGGAACAGTGAAAAACAGATATCCACGCGGGAAAAATATTCCTTCACGCCGTAATTGCTGAACTGAATTGGCTGAAAATTAGAAAAGAGAAGGCTATTTTTATCCCGGGAAAATCAATAGTTATTTCTCCCGCGTGAATATTTGTTTTACACTGTTCCAGCGGGAGAAAAACTCATTCACGCTGTAACTATTGAAAATTTTTGGCTGAAAGTTAAAATGGAGATAGATTTCGCTCGAAATTAACACAAAGGCTACTTTTTATTCCGGAAAAATCGATGGTTCCCGTGAGAATAGGGAAAACTAAAATTTACGCGGGCGAAGCCGCGGGTATCTGCTAGTATTTGATATAAGGTAGGTAAGTACAAACTGATTACGTAACTTTATGAATTTGTGCTAAGGGTTATGTAATTTCAGCGATAAAATTTTTCTCGGCTTATTCGTTTTATTGCAACATAAATCTACGAAGACCTTGTAAAGAAAACAACGCGCAGAAATGTGTATCTTCATTAATAATATTTTTTTACTGAAGGCTGTTACTGGAATACTAATAAGTAATAACATTAACACTTTTAGTTATGACGGTACAATGAAGAGGAAGGATTCTGTAGATTTTTTAAGATATGCTGATTGTAATCATCTTTTCAACCTGGTATTTAAATTACTTAGAATTTCCATAGTGACTTACGCTTGCAGTCTTGACTTTTTATCTGCTATTGTAAATGGTTTTTTCTTTTCCTCCTAAGATTAGGAACATTTTAGATCTTTTTATATGCACAAGTAGGGATGGACGTAAACCATAGCTGTCTTTTAGGAGTTCATGTTACTTTTACCATAAAAATATGCATTTCATGCTCATGAGTATTTTATACTAGCTAGCTTTATGTCAGTAGAAGATTGTAAAGTTCCCTCAGAAATCCGTCGTTTTTCGGGATAAATAAATAACCACATTCGTTTCCAGGCCGTAACGTATGTTCTTTCATAAAATCACCTTCAGTTTTAGTTCAGCTTCTGTAGAGCTGTGCACGAGTAACAAATTAATAAACAAACAGCTGCATTTATTTTTATTAGAAATTATTGTAATTACAATAAAATAATGTAAAGACTTCTTTCCATCTTTATTCTTCAGCTTTATTCAGTCGGGCAATTTTGAACCTTAAAGACAATTTACATTTCTTGATAACAAATAAAGTATGTGTAAAAATTTATTATTTTTATTTTATGATACCTTTGTGACTTGATAACCCTTTGTGACTGAACCCTGACTCGCACAATTAGACTAGCTCTATATATGTGGAGATAATTGTGTTCTGATGACTACACGATCTTTGTAGTTATTACATAATAATTTGTTATATGTATTTCTTTAATTTATAACTTTTCTGTTATATTAAAGAATACCATAATATACAACGGTACACAATTTGTTTAGTATTACCTGCGAGTATTACTATCTTCACTTACATTCTAATGTCTGGTTTTTATATATGTTATTTAAGGGACATATTATATTTGTTCAACCAGATCAATCTTAAGGGCCCAATATAGCCCTGACACCAAAAACATTCAGATTTCATCCCATCTGACATTTTCTGCGACAATCGCAGGTAGGCTATTAAATACCCAGAAACACTTTAAATTAAAAAAAAAACAACCAGAAGTTTAAAATGTGAATCTATTCATCAAATATACAGGTTTTCAGCATGATAGAGATGAGGCGATATGGGTCTGCGTTGGACGCCGGGCGTCCTCCAAATATCCGCGCTTGTCCTCTGAAACTTGGCGTGGAATTCTGACTGAGCAGCTGCGATTGGCGACACCTGGAATCATTACAAAATGAAAAATGTAAAATGTTTTATTTCATTCGACTTCAAAAATGGAGAAGGTTAGCAGGATCGTAGAGCTCATCGATTTAGCATTGTGGAGTCAACATTTCTTGAGGATGTGCCGGCATCAGGACGAAACGTGCGTCGAAAAAATTGTGTGTGGTGTTTCATGTGGGCGGTGTTCCTGCATTCCATACAGATTTTTTTCAAATAAGCAGATTAAGTATCAAAACAATTTAATTTGTCCTGCCAATTACGGATTTTCGCAAAATAACGTCTACTTCCATTCAATAAGGAGAAGGTTCGTAATTCGATTGTATTTTTTTACGTTTGTTGCCTCAGAACTTTTGACTGGGCGAGCCGATTAAGATGATTATTTTTATTTGAAAGCTGGTGCTCCTCGTGTCCCATTTCAATTTGGTCAAATTCTGACAATGACACCCCACAGATTACTTGACATCCATAAGAATTTTGGACGGCAACTGGAGGCATAACTCAATATCATACCAATCGATTTCAATGATTCTTTCTTTATTGGAAAAGATGTAGTTCAAGCGTAATACATAGAAATACAGGCTTCAACTCTCATCAAACGATACAGCCTGTATTTCTGCGTAGGTATATTATTACAAGAGCATAGGACAACATGAGTAGCATAAGTCCATATGCGGCGCAGGTACAGATCCCTAGGCTCACAACAAACATACTAAACCAAACATCGTATACAAATCTGATATATACACTTAACTGTTTGACTAACTCTGGCAACAGTTTGCAAGTTGCACGGTTGTGTTTGTTAAAGCTCGGAAGGCGTATGGAATCTTGCACAAGTAAAATTAATATTAAGATTGAGTTGAATAAACAAGGTATAGTAGGAGGTGTATAAGTTAACCCTGCGCAACACAGTTTTGGTTGTCTCACCGCGAGGAACAGCGCGTAAGGCGAGGCGCCATGAATACGTCTTATTACGCACTTTTTACAAGTTTATATGTAGTTTTACCTATCCCGATGTTTTTACCCATTGAGTTTGGACTTGTAAGATCCCTCTTGACGAGTACTTTAGTGCAAGATGGTAACCAGGGTCTGGTCCTGAGAGGAATACGGATCAAACGTTTAAAAGCTTGTTTTTTTTTAATGTTTACTTGCTACATTTACGTTCGCCTGCGCTGGCCGCCGTATTGGTTCATCTATACATGCTTGCCTGCAGTAAAATCGCGGATCCGCGGCGCGCCGTGTCTGCCGGTGAGGCGCCGAGCGTTGTCAGCTCCGTTGTTTGCGTCGTACTCGTCGATGTGTGCACCGTGACGTCTCGACAGCTTGTCTATGGCCCTTTCTATAACCCTGCAGTGCGCAGAACGAATTCAAATCAAAACCATGGTGAATAAACGTGAAAATAACCTAGTGTCGACCCCTGCTTGCGGGCCACAACGGGGCATGAAATTCCTCTTAGAATGTTTTAGCAATAGACCAATTGAAAGTCGGTAGGCTTCACACAACTTTTGAAAATATTATGAAACACTTTGAGCTGCTTATGTAGGTTTTCTTACGATATTATCCTGTAATGATACACAAGTTTTTTGTTGTTGAAATAAATAAATAAACATATACACACATCGCAATCTAGCCCCAAAGTAAGCGATAGCTTGTGTTATGGGTACAAGATTACTGATATATATACATACATATTATGATGTATTTAAGAACACCCAGACACTGCAAAACATTCATGCTCGTCACACAAACATTTACCAGTAGTGGGAATCGAACCCACGACCTCCGGCGCAGACAGCAGGTTTGCTACCGCTACGCCAATCGGTCGTCAAATGATATTAACTAGTAAAATAAACGTCGCAAGCTAGCTTCAAGTTAAGCGATAGCTTGTGTTATAGGTACTAGATGACCTTGACAGCGGATCCTGGTGAACTTTTTGAGTTCACCAGGATCCTCTGGGGCATCGAGGGGATCCCGGTGGACCACCCCTATATAATATGTGATATACATAAATACATTATAATATAATACAATATATTGAAAATCACCAATACACTTGAAAATATTCATGTTCATCACACAACATTTTCCAGTTGCAGGAATCGAACCAACGTCCTCTGATGCAGACTGCAGGATTCGGCCGTCAAATAGCATAGCGTATGATAATAATAAATAATTAGGTGCATTCCTGAAATTACAATCCCAGTCCTCCCGTTACCTACAGGCCAACGTATTAACCATAGGACCATCACTGCTTTGCTCGTAAATCAATCAACTTCTTTGAAAGTTTGAATTAAAAAATAAATAAATCTTTTTGACTAGGTAACGAATATAATGAAATCGAGAAAATAAAAAATATCGGACAATAAATAAGTAGGGAAGGGAGAAAATTGGAAGGCGTGCGGAGTTAATTATAAACCCATATTATAAAATCAATCTCATAAGGGAAATAAGTTGATGAAAGGACTCGTGCGTGTAAATCAAGGGGCGGATTAATGTTTAAGCTGTTAATAAAAAGTTATAATGTTCCAAATTAAAGGCCTACACCGATTTTACGTGTCCTCCTCGTTCTTACGAATTCGTTGGTGAATGCAACAGACATTGTATATTGAAAGTTATGATGATCATAACCCTGGTGAAGGTAGTGCGAGTTTTGATTCAATAAGATGTTTCGGGTTCGATTACCAGCAACGATCCTTGGGATTCTTTGGGATTTAATGATTTCTTAATTATCGCAAGTCTGGTATGATGGAAGACTTCGGCCGAGGCTGGTTATCAATCTAGCGGCAAAGACGCTAATCAAGCCATCTAACAATCCGTTGCGATGTTGTGCACTGCTTTAGGGGCTAGATACTTACAACATATTAGGAATTGCAACGCTATACTTACCATCAGATAAGTTTTGGTGTCTAACGTTCTAACTTGTAGTATCTTTACACTATAAAAAAATCAGAACGAAGACAAAGCTTAGTGAGTAAAAATATTTTTCATGAATAAGTACACTGTTCCAATGTTGTTTTTACATTATTCCAATACTTTGAGCGTGAAAGGGTTAAGAATATATTCTGCAAAAATTATGATTGTATGTAAATTATTTTCGGGAGAGTTCTTTCGTTCGTTGGACATCCACTGCTGGATATAGGCCTCTTGTAATCATTTTAAAAACGACTTTCAATTAGCGCCATTAATCTGCCATTTTGATATTTAAAAAAACCTATCTACGAGTAAGAACACTAATGAACAATACCCTAGCTGCAAAAATCCATTCGGCCGTTTGAACGTTACGGCGTAATAAAGAATTTTACCAACAAATATACAAGATACGCGCGAAAACACAACTTCCCCTTGGCAGTCAAGTAGATGTATAGTTATAGTTTACTTAAAATAGATAAAATTTAAATTATACGGGCTTAGTATACCAATATCGGCATAAAACATCATGTTTTAATCGTGGTATGTACCCGTGAAATATTATAATATATAAATATTATAATTTTAGTATACCAATCCACTGGAAAACATCCATTGGAAATTTTCATTTTAAGGAAAACGATTTACATAAAACGTTTTCCTTAAAAATAATTTCGGCGATGTCCAGAGAGGGTCACTCAAACATGTTTATCTTTGAGTTTCGGGCAAACTGTATACCTATTAGGAGGTCGCTGATTAGTGATTAGTTTTATTTTATGACTGTGATAGTAATGAGTCGTAGTTTATGTAACGGTTACATAATGGGGGGTATTAAAACACGAGTGTGAGTATCACACGAGTGTTTAATACCTAATTATGTAGAGTTTCATACACTACTTTATCTACGCTCATATTATTATCATAAATCCAAATCATAAAATCTTGCTAACGTTTGTCGTAAATCATTGCAACTACTAAGATGTCAGGTGGAGTGAAATTTTCTTTAGTAGGTTCACTGCTAAACATTTTTCAGCGCAAAGTTTTGACTAAGTAACAAAAAAATTGGTTGTCTGTAAAGTCGGTTTACGGACGATAGATTTACGAAATAACGTCATAATCGTAATCGTTATCGTAATCGTTATCGTAATCGCTATCGTAATCGTAATCATAATCACAGGCCCAGGTGGAACGTTACGCGGAACGTTAGACATTGTGTTGTTGTCTATGGTCAATCATGGCCCATCCATACTCTCGGCAATGACTACCAACTATATGTTGTCTGTGGATGCACTTAAAAAATATTACATACAAAATATTACCCCAGATACAAATACAGGAATCCAGAGCCGTGTATCGTAGTGGAAATTAAACAACTTTCTTTAAATATTTCCATAGTAGAGCGATGTTATAATGAATAACTTTTTAATAATTATAGAAGTCTGTGAATAAAGTAGGTAATTATTTGACACATTTCGATTTCATAATTTGAACTTTAAGCAATGAGCGTAGATAAAAGTTATTATGATCCTGTTGGAGTTGATGCTCGTTTTGATTCAACAGGATGTTCCGGGTTCGATTCCCAACAACAATCTTTGGGATTCTTTGGGATTTAATGATTTCTCAAGGGTCGCAAGTCTGGTCTCGTGGTCATCAATCTAGCGGCAAAGACGCATTACCGGATTTAACAATCCGGTGCGATACTGTGTACTGTTTAGGATACTTACAACATATTTGGCTGCATCGCTACTTACCAACAGATAAGATTGGAGTCAAACGTATTAGCATGTATTGTGTAAATAAAAAGAAACACAAGTTAGCAACTAGCATGGACCATGGTATGTTGACATGACACCATACCTACGTTAGTGCAAAAATAATACAAAATATGATTTTTTCCTACATTTTCTTAGTAAATTACCCAGTGTGAGTTGCTAACTAACGATAAGGAATCAGCCCACAGAAGGAGAAAAAAGCTTCGCGAACCGGTATATCTAAGTAAAAATATTTTTCATGAATACACTGTGTAAATCTACACTATCTACACTTCTACACTATAATATTATATAGAGGAAAGATTTGTATTTTTGTATGTAACGAATAAACTCAAAAAGTACTGGACCGATTTTAAAAATTCTTTTTTCATTAGAAAGCTACATTATCACTGAGTAACATAGGCTATACTTAGTACTAGATTACTATAGAAATCTTTAGAAATTCCTATTAAAACCAACCGAAGGTGTAAAAAAATTAGCCATAAAATGTCTTTCATCGCATACGCTGCGAAGAGTATTAATGATAGGACAAAAAAATGTTCTACAATATTATAGAATATATCAATATCTACAAAAAACTTCGCAAGACCATGTGTCTAACTATTGTAGTTACGTCAGTATAACTACTTTTTTACATTTAACAAATTGATAGAAATGCTGATCAAAATCAGACCGTGTTATCCATACCATTTATAAATTTTTATCCAATTAAATAATTTAATATTCAAGACTGTCTCAATACGTGATGATTACTTTTTAAATCATTGAAGTCGGACATTCCATTCAAAAGATATCATGAAATAAATATAAAAATACGGGTCCCGCGACCGGTCAGCTCGCACATGTGCCGCGGATCCCGATGATACCAAATGATTTGCCCATATCTTTTAAAAGGTTACAGTTCCCTTTAAAAATATCCTTTGCCCTAACAATAAATAAATCCCAGGGACAAACTTTTTCCATAGTTGGTATCGACTTAAGGAAAGAGTGCTTTTCCCACGGGCAATTGTATGTGGCACTTTCTCGAGTAGCATCTCCTGAAAATCAATACGTTTTGTTGCCACCTACAAATACCACAGCCAACGTTGTGTACAGGGAGGCTTTAAAATAAGCATACAATTTTTTTCTAATTTAGTGATTCATGGTCGTTTTAATTAGCATGCTTATAACTTAAATATCTGTACCTATTTAGGTCTACCCGTGCGAAGCCGGGACGGGCCGCTAGTGTTATTATAACATTATTCCAATACTTTGAGGGTGAACGGGTTAAGAATTATATTCTGCAAAAATTATGATTGTATGTAAATTATTTTCGGGGGAGTTGGTTTCTTATTGCTGGATATAGGCCTCTTGTAAGAATCTATTAACTGCACTATTACGTGCTGCTAGTACCTGCTTACCTAGCGACTTCCCACAACTTTCTTAATATCGTTATTGCATAGATATAATATAATGCTAAGGATGACGGGTCAGCGTAAAATGTGTCCAAACTCCAAACGGAAAGAGAAATAAAACGCGAAAAGGGGGCCAATCGCACTATAGCTAGTTGCAAGTAAAATTAGGCTGTATAATAATAGTTTAAGACATAAATTACAATGTTTTAGTTTGTTTATAAAATATTATTATGTCTATCTTTGAGTTTGGGGCAAACCGTATATAAGAAGGTCACAGGTTAGTGATAAGTTTTAGTGAATGATTGTGAATGTAAACATCATTTTATACTGATAGTCATCAGCATAAAATGATGTACATCAAGGAGTTGTTGCCATTAAAAAAGTACACATGTTTAGTGTCGTATCTATTGCAGAAACATTGTACCTACCTTGTGTATCGGAGGAGTAGCATCTTACTTTCTGTATAATGACACGAGCATTTTATATAGCGATACTGATCGCATCAGTTATTGTCGCTTTTGGAAATGCAGCGACTGTTTCTACAGGTAACTTTTTAAATAATTATCTTCTACCACTTTTTACCCGAGGTCTAAGTGTACGGTCTAGATGTGTTAAGGGTGAGAGACCGTTTGTTCCTTATGTTTTTCGTTAATTTGCATATAAACCAATGCTTCCGTTTTCTTTGTTTGTTTGTTTATGCATTCACATTTATTTCTAAAACGACTGGACCGATTTAAGTACGATTTTACAGTTTTCTGTGTAATGTTAAGTATTCATTGGCGATGGTTCGTTGGTAGCTGTTGTTATGAATATCGCGGCAATGGTTCGTCGAGGATGTTTCGGTGACTGCACCGTGGTTACTAGATTGTGTATCTTTTAATTTTTATTTAAAGAATTTATTATAATAAATTAATTGGAAAAGTATAAAATATAAGTGCAAAATTATACAGTTTGAAAACACCTACGACTCTTGCACGCTTGTAGGAAAAATGTTAAATATATATTTTCAAAATAGGGTGATAATATTTTTAAACTATTCCACCGCTATTTAACTTTTATGAATAAAGGAGTATGTGTTTATTGTGTAAAAACGCAAGAAGTCCGGTAGTTCGCGATTTGAATACCAGAGGCATGCATTTTGTGGCTCATTTTCGATAGTTCAAACATAATATCAATAAAAAAATTGTGAGGAAAATTGCATGTTTCTCTCTCTCTCTCTATTGTTCTCAAGCGCGTGCGTAGAGTGTGAAAAACGTGTTATTTTCACAGCGTCGTCGTAGGTTGTGAAAAAAATACTTCCTATGTATTTCATTCGGGACAAATTAATATGTAATCTTTACATGCCTATGTTATCTTCGTATAGATATTTCAATCCACGAAGACGCGCCCCACTCTATAAAAATCGCTTTTATCTACTAACGTTACCAATAATACCTATACTTATTTATTTAAGGTTCAGATGCTGTTACGGAACAGTCAAACTCGGGGAGTGCACCAGAAGACATCTACCGTGTTAAAAGAGACAACGTGAAAGCCAGTGACGCCCTCGCAACGACTGGTGCCGCTGCTGTTGCCGGTGCCGGGCTCGGCTCTGCGATGTTGGGTCCCGTGGGAGCAGCCGCGGGGGCCATTTTCGGGGCCTTTTGCGGATTGCTTTATAATGCTATCAGAGTATCGGAATAGTAGGTTAGGCGACATAAGGTATTATAATGGATATTGCCATATAGGAAGATGCCAGGCTTAAACTACGAAAGAGAGAAAGTAAGGCGACAGAAAAATAGCACAACTTTATCGGGGGATGAGTACCATGCGGGCGCGAAAATTCAAATTTTATTTACTTAAATTACGCTTAGAGTGGGATAATTTTATACATCGTAAGCTTATGGCAATGAGTTTAGCGAATCACATTCATGAATCTATATGTTTTTAATATAAACTCTGCTCGACAATACTCATTTACTTCATATTGGTTCCCGATAGCTCGAAATCTAGGAAACTGCAAAAAATTTTCGACGCATAAATATTATACACGCAAAATTCATTGCCATACACCTACAATGTGCAGTTAGTCTAATATTTGCGTAAAACGAAATAAAATTTGAGTTCCACGGGCTGGTAGGGCCGAAACACCTTGATAGCAGAGTAGGTAGGGTTAGGGTAGGTAGGGTTGCAAACTGAATAGCACTTTATTTCCAATGCTAGGATCGCATTTACTTCGCAGTGAACCTTCTGTACTGTAAGTTACTCCGTACTATTATTTATAGGTATTCTGTGGCAAAATTGATAAACAAACAGCTGCATTTATTTTAAATAAAATCAAGTAATTGCGTATTTGACTCCAGGTTTTTTATTACTTTATTATAAACAAGGATAAACATAATGACGTTAACTGAAATTCTAATTAAATATCAATTTCATTAGTTTTTAAGTTTCATAACAAAAAAGTTATACGCATTTATATTAGACACAGATAGCAACATAGAATTGTGACGTCACACCTTTCTAATGCCATAGTAGCTTGTGCGGCTTCATACAAATTTTCGTTTTGCGAGAAAGAGAAAGAAAACCCTTCCACTCCAAAATTAAAATGCCTGTAACTTTATAAATCTTTGTTGGGTTTTAATATTTTTTTAGAGTATGTCATTATTTTTATCCTAACTTATAATAAAGTTATATTTTTTCATCAATTAATTACAATTAGTGTAGGTACCTAATACCCGATTATTAATAAGATGATATTAAGATATACTATTATAAAAACTTGTTTTCATCCAGGTTTGCTCTTCAGTTTTATTCAGTCAAGCAATTTCGAACTTTAAAGACAACTTTACTTTCTACATAAAACTTTTGGTTGGTCTGGTCTGTCTTACCTTTTTTGGTCAAATAAAGCCTCTGTAAATATTTATGTGTTTTACTTGTGAGATTACAACCCCAGGTCCTCGATCTTCAGTACTGAAGGAGCGACTGGAGAGAGAGCGAAAGCGTTGCCAGATTTTATTTTTGCCAAATCGCGATTTTGGAACTTTTTGATTAAAAAAGTGGTATTTTTTATCGAAAGCGGGACATAGTAGATTTAGGTAGGTACCCACTACCCTATCGTTAAATCCTTGAGTTTTATTCGTCTTCTGAATAAAAAATCGGCCAGTCTACACTTGTCTTAGCACGTACGTACGAGTACGGTCGAGCTATCCCCGAAAAGCGGGACAGTCTGTCCCGCGCGAACATTTAATTTTGCTTCTAAAACGGGACGTCCGCCCAAAATCGGGACGTTTGGCAACGCTGGAGACAACCGTTCGTGTGCGAGTCCGACTCGCTCTAGATTTGTGCAAGTGTACCATAACAAGATATAACTTTGATCCCGATAACCACACGACCTCTTATTACGTTATTACGAAAATTCTCTCGCTTTTCTTTGTTAAAAACTCCTCCGAAACGGCTGGACCGATTGTTATGAAATTTTCAGTGTATATTCTCTGGGTCTGGGAGCAGGTTGTTATATTCTATATTTTATGTCCCTAAGTGAGAAAAAAATGTTTATGGCAAAACATCGTTTGCCGGGTCAGCTAGTTTACTTATAAATTTTCCTGTTATATTAGGAATACCGTAATATACTCGGAAAAAGAAATTTGGTTTTGTATAAGTAGTCTTATTACCAACCCCTTTTTAGGATTCCGTACCCAAAGGGTAAAAACAGGACCCTATTACTAAGACTCCGCGGTCCGTCCGTCCGTCTGTCAGTCCGTCCGCCTGTCACCACGCCTGTCATCTCTTGAACCGTGATAGCTAAAGACTTAACATTTTCACAGATGATATATTTCTAACCATTCCCCCTCCCCCCTTTTACCTCCAAAGTTTACCAAACGAGAAATCTGAAATAATTACCATTAATGGGAATTAATGGGAATCAATATATATATACACAGTGGTATATAAATATATATTCAAATTATATAGAAATATATATACAACGTGTCCCAAAATTCAACGATAACCTGGCACCAGAGGGTGGGCCTGCTCATGACTACTCCAGGAAAAATAAGAAAAAAAATATATCTCTTCTTTCCTTTTTGTAATTTAAAAAAAATGAAATCCATTGAAAATTGACAACCCTAATGATATTTTTACCAACCATGAGGTCAATTTCTCAAATATTTTAGATATTTTTTTTGAATCGTCTACCTAAGTAGCACTGCTATCCAACACAACCATTAAAAACTCCTTTTTTTCTGTAGTTTTTACACAAAAAACAATTGAAACTATTTTTTCCCCTAAAATTTTGAAAGATTTTTATTTTCAGTCCACTTTCACTCCTCGTGGTGTAAAAAAAAAGTATGAACACTACTATGGCAAGTTTTTTTAAAAGTTGACGCAACTAACCAAGATTCCAAAATGGATTCCAAAAGTAAAATACTCCAGGAAACCTAAGCACAAAAAACAAATGTGCGCACTATTTCTAAGCAAGTGCCACATTTTCATAAAACGGTAATCACTTTTACTATTGGCCCTAAATGGATTCTTTGCTGTTGAAAAAGGTGAAATGAGACAAAATACAAGTATTACAAACAATTTAAATTTGTTTGATTAATGTACATTGTACAGCTTAATAATATTTATTATTTTTAAAATAAACGTTTTTAATGGTAATCACTTTTAATATGGGTCCAAAACAGCTTTCTTGATGCAGGTTCTAGGAATTTGGATGAGACATGTGCGTAGTCAATAAGTTTAGAAGTTAAAGAGAGAGCGATTGTGCATTAGAGAGAGATATTTAGATGTTTTTGTTGAATAACAATAAGGCAGGTAGGGACGATGGTTGCCCAGCTCACTATGCCCGTCCTGTGCGGGAATACCTAAACCAAGAATATCCAGGGCGTTGGATCGGGCGACTAGGACCTATTTTATGGCCCCCTCGTTCACCCGATCTAAACTCATTGGACTTCTTCTATTGGGGTCGTTCTCAAAGACAGGGTCTACTCTAAACCCATTCAAACATTGGATGAGCTTCGCCAAAAAATTAATCAGGCTGCGGATCATATCAATGGCAGAAGATATGCACGACGAATACAGAGATCATTTTTAAGGAGATGTCGTGCCTGTATTTTAGCCGGAGGCAAACAATTCGAACATTTATTGTGATAATAATAGTAAGCTGTACAATGTACATTAATAAAACAAATTTAAATTGTTTGTAATACTTGTATTTTGTCTCATTTCACCTTTTTCAACAGCAAAGAATCCATTTAGGGCCAATAGTAAAAGTGATTACCATTAAAAACGTTTTATGAAAATGTGGCACTTGCTTAGAAATAGTGCGCACATTTGTTTTTTGTGCTTAGGTTTCCTGGAGTATTTTACCATTTTGGAATCTTGGTTAGTTGCGCCAACTTTCAAAAAAACTTGCCATAGTAGTGTTCACACTTTTTTTTTACACCACGAGCAGCGAAAGTGGACTGAAAATAAAAATCTTTCAAAATTTTAGGGGAAAAAATAGTTTCAATAGATTTTTGTGTAAAAACTACAGAAAAAAATGAGTTTTTAATGGTTGTGTTGGATAGCAGTGCTACTTAGGTAGACGATTCAAAAAAAATATCTAAAATATTTGAGAAATTGACCTCATGGTTGGTAAAAATATCATTAGGGTTGTCAATTTTCAATGGTTTAATTTTTTTTTTAATTACAAAAAGGAAAGACGAGTTATATTTTTTTTCTTATTTTTCCTGGAGTAGTCATGAGCAGGTCCACCCTCTGGTGCCAGTTTATCGTTGAATTTTGGGACACGTTGTATACATATATATATTTCTATATAATTAGAATCTCGGAGACGGCTCGAATGATTTTCATGAAATTTAGTATACCTACAATGGGTTTTGGGGGCGATAAATTGGATAGGATTCATTTTTAGAAAATGTCGTATTTACCAAAAAAAAAAATATATAAATCTATACCTGACATCTATTGGCGATAAAGTAAAACTATTACAGTAAACTCCTGCTGCCATCTATTGGTGAGTAGCTGTACCGAGTCACCCAATCACCCAGGTCCTGTTATTTAAGGGACTATTAATTTAAGCATATATTTGTTCAGCCAGATCAATCTTAAGGGCCAAATATACCCGAGACACCAAAAACATTCGTTTCAACAGATTTCAGCCCATCTGAATTTTTGTGCAACAATCGCAAATTTATGGGGGGCTAATAAAGACCCACAATTAAAAAAAAAACAAGAAAAAAACAGAAGTTTAAAATGTGAATCTATTCATCAAATATACAAGTTTTCAGCATGATAGAGATGAGGCGATATGGGTCTGCGTTGGACGCCGGGCGTCGGTCTTCCAAATATCCGCGCTTGTCCTCTGAAACTTGGCGTGGAATTCTGACTGAGCAGCTGCGGTTGGCGACACCTGGAATCATTACAAAATGAAAAATTAGAAAAATGTTTTATTCGACTTCAAAAAAGGAGAAGGTTAGCAGGATCGTAGAGCTCATCGATTTAGCATTGTGGAGTCAACATCTCCTGAGAATGTTCCGGCATCAGGACGAAACGTGCGTCGAAAAAATTGTGTATAAAAAAATGTGTTTCATGTGGGCGGTGTTCCTGCATATTGGACCATACAGATTTTTTTCAAATAAACAGATTAAGTATCAAAACAATTTAATTTGTCCTGCCAATTACGGATTTTCGCAAAATAACGTCTGCTTCCATTCAATAAGGAGAAGGTTCGTAATTCGACTCTATTTTTTTAAGTTTGTTGCCTCAGAACTTTTGACTTGGTGAGCCGGTTAAGATGATTATTTTTATTTGAAAGCTGGTGCTCTTCGTGTCCCATTTCAATTTGGTCAAATTCTGTCAATGGCATCCATAAGAGTCTAGGACCATAAATGGACGAATAACTCAATATCACACACACCGATTTCAATTATACTTTTTTATTGGAAACGATGTAGTTCAAAGGTAATACGCAGAAATACAGGCAACTATGAGAGTTGAAGCCTGTATTTCTGCGAATCAATAACAAGAGCATAGGACAACATGAGTAACATAAGTCCATATGCGGCGCAGGTACAGATCCCTAGGCTCACAACAAATATACTAAACCAAACATCGTATACAAATCTGATATATACACTAAACTGTTTGACCTAACTCTGTCAACAGTTTGCAAGCCTGCAGGTTGCAGTTTCAAAGCCAAATACCCGATCGCTGTAGGGATATGTTTGTTATAGCTTGAAAGGCGTGTGGAATCTTGCACAAGTAAAATTGATTATGATTATGAAAAACAAGGTGTAGTAGGCGGTGTCACCTATAGGTTAACCCTGCGCAACTCATTTTTGGTTGTCTCACTGCGAGGAAGAGCGCGTAAGGCGAGGCGCCATGAATACGTCTTATTACGCTCTTTTTACAAGTTTATAATTATGTTTCACCTATCCCGATGTTTGTACCCCACTGAGTTTGGACTTGTAAGATCCCTCTTGACGAGTACTTTAGTGCAAGATGGATCTGGTGCTGAGAAGAATACGGATCAAACGTATAAAAGCTTGTTTTTTTTTAAATGTTTACTTGCTACGTTTACGTTCAGCTGCGCTGGCCGCCGCTGTATTGGTTCATCTATACATGCTTGCCTGCAGTAAAATCGCGGATCCGCGGCGCGCCGTTTCTGCCGGTGAGGCGCCGAGCGTTGTCAGCTCCGTTGTTTGCGTCGTACTCGTTGATGTGTGCACCGTGACGTCTCGACAGCTTGTCTATGGCCCTTTCTATAACCCTGCAGTGATGACGAATAAACATGAAAATAACCCTATGTCGACCCCTGCTTGCGGGCCACAACGGGGCATGAAATTCCTCTTAAAATGTTGTAGCAATAGACCAATAATTGAAAGTTGGCAGGCTTCACACACCTTTTGAAAATATTTTGACACACTTTGTGCTGCATATTTAGGTTTTCTTACGATATTATCCTGTAATGATACACAAGATTTTTTGTTGAAATAAATAAATAAACATATACACACATCGCAATCTAGCCCCAAAGTAAGCGATAGCTTGTGTTATGGGTACAAGATTACTGATAAATATACATACATATTATTATACATAAATATAATGTATTGAAAAACACCCAGACACTGGAAAACATTCATGCTCATCACACAAACATTTATCAGTACCGTAGGAATCGAACCCAAGACCTAGCTCCGACGCAGACGGCAAGTTTGCTACCGCTACGCCAATCGGTCGTCAAATGATATTTACTAGTAAAATAAACATCGCAAGCTAGCTCCAAATTAAGCGATAGCTTGTGTTATAGGTGCTAGATGACCTTGACAGGGGATCATGGTGGAACACCCCTATGTAATATGTGATAGACATAAATACAATATAATATAATACAATATATTGAAAATCACCCAGACACTTGAAAATATTCATGTTCATCACACAATATTTTCCAGTTGCAGGAATCGAACTAACGACCTCTGACGCAGACGGCAGGATCGCGACAGCTACGCTATTCGGCCGTCAAATAGCATATCGTTTGATAATACCTAATAAATAATTAGCATAATAAATAAATAGCATTCTTGAAATTAGAATCCCACTCCTCCCATTACCTACAGGCCAACGTATTAACCATAGGACCATCACTGCTATTGCTCTTAAATCAATCAACTTCTTTGAAAGTTTGGATTAAAAAATAAATAAATCTTTTTAACTAAGTAACGAATATAATAAAATCGACAAAAATAAAAAATATCGGACGATAAATAAGTAGGGAAGGGAGAAAATTGGAAGGCGTGCGGAGTGCGTAGCCTTATTATAAAATCAATGTCATAAGGGAAATAGGTTGATGAAAGGACTCGTGTGTAAATCAGGGGGCGGATTATAACGTTTAAGCTGTTAATAAAAAGTTATAATGTTCCAAATTAAAGGCCTACACCGATATAACGTGTCCTCCTCATTCTTAAAAATACGTTGGTGAATGCAACAGACATTGTAACTATATATTGAAAGTTATGATGATCATCACCCTGGTGGAGTTAGTGCTAGTTTTGATTCAATAAGATGTTTCGGGTTCGATTACCAGCAACGATCTTTGGGATTCTTTGGGATTTAATGATTTCTTAAGGCGCGGTGAACAGTGGATTCGCGGTCGCTGTCTAATTTAATACGAGAGACAAGGATGTCGCACCGCAGTTTTTGTTCGAAAAAACAAGAAAATGTGAAATTAATGACAATGCAGACGTAATATAAAAAATCTAAAATGGCCATTATATCTGTTTACGCGAGAGTAGCTGGCGCGAGCGCCGAGCCTATTGTATTGTGTTGAATCGTGTTCTCTCTCTCTAACCCGCGGAAGCCCTCGTCGGCGCGTCTCGCTCACGCTTTGGTTACGGCGAGTTTTTTGCTGCATGCGTTTTGTATCGAATCGTGCGCTCCCGCTCCAACTCGCGGAAACGCCAATCTTCCTATCCCGCTCGCGCATCGGTCGCCGAGATTTTGTTATGCCTGCAATGACGCGGCGACTTCGGTGCGCACCAGTATTAAGCACCATTCGTCTGCTGTCGACCGACGAACTTAGCGGTCCCCCGCGCGTGGCTGACGTAATTTGATCACGTGTCGTCCTTGAAACGCGTAGTCGCGAGACGCAAATTACTACGTTTGAGTAGCCACGTTTCTATTTGCGCGGGTGTTTAGTCGTCGAATAACATCGCAACGGGACGTCCGTTTTTTGATGCGCCTGACTTGTTTTTCGCACTGCGCTTTTTGTCTGTTGCCGCGCCCCCTCTCTCGCGCGCTGGGGCGCTGGTGCGGTCCCTTTCGCACTTCGAACCGGTAGCCGACGGAAAGTGGGTTCCTGCGCGTGTGGTCTTCGTGTTTGGAGGCTGATTTGAAGCGGAGGTCAGACGGCTCTGCCAGTCCCATACACACACGCACCCTTGTACATACCCTTAACACTTTCACGTCACACACTGTCACACATCTACTACAGAGGACTCCGTATCAAGGCCGACGCTTCGGGATCAAGGTCAGTCAATAAGTACCTATTAATTTTAAACTATTTTTATTGTTGGCCGCGTCCGGTGGCGTACTGTATCAGCCGTAGTGGCCGACCTGTTGTCTAGTAAAAGTCGCTGATTACTATTTCCACTGATCGACTAGTGAGACTCGATTACTATCCGACTCGGATTGGATGCCGTCATCTGACCCGAGACTGATCGTACACTAGTGATCCCGTGTAGTCTCACTAGTCGGTCCCCCCTCGACCTGTCCGGGCTCGTTCCTCTATGGGCCCGGGAACTGAGCCCTCATCTGGACAGGCAAGGGGCCGTAACAATTGGTAGCAGAGCGTGGTTTCGCGCCTTTTGGTAAAGCGGCTTTTACACGTTCGGCGCGTCGATATCGATATTTGTTGCGCGTATTTAATTCGTCGCGTATCTCTGTCGGTCACACGTTTGTAGGCGCGGTACGCCACGTGTCGGACCGATACGCCGCGTTAACGGCCACAGATTATTGTACCGCTACACCACGCGTTTTTGTAGCAACGCCGCGTTATTTACCGCGTGCCGCGCGTTTGTTAACCGCGACCTTGATTAGCGTTCTGCACGTGTTGGTGTTTGCATCTGTGCTTGTTCTACTTCCTTGTAATTATCCTCGCGCAGGCTCGCCATGCCTTCGCATAAGCCTCCGGTGCGCCGTATGCAGGATGAGCTGCGGTGGGCAGCTAGCGCGCATGCGCTTATTACTCGTCCAGACAGGACGGCTAGCTTGCTCCACCGCCTTGAGCAGCTCCCTGCCAGACGAGCCCATTTTGAAGAGGCCTATTCGGAATTCCTTGCTACAGTGGAGGACGACGAGGCGCGAGAATCGGCCCAGAAGGACTACGAGCAGTTCTTCGAGTTCACAGACGATGTGCTCGAGGCTGGGGCCAAAATGAATCGTGAGGCTCGAAAGAGCATTCTGTGCGAGTCGCCTCGCCCGCAGCAGCAGCCCGCCCTATTGGGTCGGCTGCCTACTTTGGACCTTCCACACTTTGGTGGGCGTCTTCAAGACTGGATGGGGTTCATCTCCATCTTCGACAGTCTAGTCCATACCCGCCGCGACCTATCCCCAGGCCAAAAAATGGCCTATTTGCGGACCTCCCTTCAAGGGGAGGCACTTGGGGTAGTCTGCCATTTGAAGTTGTCTGACGCCAGCTACTCCACGGCCAGAGAACTCCTCGAGAGGCGCTACGCCAATGTGCGCCGCCTTGCTGACGCGCACATGATGGAGTTAATATCCCTCCCGGTTTTGAAAGACCTAGCGCGTCTCCGGGAGGTGATCATTGACCCAGTCGTGGTTGCTTGCAACGCCCTTCGACAACTTGACTTACCGGTGGATCAGTGGTCCTTCTGGCTTCTTCACCTGGTTCTGTCCCGCCTGCCTCTCGATCTGCGGATCCGATTTGAAGAGAGGTACGGCGGGGACGGGGCTAATTATATACCCCCGTTCAGTGACCTCTTAAAGTTCCTTGAGGAACAGAGCCGCCAGGTGGAGAATGCCGTGGCCTCGGGAACACCGGCAAAGGAGCCGGCGCGACCGACGCCCGCTTCTAAACCCACGACTTCCACCAGGGGTTTCAAGCAGCCAGTAGTGGCGCAGCAGACTGGTCGCCGCACAATCCCCAACTTTAGTGGCCTTGCTGCGACCGAGGCAACCCCTTGCAACTATTGCCGTGCTTCCACGCACACAACGGCCGATTGCCCTAAATTTTTGGAGAGACCGCCCAAGTACCGTAGGGCCATCGCGAGGGAGCGCCGTTGGTGCTACTCTTGCTTAGGTCGGCACTTGCAACGCAATTGCCAGCACCAATGGCCTTGCACACACTGTCAGGGCAACCACCTTCCTATTCTTTGTCTCGACCGCAATGGTGCCGGCAGGCAGGAGGTGGTTGAACAGACACCCGGCAGGAGTGGAGGCTCCTCCTCGGTCACGTGCCCAGCCGATGGACGGCGTGGGGCGAACACTGTTCGTCCGGCCCCTGGTTTTGATAGGGCTTCACCCCCCCCTCGGGCGGGGGTGCAGCCCTCCAGGGGCGGGGGCGTTCCGCCCTCTGTCAACCCTGAGGGAGGTTTTGCCGTCGCTCAGTCTGAACCAAGGAGGTACTCCCCTCCTCTGGCTGAATACCCCAGGCTGGAGCGATACCCCCCTCGATGGTCTGGACACCCCCCTCCGCACTACGTCGTCCCGCGGCTGTCGTACGTGACCAGACCCCCTCAGCCCATGAGGGACGCTTGGGTGTACCCTGGGGGAACCCCACCTATTGGTGTGGTAGAAGTTCCGCAAGCTGGCCCCTACGAGCGCCCGAGGCTGGAGGAGTCGCCCGAAAGGGGCAACTCCCGTTGACTAGTTGCTGCCCTGGCTCCCACCACCGCCACCTCACCCGACAATTTGAGCGAGCATAAGACGGTCTGCCAGACCGTACTTTTGCCCACGGCTTTGGTCAGGGTGTTTAACCCGAACGGTGAGTGGCTAATGGTACGCGCGCTGCTAGATCTCGGTTCACAGCGCTGCATTGCATCGTCGTGGTTGGTGAGGACGCTGGGGCTCCCCTGGAGTCCGGACAATCGTCCAATGTTAGGAATAGGAGGATCGGTTCCTCCGACTCCCAGGGGTCGGGCAGAACTTATGTTTGGCCCAGCCGAAGGTCCCCTTCGTATCCTAGTCGATGTGAACGTTCTTGACGATATTGTGGGACACCTCCCGAACGTTCCTATCCATAACTCGGCGGTTCATTGCGCGTCGGGTTTAACCCCGGCGGACCCTTCATGGTCTGAACCTGGCCCCACTGATTTGCTCTTGGGCGCCGATGTGCTGGGCTTGATCATGTCAGGAGAGATTAGGACATTGCAGAAAAATGGTTTGTCGGCCATGTCCACTATCTTTGGGTTTAGTTTTTTCGGTCCGGTTTTATGGACCAACCTGCCTCCTGACGTGGACCATCTCCAAACTATTGGAGTGGCACTTTCCGATGTAGTCCAAAAATTTTGGGAAATTGAAGAGCCCCCTCAAGCGGCTCGGGTAGACCCCCTCCATCAGGAATGCGAGTTATTCTACCAGAATAACACAGGTCGTCGCGTCGATGGCAGGTTTGTAACTCGGCTACCCTTCCTTGCCTCACGCCCCCCCCTTGGTCATTCAAGGGCGTTAGCTGAAAAAAGACTTCTGTCCATGGAACGCCGCATGAAGCGAGACCCTGCATTTCGAGAGAAATATATTGAGTTCATGAGGGAGTACGAGGCGTTGGGGCACATGTCCCCTTCCTCATTTGACTGGCGCTCTCACGAGCACTATTTTCTCCCTCACCACGCGGTCTTGAAGTCTCCAGGCGGTAAAATTCGTGTGGTCTTCGACGGGTCAGCGGCCACGTCTAATGGGGTTTCCTTGAACCAGTGTCTCCACACTGGCCCCAAACTTCTTAAGGATCTATCTGACATCCTCACCAACTTCCGTAGGCACCAGGTGGTTTTTGTGGCCGACATACGAATGATGTTCAGGCAATCGGTAGTGCATCGCGATGATCGTCGTTACCAGCTGATTTTGTGGCGCGAGAATCCCAGTGATCCTGTGCGCGTGTTCGAGCTGAACACTACAACTTATGGCCTTAGGTCTAGTCCTTATATTGCAATGAGGACGCTCTTGGAGCTGGCCAACCGGGAACGACTGAATTATTCGCGAGCAGCGGATGTCCTAGAAACTTCTGTCTATATGGACGACATCTGCGCCGGAGCATCCAGTGTTGAGGAAGCTCGCATCCTGAGGGACGAGTTGATCGCCATCTTGAAATCCGGAGGGTACGAGTTACGTAAATGGCTATCCAACTCACCTCAGGTTTTGCAGGACTTACCTGGAGAGGATCAACAGGATCCTCACCTGTTTGAACACCCGGAGAATCCCAATTTGCTGACGGTGCTTGGTATCCAGTATCAGCCCGTTCAGGATTCTTTTACGTACCGGGTCAAGTTAGATGATCCTCCGAAGTCTTGGACCAAACGACTGGTCCTGTCCACTGTGGCGCGCACCTTTGATCCAAACGGTTGGATAACTCCGGTTGTTTTTCTGGCCAAGTGCTTTCTTCAAAAGCTTTGGGTGTCTGGGTTAGGCTGGGATGAGCCTCTTCTTGGTGCTCTCTTAAGAGAGTGGCTCTCTTTGGTGTCCTCCCTTCCCGACATCAACCAAATCTCTTTACCCAGATGCTTCTTGCCTCCGGGCAAATGTCGTGCAAGCTTACACGGGTTCTGCGATGCCTCTGAGAAGGGATATGCAGCTGTGGTATATCTGCGAACCGTGAGTGCTTCTGGGCAAGTCTCGTTGCACCTTGTCCTAGCTAAGAGCAAGGTTGCACCTATTAGGTCTCGTCTAACAATTCCTAAGTTAGAACTTTCGGGAGCCGCACTCTTGAACCGGTTATTAAACCACGTCCACGCTTCTTTGAAGTCCTTCGTAAACATTTTGGACGTTTTTGCATGGTCGGACAGCGAGATTGTCCTGTGTTGGCTTCGGGCTTCGGTCCATAATCTTGAAGTTTTCGTGGCGAATAGAGTGTCACAAATACAAAGTTCTGTCACACCCTTGAAATGGAGACATGTACCCGGGGAACTAAACCCAGCTGACTGCGCTTCTCGCGGTTGCGAGGCTTCTTTGCTAGTCTACCACCCACTCTGGTGGGGACCGGGCTGGCTATCTGGCCCAGAATCCTCCTGGCCCCCGGACAAATTTGAGGCTCCAGCCGAATTACCCGGCTTGCGATTGAGGGTTGGCGTGGTCAACGATAGGCCCATTTATGACCGCGCCCTCTTGGAGCGGTATAGCTCGTTTGACAAGCTGATCGGCGTAACCGCTTGGCTGCGTCGATTCATGCATAATGTCAGGGATCCCCTCAATAAAAACTTAGACTCGGCGCTCTCGCCCTTGGAACGGCGAGAGGCGTTGATGTACTGGATACGTGTGATCCAAGTGGAACACTTTGAGTCAGCGATTGAGTCCTTGAAACGAGGCTCGCCACTGAAGGGCCACCTTGCTCGCCTGAGTCTATTCTTGGACAGTTCCGGATTACTACGTGTTGGGGGACGCCTTAAAAACTCCAACCTCCCTTATGGAGCGCGACATCCTTTGCTGCTCCCAAAGGATGGCACCTTTGTCAATCTGTTGATAACTCATTATCATATTAAAAATGCTCATGCGGGTTGCAATACCCTCTCAGCCATTTTGCAGCGTGAGTTTTGGATTTTGGCAGGCCGACGAACCATTCGAAGCGTGATCTTCAAATGTATTCCTTGCTATCGTTTGAAGGCATCCATTGCACAGCCTGTGATGGGTGACCTGCCTGCGGACCGCGTAAGGGCTGCTCGACCTTTCGCCGGTGTTGGAACCGATTTTGCCGGTCCTTTTCTAGTTAAGAGCTCTAACCTTAAGAATGCTCGGTCCTTTAAGGCCTACTTGTGCGTCTTTGTTTGCCTCGCAACCAAGGCAGTTCACTTGGAGCTTGTCAGTGCCCTCAGCACGGAGGCGTTCGTGGCCACTCTGGGCCGCTTCGTGAGCCGTCGCGGCCTACCCGACTTGGTTCGGACAGACTGCGGGACCAATTATAAGGGAACCGATCGTTATTTGAAGGAGGTCGTTGACTTCCTTGTTAAGAACAGGCACTGTGTAGGCACCGCCATGTCTAGAATGGGAGTTACTTGGAAATTTGACCCTCCGGCGTGTCCTCACTGGGGCGGAATCTTCGAAGCTGTTGTTAAGGTCGCTAAAACGCATTTGCGTCGCGTTATTGGGGAAACCATCTTAACCTTCGAGGAACTGTCCACGGTATTTTGCAAGATTGAGGCGGTTCTTAACTCTCGGCCTCTCGGTCCCGTCTCCTCCGATCCAAATGATTTGGAGGCTTTAACGCCGGGTCACTTCTTGATTGGTCAGCCTCTTAACGCGCTGCCCGAGTATCCCTATCGGGAGGTCAAGACCTCACGGTTGTCTCGGTTTGAAATGTTGCAGCAAATGACTCAAAATTTTTGGCACCGTTGGTCTCTTGAGTATTTGCACTTGCTGCAGCAGCGCGTCAAGTGGACTGACAAAACTAACCCTCCCCAGGTGGGAGATCTTGTTCTGCTTAAAGAACCTAATCTACTCCCACTATTTTGGCGTCGTGGACGCATTGTTAAACTGCTATTTGGATCGGATGGCGTTCCCCGGGTGGCCGAGGTATTTGTGGGGGACTCAGTATTGCAACGTGCCGTGGCCACGTTGTCCCGACTGCCTATTGATTAGCGAATCTACATTCTTAGATTCGGAGCGGGGGATTGTTTACGCGAGAGTAGCTGGCGCGAGCGCCGAGCCTATTGTATTGTGTTGAATCGTGTTCTCTCTCTCTAACCCGCGGAAGCCCTCGTCGGCGCGTCTCGCTCACGCTTTGGTTACGGCGAGTTTTTTGCTGCATGCGTTTTGTATCGAATCGTGCGCTCCCGCTCCAACTCGCGGAAACGCCAATCTTCCTATCCCGCTCGCGCATCGGTCGCCGAGATTTTGTTATGCCTGCAATGACGCGGCGACTTCGGTGCGCACCAGTATTAAGCACCATTCGTCTGCTGTCGACCGACGAACTTAGCGGTCCCCCGCGCGTGGCTGACGTAATTTGATCACGTGTCGTCCTTGAAACGCGTAGTCGCGAGACGCAAATTACTACGTTTGAGTAGCCACGTTTCTATTTGCGCGGGTGTTTAGTCGTCGAATAACATCGCAACGGGACGTCCGTTTTTTGATGCGCCTGACTTGTTTTTCGCACTGCGCTTTTTGTCTGTTGCCGCGCCCCCTCTCTCGCGCGCTGGGGCGCTGGTGCGGTCCCTTTCGCACTTCGAACCGGTAGCCGACGGAAAGTGGGTTCCTGCGCGTGTGGTCTTCGTGTTTGGAGGCTGATTTGAAGCGGAGGTCAGACGGCTCTGCCAGTCCCATACACACACGCACCCTTGTACATACCCTTAACACTTTCACGTCACACACTGTCACACATCTACTACAGAGGACTCCGTATCAAGGCCGACGCTTCGGGATCAAGGTCAGTCAATAAGTACCTATTAATTTTAAACTATTTTTATTGTTGGCCGCGTCCGGTGGCGTACTGTATCAGCCGTAGTGGCCGACCTGTTGTCTAGTAAAAGTCGCTGATTACTATTTCCACTGATCGACTAGTGAGACTCGATTACTATCCGACTCGGATTGGATGCCGTCATCTGACCCGAGACTGATCGTACACTAGTGATCCCGTGTAGTCTCACTAGTCGGTCCCCCCTCGACCTGTCCGGGCTCGTTCCTCTATGGGCCCGGGAACTGAGCCCTCATCTGGACAGGCAAGGGGCCGTAACAATATCTGTCACAATAAAACACACAACCTAATTTAATTTCACAAAAATTCATGTAACCATTTCAGAGAATAATGTAGATTTATGTATTTGCCGAGGCAACTTTGGCATTTTTTTCTATCGAGTGAAGTTTGCGAAATCGTGTTTCGGCATCAGCCACCATGTCAGAAATACTGTATCCACATATTTTTTTAACAGTAATAAGATCTGTAGATTTTACATAAAACGATGCTATACGAACGAAATTTGCCAAAGTTTTGGAGTCTAACGTTCTAACTTGTAGTATCTTTACACTATAAAAAAATCAGAACGAAGACAAAGCTTAGTGAGTAAAATATTTTTCATGAATAAGTACACTGTTCCAATGTTGTTATTACATTATTCCAATACTTTGAGGGTGAAAGGGTTAAGAATATGTTCTGAAAAAATTATGATTGTATGTAAATTATTTTCGGGAGAGTTCTTTCATTCGTTGGACATCCACTGCTGGATATAGGCCTCTTGTAATCATTTTTAAAACGACTTACAATTAGCACCATTAATCTGCCATTTTGATATTTTAAAAAAACCTATCTAAGAACACTTGGGTTTCTGCGGTTTCTAAGACGAAACTTACAATACCCTAGCTGTAAAAATCCATTCGGCCTATAAATTTGAATACGAATCAAAATTTTTCACTCGCAAATTTTTCCATTCGGCCGTTTAAACGATACGAGGTAATAAAGAATTTTACAAACAAATATAGGTACAAGATATGCGCGAAAAAACAACCTCCCCTTGGCAGTCAGGTAAATATATGTACCTATGTATAGTTAAAATAGATAAAATTTAAATTTTGCGGGCTTATAATACCCATCCACTGGAAAATGTCCATTGGAAATTTTAATTTTAAGGAAAACGATTTACATGGAACGTTTTTCTTAAAAATAAATTTCGGCAATGTCCAGAGTCAAGGGTCAACTCAAATATGTTTATCTTTGAGTTTCGGGCAAACTGTATACCTACCTATTAGTCGCTGATTAGTTATTAGTTTTACTTAATGATTGAAATAGATAATTAGTCTTCATATCATTAGTGTTGTGGTATACAATAATGCACAGCGAAGGGTTGGTGCTATTTAAAAGAACACATGTTTAGCATCGCCTGACGAGACGAGTGTATCTTACGCAGAAACATTGTACTTTCTGTAACGGAAGAGTAGCGAGTTGATTTCTATAAAATGTCTCAAGCATTTTACATAGCTATACTAATCGCATCAGTGATTGTCGCTTTTGGAAATGCAGCTGCTGTGTCTACAGGTATTGTCTTCTATTACTTTTTTACGCTCGATCGGCGGAACGGAGTACTCAAACGGTATATGGGGTAAAATACCATTAATTGTTCTTTAGTTTGCTTGGTTGTTTGTTCGTTAATTTGAGTATTCAAACCCATTTTGTTTGTTTGTTTGTGGATACAAAGTTTCATTTATTAGAGATAAATTTTTAATTATATAATTAATTAAAAATTATAAGATAATTTTTCTATACTATAATGTTTGGGATTCATTGCCGATGGTTCGTAAGTATATGGTTCTTACGGAGATTGCGACTATGGTACGAGTACTTAGGTAGTTGTTTTCGATAACTAAAATATAATATCAATAAGAACATTGTGAGCAAACCTGCATGCCTGAGTTTTCTCCCTAATGTTCTCAAGTAAGTTGTGGAGAAATCCTTTCTTTATATTTCTCTCGGACAGGGTTACCTTAAATTTTACTTCACTTTCTTTTATCATGGTTTTCTACCCAAGGGGTAAAAATGGAAACCCTATTACTAACACTTCGCTGTCCGTCCGTCCGTCTGTCACTAGCCTGTATATCTAGAACCGTGATAGAGAATTGAATTTTTCATAGATGATGTATTTCTGTTGCCGCTATAACAATAAAATACTAAAAAAATAAAATAGAATAACGAACGTGATTTTTTTGCTTGTTTTGGTCGATGTTGATAACGGCAACAGGTAGATGCTTAAAATATTCACACAATATATTGTGTTATATATATTTTGTTACTTTAAACTTTAAAAATAAATAGTTAAATTTGGGAGGGCTCCCATACAACAAACTTGCTTTCTTGTTCGTTTTTTAATTTGGTGGGCAGAGGTGTTCAGTGTTTAGTTTTATCAGAGGTGTTTACTATTCAGAATGAGTCTCGATAGTACGGAACACTTCAGTGCGCGAGCCCGACTCGCACTTGACCACGTGATAGCTTGTGTTATGGGTGCTATAAAACTGATAAATAGATAATAAAATCGAACCCACGACCTCCGACGCAGAGTGTAGGACTACTACCGCTGTGTCATTCGGGCGTAAATCTTTAAATGCCTGTTATGTTTGTACTATTTTACCTACTAACTTAAGCACTAACATCAATATTTATTTCTTTAAGGTTCAGATGCTGTTGCGGAACCGGCAAACTCGGGGAGTGCTCCAGAAGGCATTAACCGTGTTAAAAGAGACACTAATTTCAAACCCAGTGAACAACTCACGTCGTTTGGTGGCGCAGTGGTCGCCGGCGCAGGGATCGGTGCTGCGCTAGGGGGTCCCGTGGGAGCTGGCTTTGGGGGCCTTGCCGGGGTATTTGCTGCTACTTTTTATAATATTATCAGAATTCTCGAATAGGTACCTACTAGGTTAGATATTCCAATAAAATGTCATATAATACTAGTACGAGTAGGTTTAATGTAGTATTATTATATTTGTGTTATGTATTTAAATTGATTTTAAGCCTTCCTCAATAAATTGATAAAAATTTAATCACTTGTGTTTGCTTAAATTACACCCTAATTACCTACTTAATGTTTTTAAATGTCAAGAAACTTTGGTTTTGTTTAAGATATTTGGAAATCATAATTTTCAAATTTAATTCAATTTGCTCTTCAGAATGGTCCGTGAGGAAGTCCCAAAAAAGTTTTAAGGAAAATTTCGAATTCCTTAAAAGTACGTATAAAGGTTGGCACAAAAAGCGAGAATGATGGGAGATGGAAACGTGGATTTGTGTTAAACCGAATTTCACGCGGGCGGAGCCGCGGGCAAAAGCTAGTGATGAATAAATGTGAAATTAATCTAGTCTCAACCCCTGCTTGTGGGCGACAACGGAGCATGAAATACCTTTCAGAATGAAAAGTAGCGCCTACGCTATCGGCATTCACACATCTTTTAGGAATACTACGAAGAAATTTGAGCTACTTATGTAGGTTTTCTTGCGATATTATCCTTTAATGCTAAACAAGTGATTTTACCTGCGACAAACGCACATAGCTACTCGTATGATAAAATAATAATTTGGTGCATTTCTGAAATTAGAATCTCACTCCTCCCATTTCCTAGAGGCAGATGTTAGACCATCACTGGTATTAAGATAAATCAACCTCTTGTTTGGGTTGGGAAAGTTTGGTTTGAAAATATTTTTGACTAGGTAACGAATATAATGAAATCGACAAAAAAAAATCGGACAGTGAATAAATAACGGAGAAAATTGGAAGGCGTGCGGAGCAATAAAGGGGTAGGTACTTATTACAAAATCCATCTCTTAAGGGAAATAGGTTAACGAAAGGACTCTAAGGGAAATCAGGGGTGCGGATTATAATGTTTAAGCCTTTAATATAAAGTTATAATGTTCCAAATTAAGGGCCTACATCGATTGTACGAGTCCTCTTCACTATTATGAATACGTTGGTGGGTGTTGATTTTTAAAATTATTAAGACCCCTTTTTTATAGACAGAAAATGCCTAACGCATACCCCTTCGATAGGAGAAACGAAAGTTTGTGGGGTTTGCACCCACTAAAAACTGTCTGTTCCTTCGACAAACCTACTGGAGGGAGTACAGGATTCACTATCGTATTCAAATTTATTATATTTATTTTTTTATTTTAAATATTTCGTGTCGCGGCAAAAACACATTACCAAGCGATTTAACAATCGGATGCGTTGCTGTGTACTGTTTAGGGGGCTAGATACTTACAACATATTTGGCTGCATCGCTACTTACCATCAGATAAGATTGGAGTCAAACGTATTAGCATGTATTGTGTAAAGAAAAAACAACAATAAAAAAATCACGAGAACTATGTATGTTGACATGACACTATACTAACCTAGGTTGGTGCAAAAATAATCCAAAATTGGATTTTTTCCTACGTTTTCTTAGCGAATAACCCAGTGCGGTCTAAGTATACCCGTCCTCCTCATCTACTGGACAAACAACCATTGGAGATTTTATTCCCAAGGAAAACGTGTTACATAAAACATTCCGGCCATGTTCAGAGTCAAGGATCACTTGAATTTATTATGTTTATCTTTGAGTTTGGGGCAAACCGTATATTAGAAGGTCACAGGTTAGTGATTAGTTTCAGTGAATGATTGTGGATGTAATTAGTCATCAGTATAAAATGATGTACATCGAGGGGTTGTTTCCATTATAAAAGTACACATGTTTAGTGTCGTATCTATTGCAGAAACATTGTACCTTTTGTATCGGAGGAGTAGCGTGTTACTTTGTGTAAAATGACACAAGGATTTTATATAGCGATACTGATCGCATCAGTTATTGTCGCTTTTGGAAATGCTGCTACTTTTTCTACAGGTAACTTTTTAAATAATTATCTTCTACTACTTTTTACTCACTAAGGAACGGGGTCTATGTGTTTAGGGTGAGAGACCGTTTGTTCCTTAGTTTTTTCGTTAATTTGTGCATACAAACCAAAGCTTCCGTTTTCTTTGTTTGTTTGTTTATTCATGCACATTTATTTCTAAAACGACTGGACCGATTTAAGTACAGTTTTCTGTGTAATGTTAAGTATAATATTTATTGGCGATGGTTCATTGATAGCTGTTGGTATGAATATCGCGGCAATGGTTCTTCGAGGATGTTTAGGTGACTGCACCGTGGTTACTAGATTGTGTATCCATTCATTTTTAATTTTTATTTAAATAATTCATTACAATAAATCACTTTAAAAAGTATAAAATAAAGTGCAAAATTATAAAGTTTGAAAAAACCTACGACTCTTACATGCTTGTAGGAAAAATATTATATTTTTAAAATAGGGTAATATTATTTTAAACTATTCCACCGCTATTTAACTTTTATGAACAAAGGAGTATGGGTTTATTGTGTAAAAACGCAAGAAGTTCGGTAGTCTGCGATTTGAATACCAGAGGCATGCATTTTGTGTCTCATTTTCGATAGTTAAAACATAATACCAATAAAAGTCCGTGAGGAAAATTGCATGTTTCTCTCTATTGTTCTCTAGCGCGTGCGTAGAGTGTGAAAAGCGTGTTATTGTTATTTTCACAACGTCGTCGTAGGCTGTGAAAAAATACTTCCTATGTATTTCATTCGGGACAAATTAATATGTAATCTTCACATGCCTATGTTATCTTCGTATACCTAGATATTTCAATCCACTAAGACGCGCCCCACTCTATCAAAATAGCTTTTAAGTATCTATTAACTTAACCAACAATAGGTACCTATACTTTTTATTTAAGGTTCAGATGCTGTTACGGAACAGTCAAACTCGGGGAGTGCTCCAGAAGGAATTAAGCGTGTTAAACGAGACTTCATCAAACCCAGTGAACAACTCACGTCGTTTGGTGGCGCAGTGGTCGCCGGCGCAGGGATCGGTGCTGCGCTAGGGGGTCCCGTGGGAGCTGGCTTTGGGGCTATCGCCGGGGTTGCTGCTGCAGCTTTTTATAATGTTATCAGAATTCTGGAATACTAGATTAGGCGATATAGAGTATTATAATGGATATTGCCATATAGGAAGATGCCAGGCTTAAACTACGAAAGAGAGAAAGTAAGGCGACAGAAAAATAGCACAACTTTATAAGTACCATGCGGGCGCGAAAATTCAAATTTTATTTACTTTTACGCTTAAAGTAGGCTAATTATACATCGTAAGCTTATGACAATGAGTTTTGCGGGCACAACATTTATGCATCTATTATCAGCATTATGTTTTTAATATAAAGTATGCTCGACAATACTTCATATTGGTTCCCGAGAGCTCGAAATCTAGGAAACTGCAAAAAAATTTCGACGCATAAATATTGCCCGCAAAATTCATTTTCAAGAGGAATAAAACCCTTCCACTCCAAAATTAAAATTCCCTTTAACTTTGTAAATCTTTGTTGGGTTTTTTAGAGTACGTCATTTTTTCCTAGTGTATAATAAAGTCATATTTTTTTATCAAATTCAAAATAAGTGTAATACCCGATTATTAATTAGATGATATAAGAATAAACTATTATGAAAACCTGTTTCCATCCAGACTTGCTCTTCAGTTTTATTCAGTCAAGGTAAAATAAAACTTTTGGTTGGACTGGTCTGTCTGACCTTTTTTGTTAACAAATAAAGCCCCTGTAAATATTTATGTGTTTTATTTTATGATACTGAACCGTTTAATGTGCGAGACAACCCCAGGTCCACGATTTTCAGAAATGAAGAAGCGACTGGAGAGAGAGAGCGTTGGCAGATTTTTTTATGATACTAAGCATATGATTTTAAATAGCAAAAATAGTCACAAAAAATAAAGTTTTATAAAAAATATATTTTTAATTTGATTTAGGTAGGTAGGTATCCTATCGTTAAATATATATTTTTTTAAATTTATCTTCGATTTTCTCTTGAACACTTACAAACGTCAACTTTACAAAATTATTTAAAAGTTATAAAAGTCAAAAAAAATAGTGGCATCATTAACATTGTACTTACAAAAAATAATTAATACTATTAACATAATAATTATTGCATAATTAAAATATGCAATAAGCAGGGACTTTTCTATTAGGAATGCTCTCCATGCTCTTCTTTCACTCATATAGTCATCGATATTATAATAAGCTTTCTTTCATTAGTAAATAGTTGAGTCTTATTCGTCATCTGAATAAAAGAAATCGGCCAGTCCACACTTGTCTCACATACGTACGGTCGAGCTATGACCGAAAAGCGGGACTGAGCTTATCCCGCGCGAAAATTTAATTTTGCTTTTAAAATTGGGACGTCTCCCAAATATCGGGACGTCTGGCAACGCTGGAGAGAACCGATCGTGTGCGAGTCAGACTCGCTCTAGATTTGTGTACGTGTATCATAACAAGATATAACTTAGGACCTGATAACCACACGACCTCTGTAGCTGTCTGTAGATAAAAATTAATTATGGGTATTACGTTAATTTACTTATAATTTCCTTATTTAAATTTTCCTGTTATAATATTAGGAATACCATAATATACTCGTAACAAGAAATTTGGTTTTGTATAAGTATGTTGTCAACCCCTTTTTCGGGTCCCGTACCCAAAGGGTAAAAACCGGATCTTATTACTAAGACTTCGCTGTGCGTCCGTCCGTCCGTCAGTTCGTCCGCCTGTCACCAGGCTGTATCTCTTGAACCGTGATAGCTTCAAAAATTTACAGATGATATATTTCTAACGGTTCCCCTCCCTTTACTTCCGAAGTTTACCAAAATAAAACTGAAATAGTCATCATTAATAGGAATTAATGTATATTTTACGAAAAAATTCAATCAAATTTCTACTTATTATTTACTTTTTTTGATATTAATGAACTAATAACAAGTGTAGTGATCTGTGGCGTGGACCGCGATCCATAGACAATACTGCGGTTGGCTTACTACTGACGCCTATGGTGTCAAAACAAACATTGACACCAATAAACTGGCGACATATTTTCGTGTGGTTCGCCGGGTCATGTATACACGTACATGTCTATTGGCTTTACTTACAGTATTCCATCTTCGTCTCTCATGTCCTTTGATGAGAAGTACACAAAAGTGCCGTTTCCAGGCCAGTCCGCGACCGGTTGAGGCTCAAAGGAGGCTACAGTGCCATACTCTTCAGCCAGCCTGCTGAGAATATAGCGGGACATCCACAAGTCATCTGCGGCTTTTATACCAGGACTCGGTCCAACCTATTTGAGAATGGAATGTGTAGTAAAAAAAAAACATATTTTAAAATCGGCAGCATACCATAAGAGCGCAGAACTTACGACTCCCTTCAAAATAAGAACGGTTTAATCATAACCTGCTGATTTTTCGCAATTTTTAAGCTAATAAGGCATAATAGGCTTATGGCAGTAAAATTGCGGAAAATACCAGTATCATCTTCACGTGTTCATATAAAAATCGTTAAAGAAATTAGTCGGGGATTTGCGAGTTACTCACTTCAAACTCGATACTCAGACTTATTAGAATAGACATTTCTTAGCAGACATTTATTACAATGGACATTTCTTAGCAAATATTTTGATATAAACATGTAAAGATGATACTGCCAGCAATTTGACTGCCTTAGGCACTATTATATCTAATTAACCTACAAAGTGCAAAAAACACAAAAAAAATAATTTCGCGTACCTACATGAGAGGTCAGTTATAATATTCTCAAATAATCTTCGTCAAACAACAATAATGATTGTTACAGATGATGATTTTGTTTTCATTCTCACGATCTTTCCCTTTTTCTTATAGTTTAAAGGTGATATTTATAGTTGTATCAAAGGCAAGTAGAGTCTGAAGATCGTTTGAGCTAACATTGTATCCCCATTCCCCCATACATTCAAATCAATCTTTTTCAACTCCAACAAAATGCTACCCACTTTTGTTCGAGAAAAATGTGCTAGTGACAAAAGCAATGGATGATAAATTTACCACGACTGGTACAGAACTGAAGTTCAAAGCTATTTCATCACAGTACCTACGAGTACCTACATGTTCGTAAAATATATCATGGGGAAAATCGTTAAAAGAATGACGACAGTGATGAATCAAGAGAATGCTTTTCCTGAGATTGACTTTTTTGCGTTAAGGAAATATAGCTGCGATTAATTTACGTCTTCAAAAACTCAATTACTTAGGTGGGTAAGTTCATCTTCATTACAAAAAAAATACAGATTTATAAATAATAATTGGCCTGCTGTTCCTAATATCTGTAAATAATGTTCAACATTTAGGTTCTTGTAGGTATATGCGAGTAGATTGTGTAAAACTCATTATAAATAATATCTTTGGAATAACAGGTATTCTAAATTGATCTCCGTCATCGATTTAACTTATACATGCAGACTTTAAATATTAATAAAATAAAAACAAGTATTTTTCCCTAGGATTTTATTTGTTTCACTCGGCTCTAAAATTTACCATTATACGTAGGTACCTACTGAAATTACTTCCGCTAAGAATATTTAAGGTTCATTTTCAGATTTTCAGGTACTTACTATATGTGCCTGTAAAGGTACCTTGCTCTAAAATGGGTTTACTCTACTTATGCAAGTGTAAACATTAAAAAGTGTAGTCATGTATCTATAGGCAATATGCTATTAATTGCTTACTGTGCTCAATGCACATATAAATCTCCACTAATAAAAAATACCTAAAAGGGAACAAACAACTACTGCACAAGAAAACAAACAGCAGGATACTATAGACATTTACTCGCCTGAAAATTCCACTGCGAGGGAGTATTCCCAGGATTAATTCCATTGATGTGAACGCCGGCGTAAAGACAACATCTGTAAACAAAAGCTAAATCTTACAATTTTATATTCCCTGCTAAAGTCCTAACCTCAATTTCCATACAAAAGCTCCTACGAAAATAAAGCGATCAGTCAAATCTATCTAAAGCTTGTATGTTTATCGATTTTAAATCTTTTGTACAACTAACGTTACCGCTGCTGTGCATAGCTTTCCTCTCAAAAACCAAGTATAGTAGTATATAGTTATGGGAATTGGGAAATTACAGTACAACCAGAGGTTACCCAGTTTAATACAGATAATGCAATATCTGTTCAGTAGGGTTCATTTTTTCCACAATACAGTAGTTCGCAGTACGGCAGAACGAGTAATGCATTATTTTATTAAATAAATCTTAATATATATAAATCTCGTGTCACAATGTTTGTCCGCGATGGACTCCTAAACTACTGAACCGATTTAGTTCAAACTTCGTGAATATCTGTCATTTGGTCCAACTTAAAAGATAGAATAGTTTTTATCCCACGTGGACAAAGTCGCGGGCATCAGCTAGTAAATATTATAAATACGTTAGTTTAACCGCCCTTTCGTAAATTGGCCGCAGAAGCGAGGCTTACCTACTTAATCCGCCTCAAATGACAAATTAAAAATATTCTTGTCTAGATTCTCTAGACTGAGTGTTTTATAAAAAAAATTACTTCAGCGAATTAATAAACAAATAATCTAGCGGATTAATGAAGAATTAAGGGATTACATGATAAATTAATTATAAGGTGCACTAACTTAATTGCCAGGTGGTGATTATCTAAAAAGATTACCCGGCGGAGTTTGTTGTGAGTAAAAAAAAATGGATAAAGCAATAGTATTTTCTTTCAATGTGTGATAATAATGTGACTGGCATGATTATACCAATTCGAATCTATCATTAGTTGCTAACCCTTTGCTAGATTTAGGTCTTGGGAATCTTGCTAATATTATCTTTTATATTTATATTATTTATCATATCTATTTTATCCTATATATTAGCTTTTTAGGTCCGAGCTTTTTAGGGAATGATGAGTTTGGCTGTGAAAGTGAGTGAGTAGACTTTTATTTTATTTGATACACAAGAAAGTGTCTGAAAATATCCTTCCTGAATGCGAAATAAAGTCTAGGTCCGCTCCAACCTGACGATAAAAATTAATGTGTGAAATAGTTTGGTATATTACTAATACTGGATGTTGTACAAAACATAGCCTGTATAAGATTACTTTGCATGGTTTATGGCTCCGACCTTTTTAGGGAATGATGAGTTTGGCTGTGAAAGTGAGTGAGTAGACTTTTATTTTATTTGATACACAAGAAAGTGTCCGAAAATATCCTTCCTGAATGCGAAATAAAGTCTAGGTCCGCTCCAACCTGACGATAAAAATTAATGTGTGAAATAGTTTGGCATATTACTTATACTAGATGTTGTACAAAACATAGCCTGTATAAGGTTACTTTGCATGGTTTATAGGTTCCTATTTTTGAGAAAAATATTACTTTAGCTGATTGTATTCCCTAGTACATGACACCTAATTGAGAACATTTAGAAACAACTTCAAAATATACTTATATTTATAGCTAAAATTATATAAAGAATGTACACAGACTTTTATGGATGTTACAATTTCCTCTATTTTTTCCCTTTTGAAAACTCTCCAAGAGCGAACACGACCTCTGTAGGTACGAGAAGGTACACGAGGTAAATTACCTTCTATTCTTCCAGACAAGCATGTTTTTCTTATAGCCGCTTCAATTGCCAGATTGTAACATCCGAATCATTAGGAACAGTATTGTTTACTTTTTTGTTATCAGCTTTGCCCTAATCACTAATAAAATATCGCTTTAGAGAACGCTGAGACACAATATGTATGTTGTATGTAATTAGCTAATTTTTGCCGAGAAAATTCATGGTTAGTCGTAGTCGTTGAATTTCGAAATATGTGTGACTACAAGGACAGCTATGTATTAGGTATACATACCTGAATCTAAAATTATATTAGCTATGTGCACGAAATGATCGCATTATAGATATTACATTTATTATTATTACTATTGAGTCTTGCAATAAGTACCTACTGTGTGTTCCATGTGGGTGGTGTTCCTGTGTATTAGGACCATACCAATTTCTTTCAAGTAGCGGATTATAGCAAAACAAATTAATCTGTCTTTCTATTCAATACTGAAATTGTCTATTCATTTAAATCTTTCTCTAATATGTAAAATTCTCGCGTCAATTTTTGTTACCAAACTCCGAAACGGCTCGACCGATTGTTATGAAATTTTCTGTGTATGTTCGTCAGGTCTGACAGTAGATCGTAAGCTATTTGTATGTCCCTAATGGCAAAACAAAGTTTGCTGGGTCAGATAGTTACGCCTATAAATTTTCCTTTAAAATTGCATTTTTCCAGCTATTCCGGCAAAACTAAGTCGTAGAGATCTGCGGGGCTAGACAAAGTCACAAGCGTTTGGCGTTAACGCTAGTCGACAAAAATGTATGGACAAAACAAATGACTGTAGAAAAACCACGATAATAATTACTAAACACGCTGTGTTTGAATAATTAACTACGCTAACTTGAACGCTCGCTGGCGTTCTCGCGGACCTTGTAGATAACTTTAGCGTACTTCGCTTGACAATTGACTGCCGACAGTATCAAACACAGCGTGCTTAGTAATATTTATTATCGTGGTTTTTCTACAGTCATTTGTTTTGTCCATACATCTTTGTCGACTAGCGTTAACGCCAAACGCTTGTGACTTTGTCTAGCCCTGCTGAGTACCTAGAGTAATATTAGGTCGAGAAGGTGCACTAAGAACGGGATTTCCGAAATTGACATTTTTTAGGGGGTGAAAATCATACATTTAAGGGATTTGCCTATAGAAAAATGATTTTTTTTTATTGTTCCAACTATTCCGGAAAAACTAAAAGCCGTAGAGATCTGATCTGTTTTGGTTATTTTGATGGTGCGCGAGACCTACTCGCCCTTGACCAATTCTTATGTAATAGTTTTGCAAACTTATTAACTTTTGTTACCTATAGAAGGCTTCCATAAGATCCCTGGCAACTACTTTGTCGGCGCCAATCGCGCAATAGTAAGGGCCAGGTGGTGCAGGGAACCCGCCTGGCGGCCAACCCAAAGGTCTTGCATCCGTAGTCATGAGGAAAAACTCTTGGTTGAATCCAAACCACGGCTCTTCGACCTCACTCTTTTCACACACTAGGGTACAACTTTTGCGGTGATTACTTTCTGAAAGCATAGGAGAGTACATACCAGAGGGGCAGGGGGGCTATTCACGTAACGTTTTCACACACTGTGCGATGTGAATCAGGAAATAAAATAGAAAATTAACACTGAAAAATTAAGTTTACGTCTATTGGTTTAGAGTGTAAAATTGAATGTACTTGAACATAGGGAATACGATGAGTTATCCTTATAGTGCAAAGCAAATTTGATTTCACGAATATCGACCATGTTGCGATTTGAACTACATTCAATTTTACGCTCTATGTCATTAGTAGTAAAATTAATTTTTCAGTGTTCGCAAAAAAGGTACTGATTTCAATATCATCTGCTGCTGCATACGTAATATAGGTACGTAAATGTAACGTAAACCTACCTTTTAAAGAAAAATTATTCATTAAACTAATCAACTCCATGACAATACCTTATTCGGCGCTATAAAAACTAAATCAATTTAACTGAAATTTGCAATGGAGATAGATTATTCCCTGAATTAACACGTCATAGTCTTTAATGCCGACAATATCCATGATCTCTGCTGGAATTATTCTGAAAACCTAAATTCGAGACGGCGAGCAGTTGAGTGCTACCTTCTATTATGAAAACAAATATAAGATAATAATATACTTAGGCCCACATGCGCCAACCCGGGTTAGTGTATTAACTCAGAGTTAACACGCTAACCCAGAGTGAAACGTCAAAATTGTCCAATGAGAGACGCTGTCTCTAGAGTTAAAAATGTAAAAATTTAACCCGCGTTTCGCGCAGGTGGACCTTAACAGTTAGTGCCTACCTGCAATGGTTATACATATATTATACAAACATGTTTAACTAATTTAACACCATTACAAAGAGGAATTAATTTGCGACTAAGCGACTCATCCCATCCACGAGCACTAACTGAAAAACAGTGCTAATAAAATAATAATTAATATTTCCGCTCAAAGGATAAAGTAATAAGTACATTTCCTACAGGAAGCACACTAACTGCACTGAAATAACACGTATATTGTACTTTGTAGTATATGTAGTTTTAGCTACAAAGTGCCAGTGTATTTGCCTTCATTGATTAATAAGCCATGTTGAAAATTACTATTATAACATATGAGATAGGTAACTGGCAACGAGCTGCGACCGAAAAGTATCATCAGACCAGACTATTATTACTTGCCACTAATTAAAACTTGATTGCAATCCCGCAGTAAGTGAGGTTAAGAGGGGAGATAGTAAGTAGAGGAAGACCAAAGAAGGATAGACTGTGTGAAAAAAGATTGTACATTGACAGCTGATAGGATAGAATGAAATAAGACTTCAATACTAAGGATCCGGGAAATCACACCCGAGAAAAAGGAAGAAATTCCAATGGATTTGTAAGGAAACGAACTTCCCTCGTTGCGGGCAACAGCTAGTCTAAGTATAAAACAAAATAAAATGTTTAATTAAAACTTACTCATTTGTAAATAGTTTTTGTATATTGTTATTCATTCAGAACAATTTATTTTCAGGGTTTTATCTAATTATATAAAAAAAAAAAAAAAAAGATTCCGACGAATTGAGAACCTCCTCCTTTTTTTGAAGTCGGTTAAAAAGGGACGTGGTACGTGATTGCACTGCGCGATTTAAAATACTTTGCATGTGAAACTACGTAATATTTTGACGCCTATATACCTATATTATAGTAAAGTCATAGCCCCACTTCACAATAACCAAATTATATTAAATCGCAAAGTATATTTTGGGTTGCAGAAAGCAATATATACATTTTATGCGGGAATAATTCATGACTCACCGGTTGGCTGATAGTTGTACTGATAGGTGTCAGCCAAAACGAGGATGTGGGTCCCTCGTCGAAACGGATCATGATAGATCACTTCCGGAAAGATGAACGTGTCAGAGTTATCGGGACTAGCTTGACCCGTGTTGCTGCCGTCGAAGTACCATATCGGTAAATCTGTAATATTGGAAGTCTTAAGAGGATCGTCTAGCTATAAGTTTTCATACAAAAAGCGACAACGTTTTCCTACCCGTAAGCAATATTTCAAAAACAAAATGTAGGCATAGTTCTAGACTTGCAATTCTCTATATGGGCATAGAAATTATATTATTTTTGAAAATACCTACTCACGTCGCGCTTCGTCAAAAGACGATAGTCTTAAATGTATTGTTTACACGCCTTCCTGTATACCTTTTATCTTATTAAATACTACAAATCTCATAATATGATGCTGCGTGTATTCCGGAGATTATAGTATGGTTGCGTTATATAATAATTTTCTTTATTTATAATTTTATATACCCTTTAGCCGTGTAAAAGAAGATAACAATAAGCAGTGCCCCTATAAGGTTTCGTGTTATCAAGAAGTCTATCTTTCGTATCTATCTACCTATCTATAGATATCTAGATTAAATTAAAGGGCTAATACTTTAACTAATGCAATACTGGAATTGTTATTGTAATAAACTTACTTTAAAAGAGAAAATACCAACTAACGAAAGTTTCAAATGATATAACTCGTTTATAAATACTTAATTATATCTAGATTATGATTGTTTCTGTGTAACAGTTTATTTGTAAAATAACTATAATTTTTTTAAGTTTTTTTATAGGAAGTTACATTTTTATTATCAGTAACATAATTAAGCTACAATATGTTCCCGGGAAAACAAACGGTCCTTATAAGATACGAGCGAAGTAGCGGGAAATAGCTATACTGAGATAAAGCTATGTAGCTAACGAAATTACGTTGAAGTTGTATGGGAATTCTGCCGCCTGCGATGCCTCAAGGATTTCTTAAATTATTTATCTAAGAATGTCTAATACAATTCATGCAAAGATTGGAGTGGAATACATGGTAGGTATAAAGCCTCTGAGAAATAGGTAGGAATTCTTGGGTTAATGTCTATGCTCCAGTCAGAATGTAAATAGGTGAGGCATTACAATATCCATTGAAGAAAATACTGCAACCGCGCCCTTCTAAAGTGTGATTTTTTTGCATTAATTTGTCGGGTATTTTTTTTTTTTAATATTTTTCAAAATATTTAACAACTAGATTTTGCTCACGGATTGGCCCGCTTAAATTACGACTTTCAATAATGAGCGTTGCGGATTTTCCGGAAAAAATGTAACCAGCTATTCTCTTTTCTGTTAAATTGGATGTGATGAGTACATAATAATAGAGATAAACATAACTTACACATAATAGTAGGTAATAGATGTAAGGATTCTAACGATACCCCATAATAATATTATGTCCAAATCTCTTCAGTCATTCAGAAGTTACGGTTGTATAAAGAAACTCACATACATGAACCCTAAAAACATTACACTCCTTTTCCTGTTCAGTAGTGTAAAAAGGCATGATTTTGTCTTTTAATTTTTTTTCAAAATACATAATAGGATTATGTTGTTTGAATTTTTAATCTACTGTGTATACACCTTTACTTGCTCGTAACTCTCTATTTTTTCTAAGCGTGAACGGTTTATTGGTAACCAAGAACATAGCTTGCATGCATACCTTTGTGTGACTTGGGAATGAAATCGAAGGTCCTGTCTTTCGAACGTAGATTAATACCAGACCCGTCGACCCACACGTAGCTCGCCAGGACGGCGTTACAAGGCACCTCCAGGTCTTCGTATTTGCGCATAGCCGCTTTATTCAACGCAATAGGGACGGAATTCATGCTGGAATTTAGTCAAACGAACGTTGAAATGCATTAAAGTAGTGTTATTATCTCGCTGCAGACTCGGTCATAAATCATTCGAGTGTTTTGCTCTTGTTGTTCTGCAGTGATGCACAACTCAACAAACAACAACAAAAGCGAAACACTCGAATGATTTATGACCGAGTCTGCATCGAGATAATAACACTACTATAGTCCTACGTCTGCATGTACCTCTATTGACGAATTTCAGTAATCCAAATGGAAATTGGACAGCTTTTTAACCGTATTAGAGAGACGACAGCAACGAGTAAGAATTCTTTTAAAATATTTTTTTAAGTTGCTTTGCTAATAAAGTTGATTTTAAAAATTCGTTTTTATAACGTCTACTTAATAATCTACTTAATTCATAAGACTTAAATGCTTGGCGCTACAATAAAGTATAACACAAAGAGACGATTACACTTTAAGATTATAACACAAGTTCATGTTAAGACCACAAGTTTTAATAACTTGAGCTCGCCTTTGTAATAACTTCCTTTGGCTGAATAACGTTATTGTCTGGAACTTAATTCAACGCTTTTAATACAATAATTATAGAAAACTGGATTTCGGAATAAAATTTAAAATGTTCAAATGCTTCTACGCCGTTAATGAATACATCACTAACGGCGTAGAAGCGGTATTTAAGTGATTTTGAGTGAAGTTTTACTTAAAAACTATAGAGACAGTAAACAGTTACTTTCAAATTTAAACATCATGTATTTTGGGTCTTTAATCTAAAATCGCTTAGACGGAGAAACACGATTGGATAAAATTTTCTCCATAGAAAGTTCTGCCAAAAGTTGCTCCATAATCGGTTTTCCTGTTTCTATCGGAAACTACAATGGATGTAATTGTAATTTTTGTTTTAATGTGTCAGTAATAATAATACCCAAAAACGCTTAGAAGCCGATTTTTGATAACTGGCTTAGTTTTTGAGTAATTAGGTAAAAGGTCGTTTTTCTGTTAAATTCTTCCGCGACGCTGCATGTCGCACCTACCAACGTATCCGTGATAGTGAGGAAGACAAAAATAAATTCAATAAAGCCCCTTAATTTTATTATTTCAAGCAGGCAAGTAACTTGTATTATAATCACTTTTAGTCCATATAGCCTGCTTATCAGATTGGCAGTTGTTATGCAGAGATACTGTGAATTTGTTATCGTGGCCGGGGAGGCGTAATGGAGGTGCCAGGCGTGTTAATGAGGCTGTAATATTCTATACCAAGAATAACGAAATAGCTCCGAAGCATTATCTAATTGTGGAACAATTTTACTCAAAATAGAAATTGAAATACAAAGATTTTCTCTTTATAGTTTAAAAGAGAAAATCTTTGTGTTTCAATTTGTGTTGTCTTGGAATCTCTATTGTTGATAACCTTCCTATTATAAAAATTATTCGCCATCCGTGTGTCCTTGCTTATTAAGTCGAAAACGGCAATTTTGATAAAATTTCTATGCATTTGTGTGGATCTGCGTTGTTTTTAATTCAAGTTTGATAGTCACGAATACCTATATGAATATTTCAGTTAAAACCTACGCTTGCAAGTATTTTGACTTTGAATGATTTTATACATTAATAAAACGTTTTCAAAAATTTTGTACTACCAAAGCAATTAAACGTGGAGAAATTCAATCACGATGAGCCAATGCTAGTGGTACCAAACGTATGTAAAAAATGTAATCATCAATTTAATCGTTCGAATGAAATGAATCCGTTCGTCAAAAAAGACTTTAAAACCGATCTTTTTCGAACAAAATTGTGAAAAGAATATACGTCGAAAATATATGCTTTATATATCGTCAAATAAATAATGCTTTCAGAATTATTCAAATTGGTTAAATTTATGACATTATGATCAGGCGAAATCAAATCGTTAGACCTCATTAGGCGAGCCCAAACGTGCGTCGCGTTTAACCTGCCGCCAAATGGCAGCTCCCGGTGTTACGTTTATTACTTTTGTAATTGTACCTGCCTTGTCAAAATCACCTCAATTTATACTCCTGAAACCGAATCTGTAATTACTGAAAATACAGAATTTATATTACATTTCGTTTGATGACATTATAATGTTTTAATTATATTGAGAAGATAGGGAAAATATTGTTCAGCTTTTTTGTATGCCGGTACCCAGTGCAAAAACTAACAAGTGCTAACAACTAACTTATTACCTAATCTGATCGGAGTGAACCAACTGGTACTGCGTACTGAGTTTATTTAGTGTATTCTAAAATGCCCTCATTGATTCAACTTCTTTGGGCTATATCAGCTGTGAAACCGTTATAGTTAGATTTTTGAATTTTTTAACAGAATATACATTACTATAGTCTAATAGTCTATTAGCAAAAAGTAATTAACATAAAATAATAGAAAAAATGAATGACTATCTCCGTACAATAAAGCTGCAATTGTGACTGTACACAATATATAGGTACTATATAAATCGGTAGGTACAATATACAGTAGTATATTATTAACTATAACTATGCTCACCGAGTAATATTGAACCACACAAATGGCTAAATAAAAAACCTGTAAATCTTCTCTGGAGGCTGAATTTTAGGCACCTTACACCTACCATAAATCTCAGTGGCTGCTTTTTCTAGTTTCTAATATTTTTAAAGTCTATAGGTACTTACATTTAGTTTGTTTTGCGCTAATAATTCTAACTGTACAATCAATTTCTTTGGAACATCAACAGAAAATTTTGCTTTGCCTACAATCAACACAATAAATCAACCGAAACCAGAGACCGAAACAGTGTTTATTAAAATGTCAGCATTTTATTTTTCAATAATGACATTTATTGAAAATAGGTTCTGCATATTATTTTGAAACAGAAACTAGAGCAAAAGATTCTACTATTAAATCCACAGACATGATAGTCCATTGAAATGTTACATTTTTTAGGCCTAACCTTGCGTTTTTTAGAGGATGCAATTTTATTTTTTTGATGTGTAGTGGGGGTCAGTGTAAAGCTAAAACCAAGTTTGTGGGGTCGCCACCCTTGTCCCGCGGCCGCCATCTTGAAAATAGGGGTTGAAATGGTTTTTACGATATATCTCTTAAACTATTTGTTTGAGAAAAATAATTTGTTAACATTTTTTGTTACAAATTAAATTCTCTACAACTTTGGTTTTGTAACTTTTTGTCGTAGAACTATAAATAAAAAAGTTATAAGTGAAAAAGTTCAGAAATTCGAGAAATTTTTTTTGATATAACTTTTTTTTTAATCAATTTACGAAAAAATGATAATAGACCATTTTTGTAGATCATTTTTTGAGGAACAACTTTTATTCACAACATTTTTTCATTAAGTCAATAGCTAAGATTTTACAAGTTTTACGCTCCGAAGTGAGTACTATTTTAAATTTTCAGTACTCTTAACTATACCTATATTATACATGTACGTACTAATAATGTGTCAGTTGTTTTTATTTTTATTTTTTTGTTATCATAATTTTTTTAATTACAAATTTTGCAATATTATTAAAAATTAATTATTGACTTTTCCACTCCATTACAGGATTTTACAACTATTGATTTTTAAAATAATTTTAAATCTGATGGCCGTTACCGAGAATCCTGTTCAGGTAGAAAATACCCAAGTGACCATGAGGGAACAAAAGAACAGCTGCCTGCTATAATTGTTCCTAACCTCTCTTATTGTAAGAATATCTAATAATATTGTTTTGAAGTTGTCGCTCTACTACTTTACATTTTCACTTATAACTTTTTTATTGTTAAAAATGTTGTGAATAAAAGTTGTTCCTCAAAAAACGATCTACAAAAATGGTCGAATATCATTTTTTCGCAAACTGATTAAAAAAAAGTTATCAAAAAAATTTTTCTCGAATTTCTGAACATTTTCACTTATAACTTTTTTATTTATAGTTCTACGACAAAAAGTAACTGGACCAAAGTTGTAGAGAATTTAATTTGCAACAAAAAATGTTAACATTTTTTTTTAACCAAATAAATAGTTTAAGAGATATATCGTAAAAACCATTTCAACGCCTATTTTCAAGATGGCGGCCGTGGGACAAGGGTGGCGACCCCACAAACTTGGTTTTAGCTTTACACTGACCCCCCCTACACATCAAAAAAATAAAATTGCGTCCTCTAAAAAACGCACCCCCAAATGTAACTTTTCAATGGACTATGATTGAATCCTTTGCTTTACTCCGAATTCAAAATTTGTACCATTTTCAACAAAGATTTTCAATAACTAATGTCTTACAACCCTTTGGGATATTTGGCACCATATAGGGCTCCCCTACGCCCTTCTCACTAGTGGTACGGGAGCTAGCAACGTTTGAAAAGTAAGAATTTTAGAAGAGCTGATTTTTGATATGTCGTCCTTCTTGCACTTTCGGTTAGAGTCTGGGCCATCTGGCTGCTGGAAGCCGTTGCGTTCATTAATGCGCATCCTTGGTCTGTCCAGGTGTTGCAGCTTACGCCTCCATAATGTTTATACCAATGTTGTCGGGGCTACTAATTGCCCTTAAAATTATTACAGGCGCACTACCATTTATGATGACGTTTCATATGTTAACTCGTATGTGGTTGACAATTGACTAATACAAAAATGAAACGTCATCATAAATGGTAGTGCGGCTGTAGTAATTTTAAGGGCAATTAGTAGCCCCGACAACATTGGTATAAATATTGTGGACGCGTAAGCTGCACATAGGATGCGCAGTAATGAACGCAACGGCTTCCGCCAGCCAGATAGCCCAGACTCTAACCGAAAGTGCAAGAAAGACAACATATCACAAAATCAGCTCACCTAAAATTCTTTCTCGAAAACGTTGCTAGCTCCTATACCATAGATATTATCATTTATTCGAAATCAAGAGTTTTTGTCTCGTTTTTGTCTTACATGAATTTAGATTTTTCTTGCCAAGTAATTGACAATGATAGAAGTACACAAAATCAAAATACGTTATGATGGCATGAACTCTGATCTAAATAAGTGCTTGCTTAATAAGGAATAGTTAATTCCTATTAAATTCTAAATTTTTTTTGTGAAATCTTTTTACCTTACTGAATCAAAAGAAATAATGGTTAAAAGTTTAAGTTTGAAATGTATTACTGTTATATTCATTTACATAATATTAAATGTGAACGAGGTGGATTCATCAGCCAAAAAGTACACATCACGGACCACGCAAGCCAGTAATAAATTCCAAATGAATAGTGCTTTTCCTGCTACTAAAACACCTTCCACGGTATCAGGTAAATGGCAAGTGGGAAGAGTGAGCCGCAGGCAAAACGAATTCATTAATATGTTGTATCGAAAAACTAAATCATTTATTGACACAGACAGTCCTTCTGGTGCGAGCTCCATCACATCGTTTAAATATAGAGAAGTAACCCATAAAATCAATCAGCAAGTTACATCACCTCAAAAACCAATTGAAGTGTCTTTCCAACCAGTGAATCCACAACCCTATAATCGACCATTGACTCCTAGTTTCATAGAATTCTACTATCTAGACGACACCGACGATAGAGTAAAACGCAAAGATTCAAAATTAGAGGACTTACGTTCTGAACTTCAAAACGATGAATTTAAGATTGCACTACTACGTCCACAGTTCTATTTATTTAGAGTGAACGACGCAACATGCGCTCCTACGATATTGGAAAAGAAACAGTTTTCAACCCCTAAACTTTTACATTTTGGTCACATAGGAAAATCGAAAAATTTTCAACATAAGTATAAAACAACAATCGCAAGTAAAATAACAATGGAATATAAAATGAACATAACCGATCATAAAAAGGTCTCTTTTATATTCAAGGACCGTTTCACACCTTTGGTACCTTCAAAGCCCTACGACCGTATAAAGTTCTTTGAAATATATGATAGCGACACAGAAAAACCACGCCTGTTGATAGATAATAAAGTCAGTATTATTAATAACCACAGTATTCAAAGCAAACAGACGGCATTCTTGAATGATGCTGGTCATGATACTGATAATCACGACGCCAATAAAACTCGTAATGTGAAAAAACATGCAATATATAATTCACGCGAAAATCGAAATTTCCATAATCAAGTTGATAAGACAAGACAACATTCATTAACGACAGTGAAAGCAACGAGGGCTAAGCTCAGTCGACCGGCTAAATGGTCAGATTTTCCATATATTGCTGTGTATATATACGAACCTTTGCAAGTGAGTTTTATGAATCACATGAATATGGGTGTCTATTTGACATCCTTAGTTAATTTTAATAAAACCATACCAAAGTAAACCATAAAAAATCAGTAAATAAAATGTAGTCTTCACCAGCGGATTGGCAGTCTTCGCATAGCTTTGTGAATATTTGAGAAAACCCTCAATTATTCAGTTACCGCAAACGCACATGCTTAGGGTTTGATCACTTGTTTTCGAGTTGTCGGACAACTCAAAAACAAGTGATCAAACCCTAGACCTCCGATATGAGACCGAAGTCTTAACTACAAGTTTATCATCAGTACACCACTGCTTCAGTAATAGATGTGTAGAGGTTGAATGATGTTTTGTGTGATAAAATACCTTCATTACACCCACCCAAGAATCCCAGTAAATTTACATAATAGAAATGAAAAGGCCCTGGCACCCTAATATACTCGTAGCGTCAGCGCCGCGCTCCCCAGTCGTAGAATTTCTTTTGGGAAAAATATTTTTATATGACATTTTCTTGTACTTCAGTAGATATGGCAGTTTCAGTGACAAGTATTTCCTTTTTAAGATCGAATGAAGTGAGCGAACTTTTTATTTTTAAAAGGCTCATGAGTCACGATTCGGTGTAGATGAAAATTAATGATCTATGAGGAATTTTTTTTGTAAACTTTGTGAACCTTTACGTAGATAAGTAATGAGAGATTTTGCCTCACTAACTTTTGAGTTCTCATTTTTTTTAGGTTACATGTGAGTCAGCTTCAATAAGCCCCCATTGGCTAGTAGCTTCTGCGACATGTTTGCATCGCCACCACGAAAATCATAACAGCAATACAGAAGGAAGATCGGCTTTTGTGTCGTACTGCGGTAATAACTGGAGAATCCCCGAACGTATTGCTTACGTCAAACGAAGTTTCGTACATCCACGCTTTCAGGCGAAGGATAAATCTCGGAGACGTCTGTACAATATCGGTACCTACTGATTTTAAAAATACAAATTCAATTTCTCGCTATTTCAGGAACATTACGCGGAAAATAAATATTCATTCGTATTATATTTATATCCTTGCCTCACGATAAGCAAGATAATTCTTTATTTTTCAAAGAAATTAGATAAGCTATTTTCAGCGCGTTCTTAAATATTAGGTACCTAGTTTTGTTAAAAGACTTCTAAAATAAAACAAACAACGTTTATTACTTCATTTGTATAGTACGATAAGATATAATATGCCCTTTATACAATACCAATCAATCATTGCTAATTATAACCACTCTATGAATAACTATGTGACTTTTCACTTCACACATTGTCTTATGCTCTTTCGCCATCTTTTTCCTCCTACGTGGTTTTAATCGTCGTCGTTGTCGTCGAATGGCCAGCAAACCCGTTCCCCGTCGCCAGCGCAACAGTTACACCTGGCTCAATGCTACCATCTATCCGACCGTAGACAAACCATGCCAGTGACAGCCCACGGATGACAACACTTTGCTGTGTTAAAGAATAAGTACTCTCGTATCTCGTTTCAGCTGAAGGACGTCCACTGCTGGACAAAGGCCTCCTGTAATGATTTCCAACCAACACGGTTCTGCGCTACTTGTATCCAGCGACTTCCCGCGAACCTTTTAATGTCTTCAGTCCATTTGGTCGGAAGTCTGCCAACACTGCGCTTTTTCGTACGGCGTCGCCATTCCAGCGCTTTAGTCCCCAACGTGTGTCGGTTCTACGAGCTATTTGCCCCGCCCATTGCCACTTGAGCTTCGCGATACATAATGAATTATTTTTGTACTGTACTTATTTATTATTTTTGGTACTAAGTTCATAATTTTGTGTTTCAGGTGTGATCCAAGTGGTGACTTCGATGGCGAACACCTGTAGAGGGTGGCGCCTAGTTTCGTTGATGTCACATCAGCTTGTAGCCAATCGCGACGGCTCCTTCGCTACTGCTGTAGGCTGGGGACTAGACAGGTTCATGTTGAAATAAACGATTATTATTAGTGACATAAAACACAAACTATAACAACGCTTACAAAGTGATTAACCAAAATGATAAAGATAATTATAAACCAAAGTTTCAAGGTGAAAATTAATATAGGTAATTAAAGTAGTGAAGTAAACCTTAAGTAAAGTCAAATTAATAATTACTAGCTGTTTTCCGCTACTCCCAGGGAACTATGTTCAAAAATTCACATTGCTGTTGTTCTTTTGTGGCGTGAAGGACAAACAAACAAACCAATATTTTTTTTATGGATTAATTTTTTTCTAGTTGGCTAAATACCTTTTACCTTTTAGGTATGATTAACCACTACTACTTCATCTACATTGTAATGCCAGATTCGAGCTGTTTGAAAACAGCATAGAGCTATTAAAATATTAGTTTTTATTAATGTGTGCATGGTGACGAAGGGTCGATATATTTTTTATCACATTTTTCCACGCCTTTTTTTTCTACTACATTCAACTATAGATTACTCAAAAAATATGGCACCCAATTTTGTATGCTAGGGATATTACGGTAACCCATTTATTATATAGACCCCTTCACCATTAAGTACGTATAAACTGTTCATCATCTTTTCAGATACGATCCGAGGTACGGCTCATCTGATATACCTACATACCCTTTAATGATGTATGAAGGTCTCTTGTACTCGGATTCATGCCCTGGAAATGATAACGACAGGTGCGGCTAGTAGTATATATACCTACAGGATGAAAAACATGCACGTTTTAACCACGTTAACATCGAACTACCTATACAGGGTTATATAAAAATACCATAATCGCTCTCGACTTACTTAATCAGCCTATTGACATCCACTGCTGGACATAGGCCTTTCCGAGAGCGCGCCACTACACATGGTCCTCCGCCTTCCTCATCCACCCGCTACCAGCGACCTTCTTTAGGTCATCGGTCCAGCGGCCAGGAGGTCGTCGTACGCTGCGCTTACCACTACGCGTCTCCACTCCAGAACACGTCTGCCCCAACGGCCGTCGGTTCTGCGACAGATATGGCCCGCCCACTGCCATTTCAGCTTGCTAATCCGTTGGGCTATGTCGGTAACCTTGGTTCTCCTACGGATGTCCTCGTTACGGATTCTATCCTTCAGAGAAACACCCAACATGGCTATGTTGGGTGTTTCTATCCATAGCACGCTGAGCGACTTTGAACTTGTGGACAAGGCCTACTGTGAGTGTCCACGTTTCTGCTCCGTATGTCATGACCGGCAAGACGCAGGACGACTCAGAACGCTCTCGACTTGTTTACATTATTACTCACTTAACTTTTAACTTTTGTTCTACGACTTTTTTAACTCGATATTTTGAGAAATATCAAATATTCAATATACTCTAAAGTGTTACTACTCTGTAACGTAACGTCGTCGGCAACGGCGGCAGCGCGAGAACTCGCAGCGCGAAATCGCGGCGATTATGATTTCACAGTGTAATGCCCGTTTAGGTAAATAACATGATTTATATTTTTTTTTGTATGAAATAAATTAATACTGAATTTTGAAAAGTAGACCAAAATTTGTTAGTTTTGATATAAACAACTACAGGTATGATTTGGTATTTTTATATGACCCTTTATATCTTACAAGATAACCTATATCTTACAAACAGTTGCAAGCTACGTCTTAGCTTGACTTGAGATTAACATATTAATTATTCTTTCCTCAGCAAAGTGAAGACGCAGAATGAAGGTAACGTGAAAAATGTATACTGTTTGTCATTACCGACGTACAATTTAAAAGAAAACGACACCGTCCATGGAAGCTTACTACTAATTGAAGGAAAATTAGTAGCGTTATATTTACAGGTGAGAGATTCATCATTAGTATAAGATACAGTTTCTAGAAGCGAAAATAATGAACGGAAAATTAAAAGTAGCGTAATTAAGGTAGATAGGTACTCGTAGGTAGTAGGTACTACACCTACTTAATATTTTTAGTTAGGTTAAGTTTCGTTGCTGAGGGTTTTCCCTAGTATAAAAGCTCTACTGCAGCAACATTTCATTAATCAATCAAATATACATATACACATAATCTAAGTGCGACTCGGACTCGCACTTAGCTGATTATAACACGGGAGGGTTCTGTACAAATTAAAAAAAAATCCTTCTGCAAGAATCTATAAAAATATTTTATCTTTAAAGTTTATCTAAATTATTATCGTGCAAAATAAATATTGATCATGCTGCATCACACGAATGCAGCGAGATGCTGGAGCAGTAGCCCCAATATTACCATACTAATAGCATCATTATGCAAAAACGAGCAAAAATCACGTTTGTTGTTTGTTCTTTAATATTTATTTGATTCTGTTTTGTATAGTGTGTGTTGTTATAGTGGCAACAAAAAAAAACATCTGTGAAAATTCCAACTGTCTAACCATCACGGTTCAAGGGATACAGACCGGTGACAGACGGACGGCGGAGTCTTAGTAATAGCGTTTTACCCTTTGGGCACGGAACCCTAAAAGTATAATAGAATGTTACAGACAGACGGAACGATGGATAGAGAAACCCGCATCATGCTTAAGGATTGCATTTTAACCATTTCTTATACGGACCCCATGTAATGAACCCTTATTTCCCTTGGTCAAGCCATAGCTTGAGAACAACTTTACCGAGTTAATTATTCTTCAATTTTCTAATACTTTGTACTAAGGTTTGTAAAGAAAAGAAAATGGCTTGAAAAAGAATAGTACATTCCATTCATGTTTTTTTACGAGTCCCGGTTCGTTGAGCCAAGCCGACGGCGCGGGTCAACTATAGGGACGAGTAGAAATGACACTTCCGCACGTGCATTGAACGACGTTTTTTAATACATTTGCAAAAAAAAATTGTTTTTGGTGTTTGCCTGCTCCGTGTTTGCGTGTCGTGCTTGTGTTCGTGCGCGTCCTGGTGCCCCCGGTCTGGTGCTGCGCAGGAGGAAAACAAAAAAGCACTAATGCGGAAAAGAATAACTTTCCGCACGCAAAACACTCATAGAAATGTCTACTTTTTGAGCAAATGTATTAAAAAAGTAGTTTGTGTTGCGATATTAATATCAAGCATGTAATGACTAGTAGAATAGTATGAAAGGGATAAAATCTTTGCATCTCGCGAGACCATAAATCAAAATGAAACTTTATCATGCCGGGAAAACCTCAAGAAAACCTTTTGTTATTTTATCACGCCGACAAGACGCAACGTGCCGCAGATTTCAAGCGCCGGAAACATCTGCCCGAATTAGCTGATTCCACTGAAAGATAATTGCGTTTAGTTTTATGTAACTTTATACTGGCAAACGGCCTCCGACTAAGTCAGCTAAGGATTTTTATTTCCTGTTACTTCCGTTAAAAAAGCCTTTTTCCATTTCCCATTTATTGAGTTGAAAATGCTTTTTATAGACTTTTTTGTTTTAGTGATGATTACCTATACCAAAACCGTAATCAAAAGTATTCTAGTAGCCGTAATTGTAGCTAAAACGTAATCATAGATAAAATAAAATAAAAAAATAAAAATAAAATTTTCTCTTATAAAAAATATTGGGTACAAGAAAAAGATCATATTATGTAGTTTTATTATACCGTGAATAAAACCAGCTGTGAGGTTAACTCAACTTAGTGTAAATAACTATCTATAGGTTAGATAAAATAAATAATAGAATGTGTATTTTGTCTCTACGTCGACGTAGAGTTTTGTAAAATTATAATGTACCCTTTCTTTCTTGTAATCATTATATTAAGATGTATTTATATGATGCCAGAAGCGTTTTTTCATGTTTGAGGTGTGGGTTTTTCCCTTCGCTGGCTAGGATAGGAACCTTACACTCGAATTTAGATATGGATATGATCCATCGAAACTTAATTCTAAACAATAAAAAACAGTTTCTACTCTTGTTTTCGTAAATTAATTTCATTGAATAAAATTTGATTTTCTCAGCCATAGCCTAGGTTGGTAGATCTAGGCAAAGGCCAAAGTGAAGCTTAATCTATTTACTTGAATATTCTGAGTTCCTTCAGAACTAAGACATTGAGTACATTAGCTGAGGCTTAGAGCAAAGCGTTTAAAGACACCAGACTAGAGATAGCTTAGTCCAAAATTTAGATTAGTACCGCTGAGAACCCGAGGCGAGACTGCAGTAGAAGAGAGGGCAAGCAGCTGGGAACGAGCTTGGGTATTCACGGAACGAAATAGGTAATACTCTGATCTATTATATGCAGTAGGCATACAACAGGATGAGAGACATTGAGGCTCGGCGGAAGCATAAAATTAACAATACTGCTTCTATAATTTTAAAGCCAGATAACATGACTGAATGCGACACCTGGCGGTGAAGGTTGGGTGCCCGCAAACACGTCCTCCCTTATTTCACAAACCTTCTGACCTTGGTTTGGCCAAACCAAAATCTAACAATTTGAAATACTGACAAATATATAAAAACGATGGTTCTGGGGCGAGCTACGGCTCAAATAAGAAATAAATAGAGTACCTTCCTTCTGGCATGTGGGAATTATAACGTTTCGTGGCGTTTAAGGAATGGTTTTGTGAATGCCCCTGTAACATGGATCAGATTACTGGTGTAGGGTGTCTTAGCATCAAGGTACTTTCGGTCGGAGTGGTGGATAACTTGACCCACACTGGTGACAGCTGTGCCTATTATTCTAGCCTGATTAATTGATCTAATTTACATATTCAGCTTGCTCTAACCGCGAGAGGTAATAAACCGTCATGTTAAAAATCTTAACAAAGACCGCACTAAGAATAAAATTCAAAGAAAAGGGAATCAGGTAGAATAAATGATACTATATATATATAAAAAGGAGGGGTAGAATGGGGATGGCTTGCCTCGCGTTGTTACGCGAGGCAAGCCTTGGAATGTACTCGCCGATACGTAGTGGAATGTACTCGCCGATACGTAGCATTTGACGAACAAAGGAAGTACGCCAGATTTCTTACAATGTCTCTAATTTGCGTTGCTGCCTAAATGTGTGTTGAAAGGAATTCTTTCTAAAAATACTCAATTACGAATCAAATATAGCTAGACGATCAAAGCCGTACCATCACAATATGGGGTATCGTTAGAATCCTTTCATCATTCCGAGTAACATAGGCTATATTTGTCTGAATATCATTGGTCTGGAAAAAGTAGTTTACCACAGAGCAGTCGTGTTTTTTTTTATTTTTTTTTTGATTTTTTTTTGTTATTTACTTGTTACACCGCTGTGGGGCGCCCTGTATAAGTTGTACACTCTTTTCTTCAATTAGGTGGTCTGAAAATACATAAATCCAAAACATAATTATTAATTTCGGCACTTGTTTTAGGAAGAACGCCATCCTAGTGGTGTCCAGTCGGCGCAATACACGGGCATCTGGCGACTGATCCCGTGGTTATTGGATGTTGCGCACGAGTTTGAAGAAGTAGACTTCGTTTTGGGCATGTAAAAAAACTACTCACCGAAAAAATTACAGAATGACGAAATGTATAGAAAAAAACTGTGTGATGACGTTGTGATAGATAGAGCAATATATTTTTTTGTGAGAGTATATTTTTTTTCTTGAACTTTTTGCGTTTCTTTACCGTTTTGCTCAAATATATGTATTATAATTATTTGCGGTTTAGTCATCATAAGTAGCCAACCTATAAGCGTACGTGGCGACTCTATGAGCGTGGAACACGCGAGTAAAAAAAATGTTTTACCAAAATATTATAATATGTAATCAATGATTGAAATGATTATCTTAAAGCCCGGTTGTTTCACCTGACTCTAACAGACATGTAACCGTTAATTATGGCGGTCTGACCTTACGACTCAATGCATGAGGGAAATGGTCTGAATGACCAGATTTAACTGTTCTGTTTGTTTGTGTTTGTTTAATGAAAATATTTATTTTCACACAGACCTAAATAATAGGCTCTTATGAAAAGTCAAAACTCTACCGCCAGGTTCGGAAAGCAGGTTTGCACCTAGAAGAACTGGCAAGTAACTCGGCACTTGCTCTTTTCAAAAATGTCATTGTTACAGGTAATACAAGATTTCTTATAAAGTATGAAAAGTTATAACATATTTTTAAGATATCTCGTGAGGAGATGGAAGCATATTTCTATCATTCCAAGACTCTTTGCAGTTAAGAAATTCTTCAATGGTTAATTAAACCATGATTAATTAAATGTTTTTGACAGTGTTTTTAAACCTGTGCAAAGGTAAGTCCAAAACAGTCTTTGGGATCATATTGTAGAAGCGTACACTCAACCCCACAAATGACCTCTGTACCTTAACGGTGTGGCACTATAACTAACATGTGTCCTCCATTTCTAATTGGACGATTACTTATATCTTCGATTTTTTTTTAAATGTATCGCACTCAGTTGTTCTCTGCTATAGGCAGAGACCTTTTTAATGCGAACTTTGCTCTGAACAAGTGCCAACTCACGATGTCGTGACCTGGTTGGTTACTGCAAGATTTATGTCCTAGCTTTCGCGCCTTACCTTTGTGAGCAACACTCATCAGAGCATCTGAGTGTTCCGTCAAGATTATTAAATAATCTTGAACTTATATCCTCGATTACTTAATCAACTGTTTGTTGGTAAAACGTCGGTTAGCAAAATAAATCCTGCGTTGTTTATATCAGATAATTGCGAGCGAGGGTTAATAATCTGATTGATACAGAAATAGGTGAGCTATTTTTCCATAAAGGATTTCCCTTAAAATCTCATAAGTGTAATAACAAATTATACTCATGAGATTTTAAGGGATATAAACGGCTTACAGCTACTAAGTAAGTAAATATTTTATCATCCCACATTAATATTGTGCCCACACGAAGTAAAATTAATATCGGAACTGAAATTATTAATTAGTAATTGCGAAGGAAGATCAATAAGATATATGTAGAAAATTTTATAAAGTTTCATACTAAAAGCAGCGTTCACATTTGTTTATTTAATCTTTTTATGCTATTTTATCACTATTTCTATTGAAACCATAAAACGACTTAGAACCTAAAAATATTATCATCATCTCATGCAGTAAATTAAGTACCAGAAATTAGGCCAAAGAATAAACATAAATAACATCTCTACGATGCACTCTTTGATTGTTATGTTCGAAGCAAACTGGAGTACTGCTGTATGGTCTGGTCACCTTCTGCTAATATCCACATTAACAGACTAGAAAGGATACAAAAACGATTTTTACGCCAGCTCTGTTACAAATTTAGGATAAACTCTGATAGTTATGATGATAGACTTAAATATTTTAAAAGAAATAAACTTTTGGACAGAAGAAATTTAATGTCAATGATGTTTTTGTTTAATTTATTAAACGGCAAAGTAGATTGTCCGGACACAGATAATATAATACTGCACAGATAATATAATACTATACTAGGTCCGGAGTTACTCAATAGATTTTCTTTTAAAATACCTCGTCTGAGTAATCCCAGGCACCCCTGTGACTTGCTGCATGTGAGAACTTACAGGACTAAACTAGGTAAAGATTCGCCCATTCCAAAAATGACAGATTTTTATAACAAATGTGTTAGACAAAAGAGAGATATTGACTTATTTAGTAACAGTTACCCTGAATTTAGACGTAAAATATTAGATTTATTTGCCGGTAGGCCAAATTGAAATAAAACAACATTGACATCTGAATTTAACAAATTTATAATATCTGAATCGACATTAATTTTAATTTTAAAATAATATTTTTAGAGTATTGAAACATTTTATAATATTTTTGATTTTGTATTCTGTTTTAAATAATTATTTCATTATATAACAATAAAAGAATGTATTATGATAATTAAAGCGCAAGTTGTGATGGCCTATAATAGGTTGAGCATTTACCATGAAATTTTGTGAATTGTAATATCTATTGTATGAAATGTAATGTATCAACTGTTGGCTATCCTAATGATAAATAAAATAAAAATGAAATAAACATTTGGATATTTAATATTCATTACCGAGGTTGTATGTTTTATAAAGGTTTTCATATAAAACGAATCATTGTTTTCATAAGTTTTAATTAGTTTTTCTATTTCAACATCAGACATTAAAATATTTATGAGGTTATCGCTGTATTTACTATTTTTGAACTCTTTTTAGAATTTGAGATACTTTAATGTATTAATTTTAGGATTTTGCATTGCATCAATGTTGCTCAATATTTTATTATACAGAGTCTGTTCGCGAATCTATCTGCTTAGTGCTTTTAAAACTTTCTTCTTAGGTCAATTTTGTGAAAATGTCGGTCGGTTGGGTTTTCTCTTTTCTGCTTTTGCTTTCAAAACTTTGAAAGGCAAATTGTGTTCGTTTTTTCTCCAAAGGTGATATAAAATTTATGGGAAAAGATTCTGGCAATTTCTGACTTCAGTTATATTTATATAGAGTTATTGGATTCTTATAACAGACAGGATTTCTTGCTGACCGTTTAAATCTAATTAAATAAGGGCAGTATTTTTCTTGTAGTTGGGCAGCTGCGCTTAAAATAAACAGCTGCAATATTAAATAATAATGAGATAAAGAGAGAAATAAAATTTGTTCAGTTAAAGGATTTCAGCCCATGTAGCCCGCAAAGTTCAAATTTAATTTAGTTTTTCGCAAATAGTAGGCTAATTGCACATCTAGGTGCATGTTTTTAATAAAAACTTTGCTTATAAATTTCAATTCATCCCATATTGGTTCCCGATAGATTATTAACTGAAGTTTTAAATTTGGAGCTATCGGGAACTAATATGAAGTAATGAGTAGGTAGGTATTGTTGACCAAGTTTACGCATCCGCCTTCAGTGTTCATAGTTTGTAAACAGACACAAAAGTGAATTCTCAGTAGGTAGGTACTATAACTAATATAATCATTGACTTACTATCTAAGGACCCCGGGTGTAATACAAAATTCACGAAAAAAGTGTCCTGAGAAAATCTATATATAAACGAGGGTATATGTGTATTTTTATGAACAACCTAAAACATTGTAATTTATGTCTATTATTTACATTATTATAGAGCTTAATTTTTCGCGTTTTATCTCTCTTTCGGTTTAGACACTTTTTAGCGCTGACCCGTCATCCTTAGTATTATATGTATATTTATGAATATAATATATTCACGCTATTATTCAGCATAATCACTATCCTATCACGTTATTTATTCATTACACATTAATTACATTTCAATCTTAAAGGGATAGGCACGGAGGAGCTTTCATTGAATATAAAGGGTCCCTTATTGGAATCCTATTCATGCAATGGAGAGAACAATATCTTCAATTTGTCCCTACCTTATATTTGGCGCTGGCATTTCTTGATTAATGTACTGTATAATGAATTTAATATATTCAACTGATATTAAGTAACGAGATAGGTACCATTTCATTGTTATTATTAATATTTAACCGCAATTCTCACATAAATTTGAAAGCATGGAGCTTTAGTTGTAACGGTTAGATATAATAACATCTACCGTTCTGATATTGTCACGTTTCTACAAGATAAAACAGATAGTGTTTTATCAGGTACCTTCTCATGTTTTCCCACTTTTCACAAAGCATTCATGTAACTCCCGGATGATTTATAGAATACATCTATTATTATTTTTATTAAACTCTGAATGTGCACCACACAAGAAACATAACAAAGGACAGAAACATATATTAAAGTAGGTATAGGTCCAAAAGGCAGCCTTATCGCTAAGCAGCGATTCCTGTCAGGCAACCTTAAGATCAGGAAAACAGAGGAAACACAAGACTGCAAGTGGTGTGAAATTATGAACATACACCCAAATAACTACATACTAATACATAGTCAAATTTTGGGAGCGTTTCGGTGTCTTTTTAAAAAGAGGTTAAAATTATTTAATTGAATATTTATTGAAATAAAAGTTAATACTAATTACATTAGAGACGACTTATTACTACCGAGTCGAAGTGAAGACTGCCCATTGTTCCTTCGGTGTTTCGCACGCCGCCTCGTGCACCGTAGGTGGTCTAATTCGGTGAAGCAAGCTCAGCATTGCGCAATTTCCTTTATTTTACCTACCAAAGGTTGTGCAATGCGCGTTTGAAGCTTTAGGTACGACATACTTAACTACATAAACGATCCTAAACAAATAAAACAAAGATAATAATTAACAAATAAACAATAATATATAGACTAATATAAAACATTCTGTATTTATGTGATTTATCTAATATTCTTCAGATTGTAAAATGTTTGTGACGCAGACGGTCAAAACGAAATATCGGAATTCCTTTTTCAGAATTAGCTACGGAATCCCGTAATTAAATTATATATTAAAATTACAATTCCTATTGTATAATTTAATACTGAGAGAATTAATTGTTTCCTACTATAGTGTTCCAAAATATTGGTATTGCGTAATTAATAATCTCCATCGTATATGAAGAACAATACATGTCAGGTACAGAAAATACCTCGGGTGCATATATCGATACTCTTATTGTTATAGTATTTTGACTTAGTAAATAATTTAAAATCAATGACATAACTTTACGTAAATGCTGGTATGACTTTAGAGCTTTACTTCGTGTTAATTGCTCCAAAGTCAATCAGTAGGTATGGATATAATTTTTGAAGACCCAATAAGACACAAAAAAATCATATAATTAACTGAAAAAAGAGTATTCTTTTATCTATCAACAATTATTTATCGTATGTATTTTCAGAAAAAAAAAAAAAAAAAAACATTTAATATAGTTTACACAATGTTTGTCCAAACTATTAGATACTGTGTAAACAGTTGATCCAATGATACAAATAATGTTCTGAGTATTTATTCCATGCATGACAATAATGTACAAACAATTTGCACATTATCCCTGTTAGGCTGCCAGTTCGACAAGTGTAATACAACATTAACATCGCTCTCTATTTCCTTTCGTTTATTTTCACTTTGACACATGAAACAGATATAGCAATAGCAAGGGACCAGAAAGAGACCATTTTAACTTTATCTCTCTCTGGTCACTCGCTATTGTTATATCTGTTTCATGTGTCAGAGAGAAAATAAACGAATCGATACTATTTACTCGTTGGTGTTACTTCCTACAGGTACTTGTAAAGAGTCATTAATATATTTGGCGAACTCCATGAAACAGTTGGCAGAGCGGGATCTTAGCGGGAGATCTCAGGTTCGATTGCCGGCAAAATTTTTATAATAATTATCTAAATTGGCTGAAGTCTGGGAGGCTTCGACCGTGACTGGCCACCCTAATTCTGTTTCAAAAATGTCAATGTACTTCTGTTTAATAAATAAGAAAAGGCCCATTCGATGAGGTAAACTGTATTTTATGTTTATAAGTAACGCCTCAAAATAACTATCAAAGTTACTACCCACCTTTTGTATCCTTATAAGATAGTTATAATAATAAAACCGACCCACTGTAAGTAATTACGTTTCACCTGATGACACTCCCTGCTTTCAGGGTTAATTCCGCTGATTCACATTCCCGCGATATGACAACATTAGGGGCAGACATAAATTTTTAGTAGCCCTTCACTTGTAGTAAAAGCACTATTCAAAGTGGAAATATTAGAAAAATGTATTCCTAATAACTGAAGAACAAATAAGCCACGAAAGGAAGAAAGAAATCAGAAAACTAAATTATTTTTATTATCAGGTGATTGTTTAATATTTACTTTAGGTATCATTGACAAATAGAGTTTGTAAAATAACATTGAATTTTAGTAAAGATTACTGTACCTATACAATAATAGAACCAACTTTAATATTTTTTTGTTTTTATGCTTCAGAAACCCCTTCATGATTTTGCTTTTCTGTTTTTCTCTTGGGATCGGTTTTTTTCAGATATCGCGGGGATTTGAAAATGATTTTAGCTGTCGTCGGAAAGACAATCGAAATGATTGGATTTATTTGACTCTATGGGAGCGGTAACAAGTGTTATTGATGTGTTGTGTGTTAACCATTTATAAAAAATTGAATGAATACAGAAGGGTCAAGACCTAAAAGGGTGGATTTAAACGGACAGCGGCAAACAGCTCCTTCGTGGTCCGAATTGAAATTTTTTTTTGCATTTGGTAGTCCAATTTATTGAGAAAGGCTTAAGACTATAATAATATCACTCTATTACGAATAGGAGCGGAGTGTCAATGAAAAAATGTTGCTAAAACGGGATTTTTACCCATTCGGCAACGTCTGTCTTTTAAGGTTGGGCCATTATAACAGGATATATTATAGAAACCGAAATTAATGCGGGCGAAGCCGCCCGCAACATCTAGTTATGTATGAAATGGTGAAGGAAATATTCATTCCAGGCATTGATATAAGGCAGCTGCGGAATATTTTTATTGCCTGTACATAAAACACAGCGTCCCTTTAAGGGCCATTTGTAAAACCCGAAGCTCGGTTTACAACACTTTGCTTAAAAAACGTTGCAAGTAATTTTAATTGGTTGTTACTTGTTATAACTATACATAATATTGTCTACATTATACATAATATTTCAATAATTTAAATTAAGCTAACGCGGGGAAAGTTTAGTTTGTTCAGAATTAAATATGTTTTGCAGGTGAAACATTTAGTAATTTAGAGATTTCTCAATTAAAAAAAAATCTATAGCAGGTTTCTAGCAGGTTCAAATTTTAATATATAAAACTTTCGTGTCACAGTATTTGTAACGAACGTCCTCAGAAACAGCTTCACTCGTTATTACAAACGGCTACATTTTTATGTAATCACCTTGTCTTTATTTGGTAGGTCTGAGAATAGGTCGTAAACTATTTTTCACACCCCTATATGGCGAAAGAACGATTGCCGCGTCAGGTGGTATTTACAAAAAATTCTGAAAAAATACAGTTCTTTCAATCATGCTCTTATCAATCAATGAAATCGAAATATTCTATATTTCAAAGTATATTTACGATTTCATTGTGCTTATGGGCACTTATGACGTGTCATATTATTTCAATGTCTCTACAATAGTGATAACCATTTTACGACTTATTTAGGGGCAAACGCGCCCTGCCACTGAAAAGCCCACATCAAACTCAGCTGGGTATTATTTTATGTTAACACCATTTAACAAGAATGAGTACTTGCTGTATACAATATATACTATATACTAGGTCTGTATATCGTATACTAGGTAGCACACTCAGAGGAATTCATTATCTCTCCCATGGACTTTTGTCGCTAATATAGTCCTTTTTATTATAGTATGCCCTATTTATGAGTTTAGGCTTGACGAACCCTTTTAATTTAAAGTGACATTTCAGATACACAGTGTGGTATAACATAGATATTTCAATCCACGATGACGCTTTTCTCGTAGGTATGGAGTTTGTTGATTCTGTCAAACTCCTTACGAATCGAACGAAACTACAATGAACATAAGCGGTTTTGACAGAGTGGCGCGCGTCTTCGTGGACAGGATTGCTTGTTATAAAAACTTATACTGCTTAAATATTTAACTACCTTTGGAACTCTCTGCTTTAATCAATGTAGAAAAAAAGCAGTATGTCAGAGAACTTGTGTACCTATAGTGAGTAAGAGTAAGGCATGTTTGTTCAGGGTTTTGATAGCGCATTACTTCACGCTCGAACTGCCGCGCCGCCGCCGCGCGCCCTCCCGGGCCGCCTTCTGAAGTAATCCGCAGAATGCGCCTGATGCGTTGAGCCCGTTTGATCTATTGCATCTAAACATGAAACGCGTAGCAGCTCACTAATATTATGTTTATCTATCTAGGTACGTGATAAAGCCCATTTTACATATCTAGATTACTTGCAATACGGTACGTGATACGTGAAATAGGGTTGGATATGTAGGTAGGTAGGTTTCACAACAAGATTTCGCTTGCACAACTCTGGCATGTTCTGGGATAACGTGGTCAAAGAAATATATATCTGCTATCAGATCCAGCTCCTGTATTTTCTGCAGTTTTTATTATCGAGTCATGTTAAACATTAGAACATTTTAACGAGACATAATGTTTCAGAAATCATATTTAAATGTTCAGATACCACGCATAATCTAAAATCTAATTCTATAAAAAGATCTATTTCTATAAAAAACGAGTAGAAACTTCCTTTTTAAAAATAAATATTATTTTTTTTCCATCCCCTACAAGCCTCTTAAGTCTCAGCAGCAAGAGTTTTCGAAGATCTTTGATCCGTCATTTAATAAAGCTTCGCGAATGCAAATAATATAATAATAAGCACATAATAGTCCTTTAACACAGTTATTTTTATGCAAGGAGACAATAATAGCTTTTTGGCAGCAAATGGTTCAAAGAATAGAAGAACCCTAAACGTGACGAGGCATTAAAACACATGAAACGCCAAAAAAAAATTGCAGCTCTATTTTCATCCAATGTTTAAAGTAATTTTATTTAGTATACAAGGTTCCCGGAATGTTTTCGAAGAGCTCGGTGATAGTCATTCAGACGTTCAGTTTGAAACTTGTTTTATACAACAACAGTTCCTGAACTTGGAATGATTTTAAAGAATTTCTAATACCTAGTTTCAAACAATCTAACCACATAACTTGGCTCCTTTGCAGCTGGAAAATGTTAACATATCGACAAACTTTTTTCAAGATATTTTCTATGTTTAGGTTGCACAACGTCAAAGTATGTATTTGAGTAATTTTATGTATCATTCAATTTAAAAATGCGTTTTTAGTAGGTATTATCATGATTGTTGCTAGTAAGTATTCGAACAAAAAACGTAGGAGGTTCTGCGCGTCTGTTTAATTTCATATTATGTACTAGCTTTTGCCCGCGGCTTCGCCCGCGTTAATTTCAATTATCCACAAACCCAGAGATTCAAATTTTTCAAAAACCTGAACTTCCTAATCAACCTTAAATTTTATACCTACTTTCAAGAAAGTAGCTGTAGGTATCTATTGCTTTGGATTTTTTTTAGAATGTATGTGTGAAGGAGTATTTTCCAGCGTAAAATTCGGCTTTTCACAAATCCCGCGGTAAACATAGACAAAAAGTAGCCTATGTGTTCATCCAGGAGCTCATAAGCTAGCTCCATTCCAAATAGTAGCCATCATAATCAAGCTCCATTCCAAAATATCTTCCAATTAGGTTCTGTATTTGTGGAATTAAGGATAACTTCTCCCGCGTGAATTTCGTTTTTTACAAATCCCGCAGAAATCATGGCTTTTCCGAGATAAAAAGTAATGTGGTAATTCTAGGATATCGTCTATCTCCATTCCAAATTTCAGCCAATCATTTCCGGGACAAAAAGTATTAATTCAAGTTGCAATCTTGACCACCACTTAAATTTCCAGCCAAATCGGTTCAGTAGTTATGGCGTGGAGGAGTAGTACTTCCCTCGCGTGAACTTCGTTTTTACACAAATTTTGCGGTAAACACGAAAAGATAAGCTGTATGAAATCCAGGATATCGTCTATCTTTACTACAAATTTCAACTAAATCGTTTCTGCAGTTGCAGCATAAAGGTATTTCTATCGCAAAAAATACGTGTTTTCATATTTATCTCGGAATCTATAGATATTTCCGGGATAAAAAGTAGCCTATGTATTAATACACGATGTAATCTATCTCCATTCCAAATTTCAGCCAAGTCGGTTCAGTAATCGCAGCGTACAGGATTTTTCTCCTGCGTAGAAATCGACTTTTCAAATATCCCGCGAAGACCACGGATTTTTCCGAGATAAAAAGTAACCTAAATGCTAGATCTACCTCTAATTCAAATTTCAGCCAAATCCTTTCAGTAGTTGCGGCGTAATAGACAAAAATCCCGAGTGCATTTTGGTTTTTGACACATCCCGCGGAAACCATGGATTTTTTCGGGATAAAAAGTAGACTATGTGTTAATCCAGGATATAATCTACCTTTTATTTAAATTCCAGCCAAATCGTTTCAGTAGTTGCGGTGTAAAGAAGTTTTTCTCCCGCAAGAATTTTGGTTTTTCCCATATACCGCGGAAACGATGGATATTTTCGGAATAAAAATTAGCCTATGTGTTAATCCAGGACATATTCTATCTCCATTCCAAATTTCAGCCAAGTTAGTTCAGTAATTGTAGCGTAAATGATTTTTCTCCCGTATGGAAATCGAATTTTCAAATATCCCGCGGAGACCACGGATTTTTCCGGGATAAAAAGTAACCTAAGTGCTAAATCATTATATTATCTACCTCTAATCCAAAATTTTAGCCAAATCGTTTCAGTAGTAGCAGCGTAATAGAGTTTTTATCCCGAATGCATTTTGGTTTTTCACACACCCCGCGGAAACCATGGATTTTTTCGGGATAAATAGTGGACAATGTGTTAATCCAGGATATAATCTACCTCTATACCAAATTTCAGCCAAATCGTTTCAGAAGTAGCGGCATGAAGGAGGATTTCCTCCGTGCGTAATTCTTTTTTTTACAAATATCGCGGAAACCATGGATTTTTCTGGAATAAAAAGCAGCTGATCTGTCAATCCAGATTATAATTTATCTCCATTCCAAATTTCAGCCAATTCCGATTAGTAACTGCGGCGTGAAGAAGCATTTCTTCGTAATATCTTGGATCCCCGTTTCACCCACCTAGGAGGTAGTCTCATAAGTAGGGGTGGAATTAGAAAATCGAGGAACTTTGTTATTTTTATCCAAAAGCCTACTTACTGATTTTAATGAACACAACTTGAAAATTGACGGATTTCCATATATGTAAAATAAAATTCCTTATTTAACACCCTTAGCGGTAGAATTTCAAAAATTCCTTTCTTAGTACACATTTAGGGTGTTAATAGAATATTCCCTGAAAATTTCATATTTCTACGTTCAACCGTTTCGGCAGTAGCTTGTCCAAAAGCCAGCCAGCCGGGACCAAGCGTTTTCTAGTTTCAACCCCCTTTTTAGAGAGTTAGGGGTGAAATTCCCAAAATCCCTCGGACACCCATTCTCTTATTTTTATTCGAAAGTCTATATACCAATTTTCATGAATCTAACTTGAAAAATGAGGGACTTTCATACAAACCTAAATCCCTTATTTAACCCCCTTAGGGGTAGAATTTCAAAAAACCCTTTCTTAGCGAGCGGTTTGGGTTCACAAAGAATCTTCCCTGAAAATTTCAAGTTCTTACGTTCATCCGTTTGGGCTGTAGCTTGTCTGTCAGTCAGTCACTCAGGACAAAGCCTTTTGTAGTTATAGAAGATAGTATTTTTATCTATGGTTTGCAATAAAGTGTTTATCTATCTATCTCAGAATACAGAAAATCGACTTTATTAATCTGTTTCAGCGTTAACCCTTTCTTAAACAAATACATCGACGTAATGTTCGATTTTCTCCGAAACCTACAATCGGACTGATCGCATCTTATAACGTTATTTGCATATCAAATAAACTTCGGGCTAATAAATTAAATAGACCAAAGAGGTCGGACCTTACACTACAGTAAATCTATGGAAAAACCTGACGTATAATTGAACGTGAAAAAAATTTGACAGCAATGAAATGTTTACTTAGCAACGCCATTAAATCAATTTATTAATTTTATTTTTATTTTGAAAATACTCGGTAATCCTAATTCTCCACATATAAGTCGTCGACTCGGATCGAGTATTTTTTTACGCTCTTTCATTTGATGTGTGATTCGTTTGATTCCACCATACAGCGGTACGACCTTAAATCGGCCAGGGCAATCGTTCCTCTACTTTTAGGGAAATCAAACAAATGTATCCTATAGCCGTTTCCTGGCTCAAGGGTCTAATTTTCACAACAGGGTACGCCAGCTGAGCCGTACGTTCAAAGTTTTCTGCATATTCCGTGTTTCAAGCTATTTGGACAAATACTGAGGGTTATTATGTCTATTTTTTCTGAACTACAAAACCGATGACTTTGAAATATTTACAAAACAATCTTTAATGTATCCCCTTTCTAACAAAAAAAGAATGAATAAAATCGGACCACGCGTTAATGATTTACAACTCAGTATACATTTTAACTTTTATCCCCTCTCCTAAGGGAACCATGCTGAATTTCGGGATAAAAAGTATCCTATGTCCTTCCTCGTAGTATGAACTCAAGTCATACCAAGTTTCATTGGAATTCATTCAGTAGTTTCGGCGTGATGCGCGGCCGTGATACAGAAAGAAAGACAGACAGACAGACAGATAGACAGACAGACAGACAGACAGACAAAAATGAAAAAAAATACAGTTTTGGGTTCAGAACCGATTTTAGAGTGCCCTCGAAAAAAAATTTTCAAAATATCTTTAATGTACAGAATTTGACCAGTTACAGATTTATTATAGGTAAGTATAGAATAGATATTCACCAGTGATTAAGGAAGCCTTAATTAATTATTCACTTTTTTCCGAAGTTTCTGAATATCTGACAGATGAAGAGAAAAATCGCAAAAAGGTCACATTTAAAATTCAATACCTACTTTCTAATTAAAAATTAGGGGAGCTCATTGATTAAACATGGCACTACGCTTAAATTTTTCCTTTTTTTTAACTTAACTTTTCCTTTTTCCATTTTTTTTGAAGTTTTGAACTTTATTCTTTGTCTGTAGATTTGAGTTTTCTTATAAATTATAGGCATGGTATATACCAATCAAAGCGTAGCGAAGCCGCGGGCAACAGGTAGTATAGGTCGCACAACGAAAGTTGAGGCGAACACGGCACTCACACTAACGTAATATTTGCATACAAGGTGTTTCATTTTTGTAAGATGTAAGACGGGACATCAGTTTATACAATTCAGTCATAATTACATTAGATCTGTCTTTTTTACGTTTTCTTTAAAAAAATTGAACACATTAAATACAATTTCACGACTTTGTCGATGTTGTTTTTGCATCCTGTTGTAGAAGAAGATGTTATAGTAATACCGCCACAAAATATTGTTACGTGCTGGGGTTTGAAGATTGGAATGAAAACACTTGATGACCATTTTATTTTGCACTTCTTATCCGAAATGTACCTATCTCTTGATCGCTTGTAGTTTGATTGACTGATTGACAGAATGACTAAGCGTAAGGTATAAAATGGTATTCTGTGTCAATAGGTACAAATAACAAGTATTTAATAATAAGTAATATATAAATCTAACGTTGTATTGTTATAAAAGCCATTCTCTGTCAAATGTCAGCGTATCGGCGTATACAGATACAAACTTTGCTTGTGTTGTTCGCCTCAACTCTCGCTGTGCGACCTATACCTGTGTTATAATTTATAATTTAGAAACAAGCTAGCTGACCACATTAGTACCTAAACAAAACTTCCATCAACATACCAAGTCAAGCCATTTAAGAGCATAAGAATACACGACTAGGGAAATATTTCTTATATAAAAACGCAGGTAAGAAATTTTTCAATACCTATTTCAAGTCGGATACCTTTTTGCGAAAATAATAATGCCCGCACCTTTTACAAGGCTGTACAAATAGCTACGGTAAGAAAGGTGATAAAGATAAAGGTTATCCTTTATAATGAGGAAGCATCGATCAAATGAAAAGAAAAAGCAGTAAAAATATGTTGGAGCAATTTACCACAGTAAAAAATATTAGGAATTCCTTACAGAACCTAAGTAAATTGCGCGTGAAAATAAGTAAACTGTATTACATTTCGTGATGTTTTGTCACGCGTTCGGAAGAGGATATTATGACCCTTGTCAAAAAACGGCGTTGCTTTAAAAAGGATCCAGAACTAAAAGATAATATTTTGATTGGACATCGAAAAAACGTATGGGAAAATTGTAAAGCCGATTTCCCGGTGGCGGATTGGCAACAATGTGAAATCTCCCATTAGGCATGTTCATTAATAATTTTGTACTATGCAAAATATCAACTCAACAACTCAACATATCGACCCTTCTAAGATCAACTCCAGTAAACGCCAAAACTCTACTTTTCAGGAGAGCAAAAAAACAAAAAATATTTTACAGATTTCGTTGTCTTTTTTTTGTTGTTTTAGTTATATTTATATCTTTTAGTTCTTTTTTTGTAAGACTTTGGGAATTTTCAATTGATATAAACAAGAAATTTGTACCTATAAGGGTTTAGAAGTTGAGTGGCTTGTACTACAATGTTTTTTTTGCTGGATGGCGCTTACTGCTACGTAACGATTGCTAAATTCTGTAAAATTGTAGTAAGAGCCACGAAAATATATAAACTTGCCAATAATCTACCTTTTATTTGTAGTAAAAGACAGGATTGCATAGGAAAAAAATGGGTTTGTTGTTGTATTTGCAGCTAATTAATACAAAGTTTCATTATTATTTTGGTTAAAACATTTAATAAACCTTGAGATATGCTGGCATTATCGATTCTTTGCATTGCTGCCTTTTAAAAACTAGTAGTGGAAGTAATAGTACCTATTTAAATTATCTTTGGTACCGTTTTGGTATAACACGTCTATTAAGTAACAATTTTAATAGGCAATCGTCGTCGTAAATTAAGAAATTAGCAAACCTTACACAAATAAATGTTGTCTAGTGCTCACTTAGTAAGACGAATATTTATATTGTCTCGATTCAAATCACTAGATACTAAATATAAACGTCTTACACATTAATATAAATTTTTAAAGGCACACAAGCATCAATAATATATTTTCTTTGTTTTAAGGCCTTAAACTCGAATTATCTAGCAATGTTTACATTTTATCATGGCACAAAGTTTCATATTAAAATTGCACAAAGTTTAATTAAAATATATAGAACGAATTTATATTAAAAACAATAAATTGTAAAAAAATAAGTTTACCTACATCTTATGTTTCACGCACTGTTTTATAAAAGTACTAATCAAAGTATAGTTCGATTCAAACTTTATGGCGGCTCAGAGCTTCGCGTGAGCAGATGCGCAGAACACAAAATAAGGTATCGACTTTCGGTTCGACTTGCCTGTACCTGCGCACACCGGCACCGGCAACTAACTTCCGAGCCGCCATAAAGTTTGAATCAGACTGTACCTACTGAAGAAAAGACACCGTAACGTTTACAAAGTCTCGTCCTCACCTTCTGATGGAGGCTTATCTTCTTCATCAGTGTCAATGAGAATATCAAAGATTTTGCGATCTTATGGCATTTCCTTGAACTCCTTGTTCCTAAATGGTTCCCTTTTAGGAATAGTTCCATCCGAACACAATTTTGTCAGATCCTGGCGCTTTGCTGCGGATAAAGGCAATCTTTGTCGGTATTTAGATAGTGGCTTCAATTGGTCAAGCTCTAACGAAGCCGAAAAGAATAAAAGTGTCATGGACACTTTCATTCTTTTCGGCTTCGTCTTTCTTTTTTTCCCTTTCCTATCCCTTTGCCTTTTCCCTTTCCTTTGCGTTTCACTTTCCTTTCAGTATTTTGAAAAAGCTAAACCTTTTTACACAAAGCTTCTTCTTTTATAGAATATTACAATTACATTTGGTTCAAATTCTTCTTTTTAAAATTAGCGATCCTTATTTCTTTGAATTTTATGTTTTTTGCTGTCTCCTTAGTAAAAGTGGTTGTTGCTACGTAAAAAAATATTCTACTGTCATTGATACTAAGCTTATTTTGTCTTATATAACAAATTGCCTCAAAATATTACAAAGATCACAAATGGTCCAAATGTAGTAAAAACCATTTTAATATTATTTGATTCTGACTAAGTGACAAATTTTCGTCTTTTACTACAATTTGTCATGATAAATACTACTGAGTTTTTAAGTGCAATATGTAATATGAGCCATGCAAAAAATAAACAAGTCATTACGGCTTTTACTGCGTATATTTTTTTTTAAACCACCAAACCACCACAAAATTTTCTATGCTGTAATCGCCATTTTTTCGCGAATTTGACAATTCTGATAATGCAGTTCGATAGAGCTCGAAAAACTGAATACAACCTTGTCAAAAAGTCATTTTCGCCAAAATGTCGTTTACTGCAGTTGATCCTAGAAGGGTCGATATTTGTAAAAATGTAAAATCTATTTTAAAAGTTTTAGGGCATGAGAAGTAAATAAATAATATATTTAAAAGAAATCTTTATCGCACTCCCCAAAATTTTTGAAGCTTTAATTAATTCCATACCTAATCTTTAAATTGAATTTGTAAAGAAAGGCTTTTTACAAAGGTAGATTACGATAATAAATTCTCGAGGATAAAAGTTTCAGTTGCCCTTAAACGAAAACTTTTAAACAATCTCGATGTTAAAACTTAGCCCAGCTTAACAAGGGTGTAGAACTGTAAAACAACAGTTATTTTTGTGCATTAATTTTAACTTTTCAAGGTTATTAAAGCGCACAAAGCTTTCCGTATCGAGACCGTAAAATATTTCGGAGTCTTGCCATAACGTTTTCACTATTATATTATGTAAGGAGCGCCCGCGGCTTCGCTCGCATGACCTGTAGGTATAAATTACGGAGTGTGTCGTTGTTATAGCACCACTTTTTACAGCAAAATCTGTTGTAAGAGTGTTTTTCTCACTCCATGAAGCACAAATAGGTAAGCTATATATACGTAGTAAGTCTTGGTATATAATATGTAAATTGTGAATTCATTTCGACATGGTTGTGCCCATCAACAGTCCCACACACACACATTTTTCAGTGTAAGCACCATTGAGTAGGCTGTATATATCTCATACTTAAAGTTTAAGTACAGCTAAATTCAGTATAAGTAAACACTATTATGTCGAAAACATGTTGTGTGTTGAAAATCTTCAAAATGAATTAAGTCTCGAAACCTGTATACAAGATGTGTTATCTAATTTAGAGCAGCAGCTTCTAGGAGTATATTATGTATATCTCTAACCTGTTACAACTGACATGAATCCCTTCGTTTACATTTTATTAGACACATTCAAGAATGTTACGACAATTTTTTGAGTTGAGAAATATTATACTTCTCTAGATAATTGAGACTTCATCATTGCACAAACGTAATGAAGCCTCTTGTACCCTGAAGCCACATAATTTTATGAAGTTTTAAACACTACACTTCACAACACTACACTTGTTTTTTTCAATATTAGATAAAAAAAATCCTAAATACTTAATTTAAACAAGTTCATTACTGCTACCTACAGGGTAATTTCTATTTTGCGGAAATAATTAATTAATTTAAGAATCATTGTCTTTATTTTCAGGTTGACTGTAATTCTCAAAAGCATGCGTCCTCAAAAAGATAAGATGATAGGTAGGTAAATGGTGTTTAACATATACTAAATGCTTTTTCATATATATGTATTTTTAACCAAATTATTTTAGTTAGTCGTATCTTGTTGATGTTATGCTGCAAACGGCAAACGTTTCATGGGTGAATTAATTAATAACGTGACGTAGGTATTCTCAATTTACGGCGTAAGTTTGGGAACAAAATCAGGAAATTGATTTACTTCTGAATACATTACCTCAGTTATTGGCTCCTCGCTGGGCTACACAAGGGCGACAGATAAGCTGACGTTGACAGGGGTGAATGCTGAATACCGATCACCGTGATTCGGAAACTTATCAACCTATGGAACTATAGTCTTTTCATCGTTATTTAGCACTTTAGTCAAATGATTCTCTTATTTCTCACCATCTAAAGCCCCCAACTAAGTAACGAACCTAAGACCACACCAGAATATTCTCAAATGTGACTGATAGCTTGCCACTCTGACCACACCAGAATGTTCTCAAAGTGATAGCTTGCCACTTTGACCACACCAGAATATTCTCAAATGTGAGTAATAGCTTGCCACTTTGACCACACCAGAATAATCTCAAATGTGATGGCTTGCCTCTTTGACCATACCAGAATGTTCTCAAAAGTGATGGCTTGCCACTCTGACCACACCAGAATGTTCTCAAAAGTGATAGCCACTCTGACCACACCAGAATGTTCTCAAAAGTGATGGCTTGCCACTTTGACCACACCAGAATGTTCCCAAAAGTGATATCTTGCCACTCTGACCACACCAGAATGTTCTCAAAAGTGATAGCCACTCTGACCACACCAGAATGTTCTCAAAAGTGATGGCTTGCACCTCTGACCACACCAGAATGTTTTCAAATGTGAAAACTGTCAATCCGCCAATGGCCAGACCCTGAATAAATAAATCATTCAAAAAAATTAAAAAAAAACAAGCTTTTATACGTATCGACATCTATCCGTATTCTTCTCAAATCTCAGCAAGTCCTTTCATTTGATACTTTCTTCATATTCTAGGAGTGATATAAAAATAACAAGTCTGCCGCCATTGATTTAAACGTGTATACATTTCAGCTCAATCGTATAAAGATATCTGTTTCAAAATTGAGTTGCAAGATTCCACCCGATCAAACATACTTACTCGAACATTGCAATTTGAAAGCTAAATAAAAGCTTGTAAAAACAAAAGATGCGATGAAAACGACAGGCTCTATCGCAATCTTATATTGGATACGAGGTCGCCACACGTTTTGCGCCTCGTGTTTCGATCGATCGATCATTCGCCGGAATCCTGCAGGCCTACTTTATTTAGGACAAAACTAAAATACTATAATATTTTTTTAGGTACATGTTTACAAGTATTACTAAAACAAAAATAAAATAAAAACTTACATTAAAGCCGAGGCAACGAGGCATACTACCCAAGATACTGGCAGCGTTACGCCTTTGGATGGCCTAACGTATCTTTTGGCCAATGTGGTTGCCATCTTTTCAATTTAAAATTGAAAAATAAATAATTGTATAATACACCGTGTACATATTTCTCTGTTCAAGCGTATATTTTGTCATTTTTTTAATGTATAAACATGATTAATGGATTACTTAAATGTTGTTACATCAGTAGAATGTACACCGAACTTATAGTAAGTATACCTACCACTTTATAAAATGACACCAAAGATTTACTTAGTTCACTGAGGATAAATTGGAAGAGCTTCTCATGTGAGTTTGCTTGTAGCCAAGTAAAATAATTCACACCTAATCTTGTTGTAAATAAAATTAGCTTCATAAATGTAGGTACAACACAACGTTGGGGATGCAATATATTGTAAGACACTACATTTAGCTAAAACCGCCGAGTTGGCTCGCCGTAACCACTAATCCTCGCAATGCATCGGATAAGATACGCTGAGCTTGTTTAAATCTATTATATTTGAACACGGAACACGCCAATCCCTATTCCTGAGATTAATGCTTTCAAGACATGGTTGCAGATAAGGTAACAGCTACACTTAGTTCTCTGTATAAACTATTATTATTAATTTTTTTTTTTATATTTTCTTATCACTTTTCAAATATTATAAAAAACGTGTTTAAGAAACACGAATACCAAACGTAATTTATAGAAAATGTAGCTCTAGTTTGTTTTCATAAAATAAGATAAAATATTTTACTACTTACTTATAAAATCTTCGATACGCTTACATTGCGTACATTATGTAATGTATTATTTTGTAAATATTTTATTCAGTAAATAATTTTTTTAACATTAATTTTATAAAAGCATCTTGTAGTAATACTTTTTTGTAATCTATTTTAACATAGATGAGGATATTGGCACCCTCCTCTTATTATACGTGCCTACTATGAAACTGTTGAATGAGCATTTCCGTATTTTTCATCTGAGTGGAGTCGCTTTATCTTTTCAGCGTTTATTTAGGGATGTAAGCGGAACAAATTGCCACTTAGCGGCCAACACTAACACCACCATGGTCACGAATAATAACTCTTTGACTGAATAAAATGAAATTCTTTAAAATATGGTACTCTATGATTTTTTAGTGTAGAATTTATTAAAATTGATAATTTATTGTTTTTGAATTATGTTATATATCCATTTGAATTATGTTATATATTCAAACTCTAATGAATAGGCCTTTTTATTTTATTTTTATTTTATTTATAATTAGGATAGCCAACAGTTGATACATGATTTCATACAATAGATATTACAATTCACAAAATTTCGTGGTAAATGCTCAACCTATTATAGGCCATCACAACTTGCGCTTAGGCCTTTTTGGGTAGTGGCATAGTTTGATTGTACGTTCGGTGTAGGTAATCAGTGTAATGGTCTGTTAACTTACTAAGTTTTTTCTATTAAAAACAATTAATTATAATAATTAATTTCTAAACCAATTAGTTACAAAATCCAGTGTACGATTAAGTCTCTAATCTGTTTGTCTGTACGCCATTTTTACCTCGTGATTATGTCTAGAATACCTACCGCTCTACATCCTCAGTTCTTTGTTGTCCGCTACGTAATTTTCAACTGGAAAATGTATTAGGAATACGTCGATCCGTCGATCAGTTTAGAAGCTGGCTTGTAGCCAAAGTTAACTGACACTGTGTAGCTGTTCTTACTGGGCTCTACTTATAATATACCCTATTCTTCCTCTAGTAAGGCACGTGATTCATCCAATGGTCAAAACCCTTAGTAAGTTATGCCATAATAACTCAAATCCTTTTAGAGGCTGAGGTAAACAAACCTACACACAATCTTCATACCCTAGCTTAATAGTAAAACCTAATTATTTTTCTGATAAAAAAATGGGACCTGGATAAATGCCAGATCCAAACATTATAGTCCTTAGACTCTGATCATAGAGTTATCTACTCTGAATGAGAGATCTATTTGGCACCTTTCCCTTGTGGAAGGAAAAGATGATCCAGAGCCCCTCACTCGCCCAGGATGGTGAGCTCCCACATCCGCCCAGAACCCGAAGGCGCCCCGAAGGGTGAGCTCTCCCCCTCATCTCTCATAAGAGATGTAAGTCCGGCCGCATTAAGGTGGCGGTTTTCACCTATGTTCACATCCCCGTAAGGATATGAGATAAAGAGCCTCATTAAGGTGGAGGTTACACCTATGTGATAAGGTGGGGCACTCTCTTACAAGAGCGCCCCTAACGGTTGTACCGCCCCAGATATGTGTTATATTCTTATCCCGGTGAGGATAAGAGATCAGCACCTTAATGCGTGGTGTTACGCATACTAGAGACCAAGAGACAATCTGCAAACATCGAGGCCTGAAGGCGCAGCCTACCGTATTAACTTATAGTGCAACAGCCAGCTGCGACGCATCAAATACACTCGACGTCATACAGACAATATGCGCCACTTAGGACGTCTTCCCATAGTACCATAGTACGGGCATTCGCTGTGTTAGCCATCTTAGAAGGGTCTTACTAGACTCTGCTAGTATTCATATTTATTATTCATAAGATTCGTCATGACCACCAACATGACGCACTAGCCATCAGAAGTCTTTATGTCTTTCGCTCCAATACCATCTCGGACACAGACGCTCTCGGCGACCCGCGTCCCCTTCTTTATACTTTTACTTTCATATTGTCTTTCGCTCACATTTTACCTTTAAATGTATTTGCTCCGTGAATCAATAGTGATATTCAAATATTATGTGTGAGACCCACACAATATAACTTATATATTTTTCATAGGTCTTTGGTACTAGAGAGTCAGACTCAGGCGTCGCACCAGTGTGATGTGATGCTTTGCCAATAAATACAAGGTTTTTGGTACGACCGTTTGGTTCCCTGAGGAACACTAATGAGATCAAAGTCCCATCGGTCGGCGCTGTGCAAGTTCATATAATGTTCCAGAGGAACATTATAAAATATTATCTCGGAACAATATCTCCTTTCTCAACCTCCTTCTACCTTCGCATCATCTTATAATGGGGATGCCAATACACACAGGCCACTCTAGTGCACTGCCCACTCGAGCATCACTTTTAACGGCCTTTGCGTGCGACCAACACAATACACTTCACAAGCCACGTAATAATATTATACGTCTTTATCACCTTAGTGACGCACTTAACATCATCGGTCCGTATACCTCAACTCAACTCTGACTTTGGACCTCAGCGTCGCACGCCTCGCATCCCTATAGTTGTCGCGCGGCGGTCTTGATCGACTGCGCTCTTGGTGAAACCCCGCATCGCTATATTACGAAGTACTATTGCACGGTCCGCTTCCATAGGTCATGAATTTTTCAATGCACGAACACGCTCTAGTCATATACACGATCGAGTAATCAAATTAAGACTTTTCCTATGTTTGATTATTTCTCTTTGTATTGCTTCGAGTTATCACCCTCGTTACTCAGACAGTTTGCCAAGCTATACATTTAAGCCGAAGACTCTTTTATCATAAAAATGAAAGTTAGGGGATCTAGGTAGTTACATCCAACCCCCTAAATTCTATGAAGCCTGCGTAATAGAATTTACGCTAGGCAACATAAGGATTCTTGTATTAAAACTTGTTATTATTTTTTTTTTTTTTTTTTTATAATAATTTATTTACATATTATTATTACAATGTTTTCATTTACATACTTACAAAATAAACCAATTTTGTTAGCATTATAGTTAACACATTTCTTACAATTTTGGATATGCAATCACAAAGCATCCCAAGTTTTATTCATGCCTACTTTAACACCATTATAGATCAATTTTGAGATGCATCATTTTTCATATTACAATAACTAAGTTAATGCACCTTTGGAATCAACCTAACATGTTACATTTTAGTTAACAACTCTCAAATTAAATGACTTACTTCGAATTCCACATAACCTCTGCAAAACCTCAAAAGAACATTATATTTATCAAATTATACAAGTATTAGAATCATTGTTTGCAATCAATAATTTATTGATAATATTTTGATAAATGAATAGCATTATATTTTCCTCGAATCTTATTTGTTTTCGGGTCCATTAATACATAAACATTTTTGAATGGTACTGCAGCGACCACATAAGGTCCTTCATACAATAAATCAAATTTACTTATTTCTTTCTTTTGTAAATTGGATCGATTACAACGTCGTAATTTCACTAAGTCCCCAATATGAAATTCAATTAATTTATGACTTTTGTCATATTTCCCGTTCCTTATTCGGCTGGAACTTATTAAATTCTCTCGTACACGTTGACGTATACTTCCTATATTTAATTCCCCTTGAGAATTATTCAATACTTTATCTACAGATAACTTAGTCCTTTGACCAAATAACACCTCATTTGGTGTAAACCCTATACTATCATGATAAGTATTGTTATACATTTCCTCAATATTTGGCAATAATCCTACCCATGTTTTATGATCATGTGAGCAATAAGCTCTGAATAATCTACCAAGTTCTTTATTGACTCTTTCAGTGGTATTCGGTCTAGGATTTCTGATTGTTGTATAAATTGTTTTGATCCCAATCTCTCTTAATCCATCCTTATATCTTTTACTGATAAATTGGGATCCATTATCAGTCATCAAGGTTTGAATCTTAATGATCTTATTAAAATGTTTGATTTTGGTCAGACAAGTTTGACTTGTCGCTTTCCGTAATGGAAACAATTTCACATACTTGCTAAAAGCATCCTGCATTACTAGGATATAAGTGAATCCAAATGACCCAGATGGTAATGGTCCATACAAGTCAGCCATTACAATCTCACCAATGTCATTCGATATTATGGACTGGCAGGGTCCAACATACTTTGCCTTATCACTTTTCGCTAGTTGGCAAGTGTGACAACGTTTTACTATTGACTTAACATCATTTGTTAAGTTCTTCCAAAACAATCGATCTTTCAAATATTTAATAATTTTATAAGCACCTTGATGTCCCATCTCCAAGTGTACTTGTTTGACCATTTCCTCTCGCAAGGAAGAGGGTAAATATACCCTGTTTCCTTGATTTGTTTTAAAACACACCACTTTGTCGTTATTCACGTTTATTCTATCTCTATAACGTGAATTTTTTCCATTCAATATTTCTTGTATTTCTGGATCTTCTGCCTGTAATTCGGGCAACCTTTTAAGTTTGTACAATAGCTGTCCATTCTCTTTAGCCATATAATAGATGCCCGGCAATCTAATTTTATTCTCTTGTACTCTACTCCCATCTGGCGGATACCTCGACAAAGTATCTGCGACTAAATTTTTCTTTCCAGATATATGTTCTATCTCATAATCAAATTGTTCTAAATACAATAGCCATCTTGTAACTCTACTATTAAACAATTTCCAGTTCTTCACAAATAATAAAGCTTTGTGATCAGTTCGTATTACCACTTTGGATCCTCTTAAATAGGTTTCAAACTTCTGCAAACAACTTATAACTGCATAAAATTCTTGTTCTGTAACAGTCCAATTCAATTCCGGTCCTTTGAAGGACCTACTGTGATAACTTAATGGCTTCATTTCTCCATCATCTCCTATTTGGTATAAAACTCCGGCGAAAGCTATACCAGATGAATCAGTCTGTAAATAGTAAGTTTTGCCAAAATCTGGGTGTTGCAATTCAACAGTATTTACAAACTGTTGCTTTATAAATTCAAAAGCCTTTTGTTCTTTTTCTGTCCATTTCCATGCCTTTTGTTTCTTTAATAATTCACACAATGGGTGAATACTTTCAGCATAATTTGGTATAAACCTTCGATAAAAATTACACAAGCCTAGGAAAGCTCGCAAATGTTTTACCTTCTGCGGTTGAGGAAACTTTTGAATAGCTTCCACCTTCTCAGGATCCGTACGGATTCCTTGGGTTGAGATAATAAATCCCAACATTTTTACTTCCTTACACAAAAATTCACACTTCTCAATATTACAAGTCATTCCAGCTTGTTTCAATTTGTTTAACACAACCTCTATGTGGTTCAAATGCTCATCCAAATCACCCGTTGTTATAATGGCCAAATCATCTAGGTAATTAACACAGAATTGTCGTACTTCAGGTCCCAAAATTTTATCCATTGCCCGACTAAAACTTCCAACTGAAGTTTTTAGTCCTTGTGGTAATACATTATACACATAAGATTTTCCATTAAATGAAAATCCGGTATATTTCTTACTTCCTTCACTGATGGGTATTTGGAAGTATGCATTGTTTAAATCAATTGTCGTAATAAATTTGCATCCATGGAAAGAATTCAATACATCAAGCTGCATAGGAGGCTTCTCGGTCTCTGCAACCATATGTTTATTTATTTCTCTTGCGTCCAACAAGACTCTAATGGTTCCATCTCGCTTTAATGTAAAAGTCAACGGACTACTATAAGGCGTGGAAGCCCTCGATATTATATTCAACTTTTCCAATTCAGCAAGCTTCTCTTCCATCTTTTGCCTATAAGCATATGGTATAGGATATGACTTCTTTACTATTGGCTTCTCATGTAGCATTTTTATTTCATGCTCATAGCATGTACATCTGCCTAAGTCTTCTGTAAACATGCTGTTATATTTATTCAAAATTTCACCGAGCTTCTTTTTATCTTTTTCAGGAACGTCAGTTCCTATTTTAATTTTCGCTAGAATGTCATCAACTTTTGCACTCATCTCAGACATGGTCAATTCACTGATATTTGGATAAACATTTATTAAGGGTATAGTATAACAACACCCATCTTTGTACAATGTAATGTTCATCTGATCTTTCTTCAGATTAAATACAACCTCATTCTTTTTAATCCAATCAAAACCTAATATCACTGAATGAGTCAACCCAGGGACTATCAAATAACCAATTTCTAAAGTCAACCTCCCTATAACAGTTGGGACAATAACCATTTGTTGAATTTTAATACTTTTGTGTCCTATTGCCCCTTTTAGTCGTATCGTCCTTGTAGGCATTAATGGCAACTTGTCAGAACACTTTTTTAACTGTAAATACATCAATTCAGAAATGCAAGTAATATCACTGCCTGTGTCCAATAGCCCATCTACCTCAAAACTCAGCAATTTCATCCGAATTTCAGATTTCACAGTACAAGACAACTCAGTTGTCTCATGCTCTTCGTATACATTTAAAATTTCACCTTCTATAATTTTTCTACTCTTTTCATGGCTGTCAGACACTAGCAGGTCAACCACTTGTTTACAATTCATTTCTTTTTCATATCCCAACCCCAATCTTCCCTTTTGTCCATTGCATTTAATTGGTCTTAATAGTCCCTTCCTCCTTCCTAGTCCTTGTCCTGGCTGCCATCCATATTGAAGCATAATCTTTAATGCTTTGTTCCCTTTATTAGCAGCTGAGTTGGGAACAACTTCCTCAGCCGCTGTTAGTTTGAATAATTATTTCCATCTTGCCAGACGCTGTAAGCTCCTTCATTCTCTTTTCCATCATTTTGATCATTATAGCCTTCATTCCCTTTATCCAACACTTCGTTGGACACAACATTGCAGTATTCCTGCGGATAATATTGTACTTGTGGGTACACTGGTTTCCTCCAACTTCTATAACTTCGACGAACATCGCTATTTTGTGTTTTCCTTTCTTTATAGTTGGATTTATTTGCACTCGTTGTAGGTTCCTCCTGTTTATTTATATCATCTTGCTTCCGCAGAAACTCTGTGGCATCATGTATAGTTTCACCTTTAGTGATTGCCCACATCTGTTGCACAGAAATGGGATAGTGCCTCATCATATCGTCAACTAACTGTTTTTCTGGTATTGTAAATGAGAGCATTCTCACTTGTGCAGTTAGATTCAAAAAATGACCCAACATGGTAGGTTGCTTAGTTCGGTCCCAAGTGGAACATACAATTTCTCTTCTTATTTTGTTTTGCTCTGTTTCTCCCCAGTATGTAGACAAAAAGTCATTTTTAAAATCTTCAAGATTCTGCCATCTTGATTTGTATAATCGTACCCAATCTCGGGCTTCACCTTGCAAGCATTCATATGCCAATTCCAATTCCTTTTCCTTATTAGGCAGCTTCCTTAAGTAGGAAGCCAAATCTTCCAAAAATGTTACAGGATGAATTTTGTCTTTTGAGAACTTTGGTTTTTCTGTTGCAACATTCATGATGTTACATGGAACATATTCCTTCTGTTTATTGTTTGTTCCCACAGTTGTGGTTAATTCAGGCACTATATTATTTGAATTATCTTTTGCATTCAAGTCGCCTGAAACTTGATTTTGAATCTGCTTTATTCCTAACTCCAACTCCTTTATCTTTCCTTCCATCTGTTTTGTGTGCTTTTGTAAATATTCGTAAAGCATCTTATAACCATCATCAGTTTTATTTCTCGATTTAGGATTGTTATTCCTACGTCTCTTTTCTGGTGGCTCTATTTCTTCAGATTGTAACTCTAAAACTTCATCCACTTTATCTGCACATTCTCGATTTATTTCTTCTTGAACTATCTCATTATCATCCTTCTCCTGTGCCAATCTCCGTTTCCTGACCATTTTCACTAATAAAATGTTCACAAGTAGCTCACTAATGAAAATGTAGTCTTAAACCTATTCACACTTCTCTCTCAGTATCTCTTTATTTGTGGTCCCTTTTCCACTTTATAACAATTAAATTCTAGTGGTCCCTTTTCCACTTTGAAAATATACACTATCAGTGGTCTTTTCCACAACACATATGCATAATCACAATGGTTCACTTAGCATAACCACAATGGTTCACTTAACAACCCCCACACCTTTGGAATAAAAGTTATTTCTTCGATTCGTAAAATTTTCCACAACCCCCAGACCTCTGAGAGTTCTAAATATAGTGTTGTATTTTATAAATCACAACTTACTCGACCACCTGCAACAAGAAATAAATCTCGTTAATTACACATTTCATTTACCTCTGACACCTCTTTCCATTTTCACGGACAACAAATTGTAGGCTTTCGCCTACTTTCCTAACTCCTATCTTGCCGTTAGACCAGTATCCTGGTCACGGCACCAAATTGTAGCTGTTCTTACTGGGCTCTACTTATAATATACCCTATTCTTCCTCTAGTAAGGCACGTGATTCATCCAATGGTCAAAACCCTTAGTAAGTTATGCCATAATAACTCAAATCCTTTTAGAGGCTGAGGTAAACAAACCTACACACAATCTTCATACCCTAGCTTAATAGTAAAACCTAATTATTTTTCTGATAAAAAAATGGGACCTGGATAAATGCCAGATCCAAACATTATAGTCCTTAGACTCTGATCATAGAGTTATCTACTCTGAATGAGAGATCTATTTGGCACCTTTCCCTTGTGGAAGGAAAAGATGATCCAGAGCCCCTCACTCGCCCAGGATGGTGAGCTCCCACATCCGCCCAGAACCCGAAGGCGCCCCGAAGGGTGAGCTCTCCCCCTCATCTCTCATAAGAGATGTAAGTCCGGCCGCATTAAGGTGGCGGTTTTCACCTATGTTCACATCCCCGTAAGGATATGAGATAAAGAGCCTCATTAAGGTGGAGGTTACACCTATGTGATAAGGTGGGGCACTCTCTTACAAGAGCGCCCCTAACGGTTGTACCGCCCCAGATATGTGTTATATTCTTATCCCGGTGAGGATAAGAGATCAGCACCTTAATGCGTGGTGTTACGCATACTAGAGACCAAGAGACAATCTGCAAACATCGAGGCCTGAAGGCGCAGCCTACCGTATTAACTTATAGTGCAACAGCCAGCTGCGACGCATCAAATACACTCGACGTCATACAGACAATATGCGCCACTTAGGACGTCTTCCCATAGTACCATAGTACGGGCATTCGCTGTGTTAGCCATCTTAGAAGGGTCTTACTAGACTCTGCTAGTATTCATATTTATTATTCATAAGATTCGTCATGACCACCAACATGACGCACTAGCCATCAGAAGTCTTTATGTCTTTCGCTCCAATACCATCTCGGACACAGACGCTCTCGGCGACCCGCGTCCCCTTCTTTATACTTTTACTTTCATATTGTCTTTCGCTCACATTTTACCTTTAAATGTATTTGCTCCGTGAATCAATAGTGATATTCAAATATTATGTGTGAGACCCACACAATATAACTTATATATTTTTCATAGGTCTTTGGTACTAGAGAGTCAGACTCAGGCGTCGCACCAGTGTGATGTGATGCTTTGCCAATAAATACAAGGTTTTTGGTACGACCGTTTGGTTCCCTGAGGAACACTAATGAGATCAAAGTCCCATCGGTCGGCGCTGTGCAAGTTCATATAATGTTCCAGAGGAACATTATAAAATATTATCTCGGAACAATATCTCCTTTCTCAACCTCCTTCTACCTTCGCATCATCTTATAATGGGGATGCCAATACACACAGGCCACTCTAGTGCACTGCCCACTCGAGCATCACTTTTAACGGCCTTTGCGTGCGACCAACACAATACACTTCACAAGCCACGTAATAATATTATACGTCTTTATCACCTTAGTGACGCACTTAACATCATCGGTCCGTATACCTCAACTCAACTCTGACTTTGGACCTCAGCGTCGCACGCCTCGCATCCCTATAGTTGTCGCGCGGCGGTCTTGATCGACTGCGCTCTTGGTGAAACCCCGCATCGCTATATTACGAAGTACTATTGCACGGTCCGCTTCCATAGGTCATGAATTTTTCAATGCACGAACACGCTCTAGTCATATACACGATCGAGTAATCAAATTAAGACTTTTCCTATGTTTGATTATTTCTCTTTGTATTGCTTCGAGTTATCACCCTCGTTACTCAGACAGTTTGCCAAGCTATACATTTAAGCCGAAGACTCTTTTATCATAAAAATGAAAGTTAGGGGATCTAGGTAGTTACAACTGGCAGTCAAACACTGAGCCTATATTTTTGCTACTAAATGACGTACTCGATACTAGGTACCATACTGACAGCTCAGAGGAGATCCAAGCTCCTAGCAAACATCTTTATGTGTTTTAGGAGTGTCGAAGGAAAATATTATAGTGAGAAAAGTAGCATACTGGAAGACAGGCAACCCACGCAGGCTAGCGTGGTCGCGTATATGATAGTCCTAATCTTAGTTCTAGCGTATGATCTGAATATAGTACGTATCGAAATTATCTTCCCAGGGGTTGGGCTCCCATAGCTCATCAGGGCACCCAGTCGCGATATCTGAAGAATACGGGTTCAAATCCTGCCTGATGCGATAATTTTGATACTTTTTTAAAAAAGGATAGCTCAAATCTCCCACATTTTGAAAGGAAATCCATGCCTAGAAGAAGGCATTGAACACACAGACTGAAATCTAGGGCTTTCTGCCTATGAAATAAAATTACCTATCCAGATCATTTAACCACTGAACCATTTTTTACATCACGATCCTTTTTGCATACAAAAGGCCAAGTTGAAATTTACGTCAAATACTAGGGTCTATGTCCATTGGGACACTACGAAAATAGAAAGCTGTATTTTTAGGTATCTCATACATTTTATAAAAACTAATAGGGTACAGGTTCAGGACATTACTGTTCATTTTTCTATAAATTCGTGAATGCTTTTGTTGAAAATTTTTATTTATTTTATTTATTTATTTATGTATGGGTAGGTACATATAAGTAAAACAAAAAGAATGTTTGTCGAATTTAATTTACTTTTTTTAGACTCTATAACATCACATGATGGACATTTTAATAAATACTTAAATTACCTACTTAATTAATTTTAAATATTTACACTTTATTATCACAAATTACATCCGTAAACTCTACTATACTACTATTTGGAAAAATGTACAGCTCACTAACTCTTTCATCGCCGATTGGCAAATCATTTTCACCGAATCTATTTGACATTGATTTCCTCCCAGACATCTCTTGCAAATGGGCGCCATTTCGGAAGGATCCGAATTCATCTGTTTTTCTTGACCTATATAAATTTTCCCTATCCGTGTCTCTGTTTTGATTCCTCGAGCATTGACAGGAGCTTTTGGAAACCTTCAAGGAATCCACAGGCGTGATATTTATAGATTTTCTGGTGGAATACACACTTCTTTCATTTGTTGAGCGTATAGATAGAACGCGAGTCCTGTACGACTGGCCATCCTAAAACAAGCATAAGCTATTTTTACAAAAGTATACCACCAGTAGATATTAGAGTCAACAAAATAATGATGTTTAGTTTGTAGCCTCTTTGGTACTGTTTTCATAATTCATTTCTTTTGTCTTGCAAGTAGTATTGCGGTATAAAAAAAAAATATTTATTAAGTAAAATCATTAGAAAAATTGGTATCTAACAAATAAGAAGTTTATTTTGCATTACTCCTCGTTACTGAAACTAAATCATAATACAAATTTATATCTTTAATCTGTGACCGTTTTAACTTAATTTCAGGTGTGGTGAAAATTAAAACACAGTCATCAAAAGTTGTCGCTAAGATTATGTTACTTGTCAATGATAAACATTTTATATTATGCAGTTAGAAAATATGTAAACGTACTGCTTACCTCGTAACTATCGTTAGAGAATCGGTTTTGTTTCTGGCGGAAAGTAAACCGTTGTTTAAACTCTTTTTTGAACTTTTCCTGAAACGAGAAAAATAAATTAAAACTGAATCATTTTTTTTAAATTCATACAAAAGACTTCAACAGCTAATGTTTCCGGACGAAAAGATTAGATATGGCAGTCTGACCCTTATGTTTAAGGACATAAAAATCAGACCATCGTAATTAAAACGTTAAGTTTCTGATAAAGTTCGTTCAATCAATCGACCCCAAACTTACAATTTTACATTAAAAACAATGGAAGGAGGTTAAACGTTTATTAAAAAAACCGGCCAAGTGCGAGTCGGACTCGCGCACCGAGGGTTCCGTACTCAAGAAGTACTGAAGCAAAATAAGCTTAGGTAGTTATAGCTAGGTACTTTTAAGATTCGTTCGTACTAATGTAGATGTAACACGACCAAAACTGTAACGAGCAAAGATGTAAAACGGTAATAATTACCTTTGTTAATGAACCGCAAAACTAACTTTGTTTGTAGAGGTTTATTGTTAATATCAAAAAAACTATGCTAGTTAGAGCATTGGCTATAGTTTTTCTGTAAAATATACGTAAATTCCTATTGACCATAATTATTTGAGATTTTTCGATTGGTAAACTCCGGAGATAAGGGGGGGGAACGGTATTTTTTTAGACATTTTCCCCGATAAATCAAAAACTATCATGACTAAAAATAATTGAAAATCGGTTTTAGAATGTACAAAGTAAACCCTTTCATATGATACCCCACACAGTACAGTTATCTCACTTTTAAATTTCAACCCTCCGATTTTCCCCCCTTATTAAATATAAGAACAAAAATATTTTCCATTTTTTTTTATTCCAGTTTTTATTCCAGGGCCACTAATTTACACAACTATTCCAATTTCATATCGATAGCTCTGGTAGTTACTGAAATAATCGAGTGTGACGGACAGACAGACGGACAGACAGACGGACAGACAGACGGAGAAAGTCGCACCATAAGGGTTCCATTTTACCATTTTGGTACGGAACTCTAAAAACAAGGTTGTGTAACGCCTGAAGAAAAACATAAGGCAATAATTTGGTGGAAGCCATAGATTTCGAATATAAAAAATATATTATTCAACTACTTATAAAAAAAAATAACGAAAAAATTGAGATATGTCTTGTTTCTGTCGGGTTTGGGTCACAGGGACCGTTCTCTTTTCATAATATTATGTCACAAACATAAAGGAGAAATAGTATGTGTGCGTTACTCCGTCGTGCCGTAACTACTGAACTGATGTGGCTGAGATATAGCGATTCCGGTTTGAGAATAATATTTATACCTCTTAGTGTAATGTGGATACTTACGTTATAAATGGCATAAATAAATGGGTTGTAGCAAGAGTTGCTCATCGCCAGCCAATCGAAGCAGAAGAAAATCACGTTAATATACCTGTACCTGAAAAAATATTTGAATGAGCACGAAATAAACACATATTCATGGGAGTAAATTTTTAATAATTATTTTTTTTTATAACACTAAAATAGCTCAATTAAATTCTCATATAAGTCTTGAAAAACTCGAATGATTACTTGATTGATTAAAAATTACGTTTATAAATGATAGCTAGAAATAAAGAATGTAGGTATGTACTTACATTCTAGTTATCATTATTTCTAGTTATCATTCTCTGAAACAGTGTAACTCTAAAGTTTTTTAATACACAGTTTTTTTTAATACAAAATTATTGCGACCTTTGAAATATTAATATAATATTAATGCATTTGGGCTCAAGAAGAATTTAAATTTTTGGCAAAGTTAATCAAATTACCTATACGAGAATTCTCGGAATATTTAAAATTGTTTGAGAAAATAGGAAAAACCACGTGCACTAACGAAAATAAAACAATTTGTTAGCATTTTATAAATTCTGTTCTAATTTGGATTTTCACATTAGCAAAAATTAACGAAGATCGAACGATGCTGACACCCTTCAAATAATTTGTTTTTTTTAAATTAAACTTACGAAAATTAATAAAAGCAAATTTGTGCTAGGAAAGGTAAAAAACAATTTATAAGATTAAAGGTTGGAAATATTTAGTAGATTACTCTAAGGTAAATTTTGCAATAATTAAACGAGTAATTAAATTCTTGGTCGTGAAATTACGTCGGTACCTACTTGTATTGTTCCATTAATTAAACAAAGTTTGCTCACTTGTATGCCTTTTGATGTTATTATTTGGCTAATATTCTTAATATGCAAGAGTTTACCCACATATTAAAGAGATTTAATTAAGTCGAGAGTTAATTAAGATTTTACAAATATAAAGACAAGAAGAATGCCCGAAGGTGGTATGAAGTTTTCTCATGAAACAAAACCAAAATATTAAAGGAAAATAAAAAAGTGTTTCTACTCCCATTGGCACTAGGAATTTGTTTTTTATATCCGGAATTTATTTTGCATACCAAGAACAAAGTCAATTCCTTTTCAATGCACATTTTCTGTCATACATATTCTATTGAGAAGTACAACTTGTTTATTTGCCTATAACTTTGGAATCCGGTTGTCAATTAAAACAATTAAAATTGTAGGAGTTAATGTGGAGACCGTAGTCTATATAAAGTCAAATTTAGATTTGAAACAGCTAGGTAACGGATTCCATACGTCCATGGTCCATCCTTTGAGAACATTATTATAAAACATACATTTATACTTAACTCTCTACTTATTTATGTTTAGTAGAAGGTACTTAGTACTACCTACCTACGTAGGTAGGTATTTACTTCAATATTCAGTTAGTAAAATATTAAATAAAAATACTTACTCGTTTATAGTTGGGAAAAACGACTGAAGAAGCAAATAGCTTTGCAAAGGAAGCCAGCAGAGCGCGAACAGTGCTACCACCAGAACCAGCATTTTTATAACCTGCGTGCACGAAAACAAATTATTAACATAAATAATACAACCTACAGTAAACTAAAGAAAGCTTAAACAAGCTTTATATTTTCGAAAAAAAAAACGCAAAGTGATAATGTCCCTTGTATGAAGCGGATTCTTTACTGCGACTTTTAATTCTATGCAATATAAAATGGAAAATTCTTTCCAAAAAACCAACTTCAAATGCCACTACAAGGAGTGAAATAATTTTTTTAATACATTTGATCAAAAAGTTGACATTTCCATGTGTGTTTAGCGTGCGCAAAGTTATTATTTTCCGAACTAGTGCTTTTTGTTTTCCCCCTGCATGTGGATCAAAATCCATGAAAGAGGTTTTCAAGTCGGTTAAAAATGACGTTTTTAATTGTCATTAATTTTGGGAAATTAATATAATATTTTATCGAAGTATTTCACATAAACATTATTTTGATTTTAAAGTCACTTATTAATATATACTAGTTAATATATATATAGATGCTTGTGCTGATTCACTGACTGACTGATTGATCACATCTCCTGAACAATTTTGTATGAAAAATTTTTTTTTCAATAACCATTTCGTATATAAGAGAAAAATTCATTTGGAGGAAAACTACGGAGAGAGCTGATGATTGAGGATTTCGAAGACGAGTGAAGAGCACAGCCAAGGGTATTGCAGATAGGTGGGGGGTGCTCGACTAAATGTCATTTGAAACGTCATCCAATTGGCAGTGAGCTGAAAAAAAATTCAAAATGGCGGATTCAAAATGGCCGCCATACGAATTTCGTCGATATCTCGGAAAGTATAAAAGATGGAAGAACGGTTTCTTGACAAGAAGTGATCAGGCCCTGAAAGTCTATCCGATGGATAGAAAAAAAATCAAAATGGCGGAAATTAATTTTCCACAGAAAATGTATGAAGGAATTTTTAAAGGGATTTTTTATAGGCGGGAAGACAACACGCGGGCCACATGTGGCCCGCGCCCCCACGCACCCTACTATTTTTATAATATTTTAAGATATTTTGGTGAAATATAGGAGGATATGAAACGTCATTTTACTGCATCGAATTAAAAGACGGAGATCGGACAGCTATACTGTACGTATCAATATCTCGTGTTTGTCTTTCGAACTGAGCTTGGCTGATACCGATATCAATAATTAATATCAGCTCTTTAGTTCAAGAGTACAGAGAATTGCGGTTCTTGGTCTAGACAGATTAAACCTTTTAAAGTCAATATGAAGCTAAAAGCTTGTAGTTAATAAAGTTTTATATAACTTGGTCATCCTTGGTATTCAAGTAATGAACAGATGATTCTAAATTTTAATAAATATACGAGTATATAGTAATTAGGACATTACAGATATTGCAATCTAGCCCCTAAGTAACCGATAGCTTCTGTTGCGGATACTAGATAACTGATTAACATTAAATGAGTAAAATATATAGGAAAACAACCAGAAAACATTCATGTTCATCACACACACATTTTTCCAGATGTGGAAATGTGGAGGTCATGCCTCCGACGCAGAGAACAGGAGCTCTAGTGTTGCCCATATGCAAGAACAAGACGAGACTCAGCCAGTCTTGGTCTAGGTCTTGCGCCAGTACATCTGGTCTTGGTCTTGGTCTTGCAGCAAGAGTCTCGCAAGTCTCGCAATTACCTATTAGCCTATTGCTATTTATGAAACGGTAATTTAGATGTCAGAACAATTTAACATTTTGAGTAAGTATATATTTTGAGTTAGAATTAACATAGCTTGGGACCAAGACTGATTTTGGGCAACACTAAGGAGCTCTATTGCTGCGCCATTGGTCGTTAAATTCTTTGACCAATAACCTTTGAGATACAATTATTTAAATTGGACTACATTAAGGGTAGGAAAACGCTATCGCTTTTTGTATGAAGGCTTACAGCTAGACGATCCTCTTAAGACCGGCTTAAAGTTACTATGTCATTACCGGAGTAACAACTCCGGAAGTAAGCTGACATTATAACCAGTAAAAGCATCGGGGAAATTTATCTTACACCCTTGCAGAGGCTGTATATGTAGTATCTCAAGGTTGATCGGCTTATATTTCAAGAGGCCGTCTTCAACAACTTTGCGACATAAGCTCTACTATCCATAACAACTATCTAAAAAATTTTGATCATTATCAAGAACTGGCTATCAGTTATTAATCTTTGTAAATTTTTTGCAAAAGCATTTTCACTTATGTTATGCACAATATCAAATGTGAAGTAACTGAAATTGATAAGATAAATAAACGATTTATTTCACTGCTATTCATGTATGTATTGCTTGGACGCTTTTAGAAACCACCCCGGTTCAACCAGCAGATTGCTGCCTCCATAGATGAGAAAATTATTTATACCTTCACCATACAATCAAAGCTGCATACTTGTCACGACTCACAGGCTTACGCGCAATTCACATGATATTGTAGAAGAATCTATTCGATTTTTTTGTCAAAATTCATAGTTAAAACAGAAAAATATTGCAGTTCTCAATAGATTCGTATTTCACATAGGACGGACTTGTTGCCGGACTTAAATTATGTAAAATTCAAGAAAAGTGTAGGTAGAAGGGACACGCTTTTAAGCATGCAGCTACAATGTGTCAAAAAATATGCATTTACTTACTTTTTTCTTATTCTTCATCTGGTTTGCGTCGCGTGTTTCTTGAGCGTTCCCAGGCGCCCGAGCTCCCCACAGTTTCTTGGCCATGTGGGCGTAGGCAAATGTTATTACGCATAGTGGAATGACGTACTGTATAGAAAAAAAATATATTTTTAGTATAAGAGCTCCATTCTAGAGATAAGTTCTAAGAGGTCCGTTTGATAGGACTGCAGGTTTTTGGAAAGAAGATTGAAACCGCAACCTACACGATATTATTGTATTACATGACGGTATCAAATTCCTGTCTAATAGAAAATTATTCCTTGGTCTGTGTTCCTGCCTAAGGATTTGCCCTATGCCAATCTTGCTACGGCCAGCTCTAGAATATACCCCGAACAAAAAATATGTACCCATCACTCGACTTTGCGTGGAAGACCAAAATTGTCAATTTGTTATGTTGGCATAATGAGACTTTGCAGTACTAGTGCAAGTGAAAACCGACACTTAGGCTCGGTTGCTTGACTTGACTTTAACCGAAACGTTATAGTTAACTATGGTGGCTTGACCCTTATTTCGTAAGACATAAGAGACAGGCTGCCATATTTAACTATAACGTTTCGGTTAAAGTCAAGTCAAGCAACCCAGTCTAAGGTGACGAACCTTTTCATTCCGTGACTATATCTCTTATTAAAGAAGAGTCTTGTACGATATTATTAAGCTGATGGTGAAAAAGTTTAAAGGATTACGGTACATACTCGTAACACTCCAAGAGCTTAGTTATACAATTCTTTTTATCAGGGTTACGAGATCTTATTTATGCTCGCAAGACAAAAAGTTTTGTATGTAATACTTTTGGGAGTTTGTTTGAGTTTTCTAATATTTGAAGAGGATAATATTATACCTACTCGTAAAAGTATTTCCCTGACATTTTGTAAATTAAGTGGATCTGTCTAAGCTATCAAAATATAAAAAAACTCTGTTGGACGTCGGTTTGATTGAGTAATTGGGAAAGACCGAGGTACTTTTACTCATAGGTAGGTTTCTTTGAAATTTTTCACATTAGATGTATTACAACACAGATTCCAGGAATTTGCACGATTGGTTTGGAAAACCAGGGCTTTCAATTTTTATGTATCTACTATTATGATAAAAAAATCTACAAATGTATGTACGTGCATAAAGTCTAATTGACTGCAGCGAATTGGATATTTCATTTTTTATCGTGTAAACTTGGAGATGGTTTGTGTAATAAATATTCAAAATTCCCAGGCGGAACTTGATTGGGTAGCTTAAAAAATGTGCAACGAAAATGAAAATGCTATCGAAAAAGATTATATGATAATCATAGCCGTATTCTCATACACCTTCAAACTTATTCTAATAACACTACCGTCAAAAACAAGGATATCAGAAAGTTCTTGGATGGACTCTATGTATCTGAGAAGACCACTGTTTTACAAGACGAGATGTAAGGACATTAAATGCTCCGTGGTTTACCAAAACATAAGAAATGTATGAATATCTATCAATGACTACTGTAAAGGAAGAAATAGTTAACTTTGCCAAAGAACACTGTAGTCTGTAGTCACTGAGACCCAGTTAAAGCAGTTAAAGCTCTTATGAGAAGAGCCACTCAATGGAGTAACCTTCTCCCATGCTACAATCACGCATCCAATCTGCTAATAGTTAAAAGGACTGCAGATCGCAGAAAGTTAAAAATAACCAAAAAAATATTTCTTTGTTAAAAACTTATATAAAAACGAAATGAGGCATGTGCGGGCCTAGACATTAAATATAAGGCAGAAGATAATAATTAGAGAAGCCATAGATACAATAAGAAAAACTAAGATCATGTGACGTATATCCATATTGAAATTGAAATATTAGGTTTACCTTTAAAATTTCTAGTCAAATACCATGAGTATCGCGTAGGGCTTCACAGAAATAAGAAATCACAGAGTTCGTAGTAGAGGAATCCATTTGTAAATTACAAAGGGGACTTATAAAACAAGCGATGGTCACTTACTTGGAAAATATACAATGACAGTCTATAAATTGCTAAAGAATGAGATCCGAACTCCGTTGGTTGGCAAAATGGTTTCTCGTAGAACAGTTTGGACACTGGAACAAAAATAATTATAAAAAATTTATATTTTAAACTTGACTGAGTTTGTTGTGGGCTTCTTATTAGATCAGTTTGAACCCTCGTGTTAAAAATAGTTATTACCTCATTCACACTACATAATAGGCTCTAATAATAAATCATTTGGATTTGTGATTAACGATTATCCTAAGTAATAATCACAAATTGATTTGAACGTGAACATTACTAAAATATTTACCAGACTCTTTCACGTAAATACGGTTTTAAATTTTCCGTAGTGGTCTCATACCAAATAAACCGGCCAAGATCGTTTCGGGCCACGCAGCGTGACTCCCATATTTGCAAGTCAAAAAGTCAAAAATCTGTGGTCACAAGTTACAATCATAGTTGCAAAACCATTTTTTTTAATATATTAAAATGATCTAGTGATCTAGTGTTCCCACACCTACAATATTTTGAACAATGACTTTTAATGTAGGATACATAGAAGTCATTGATTTTGAATTATTATTTTTCACAATTTTATTTCACGAATTTTTGGCATGATTAATATTTATACCTATGTCGATTTACCTACCTATTAATAGTCTCGACGGACGGACGGACGGATATGACGAAACTATAAGGGTCCTTGTTTACTACGGCACCGTAAAAACTACTCAATTATTCTTAACAAAATCGACGCATACATTTGTTGTTGCAGCTACATTACTGTCTATCAAATACATTCAAAATTTTATTACATCACTTGGTAACCAAAGAATGGATAATTTAACACTATAAATATTCACGTATTCACACACGTATTACGTACGTCACGTATTCACACGTATTACGTACGTCACACGATATTTCACCTATTCACACGGCCTTGCTCACGACACTGCTATGTCTTTGATTTCATATGAGGACGCAATTCAGAAATTCAGTTTTGTGTTGCAGCTAATCATCTACGATCAATATCCAACATTTAATGTTAACTCAATAACTAACAGAACATATTATATAACCTAAAATACATGTGCATTTCCAACACAATCCCTTATATTTCATTAACGACTTGTAAGAATATTCTGGTCTACAGACGGATTTATTGGCCTATAGCCCAGTCGAGTAAAAGTTGTTGAAATAATGAGTTTTCGAATAGCATTAGCAACATCTGTCACTTTGGACTTTGTTGTGGTCATATGATGGTGTTTACAAAGGTTCAGACAATCTGTCTAAAACATCGTCTGAATTCGTTACTGTTTCTACAATTAATGATTTTTAGGTTTACGTACACAAATTATACTTGAACAAACGTGATTTTTTTGATGGTTTTGGAATTTAGCGGGAATAGGTGTCTATTTTACCTTAATACTATTGAGAGTATTGAATTGAGAATATTGGTCTTGATAGTATGGAACCCTCAATACGCGAGACCGACTCACACTTGAATAATTTTTTAACGACAAGAATCATGGAAGACATAGTGTTGCTTTCGTGATGACAAGAAGTGTAAACGCAATTATATTTTTTTAAAGCGCTAGTGCCGAATTTTTTAGTGCCCGTTTTTCTCAGTGCAAAGAGCTCTCCAAACTTGACGGTAGATCCTGACCTTTCGTAAGTGCCTGTAAGGTACTCAGTAAGTGAAAGAATAAACATTTTTATTGTGAGATTTTGACCGAAGGTTAATTTGTATGATTGATCTATACGTGTTTGAAATAAATACCTTTTGCCTAAAATTAGCATTCTCTATGCGGGTAGACTTCACAAGTAGAGGCTTCACAAATCTCTGAGATAAGTATACCTTCTAAGCAAGTGGCTAATTAACCAGTTTCCTCAAAACACCGAAAGGTCAGAGGTGCATACCTGCGGGATTTAAACCTCCCAAAGCTTCAGCTTTATTCGCTCAGAATTGGAATTGGATTAGTTGCAGTAACTAGTAGAATTTTAGTTCATTACTTTTAGTTTCAGACAACATTTACATAGATACAGCAGCTAACAAGTTTCGGAGCTGGGAAATTTCAAGCGTGAGAAGCTTCTATTAATAACAATTATGATTTTAAGCCCGCTTAAATGAGTTTTGTAAGTTTTGTGCCTAAGCTGCAATTTTGTGGGTGGCTTATGTTACAAAACTTGTTACAAAATATTTTGTTATCAATCAGTCATATAAAGACTTACTGTTGCGTCACTAAATAGCTGGGATTATATTTAGGAACCGTTGTAGTTTTGCCGTCCGTCCATCTGTCTGACCGCGGCTAAGGTGGATGGGTATCTGGGCGCGAACATTCAAATTTTATTTAGTTTTTCGCAAATAGTGGACTGATTATACATCGTAGACCTAGACCACAACCTTCTAGTCTTTGATTCTCCTTATAGTCCTTGAGCATTGAAAATGCACCATTTTTAAACATCTTATATGTATATTTTGCATAATATTACAGTTATACCAAAGACTAGAAGAGGCCTTCGCCTCGTTAAGGCGTCCTGAAGTCTTTATAGTTTAGTACATAGATTAACTTTAATTTGATTTTAAGTAACAGTTGAATTAGGTATTGTAAGCATGATAAACACTAATAAACACTAAAATAATGTGTAAACAAAAAAATTAACAGATATACCTACTAACAAAATTGTTAACTTGAGAAATTGCATGAGAACTCCAGAAACTACTTATTTATAATGATAATAATTAAAAGCGGTTACAATTAATGTATTAATGTACTATTTCTAATAATATTATATAACGCACTTTCATTTGTAAAACTCGCCAAAACTAGTCACACTTTGTGGTTAAAACTATTATAAAGTTCAATGTTTAACACTAAGGAAGTATGTAATTTATTTTTTTCAACGGCATGTGTATTACCTACTAGTCTATTCATAAGTGTTAAGTGCCTAAGTATATTATTGATTGTAATAAAATAAAAAAATATATATATAGATATAGTATATAGGTATAGGTTTATGATAAATATTACAATATCAAAGAAATATTTTGTATAAAAAATTGATTGCAATATGTTATATGAGACAAAATAATTTAATAGATAATATGAAAATGTTTTCAGTACGTAACAATTCTTAAAAATAATATTATCTACTTACTTGTAAATCAAGCCAAATCACACGATCAAGAAACTGGACTTGTAAAAACCATAATAATATTTAGGTATTCTTTTTGCCTACTAAATCATAACCAAAATTATGTATAGTTGTTATTGTTTAGTAAAGCCTAACCTATGTAACCTATTAATCATAATTCATATTGTGTTTGCCTAGTACTTATTTCCTTACTTACCTAATGTAAAAACAACACTAATATTTTTTTGCCTAGTAGGTACCTAACTTATGTGTAACCTATAAATTATAACCTAAATTTTGTTTTAGTTTTTAAAGAAAGAGAAACTATGTACTTGAAATAATATATAAGTAAAATAAGGTCTATTAATTGTAAACTTCAGTGAAATAAAGGCTTATTTATTTATTTATTTATTTATACATCGTACGCTTATGGCCACATATATTGCGAGCATATATCTAGCATCTACATGTTTTTTATAAAAACTTTGATCTGTAATACTCATTTAATTTAAATAAGATCCACATAGCTCCGACTCTGGGAAACTGGAGAAAATAAATGAAATGCCAGGGGAACTCTTCACAGCATGTATCCCGACACGCACTTGGCCAGTTTTTTTGTTTGTTTTCGCTACAATGTTAAGTTAGCGCAAGTATATAAAAATCCATCAATTTTATTACCAAGTTACCAACCAAGAAAAACAATAAATAAAAAGATCAGCAATAACAAAAACAAGCACTTTTCCTGACGCACATTTATATACCAAACGTAAATATGCTGTTACCTCGTAAAAATATACAGGCTAGTTTTTGCTTGCGACTTCGTACTAGTGAATTTTTAATAACTCTTGTTAGTTAATTCCTGGTGTATTTATTTTAGTACGAACTAAGTAGCTACCTACTACTAACTAAATAAATTACTGCAGCCTTTAACTAAGGTAACTTTTAAGTTTCATGGAGTAAGTTATGAGATAATTACCTACCTGGGTCCTGTTCCGGCACCATGACAACTTCCCATGACATTGCCATGGGTGCAGCAAGAGATAACGCCAAAACCCATATGAATACTATCACAACCTTAGCGATACGCTTGGACGTGTGAGCACTGAAACAAAAATAAGTTTTTATTATTCAGTTTTTTTGTGTATAGAAGCAAAACAGGAAAAAATGCCTTATGAAACCGGTTTAAAATATTAAGTTCGATTGAAAGGTTTCAACAACATAGCAGTATTGCGGATTAGGCCATTTGTCTGGATTTGAAGTTATTTATGCCATTTGTACTGGGGTCTGGGGCATGACTGAAAAGTATTGCACAGAAAAGTTAATAATTTAAGTTGTAAGTTGAATCTATGGATTGCACCAAGAATACGTAATATAGAACAAATAAGGAGAAAGGTATGGGACAGAGAGGTGAAATAGAGGGTCTATTTCAGCTTTCTACCCACACCTTCGACATTTACAACTTGAATAGGTCTAATCTCACATTTTTGCTGAATTGAATGAATTGTGACAAACTGTGCATGCTACCAATCTCTATTACTATACGTTGGATCAAACATTCTGTACAATTGATAGTTCATTAGGTCCATGGTACTAAATAGACATATTTTGTTGATAGAGACCGTCGTTTTGAATGTCATTTTATTTTACTTTCATGGACGCTCACGCTAGGTTATAACCTAGCGTGAGCGTCCATGGAAGTAAATGCGTATACGCAACAATTAGCTCCAAAATGGCGAAAATCAAGTGTCTTCATTTTAACGTTGACAGTCTGGGATCCATAGATTAGAGATTGGTGCCATGCACATTGCACATACGCAGCACACAATCTTTCACTAAAAAGAATCTGAGGCTAGTCAATAAAGTAAACTTTCAAACTTTTAATGTACTCTGCACCTTACTGAATTGAATTGGTGTAGTAATTAACTCGGCCTTTCCAATCACAGCTGATAAATTGGTTATACCTAAAGTGGGTGAGTACCTTCGTCAAAACAAAACACGCAAGAGTTGCTCTTTTCGGATAATCCCCATCAGCCTATCACTGTTAATGGATTCTGTTCGTATTCACGGCTTTATCGAAACGTAGTCAAACTTTTCCGCGCTCTCGAAATCAGTAAAGCAACACTTTATTCAGTTTATATTCTTTCATATATAACGTTTATATTCGTTTATACTTCGCATGGTTAACGAGTCTTGCACTAGAACAGAATCAATAGACCAAAATATAAGTTTGCTATGTTCTGCACGGATAACATTACGGATAAAAAGCTTTTGAATACACTTTTTCTAATGAATATAATATCTTGATGATGTTCTAATAATGTTTAGGTGAAAATTACAAGTAGAGAAAAGAAAGTATAAGATTTGTATAGTACAGTCAAGTGAGTGTATCTCGGGTCTTTAGGCAGAGGAATTAGAATGATTGTTTTTCTATTGATCGACTATTACGTAAATTATCTAATAACTGCATATTTACTTATAGTTAACGTCTGGGTATTTGAACGTGAAAATAATAACAGTTCGGGAAAATTTATCACTTCTGCAAATAAAATTCTATAGCTATCTGAGAAGGGTCAGAAAAGGAAACAATCCGAATTGCCTGGAGATACAAATATTGTTCCCAGTTTTGATTAAACAGACAAAATAAATAGTTTCTTACAAAGTAACTAAACATTAATAAAACATGACTTTATCTAGTATATGACATTTCCGGCGATAAACTATGTTATAATAAAATAATATAATTTATCAAAATAGCTCTTTCCATCAAACGACGAAACATTAGAACATCTAATTATCGTCAATATATGATATAGATAGTGGGAACCCGAGTTTGACTAAAATCACATCTAAATATTATGGTATTAAGTGGTATCTACCTAAATGTACAGAATATTTACCTGAAGGTTGCCTAAGTAGTGCTTTCAATCCAAGAAAACACACCCTTTTGTAATTACTCATGTTTTATGCGATTTTGAAGCAGTGTGTTTTGTCTTTTAGATTGTAATTAGCTTATGACATTAGATAAATCCGATACAAGTAGGTATGTTGTTGGGAAGAAGTGAAGAACATCTATGTGGATTGAATGCACGTACTATATTCATTATTACTAGACCTTTGATTCAGGCATATTCGTAAAAAAAACTAAATCAAAGATTGCTAAAACAGTAAATTGCTTTAGATACTCAAGCAATTCACGTAGTTTTTCTTATTCACAAACACTTCATACTTTCGCTGTTTTGCATGATTTTTGCAAAACATTTGTATAATAATTTTTGCATAAACATGTGTAGGTATGTGCAGAGGTTACTGCTCATATAGCAGTTTTTTAGCTTTTAACTGTTCTATAAAAAGCCACTCCTGCTGTTCGAGTTAGCTAACATCAATAGTTCATACCTGAGCGGTGTAATGATGGCTCGATGTCGGTCCACTGCGATAGCGGTCAGAGTAAACACACTCACGTTCACGCTCAGAGCTTGCACGAACGGACAGAAGGCGCACATGAAATGAGGTAGAAGCCACCTCTGTAGCAACGCAGCTTGGAACTAAAACAAGACAACTATAATAAAATACCTCTCTTGGCTGGGAACACGGTAGCTGGTTATACAGGGTTATATAAAAAAATGCCAAATCGCTCTCGGCATGTATTTGTTTACATTTAAACTTACAACTTTTGTTCAACGACTTTTTTTTACTCGATATTTTGAGAAATATCAAATATCCAATATTTTACAGAGAAACTCTACTTGTTCCTACTCTGTCATGTAACATCGGCAAATAACAACGGCGCGGCGCGGCGGCCGGCGCGCGAACTCGCGGCGCGAAACCGCAACAGTGTAATGTCACTTTACAGAAATAACAATTTTTTGTATGAAATAAATTAATACTGAATTTTGAAAAGTCGTGGAACAAAAGTTGTTAGAACTAATGTAAACAACAACAGGCCGAGAGCGATTTTGTATTTTTTATATAAACCTGTATAACTTAGCGCTTCGCAACAAAAACGTGAAGAATAATACTCATGTCGTGCGAGTTTGTTAGATGAAAACCATATGAGCATGCCACCGTTCTCGGCATCATGTTGTTGAGGATGAATGCTGTCGCCTGTTCGCATGGATTTCGCTGTGTTAACCATCTGTAACTGTTAGATAACAGAAATTTTCTTGCAAATTCTATCGCGATGGAGACTAATGCAGGGATTTTCTGTCGTAAAGCCGTAGTTCCGATGCATTGAAGGTCACTTCCGCCAGATCATTGGGTATCCATAAATAACGTCACATGTTATGGGGAGGGTGGGGGTCGACGAAGTGTTACATTGTATGACAAGATGGAAGGGGTCCTAAATTTCGTGACATCACATTGCAAAATCTATTAAAACACGAACTTTATACTATAGTACTTTACGAAAATCTCAAAAACATATACAACAAGTAACTACATACTACAACTACATTTAGTAAATGGAAATAAAACTGATTTCAGAACGGCTGTTTTCATTCTGTGACGTTAGACTAGAGATGCAGGAGGTCTAACAAATATGATCAGCTGTTATAAGGACGGGGAGAGGGACACACAATCATGAAATTCGTGTGACGTAATTTATGGATGGACCCCTTAATGAGGATAGTGGGATTGGACCTGCTATGACCAAACACAGAAACTAACTTAGCTCTCTGTACAAATAAACTTACTTGGAATGGTACAGCGAATAATCCTATGACGATATCAGCTAGGGCTAAATTAGCTATATAGCAGTTAGTAACACTCTGCATTCGACGCGACGTCGCTACTATCCACATGACCAGGAAATTGCCAACTACGGCCAGCACTGATATTGAACCGTACAAGAACGACAGTAGTACGATCATACCCGTCGGCACATCGTACAACGTATCTGTAACAAAACTCATCGTTAGTTTTTTTTTTAATTCAGGCTTCTTAATGGACATACACTATTTATAAAAATATATATTTCTTTAATGCTCGTTTGAATTTAAAATACCGCGTTTTGGTTTATTCTCTATCTCGTAAAAACTACAAAAAAATTGTATATTCCAAAAAAACGTGTGCAAATATATTACTTTATTTAAGGAACTCAAAATAAATCTAAACTAAACAAAATAAGAATAAGAATAAGAATAATTTATTATACAAAACTTACAACTGTGGCTTAATATCTAATGTTACAAAGTGAGATTGCAATGGCTTGTATTTTATACACAGATTTTTAACACGCAGACTCTGCACTAAGATTGAACTTGTACTGCAGAGGTCTGCATACCCTTCGGGGGATCTCGTGAAGCCAATATTAAGAAAATAAAAATAAAATAAAAAAAACTATATATAAAAATTACATATAAATTTCTATTTTACACATGTGGTATGAATAGATGTATGTGTGTGCATGTGTATGTGTGTTGTGAATGTGGTGTGTGTGTGTGTGTGTGTGTGTGTGTGTGTGTGTGTGTGTGTGTGTGTGCGCGTATGTGTGTGTGTTTGTGAGTATGTTTGAGTGTGACTGAGTATGAGCATGTTTGTAAGTTAGTGAATACTTTTAAGTATTTTTTCTTGTAAGTGATTTTAGGTTTTTGACATACTTACTGACTTTGTTGTAAATAAACGGACATAAATACTTTGATTGATGTTGAGCTAATCTAGTTTTTACCATAGGGATGTCAAAACATTTATCTTGTCTTCGCTTTGTTTTTAAGTTAGATTCAACTAATTGAGATACTTTTGCGTGTTGAGCCAAGATTGAGTTCAGAATAAATAGCTGTCGTACAGTTAGTACCTTACATTCTCTATATAGATCAGCAGTTGGGTATCTAAAGGGCTTAAACGTGGCAACTTTTAAGACAGCACGTTGCGCACGCTCCAAAGCTAGCATACCTGCGCCACCCCAACTTGTAATGCAGTACGTCAAAATTGATCTACAAAGAGCATTATATACTTTGAGTACTATTTCATAATTGGTCACATCACGTAGATTTTTAAATACAAATATTAGTTTTCTAACTCTTGAACAGAGTGATTCTATGTGTGCCTTCCAATTTAATCTGTTGTCAATAATGACTCCAAGATATCTAAGGCTTAAAACCGACTGTAATATAGGGCAGCTACAATTGTCAGATTCAGCAATACAGTTTGAGTGGGCTCTAATAACCATATGCGGTTTTTTTCCACGTGAGCTAGTGAAGGCAATATATTTTGTTTTACCTACATTAAGATTTAAGACTCAATAAATTACGACGTAACCATTCAGTGACAATGGAAAGACCCCGCTCAGCACAAGATCTAACTTCGTTCCAGTCTCGACCACTAAATATAAGCGCCGTATCATCAGCATAGGAAAATATTTTTCCACCATTTAATTTTAGGTTGCAAAGGTCGTTGACATAAACTAGGAAAAGGGTAGGCCCAAGAACACTGCCCTGAGGAACACCATAAGTTACAGACTCTTCTCCACTGCACGTATTCCCTACTCTTGTAGTCTGGGTTCGATCTTTTAGATAATCTTCAAGAAGACATAGCGTTTGGCCTCGTATTCCAACTTTTTCCAGCTTTGTCACAAGAGTGGGTATCGAAACAGTGTCGAAGGCCTTAGCAAGATCAAGAAATATCCCTATCACCTTATTCTTTCTATCAAGTTCGTCAACAATAAAACTGGTAAGATCTAATACCGCCTTTTCAGTAGACCGAGCTTCACGGAAACCATATTGAGTTGTTGCTAGAATACCATATTTTTCTAAGTAAGAAGTTAGTCTTCGATTAATTATTTTCTCTAGTATTTTAGACAGTATTGGAAGAATGGAGATTGGTCTATAATTTTCAATACAATTTTTGGGGCCTCCTTTATGAACAGGTATGATGTAAGATTTTTTAAAGACAGTTGGAAACTTTCCAGACATAAGGCTAATGTTACACACATGAGTTATAATTGGAGCTAAAGTTGCTACCGACTGTTTGAGGACAACTGTTGTAATCCCATCAATTCCAGCTGCACAATCATTTTTTAAACCCCTTATTAGGTCAAGAACCTCATAGACATTTGTTTCCAGAAGGCCAATAGTGTTAACTTGCCTCTTCATAGATTCATTTCCGAAACTAACAGGTTTAGTCATTGGTAATTGATTTTTTATGCCTTCACATAAAGATTTACCCACACCAGCAAAATACTTATTAATATGATTAACGGAATCTCGGGGAGTTTGCTTTACATTGAGTAATATACTTTCGTTATTGGATTTTGATTTATCAGTGTTCGTGATTTGTCTAATAGTCTGCCAAGATTTCTTTATATTATTTTTGTTCCTGTTAAGCTCAGATTTATAATAATCTAATTTCAAGTTTTTTAACAATTTGTTGCAAAAATTTCGGTACCTTTTATAAGTAATCTCTAAAATCTTATTCTCAGGTGTAGCTTTTAAACTAATATGCATTCTATCTCTATTTTTTATACATCGTAGAATGCCTAATGTGATCCATGGTTTGATAAAACGATGTCTGTTAGAAATTTTTAAATTTCTAGTGTTATATTTTATGACTTCAACTAATCTATTGGTTAAAATTGTGGCTGCAAGATTGGCATCTTGTGTTTTCAATATATCTTCAAAATTAAGCGACTTAATTTGGTGGGCTATTTTGGGGTAATCTAATTTATTTATCGTTTTTACGTTACTAAAAGTTCTGGTTTTTGTTTCAATATTTAAGAGAATGGGGCGATGGTCGGTTATATATGTATTTAAGACTACTGTTTTACATTTAAGATTGCTTTTTAACATAATATGATCCAGACATCTATCTCCTCTAGTTCCGAAGTGGTGACTAGGTAGGAGGCCATGACTCGCGGTTAGTTCTAAGTAATTAGCAGAATTTCTATCTGTATTGTTAGGGTGTATGTCAATGTTTAAGTCACCTAGTAATATTATATTTTTGAATTTTTTACATGAATTTAAAATACAATCTAGTGAGTGAGAGAACTGATCAGTGTTATAAAAGGAAGGAGAGCGATAGATAGCTATTATAACAATATTATTACCTAGTTTAATTACCAGGCAGTTTGCGTCTTGAAAATCAGGTTCTTCAACTTCAATACTAAGATGACTTTTACTGTATACAATAATACCACCATTTTTATTGATACAATTTCTAGTATAAGCCGAGGTGTAGTTACTTAAAACTGGAAAGGGCTTATCATTATCATTATCATTATTATGATTTAATAATATTAAACATGATTTAATAATATTAAATTTTTATATTTATAAAATATATACACCATCCAACTGATCATTTATGGGCATATAGTGCCCAAGACGCTGGCGCTGTTTCCTCTTTGTATGGCTAAACTTAGCCGTTGAGCTAATTAAGCGCCAGCTCTCGGGTCACCAGACGCTTGGACCAATTTTTGGGATACTATATTTCCGATTTTTTTAGTATCCGTTGACCATGGACCCAGCGTTTCAAACGCAAGCGCCGCAAATGGTTAATTTGAAGGTCCGTGGTCATCAGACACAAAAAAAAATCGTTAATATCGGGGCCAAAAAGTTGGTTCACGCGTCAGGTGATCAAAGAGTGGCGCTTACTTTACTATTTTGTATTCCGTGCCAACGGCTAAACCTGGCTATACATCAAGGCAATAGCGCCAGACTTGTAGTTAATCGAAAATTTCATTCAGAGTCAGCATATCCGTTTACTTTTGTGACGAAGGTGTCTAAGTGGTGTCTACCTATTACTCATATTGTTTATCCAGACGTAGAAACTGTGAAACTTTGCAAATAATATCTACTTATAAAGAGTCAGCGCCAACATTTTGGTAATTTATCCAAAACTTGGCACTGACGTGGCAAAAATAGCTAGCTGATTTATTACATGTTTAGTGGCAACAAATGTTATTTTGAAAGAAACCCACTCACTCGCGTCATAAAAATGTATGAGATGCGGTATCTAAACAATTTTACGCACATCAAGGTTTCAATGATTATATTATAGTTAGCCCCTTCGCACACGGCATCGTAGCGTGAGCGTATCGTAATTAGTGTAATACGAGCACGAACATGTTTTAACAAGTCCGCATACGAAGCGTCACTGCGATAGTCGTAGCGTACTGGCGTAAAAAGTTTCCTTTACATTATTTTCTTTAAAAAAAAGACATGAACTTATCTGAATTTCAATTTCCTATGACTTTTAACATTCAATAAGACTGACAAAATAATTGAATTCGTCAAATTGAGACTATCCTTGTTTATATCATTCGACATTCACGCGAAGGTTCAATTGTGCAGCCTTTTACGCGAAACATTGTTAACGGTACGCTTATGATACGACTACGCTGCCGACCCGTGTGCGAAGGGGCTTACTCAATTTACAAGACACAATGTTATTTTTAAAAAAATATTGAATATTAGCATAGTTATTATTAACCTATTCCCTATGACCATTCTAATGAGCCACAATAAAACATGTCTGCTATAAGTTTAGTGAAAATCGATTCATTTGTTTGTAAGCTTTGGCTCTGCAAAGGTGAACCCCTTTTTCATAACACCTGTTATTCAAAAAGGGCATGGAACTGAGTTTCTAACAATAATTATTCGTAAAATACATACCATAATATGTATCATTTGTGATATTGTGTCCTAGGTATTCATTTATTGTTGCATTTCTAGACCACTCAGGATCTTCGTCTTGTGTGGAACCCGTCGAACTGTAACAACACAAGATCTGTTATGCAATATAGTGACTCGAAGGAAAGCAAAGAAAAAGGTTTACGGCCGGACAGGAAAGGATTCACTTAAGGAAAGGTCACCAATAAAAGAATAAAAGAAAATGAATAAATCTGTCCACGAGCGGCTCTAGGGAAAATATAACAAGTCTGTTTATTTCGTTTCACTGTATTAGGGTATCGCGAAATGTTCTCACATGTCGAATAACTTCTGAACAAATTGCTTACCATAATATATTATTATATATCGCAACCTGGTATTGGTACATTGTTTACTTTGATAAATTTCCTAGAATATTATTACGAGTCTTATTCTAAATAAAAATAAACTTACTGCACTGATGCTAAATAAAAGTTAACCATAAGTTATTTCACAAAACGAGAGTAAGTACTGTTTTGAATCTAGCCCACTCCAACGGGCTGCCTGACCGACCGCTATGCCTAAGCTGACTTTAAGGGCCTCATAAAGTTCGTTTTTAACTAAAACTTTTTTATGCATGCAACAGAAACTAGAATATACGAATAATTTTATTATTTTGAATCCTGCAAAATTAACTGTTCTATAAATGAATACTTAACAGGCAGAATATGAACGTGTCAAAAGTAAGTAATATGAACGTTTTAGCAAAATCTCGTCAAATGAAAACTATTCCGAAGAATTTTCACTCACATAACTATGGTTTTTTTAATTAAATCAATGGTCTTTGTTCCAATCTTTTCACCTGTATAGACAGAGATGTTTAGGTCCACATCGAAGACAAGCATAAACATGTTCCAATTACTCGCTGTAATTTATGATGATGAAGGTCTGGTGTTCATCGTGATACCTATTCACACCATTACAGATCTTACTATATCAACACTAGCTTTTATCAAATCATAAACATGATTATTGTGTAAATTTTGAAAACAAGCGTAGACAAATCGGTTGCCTCATTTAGTGCAATACGTCACATGGGGTGACTCATTTTTTACGCAATGAATGAGCCTCGCTTTCAGCGAGCAATACCAGTATTTTAGGTCCATGTGTGCAAGATTTGTAAATAGTACCTAAAAGTTTAAATGTAATGACTGTGTGTAATGAGTAGATTATAGATTTATAATAGGTCGTCGCTCGCGCTCCGACTAGATAGAGCCCTACCTAACAACGATAGTGAGTGCGGCAACTTTTTCCTCTAGTGTGAGTGTGTCAATTTGAAATTTGCATGGTGTGAGGATACTAGTGTTTGTGAAAAATGCTGTAGCGACGGCTCGGGTTTGCCAATTTTTGCCGCACTTTTGAAGTTGAGGGCTCCCTCTTGGACCTCTATGGAGTTGATAGATAAAACTTATATTTTTCAATCATCACATATCACCACACCAGCCTCCAGCCGTCCACTGTTGGACGTAGGACTTTCCAAGTGAGACCCACCACACCCTGTCCTCAGCCTTCCTCATCCAGCCACACCCCACCACCGGCTTTATATCGTCAGTCCAGCGAGTTGAAAGGCGCCCCACGCTACACTAATTCCTTATACGCGGTCTCCACTCCAGGAATTTTCGGCTCCATTGGCCATCGCCACTACAGCATATATGACCTGCCCACTGGCATTTGAGCTTGTTAATGCTTGTTTGGGCTATGTCAGTTACTTTCGTTCTCCTGATCTGGATCGTTCTGGATCGTTCTGGATCTCTTCACTTCCAATTTTTCCCTCAGGGAACTCGTAAAATAGCACTTTCCATTCTTATTGTGGCGGGAAACACTGGGGGCAAAAGATCAAGAGGTCGCTCACCAACCAGAAGGTCATAGCAGCTGAGGGACTCCAAGTGCACACACGATTGCAAGACTAGCCTTGTAGAAGAAATTAATCCACATGTGGTTACAAAATCACCAGAACCACGATCTTCAGCAATGAAAGAACGATTAACGATATAGTGAAATCCACTGTACCTTATCTGTCTACGTTGGCTCTTGATTTACTTTGAAAACATAAAAAAATTCCTTCCAACCTAATTTCCTTTTCTGACAAGCAAATATTTTGGATATCTTTAAGTTAACAACATTGACGGATTTTTCCGTAGAAAATTAATCACCATTATATCAATTACTTTGAGAGAGAATAAGAAGAGCTCTATTACGCGGTACAAATGGTTTTATTGGAATGTCCAATAAAAAAAAGAATCCAGCAGCACTTTACTAATCGAATCATGCCATGAGAAAACGTATACAGAATTAGAGACACAGTATGGTAATACATAAGTATAAATATTAAATTGGAAAATAAAAATAGATAAACTACCGCGTGACTGGTATTTTCCGGTGATTACGGGAGCCAGCCCGCAATCATGTAAATTAAGCTCGTGCCAGGCATTATTTTATCACGCAAAATCACGGTAGCCTTTCGTTCTTTTCATTCATTATCTGAACAAATCATATTAAGTATAATTATAGCCAATGAATTAACCACTAAAACCACCGAATACCTTTCTATATTATACCTAGTAATAAGCTACAACTAACAATTTTAATTATACTTTTTGTAAGAGATAAAATAAAAGTTTTAAACTTTAACCGACTTCAAATGACAACATTCAACAGTCTTGAAAACCAATATACTTACCGATTTTGATGAATCTCAATCTTGTATTTCAAATTTACAATACATAAGAATAATAATAAAAAAAAACATAAGAACATATACTGACTAGGCATACTTGTATAGAGGCGATTCGGATATTCATACGGGTAAAATTATCCTTACCCTTATCCTTGAGTTGGGTTTAAATATAATATCTGAATCAAAATTTATTGAATCAAGGTGTCTATTGATGACCGAATGGCGTAGCGGTAGCGAACTTGCCGTCTGCGTCGGAGGTCGTGGGTTCGATTCCCACTACTGGTAAATGTGTGTGGAATGAGCATGAATGTTTTCCAGTGTCTGGGATGTTTTTCAATATATGTGTCTATACCTATTTATCAACTAATACCCATAACACAAGCTATCGCTTACTTTGGGGCTATTTGCTACTTGGGCTTGCGATGTGTGTAATGTGCTGATATATATTTTATTTATTGATTATTAGAATTTGCTAGTGTTTGGTAATAATAGAGCTTTATGAGTATTGATCGTCACTTTAGTCTAATTACCCAGATAATTATTTGTTGAAGCAGCGTGCCATGTTGTACGAGTGTGTTTCAGTTTTCCATTGGATCCAGAGGGAATTACAACGAATTGTTTGTTTTCCCGAAATCACCGAAATACGAGTAGATCTCTAATATATAAAATTCTCTCACTTTTTGTTTGTTATCAAACTCCTCCGAAACGGCTGGACCGATTGTTATGAAATTTTGAGTGTATATTCTCTTCGTCTGGGAGCAGGTTGATATCTATTTTTTATGTTAGTGAGAAAAAATGTATATGGCAAAACGACGTTTGCCGGGTCAGCTAGTAGTTCTATAGAAATGATGGGAATATTCTACAGATCCATACAAAAACAATTACGTCAATCTGTAGCTTGGTATTCCGTGACCGATGGACAAACAAACGAACACTTTCCAGCATAATATGTTTTCTGGTGTCATTATTTTCTTTCAGTTCCTACCAATAACGACGAGCCAAAAACATCGTTGTAAGTTTTATTATTGGCACAAAAAAGTCTAAAAATAAGATTCTCAACATCTTCGTACCACAGTATAAACAATAGTAACTTTTTATGATTCATCATCATTGAAAATGTGCTGTTTTTGATAAAAATAAATAGTTTTTATTACTGTAATTCGTCAGCGGTCATAGCCAAGCGTGAATGGTTACATAAATAAAAAAAAACGTCCAAGTGCGAGTAACTCGCGCACCGTGGGTTCCATACTATAAAAGATGTGAAACTTTAAAAGAATATCACTTTTGTTCATTAAACTATAATGTACATTGTACAAGTATACTTTTGATAACGAACCGCAAACCTAACTTTGTGATAGCTAGAGACACAGACTTAATGTAGTCTGAGGCTAGAGAGTTAATTTTAATTTTCCTGTAAAATAAACTGTACTCCTATTGACTTCGGAGATTAGGGGGGCGGGGATATTTTTTGCGACAGTTGGTCCAATAAATCAAAAACTATCAGGCATAAAAATAAATAAAAATCTGTTTTATAGTAAATAAGGTTTTTATGGTTGCAATGACTTTGGGACACTATTACCTAAACTGTTCTACAGGTTGATAAATTAAATATTTACTGAAATAAGCGAGTGTGACGGATGGACGGAGAAAGTCTCACCACAAGGGATCGAGTATGTACGAGTTTTTTTTAGGGAATACACCGATTACACAGAAACTTACTCTTGGGGATAGCGAAACAATTTAAAAATAAATTACAACGATTCTCACGACGCACGACACTCAGAGATGTCACTTAAATCTAATTATCATTATGTCCCTTTGTTTCATAAAGGATTATGATATAATTAATTTAAATGATTTCTGTAAGGGCGACCGTGTCTCCGAGTCTCTAGAATTAGATTATAAAAGGACTCATTTTAGGAGTCGCATAATAATTAACCATTATAATATTAGGTCCTTACATATGAAGTTGGCGTTTTGTAACGGAGTAACCTAAAGTGGATTTTTTCCAAATATAATATATTTATTTAATCAAAGTTGCTATTTATGCACTTTTGTCATCTCACAGGTAGTTCATTGATCCCTTTACTAAAAAACATTCGGACGGGATGAGATAGAGATAATATGATATAATATGAGAATAGAGTTATATGAAAAATGGACAGCAGGAAGATAAAAGTCAGCAATGACTGTTGAATTAATTTCGTTCAATGAACGCGCTAAAAAGCTATAAGCAAAATAATTTATTCCTATAGTTTCACACAGCTGGGTCAAACTAAAATATCTACTGAAAAATATTGACTAGTGCTCAGTTATCTGGAAACATAATTTCGTGTCATCACAGTATAAACGTCTATTCCGATAAGTAGTAAATTGTATGACAAGGGCATGAACAAGCCAAGCACCAAGCAATGTTCTATGAAGCCAACTATTTTTTTCTATTTATTTGTTTATGTGTGGCAACTATGGCCCGATTAGACACAAACTAAAAAATTCATACACAAAATTAGAATACAAAATACTTTACCTAAAAGAAATTGATTATACTTAAAACTTGAATTATTAAAAGTGTAAAAATTAGATTATTTCATTACTTAACCTATATGTAATTTCAAATACATTCCATATACTGGAGAGTTATGTACTTGTCCTAATGCCCTTAGAATGCCGTAGCTACTTGCCCACTCTCATTACTCATATCGTCTGTTTTAGCGGAAGAAAACGTCTCGGAAAGCTCTGAAGGCGTTGTTATACTAAATCCGAATCTGAAAAATACTGAAGTATTTAATCTATACAGTTCCCAAACGCCGATAAGAAGTGTATAAAAGACGAGAGTAGGTGAGTGGAGTGTCCAAATCAGCGACAAGATTGTGTAAGAAAAAAGCATTCATCGTTAACGTAATCGCTTACATTGGTTCCCTGATTTACGTCAGCCGATCGTGGGGCGGAATTTGCTAACGATTACGATAACGATGAATACGTTTTTCTTACGCAATCAGACCCCTGATCTATGACAGCTCTAAAATAGCGACCAATTCGGATCTATGACGTCTTTGGCGCTAAGGGTTGTGCAGTTCCTTCGCCCCTATACGCGGCATATGCACCCGGGAGAACAGATAGCTGTAAAATAGCGACCATCTCGGATCTATGACGTCTTTGGCGCTAAGGGTTGTGCAGTTCCTTCGCCCCTATACGCGGCATATGCACCCGGGAGAACAGACAGCTGTAAAATAGCGACCATCTCGGATCTATGACGTCTTTGGCGCTAAGGGTTGTGCAGTTCCTTCGCCCCTATACGCGGTATATGCACCCGGGAGAACAGACAGCTGTAAAATAGCGACCATCTCGGATCTATGACGTCTTTGGCGCTAAGGGTTGTGCAGTTCCTTCGCCCCTATACGCGGCATATGCACCCGGGAGAACAGGCAGCTGTAAAATAGCGACCATTTCGGATCTATGACGTCTTTGGCGCTAAGGGTTGTGCAGTTCCTTCGCCCCTATACGCGGCATATGCACCCGGGAGAACAGACAGCTGTAAAATAGCGACCATTTCGGATCTATGACGTCTTTGGCGCTAAGGGTTGTGCAGTTCCTTCGCCCCTATACGCGGTATATGCACCCGGGAGAACAGACAGCTGTAAAATAGCGACCATTTCGGATCTATGACGTCTTTGGCGCTAAGGGTTGTGCAGTTCCTTCGCCCCTATACGCGGCATATGCACCCGGGAGAACAGACAGCTGTCAGCCACCCACACTCACCTCCGCAGTCTCGGCAAGTTGGTCTCCTTGCCGAGGCTGCCGAGTAACTCGGTAACTCGTGCTTTTGATTTAGATTTTCTGGTGTAGGTTAGGTTAGGTTAGTACCTGCATCATACAATGACTGACCGCCAATGAAGCGAGGCTGCACCAATTTTTTGTAATGAAATCATTCTAAAAATGGAGCTTCAAAAAGTTGTAAAACCGGTTTTTCATAAAAATCCCAATGTAATCGTGTGCTGTTAACAAAATTGATAATTTAATTAGATAAAAAAAACAACCAAATAATTTTACGATTCAGGGTCTTTAGGTCTCTAGGAACACTACTACACACACAGCACAATTTATGAGAATGAGAAGTAATAGTACATTATGATACAAGGGTGGTAAGTAGGTTTTTGCAATAATATGAAATCACCTTGCTTTCAAACTTTTTAAATTGACTTAATACTAAAATGTAAAAGTAATGATCGAGCTTGTAAAAGAAAGTCACGACCACGTAAAAGAAGATAAGCCTGTGCGTAAGATTTGATTTTCGAATAATATAGACTAAAAATAATTTCAAGCGAATTTTTATAGATACCTATATCTTTATTTTTATTTTGAACATCTCTAAGTTAACTCCTAATTAAATTTTAATAGGTAACCTAACCTTACAGCTATTACAGTTTAATTTAACTACTTCTTATAATTAAAATAATTTTGGAAGCACCGCTGCGGCCGTCGCCTTGCAAACGTTTTGAGTTACAGCTCAAAGATAATTATTTCTGACACGCAATTTAATAATTGTCTTGATTTACATAGTTATCGTATTTATTAATTAATCAGGAATTTCCCACTGAGAAACATAAAACAAAATGATTTTCCGCACAAAGAGGCAAATAAAAAAGTCCACATTGCCTCTTAAGATTGGAGTAGGGATAAAATGGGCCGCTATTTCACGCCTGACTGACGTTGTCCTTTATTTAGTACCTTATCTGTCTTCTGTTAAAGTTTTAGGGCCATAAAAATAACGCGTTTAGCGTTAAAATAAAATAAATAAATAAATAATTGACTATTTTTATGGTTGCAAGTACTTATAAATCATATACAGTCTTAAAAATCTTAGTCATCAACTAAATTATAACGGTTTAGAAACTTGAAAATCTGCGTAAATTATGGTAAAAAAACAAAAATTAAGAAAAAAGACTTATTTTCCATATTGAAGATATAATTATTACCTACGTAATGTTTTAAGTTTACCATTTTTTCTTTGATAAACAGAGGAAAGATTGTAAATGTAAAGTGTTAATACTGCGTTTATTATTATTAAATCGGAACGTACCTACAAAAACCTTACGTTAGACTTGTGGAATTACGCAACGTAATGTAACAGAGCCCTTGATTTGAGCGTGAGGTACTGGGTACCCGTTCCGGGAAACAGGTACAGGTCACTTTGGAATTAGCTCAGTCTGGCTTGGTAAGTGCATTGGGTGGGAAGCTTCCGCCGCGGCTAAGTACCTAACTACCACCCTATCGCCAAAGATGCACCGCCAAGAGATTTCGCGTTCCGGTGCGAATACCTATGCTTTGTGCGTTACAGGTAAAAATAAATAGCCCTTTCCAAAGAGTATGACAACATCTTCGGTTGCATCGTCACTTAACATCAGATGAGATTTGAGTGAACCTACCTACTAACTTGTAGTGTGTAAAAAAATGTGTGCAATACACATATAAATTTTACTACAGTCGAACCTGAGTAGAGAAATAATTATTGAGATTAAATTTCAGGTCCCGTCTTTTGCCCTCCTAAGTCTGAAACTCGGGTTAGTGAAAACTGAGAAACCTCTATAAAAGAAAACAGATCTCGGTCCCCAGAGCTCTCACTTGGGTTAGACTACTACTAACTGATTACTTTTTTCTTGATTAGTAGTAAGTAGAGATTATTGCTAATAGGTTTTTTGAAGTAGCGAGCGAGCGATAAGACCTGAATACCTTATATACGTGACGAAAACACTTTTCTAGTACGAGAAAATAGGTTACATTTGGTATACCTACCTACAGGTTTATGTGTAGAAATAACTCAGAAAGCTTAAGGCTAAGCTTTTGAATTATGATCATTTGCCGAGCACTAGATACCAATGATTTTATACCATGCAATATTATGTACTATTTTACTTTACTAACTTTTATGCAAACTGCATGTTAATTTTACTAGGTTACTAATTAAATAGCTGTAATAGCTAATTGATGACTGATCATTTCACGTTAAAATGTGTGAAAAATGTGTTACCTATTAAATAACTAATGCTACGAAATAGTGTCGAGGTGTACAAGCTGTAATGCAGTTATAAAGACGCTCTCGGATCCATAGACTCAAAGCAATGTAAATTACTACCTAATTAGTGCCATTTAACATTGCAATTTAATTATGACTACCCAAGCGCTTTCATAGCTCCCTAGCACAGATTAATTAATATCATTCATTGTGATGATATGAAATTAATCGAAATAGTTTCAGCCATAATATCTTTTTTCTATATCTAACTGTGTAATTTGTACATTACATTACCAATATAAATTAAACTTGAATTAGGCAATTATTATTTCAGGATAAATATTAAATAACTATATTTTGAATTATTGTTATATGGCATAATTTGTTCCAAACTTTTTAAAATAATAAAAAGATACAAACAAAATAGTATAAATCCACTCTAGGTATGATTTCGTAGAACGGATATTGCAAGGATATTGGATATAACACGGGTAAAAAATTAATGATGACCAGTATTTCTGATATAGGTATAATTTTCGCCAATTCGCTTACGTTATAACCATTTGAACAATAATAATATTTCTATTTCAGTTTTCATAAACATGTACATATGTATTTACCCAGGACCTATTCAATAAAATATGAGTTCCCAGTACCTCCGTATATTTTACTTTTCGAAACGTGTGAGTTGTGACAAAGAAACGTATAGGCACGTTTGTATAAGAACATTAATTCACAGTCAATATACAAAGTTATTATGTGTGTTATAAAGGAGCGCATTGACCTCCAAAGACACTTTCAATCCTCATGACGTCATGCAATAAGCAATACCATTGAAAATCGGCATCGGGTGTGCTAAAGCGAACCTAATTAATTTGAGTGGTTATCATTTTCTTTAAACTCCCTCACACCCCTATAAAAACTAAATATTATATTGTTAGTGTCACGTACTTTTGTGCAAGTAGGCCAACTTTGACAATAATTTCTTACATTAATATGTGAGTATATATATTTATCAGTTATTTAGTACCTATACAAGATATAATTAGGTATCTGTACTATTCGCCTCCATGAGATAAAATCAGAAATGAGCTGATCCGTAGACTGACCAAAGTCACCTACGTAGCTCTAGCCTCAACGTATCGCGAAGTTGAAGTGGCAATGGGCGGGGCACATAGTTCGTAGAGTTGACGTACGTTGGGTGCTGAAATGGCGACCCCCTACGGGAAAGCGCATTGTTGGCAGACCAGACCGACCAGATGGACTGACGACACTAAGCAAATCGCGGGGAATCTCTGGATACAAGTGGTGAAATCATTGAAGAAAGCCTATGTCAAGCTGTGGACGTCCGTCGGCTGAAACGAACCAACGAATGAACTATTAGCCTTCGTTATGGTATGTGATTTTCAGCTACAGATCGTAAAGTAACGAAATTTAATTTTAAAATAAATTAATATGCTGTGAAAGAGTGACAGAATATTTTATTTATTGGTAACTTTTAATTGGACTTCATTTTATTTTTGCTGTAGAGATACAAAAACAATCATTTGGGATGTATGCTTTCTATGCCATAATAATGTGACTATTATGTGCTCTAATTAGGACAGGGAATTCTTCTGAAGTATTGGTGAGGTGGAGTTGTGGTTCAATACAATAACTCCTCAGGTTATATCACGGTCAGGTGCTTTAGGCATGGAGTACTGCCACTTACAGCCAAATACGGTATATTTCAGCGAAATACCAGATATTTGTAATACCATACCAGTTGGTTAATGAACCGCCAATATGGACAAAATGGCACAGAAACAATTGCAAATATCCGCCACAGCAATCGTGGAATTGCATGTCCCAAACTATAAAAGCCTTTGATTCAGAGTATACGTACAAATAGCACCAAATTACCCCAGCACGCCAGGTCTGTTTGCTAAAGCCAATAAAAATGGATGGCACTTGATAACATTAACAGGAAAGTAAACCTGAGCCTAAATCGAGGAATAGGTATTTGAAAAATCTGTTGCTGTCTCGCTAGATCCGAACAACAAGAGATCGATGTGTGCGTGTGACGTAGCGTAGGCCACGGAAATCGGGGTAGGTACTGCATCTGTGTGTGTACTGGCGGGCCGCTCGCGCGCGGCTACGGGCCTTCCCCGTCGCGCTACGAGCTCGGCTTTGGCATTATTTTGCCCCGGTCGCAGTCGGACTCGGAGAGTGTTGGTGTTATCAGTGTATTGTGTCATCGTACTTCTTACCTTACTTATCTACTAGGTATTTATATTTGACTTGGCAATTGTTTACAGATTACTCATTTCATTGATCTGGGACTGGAACAAAATAAAGATCATTAAATTCAACATACAACTTAAGTGACTGGATGGCCTAGCGGCGCGGCGAGTAGTGGACGGGACGGCACGCGGGCAGTGGTTCTAATCCTAACTCAATTAAGGGAAAATTTTTTTTGCTTCTTTTTCCCTTTTTTTTCTTTTTCCTTTTTTTAATTTACACTAAAGGTTTAGATAGTACTTTTAAACAAGATATATTAAAAAAGAAGAAAATTTCTTGCAAATAATAAAATTTTGGGAAAAATTGGAGTTCGATGGACATTATATTCTAATTCAACATGAACATGGATGAAATAACGGAACTTCTAAAATCAATACAGCGAGACGTCAATGAAACAAAAAATAGCGTGAGAAATAGTGAGTCCAACTTAACAAAGAAAATTGATGAAAAGTTTAACGAGGCACAAGTTAAGATATAAATATTAGAAAACACAATCGCAACTCAAGAAAACCGATTGGTCTATCTCGAAAAACAAATTCGGTCACGAAATATTATCATTTTCGGCGTGGAAGAGACTGAACGGAGCTACGAAGAATTACTGAAAAATGTATTAGAACTTTTTAAACGGGATTGCCCGTTATTAAATGTGGGTTATTCGTTGACCTTGATAAAAGCTTTTTAGCTGCGAGTCCTGACGGATTAATAGGTGATGACGGAATAATTGAAATAAAATGTCCATATAAAATTTCGGAGATGAGTCCAAAAGAAGCAATTGAAAATAAAATAATTGACTGCTGTATTCTTGAAAACGACATGTTAAAATTGAAAAGAACCCATAATTATTATTACCAAGTTCAAGGACAATTACACGTCACTCAAAGAAAATTTTGTTACTTTGTATTGTGGAGCCCTAAGGGTATGCTTTTTGAAAAAATTAAAAGGGACGAAGAATTCTGGAAAAATATAGAGCCTAAATTAGAATCTTTTTTTTTCGAATGTTTGTTACCAGAAATTATTGATAGATACCACGAAATATGCCCGTGAGAGAAAGACAAATATTAGAATAAATGTAAATATTATAATATGATTCCTTGTTTTAGTAAACCCACTATTCCCCACTTCTCCTAAATTAGTAAATATATTTTATGAAGTTTCATCATTGTGTCATGTGTTAACTCCAGACGAACCGTGGGGCTCAAGAAAATAATAATATAAACGTTTTAAAAAAAAACGACTTTAAAATGAACCAAACTGACCACACGGGAAGCACCAGCTTTCTAATAAAAAAAAGAATCATCAAAATCGGTTCACCCAGTCAAAACTCCCAACTTACTTTAAAAAAAAAAACATGTCTGCAATCCACACGTGGTAGAAATGAAACCTCCAAAAAATGAATTTAGGTGTCTATCTCTTTTAACTGTCGCTTTTTCATCTACTTTCAAATTGTTTATGCCTATAATTGGTAATTGTAAAAGTACTAGCACTATTGTAACCTTGTTCCATATTATTATAAATGTTTTTGCAATTTTATCGCTGACATATCAAATAAATAAATAAATGACAACGATGCTAAAGAAGTTTTCACTTCAAAAAGAATTATTAAAATCAAAACCGAATTGAAAAACTTTGATTTGTTATGATATAATATGAATAATATCCTTTCCAATATTATACATTCCATGTGCTTTTTACGATAAAATTAACATATGTCGTAAATATTACATACATAATAAATAGTTGAAAATGAAGCTAATAAAAGTAAAAAATGTTTGTAACGATCACACGATCCAGTAAATAAAATCGGTATAGTTTAGCCCCCTTATTCATAAAAGTTCAATAGTGGTGGAATAGTTATTATCTGTTTTGTCTCTTTCCTTCGAATGTCAAATAACTGTTGACAAACAAAGACAAAACAGAGTATAACTATTCCACTGCTATTAAATGTTTATGAATAAGGGGGTAGGCATCGACATCGATGGACAGCACTATAGAGCATCGATAAAAAAATTATCGACCATAGCCACTTCCCTATGTGTGTATGTGTGAGTTTGACCCTCCCTCTCCTCATGTTTTCCCCCGCAGAGAGCGATAGGGACAACTGCAGCTCAGACCGATTTTTACCTATAAAGATTTGACGAGATCGACCTTTCGTATTCCCCTGTTTCCTCTTCCAAAGTTGAGTCGATTCAATTATTTTTGGCATGAAAATTTTAAGAAAGAGTAGGTCTATGTCTCTACGTTTTTCTTTCATGTAATTTTTTGTTTTATATTTGTCTTTGAGGCCTTTGAACATGGCGGTATAAAAAAGTGAATTTTTGCTCATTTCAGAGGGTCACATTTTCTAAACCAATGAGTTTTTCCAAAAACATAAAACGTAGCGACATGCATATTCCAGACTTAGATTTTATGAGAAAAAATGATAGCTCTAGGGGCATAATCCAGGGAGGAAATAGGGGACTACGTTTGTATGGCAGATTGATTCTTTACTTTCCTCTTAAGCCCGTACGGTCTGGTCGGCTGGCGCCTACTTAATTCACGGCTGTCATGTGTTTTAGATAATAAACAATAATAAATCTCTGGTGTACCTCTTAAATCTGGAGTGTATAGAAATAATATTTATTTCTTACGTAATTATAGTTTTTCATATTTTATTCACAGAATGGGATGCAGGTTTTAGTAGATTATTAAGTGTGAGTATGAAGCCCAATTAAAATGTTCTCATATTGCAGTCTGGTAAGCAGTAATAAATTATTATACAAACACCCCTTTTATTTGTTACTAAATATTGCTTTGTTTATTTTTGAACTTATACTCTCTTTGTTACTCCCTATGGGATACTGAAAAAGGAAGAGTTTCTTCTAAAGGGATATTTTTATTACCCCTATTGAAAGCTTTTATAATCTAAAGTTTCAGAAATAAATAATGTTCTTTTTTTTATTAAGTTATAAAAGCTTTACATAATTTTGAAAGCTTTGCATAATTATGAAAAAACTCCTACAGTACAGGTTCTCTTTACTTCAATAAAATTAGTAGGTATAGCTACTTATTTCCGTAATATTTTAACATGACTTGAAACTTTTCCATCTGCTGTCAATCTCAGCCCATGATCAAATAATTACCTACCAGCAACTCAGCCTTTCCATTAGTAATGTGGCTTAATGACTCTTAAATTTTAAGAACCGCTGTCTAATAGATTACTTACTTTCATAGATTATAATAGATCTATTATAATCTATGCTTACTTTAGTCTTTATATGTTGATAGTTGATACTTATTAGGTACCTATACATTTTTCTACCTATACTAATGTTTGTGTATGTTTGTTTATGGATAGTTCAGAGTACATAATTATGATTTAGCAGTGATACCGTGGGAATTTCGCGAAATTACTTTACTACTTGTTGACATAAGAAAAGAAAGTTATACGTATCTATACACAGGACCCGGCAGACAGCTCGAAAAAATGTCGCCAGTTTACTGGTGTGAAAAATGTTTATTTTGACACCAACGGCGTCAGTTGTAAGCCGACCGCAGTATTGTCTATGGACCGCGGTCCACGCCACAGATCAATTGGTATCCCTGTTATTATAGTAGTGCTATTATCTCGCTGCAGACTCGGTCATAAATCATTCGAGTGTTTCGCTTTTGTTGTTCTGCAGTAATGCGCAACTCAAGAAAGAAACAAAAGCGAAACACTCGAATGATTTATGACCGAGTCTGCAGCGAGATAATAACACTACTATAGTCTAAATAGTAGCGGAAATTTTGACAAATGGCGCTACTTCTTACTTATATGAAGAAGATGGACGTAAAATATCCCGATGAGCTCAACCTCGGTGACCGACACTGTTTCTTAGTGTGTTACAATTAGGCAAAAAAGGGCCTGAACAATGAGCCTGAATTTCGGGATATAGGTACATCCAAAAGTAGGTAGGTAAATAAGATCACGGCTTAGTCATTGGACCGATCTTGATAAAATTTAGCACCAAGATAGCTTACATATGGGAAATTAGAGCACTCCCAAACGTAAAAAAAACCTTATTCGACGCCTCTGGTTTATTCTGAATAATTAGAAGAGCCCCGAGAGTCACAAATTAGGTCTAAAAATTGGAACAAAAGCTAGCAAACAAGGGGAGATTGGAAAGTCAAATTACGTTCTAGCAATTTATCTAGAGTCTAGAGTCTAGACGATAGACATAGTGTCCTTGAATAAATTATGATTGTAATTTGTCAACAGTTTAGGTGCTCGTTATAAAGGTAAAGAAATTGTTGATCTTTTTTTTTCATTTTTAAGGTTCCATACCATTTTCGTAAAAATGGAACCCTTATGGTGTAATTTTCTCCGTCCGTCCGTCCGTCTGTCACATATAGAATGGGATATCATAATAAGAAAGGGCCGTCATTTAAAACAAGATTTATAATAATTTTTATGCTTGATATTTTTGACGTGATAACGTTTAATAAATTGATGAACACCAGCAACGCACATGAAAAATAGTAACGTTCCGCGTAACGTTCCACCTGAGCCTGTGCGTGCAAGCGAGCGCGCGCAACAAGCGATAGAGAGGCACGATAAAACAAACGATAGAGAGGCCAATTATGACGTTATCACGTAAATCTATCGTCCGTAAACCGACTTTACAGACAACCTGTAAAGTTTAGGGGGCCAATGTTGCTCACGTCCGTAGGGCTCACCAAAGGCAGGTTTCATTCCTCGTTACCCTACACGTGGCCCCTGGGTGGTGCTAAATGAGCAACCTATTCATGGTGGTAGGCTTCGGCCGCCGGCAAATACACCACCCTGTGAACAAAGCCGCGCCGCCAAATGAGTTGTCGTGCGACTGATTTTATCACGTCACATGGCGGGTCGTGTTCCGGTGCGATGTTCACAGTAGCCGACCAATGGGGGATTGGGTCTGTACAGTTGTGCTGCATTTGGTGACGGGTTCTGACCGTAGTGGCTTCGGCGCCGGGCGGCTCAGTCTGGAGGCTAGCGGGATCCGAAGCACGGTGCGCCGCTGGCCGACCGCAGTTAGTAGGGGGCCCAAGTAGTAGACCAGCCATCTATGAAAGGCTGCCCCGCCAACTAGCGAAAAATCCTGGGATGGCATCCACCGTGCTGGTTGGCGACCAGAGAGAGGTCCCGGTGGCGATTTCCAGGGGGGTTCGGGCGTCCCCGCGGTCTCCAGCTGAGTCTACCATTTGCGTCGATGTGACGAAGGTTACGGTGTCCAGAATGCAGCACCTCGTACAACTACCACTACCCCATACCTATTCACTCTTACACCAATATGAAAAACAAGAAAAGGAAGAAGGTACCACAGCGGCTGCACTACCTCTCATTCTCGGTGCACCTCACTAACATACGGGGTTTGCACTCAAACCTCTTTGCGGTCCACCACCACCTCGAAACCGCTAAGCCGCACTTGCTCTTCCTTACGGAGACGCAAATTGTGAGTCCAGCAGACGTAGCGTATCTACAGTACCCTGGGTATTCGCTTGAGCATAAATTCAAACCTCGCGCTGGGGTCTGTTTGTACGCTCGTGACAACATCTGCTGCCAGCGTCTACGTAATTTGGAGGTATCTTCTCTCTCCGTCTTGTGGTGCTTGGTAGATACTGGTTTTGAGCAAACCGTCTATGCGTGCGTTTACCGTTCGCACAGCGGTGACCAGGAGACGACTCGGTTGTTCAATTATCTCAGTGAAACGGCTGATACTGTTCAACGCCGATATCCGTCCGCTCGGCTGGTATTTCTGGGGGACTTCAATGCTCACCATCAAGAATGGCTGTTCCCATACCAGAAAACTGATCACGCTGGGAGAGAGGCGCGCAAATTTGCACTTTCGCTAGATCTCTCTCAGTTAGTTCAGGAAGCCACACGGATACCGGATGTTGACGGACACACGCCCAATTGTTTGGACCTTCTGCTGACAAATGATCCGGACAGTTTTTCCGTGTCAGTCGCACCTCCTTTGGGCACGTCCGATCACTGTCTGGTGAAGTCTGTGTCCAATTTCTACCCTCCCGCCTCTGAACCCAGTGTTAAGAGGAGGGTGTGGCGATACAAGTCAGCAGATTGGGACGAGATGCGGCATTTCTTTGCATCTTATCCTTGGCGCCAAGTTTGTTTCTCTTCTAATGACCCGTCGAGCTGCGAGGCTGCCATATCGGATGTTATACGTCAGGCAATGGAATACTATATACCATTTTCTGACGTGACTTCTAACGGCAAGACTCCCCCGTGGTACAACGCCGAATGTGCAGACGCGGAAGCCCGCAAACAAGATGCGTTTGTGACCTGGGCGGATGCTCGTGCTCTCAAAGCTCCGAACGTCAAGCAGAAGAAAAGAGAGTTCAACATTGCCGCCAAGTCCTACAAGAGGGTATTAAAAAGGGCTCAGTTCAACCGTACCAATCTCTTTGGGCGTAAGCTAGCCACCTACCCCAGTGGCAGTAAAGCATTCTGGTCCCTTGCAAAGTCGGTTGAAATGAATTTTTGCCGCCCTTCGTTGCCGCCTCTGCAGAAGCCCGATGGATCACTGGCAATGTCTGCAACGGACAAAGCAAACTTATTGGCGTCTCTGTTTGCAGAAAACTCTCGTCTCGACGCTGGTAGTACTACACCTCCTACCCTCACACCATGCGGCTCGGTTATGCCGGAGATCCGCATTCACCAGCACGAGGTCCTTAAAACTCTCCGTGACCTAGACGTGAGCAAGGCCAGTGGCGACGGCATACCTGCAATTGTCCTGCGTAATTGTGCTCCCGAGTTGTCTCCTGTACTAACACGCCTGTTTCGCCTCTCTCTCTCCACCGCTCGAATCCCACTTTCTTGGAAGGTTGCCAACGTGCAGCCAGTGCCCAAGAAGGGTTGTCGTGCCGACCCGGCCAACTATAGACCGATTGCCATCACGTCCATCCTTTGTAAAAGTATGGAACGTGTACTCAATCACAAGCTCCTAGCATACCTTGAGGAAAATGACCTTTTGTCGGACCGTCAGTATGGCTTCCGTTCCAACCGGAGCACTGGCGATCTTCTTGTGTATGCTACGCACACATGGGGCGAAGCCATAGAGAAATACGGTGAGGCGCTCGCTGTCTCACTCGACATCTCTAAGGCTTTTGACCGAGTCTGGCACGGCAGCCTACTCAGCAAACTCCCAGCATATGGAATACCCGCTGGCTTTTGTAACTGGATATCTGATTTCCTGAGAGAACGGTCTTTTCGAGTGGTCGTTGACGGTCACTCTTCAGACCTAATGGCTGTCAATGCCGGTGTACCTCAGGGATCTGTTCTATCCGCGACATTATTCCTGCTGCACATCAACGATTTGCTTAAACCAGGTTTATTTGGTTACGCTGATGACAGCACTGTTTCGGAGAGATACATGTCTAGTCCAAAAGCCAGCGGTGCTGAGATACTAGGGCTAAGAGAGGCATTGGTAGATCGCGTTAACTTGACTCTAAAAGAAGTGTCTGAGTGGGGTGACGCTAATCTAGTCAAGTTTAACGCTACCAAAACGCAAGCGTGCTTATTCACCGCAAAAAAGAGCCCCTTCACCTTGGCTCCCACTTTTCAAAATGTATCCGTTCCGATTAGCGATCATATCGACCTCCTGGGTATTAACATCTCACCCAATCTCAATTTTGGGAAACGCATCGAGGAAAAGGCAAAAACAGCGGCCAAAAAACTTGGCATCCTTAACAAGGTTAAGCGGTACTTCAAGCCCGAACAGCTTTTGACGCTGTATGAAGCCCAAGTTCGTTCCGGCATGGAGTACTGCAGTCACCTATGGGATGGATCTGCCAAATACCAGCTCGATGCATTGGACTCGGTTGATCGCCGCGCAAGCAGAATAATCGGCAAGGAATCGCTAACACGGGCGAAACTGCTCAGTTTAGAACACCGACGCAGTGTTGCCTGTTTAGCGGTTTTTTACAGGATATATTTTGGAGAGTGTGCTCAAGAACTCCACAACCTTGTGCCTCCTTCACCTTTCTACCATAGAACCGCGAGACGTCGAGAGAATTGGCATCCTTATGTGGTTGATGTCCAGCGTACTCGGACGAAACGCTTTTCTTCTACGTTTCTGATACGAACCGCTAAGGTGTGGAACACCCTTCCAGCTTCCGTGTTCCCAGCCAAATACAATCTGGGTGCCTTCAAGAGAAGAGTGAATAGGCATTTTCTAGGCAAGCGCGCTCCATCCTAGACCTCATCATTTCTGTTCATCAGACTTGATTGTAGTCAAGCGCAAGCCTATCAGTATAAAAAAAAAAAAAAAAAACCAATTTTTTGACGTGATAACGTTTAATAAATTGATGAACACCAGCAACCAACATGAAAAATAGTAACGTTCCGCGTAACGTTCCATCTGAGCCTGTGCGTGCAAGCGAGAGCGCGCAACAAGCGATAGAGAGGCACGATAGTGACGTTATCACGTAAATCTATCGTCCGTAAACCGACTTTACAGACAACCAATTTTTTTAAATTACTAGGCAAACTGTCAAATAACTTATATGTAAATTATAGTTCAATAATGAACAAAAGTGATTCTCTTAAATTTTCACTTCTTTTGTAGTAATTAGTATGGAACCTATGGTGCACGAGTTTGCCTCGCACTTGGCCGATTTTTTTATACATATACATTATTGTGACTCTTTTACCGTTTTACTTTATTTGTAATACTAAACCGACCTTGATGCGTGAATCTGACTCACACTTCTATAAAAGTTGCACCTCTTTTGTAGTATGGAACCTCCGATGTGTAAGTTTGCCTCGCACTTGGCCGATTTTTTTATAAACATTATTGTGACTCTTTACCGTTTTATTTTTTTCAGTAATACTAAACCGACCTTGATGCGTGAACCTGACTCACACTTCTATAAAAGTTGCACCTCTTTTGTAAAATGGATACCCTGGTGCGCGAGTTTGACTCGCGCATGGCCGGTTTTTATTCACATTCTTGTGATTCTTTTGCCGTTTTACTTCTTTTAAACTGACTTCTGCAGAACCCTTGATGCGTAATTTGAGCTTTATAATATAATTAATTTCTTTCATAATTCATTCATAGTGGGCATTTTAAATCGTTAACGCAATTAAGTTACGTTTACTTCATGTATCATGCCATACCAAGCCAAACCAATAAACGTTAGTTAAATAGTTAGTTAAATATACTATGGTGTTAGTACAGATCTATTGTACCAAAAAGACTGTAAATGTACATTGTGTACGAAGTATGTTCACTAAGGTTATTGATCATCATCATGATTCGATACATTTTTCCAAACTGAAACTCGTTTAATTTGATCGCTTTATTAGAACCTGAATTGATTCGTAAACGAACGATGGTGAATCAGCAATTCATTAATTTAATGACATGAGCAATTTTCGTTTTACCGCTGGATAAACATAAAAAATTAATAGTAAAAATTAAGAATAGCTTAAAGAGTAGTGAAATAAATAAATATATATCAGGACATTACAAAAATCGCAATCTAGCCCCAAAGTAAGTGTTAAGGAATAAAACCTTAACACGCATATTTTTTAAATATGCCGCGGCCGTGCGCGGGCGCATAGAACACCGCGTTCGGACGGCACGCGGAGGTAGTTATAAAATCAACGACAAGTCAGTAGGTTATGTTGGTATTCACTCAGCATTATGGACTTTGTTACGCGCTCGCATTAATTATTGATTGTGATTACTTTTTTGTGCAAATAAAGTTTAGTGAGTTATTATTACAGTGTTTATTTAAAAGTCAAGAGATCCCAATCAAACAGAAAGGGCACTTGACCCCATCAGTAAGCGATAGCGAAAGCCAGTAAAATGTACAAGAAATAGTATCAGTGTTGTAAAGTAGTCTAACAATTCCGATATCAATTTATCTAAAATCTCAAAATCTAATTTACACGATGAATGGATTATATGGAAAAACAAATTTTATTAAAAAACATGATGAAATATAAATATATAAATATAAATACATATATTATATCAGGACATTACACACATCACAATCTAGCCCAAAGTAAGCGATAGCTTGTGTTATGGGTACTAGATAACTGATAAATATACATACATACTAATAACCTTAAATATTATATATTGAAAAACATCCAGACACTGGAAAACATTCAAGCTCATCACACAAATATTTACCAGTAGTGGGAATCGAACTATGAATTGTAAACTTGAAATTTAGAATAATTAGTGGAGTATTAAAAACTTGTATTCACTGATGTTTTATGGCATGCTATGAACCATTGTTGCACATAGCGGAGTTTAACTCGGAAATAATAAATCACCGACTTCAAAGAGATGGTTGATGGAAAGATTAAAAGCTTTCGCGAGCACGTTTTTCACAATGACGTTGATAGTTTGCAATAATAGCCAATAACAGTTTGATGATTGCAATGCAGCTTTAGAAAAAGTGCGGATGTATTCTAATATTTTTTTCTTTACTCAGCAGCCGATTTAAGTATTCAAACAAAGTCAAGGTTCATAACAATCGAAGACTCAAAAGCTTATTCGCTCACTATTTGCGAATTTTCAGTTAACTTCTTATACAACGTGTAACGAAAAGTCAAAATAATATTGAAGGGTACATAAATGTACTTGATAACGAATCACCCTGTAAAAATATTAAATAGAAATAAGCATATTTATTTTTCCATAATGTGTGGAAAACTGGAAATTGCTTATTTTATTTGTCCATACATTATGGAAAAATTAATATGCCTATTTTAATGAAATATTTTTATAGGATATTCCTTATCATGTATACGCTTATATACCCTTCAATATTATTTCAAGTTTTCGTTACACGTTGTATAAGAAGATATCCAATTTATGCCAATATAAAGTATCGACAGACTGACCCGTCCAGTAACAGTGTTTTGAGCTGTGTAAAAGACAAATGTTCGTCTGAATTTCTCTCACTTTCTGGCACTCATAGTAATGAAGATTATAGATACAGATATTATAGAGCTGTTGCCCGCTGCTCCGCCAGCCCGCGTAAACTTCGTTTTGTCAATCCCGTGTAAATTATTAATTAACGAATAATAAATAATAAGGCAGGCGTTAAAAACTAATGTTGTATAGACTAAATCATCTGTACTCAATCAAACAGTGGAATAAGGACTTATCCCTTCATCCATGCAGGTACATAAAATTTTAGTATTCCTGATACTATAAGATAAAGTAAAGAAAAATAAGCCTTTATCCTTTGAGTGAGATAAAATTGGATTTTTGTTACTCGTTCCCGTAGCCGTACGAGTGACAAGCCTTTGTGAAAAACTTAAGAGGAAAGTAAAGAATCAATCTGCCATACAAACGTAGTCCCCTATTTCCTCCCTGGATTATGCCCCTAGAGCTATCATTTTTTCTCATAAAATCTAAGTCTAGAATATGCATGTCGCTACGTTTTATGTTTTTGGAAAAACTCATTGGTTTAGAAAATGTGACCCTCTGAAATGAGCGAAAATTCACCTTTTTATACCGCCATGTTCAAAGGCCTCAAAGACAAATATAAAACAAAAAATTACATGAAAGAAAAACGTAGAGACATAGACCTACTCTTTCTTAAAATTTTCATGCCAAAAATAATTGAATCGACTCAACTTTGGAAGAGGAAACAGGGGAATACGAAAGGTCGATCTCGTCAAATCTTTATAGGTAAAAATCGGTCTGAGCTGCAGTTGTCCCTATCGCTCTCTGCGGGGGAAGACATGAGGAGAGGGAGGGTCAAACTCACACATACACACATAGGGAAGTGGCTATGGTCGATAATTTTTTTATCGATGCTCTATAGTGCTGTCCATCGATGTCGATGCCTACCCCCTTATTCATAAACATTTAATAGCAGTGGAATAGTTATACTCTGTTTTGTCTTTGTTTGTCAACAATTATTTGACATTCGAAGGAAAGAGACAAAACAGATAATAACTATTCCACCACTATTGAACTTTTATGAATAAGAGGGCTAAACTATTCCGATTTTATTTACTGGATCGTGTGATCGTTACAAACATTTTTTACTTTTATTAGCTTCATTTTCAACTATTTATTATGTATGTAATATTTACGACATATGTTAATTTTATCGTAAAAAGCACATGGAATGTATAATATTGGAAAGGATATTATTCATATTATATCATAACAAATCAAAGTTTTTCAATTCGGTTTCGATTTTAATAATTCTTTTTGAAGTGAAAACTTCTTTAGCATCGTTGTCATTTATTTATTTATTTGATATGTCAGCGATAAAATTGCAAAAACATTTATAATAATATGGAACAAGGTTAGTACTGTTACAATTACCAATTATAGGCATATACAATTTGAAAGTAGATGAAAAAGCGACAGTTAAAAGAGATAGACACCTAAATTCATTTTTTGGAGGTTTCATTTCTACCACGTGTGGATTGCAGACATGTTTTTTTTTTGTAAAAGTAAGTTGGGAGCTTTGACTGGGTGAACTGATTTTGATGATTCTTTTTTTTATTAGAAAGCTGGTGCTTCCCGTGTGGTCAGTTTGGTTCATTTTAAAGTCGTTTTTTTTTAAATCGTTTATATTATTATATTCTTGAGCCCCACGGTTCGTCTGGAGTTAACACATGACACAATGATGAAACTTCATAAAATATATTATTAATTTAGGAGAAGTGGGGAATAGTGGGTTTACTAAAACAAGGAATCATATTATAATATTTACATTTATTCTAATATTTGTCTTTCTCTCACGGGCATATTTCGTGGTATGCGACCATCAATAATTTCTGGTAACAAACATTCGAAAAAAAAGATTCTAATTTAGGCTCTATATTTTTCCAGAATTCTTCGTCCCTTTCAATTTTTTCAAAAAGCATACCCTTAGGGCTCCACAATACAAAGTAACAAAATTTTCTTTGAGTGACGTGTAATTGTCCTTGAACTTGGTAATAATAATTATGGGTTTTTTTCAATTTTAACATGTCGTTTTCAAGAATACAGCAGTCAATTATTTTATTTTCAATTGCTTCTTTTGGACTCATCTCCGAAATTTTATATGGACATTTTATTTCAATTATTGCGTCATCACCTATTAATCCGTCAGGACTCGCAGCTAAAAAGCTTTTATCAAGGTCAACGAATAACCCACATTTAATAACGGGCAATCCCGTTTAAAAAGTTCTAATACATTTTTCAGTAATTCTTCGTAGCTCCGTTCAGTCTCTTCCACGCCGAAAATGATAATATATCGTGACCGAATTTGTTTTTCGAGATAGTCCAATCGGTTTTCTTGAGTTGCGATTGTGTTTTCTAATATTTCTATCTTAACTTGTGCCTCGTTAAACTTTTCATCTATTTTCTTTGTTAAGTTGGACTCACTATTTCTCACGCTATTTTTTGTTTCATTGACGTCTCGCTGTATTGATTTTAGAAGTTCCGTTATTTCATCCATGTTCATGTTGAATTAGAATATAATGTCCATCGAACTCCAATTTTTCCCGAAATTTTATTATTTGTAAGAAATTTTCTTCTTTTTTAATATATCTTGTTTAAAAGTAATATTCTAAACCCTTAGTGTAAATTAAAAAAAGGAAAAAGAAAAAAAAGGGAAAAAGAAGCAAAAAAAATTTCCCCCTATATGAGTTAGGATTAGAACCACTGCCCGCGTGCCGTCCCGTCCACTACTCGCCGCGCCGCTAGGCCATCCAGTCACTTTAGTTGCATGTTGAATTTAATGATCTTTATTTTATTCCAGTCCCAGATCAATGAAATGAGTAATCCGTAAACAATAGCCAAGTCAAATATAAATAGTAGATAAGTAAGGTAAGAAGTACGATGACACAATACACTGATAACACCAACACTCTCCGAGTCCGACTGCGACCGGGGCAAAATAATGCCAAAGCCGAGCTCGTAGCGCGACGGGGAAGGCCCGTAGCCGCGCGAGCGGCTTGTACACACACAGATGCAGTACCTACCCCGATTTCCGTGGCCTACGCTACGTCACACGCACACATCGATCTCTTGTTGTTCGGATCTAGCGAGACAGCAACAGATTTTTCAAATACCTATTCATCGATTTAGGCTCAGGTTTACTTTCCTGTTAAAAGGAAATTGATACAGATTGAATTTGAAGCATGAAGTGCTGGTTCGGAAGTTTGTCAGCTTGTTGAAGCCTTTTACAGAGCTTTTTAGAGCTTACTTTTTTCGTAAAGACTAATATATGTTAGCTTATAAATAAAGTTAAATCCACAAGTAAATCAGTTCCTCAAAAGCTGAAATAATACTTCAAACATAAAAAATTGAACGTTTGATATTATTAGAAGGTTGATTTGTAATCATATAATAATTTGAACTTCACGAAATACAAATTTTCAAATTAACATGTAGGTTTCAAGGCTTTCAAATTCGCATAACCTAAGGTATTAAGGTGTTTGTCACTTTTGTGATAAATAATATTATAAAACGAGGACATCGGGAGCTATATTATGTTAACGACTACTTTTTGTATCTGTATCTTAGGAACTCATAATAATATTTGGTTACTGAAAGATAAGAATTCTTAGTTATCTTAAGATAAAGAGTCCAAGGAATTGGGGGCAAATATAATCATCTAAGAACTATTATGTTAGAACATTTTTTTCATTTATTACAGAGTTTTTAATAAAGTCACGTCACGTCTCTTTATCACATTAAAACCATTGTAATTTTTAATTCTTTGATTTAAATAAACCTTTCTATTTATTATAATTCAACCCTTATTTATCACTCTTGAGTTTTCAAAAGCCCTTGCTAGAATACAACTTAAGGTAATTCGGCCAAATTGGCTCGCGAAATTAAAATTTATTTATTTTTCTCAAATGTTATAATACACTAACTACACATGTAGGCTTATTATGGAAAGAGTTTTGCGAGCATAACGTTAAAAACGTCTACATAAAAAAAAACTGCTCTAAAATTCCCATTCACCTTAATTTTCACTCATCTTAGGGAAGATTGATCCTCAGAAAAATAACAAAAATAGTTAATATTGTTGAAATTCATATTTGTAATCCTCTTAATGAATACAAATAATTTATTTTTTATTACAAAAGCATACGAACATTCAGTTAGGAGTTACAAGAATAATTTTAATCCACTAAAATCTGTCCTTATAAAGAGTTTCCAATCAGATCTTAAAAGCAGACTATAATACACCGAAAGCCAGTAGAAAATCTATGAATCAGGCAATTTCTCTAATCCATAAGTCTGGCTTTACAACAATATTGAAATAGGTTTTACGTAAGTGGATAAAATGAAATAAGGTAGTGGTAGGTTTCTGGCTATGTACCTTTTTTATTATTCAATACTAGCAGATACCCGCGGCTTCGCCCGCGTAAATTTTAGTTTTCCCTATTCTCACGGAAACCATCGATTTTTCAGGAATAAAAAGTAACCTTTGTGTTAACTTAGAGCGAAATCTATCTCCATTTTAACTTTCAGCCAAAAATTTTCAATAGTTGCAGCGTGAATAAGTATTTCTCCCGTTGGAATAGTGTAAAACAAATATTCACGCGAGAGAAATAACCATTGATTTTCCCGGGATGAAAAATAGCCTTCTCTGTTCTAATTTTCAGCCAAATCAGTTCAGCAATTACGGCCTGAAAGAATATTTTTCCCGCGTGGATATCTGTTTTTCACTGGTCCCAAATTAACCATGGATTTTTCCGGGATAAAAAGTAGCCTTAGTGTTAATCCAGGATATAATCTATCTATATTCCAAATCAGTTCAGTAATTACGGCATAAAGGCATATTATCTATCACTATTATCATGGAAACCATGAGATTTTCCGGGATGAAAAGTAGCCTATGTATTAATCCAGGATAAAATCTATCTCCTTTGGGGTTTTCAGTGATATCAGTGCAGTAAGTGCAGCGTAAAGTAGTATTTTTCGGGCGTGAATAACAATTTTTCAGATTTCCCGCGAAAAACATGGATTTTACCGGGATTAAAAGTAGCCTTTTTACTAACCCAGGATATCATCTATCTCCATTCCAAATTTCAGCCAAACCGGTCTTATATTTGCGGCGTGAAGATTTTTTCCGCGTGAATTTCGGTTTTTAACTAATCCCACGGGAACCATGGATTTCCACGAGATCAGTAGTTGCTTATGTGTTAACCCAAAATGCAATTTATCGCCATTCCAAATTTGAGCCAAATCGGTTCAGTAGTTGCGGCGTGAAGGAGTATCGAAGCTTGGTAAAATACGAACTGTGGAGCCCCGTTTCACCCCTTAAGTGGGAATTTTGAAAAATCCTTTCTTAGTGCATCCCTAGACCTCATAATGAACCTGTGTGCCAAATTTGAAGTCTCTAGACTCAGCGGTTTGGGCTGTGCGTTGATATGTCAGTGAGTGAGTGAGTCAGTATCTTCTTTGATATAACATGAAATTTTCCGGGATGAAAAGTAACCTATGTATTAGTCCAGGATAAAATCTATCTCTTTTCCGAATTTCAATCATATCAGGTCAGTAAGTGCAGCGTAAAGTAGTATTTTTCGGGCGTGAATATCAATTTTTCAGTTTTTCCGCAAAAACCATGGATTTTTCCGGGATAAAAAGTTGCCTTTTTACTAACCCAAGATATCATCTATCTCCAATCCAAATTTCAGCCAAATCGGTCTTGTACTTGCGGCGTGAAGATTTTTTTCCGCGTGAATTTCGGTTTTTAACTAATCCCACGGGAACCATGGATATTCCCGGAATGAAAAGAAGCTTATGTTTAAACCCAAGATGCAATTTATAGCCATTCCAAATTTGAGCCAAATCAGTTCAGTAATTACGGCATGAAGGCATATTATCTATTACTATTATCATGGAAACCATGAAATTTTCCGGGATGAAAAGTAGCCTATGTATCAATCCAGGATAAAACCTATCTCCTTTCCGAATTTCAGTCATATCAGGTCAGTAAGTGCAGCGTAAAGTAGTATTTTTCACGCGTGAATATCAATTTTTCAGTTTTCCCGCGAAAAACACGGATTTTTCCGGGATAAAAAGTAGGCTTTTACTTACCCAGGATATCATCTATCTCCAATCCAAATTTCAGCCAAATCGATCTTGTCCTTGCGGCTTGAAGATTTTTTTCCCCCTTGTATTTCGGTTTTTAACTAATCCCACGGGAACCATGGATTTTCCCGGTATGAAAAGTAGTTTATGTGTTAACCCAAGATGCAATTTATCGCCATTCCAAATTTGAGCCAAATCGGTTCATTAGTTGCTGCGTGAAGGAGTATCGAAGCTTGGTAAAATACGAACTTTGGAGCCCCGTTTCACCCCTTTAGGGGAGTAATTTTGAAAAATATTTTCTTAGTGCACCTCTAGACCTCATAAGGAACCTGTGTGCCAAATTTGAAGTCTCTAGACCCAGCGGTTTGGGCTTTGCGTTGATATGTCAGTGAGTGAGTTAGTCAGTATCTTCTTTGATATACCATGAAATTTTCCGGGATGAAAAGTAGCCTTTGTATCAATCCAGGATAAAATCTATCTCCTTTCCGAATTTCAGTCATATCAGGTCAGTAAGTGCAGCGTAAAGTAGTATTTTTCACGCGTGAATATCAATTTTTCAGTTTTCCCGCGAAAACTCTAAATTTTTCCGGGATAAAAAGTATCTTTTTTATTAACCCAGGATATCATCTATGTCCATTCCAAATTTCAGCTAAATCGGTCTTGTACTTACGGCGTGAAGATTTTTTTCCGCGTGAATTTCGGTTTTTAACTAATCCCACGGGAACCATGTATTTTCCCGGGATGAAAAGTAGCTTATGTGTTAACCCAAGATGCAATTTATCTCCATTCCAAATTTGAGCCAAATCGGTTCAGTTGTTGCGGCGTGAAGGAGTATCGAAGCTTGGTAAAATACGAACTTTGGAGCCCCGTTTCACCCCTTAAGGGAATAATTTTGAAAAATCCTATCTTAATGCACCCCTAGACCGCATAATGAATCTGTGTGCCAAATTTGAAGTCTCTAGACCCAGGGTTTTGGGCTGTGCGTTGATATGTCAGTGAGTGCGTGAGTCAGTATCTTCTTTGATATACCATGAAATTTTCCGGGATGAAAAGTAGCCTATGTATCAATCCAGGATAAAATCTATCTCCTTTCCGAATTTCAGTCATATCAGGTCAGTAAGTGCAGCGTAAAGTAGTATTTTTCACGCGTGAATATCAATTTTTCAGTTTTCCCGCAAAAACCATGGATTTTTCCGGGATGAAAAGTAGCCTTTTTATTAACCCAGGATATCATCTATGTCCATTCCAAATTTCAGCTAAATCGGTCTTGTACTTCCGGCGTGAAGATTTTTTTCCGCGTGAATTTCGGTTTTTAACTAATCCCACGGGAACCATGTATTTTCCCGGGATGAAAAGTAGCTTATGTGTTAACCTAAAATGCAATTTATCTCCGTTCCAAATTTGAGCCAAATCGGTTCAGTAGTTGCGGCGTGAAGGAGTATTGAAGCTTGGTAAAATACGAACTTTGGAGCCCCGTTTCACCCCTTTAGGGGGGGAATTTTGAAAAATCCTTTTTTAGTGCACCCCTAGACCTCATAAGGAACCTGTGTGCCAAATTTGAAGTCTCTAGACCCAGCGGTTTGGGCTGTGCGTTGATATGTCAGTCAGTGTCTTCTTTTATATATTTAGATTTAGATAGGTTTACGCTTGACCACAATCTCACCTGATGGAAAGTGACGATGTGGTCGAAGATGGAGCGCGCTTACCTAGAAGATGCCTATTCACTCTTTTTTAAAGGTACCCAGGTCGTAAGATGCGGGAGACACAGATGCGGGGAAACCTGGCGCTTAGATTACCTACTTATTATTATTTGTGTCAAATATAGTAATTATATCTTGAACATAGACTTTTTTAATGTTCAGAGGTGGGCGTGACGGTGCGGCGGGAACGCAGTTTTTACTTTTCCAGGTTCCAGGCGTCATCGCTTTATACAATGTAAAACTGATCAGAAATACTCGTAAATCTGAATAAGCAGCATAATGGAATATATTTGAAATCCGAGGTTTCAGTCTGTGGTTCTGTAACTTTTCAAATCAAATCACTTATGAAAGGACAAAATGATTTTTGTGGTAACTATCCATTTTATTCACCCTAAGTGATATTTGAAAATCACGAAAAAACTAAATGCTTGAGTTCTCTAAAACATCCCTTTACGCACGTTTCTAAATTTCTTAAAAACGAATCAAAAAATTGTTCTTAGCGTAAATGGCACAAAACTGTTTTTTTTTTATACCGATACTTTCCGTCGAATTCTTTTCCAATCGTGTTCCTACCTCTGGTCGAATCGATGAAAGGATCCAAAATACGTAGGTATATTTGTAGTTTTAACCTTCAGATCACTATAAAACCCGATAGTACGCCTTTCAAGCCTCACGAGCCTTTCTTTCAAGTAGTACCTAATGCACGTATTTGCTAGTTCTACAGTTCAAACTTAGTTCTTGGTGAAACCCATTAGTGGTCGACCCTTCCAGCTGTAACATATTGTCGGTTACTCTCGCTTGCTGGTAAATGGTGAGTGGTGAGTCAGCACGATACCGTTTCGCAATTTATAGCGCCAGTAATGTGCGTAATTATATGCTTATAGGTAATGGCATATAATATAGTGCGTAATAAAAAATATTATGCATTCGTCAATAAAAAGGATAGGCCTTTTAGGTACGCGGCAATGTTTTATGTTTGGTAGATCACGATCGTTGTTTATCGCATAATCGTCAAATCGTTTTTGTTAATCCTGTCAAGTATACGTAATTTTATACATATTAAAAAAATATACATTAGTAAAAACTCATTATTAAAATAAAATCACTTTTAGGAAGATTTTAGGTCCCTTTTTCCAAAAATAATTTCGTACATTGTATAATCTTACATTCTACAAGACCTGTGTAGTTTATCTTCTCTGATTAATCTTTCATATCCCGCCCGTATGTCACCTTATCCAACATGTCCATAGAACATGTCTGAGCTTGGGAGTGTAAGAAATTTAAAGTAATCAAGGTCAATTTAGTTGCTTATTTTGCGGTTTTTATCTACAAAAACCTTTAGGGGTAGTTACAAACAAAATTAAAGCTCCAGAAGTTTGTTAGAGCATTATCAGACACACTTGCTGCGAACAAGACGGAATTGACAGATCTTACAGTTATTGTCCTGTGTACAATGATATATTATATCTGTGCATGTGTATGAGCTGGACCTAATCAGTCTGCCTGGCTTCCACAGTGCACAGCTATGACAGATTTTAAAGCGTAGACTACACGTACAACGTTCTTAAAATCCCGTTGATATTTTTCTCCCAAGGCTTGGTCTCACTAAGAACCAAAGTATGTAAACAATAAATAATAAATGAAGGAATTTCATAACTTAAGCAAACTTATGAATAGCATAGTAGCTCTATATTAAATTCTTGAGGACAAAATTTTATATTTCTACCTACTCTTTTTAGTACCTAACCCATCCGGGGATCGACCGTTAAATCCTTGAAATCCTCGCTTATCCCACGTGATATGTAGCAGGTACCTCGTAGACATTTGCGAATTGCGAATCGAGGCCTGGGAACAAATTACTGTTTTGTCTTTTTGTTATTTGTATTTACGTCTAAAACGCCTATTTTACTTAGTTTAATGAAGTAATTTTTATAAATTGTCTAAGTAAATATCTTTAGTTACAGAACCAAATATTTATAATTTTCAGTTCGCTTATTTACTATACGGTGTATTTAAATAAAAATTAAATGTCTGAGGTAATCTAAAACTTGCCAATACCTACAGTTTTCATGCCTGTCTTTCGATGATGGTTATAGAAAAATGAATGTATTTGCCATTTTCTTGCATATTAGCACATAATATTATAATTACATAAATAATAATTAGTTCGATTAAATAATTGGTTCGAGTCTGATAAAAAAATCCAAATATCTCTACGAGTATACTCTTTCCATTCGTTTATTTTCTCTTTGACACATGAAACAGATATAGTAATAGCGAGGGAACAGAGAGAGATAAAGATAAAGCGGTCTCTTTCTGGTCCCTCGCTATTGCTATATCTGTTTCATGTGTCAAAGAAAAACTAAACGAATTGAAATAGTATAGTTACTTACTTTGCCTAGCAAAAAAATATTAGCGTAGACTTTACCCAATAATTTTATTGTTTCCGTAGTTAAAAACATTTTCCGAATAAAAGAACAATTTCCTTCGTGGTTTGACGCTATTAAACTAATTTTGTGTCGGCAGTCATGAATAAATCGTGTAAACAAGATACGTCCACTGTGCCGACCGACAGCGAACTCCAAAAACCTAACCTAACCCCACAGATGTCTATCATCTGGATCAAACATTCTATACAAATGACAGTTCATTTTAGTGCCGATTTGAAGCGCCCCCCTCGAAGGTCCAGGACACTAAATTGACATTTGTTGCTTGTGACCGTCGTTTTGAATGTTATTTTATTAACCGACTTCAAAAAAAAGGAGGAGGTTCTCAATTCGTCGGAATCTTTTTTTTTTTTTTTTATTTTTTTTTTTTTTTTATGTATGTTCCCCGATTACTCGAAGATGCGTGGACCAATTTAGAAAATTCTTTTTTTGTTTGAAAGGGTATAGTTCACAAATGGTCCCATTGTCACCAAATCAGGATCTGATGATGGGATCCTGGAGAAATCGAGGGAACTCTTCAAATTTTATAAGCACACTTGAAGTGATTTGGGTATTGTTTAAAAGAGTAATTTTTTCCAGGTTGTATTATGGTCATCAGGTCGGGATCTGATGATGGGATCTTGGTAAAATCGAGGGAACTCTTCAAATTTTGCTAGTATACTTGAAGCGATTTAGGTATTTTTTATAGTTACTATTGCATTTCCTAGCAGTCATCAAGTAATGACTGTATTCATCAAGTCAGAATCTGATGATGGGATCTTGGAGAAATTGAGGGAACTCTTCAGATTTTAGAAGCATACTTCCAGCGATTTGGGCATTTTTTCCAATACCTTGCGCATTACTTGTTTTCCACTAAAAAGTAAAAAATAAAATGGAAAATTCTTTCCAAAAAACCAACTTCAAATGCCACTACAAAGAGTGAAATAATTTTTAATGTACACCAATTCGAAGTCGGGCAATGTTTCGTTCATTCACTAATAGTCCTCCGTATTGACGATAATTTTGTCGTTTCTTTGCACATTAAGTTTAATAATACGAAGGACTATTAATGATTGAACAAAACATTGCCCGACTTCGAATTGGTGTACATTAAAAATTATTTCACTCTTTGTAGTGGCATTTGAAGTTGGTTTTTTGGAAAGAATTTTCCATTTTATTGGAACGAAGTTCCTTATCGCGCGTTACGAAAGGGGGCTAGACGGAAAAAATTAAGACGAAAAGTTGCTATAAGTAAGCTATTGTAAGTCGTGCGGCGTGCGCATGTTTTTCTGTCTGTCTCTCTCTCTCTCTTATAGAAAGCAAGCCAGATATACTTCGTTCCATCCGGGTGTCCCTTGACACCTCTCAAGTTTTTTTTAGTTCAATGGACGCCCACGCCAAGTTACGCAACACTTGTCACATAAACCTACGAGGGTTGATTTTATATTTAGGATCAATTTAGATGGCGGCGGAATGGAATGGAGCGACTTTTTTTGACATAGCATAATGAACTTCACGTCAATTGGTTAAGATACAAAATAAATAAGACCCAAAAAAGGTAACGCATCTTCAGGGGAATCGTCGTCCATTCTGAAGAATTAATTATTTTGTACCTTATACAGTTGACATACTCATTCAGGCAGGATTCCATTCCGCCGCGATGTAAATTGGCCCTTAGTATTCAAGCTGCCTGTAATAAACCCCCAAGCTATTGAAATATTAAACCACACAGCCACGCAAGCCTAATTTTCATTCGCATTTTCTTTCCTCATTTACTTAATATTGGAAAATTTTTGAAATTTTTAATAGTAAGTTGTGATACGCTATTGAGAAGTACCCAAAGGAACGAAAATAGGAAGTATCTAAAGGAAAGGGTTAAAGTAGACGTTGTTATGCAACGTCTCTTATATTATACTAGCGTACCTGGCAAACGTTGTTTTGCCATTGGGGATATAAGAATAGCTTAAGACCTACCGACACACGCAGACCATACCATTCAGTCGAGCCGTTTCGGAGGAGTTTGACCCAGACTAAATGACCCGGCAAACTTGTTTAGCCACTAAGGATATAAAATAACTTACGGCCTACTCTCAGACCTATCAAATTTTAACTATACTTAAAAGAGTTTAAGATTATAATTGTTTTGGTTTCTTGTTTCTTTTGGGGAAAGCTGTACACCAGTCAGTTTTTAACGACCTCCCTGGCGCAGTGGCGCCGCGCTCGGATTCGAATGGGAGACCGCGGGTTTGATTCCCGCCACGGGCCACTATGGAATTTTATAATTTCTAAATTGGCCCAGATCTGGCCTGGTGGGAGGCTTCGGCCGTGGCTAGTTACCACCCTACCAGCAAAGACGCACCGCCAAGCGATTTAGCGTTCCGATGCGTTGCTTGTAGAAACCGTTGGGGTAAATTAACTTACCCTTCCAAGTTTTAACGATAACATCTTAGGCTGCATCATCACTTACCATCAGGTGAGATCGCAATCAAATACTAACTTGTATAGAGTAAAAAAAACAATAACGTGGTAAGTGACAAATATCTGTGGAATAAGTTCACAATGAACATCAATCAGCTACTTTTATCAAATTCCATTTAATCTATATATATAAAAGAATGAGGCATTTTGGTTGTTCCACGGATTCCGCCAAAACTATAGGTCCTAGAGATCTGAAATTTGGTACCTAGGTAGATATTAGGTCATGAATTCGTACTAAGACGGGGATTCCAGAAATTCCATGTTTAAGGGGTAAAAATCATACATTTAAGGGTATTTCCCATACAAAAGTAAAATTTTTTCGTTGTTCCAGGAATTCCTGAAAAAGTAAAAGTCGTAGAGACCTGGAACTTGGTACCTAGGTAGATATTAGGTCATGAATTCGTACTAAGACGGGGATTCCAGAAATTCCATGTTTAAGGGGTAGAAATAGTACATTAAAGGGATTTCTCCATACAAAATTGTAATTTTTTTCGTTGTTCCAGACATTCCAGAAAAACTAAAAGTCGTAGAGATCTCAAATTTGGTACCTAGGAAGATATTAGGTCATGAATTCGTACTAAGACGGGGATTCCAGAAATTCCATGTTTAAGGGGTAGAAATAGTACATTAAAGGGATTTCTCCATACAAAATTGATTTTTTTTCGTTGTTCCAGGAATTCCCGCAAAACTAAAAGTCGTAGAGATCTGAAATTTGATACCTAGATAGATATTAGGTCATGAATTCGTACTAAGACGGGGATTCCAGAAATTCCATGTTTAAGGGGTAGAAATAGTACATTAAGGGGATTTCTCCATACAAAATTGTAATTTTTTTCGTTGTTCCAGGAATTCCCGAAAAACTAAAAGTAGTAGAGATCTGAAATTTGGTACCTAGGTAGATATTAGGTCATGAATTCGTACTAAGACGGGGATTCCAGAAATTCCATGTTTAAGGGGTAGAAATAGTACATTAAAGGGATTTCTCCATACAAAATTGTATTTTTTTCCATTGTTCCAGGAATTCCCGAAAAACTTAAAGTCGTAGAGATCTGAAATTTGATACCTAGGTAGATATTAGGTCATGAATTCGTACTAAGACGGGGATTCCAGGAATTCCATGTTTAAGGGATAAAAATCTTACATTTAATGAATTTTCCCATACAAAAGTGTATTTTTTGCGTTTTACCAGGGATTCCAGCGAAATAAATATTATCGTAGAGATCTGAAATTTGGTACCTAGGTTGATATTAGGTGATGAATTCGTAATCAGCTGGGGATAAGTAGGAATTTCTGGACAAAGTTTAAAAAGTGGCCGCCATTTTGAACTTTTTTGTTAATGGGCCGATTGCTTTGAAAATCGATATGTGAGTATCGCGACAAGTATGGAGAAGGAATTTGTAGTCAAAATTTTAAAAAGTGGCCGCCATTTTGAATTTTTTTGTCAGTGTGACGATTGCTTTGAAAATCGATATGTGAGTATCGCGACAAGTATGGATAAGGAATTTGTGGCAAAAATTTAAAAAAGTGGCCGCCATTTTGAATTTTTTTGTTATTGGGCCGATTGCTTTGAAAATCGATATGTGAGTATCGCAACAAGTATAGAGAAGGAATTTGTAGTCAAAATTTTAAAAAGTGGCCGCCATTTTGAATTTTTTTTGTTATTGGGCCGTTTGCTTTGAAAATCGATATGTGATTATCGCAACAAGTATAGAGAAGAAATTTGTAGTCAAAATTTTAAAAAGTGGCCGCCATTTTGAATTTTATTGTTACTGTGACGATTGCTTTGAAAATCGATATGTGAGTATCGCGACAAGTATGGAGAAGGAATTTGTGGTAAAAATTTAAAAAAGTGGCCGCCATTTTGAATTTTTTTGTTATTGGGCCGATTGCTTTGAAAATCGATATGTGAGTATCGCAACAAGTATAGAGAAGGAATTTGTAGTCAAAATTTTAAAAAGTGGCCGCCATTTTGAATTTTTTTGTTATTGGGCCGTTTGCTTTGAAAATCGATATGTGAGTATTGCAACAAGTATAGAGAAGGAATTTGTAGTCAAAATTTTAAAAAGTGGCCGCCATTTTGAATTTTTTTGTTATTGGGCCGATTGCTTTGAAAATCGATATGTGAGTATCGCAACAAGTAAAGAGAAGGAATTTGTAGTAAAAATTTAAAAAAGTGGCCGCCATTTTGATTTTTTTTGTTATTTGGCCGTTTGCTTTGAAAATCGATATGTGAGTATCGCAACAAGTATAGAGAAGGAATTTGTAGTCAAAATTTTAAAAAGTGGCCGCCATTTTGAATTTTTTTGTTACTGTGACGATTGCTTTGAAAATCGATATGTGAGTATCGCGACAAGTATGGAGAAGGAATTTGTGGTAAAAATTTAAAAAAGTGGCCGCCATTTTGAATTTTTTTGTTATTGGCCCGATTGCTTTGAAAATCGATATGTGAGTATCGCAACAAGTATAGAGAAGGAATTTGTAGTGAAAATTTTAAAAAGTGGCCGCCATTTTGATTTTTTTTGTTATTGGGCCGATTGCTTTGAAAATCGATATGTGAGTATCGCAACAAGTATAGAGAAGGAATTTGGAGTCAAAATTTTAAGAAGTGGCCGCCATTTTGATTTTTTTGTTACTGTGCCGATTGCTTTGAAAGTCGATATGTGAGTATCGCAACAAGTATAGAGAAGGAATTTGTAGTCAAAATTTTAAAAAGTGTCCGCCATTTTGAATTTTTTTGTTACTGTGACGATTGCTTTGAAAATCGATATGTGAGTATCGCGACAAGTATGGAGAAGGAATTTGTGGTAAAAATTTAAAAAAGTGGCCGCCATTTTGAATTTTTTTGTTATTGGGCCGATTGCTTTGAAAATCGATATGTGAGTATCGCGACAAGTATAGAGAAGGAATTTGTAGTCAAAACTCAAAATTTTAAAAAGTGGCCGCCATTTTGAATTTTTTTGTTACTGTGACGATTGCTTTGACAATCGATATGTGAGTATCGCAACAAGTATAGAGAAGGAATTTGTAGTCAAAATTTTAAAAAGTGGCCGCCATTTTGAATTTTTTTGTTACTGTGCCGATTGCTTTGAAAATCGATATGTGAGTATCGCAACAAGTATAGAGAAGGAATTTGTAGTCAAAATTTTAAAAAGTGGCCGCCATTTTGAATTTTTTTGTTACTGTGCCGATTGCTTTGAAAATCGATATGTGAGTATCGCAACAAGTATAGAGAAGGAATTTGTAGTCAAAATTTTAAAAAGTGGCCGGCATTTTGAATTTTTTTGTTACTGTGACGATTGCTTTGAAAATCGATATGTGAGTATCGCGACAAGTATGAAGAAGGAATTGGTGGTAAAAATTTAAAAAAGTGGCCGCCATTTTGAATTTTTTTGTTATTGGGCCGATTGCTTTGAAAATCGACATGTGAGGATCGCGACAAGTATGGAGAAGGAATTTGTGGTAAAAATTATAAAAGTGGCCGCAATTTTGTTTTTTTTTTGTTATTGGGCCGATTGCTTTGAAAATCGATATGTGAGTATCGCGACAAGTATGGAGAAGGAATTCGAAAGGAAGGATGGAAAAATACAGGAATTTTGGAAATTAAATGCCTGAAGGAGTACAGCAGAAGTTCAACGTGAGCGAAGCCGCGGGCGTTTGCTAGTTCTTTTATAAACATAAATAGCTGCTAAAACCCATTAACTTCGGCAGAGAACTTTTACAGCTACCGTGATTCAATTTCAGGCTAACTCCATTTTATTTTTATTTACATTCATATAGCCCGATTGATATCGAAAAAACTAGAATTTATTAAATTTCTAAATAAAACAAAGTGAAATTATAAGACTTCGTTTTCCTAATTTCACTGAAGGGTACTCTAAAAATAGGAAATATTAAATTGCCCTTCCATCCGATATTTATAGGAAAGGTATAAAGACCGCGCGTAAGAGAAATACTTGAGAAGCACAAAGTGTTGACTCAAACTGTCCATATTACCTATATTATTGCGTAAAACTCTGTGTTTGAGTGATCTGAGGTAAAACTGAAACCGCTGAAAGAAGAAACTGGATATTTTGCGCTTTGCTTTTTTTATGCATTGCTTTATAATTGCATAAGTGAGCATATAAAAATCTGGCCAAGTTTGTATTGGGAAAGGATTCGTATTTTCGTGGATTCATTTCATTTTCACGTCGTTCAGTCTACGAGAGTAATAATTTTCCCATAATAGCAAAAACTACAAGATTTCTTTACAATATCTTACAAAAAGGATACAAAAGATTGTCATTTTTTTATTATCATGTTGGCATTGGCCGTTCTTTGGGATTCAAATTATAATTATTGGATGCGACTCACGCCATGTATTTTTTCATTCCGTAGTTTAGTTAGGTAAACGACGTTATAGAGTAGGTAGTATAGTCGTTCTTTATCCCACTCATCCAGGCCACTCAAACACAATGTCGCCTGGTTACCACCTTTTCATGTCCATGTTTCATGCAATAGTCCTGCTAAACCGGTGGTAGCCTATTAAATACATTAGCGTAAAAAAATCCCCAGATGCAATCACACATTTTCATTCCCAATAAAATGATTAACCTCAGGGAGTTGGCTGAATAATTCTTAATTCTTGCTCATAAAATAGATGAGGTGATTATTATGGGAAATTATTAACACTTACGCTGACATTCAAAAAACTAAGATACAAACTATGTATGTGCTAAAACAGTATTGAATAAGTATGTAAAGACGATCTGTAAAAATTACCGAAGGTTTATAAACGTTTTACGATGTACAACATAGGGAAACATAACAGTCGAAGAGATGCTGCGTAGTCCGAAAATGATTTTTTGAAGTAACTATAAACTTTCAAAAGCATTCATACACAAAACTGCAACTGAGGTTAGGTGATAACTGGCGTCGAGATTAGTTCGATCTATAAGACCTGTTAAGCTTAGTGAAGTGGCTAATTTTTTTTATATACTTTATAAAATGTCGCACGTATATTTTAGGAAAGTGTTCTTTCACGCTACAAGTACCTACTGATTGGTTTTGATTGAAATCGGGATTGGAAATACATAATACTCGTAGATTATACCCAGAATTTACAAGCTTTTCTGTTATCTCGGGAAAATGTAGTCGATAAACCGAATTTTGCTCGATCAAAAGATTGTAGAAATAAAGTTTTCTAATCAATCTAATAACAAAAGTGATTTAAGTATTTCATTTTTCGATTTTTATTGAACAACAAAATACTGAAATAGACATTTTGAAATAAGTTATAAAACAAATCAGATTAGTGGTTTTCTGTCCCATTACCTAAATAACTACAGCTAAACCCGTATGTTTATACAAACTAGGTTTCCAGGTAGGTAAGTACATTGATTAAAGTCGTGTTAACAGCTTAGGCCGTCGGCTTTGCATTATTCGGAAGTTTGTTTTGAAATCTACATAAAAAGCTTTTAATTATTAGATTATAATAAATAGCCAATTAAAAGTCATCTAGTGATACCAAATTATCGATCGAAGTTTGTTTCACATTCAATTCATTTATTCTAGTTTTCAAAAGACTGAAATAACAAGTTTACAGCGTTCCAAGATAAATATCTCCGGATATATAATAATCACGACTATTAAACAAATCCTTTAGCGCTTCCTCATAGCCACACACTCACAGTAGGTAAACACAACAGCTAATCTAAGTTGTCTTCTTTACAGGTGGTTTAAAATCTCTTCGCACTAAGTTAATATTTGATACAAAAAGAAACTTGCCTGGTATCCATTTTCGGCTGTTTGTATTGAGCAGTAGTTGATCTTTTCGCTGTATTTCTTTATCCGACGAGGTCTTCGCTTGCCGTGCTAACGACTAGGCATACAAGGAGCATACAGCACGACAAACGCCTTACAGTTTGTTTGTAAAACGATTAACACGCTTGTCCCCGCTTCCAAAGTTGACATTGCGCGTTTACTGATTTTTTAACCTTGCCGTTTGTATCGGAACTAGATAATTCAGCGAATTTTAATATACACACACTACACTGAATTGCCACTTACACTCTATTTGAATCCATTGGTAATATATTTAAATTACTCTTAAAACAAACCTACAAACGATAAGGTATATAGTAACTTAATGCGAAATTACGGCACAATTTTTTTTAGATAATTATTAACTTATTTACACTAAGGATTTTTGAATGGTAATTTATTCTAAATACGATTTCAAAACTAAGCTTATCTTCACGTATTAATTTAAAGCGCTCATCGCGGATTTAGTGCGAGCGCGCGTCTGAAACTTTCAGGAGATCGCTCTCTGGGAAGCGTAACGCCAGAGCCGTAGTTCAAACACGAATGCCGACAGCCACCCACGCACCTCGCAAGTACAAGACTAATCTATAAAGCTATGAAAATTGTTTCACAATGAACCGATTAAATTAATCATAGCTTAATATTAAGACGAACGTAATATGCCATAATCATAATCATTTACTTAGAGGAAACTGTTACAGTATTACACCAACACACACCTTTGCAGGCATACTATAAGTAATTTCACAATCAAATTTATAATAATAATTTTTATTTCTTAAAATTAAAACATGTCCAATTTTAATTATAGTAAACAGTACCTAATTTATTACAAAAATTAATTGATAGACAAACATTTATTTTATTAATTCTCTTATATTACCTAATGTGATATCACGAAAGGAATATCTGAAACGAAGGATGTGTGCATCTGAGCGCGAAAATTCATAATATTTTATTTAGTTTTTCTCTAATATAGAGCTAATAATTACCTATACACCGTAGGCATAAGACACTAAGCTTCAACTACACGTATTTAATAAAAACTGCTCAAAAATACGCATTTAGTTAATATTGGTTCCCGATAACTTCAAATCTGGGAAACTGCAAAAAATAGTTTATTAATATTACTTTAATTATTGGGATTGCAACTATTGATTAATTAATTAATTTATTATCTAAGGCTCATGTCCAAATTTGAACGTCCGCGCAGGCTGGGATGATGAATAATCTAATCGTTGATTTATAATACTAGTACTAATCTCAATATTCTGCTCTTAAATATATGATTAGGTTCAATTAATACAATAGTTACTAATATTTGTGGTCACAGACATTAAACGTGTTAATTATTATTAATAACTAGTGGTTATGCCCATTAGTAATAGTAATGCAACCCTAATTAATTGCTAAATTAAATTCTCCAATAATTTTTGCAAAATTTCATTTCTTTTGCCATCTTGCATCTATATTGAATAGATGCTTTTCGAAATTTGGTTCTGTGTTATATGAAGAAAACAGAAAAAAATATTAGATAATATTAATCACGAAGAATTATAATATTGTTCAGTAGCTGCCTGCCCGAGCGGACACGCTTCGTATTTGTTTTTTTAGGGATCCGTACCCAAATGTTAAAACACGGAACCCTATTATTGAGACTTCGCCGTCCGTCCGTCCGTCTTTCCCCCGGCTATATATCTGGAACACTTAAAATTCTCACAGATGATGCATTTCCGTTGCCGCTATAACAACAAATACTAAAAAACAGAATAAAATTAAGACTTTATCATCGACCAAAAACGAGCAAAGGTCACTTTTGTTCTAAGGGAGCGCCCTTTAATCTTAATTTTATTCTATTTTATAGTATTTGTTGTTTAGACCCTTTTTTTCTACTTGTATAGTAGTAGTTGTATGTAGTTGAGCCTTTTGGCTTCTGCATCATCATCTCACTACGGTACGGAACCCTTCGTGTGCGAGTCCGACTCGCACTTGGCCGATTAGTTTTAAATTATCGTACTATTATATTTTATTTGCTAATACTATAATAATTCGTTAAACACGCGATCGAATTGGGGTTTTTATTGTTTATCTCAATCTCAGCACGCACTAGCACGACTGAAAATAATATATACTTTAGTGGCACAGGAATGTTAATTGTGTAAATAAGACATAATAAAGGAAGGAAAAATGGAGAAGTGAGACATTTGCGTAGGTATAGTATTAGCAACTAGTTATGAGCCAAGAGCCGTACAACTTAACAAATTAGATAATTTATTCTAGGGGGCTGAAAGCTAGCAAAACTTGTAATGCGCAAAACACTGGTACAAAAGAGCATGGCGTATTACGCGAAATAAGAATGTAATGACACGCCATTTATAGTTTACTGTAATAACTTTTAAAATACATAACTTAGAAAGAAAACAATAATTTACGTACTTCGTAATATTTATTGGAATTATAATCCTAAACCTGGGCTCTCTAGTACGTATAACATTGATAATAAATTGAAAATTGTGAAAAATTGGACGTAACTTCGGGATTTTTTTTATCTACAAAAAATATCCTTTTATGTTTTCACTAATACAGTTTCTCGAAAATATGATGTAATATTCGTGTGTTTTATTTCAGGTAGTTGAGACTTGATTTACTACTGTAAAAATCAAACCTTGAACTGATATCTTCAGTTAATACCCTCTCTTAAGTCAATCCCTACACATACCGAAAAGTTAATGAATGTCTATGAAATTAGGTTCAAAACAATAATATTATGTCGTCGTAAAATTGCATCAGAGATAACAAAATTTACGGTTACATACCACGATTTTAATGACTGATATTTCGCCGATATTTCGACTTAATTGCATAGTCATACACTGCAGTCATACCGTGGTCGCGGTAGGACTGCAGTGTAGCGACGTACGAAGATGGAGGTATATCATAGACCGTATCGGTCTAGCCTGCTCCTTGATAGTTTTGATTTCACTTCGCGGTTTGTAAAAATAACATTAAACATTACATAACAACATTTTTTTTCACCTCGTACTTTTTAAAGAGTTCTGCTTTCCTTTAGCAGAACGCTATATTTCATTCGCTTATGTTTGATTCGATTTGTATGGAGTTTGACAGAGTGGGGCGCGTCATCGTTGATTGAAATATGTATAACCAGTACGGGGTAAACAACGCAAAAATTAAGTTACGTCTTATTTTTTTTTTCAGACAGAAAACGTTAATGAAAGAATTTCAGACAGAAAGACAGAAACGATGTGTTAGCAGCTTTGTGAAATTCTATTTTATTTATTATTTTATTATTATGTCTTACGCGAGCCAAGCCTTTTTCTTTTCCCATTTTCTGATTTGTTATTTTTAAGATTCTGCGGGTTGTGGATATGAAGGAAATTCTCATCTAAAAACTCCAGTCATATTAAGGCATTCTCTACATTTTTACGAACTTCATAATAAACTCGTCTTGAATGTATGTTTATCTTATACCCTTAAACGAGCAATTCCCTGAATCTCGGAAACGGCTCCAACGATTTTCATGAAATTTAGTTCGCGACTCGTCTCAAAGTGTGCGAGACGTTAATATTGTCTGAATTATGCAGATGCACTGTATGGACCTCGTTTGCTAGCTCGCACTCAACGGTTAGTACAACGTATACAAAACGCTTGCATTCGCTATTGCTATAACGTCCCTCCTAGATCTCATGGTTAAAGTATAGATGACGTACCGTTACGGAGGGGGGTGGGAGGGGGTGGGAGGGGGAGGGGGGATGGGGGTAACCCTCCCCCCAAGCGATATTCGTCGGAACGTAATAGTTGCCGAGAAATAACTTTTTTAAATTTAAAAATTTCGAGGTTATTTTTACTATGAAAGGGCTGGTTGACGGAGCCCCGCTTCGCGGGGCTCCTAATTTCTGGGTGGTCATAAAAGAAAATAACCACTCAGAGGATGGCGGGGCCTTGCAGGCCCCGCCATCCTCTTCGTCACCTATCCGTTATCCGAGTCGGGGTGCCCTAAGTCCCTTATGTGAATTTTCAGTAATAATTTTTTTTTAAATTTTCGTCTAATTTAAGTGATAATACGAAAGTTAGAGACAGTATAAAAGGTTATGTGATAAAACTTTGGTGAAAATGTGAATAGATTGTCCGGAAAATACTTTGGGTACGTGAGCTATACCTGAGCCGATCTCATATCACACCTTTCATAAATAATGGTGATATCCTTAAGATGGAAGCCAGAAGGAGACTACATTTAGCTACTCTGCTGTTTGGAGTTCTTAAAACAAGTGAACCAGACTATCTCTTTGAAAAGTTTCAGTGGCACAAGGAGACCAATACCCACTCAAACAGAGTCTGGGTATTGAGGACCCCGCGGCATTCTACTGCAGCATTTCGTGGCAGCTTTAAATATGCTGCTACGAAATGCTGGAATAACTTACCCCCACCTTTGCGTGATGTTAGTAAAACTAAACATTGGTTCAAATTAAATTTAAAAAAATTGTTACTACATCAGCAAAAGGGTGCCGCGGGTACTACCGGGTGACTCTGATTTTTAGGTTCTGTTTTATACTCATATTATTTTATTTTTTAATTTCTTTCTTAATTAATATATAACATTAACACTTTTAAATTTTATTCTAATATCTTATAATTTGTAAAATCTTTTTTTTAACTCCTCATGTAACATAAATAATTTAAAATTTTATTCAAATATCTCACATTAATATAATAATACTAACACTATATGCACTAACTACTTCGACCGACCGTCATACACTCACTATGGCTCCACGGAAGACCAGCACTTTGCATGTGGGCCCTCCCACAGGCCACATGCACAGTAAACGCTGAGTGGATACCATTTTGGGACCACATCCACAATTATTTTGGGTTTTTACTATTTTTTTTTACTACTTTTAATGTTGTTGGTTTTTTTAGCATGTTCTGTATTTTTTGTATGTTATGGTCCTAAATAAACTTGTTTTCTTTCTTTTTCTTTCTTATTTGTTCGGTGCAAAAATTAAGCTTTTTCATGACGAAAATAGGTTTAAATTGGGAAAAGTCCTCGTTAAGTGGATAAACGAAAACAGAATAGGACGAATTCGGTGACTAAAATGACGATCATTTCGTTAAAAATTAGTTGGTTCTAATAATACTGAGTAATGGATATCAGGAATATCACTATCGATTAAAGTTATTATTAGCGCACTTCGCGATGTATGCCTACCTATACATACCTTTAGAGCACAGTTTGACGTCAAACGTTAAAAGAACAGTTATTAGTTAATAGGAAATTGGCAGATCTAACTAGCAACAACATTGAAAAGATTTCTATAGCCACTTAGCTTGCACAGTCGGTATTGTTTTGAGGGAATTTAAGTGGCAAATGTGTGAAAAAAATCTACTTAGGTATAAAAATTCTCGTGTTCCAACTCACAGTGCTTGTAACCAAACTCCTCCGAAACGGCTCGACTGATTTTTGTGAAACTTTTTGGCAACTTAGATCTTACAGGGTCGTCGGTCTTAACGTAGATCTTATAGAGGGTCGTAACGTAACCTAGTTTCCTTACCTCACACAACGTTTGCCGGGTCAGCTTGTAATTTATTTTAGAAGCCCACCGTAATAAATTCAGCCTTATAATCTTCCAAAAAAGTCATTATTTAATTTATTAGCTTGACAGAAAGACTTTTAGTTTAGATTAATGTGCAACATAAAAGTAGGAATTAGGTAGGTACTGGGGTCAAGATTCACTGGTTGTTAGCTGGCAAAGTCTCGAGCTTGTAAATAAACTTGCTGTATTTTGTTTCATGCTCAGGCCATAGCACTTAATCAACTAACCCATATCGGGCACAAAATATACTGCAGGCCATCTATCCCCTCTTCTGTCAACGGAAATTGATAAATGTATTTTATTTTACGTTTATATCACTTCTAAGGTGCTCTTAATTCAATTTTACCCATACAACCCTACAGCTACCTACTTTAGAATCGATTGTACTAAACTTTACAGTGTTCCCAGTTGAAGTAGGGATTTCTCTTACCAATAGATTTGTCTTACATGAACTTGATTGCATTCTAGAGACTGAAATAACTAGTATTTACCGCGAACAAATATTTTAGTACAATCTAGTAAGTATTTAGCACTCGTATGGTTACTTTTGTGTAATTATTGAGTAGGTAAATATTCCTACGTAAATATCCAGATTAACTAGAGAACGTACCTTTTGGACAATGGAAACTACAAGTTTTACGTATTTTAATGGGACTAAATTCATTAAATTAAGTTTTATTATATCACCAGTGGTTTCGAACGTGATGACTTATAACGTCTACCTATCCACGATGATATCTACTAATGACAATGATAATAAAATATTATGGCTGAAGACCTCTAGCTCTATGTCACATATGGATGTGAGTTGTGACATAGAGCACGCATGATCCATGCGTTTTAGAAGATTATTATTCTCTTTAGAACGAAATTCGAAGAAGTAGGTACAGATGTTTAACCAGTGCGTCCTGCCGGTCCTCACCTATGGCGCTGAAACGTGGACACTAACAAGCGGCCTGATCCACAAATTCAAGGTCGTTCAGCATACTATGGAGAGGGCTATGTTAGGGGTTTCCCTGCGTGATAGAATCAGAAATGAGGAGATCCGCAGGAGAACCAAAGTCACCGACATAGCCAAAACAATTAGCACGCTGAAGTGGCAATGGGCAGGTAATGCTTTTCGCAGGGGCGATGGCCGTTGGAGCCGGAAAGTCCTGGAGTGGAGACCGCGTACGAGTAAGCGTAGTGTGGGGCGACCTCCAGCCCGCTGGACCGACGATATACAATGCGGCTGGATGAGGAAGGCGGAGGACAGGGTGTGGTGGCGCGCGCTTGGGAAGGCCTATGTTCAACAGTGGACGTCCGCAGGCTGAGATGATAATGATGATGAGGTACAGATAAGAATGCGCGGGGTCTCGTGACCAAAAAACATGTATAGATTTCAATCCAAGAAGACGCGACTCTGTGGAAATCGTTTATGTTTTATTCGATTCGCATGGAGTTTGACTGAGTGGGGTCCGTCGTCGTGGATTGATATACATCTATATTTAGTTATAATTTTTATACATTTTGAAATTTTAACCTTTCGTATATTTTAAAAAAAGGTCGATATGCCTAAAGATGCAGCTGTTATTTTACTTTGAGCGGTACGTAGATTTATTATAAAAAAATGAACAAAATGATCAGACAAATACACCTTCGAAATTGTATTTTTATTGATGTCATTTCTTTCTCTGCTGAGTACCTTCTATAAAGCTCTCCTTAGATGTTGTACCTAATCCATATATTACTATAATATTGAAAACCTCTATTCGGTTGCTTTGAGAGCAAGATTTATTGTAAACTCTTTCCTGTTTAGCAAAAAAATATTATCGGTACATTAGGTAATAAATAGCGCATATTATTATATGAACGGAATGGTAACCATAAGAGAAGCTTTATATTAAACCTCAGTAAGTTTTGATTTTACGAAAGTTAATCTTTATGATAGCGATATTGGAAGAAATCTTTCTAAAGTTTTGAAATGAAAACTTGCCAAATTCAGAAACAGGAAATGTCGGAAAGACTTCCCACGCATTTTATCTTTTCTTATTTTTGGCTGCAGGTAGTGTAGGTATTTTTCCTCTGTCGGTCATTGCTACTTTTTACTTATACTTAGTGCCTGGGTAGTATGGTTTTGTTAGCTTAATTTTTACCTTATAAAATACTAGCTGTTGCCCGCGGCTCCGCTCGCGTGAATTTAGGGTTTTCACTACTTCTGCGGGAACCATCGCTTTTTCCGGGATAAAAAGTACCTCGGCATCGCCCGCGTGAAATTCGGCTTCTTCATGCGCGTGAGATTCAGTGCTAATGCCGAGTTTCACGACTCTTTAAACTTCAAAAACACGGGACTTTCATACAAACTCCCAACCCCTATTTCACCCCCTTAGGGAAGGATTTTCTCAAAACCGTTTCTTAACTGACAACTACCCATTAGAAAGAACCTACTTTCCAAATTTCAAGTCAACAGTAACAATATTAAAATTTTCACATAAAAACTTTCATCCCCTATTTTACCACCCTTAAAGGGGAATTTTCCAAATCGACTTATACAAATTTTTAATATCTGAAGCTGATACCACTGATAGCTCGTAACCTAAATGACGATTTTCACGTCTCTAACTTCAAAAACACGGGACTTTCATATAAACTTCCAACCCCTATTTCATCCCCTTAGAGGGGTAGTTTCTCAAAATCGTTTCTTAGCTGACACCTACCCATTACAAAGAACCTACCTTTCAAATTTCAAGTTTGTAGGCTTTATACTTCCTGAGATATCGTGATTAGTCAGTGAGTGAGTGAGTGAGTGAGTGAGTGGTAACTCTCTATTATATATATAGATGTAGAGCGGTAATAGGTGCAAAAACTGTATGCATTTTTAGAGTTCCTTACCTAAAGCAGGTAATTAATAAAATAACCCTATTACACTCGCTGTGCCTAGTATAATGGTTTTGTTGGCTTAATTTTTACCCAGACTAAAATATGTAGAGCGGTAGGTAATAGGTGCAAAGTTTTATGCATTTTTAGAGTTCCGTACCTAAAGTACCTACCTAAGGTACCCTATACACTCCCTAGGTCGTCTGACTGTCTGTCTATCCGTCCATCCTATCGGGCATTTTGGGCTTCTAAATTGCAAAAGCAATAAACTACAGACCTGCCCCTGGATTGTGTAAGAAAAACGTATTCGTTTCGTTTACAAATTCTGCCAGCTGATTGGTTTCCTGATTTACGTCAGCCAATCGGGGAGCAGAATTCGCTTACGATTACGATAACGTTGAATACGGTTTTCTTACGCAATCAGACTCCCCTTTTGGCTATTTAGTAATATGGGTAAAATAGATAAACTTACGTGACCCTGTGCTATATTAAGATTAAAACTGTTTCTGGTACCTAATAGCAAAATATACTTACTTACCTGCTAGAAATCGACGGTACCCACCTCAGCTTGCGGACGCAATCAATTCAGTTAACTGGTTAATTACGACTCAAAATCAAAGTAAGGATGGCATATTCCAACATGCAGTGAATATCAATATCAAAATGTATTTTGTATTTTTCATGATACTCTCGCAATGTTTTTATTAATTGGACTTTCGCATAATTTTCAGGTATTTTTCTTAGGTAGAAAAAATAAAAATCAATTGCCAAGGCGAAAGACCATCACTGCTTCTATGAAATAATTTTTCTTTCGAATAATCACATAGTAATCTGTGCGAATAATACGTCCATTTGGCAATTACGATGGTATTTTTTCGTACAAAATTGTCTACCGCCTTCTAAGCTTCGCCAGGAAGCTTTGATCGTTGATACGTGTAGTAATCAGACGAAAGATTTTTTACTAAAAAAATCGCTTATATTTTTCAAAGACGATCGAATGGCGTATCTGCGCCGGAGGTCATGGGTTCGATTCCCAAAATTGGAAAATGTTTGTGTGATGAGCATTATTACTATAGTGTTAGTGATCGTGATAGTGAGTGATACAGTCGTAGTTGCATTCTAACCTACGTTCAATGTTCGGAGATTTCGCTCACTGGGGGGGCAGCCCACTGAGCGGAATCTACAAACTGAACGAGACAGAATCAGCGAGGCGAAACAAAGTAACAGTCGTTTAGCGTTCACGACAGTAGTTAAAAATGTATGGACAAAACAAGTGACTGTAGAAAAACCACGTGACCGAATAGACGAAAACAAGCTTTTTTTGAAAATCGACTACGACAATTCGAACGCTCCCTGGCGTTCTCGCAGACGTTGTAGATAACCTTTAGCGTACTTCGCATGACAATTGACAGTTGACAGTGAACAACGCTAAGCATAAAGTAGATTCTGCTTTCATTTGTTTTCATTCGGGCACGTGGTTTTTCTAAAGTCACGCGGTTTGTCCATACATTTTTGATAACTGTCGTTGACGCTAAACGACTGTTACTTTGTCTAGCCCCGCAGCTCTCAGGCGAAATAATCGAAATCAAGCAATTGCAGGATGATGCGATGTCGCAATCGTTGGTCAACTTAAATTAGTAATATTTTGCAATTTGAGTAATATCACAGTCAAGTGAATAGATTTAACGTAAGATCAGTAGCACTTGATAACCTAATTAATGACCACCATGTCAGATTTAGTAAATTGTGCAGTATTGCATACAGCTTGCGTTAGTTAAACAAAAGCGTTTGTACTTAGGGATTTAGTGCCATTGTTCTCAGGTGATCAGTGGATCGCGACAAAACGATGAATACTGTTTATATTCAAATACCTGTACTAATCTTCGTGTTAAAAGGTAAATATAAAATCATTTTAAAATTCATCATTTCTGCAATTCATCTCGCTCAGACTCTTTACATACCTACACTTCTTTTACGCAAAATGTACATTATATTATTATATTCATTACACTTGCGCATATTTCTTTTTTTTTTAAATATATACGGGACATTTTTACACATCGCTATCTAGCCCCAAAGTAAGCGATAGCTTGTGTTATGGGTGCTAGATGACTGATAAATACATACATACTAATATACATGAATATAATATATTGAAAAACACCCAGACACTGGAAAACATTCATGCTCATCACGCAAGTATTTACCAGTAGTGGAAATCGAACCCACGACCTCCGGCGCAGACGGCAGGTTCGCTACCACTACGCCATTCGGTCGTCAAAATTTTGCTAGTACTATATCATCATATTATAATGTATAGAACATTATTTTAGGTCTCCTAACATCAGCGCAGTCAGCATGCAACCTGTCACCATGCGATGTGCTCGACATCTTCACAAAGGGTCAAAAAGCTGGCCAGCCAGTCAACATGGGGTGCACCACGGATCATCACTGGCGCAAGCTAGACCGACGGCTTCAAGCTATTGAACAATCAGGTACCTACACGTAACTTTATACTAATACTTAGGTCTTTTTTATACACACAAAATGTCTAACGCATACCCCTACGTCAGGGAAAACGGAAGGGTTATGTGGTGCTTGCACCCACTAAAATCTGTGTTACCACGACGGACCTGCCGGCGGGAGTACGGGATTCACTGATGCTAATAGGTCTAAGTACAGTATACTTAAACCATTTTACCTAACTGTAGTTACCGGGCGTGAGAATTTCTGTTAAAAAATTTATAGCAATATCTCAAGCTTGCAAGTTTGCCAAAAAGAAAACTGTAACATAGTACCAAAGATTAATTTAATAAACTTCATACCTACATCAGTTTTGTAACTGTTCGTCAAGCCGTTTCAAAAACGTAGTATATTCGCAAAAAAATTGCATAAAATTATTGAAATTTGCTCTATCTTAGGCTGCATAGTAACTGCTTTTTATCAGGTAAATATATATTGCTCACTAGCAACCCCGGAGGCAGGATTCCCTTATTCAAATCTCAATGAGCAGATTTAATTCGTAAATATCACATTAATTTTAGTTTGGACTATCAGTTTCGGCCAATCGCGCTGGCGTCAATGTTCTAAAGACCCGTGCATATGTGATGCCATCCACCGTTCCCTGAAATGCTGGCGGGCTGGACTCACCTCACTCTCCCCAGATTTGATTGTACCAGCCGATTTGTACACCATGTAAGTATTTAGACACAATTAAGGCTTTTTTAGCTGACATCTATGCAATAAACAAGCAATACTTAAGTATATGTCGCGTTTTTGCTAAGCACAAAATGAAATTAGCACCGCTCTTCCTGTTCAGTATTTCTGCATTTTAGGTATGTAAAAATATACCATAACGGGTTGGATACAGCTCCAATGCGTGATAGTATATTTTTACATATCTAAAATTTTTACATGCAAAACAGTAATGATTTTGTTATAGCACTTATCTAGTAATTTCATATGCTACTAGGTATCAGCATATTGGATTACACGATTTACTTACTTATGCTTACTTTGTAAATTGTTTTAGCGCATTGTATTTGAAGTTTCCTAAAGTTCTTAGTATCTTCTCAATATTTTTTTAAAAAATTCCAGTGATCTCGGCACAAATAAACTGCGAACTTTCCATAAGACTACATTCAAGGGAATGCGCTCATTAACAGAATTGGACATGTTTGACAATCACGTAGAGTTCCTACCTTCGGGGATATTTGATTCCCTCGTCAATCTTCGAATACTGTAAGTATGTAGTGTTGTGTACCAGAGATCAGTATCTTGTGTGAAGCTTTAGACAGAAGTCATGATGATTGTGCCAGTAGGTAGGTACCTATATAGACGATACTACTACATACTAGACAATATTAAACGGGTATATAGGTATAGGTATTTCAATGCACAAAGATGCGTCCTACTCTGTCAAAATCGCTTATGTTTCATTCGATTCGTATGGAGTTTGACATAGTAGGGCACGTCCTCGTGGACTCTTAATCTTTTTAAAGATAGTGTAAGAAGTCAATACAAAAAATCAAAATATCTTCATTTCACATAGGCCTAGCTTACAGGTTATGAAAGGTTAATACGATATTTGTGATAAATATGCTGATAACTACTTGACTACTGTTATATTTCCTATTCCTACGCTCTATTTAAATTGTACTTCAAATGATAGCTGTAACACAAAGAAGCCTTTTGTTGTTATGATTTATATTTCAGACGTTTGCAGAGAAATTATTTAGAGGAAATCAACAGCGATGCTTTCCGGTACACGAAGAAATTGTTTCACGTTGATTTGTCTAACAATTTCTTATATACACTTCCGGAGCGACTCTTTGTGAACAATTCTTACTTGGAAACAGTTGACATTTCCAATAACCAGATCGTTTATATCCCATCCTTTACATTCATTGGACTGAAATCTTTGTTGATACTGGATTTATCAAAAAATAAAATTCAGCAAATAGAAAACGGGACCTTCGTATTGAAGAGCCTCCAAATACTGAAACTGTCCGATAACAAAATCAGTAATATCACAGAAAATGCATTCGAAAATCTGTCTTCACTGGAGACGTTACTGTTAGATAAAAACAATCTAGTGAATATACCTAATAATTTATTTTGTAATCTGCATTGTTTAACTTATTTGGATCTGTCGAACAACCATTTAATAAGTGTAAGTATTAAACATCTATAAAATTAATTTTAGTTAGAAGAAAAATAATATAAAATGATATTTCCAGCCTATAGTACATAACTAATCTTTTAGTTAACAGGACTCGAATTCCAAAACTTGAGGCAGCTTCGGAACTTGGATTTAAAAGGAAACTTTATATCTGAAATTCCCGACGAAATTTTCGCCAACTGTTCAAATTTGGAAAAACTGGATTTGTCTAAAAACAAATTACGCTTCTTGAATATCTCAGCATTTGAAGGCTTGCAGAATCTTACATCCCTCATACTCTCCGACAATCAAATATACGAGGTGCATTTCAAAACGTTTTCTACCTTGAAAAACCTCACAACTTTGTAAGTAAAAGTAACTTTCTATATAGAAACTTTAACATATATTTACAAACTAGCTGACCCGGCAAACGTTGTTTTGCCTTATTAATTATGTCTCACTTATTAAGCTTTCTGCGAAGACCCAATTCATTATGACAATAATATAATTATAATATTTCGATTTTCTCCGAAACCTACAATCGGACTGATCGCATCTTATAACGTTATTTGCATATCAAATAAACTTTGGTCTAATAAATTAAATGGACCAAAAAGGTCGGACCTTACACTACAGTAAATATATGGAAAAATCTGACGTATAATTGAACGTGAAAAAAATTGACAGCAATGAAATGTTTACTTAGCAACGCCATTAAATCAATTTATTAATTTTATTTTGAAAACACTCGATAATCCTAATTCTCCTCATATAAGTCGTCGACTCGGATCGAGTATTTATTTACGCTCTTTCATTTGATGTACGATTCGTTTGATTCCATCATACAGCGGTACGACCTTAGGTATTTGTATGGGAAAATTAAATCAGCCAGGGCAATCGTTCCTCTGCTTTTAGGAACATCAAATGTATCCTATAGCAGTCTCCTGGCTCTAAGCTACCTCCTCACCAATTTTCAGCCATATCGGTAAAGCCGTTCTCGAGTTATAAATAGTGTAACTAACACGACTTTCTTTTAGTTAGACTTGTTGACAATCCCAGTCTTTCTAACAAACTGGAATCTTTATAACACCGTAGGGACGTAAGCTCCCTATGTGTGTTCTATCGATTGTTCAATGGGGAGTGCTCTGAGGAGCTATTTGAGGTTATTCCTCCTTCCACTTTCTCTGTACGGACACTTAGGCGTAGAAACATGTTCCATCCATACCACCTAGATGGCTGGCAATCCACGACTACCCGGTATGCAGCCAGTTCCTTCTTCCCGCGCACGTGCAAACTATGGAACCAACTACCAGCAGCAGTGTTCCCTCAAAGCTATAACATAGGGTTATTCAAGGGGCGGATCAACAAACTCCGTAAGAGCCAGCAACGCATTTGCAACTCCTCTGGTGCTGCACATGTCCATGGGCGACGGTGATTGCTTAACATCAGGTGGGTCACCTAATGTTAAGCCCGCCCGCTCGTTTGGTAGCTTTAACGATAAAAAAAAAGCTTTGTTTGCTTTGTGGGGAATATTAACCCTTCAGCATCACTTATTTTGGACGTCCGTACTGTGTATAATGATCATTTGGCATTCCTTTGGAAGGGTCTAATTTTCACAACAGGGTACGCCAGCTTAAGATGAGCCGTACGTTCAAAGTTTTCTGCATATTCCGTGTTTCAAGCTAATTGGACACATACTGAGGGTTATTATGTCTATTTTTTCTGAACTACAAAACCGATGACTTTGAAATATTTACAGAACAATCTTTAATGTATCCCCTTCCTAACAAAAAAAGAATGAATGAAATCGGACCACGCGTTAATGATTTACAACTCAGTATACATTTTAACTTTTATCCCCTCTCCTAAGGGAACCATGCTGAATTTTGGGATAAAAAGTATCCTATGTCCTTCCTCGTAGTATGAACTCAAGTCATACCAAGTTTCATTGGAATTCATTCAGTAGTTTCGGCGTGATGCGCGGCCGTGATACAGAAAGACAGACAGACAAAAATGAAAAAAATACAGTTTTGGGTTCAGAACCGATTTTAGAGTGCCCTCGAAAAAAATTTTTCAAAATATCTTTAATGTACAGAATTTGACCTGTTACAGATTTATTATAAGTAGTACTGTGTATAATGATCATTTGGCATTCCTTTTGAAGGGTCTAATTTTCACAACAGGGTACGCCAGCTTAAAATGAGCCGTACGTTCAAAGTTTTCTGCATATTCCGTGTTTCAAGCTATTTGGACAAATACTGAGGGTTATTATGTCTATTTTTTCTGAACTACAAAACCGATGACTTTGAAATATTTACAGAACAATCTTTAATGTATCCCCTTTCTAACAAAAAAAGAATGAATGAAATCGGACCACGTGTTAATGATTTACAACTCAGTATACATTTTAACTTTTATCCCCTCTCCTAAGGGAACCATGCTGAATTTCGGGATGAAAAGTATCCTATGTCCTTCCTCGTAGTATGAACTCAAGTCATACCAAGTTCCATTGGAATTCATTCAGTAGTTTCGGCGTGATGCGCGGCCGTGATACAGAAGGACAGACAGACAGACAGACAGACAAAAATGAAAAAAAATACAGTTTTGGGTTCAGAACCAATTTTAGAGTGCCCTCGAAAAAAATTTTTCAAAATATCTTTAATGTACAGAATTTGACCTGTTACAGATTTATTATAAGTATAGATTTCAAAAAACTTTAACTTATAGTTTCGAAATACATTTTGTTTTTACGATAGTCTGCCTTACTATTGAAATTATTGGTAACTTTATATTTAATTTTCACCAAAGCAGCTTTTCTCATTGTGTCAATACAATTTATCCGGTACGGTAGATACTGTCGCAGGGACGCAAATAGACACGAGTTACTCGTACTAATGGAACTTTTAATACGTTGTAGCTTTATCTAAAAGGTCACACTTCGACCTATTTCTGTAGGCGAGTTCCTATTGTCTTGAAATATTCTTTTAGTGCCTCACATTTTCAGGTATTTTTCTATAATTTGAACTTGTGTAATAATATTTGAAATTGTTGCATTTTAGATATTTGGACAATAACATGTTCCCTTCTTTGCCATCTCGGACCCTGGATTATCTTCCGAAGCTGGCAAATGTGAAGCTTTCTAACAATCCCTGGCATTGCGATTGCCATGCCCTATACGTGTCTGCGTAAGTTTTTCTAATGAATTGACCTATATCATTTGAATCTTTACAAGGATTTACTTGCAGCTACTTAGTGGTAGGACTTTTTTGGTTTCTCGATTATTCAGAAATATGCCTTTAAGATACTATAACAGACGTACCTATACTACATTACTATTTCGATTTGAAGGGCCCTTTAGTCTTCGAAATTACTGGGTATACTGACTGACTTATGAACTAATATTTCAGGATGACGAGCTCAGTGCAGTGCGTCATATAACATTGGATTGCAATCCCGCAGTTTATCTGACACTGGCATCACTTAGCATCTTTCTCGTCTCATTACTTGCTATAAAAGGCTCATAATGTTCTTACAGATGGGTGCGCTTAAACGAAATGAAAATATGGGACTATTCACCGACATGCGTATCACCATGGTACCTTGAGGGTCATTTCCTTAAGAAGCTCAAATTCCCTGAACTTTGTACTGGTCAGTGGGCCAGTATGGTGAATCTCTCGCCCAGATTGCCCATGCAACAGCTGCTGTCGCTAAACGTGAGCGTCAACCGAAAACCGCAGGAGAGTATGGAGGAAATTGGTGATATGGAACATTGGAACTAAATAAAAGTATACTACTCAAACTACTGTGTTTTAATTTATTGTGTTTAAACAGTCAAAACAGATAACAATATCTTTATCAGTATTTCACTTGATAACACATAAATGACGTACAAGTAAGAATATTTCCTAACGTTAGTAAATTTTAGTAATGCAGTCTATGAATAAACAGAAGAGTTTTTAATAAATAAAAACATTTAAGTGAAGGGTGAATAAATGATTATGTATCTGCTATCTAATTTATCTTTGTATAATTAACTAATCTAAACATTGGACAACATTAAAGTTTCTAGGGACCTCTTAAAAATAGATACGTATGCTATTAGGATAGACATAATAGCTGTTTGTTACATCATATTATGGACCTTAATCGATGTATGAAATTACTAAAAACGTCTACATTTTTAACAATACGCAAAACTTCGTCGATTTTCGAGTTGTTTTATATGACGATGGTATCTTTATAGAAAGTATGGTAGTTGTATATTTATAGCATTATCGAACATTTCTATAAATATATCAGTAGACAAGAAATTCTAGAGAAAAGTTTAAATCAGAAATAATCCATCAATCTCTGGGAAATTTACAGTAGGTAAATTCCCAGTGAATGTGTTTTGAACAGGTATAACTTATTTGATATTTCCACGATATCACTCATTATAATTTCATTCATCAAACATTATCATATAATATATCCTCGCAAAGATATGAATCGATACAATGACTGTTAATCGTCGTCATCATCATAATCTAAATATGGACACGATAGCGGACATTCAGTTTTGTTTGCACCCTTACAATAAGTGTTGTGTTTTCATAGACTTTATTTCTCCTAAATCATTAAATCTAGAATTTCGATAACAATCGTCGACGGAGTGTTAAATAGGCACATTTGTGAAAAACTACTGCTAAAGAAAATTGTGTATCATGACAGTACATAAATGATAAAATGGAAAATAACTTTCTTGGATTAATCTTGAGTGTATTTGTGTGTATATTAATTCCTGCCAAAGGTAAGGTTGATGATTAAGAATATATATATACTCGCCTCACTGTTTTTCACAATTCCTGCAGAAATCATGTAATTATTTACACTCCACAAGTTCTGAACAGCGATCTCACCTGATGGTAAGTGATGATGCAGCCTAAGGTGATATCTTACTAACTTGGAAAAGGTAAGTTAATTAACATCTAACGGTTCCTACACAGCATGGCACCGGAATGCTAAATCGCTTGGGAGTACATCTTTGCTGGTAGGAGGGTAACTAGTCACGGCCAAAACATCCCGCTAGACCAGAAGTGAGTCATTCTTAAGGGACCGTGGCGGGGCTCGAACCCGTGACCTCCCAATTGAATCCGAGCGCACCACTGTGCTAGGGAGGTCATAATATATACTATTAACATTTTGAATTCCAAAAAAATCCTTACTTTTATTATATTAATAGGGCTATTTATTGACGAAGAATCCACCAATTTCTTCGTATTTCAGGCTGTACAATTGAAGGTATACAAAGTTGGTTAGTTGCTGAATCCCAAACCATACTTGATACATTTAGAGGAAATATTTGGGACAGGGCAACATCAAATATCGCAGGTAAAATAAAAAACAAAATAAAAAAGAATTTTCCAATGAAATCTTAAGTAAAAGTTACGATCAGTTATGAGAAAAATATTATATTGAAATATTTTTCTCACGTTTTACAGAATAAATAAACTCTAAGAGACGCTTTCATTTTATTTGCAAAAATACAATGGATACTTACAATTTATTGCTTATTTCTTGTAACTATGAACATTGAATTTCGTAGAAGTAAGCACTGCAACTTGTATCACAATGTTGAATTATACACAGAAATTAGAATAATATTTGACTAGCTGACCGGCGAACGTTGTTTTGCCATTAGGGATATAAACGAACGGGCTTACGACCTACTCTTAGACCTACCGAACAAACACAGAAAATTTCATAACAATCGGTCCAGCCGTTTCGGACGAGTTTTGAAACAATCACGAGACACGAGAATTTTATTTATTGGAGAGTTATTGAGCTTTGTCTTTTAACCGACATAAAAAAGGAGGAGGTTTTCAATTCGACTGTATTTCTTAATGTTTGTTACCTCAGAGCTTTTAACTGGGTGCACCGATTTTGATGATTCTTTTTTAAGTAAAAGCTGGTGCTTTCCGTGTGATGTCATTCCAATTTTAAATCTGACAATGGCATCCATTAGAAAAGTCTTCAATTTACGTTACGTAATAATATGTGCGCGATAAACTGATGAATAAGTCAATATCAAATCAACCAATTTCAATGTTTTTGTTATTGGAAACTTGATACTTCAAGAGTAATTTAATGGGAGAGAGGTCAATTAGTTTCTTGTTTTGTTAAAATTTTGTATTTTTGTAGCCATTAGCAGTGTTGCAAACAATGAGGACCTAAAGAAAGGCCCCTACGTAAACATATCCCTGGTCGACTCAAGGTTGGTCATTGCGACCAACGATGCATTTGATAACTATGAAGAATACGAAACTGCGAGCCTTATGGGATTTACGATAAGTTTTAGATGTACTGATGGATCATCACGGAATTTGGTTGGTAATTTTACCCAAAATTAAAAAGTTTATTTCAAACCTATTTTTCTCGTTACTCCTTCAATTTCAAAATACATAATATTATTTACTATGAGCATGGCGGAAATCGACTTAATAAGTTAGCTTATAAGTTCCTAAATATACTTACACTCTTTTCCTACGCAGGACAAAATTTAGAGGTAAACATTAAATTCGCTTTCATTTAATTCATCCTTAGTAAGCATTAAAAAAAAAATGTTTTTTTTGGAACGAGGTTTCTTATCGCGCGTTGTGAAAGGAGGCTAGACGGAAACATTCATACGAAAAGTTGTAACGACACTTTTTGCTATCGTAAGCTATTGTAAGCCGTGCGGCGTGCGCATGTTTCTCTGTTGGTCTCTCTCTCTCTCTTATAGAAAGCAAGCCAGATTTACTTCGTTCCATCCGGGTGTCCCTTGATGACTCTCAAGTTTTTTATTGCTCTTGTGTGGAAAAGTCTTAAAAATATTAATGTGTTTGTTGCCTTTCAGGTGTTTCTAGTTAGCATAACTGATACAAACAATAACGATCCGCAGTTCAGACCTTCAAACTTATACGAGTTCTCAATCGCACCACCGATCCCTCCGGGGTTTCTGATCACCAACTGTGCTAACGATATAATCGTCAGAGACATAGATCTGACGACTCAGAGAATAGACTTCGAAATATTATCTGGAAGTTCATTATTTGAAATCACCTACGATAACTCGTCTGATGTCGCCAAAGAATTTAAAGCCGCTTTGAGAACTACCACTCTGATTAGATCAATCCCTGATCCAATAACGCTCATCGTAAAGGCCACGGTAAATATAATAAGCTATATTACACTCAGAAATAAATAATTATAAGGTATTTATAAAGCTGTAAGCTAAGCTAAATGTGATTTTGGTTCTCCGAAATGTAGGGTGTTACTCGAGGCCATTGAATAGGTACTCGAGGAGAAGGTATCAGACTTGAAAATTGAAATGGCAAATTCGCACTGTGACGTAATGACGTGTTATAAAGTAAAGGGTGCTTCTTTTATGTGGGTTACCCAGTTCTTACCACTAATACAGTAGATTATAAATTCACACTTTCAGGCTCTTTTGTTTAATCTTGTGGTCTGCAATGAGGACTGATGGTGTCCTCCATGACGTAACATTCAACAGCGACACCTTGGCTTCAAGTTTTAGCGTGCATACGGATGTCTGGCTAAACCTTTGGTTTTAAAAACCCTATCGCACTAGCGGCAGTACAGCTGACCACTGTTGTTGTAGGTGTAGAACGTAGGTGTAGGAGGGTTTTGGCCTAGCTTTCCGGTCCTGACGCTTAGCGTCGATATGCTTTTAATGTAGCAGTTTCAGTTTTACTTTGGACGCAGTTGTAGAACTATCTTTTACAATTTTCCGCCACCAAGCTCTATATAGTGCAACCTGCTCCCACGTGTCCAGAGATATTTTGGTAGATGTATACATGTAGGTTTCAACATCAGCTCATTCATGAAAGGTAACTCTCATTTCATGACTGCTGCCTATGACCTTCCTTACTCTTATGTCTTCTGTTTAGAATTTACGGGTAGGAGTTAACTTAACCTACTATATTTATCTACATGTAGGTAAAGGCGCAGTACCACCTCTATAGTACCCGTGTTGTACCTAATGTCTAGATTGAGATTATCTTGTATTTCCCAGGATGTAGACCTAACTGGCGACCCAAGAAGAACAGCTACAGCCACTGTCAAAATTTCAACCGACACTGAATTTTCGTTTCCTGATGAGCCAATTTTCTCACAGGCCTTCTACTTGGCCACTTACACTGCTGAACCCAAACTCATATTACAAGATTCAATTTCATTACGTCAGGGCTTTGATGAACAAGTGGTATTCACTTTTCACGGAGGTAATATCAACTTTTTCAAGCTTTTTTATTTTTCTTTGTTTATAATATATTTCAGACTGATTGGTTTGCACTTTATGAATAATTCGTCGATAATGGCGATTCCGTATTTTACCTAATCTGCGAAAATTTTATTGAAAGTTGTAATAGTGTTTTATAACATAATAAGTATACAATAAAGTAGCCGCTTATTAGTTGTAGTTGTCGAATGTCGACTACTGTTGACGAAATTAAAATGTGCCATTCGTGGTTTTTTCACAGAGTATTCACAGTATTTTGACATAGTTACAAATGAAAACGACGTTTCTTTTACCATGAAATCTCAATTACCAATCGATTTATACAAAGAAGGACAGATTCTTCTCGTCGTTGAAGCAGAACGAGAATATACAAGTGGCGCTACCGCTACAGTTATCGTTCAGTTGCCTACAGGTAAGATTATAAAAAATGAAGATGAGTCCCAAGGGAAGAGTTTCGCCGCGACGAATTGTCTCCTTGACGATCTCACTCGGAAAATATGGAGTTCAATGATGCATATTAAATGGCCATTTTATATCTAGGCCACCGATAACAAACTGAAGATAATTTTACCCAAACTTTCTTAACACAAGAAAATAGTAGAGCCGTAGGATACATAGAAGTCATTGGAGCCATCTTTAAAAATTTCCCACTAACATACCACAATATGGCAGAAACCGTCTCCATGGAAACGTACGTGCAGACTATTGACATGGTAGTATTTTTCTACGGGGACCGCGGTCTATATAGACAATACTGCTGTCAGCTTACTATGATGCTATCGGTGTCAAAACAAACATCTTTGGCACCGGTAAACTAGCGACACTTTTTTCGTGGTCCGTCGCGTCCAAGATATAGGTCTATCATCTAGGCATATGTTGCCACTTTGACCTCGCCTGTACATTGTACAAAATAAACAACCCTAAGAATTATTTACAAACAACCGACATCAAGGTTTAACGTCCTAGCAAAAGGCAATTTATTTGCCAAATAGATACTTACTTCAGGCCTACTGTAATTCCCGATGGAGGTAGGGAAAGATTAGATTCTCTGTTAGATGTTTTTGATCTCTACTATGCAACAACAATAATTATTAGGCTATTTTTACTTCTACATTTTTTTTTCAGTTATTGGTTTATCATTTGAAGCAGCGTTGTATAAAGGATACATCGAGGACAATAAATTAAATCTTGCAGATTTAAAACTGAAAGAAGGATACGAAGGCACGACAATCACCGTTGATATAACAAGCGGTAAAAGAAATAAAAAATCTATTGATTTTGTTGTTACCATAATATATTTATTCTCCAGCAATCTTTATAGTTAGATTAGAAATTATCATAAATGAGAAGTTATATGTTATTTCCTTGTTTTTAAATTATCTTCCTCTAAGGCTTATTAAAATTTATTGTACGAAAATTTTGAAAAATTCTATAATTTTACGAAATTTCAAGGTATTCATTTTAGGCACTTTAAACATGAAATAATATTTTTTTAAAGCAGATATTTATTGTTTTCATGAAAGTTGTACATAAAAAAACTTAGATTAAAAATTCAAACTAGCTAATGAAATAATATTATATTAAATCTTTCAGATTACAAATCTTACTTCAACCCCAGCGTTGACGGAAATAGTATTTCGCTAACAATGGATCCATTGAGTGATAGTATTATAAACGGAAATAATTTCATTCATCTACAAGTAACCGCAACTACTGCTTTTAATAGAACTGCAACGACTATTGTTACCCTAGAGGTAATTAAAGAAGACGTCACAACCCCCGTTTTCGAGAGAAACTTATATATTGGAAGCTACGACCAAGAAACGGGACTGAATCTAGAGCAAATTGTCTTGATACAAGGCTTTGATAGTACAGTTGATTTTGTGTTGGAAGGAGGTAAGTTAAAACTTAATGAGTGATAGTTGGAACATGAATATATCTTTCCTGTTGTTAATTTTTAAATTATTAAATTATCTTATCTTTACAAAATAGCAATGTAAAATAAACCCTAAAGAATAAGAAATCATAAATTTTCTCTTCACAATCACATGGTATCTCTTCGGACGGTATCAGGCAGGGGGCTAGGAAATCTACAAAGATCTAGTATGTAAGTTTCTCTTACTAGTCAACAGAATGGGCATGCATGCAATGACGTATAGAGATTAAGTAAGACAACTCGTTAGCGTAAGCTAACTGAAGATAGCGTCTCTATCAAGCGATGGATAAAAACAAGACGAAAAAAAATATAAAACTAAGTTTTGTTTTAGGTGTTATTCCAAACTTTGTTTCTACCGAGTTGTGCAAGAAACTCACGTCTTTTTATTTTTTCAGAGTATATTTCTCTCTTCGAGAAAATCCAAGACGGACCTAATATCTCGCTATCCATACCGTCTTTGCCAACCGAACTTTTAGCAGAACGTAGCTTATTGCTCTCCGTACGTGCCACGAAGCCAAGGACCGTTGGTGCTAACACTGTTGTTCAAATAAGTCTACCTTCAGGTACTAAAAGTTTCGAAGAAATGTTATTGTAATATTAACAAGCCATTTCAACAATGTATTAATTTTCATGGCCAATTAATTTTCATCGTTTACATTAAGAGCGTGGTATACATCGTGTAATCTAAAAATGAACGCTTCTTCACGTGTTTACGCTCACACGTTTAAAGAAAAGTAGTGTAGAGTCTTTCATTTTCAAATAAGATGATCTCTATCTGTTAAGAGATTAATAGTAGGTATAAGATATGCCCGCAAAAACTCTTTAAAGAAGCTACTTAAATTATTAAAACCCTTCAGGATTCGACGAAAACGAAATAAAATCACAAGGCACTAATGTACAATCGATATTTATGTAAATCTATGAGATCTCGGTATAAATATAATATAATAGAACGAAAACCACACAACACATCTTAGGTATTTCAAAAAATATTAAAAATTAAGTATGAATATTCTAGCTACTTAATATACATGTTAACAAACTTTTACATGCAAAGTAGAAACTGTTGATAATGAAAAGGTTAATAATATTGGTGTACATGTTCTATGATGAGTAGCTATATTATCTCCTTAATTATTGTAATTGAAAAAAGGAGTAAGCATTTATGTTTAATATTTAATTTTTATTATTACCTGATTTTTAATTGTTGTTATATTTTGCGCATTTTCCAATAACGACCTTTACAGCCAGAGAATTGAGCTTTGAGAAGTTTATATACAAAGGAAATTTAGAAGATGGTGTTATTTGTCTCGAAACTATTATCTTAAATGTCGGTTACGATTCGGACGTTGTCTTCGACCTCATGGGAGGTGAGTTACCAAACTTTTTACTTATATTTTTTACTATATTTCGTTTCACATAAATGCAACTAGCTTATTTAAAGTTGCTTTAAATAAGTGTTATATATTAAACCAAATTAAACACCGGATTAATTATTTTATTCGGATTTTATTACTTGATAAAATATGAATAGTCATAAGTCAAGAAGACAGAACATAGATAGAATGCTGACCACAGACCACACAGAGATAGACTTAAAAAGTAAAGGCTTACAGATAATATATAACACTCTCCCACGCCAAAAGTTTTAAATTTTTTGAATTTGGTTGCCATGCCTGTTCCACTGGTTTCCATCTACCTCGACTTCATACGTAGTTCCTGGCACTACTTCTCTAATAATTTTCCCTTTTGACCATTTTTTTCCTTTTCTATAATCCCTGACCAAGACCTCATCTCCTGTCTCCGGGTCCAGGACTCTACCCCCCTTTGCATACTGTAATTGCCTATCCTGTGATTGTACTAAATCATGGTAGATGGGTCCAGGTCTTAATAACGCCAAACGATTCCTAAGTTCTCTACCCATCATCAAACGAGCAGGAGAAACACCACTACTCTTATGAGGAGTGGTTCTATAATCAAACAAAAATATGCTTAAAGCATAATTAGGTGATTTACCACTCTCTATAATCTTAGTTAAATGAGTTTTGAATGTCTCTACGAACCGTTCAGCAGCCCCATTGGTTGCCGGGTAGTGAGGTGAAGTAAAACTATGCTTTACCCCTGTTACTTTACAGAAATCCTGAAATTCCTGGCTTCTAAATGAGGTCCCATTATCGCTAACCAAATGAATTGGAAAACCAAATCTAATATAGGTTTCTTTAAATTTGGTTATAGTTAAACTAGAGCCTATATTTGCCATTGGAAAAGCCTCAGGCCATTTTGAATAACTATCAATGATAACTAAATACATTTTTCCCAATAATGGGCCAAGGAAGTCTGCATGAATGCGATACCATGGTCCAGGTGGAACAGGCCAACATCTTGGAATTACTCTACTGGGATTATGCCTATTTTTTAGACATAAATCACATGATTTTGATAATTTTTCAATATCTTCATTTAACTTTGGCCACCAAAAATAAGCCTTAGCCATTTCAATCATTCTAGAAGTTCCAAAATGTGTTATATGTAGTTCTTTTAAAACTGATTCTCTCAAACTTAGAGGTATGATGATTCTATGACCCCACATTATACAATCTCTATCCATACTTATTTCATATCTCCGCATAAAAAATGGTTTTAAAGAATCCTCCACTGAAACAGGCCAGCCATCTCGACAATATATGAGTATTTTTGATAAAAGGATATCTTTCTTTGTCTCATTTTGAATGGTTTTCCAGTTCAGGGAAGGCAAGTCTGAATCATTGAGGTAATTTACATTTATGTTACAGTCTGGGTTACATAAGGTAGGATATTTAGTGTTATCCTTCTTATCAGGCTTTCTTGATATATAATCAGCAGGATTTTTGTCTGTTCTGATGTGTTTTATGGTGTAATTAAAAGCTGAGAGGAATATAGCATAATGTTGTAGCCGTTTTGCAGCCATTTTTGGAATAGCCTTACACGGGTCTAAAATACGTACCAGAGCAGCATTGTCTGTTTCTAATTCAAAAACTCTGCCATATGTATAATTATAAAATTTTGTTACGCCAAAAATGATAGCAAGAGCTTCTTTATCTAGGGCTGTATATTTTTTTTCAGTCTCGGTGAACTTCTTACTCGCAAAGGCTATATAGGTCTTACAACATTATCTAATCCTCTGTTTGAGATTATTGCACCCACGCCGAATTCGGAGGCATCACAGGTTAAAATTAAAGGCAAGGCTGGATTATAATGTGACAAGTTTTTAGCCGAAGCCAACTCTTTTTTTACCAAGTTAAAAGCTTTTTGACACTCATCAGTCCAGACAAAACTTCCTTTCTTGGTACACTCATATAATGGGTACAACTTTGTGGCGAGATGATTTAAAAATCTACCATAGTAATTAATTTTTCCAAGAAATGATCTTAGCATAGTGATATTTTCTGGAGGTGCTAAATTTAATATTGGTTCAATATTTTCCTTTATGATATTAATACCATCTTTGTTAATTCGGAATCCAAATACATCAATACTTTTTCTAAAAAATTTACATTTGTCTACTTTAAGTTTAAATTCACATTCCTTCAGTTTTGATAGCACACTTTCTAAAGTTTGTAACATTTGTTCATGTGTTTTACCACACATGTAAATATTATCTATAAAAACTATCACATTTGGGATATTTGATAATTTCTGAGACATTAGTCTCTGAAAAGAGCCTGGTCCCGTACTTACACCATATGGTAAGAATTTGTATTTAAATGTCCCACTTTCAGTAACAATGACAGTTAAATCTTGGGAAGCTTCATCAAGAGGTGCTTGCAAATAGGCTTCTTTCAGATCTAATTCACAATAAAATTCAGCACCTCTTAACATATTAAAAATATCCTCAACATGAGGAAGAGGAAATCTGTCCACTTTTAATTGAGGATTTAAGGTGACCTTATAATCACCGCACAAACGAACAGACCCGTCAGGTTTTAATATAGGTACTACGGGTGTACCCCATTCGCTGTATTTCACAGGCTCAATTCGCCCATTTTCTAATAATCTTTTAATTTCAAGATTAATTTTATCTTTAAGCGCGAATGGAACCTGCCTAACAGGAAGACGTTTAGGTTGTGCATTCTCTTTTAATTTTAAATTTATGCACTCACCCTTCACGTTTCCCCACCCAGGACTAAATACCTCAGAGAACCTTTCCTTTATAAGTTTGACAGGATCAATTGTTTCACTGCAGTTTAATTGTAATGGCCACATGCCAAACATATTTAGTACATCTCGCCCTAATAATCTTGGCTTATTATTTTCAACCACAAATAAATTTACATTTTTTTTAGAGTTATTTAAAACCATCTCCATATTATTAATTATTCCTATAGGTTTTGTTACAGTTTGATCATAATTTTTAAAGTGAATATTAGTCGGTTGTATTTTCTCAGTTAAATTTAACATTTGAACATCTTTAAACAAAATAGTTGTAGCTTCGGACCCCGTGTCTAATTCAAATTGCAATATTAAACCGTTTACACTACCCTTTACAAGACAAGGAGGTATTTTATTGGTAGTTGAATTGCTGTAAACATTGTAATAATCATCCTCTTCAGGGAATAAATTCTTTATAGATTGTTCAATATTAGCATTTTCATCAGTCTCTTCCTGTGGGTTACACTCAAGCACGTTAACTCTACGGTTCTTTACACACATTCGAAAAATATGTCCTCGGGCTCCACACTCAGAACAGAATTTATTCTTCAGTGTGCATTCACTCTTAAGGTGGTTATTTTTACCGCAACAAAAACACTGGGTTGACTTACCCCCTGGTGTGGTTCTTGTAGGTTCATTTTTAGATTTTGGAGAAAATTTGTCCCGACCTTGAGTAATTTTCTTCACTTGGAACATGCTAGTTTGCTCTTCAGCCGGCTCCTTGAATTTTGAATGTAACAATGCAGACTCCACAGTCCTGGCTAAAACAATTAATTCTTCCAGATTTTGGTTACCATTTTTCAGAAGTTCAAACTTTATTAAGGATGAGCATACACCATCAATCAATTTTTCTTTCACCTGATCGTCATAATCTTTAAAAGAGCATTTTTTTGCTAATTTTTTTAACCGGATAATGTATTCCTCTATAGTTTCATCCGACTTTTGAGTGCACTTCCTGAACTCTGCTCGGTCTAATGCTACCGAAGTGGATTGGGCATATCTTGTCTCTAAAATTGACAGTAATTCTGTAAACGTTTTCTTGGTAGGTTTATCGGGAGCGCACTTGTGATTGAGTGTATCAAATACCTTAGGAGTTAATTTCGTAATCAATAAGGCCACTTTTTTTTCTTCGGGAACATCGTTTAGTGTAATTAGGCATTGCAGCTGGGTTTCGAAAGTATCAAAATCACGCCCATCAAAAGGCTCAATATTGTAAATATTTGCAGACATCGTCGGAGTATTTTTATGCACTTTTAATTCTGATATGTCGTCACCCAGTAGTTGTCGAACTGTCTCCAATCTAGATCCACTTTTTATTACGTCTCGTAGTATTTTACGCAGATCATCTATTGTTTCCACAGAAACCGGCACACGTAACTCTTTACACAGTGTTAGTAGTTCGTTTTTTGATAGTTTTTGTATGAAACTGGTCTTTTTTTCTAATATTTCCCGGTAAAAACTTTTATCCATGAAGACGTCAGTTTTCGGCCACGTTTGACATTACCTCGTGTCGAAACTTTTTACTTTCTACGACTATTATTTTTAGCACGCACTTTTCGTCGCCAACTTGTTATATATTAAACCAAATTAAACACCGGATTAATTATTTTATTCGGATTTTATTACTTGATAAAATATGAATAGTCATAAGTCAAGAAGACAGAACATAGATAGAATGCTGACCACAGACCACACAGAGATAGACTTAAAAAGTAAAGGCTTACAGATAATATATAACAATAAGCTTGAATAAAACGTAATTTCTCTTCATTATTGATTTCATTTTATCTACCCCAAATTAATTTGAACTCAAAATAAATTCCATTACAGATTATGCGGACTATATTTACATAAATGTGACAAATAATGAGATATCACTGACCAGTAAGGATCAGCTACCAGACAATGTTTTAGAAAATAGCTTCCTCGTATTGGTACTAAGTGCATCTGGTAGCAATACCGTAGCTGCTTCGGCGACCATTCTACTGGAGATAATAAAACAAGACACCGTTACACCAGTGTTTTCCCAATTCATCTATGAAGGCGTTTACAAAAACTCCACACACGTAGAATTTGAAACCATCAGTTTAATACAGGGCTATGATGATACAGTATCTTTTGATTTGGATGGAGGTAAGTATTCAAAAGCAATCTAGTAAGTTTGTAACAAATATAAATCAACAAAACAGTACATTGAGTTTTGCATGTGGCTATATGTGTGTTTTGTCTACACGTGCCACTTATTTAATAACTGTCAAAGTTTTTCGTAAAATTATTTATATTATATTTTCTTAGTTCTTACATACTTAACTACTTTCAGAAAATGCACAATACTTCTCCATAAACACCGACGCTAATCAAGCCACGCTAACAGTAAAATCTATAATTCCCGAAGATCTGATATTTGATGAAAAAGTTCTGACATTCAATGTGAGGGCCAAAAAACTTAGAACTGTCGGTGCTAACGCCGCTATCATACTTAAATTCCCACAAGGTAAAGTAGTGTAGGGGCAATAAAAATTAATTTCATATCGTTTTGTAATCGGTGAACAACTATATGGTATGAATTATGGCTTGGTTGTACGAAACGCCAAACGAACTGTGAAACGGACCATTTTGGTGTTTTGGTCATATGATGAGACTGGCAACACAACCGAAAAATTTAACTTCAGAAATTCCTATAAGATATAAAAAGCAAAGAGATATCGCAAATAGATATAGATATAAAGAGAGATAGATTGCGTTCAAGTTTCTATTTCTATGGCAATATTTCAAGATTGCTAACTACAAATCAACAAGCAGTGAATCAGCAAGCCCTTTAAATGAACAAATAGCAGATCACATACCACATTTTTTCAGCTGCAGCATATACTAAGACAGTTCATGCAAGCCTTACGTAGGCACGGAAAACTAATTATTACTTGCGTAATGCAGTGATTGTATGTGTGAGTAAATTCACCCTATCCCATCTAAGCCTGAGTGACGTTGATATGGGAATTCCGGTGTGAATCAGTACGGGGTTTCAGGGATTTATCCCTACGAGTACATTAGCATTTTAATCCCTCACTGGTGTGACCGATAAAATAATAGTTGAGAATTGCGATCAATTTCCTTTCTCATTTTTATTTCTGGATCCGTGTTTTGGGTGATTTTATGCAGTCATCATCTTAACTAGCTATAGTACAGCTTATATTATATTTCAGATCTAACTGAACCTGCCATTCTGAGATTTTCACAAAATATATATAGGGGTCGATTAGAAGATGGTAATTTGATTGTGGACAAAATTTTTCTTGAATCAGGTTTTACAACAGAAATTATTTTTTCGCTTAATGGAGGTAATGTTGCATTGCATATGAATAATAATTAATTTTTTTTAAATAAACATAAATATTTATAGCTATTTAATTATTTTTTGCCAGAGTCGTTTGAAAATTTTTCTCTATCTAATAACACAAATGAGATTTCAATAAAACTATCGGAAAATGCTTCATTGGAAGATCTTAAAAAACATAAGTACATAGTTCTTGAAATAGAAGCAACAAGGCAAAGAGCTGTATCTGTGATATGTACAGTGATTATTGACATAGTAGCGGAGGACACATACGTTACTTTGCCAGTATTCGAGAAACCTTTATATACTGGATTTTTTTCACAAGAAAGTGGACTAAATTTTACAGAAAGAATTGCCTTGCAATTGGGATTTGATGAAACAGTGACATTTAAATTAGAAGGAGGTAAATTATTTTGAGTTCAAGACGTATTACAGACATTTATACAGATTCTGATTTACAAAAAAGTCACATTAATTTTCACAATGTTTTTTTACGTTTCAGACAATGCACAGTGGTTTGTCGTAATACAAAATGGCAACTCAGTTTCATTATTGTCTAATGCAACAAATCCATTACCCAGTGAGATAGTAAAAGAAAACAATCACTTGCTTTTTATTATATTAGCTCAAAAGCCAAAAACTATTGGTGGACGAGCGACAATATCTATCAGTTTGATAAAAGGTATCAGTTTAATTTTAAGCTCTTCATTATTGGGGAAGAATATACGACCATTACATAGCAACATATTTTTTTCAGAAGTCGAAGATGTAATAATATTACAGTTTGAACGCCATAGTTACGTCGGAAGTATAGAAAATGGATCACTGCTATTTACTGATAATATACAAATTGTAGATATGGATATCTCATCAGTTAATCTGAAATTAACAGGAGGTAATATTTGTAGAATTACTTTCGCTTATCTTAAAATTATACATTCTTAATTGAAAATAATTGATTTAGTAATGAAACATGACTTTTACAGAATATAGGTCTTATTTCACAATGTCTCAAGAATCCGGCTATTTATCAATTAATCTACTTGAGATGCCTGAAGAAGTCCTCAACAACAATGAATTTATTATACTTCATCTTGAAGCGTCTAAAACGAACGCTATTAGTGGCCACACAACAATAGTTCTGAATATCGTTAAAACTACAGAAATGCAAATTGTTCAACTACTCTTTGAACAAGCTTACTATTTAGGTGAATATTCAAAACAAAACGGATTTCTATTCTCACACGTAATGAGACTTAAACAAGGGTTTGATGAAAGCGTTACTTTTGACCTTGAAGGTGGTAAGTGGCATTTTATCAAGATGATGAGTATGGCATTATTAAAATTTCATTCTTATTTATTGAAAAACCTTTGCAGATGACTCTAAATGGTTTATATTAGAAGAAGAGGAGCAAAATAGTTTAATTCTGAAAGTCAAGGATGAGAACGGTTTAGAAGAAATTACTAAAACAAATTATTTAGTATTCACAATTGTTGCAGAAAGATCTGCCAAATTCGGACGTAGTGTAATCATTATAATGTTCAAAGGTATATATTATCATCGTAATTCACTCATATTCTTTTTTACACAGAAATTTTTACACAGGCCCATTTGCGTCAACTTGAGTTACCATGATTAACTGGGAGTTACTTTAAACTTGTTTTTAAAATGTACCTTAATATGTATTTAATCCCCTGTTGGCGCAAGTGGACCTAAGATTGAGAACGGAAATCACACATTGTTGTTGTTGTTGTGTTAGTGTGGCTAATTCGTTTATGCTTGGTTTGTAATTGAAATTGAAATTGGAATTTATTTATTGATTTGAACATTAACAACTGAACACAGAAAACATGAACGATGACAACTGTAAAAATATAAACTGCGTAACAGTTATCACGCCCACCGTGCCCACCTTCGAAACATATAATATAACAACTGTTCACTATTACAAAGGTATAACTTAACTTTATTGTAAGGTACGGCAGCATGCAAAACTTAAAAATAAAATAAAATAAATTTTCAGGGCATGGTTTGTATGAGTTGCACTTTTTTGGAAAATCTATGAAAATTTTCAGTTTCTGTACAAAGAGAAGTGCGGGCGACGACTATAAATCAGTAATTTATTATCTCTCGCCAAGACGATTCAATGAAATTACAGATTTAGTCGTAGCTACTTAGTTACTAAAACATGATTTTAAGCTGTGTTGTGTAACGTAATATGTTGTTTGTTTGTATATGAAAAAATTTTTAACAAAACGTTGGTCAGCGAAATATTTTAGATCGTTTTAATTACTTTCAGATAATCAAAACTTTAAATACTTATGGAAATGATTGAGTCGAGCCCTCTTCTTGATAGAAGCGCTTATGGATAGTATTGAAACGATTGTTTTTCATAATATTATTATAAAATATGAAATAGTGTTTGTTAGAAAAAGGAAGAATTCATAATTTTGAGCATCCAAAGAGAAAGTACTAGTTTGATAAATGGCGTTCTTGAATCAGTGAGTTTCATCCTCGTATAGGTAAGTAATAAACCTAACCCCATCCCTTTATTGAGTTTGTTCTTACTATAAACTAGTGTATTGCAGTTATAAAAATATCAAACTCCAGTGTAAGAGTAACTAAAAAATAAAATAATAAAATAAAAAATACAATAAAGATGAAATTACTGTGTTTTTATTATGACTGTGTGGTTTTCGTTCTCATATAAATGTAACATGTAATAAAATAGCCGTCAAATAGTAATGATTCAAATTAGTTAGGTGGTCATTTTTCATTGTCTTACAGATTCTGACAATGATACCACTAGTGCTTCGTTCGATAATGTTCTCTACAGTGGAAACCTCAAGGGCGGAGTTTTAGCTCACGAAACAATAAGATTGACAGGATTCACTGGATCAAATATAATAATTTCTGGAGGTATTTATTTGTTATGAAAAGCCATAATGAATCAAATGAGATAGGTATATGGAAATTCATTTTGTTTTTTCTTTTTCTCAGAGTTTGCAACATTATTCGAAGCAAGTGTAGCCGATGGATACGTTACAGTTCTAGTAGCCACTTCAGCAAATTTTCCTGAAAACATAACTTTTATAGCGCTTACTCTACGGGCGGACAGTGCAAATGCTGTTCTTTTATTAGATGTTACAGCTCTAGGTATGTTTTTTTAAATATTGAAAGCTGTTTTGGGAATGATATTAATAAAATTAATATAATATATAAAGCAAAATTAAACTGAAATTTTATAGTATTTAACACCTAGTTTAGTATTTTTGCGTTCTTTCAATCATTAAGTCAAGCTTCTTTTATAATTTTCTTATAGTACAAATTAAATATTTGCAGCGTCTTTGAACGTTTACCTTATATTTGTATCATTAAATAAAAATGAAGTTTATGTACTCTCCTTCATGTGTGGTTTTCGTTCTTCTATAAATGTTATATTATTTAATAAAAAATAGCTGTCAAATATTGATTCAAATTTAGAAGTAGAGTAGTCAATTTTCATTGTCTTACAGATTCTGACAATGATACAACTAGTGTTTCGTTCGATAGTGTTCTCTACAATGGAAATCTCAAGGACGGAGTTTTATCTCACGAACCAATAAGAGTGACAGGATTCACTGGATCAAATATAATAATTTCTGGAGGTAGATTATTTGTTATGAAAAGCCATAATGAATCAAATGAGATAGATATATGGAAATTCATTTTGGTTTTCTTTTTCTCAGAATTTGCAACATTATTTGAAGCAAGTGTTGCCAACGGATACGTTACAGTTTTAGTAGCCACTTCAGCAAGTTTTCCAGAAAACATAACTTTTATAGCGCTTACTCTACGGGCGAACAGCGCAAATGCTGTTCTTTTATTAGATGTTACAGCTACAGGTATGTTTTTTAAAATATTGAAATTATTTTTGGAATGATATTAATTTTATAGTATTCAACAACTAGTTTGGAACTTTTGCTTTTTTCTTTTTCATCATTAAGTGAAGCTTTTTTATAATTTTCTTATTGTACGTATTTTTAAGTATTTGATGCCTCGCTGAACGTTTTTATTACATTTGTATAATTCTTGACACAATTAATAATATAAGCCTTATGTGATAAAATGTATACAATATTATACAATACTTTCTTATACAGTTCCAGATCTTCCCACAGTAACATTCAGCTCTTCGTCATATTTCTTTTGGGCAGATATAAAACAAGTCGGCTCAGTTGGCCGGGTGCAAGCTGTTGTAAGCAACGGAGAACCGGTGGAGTATTCGCTTACTTTAGACGATTGTACGTATTAATTGAACAATAATGGAATATGGATTAATGTTCCCTAAGGTGCCATCTTAATTGACTGGAGTATTGACACTAAGTAAAGCTTCGTGAAGGTGTAGCCCTGATGGTAGTAGATTTTATTTCCACTTGATGACGTTGTTACACGAATTCATAATATGTGTACGCCATAAAAATAAATTCTCAAAATTATGTAAATTTGAGTAGTAAATCCCAATTAGCGTCTAATTTTCTTTTTTTTCTTATCTATAACTATATTCAGCCAAAGATCATGATATGAAACTATGTCACATTTTGTTTCGTTTGTAAGGTCAAGGTCAAGGTTAAGTTCATATGCATATAATTCAATTACATTTTTTTTTGTTATTATATTAAGTTTTTTTTAGTTCGGCACAGGCCGCTTCTCTGAAGAAGCTTCCAAGCTCACCCACTTTACTCTCGGTTGTCTATTTTAGTATTTAATTATTCTTCAATAAATTAATCCTTAAACATAATTAAACACTATTTGGTACGAACAGATTGACATTAACTTTATTAACATTTACATAATCTAACATTTACTTGCATAATTTTTTTTAGCTTTTTATATTGGTTAATACTACGTTATAAATTAATGTCATAATCTCACCGTATCAAATCAATTATGTCATTGTATCTGTTGAGATTGTAGCAAACTACCCTTGTACTGAAAGTTAAACTTACTTTTAGATCTTCAGACACGTGTCTCCGTCACTTCGGAGGGTGAAATTCTATTATCGGCTAATCTTGATAAAAGAGTATATAATTTTAAAGTCACGGGCATCGCTCAGACAAGTCGCGTGTCAGCTACAGTCCCGGTAAGAGATTAATTAGCTATTCTAGATCAGGATTCATTATGTAAATCGTGAAGACCTCTCACTAAATTGTGATTTTGAAACAAATGAAAATTTGTTTTAGACAAAATGCTAATGTCATCAACACTGTATAAAAACGTACCTTCATTCAAAATTTTCCCATAGGTACTTTTACGAGTAGACGGTTTACCGGAATGCAGTATAGAAGACGGCCTTCCGCCATTAATAGTCTTAGACAGAATTGAAGAAGAACCCCATCTCAACTTAGTCGTGCTAAATCAAACCGCACATGAAGGTTGTTGGTACTCAATACAGAGCATCTGGCCCGAAGATCAATCATGGTTATATGTCGATAGTGGAGGCTTGCATGCTAAAGCCATTGACCGAGAGCATGAATCGATCGCCTTTATGGTCTTATCTCAGATTCAAGTAGAGCTTATGCTTCATTGCGACAACGATGACGAGAAATCCATTGTCAAGCGTTCATTAGCAACAGAGACCGGATCAGAACTAAATCGTTACAACTACGGGTTTAATAGATGGGTCCTTGCTAATACGATTACGTACAATACCAGGCGGAGCGTGGTGAATCTAATTGTTGAAGATATTAACGATAATGCGCCGATATTTGTGGGAAAGGAAAATGAACCCATTTACATTGGGTACCCAGTAGCTGAACTCGAGAGTACCATATTGCCACGAGCTTTGATTATATTAAAGGTATTGACAGATACTTTATTTGATTTTTTGTGCAGTACTTCTAAAATAAAATAATATTTTAACGAGAAAATTAATAATATAATATGAAAAATAATAATTATCTTTTTGATTAGAGTTTTTTTACACAAATAAATAAATAAATAAATACAATTAGGATGCATTTCCTATAACTTAAACTCAAATACCCCTGCGACTGAAATTTTGATTCGTATTTAAATTTATAATATGAACCATAATTTTCTAAAAAAATTAATCAAAAGAGTTATTATGTATTACGAGTTAATTATGTATTATAGAAAGTATTTTTAACTTAAAAAAATTAGTTAGGTCGAAGAAGCTTAATTTTTACGACTTTTAACCTAATTTTTTGGCAATGCAATTGTTATGAATAAATGTTTACAATTTTTCTCATAATAATTTGTTTTGCCAAAAAAATCCTACGTCGAACGTTCGCAATATTTTCTTCAATTTAACCGTACAATGAACCATGAAAAGCAACTTTGAGAGACGAATTGCGCTCAGAATTCAGAAAATTATGTTTTGACACTTTGAAGAGCAGGAGCCAAGAAAATATTATTGGTACTATTATACAACATTTTGCACGAAACTTATTTTTTTACTTCCTGTTTTGGTACACCTAATATATGATTTTCCTTTTAAATTTATATGATGCTAATAAACAAAAGTGCTATATAGGTATAACTAGTAGGGTGCGTGGAGGCGCGGGCCACATGTGGCCCGCGTGCAGTCTTCCCGCACATAAAAGTATCGCCGTCATCTCCACCGCCAATTGGAATCCGATTGGCAGTGGCCTGAAAAAATTACCTAGGAGCACGGTCATGGTTTTAAAGATAGTTAAGGGCAGTTCAAACAAAAATACGCTGAACCTCATCGGATGAGGTTCAGCATACTTTTTGTTCAAACTGCCCTTAACTATCTTTAAAACCATGACCGTGCTCCTCAATCATCGTCCAAATCCTAGATCATCAGATCATCATCTCTGCTGGTTCTCCGTAGAACTGTGCATGTCAATTTGCACGGAAAAATAAATTCCGCAACATTGATTTTTTCCCATTCATTTCGTCGATTTTGAGATCCCGATCACCTCTTGCTAAAAAACCACTGTTCCATCTTTTATACTTTCGTAAATAGACAACCACGAAGTTTGTATGGCGGCCATTTTGAATCCGCCATTTTGAATTTTTTTCAGCTCACTGCCAATTGGATGACATTTCGAATGACATTTGGTCGAGCACCCCCTACCTATCTACGATACCCTGGCTGTGCTCTTCACCCGTCTCCGAAATCCTCAATCATCATCTCATTCCATATTATTCTCTGGAAGTTCTCTGAAGAACCACATCATACACTTGCAAAGTTTTCAATTTTTCGTCTCTTCAAAATTCCCCATACATTTTCTATGAAAAAAATAAAGTCCGCCATTTTGAATTTTTTTCTATCCGTCGTATAGACCTTCGGATCCTGATCAACTCTTGTCAAGAAACCGTTCTTCCATCTTTTATACTTTCCGAGATATCGACGAAATTCGAATGGCGGCCATTTTGAATCCGCCATTTTGAAATTTTTTTCAGCTCACTGCCAATTGGATGACATTTCGAATGACATTTGGTCGAGCACCCCCTACCTAGCTTTGATACCCTAGCCGTGCTCTTCACCCGTCTTCGAAATCCTCAATCATCAGCTCTCTCCGTATTTTTCCTCCGAATGAATTTTTTTCTTCTATACGACCTCATTCACGAAAAAAAAAATTTTCATACAAAATTGTTCAGGAGAGGTGATCAATCAGTCAGTGAGTCAGTCAGTGGCCAATCAGCACGAGTAGCTATATATATAGTAATATAGGGTACAATAGAATATTTCCCCAGTGAAAACCTTTTCATTCCTGACCTTTTGTCCTTTTGATTAACGAATTTTCAGTGATATACAGTGTAAATTTGAATATATCTATTTGTAATAGGACATAAATAAATATCAATCTTATACCATAAGAATGAGCGAACATAAAATTAATATGTATGCAAATATCGATTTTCAGGCAACTGATGCAGATATAGGAGAAAATGCAGCTATAATGTACAGGAGCGAGGAGTATAATCTAGCTGTTGCACCAACCACAGGCTACGTGCATGTTCGTAATAACGCATTATTACAAAATAACTCCCGACACACCGTGTACGCTATTGATCAGAATGGAAGAGGCTTAAATGGCTCCTTGGATTTTGTGGTAAAATATTATTTATTTTCTATTTGACAAAATACATAAATGACGGGATAATACACGTCATGTTTTGTTTTTAAAAAAACGGACAGATCAGAAATGATGAAGATCATTTTTGGCACCATTCCACGCAGGCAGCACTTTTCTACAGCAGTGCATGTTAGGTATGATTTTACGAGTGTAACTTTGGTAAAAGAGGAAACATATATCCTGGTAATTTAATATATGAGACTTCTTACGTGCTAGAATATTGTACTAGAGAATTTCATTGCACAACATATGTAAGTTATAGCATAAAATGTAGCAAATGATAATAACACGGAGTAAAATAAAGCCAATCTTTGAACAAAGACTTTTATGATGTAAGGTGATTCAAAATCTCTTTTTTATCTACTTAAATAATTTCTAGTCAATAAATTACGATACGATAATTTGTTTGCTATACATATTTGAATACTCCAAGGATTTACCAATTTATCACATATACTATATGCAAATGTATGCAACTTGTGTGCGCACAATAAATTTACTTCTAATGAGGATGTAAAAAATAATATTAATACTAATTAAAAACTAAATTTGTAAGTAAAATGGGAAGTTAACTAACAAACTATTAATCTAATAACGAACAGCTTAAATCACTAGAAACCCATTCAGACGATTATTATATGAAAGCACTCGCTTAGAAATTATTAAAAAAAACACTTCCTCAGGGTTACAGAGATCAAAAGAGCCATGTCGCGTGCGCAAATAAATAAAAAAAATAACTATAGCGATTATTCTCTATCATTCTCAAGATTTCTTACTTTATACCTTCCTACCTAAACTGGACCAGTTTCTAATAGCGGTATAGTCACATAAAGCCAAATAAAATTATAATCTTTAAAAGTTAAAAACTTGTTTTTGAAGCTAAGAGATACTAAACATGTGCGTCAGCTTGACCTCAGATGGACTCAAAAAATATTGCAATCTCAAGATGATTTTAAATACCTTTGAGATGAACGTTGTCAACCACTGTGTTAAAGATGATTTGTAAATGGTGAAAATGGAACAGTATGGTCAGTACTTAATTCAACTAAATCAAAAATATGTAAAGTCTATCAATATACATGTACATTTTAACGAAGCTTTACAAGTAATCTATAACTATAAAAGGCTTTGTCCTGAGTGACTGACTGACAGACAAGCTACAGCCCAAACGGCTGAACGTAGCGACTTGAAAATTTCAGGGAAGATTCTTTGTGAACCCAAACCACTCGCTAAGAAAGGATTTTTTGAAATTCTACCCCTAAGGTTGTTAAATAAGGGATTTAGGTTTGTATGAAAGTCCTTCATTTTTCAAGTTAGATTCATGAAAATTGGTATATAGACATCTGAATAAAAATAAGAGAATGGGTGTCCGAGGGATTTTGGAAATTTCACCCCTAACTCTCTAAAAAGGGGGTTGAAACTAGAAAACGCTTGGTCCCGGCTGGCTGGCTTTTGGACAAGCTACTGCCCAAACGGTTGAACGTAGAAACATGAAATTTTCAGGGAATATTCTCTTAACACCCTAGATGTGTACTAAGAAAGGATTTTATGAAATTCTACCGCTAAGGGTGTTAAATAAGGAATCTTATTTAACATATATGGGAATCCGTCAATTTTCAAGTTATGTTCATTAAAATCGGTAAGTAGGATTTTGGATAAAAATAACAAAGTTCCTCGATTTTTTGATTCCACCCCTACTAACGAGACTACCTCCTAGGGGGGTGAAACTGGGGTCCAAAGATATTACGAAGAAATGCTCCTTCACGCCGCAGTTACTTATCGGAACTGGCTGAAATTTGAACAAGAGTTCAATTATATTCTGGATTAATAAATCGACTACAAAGCACTTAGGTTACTTTTTATCTCGGAAAATTACGCGGTTTTTGCGGGATATTTAAAAAATTGAATTCCATGCCAGATTAAAATCGTTCACGCCGTAATTACTGAACCGACATGACTGAAATTTGGAAAGGTTATAGATTATATCCTGGATTAATGAATAGACTACTTATTATCCCGAAAAATCAATGGTTTCCGCGAGATGTGTGAAAAACCAAAATTCACGCGGGAGAAAAACTCTTTTACGCCGTAACTACTGAAGCGATTTGACAAAAATTTGGATCAAAGGTAAATTATGTAATGATTTAGAACTAAAGTTACTTTTCATCCCGGAAAAATCTAAGGTTTAACGGGATTTTTGAAAAATCGATTTCCACGCAGGAGAAAAATCCTTTACGCTTCGATTACTGAACCGACTTGGCTGAAATTTGAAATGGAGATAGATTACATAGTGCATTAATACATAGGCTACTTTTATCCCGGATATATCTATAGATTCCGAGAAATATGCGAAAAACCGTAATTTTCGCGGTAGTAATACCTTTATGACTACAGAAATGATTTAGTAATATGGAGAGAAGATAGACGATATCCTGGATTATTATACAGCTTATCTTTTATTCTGGAAAATCCGTGTTTACCGCAAAATTTGTGTAAAAACGAAGTTCACGCGAGGAAAGTACTACTCCTCCACGCCATAACTACTGAACCGATTTGGCTGGAAATTTAAGTGGTGAAAAGGCTACTTTTTGTCCCGGAATGATTGGCTAAAATTTGGAATGGAGATAGACGATGTTCCATAATTACCAAATAAACTACTTTCTAGAAAGTAAGTCTAAAGGCTAAGGTTGATAAGGAAATTAAGGTTTTTGAAAAATCTGAATCTCTGGGTTTGTGAAAAATCGAAATTAACGCGGGCAAAGCCGCGCGCAAAAGCTAGTAAATCTATAAAGTACATCTAAAGTTCATTATACTTGAAAACGAAATTAAATAAAAAAAAGTAAATAAACATAGTATATTTACTTTATAAACTGAGCGGTGACGACCCTAAATAATATAAATAAATAATTTTAAACCTGTGCTTTCAGTCAAACAAACAATGTTTACCAAATTTTAACCGGTTGACCTTAACCGTTTACATAATGTATTTATTTGCTGCCGAGTCAACAGCACGTACAAGTATGACACTCACTGGCTTAAAAACAAATAATGTATCGTGTTTTAATAGTGTGCCTCGTGTAATTTTATCACTTCGCAGGTTAAATTATTGGAAAGAAATCAAATAGCTGTTATAACTGTCCGCAACGCATTCTTAGACAGTGAAGACGCAATTTTAAATGACCTGAGTACGTCAGTTGGTTACAATATAAAAATATTAAGGACAGTCGTAATATCAAATAATAATGAGGAGAGAAAGATAAGTGAAAGAAAGAGACGTGAAGTAACAAACACATATGACGCATCTTTGCAATTATTTGTATATGGAATGCATGAAACTCAGCTGATAGATGTAGACAAACTGACAAGGTAATGCCTATATACATAAAAAAACTTGCTTCGTGTTATGTAATCATAAACTTAAACATCTTTAAAATTTTTCTTTTTCAATTTACTTATTTGAATGCATTACAATAAAAAAAGAATCAGTATTTATTTACAAATCCACAAGAGAAAAATGCAATTACATAATTTTATCCCTAAATTGTACTTTGTTTTTTGTTAAAATTTAACCTTGATTTTATTACAGTGATTTAGATAAAGTAGTTTCGGTTAACAAAGGCCAAGTAGTATCATTAGAAGATCATCTTGAAAGTCTAGAGACATGTACAGTACCAGGACAACACACCGCTCTCTTAGCATCCACTATAACACTTGCTTCAATTCTTTTTATAATAATTATATCGATAGCAATATGGTTATTTATAAGGTGGTAAGTAAATATACATAAACGGTGTATTTTATATCAGAATCAGTTGTTCAAATATTGTTTTGGAAAAATCATTTAAGTTGTTTCTAAAAATAGAAATTCTTATTACCACAGGAGAAGAGAAAACTATGAAAATTTAAGTGATGCAAACAGCCTGGTTTTTCGTATTGAGAATGACCAAGTTACAAAAACTGAATCCCCATCTAAGGCAAGACTAGACATTGAAGAACTCAAAAGAAGTGAAAGGAGACTGCAAGAAATGCTCGACACTCCAGTTCCAGAAATAGCAGTTCGTCCTTCAGTGAACGAGACAAAGAGAGTTGAAGAACAAGAATCTGTAATTAAACCAGAAGACACACCAATAAAAATAGCATCTCAACCAATCGTCATACAATCGATTGATAAACTAAAGAATAGCACTGATGAGTCAGATGACGATGAATTTGGAGAAGTGGAAAAAGCAGCACCAAGAAAATCTGTGGTTACATTCAATGAAAATGTAGAAAAAATCATACATTTAGAAGACGGTATTGATGACAATTCAGAATCTGATACTGAAGTCTACAGATTTTGATATTTCGACGCATATGTACATATTTCTGGTAAATAAGCTTTATAAAATAATTTAAATATATAATATTACCCTTTAAGGTCTTCTTTCCTCGAACTTCTGTTATCGTTATAATATACCTAATATGGCTAAAAACAACAGACATGGGAGACTCTTACAAGTCGCTGAACCCTTTATGAGGGGCCTCGTGATAAGATCGGTCTTGAAATTATGACGGTGCTTCGTCTAAAATCTAAGTGAATATTGTAGTGGGTGGTCACGTAATGACTTTGGTCTAATTCCGAGATTTGAACAGACAAAATTAACGGTCAAAATCATAATTTATAAATAGGTATTGTAATTAGTAATTGAAATAATAACGAATCACTTATACCTAGACCTCTGGAATTTTCTATAAAACGAATAACATATCTATCCAAATCAGCTGCAGCATAGCCGAAAAAAATCATTATAAATTATTATGGTAAACACGAATATGTTAGTAGGTAGCCACATCCCTATTTAAAATTCTGGGTGAATCTTTAAAAATGTTTGAAGCTAACATTTAAACCTATTCATCCTCAAACGTTTCCAGTTACCGACGTTGTAAGATAAAGGAAATGTTAATGACCTTTTGCCAAATTTTATATCCCATGTCTCAGACATTACAACGGAAAAAAATAATAGCAAATCAAGATAAAAAGGCCATAAACTTTGTCGAAAAAACGAAACGGCACCGCTAGGTGTCCACACGAAGTAATATTATGTCCTTACTCGTCTTTACAGTTACACATTTGGCACAGCATGTTAATATGGTTTTGATATTCGAAACACAATGAGATGGTATCTTGATTTACGTTATCTACTTGCATATCGACATTCTAGCCTAAATAATATCGTATAATGCCATTGACTCACTTATCCAATACAGATTAGTGGATCTTTCCGTTTCTGCATTTTCATCAAATACACAGGATAACTAATACTAACTGTTGCCAGCGGCTCCGCCCGCGTGGATTTTGGCTTTTACATGTCCTGTTATAATGAGTCAACCTTAAAAGATAGACATGTGTTGTCGAAGACTTTTTTTAGAGCTTAGAAGAAAAATTCCGTCATACCTACATAATTTTTGCGTGACTTTAACCGTTTATGCATCGTACTTAACGGAAGCTCTCGAAAAGAAACAGTTTTTCCCATTTTTGTAACATTTTCAATGGTTCTCCGCTCCTATTAGATATCGCGTGATGTTACGCAGCCTTATACCTTCCTCGATAAATTTACCATCTATCACAAAAATAACTTTTCAATTCGGACCAGTTGTTCCTGAGATTAGCGCGTTCAAACAAACAAACACTTTAGTTTTATAATATTAGTATAGATACATACTCTTATATTAGATCCTTTTGCAGTTCTGTACACTGTAAAGAATTAGGACTTTCTTCAACGTTTTTTATAATTGTTTTGTTGTTCTTGTTTAGTTGAGTAGATTGGCGATATCGATAACCATGGGTAAGTAAGGGTTGAATGTGCCCACTGTAATGACGCCTCCACAAAGTTTTTGTCAATCTCCTTTGTCTTTTGATTGATCGTCCGCACCTGCTCTTAATCTTTTACATCTGACTTAATTGCATTGAAGAGGTAAACAAAGGACTTCTACATTAACTGTTGTCATAAACCTTAATGCATTTTAGGATATTATAACAGTTTTACTGTAAGTAGATACTAGTATTATAAAATGAAATTCAAAATTAAGCCTTTATAACATGGTGAGTGATATTATGACAGGTGTGGAGGAATCTGCATCTTTCATAAAACAGCAAGAATGTTAATAACGCCTAGACTCTAGAGCCACTGTACACAGGATGTACAGATTTAAAAAAAAAGCTTTACTAAAACGACTTAATTTGTCGGTATATTTCTTTTATCAATATAACACAATAAATATTTATATTCGAAATTAAAGATTTTCCAATATTTTATTTCACTTTTGGAATTTTTCAATTTACTATTCTAGTCCCATTTAACCGAATGGTTAAAATTCAATTTACAATAAAAGGCTTCAGAAGACGTTTCGTCAATGTTGGCAACCGACCAGAATGCTCTATTCTACGTGACCGTGATTTTTCCGCTGAAACCTGCAGTCGGCTTGGTAATTTTTTTTTCTAAGTAATAATAATCGATGCAATATGAAAAGAATAAAATGTTTTGAGTTTAAATGAGTAGTTGCGCCCATCATTGCGTCATCATCATGCATCATGAGTCATTGTACAGTCGCGGAATGAAAAAGTTCGCCACTTTAGTGTCGATTTTCCCTTGCACTAGTACTGCAAGTGTCCATAATGTCAACATACTAAAACAATCGACTAGTGCAAACGAATCACTTTGAAAATTGACGAACCTTTTCATTCCGCGACTGTACATTCGGTGGAAATTTAACATTTCATTACTTTTAGCATTCTGCACTAGGCACTAATAGATCGAGGGGCACACATTTCTGAATAATTGCGAATTCTGAATAATTAAAGGCGTTAATTATTCTTAAGCTATCATTAGATATTTATAGATATTTCAATCCACGATGTCGCGCCCCACCGTGTCAAAATCGCTTGTTTCATTCGATTTATATGGAGTTTGACAGAGTGGAGTGCGCCGTCGTGGTTTGAAATATCCATAATACGTCTCTCATAACAAACGGGTCATGGCGTTTCTTTGGCGTCCGTTGCCCAAACTTTACTAACAGGCCGAGGAAATAGCGCGCCGTACTCAGGACGTGCTTCGAAGAATTGTCGGCAGCAGCCAGGCATGCGGCAGCAGCAACAGGACCTGCTGCACCTTGCACCTTGTTTAAATGTTGAATACGCGATTGAATCCCGTATTGAATCAACGTGGTCAATCGTGATAAGCGACAGGTTCTAATGGGTGCAACTAGACCTCTCCGTTTCCCTTCACATTACCCATTTCCTATGTTTAGGGTAACGAATCACGCTTTAGTTTCAGCGAAAATAAATACCTTTGTTTGATCGAGTTTACGAAATCTGTCAGGTCTATCAAATTAGTTTAGAGAATTTGTATGTCTGAATTTTGGGAAATTAAAATGACCTGTGTGAATAAATGATCATTAAAAATAACATGCTGTGTAGAAATGAGAAAAATAATGGAAGGTGTATCTCAAATCTGGATTCCTACTAAATATATATTAGCTGAAACTGAGTATATAGAAGAAGTTCAGTGCGGGGAATCAAACCCGATCCTTATTTTTCTACTGTGCCAGGAGGTCAGCAACCGCGTCATATGTACAAAGTTTATCATTATAATATTTTGAGCCATATCTACCATAACCATGATGCGAAATCGTAGAGTCTCTACGATTTCGCATTGTGAAGTCAACATCTCCTGAGGATGTCCCGGTTCGGGACGAAACGTGCGTCGAAGAAAGTGTTGGAAAATTGTGTGTGGTGTTTCATGTGGGCAGTGTTCCTGCATATTGTACCATACAGAATCTTTTCAAGTAGCGGATTACAGCAAAACAAATTAATCAGTCCTGACATTTATAATAATATTAAGTAGGGATGTTGGTAACACAAAATACCTAAATATAACAGTGCATGACTTCTGGAGTAAACTGTACTGGCACATTTGATCTAACAGGAATCCGTATCAAGGATCTCACGTATCCAACGGAAGAAGCCAAGTGCAGAAACCACCCAGGGAAGAAGAAGAAATAGTCCCAATATGGAAAACTATGGCCAAACCGAAATAAGAATTTTCTGAGTATAGGCGCAGAAGTGTACCGATTACGGGATGATTTATGGTGATAAAATGATGGTTTTGAGTAAAATTATGAATACCTACTGAATGTATCAAAGTGACAAAGTAAAAGTTGCAAACAACGTGATTACGAGCAGGGGCGGAACGATGAGCGGCTGTATAAGTCGTTACTGGCAATAAAAATATTTTATTCCCAATAACACCCATATTTTTTAAATTAATAATAACTTTTTTATACTAACCAAGTACCGACGACGACTCATTGATATTCAATTTGGGTAATTTTAAAAGACGAAGTTTCAATATTAAATTCGTACCGTAGAAATACATTCAAGCGTATCTAAAGGTGGGTACTGACCGGCGTTACGGGGCGTAATGTAACGTGTTACACCGCGAGCATTCGTGCAGTCAGTACGTCGTTTTACGAAGAAACCAGCGAGCAACGAGCCGCTCGTTGCTCGCTTTGAGTGCTCCACCCAGCTGTCGGTTTTTTGGCGAATCCTTTGAGTGTTACGCGGTTCGGTCAGTACGTTCTTGCAAAGTCGTCCCGAGCGCAAGGGCGTCGCGAGTAATCACACATCATTCCTCTCGTATTTATTTCAACATGGAGTGGCAAATAGTTAATTAATTGGTTACATAAGTTTAATGTCCCGTAACGTTTTTCCTTCTTCTTAATTTGGATGAAACAATAAATAAGTAGAATCAAATATACCAAAGCGTTCTCGCTGTCGGCCATGTTGAGTGAACTAACGGCGAAAGCGGAGCACAGAAGTTTGACGAGCATGTTACGCCGATTTTAAAACACAGCGTAACATGCTCGATGCGTACACGCTCGATGCGAATGTTACATTACACCTCGCGTTGGTTAGTACCCACCTTAATACAAAAAACCGGTCAAGTGTATCGGGCTAAACACAGTGTAGGGTTTCGTAGTTGCTTGTCACATCAATAGAGTAACAGAAACACACTTGCCTATCTAACAACGCTCTAACACCATAGGAGTTAAGACGAGAGCAAAGACATTTATCCCTATTGTAGATAGCCTTTAGATACACTTTAGATATGGCATGAGGAGGACCGTTGAATAAATATTTTTCAAATGCCTAATTTGTCAAATTACAGCTTTGTAGTTTCTGAGCTAAGCCGCAGGACGGATGGACGTGGCAAAAGGGTTCCTTGTGTGCCGTGCCTATACCACCGCACCCTAAAAGCTTTTCAGATAATATTTTGTGAATAAATGAAAGAAATCAATGAACATTAGAACATAAAATCTGTTCATTAAATTAGATCTACACTGAAGTGAGTGCTTCCAAAAAATGAAAATATTTGTATTTTCAAGACCGGAGTTTTTCAAAAATTTGAATAATATTTGTTGAGTTTCTCAATACCGCATCCTTAGCCATATTATAACTTGTCTACGATCGTCGTAGAAACTAATTGACCACTCATTCCATATTATATCTAAATAGAACGAAATTCAAAAAATGAGTTGGGATGATATAAAATCCTAAAATCCGATCGACGAATCTTTTCGAAGGCATCTGACATTCTCATATATTTTTGAATCTCATTCCTTATAGTTATTATAGATACAGCCATCGACATTTTTCTGTGACAATTATAGACAAGTCAACTAAGGTTGCAAGAACTTAGAACCATATTATCACGTAATATCTGATAACTGTGACAAAGTGACTTCCGAGAAAGCTCAGTAACTTAGAAGCTTTAGAAACTAATAAGGATAGAGTCGAGAAATATATCCTACCAGACCTTCAGTTATATTTTCTCTCAATAATATAAAAAAGACTTCCCGAGAATTGTCATCTTCAAGTAAACGAAATTAGGATTGGATTACTTTTGTGAAGTTAGAAGTCTGAAGACAACTTCGATGTTTGGCGTCCTTAACTTTGGGGTACGGCTTATAAAAAATATTATTTTCGCTCAAAACGATACGCAATCAGAATTTCCATTTAAAAGTTGGTAATAATCCCTAAAGTAATAATAATTATAAGGTATGTAATATAACTTCGTACTATTTAGGTGCCTGATGTTTTAAGATTACAAAAAAAAAATGCATTAGAAAAGTTTTTATGAGTAAAAAATACAAACAGAATTTACCGCCAGAATATGCTATCACGTCTCGGTGGGTGTGAAATAAATAACACGGTTTTAGAAGTTTTTTTTGTCTGACCATAATGTTTATTTTATACAAAAGGTTTACCACGTACGTGAACGTTAAGTTGGAACAAGAGACAAAAAACCCAATAGGTATTTGTATCCGGAATGAGAACAAACTACTTTTCCAACTTTTACTTCTCATGTCTTACTATATTTTTTTACTTATGTATTCTGATATACAAAATACCATCATGAAGAAAAATATTTGTGAGTATTTTTATTAAAAAAAAAAAAATTGTAAAAAAAGTTTATTGTTTGTATAGAGGGATTTCATAATAAAACGTCAATGCCAATTAGTTACACATATCTAATCTATGTAGAAAAAAAGTCCATTTTTTATAATTATTAACTGATGGACAGAAATGATGAGGTCTAGGATGGAGCGCGCTTGCCTAGAACATGCCTATTTACTTGAAGTTACCTAAATTGTACTTGGCTGGGAACACGGAAGCTGGAAGGGTGTTCCACACCTTAGCGTTTCGTATCAGAAAAAAGAAGAAAGCGTTTCGTTCGAGTACGCTGGACATTAGGACACATAAGGATGCCACTTCTCTCACCGTCTCGCGGTTCTATGGTAGAAATGTGAAGGAGATACAAAATAAAATAAATAAATGGCATTTACTTAAATAAGCAGACGATATTGAAATCATAACATTTTTGCAAAAACTGAAAAATTAATTTGACCACTATACCACGACTAAATGTAAAGTTAATTTTTCAGTGTTAGTTTTTATTTTATTTCTTGTTTCACGTCACATCCGCGGTGGTGCGCGATAAAGCGACTATGAATGACATCATACATATAATCATACATACCAGTACCGTGAGTAGGATGAATATATCCTGCCAAAGCAATTATATCCAGCTCAGTTAATATCCTGTCACATCGCGTAAGCTTAACGCGTATATCATTCAATATCGCGGCAATATGCCTGCAATAAACCGTCTTCGGGCCTAATTTTTATTACGTGTGCCATCAAAATTTAACTCAAAATTGCTTTTTTTAACGACCGCGTCAAGAGTAATCGTCATTATATACAAAGATTGAAAAATGATTCTCGGATGTATTTTTTTAAATTTATTACTCTATATCTTATTATTTGTATTAAAGTCAGAAATAATTTGTATCGATATGGGGTTTTTTCCCCAAGAAATCCAAAAGCAGTTATTCGTTCAGTAACCTCTTGCAATTAATTTATTAGATCTAGTCGTTACGTCGTGAGACCACTCTAGTCATGTTACTAAATCGGTAACATTAGTTTTAAAATTAATTATTATTATGATAATTGACACAATTAATGTGCATTCTACGCATATGTTAAAGACAACTAATATTATGTGAATGTACTTTGTGGTCACAGAACACAAGTCTGTGATGGGAAGTTATTGTTATTAATCTATGACCTAAGACCAAGAATCTATGACAGATGTAACAAACTATGTAAGCTGTCTGTGGTACTAACTCAATCCTTCTTGTCAATGGCTGCTGTATAAAAGATATCGTTCTCAATTTAAAATAAAGAATTTGAATTTATCCAAATTCCGAAATCCGAATAATTTAACAGCATAGAACTACAGTATATGTAGGACTACTTAGAGATCTACAGGACCTGGGTATACGTATCTAACAGTGCCATCTCAAAAAAAATTTAGGCAACAGTTGATAACCTACTTGACGACAACTAGGTAATAGCAAGTAGGTACAACACAAATTAACATTCAAGTACACTTACCACATGTATAAGACTAGCAGATTCCCGCGACTTCACCAGCATAAATTTTAGTTTTTCACTATTCCCGCGGGAACCATCGATTTTTCAGGAATAAAAAGAGTGATAATACAGGATATAATCTATCTCCATTCCAAATTTCAGCTAAATCGCTTCAGTATTTAATTTCCGCGGGAAACTATGGATATTCCGAAATTATAAGTAGGTACCTAATCTATGTATTAATCCATGATATATTCTATCTCCATTCTAAATTTCAGCCAAATCGGTTCAGTAGTTGCGGCGCGAAGGAGTATTTAAATTTGCTAAAATACAAACTTCGGACCCCGGTTTTATCCCCTTATGGGGGATGAGTTTTGAAAAATCCTTTCTTACTGCAGCCAAGACCCCTGGAACCTGTGTGCCAAATTCGGAGTATATTTGGAGTTTGGGCTGTGCGTATATAAAAGTCAGTCACTGAGTAAAATTTAGTACCTATTATGTACCTTTATCGAAAATTGCGTAGGTTTCTACAAAACCAAACCATGATCGGCTGCTGTTATTTGAGAACCCAAATTCACACAGCTAATAGGGTTTTAACGTGGAAACGCCGAAAATGTGATAATTTAATTGCCACATCGGTAGAGCCGCAGACGAAGGTCACAAAATATTTATAAATAAATATTACGTTATAGTTCCGTTTTGTTATTATGAAATATCGCGTCTCTGTTCTTATTGCAATTAGAAAACTGCGAGTGTAGCGTTAGTTTGCTTAGTCATTAGGTAGTTCTATCTATATTTCATTCTCACTCCTTCGACTAAAATTTGCTCTATCTATACACTAGGTAATAGGTATTTAAGATAATTCATTCAAATTGTAGCCATTATTCAATCGACAACATATTTATCTGCAAGTACTCAAATATATTAGGTGCCTCTAAACTTAATTTTATTTTTTCTGTATTATATAAATCAAATGAGTAAACAGAAGTCTTATGGGATCACTTTGTTCTTTGTTTGTCCATCTGTCATTTTAAATACACTATAGTTTCTGTAATAATTGCGCCATCCCAAAAACAGGTTTGTCCCTTTATTTTGCCTCCAAAATTAAAATCAATTAAATTAGTAGCATAAATTGTCCACTTCACTCTGAAAATTGAAGGTACTTACTTCATATCCCGTTTGGTGCTAAAGTTGCATTCTAATAAGTATTCAACCTACGTATTCAATGTTCTTCTTGTCGATATTTAATTAACACAGTCATAAATAAGGGTACCGTAGAAAAAATTTGAATCTAGCTATCTCATACAGTATGTTAATACGGGTGGACTAACCGCTACAAGATTGTCAAGCTAAGGTCGTTTACCTCATTTTGGCCAGCTAAGCGGGATATCTTAAGTGGATATTTTATCAAATTTACTAAGCTCCTAAATATCCGGTTCCAAAATATACTTTTTAGTACACTCCAAACGTTAAATATATTATTTTAGGGTAAATACTAAGATTAAGGCACCATCATAACTTTAATTTTTGATGCCATAGCTTTTCATAGAATGTAGGCGGATTAGCTTTTAATTTATTTCTCTTTTCCTGTTTTTATGTTTCTGTATTGTATCTTTATACATACAATAAAATATTTCGGCCATTCTAACTTTCTACATTGAAAATAATAAAGATACTATTGAAATACAAACTAAAAAGTCATAAAAAAATGAACTTAAAATCTTACTATGTGATTACCTATAGTTTTCTACCTTTTAGGATATCAAAGTTCATCAATTCAATTTATTATATGTGCGATACATCGATTTTAAATCTCGTCTTTTTCTTTATTCAAGGACATTTCAGCATGAAATTATTTATTGAAAGTCCCTATGTAGAGATACCTGGTACATTGTACAAGCAGAAATGCTATCTAATTCCAAATCAAAATGTTGTTGCGGTTTAAGAGATGGGCGTGCTGGATTTTTGTGTTTTTGAGAAAGTATTTTGCATACCGGGTCGGAAACGAATAGAGTGGGTTTAACCCACTCGTTGACGAACTTTACGTTTTTAACGACATGTGTATTAAGATACGATAAGGAACGTTAGCCACTGTTGCAGCTTACGCCTCCACATCGTTTATACCGATATTGTCGGGGCTAGTAATTGCCTTAAATTATTATAGGCGCAATTGTATCATTTATGATGACGTTTGATTTTTCTATTAGTCACTCGTCAACCATGTTCGAGTGAACAATAAAACAAGCTAACGGCTAAAGTTGGTGTTTTTATTTTGCCCCAATTATATGCCTAAACATATAAATTGGTGGCCCATGAGGGGAACCTGCGAAGAAACGACGTGAGACTGCGATACACAAGATATTGCACCACGGTCCAAGGCGAAGACTGCAAGAAGCGCGCGCGAGACTGCGATACACAGCGATATCGCACCACGGCAAATACTTGCAAGTTAAGTGTCCTTCCTTTATCATACTTTCTTATTCTTTCACATCCTTTCCTAGAATAGTGGCAAAAGCTATTGGGAATTGCATTGATTTGTATAAACAAAGTAATTTTTTGCAGATCTTTTAGCGCAAATCAAATCTTCTAAATCCCATAAAATAGTGGCTAAAACTATTGGGGATATTATTTATTTTGTAAACAAAATCATATTACAGCATTATAAGTAAATTTTAATCAAAATATATCGTAATTTTGCAAAGCAATCGTAATTGAAATCATTGCACACTAAAGTTTTATTTTTCTACCTCCGTTATAAGACGTAAAATCTTTTGTTTTTGTTTAATTCAAGTGAAACTTCGTTAAATTTGTTATAATTCATTAAAACTAAATCATATTGTGATCATTACAATAATATTTTAACATTTTATTGTTGATTCAACGACTACTTTAAATAATTCTTGTCCTCCCTACTTACATGTTCGTACTCGTAATTACATTCGATTAATATTTATAATTTTGATTACTATAGTTAAACTCCTAACTCGTGCATTAACAATAACATTTTTAAACAAATACTTGAATAAGTTTGAATCAAAATAATTGTCGTCTTAAGGTTGTTCGCACACTGGCTCGCTGACTAAAGTCGTGAACTTTGCGAGCAAATATTTAGTTTGTTTTGCCGAACATTTCAGGCGTTACTCTGTGCGACTGCTGCGCGACTACAGCATCGTGCAGCAGGCGATAAGCAGAGTAGGTGCTTGGCGGATTTCTGACCGCCGCCGTGCGCTCGAGCGACAGGTGGAGTCGCGACAGAAATAAGGAGCGTGAGCATTTGAACATTTTATTAAGTAAAGCATAATTATTTTCAAGTCACCATGTTAGACAAAACCCAAACTTTAAAAGACTTACTCCTTAAACGAGCATCAATTAAAGCACAAATTATAACATTTAAAAATTATTTAAACAGTCTTTCTGTAGAATCGAAATTAGATGATTTTCAATTAAATTTCTTCACAGTTAAACTTGCAAGGTTTGAAGCCTTGTCAGTTAAGTTTGATGATTTGCAGGATGAGATAGAAGTATTATGTCCTGAGAATCTTTGTAATGAAACTGATGAACGCGAAATTATTGACCGCGACTTCACCAGAAATATAGCCATTGCTAAAGTATTATTAGGAAATTTCACAAATAAAATTGAATGCGAACACACGCAACATGAATATTTTAACTTTAATAGTAATTTTCAGTGTGATGCTAATACAAATTTACTTTCTAATCAGTCTGATTCGGAAAAAATAAATAACGAAATTCTTCAAAATCCAGTAAATAAACTAGACAAATCATATTGCATCCCCAAAATTTCTGATTTAAAATATAATATAAATATTTCTTCAAATACAGTAGCAGAAACATATAACTTGCAACTTAATTCAATATATGAAAGTTTTAATGTCAATAATTCTTGCTTTGATGTTGAGATGCCTAAAGACCCTATCAGCACAAGTGCATTGAACTCTAAAGATGTGTTGTCAGATTCTAAATTTAACAAATTTTTGCCCAGTGATACGTTGGTTGGAGCTAATCTGTTGTGGAACGTCCTGGGAAATGAACAAAATATTATATTTCTTGGAACTGAGAAGCCAAAGCATGGAAATTTTCGTTCAAGTTGGTTTATATCAGGCTTGGTAGTTAGGTCAGAGCTTGTCAACAAAGCAACGTTTGTCTACCGAAATTTTACGTTTAATGTATTAAGAAGAAATAGGATTGAGGATTTTGGATTTGCTGTTAATATATTAAGGTGGGTTATAAGAAACATAAGCCTTAATATTTTGATTTGGGGATTAGAAATTTATGTCGTATGGATTAGGTCAATGGTCTATCAAACTACACCTAATAATAACCCTTTAGGTTCAGTGGCGCTCAGTAAAGCCTTAACCTTATTTTATAAATAGTTTAGATTAGAGTTATATGTTTAGTACTAAGGTTTAGTGGTATGTAAGCCACGTCCATTTTTAAGCTCTCAAGCTATTTTAGATAAAATTTATTTAGAATGATTTGATAAATTTTTTTTTTTAGCCTGTCAGTTTTCATAGTTAAAACAAACACTAACACAATTAAAAAATATATATACTTAAAATTAATATATAGATAAAAAATAAGGTGGTCCTAGCTCATTTATGAGAGCGTATCAAAGTAGTTTAACATGCAATGAACGAAATATGGTATGAATCACAAACTTATCAATTAATTGTATCAAATGTATCAAATACCTCCATCTGATTCTGCAAATCGTCAAATTGTCAACTAACTTACGCTCCTTATTTCGGCTTCTCTAGCATGAAATCCCCTAAGTACCACCTAAACGCTAAGCCATGTAATTTCTTTATTTTTAATGCTAAATTTACTACAACCTACCTTTAAACCTACTACAACTTTAGGAATTTAATCTTGTTTGCGCAAGTCAATGCAAGTCTCATTAGTTTTGTCTTCCTTGTATCCTCTTTCATAGTGTCCTAATCCTAATTACCTACTTTCCATCACTCCGGGACACTTCATCATTGGAAGATTGGACTACGCTATCAATGTCTGATGCACGTAACAGCAATCGGCGAAAGCATAATATGGAAGTTGAACCAAAAAATATTTCTGCAACGTTGTAAGGCGGACTACGTACACAAATGAACTCGAAACCGTTGCACCTGTATGGATTTGTCGTCTTGGACGTATTGCACAAATTTCTTTGGACCAGATGGGGTTTCCAGAGTAGCAGAAATCCGTACCTCCAAGGGCTGTATACGTCGTCCTGTAACTCGCCTCTGCCCGTTGCCCACGGCGGAGGAATTGGCAAGTTGAAATGCTGAAGTCATTTCAACCGGCGCGGGAAGTTGTTGCAGCTTACGCCTCCACATCGTTTATACCGATATTGTCGGGGCTAGTAATTGCCTTAAATTATTATAGGCGCAATTGTATCATTTATGATGACGTTTGATTTTTCTATTAGTCACTCGTCAACCATGTTCGAGTGAACAATAAAACAAGCTAACGGCTAAAGTTGGTGTTTTTATTTTGCCCCAATTATATGCCTAAACAGCCACCTAGAAATGTTTCATATTAATACATATATAACATAAGCATTAGACACATCATTTCTGAGGAATGGAACCAGAAGAAGCCTTTTATTTCTTAATTAATGTGTTCAAATTGATATTCAAAGTTGTACTGCTAGAAGATAATTCAAGGACTGTTAAACTATTTTATATTTAACTATTCGATTATGATTTGAAGCGTTTGGAACCTATTTATGTATTTGTTTAGTTAATTTTTCGTTGAAAGCTAAATAAAAATATTAGAGTAAGGTAATTTCATGTTACCTATAAAAAAATTTGATATTATGTTTCCACCTACATATTATATTTCCATTTTATTCGTATTAGACTTCACTTGTTAGTTTAGGTACTTCGGTAATAAATGAAAAAAAAATGTTTATTTATTTGTGGTCGGGGTATTCTTTATTTGAATAACCTTCAATTCTCCTGACTCAACCGACACTCGACATCAATTTTATTTATAAAGGTGCGAATTGTGAATAATTAAAAATGCATAGATGCGTTTTAAGCGAATTTATTGCTTCCTATCATATAATGCACTTATTGAAGGTAATAAAACCATTTTGTTAGGTTTTAAATAACTAATAATAGGAAATCATGAATACCACAAATACTATACAAATCTTATATGACAGAACTTACGTAAGTAACTGACAATAATTGCAATTTGGAGTTTGCCAGTACTTAAATAAAATTAAGATAAAATCATAATCCCAATAATTATTTTTAAATTTAATTTTATTTAATAGAGACGTGTTAAGGGGGAGTTTTCTATATTTTACACAAAATTTTAATTTCAATTGATATTTAAACAACATCATTTTTCTAAATTCTTTTGGCAGTAACTAAAACATAAATTGTGGTAAATAAAGCTTTACCTACAATCCTATGCGAGATAAAGTGAAATCCCGGTTATTCGATACCCAAAAACTAAAATATTTTCATCGCTATAGCAATGTTACAGTATGTTATTTATGTACAATTTATAATACAAAAAAACTAATAAAACAATTTCAAACCAAGTATTGCGGCCTTGACATGCAGTTAAAGGTTATTATTGGCTAGTGCGAGATGAGTCAAAAATTTACGAGATGTTAGACACATAATCATCACATCATCGCAATAATGTATTTCGATAATAAGTCCTCTTTAACTTCCGCGATAAAAAATTAGAAGATCTATAGTGATGCAACACCAAATATAACGTAACGGCTGATAGTTGATTACTGATTAGATAAAGTAACTGGTAGAAAATAGATTTTTTAAAAACTCTAACAAACAAATGTACTGTAATGTTATTTGCGATACTACAAAACATATTTCATTCATTACACAGATTATAAAGGTGAAAGTTGCGTGTAGTGTGTATGTTTGTTATTGTTTCACGCCGCAACTACGGAACTGATTTGGCTATAATTTGGAATCGAGAGTGGAGACAGATTATTAACACATTAAAAAATATCATATTTAGCAATCGAAAATGACGCGGGCGGAGCCGCGGGCAACAGCATATAATATTTTCAAGTAAATTAAAGCTTAAGCATAATTAGTTCCTCACCAACTTACATTTACTCACAAACCATAACAGAAGAATTTCCTCCTTTACCGTTAAGCAAGTAATATTTCGTTCCCACAAACTCATATTATAACGCCAAAAGCAAAAGGTTTTCTCGGGATTCAAACTCTCCGTCCCAATTTTATTTTATTCTTAATCTTGCGCAAATAATACATGCATGAAAATTATGAAACAGAAATCTGACATCCATACGTCATTTCAGTTTTATTGAAAGGAGATCAATAATATGATACGCAGCCACTACGAAGCGCACTTCAAAGATTGCATCTGAGAGGACAAGCATATAAATCTGATCAGATGAGCAGGACAAGAAGGCAAGCTGCGTTCGGGGATGAAAATATTTCAATTTCAAACTCACGCTATATTTCATTAAAAATAAAGTACAGTCAGACCTGGTTAAGTGACAGTTCAAGGGACGGAGATATCTGTTTCTCTAGTTGAGGTTTCTCACTAACCCGGGTTTCAAAGTTAGGGGGACAAAACGATGGGACCTGACAAATACTTTCATTAATAGAACTAATGCTAGATTGATAGAACTAATACTAGAGTGTTCTTGCTTTCCCAGTTCTCACTTACTCAGGTTTGACTGTATATCTTTGTTATTTAATAATTTTTCCAAAGCACCTTTATTAATTATTATTTATGACCAACCTGTAATATTGTTCCTACGAATTTTTGACGAGTAAAATATTACTTACTACACTATTAAAGCTTGGCCAATCTTATGTTTTAGTGAACTTCTCTATTTCAAAACAAGTATTTTTCTGGGTTTATATCAACATAAAAACAAAACTTTAAAAATGGAATCCAACATTGGTTTCAATTCAACGATCACAATTTCCTAAAGAAACTGTCAATGATCTCAATGTAACAGCACTTTAATAAATTCTTCTCGTTCCTCTTATCTTAACGCTCGCATATTTTGCTTAATTTAGCTTGGTCCTGTTCTGTGGCTCTCAGTTTTGAATAAAAATAACAAAAAAATATATGTAAGTGGCTGTAGGGAGTCTTCGATTTCTGTCAGTTTGGTATAGGTACTCTTTTGAACTGAATTAATTACAATAATCCCTCAGAATTAATCTTTAAGAAACAAATACCTTAGCTGCCAAAAAAAACGCGTAATTCAATGTATACTACAAGGAGTAGGTAATCCCTACGTAAATAATAAGTTTATTTCTTAAACTAGACGCAATCTATTATACTTAATATAACATTATTATATCTGTTTCATCATCAACAACGTCATGTTCCTTACGAGTAATGACTGTCAATCTGCTCTAGAAGATTTTTCATCGGTCACTTCACTTATTTTCCAATTTTTAATATCGATCGTCTTTGCATCTTATTTGACATCATCTGGATAACTTAGCTTGCTTGTCTGTATGGATACAACTTTGTCTCATTTTCGCCTCACAGAAACAATTTATTGTATGTTAAAAAAGAGCTAGTACAAAATTATAACATCGTAGTTTTCCATGTGTGGGACTGCAATATTCATTTTTCGGCTTAAAGCTTTTTATCAGTTTTGGGTTCAATACAGACAATGTTGTTAATGTAATGACGCGTAAAACAAACAGGCTGTTAAATTACTCGACCCTCTTCAGGATGCAATAACCATTGCATAAATCGATTAAATTATATTACGGTCTTACCGCGCGTTGATGTTCAAGATACAATCTTATCGGCAAGTCTTGTATATTTTGCTTCTCTATACTGTTTTTTTACTGTTTGTTAATTTATTATTCCCCTCATTCTTACTTTCTGGCTTTTGTATTAGCAAAAGCAGCTAACTACTTACTTTAATTTTATATAGGTAGAAAAAAAATGGTCAAGTGCAAGTCGAGCTTGCGCACTGAGGATTCCGTACCTACTATCAAGACCAATTCTCAATTGTATCAAAGTTAACTAAACACCTCTGCCCACCAAATTCAAGAACGAGCAAAAAATCACGTTTGTTGTATAAGAGACCCCCTTAAATATTTATTAAATTGTATTTTTTAGTATTTGTTGTTATAGCTGTAACAGAAATTCATCATCTGTGAAAATTTCAAGTCTGTAGCTATCATGGTTCAAGAGATACAGCCTGGTGACAGACGGACTAATGGACAGAAGACGAAGTCTTAGTAATAGGGTCCCGTTTTTACCCTTTGGGTACAGAACCCTTAGAAACTACTGTTTGCTATAAATATACCAACTACTGTAAGGTGCGATTAGTACCTTCGCGTTTTGGTATCAAAATAAATTACAATCTTGCAATCCACGACATACCAAACGAAAAAGGCTGTCTAAAGCACCAGACCCTCTTCATTTCTGACCACAATATACGTCAAATAAATTGACTTGATAATGCAAAGGTACGCACTAAGTAAGTCATAGGTACAATGCAGACTGTCATATTGTATGAGCTACAGAAACCGCAGTGGACATTTTATTTTATTGATATTATCATATCATTTGATTAGGTATATTTGTTCTTATTTGCGGCCTTACCTTAAGAAGCTCCTAGCTTAAGAATGCGTGTAAACTATCTATTTGTTAATAATGAAGGTGATCAATTTTTCCTTATATTAAGTAATATTTTCGATATAGATTATAGACACAATCCTACAGTTTTAGCTTGTTCGAAAGCGAAGTCTCGAAATGGAAACTGTATGATTTTATTTTTAACATGTCAATCGCTCGTTCGCATATTATATTACTCCAAAGATAATGGAATAATTAGGTAAAATTTTGAAAAAACGTTCTTAATATCTTATCTTTTCTTCTAATCGTCTTCTTTTTAACCACACATACGGAACTCTCAGACGTTGGATGACCATTCTTGACGATGTTAAATATTACAATTCAGATCTTGCAGCAGTGTGCAATCAAATTAGTGTTATGCAGAGATATCATGAATCAAGATCCTGGTACATCACTTATACATTATTAATTATTATTACTCTTCTGTAACAAATTATTGACGGATTAGTCATCCAATTTATTTTAGCACATTATATTGCAAACGTAGCAATAATAAGGTCCTCCCAACATTCCATCGAATGCGTGAACTAAAAAGTGGACAAACCAGTTAAATCAATTGCTTATAAATAAAATAAAAATAAAAAAGAACTACGGTTAGTCACGCCGTAAGAAAAAAGGTGATTTAAGAAATCGATGTGACTTTATCGAACAAAAAACCAGCTCCCTCAAAGTATTATTGACTTTGCATCGAAAATTGGCCCCAACTAATCGTTGGCGGAATAAGATAATGACTTCTTATTAAAATAAAGCTGATAATTATTAAAATATATTTATATTTTGTGAAATGCATTTATAAAACTTGGAAAATGATTCTGAATTCAAGATACGTTTTAATTACGTCTCATCTTCCTCATCCTTCAAAAAGACGTCCATCCTATCAACGGATTTTTTCATGTATATGCGATCATTTAGTTACTATTATCGGGTTTTGGAGGGATCCTATTAAAAATCTATGCAACTAAATAAAATTTTATTGACATAAATAGAGGTTGTACTTATTATTAACTAGCAAACGCCAGGGGCGTGAATTTCGGTTTTTCGCGAATCCCGCGGGAATCATGGATTATTCCGAGATACAATGTAAGTTATATTTTAATCCAGGGTATAATCTATTCCTAATTTCAACCAAATCTGTTTAGTAGTTTTTGCGTGAAAGACTAACAAACACCCATAAATATACTTACTATACCTACTTCCATAAATTCATACATCGTACAAACTCTCGCGTTTAGAATGTTTCGGTTTTTCGGGAATCCCAAGGGAACAATGGATTTTTTCGAGAAAAAAGGAATTTATGTTTTAATCCTGGGTATAATCTATCTCCATTTCTAATTTTAGCCAAATCTGTTCAGTAGTTTTTGCGTGAAAGAGTTAAAAAACGTCCATAAATATACTTCCGTAAATCCATACATCGTTACAAACTCTCGTTTAGAATATAAGTAAGTGAAATAAGTGTCAGTATTTTAGTATATTGACCTGTTTAACCATTATACCAGTTTTGGTGGATAATATAATTATAACCTATTAAATTTGGAAAATACCGTCACAATTAAATCAATAAAGATATATTATTTGAGTAAAAAAAGATTTGTTTTGTTAAATTTTACACCCTCAAATGCTGCATGTAATTTAGGTTTTATTACGTTAAATAAAGTCAAATTAAGTAAACGAGTCCGTTGAACTTTTCAAGCCGAAAAAATCATATTATGCACCTACAATTTTTTATTTGCAAGTAGCTTTTATTTCCCACAACTAATAATATTGGGAAATAATCCTTAAAGTTTTTCAGTAGGTAAGGTTGACTATTATTATTATTATATACTATTTTATACAGTTACAGGACTACATTTATCGGCTTTCACATATAGTTGATTAAAGTCAATGTTAGGACGGGTCATCCCGCCAAATTAAAATTTTATGTATTGTTATTTGTAAAATAAACATTGGTGCCAATTTAAATAAAATTGGTGTGGCGCCAAATCTCTAAACTAGTTAGTTTGACGTGACTAAAAATAGTGCTATAATTTTTAATGGGAAGCACATAGAAAAGATTTTAGATGTGTCAAAATAGCTTAGTTTAGAAATTTTGCACTACAGAATTGGTACCAATTTAGGCTTATGGTAACAATATTTTTCTAATGGCTAGGTATCATTTACACCTATGTAGGTATATTGTATACTAATCTTTGCTTAAAAGTTCACGAAAGTCCGAGAATCGTCTATTTCGGGAGTTACTTACTTACTTCAAACTCAATAGGTCAATACGAAGTCTATTGAGAAAAACTAAACCTTTTTACCATAGTACGTACTTACATGGATCTACCTATTATACTCCTATGTTGTTTGGCACATACAGTATCAGTAGTAGGATCTTTTAACACTGTGGTATCCGAGAACATCCATTGACCTTAATCGATGTCCCAAAATAATCTACAGTAATGCCGCTACAATACACACATTCGAGTATGTCGGTACATACTAGGTTGAAAGTATACCCAAGCTAGCCCCGGTGTGCAGAAAAATATCTTGATTCATACGAGTTGCCTTCCTTCCTTCACTCTTCTCTTAGTTGCTCCTTTTAGAAACTTAATTTTATGTACCATTAATAGACAAATGTAGAGTTTATTACTTCATAATTTAAGTCCATGCTTAAATTTTCTCCATCCCTTAACTCCATACAAGACAATGCGTGGTATGGAGTAACCATGTATACTATTTTCAATGGTTTATTTTCTCTGACACATGAAACAGATATACTTAGCAATAGCGAGGGACCAGAAAGAGACCGCTTTACCTTTATCTCTCTCTGGTCCCTCATTATTACTTTATCTGTTTCATGTGATTTCATTCGTCAAAGAGAAAATAAAGGAATGGAAAGAGTATAGGCCGACATATTTTCGGTAAGGCAATGAAGATTGAATCAAAGAATACGAATAAAAATTATTCACTCGATATATCCGCCCATGGCTCAATTGGTAGAGCATGATACAAATTCAATAAAATTAAATATAAGACTCTAGCAATTTTATTAGAAAATCTATTTAAAACTAACAATTCACTTAAGTAAGTGCCTACTTCTAACATTCGTTTTTATCTCTGCGCATTAAGGAAGGCCTTTTAACACAATGAATTCCAATACAAATACCGCAGTGAAATATTGCTAAAGAGGAGGCACTTAAGTAACGCGGCCACCCCGAGATTTCGCTGATAAAAAAGAAAGCTTAGGTTCTCGTATTACGTTTTTTGGGACGCCCCGACGCTGCCGAACATCGCCATCTGATTTCAATACAAACAATCGTCGGCGATCAATCTTGGTAAAGCAGGTCCTGTCCCGGTAATCAATACATGATTTGTTTGAATAAAATTCGTATTTACCGGATAACAGATTTGATAAATGGGATATTGTTGGGAAATAACAAATACAACACAATACAAAATATCTTGTCAAAAAATGATTTTTCATAAAATTTTGCAATATTATGATATATAAGAAAATAATAGATTTAATAATATTAAAATTTAGTATTATTAAATCTATTATTGATTGTTTAGTTTAGATTTATTTATGTAGAATGTGCCGACATAGGGGTCTATTAATTGTAAAATTTTCTTATTGGATATCTTACCAATAAAATAATGACCATTGTATATTTTAAAGTGCTGTACTAATTAACTTAGGTGAACTATTAGATGTTGTCCTGTCTTAGAATCCTTACAAAAAGATATTTGTTTGGTTGTCCCAGAAAAGTACATGGTTGCAACAAGAAAACTGCAGACAAAAGCTAGCATTAAATAGGAGAACTACTATATTATAGTGTGTGTTAGAATGAATTTATGTGAATGGGGTTATATCTGGCATGCTGAAATTTGGATTAGGATAGATTATAGGTTAAGAAATGTTATCCGCTTAACGTACCTATCCCGGAAAAAACACGGCTCCCGCATGGGATTGATAAAAACTCCAATTTCATGCTGACGGAACCGCTGGCGGAATACAATTCTTTAATCGACTGCGCCGGAAAAGGTATCTGTAGGTACGATAACATTATAAAGTAGGAACTCTTTAATGAAATGAAAAGGAAAATGAACTTCAAGAGTTTCTTTCTCACTTAGCTTTTAAAAACTTCCCTTTCTATATTATATGGTTTAGATACATCTCTAATGAATCAAAGTTACGTATTTCTACATCATCATTCTGCGACCTAACTTCCTGCTTGTCGCTTACGCACTATTATCTTCCAAAAATATACTTACGTAGGGTCACTATTAATGCGAGCATTTCCTTTCATCAGCCAGGGGTCGCACTATCGCACCCCGCGTATGTATTATCTCGGTTGTAATATTCGTTAAGTATACGGTTTAAGTATGATGCCATCCTTTATCACATCCCGCTTCGAAATGTTTGCTGTTTACATGAATATATTATTTTGGAAATATACATATATTTGCATGCTGACTTCAATTGAGACACGCTATTTATTTAATGAAAAGAATGGCGCGACGAGCGTCTTGCTCGTTACACCATTCTTTCCAATAAGCGTCTTGTTCACTTTTCAAAGTGACATGCCTGTTCACTTCACATGCAGTGTATCCCAAGGAAAGAATGGCGAGACAAGCGTCTTGCTCATTACACCATTCTTTCCAATAAGCGTCTTGTTCACTTTACAAAGTGACATGCCTGTTTACTTCACATGCAGTGTACCCAAGGAAAGAATGGCGAGACAAGCGTCTTACTCGCTACGTCATTCTTTTCAATAAGCGTCTTGTTTACTTTACAAAGTGACATGCCTGTTCTCTACACATGCAGTGTATCTCAAGGCAGCAATGCATGTCATACGACGCACTGCACTTCCCATATCATCCTAAGACATGCTCATTATACTGCGTTATTTAACCGACTGCCCTTTACACCGTAACAAAGCAATGAAATTATGTACCTACTGCCCATGGTAATTCTACCATGAGCAGTAGGTACATAATTTCATTGCTTTCATATTCATGCGGTGTGGTGGAATTCATACTCCGTAAAGGACTGCTAAAAAAGTAGGTGTCACCTAGTAAAACGTTCATCATAATATTTGGAGAAGGTATTTCTTTAACTTGTAAAGGCTAGTGCTTGACTGTTATTATACATGATTTATGATGGAAAGTCTTGATACAACCTAGTGGAGCGCGCTTGTCTAGGAGCTAAGGTAGGTACTAAAAATGCGAATGATTCAATACACTGACTCTTGATATGGCTGTCAGAATTATCGGCTGCTGTTTACGCGATGAGATGGGTTGAATTCAGACATGTGGGTTGTTTAAAGAGATAACCGAATTGGTTTTTTGGTGCACCAAAACATGTAATTAATAAGAAAATTAAAAGTTGTTGCTATATTAAAATATAAATAATAAATTAATAATTATCGAGTTCTTAAATTTATTATTATTTAATCTCTCTTAATATATAAAATCTTCGTGCCAATTTTTCTTACCAAATTCCTGTGAAACGGCATACCGATTTTATGAAATTTTCTGTATATGTTCGGTAGGTTTGAGGTAGGTTGAAGGCAATTTTTTTATATCCCTAGTGGCAAAACAACGTTTGCAGGTTCAGCTTGTTTTGATATAAGTTATTCTCGATTCAAGACCAAAAAGTAATTAGATATCTACATAGTCAAAAAAAGTTTGTGCACAAACTAGAATTTGCCGTCCTAAAATTACGCTTCTTTGAAGTCTCCGTCAGTTTGGTTTACAGCAACTAATCAGCAAGCCATGCACATGCACAACCTTGATACAAAATGCCACTGAAATGGTTCGCCATATAGGGTCGTTTAGCCAGTTGGCGACCGATTAGCGGGATATTCAACTTTAAGTCAATATTTAAGTACGACGCATCCATAGTACACATATTAAAGTCATTTGATGGGGTTCTAGACATTGTCAAGTTGTATTTAAAAGTAAAATAATCAGAATTACAGTTGCGAGAACATTTTAAATTGAGTAAATCTTAAAAACTATATGAAATGCCAGTTAGCGACCACCTTTGCTAGTTGACGACCGACCCCTTATCTAGTTGGCGACCTCGCGATCTGCTAGGGCAAACTGCATTTGATTAATTAAAATAAAAAAATAATTATAATTTTATGATTGCATTGACGGCGGGCCATCATTATCTACGACTATTCCAAATTTCATGTCAATATCTTTGATAGTTACTGAAATAAAGGGTTGTGACACACCGACAGACAGACTGACAGACAGACGGACAACAAAGTGATCTTATGAGGGCTCCGTTTTTTTTTCTTTTCAGGTACGGAACCCTAAAAAACAGACTAAGATTATGGTAGTGATTGTAAATGGTTGTAAAACCACACGTTAATCAAGTGGTCGCCAATTAGAAGTGACACTTTTAATTGGCGACCACTTGATACCCATACATTTTTAGATGTTTAATTATAAGATTTATAATCAATTGGCGGTCGTAAACTAAAATATATGTAGATAAAAATAAACAAATTAAATTGAAAGTAATTGAATTCCGAACTAGATTTGTAGTCTATAAAAAATTTAAATAAATGTTTTTCTATCCAATTATCTATTGGCGACCAGGTGGCCGCAAATTAAACTTAATAGAGTATTGCAATTCTAGTTAGCGACCATTCAATTTTTTACAAGATTTTGTATATTACATGTAATAAATGTACAAATTACGTAAAATATGTACTTATACACTTAATGGAACATTAAAAATTCGTCTCTAATAAATATAATATCACGATCTACTTACCTTGAACGCATCACTTGCTCACTATTTTTAACCGACTTCAAAAAAAAGGAGGAGGTTCTCAATTCGTCGGAATCTTTTTTTTTTCCTTTGTTTTGGGACCCTGTACGCGCCAAAAATATGAGCGGCTAACTGAACTAAGATTTGTTTACTGTCGGGTAAACACAAAGCTGCCAAATATTGTAGGTAAAGCTAATAGATCTATCTCCCTATTTAATTAAGCGAATTTCATTTGGAAAAGAAGGATAGAATTCTTATTTTTTTCGTATTAATGCAGTAGATCCTGTCAGTGGTCGCTAACTGACCGTGGTCGCGTAACCAGCTAAACGACCCTACACCAGTAGGCTATTCCTTCCAACTTGTGCAATATGTATGCAAATACCAACACGACATTAATTTGAGGGCGTGATTACGTGAATATAATATTACAATCGTCCCCAAAATGATGTTCAATATAATATTAGTATGATGCTAATATTGCATTAAGTTTACATAGCTAAATAATTACTGTGAGTGGGTTGCAGGAAGGGTTTTGTAGGTAAGATGTTTTGTTTGTTTTTAAATGTTTTTATTACCTCGTATAACGGCTGAATGGATTTTGACAGTAAAGGTATCGTAAGATTAGTCTCAGTAGTCCAAATATTCGTAAACAGTTTTTAAATATAACCAAATAACTATCGAGTTCGAGAAAATAAAAGGAGATTACAAAAATATATATATGTCATATGTTTAAACATAATTAAATATATAAAACAAGTTCAGTCGGGTTTTTAAATATTTTTTAATTAATCTCGTGGAATGCTCTACTTCTTAATTTATTAAGATTCTTATACGATATTTAAGGCTCTCGATACGGTATGTCACGACAGCATTTCAATAGTGACGCTGGAGACCAGTTAGTACTTAGTAGACCAATGTCGATAATTTTTGAAACAAAAAAAAATTACAGTAGGATGAAACCCAATAGAAAAGGAGGGGAATATGATCAAAATGAAAGGAAAAATAAATTACGGTCGATCCGAGTTCGGGAACAGGGGGGGAGGGGGGGTTTAAGTGTAAAAAATGGTTTTCCTTGATTTCCGGCAAAACTACAAGTCCTATGGAAAAAAGTTAAATGGAAAAATTGTAGGTAATAAAAAGATCTACAACTTTTGTATTTGCAATTTTTTCACATAACCTCAAAATTTAGGTGAAAAATTCAAAAAACCAAGTTTTTGGTTTTTTATTTATATCTTTTTCAAAAAAAAATTTTTTCTACGAAATTTGGTGAAAACTTACCTTATTATGTCCCAAATACACTGTAATTTATTTGATTTAAAATATTGTTTTTTTTTCACCTTATTTTGAATTAATATCGAAAAAGCACCCTAATTTTCAATCGAAAATTCTGACGTCAAAATATCAGCTTTTTTAAAAAAGATGGTATGCTTTCTGTTCGTTGAAATCTCTACTTTCCTATGGTGAAAAAAAATATATATGTAACTATAGTAAATCTTCTCAGAACATGCAAAAACAAACTCGAATTCGAAAATTTTTTTTTAAATATTATATACAATTTTGAGCTATTTATTAAAATTTACACTTTAATTACTCGAGAAACGTAAGATTACATGTTACATTGATAAAAAAAAATACCTGAGTGACCTACGAAAAATTGTAGCCCATCAAAAGGTATTTTATAGAGAAGTGGGGAAGGGGCTAGGCGGGTCTGGGTCTTACTACTTTGCATTTTCTGAGAAGTTTTACTACAGTAACATGTATATTTTTTTTCACCATCGGAAAGTAGAGATTTCAACGAACAGAAAACATACCAACTTTTTGAAAAAAGCTGATATTTTGACGTCAGAATTTTCGATTGCAAATTAGGGTGCTTTTTCGATATTAATTCAAAATAAGGTGAAAAAAATCAATATTTAAAATCAAATAAATTACAGTGTATTTGGGACATAATAAGGTAAGTTTTCACCAAATTTCGTAGAAAAATTTTTTTTTTGAAAAAGATATAAATAAAAAACCAAAAACTTGGTTTTTTGAATTTTTCACCTGAATTTTGAGGTTATGTGAAAAAATTGCAAATACAAAAGTTGTAGATCTTTTTATTACCTACAACTTTTCCATTTGACTTGTAGTTTTGCCGGAAATCAAGGAAAACCATTTTTTACACTTAAACCCCCCCTCCCCCCCTGTTCCCGAACTCGGATCGACCGTAATTTATTTTTCCTTTCATTTTGATCATATTCCCCTCCTTTTCTAATGGGTTTCATCCTACTGTAATTTTCTTTCGTTTTTTATTATTTTAAAGGGGATCTACCCTGGTCTATAGTAAGTATAGGTAGCGGGATGTAAAAAAAATGATTGCCATTTATATTATATTATATTATATTGTAGTTAATACACGTAGCGATTTCTGCTCCATATAATTAACTAAAAAAAATTTTAATTACTGAATTATGTTAATGTTCGATGCTCCATAGGAGCAAAAACTAAAAGCGCAAAAGAATTATAGCGATCGTCCTAAATTAGTCGGTTTATATTCAGGTGTGCGGTTTCAGTGGTAATATAAAGTTTACTAAAATATGTGTTCGGGATAAAATAAGCGTCTCAAAAGGTTTACGAAATGTGTTGGCAATTTAGTTGAACCTTCTTGCGAGCGTTTTTGTTCTTATTAAAGATGTCCAATGTCGCATAATGAATGATGTCCCTCCGAAATCTGAACTCTTCCCACGCGCGGTACCTATCTCACGACGCGTCTTCGTGTAGTTTTTGAAAATAAGTAGCATTCTTGATTTGTTGTTGAAATCTCAACCAAACTCAGCTCATTATTGGGTCTTTTGGGCTCTCTTGGATTTTCGCAAACTGTGGGGACGCCGCGCAATTGGTCAAGTGCGAATTGGCAGGCTTCATGTGACCTCAGCACTTCATGATGATTTCCTTAACCGACGTTTGCATCAGCAATTGACGGAATTGCCATAGATGCTTTAACACAGAAGTAATGGCCTTGCGTTCTAACCCAGAATCGGATAAGAATATGCCTGTGGCCTATAACTGTTGTATATTTTTTACCTTATATTTTTTTGTACCATACCATACCGCATACCTTTTTGTATATACCTATGGTACTGATAAAAGTAAATAATTGTTTATTTTTTTATTCACCTCACCGAATAAAACATTTAGGTAGGTACAGTCAATTGAAAATGAGCATGGCTAAAAAAGGATGTGTAATATTTTTCAATCTCTCAATTGTCCGTTCAGTAAAACAATGCTTTCTAACCGTGATTTTATCAATAGATCGACTACGAGTGTGTAACAAAAGCCGACTTGTCTCACAAGAAGACCCGCAAGAGCTTTTACCGTGACAAGACGTGACAACTCTATTGAATCGACACGACGTAACCTACTTGTGCGCCTCAATGCGTAATTAAAAAACATAAAGACGATTAATTCGGCGTTATTTATAGCTTCAAAGGGGATATACATATATCAAGTGTGTGCCATTACGTAGGTTGTTAAGCGATCGCGCTTGTGCGGTAGCGGCGGTCAATGACCCACGGGTTACGAGGAAAAAAAAATCTCACCACTTTAAATCCAATCTCGCAATTCCTGTTCCTCCTGGCGACTTCGAAGAATGGAAAGCAGCACGAATTCGACGCAGCTTTTTCCAATACCGCTATATTTAACTCATGGAAACAAAGTACACTTACTGCGCCACTTACCTAAATGTTTTTAACGCTTCTTTAGCTAAATATTTACAATTATTTTATTTTATTTTTTATTTTATTTATTTATTTGTAATCAAACAGCGTTTACAAAAAATGATTGTACAGTCAACTTTAAATCTTAAAATAAGGCCAAAAAAGATTACAATGATGGTTAAAAATATAAGTATAACAAGTTCTATAAAAATACATGTAGGTATGTAGTTAAAAGGAAGTAGTTTATACATTTAAGTGCAATAATATGTAAAAAATGTGTATTATGAAATATTCTTGAAAGTATTTACAATGAAAAATTCACAACTGAATGCTGGTATTGACGGGGTACGTGATCGAGTTGTGTATGTGTGTATGAGAGTGTGTGAGCGTGTGAGGAATTAAAAGGAACCCTACGTTAATGAAGCTAAAAATATACAAACGAAGGAAGACTTTACCCTTTATAAATTGCCGGTAGATTTTAAATTGCTTATTTATTAAAGTATACATTTATAAAGATTAAAGTATATATTATCAAATTTATTTTGACACATACAAATTAGTTAGGTGTAGATATATACCTAAACCGTTAAAGCATAATTTTGAAAAATGAGCACAAGTTTTTGCTTCATTTCACAGTGTATTGTAAATGATTAAACTTCGAAATTTTTCTTCAAAAACGATTAACATTAAAGTTAATGGCTAAGGACATATTTTTTTAAAGTAAATAATTCTGTTCTCTAATTTAAATACACTTGAAATGATTGTGACTGAAATACAATAAAATACCATTTTTCCAGCGCGACGGCTCGCATACTAGAGATCTTTTGTGTCAATTACGGAAACGTGAATTCTACAATAGAAAAGCGCTCGACTTCATATTGTATTTGTGTGTACAGGTTTCTTGAATATCTTTTAATCCAAATATTGAAACTTTTGACAAGTAATAAATGTGTCTCCACAGTAAAATATTATATTTATATGACTCAAAGACGACGAGTAATATGACGTTTCGATTAACTTTTATGACGCATATCTACCTCAACAATTTATTTTGTTATAAAATTCCAATTACTCTGAAACCGGTAGGTCACTTATACCTGAAAACAATTTATAAAATTTACAATGATTCTTAATAACCCAAAGAAAAGACGTAGCAATAGTTATTTGTTATGCAAGGCCACAAAATGGATTTTTGGGCCGAGGGTCAAATTTGAATGTTGAGCGGCGAAGGAGTCTAGGGTTGGACCCTGAGCGCAGCGAGGGGTTCAAAGAATAGAATCCTGAGCATAGCGAGGCATTCAAAGGACACGAGACCCAAAAAAATTTGCGGTCGTACATAACACAAAATTTTTCATCTCACCACAGCGAGGAAAATTACTAGAAGAACACTTGGATCGGCATTGCGAGTATGTAAGATGTTGTCTTTAGTATACTCTGCAATAACTTCACTCACTTAATTAAATCCACCTTAAATCATCACTCATCTAATATTACAAAACAGTAATAAATAAAAACAAGATATTATTATTACCTATCATATAACACGATAAAAAAAGATTGAGAAACTTTTTTTCTACTTTTTTTTATGCGTTCAGAAATATCAATTTCTAAGAACCAAAGATAATAGAAGATTGAAAAAAATAACAATAAGTAAATATCATGGATTTAATAAGGTTTCCTTTATAATTAATAAAACTAAATAGGAGTTATTAATTTTATTTATATACTATTTTTATATATATTCTAAAAAAATGGAAAAAACAAAAAAGTAATGTACCTATACAAACTCTAAGGTCGAAGTTCGTTACTGACCGTAAGCGTTATTTAAAAAAAAAGTCTTCAGCTTATAGATGCAATATGAGAGCACGTCATGTTCGAATTTGGAAATGCTTTGCGGCCCTAGGGCGGAAAGGGATTTTCATACTACTTTCTCGCCCTAGGGAGAAATGAAAATTCTTTTTGGCCCTAGGGAATAAAATAGCATTTTCCGCCCGCATTTTGGGCATTAAAAGTCCTCTTTCCGAGCGGGTGAGATGAAAAATAGATTTGTCATCAAGACACGACAAGACTGATGACATTTCCTAGATAAAATATAGCATTAGGAACCGTAGGGCAACAAGTATTTCAGTGAGTATTTTCAATCTTTTGTTCAAACATTCCTCTGCAAAGACGGATCATTCGCACGCCTGAACATTGAATTTTCGTATTCTTTTAACATAAATATTCTTTTAAGATTGTTGCTAGTTTTTCGTTACCATAATTGAACTGTATGGAAAGTAAGACTACACTTGCCCCTTGTTAATAATAATAGGTAAATAATAATATCTTATTTAAAATTAAGCTATTACAGAGTTGTTTGTTGTCTTTCTGCTATCTCATAATTCCCTGGTTTAGAAACTATCTCGTATAGAAAGATATTTATCTTGCTAAATATTAAACTATCAATAGCACACAATTATACAGCAGCCCATATATTGTATAAAATAAAATCAAAGAACCTTTTATTCGTAGCAAATTGTTTGCTCCAAACATACATTATATTTCCGTCGAAATCGCAATTTTTCAATCCAAAGGTTCAATAGAACTATTTGTTATGATCCTGTTATGTTTTTAAAATTAGAAACACGCCGAAAATATTGTCGAGGTGAATGCCCACCAATATCTAATGCCTTTAATTGTGGCAATAGAAAATGTGAAGTAAAAAATAAGTTTTTTGTAAGTATGCCGTATTACGTGAGTACTAAGTATATTTTTTTAGATTTCTGTCTTTTCAGTCATAATATGTAGTTGAAGACTCGGAAAGTAACATAGGTTATGGGCTTTAGACTATTCATCCTGCGAAAATCAAATATTTGCAAAAAGGTAATAATGTAGAAAATGCGGACGGGGCCGCAGGCAAAAGCTAGTAGTGAAATTCCTATACTAAGCTAGTAGTAGAAGATTGTAGTAAAAGCTAGTAGTAAAAGATTGGCTTTAGGAATTAAAGTTAATTTCTCAAGTTATACATGAGAATGTGATTATATATATTTTTTTGAGATTAACGGACGTTCCGACGGAGAAAATTGCACCATTAACGTTCTACCATTTTGGAACGGAACCCTAAAAATCTGTATGACGCTGTCTTCAGTTACGAAATCCAAGTCTAGATAAAACCAGTGAAATTATTCTAGATTTCCACTCCATTTTTCTTGGCCAAGCCCAATACAATGACCAATTCGTGCCTATTCGTAATATCGGTATATCTTATTAAACAGAGTAGGTATTTTTTCACAGTACATTTTTTTCCACTAAACTTCCTAATTTACATTAACTACATATTAGCAGGTAGGCGCGTCAAACTAAATCGGAGCAGGTGTAGTAGGTATCTAAATTCTGAATCCTTTGCGGGAAAGCTTTACTAAGCCTAGCTTTGTATTTTCCTGACAGAACCGTTTCAGTCCTGTCAGAGTGGTTAACATAACAACACGGTTAGGTTGTATTAGGTTCAAATAAATAATCTTGTTATTTTAGTTGGGATGACTTTGAATATCTTCTTGAGAAATTCATCTGAACTGTTTTAGAAGCTGCGTCTACTGTACGATACTGTACTCTTACATAAATGTTTGTGTTACTTGTGTGGTTATACTAGTTTTATGTTCCTTTTGTTATTTTAGAATTTCTAGCTAAAACTACTATAACTACGAAAGGGAAGCAGGCACTGAAGCTGAAATACAGGCTTGCCTGATTCAGCTTCAGAAGCACGTTTTGAAAAAATGAAAAAGCTAAATAGAAGGGAGTCCCCACCCTTAAAAAATATTCAAACTCAAACTCAAAATATCTTTATTTCACATAGGCCTAACGTACAGGCTCTTGTAAAACGTCAATACGATATTTGTCGCAATGTTGATAACTACAAGTCGACTTGAAACTAAGTTTAAGTTTAGTTTATATTAAAATGTTATATTTTGTTTAAAGCTTTATTTAGGTAAATTTAGCTTTAAATTTTAATGTATTTAGTAGCATTTATGAGTTTTAATTTTGTTTTTGGAGTAATGAAGAACATTGATCCGTCATGGTCATACATTTTATCATTATCTGTAGTCGGACTCGGGTGAACCAAAGATGAAGGAAGTAAAAGTACAATCGCAGAGTCGCAGTGCTGTGCTGTGTTTCTGCACAGATTTCAGCGCTGTATGCCGACATGATTACTGGGAAAATTAGACTGATACCTCAGGATGAGCGCAGTGCAGGATGTCGCATGATAATGCAATGCCAAGTTGTAAGACGCACTGGATCTCACGTAGCAAATGAAGCTTTTGCTACGTGGACCATTAAATTAACTTTTTAACTGGATACCTTTTTCCGTTCCAGAGAACTGGGGCGTAAATACAACTTTCCGTCCACCGTCTATCCAACAAATTTTTCCATTAAGGCTCTGTTTTGCTAGTTCCAAATCCTACAAAAGTACCTAAACATGTTCTAGAAATAATTTATAGCATTGGCGCCTTTAACTCAATATTATTACTGACCATCTTAAACAACTACTCGCGAAACATTTTAATAGGTCCATTAACCTAACGTTTATTGGCAAATTATACACCGATTTATTAATAAACTAATTTTTATCTTCATGTATAGTAGAGTGAGACCATTATTCAATATAATATTTCTTGATAGGAAGAACGAAATGGTGTATTCTATACAGTTATCTTCATTAAAATTATGTAGCTCTCATATTTTGTTTAAACAACACATAATACCACTTAACATTAATCATTCTAAAATTTCTAAATTATCGAAAGAAATTTACGAATGGTGTCTGTTTAAACCTGTAGTGATTTAAATTATTTACGAGTTTTATTATAATAGGTTCATGTATATAGCACAACTGGGCTGCCAGACGTTATTCTGTCCTTTTTAATAGGCGTTTATTCGTGATTATGATTCACCTATCAATTCCAAGCCTAAAAAGTTAAATACCTATTTAAGGGACGTACTGAAACTGAAAGGTCTATTTCGTGTTCATCCGTTTCTATATAGGTATTGTAATATTGTCGTACATTTCGGTTTCAGTCGGAACAGCCGCAAAATGTTCAGCCGTTTGGGTACTTATTTCTAGCTCTAGCTATGCAATAAATTGAAGGGGTTATAGAGAAAAATTATTCAAGAAAAATATTAGAACGAACATTCTTTACTCATGGTATAAATTGGTAAATTGTATTGGCTTTGTGTTATAAATAGAAACATTTCAATATAAGTGCGGAAAGTTTGTCATTTCTTTACGAGTCCCGGTTTGTTGACCCAAGCCGAAGGCGAGGGTCAACTATAAGGACGAGTAAAAATGACAATTCCGCACGTGCATTGAACGACGTTTTTTAATACATTTGCGAAAAAAAAAATTAGTTTTACGTGTTTGCCTGCTCCGTGTTTGCATGCCGTGTTCGTGTTCATGCGCTCCTGGTACGCCTGCTCCGGTGCCGCGTAGGAGGAAAACACAAAAGCACTAGTGCGGAAAAGAATAACTTTGCGCACGCTAAACACACATGGAAATGTCAACTTTTTGAGCAAATGTATTAAAAACATATTTTGTCTATTATAAAAAACTGGACTCGGAACCGATTTTAAATAGTTACTTGTTATGCAAGGCCGCAAAATGGATTTTTGGGCCGAGTGTCAAATTTGAATGCTGAGCGGCGAAGGATTCTAGGGTTGAACCCTGATCGCAGCGAGGGGTTCAAAGAATAGAATCCTGAGCATAGCGAGGCATTCAAAGGACACGAGACCCAAAAAAATTTGCGGCCGTACATAACACAAAATTTTTCATCTCACCACAGCGAGGAAAATTACTTGAAGAACACTTGGGATCGGCATTGCGAGTATGTAAGATATCTTTAGTAATACTCTGCAATAACTTCACTCACTTAATTAAATCCACCCTAAATCACCACTCATCTTATAACAAAAAAGGTGATGAATAAAAACAAGATATTATTATTTATCACGATCAGAAAAAAAATTAGATAGGTACTTTTTTTCTACTTTTATTTTGGATGCGTTCAGAAATATCAATTTCTAAGAACCAACGATAATAGAAGATTAAGAAAAAAATAACAACAATTAGATAAACAATAAGTTAATATCATGGATTTAATTAGATTTCCTTTATAATTAATAAAACTCAATAGGAGTTATTATTTTTATTGATATTCTCAGAAAATGTAAAAACAAAAAGTAATGTACCTATACAAACTCTAAGGTCGAAGTTCGTTACTGACCGTAAGCGTTATTTAAAAAAAAAGTCTTCAGCTTATGATATTATAGATGCAATATGAGAGCATGTCATGCCTATACAAACTCAAAGGTCGAACTTCGTTACTGACCGTATGCATTATTTAAAAAAAAAAGAAGTCTTCAGTTTAATGGTGGCACCACACATGGCTATTTGTATTTGCCTATTTTTTATATTTGTCAAATAACTTCCATGTGTGGGAGAGTATATTTGCCAAAATTATTGCCATATTTGCCTATTTGGCAAATACAGCCAATAACATATTTGGCTCCATGAGGTCGAAAATTTTGGCAAATACGCGATCATCCAATCACAAATACAAATAGCCATGTGTGGTGCCACAATTAGACATTATTATAGACGCAATACGAGATTACGTCATGTTCGAATTTAGAAATGCTTTGCGGCCCTAGGGCGGGAAAGGATTTTCATACTACTTTCTCGCCCTAGGGAATATAATAGCATTTCCCGCCCGCATTTTGGGCATTAAAAATCTCCTTTCCGAGCGGGTGAGATGAAAAGGTACATTACAGACGAGTAGCAATAGTACATTGTTAACCTAGGGATGAAAGTAACTTATTTAGTCCCGAGACGGGGTTTGGCGCCCGAGCGTAGCGAGGAGGCCTATAGTTCGAGGGAATAAATAAGTCTTTATCCCGAGGTAAAAACTGTGCTTTTCATTACGAATATAAGGAAAGTCAAAATAAAAATAGAAATTAGCTAAAGAAAATTGAATAATTGTGTAAATAAAAATCACTGTTAAACAGAAGCCTAAACAAAACTCTACAACTCGAAAAACAAATGAAGATCGAATTGCCGCTTGCCACTTTCCCGCCTTTTTTTTCTTTGGCCTAGCCGGCGGGCTATGCATTTAGCTTTTTAATAGTCAAGTATTGTCTATGATTGTCTATGAATGTCTATGAATCAGTTGTCTTTACTTTATGAATAAAGTCTATCTTTCTTCTTGTCTATGGATGCACTCGGGTATGTCGTGTTTCATTTGAACTCCAATAAAAATGTGACAACTAGTTTTTTTTAATTATTTGACAGCTGTCAGTTGAAAACGATTCTCCCTAGGGCTGCAAAGTATTACTTTCAACCCGCTTCTCAGGCAACTTCAGACCTACTTTCTGTGTATGAGTGATGAAAAAGCCATATTTTAACCTGGTAAAAACGGCTGCTAGTTCCCGTTCCGTAGGAACCAGCAACAGCTTAGTTTTTATGGTTATATTTATTTAATAACGAAGCTTTCCGGTTTCGAACACAATAGTTTATCAAGTACTAGCTTTTGCCTACGGCTCCGCCCGCGTTTAATTCGATCTTTTATTAATCCCGGGAAATAATTGAATTTCCTTTTCAATGACCTTTACACCTACTTTCAGGACAGATTGACAAAGTAATCTACCTATAGCTGTAGCTATAGATTACTGTTGAAAATTATTGTTTTTTAAATATCCCATGGGAACTATGGATTTTCCCGGAATAAAAAGTAGCCCATCTTTTAATCCGGGTTATAAGCTATCTATGTTCCAAGTTTCAGTCAAATCGGTTTAGTAGTTGCGGCGTGAAGGAGTAACAAACATACACACTTACACACACACACTCACAAACACACACACACACACACTTAAACACAAACTTTCGCCTTTATAACATTAGTGTGAAGTGTGATACTCATGATGGGATCGCATAAAAAACTTCTGGACTGGGATTCTTATGGTTTTTTAAAGTGATTCTTATAGTTTTCTTATGGTTTTTTTTTACTTTATAGAAAGATCTATAAAGTAGTCGGTGCGCGAGTACTAGTCGCACTAGGTAAGTTTTTTTTTTATTAAATGTTTAAGTAAGCGAGGTGCTAATACTATGCTAAAAGCTTAGCGATTAAAAGTAGAACCTCGTCCGGGATGGCCGTGTTGTCCAACGATTTGCGCTGTTGACGGCCTAGTGACCTCCTCCTTGCTAAAACCTTTCCTTTAGACGTTGGACAATTTTGCCAAAAAAAACTCCCCCCAGTTTATTAACTGGGGAGTTTTTTTAGCAAAATTGTACCTGCCCAGTTATTATATATTTTTTTAGTAAAGAATAGGTCAATATTTGTATGAAACCACGTCCAGTTGCTTGAATCCCAAAGATTTGATATAATTTTGTACTGTTTACATTTGCGTGATGAAAGTGGTTTTTCCGTATTTATGTGCTGCGTTACCAAAATACCGATAATTTACATAATAATATTATGTTCTACTATATTTCTTTACCAAAAATAATGAAATGGTCGAGGTGTTCAGCTGATTTTGAGTGATTCGCCTGCCCATGTCAGATGCAGTAGGTACGTCTCAACATTGTTCTGTAATGTTATTGTGTATTACTTGCCCTGGGGCCATACCACACTACTGTTTTAATATTTTCATACAAACAGTATGAAAATGAAAAAACAATAGTGCATCATTACTGCTTAAGATGGTGATACAGGCCCTGTTCTGCACTCGTCTGCTGAGACATCTGCAGTTGTAAAGTCCTGTTTGCAACATGTTTGACAATGCGGTCGTCTCATTTGGACAGACTGTGCTGTAAGAAGAGTCCAACCTCCTGGTGATAAAATTAAATTATTTAGTTAAAAATATAAGTGATAACTTGAACATTTAGATTATAAGTGAACTTTTCAGCCATGGCAATAAACTGAGATGTTTTTCAAAATCAAATGTTTGTTTATTTAATTTTTGCAATTCACATCTACAAAGCTGAGCGTGATAAAAAGTTTGAACACATGAACTAAACGAAGTATTTTTATCATTTTGCCATTTGACTATAGAAACCTTATAAGTTCCTACCAGCTAGATACGGTACGGCTGGAGCTTCATGATTTGCGAAATCGTAAATCTAGCGCTTCTGAATAAAACATGATTGCTTTGGACTACTTCGTTTGTAGAATTTTGGCTTAGTCGGCACTGGGCAAAATTACATTTGTAAATGTAATTTTTGGTGGCAAGAGCCTCAAAAAGCGTGTCTGATTGTTGGACTTGTTTATTCTAATCATACCCTAGCGAACGCCTGCGACATCACTCTTGTGGCTCCCAATTTAAAACCAAAATTGAATTGAATTTTCAAAAAAATCCTTTATAAGCGGATGGTAACAATAAAATCAGTTTGCTGATACCGACTTTTATGACATACCTATATTTACGTATCGGTTATGAGAAAGTTAACGCCAATTTGTTTTGGATTAGCAGTGCGTTTTTCTCCGTAGGGAGCGAGTCCCCATGGGGCTACGGGCCTCGAAGTTTGCAACCTTACTCAGGCATAGAGTTGCGGGGAAGCAGCGCGCCCCAACTGCTGTTTTTTCAGCCCCTGTAAGAGCCTTAGGCATCGCATTCCTGGCTTGTGGCTTCTTGGTGTTGTGCGTGACTGGTGGCCGGGGTTCATGATGGGGTCTGGTTACATGCACTCAGCGTATTTGTCTTCGTACCCGTCGCCATCTCGACGCAAAACGCGAGGGATGGGATCGCAGGAACTCGTGAGGCAGCGCGTCAGATGCTTTCGCTTTGTTAAGAACCTATGTTTGGTTAGATCCCGTGGAGGTGCTCGAACGTTGCATTGTCTGGTTCTGCTACAACTGTAAATGAGAAAGCAATAAAAAAATGACAATTTTGATAATTTTTGTAGCTAACTCGCCCTTGACCAAAATATTTAAATTGGAAAATTGTTTTCAGAAAATCAGATTCCTTAGTTTGTAAAAGAATTTCCCTGTGTCTCCTAAAACACTCTGTAGGTATATAGGTACAGAAGATTAAGAGGAATTTTGTGGAAGTGACGTACAGGTATAGGTGAATAAAAGCTTTTAAGAAAGACTGCTATCTGGTAGATCGAATACTACCATTGCAAAGTTCAGGATCTCCAAGTAGCAAATCCAACTAGCATGTTATGATAATAAACTCAATTAATAGGTAGTTATTAGACATTATGATTTTATTGAAGACGTCGGTTAGTGCGGTACGGAATTGCGGATGCGGGGAATAAAACAATTATCAACACAAGCTTTAATTACGTAATTGATGAAGTATGCCCCGAGATATATCTCGGGGCATAAGTATACTTACACAAAATTATAACTTACATAGAAATACAAATTATTTAATAAATATATTTTATTTGTGATAAACAAAAAAATAAATTCAGAACATTAATTATTAACGTGATTCTTTTGTTTTTTTTTTAATTAATTTAGTTGCTTACTTATTAAAAAAAATACAAAAGATATATTTTTAACCCTAGAAAGATAACCATATTTTGCCATACACTAAAGATAACCATACGTCGTTTCGACGCATATATTTGGATGCACATAATTCTGCTATATATTTTATAATATGTATGTTATTGTATTTGTAGCTTTAATATATTCTATTATCTTTATGATAAATAAAAAAGTAATTGATTTTTGTCTACTTTTACTAGCAAAATCTTGAATAACAAAACATGTCTCTTCTAACCCTAAAAAACTTAAACATTGTGGATTCTATTCACCAGTCCTACAATTGTGTATTAAACTTCTTGTAATCAACTTTTTTTTACTTTTGATAAAATAATTTGACTTAGCTTAAACAAATACTTTTGAATTTTAGTCTCAGAGACACTTAGTGCAAGCGCTCGACTTGTGGTCCCCAAGAATTCCAAATTTTGCAGCTATCGCACATTGACTTCGCCAGTCTTCTGATTCCTGAGGGGCAAAAAGCACAAAACCTTCGTTTCATTCGACCTTCATCTTCTCTGGAAACTTCAGCTTTGCGTTTTGTCAATATCACTCCAATTTTTTCTTTTAAATTCGTCGGAAAAGTGGGAAATTGCTACCTTTTTTCCATCCACGGGGTCATCGAGCTATTGCTCGTAAAATCTTTACGTCTATGAGGTTTTTCTTTCTTGGATAATATATTATCACAGAAAATAATGTACCCGTTTATAATAAATGCTATATACAGCATACCGTAAGGCGTAAACCATAGCCATGGGCTATCGGTTTGTTTTGCGACTACAAGACATAGTTGAGCACAGTTGATCGAATGTGTAGACTCTAATTTCCGGGGTTTCATTATCCATGGGGTTTTCTGGTGGTGGTGCACTCACTTCGCAGTCCTCGAAAGCAATTTGAACTTCATCTTCCAAAAGATTACCTTTAAATTTGGTATCAGACCCCTGATGCTCTTGATCACTTTGTTCTTGTAATAATCTATACATTTCTTTATCATATACTCGCGTGCGTGACGGTATTATGTTGTTTTGTAATGGGCCAACAAAAAATAAAAGAAACAGACAAAAAATATGCATGAAATATCCCAATAAACAGCAAAATAATTTTTCACAAAAGTAAAAAAAAACTCACACTAAAGATAACCATACGTCACTTCGACGTACGGTAGGTAGATATTGAAGAAACTGTTGCACTTACGTAAAAGCCGCTGGTGTCTTCTGTAAGTGTCGAGGGTCAACAGAGTTGGCGGAAAAAGCCAGTGAAATTGCTTGAAATAGTAACGAGTTAAATCGATTTTTCAAAATTGACTACGTCGATTCGACGTAGGTTATCTTTCTAGGGTTAATTGATTTGTATTTTAAAGTAATAAAAAACCATCTATATAAATCTGATGCTTAGAAAAGCTGGTAGCTTTCTTTATCGTATATTTTTTCTCGCTTCATAATATGTAGTGGAAAAATAAGGACACTGATAGCGTTTGACAGTTGACGCACACACAGACATGTCCTCTTGTCACCGTCGGCGCACGCGCAGGGGCTTCATCGCCAAAATTCACTCACACATGGACAATAACACCTATATGCCAAAAACGTTGCGGTATTCGGCGTTAACGTAAGAGGTAATATAAGAGGCACATCTTCGAGTTTGCACAATTTAGTATTAAAAGAGGTCCGCCGGAGAGCGGGGCATGTTAGCGAATTTAGCACGATTGAGCTTAGCTAGGCTCTGTACATAGGCTTTACAGTGTGTTTACTGGAGCGGATCATCACGCGGTGAGGCCATTGGCCATCCCGTGCCATGGCGCCGGGACTCACAGTCAGCCTCTTGGTGAGTCTCTCCCTTCTTTATCACTTGGGGTGCAGCCTAATTAATATTGAGATGAGAAACAGTTCAAATTAAATCACTTAAATAAAATAATTAATTCATTAAGTAGTAACTTAAATTACCTAATACTAAGTATTTTTATATGAAAATGATTTCACTACAAAAAAGTTCAGGGTTTATGTAATAGTTTACAATAAGAGAAGAATAAATGCTACTTAGTAGAAAGTAGTTAATTCATTAGTAACTTAAATTACTTAATACTTAGGTCTTTAATATGAAAATGATTTCGCTGCAAATAAAGTTCAGGGTTTATGAAATAGTTTACAATTTAAAGAGAAGAATAAATAGTTACTTAGTAAAAAGTAGTAGTCAGTCGAGACAATGCAATGTAATCTGAAATATTAAATATGTTATATGAAATAGTAACATAGTATTCCTAGATTTTGCTTTTATAATTGTTTACGATGTACCCTTTACAAAGATACAAGTTACTTTTTCATAACTGCCATAATATTGTTGATACAGAGTTTAGTTTTAAAGTATTTTCATACTTTTCTTATACTATGTAGCATAGCTTATTAAAACTAACTAACCTGAACTAAAGGAAAACTATCTACTAATATCTAGGTACTCGTACTTCGTTGATAAACAAAATAATATCTGAGGGATAGTAAAATTATGAATTTAATATTATGAAGAAACTTTTTCATATATTATCAACACAGGTAGATATTTAAAAAAAAATAATATTTTTCATAGAAATATAGAGTTGAATTAATGCGATACGTTCGAAGCTTCGTCGATCTAAAAATGTGGTATTTTCTAAGGCGACCTTGACCTTTCTCCGATATATTAATGATGTCTGAGTCATTCACACATCGGTAGTCGGACTATTAGTATTACTAAGTTTTTTGAGTGAATGAAAAACAATTTTTAATCTGTACTACACGTAGAGTATATAGCTCACTATCTATCCCGAAACTGGGAAAATATGTGCAAAGACTGTTTAGCACCTCCCTGGCTCAGTGTCGGCGCGCTCGGATTCGAGTGGGAGGTCGCGGGTGCGATTCCCGCCACGGGTCACTTTGGGATTTTATAATTTTTAAATTGACTCAGGTCTGGTCTCGGTGGGAGGCTCCGGCCGTGGCTAGTTACCACCCTACCAGTAAAGACGCACCGCCAGCGATCTTGCGTTCCGGTGCGATGCTGTGTAGAAACCGTTGGGGTAAATTTACTTACCCTTCCAAGTTAGTACGATAATATCTTAGATCGCATCATCACTTACCATCAAGTGAGATCGCAGTCAATTAGTACTAACTTGTATAGAATAAATTAAAAAAGCACACTTTTAGTATATATTGTACTACTCTTTAAACTGTGCTCCTCAGTTCATTATTATTTTGCAGCATTTACCCATCCACCATTTACGTGAAATTATATTTTTAATCACTAACAACTGTTTTACCCGGGAAAAAAATATGCATTAAAATTATGCTAATGTTTAAATAATACACACATAAATACAAACTTTTAAAGTTTTCCTTTAAATTGTATGATACATAGAGGTTTAAGGGTAGGGTCGTGCGTTGAGAATGGAAGGGCTTAGCTGGATCCCCAATCTAGTGGTAATGCACCTTCTTCAGGAAAGTTAAGAGAAACTTTACAATAGTCAACGCATAAATAAGTCATATTTAAACGATAAAAATATCAAAATATATTGAATGGAAGCAGGCGTTATTTTGCGGAAATCCATAATTAGCAGGACACATTCATAATGCGAAATCGTAGAGTAGACTACGATTTCGCATCGTGAACTCAACATCTCATTGGTAAAAGCCAGAATTTAATGCGGACAAAAAAGAAGAGGACGAAAGATTGTGTGTTATAATAGAAAACATAAAGATTCGTGAAGGCGCTGACAGATTGATGGCATGAAGTAATAATATACGTTAACTAGCTGTTGCCCGCGGCTCCGCTCGCGTGAATTTAGGTTTTTCACTACTTCTGCGGGAACCATCGCTTTTTCCGGGATAAAAAGTACCATAATGTGTTAATTCAGGTAATAATCCACTAAATATTACAATATGGAGTTTACGTCGCTCCCAATATACAGTGCTAACGCGTGTACACTTGATGAAGAGTGGTCACAGGAGTTTACGCCGCTCCCAATATATAGTGCTAATGCGTGTACACTTGATGGAGAGTGGTCACAGGAGAATACGCCGCTCCCAAAATAGGTTCAGTGCTAATACCGAGTTTCACGACTCTTTAAACTTCAAAAACACGGGACTTTCATACAAACTCCCAACCCCTATTTCACCCCCTTAGGGAAGGATTTTCTCAAAACCGTTTCTTAACTGACAACTACCCATTACAAAGAACCTACCTTTCAAATTTCAAGTCAACAGTAACAATATTAAAATTTTCACATAAAAACTTTCATCCCCTATTTTACCACCCTTAAAGGGGAATTTTCCAAAACGACTTATACAAATTTTTAATATCTGAAGCTGATAACCTAAATGACGATTTTCACGTCTCTAACTTCAAAAACACGGGACTTTCATATAAACTTCCAACCCCTATTTCACCCCCTTACAGGGGTAGTTTCTCAAAATCGTTTCTTAGCTGACACCTACCCATTACAAAGAACCTACCTTTCAAATTTCAAGTTTGTAGGCTTTATACTTCCTGAGATATCGTGATTAGTCAGTGAGTGAGTGAGTGAGTGAGTGGTAACTTTCTTTTATATATATAGACTAGTAGGGCGCGTGGGTGCGCGGGCCACATGTGGCCCGCGTGTAGTCTTCCCGCCCATAAAACTATCGCCGTCATCCCCATCGCCAATTGGAATCCGATTGGCAGTGGGCAGAAAAAAATTACCTAGGAGCACGGTCATGGTTTTAAAGATAGTTAAGGGCTGTTCCAACAAAAAATACCGCTGAACCTCATTGGATGAGGTTCAGCGTATTTTTGTTCGAGCAGCCCTTAACTATCTTTAAAACCACGACCGTGCTCCTCAATCATCATCCAAATCCTAGATCATCATCTATTCTCATATTCTACTCTGGCGGTTCTCCGTAGAACTGCGTCAATGATTTGCATAGTTCCCTACTTATTGTGGCATGTACATTTTCCAATGAAAATCAAATTCCGCCACTTTGAATTTTTTTCCATTCATCCCGTAAACCTTGAGATCTTGATCACCTCTTGCTAAGAAACCACTCTCTTACCTTTTATACTTTCCGAGATAGAACAACACGAAATTTGTATGGCGGCCATCTTGAATCCGCCATTTTGGATTTTGTTTCAGCTCACTGCCAATCGCATGAAGTTCCGAGTATTTTTTGTTTGAGCAGTCCCCACCTAACTATAATACCTTGCCTGTGCTCTTTGACAGTCTTCAAAACCCTCAATCATCATCTCATTCCATATTTTTTTCTGAGAGTCCTCCAAAAAACCGCATCAAAGTACTACATGTTTCACAACTTTTCAATAGTTTCTTCATTATTCCCCATCCATTTTCTATGAAAAAAATAAAGTCCGCCATTTTGAATTTTTTTTCGATCAATCGTATAGACCTTCGGATCCTGATCAACTCTTGTCAAGAAACCGTTCTTCCATCTTTTATACTTTCCGAGATATCGACGAAATTCGAATGGCGGCCATTTTGAATCCGCCATTTTGAATGTTTTTTCAGCTCACTGCCAATTGGATGACGTTTCGAATGACATTTGGTCGAGCACCCTCCACCTATCTTCGATACCCTGGCCGTGCTCTTCTCCCGTCTCCGAAATCCTCAATCATCAGCTTTCTCCGTATTTTTCCTCCGAATGAATTTTTTTCTTCTATACGACCTCATTCACGAAAAAAATTTTTTTCATACAAAATTGTTCAGGAGAGGTGATCAATCAGTGAGTGGCCAATCAGCACGAGCAGCTATATATATATTAACTAGTAGGGCGCGTGAGGGCGCGGGCCACATGTGGCCCGCGTGCTGTCTTCCCGCCCATAAAAAATCCCTTCTAAGTTCGCCATACCTTTTCTATGGAAAAAAATAAATTCCGCCATTTTGAATTTTTTTTCTGTCCATCGAATAGACCTTTGGGTTCTGATCACTTCTTGTCAAGAAACCGTTCTTCCATGTTTTATACTTTCCGAGATAACGGCGAAATTCGTTTGGCGGCCATTTTGAATCCGCCATTTTGAAATTTTTTTCAGCTCACTACCAATTGGATGACGTTTCGAATGACATTTGGTCGAGCACCCCCCACCTATCTGCAATACCCTTGGCTGTGCTCTTCACCCGTCTTCGAAATCCTCAATCATCAGCTCTCTCCGTATTTTTCCTCCGAATGAATTTTTCTCTTGTATACGAAAGGCATAGTGAAAAAATTTTTTTTCATACAAAATTGTTCAGGAGAGGTGATCAATCAGTGAGTGAATCAGCACAAGCAGCTATATATATATTAATTAATTCATGAAAAAACCGATTTCAACTCTCATCAAACTACTGTTGAATGCATCCTCTCCAATTAAAAATGTAAAACATTTATGGTTTTCACATGGATGCCAGTATCAGAACTGGACTAAATTGAAATGAAGCAAAGCGGCAAGCGTCAGCTTTCTAATAAAAAAAGAATCATCAAAATCGATTCACCCAGTCAAAAGTTATGAGGTAACAAACATAAAAAATATACAGTCAAATTGAGAACGTCCTCCTTTTTTGAAGTCGGTTAATATTTCAGAGTTTATCCACTCAACTGTTCTAAACTTTCATCCTGATCTTTCCACTGTCCAAACCACTTCCACGTCATAAAAGCCAATAATATGGTTTGTTTAAGAGTGTATACTCACATTACAAACTATATGTGTGTGTGTTAGCTTACATCTACATACGAACATAATATAGAACGTGCAAGTCCAACGAGTTCTCTATTCTATAAATTTTCATGGGTCCAATGTTTAGATAAAATTATTATTATCCATCACACACTGAGAGCTGCGTAGGTGTGACAAAACTTTAAATTTCCTTAATTTTAAGCAAAATTACAACGTTCCACAAGGATCCAAATATTAGGTGCGGCCTTATGGCCTTGTCTAATCTATACTTATAATAAATCTGTAACAGGTCAAATTCTGTACATTAAAGATATTTTGAAAATTTTTTTTCGAGGACACTCTAAAATCGGTTCTGAACCCAAAACTGTATTTTTTTTTCATTTTTGTCTGTCTGTCTGTCTGTCTGTCTGTCTGTCTTTCTGTATCACGGCCGCGCATCACGCCGAAACTACTGAATGAATTCCAATGAAACTTGGTATGACTTGAGTTCATACTACGAGGAAGGACATAGGATACTTTTTATCCCGAAATTCACCATGGTTCCCTTAGGAGAGGGGATAAAAGTAAAAATGTATTTGTAGCCAAACTACTCAGAGACGGCTGGACCGATCGTTATGAAATTTTCAGGGAATGATCTCTGGGTGCGGGACCGGGTTGTTATCTATATTTGATGTCCCAAAATGCTGAAAGAACCCTGGCCCTGGCCGATTTAATTTTCCCATACAAAAACCAAGGGCGGTACCAGTGTACGGTGGAATCGAACGAATCGCACATCAAATGAAAGAGCGTAAAAAAATAATCGATCCGAATCGAGGACTTATATGTGGAGACTTAGGATTATCGAGTATTTTCGAAATAAAAATAAAATTAATAAATTGATTTAATGGCGTTGCTAAGTAAACATTTAATTGCTGTCACGTCAGCACCTCTGACAGGTTTGTTTCGAAATTTGTAGCCGGAGTATGATGTCCGACCTCTTTGGTCTATTTAATTTATTTGATATGCAAATAACGTTATAATACCGATTGTGGTTTCGGAGAATATCGAACATTACATAAGTCGATGCCAAGTATTTTATTTTTATTTGTTCAAGAAAGGGTTAACGCTGAAACAGATTGACAAATTAGGACCTGCTCCAGCGTATATACAATCGTTAAAAAATGGTCAGAAGAATTGATGACCCACGAGCTGGATGGCCATCAGCTTCGAGTACTGAGAATAACGTCGGAAATATTTTGGATTTCATACTCGGGGTCGTTGATCGAAAATCAGGATCAGGGCTTCGAAGCTTTCTGCGAGATGGGTACCGAGGCTTCTTTCAGCTGAACATAAATGCAACCGACTAACGATTTAGCGCAATTGTTTGGAGTTGTTTAAAGCCGATTCACCAAACTTCTTACAGATATTTGTTAGTACTGATGAAACTTGCTAAATCAGGGTTGGATTTACTTTCCTTTGGCAGGAGTTCGGAGGAGAAAGGTGTTGTATTTGGTAGAGGTTTGGTCCCTGATTATAACAATACTATTCGCATTACGAGGTAACGCACTGTTTTCGAGCTTTTCAAAAAAACAATTATTCCATCTATGTGGCGGTCAGTATAAATCGGGAGGTCTTTTTTCGAAGTTAGGATGATTTTTAGGAGATACAGTAGGACGAGATGGAACACCACACATATATTTTGTCGTACCGACAAAAAAAATAGGCCACAGAAATTTTTAAATATGTTATTTGTAGTATTACAGATTCAATTTTTGACACAAACCACTTAGGATGTAGAGCGAGCGAAGCGAGCTCGGGACTTGGGGCACCTCGACTTAACGGATAGGTGACGAAGAGGATGGCGAGAGAGGATTCTGAGTGGTTATTTTCTTTTATGACCACCCAGAAATAGGAGCCCCGCGAAGCGGGGCTCCGTCGACAGAGCCTTAAAAAGGGTAAGGGAAAGACTGAAGGCTAAAAAAGAGTTCAAAGTTCTGTCAACAAGTCCTCTCAATTCTGTCCTCAAGATTTTAAAGCTCTGTCGACTGACCCTTAGGGGGGGTGAGGGGTAGATGGTGATGGATAAAGGGTTTTCCTAACTCCTTTACTTCTTCTTTAGGCTACAATTCCCATTCCAAAACATGTATTTCAGTATAATTATAACAGCAAAATTGAATTCAAAACTTCATAATTAAAAAAAATATTTCTTAAAAGCTACTACGTGTCGAAAGTTTTAGCTTGGGAGGGGGGGAAAAATCCCATTTTTTTTCTTCCCACCCCTTCCCCTTTCGCTTCTCTCCGCGACGAAGCGACTCCATCATCGTCACTTTAATTATTTCATCTTTTTAAATTTGCTCAAGAATGGTGCAATACCTTTTCAGGGAGTGGTATCGGGGGTTAGGGGACACTTCCTCTCCCTCTCTTCCCCCTTCCCGTCCCGCTACTCCTGCCATTGGATTCTAAATTTCTACCATGGAGTCTTCTTACATTCTCTCCTATCTGCTGTCAACGTGCAATACTCTTCCATACGATCCATCCATTTCTTTTTTGGTCTTCATCTAAGTACTTACTAAACAAACCTCTCTTATTCTGAGAGGAAACCCTAACCCAGCTATTGTGGGGTTGAGATGAAATTCAATTATATTTGATCCAGCGAGAGGCTTCGGCCGCGTTCAATTAAATGTTGACAGAAGTGAAAACCTCAGGTGCCATCTCGATACAAAGTGAGACAACGGTAGATAGATACACCATGACATAACTAAAATTCGGTAATGCGAGAAAAAATTACTTTCAAGAAGGTACCACATTAATTTTAGAGATGGCGCTATAAGTAATATCGCAACATGACTTGGCTATACGGTTTGACTTACACTGAGGGTTTGTATGTCTGTAATTTCTGAACTACAAAACTGATAAACTTTAAATATTTCAGAGACAATCTATGAAGTACCTCCTTTCGAACAAAAAAGAATGAATGAAATCTGACCGCGTGTTAATGAATTATAACTTAATACATAAACATTTTGACTTTGATGTCGTCTTCCAGGGAAACCATGCTGAATTTCGGAATAAGAAGTATCCTATGCTCTACTTCGGTATATAAACTCACATCATGCCAAGTCTCATTTTAATCCATCCAGCGGATTAGCCGTGATGCGTGGCCGTGAAATAGAGAGACAGACAGACAAACGGACAAAAATTAAACATATTACAGTTTTGGCTTCAGTATCGACTAAAGAGTGCTCTGTAACAAAAAATTTCGAAATATCTTCAATGTACGGAACGTGACCCGTTACAGTTGTACCTATAAATAAATAAATAAAATTATTAATATTATGAGAAAAAAATAACAGGCAAAACGAAGTTTGCCGGGTCAGCTAGTATGTATATAAAATTCTTGTGCGTTGTGTTTTTAATAAAACTCCACTAGACCGATTCTTATAATTTTTTAATGTATTTTTCGGTATGTACGAAAATGGACGAAAACTATTTGGGAAATTTTAATTCTTATGGCAAAACAACATTTGCAGGGTCAGCTTGTATGTAAGGTCTGTAGAATGCTTTGATCCTTTAGTTATCGACTAGTGTAGTCAAATACATATTAGATGTAGATAATAGGACACATACTCTCTAAATTGCGATTAAAAATAACAAAAAAAGTTTCTTTTTAAAACAGCTTGTTAGTTTGTCTGTAAATCTTTATTACAAAGTAACTAACAGATGAGAAAACACCGCCGTAATAAATCAAACCAACCCGAGCACTTAAGATGCAAGGTATAACAATACCTATACCCGTACTTTATAAACACAATGCCTAAAAACATCTTGAATCCTTTATCTTGAAAAATCGTTTTATTATAACCACCCATAGGAATTATAAAGAAACTGCTTTTTCATCTATTCAGGATTTATCCTGAAAAAAATTAAGCTGACGAGATTATTTTCGCTTTCGCGCTCGATATAAAATTCTAGTCATGTTGCTGGTTTCCCTGTGGGGTTAGTTCAGGTTTTTGTGGGAATTTCGAGTCGACTCTTGGGATTGTCTTGCCGAATATTTCAACAAAGGATTCATGTACTCACAAATAATATATTTAACTTTGTCTTTTGTATTGCGGTGCTAATGGTTCAACCCAAGAATCTTTTGCTGCCCAGCATTCAATAATTAATTTGCCACTTAGTCCAAAAGCTACTTAGTGCCCTTCCATTACAATAACTAGTTAAGTAGTTACGTATTTGAGTTACGAATACAAGGGGCCAATGAATGTGAAGTAGAGTTCCTCGAGTTCAGCGAAGCTAAGGATCCTAAAGTAGAATCCTAAGCTTAGCGAGATGTTAAATCGACGGGTCCCGAAGATGAAATATTTTTTGGCACTGATAGATACACACTAGTTATCAAAACTACCAATGAGAAAAGAACTAGATAAATAAATAATAATTAATCTGTCTACCTCCCCAAGCTATGAATAAACAGTAATCATCATTGGGGAAAGATATAGCCTTCAGTATTGCCAACTCGAATCATACTAATCTACGGATGTAAGACTGGCACAATCCGTAGCGCACAAAATACTGGTAAAGCTCACATACTTTTCCTCAAAGAAAAGCTTTGCTAAATCTTTCTAATGAAGCCCTTAAAAGGTTGGTTCTAAACACATCCCAAGCAACATAGTCTCCCAGTGTAGTGCAGTGGAAAAGCATCTTTTATTTTACAAACTTTCCATATGGATGACTTGGATTTTAGCTACAATGTTTGGATCAAATCTTGCAACAGATTACCTGCCCTAGTGTATTCGTTTCATTCTTACGTGAATAAATGTGTACTTTATCACCAACCAACGAACTCTATTTTATTTTTCACACATTGGAAGTTTGCGAGGGTTTATAGATCGCGCAAAAACTTTGTATCATGCCATACATTATACCATTTTGTAATTTGAATCATTTTTTGTTTTTTATTTGTATTCTGCATTTCAGAGAAATTGTCTTATTTTTCACATAAATATGAATAACTAACTTTTGCCCGCGGCTCCGCTCGCGTTAAATTCGATTTTTTACTAATCCCGAGAAAAAATTAAATTTCCTTTTCAATGACCTTTACACCTACTTTCAGGAAAGATTGTCAAAGAAATCTACCTGTTGAAAATTAGGGTTTTTTAAATATCCGATGGGAATTATGGATTTTCCCGGGATAAAATGTAGCCTATGTTTTAATCTGGGTTATAAGCTATCTATGTTCCAAATTTCAGCCAAATCGGTTCAGTAGTTGCGGCGTGAAGGAGTAACAAACATACACACTTACACACACACACACACACACTTACACACAAACATTCGCCTTTATAATGTTCCAAATTTTAGCCAAATCGGTTCAGTAGTTGCGGCGTGAAGGAGTAGCAAACATACACACTTACACACACACACACACACACACTTACACACAAACATTCGCCTTTATAATATTAATATAGTGTAATAGTGTAATTAGTGTAATAGTGTAAAGTGTGATAATTTATATAAAAGAACACTGACGCCGTGAGCGGATAGCATCCTTATGTGGTTTTCCATTCATTCCACCTGGATGTCAGGTAATCCATGATCACCCGGTATGCCAGATCTTTCTTTCCACGCACATGCAAACTTTGGAACCAGCTACCAGCAACAGTGTTCCCTCAAAACTATAACATGGGGTTATTCAAGGCGGATAAACTTTCATAATAGCCGGCAACGCATTTGCAGTTCCTCTGGTGCTGCAAATGGCCATAGGCGGCGGTGATCACTTACCATCAAGTGACCCGCCCACACCAACTCGCGTTAATTATAAAAAATAACATCCAACAAACAAGCACGAATCGTTTTCCACCATGTCTTTGAAACGGGCCGCTATGGCCCGTACCAAAGACGTTTGAACGGTCTTCCAGCCTCCGTTTTCCCAGCCAAGTACTACAATCTAAGTGCCTTTAAGAAAAGAGTGAATAGGCATTTTCTAGACACTCATTGCTTTCCATTAGGCATTGTTGCCGTCAAGCGCAAGCCGTTCTACTTTAAAAAAACATCTAAAGGCTCCCGCATACTGGTCACATCATAGCGTGCGTTCATAGTTTAGAAACATAGGTATTTCTATGACAACACGTTTGAAGGATTGCTAAAAAATTTAAATCCCTTGCCATGGTGTGCCCAGTATGCGATAGCTCTTAGTTTGTTAGAGTGCGATAATAATATATGTCATATCGGTGCCATTTATATGACACAATGACCATGGCGTTGTCTCACCCGCATACCAACTTTGGACGCAACCGGCATAAAGTAAATTTCAAAGCGAGTTAGCATAACATTTGAAGATGTATGCCATACTGGAGGTCACCCACGGCTTTGCTCGTATGGCCTTTATTTTAACCCCTTACGAATTTTTGATTAATCCTTTATCGGCATGCGAATACTTTTATCATGCCTACACAGATATATTTATATTAAAGCTATATTTACGAGTCCGATCCGTCCATCAAATAGTTGAGAGATCAATCAGTCTGTTACCTTTTTTATACAAATTAAAAGACTTGTAATGATATTAATTATAATTTACAAGACTTTTATTAGATTAAGAAAATAATTCTAAGATTCACAAAATGTAACAATACTATAATAATCAATTAGTCAGTCTATTGATGCTCAATGATTGCTGGATACATAGTATTTATATTGTTATTTGTTATCGGTAATAATATGTAGGACCTATTACATAGTACATACTAATAACAATAAGTAAACAAGTTAAGTATTATAGTATCCAAATCTATTTATATTACCTTGCGAAAATAATGATTCAAATAACCTTTGTCTGTAAGTTAATTCAACAGCTTACATGTTTTGATTTTTTAACATGCGTCCAATTTATTCATAATTAACTAATAACTGATGCTTTGCTCACGTAACCCGCTGTGACAACCTATACTCATTTTTGTATCACTCAGTTTTCTGTATATTATCAGGCCTATCTAGGTACCTATCTTGTTGTTGAAATTTGAGCTGTGCTTGATAGGTCAGACAGTCTATATAATGTATTACAATAGTATACAATATCAATTACATACTTAAAAGATTTCTAGAGTATTAAGGTTTCATATTTGAGTAAAAATTAGAAAATGATTATTTGGTTGTATTTACCATAAAATAAATTACCTTTTTAAGATTATAATAAGTGCCTTTTAAACGACCTCGATTGCAGCAGATTTTAAGTTATTTTATGCTTCATCTGCATTTTCATTTATAATCACTTTGATACTATATTGTTCCTTTATTTTATGTTAGGTAGGAACTACCATGTCATTGCTTAGGTTGTCATTGTTTAAAAATTCACACTTCCTTAAAACAAATATTTATGAAATAGGTATCTTTATACAAACAAAAGGTACCAATAATACTTTATACTGTGTAGTTTTTGATTTTACCAAACAGCACAAGAATAGATGTATGTATAGGAAGTTTTAAATAAATTAATCAAAATCACATCGTTTCCTCAATTTGACTTCATTGTGATTAATATAAAATAAATTATAATTAAATATAAATAAATTGAATTATAAATTCAATATCCCCAAACACAAGGCAAATTTTAAAAATGATAGAGTTATGAAACAATTTAAATAATATCCAACAACAACAGGTCAAAGGTCAGGCCAAGAGGTTACTATATCAAATTCTTTATATTGTTTTTAAATAAAATTTTTGAAGAATTACATTAATTCGCAGTAAGTAATATACCTAATATCTTCACATAAATACATATTTTTTCATTTTTTTATCATTCTTATAATATACTCATTATATTAACCACTAAATAGGCATTTAAACGTTTCGAAAACCAAAGAAGGAGGAGGTTCTCAATTTAATCGTTCTCAGTTTTTTTCTTAACTCTGACCACTATCCTAAAACCATGACAAAAATAAATAGTATCTAATTATTTATTTATAGATATGAAAATATACCAGAAAACAGAACCAGTAAATAACCGGCTTACTCACCCATGTATACTTATACTCTATAGATATAATAATTTATATTATGTGTTAACTTTAATTTAGTACTTTAATTCCGTATTACTAATACTAACTGCTTTACGAACTTGGTAGGTTTAAGTCTGTTAGGCATAAATATTATGTGAAAGATTGAATATACAGCTGACTTAGATTTTTTTAAATAGAAATTGACACTTTTTATAATTCACTATCTGTCTAATTCCAAAGTAGGATCCAGCCAGGGTTCTTTAGTCATGAGCTCATCATTGAGTAGTCTAAACTGGTCGGAAAAACTCGATATATCGCGACAGCCGGTTTTATATTATTAAAAGATAGCAAAATTATTCCACCACGACATATTCTACTTGAGTACCACATTTCAAAGCGGTGATTTTATAAGAAACTAGCTTACCCGCCCTCACTAGTCACTTCTCTCACGCAATCCCATTTGAATGTCACAAAATCCTTTGTAATGGTTCGACAAGGACAAAGGACCTTATAAAAGGAAAATTTGTGCAAATATTCAGCTTTCTAAGTCAAGAAATTTTGGGCTGGGATATGACTAGACGGAACGTATTGTAGTAATACACACAATTAGGGGAAGTACGTCCAAAATGACATAATATGGTTTTGTCTTCGGGTTAAAACTTTTACTAAAATGTTACAATTAAACGTATCGCTACCTTAAACTTATTACTATACCAGTCTTGCCTGCGTGGAATGGTGCATTTCCGCGTTAAAAAGCTAGGCGAATTCGTTGCACAAATATTTACCCAGTCCTTCTGTCACCAGTTGAGGCTATTAACCGCGGGGAAAGCTCTCGAAGGAATTTTTTGTCACTATGACTCCATGGCCCCAGGGTTTCCATGGCAAACGGGAATCATATTATGTAACTCTCTAATAGAGAGGCACACTTGCGACGCTTACCGGATTCAGCAGTTTCAGCTGCGGCTCCCGGCTTTTATTATCTGTATGTAGCGTCCCACATCAGCGGCCGACTCCGTTCTCAAGGACCCAGCGTCAAAACATCGTCAAACGTCTCTTTCCGTCATCATGACTAACTCCTGCTGGCTCCAGTAGGACAGGAATTTCAGTGGTGGCAAGATCCCATTTTAAAACATCGTTAAGGTAACCATGTCGAAAAAGCCTACCAGCGCTTCAGTGACAGGGAGTCCGTGAGTTCAATTCAAAACTCAAAAATGTGAAAAAAGTGAATTCAAAACTTTGTCAAAATCGTTAATATTTCATTCGATTCGTATGGAGTGTGGCAGAGTGGGGCGCGTCACCGTGGATTGAAATATCTATTGTACCTACCGCTTTTCCACACGGACATTTATTTTATAGTTTTCTATAATATATTCAAAGGTGAACGACCTCAGAGGTGAAAGACTTAATTTAAGTCGTTCGAAATAAAATCGAGGCCTTAAATGGTTCGATCCATTTAAGGCTTATTCACATCTTAAGCTTATTGTAATTTACATAAAAATAACATTTACTTATATCAGTATCACCAGAACTTGTGGAATCAATAATAATATGTATTTAATTTTATTTATCAACCACAAAATAAAACTTACACCTACCATAAAATATTAAAGGAGTTTGCCCATGGACAGTAAAAAAACATTACTTTTTAAATAAAACATTTATTTTCTTTACGAAGTTAAATTATTTTTTCTGGTAATTAAAATATTAGGATAGTTTATGGTGTTGAGCTTGGGCTGACTGATGATAAACCAGTGATTCTAGACTTCTATTTTTATAAATTGATGAAACAATGTAGAGAATAGGAATATCGTCTTTGTCGTCTTTGTGTAAAAACTTCTTGAAACTATGCGCCAAATACCACCGTAGATTTTGTACCGCCTGAAGCCAACACCTCCTCGCGACCACGGAATACCATAATAGTACCCCGCGACTCTATTGATGTCATCCGTTTGTAACATAGTGGAAGCACAGTTTAAAGATATTCGGTCCTTAACACTATGGTGGAGGAGTCCGCCAACACTGCTCTTTCCTGTGCGTAATGCATGCAGGAGTAGGAATACTGAATACATTGACTTTAAATTTTCAGGACAAAAAAGCTGTTAAAATATTGTAATAACTTAATATGAATTACCAAACCTACTCACGACAAAAGCCTACTAGAGGTACTAGAGTAACAAATGCTACAATTGTCTAGCCAAAAAAAAGGTATCAGTGACTTCAAAACAATAGTAAACCACCGTTGGAGCGACTAAAGCACACATTAATAATGTAACAGATCTAAGTACATACTATGTACTATAGTAGTGTTATTATCTCGTTGCAGACTGGGTCATAAATCATTCGAGTGTATCGACTTTCGATGTTGTTGTTCTTTGCTGAGTTGTGCAATACAGCAGAAGAACAAAAAAGCGAAACACTCGAATGATTTATGACCGAGTCTGCAGCGAGATAATAACACTACTATAGTATAATACACAGACCACGGAAACAAATACGTGTGGCTATAATACATTACAAAATCAAAATACATATAGGTACGAGGAGTATACAGGGCGTCCCACGGCGATGCCACATGGAGTAGATATAGCATTTCACTGAAAGAACACTTCATTTCAATTTCAGAAACAACTTAAACTGCATTCATAGATTTTTGAAAAATTGACTGATTGAACGGGGAGTTAAACCCGCTATACAAGAAAAAAAATGATCTATAGCTGTATCGTACCGATCGAAAAGCCTCACCATAAATCCTTATGTTTCTTGCAAAACAACATAGCACCAGAAATACTCGTAAAAGGAAGACCATGAATTTTAACATTTATTACAAATTTTAATGCAAATTTTAAGTAATGTAAATTTTAGATCATTATCGTTCGGTATGATAAAACTAAAGTTAATTTAATTTCACGTAGGTATAGCGGATTCGGCTCCCGGTTCAAATAGCCAATTTTTCAAAAATCTAAGCATGCAGTTTAAATTGTTTTTGAAATTGAAATGAAGTCTTCTTGCAGTGAAATGCTCTATCTACAATATTTAAAGCACTTCCCCTCCATGTGGCATCGCCGTGGGACACCCTGTATACCCGATGTTTCCGTTAAGAAGATATCCGTTAACTGATTAGGTATAATATTGTAGTGTGTAGTCTCTGGCTCACAACAAAGATAATATTATACAATGAAGTGTGTATTAATATGTTGTTACTTACTAAGTATTCCGTAATCAAGAGTACATTTATTATTCCTCTTGACATTTAATAGCAACACTATGTGCAAAGTTATTACACTTACAACTGGAAACCTCGGAGCTATCCCGAATCCCCACATCCTAAATGCAGCGGCGAATCAATTAGCTAGTCTCAGTAAGGATTAATAATGAAGTATTTTATTAATAAGCATATTGGTTCGGGTCCTAAAAGTGAATTTTTGTTCTCGTTGAAAACATACCTACAGTAAATCCGTCATTATTTGAGTAATGGTTAATTTTTGGAAACTTACAAGTGCTTACGAAGATGATTAATCAAAAAAATAATGCATTATGCAAGGATTGATCTCTCTCATCGGCCCTAAATTAATATTGCAACCTGTCGTGAGCACCAATGATGCAAGGAAGATAAACATAACAGGACATTGACACCGTCTGGTTTGTTTGTATGTCCGACTGGAGGTGACAGTTGCTGGGACTTTACAAGCGGTTCGCCCATTGTACTGTCAATCATTTCATCAAAGAGGCAAGTTCGGTGGGCGGAACAAAAGAAAAATCTTCCATAACCGCTCTTGACAATGGACACTCCGGGTAATAACACTTCAATTAAGATTCCGATAAGCTTAAACAGTCCCGGACGGTCTCATTTAAGTTACATTACAATAGTAAATATTATTAATATATGGACATGTTCATAAATTGGCATTACCTAACCGACTTTCGAATGGACGACACATGAAATATTAATATTTTTTCCCTACATTGGTAATTGCGGCTGGATCTGCAATGTGCTTGAGTTTAATATTATGCGAGTTTCATTACGGACTACTACTTCTCATAGCATTCACAATAGCTTATAAAATTTTGTTCTTAAGTTTTAAGGTTAATTGAAGAGTACCTACTTACGTATAGGTACATTGCCACATACAAACTCACTATTCTATATATGTTTAGTAGATAAATTTCTATCTACTAAACATATATAGAAAAAGTTAATAAGTTAGTAAGTTAAGTTAAAAGTTACTAAGTTATCTAAGATAGAAATAGGATTAAATTAATTGAAGAAATAAAATTAATTAAAAGGCTGAAATGATAAAAGTCCATGTTAAAACTTTAAATATATAGCTATCTGAATTATAAATAATATTATGAGTACTAAACGCAAAGAAAAATATACGTAAAGGTTAATCCTTATAGAAGAGTTAATACTTTTAGCTGTATAACATATAATACTTATGTTCGTAAAGGAAATATTTGCGAAAAGAGATTCATAAAATATAAAATTTATATTATAAGTTCTACGAGTAATATATTAGAGTCTGTTTGTTTTCCCGACATACAAATATAAAAAGTAGCCTTTGTTACTTGCTAACAATGTAGCTATCTAAATATAAAAGGGTTTTAAAATCCGGTAAGTTTAAATTAAAAATATAATTTAAATTAAAAATATAATCTTTTTAATTTAAATAGAAAAAAAACCGGCCAAGTGCGAGTCGGACTCGCGCACCGAGGGTTCCGTACTCAAGAAGTACTGAAGCAAAACAATCAGGCAAAAACCAATATGTTTATTCGACGACGAATACTTAGAAGAACTTGCGTTTTAATTACCTTTGTTAATGAACCGCAAAACTAACTTTGTTTGTAGAGGTTTATTGTTAATATCAAAAAAACTATGCTAGTTAGAGCATTGGCTATAGTTTTCCTGTAAAATATACGTAAATTCCTATTGACCATAATTATTTGAGATTTTTCGATTGGTAAACTCCGGGGATAAGGGGGGGGGGGGACGGTATTTTTTTAGACATTTTCCCCGATAAATCAAAAACTATCATGACTAAAAATAATTAAAAATCGGTTTTAGAATGTACAAAGTAAACCCTTTCATATGATACCCCACACAGTACAGTTATCTCACTTTTAAATTTCAACCCTCCGATTTTCCCCCCTTTTTAAATAAGAACAAAAATAATTTCCATTTTTTTTTATTCCAGTGTCATTGGGCCACTAATATACACAACTATTCCAAATTTCATATCGATAGCTCCGGTAGTTACTGAAATAATCGAGTGTGACGGACAGACAGACGGACAGACGGACGGAGAAAGTCGCACCATAAGGGTTCCATTTTACCATTTTGGTACGGAACCCTAAAAACGTGTTTGCATATTAAAATGTTTGGCAAATTAACAAACTGCTTACATACATTTAACGTTTCTTGTCAGATGATACTGAACCCAATGGGACAGAGGTAGGTGTTACTGCTTACTTGATGCGATTAGATTACCTACAAGTAAAGGTTGAGGATGTGACTGGCTCACCTTTACTGTCTGAACTTAGCTATTCAAGCGATGACGTAAGAATTACTAAAATTATCATTATATTATCATATTATTTTTATTTAATACTATAATGAGTTAAAAAACAAAACAAATTAACATAAAATTAATATCATGTTTAGCTTTTGCATGGGGAAAAGCTCATTAATTTTTTAAAGCACTTTGAAACCATAGATATTTTCAGTACAACTTATTTTTTATCAGGTTCCGGCTTAACTAACGTGTGTTGTTCTAGATTTAAAATTAATCTAGTAAAGAATAATAAAATTTAAGCAACCTCAACTATAAAACAGGCTTCCTATGGCCATTAATTTAAGAATAAATTTAAATTTTAAATTGATGAAACTACCAATAAACAAAAATTAAAACTTATTGTTTTTTTTGATGACATAATCACTAAGAATTCAGTGTAGATCATATAACTAGCTCCTTTAGGATACCTAATATATCAAGGTATTTAAAATTATAGATTAATAGTTGTAGGTAGGTGTACTTACTTATTAGTGTCAAGACGGAGACGGAGATCTGAATGAAATGAAAATACTGTTACAAAGGTAATAAATAGGAGTGAAAATATTTTGAACAATGCGCCACTTTGGAATACTCTGAACTCTGAGGACAAACTCTAGATTAATTAATAACAGTATGACCTAACCACAAAAATAGCATCTTTTTTATATAAAAAAATAATAGCTTTCGTAAAATTAGATACAGTAAGATTATGAGGTTGTTTTTTGTCTGGTGGGAATCTGTGGGTGGGAGGCTTTTGCTGTGGTTATTTAACACCCTACTTGCAAGCTACTCGTATTAAGCGTTTCCAACGGTACTGGGTAGAAACTTTTAGTTTACTTACCCCTTCCAAGTAAGTACGATAACGTCTTCAACTGTATTACCTATCACTTGCCAGGTTAAATCACGATCACCCTTAAAAATATTGAATTTAATTGGAACCACACATTAATATTATAATGTTTTTTTTTAATTAAAACTTTTTTTTATTTTTACCTTTTACAATAAAACTTATCACTAGGTTATTCTAATTACTATATGTCTTGCCCGCGTGGAATGGTGGCAAGAATGTGTATATAATGTATTGATATTAAATTGATATTTAAAAAGATACATGATAGTTATGAAATGCAGATGGTTAATTATTAATTTATTTCTTCAGATTTTCGTGTGCACAAATTAATTAGGGAACTATTTACTTTTCTGTCCATGTTCCTAATTTCCTATAGAAATCTAGTTTCAGTTTATTTTCACCTCACCAGATTGTAATGTAAGATTTATTTTGTCATACTTAAACGATTATCTACCATTGAAGTACTTACACTTTCTATCTTTATTTCAAATTATAACAATGCTAACCTTTTTTTGTTTTGATTTTTAGTATGGGTAATAGGTTTTTAGATCTTTGAGATATATCTAACGTTTTGAATAAAAACGTTATTTATTTCATTGCATAAAAATGATATAATCTATTTCCTTTTGATTGTCAGTGCCGTCTTTTATCTAGTTCGATCGATTTCGTATAAAACACTTTCGTGATCTTTGGGTTAAGCAATTTGTTCAGTTCTCACGAATTCTTGATTCTTTGTTTGACCGTTATGAAATTTAGATTGTTTATCTATTATATAACTAATTCTAATGGCTATGCAAGGATAAAAATCTAAAATTGAGAAATATTGAAATTGCGATAACTGTGAATATTCACACTATAATAGTAAATCAAGGAGAGTAAAATTATGAAGACGTAGCGTATACTGTAGAAAGTGGCCTTAGCACTAGCCGGTCATCATCATCATCATTTCAGCCTGCGGACGTCCGCTGTTGGACATAGGCCTTCCCAATAGCGCGCCACCACACCCTGTCCTCCGCCTTCCTCATCCAGCCGCTTCCCGCCACCCGCTTTATATCATCAGTCCAACGAGCTGGGGGTCGTCCTTCACTACGCTTACTCGTACGCGGTCTCCACTCAAGGACTTTGCGGCTCCAACGGCCATCGCCCCTGCGACAAGCGTGACCTGCCCACTGCCACTTCAGCTTGCTAATGGCCTGGGCTATGTCGGTGACTTTGGTTCTCTTGCGAACCCTTATATCCTTCAGGGAAACTCCTAACATAGCCCTCTTTATAGCATAACTAGCCGGTAAACTTCTAATAATATTTTTATGCCATATTTACAATCTAGCTAAACAAGTACCTAACGTTTTCAAATGCCGATATTTCAACTCAATTGCACAGGTCGTGGTCTTGGCGGGTCTTCAGTGACGCGAGGCACGATAGTTGAAACTGTCATAAGCAGAATCGAAGAATGATCTTAGGAGTTTAAAATCATTAATTCGTAACAAAATCGTAACATTTTATTAAATGTTAGAGACAGACTACTGACTATTACATAGATGGCCTGACAGATTACTGCATAATAATATCGGCAACTAAAGCACCATCCAATCCCCTAATTAATGACAGAGACGGCGTATTTAAGCGATTTTTAGTGACATGCAGTCCAAAAACTGTAAAGACAATTACTTTCAAATTTAAACGTCATCTATTTTGGATCTTTAAATTAAAATTTCTGTGAAGCAGAAACACGATTGTATGAAATTCTCTCGATAGCAAGTTCTCTCAAAAGTCGTTCCAAAATCTCGGTTTTTCTATTTTTTTATCCGAAACTACAGTGTATGCAATTGAAATTCTTATTTTAAAGTGTCGGTGACAATAATATCCAAAAACGCTCAGAAAGGATTTTTGATAAGTAGCTTAGTGTTTTAGTAATTAGGTAAAAGTAGTTTTCCTGTTACATTCTTCCGCAACGCTGCATGCCGCACTCACCAATTCGTATTCGTAAGAGTGAGAAGGACAAAAATAAATTCAGTAAATCCTCTTTAGAATAATATAAAGGTTAATTTTTTATTAAAAAAATTAAAAAAATTGGTCAATTCTTCTTCCCGTGAATGCACAAACACGTAATAATTGTTTACAACTGTTATAAAATAATCAATTAAATGAGCGTCCGTACGATTTGCCTTTTACTGCGATTTCTGTAGAAATAAAATGTCAAGTGTTACTACAATTGTCTAGACAACCTCGAAGTCTTGATGTCTCAACATGTGCTTACTTCATTACAACCGTACTCACTGTCAATAAAACGGGTGCGAAGGAATTTCATTTGCTAACAACAAAATATGTGTGACAATCGTTAGTTGCTCGCACTGTGACTACCAGTCTTAATACCAATGACCAGGCTATCATGTTTAGGGCTTTACCCTTCTTTTACGAATAGAAAATGCCGCAGCCCTTCGTTAGGGATTCGGATGAAACCATAACGAACGAATTTTTATCAGTGTTGTATAAAATCATGACCATCAGATTTTTATCGTTGATAAAAATACACAGCCTCTAATGATCTAAAAGAGCTTGTAGTAAAACATCCTCTTCAGACTTATTTAGATTTGATCTGATAAGAATTTGATATATTATTATTGCTTTGATTGTACTTTGCATGATAGAATCAGATTGAATGAAGGCGTGACTAGCTTCTTACTAATTCAAAATTGTGTTACGTAATAATTATAATAGTTATTGACCTCTAAATAACGACTGTATTGGAGGTTTATTATTGTAAATATGTAAACAAAAAATGTTACGGTAAAGCTACAGTATAAAATAACAGTACGAGTAATATCATGTGTAAATTGCCAATAAAATAAAGTTATTCTTTGGTCTGTGGTAATTTATGTTTAGTTCCGGTAAACTATAAAGTATGTATAGTATATATAAAGTATGTATAGTAGTAGTATGTTATATTAGCTTACAAATTACAAAAAAAAATTGAATATAAATATTTGTCAGGACATTACACACATCGCAATCTAGCCCCAAAGTAAGCCGTGGCTTGTGTTATGGGTACTAGATAACGGATATATTTATATGAAACATATTAATATACATAAATATAATATATTGAAAAACACCCAGGCACTGGAAAACATTCATGCTCATCACACAAACATTTACCAGTAGGTAGTGGGAATCGAACCCACGACCTCGACGTAGACGGCAGGTTCACTACCACTACGCCATTCGGTCGTCAAAACGGAGAGAATTTATTGAACCAACATTAATTTTTTAAACTGTTAATCATTATTTCAACAAGCACTTTAAGTAATTTGATGTTCAAAGTGATAATGGCACTTCATGTACAAACGATTCAATCACAGTGTCAAAGTTTAAGCAACAAAAAATCACGTTTCGAAATAGCCTTTGTCCTTCTCGCGCGTCTCTACCAAATTGTACATATGAAAAACAATAAATATCAAGTGGGGTCATAATATTATTATGTCAAATAATTTGAAAATAAAATTCTATGCGTACATTTACAACTACACTTTGGGAAAAGTATTACAGTAAAAAAAGTAAAAAACTTTGGGAAAAGTATTATTAAAAGTATTTGGGTAAAGTATACAAGTATTTTCAAAACATAATAAAATAAAGTGTATGCATGCACTAGGTGTACACTGTGCTCTATGCAATATGCATACAAGGAATTTAAAAAATAATTGGTCAAGTACGAGTCGGGCTCGCGTACTGAGGGCTCCGTACTATAAAGACCAGTTTTAACCAAAACCAAATTCAAAAAGCCCACCAAATCCAAAAAGGACCAAAAAATCAAGTTTGTTGTATAAGAGCCCTCCTTAAATATTTTTTATTTTTTATTTTTAAAGTGAATATATTATCTAAATATGTTGTAATTTTTTTTAAGCGTGTTCCAGTATCTGTTATCAATATATTGAGCAAAATAAGGCAAATAAATTACGTTTGTTGTATGGGAGAGTATTTTATTCCATTTTTAAGTATTTCTTGTAATAGCGGCAACAGAAATACATCGTCTGTGGAAGTCCAAGTATCTATGTTCAAGAGATACAGCCTGGTCACAGACGGACGGACGGACGGACGGCGAAGTCCTAGTAATACCACTAGTAGTACTAAAAATAGATTCATATACAATATACATTTAAGTAGCACTTCATGTTTCGCTAGAGTTTCTTAAAAGTACGAATCCGCGTGCGACTGCATATAAAATAGTGATCAATGATCATCAATAAAGATTATTCACTTTCGCTATCAAATCATATTCATAGGTGATTCCGGTTGCACGCGACCTTCGTCAGTTTGAATAGGCACTTAACGTTCAAATCGCCGTCCAAACATAGGAGAGTGTATGACATAATGCGCTGCCGTCACCTGTCGTGCATACGTAAAATAGCCAAAGACCTGGCGGCTGATTTTGTGAGGGGCTTGGAGAATATATTCGCAAATTATATACATATTTCAACGAAAAGGCCCCCCTCTGTCAAAATCGCTTATGTTCCATTCGATCCGTATGGAGTTTGACAGAGTGGGGCGCGTCATCGTGGATTGAAATATCTAGAGAAGGTATACTACACACAGTTTAAAGATATTCTACTCCTTACTAATGATAATTAATAATTAATAAAGAGTTTTTTAAACTTTGGTACAGAAATAATGGAATTAAAAAATAAAATCGTTGCTTTCCTGTAACATTTTTGAAACAAAGTTTTTTTTTCGGACGGTATTGCGCAGAGCTAGGCGTAAGAAAATGGTTTTTATTCGTGACGAAAATTCCATCACGAAGAAAATGAACGAAAATCTAGAATGAAAGTTTCTCTTACTAGTCAACAGAACGGGCACGCATGCAATCACATACAGATATTTAGTATGACGAACTTGTTAGCATGAAATAACTGAAGACAGCGCCATCTATCGAGCGATGGGTGAAATCATACATGAAAATATTGAATGGAGTTTTATGTGTGTTATTCCAAACTTTGTTTCTACCGACTGTTCTACCGTTCTACGTCATTCACGTCTTTTTTATAGAAATCGGCTCGGCAGCGATTGCTGATCACAATGTTTTGGTAAATCTTTCGGTAAATATTCCTTGAAAATAAAACGTTAGACACTAGAAGTCGTTGCCTGCTTTATGATTTGGCTTTTTTGATCAAAACTTCACTGTTATCGTTATTTTAATGATTTAAACACATGAAATATAAATTTTAAGCATCAGCTCCTGACCTATAGCACCTTGACATGCGCAATAATTCCACCTATTGAATGTTTACCCGTACTTATGTGATGAAATTTCCTTGGCTTGTTTATTGATAATGACATTTTCTGTATTTAAACTCTATTATAACTTGACGTGGTAATAAGATCGTGGTAGAAGCTTTATTTTTATGTTTAATTAATACGAAAAAATATATACCGATATCTTAGATTCATTAAAAAGTAGAATCATATATGTTTAAGGTGTCTAACCGAAATAAATTTCCAGGCTTTATAAAAATCTTAACAAAATCAAGATATGAAGATGCCTCAAAACTGGTTAAATAACTTTGTATGTTAATATTATATAATATATTTTATTTATAGCACATTACACATTAAAGTATACAGTATACACACAAAGGCTTCTCATAACTGCAATAAAATATGAGAAAAAAGCTCATACAAAAGATAAGTTTGCTAACCTGTTTAGTGCATGTGCAGATTTAATCTTGAAAGATGATATTAAAGTCATTCTCGCCTTGCAAATGTTTTAACTTAAAAAAGATTTGATGATGAATAACTCGTTGGAAACGACACATTTCGTACCGTCTTTAAAGCTTAATAAAAACTTATACGTACATTATAAAGGCAATTTAAAATGTGTGAAGTAAAGCTAAAAAAGTATAAAGTTTACAGCGGCTATACAGTGCGAAGACTCCTAAGAACTTGGAAGTCAAAGTTCTCAGGTCAATACCCATTTGAGTAGTTTTATACAGTAACCTGTAACCTAGTACTTAGGTACTAGCCACTACTAGTATAAGTTTAACGCCTTGTTTGAAAACGATAGCCTTGTTCAATATCATGTTAATAGTTACGTTAGATATTAACTATGAAGATACATATATTTTAGTTACGGATGCTTGTGGACTGCGATTATTCTAGAGATGAGTGAAGCCTTCACGTTTCTACCATAGACCCGCGAGACGCCGCAGAGAAGTGGCATCCTTATGTGTTTGATGTCCAGCGTACTCGAACGAAACATTTTTCTTCCACGTTTCTGATACGAACCGCTAAGGTGTGGAACACTCTTCCAGCTTCCGTGTTCCCAGCAAAGTACAATCTGGGTGCCTTTAAGAGAAAAGTAAATAGGCATTTTCTAGACAAGCGCGCTCCATCCTAGCCCTCTTCATATTTGGCCATCAGACATGATTGTAGTCAAGCGTAAGTATATCAATTATAAGAAAAAAGCCTGCCTGTACTTGGTCAGGGTAATAGACTACGGCCAAGCTATTCTCATTCTTAGAGGAGATCCGTTACCAAATAATGGACGAACAATGAGTTTAGGATGAAAAGAGAAGGGAGTAAAAATACTCGTGTGAATAACGTGCAAAACAATATTTGTATTTCACTGAAAAGGATGAACATATTAGGTAATGTGATTTATTTTCCGTTAACAAAGAGGCGTTAATATGCTGTTTTTGTCACCTAAAAGTCTTGTCTAAAGTCTAACACAAAGAGCCAATAATATAATGATTGATGACGAAACTAGCTAATCTTCTGAAGGTCCAATAAATATTTTTTTGCGGAACAGAGTTTAACTATTTGATTATCGTATACTCATAAATGTTTAATTTGGCCTTGATCGTTACTACCATTTAAATGCCTTCTTCGGTGTGTTTATTGTTTTATCTAATGCTTATTTGTTTTACCCAGAAAAATGGACGTCATTAATTTTTGAACACACGTTTTAATTTTGTTAGAGATAAAAATATCTAGGAATACATAATTTTTCATGACTTTATCACAAGCTACATTAATGCCTGAATTCCACCATTGAATTTTGAATTGATAAATATTAAAAAAGATCAATTTTTTTTTCAACTAGCTAGAATTTATTTCAACAAATTAATATAATTGTATAACGTATTAATATCATCCCAAATCGTTGTTTTAACAAGTAAATTATATTTTTATTTAGGTATTTATAAAAAATTAAAATAACGGCAATACATTTTGGTCATCGCCTCGGGCATCGGGAAAACATTTTCGGATACGATGACAGTATTTGATACTGTTAGGTTTTATTAGACATGACTGCTGAATCACCAGCGCTTTTATTTGCAAATTTATAAATTAGCCAGGACATTCATATTTTTATTAATTGTCAACATTGGGTAACAGGAATTGAAGCCTTTACTTAATTATAATTTGTGAGTTTGACTTCCGTTCACGACGTCAACCAATGATAGCGATGCAAACGTCGACCAATCACGGCGCCTGGCGCTAAGGGGGAAAAATGGTGGTGGTTGTTGTAAGATTAAATAAAAGGCGAGGGTGTATCAGGAATTGGGCAATCTGACGCGCTCGACTGCCGTCGTGCGCACACGTATTGCGCCGGCGTTCGGGCCCGTAGTTTCGGTTCGGCGACTGCCTCACCCGAAACTCAACTGCCCTCACGGTTGGTGTTGGGAACAACACGTCACCTTCGTCGACGTCCGGCTACCGACTTGCCACCAGCGGCATTACCGGTGGTCGGGCCCGGCGAGGTGTTGGCGTGCCCACACCGCCGCTCGGGCCACGCCTGAGGCAGCTCCGCCACGCGTGCTACCGTCCGCGTTCGAAGCCACGCGCCGTGCGTGAGTACGAAGCCGCGCTCCGAGCGTGTGTACGCGATCTCGCGCCCGTGCGCGCAACGCGAACCGCGCCCGTGCGCGCCTCGTCACTCGTGCCACCATGCCACGCCCACGACCCGCACAGACCTCTGCGGAGACGCAGCGACGCGCGACTCGTCCGCGCCCGCTGCGACGCAAAGTCTTTGTGCGGTCGACCGCAAGCCCCGGCCTACTCGACGCTGTTCGGTCGCTCGCGGCCGACCGCGCCAACACGGCCGCAACACCGGGACCATCACAAGGAGCGGGGGAGGAGCGCTTTGCAGCGAGCCCCCTCGTCCTCTCCCCGGCGCTGTCACCTGCGCCTTCAATGCCGTCGCTGGAGGCCGTAGGACAAACACCGACGGCCCCAACCTCACTCGCGTCGATGCTGACCGCGACCTCCGTGCCGCCTGCCGCGTCGGCCGCACCGAGACCCATCGCGCCGCCGCTTGCTGCGTCGGTACCGACTGCGCTGCTGCCCGCCGCGCCGGTACCCCGACCGCGCTCGCCGCGCTACCCCGCGCCGTACCCGCCGCTGCCTGCCATCCCTGTGGGACGCTTCCCCTCCCCGCCTAAGGGTCGAGTTGACGTCCCACAAGTAACACCGCCATCGACAACAGCTCCACCGAGCATGCCGCGTCTTTCGCCGGACTCCCCGATGGAAACGTCGACGAGTCCGACGTACGCGGCCACAGCCGCAAGCGCGGCAAAGAGGCCATGCCGGCCGCGCACTCCGCCGGCCAGCACCGCCTCCGGCCCCGCTACCGCAACGACGCCCGCCGCCGCCGTGTCGACCGCCCATGCCGCGTCGACCTCCGCCGCCGCCAACGCTGCTGCCTCCGCTCCCGCGAAGAAACCGGCCGCCCGCTACCCTCCACTTGTTGTCGAGGTTTTACCAGACTGGCCGACGCACTTCCGGGAGCTGAAAAAGATCCTCGGACACGCACCGAACGGGCGCCCCTATGGCAGGGGTGTCCGCTTCATTCCGAAGTCGGACCAGGAGTTCCGCGCCATCCAGCGCTATCTAACGCAGCTGGAAAGCGCCGCGGGACTCTCCTGGTTTTGCTACTCGCTGCCCGCCGAGCGCAGCGTCAAGGTGGCGATCCGCGGCCTGCCGGCCAACACCGTGCCGGCGGACGTCGAGCAAGAGCTGCGCGAGCTCGGGTACGTCCCGGAGCACGTGCGCACGATCCCCGCACGCCCGGGCAGACCGGGATGTCTTATGTTCGCGCAGCTGCAGCGGACACCGGACGTCGTCCCGGGCATTTATGAGGTGCGCGAGCTCCTCTGCATGCCCGGGATCACTATCGAAGCGTGGCGCGGCCGTAGAGGCCCCGCGCAGTGCCACCGGTGCCAACAGTTCCGGCACTCCTCGCACAACTGCCACCGTCCGGTGGCCTGCGTTTGCTGTGGGGAGCGTCACCCTGCCCGGGACTGTCCGCGCCCCCGAGAAGAGCCGCCGACGTGTGCCAACTGTGGAGGCGCGCACACGGCCAACCACGCGGCCTGCCCCGTGTACCGCAAGGAGTCGCGGAACCGCCGGGCGGGCACCGTCGCGCGTACCTCCGCAACGGCACGCACTACCACCTCTGAGGCTGACGCGCCCGGCTCGCTCATGGCTGCCGCCAACCAGCCACAGCAGCAGCCAGGCTCCAAGCGCCGCCGACGCCGGCGTGGCAAGCGCGCGGGCTCGCGCCAAGGCGCGCCGCCCGCAACCGCGCCGCCCTCAGCCGTGCTACCCACGACAACACTAGCGCCACCCTCGGCGGTGCCGCGCCCGAAGCCGCAGCCCCCAGCGCCGCGGCCTATCTTGAAACGCCCGACGACGGCCCCTCCGGCGCCGCCCGCACAGTCCAAGACCACCGTGGTCGCTGCCCCCGAGCCCCGGGGGACGAAGGCGAAGCGCGTGGCACAGCCGCTGCCGGCATCCCAACCGGCGCGCGGCTCCTTGGACCACAGAATGACCCGCATCATCGGCACCTTGCACCAGGTTCTGATGGCGATCCAAGAGCAGCGAGATCCCATCCCGTTGCTCGTGGCGTGCATCACGGAGCTCCTGAATGGGTGAAGAGCTCCGAATCGCCTTTTGGAACGCCTTCTTCGCTTTCTTCGCAGAAAGCCCGTCTTCTCAAGAACCTGCTCTCTCAGCGTCGAGTGGACATCGGCCTGATCAACGAGACTCACCTCAGACCAGTAGACAAGTTGAAGGTTTCCGGATACTATGTCTACCGGGAGGACCACACCTCGCCGATCGGGACTGCTTACCGGGGACTAGCAGTTTTGGTCCGTCGGAACGTCATCCACCAGCTGCTGCCTGTACCGCAACTACAGACGTCGTACGCCCTCGGCGTGGATGTCTGCGCTGATCGCCAGCCCACCCGTGTGTTCGCCTTCTACAAGCCCCCGACGAATCGACTCGCAGTGGCCGATGTCCGCACCCTGCTGGACTCGCCGCTGCCCACGATCATCGCTGGGGACTTCAACGCGAAGCACACGGCGTGGAATTCCAATATTGTGACCCCGGATGGCAGACGCCTCCTGGACGATGCAGACCGCCATGGCTACGAGGTGCTAGGGCCAGAAGTCCCGACGCACTACCCGTACTGCGCAGCGCTCACACCAGACGTCATCGACATCGCTGTTACACGCGGCCTCGCCGCGACGCCGTCGATAGACGTCTTGGATGACCACCTCATCTCCGACCACCAACCTGTCCTCTTGACGCTGAAAAGCGTGCCGAAGATGACCACGCTACCTTCTCCGAGACATCGCCAAGACTGGCGAGCTTTCGCCGACTACATGGCGGAGCACACGCCGTCCTTCCGAGTGGAGAGCCCCGCGGATGTCGACCGACTCGCAACGGACCTCAGCGCGACCATGTCCAGCGCGCTTCGAGAGTCCAGGCTCGACGCGGCATCCACTCGCAGGCCCCCCCAGCTCCCGGCCTTCATCCAGGCGATGATCGAGGAGAAGAGGAAGCTGCGACGGCAATGGCAAGCCCGGCGGTGCCCGATCATGAAGACGCGGCTCAACGCTCTGGCCGCCAAGATCTCGGAAGCGCTGGAAACAGTCTCCGTAGAGTCTTGGCATCGCACCATCGAGCGAGCCGGCGACGATTGGTCCGGCCTCCACCGCCTCTGCCGCCACCTCTCCGGGAAGCCTACTCCGATTAGGCCTCTTCTGGCCGGTGACGGAACCCCACGTTACCGTGCCGAAGACCGAGCGGAGATCTTCGCCGACTTCCTGGAGACGCAGTTCACACCGAACCCGACCACTGATGTGCAGCACGTTGATACCATCGAGCGACACTTGGAGGCTTACTTCGAGTCGCCGATAGCGCCGACGGAAGACCCAGTCGTGTTTTCCCCTGGGCAGGTCCACCGGATGACTCGGCGGACTAAGCTACGGAAAGCGCCCGGTCCCGACCGCATCACCAACGAAGCCCTGCGCCATCTACCACAGCGATCAATCGCGGCGATGGCGCGGTTATTCAACGGCATCCTCCGCACCGGGCACTTCCCGAGTTCGTGGAAGCTCGGCCGAGTCATCATGATACCGAAACAGGGGAAGAACATTCTGCTGCCTGGGAGCTACCGTCCCATCACGCTGCTGTCGACGATATCGAAAGTCTTCGAAAAGTTGCTGCTGCTGCACATCACGCCCCACCTTCAGCCACGCGACGAGCAGTTCGGCTTCCGTGCCGAACACTCCACCACGCTCCAAGTCACGAGAGTACTGCACCACCTCGCTGCCGCTTATAATAAGCGGGAGCATTCTGTTGCGGTATTCCTGGACATGGAGAAGGCGTTTGATCGCGTCTGGCATGCCGGCCTGGTCTACAAGCTGTCCACGTCTACTACTCCACGTCGAGTAGTTAAGACTGTGGCCACCTTCCTGCAAGACAGACGTTTTCAAGTGGCGGTTGAAAACGTGCTGTCCACGGAGCGACCCATCCGTGCCGGCGTGCCTCAGGGAAGCTGCCTGTCGCCCGTCTGCTACAGCAGATACACGGACGACATCCCAGTGGTCGGCGGCGCCATGCTGGCGCTGTACGCCGACGACGCTGCATTCATCACCACCTCGCTGAACGCCCCACACGCAGCCATCAAGATGCAGCGTGCACTGGACGCACTTCCCACATGGCTGAAGGACTGGAGACTGAAGGTCAACGTGGCGAAGACTCAGGCGATCTCCATCGGGCGGACCGTCACCCTGCCGCCCCGGGTGTCGCTCTTGGGAGAACCTGTCGAATGGACCCCGACGGCTAAATACCTCGGCGTGACCATCGACAGGAAGCTCTCGATGCGACCCCACGTGAAGAACGTGGTAGCGCAGTCGCGCGCCATGCGAGGCCTCCTACGCCCCGTGCTGGCATCCCACCTGCCTCTCCGTGCGAAGCTGTGCCTGTACAAGGCATACGTCCGCACGCGACTCACCTACGCGGCCCCAGCCTGGTTCGCGCTGGTCAGCGAGCCGGGCCGCAAGTCGCTGCGGGCGCAGCAGTCGCTCGCGCTCCGCACCATCTCCGGAGCGCCACGCTTCGTACGGAACCAGGTCATCTCCAGGGACCTGCGCATGGAGAGCCTCGACGACCACGTTCGCCGCCTGAGCACCTCGATGTTCGCGCGCGCCGACGGAGCGCGGTCCCAGCACCTGCGGGACATCGCGCCATACCATCGGCGGCCGCCGGATATTAGGGGTTTGCCACGTGACCTAACGTCGGCATAAGATTACACCGCTTCCTCGCCGCTGGCTGACGGGCGCCCTCCGGAACATCACTGGCGGGCACGACCTCGCTGAGCGGCGGGTTGCAAGCACCACCGGACTTACTCTCACTCCGCTGCGCTCGCTGATCGCTCGCGAACTCACGCGGGCTCGTATCGCAGCGCGGCGGAGTCACCGGATTGACTCCACGGACCAGCAATGGTCACACCTAGTGCCCCGCCTGTAGTTGCAGGCGGCGCTGAGACCACTGAGGGGGGCCATCGCCCCGTACAGTTACCCCGGGACCCGCAAGGGTCCGCGTGGACGACCCGGATGTAAAGCCTGTAAAGAATTGGGCAATCTAGTATTAATCGGTATATTGGAAGGATATCAAAATTGTGTAACAAATGTGCTGGAAGTGAATAAGTTGTTACAAGTATATCAAGTGGAAGGCTATGTGTTATTACGCGGGAATCTGACCTAATAGGTCAGAAGTGGGATAATCGAGAAAATCTATTATTTTCTTGTCACGCCCACTGGATGAAAGAAAACGTACGTATCTTTGAAATTTTTGATTTGATCCATTAAGTGCTATTTGTTATAAATATTGATATAATATTATTCTTTTTCTTGCTGTCGGGGAGATTTTTTTTTTTTTCCTCTCTCTGTGTGTTTTTGGTCTTCTTTAAAGGATTATTATTTAAAAGTAACAAAAAAGTCCCTAAGTATGATGGTGCATTGCTGTAATCATACTGGTCGTTCAGTTAGGACTGTGAAGGTACGGTAGTGCCACAAGATTAGGATCCGGTTGAGTTTTGTTATTGTTTAGAATTTAGATCGATATGTGGAGGCAAAACCAGTATCGTCATTGGGAGTTGAATCTAAATTAGAATAGTTTGTTGTGGAATGATATTAACACTGAGTTAGTCTATGTCAATAACACGTTGAGACATGTCTTCGGCCGCTTTGGCCGAATACATGTCGAGATGTTACTTGCCGAGATAGCTCTCGTTTTGGAGAAACGGGTCTATTTTTTCGATTTTGTTCCCTTAAATGGTAGGGCAGGTATTGTAGTAATATATGTTTTTCCAAGATTCATTAGTTCTGTTCCGGAATAGATAATTAATTTTTGTTGGCATTGGAAAGTCAAAACTGGATAACTTTTTTTCGTAATTTTGTTTTGAACGGTCTGAGGGTTTAAATTTTAGGAACTGGTTTAGCAGCGTGTAGGAAAGCGGGAGCTCGGTAATCGAATGTTATAATCCCATCGAATTTGGGTTCGTCTGGCTGATCTTGTTTAGCTACCACTTGTTTTGACTATAAGCCTCTTAAAATTTTCTTATTGCGGGATTCATTAAGATCACGAATTGTAATGGTGCTGGGTGATGGAAATAATTATAAAGAAATCAAGTATGATTGCGACGTGTGTAATTGTTATTACACTTTATTGACGTTGTGAGGAGGAGGGGAAGGGTTAATAATTTCTAATATTCAAGCACCATGCTATACGATTGAAGTGAAAACAATGCTGTCGCCCGTAATCTGAGGCGTGGGCCGGGGTGCTGCGCAAGGGTATAATGCGCTGGTGAGTTGTACTGCGGGTGTACACATTATCCTCGGGCCGCAGGCGGCGAGAACAAGTAAGTAGTGTTGGTGCGGTCCATGCGTTTTGTGTCTGTGATATCGGTGATCTTAGGGGTTCAAATGTTGGCTACAAGAGATTTGGTGCGGTTTATTCTTAATATTGAATTTTTGTGTAGGTTTAGGGGGTGGGTTCGGGTACCCCCGGAAATTTTATTCGTATGTTATTGTTAGGGCCAATATTTATAGTCGTATTGTCATAGGTTAGGGCCAATTGTTCCGGTGACAAACAGAATTGTCCCTACTGAACTACTATGAAGAACTTGTAGAGAAGTTAATGTTTCATGGTGACTTAAATTCCAAAGTAAAAGAAAAGCAAAATAAAGAAGCACATGTCATCGGAGAATGATGTCAGGAAGAAATGAAACTAAAATTAATGATGTGGCTTACTGCATTAGAACGGGAAAATTTAAGGGACGTGGGCAGATCATCTGATGAGAAGCAACAATGACAAATGGGCCAAGGATGTGACAGAATGGTGTCCGAGACAAAACAAAAGGAGAAAGGGTAGGCAGCATCGCAGATGGGAGGAAGAGATTCGAAAAATAGCAGGGATTACTTGGGGAAGAACAACATTTAACGGGAATGTATGGCAAGCGCTTGGGGGGCCTTTGCGGGAACGCAACACAATCCGGCGTCAAAAAAAAAAATATAATTAGTTATATTAGAGAATAAATTAATTACTCGTGTTTGGAAGATTGTTGAATAATAAATATTTGGAAGATTATTATATGGCTTGTTATAAATTGATATATCAACGAAAATCGATGCTACATCTCAGCAGAGTACCAGGCGCCCAGCGACTTAGAAGAGATTTAATCGAACTTGTAGACCAGACGTAGTGCTAGTAGCTGTTTTGTGGCACTCGTAGCGGTAATGGCGCGCGGCGTACGCTACTCGGGACAGTGCGGGCGCAGTGTATCAGGAGGGCAGGCGTTTCTTCTTACAGGAAACTCCTTTCACTTTCTGTAGTCCTATTATTTTGTGTTAGTTAAAATTGTCTATACTTTATATAAAATTTAAGGTAAAATTTGGCTAGCACTTTGGGGCACGTCAACTCGCTATCGAGGTCTAGGGGAAAGAGGAAAATACTCCTCAACAGAATGTTTTTTTGAACATACTGTACATAACCTTACTGAGTAAGCAAATCAGCAAAGATATCGGAAAAGATAGGAGAATTAACACACCGTAAACACTAGGAAAGCATATTGAAAATATAAATGCTACGAATGCATTTGAGGAATTGAAATAACTACACAATGAAGAATCTGAACCAAAGATACTCCCATGTAAAATAGAAAATGTCACATGCAGTCAGAAGATGAAAAAAAAACTCCAGGTCTAAAAAAAAAATTAAGAAAATACTTCTGAAAGGCACTCTTGAAAAAAAATACTAACTTATAGTTATGAACATAATATATACTAAAATAGTGGATATAGGCAAAATACCTAAATAGTGGAAAACGTCGCATATTATCCTTATTTACAAACCAAAAAAAAGAGAAGGATGAAAAGAAGGCATTTGATAGTGATTACCACGAACCAATATGGAAGAGTCTTGCATAACAGGGAACCTTCAGAATATATCAGAATTATCAAGAACATCTATTGAAATAGCGAGGTTAGGATACAACGGGAAAACCTTAGAGAAAGGTCCAAGATAGTCTTCACCGTGAATATGGATCAGCAAAAGTGCTCACAAACTCTGAACTGGCACCTATAGAAATTGACAACAACCCACTGGAATATGTTCTGAAGTATATATTATATCTAGGACAGGTAATCTCTCATGTGGAACAAACAACCAACGAGATCAATAGAAAAATAGCAAAAACGGGAAGAAATACTGGTCAGTGAAGAAGAACATGAAAGCTGGCAAGCTAAGGAGGAAAATTTCACAAAGAAAAGCTTGAACGCTGTTGGAGGGCTCTCCATGGCTATGGAAGAAGGCATAACTAAAAAAAAAAGCGAAGAAAATGGAGTACAACCGTGTTCCGCTGGCAAGCGCAGTGGGGGAACGTCAGCAGGTGAGATGGGCAGATGATCTGAAGCTCACAACTGGAATTTATTGGAGGAGGGTTATGAGAGAGACGGAACTCAAGGAAAAATGCTGAAGGAGGCTTGAGACGCACCGAAATTTTGAAATATTCTCTGGTGAGTCTATTAGTTCGAGATAAAGGGGCTTTAAGTATTATTATTTATTGTTATCTGTGCAATTGTTTTAAGTTGGTCTTAAAGGACTGGTATCGCAAGACATTTCTAATGCTTTGTACTATTTCGATAGTTATTTCATGGAATTTAGTAAGGAGGCGATAAGTCAATCTGGCCTGGATTCATTGTTAGAAAATGTAATGTCACCCAGATATTGTTTGGTAATGCGGGTATTGCTCCGGACGGGGCAGGCATGGGTGAGGGTTGGCCTTACAAATGGGTACGCTGTACAATCTAAGTTTAGTTTGTGATTGTTGGTCTACTCTTACGATTTAGGATTAGGCTAAAGGTGCCGGGTACATTTCAGCGGGAGCGCCAATGATTTACGGTAACTATATTGACTAGTATTGAATACTTTTATTATTATTATAATTTGGATGGTTACAAATCATTTGAACGAGCTTTCGTTATAATATAGAACTTTGTGATCACATTAATTTTGAAAGGTAACCGGCTATAGGTAGCGTTGGTAATATTGGGGTTGGATGGCATTCTGAATATTCACGGTAACGGTAATGATAAGGTTTTTATTAAAGGTAACTTTGAAGTGAGCGGTCAACATCTCTGAATGTTGACACAGTTTTTCATAAATTATAATAGACTTATTTATTAATTTTATTTTCATGTTTAATCAACACTTTACCTTTGAGCGGTCAAATAGTGTAGCGAATATGGCTTGATAGTTGATTTTAGGATTCGTGTAAGGTTGCGTAATGCGTTATCATATATTTTTGGCGTATTCTGTGTACTGACGTGCGCGCGCGCCTTTGCGGAGGTGGACCGGAGGCGTGCTGGGACCAGTTTAGTATTTGGCTACCGTATGGAAGAGAAGGAGTGACTGGAGGTTATATCAAATGAAATAGGTAAGGGGTTATTGGTCTCAAGGTGGTCACGGTCACTAAATGTTGTGATGTCTAAATCTTTTGGTGTTGGGCTGTTATCTCTGTTTCAGGAAGGTATTTACTTTGAGGACATCCTAGGTAAAGGGTGTCCTCAAAGGGAAGAAAACCCTAGGTAAAGGGTCTCATCAAAACTGAGGAAACCCTAGGTAAAGGGCGTACTCAAAGGAAAGAAAACCCTAGGTAAAGGGTCTAATCAAGACTGAGGAAACCCTAGGTAAAGGGCGTACTCAAAGGAAAGAAAACCCTAGGTAAAGGGTCTAATCAAGACTGAGGAAACCCTAGGTAAAGGGCGTACTCAAAAGGAAAAAAACCTAGGTAAAGGGTCTGCTTAAAGGGAGGAAACCCGAGGTAAAGGGTCTAATGGAATTGAGGAAACCCTAGGTAAAGGGTCTACTCAAAAGGAAAAAAAACCCTAGGTAAAGGGTCTACTTAAAGGGAGGAAACCCGATGTTAAGGGTCTAATGGAATTGAGGAAACCCCAGGTAAAGGGTCTACTCTAAGGAAAATTCTTGGTAAAGGGTCTAACAAAAGAAAAAGGAAAAGGATAAATCTGATCAGGACAAGTGTGTAACATGTTCAAGGCAAGGGTGATGAAGGTGATGTGGACATGAAACTGGAAAAGACTTTTAAGTTGTAAAGTTGCGGAGTATTATCACACAATTTTGTAGCTAAATGTAGAATGGGAGAATAGCTTTAGTACCTAACAGAATAAGTGCTATAATATTTTTATTAGATTTGAGGGATAGTGATCATGGATGTATGGAATCTCGTATCAAGCTGAGTCAAATCCAAACTTTATTTTTATAAACTGCGGTCTCTTTATTAACTCCTACAATTATTACTTCTTTTATTAACATCAGGATTTTGGAATTATGGGCAAGCAAGGCAGGTCGTACTCCTTGTTAGGATCAGTATGTAAAATTGGATTCCGGGTGGGAAACGCGGATTCCTTGTGCCTATAGTTCTTGAAAAGGAGGGCACTGTTTTGTTTTCGACTGTTTTGGTTCATGAGAAGATTTGGTCATTCTCCTTTAATTGATAAATTGTATTTATAATAACTATTCGTTATATTATATAGAAACATTATGGATCCTTTTGTTTTATAAATTTAGTTAAAATATTTTAGTTGGATAATTGGTAGAAGCATTTATATAAAAAGAAATTATAATTGAAAGGCTCAAATATAATATGAATAATAAGTTTAAGATAAAAGCGATGGGACTCGCTTAGGGTCGGATGGCCGAGCTGTTAGGTTTTATTAGACATGACTGCTGAATCACCAGCGCTTTTATTTGCAAATTTATAAATTAGCCAGGACATTCATATTTTTATTAATTGTCAACATTGGGTAACAGGAATTGAAGCCTTTACTTAATTATAATTTGTGAGTTTGACTTCCGTTCACGACGTCAACCAATGATAGCGATGCAAACGTCGACCAATCACGGCGCCTGGCGCTAAGGGGGAAAAATGGTGGTGGTTGTTGTAAGATTAAATAAAAGGCGAGGGTGTATCAGGAATTGGGCAATCTAGTATTAATCGGTATATTGGAAGGATATCAAAATTGTGTAACAAATGTGCTGGAAGTGAATAAGTTGTTACAAGTATATCAAGTGGAAGGCTATGTGTTATTACGCGGGAATCTGACCTAATAGATACATAGTTCTATTTAAAATTAAAGCGAGCCTTCTATTGCATTCAATAATTTATGGCTTAATTCAGTGAAATATTAAGAGTTATGACAATTTTTACTGCCGCAATTGGAACATAATTTAAATTTTCATGAACATTTAGTTTCCGAGTTACCTATTTCGTGGGAAATTCCCGAACACATTCCAAAAGAAACATTACTAAATGACTTTCTTAAAAGTTTGCGAATTCTTATTTAAGGTGCTTTATTTCACATACCTAATTAACCTATCGAACTTCTAAGCACCCTTAACGAGCCACTCATATCTAACAGAAAAATCTCAGTAATTATTGAGATTAGTTAATTAGTTAGAGGACTCGAATAGTTGTATTTAAAGAAATTTTATTTGAATTCTGTTTCTGCGTAGACCAGGGTCGATAATTTTTAAAACCAAAAAAAATAATAGTAGGATGAAACCCATGAAAAGGAGGGGAATATTATAAAAATATAGACACTGTTACAATAAACAATAAAATACCACTAACAAATATAATTATATATTTCTTAGTGGTATTTTATTATTTACCTACAGCTTTATTCTTTCCGCGTAAAACGGTGCCAAGAATACTTGGCTGCATTTTCGCGCTACGCAGCTAGGCTGGTGCGTTGCGCAATAAATTAATTAGCTCTTCTGTCACCGGTAGTATTAGTAGTAGTTTGTACGAGGGCCGAGGCCTTCTTCAAGAACAATGCTATAGGTGTGGAACTCTCTGATATAACGTGATTCCAAATATGAAATCGATTTATTATAAATCGCTATAATATGCCCGTTTTCATAACGGGGAATTGATGCTTAAAAGTAGCAAGAAACGAATAATATATAGACATTCCATTTATTACACAGTAATATAGGCAATTATAATAGTAATTTATATTTCAATGAGATTGACGAAGGTATGACAAATGCAATACGTTTGTGGAGCCAGTATATTATACTCGCACTCGTACATTTAATAACACGAATGACTGCGTAGTCATAAAATGTCAGGAGTTCGGACATGCCATCGACGTTATATCTAATATTTTACTATTAATACATTATTATTGCTAAACCGGATCTCTTAATATGTTCGTATTGAATACTATGTTTAAAAAATCCTCAAGTGTACGAGATTGTTTCGACAGTTTGCCCAATGAATCGAAAATAAATAAATAAATATTAGATGTCAAGGTAAAGCCCACAGAGCAACATAATAACTAGGTAAAGCCCTTTTACATTTGTTACCCCACATAATATAGTTAGATATCACACTGAAATTTCGAATTTTTCCAAATTTCATCTCGATAACTTTTTACCCACGACGGAACGGAGTACGGGTATATGCGTTTAGGGTGAGAGACCGTTTGTACATTACTTTATTGTTACAGTAATAATCGAGACGGACGGAGAGAATCTCACCATTAGCATTTTGGTATGGAACCCTAATGAGAAGATAGAGTTCAATAGATTTTTGTCCGATATCTTTTGAAATTTTTAGGCTATCAGTTCAGAGCAAATCCTTATAATTCATGCGTTGGAATTATGCTTGAGTCAAAATTGTCAATTTCCGACGTAACATAAAAGTGCCATGTGTTCAATTATTGATTAGATAATTGCCATCATAATATTTGGCATTTCATAATCTAGTTTTTGTCTCAAAAATATTTGAAAATATGTGTAATTTGTAATTTCTCATTAGAAAGTTTCTTTTAAAGGCTTATTACTCACTTAGCGGTGGAAGCTCTATGCAGATGCAAGATATTTGCCAAGTTTCATAACACAAACTTATAACAATGAAATATTTATAAAAATAATAAGTAAATTACTAAAAAGTGTCTCAAAAAAAACTCGATTTTCCTAGATTTTCATTCAAAAACCATAAGCCGAAAAGTGTCATTTTTAGCATTTTTCGATAAATTTAACGTATTATTTTAGGATAAAATCCAAGATATTTTGTTATTTCTGAATTATTGTAATTTAATTCAATTAATATTCAATGTCACTGGTTATTTACTATTTTAATAAGTTGTATATTAATTTTACTATAAATTATTTTGTTATACTATTATTGGCGTAAAATTGCGTCAGCGCCAACGAATACCATAATAGTATGGTCCGAAACGCGAGGCCCGCCGCTTCGCATGAACGCTCAACAGTGTGACAGTTTATACTGATTGTTATTCCGTCTTGTGGTCCTGAATCCTGATACAACTACTGAACCGATTTTGCTGCACAATGGACCTAACTTGTCAGACTACCTATACTTTTATTACGAATAATTCACGGATTAAAAATACCGGTAGTTAACCCCAGTAGGATGAATATACTCTTAGTAACTGTTCATAGGCAATAATATTTATTAGATCGTTATTGTTTTAAAATTACAAATCGTGATTGTGGTAACCATAAAACAATATTTCCCACAATTTTTTTGATATAAACTATCAATTTTTTATTACAAAAATAGGTAGGCATACCAAATTGATTAAATACAATCATATACCTATCTACGTACAAATATAATATCTATGTCCGTCTTAATGTACTTGCATTGTTATAATTTTTTGAATTTGTTTTGAAATAAGTAGGTACTTTCCCAAAATATCATTAGCAGGACAGATTGAAAAGATTCTGTGAACGCTGCCCACATGAAACACCACAGACTATTAGCAATAATGTTTTACTACTCTGAAAATGAAAATGAATGAAAATGAAAATATTTATTTTCACATAGGCCTAAATAATAGGCTCTTATGAAAAGTCAAAACTCTACCGCCAGGTTCGCAAAGCAGGTTTGCACCGAGAAGAACTGGCAAGAAACTCGGCACTTGCTCTTTTCAAAAATGTCATTGTTATAATAGGTACAAGATTTCTTAAAAAGTATGAAAAATTATAACATATTTTAAAGATATCACGTGAGGAGATGGAAGCATATTTCTATCATTCAAAGTTGATGTTCGATGTATTTTATTCGCTTTAAGGTAACCTATATTATCATATTGCCAAACATTTGCCCCGTGCCAAGTATTAAATGCCTTTTAAGGTTGGTTAATATTGTGCAAAATAAACGTTTATAGACTTTACAATACATTATGCCTGTATTGCATATGCAAATACGTGTATTTACGCTCTACTCTCAAAACAGTGTCTATATCAGCACTCACAGATACGATTTCCGCTCATGACTTTAGGCTAGAGATAAAGCTACTTTAGTGCGGATTCCCTTTCTGCCGCTTCTTAGTTGGGAGCACACTGATCAAACGTTGTTCGAATTTGAAAAGCGAAATTCTCTTTGTGAGGTGGTGCGAACCGTTGAGTGGAAATTGGAGCGTGAAATTCCGCGAGTGGAATTCTTCTTTTTCTTCTACCTAACCTTTAAAATAAAAAAATATTTGTATTACGAATTTTTCTTTTCTAGTAATAAGTAAGTAGACTTATGCAATCAATTTTCGAGCTTTCAGTCACAGACACTCTTAGCCAGGAACAGGAGAGCTAGGTATCTGGAGCAATCTAAGGGTAGCCATAAACAATCCATTCTATAACAAGTTGATAGCTTACACAGCTTGTGAACAGCTGAGAGCGTTCAGGTTTCCTCACCACGATTAGGAGGCAGACATTTGAACTGTTAGATAAGAAGAGATTTACCCCGTTATGCGTAGATTTAGTTATGCGTAGCGTCATAACGATACGCTTACGCTTACGAGTCGTGTGCGAAGGGCCTATAACGTTTGGGCGTAAACATTTGGATGGGCGTTCATTTTTAGATTAGACGATTTATACGTATATTGACAGAAAATAATGTTCCAAAAATTGTAATCGTCTTTCTGAAGTGCCTACACGTTCACTTCACGGATCAAAAAACTATTTTTCTTGATCGTTGTCTGGTACGAGTACGTGAGGCTGAAACACAAAGCGGACTGACTGTAGTTGGGGAGCCCACGATGCTAAATCGGTAGTTACTCGAGAATTGTGAGAACCTATTGCATTGTAAATATTAGATGTCAAAATGAAAAAGACGTTATAATATGAAGTTTTCTATTTCATTAGTGACGAAAGCTAATACAGGTTTTCAAAAATTTTAATAACCATCCATGTACAACGGTCCATGAAAGTATTCTCGAGCGCATCACATTTTATACAGGCGCTTCTTCTTGATGTGCTTGTCGTCCTGACCCATAATCAGATAATTATGACAAGGAGTTTCCTTAATCTCCCGGGTAGAAAATAAAATTATGAAACCATCAGATTAAGAAATCTCCTCGACAAAATTGACAAATTATGGGGTCAGGATGAAGTATTTGCATAAAAAACTGACGCTCTCGAGAAAAAATTTCAAGGTCAAGAAGATTTTTTTTTTCATCCCCCACCAGGAAATAGGCTCATAATTAACCTATTTTTTAGCATCTAATTCTTTAGTTGGGCTTTTTTCGCCACATGCGACAGGCGGTGTCTGGTGCTTCCGTCACTTGGGCAATTATTATTGGTTTTTGTTGCCCGAGTGGGGGAACCATCAGGTATCGTTTTAGTACGTAAGTACTTTATGTTTTGTTACATGTGGCATATTTTTTTGGATTAATTGCTTTTTCTTTCTTTCAAAAAAAATTCAATGGGTCCCCATGACGCTCGAGTACCAAAACCTCTTGGTCTCCCCTACTACTGGCGGCGGGTTAGGGTCACGATCGCCATGGACATCGCTAAAGTATAAAGCGCGCGTGGGTAGACTTTAAAAAGGCTCTCTGTATGGGCGAGCCGTGCGTCGTGATTGACCTGGCCGAAATTCACTGAAGTAATCCGTTTTCTTCAAATTCGCGCAAACGTAAGTGGGACACAGGATTTACGCGTGTTTTGTAAACGGTCACATAAAACTGTATGTTGCCTTCGAAGGAAATAGTATGTACAAGAGCCTGTACGTTAGGTCTACATAATGTATGAAATAAAGATATTTTGATTTTGATTTTACGCCTTATTGCGACACGGACAGGGGAGCCATTCACGTAACGTTTTCATACACTGAGTGAAGTGAATCAAGAAATAAAATAAAATATTAACACTACCTTAAATTTACGTCTACTAATTTAGAGTGTAAAATTTAACGTATTTCAACATAGGAAATACAATCTTTCAAGTTAGCACGCAAAGTATATTAAATTTCACGATACTCGACCATGTTGCGTTTGGAACGACATTCAATTTTACGGTCTATGTCAATAGTTGTAAAATTAGTTTTTCAGTTCTGAAGAAAATAGAAATCATCTAAAGCTGAATATGAAATTTTGTGTATCTAAAAACTTCTTACTACTTAATTAAATGATAAGATAATATTATAATTTAATATTGTTTGACAATAATTATTATTATGTGAAGTGTTTTTATAGATATACCTAGTAGTAGGTTTTTTATAGTGGTCCTCATATGTTTTGTACTACAAGAAATAATTATGTAAATCGCTATGTTATGCCATGGGAACCATAGAAGAATATGCTTATGTCGCTGTACAAAAAAGTTATAATAGGCTGTTTGTATTCAACGATCGATTTTATTTGATAATCATGTGCCTATGTATGCTCATGTACCCACCATTACAATTGAAGGGCGTAGTCTGTGTTTTCCAAATAATAATGATAATATGTAATAAATAAGCATTTATTTTGAAGTATTATTATTTGTACGGTAGTATATTTTATGAAGAGGTCAAATAATCATTGCCTTTTATACTAGGTTATCTTCACATGGCAATATTATGACGGCTAAACTTTTTGTGCTAAGTTAATTAGTGAGTTAATTTGACCACTCCAATTAAATTAAAATTTCGTAGCACAGTAGCACTGCTACGCCACGTAGCATTAGGCAGTTAAGTACACTCTTGATATAGTGGCTGGGCTTTCTCCATAATATTATGTTTTTAGTTCTTACTAATACAAGATTTAAATATAAAAATCAAATAAAGAAATATTTGAGTATTATAACTTGAGACTTATAATTTGAATTAATAAAGTATTCTTTACCCATTCAAATTAAGTCTCTCTCTCTAAAGGCCAAAAATTTAAACGTACGTTTTCTTAGTATTTTAGTTTAATATCAAGAAAAAAATAAATTCTCGAGGAAGTTTTTAAGTCAAAACAAATATGGATATTTAGACGCTAATAACTTTAAGCAATATTTCTTAGAAAGTAAAACGTACGAACATAGTTCTTCATTGTGTCTGTACCATTTTTAAAAATTGCAAAAATCACTCTACTTTTAGTACTTAGGAAAACGTTATCGCTTTTTGTATGAAAGCTTACAGCTAGACGATTCACTTAAAATTTATAAAATGGTAACTTATTAAACAGAAATAAAGTAGACAGAGCTGCCTTAGCTTGATGCTATGATCATTAGACTATTGTGTTGATTAAAATAAATGGAAAAATGTTCTAAATAAAGAACAATTCGAAAACAGTTGAGCAAAAGAAACGAGGTACGATAGATAGAACGCAGTTTGATTTTACATTCTACGTTCTAATTTTGATTTGATTGTTTCAGACATTATTCGTTTTAGCGAATGCCAAAGAGGACGCCACATCAACTCGCCAGCTCATACAGAAGGAGGCGGAGGAAGCACGAGGAGGTTACGGCAACTATGGCGACAACACCAAAGAAATCGTAGTGGACATCGAAGATTCTGAGAAGAAGCAGTACTACGAAACGAATTACGATACTAGTAAGTGTGGAACTTTGCTCCCTGTTCCCTCGAGTCATTCAGTGGCGATATCGCGGTCCTTTGTTATTCATTTGTTTCCACTACAAAGAAACCTTTTTACCCACGACGGAACGGAGTACGGGTATATGCGTTTAGGGTGAGAGACCGTTTGTACATTACTCTATTAAAAAGATTTTATGTTTGTTTGTATGTTAAATTGTGCACAAAAACCAATAATGCAAAAATATTTTTGTTTGTTTGTTTGTGTGTTCGTTTGTGCACATCGATGTTCCCATTTATTTCAAAAACGGTTTGACCGATTTAGATGCAGTTTTCTGTATAATGTTTGGTGTTCAGCGGCAATGGTTCTTAGATAGTTGTTACGAACATCGATCACCAGGGGGCGCCATAAAATACATTTATATTGCAAACGAATGTTCCCATTTATTTCAAAAACGGCTTGACCGATTTAGATGCAGTTTCCTGTATAATGTTTGGTATTCATTGGCGATAGTTCTTTGATAGTTGTTACGAACATCGATCACCAGGGGGCGCCATAAAAAACATTTACAGTGCAAACGAATGTTCTCAATTATTACAAAAACGACTGAACCGATTTGGATACAGTTTTGTATAAAATATTAGTGAGTCATTGGCAATGGTTCGTAGATAATTTTTCTTGTGATTGAACAGCAGGGGGCGCCACAATAAACGTCTCTTTATGACTTGGAAGGGATGATGCCTTTAAACGCTGCTAGAGGAGCTAATGGCTAGTTTGAAGATTAATTTTCATAATATAATTTAAATTACAATAATATATTAATCGAAAAACTATATAACAAGTGAAAAATTAAAAAATTTTAAAACACCCACGACTTTTGCAGACTTGTAATTGAAAAAGGATTAAATAATTTTTTTGAAACTCCCCGACTAAAGGAAAGTAAGAACTAAGAACCTATCAGTATAATTACAAATCCAAGAAAATCCGTCGGAGCTGCCATTGCTATTTTCGTTTCCAATATCAATTAATGTAATTAGTAAGTTTTGATAAACTGCCGGTATATGAGAAGTATCAAGAAATTGAATTAGTCATCAACTTGTAAACAGCACCATCAACACCGTCATAGGCAAAACACAGCAGCTCCGGCGGATTTTCTTGGATTTGTAATTATACTGATAGGTTCTTAGTTCTTACTTTCCTTTAGTCGGGGAGTTTCAAAAAAATTATTTAATCCTTTTTCAATTACAAGTCTGCAAAAGTCGTGGGTGTTTTAAAATTTTTTAATTTTTCACTTGTCATCTTAAAAGGATTCCAGAATTTGGGCATGGTTATGGTCTAATGAGTCAGTGAGTGAGTGATTCGAGACTTTTCTTTCTAAAATATTAGTTAGACGTTTCGGTCGACGACCATACGCCATTCGTAGCGGTAGCGAACCTGCCGTCTGTGTCGGAGGTCATGGGTTCGATTCCCACTACTGGTAAATGTTTTTATGATGAGCATGAATGTTATCCAGTGTCTGGGTGTTTTTCAATATATATATTACATATTATATTTATGTATATGTGTATATTAATGTACATTTATCAGTTATCTAGTACCCATGACACAAGCTATCGCTTACTTTGGGGCTGGATTGCGATGTGTGTAATGTCCTAATATATAATTATAAAAAAATGTGTCATCGCCACTGTTTTCTTTAGTTGGTTTTGGTTAATCACGATAAAATAATAGGATTAATATATCCATGTTAGGTATATTTTCGCTCTGTATATTCGTCATCTTTTTCTACCGGTTACTGAGTACTACTTGGTATCTCATAAATGGGTCTACTTACAGAATATGGATATTTCTTAACTTTATACACTTTTGAGAACATTATGGAGGCACCCCACATCGATTAAAAAGGGATATTTAGTGTTGGATTTTTAATAATTAAACGTGTGCATTGAGCCGTGCCTGGGGTTTAACCGTGAAGGGTGTGAGAGTGAGAATCACGATTTTAACTTTCATTTACAGATGCATACGGTTTCGGTTACGATGTCGGTCCCAACGGCCAGTTCCACCACGAGAACCGAGGCCCTGACGGCGTCACGTACGGTTGCTATGGCTACGTGGACACGGACAACTACCTGAGAGCGACGCACTACGTCGCTGACAGCCATGGCTACAGGGTGATAGAGCCTGGGAAAGATGTAGAAGTCTTCCCGGACGACCCGGCTCATGAGTACGATGAAACGTAGGTATCACGTCGAGCTTAAGGCTATCGTCTAGTGACTTAGCGCGACGCGAATGGGTGTTTTTAAAAATGCTATCTATGCCCGCAGAGCTAAGCCTACAATTTATTCTTGAATTATTGCTTTGGGTTCATAGCCTTTTTATCCCCCCAAACGTTTACCAAATTGGACAATATTGATCTCATAAAACGTACGAGCCTAGATTAAGGCAATCTAGTCTTAGGGCCAATTTTTCAATCGCCAGATAATCATTAACTAAGGAATAAACATGACGTTTTGACAGATTTTATATTGCATAAATATGTTTCAAATTTATTCCTCAGATAGTTTATCTGGCGATTGAAGAATCGGCCCTTATATAAAAAAAAATATTCGAGCACGTTTTTAGGACAAAAATATGGCTTTTTACTCTAATAACTCTTAACATAAGAAATATTTCTTAAAAAATAAAACGTATGAGCACTGTCACACTTCATTGTCTCTGCAATATATCTAAAATAAAAATTATGAAATTCGGATTACATTTACGGGTAGGACAACGTTATCGCTTATTGTACAACTAGACGATCTTCTTAATCACTTGGTCTTTGCCAGCAACTAGGTATGTAAATGTGCTACCAACCGCGGCTGAAGTATCCCTTCACTCCAGGTCTGTTTGAACTTATTCAGAAATTATCTCTCAATTATTCCATTGCAAGCAAATAATATTAATAACATTGAATCTAAGAAAAAAAAAAACAAAAAACACATTTAGAATTAATATTAAATAAGGGTTCCGTTTTTTGCCATTTGGCTACGGAACCCTAAAAATAGAGTCCAAGTTGTTCGTGCACAATACGTGCTGTCCACGTATGTACAATAACCACGGCCTGCTGCATGCGGCCCTTAATCCAACATCCAGCGAAAGCTTTTTGAGATCGAAGATTTTCACTTTGAACCCGTTAACTGAAACGACTATTGAAGCTATTATGTAAAAGGTCTGCTTTGATAATATTTCCTTTTCCATTTTCTCTAGAGTCTTATTACTTAAGTGGAATTGTGAAATCCGCAATTTATTCAGAAATTATTTTTAATGTTGAGAATGAATGAATGAGAAAGTCCCTTTTAGATGAAAATTAAAAAATCACTTAATAAAAAATAAATGAATTCTTATTTATAACAAGATAATCCAGCTAGCCAGTTTTATTTTTAGCTTTATATAAAACATCATCCTTATACCCGTACCTATTTATTTTACTCACTTTTTCGTAAGTAGGCATGTTTTCTTATACCTTGCTTTTTCGTGGGCGACGAATTTCTTATAATTCTAATTTTTAGATCCCTCTTAATCTCTTAATTGGATTAACGTCATCTTTAATTAAGCAAAACACTAGAACATTACGGTATTGATTCCCAGCTATAGAGTTAAATTAGAAATTGAAAATAGCTATAGAGTTAAATTAGAAATTGAACGAGCGTTGTTCTACCAATAAATAAACCCATTTCAAACTTTCAGTGAAGATTACACCCCTCGTCCGGGACCGGGGACGATAGTGCCGTGGGACAAGTTGTATTTGCCCGAGGGATGCGGCCGGAAACCCGGTGGCGTGCCTCCGAAACCCCCTCCGAAACCGAAACCGAAGCCGAAGCCACCGCAACAGCCCAGCCCTCCGCCGGACAGCGCCGGACAGACTAGCAACCCGAACCCTGGCGTCGTTTACCCTGGTACGTCTTGCGATCGTGTCAACTCACTACCCTGCCACTACCTACCACTGGCCCCGGGGAATTACGGGAGAATTCCGGAAACTCTCTACTTATTACGAGACAACATGAAGGAAACATCATTGCATCATCAGAAAAAAGCGTATAGCATGTCAATCCTTGGTGCAATTAATCTATCTCCATTCCAAAGATCAGTACTTGCGGCGTCAAGAAGTAACAAACATGCTCACTCCACTCCGCCTTTATATTGTTAGTATAAAAAGAGGCAAAATGGGGTAGGCACTGTAGGAGGACAAGCTCTGAAAAAAATTGGTCAAGTGCGAGTCGGGCTCGCGCACTGAGGGTTCCGTACTATCAAGACTCATTCTCAATAGTACGTATAAAGTAAACTAAACACCCCTGCCCATAGAATTTAAAAACCGGACAAGTGCGAGTCGGACGTGCAATGCCATCTGTCGTCATCAAAGTTAAACAAAATATTAGACTTGTTGAATATCAATTCAACACGTATTCAAAAAAATTACTCAATAGATCTCGTTCAAACCAATTTTCGGTGGAAGTTTGCATGGTAATGTACATCATATATTTTTTTTAGTTTTATCATACTCTTATTTTAGAAGTTACAGGGGGGGGGACACACATATTAAGTACCACTTTGGAAGTGTCTCTCGCGCAAGCTATTAATTTTAGAAAAAAATGATATTAAAAACCTTAGTATCATTTTTGAAGACCTATCCATAAATACCCCACACATATGGGTTTGATGAAAAAAAAATTTTTGAGTTTCAGTTCTAAGTATGGGGCACCCCAAAATTTATTACTTTTTTTAAAATTTTGTGTGAAAACCTTAATGCGGTTCACAGAATACATCTACTTACCAAGTTTCAACAGTATAGCTCTTATAATTTCGGAAAAAAGTGGCTGTGACATACGGACGGACAGACGGACAGACGGACAGACGGACAGACGGACAGACGGACAGACGGACTGACGGACAGACAGACATGACGAATTTATAAGGGTACCGTTTTTTGCCATTCGGCTACGGAACCCTAAAAACTGATTCAATACTGAAAAATTCTATCGCCCATTGCGTGCCCACTACCATATACTAGATCAGGCATCCCGTAGTTTCATTTGCAAAATATGCGGGCTATGTCTGATTAATTAATACATAAGTATTGTGTTAATTTTTCCAAACTCAACACATTCAAAATAATATTTAAATAATTTCTCCAAAGAAAATCTCGTGAGGAACTATTTGTTTTCAAAGCAAGTAAAGAGATTCTTAAAGTACATTTTTGGTCACCAGGTCAGGGAGGTTATTACCCAGGTACACCAGGCAGCCCAGGAACCCCAGGTTCACCAGGATCTCCTGGTACACCTGGCAGCCCCGGCGGACCTGGCGGACCAGGCGGACCAGGAGGTTCCAGTGGATATTACCCTGGCGGTGAGTAGTATGATTTTTTCGACGTTTATGACTTCAAGCGTTTTGTATATTTTACATCAATACCTAAATCTCATGATAAGCATGTTTGACGGCAATTGACTTGTCATTAATTGGGCGGGTCAATAAGTCCGTGACTTTTGGAATTCACGTATTACATACATTGCATCTATTTAAATATATTCTAGTTTAATATCTGTTACTTCAGGACCTAGCGGACCAGCAGGTCCCAATGGACCCTATGGACCTGGGGGCCCGAACGGACCTAGTGGACCGGGTGGTTCAGGTACTTCAAACCCATCTTTGTTTTTTTATAAGGAAACTGTAATAAACGCGACTGCTGATCTAATTTAATAGAAATAACGAAAATGCGTACACTTTTATTTTAAGATTGTTAAATTATTAAATAGTAGGACTTATATTTCATGTGGATTTTAGGCTACTATCCTGGTACACCCGGTAGCCCTGGAACGCCAGGATCTCCTGGCACTCCTGGCAGCCCCGGCAGTCCTGGTGGACCTGGCGGCCCTGGTGGTCCTGGAGGTCCTGTTGGTCCTCAAGGTCCCGGTGGTCCTAGCGGCCCTGGTTCCTATCCTGGCCAAGGCGGACAAGGTAATTCAAGCTTGATGAGATTTTTATCCGAAAGTACGAAAAACGGTGCGAAAGGTACTGAAGAACCAGTAAAGAAAGAGTCGATTCGGGCACAAAGGTTTCCGTATGACCGAGCAAAAATAATAGTCAACCGTACGAAGATCCCCCATAACTATATTATAATCGCTTAGTAATTTGACAATACCAATGATTTTTTCTTACGTAAGAACTGTTGCAAAGCTTAAAAGTTTGTGATGTAGTCAAAAACATTAACAAATTTTTCAATTTTTCCTGTACTTGAAGGTGGCTACTACCCTGGCACTCCCGGCACTCCAGGATCCCCCGGTACCCCTGGCAGCCCCGGTAGCCCTGGTAGCCCTGGCGGCCCTGGTGGTCCTGGCGGCCCTGTCGGCCCTCAAGGTCCCGGTGGTCCTAGCGGCCCTGGTTCCTATCCTGGCCAAGGCGGACAAGGTAATTCAAGCTTGATGAAATTTTTATCCGAAAGTACGAAAAACGGTGCGAAAGGTACTGAAGAACCAGTAAAGAGGGAGTCGATTCGGGCACTAAGGTTTCCGTATGACCGAGCAAAAATAATAGTCAACCGTACGAAGATCCCCCATAACTATATTATAATCGCTTAGTAATTTGACAATACCAATGATTTTTTCTTACGTAAGAACTGTTGCAAAGCTTAAAAGTTTGTGATGTAGTCAAAAACATTAACAAATTTTTCAATTTTTCCTGTACTTGAAGGTGGCTACTACCCTGGCACTCCCGGCACTCCAGGATCCCCCGGTACCCCTGGCAGCCCCGGTAGCCCTGGTAGCCCTGGCGGCCCTGGTGGTCCTGGCGGCCCTGTCGGCCCTCAAGGTCCCGGTGGTCCTAGCGGCCCTGGTTCCTATCCTGGCCAAGGCGGACAAGGTAATTCAAGCTTGATGAAATTTTTATCCGAAAGTACGAAAAACGGTGCGAAAGGTACTGAAGAACCAGTAAAGAGGGAGTCGATTCGGGCACTAAGGTTTCCGTATGACCGAGCAAAAATAATAGTTAATCGTAAGAAGATCCCGATAACTATATTATAATCGCCTAGTAATTTGAGAATACCAATTATTCCTTCTTACGTAAGAACTGTTGCAAAGCTTAAAAGTTTGAGATAAAGCCAAAAAAATCACAATTTTTAGGGTTCCATACCAAAATGGTAAAAATGGTACCGTTATGGTGAGACTTTCTATGCCCGTACGTCCGTCCATCCGTCTGTCACACTCGATTATTTCAGTAACTATTAAAGCTATCGACTTGAAATTTCGAATAGTTTTAAGTAATAGTGACCCAACATCCGTTTTTATTTCTATTTAAAACGGGGTAAAACCGGGGCATTTAATAATCGTTTAGTAATTTGACAATACTAATGATTCTTTCTTACGTAAGAACTGTTGCAAAGCTTAAAAGTTTGTGATGTTGTCAAAAACATCACAAATTCAATTTTTCCCGTACTTGTAGGTGGCTACTACCCTGGCACTCTCGGCACTCCAGGATCCCCCGGTACCCCTGGCAGCCCCGGTAGCCATGGTGGTCCTAGTGGCCCTCAAGGTCCCGGTGGTCCTAGCGGCCCTGGTTCCTATCCTGGCCAAGGCGGACAAGGTAATTCAAGCTTGATGAGATTTTTATCCGAAAGTACGAAAAACGGTGCGGAAGGTACTGAAGAACCAGTAAAGAGAGAGTCAATTCAGGCACTAAGGTTTCCGTATGACCGAGCAAAAATAATAGTCAACCGTACGAAGATCCCCCATAACTAAATTATAATCGCTTAGTAATTTGACAATACCAATGATTCTTTCTTACTTACGTAAGAACTGTTGCAAAGCTTAAAAGTTTGTGATGTAGTCAAAATATTCAAAAGTTTTTCAATTTTTCCTGTACTTGTAGGTGGCTACTACCCTGGCACTCCCGGCACTCCAGGATCCCCCGGTACCCCTGGCAGCCCTGGTAGCCCTGGTGGCCCTGGCGGCCCTGGTGGTCCTGGCGGCCCCGTCAGCCCTCAAGGTCCCGGTGGTCCTAGCGGCCCTGGTTCCTATCCTGGCCAAGGCGGACAAGGTAATTCAAGCTTGATGAGATTTTTATCCGAAAGTACGAAAAACGGTGCGAAAGGTACTGAAGAACCAGTAAAGAGAGAGTCGATTCGGGCACTAAGGTTTCCGTATGACCGAGCAAAAATAATAGTCAACCGTACGAAGATCCTCTTAACTATATTATTATAATAATCGCTTAGTAATTTGACAATACCTACCAATGACTCTTTTTTACGTAAGAACTGTTGCAAAGCTTAAAAGTTTGTGATGTAGTCAAAAATATTCAAAAGTTTTTCAATTTTTCCTGTACTTGTAGGTGGCTACTACCCTGGCACTCCCGGCACTCCAGGATCCCCCGGTACCCCTGGCAGCCCCGGTAGCCCTGGTGGCCCTGGCGGCCCTGGTGGTCCTGGCGGCCCCGTCAGCCCTCAAGGTCCCGGTGGTCCTAGCGGCCCTGGTTCCTATCCTGGCCAAGGCGGACAAGGTAATTCAAGCTTGATGAGATTTTTATCCGAAAGTACGAAAAACGGTGCGAAAGGTACTGAAGAACCAGTAAAGAGAGATTCAATTCGGGCACTAAGGTTTCCGTATGACTGAGCAAAAATAATAGTCAACCGTACGAAGATCCCCCATAGCGAAATTATAATCGCTTAGTAATTTGACAATACCAATGATTTTTTCTTACGTAAGAACTGTTGCAAAGCTTAAAAGTTTGTGATGTAGTCAAAAACATTCAAAAATTTTTCAACTTTTCCTGTACTTGTAGGTGGCTACTACCCTGGCACTCCCGGCACTCCAGGATCCCCCGGTACCCCTGGCAGCCCCGGTAGCCCTGGTGGCCCTGGCGGCCCTGTCGGCCCTCAAGGTCCCGGTGGTCCTAGCGGCCCTGGTTCCTATCCTGGCCAAGGCGGACAAGGTAATTCAAGCTTGATGAGATTTTTATCCGAAAGTACGAAAAACGGTGCGAAAGGTACTGAAGAACCAGTAAAGAGAGATTCAATTCGGGCACTAAGGTTTCCGTATGACTGAGCAAAAATAATAGTCAACCGTACGAAGATCCCCCATAGCGAAATTATAATCGCTTAGTAATTTGACAATACCAATGATTTTTTCTTACGTAAGAACTGTTGCAAAGCTTAAAAGTTTGTGATGTAGTCAAAAACATTCAAAAATTTTTCAACTTTTCCTGTACTTGTAGGTGGCTACTACCCTGGCACTCCCGGCACTCCAGGATCCCCCGGTACCCCTGGCAGCCCCGGTAGCCCTGGTGGCCCTGGCGGCCCTGTCGGCCCTCAAGGTCCCGGTGGTCCTAGCGGCCCTGGTTCCTATCCTGGCCAAGGCGGACAAGGTAATTCAAGCTTGATGAGATTTTTATCCGAAAGTACGAAAAACGGTGCGAAAGGTACTGAAGAACCAGTAAAGAGAGAGTCGATTCGGGCACTAAGGTTTCCGTATGACCGAGCAAAAATAATAGTCAACCGTACGAAGATCCTCTTAACTATATTATTATAATAATCGCTTAGTAATTTGACAATACCTACCAATGATTCTTTTTTAATTAAGAACTGTTGCAAAGCTTAAAAGTTTGTGATGTAGTCAAAAACATTCAAAAATTTTTCAACTTTTCCTGTACTTGTAGGTGGCTACTACCCTGGCACTCCCGGCACTCCAGGATCCCCCGGTACCCCTGGCAGCCCCGGTAGCCCTGGTGGCCCTGGCGGCCCTGTCGGCCCTCAAGGTCCCGGTGGTCCTAGCGGCCCTGGTTCCTATCCTGGCCAAGGCGGACAAGGTAATTCAAGCTTGATGAGATTTTTATCCGAAAGTACGAAAAACGGTGCGAAAGGTACTGAAGAACCAGTAAAGAGAGATTCAATTCGGGCACTAAGGTTTTCGTATGACCGAGCAAAAATAATAGTCAACCGTACGAAGATCCCCCATTACGAAATTATAATCGCTTAGTAATTTGACAATACCAATGATTTTTTCTTACGTAAGAACTGTTGCAAAGCTTAAAAGTTTGTGATGTAGTCAAAAACATTCAAAAATTTTTCAACTTTTCCTGTACTTGTAGGTGGCTACTACCCTGGCACTCCCGGCACTCCAGGATCCCCCGGTACCCCTGGCAGCCCCGGTAGCCCTGGTGGCCCTGGCGGCCCTGTCGGCCCTCAAGGTCCCGGTGGTCCTAGCGGCCCTGGTTCCTATCCTGGCCAAGGCGGACAAGGTAATTCAAGCTTGATGAGATTTTTATCCGAAAGTACGAAAAACGGTGCGGAAGGTACTGAAGAACCAGTAAAGAGAGAGTTGATTCGGGCGCTAAGGTTTTCGTATGACCGAGCAAAAATAATAGTTAATCGTAAGAAGATCCCGATAACTATATTATAATCGCCTAGTAATTTGACAATACCAATTATTATTCCTTCTTACGTAATAATTGTTGCAAAGATTAAAAGTTTGTGATATAGCCAAAAAAATCACAATTTTTAGGGTTCCACACCAAAATGGTAAAAATGGTACCGTTATGGTGAGACTTTCTCAGTTCGTACGTCCGTCCGTCCGTCTGTCACACTCGATTATTAAAGCTATCGACATGAAATTTCGAATATTTTTAAGTAATAGTGACCCAACATCATTGCAACCATAAAATTTTTAAAATCGTTTTTATTTCTATTTAAAAGGGGGTAAAACCGGGGCATTCTAATTTCAAAATGAAATAACAATAATGAGTGGGGTATAATAAGAAAGCGCGTTACTTGTATATAATATTCTAAAACAGATTTTTATTTATTTTTATACTTGATAGTTTTTGACTTATTGGGCAAACTGTCAAAAAAAATACCGTTCCCCTCCTTATCTCTGAAGTTCAAAAAATCGAAAATAATTATGGTCAATAGGAATAAGCGTATATCTTGCAGGAAAAATAAAATCAACCCTCTAACTAGTATACTTTATTTGATAATAACAATAAAGCGCAAAAAGCAAAGTTAGGTTTGCGGTTCATCAACAAAAGTACGTAAGTACGTGTAATTATACTCGTAAATTCGTAAACAAAAATCATTCTTTAAACGTTTTACTGCTATTATAGTATGGATAATGGAACCCTCGGTGCGCGGGTCCGACTCGCACTTGGCCGGTTTTTTTTCAATTCTTACTAATTATTTTCCTTGATTAGTGTTCACACACTTTAGGATTATAATTCCAATAAATTTACGAATCAAAATTTCAACTCGCAGCGGGGTTCAAACCCGCGTCTCCTGGATTTCGCGCCCAGGTGCCTTACCGCTTGGCCATACCAGTCTTATCCCACTGCGATGAAATTTAGATTCGTAATATTGAGGTCTTTTATGCAGACCAGCGCCATCTAGTGTGAAGTTTTGCAACTTCAATCAAATTTCCGAAGGCCCATTATTGCAAATGGATTTGAATTAACTTGTATATAGTAAAGTCAACTGCAATCTCACCTGATGGTTAGTAATGATGCAGCCTAAGATGTTATCGTACTAACTTGGAAGGGTAAGTAAATGTACCCCATAGGTTTCTACCAGCATCGCACCTTAACGCTAAATAAACAGAGTATTCAGAATAAACAGACGTGTCGGATAAGTTACGGTATAAAGTGTATGGTAACTATGGCGTGAGTTCAAAGGTTTTTCTCCATCTCAAAAATGCCCAACGCGTTTAAAAAGTTTTCACTTCAAATATGCTTTTTTGTTTAATATAGGTACGACTTTATCAGGGGGCACGGTAGTGCCCCCGCCATTGTCATGATTCATGATGCGTGCCTAATTGTCAAGAGCTGCTTCACCTAATGAAACATACTCCTCCTATTTGCGCAGACGTGTAAAAGGTTTTGGTTTGGCACTTGCTTAAAAATGCGGAAATTAGGTATTCACTCTTGCCACATGTCTAACATCTGCGATTTAATTTTAGGATCTGGTGGTTACTACCCTGGCACTCCTGGTACTCCAGGATCCCCCGGGACCCCCGGCAGCCCTGGTAGCCCTGGTGGACCCGGTGGTCCTGGAGGCCCAGGTGGTCCTCAAGGCCCTAGCGGTCCTGGAGGTTACTATCCCGGACAAGGCGGACAAGGTACTTAATTTACGTTATTAAATTACAATCAGCAATTTATTAAATATCAGAGAATTAGGGTTTCTCAATCATATTGTACCCATTTAAAGTGCAAATTACCTAAAAATTCAAATTATTTATCTTTATTTTACATAGGGCTAACGTACGGTCAATATGATATGTGTGAATTGTGATGTAAGTATATTATGGTGATAACTACAAGTCGACTTTACGAGGGTTCAAACGCACTGAGAAGAAGCCGAGTTTTGGTTTTTGCTATCAGAATTTCACATAAAGACCATTTCATCATTTCTCTTAAAGACTATTAGTATCACCATTTCTCTTAAAGACTATTAGTACTCCCAAAGATTTGATTCATGTAAATAACCCTTAATAGAGTAAGCTTTATTATTTAGCTTACGTTTCACAGCTATTTTGAACTTATTGAGAGATAAGGTCTATAAGTATTTCATTAAGGAATTTATTCTTAGTTATAAGATAACATGGTAATCATTCAACTTTATTGTAATTTTTTTAATTTATTGTTTTTTTATAGAATGTTTATCACTGTGTTGCTTTTTGAACTTATTGATATTTTATGAAGTAGATACCTTACGATCAAATGTTATGTGTACTCAGGATCTGGTGGCTACTACCCTGGTACTCCAGGACGTCCGGGCACTCCTGGTACTCCGGGATCTCCAGGTGGCCCTGGCGGACCCGGGGGTCCAGGTGGTCCTGGTGGCCCCAGCGGCCCTGGATCTGGCAGTAACTATCCAGGTATATCTCTTTCACTCTACATTTTATAGTTTAACAAATTAGTGGCAACTGATGTCAACCCCCAAGACAACTACTCTGATATCAAGCGTAGATACGAAACAAAAAGAATTGTTCAATTTAATATAATATGCTGAACCATCCCTAGAAGATTATGATAGCCAGACCTAACTACATTAATTGATGACATGCCTGGCGCAGTTAGCACTATAATAGTTTTTAAGATTGCAGTGAAATAACTTATATAATTGTAGGGGTTCCGTACCCAAAAGGTAAAAACGGGACTCTTTTACGAAGATTTTGCTGTCCGTCCGTCCGTCTGTCCCCAGGCTGTATCTCTTGAACCGTGATAGATACAGATTTGAATTTTTCACAGATGATATATTTCTGTTGCCGCTATAACAACAAATACTTACAAGTGTAAAATTAAAAAAATTTAAAACACCCACGACTTTTGCAGACTTGTAATTGAAAAAGGATCAAATAATTTTTTTGAAACTCATCGACTAAAAAAAGGTAAAAACTAAGAACCTACCAGTATAATTACAAATCTAAGAAAATCCGCCGGAGCTGCTGTGTTCTGCCTGTGACGGTGTTGATGGTGATGTTTACCAGTTGATGACTAATTCAATTTCTTGATACTTCTCATATACCGGCAGTTTATCAATACTTACTATTTCCATTAATTGATATTGATGACAAAATGACGTTTTATTTACATACAACTACATCAGGGAGGCAATCATGGTCCACTAAGCGTCAAATACTATTTCTATGTTATTTATTAATACTCTGTCAGACGAGTATCGGGAAACGATGGATAGATAAGTAAATGTTTGATAATCCTAAATTATTTCCTTCGACCTACACCTACAACGTACCTACAAATGAAAGACTGAACAATTTCAGTAAATAATGACTTTTTAGTAAGCGAGGAAACATTACAAATTGAAAACTATTTGTAGTGTATAAACCTAAGTTTATTTCATTTAAGGTTATCCAGGACCAGGACAACCTGGAAAGCCAAGTGGACCAGGACAGCCAGGAGGACCAGGACAGCCAGGAGGACCAGGACAGCCAGGAGGACCAGGACAGCCAGGGCAACCTGGATACCCAGCACAACCAGGACAGCCTGGTGGACAAGGACAAACTGGACAACCCGGAGCCCCAAGTGGCCCTGCACAACCAGGATACCCAGGACAAACTGGATACCCAACTGGACCGGCACAGCCTGGATATCCAGGACAACCAGGGCAACCGGGACAACCGGGAAAACCAGGACAACCCGGATTCCCAAGTGGACCAGGGTACCCCGGTCAACCGGGTCAACAAGGAGGACCGGGACAGCCAGGACAACCAGGGCAGCCAGGAGGACCAGGGCAACCGGGACCACCCGGCAAACCAGGACAGCCAGGACAGCCAGGAGGCCCAGGGCAGCCAGGACAACCTGGACACCCAACTGGACCAGCACATCCTGGGTATCCAGGACAACCAGGACAACCGGGACAACCAGGAAAACCAGGACAACCTGGATTCCCAAGTGGACCAGGGTACCCCGGTCAAACGGGTCAACCAGGAGGACCGGGACAGCCAGGACAACCTGGCAAACCAGGACAGCCAGGACAGCCAGGAGGACCAGGTCAGCCAGGACAACCTGGGCACCCAAGTGGACCTGCACAACCTGGATACCCAGGACAATCGGGACAATGGGGAGGACAGGGACCACAAGGACAACCAAGTAAACCAGGACAACCAGGGCAAACAGGAGGACCAAGTCAACCAGGACAACCTGGATACCCAGGGCAACCGGGACAACCAGGATACCCAGGGCAACCGGGACAACCCGGAAAACCAGGACAGCCAGGACAGCCAGGAGGACCAGGTCAGCCAGGACATCCCGGATACCCAAGTGGACCAGTACAACCTGGGTACCCCAGTCAACCGAGTCAGCCAGGGCAACCCGGATATCCCAGTGGGTACCCCAGTCAACCGGGTCAACCATTAGGACCGGGACAGCCAGGACAACCAGGGCAGCCAGGAGGACCAGGACAGCCAGGAGGCCCAGGGCAGCCAGGACAACCTGGACACCCAACTGGACCGGCACATCCTGGGTATCCAGGACAACCAGGGCAACCGGGACAACCAGGAAAACCAGGACAACCCGGATTCCCAAGTGGACCAGGGTACCCCGGTCAAACGGGTCAACCAGGAGGACCGGGACAGCCAGGACAACCTGACAAACCAGGACAGCCAGGACAGCCAGGAGGACCAGGTCAGCCAGGACAACCTGGGCACCCAAGTGGACCTGCACAACCTGGATACCCAGGACAATCGGGACAATGGGGAGGACAGGGACCACAAGGACAACCAAGTAAACCGGGACAACCAGGGCAAACAGGAGGACCAAGTCAACCAGGACAACCTGGATACCCAGGCCAACCGGGACAACCAGGATACCCAGGGCAACCGGGACAACCCGGAAAACCAGGACAGCCAGGACAGCCAGGAGGACCAGGTCAGCCAGGACATCCCGGATACCCAAGTGGACCAGTACAACCTGGGTACCCCAGTCAACCGAGTCAGCCAGGACAACCCGGATATCCCAGTGGGTACCCCAGTCAACCGGGTCAACCATTAGGACCGGGACAGCCAGGACAACCAGGGCAGCCAGGAGGACCAGGACAGCCAGGAGGCCCAGGGCAGCCAGGACAACCTGGACACCCAACTGGACCAGCACATCCTGGGTATCCAGGACAACCAGGGCAACCGGGACAACCAGGAAAACCAGGACAACCCGGATTCCCAAGTGGGTCAGGGTACCCCAGTCAACCGGGTCAACCAGGAGGACCGGGACAGCCAGGACAACCAGGGCAGCCAGGAGGCCCAGGGCAGCCAGGACAACCTGGACACCCAACTGCACCATCACAACCTGGATACCCAGGGCACCCGGGACAACCAGGATACCCAGGGCAACCGGGACAACCCGGCAAACCAGGACAGCCAGGACAGCCGGGAGTACCAGGTCAGCCAGAACAGCCAGGAGGACCAGGTCAGCCAGGACAACCCGGATATCCAAGTGGACCAGTACAACCTGGGTACCCCAGTCAACCGGGTCAACCAGGAGGACCAGGACAGCCAGGACAACCGGGACAACCCGGCAAACCAGGACTGCCAGGACAGCCAGGAGGACCAGGTCAGCCAGGACAACCTGGATACCCAAGTGGACCGGCACCACCTGGATACCCAGAACAACCGGGACAACCAGGCAAACCAGGACAGCCAGGACAGCCAGGTATACCGGGACAACCAGGTCAACCAGGAGGACCAAGTCAACCAGGACAACCTGGATACCCAGGGCAACCGGGACAACCAGGATACCCAGGGCAACCGGGACAACCCGGCAAACCAGGACGGCCAGGACAGCCGGGAGGACCAGGTCAGCCAGGTCAACCCGGATACCCAAGTGGACCAGTACATCCTGGGTACCCCAGTCAACCGGGTCAGCCAGGAGGACCGGGACAGCCAGGACAACCAGGGCAGCCAGGAGGACCAGGACAGCCAGGAGGCCCAGGGCAGCCAGGACAACCTGGACACCCAACTGCACCAGCACAACCTGGATACCCAGGGCAACCGGGACAACCAGGATACCCAGGGCAACCGGGACAACCCGGCAAACCAGGACAGCCAGGACAGCCGGGAGTACCAGGTCAGCCAGGACAGCCAGGAGGACCAGGTCAGCCAGGACAACCCGGATACCCAAGTGGACCAGTACATCCTGGGTACCCCAGTCAACCGGGTCAGCCAGGAGGACCGGGACAGCCAGGACAACCAGGGCAGCCAGGAGGACCAGGACAGCCAGGAGGCCCAGGGCAGCCAGGACAACCTGGACACCCAACTGCACCAGCACAACTTGGATACCCAGGGCAACCGGGACAACCAGGATACCCGGGGCAACCGGGACAACCCGGCAAACCAGGACAGCCAGGACAGCCGGGAGTACCAGGTCAGCCAGGACAGCCAGGAGGACCAGGTCAGCCAGGACAACCCGGATATCCAAGTGGACCAGTACAACCTGGGTACCCCAGTCAACCGGGTCAACCAGGAGGACCAGGTCAGCCAGGACAACCTGGATACCCAAGTGGACCGGCACCACCTGGATACCCAGAACAACCGGGACAACCAGGCAAACCAGGACAGCCAGGTATACCGGGACAACCAGGTCAACCAGGAGGAGGACAACCGGGACAACCAGGCAAACCAGGACAGCCAGAACAGCCAGGTATACCGGGACAACCAGGTCAACCAGGAGGACCAAGTCAACCAGGACAACCAGGATACCCAGGGCAACCGGGACAACCCGGCAAACCAGGACAGCCAGGACAGCCGGGAGGACCAGGTCAGCCAGGACAACCCGGATACCCAAGTGGACCAGTACATCCTGGGTACCCCAGTCAACCGGGTCAGCCAGGAGGACCGGGACAGCCAGGACAACCAGGGCAGCCAGGAGGACCAGGACAGCCTGGGTACCCCAGTCAACCGGGTCAACCAGGACGACCAGGACAGCCAGGACAACCGGGACAACCCGGCAAACCAGGACAGCCAGGACAGCCAGGAGGACCAGGTCAGCCAGGACAACCTGGATACCCAAGTGGACCGGCACCACCTGGATACCCAGGACAACCGGGACAACCAGGCAAACCAGGACAGCCAGGACAGCCAGGTATACCGGGACAGCCAGGACAGCCGGGAGGACCAGCTCAGCCAGGACAAACCGGATACCCAAGTGGACCAGTACATCCTGGGTACCCCAGTCAACCGGGTCAGCCAGGAGGACCGGGACAGCCAGGACAAACAGGGCAGCCAGGAGGCCCAGGGGAGCCAGGACAACCTGGATACCCAAGTGGACCAGGCCAACCAGAATACCCAGGGCAACCGGGACCACAAGGACAACCAGGTAAACCGGGACAACCAGGTCAACCAGGAGGACCAAGTCAACCAGGACAACCTGGATACCCAGGGCAACCGGGACAACCAGGATACCCAGGGCAACCGGGACAACCCGGCAAACCAGGACTGCCAGGACAGCCGGGAGGACCAGGTCAGCCAGGACAACCCGGATACCCAAGTGGACCAGTACATCCTGGGTACCCCAGTCAACCGGGTCAGCCAGGAGGACCGGGACAGCCAGGACAACCAGGGCAGCCAGGAGGACCAGGACAGCCTGGGTACCCCAGTCAACCGGGTCAACCAGGAGGACCGGGACAGCCAGGACAACCGGGACAACCCGGCAAACCAGGACAGCCAGGACAGCCAGGAGGACCAGGTCAGCCAGGACAACCCGGATACCCAAGTGGACAAGGGTACCCCGGTCAACCGGGTCAACCAGGAGGACCGGGACAGCCAGGACAAGCAGGACAGCCAGGAGGACCAGGACAGACAGGGCAGCCAGGAGGACCAAGTCAGCCAGGACAACCCGGATACCCAAGTGGACCAGCAGAACCTGGATACCCAGGACAACCGGGACAACCAGGATACCCCGGGCAACCGGGACAACCCGGCAAACCAGGACAGCCAGGACAGCCGGGAGGACCAGGTCAGCCAGGACAACCCGGATACCCAAGTGGACCAGTACGTCCTGGGTACCCCAGTCAACCGGGTCAGCCAGGAGGACCGGGACAGCCAGGACAACCTGGATACCCAATTGGACCAGCACAACCTGGACAACCGGGACAACCAGGCAAACCAGGACAGCAAGGAGGACCAGGTCAGCCAGGACAACCCGGATACCCAAGTGGACAAGGGTACCCCGGTCAACCGGGTCAACCAGGTGGACCGGGACAGCCAGGACAAGCAGGACAGCCAGGAGGACCAGGACAGACAGGGCAGCAAGGAGGACCAGGTCAGCCAGGACAACCCGGATACCCAAGTGGACAAGGGTACCCCGGTCAACCGGGTCAACCAGGAGGACCGGGACAGCCAGGACAAGCAGGACAGCCAGGAGGACCAGGACAGACAGGGCAGCCAGGAGGACCAAGTCAGCCAGGACAACCCGGATACCCAAGTGGACCAGCAGAACCTGGATACCCAGGACAACCGGGACAACCAGGATACCCCGGGCAACCGGGACAACCTGGCAAACCAGGACAGCCAGGACAGCCGGGAGGACCAGGTCAGCCAGGACAACCCGGATACCCAAGTGGACCAGTACGTCCTGGGTACCCCAGTCAACCGGGTCAGCCAGGAGGTCCGGGACAGCCAGGACAAACAGGGCAGCCAGGAGGCCCAGGGCAGCCAGGACAACCTGGATACCCAATTGGACCAGCACAACCTGGACAACCAGGACAACCAGGCAAACCGGGACAGCAAGGAGGACCAGGTCAGCCAGGACAACCCGGATACCCAAGTGGACAAGGGTACCCCGGTCAACCGGGTCAACCAGGAGGACCGGGACAGCCAGGACAAGCAGGACAGCCAGGAGGACCAGGACAGACAGGGCAGCCAGGAGGACCAAGTCAGCCAGGACAACCCGGATACCCAAGTGGACCAGCAGAACCTGGATACCCAGGACAACCGGGACAACCAGGCAAACCAGGACAACCAGGACAGCCAGGACAGCCTGGATACCCAAGTGGAACAGCACAACCTGGATATCCTGAACAACCCGGCCAGACTGGTGGAACGGGACAGCCAACTCAGCCAGGACAACCCGGACAGACAGGTGGACCAGACCAGCCTATTCAACCGGGATATCCAGGACCTGATAGTACGTATTGAATTCACTTTTTTAATCTTTATTTAATGTTTCTTGATTATGTCTTCTAAAATTCTATCGTTTACGTTATAATCTTTTCAAGAACAAGATGAAGAGTAATCTCAACTTGTACTCTTTATCAATCATTTTTCTACCAAGTCTCACAACTTTTGATAAAGATTAATTACACGACTGCCCAAAAAAAGGAGTGTAATGTTTTTAGGGTTCATGTATGTATGTATGTGAGTTTCTTTATTCCACCATAACTTTTGAATGGCTGAACCGATTTGGACAAATGGGGTATCGTTAGAATCCTTACATTATTCCGGGTAACATAGGCTATATTTTTTTTTGGAAAAAGTTAATATGGCGACCGTGAGGCGCCAATTTCAAAAGTGGAAATCAAAATGTTTTCTTCAATTATCACAATATGGGTATCAAAATGAAGGTATTAGAGAGACCTCTTAGAATAGAAGGTGTTCCTCAGAACGGTCCCCCGACTGCCATAATAATATGTTAATCTGTTTTAATTAATGAGAAATTTGACCACTTTTCCCTTTGTCAATATGCAGATGAACTAAAATAACTTGTTTTTTACTTTTTAGTTCGTTTTAAAACAGGGCAGTCGTGTTTTTTAATTTTTTAATTATTTATTTTTTTTCACACAATATATTTCTTCCAAAGTTGGTGTTTATTCTATTTACTCGTACTATCGATGCGTACTACCCGTTCGCAGAAGCTTTGGCGATAACTCCCCCTTCCATTTCATACGACAGCTACTTGCGCTCTTCTATCAAGTGCCTCAAAGCTTCTGGGAAGGGGTTTTAGTTTGCAACGCTGCTTGCTGTTTGCAAACTGTTTTTAGGTTTCCGTACATCAAAAGAAAAAAAACCGGAACCCTTAAAAGATCACCTAGTTATCCGTCTGTCTGTCTGTTTGTCTGTCACGACCCTTTATTTCAGTAACTATTAAAGATATTGACATGAAATTTGAAATAGTTTTAGGTAATGGTGGCCCGGCGTCAACGTCACCACGTCGACAACGAAATTAAATAACAACATTTAGTGGGGAATCATAATATGAAAGGGCGTTACTTGTGTATTCTAAAACCGATTTTATTTATTTTTATGCCTGATAGTTTTTGATTTATACCCATATGCCATAATGTAGAATAAAATACCGTTCACCCCCTTATCTCCGAAGTTTACCAAACGAAAAATCTGAAATAAATTATGATTAATGTTTTCGGTAAAAATAAAATCAACTTTGTACCTATTAAGTATGCTTTCTTTAGTATTAACAATTAACCTCAAAAAAAATTTAGCTTGCTGTTGGGTAAGAAAAGTGGTTCTTGTTGATTACTTTTTCCATAATAGTACGAAACCTTCGGTGTGCGAGTCCTACTGGCACTTGGCCGGTTTTATTTTATTACTCGTATACAATTTTTATTACTCGTATACAATAGAGCCAAGTAAGTATCAGTTACTTTGACATTGCTTGTATCAGAATCTATTATTTGTTACAGGTCAACCGGCGGGTACTGGAGTTCAACCGCCTGCTTACCCAGGAGGCCAAATGCCACCGTTCCCGATTTACGTCATACCGTACCCGTTACCGATCGTACCCAGCCCGGGAATGTGTCCCTGCTACCTCTTGAACCCTGGAAGTAACGGCACTGCAGTGTCACAACCGCCGCAGAACGCTTACAACCCTGGCTATGCACCGTACGGAATAATCGGATTCCTGCCGGTCGTTTTCGTTCCCTACTGCCCAGGAAGCAGCACCGACATGCAGACGGCCCAGCAGAGCTTCCCCAACGCCGTCCCGGTGCCGTACAACTGCGCGCAATGCCAGGCCAACCAAAACGCGTACCGCTACTTCGGACGCCTCAACGGTGGCCGCAGCGTGAAGTTGGATGATTTGCAAGAAATCAAATCATTGCCGGAACTCGAGGATCTCCTGAAGAACGAAATCAAACCGCCGAGGAGGAGCCTCAAAAGGATAGCGGTTCACGCGAGGGTACTGGACGACGTAACCAGCGATAAGACTAAAAAGGCAAAGAAGTCCAATTAGTACTTAGGTTACGTTCACTTTTTGTACTTAGTACCCGTTGTGATGAATAGTGAAATTCGATTTATAGTTTTGGGACCGTCCGACGTAATCTTGGACGATCTCAAAACGTAAACGTAGTTGTGGTACCTACTTTAAATGTAATATTTATTTCTAACACATAATATGGATTATGAAGAATGTACTCGCAAAGGATTATGCATGTAGGTATACCTAGGTAGACTACTTAGAGTGTGTGGTTTTCGAATTATTTGTTAATATAACCCAGTGTATGTAATATTTACATTTTGTATTGTACCTACTTCTACCTGTTCTTTCTACTTTTTATATTAATATGTAAGTATATTTTGTATTTTGATAAATATTTTGTATGGTGTGAAACTTTGTAATATATTGATAAGAGTCATTAAATACGTAAATAAAATTAATAATTAAAACTTTGTATTATTCAAAACTAATAAATACAATTTAGGTAAGATCTTAGTAGCTGGTACACGACAATCCTCGTTAACACAAACAAAAAAGAGAACTAATTAGGTACTATATCAAGATCCAAATAAATTATATTGGTTTGAAGGACTGGTGAGTTAAGAATTTATTATGTACAGCCTAGAGTAGTAAAACGACAGTGGAATTAATGATATGCAGCCACGAGTAACTCATACTAAAACAATAAGTTGTAAACACCGAGCACTACACCAAACGATGATTGAAATAGTCTCGTAGACTCTGTATCTACTTCTACCAGCCTCTATAATATGTACCTACCTACAATATCTGCAGCCATGGAGCGAAATTCAAAAAAAATAACTGAGAATGACATATTGAGCACGTGACTTTCGCCGTTTGCCAAGACTGTCATTGTCATCATATATTTTTTAGTAGGAAATACTAATTTGTTCTGCTATAATCCGCTTCTTGAAAAGATTCTGTATGGTACAATATGCAGGAACACTGCCCACATGAAACACCAAACACAATTTTCCAACACTTTCTTCAGCGGACGTTTCGTCCCGACACGGGACATCCTCAGGAGATGTTGACTTCACAATGCGAAATCGTAGAGCTCGTTACTCTAAGACTTCCTTGCCTGTTTCCATTCAATTTCATTTTTTTATTTCGTTTCATTTGTGAGACAGTTCAATGTCACTTTACACAATAACATGATTTGTTTTCCTATGAAATAAATGAATTTTGAAAAGTAATTAAAAATAATTATGTAAATAACAATACAGGATATTATACACACATTGCAATCTAGCCCCAAAGTAAGCGATAGTTTGTGTTATGGGTACTAGATAACTGATAAATATACACACATGCTAATATACTTACATGAATATCATATTACCTATATTGAATGAAAAACACCCAGACACTGGAAAACATTCATGCTCATCACACAAATGTTTACCAGTAGTGGGAATCGAACCCACGACCTACGACGCAGACAGCAGGTTTACTACCGCTACGCCATACGGTCGTCATAAATAAAATTCGTAGAACAAAAGTTGATAGCTGTTTTAATGTAAAACACTACAGGCCAAGACCGATATGGTATTTTTATATACCTAACCCTGTATAGGTGATTAGGTACTGTTTTGATTCGAAGTTCACTGTAACCAGCCGAATGGCGGCATAATGACAATCTCAGAATGATGTGTGTATGAGTTATGACGTCATAAAAAGGTAAGTACTCCCTTTGCATAATGCTGCTGTGACCTGTGATTACCAACTGCAGCGCTGATTTTCAGGCAGCGCCCTAGGTGACGTCACTGTCTGGGAGACTTTAATATGCAACCAACAAAATAGTTATATTCAACGTTCAGAGATTCCAAAAAAAAAGTTTAATTTTAGAAGCTGTAGGTACAGCAAAGGGTCAATTTACACCGCGGCGGAATGGAATGGAAGTGACTTTTTTACATAGTATAATGAACTTTGTGTCAATTGCATTACATACAAAATTAATAATAATTATCGAGAATGCGCTTGGATTCCCCAAAAGATGCGCGACCTTTTTTGACTCCTTTTTATTTTGTATCTTATGCAATTGACAGAAGGTTCATTATGCTATGTAAGAAAAGTCGCTTCCATTCCATTCCACCACGGTGTTAATTGACCCTTGTACAATGGTAGGTACTAACTACGATGTAAGTATAAGCAGGTGAAGCAGGTACTAAGTATTAAGTGCTGCATTTTTAAGACTGTACGCACGACCGTGACTTGAATACGTCGTTACGGGTCACTGCGAGACCTTTGTTTTCCACCTAAGAGACACAAAGCCCAACCATAATAGTATTCAAATCATTATACTCCGTACGAAGTATGTATCCTATTTTTATCAGTCAGGGTAGGTACCTGAGGTAATTCCAAAAGATAAGTTTTGAATCGATTTGCAGAAGCTGGCAAGAATCGAACCTGGAACAGTAGTTAGGTAAGTATAGATACATAATCTTTTAAGATCATTAAAACGGGAAAAATTGCTCCTTTCGAAGATTTTGCTTTGCGTAACGTACCTAACGGTTAAAGTTACGCAATAATTACGGGGATTTATTGAATTTAGTTTTGTCTTTTCCACTCTCACGGATACGTATTATAAGTAGGTGCGACATGCAGGGTCGCAGAAGATTATAACCTTTCCGTGATCTGTGATTATAACAGACAAACCCTGTCCATTATCTAAAAACTAAGCCATGTTATCAAAAATTTGTTTGTAAGCGTTTTACGATATTATTATTACCTACATTACAATTACATCCATTCTAGTTTCCGATAAAAACTAGAAAAACTGAGACTTTGGAGCAACTTTTGGAAGAACTTTCTATTAAAATTTGATCCAATCGTGTTTCTGCTTCTAAGCGATTTTTGATTAAAGATCCAAAATAAATGACGTTTAAATTTGAAAGTAATTGTCTTTATAGTTTTTGCATAAAACTTCATTCAAAATCGCTTTATATAGGTACGGCTTCTACACCGTTAAGGTATAAATTATAATTCAAGTTCCTATTTAAAATTATGACCTACATTATAAATATAGTGTATCTAGTCGTACCTCGTTACTGTACCAGTATAGAAATATGATTATTACACATATTTATTATTAGTAGATTTTATTATTTAGTAGGTAGGTACGTCATCGTACCTCGAATTTGACGTATTGCTTGCCGATGACTTCCACTCCCACTTCATGCGCATGCGACCCGCGGACGTCTGTTATCAGACAAGTGCGGGTTGCTGTCGTATGAAATGAAGGAGGGAGTCATTGGCAAAGTTTGTGCGAATGGGTTCTAGCAGCAAATTGCAAAGAAATATTAAGAAGTAGATGCCTAATCTTAGGCCCGGTTGCTTGACTTGACTTTAAGTTTTAACCGAAATGTTATAGTCAAAGACCGCCATGTCTGACCCTTATATCGGATGACATAAAGAGCCAGGCCGCAATATTTAACTATAACGTTTCGTCAAGTTAAAGTCAAGTCAAGCAACCGAGCCTATATCGCATGAAGTGCTCGTAAAGTAAAGAAGTCCATACCAGCTTAGTTACCTACTATGTACTTACTGTTGTATGTACCTACGTGCAGCAGGCTAGCTACAACACGGGTATACCTACCTATGTACTTAACTCACTCCTTAAATTAGAGACAAGTCATTATAAACGACCTTGCCGCGACATCCTCTACGCAGCCGAGCGTATGAGCAAGACCACGTCACTGATTCATTTCAGTGTTTCACCGATTTGATAAACCTTCAACTTCCGCACTCCGCTTGCTCATAAAAATACCATTACATCCCGACAACTTCTATCAGAATTGTTGTTTAAGAAAAGTTCTCACGGAAAACCATTTGGCCTCGCGGGCGTGGTTCAGGTAAAGAGCCATAATGGTTCTTTGGTTCAGGTGTGCTCTAGGTATGGTTCTATTAAATACGAAGAAGGCTAAGGCGTGACCATAAGACAGTGCAGTTTGAATCTAATTTGAAGCTAGAATTGAAATTGGAAGCTAGATAACAGTAGGTAATCTCTAGGTATTGGGATAAGTACTTACCTACCTACTGATTTCAAACTCTTATTATAGAGCTACTAGCTGACCGGGAAAACGTTGTTTTGCCATATAGCGACATAAAAAATAAGTAAAAACTTACTCTCAGACCCAGTGATCATATACCTACACTGAAAATTTCATTACAATCGGTCGTTTCGGAGAAGTTTGGTGACAAAGAATGGCACTAGAATTTTATATATTACAGATGAAGGTTGGCAACGCAATATCGTAGGGTATGAGTAGGCAAGGTGTCTAAAAATGATTTGTAGGAAGGTAAGTAGGTACCTACCACCACGATATTAGTGTTATTAAACCTAAATTCAAACATCCGACACCGGTATCAATCCCTCTCTCGGCCTAATTGGATGATGGTTACAATATCGATTAATTTGCGCTGCCAAACTCGCAAACTGTAACCCACACCTCAAGCAATTAAATATTCAGTAAATGATAGCACCTATTTCTAGATACGTGCTAACCTCGGCTAAATATCTTCCACTGAAGACATCCCTGAGATTTATTAGACCTACGCTAGAATGACACATTGTGTTATGCTAAAATTAGTCCGCGTCATGGCATCCTTGCAGAAGGACGGGTTGCCTACAAACGGACTCATTACTTCCCAGTGACCATTGTCAATTACACGGCAAATCTCCCACGGTTTATAAAGGTTTGAGCGTATGAGTACGCACGCAGAGCGCATCTACTCATCCGCACTGCTAGTGCCTTCTGCAGTGATTTTCTATTAGTCTATTATCATCTACCGGCCTATTACTTATCTACTAGTTAGCACCTGTTACCGAGGAACTGTTTATTTACTTATTGCAATGTAAGTTTTCACTATAGATTTAATTACTTATGATGCAAAATATTTCCGGTTTCGAGTTGACAGAATTTTAAGTGTTCATCCAAGAACCAAGGATTTTTTCGAGAAAAAAGTAGCCTTAAAGTTATTTGCATCCCTATTTCACATTTTAAGTTAAACATACCGAGTTCTGAAAAATCATTTATTTGGAGTGAGGCCGCCAACCCCCCTAGCCAAAAATTTGGCTAGGGGGCACTTATACCCCCTAGCCAAATTTGGAGTTTCTGGAGTCTAGTTCTAGGACCTAGCGGTTTGGGCTATGCGTTGATATTATGTGAGTACCTAATTAATTTAAATAACTGAGTAAGTTAGTAGCTGGCTACCTAATTGGAGTTGGCGCCACCATTAAACTTCTCTGATCTGTGACATTTACCACCTGTCTAAACTGGGGGTGCCTACATATGTTTCATATAAGTACTTACTTACTTCGATAAAACAACATTTTACACATAAGTATATCAGTGATAGCCCAGTGGTTCAGGCTTCAGACGGGGTCAGTAGTTCGTATCCCCAGATCTAGCTTTTGTGGCAACAGCTCGTAAATATCACATGTAGGCTAGGTAGGTATAATGGTGAAGGAAAAAATCGGTCTGCACCTCAGGTTATTTTGCATATTCTCAAAGGTGTGTGAGGCCTACCAACTCAGCAGTGCTATGGTCAAACCGTCATTCTAAGGCATGTGACTGAGCCGAGAAATGCGACAGTGATTGTAAAGGTATTTTTACATGCTCTTCTAGAGCTAAAGCCAAGAGCTGTCTTACTCGTACCTATATACTTACTTATATAAATCCGAAAAAATACTAAAACAATCAAGTACCTACCTAAGTCTTTTTCTAGGTATTGGAACACGATTGTACCTACCGAAAACAGTGTCTAAGTACTTACAAAATTATTCGTAAGTATCTGGGGAGAACGGTACCTAACTACCTACTTAGGTTTTTGAAAATATAATTATATTAGATAATTTTTTGCCATTTTTGAAGGCTTCGGCCAGGACCTCTCTTAGGTAGTTAGTTAGACTATACGGTGAACCTATTTATGTAAAAGGCTTAAAACATCTCGTTCCGGCAATTCTTCCATCGTGCACGTATTTAACGTGAGAATGGTCTAACAAACAGCCGATTATTGTGTTGAAGTTGAGGGTCAAAATATTAAACGCGAACGCACCATGTTAATGTTACCTTCACATAGCAATTACTTCATGTTAATTTGCAATGAAAAGGCCCATGTCATTTATTCATGGGCTTACTGAATCGTAAACGGTGGATACCTACTTAGGCGCTTTTGTATATTTTTTAAAGATTTTATTCATCACTAGCAGATACCCGTGGCTTCGCCCGCGTAAATTTTAGTTTTCACTATTCTCACGGGAACCATCAATTTTCCCGGAATAAAAAGTAACCTTTGTGTTAATTTAGAGCGAAATCTATCTCCATTTTAACTTTTAGACAAAAATTTTCAATAGTTGCAGCGTGAATGAGTATTTCTACCGCTGGAACAGTGTAAAACAAATATTCAAGCGGGAGAAATAACCATTGATTTTCCCGGGATAAACAATAGCCTTCTCTTTCCCAATTTTCAGCCAAATCAGTTCAGCAATTACGGCGTGAAGGAATATTTTTACACGACTGCCCAAAAAAAAGGAGTGTTATGTTTTTAGGGTTCATGTATGTATGTATGTATGTATGTATGTGAGTTTCTTTATTCCACCATAACTTTTGAATGGCTGAACCGATTTGAACAAATGGGGTATCGTTAGAATCCTTACATTATTCCGGGTAACATAGGCTATATTATTTTGGAAAAAGTTAATATGGCGACCGTGAGGCGCCAATTTCAAAAGTGGAAATCAAAATGTTTTCTTCAATTATCACAATATGGGTATCAAAATGAAGGTATTAGAGAGTAGTAACCGAATATAAATATATATATATATATATATATATTTAAAATATACTTTTACATATAAGTGGAAAAGTATGAATTTTTTAATTTTTAAATCTTTGAAATATTAAATATTTAACCCACCCGCAAATTATTTAAAATGCCCGCAAACACCGTAGACCATCACTAAAAAGTATAAAATAAAAATAAATAATTAAAAAATTAAAAAACACGACTGCCCTGTTTTAAAACGAACTAAAAAGTAAAAAACAAGTTATTTTAGTTCATCTGCATATTGACAAAGGGAAAAGTGGTCAAATTTCTCATTAATTAAAACAGATAAACTCATATTATGGCAGTCGGGGGACCTCTTAGAATAGAAGGTGTTCCTCAGAACGGTCCTCCGACTGCCATAATATGAGTTTATCTGTTTTAATTAATGAGAAATTTGACCACTTTTCCCTTTGTCAATATGCAAATGAACTAAAATAACTTGTTTTTTACTTTTTAGTTCGTTTTAAAACAGGGCAGTCGTGTTTTTTAATTTTTTAATTATTTATTCCCGCGTGGATATCTGTTTTTCACTGTTCCCGAAGGAACCATGGATTTTTCCGGGATAAAAAGTAGCCTTAGTATTAATCCAGGATATAATCTATTTTCCGGGATAAAAAGTAGCCTTAGTATTAATCCAGGATATAATCTATCTCTATTCCAAATCAGTTCAGTAATTACGACATGAAGGCATATTAATTATCTATCACAATTATCATGGAAACCATGAAATTTTCCGGGATGAAAAGTAGCCTATGTATTAATCCAGGATAAAATCTATCTCCTTTCCGAATTTCAGTCATATCAGTTCAGTAGAAGTAGTATTTTTCGCGCGTGAATATCAATTTTTTAGTTACCTCACGAAAACCACGGATTTTTCCGGGATAAAAAGTAGCCTTGTCATTAACCCAAGATATCATCTATCACCATTTTAAATTTCAGCCAAATCGGTCTTGTACTTGCGGCGTGAAGATTTTTTTCCGCGTGAATTTCGGTTTTTAATCCCACGGGAACCATGGATTTTCCCGGAATGAAAAGTAGCTTATATGTTAATCCAAGATGCAATTTATCTCAATTCCAAATTTGAGCCAAATCGGTTCAGTAGTTTTGGCGTGAAGGAGTATTGAAGCTTGGTAAAATACGAACTTTGGAGCCCCGTTTCACCCCTTTAGGGGGGAAATTTTGAAAAATCCTTTCTTAGTGCACCCCTAGACCTCATAAGGAACCTGTGTGCCAAATTTGAAGTCTCTAGACCCAGCGGTTTGGGCTGTGCGTTGATATGTCAGTGAATGAGTGAGTCAGTATCTTCTTTGATATACCATGAAATTTTCCGGGATGAAAAGTAGCCTATGTATTAATACAGGATAAAATCTATTTCCTTTCCGAATTTCAGTCATATCCGGTCAGTAAGTGCAGCGTAAAGTAGTATTTTTCGCGCGTGAATATCAATTTTTCAGTTTTCCCGCGAAAACCATGGATTTTTCCGGAATGAAAAGTAGCCTTTTTATTAACCCAGGATATCATCTATCTCCATTCCGAATTTCAGCCAAACCGGTCTTGACTTGCGGCGTGAAGATTTTTTTCCGCGTGAATTTTGGTTTTTAACTAATCCCACGGGAACCATGGATTTTCCCGGGATGAAAAATAGCTTATGTGTTAACCCAAGATGCAATTTATCGCCATTCCAAATTTGAGCCAAATCGGTTAAGTAGTTGCGGCGTGAAGGAGTATTGAAGCTTGGTAAATACGAACTTTGGAGCCCCGTTTCAACCCTTTAGGGGGGGAATTTTGAAAAATCCTTTCTTAGTGCACCCCTAGACCTCATAAGGAACCTGTGTGCAAGTCTCTAGACCCAGCGGTTTGGGCTGTGCGTTGATATGTCAGTCAGTCAGTCAGTCAGTCAGTGTCTTCTTTTATATATTTAGATAATCGTCGTCTCGAGGTAAAAACCTGCAACATAATTCAATTAATTACGTAGATACGTAGGTATGTTTTGTATCTGTGACAATTATTGGTTAAATACATTAACTACTTAAATGTTAAAAGTTTCATTTTGTTAATTAAAATAAAGTTAAAGATGCCGATTCCCTAGTAAGCAACGGCTTGACCCACTATTTCGATAGCCCATCTAAGGCTGGGTTGCTTGACTTGACTTTAACCGAAACGTTATAGTTAATAGTTATGTCTTTATGTCCCTTATGTCTTTCGAAATAAGGGCCAGACCGCCATATTTAACTATAACGCTTCGGTTCAGGTCAAGTCAAGCAACCGGGTCTTAATCAAACTTCAGATACCTAATCAGGTAATTACTAATCTACTAGCTGACCCGGCCACGCGTTGCTGTGGCTAGTTTTTGTTATATTAATAAATTAAAATTGCGACTATAATTTGAGATTTAAACTATCCTATCTCTCAAGTCTCAAGTTGGACCAAATGACAGATATTCACGAAGTTTGAACTAAATCGGTTCAGTAGTTTAGGAGTCCATCGCGGACAAACATCGTGACACGAGATTTATATATATTAAGAAGATTTATTTGTCACTTTTCAGATGTCATATTACTGCGAATTCCTAATATCGCTCCTAGTCATGGTATCTACATACGCTGCTCCTGAAAATTTATCAGAGCAAAAGAAAGCGGCTCTCGTTCCTAGACAAGTAAAAGGCGCTAACAACGATCTCAAAGCCTCGAGCAGTTCATGTAAGTGTATTTTTTAAGACATTCTGTGGTAGTAATTAAGTAGTTCACTATCATCCTATTTACAGCTAGCACTGAGCACATAATAAAATTATCCTTTAATTCTTATCGCGCATAATATAGACGCACTTCGCATTGATAGCAATAAAATGTAAATAAATTAAGTAAGTATACCACGTTATACTTACCTCTTCAAGTGCCCTATAGAGTCCGAGGCGCGAATTCCAGAAATAGTTCTTTCACGTAAGTTTGAGAAAAAAACGTGTGAAAGACAATGTAAGGAAACCTATACTGTACAGTGACTGTACAATACAATATTCTCATGGGTATTATGTTGCAGAATGACAATCCAACTTGGCGAGCCGTCGTTGTAATGCGATGGCTAATATGGTTTCAGAATCTAGGTTATTTCACTCAGAAATTTGCCCGGTGCTAGCAATTTATTAATCTGAAGATGAACCTACATATTCACGCCTTTGATTACAGATTCACATCAGTACTCAAACTGGGGTGGAAATAACCCCGGCGGTTACGGATTTTCAGTCACAGGCGTCGGCACATTAGAAGATAGGAGCGGATTTGACCCAAATTACAATACATTGGGAGGATACGACAGTTCTATCAAGAACGCCGGATACGGAGGCAGCGGTTACGGAGCTACAGGTTATGGTGGCATAGGATCTGACGGATTTAAAGGCCAAAGTGGTTATGGGCCAAGCGGGTTTTCCCCAGCAGGTTATGGACCAAGCGGATATTCGCCAACAGGTTTTGGTACAAGCGGTTTCGGAGCTGGTGGGCTGGGTGGTACCAGTGGTCAATTTAGCAATGCGGGATACGGCGGTGCCAATGATATCTACAGTGGAATCGGCGGTGTCAATAGTGGATACGCCGGTGGAAATGCGTACAATGGATACGGGGGTGGCAATAATGGCTACAGTGGATACGGCGGTAACAGTGGATACGGCGGCAACAGTGGATACGGCGGCAACAGTGGATACGGCGGCAACAGTGGATACGGCGGCAACAGTGGATACGGCGGCAGCAGTGGTGTTTACAGTGGATTCGGTAGTGGCAATGGCGGCTATGGTGGATATGGTGGAAACGGTGGTTTAGCATCCTACTCTGGTTACAACAATCCTTATTCCCAAGGAGGAGGACATCTCGGCTACGGGTACTACAACAAAAAGCCAGGTTACGGTAATATCTACAGTAGTGGTATCACTCCGAGCTTAGTAACAGGTTATAGGGGTTACTCAAGAAGATAAAGACTCAATAGCCGTTACTATTTTAGAGTATTTTAAAGAGTATTTCAATTTTTTTGAAAACGATGACTGTAGAAACTTTTAGATACAACAAACGGACTTTCTTATCACTTCTAAAGATTTATCGCACACATTTTGTTGTTATTGCAAACCAAAGATGTTAAGACCTATGTTTATAATATTTTTTGAATTACTTTGTGTTATTTGTTAATAATATGTTTAATATAATTAATACGTAATTTATAAATAAAAACAAAAATGAAATATTTCGGAAACTTTATTACTAACAAAAGACATGCTACCTTATTTCATTACTACATACTTTATCAAATGTGTAGTTCTGTAAAGTGAAATTAACGTATTTTATCATTATCATCAAAGCGATCTCCACTTTTACATAAATTCAATCAAATAGAACCTTAATGCTAAAGACAAAGTCAAATGAACGCGTCTCCGTCTTTAAATAAAAAATTGCACAATGGCTTATACATTGAAATGGTAAAGTGAACTAATGTGACTTTACTAATCAGAGCCAGATGCGCTCGTCTGCTTCTTCATAGACTTTAAAGCTCTTTCTCGAAGTTTCTTTTCTAAATCTTCGTTGTTAACTTTTCCCTCTTCTTCCTCTTCCTCGGCCTCGTCGCTGTCCGAGGAATCGTCTTTGCGTTTCGACGCTTTCTTGTGTTTTTTGTGTTTCTTATGCTTTTTCGAGTGTTTCTTATGTTTCTTCGCCTTCTTGGACTTCTTGGGTTCATCGCTGTCTGAATCTGACTCCGAGTCCGAAACTTTCTTCCTAGGTTTTTTCTTGGTCACCGCGTCACTATCAGAAGATGAATCTTCCTTTTCTCTTTTCTTGGCTTTCTTTTCACCTTCGTCGCGGGACTTTGCTTTCGACTCATCCGTTGGTTTTATTTTAGGGGGTTTTTCATCTCCCTTTCGTGGTTTAGTGACTTCCGGCGACGCGATCTTTTCCTTAACAGGTTCAACCTTCTTACGTTTTACTTCTTTTTCCGATGAAGTGGAGTCATGCTTTTTCTTTTTGCTCGACTTTGTGTCACTATCCGAACTATCGTCGTGCGAATCTTCAGAATTATTCATTTTCTTTGATTTGACATGTTTACTTTCAGTTTTCTCAAGTCTCGGACGTTCCAAAGTGGTGTCTTTAGTTCTCTTTTTGGATTTCTTTTCGGTGTCAGAGTCTTCTGGCATACTTTTCTGTTTAGCTTTAGAGCTCTTACGCTTAACCTCTTCCTCTGAGCTGGACTCCGAACTTGACGATCTAGCCCTCTTCTTTCGAGCCTTCTTTGCCAGTTTTTTCTTGGCAGTCTTTTTGCTTTTCTTTTTCCGATCTTCTTCAGAATCACTCGACGAAGAATCCTCAGAATCGCTGTCGCTGGACGAACTTTCTTTTCTAGATTTCTTCGACCTTTTAGTGGTGGGTTTCTCCTTTCTCTTGGGTTTCGATTTGCTCTTCAATTTTGCAACTTCTTCGCTAGTGTCGCTTTCGGATTCAGACTGCTTGCCCTTGCGTTTCGACTTTTTCATTTCAGGAGCCTTAGAGTCTTCCTCATTCTGTTCCTTCCCAGAAGCGTCGTCTCCGGATCTGTCTGATTTCTTGTTATTTTCTATTTCGTGTTTTCTGAGGAAGGGCGACGGAGTGCGGGACAAGCTCTTAGAATACTCACGTAACACTGGAATAGAAATTATATCTTCTTTTTCTTCCTCGTCTGAAGATTGAGTCTTGGTTGTCTGAACTTCATTTTGAGAAGCAGGCTTTTGACGACTCTCTTCATGACGACTTTCATGACGACTTTCATGGCGACTCTCTTCGTGGCGACCCTCATGGCGAGTCTCAACAACTGAAGACTCTCTGCTAGAACTTGAACCCGCCCGCTCTTTGGAACGTTCCCGTGGTATGGATTTCCGCTCTGGTGACTTTTTACGCAATCTCTCGATGTTTTCTGCGGGGAGAACAAATGTTATGCGTTACAACTTCCGAAAAGCTTTGATCATGTGATATTCAATTCAAAATACAATTTTAAGATCTTACCTTTACGCGGTATTGAGACGGACTTCTCTAAACGTTCTTTTATCAGGTCGCTGGATCTTCTTTCTCGTGACTTCCTGTCTCTCGATCTTCTTACTTCCTTTCCAGATCGATCCCTTGATCTCCTGTCCCTGCTGAAAGATCATTACCATCAAACGAGAAAGAAACTGAAAAAAACTTTATTCTTTGCCACTAAAAATATTACTTTAGTTTGCATTCACCGAGATTTTACATAACATTCTATTATTATTACCGTTTTATTTTATTTTTGCAAATTACAAAGTACAAACCAATAACCAACAGCAAGTTTATGGTAATTGGTAACCAATGAGAATAGGTTTATGCCTTATGGTATCATTTATATTTACACATGTTTTTAATATATTTTTTTTATTTTTTTTTAAGTGGCCATTTAGAAAGTAATTTTAGCAACAGAAAAAATAGAATTGGGTACAGAAATTCTGAGTTAAGATGTGGCAATAACAAATGTTCAGAAATGTAAATATCAAACCCGGTGTCTGGCGCAAGTGGGCATTGCAATATACTAGAAAGAAAAAATAAACTTGTCGGGTTTAGCGGTGCGATGGGTGTTAAGATGGTCTTGTTGGACATACCTGGTCTTGTCTCTGGAACGCCTCTCCCTTGATCGCCGGTCCCTGGAGCGACGGTCCCTCGAGCCGCGGCGCGAGCGATGGCGGGAACGAGAGCGTCTGCGCGAGCGGGAGCGGCGGCGGTCGCGAGACCTGGCGTCAACATTCAAATGTGTCAATGCTAGCAAACAAATGTGACAAGATTTTAGGCTAGGCGTATGCTGAAACGCAGACACAGCCCAGTTAAAGCAGAAATATGCAGGGCAGAGCAGTTGAGGCAGACATAGGCGCCCACCGCATGCTGCGACTTGCGCAGAAAAGACGTAGCGGTCGCAACTTACGGAGACCATTCGCATCCTAGCTATTATAATAAAGTCTGTATGGTTGTATGATACAAACAAGGTTCACAAACGGAGACCATTCGCATCCTAGCTATTATAATAAAGTCTGTATGGTTTGTATGATACAAACAAGGTTCACAACTAATTCAATGAAGTGTTCTGTCATTTCAACAATACTATGAAATATTTTTAAAAACACGTCTTGTGCACGTTTCGCGCTGAAATCTCTGCCGGCAACGTGATGCAGAGCAGAACAGACACGTGTCCCAAATACATTCCATACTTTACAAAATCTGCTATGCGTGGTTTGCGTCGTCTGTGTCTCAGCATACGCCTAGCCTGCTGCTTGTCCACCAAAGATGTGCTCACTGCTACGTTTCTAACTTACGTTTTGTGTCAATGCTCCAATTGCAATTACAATTCAATTATTGACGTGACAACGTCTTATAATTCGATAGAGCCGGTTGCACGCACGAAAAAACATGACTCATCCGGCGTTACCTCGCTCATGCGGCGTTACCGGCGTTACCTCGCGAGCGCGGAACGAGCGACAAAGAAGACGTTGTCACGTTCAACTATCGTCAGTAAACCGACTTTACAGGCAACCAATTTGTTATTATTTTCTTTTGACTTCATAGCTTGTGTAAATCTAGCGAGCGATTCTATTGATGCTTCATAGCTTGTGTAAATCTAGCGATTCTATTGATGCTGTTTGACACAAAACAAAGCATTGCAATGTTGTACATCTCTGGAGGGGAAGCACCCTAACACGGGAAACTGAGAATTCAGGACTGCATTTCATTGTTGGGAGGTGCACACTCACGTTTATTACTTACATTTATTGTTAACCGACATCCGAAAACAAACGGCTAAAGGTTATCAAGTCAACCACAATGTTCGGAACTTCTAAATCTTAATGAAATCTTGATTGAAGCGATTTTAGAGCATATGGATAATTGGTTCGAATAGTAACCGAATTCATCAAGCAATTTACCATGGATCAGTAAAACATTACTTGTATCTCTTCTATATGAAAACCTCATGTTATTTGCCAAAGGAACAAACAGCATGCAAATCATTGTATGGTTAACTAATGACGGTGTTAAACACTTGATGAACTCCAAAAATTTTTAAAATTCTAAATTCCAAGCTCTGCCAAAAGTTAATAAACACAAAAATATGTCAAAAACTGGAAGAATAATCATTGGATTGGAGAATAGTTCAAACTGATTAGCACTAAACGAGTTACTTCAACTAAACATATGTTGTGTTATAATTAATTTAAACCGCCGTGGAATGGAAGGGAATGTAAACGTCAATTTCGCGTCATGATGCCAGAATTCGCTGGGATGTTGGAGCATTCCAGCTAATTGTTTTGTAAACGCTTGGCATCGCACTACTGTGACCGACCCACTTTCCGCGGATTCCAGAGTAGCATAGCTTTGTCCAGAATTCCCCAAGGGCCAACAGTGTGGCTTAGGGAGTTTTCGAGAGTGCGCGAGGATTCCCCGGAAGACGTGCACCCTTTTTTTGCTCTTATTTAATTTGTCGAGAATGCGGGAAGATTCCCCGGAAGATGGGCGACCTTTTTTTGCTCTTATTTAATTTTTATTTTAATTCATTGGATCCGCCAACAACACTCGAACACAACAATAATAATTAGCTTACAATATACATAATAATGGATACATTATACTATAGCCCGAGCATCAACAACTGGCAGACACAGATATGAAAGATAAAGAAAACAGTTATAGATAGTTGGAGTACAAAATACAATACATTAAATTACACTGATTACATATACCTAAATAATTACTTAAAATAAATAATACTATAGAAAAAAGAACAGGAAAACTCAAAATTATCAGACTCCCCTACGTAGGGAGTCCATGACTTCACGACGAAAGCAGTATTCCTTAGAGTTGAAAATGTTTAGCTGACTATTTTTATGGTGAAGAACATTGAATTGGCGACATATTCGATTAATACAAGAGTGGTATGCGACATTGGTGCGACAGAAAGAGGTCCTAAATACATTCCAGGTACGAGTCGAGCGACTAGGGATCGAGCAATTAATATATATATCATATAGAGAGGTGTCCTTAACATTATTTAATATTTTTTGTATGTTATACAATTGACACAAATTTCATTATGCTATGTACGATTTCGTTGCAAAAAGTAGCTTCGATTCCATTCCGCAGCAATGTAAATTGACCGTTAGTGCATTATATGTAGTGGCTCTCATTATCTGGTAGTTAATGAGTCACACAGTGGAGAGAAGGGTTAGAAGTCTGATGTACGAGTGTTACAAAACAGCACAGTAATAAATAAAGATAAAATAATTTACCTGTCTCTTGAACGTCGTCGAGAGCGTGAACGCGAACGTCTACTACGTCTTTCAAGCGATCGGCGACGTTCTCGCGACCTGGTATTATACTCGACAATATTAAAACAAATTAATATTACACATAATATTCGATAAATATCATATGACCAACACTATGAAAGCAACAAGATAACAAGGATTCAGTTTTTCTCAATTGAGTCGGTTTTATAACCTGTATGTAGAAAAATTATTACGTAGGTATGTATTATTTTCATTTTTTTTGATAAAACAGACTGACCTCTTATAGGACTACAGTGTTCTGTCTTAGCAATTTTATGGTTAATTTTTTCTTGTAATAAAAATTATGGAGCACTCTTCCCATTGTTCCTAGAATCGTTAAATTTAGCAGGGGAGGTCTCGCAAAAATAAAGGGAAAAATTCGAAAGTTAGTGGCCTATTTAACTCTTTCCATAATTGCTAACATTTTGGAAAACTACAACATATTTTATAAACATGTTAGAGGCCGTTCGACTATAGCTGCGTACAGACCGGCCAAACGAACGCCAACGAACGGGTTTCGTTGACCTTCGTTGCTGCAATCTGGACGGCTTAGCGAATGCCAACGATCGCTCGTTGGCGTGTGCCGGCGATCCGAAGCGTGGCGGTAACATCAAAGAAATCGAGCCATTTGATCGAACTCTGTTTGGACGGTCGCCGAAGGCCAACGAACGAACGCTCAGTGGAAGCAAGTGTAGGCGTCCAATTTGATAATTACTTGGATATTTCCCGCCATTTAAATCATGGAGAAAAACAAAGAATGGAGAAAAATAAGGAATGGAGAAAACTCGTTTTGGTATATAAAACTAGCAATTATAATGATGTCGTCGTCGTCCATGATTAAATTGCGAATGAAAGAGAAAAGAACCGGAATCAAGTGCCAACGAACGTTCGTTCGAGCACTAAATGTATTTGGACGTATTAACGAACTCCAACGAGCGTGCGGAGGCCAACGCTAGCGAACGATAAATATCCATCGTTGGGCGTTCGTTGGGCCGGTCTGTACGCACCTTAATACGTAAAAAATGTGACATTTCCACCGTTGGAACCAATGTTGGTGCTTGGTGCCAACGATGGAACTAACATATGAAGCTGGCGTAACATATCACCTCTCCTGTCTTTCTCTCTCTCGGCGGCGCCTCTCGCGTTCGCGTTCCCGCTCCCTCTCCCTCTCTCGTTCGCGCTCGCGCCGCTCTACGGACCGGCGCCGGCTGCTGCGACGACGAGACTTGCTCCTGCCAATCCAAGTAAACATTACATTCCAGAACCAATAATCCTGCTGTGTTTGATACTGTCGGCTGTCAATTGTCAAGCGAAGTACGCTAAAGTTATCTACAAGGTCCGCGAGAGCGCCAGCGAGCGTTCAAGTTAGCGTAGTTCAAACACACACACATTCAAACACAGCGTGTTTAGTAATTATTATCGTGGTTTTTCTACAGTCATTTGTTTTGTCCATACATTTTTGTCGACTAGCGTTAACGCCAAACGCTTGTGACTTTGTCTAGCCCCGCTGTATCGGTCTTCGATAGATGGCGTAACCAGTCCCTGGCTTACCCTGAGAAACCTGCAGTCGTAACCATATGACATATTTTGATTCACTGGATGGACACGAAATGAAACCAAATTCAACACGAAATGAACGGAGGTGTTGGAGCCGACAGGAACTCTTTCAGAACTTTTTTAATCCACGGTCATAGAAATGAGTAGATTCCATTTTGAGATCAATCAACTCATACCGGTCTTATTTTGAGATCAATCAACTCACACCCTTCAGTTAGGTAATATATAAACCAACGGGATGACTATTTTATACTCTAGTCCGTATAATCTGTAGACGGTAAAGAATGACAATATATTATTGCTGCTCAAAGTCGACATACCTAAACTTTTTTATACCGGAAAACAATATGCTTATAATAGACCAGGGTAGATAGCTTTAAAAATAATAAAAAAAGAAATTAAATAATAGTAGAATGAAACCCATTATAAAAGGAGGAGAATATTATAAAAATTAAAGGAAAAATAATTTACGGTCGATCCGAGTTCGGGAACAGGGGGGGAGGGGGGGTTAAAGTGTAAAAAATGGTTTTCCTTGATTTCCGGCAAAACTACAAGTCCTATGAAAAAAAGTTAAATAGCAAAGTTGTAGGTAATAAAAAGATCTACAACTTTTGTATTTGCAATTTTTTCACATAACCTCAAAATTCAGGTGAAAAATTAAAAAAACCATGTTTTTGATTTTTTATTACTATCTTTTGTAAAAAAATTTTTTGTTTCACGAAATTTGGTGAAAACTTACCTTTTTATATCCCAAATACGCTGTAATTTATTTGACTAAAAATATTTATTTTTTTCACCTTATTTTGAATTAATATCGAAAAAGCACCCTCGTTTTCAATCGAAAATTCACCCGTCAAAATATCAGCTTTTTTCAAAAAGTTGGTATGTTTTCTATTCGTTGAAATCTCTACTTTCCGACGGTGAAAAAAAAATATATGTTACTTTAGTAAATCTTCTCAGAAAATGCAAAAAACCCTAAGAAGATTTGACAACTTTCTCCAAATATTGTAGATGTCTTATTAAATAATAATTTTATTAACTTATTTGTTTGTTAATTATTGAAGTATATTTTGATTTGCAATTTTTTTTATCAATGTAACATGTAATCTTACGTTTTTCGAGTAATTAAAGTGTCAATTTTAATAAATAGCTCAAAATTGATAAAAAAACTTTTTGAATTCGAGTTTTTTCCGAGAAGTTTTACTATAGTAACATATATTTTTTTTTCACCACCGGAAAGTAGAGATTTCAACGAATAGAAAACATACCAACTTTTTGAAAAAAGCTGATATTTTGACGGGTGAATTTTCGATTGAAAATGAGAGTGCTTTTTCGATATTAATTCAAAATAAAGTGAAAAAAATAAATATTTTTAGTCAAATAAATTACAGCATACTTGGGATATAAAAAGGTAAGTTTTCACCAAATTTCGTGAAAAAAAAATTTTTTTTGTAAGAGATAAAAATAAAAAACCAAAAACTTGGTTTTTTAGATTTTTCACATAAATTTTGAGGTTATGTGAAAAAAAGTGTAAATACAAAAGTTGTAGATCTTTTTATTACCTACAACTTTGCCATTTAACTTTTTTTCATAGGACTTGTAGTTTTGCCGAAAATCAAGGAAAACCAATTTTTACACTTTAACCCCCCCTCCCCCCCTGTTCCCGAACTCGGATCGACCGTAAATTATTTTTCCTTTAATTTTTATAATATTCTCCTCCTTTTGTAATGGGTTTCATCCTACTATTATTTTTTTATGTTTTAAAAATTATCGGCCCTGGTCTATAAGTAGTTATTAGAAATTATTTTGCGTCAAAAATTTCACTAAAGTTAGCTTGCCATTTAAACATGTACTATAATTTATTTAGAATAATAGTATGATATTTTATAACTTTTTAATTAACGACAGTACACCTAGGGAGGCCAGTCTCACTTATCACGTGACCGTCCCGGCTACAAGTAGAGTTTCGGACTACCATATTTCATGTGGTTGCCGCTCGCGGGCCGAGTTGTACGCGCTAGTTCTGTACGGTCTATTTACGCGCCGTCTGACTACGGCAGCCCTAGTACGTCGTAAGAGATAAAGGTAGGCGATAGAAAGAGACCACAACATTGCGTTTGTTGCGATTTTGAGAGCGGGGCCAGGCGCTATTGCGAACTGAATTGCACTTTTTGTCAGCGCTAGAGTCACTATTTCTTTAAATTTTCGTGCGGAGTGAACCTTCTGGTACTATTTAGTGTTCTGTGACCAAGGAAAAAAATTAGTCCTGCCACCTGGTACTGCTGCACTGTAGTCAAATATGAATGCTAAAGAAATGAATACTGACCTCTCTCTCCGGGAGCTGCGTCGCGGGCTGGGGCTCGCGGAGGAGTCGCGGTTGGAGCGGTACTGCCGCTTCTTATGCGAGGACCTCTTCTTGGCGCTCCCACCTTATAAGAATAAGAATAATTTATTAAACAAAACTTACAACTGTGGCTTACTATCTAATGTTACAAAGTGAGATTGCAATGGCTTGTATTTTATATACACAGATTTTGAACGCGCAGACTCTGCACTAAGATTGAACTTGTATTGCAGAGGTCTGCATACCCTTCGGGGGATCTCGCGAAGCCAATATTAAGAAAATATAAATAAAAAAAATGTTATAGAGTAAGAAACAAAAATAAAATCAGTCTTTCATGTAAGCCCTAGCATACAGAGGCTCTTATGACAAGTCATTTCATTTTACACTGTCTCTATAAATGGTGATAACTATTTCACGACATAAAACTAAGTTTATGAGGGTTTTTAAAAATTAAACATAATATGAAATTAAATTATATAAAAAATTGGAAACGATAACGTAAAATTAAATGCAATGCAAAAACTGTATTTCATAGAACGTCTTAGTATGTCGGTATGGAAATTTTGTACTGAGAAAAAGTTGGCCCCCTGTACTGAGAAAAAGCCCACAACAGACTCAGCCGGGTTTTGTTTAGTACGATTATATCATCGCCATCAGGTAAGATTGCAGTCAAGTACTTAATAATGGCAAATAATAAAAAAAATAAAGAATAAAAGAAATAGAAAATGATCGTACGAGATGAAGCAGATGACGAGCGGCGTTCGCTGGACGAGTTCCGAGTTTTCTCCACGGGTTTCTCTTCCTCTTTTTCAGTTGCTGATCTGTGAATAAATGATAAACTAAATAAAACCAAAACAACAACAATAAACATTTTGTAATAATATTCGATATATCATCTATCCGGTTTGCCTTACTAGAGATAAAAATTTGACATAACTTTTATGGACCTTATGTCAATTTTCTATCTCTAGTAAGGCAAACCATGGATAGATCGTATAATATTATGAACCACCATAAATCGTAGACCGAGACATCTATATATCGTACCGCTACGCTCGGCCACGAGAATTGTAATGAAATAATATGTCAATAAATGTGTGTGTAAATATTTGTCCTCTCCGGATTAGAAATTTTGTAAACTACAATCACCGATATCCAAATAAGGATGAGTACATCTGAACAATTTACGTTAACTTTCATAGACTAGCGTCGGCTTACTACTGACCCCGTTGGTGTCAGAACATACTTTTTTGACACCAATAAACTGGCGGGGTTCGCCGGGTCCTGTATATATATCAATTACTACAATAAAAAAACTATTAACTCACTTATTGGGTGATGCCGATCTAGACTTGGCTTGAGCGTCTTTCTTCTCATCGTTTTCCTTCACTGAGTCGTCTTGCTTGGATTTCTCGTTGACTGATTCAGCGGTTGAGGTATTGTTGACTTCCTCCTTTGATTCCATTTCTTCTTCTTTCTTGACAGGTGACTTCCCATTTTCTGTGCGATGAAACAAGTTTTTACCATTTTTATAATGTTTTGCAAACATATTATTACTTAATACACAGGATGTGCGTGTAATATTATTGTTTGGCTTCAATAGGTGTTAGCACGTCATCCGCCATTTTAAACACAACTGATGTGGTTAGTTTGTCATTCCATAAACCATCAAATGAAGAGCCTAGACTCTAGGCTTTCCCTTTCGAGCTAGACTTTAGAGCTTACATACAATTAGATTACCTTTCGGTTCTGGTAGCTTAATTTCGTCAACTTGCGCCGGCTTCGCCTGGCTGCTTCGGTCGCGGCTTCGTCTCCTCGACCGCCGTGGGCTGCCTCCGCTTCGATGCCTGTTAAATATAAGAATATGTAACCTAAAGCTCAACCTCTGGCTTGCAGAAAGCCCACATCAATAGAACAATATACATTAGTTCAGATAACCAGGTAGCACCAAGTGCCTTAACTTCGGAGTCAATTGGCTCCAAACTGATAGAGGATTGCTGGAAGATGGAAACGCAACAAGGTCATCCATTGTTGGGTTCCAGGGCACGCAGCGAGAGGGCCAACCAACTTGCAAAGCTTGATGCCAAGAGGTGCATGGTTAGGCCGGAGCCGTTGTGTGCTATCCTCAAGGGTTAAGCCTGGCAAGGCTTACCCTATCAACCTATTGCGGTCTGAAGACAATCATGCATCGTTTGTGCAGCGTAAGCCCAAGGCACTGATTGGCTGTTGATGATTGTGTTGCTATGGTGACGATGTACAATTTTGTTTACGAGAATCGACCTGAAGGGCTGGAATATTTAATGACTTAAAGTTTTCAATAATGTTTAACATATTATACAAGTAAATGGTAACTGCGGGGCTAGACAAAGTCACAAGCGTTGGGCGTTAACGCTAGTCGACAAAAATGTATGGACAAAACAAATGACTGTAGAAAAACCACGATAATAATTACTAAACACGCTGTGTTTGATACTGTCGCCTGCCAATTGTCAAGCGAAGTACGCTAAAGTTATCTACAGGGTCCGCGAGAACGCCAGCGAGCGTTCAAGTTAGCGTAGTTAATTATTCAAACACAGCGTGTTTAGTAATTATTATCGTGGTTTTTCTACAGTCATTTGTTTTGTCCATACATTTTTGTCGACTAGCGTTAACGCCAAACGCTTGTGACTTTGTCTAGCCCCGCTGAACTCACTTCCTGTCAGACGATCGTTCGCGCGAGCGCGACCGCGAGCGGCGTCGATCGCGGGACCTGCGACGATCGCGCGAGCGCGAGCGCGACCTGCGACGATCCTTGTCTTTGTCTTTGTCCTTGTCCTTCTGTTGCTCTTCCTGTAGAACAGATTCACAATTCACTACTAAGGCTCTCCCAAACAGATCCGAAATCGCGGCCGGAATACCCGTGTGACATCATCTATACTCTGACTTTTTATTACTAAACTGTTTCGTATTTTTCTAAACTCCAATAAATCTGCTATATTTCCCTTTTATAACCTAGCAGTGCCCGCTGACTCCGTTTCGCCTTAGAAATATTTTTGCCCCAGCCCGTTTGTCCCGTAATCAGGTTTAAAGTTCGGAATAAATAAAAAAATACATCTTTGAAGATATTTGTTTAAACTGTATAGAATAAAACGCACAAATATTCTACATTAAGTTTCCGTTCTAATAAACATATTTATGAAGATATAAATTAATACCATATGGGCTAAAATGCTTCACAAAAAAATATTATTTTTTAATCCACAATTTTAACAGTAAAAGCAGTTATTGTGAGTTATCCGTAGGTATAGGCATATGCTATCGCGGACTTTTTTCACAGATCTTGATACGTTCTTTAATATTGTAGTACATTGTTTTGTTCTGTCTTCAATAGTTTCCGCAGCACACGCGATGAAAGCAATTTTCTTTACTACTTGGATTACATTATTCAAGTTTAAGTAAAGATGCGGAATTAATTTTGAAAATTATTATAGCCTATGACACTCCACAAAAACGTAGCTTTCTATTGGTAAAAGAATTTTGAAAATCGGTTCAGTAGATCCAGAGATTTATCAGAGATCTTACAACGTCAAAACTCACAAACATTACATCTTATGATATTAGTATAGAAAATATTATAAAATAGAATAAGTGACTTTCTAAGCGTCATTTACTGCACCGAATTAAAAGTCAGAGTATACTATAATGCCAGTATCCAAAGAACGTCGTAGCAATTCCGGCCATAATTTCGCAACTATTTGGGAGAGCCTCAATAAATGACTTAAATTTAAATATATTCACAGACCTAACACACTGCCTTATAAATGCATACATAATAGGTAGGTAGGTTTTGTAAAGCCAATAACTAATTAATTACTGCTGATAAAATCACTAGTTTTTTACCCATTTCTACAATCAACATTGTATACTTCAATTAATTATGATAAAGCACTGTTGAAACTATGTATTATATAATGTATAATGTATCACAGATTACCCCTAATCTGTGATAATGTATATATATTTATTTTTGTGGTTCTGCTGGTTTCATGCGGTTTTCAGTTACTCAAAGAATTCAAATGCCACTACAAAGAGTGAAATAATTTTTAATGTACACCAATTTGAAGTCGGGCAAAGTTTCGTTCAATCACGAATAGTCCTTCGTATTGTTGATAATTTTGTCGTTTCTTCGCATATCAAGTTGTTTAATACAATTTCTCCAAGATCCCATCATCAGATCCTGACTTGATGAATACAGTCATTACTTAATGACTGCAAGGAAATGCAACAGTAACTGTAAAAAATACCCAAATCGCTTCAAGCATACTAGCAAAATTTGAAGAGTTCCCTCGATTTTACCAAGATCCCATCATCAGATCCCGATCTGATGACGATAAGACAACCTGGAAAAAATTACTCTTTCAATCACTTCAAGTGTGCTTATAAAATTTGAAGAGTTCCCTCGATTTCTCCAGGATCCCATCATCAGATCCTGACTTGATGACTATGGGACCATCTGTGAAGTATAACCTCTCAAACAAAAAAAAAATTCTAAATTGATCCACGCATCTTCGAGTAATCGGGGAACATACATAAAAAAAAATGTTCAAAGTTATGCTAGAATACTATACCATTCTCTTCTTGATCTCTTCTTTCTTCTGCTGCGTGAAGGATTCGGGAATGCCGTTCTCGCTCGCCTGCGCGCTCAGCAGTAGCTCCCACAGCTCGTCCATGAAGAGTCTCGCATTCTTCCCGTTGAGGAACCCCGTCAAGTTGATCTGCATCTTCTTTGGACAAGGGAACTGGGGGACGGGAATGGAAAAGGGAAAGAGAAAATTACTTCATTAGTTACAAGACCATTTTCACTGCCCTAGAATAACTTCCCAGTTGCATGTTTCACCATACATTGATTCGCAATATGGTTTTGAAATCACTGCTTCTTGAAACCGTTTAGAATCAAACAACTCGGGGAGACGTTCAGAGCGTCGATATACGAACTTGTACAGTCACACATAATAACTTCCAACACAGAAATGACTCAAATAGGGAAGCGGACATTATAATAACAATACATTGTAGTAAAATGTGCGGGGGACGCGACGGCGCCGACTGCGAGATGGAGGCAGCGTGTCGCCGGCGACGCGACGCTGCGGCGATGCCCGCCGCGCGCTCCGCTGCCGTCGCTACGCCGGCGACGCCGCGATTGCACTTCTTTCTTCGAATCCTTGCACCTGTAAGGGTTTTGCGACACAACCACATTATGCTGAACGCAAAGCCTAACTGAGACTTCCCTACGCCGAGTCAAGTCTTTCTCTGAACGCCTCCGAGCGTCACATTATTACATTCCAGACTTTTCAAAGTCGACGGCGTATGTTTTTAATGAGTTAACATTGTTTTTAGTATTTAATTTCCCCGTAAATACCGATTGAGAATGCTAAGGCCTCCACAACAGTGTAGCGGGGCGCGCGGCGGCAGCGGGCGGCGGCGGCGGGCGGCGACGGCGGCGCACTAACCGGTGGAGACCATAAAAATAGCCATAGCCAATCAATATACATTTGACATTAAAATACTTCGATTGCAGTTTCTTTTACAGATTTAAGCTCGCTTAATTCATCTCCTAGTGATATTTACATTAAATTTTAAATCACACAAGATAAAGAAACTGCAATGATTACATCAGTTTACACATAAAAATATTTTTAACACAAAATACTATTAGTCACCTTTTCCTCAAGTTGGTTGTTCACGTAGTCGATGACGACGTCGTCTTCCATCTTGAGAATTTCGGTGATCTTCTGAGTTATCCATGGCTTCAGCACATCCAGTTTCACCTTGGACATATCCACCTACAAATATATTATATGACTGATCTATCCCATAACAATGTAGAAAAGGTAGAATTTGCATTAAATACACTAGGTACTTATTTTATTACTGCCACAAACAAACAACATCCTATCTATGAAGACTTCCCTTGAATTGCTTCAAAAAGTGTAAACACTTAAGACAGCTAACTGACTACTAGATAAAATCTCACGTCTACTCTGCTACAGTCTATGTCCTTTATGAAGTATGGATTCCAGCTTGATTCCAGATTGGAAGATTAGAATTTGAAATTCCAGTGGTTGGGCATGGGAAGCTTGATATATTTTTTTTAATTTATTTAAGTCAAAAAATACAAGCACAAATTACATTTACAAAATCTTGCCAAGCTGGGCTACCAGTTTGTTGGTGAGGAGGCTCTTTTTACATGATTATTGTGCATCTAATTAATATGTACCTCATTAACAATTGATAAAGTAATTATAGAGCTACTACTTATTACTACTGCTACAATACTTATAAGATACTTATTATTTAACTATAAATTATTAATTTACAAATACTATACTATAATTAAAGTCAGCTCAAGAGGTCTTAAGAGTATGCCCTTTTAGCTTCTTCTTAAGAACTTCTGAGCTGACTCTACTATCATCTCTAAGCCAATCTATGTTATTGTATATCTTAGGCACTTCATACCTAGTCAACTTTTTGCCATACTAGTTACTTATTTGTGGCACCATGAACTGTTTTCTGCTACTTCGCATGTATCTGAAAGTGGATATTCAAAATACAAATATTTACCTGCTGAGTCAAGCAATCACCAAACTTCATTTGTTTCATAAGCTTCTTCTCCTTGTCGCTGAAGCGCGTATCCTGCTCCGTGCTGGTTCCCTGTGGAATATTGTGATTTCAGTGTTTACTTGTCAACATCAGTTGTTTGTTTGTTTCCAAAATTTCTTTCTCTACTTAAGCAGAAGAGAATTATTATAGCTGTATTAATTATTAGAGAGTAATTTTTATAGCTGTAATAGGTCTGGACATAATTTAACACGATTTTATTATTTTAATTTGCGTAACATTATTTAGCAATTTGACAATAGAGGAATTATTGTGTGTTGTGGTCTGACCATGCTGTGGGAGCTGCAACTTTGGACACAGAAATGTATTAGCTTGTGCTTGTACAAAGATAATAGTCTCGATCCGTCTAGAACCTGCCAGATTGGTGGTCAAACCAAACAGTAGGTACGTAGACGGTTTATACAATATGCAAAATATCAATGAAGAGAAACATGAAGTGAATAATTTATCGCGACGGCGAACTTATCTAGGCTATTTATAAATTCAATGGGGCTTTGGCAACAATTACCGTTCAAAATAACAACCTCTGAAAGATATATTAACTACTCTACAAACAATAATTGCGTACGTGTCGTACAATTTCGAGATTTCAGAGCTAAATATAAAAATAATCTTACCGTGTAGTACATCATCATTTTTGGGAAATAACAAAAATCAATAACATTTAAAATTGTAAGCGGCTTGGGTCCCACAAGATGCGCAACGCCTTAACACCGCCTTTTACGATATTGCAAGATGAAGCTATATCACAGAAGTTGATATAAGAACTACATTTGTCTTTGCACTTTAAAATACATTGTACAAAATCACTAATTTCGCGTAATGGAGGCTCACGAAAATCACAAATTATTTTAAAACGTGATCGACCGCCATATTTTAATTTCAAAATGTTCAAAATGGCTGACAAGCCGTGTGGACTAGGGCATAGAGGTATTGTACTTATAGCTCTATGGACTAGGGTGTGGACCTAAGACCAAGAATACTAGTGGTCTGTGCTGTGATGTCTCTGCTGTGGGTTGTCTATAGCTGAGTGACCACAGATTACTATATCGCTGGCGTTGAGTAACTGACTCAGACCAATAATCCCAAAAATAAAATAGTTAAAATATTTTTTAAATATTTCGGAAAACGCAATTTTAGGTTATTAGTGTTGTGAAATTTCACTATATCGATAGTGTCAATCTGTAATTAGAATAAATAAATACTCTTTAGATTTCCTAAGGATGAAGATTTGAGGACGAAATTTTTTAAACTTTCGTGTACGAACATTTTTAATAGTTGTTGTTTGTTATAGGAAACACCATCACCAAACCCCATAGAGGTGTTGAACAATATGGCTGAGCCAAATATTTTGAAAAGAAAACTTTCGTGTACATGTGGCACTAATACTGAAGATGAGTCTTATAAAAGAATACAAATATTAGAAAAAAGTAGAATATTTTAAAAATGTTTCGAAACGCCGCCTTAAGAAAATCAATACCCTCACAAAAAGAGTAACGCGACTGAATAAAAAATATATGGCAAAACAACGTTTGAGGCGTTAACTAGTCGTCGTAATATATAACATTGTCGTGTCAGTGTTTGTATGTTTGTAACCAAACTCCTTCGAAACTGCTTGAGCGATTTCTCTGAAGTTTTTTGTGTACATTCTTTAGATGTAAGTATAGGTTGTAAGCTATTTTTTATATTTCAAATGGCAAAACAATGTTTGCTCAGTCAGATTTATTATTATAAAAAACTATTTTAAAAATAAAATGAAGTTTTTTTTCATATCCAGTAATAAAAAGTCTATGTCCAAGTCTTTTCAGAAGTTATGGTGGTTTGTAGGCAGTAGTGTAAAAATCTCATAACCCAAAATTTTGGGTTACGCTGTGGTTATGCTACAATTTTTAATTTATCAGAGTTTTTCCGCGAATCACGCGATGTTTTTTCCGGATAATAAATAGTGGCTTTTGCTAGCCAAGAATAGTGTCACTTCCTCTTGCTGAAGAAACTATAACAATGGTTGGGTAAGCAATATTTTATCTTTTATGTTTAATATATATTATTATTATTATTTATTTATACCTTTATACGAGCATTTTTTGTATAGGTATATATATATTTCTATATAATCTGAATCTCGAAAACGGCTCCAACGATTTTCATGAAATTTAGTATACGGGGGGTTTTGAGGGCGATAAATTGATCTAGGTAAGATTCATTTTTAGAAAATGTATTTACAAAAAAAAAATAACGAGCAAAGTTCAGTCACCCAACTAGTTAATGTTAATCGTCGAATCTAATCGACTCCAGCTCATCACTAGCATAATCGAACCTTGTGACAACCTACTAATTTTCGAAAGAGGCATTATGGCATTGTCTCTTTTTAGCAACCTACCAAGCACATAAGTAAAAAGAGTACAAAAATAGTGCATGTCGTTGCTATTTTAACTGTGCATCTATTGGATCATTCATCTGAGGTAACTGAGTCCCATACCTATGTACCCCTTTGATTACGTATGTTACGATCTCAGATGAATGATCCAATAGATGCACAGTTAAAATAACAACGACATGCACTATTTTTGTACTCTTTTTACTTATGTGCTTGGTAGGTTGCTAAAAAGAGACAATTCCATAATGCCTCTTTCGAAAATTAGTAGGTTGTCACAAGGTTCGATTATGCTAGTGATGAGCTGGAGTCGATTAGATTCGACGATTAACATTAACTAGTTGTGTGACTGAACTTTGCTCGTTATTTTTTTTGGTAAATACATTTTCTAAAAATGAATCCTAACTAGATCAATTTATCGCCCTCAAAACCCCCGCATACTAAATTTCATGAAAATCGTTCGAGCCGTTTTCGAGATTCAGATTATATAGAAATATATATATACCTATACAAAAATTGCTCGTGAAAGGTATAAATAAATAATAATAATGATATATAATAAATATAAAACATAAAATATTGTTTACCCAACCATTGTTAGTTTCTTCAGCAAGAGGAAGTGACACTATTCTTGGCTAGCAAAAGCCACTATTAATTATCCGGAAAAAACATCGCGTGATTCGCGGATAAATAATTAAAAATTGTAGCATAACCATAGCGTAACCCAAAATTTTGGGTTATGAGATTTTTACAATACTGCCTACAAACCACCATAACTTCTGAAGAGACTTCGACATAGACTTTTTATTAGGTACTGGATATGAAAGAAAACTTCATTTTATTTTTAAAATAGTTTATTATAATAATAAATCTGACTGAGCTAACATTGTTTTGCCATTTGAAATATAAAAAATAACTTACAACCTATACTTACATCTAAAGAATGTACACAAAAAACTTCAGAGAAATCGCTCAAGCAGTTTCGAAGGGGTTTGGTTACAAACATACAAACACTGACACGACAATGTTATATATTACGACGACTAGTTGACGCCTCAAACGTTGTTTTTCCATATATTTTTCATTCAGTCGCGTTACTCTCTTTGTTAGGGTATTGATTTTCTTAAGGCGGCGTTTCGAAACATTTTTAAAATATTCCACTTTTTTTCTAATATGTGTTTGTATCCTTTTATAAGACTCATCTTCATTATAAGTGCCACATGTACACGAAAGTTTTCTTTTCAAAATCAGCTCAGCCATATTGTTCAACACCTCTCTGGGGTTTGGTGATGGTGTTTCCTATAACAAACAACAACTATTAAAAAATGTTCGTACACGAAAGTTTAAAAAATTTCGTCCTCAAATCTTCATCCTTAGGAAATCTAAAGAGTATTTATTTATTCTAATTACAGATATATTGACACTATCGATATAGTGAAATTTCACAACACTAATAACCTAAAATTGCGTTCTCCGAAATATTTAAAAAATATTTTAATTACCGTAAACCATCTTGTAATTGGGTGTTTACCCGGACGTTTACTAAATTGCGCTTCTTCTTTACATTTTTCTGAGCAAAATACTTACTTCTATATTATGAAAAAATAGCTTAAAACTTACCGATGCAATCCAACTGATTTATTTTCGTTTTCTTTCTGTGAGATACGTGTTTTGCAACCCTCTACCGAACAAGACATTTTTAATCATCTCACATTATACTTAAATTTATATACAAATCTCAATTTTTTCACATTTTTTCACAAGGAAATCTAAATAATCTTTTCAGCACTTCTCACGAAACATTAACAAATATTATGAGACAAAATTAAATATATACGACGACTGAGGTAATTCGACCAGAAACGCGAATACTTTTAAAATTGGCAGTATTAAAAGGTTGCAAATGGTTGCAAAATATTTGGACCTTGTGACATGTCAAAAAAAATAAAAACTGACACCTGATTTTTGTCTCACTCACACTAATACTGATACTATTTAGAAACTTGAATAAGATATACGTTTACTTTGTTTTATTTTAGCCTTGTGTCTATGGGATTATTGGTCTGAGGTTACGATCTATGCCATACCTACCCATTCACCCACGACAGAGTATATTCAGTGCTGCCGCGCTTAGATAAAGTTCAGCTATAAAATAAATAATTATAAAAAAAACACGACTGCCTTATTAAAAAAGTAAAAAACAAGTTATTACATTTTAAATATGTACGAATCAAAAGAACACATTTACCTTATTGCTCTCGTTAGAGAGTATAGTAGGTAGGTATATTCCTTGCTCTATTATGATTTATGGCTCTATTGACCTCAGATGAATGACTGTGGTCTGTGACATGACAATTGACCATTTGATCTTGAAAAAAGCGCGAAGAACTAAATATTTACATATTTCTATCTTCGGAATGAAATTAGTATAAAATTATAAATATAATATTATATATTATTAAAGTATAAATCCTTTGTATATATCAGAATAATTTATAACATAACACGATGAGCTGTATTATTTGGTGGTACTAATTTCAGTTCCCATTTTGTTATTTGTGCCAATTTCAATTTAGGGAATTTCAGCTTTATAACAATTCAATATGAATCATTTCATATAGTAGTCGAGTTTCGAGATTCGTATTCGAAATCAAAGTTCCGAATGCGTGGTTTAAAATAATAAAGTTTTACATCTTACGGTTGCGTAAGATAAATTGTTATTGGGACGTTCATCTAATTATTTTCGCTTATCATCAACAACAATGATAGTGGCTCGATCTTTGACACTGATGCAAGATATTATTGTGTGAAAAGTGAAACACAATAATTACGCTACTCGCTATTGAAATCGGCAATAATTTGTCAGTCTGCGTTTAGAAGTTTTACTTTCTAACCATGTGTATATTGAGGTTTTTTGCTCGTGAAGCTTTTAGCGCTCACAGGTCTAACGAAATACTTGCGAAGTTAAAACTTGTTGATGCTGATGTGCAGGAGTTGTCAACAGAAGTGTGCTACCATGTGGAACTTGAGGAAGGTTGTGATTACCTCAATATAAACCAAATAAAGATATTGCAGTGGTTACTAAGCTCACCACTTCAACCTCATGCTTTGAGGAACGAATCTATGTACAAAAATATAAAGAATGATCAAATCATAATTGAGATTGGCCCTAGGTAAGTACAACTTATGGCTCTAAGAAGGCCGAATAACAGTTTACAGGCGGACGGAGCAGCCGCGTTCACACTGATTTACTTAAATTTCGGGGAAATTATTACTTTACACGATTGTTAGAAGGCCTAAAAATAAAACTGTCAATCAAAGTTGTTGTAATTTTTATGTACTTTTTGTGTGCAAGAATTAATTTAATAGCTTGTGCCGTTATTCAGTCTATTTTCAAAGTTTGACAAAATTTAATATAACATATTTAACATAACATGCCATGGAATACCATCGATGTACATGGTACATTGTGCTACAGCCACATAAAACACACTTTATATTGAGATCTTTTTGTGTTGATTTTGTCGAGTTACATGTCGAGTGTTTTAAGGGGATGTAAAATTTTATTTACTTTTTCACAAATATTGAGCTAATCATGCATCATACACTTATGGCAATGAGTTTTGCGAGCATATCATTTATACATCTAAGTACATGTTTTTAGTAAAAACTTTGCTGAAAAATACTTATTTAATTCATATATTATACCTTTAAACGAGCAATTCTTGTATATATATATATTTCTATATAATCTGAATCTCGGAAACGGCTCGAACGATTTTCATGAAATTACGTATACAGGGGGTTTTGGGGGCGATAAATCGATCTAGCTAGGATTCACTTTTAGAAAATGTCGAATTTACCAAAAAAAATATGAACCCTGCTGCCATCTATTGGCAACCGAGCAAAGCTCGGTCACCCAGATATTTCATATTAGTTCCCAAAAGCTTCAAATCTGGGAAACTTCGGAAAATAAACTTCCTTGAACCAATATAAGTTGAATGGAGTTTTTGAAAAATATTTTTTATGATAAAATGTAGATGTATAAATTTTATGCTCGCAAAACTCATTGCCATAAGCCTACAAGGTGTACTTAGTGTAATATTTGCAAAAATCTAAATAAAATTTGAATTTTGTGGTTAGTTCGGCTGAAACACCTTAACTGGCAAAGTATGGAGATGTTCCAAATCATAGGACATAGTGCCCAAGACGCTGGAGGTATTACCTCTTTGTATGGCTAAACTTAGCCGTTAAACTAAATAAATGCCAGCTCTCGGGTCACCTAATCACATCGGACATTTGAACCAATTTTTGGGACACTATTCAAGTTTTTTTATATCCGATGACTAATGGCCCCAGCATATCAAATGCAAGTGCCACAAAATCATAGTCCTTACAAATGACTGAGTATTTGCAGAGCTTAAGTTTTGGACGGATTCATTGATTACAGCTTTTCAATGAGAAGTTTATAGTTTTTGCTATCATAATTATTTTCAGATTCAACTTCTCAACAGCTGATTCTAGTAACTCCGTTCAGATCTGTGAAAGTGTTGGCCTTCATGACGTGGTACGTCTGGAAGTCTCTACAAGGTATCTCATCACTTTCAAACAAACCAAGAGTGTTAGCAGGAAGATCTTTGAAGAACTGGCAGCACCACTGCATGATAGGATGACACAGTGTATTTATACCACAGAGAATCTGCCCCGAAAGAGTTTTAATGAAGGCTTACCTAAGGATTTGGAACCCTGGTTTGTGGTACCACTACAGAAGGAAGGCATGGTGGCTATGGAGAGAGTGAACAATAAATTAGGTAAGTTATAGACCAAGGCATCTGCCCTCGTCCTTTTTAAAAAGTAAAAGGGTAGAAGTGACATGTTTAATGACAATCGTTATATGATCTTAGGTTTGGCCTTTGACAGCTGGGATATGCAGTTTTATATGGATCTGTTTGTAAATAAACTAAAGAGGGACCCTACAAGTGTTGAGCTGTTTGACCTTGCTCAAAGCAACAGTGAACATTCCAGGCATTGGTTCTTTAAGGTAATTTGATTTGACAGAATCCTAGGTTCTCCATGCAGCCCATATGGATTTTGAAGTAAGAACATGCCTAAGCATGTTCTCCATTTTTGAGATGGGAAAAAACCTTCGAACTCGAGACTCTGTTACCGTAAATGACACCTCACACTGTTACTATAATCAACACCTCACTCTGTTACCATAACCGACCTCTCAAATCAAGACACGCCACGTTAAGTTTTCATTTTTATAAACACTCTTGAAGTGCAACATAACTTCTTTTTGTAAATCTTGAGGTTTAAAAGTGACCTATGTGTGTTAAAGCTATCTCTGTCCTCAGCCAAATTGGTGGTAGTAATAACTTTTTTTTATAATTTTTTTAGGGTAAAATAATTTTAGATGGTAAAGAAATAGATGAATCATTAATTGATATGGTCGCTTCCACTCAGAAGACTTCAAATGATAACAATGTTATCAAATTTGGTGACAACAGCAGGTAAGAAGAAATCAGTTTAATTTGTCACTAGGATACACTTGCTTGCTTGTAAAGACTTTACAAGAAAGTCTATTCGCTTAGAATTTGTCGTTACAAGTACATTCGCACGGTTGGCGTCGTTTGAGAATACCGACGCGCAACCGACCGCGCGACAATATGAAAACAAACAAACTATATCTTGTCATGTCAACATCTAGTGATGCCTTGTGTTTCGGGGCAAGACTTAAGAAAATTGATGTGTCTACCTCTGATTTATTTGATTTTGCGGTGCATCATAAAAATAGTTATTTGTTATGCTAGGCCGTAAAATGCATTTTTGGCCAAGGACACGAGACCCAAAAAAATTTGCGGCCGTTCATAACACAAAATTTTTCATCTCACCACAGCGAGAAAAATTACTAGAATAGGGAGAAATGAAAATTATTTTGGGGCCTAGGGAATATAATAGCATATCCCGCTCGCATTTCGGACATTAAAGAATTCTTTTCCGAGCGGGTGAGATAAAAAAGAATTCTTAATATGAATTTCTTTTTTTCAGTGCTATAAAAGGCTTCAAACACACCAAGATCAGGCCCAGTGACGTCAAAGTGCCGTCTCACATGATTCAAGAACTGACCGAGTCTGATATAATATTCACAGCTGAGACTCATAACATGCCGACGGCTGTGGCCCCGTTCAGTGGCGCCACCACAGGCACTGGTGGACGTATAAGAGATGTCCAGGGCGTTGGCCGAGGAGGCCATACTGTAGCAGGAACTGCTGGTTACAGTGTTGGAAATCTATTAATTCCAGGTGTGTTTTATCTTAATAGCTATTCAATTATTAGTGATGGGGCGAATGTAGTTTGAATCGAATTCGAACTTCGGCCGAAGATTCGGTAAAAATTCGGCCGAAGTTCGGTTCCTTTCACTCTCTGTAGGGCTACAGGTCTAGGGAATCAGGTATACTTTACGGAAAAAATAAAATCAACTCTGAATCTATTACACTATTAAGGCGCTTCATGCGTTAGTATTATGCTTGAGTCAAAATTTACGATTTCCGAAGGAACATAAAATAGTTATGTGTTCAATTATAGATTAGATAATTGAATTGATATTATTTGGCATTTCATAATCTAGAACTTGTCTCAAAAATATTTTAAAATATGTGTATAACTTTCTCACTAGAACAGTTTTTGTATAGGCTGTTTGCTAAAATAGCGGTCAACGCTCTACGCAGATGCAAGATATTTGCCATGTTTCTTAACAAAAACTTAAGGTAAAGTCACTAATGCTCGACACTTTAATGAAAACACTATGTTTATATGAGAGTAATTATATATTTATCAAACAAAACAAACGCAGTTCTTTTATATGAATGCAGTGTATCTTAGAAAATTATCTTAAGTAATAAAATTTCCAATAATCAACATACTTTTAATTATTATGAATTATATTTTTTATATTGTCTTAAGAACTAATAAATAACATCAAAAAAAAAAAGTCACCTTAAGTAGACAGTCAAATGCACTAATAGTTGACATAATATTTAATTAATGCAGTTGGAGTTTTAAGGGAATCAGTGTGCTTGATATACTTAATTAAATTAGATAATAATTACTTATCCATCAACCTCTAAAGCACTATCAAATTTGTACTTAATTCTATCACCAGTTATAATCATATTTGGTACATCAAGTACTTTAATTATTTGAGATTCAGTTATAGCACTGATATCCCTATCATTTTCTTTGAATACTGTTTTAGACATATCACATGCTATCATTGCCATAACTTCAATTTCTGTTTTAGTTACTTTTTGGACAATACAAACATATTTGTAATATCTCTTTTTACCAGGAAACTTAACGATAACATAGTCACCTTGCTTTATTCTACTCTCTTCCTCATTTCTATCTTCCTTATTTCTTTCTTCCTCATTTCTTTCTTCCTCATTTCTTTCTTCCTCATTTCTTTCTTCCTCATTTCTTTCTTCCTCGTTTCTTTCTTCTTTGTTTTCCTCATCAGTGACTTCATCAGAAATATCATCCACGCTGTCTCCAGATTCTACCCATTCTTCTTCGGTAGATGAGCTATTATAGTCAGTCTTTTTAAATTTGTTTTTTATAATATTTTTACTTTTCTTTAATAATTTCATATCAGTCTTAAGTTTTCGTGCTTTTTCAGTCTCTTCTTTCTTTCTTTTCCTTTCCTCAGCTCTACTTTTTTTCTCATCCTCTAATTCAGTCTTTTTCTTCTCTTTGTTTTCATGGTATCTTTGCCATTCCATCAAAGATGATACAACAGATGGCACTTTTTCTTTCCTTCTTCCTTTTGAGTTTTGTTTAGGAGTTGGCCAAAACAATGCTCTTTTAAATGACTTTTATTGCCATATTATCTGAATTCTTTGAACAACTTTCTTGTGGCCTATAATTACTTGATATAGGTGGTTCTATCAATGATCCTGTGATTATTGTGCCTTCGAGATTTTGAATAGTGCTTTCTTGGACTTCTTTGCAAGGAGTTTTAGGGTCTGCATTTAGGGGTAAATATTGGGACGGAAAATCCAAAGTTGTAGCTTGTGGTGTGGATGGCATTGTCAATGGATCGCTACTCGGGACTGTATTAAGCGGTGGTAATATTTGAGTTGTACTGCCTTGTTCTGATGTAGAATTATTCAAGATAGAGAGATTTTCAGTCGGTGGTAAGACTTCTTTAGTTTTTGTTAGAAGGTCTTCAATCTTTTTATAAAATTGAAATACTTAATCCAATATTTGTCCAGGAATTTAAGGCCCATTTCCAGTTCTTTAATTTTCGCCATTTTTTGTAATGCCATGAATTCATCTATTGGTTGTTCTGATCCACAACACACTTCATCAGGATTCCAGGGTGAGAGTCCACACTTACGAAACCCGTTTTGAAACATCTCAGGTGATAATGTGTCTTCAAGTACCTTGTTTAGCAAAGGACAAAAATGAACTTTTCTCAAAATGGGGGAATCAATGTGATCTAAACGCCAAGACTGCACAGCAGTTTTCCAGGCGCCCTTTAAGCTTCTGAAAATAGCTACATCCATGGGCTGTAAGAGATGAGTGGCATTGGGAAAGAGAGCAATTAGGATTATCCCATTTTCCGAACAAAACTTGCTCACGTGGAATGACATGTGTGATGTGTGCCCATCCATAAAAAGTATGACTGGTTTTTGAATACCATTGTCATTCAACCATTTATCAAATATATTGCAGATATATTCATAAAATGTCTCCATGGTCATCCAACCACTGTCGGACCGTCCTATACCCCAAGTTACAGGAACAGACAAGCTTAATTCTCTTGGTATTCTTAAATACTTAAAAATAACCATGGGCGGTAGAACTTGACCAGCAGCATTACCACCTAAAAGAACTGTGAAACATTCTTTTTCATCCGAGTTAACTTGCTGGTACACCGATTTGTCGCCTTTAGCTGCTAGTACCTTGTTCCCTTTCGGATTCAAAAAAAATGCAGTCTCATCCATATTAAAAATTCGATGAGGTTCAACCAAAATATTTGTGTAATTGTTTTCGTCAAGATAGGTGCTGACTTCTTTAAACCAATTCTTTAACTGTGACGGTGTGACTAAAGCTCTGGATGAAGTTAAATTTTGAGGCTGTCTAGGGGTAAGCTCTGGGTGCCGTTTTAAAAAACTGCTGTACCATCTTTTACCAGGCCTCCCATCTTTAAAAGGAGTTTCCAAATTCAAATCATCAACAATTTTTTTCACACTATCTTGTAAATTCTCTTTGCCTATTGGGAATCCTTGTTTCACCATTGCTTTAGCCCACTTAACAAGCAAAGCTTCGGTATCATCTGAGATGTAGCATGTTCTTCCCATTTTTCGTTTCATTGGTGTCTTACCCTTTACTTTATTCAGCAGAGTTACCCTAGGTACCCCAAATTTTTTTGCCGCAGTTGACGTCGGAACTCCTCGTTTGCATTCCTGAATAGCGGCTTCCATATCAGCCTCAGAGTAACGAAACATCTGTCCTTTTACTGGCGGCATAGTTATCAATCTGGAACAATAGAGCCAATAATTGACATTATGTATACCCCAATAATAGACACCATGTCTACCTTTAGTTAAAGTGATCCAAAATTGTTGATATCTCTACAGTAATCTTTTCATTGGGAATAGAGTTCAAAATCGTACCGAACCTAACATAAGAGTTTAATATCTTGAAACACCAATGGATGACATGCCTGTCATCTATTAGATATTCATTCTTTTTGGAACTAATAGTAGACATATCATAATTTGTCAGTAAAATATTAGCAAACACAAGAAAAGCACGTTTATCACTATCCCAACTTATCATTGATACGTTGACAAATGAGTAAAAAGTATTTTTTAAATAAATATCGATTCAAAACTCACCTTCAAATTTCGGCGTCCTTAACCTAAAAATAAGAAATCGCGGAACGCGTGCTCACTCCGTTACATGATTGACAACGACTGACGACATTTTGAAATTTCGTTTAGAAACTGTAGGGAGTTTTTGAGAACAATTCATAGATGGTGCTAGGTGGGCTATGATATTGTAATAAGAGTCATTTTACTAAAATTGTTCATAATACAATAACATTTTTTCGTAGGTGTCATCCTTTAGGTCACTGTCTGGCATTAGTGACTTTACCTTATAACAATGACATATATAGAAAATTAATAACATTTACTAAAAAGTGTCTAAAAAAAAAACACGATTTTCCTAGATTTTCATTTAAAAACCATAAACCGAAAAGTGCCATTTTTAGCATTTTTCGATAAATTAAACGTATTATTTTAGGATAAAATCCAAGATATTTTGTTATTTCTGAATTATAGTAATTTAATTCAATTCATATTCAATGTCACTGGTTATTTATTATTTTAATAAGTTGTATATTTATTTTATTATAATTTTTTTTGTAATACCATTTTCCGCGCAAAATTGCGTCAGCGGGAACGGAATTCTTTTTTTGTATGGAGCGACACGCGATTCACGCGTAAACGTATAAAGGCTCTTAATGGTATTAAGTAACAATTAACCTCAAAAAAACAAAGTTTGCGGTTCAGTAAGAAAAGTGATTCTTATGGTTTTACTTTTTCTATAGTCGGAACCCTCGGTGCGCAAGTCCGACTCGCACTTGGCCGGTTTTTTTTTGAGACATCAATTATGAAATTGTATTTTTTTTTCACAGGATATGATTTGCCTTGGGAAGATAAGAGTTGGAAGTATCCAAACAATTTCGCAAGTCCACTTCAGATTATAATCGATGCAAGTAATGGTGCGTCAGATTATGGTAACAAATTTGGAGAGCCGCTAATTTCAGGTAGGTTGAAACAACCATTTAATTTCTTAGTGCAAAATATAACAGTCAAGCCGTAAGGTATTTGTGCAAAATATAACAGTCAAGCCGTAAGGTATTTATACTTAGGTTTATCAGAGAATATTTTTCTTACGGAATACTAATATTTCGGATTTTCTTCAGTTGGTATAGGTAAACCGCTAAAAAACTTGACCCTGCTGATGGTCTGCGGGACGCGGGGCGGGAGTCGCTGAACCAATGAGTTAGTCTGTTAATGTCCGCTGACAGCGCTGCCGTATCATTATAGCCATTCGCATCAACCGCCCCGCGTCATGCAGACCATCAGGAGGGTCAAGTTTATAGCAGTTTACCTATAGTACCTGCGAAAAGCTGATGGACGCGGGTTTAAATTCCGCCTAGTACGACAATTTTTATTTTTATAAATCCTCTGAATGTTATAAAACAAAATAAAATATATATAATATATTATTTTACAGGATTTGTACAATCTTATGGCCTAAAGAACGGCGATGGTATAAGAGAGGAGTTTGTCAAGCCTATAATGTTCAGCGGAGGTATTGGATACATGCCTCATTCCATGATCAAAAAGAACAAGCCAAGGAAAGGTATGTGTTTAACCGAACGTCACAAGCCCAAAATAGGCTTATTTTTCTCAAAATTAGGTAGGTTAATTCATGCTTAAGGTTTGGAAGTATGATAAAGTAATCATTAAATTATTATTTATATACGGTATGATTTATCAGTCATATTTGAAGAAATGAATTAAGTATTTATGAAATTAGTAAGTAATGCTAAAATTGTTGGCACGCTTATGAAATGAAATTGAAGAGTAGAAAAGATAATTAAAGTCGTCTTCTTCTTCTGCCTCTGGAACTTATTGGGCTTTTACCTTGGCCGTTGCGCGTGGAATTACCGATGTAGGGCCTCGCCGGATCACTCCAGCCAGCATTGTCAAGTAACCGTTTTACCATCTTTTATACTTTCTGAAATATCGACGAAATTGGTATGGCGGCCATTTTGAATCCGCCATTTTGGATTTTTTTTTCAAACTAACTGCCAATTTGATGATGTTCTGAGTGACATTTGGTCAAGTACCCCCCCACCTATCTTTAATACCCTGGCTATCCTCTTCACCCGTCTTTGAAATCCTAAATCATCAGCTCTCTCCGTATTTTTCCTCCGAATGAATTTTTTTTCTTCTATAAGTACAACCCGTGACAAAAAAAAATTTCATAAATAATTGTGTAGGAGAGGTGTCTCAACGAGTCAGTGATTGAATGGCTGAATCAGCACAAGCAGCTATTATATATTGTAAAAAATCTTAGTTTATCCTTACCAAGTCGTAGAAGTAAGAAGGCTCAGGGTCACTCAGCGAGCGATAGAGAGAGCTATGCTCGGAGTATCTTTCCGCGATCGAATCAGAAATGAGGAGATCCGCAAAAGAACCAAAGTAACCGACATAGCTCAAGGTGTAGAAAGCTGAAGTGGCAATGGGCGGGGCTCATAGCTCGCATAGGGGTGGACATAGCTCGCAGGACTGATGGACGTTAGGGACCCAAGGTGCTGGAATGGCGGCCACGCACCGGGAAGAGCAGTATCGGTCGACCCCCCACCAGGTGGACGGACGGCATTAAAAGGGTCGCGGGGAGTCGCTGGCGCCAGGCGACGCAAGATCGTGGTGTTTGGCGGTCATTTCAGGAGGCTTATGTCCAGCAGTGGACGTCCATCGGCTGAAACGACGACGACGAAGTCGTAGAAGTTTCCGTAATGATATTCATAGGGCTTCGGTTGAATATCACGCCTTGGTGGTTTATGGTTTATGATGTTATTTGAGCACAATACCCCTTCTTCTAGGAATGCTGCTAGTGAAAGTGGGTGGTCCCGTGTACCGCATCGGCGTGGGAGGAGGGGCAGCTTCCTCGGTCGCAGTCCAAGGCGGCGACTCGAGAGACCACGCTCTGGACTTTGGAGCAGTGCAGAGAGGTTTGAAATCGTTCGTTATCCTAATTTTCGCCTTAATAAGCAGGACAGATTAATTTGTTTTGCTATACTCCGCTACTTGAAAAAATTCTGTATGGTACTATATGCAGGAACACTGCCCACATGAAACACCACATACAATTTTCCAACACTTTCTTCGACGCACGTTTCGTCCCGACACCGGGACATCCTACCATAAAGCCCGGAATCGCTGTAATACATTGTGTAGGGATGCCCAACGACGCCATATACATAGCTCAGTTGAAAATGGGGAGCTGGCAAAAACCTGGAAATTTCTAAAGTCACTTGGAGTTGGCAAATGTTCTCATAAGACACCTATCAATATTTATGTTGAACTTCTTAATAAACACTTCTCAACCTGTGACACAATAGGCTATTTGACAACAATGAAAATATACCTGAAATTGTGGTAAATCTCACTAATAACAACGTAAATAAGCATATTTCACTTTATTTTAATCAAATATATGTATATTTTTCAGCAAAATAAGAGTTTAATAATGTTATAATTTTTGATATTTTACCTGTGACAGGAACGCCCTGTGATTGGTTGCAACTCTGGTGACGTCACACTCGAAAATTTGCGGGAAAACAACAGCTTTTTGTACTGATTTTTCTGAGTGTTTTGTTTGGCGGGCGTTTTATTTTATCTTTTAGCTATTTAAACAGTAATTTTCTGGTTAACTTTATAACTAAACATACTAAGGAAATAAATAATTAAGTATTTCAAATCGTATCAGTATGGAAAAATAAAGAAACTCACATACATATGAGTACATACATACATGAACCCTAAAAACATTACACTCCTTTTTTGGGCAGTCATGTAGAAATGAAATAAATATCCACTGTGATTAACATAAATTTTATTACAAAGTTTGTTATAAATAACCTACCTACAGGCTCAATTATTTCCTGTATCACATCTTCATCTTTTTGTAAACTTTCCGAATGTGTTTCATTACAACTTTGACTTTGAAGGCATTCTTTAATAAGATCAGCCTGTTGCCGTTAACGGAACACTTCTCGAGAAGATACAGTATCAAATAGCCGACTTCTGCGATCCTCTTGACAATAAAATTTAGTTGGCACAGCCCCTTCTGTCAAAAGTATCTTCTGGCTGAAGCCCATTTTGTACTTCATGTAGTTAATAGTGTCTTTTTTCATCTGCAATTCAACAGCACCGATATTAGCAAGTGAAGACATACCTATTATGTTCCAATAAACATAATAAACTTGAGATAATAAACTTAAGAGATAACAGCTATGAATATATTATATTAGGTAGTTAAAATACACAAAGAGACTCTAAATGCTAGACCCATATTAAATTGGGGTTAGTTTTAGATGTTAGGTTATATAACTTATTTTTTAATAAGAACCGATATTATATTTAGCTTGAATATTAAATTAAAAGGTAATTATTAGGTAGGTACTTACATCAAAGTGATCTTCACACATAAAAACATTTGAATGCGATAAAAAGGCCTTTGGATCTCTTCGAGCTAACTGTAACCATTTTTTTCGCCTTTTATCTGGTACAGACACAATCACTTTTTGAGGGCAATTTATGGAGGTATTTGTACATAATGGTACTACACAGCATTTGTACACCATTCTTTCTGTTAAAATATATTAATTTTTATTAAATTTAAAGAAAAGCGAAGAAATTCAACTAAACTGTACGGTACTGTAGTATGTTTATATACGTTTGACAATGTGTGACGTCACGAGTCAGATGACAAGCGCCATTACAAAATTGGCGTTTTTGGCGCGGTTTTGAAAATTGAAACTTTAAAAGTGGTTTTTAAAGGGAATTACATTAAATTTCCGCGAAATATCAATGTAATGTGCTTAATAGGTAGTAATAAATTCTTTAAAATCATTTTCAAAATTTAGTCAAATAGCCTATTGATAGTGTCGAAAAAGAGCGTACCCTTAGTATTCTTTCTTCTTGCTCCACTCCTGACTTCGTCCCATTTACCTTCGAGTCTTTCACTGAATGTGATGTTAAGAAGACCATTTTGTCCATCGCTTCGAATGCTGTTGGCTCTGACTGTATTAGCCGGAACATGATCATACCTATCCTTGATATCGTTTCTCCTGTCTTGACTCATATCCTCAATTATTCCATCTCCTCTGGCGAATTCCCTGACGCTTGGAAAAATGCACAAATTATTCCTCTTCCAAAAAAGGCTAAACCTACTTTTGTCTCTGACTTCCGCCCCATCTCCATCTTACCTTTCCTGTCCAAAGTCCTCGAAAAGCTTGTTTATCATCAGTTGAGGCTTTTCCTTGATAAACATCTACTCCTCAGTCCGTTGCAGTCTGGATTTCGGTCAGGACATAGCACAGTTACTGCACTTGTAAAGGTGACTGATGACATTCGATTGGCGATGGACAATAAGCAGCTCACAGTTCTCACTTTGCTTGACTTTATAGCCTAAGATCCCGATATACAACGACCTTCACCGAGATGCTTATTTGATGAAACATATTTTATATTTAATTTAGTATATTAATAAGTATATTGCATATGGGTTGTCAAACAAATTTCAGTCCAGGATATGATTAATTAATAATTAAAAAAAATTTTTTTTTTCAACATTTCACCGGTTTGCTTATTGGACAAATCCTATACCAATCGAAAGTCTGAAGCCCATAGAATATGAAAACGTTGGGATGTTTATTCTTTTCCTGTCACAACTCTCGGGTAGCCAGGTATAATCAGGTGCATAAATTTAGCATTTTGCACCGGTCTGATTATTGAATTAAAATTAAATGAAAATAAAGATTATTTCATTCTGAACACGATGGTATAAAGCTGCCTGCGAAAAATCAGTCCAGAATTCCGGTTGTCGAATTTTGAAAAGTGAAATATAGTCCATTGAAATGTTACATTTTTTAGGCCTAACCTTGCGTTTTTTAGAGGACGCAATTTTTGATGTGTAGTGGGGGTCAGTGTAAAGCTAAAACCAAGTTTGTGGGGTCGCCACCCTTGTCCACCACGGCCGCCATCTTGAAAATAGGGGTTGAAATGGTTTTTACGATATATCTCTTAAACTATTTGTTTGATTAAAAAAAATTGTTAACATTTTTTGTTACAAATTAAATTCTCTACAACTTTGATCCAGTAACTTTTGGTCCAGTAACTATAAATAAAAAAGTTATTAGTGAAAATGATCAGAAATTCGAGATATTTTTATATAACTTTTTTTTAATCATTTTACGAAAAAATCATACCAGACCATTTTTGTAGATCGTTTTTTGAGGAACAACTTTTATTCACAACATTTTTTCATTAAGTCAATAACTAAGGTTTTACAGCGCTCCGAAGTGAGTACTATTTTTCAGTACTCTTAACTATACGTATATTATACGTGTACGTACTAATAATGTGTCATCAGTTGTTTTTTTTTGTTATTGTATTTTTTTTAATCACAATAATTTTGCAATATTATTAATATTATTAATAATAATTACTTATTGACTTTTCCACTCCATTAAAGAACAGCTGCCTGCTATTTATATTAATAATATTGCAAAATTTGTGATCCTGAAAAAGGCAACTGCAAAATTTGTGTGAAAAAGTATCCTGTACTATAAAGGAGATACACCAGGAAAATATGGCATAGGATTTTTAATACACAAAGAACTGAAAGATTCCATCAATGAATTTATAGGCATATCAGAGCGTATTGCGATACTTAACATAAAACTGCCACATTCTGAAGAAATGTGGTCTATTGTCCAAGTCTACTCCCCCACAGAACAAGCGTCTAACACAGACATTGACTCATTTTACTCAACTCTTACCGATGCAATTAAAAATCACACAGGCAAAAATTTAATAGTAATGGGTGATTTCAATGCACAAACTGGTGAGAGAAGAATTGGAGAAGAAATAGTGCTAGGTCCTTACAGCTCCGGAAAGCGAACAAGAAATGGAGAGAAATTAATTCAATTGGCGTATGAATTCAACCTCAGAATATTAAATAGCTATTATAAAAAACGTACTGGAAACCGATGGACATGGGTGTCTCCAGATGGAAAATACAAAAACGAGATCGATTATATTCTATCCAATCGAGGGAAAGATTTCATGGACTGTAGGGTAATAAACAATCTCAACTTCAACAGTAACCACAGAGCACTCAGAGCCAAACTAGAACTGAGGTCCAATAAAACAAGACCATTCAAAGTCAGATCAAGAAATAAAGAAATGCCCATAGGATCATCATTAAAGGAGAAAATGATCGATTTCATCGAAAATACGAAAGAAATGAGTACCCAGATTAAATACAATAAATTACTAGAAGCTCTAACAATAATAACCGGAACTCCTGCTGAGCGGGATAAACGATTACCATGGTTATCAGAAAAAACAAAGAACCTCTTACAAGATAGAGCTAAACTTCTCTGTGAGCCTAACAAAACAAAAGACATAAGAAGGTGTATAGCCCAAACAAGTAAAGAAATTAACTTAAATATGCGAAAGGACAGAGAGAAATATAGGTTAGAAAGGCTAGAAAACTGCATCCAAAAAACAGGAGGAGCCAAGAAAGCTCTCAAGCAGTTGACAGAAAAGCGCGATTGGATTCCTAAAATTAAAACCATAAGTGGAAAAAATTTGACTAGCAGACCGGATATTAACACATTAGCAACTAATTTCTTTAAAGACTTATATACGAGTCAATGCAAAATTCATCCAACAAATCTAGAGGAAGAGGACACGGTACCAGCTATAATGCCCTCCGAAGTGGAGAAAGCCATAATGTCACAGAAAAAAGATAAGACCCCTGGTTCCGATAATATTACCAATGAATATCTAATAGCAAACAAGGACACAATAGCACCTATTCTTACATATATATTTAACGATATATTAGAGAGCGAGCTGATCCCAGAGCAATGGACATCATCAACAATAATCTTACTGCACAAAAAAGGAAGCAAAGACGACATAAACAATTACAGACCCATAAGTATTATAACAAATATCTACAAGGTCTTTGCTAAAGTAATCCTCAACCGAATAACAAAAGTGTTAGACGAGAACCAACCGAGGGAGCAGGCAGGTTTCAGAAGTGGCTTCTCAACTTTAGACCACATCTATGTAGTCAAACAAGTCTTCGAAAAGAGCAAAGAATACAACACCACTTTTTATTGTGGTTTTGTAGACTACAGTAAAGCATTCGACTCACTAGAACATGAAGCCATCTGGAAAGCACTTAAGAATCAAGGAGTGGAAAATAAGTACATCAAAATATTGAGAAACCTTTATACTAGTAGTAAAGCGAAGATAAGGCTTGAAAAAGAAGGGAAAGAAATTAAGCTAGGAAGAGGTGTTCGTCAGGGTGACCCTCTGTCACCTAAACTATTTACCGCGGTTTTGGAAGAAATCTTTCGGAACTTAAACTGGACACAAATTGGGATAAAAATAAATGGAGAAAATTTGTCGCATCTGCGATTCGCGGACGACATTATAATCTTCTCTGAAACAAAGGAGGATCTTGAGAGAATGCTAAATGACTTAGACAAAGAAAGTCGTAAAGTGGGATTGAATATGAACACTCAGAAAACTAAAGTCATGACAAACGGGACAGAAGATCCTATCTACATCATGGGCAACGCAATTGAATATGTAAACGAATATATATATCTGGGCCAAATTATTTCCTTAAATGACCTATCATCTAAAGAAGTGGAAAGACGAATAGGAAATGCTTGGAAGAGATTCTGGAGCTTAAGGGAAATATTTAAAAATAAAGAAATAAACATGGCCATAAAGAGAAAGCTATTCAACACCTGCATTGCACCAGTGCTTACATATGGCTGCCAAACTTGGTCTCTGACTAAAGCTCAAAGAAAGAAGTTTGAAACTTGTCAGAATGCCATGAATAGAAGCATGATGGGGAAAAAGTTGTCAGACAAAATAAGAACCTCAACAATAAAGAGCTTCACAAAGACTAAAAATGTAAATGTCATCATAAAGAAACTGAAATGGAAGTGGGCTGGGCACACAGTCAGAGGCCAAGATAAATGGAGCAAAACAATAATGCACTGGTACACAGGACATATGAAAAGGAAAAGGGGTAGACCTTTCCAAAGGTGGGTGGATCAAATCAAATCTATTGCAGGTGGCACTTGGACAAGAAAAGCTTGGGACAGAAAGATGTGGAGGAAATTGGAGGAGGCCTTTGCCTTTAGTAGGCAAACAGACATGGTTGTCGAGGCAGTAAAACTTTAATGTAATATATATTTTTAATTTATATTTATTTAAACTATTATTTTGTTACTTTTTAAAGTGTTAGTCGAGTGTTAATATGTATACCAAGTCTGAATAAAGGCTCTTTTTATTTTATTTATTTATTATACTAAATTAAATATAAAATATGTTTCATCAAATAAACATCTCGGTGAAGGTCGTTGTATATCGGGATCCTATACTATTAGTAATGCGTTTAACACTGTTGACCATGATATCTTACAGGAGATGCGGAGATGGGAAATCGTCTTAACAGAGTCGTCAGAGGCTGTTTGGAAGCTGATGTTAATCCTATTGAATGTAAGTTTAAGAAGTTTGTCTTGACTACTATAATTTTGGATACTTTATATTAGTTTGTCAAAATTTCGTTTTGGATTTCAAATTGAATGATTACAATGTAACAGCATTTAACTTGCCATAAATAAATGTGCCTAATTTGTAGCCTGCGTAAATTACGATGTTATAAAAATCAAACAAATGCAGTGGGTTTTCCAGGGCTACCGTATTTGTAATATTGTTTTGACATTTTCATACAATGTCAGTATGAAAATTTTAAAACAATATTATAATAATATTTATCTACGCTCATTGCTTAAAGTTCGAATTATGAAATCGAAATGTGTCAAATAATTACCTACTTTATTCACATACTTCTATAATTATTAAAAAGTTATTCATAATAACATCGCTCTACTATGGAAATATTTAAAGAAAGTTGTTTAATATCCATAACGATACACGGCTCTGGATTCCTGTATTTGTATCTTGGTATTTTGGGGTAATATTTTTTATGTAATATTTTTTTAAGTGAATCCACAGACAACATATAGTTGGTAGTCATTGCCGAGAGTATGGATGGGCCATGATTGACCATAGACAACAACACAATGTCTAACGTTCCGCGTAACGATTACAATGACGTTATCTCGTAAATCTATCGTCCGTAAACCGACTTTACAGACAACCAATTTTTTTGTTACTTAGTCATAACTTTGCGCTGAAAAATGACTAGCAGTGAAACCTACTAAAGAAAATTTCACTCCACCTGACATCTTAGTAGTTGCAATGATTTACGACAAACGTTACCAAGATTTTATGATTTGGATTTATGATAATAATATGAGCGTAGATAAAGTAGTGTATGAAACTCTACATAATTAGGTATTAAAACACTCGTGTGATACTATTAAAAAACTCGCCTGCGGCTCGTTTTTTAAACTCACACTCGTGTTTTAATACCCCCCATTATGTAACCGTTACATAAACTACTATACTTTAAGCGTTGGTGGTAGGCCCCCTGGACTACAAGTGTATACCTTTTTGAATTACGGTTATGCAAAAATCATGAAGATCCAATTCTGAACCAACTAAAGAAAAGCCGAAATGATTTACCAAGAAAACTAAAACCTGCTCGGGGCGCTACAGTGGCATTGGACAGTAAATATAGCTAATTATTTCATAGTTTAGTTTGATTTTCGTTATTTTTTTTGTATTACTTAGCAATCCACGACCAAGGCGCCGGTGGTAACGGCAACGTGCTAAAGGAGTTGGTGGAGCCGGAGGGTGCCGTGGTGTTCACGCAGGAGTTCCAGCTGGGAGACCCCACCATCACCACCCTGGAGCTGTGGGGCGCCGAGTACCAGGAGAACGACGCGCTGCTCTGTACCAAAGACAATAGGAACATTCTGGAAGGTATATGCTGCAACTGCAACTATCTATTTCTACTCGTAATAATTCGGCTATTTGTTTTCGTAATGGAAAACCGCAAAATTAATCACCTTGCATGATTAATTTTGCGGTATCCAAGGTTCAAATCGCTATGATGGTTGCCAACCTTCGATAGGAGACGACACTATAATAAGAAGAATGGAAAACCGAGACATCGATACAACCAATATAGTTATCGAAAGATATCGGTCCATAAGTTTAGTAAGAGGGAAATGAAATATGTCTTCATTTCCCTCTTACTCGAGAACTTGTGTCGGTCGTTGTGAAGTCGTGAACTCGGTCTTTGTGAACACATTCAGTCGCGTTCTCTTATTGGATCGACAATATGCACATATATATTAGCACAGCCAAAGTAGTATCGGTGACTGAATGTCGGATTGATGGAAAACCGCCATAGTATACCTGAAAGTGGCTTAGTTCAATCAATCGTACTGTACAACGACAGTAAAATTTGTAAATTTACGTATAGTAAAGGGACTGTATGTGCAGATCTGCTTTTTCTAACGTGTTTAAGTTTTGGGCATTCTGTGTCCATACACATAAGAATGTCAAAAAAATAACAAGGCAATTTGAAATTCGTTGAACACGGAAAAACAATGCTATTCATAAATTGATGTTTTCAGAAATTTGTCGTCGCGAAAGATGCCCAGTGTCTTTCGTAGGTGAAGTAACAGGCGATGGATACATGAGTCTCATAGAGGATAAATACACGGATGCCTATTTGAACAGAGCGGACAGACTCAAACCCGAAATAAAATCCAAATTGCCTTATGATTTACATTTAGAAGCTGTTTTGGGTGAGTCTTTACTATTCACATTTTGAAATAAAAAAGGTATATATTTTTTATGATTTAACTAATACATTGTCGATGAAATTTCAATTCTATGTTACGTGAATCGAAACGTAATTTCAATCAGTCGTATCATAAGAAGTAACTTCAGTTTATAAACAGTTTACACTATACCTAATCTTAGAAGCTATCCTTTAGACACTAATTGACAACAAGATGGCGCCGTATAAAATGGCTGCCAGAGCGACACTAGCGACAGAGCGAATCCTCTGGAACTAAATCTGTCACGGGCCAAATATTTGTATAATGTATTTCAGGTAATATGCCGCGAAAGACTTTCGACTTAAAACAAGACAAGCGAGCCAAACTTCCGCTAGCCTTGCCCGGTGACGTGACAGTGGAGAAGGCGCTTAACCGGGTCTTGAGGCTTGTCAATGTTGCCAGCAAGAGATATTTGACTAACAAGGTATGTTCATTGAGCATGTTCTTTAGCTGTTGCGATAGTAATATTCTATTGTTCTAATAACCTGGGGGATTTTATTTTATTTGTTAGGGTTTACAAACAACGACACAGTACAGGTACAAGAGTTTTACACATAACTAATATTTCTACAGTGGCGTCAACCACGTAAACCACATTATAAACTAGATACATATTTAGTAGACAGAATAGATGTGATAACAATATTGCGCTATTGAAAATTCTACTAACAATAATTTATAATTCACTACTGCTCCTCCGATCCTGTAAGAATTTCTGGTTATCCTGGGGGCTATCTACATTATGAAGGAAACCTCTTTACAATGGAGTTTTCCAAAAGTGTTTTTTTTTAATTTGAATAACACTTACTTACTTAATCAGATGATAAGTTTGTGGATGAGAGATGTCCACTGCTGGACATAGGCCTTTCCAAGAGCGTGCGTTACTACGCACCCTCCCTCTCTCCTTCCTCATCCTTCCGCTGCCATCGACCTTTTTCAGGTCGTCGGTCCAGCGGGCAGGAGGTCGTCCTCCATTCCAGAACTCGGCTGCCCCAACTACTGTCGGTTCTGCGACAGATATGACCCGCCCACTGGCTGAAGTGCCAGTGGATGGGCGTTGGTTCTCCTATGGATGTCCTCGTTGCGGATTCTATCCTTCAGTGAAAACACCCAGCATACCTTACATAGCACGCTGAGCGACTTAGAACTTCTGGACGCTTTTAAAAAATGCGTTGATTTCCTTTGTAGGTGGACCGTTGCGTCACAGGTCTCGTCGCCCAGCAGCAATGCGTGGGACCCCTCCACACTCCGCTCGCGGACTTCGCGATTATAGCCCTGTCGTTCCACGAGCTCATGGGGTCCGCCACGTCCATCGGCACGCAGAACATCAAGGGTCTGTTGGACCCCGCGGCCGGGGCGAGGTTGTCTCTCGGCGAAGCTCTCACCAATTTGGTAAGCAACTCTTAATAAAGATATGATACACTTTTTAATTTCTTTCATCAATCATTTTTAATCGATACACACAAAAACGAGTAATAAATTGTTATACAGTAAAGAATGACTCAAAGTCGGGACTCATTGGTATAGTACATTTCGATATAAGTGCGGAAAGTTTGTCATTTCTTTACGAGTCCCGGTTTGTTGACCCAAGCCGAAGGCGAGGGTCAACTATAAGGACGAGTAAAAATTACAATTCCGCACGTGCATTGAACGACATTTTTTAATACATTTGCGACAAAGAAATATTGGTTTTACGTGTTTGCCTGCTCCGTGTTTGCATGCCGTGTTCGTGTTCATGCGCTCCTGGTACGCCCGTTCCGGTGCCGCGTAGGAGGAAAACACAAAACCACTAGTGCGGAAAAGAATAACTTTGCGCACGCTAAACACACATGGAAATGTCAACTTTTTGAGCAAATGTATTAAAAAAATTTGATCGGTATAATGAATGGGTACCGATTATTTAGTGTTACTGACCAGACTCCAAAGTACTAGCTGATCTTTTGTTCATTTTGTCACGTATTTGACAAAATGAGTTTTAGGTGGGATTTTTTTTGGCTTTCATTATAATTTTTACTGTTTCTTTGTATGTCCTTTCCCTATTTCTAACTACAGGTTTTATAAGTATTTTATCTGATTTTATTTTGCTTAATTTACCAATTCCGTTTTCCTCTATGTAAAGGTGTTCGCGGGGATAACCGAGTTGGAAGACGTGAAATGCTCGGGGAACTGGATGTGGCCAGGCAAGACCGGCGCAGAGGGTGCTGCATTGGTCGTTGCTTGTGAAGCGGTGTGCGCGGCCATGAGGGAGCTGGGTGTGGCCATCGACGGCGGGAAGGACTCGCTCTCCATGTGTGCCAGTGTAGAGGGAAAACCTGGTGAGTAGGGAAGGTGTTAGATGAGAAATGGTTGGGGAATTGTATGTGGCCCAGCAAGACCGCGGCAAAGAGAGCTAGACTGGGGGTTGCTTGCGAGCTGGACGTGGCCATGAAGGAGCTGGGTGTGGCCATCGACGGCGGGAAGGACTCGCTCTCCATGTGTGCCAGTGTAGAGGGAAAACCTGGTGAGTAGGGAAAGGTGTTAGAAGTTGTGAAATGCTCGGGGAACTGGATGTGGTCCAGCAAGATCGGGGCAGAGAGAGCCGCACTGGGGGTTGCTTGCGAGCTGGACGAGGCCATGAGGGAGCTGGGTGGTGCCATCGACGGCGGGAAGGACTCGCTCTCCATGTGTGCCAGTGTAGAGGGAAAGCCTGGTGAGTAGGGAAGGTACTAGAAGATGTGACATGATCGGGGAACTGGATGTCGCCCAGCAAGACCGGGGCAGAGAGAGGCTTGCTTGGGACACTGTTGTGTGTGGGGTTATGAGGAAAGGGAAGAAGATCGCTCTCCATGTGTGCTAGTGTGGAAACCCGATGAATGACACTTTAGATGTAGCCAGGTTTATTAGGCTAGTTGTTGGTGTTTGTTGTAGTAGTAATATTGGACTTAACAGTAGGTAAAGATGAGCGGACACATTTGTAAAGCCTTCCGTACCAACTTCATGGTTTTTCTGCAAGGCTCAAGAATCAAGACTTCAAGAGCCATTTCCATGACCAAAACCGGATGGATATTATAGATGGGCACATATTAGAAATAATTTTAATGACAATATTCTAATGTTTTGTTTAGTGCGGTCACCGGGAACTTTAGTGGTGTCTACGTATGCGCCGTGTCCTGATATCACAGTCAAGGTGGAGCCAACTCTTCTACTGGAGGGAGCAGCGTTAATTCATGTGCCCGTTACTCCGGGTAAATACAGGTGAGGAAAAATAAGTTTTAAAAACACTTAATATGAATAAGTACATATTAAGTGTTTTTAAAACTTATTTTAAAATTGAATTGAAATGTAGTTAAAACTGTATGTGAAGGTGTACCAAATTTGCCTCGATAAGACCGTATAAAACTGAGTGTAAACAACCATTATTTCTTAAAATAAAAAACTACACATGAATACAAGTGTAACTCGATCAACAAAGTAGATGAGTATGTGTTATGTAGAAACCACTTGTTATGGCGAGTACTTATTATGGATTATTTATTTATGTTCTTATAGTCCTTTGAAGGAATACATCATAAATTTATATAAAGTTAGTTAATAGTTTGTTCGCTATCATTTTGTCGCGCCGCCGGTCGCTGCGTCGGTATTCTGAAAGGACTAAACGACGCCGAACGTGGGCATGTACTTGTAACGACAAATTCTAAGCGAATGGACTGTTATTTAGATAGTAAATCTTAATGTATTTTCACCAGACTCGGAGGCTCGGCCCTAGCCCTATGTTACAAACAGCTGGGAGATAACCCGCCAGATCTAGATGACCCTAAAGTGTTACGATCTTTGTTCAAAGTCACACAGAAACTGTTAAAAGGTAATTTACTTATTTTAATTGTCATGTATCGGTCTTCGATAGCTGACGATAGATGGCGTAACCAGTACTCTAGCACACACTGACGAAGCGTTCGACGAGCGTTCTATAAATACAACTTCTGACGTCACACGCTTGGATCACCAGCAGTCCCCAGGCATAATATCTGCGTGGAGGGAAATCTCCCTATTGCCACCAACAACCGGAAAAGTCTAATATATATATAATAATCTAAAAGTAATACAAACCGTTCGCAAATACTACCACGGCCCGCATTTGTCCGATAACGGACGAGCGCGGGTCGTGGTAGTACGAAGTGGGCGCCTCCCACTTCATCGGCACACACATCAGCAAAAGCTTCTGCGAAATAGTTTCCCGTTCTTTTCCGCACTAATCTTAATTACTTATAGTGTGCTATCCTTTGCACATCATGTCTCTTGGTTATATTTCTTTATGTTTTATGTATGATGCTTTAATAATAAAAATAAATAAAAATAAAATACATTTCAATATAAGTGCGGAAAGCATGTCATTTCTTTACGAGTCTCGGTTTTTTGACACAAGCCGTAGGCGCGTGTCAACAATAGAGAAGAGTGGAAATGACAATTCCGCACGTGCATTGAACGACATTTTTAACACATTTGCGAAAATACATAAAGATGGGGCCAAAAATAAAAATGCTAAAATAGTAGTTTAAGGTATGTAATTTACCATGAATTCAGACCACTCACGCACAAAAATAAATAAACAAAAAAGTGGACAAGAATTGTCTATAGTCAACTGATGCACTCTGTGACCTGGGGTCAGAATCCGGAAGTTATGAAAGTCCTTTTATTTTACAAAAAAGTAACTCTGAAACAAATAACAATGAAACTTTGTTGAAAAATTATATTTTTATTTCAAATTTAACAATTTAATAAGTTACCTCCTTTAATTCAAATATTAATAGTGTTTACGCTATAAAATAGTCATTTAATACAAACATTCTGTACTACAACCTTTTTGATTAAAACCTTCATGCAGAAGGAAAACAAAAAGTACTAGTGCGGAAAAGAAGTAATTTGCGCACGCTAAATACTTATACATGGAAAAGTCCACTATTTGAGCAAATGTGTTAAAAATATATTAAAAGCGTTTGTTACTCATTCACGCCGCAACTACTGAACAAATGGGCTTCTTTTTATCCTGGTAAATAGATGGTTCTAGCAGGATTAGTGAAAACGTAACTTCACGCGAGCAAAAGGCCAAAAAGTTTGTTCCTAACATCACTATTTTTTTTTTGATCGGCTAAGTTTACATAATATTTATTTTTAGAAAAGAAACTGCTCTCTGGACATGACATAAGCGAGGGAGGTTTCATAACAACCGTCTTAGAAATGGGTATCGGAGGCTTGCGCGGCCTCGAACTAGATATGCGGGTAGAAGACAACGTATCTGCGATAGAGGCCCTGCTGAACGAAGAACTCGGCATTGTCATAGAGGTGGCGCAGGACGATTTGGATTACGTCGTGAAGGAATACAGTAAACAGGGTGTGAGGGCCAGACGTGTTGGTACAACTGGGAAATATGGAATGGAATCTCAGGTATTAACATTATTTTTGGACGTTTTTAGCCAAAGATAAAAAAAAACAGGACCTCATTACTAAGACTGTCTGTCAATGCCGCCGTCCGTCTATCAATCTATAAAAATATCTGTCTATGCCGCTATACCAACAAATACTAAAAGAACCTCTTTTTTTGAAGTCGATTAAAAACAGATATAGAAAAAATAAATATAGAACCTTGGGCTCCGGACAAACATGATTTTTTTGCAGTTAGTCCAACTCGCTGTTTTTTTCTTCACATTAAAATTAATGAGTACTTCACTGCAATTTCATCTAATGTTAAATAACGATGCAGCCGAAGATATAATCGTACTAACTTGCTCTTATCAGCTGTCAGCATTCAATCCACTCCTTTCACATGCATATATCCTCTTTCACGCAATCCATCCATCTCTTCTTTTTCTCTAACTTAGCTGAGACTCCTCTTTCACGCAATTCATCCAGCTCTTCTTTTTCTGTAACTTAGAGACTTCTCTTTCACGCAATCCATCCATCTCTTCTTTTTCTGTAACTTAGAGACTTCTCTTTCACGCAATCCATCCATCTCTTCTTTTTCTCTAACTTAGAGACTCCTCTTTCACGCAATTCATCCATCTCTTCTTTTTCTCTAACTTAGAGACTCCTCTATCACGCAATCCATCCATATCTTCTTTTTCTTTAACTTAGCTGAGACTCTTCTTTCACGCAATTCATCCGTCTCTTCTTTTTTTCTAACTTAGAGACTTCTCTTTCACGCAATCCATCCATCTCTTCTTTTTCTCTAACGTAGAGGTTTCTCTTTCACGCAATCCATCCATCTCTACTTTTTCTCTAACTTAGAGACTCCTCTTTCACGTATTCCATCTTTTCTTTTTCTCTAACTAAGAGACTACCCGAAAAATTAAGCTATGTACAATGTTTGATATTTAATTGTGTTGTAGGTGATTGTGAAAGTTAACGGGGAATTAGTGTTGGACACAAAGTTGATAAACGTATACAAAATGTGGGAAGAAACCAGCTATCAGTTGGAGCTACTACAGGCCAACTCCGATTGCATCAAGCAAGAGTGGAATGGTAAGAATTAGTTTCTGCTTAAAATACTGTAACATACTTATTTAAGTATTGACACGAAACTGGAGATTTTCATTGTATTGAATAACTTTGTTCAGATAAATCAAAAAATCAAAATTTTATACTTTCACTCATGCCTAAGTTTATTGTTGACTTATTTCAACATCGACAATTTTTACCACAGACAATCTTTTTTATTTCAATTATTGCAAGAAACTCAGCACCATAGACAATAATTTTTATTTCAATTGCAAGAAAATCAGCTTGGTTTTTTTGTGAGGTATATTTTTTCGTGCAGGTCTCGCCAAGCGAAAAGGCGCTACATACAACGTCATATTCGACCCTTCGGCTGCTGTTGTGAAAACTAAATCGATTCGAGTAGCTGTACTCAGAGAAGAAGGTATAGTAGAATGAGCAGAAATAGATAGAGAGCGTTTCCACATTATCCGATCCGATATCGGTATCGGACGCCGATACGATATCGGGGTAAGTAAAATGTATGAAATATGTACCTGCCTTTCACATTGTCCGTTCCGATATCGGATATCGGAGCTGACACCGATATGCTGGCGGCACCATCGGACGCCCGTGAGCCGTCGGGCGATAATGTTTGTATGTGTGCTATACGTGTATTTAAATTGTCTCTGTGTGCGTAGAGCTCGTCGCTCGATGCGCGGCGGCCATTTTGAGCTTGTTTACTAATTTGGTTGTCATCATGGCGTCGTCATCATTTAAATACGATATGATTACATTAATCATACTCATACGAAAGTAATTAAAAAACTTTGTAGGTGCGTTTTGTAGCTTGCTAAAAAGAGTATAAAAAGCTCCCTCTGAATATCTAGCTTCCACAATAGGATGTATCCAATACAAGTCTGTGGACAGATCTTTTTTTGCGTCTCAAATATAATAGATACAGCAAATAAATTTTCTATTATAGTCTGCCATGATGACCTGCCCGCACTAAGCTATCGAGCAAATGGCCGTATCGGAACGATTTTGTCGGAAATATGTGAAAATAGCACATGGTGTCGGCTATCGGATGTCGGCTATCGTCGCCCGACACCGATATCGGATCGGATAATCTGAAAACGCTCATACCAAAATGGTAAAAATTGAACCCTGGTGAACCATCTTTCCGTCAGTATATCTGTCCGTCACAGTCGACGTTACATTATTTTATTTCTTTATTTAATGCAATCAACAACAGTACAAAAACCGGCCAAGTGCGAGTCGGACTCGCGCACCGAGAGTTCCGTACTCAAGAAGTACTGAAGCAAAACAATCAGGCATACTAATGTAGATGTAACACGACCAAAGATGTAAAACGATAATAATTACCTTTGTTAATGAACCGCAAAACTAACTTTGTTTGTAGAGGTTTATTGTTAATATCAAAAAAACTATGCTAGTTAGAGCATTGGCTATAGTTTTCCTGTAAAATATACGTAAATTCCTATTGACCATAATTATTTGAGATTTTTCGATTGGTAAACTCCGGAGATAAGGGGGGGGGGAACGGTATTTTTTTAGACATTTTCCCCGATAAATCAAAAACTCATGACTAAAAATAATTAAAAATCGGTTTTAGAATGTACAAAGTAACCCCTTTCATATGATACCCCACACAGTACAGTTATCTCAATTTTAAATTTCAACCCTCCTATTTCCCCCCTTTTTAAATAAGAACAAAAATAATTTCCATTTTTTTTATTCCAGTGTCATTGGGCCACTAATATACACAACTGTTCCAAATTTCATATCAATAGCTCCGGTAGTTACTGAAATAATCGAGTGTGACGGACAGACAGACAGACGGAGAAAGTCGCACCATAAGGATTCCATTTTACCATTTTGGTACGGAACCCTAAAAATGATTAAAAATTAACTTAAGCTATAAATAAGGCAAAATAAGATTACAATTTACAGGATACAAAGATTAAATGATAAAAGTATAACAATATAGCAAGAACAAAGTTACAAGTGCAGTACTAGTAATTACAATGACGTGAATATTGGACGCAACAGTATAGGAAAAATAAAAACAACCAAGTAAATAACATACCATAAAATAAAAATTTAGCTGTGCAGGAGGAAAAGTGTAGCGTGTGTGTGCATGTGTATGTATGATGTGTGCGCGTGTGTTTGTGTTAAATTACACTGTACACTTGTACTATTTCAGTAACTTTTAAAGCTATGGACATGAAATTTGAAACAGTTTTACGTAATAGTTGCCCAGCGCTATTGCAATCTTTAAAAAATTAAAATGTATTTATTTGTTTTTACTTAAAAGGTGAGAAGTCTGGTGGATAAAATTTTTAAATTGGATATACATACATATTACTATTGATTTTACGCCCAATGTAATGGTAGCGAAACGGCCAAGACATTATTGTAACTAAAGTGTAGAGTTTGTGAAGTTAGAGCTTGTATTTAAGGGTGTATAGACTATAGAGTTAGAAGTCTTGCCCTTCATGAGATCTGGTAACTTTTTGACAGTGTGAGCCAAATGCTCGTCTGGCAACATTTTACATGAAAATGTTTTTTTTTCTAAAACAATGTATTTTCTAGGTATAAACGGGGACCGCGAAATGATTGCGTCCCTGATGATGGCGAACTTCGACGTTTTCGACGTGACCATGAGCGACTTGCAAGCCAACAAGATCACGCTTGACGCCTTCCAGGGCTTGGTCTTCCCGGGAGGCTTCAGCTATGCAGGTATGCTCCTCTATATGTTTATTTTGTACTAGTTAGTTAGGTATGTTTAGTTATGTTGTGGTTGTCATCCAACAAACATGGAATAAACGTTTTTCTTCCACGTTTCTGTTACTAAATATAATCCAGAGAGACTATTTCCATTTCAGATTATCAGTTTTGTAATAATAACATGAAAGAGTTAACAAAACACATGCAAATATTTGTTACTTCACACTAATATAACAAACAAACATACGCACGCACACATATAAAACCTTTCACCTTTATAATGTGTGATTTGTATATTCAACGTCTGCACTCTCAGAGTTGCCAAAAACTTTGTATCAAACTTTACTCGGTACAAAAGATTCACTTCACAAAATGATTTAAATAAAAAAATAAAATAATAAAGTACAATTCAGTTCGAAACAGCGCCTACTCGTAGCTACGTTTTCATTCACCTAAACGACCGTTACGTTGTGTCGCGTTACTTAATCTCTCTTCTATCTCTTTCCCGGTCCCTACAGGGGTCCTTATAAAACCGCTGAGTGGTCGGCGCTAAGTACATTGTGGCCTTTGTAACTATATTGCAAATGCAAAACAGAGAACTAACCTAACCTAAACAAACTGAAATTTTATAATACTTGATTCCAGACACACTAGGCTCGGCTAAAGGTTGGGCAGCTGGCATTCTCTTCTCCGAATCATTGAACAGACAGTTCGCGAACTTCAAGAGCAGAAGCGACACATTCTCTCTGGGAGTCTGCAACGGCTGCCAGCTGATGGCGCTGCTGGGCTGGATCGACGCGGAGGACACGCGGCAAGTGATGAAGACGCAGATATTCCTCGACCACAATCTTTCTGAAAGGTTGGTACCTACATCCTATTTTTTTTATAATTGTTAGGCAAACGCTTGACTACAATCATGATGGGCATGATTGTAGGCCAAGATGCAGAACGCGGTGGTGCTCGACTCGGTTAGGATAGTCTGTCGGTTTCTTAGCCTGTCACCCTGACCCCCGGCCGTTTGGTCTCCCCTGCCGTGGTGTAGTCATCCGGCCGGTATATATATCACTAGCTTTTGCCCGCGGCTTCTCCCGCGTTAAATTCGATTTTTTACTAATCGTGAGAAAAAATTGAATTTCCTTTTCAATTACCTTTACACCTTCTTTCAGGAAAGATTGTCAAAGTAATCTACCTAGTAGCTTTAGATTACTGTTGGAAATTAGGGTTTTTTAAATATCCCATGGGAACTATGGATTTTCCCGGGATAAAAAGTAGCCTATGTTTTAATCCGGGTTATAAGCTATCTATGTTCCAAATCGGTTCAGTAGTTGCGGCGTGAAGAAGTAACAAAAAACATACACACTTACACACAAACTTTCGCCTTTATAATATTAGTGTGATTTGTGTAACATTTATGAATGTTTATTTAATTTTTGTGTTATTTAAGTAAGTTTATTATATCTCTTTTGCTTTTGTATATATTTATCATGTACGGGGAGTGAGAGTTAAATTAAATATGTAAATAATAATAAAAATTAGGTCGCTCGCTCGGCCGAGAATAGTCTCGAGCCTTCGAGCATCAAGACCCTCTCCGGGGCTGAGTCATACCGGTATCTGGGCATGTCACAATCTTTAGGGATTCAGGAGGCGGACATGAAACAGTCAGTTTGCGAGGTCTTTTTTAGGCGCCTGGCAAAGATCTGTAAGAGTTATTTGTCGGGTGCCAATAAAGTCCGAGCCTATAACGGCTGGGTCATGCCCGTCCTCATGTACACCTTTGGCGTGCTCAGATGGACTCAAACCGAGCTAGATGCCCTGGATAGGAAAGTCCGCACAACTATGACTACCCATCGTATGCACCACCCGAAGTCTTCTGTAATGAGGTTGTATATCCCTCGAAAGTGTGGTGGTCGAGGCATGCTCAATGTCAAGACCATGCACAATCGGGAGATATCCAGCCTCAGAACTTACTTCATGACGAAGAGGGAGTCCCCGGTGCATCGGGAAGTCATAGAATGTGATAAAGGACTGACCCCCCTATCTTTGGCCAGCACAGAGTGGCAGGGACCGGTTGTGCTTAGCACCTCTGAACGGGAGTCCGTATGGAAAGGGAAGGAGCTGCACGGACGCTTTTTTAAGGCCCTTCATGAGGCCCACGTAGATAAAAAAGCGTCCGTGCAGTGGCTGCGTTTCGGTGACCTCTTTGGGGAAACCGAGGGTTTTGTCTGTGCAATACAAGATCAGGTGGTTAAGACGCGGAACTACCGAAAGTACATTCTGAAGGATGGCACTCACGACATTTGTCGAGCCTGTCGCCATCCCGGTGAGTCACTCAGACATGTGCTTTCGGGGTGTTCGGCGCTTGCCAACACTGAGTATCTGCACAGGCACAACCAAGCAGCCAAAATACTCCACCAAGAGCTTGCTTGGAAGTACGGACTCCTGGATGAGAGAGTGCCCTATTATAGGTACACGCCGGTTCCTGTCCTCGAGCGCGGCGGCGTCCGGCTCTATTGGGACCGGTCAATCATCACGGACAGGACGATCTTGGCTAACAAGCCTGATATCGTGGTGATGGACCGGGCACAGTCGCGGGTGTTTTTGGTGGACATCACGATTCCGCATGACGAGAATCTTGTGAGGGCTGAGACAGAGAAAAAACGAAAGTATCTAGATCTGGCTCACGAGGTTTCCGCCATGTGGCACGTGGAGTCAACTGAAACCATTCCAATCGTGATATCTGCCAATGGTTTAATCCCAGTCAGCCTCGCTCACCATCTGCGGCGACTGGGTTTCCGTGGCAATTCACTTGCGGCCAAGATGCAGAGGGCGGTGGTGCTCGACTCGGCTAGGATAGTCCGCCGGTTTCTTAGCCTGTCGCCCTGACCCCCGGCCGTTTGGTCTCCCCTGCCGGGGTGTAGTCCTCCGCCCGGCACATATATGTATGTGTGTAACGTTTATGTATGTTTATTTAAATTTCGCGTATTTAAGTAAGTTTATTGTATGTCTTTGGTTTTTATATATATTTATTGTGTGTCGGGTGTGAGAGTTAAATTAAATATGGATAAAAATTAAACGTTAATTTTGCCGTAAATGATAGATTCGAGTGTCGCTGGTCTGCGGTGAAGATCAACGAGCGGCCAGCGGGCGAGGACGTGTGGTTCCGCGGCATGGGCGGCAGCGTGCTCGGCGTGTGGGTGGCGCACGGCGAGGGCCGGTTCACCGTGGCCGACCAGCGGATACTTAGCAAGCTGCGTACCAACGGACAGGTCGCGATGCAGTACGTCGACGACGACGGAGCACCCACGGATACTTATCCGATGAACCCTAATGGAAGCCCAGGTTAGTGACGTACTCTACTAACACAGCCATAATGACCGAATGGCGTAGCGGTCGGCATGGACGGCAGCGTGCTCGGCGTGTGGGTGGCGCACGGCGAGGGCCGGTTCACCGTGGCCGACCAGCGGATACTGAACCAGCTGCGTACCAACGGACAGGTCGCGTTGCATTACGTTGACGACGACGGAGCACCCACCGAGACTTATCCGATGAACCCTAATGGAAGCCCAGGTTAGTGACGTACTCTACTAACACAGCCATAATGACCGAATGGCGTAGCGGTCGGCATGGACGGCAGCGTGCTCGGCGTGTGGGTGGCGCACGGCGAGGGCCGGTTCACCGTGGCCGACCAGCGCATACTGAACCAGCTGCGTACCAATGGACAACCGTGATACAGTACGTTGACGACGACGGAGCACCCACGGAGACTTATCCGATGAACCCTAATGGAAGCCCAGGTTAGTGACGTACTCTACTAACACAGCCATAATGACCGAATGGCGTAGCAGTCGGGATGGGGGGGTGGGGGGGGGTTCACCGTGGCCGACCAGCGGATACTGAACCAGCTGCGTACCAACGGACAGGTCGCGATGCAGTACGTCGACAACGACGGAGCACCCACGGAGACTTATCCGATGAACCCTAATGGAAGCCCAGGTTAGTGACGTACACTACGTACTGTATTTCCGTACGTACTATTTACGTATTGTACGTCAAAACATTATTAATTCAACCGAATGCAAAAAAAGGAGGAGGTTTCAATTCAACTGTTTTTTTTAACCCCCGACGCAAAAGGGGTTGTTATAAGTTTAACGTGTCTGTGTATCTGTGTATCTGTCTGTGGCATCGTAGCTCCCAAACGGATGGACCGATTTTCATGAAGTTTGTTTTGCGTCATAGATAATTTTATCCCGAGTGTTCTTAGCCATGTTTCATGAAAATCTGTTTTGCCGTTTGAAGATTATCAGCTATTTTCTAGTTGATGAGGGGATCTGACTAACTTCTTTATGTCCGATCGCTTCGAAATTTGGTACCGTTTAGCTTCAATGACATTGAAAGTATATGGTATGGTAACCATGACCTGATTTGCCGTTTCAAGAAGATCAGCTCTTTAATTATTGATGAAGGGATCTGACTACCTTCCATATATCCTATCGATTCGAAATTTGGTACAGTGTTACTTCAGTGATATTGAAAGTATATGGTAAGGTAACCATGTCCTGATTTGCCGTTTGAAGATCGTCAGCTCTTTAATAGTTGATGAGGGAATCTGACTACCTTCCATATGTCCTATCGTTTCGAAACTTGGTACCGTGTTATTTCAATGATATTTAAAGCGTATGGTAAGGTAATCATGACCTGATCAGCCGTTTGAAGACGATCAGCTCTTTAATAGTTGATGAAGGGATCTGACTACCTTCCATATATCCTATCGATTCGAAATTTGGTATCGTGTTAACTACTTCAATGATATTGAAAGTATATGGTAAGGTAACCATGTCCTGATTTGCCGTTTGAAGATCATCAGCTCTTTAATTGTTGATGAGGGGATCTGACTACCTTCCATATATCCTATCGATTCGAAATTTGGTATCGTGTTAACTACTTCAATGATATTGAAAGTATATGGTAAGGTAACCATGTCCTGATTTGCCGTTTGAAGATCATCAGCTCTTTAATTGTTGATGAGGGGATCTGACTACCTTCCATATATCCTATCGATTCGAAATTTGGTATCGTGTTAACTACTTCAATGATATTGAAAGTATATGGTAAGGTAACCATGTCCTGATTTGCCGTTTGAAGATCATCAGCTCTTTAATTGTTGATGAGGGGATCTGACTACCTTACATATTTCCTATCGTTTCGAAACTTGGTACCGTGGTCCGTGTTATTTCAATGATATTTAAAGCGTATGGTAAGGTAATCATGACCTGATCAGCCGTTTGAATAAGATCAGCTCTTTAATAGTTGATGAGGGGATCTGACTACCTTCCATATATCCTATCGTTCCCATAGGCATACATAAATCGCTTAAACTAATACAAAAAACAAATACCTATCTACCTAATATTTAACCTTAACTTACGGAGTAGGAAGGTAAAACTTAATCTAGTAAATGAAAACTAATATCAAACCTAGTAACTAAGTTACTTACTTATCACTATTAATACCTTCCCTATATTTAATACCTTATTACCTACTTTAAAAAGGACAAAATAAAAGTAAAATTACAAATTTTAAAAACCCCCGACACAAAAATAAAATATAAAAAGTAACAAATAATATTTTAAACCTATTATAATAATTATTATCGTCACAATATAATATTAAGTACGTTCAAATATTTTTTAATTCAAGCGTCGTCGCATCGTCGGGGGACCGTTAGAGAGACGCAAAAGGGGTGTTATAAGTTTAACGTGTCCATATGACCCCGACGATGCGACGACGCTTGAATTAAAAAATATTTGAACGTACTTAATATTATATTGTGACGATAATAATTATTATAATAGGTTTAAAATATTATTTGTTACTTTTTATATTTTATTTTTGTGTCGGGGGTTTTTAAAATTTGTAATTTTACTTTTATTTAATGTTTGTTACCTCATAACTTTTGACGACAATCGATTTTGATGATTCTTTTTTTTTAATGGACCACACGGGAAGCTGATGCTTTCCGTGTGGTCCCATTTCAATTTAGTCCAATTCTGATAATGAAAACATTTCAATTTAGTCCATGAGAAAAACATATATGAGAGTTGAAGTCGGTTTTTTTGTTAATTTCGTATATTATTTTAATTTTGTTCCATTCTACACACAAGGAATCGCAAAATGTCATATTAGGCTGATAGCTATTCTAGTCGATTCTGTTGTGCAGTCTTTAAACTAAAATAATTTAAAGTAGTCCTAATCCTTTTCAAACTGCTCCCTATGGAAAAGGATACCACTGTTTCAAATTAGTTTTGATATTTTGCACAACAGAATCGACCACAATATTGCGTTAAACGATGCGTGTTGCGAGGTACGAATTTAACATACTTAGTCTGATATTATACAACATGTTGGCCCGCAGGTTCGCTCGATGTAGTAAGGAAGCGAAAATAACCCTCTTTAAGGCATACTGCCAGACCTTCTACACGGGCGGCCTGTGGACCAACTACACCCAGAAGGCTATGGACACGTTGAGGGTCCAATATAACAATGGTTTCAGGATACTGTTGGGCTTGCCGCGGTTTTGCTCAGCGTCATGCATGTTCGCGCAAGAGCGAGTTGATGACTTTCATGCAATTATACGGAAAAAGACCTCATCCGTCCTGGCAGGACTGCGTTCGAGCTCCAATAGTATCCTGAAAATGTTAGCGGTAAAATTGGACTCTCCGTTTCTAGCACATGCCGTGAAGGTTCTAGTTAATTAGCCTTTATACCTAATCAATAAATTGAACTGGGTCAGTGACAGCGATAGGAGTAGCCGGAGTTGTCGCAAGCAGCTCCGAGTCCCCCTGCACCGCACTGCCGCCTTCAGAGGCTCCTTCACGTACTCCGCCACTAAATGCTGGAACAATATTCCTCCGCCAATCAAAAATATAAAAAGTAAGATAGTTTTCAAAAAAAGGCTCAAGGAATTCCTCCTTTCTAAACAGATAGAATTCCAAAATCATGTGGCGGAGTACTCTTTCCTGTAGTGGAATGTATATTACATAAATTATAAATAAAATAAATAAAAAATTAATAATAATAATAAAATTTTATTTTTTTTATTTTATTTTTATTTATTATGTAAATTATAATAAAATTATCATATGCATCACTTTTTTAATTTAACATTTTTCGTTTTTTTTCTCTCTTTTAGTTCGTGGCGTCACCCAGTCCAAGGCTCCGACTGAAAATCAGCGCTGTGTGCTCCCATGCTTATATGGGGCACACAGCACCATGCTGAGTTGGGGCCTTTTTCTGGGTTGTGCCACATGTGACAGGCGGTGTCTGGTGCTTCCGCCACTTGGGCAATTATTGGTTTTTGTTGCCCGAGTGGGGGAACCTCCAGGCATCGTTTTAGTACGTAAGATACATTTTTGTTACATGTGGCATTTTCTTGAAATAAAGTTTTTTTCTTTCTTCTTTCTTTTCTTTCTTTCTTTCTTTCTTTTCTTAATTAATCAATTTCTATTTATCAAGTGTATACCTATTACTAACATAGTTTTTAAGTAAAATTGTTACTAACCAATTTGGGCCTATATTGTCATAAATAAAGAAATTTATTTATTATTTATTATACATTGTGTTTACAGAGGGCCTCGCCGGCGTGCGGTCTCGCGACGGGCGGCACATCGCCATGATGCCGCACCCCGAGCGCTGCGTGCTGCGCTGGCAGTGCGCCGCGCCGCCGCCCGCCGCGCACGCAGTCCCCGCCGGCCACGCGTCGCCATGGCTGAGGCTCTTCCAGAACGCGTATGTGTGGGCCGCACACCAGTAATGCTTCTTATCGATGCTATTTCTACGATCATTGTAGCTTCCAAAACAGCAGGCTGAGCCAAGTGGCAAATAGCGTTGCGTCACAACGTATAGAAATGAAAAATAAAAAAAAACCATGATGCAATTTTCACAGTCGCTAACGATTATTGTCGATGCACAGATTATAAATAGAGGTCGTCGCTCGCGGGACCTACATGAGTTGTCAGTCGATGTGTGACATAAGCTATCGCTGACCATAGACATCACATTGATCTACCACAGATCAATTATTTATGTAGAGGGATCAATAATTTTATACCTATCAATCGGATCGTTGACGGTTTTACACCGATTGACGCTATGAGTACATAATGGCTACAGCTGCAGAAAAATTGGAACATCATTGATAAGTTACTTGGATCAACATAATATCATTCCTAGAATATTAAGTTTTTAAAGCGATACCGAAAAATCAATATGCCCGCGTGCTCGTACATCGTCATGATGCTGTGCAGCTAGATCCTTCAAATTGCCTACTTTTCATTCCATGATTATGCAAACTATGATTCGAAAATAATATAAGCTAGGATAGAGAGAACATTTTCTAAATAATAAAGCTGGTCCATTATTTGTTAGCAGTCAAGCAATAGTGGTCTAACAGCAAAGTGGTCAATTTCATGTACGTGCTTTTAGGTTTTTCCAAAACAATATTGATTACACTAAAATGAGGATTTCAGAGATTCACAATCACTAAGAAGTCTCTTTTTGCTTGACCACTCACATATCTTGATAACAAAGTAAAATACAAGTACTTTATTATGTCATTTATTCCATGTTAAATAAACCCTGCCTAGTTATAAGAATGGTCCTTGTAAGTTCTATGAAACATTCATAGATTTAATTTAATATGTAACTTGAATTATTACAAATCTCATATTATTAGCCCACTATTACAATAAATTAAAAGCTGTGTTAGTTTTGATATAAATATTTAGGTGTACACTTTGTACCATTTGTACAAAACTGAATGTTTTACAAAGGAATGCATTTATTGTCTCATTTTTTTTGTTTGTATTATTTTACATTCAAGTGCCTTCATAAAGTTATTGTAATAAGTATAATGTATTTCTATTACAATTATTTTTTAGAAGATTTTATTGATGTTAAAAATATTTTAAAGATATTTGTGATACATAATTATTTTGTAATAAATTTTTAGAAATAAAAACTCTTGTTATTTTTCATTCAATAAATAATAACAGTTTGCATCATAACTATAGTGCCAGATGACTTACTAAGTTTACGAGGGTTCAAATAGAATTTAAGCAGAGAACACTACAAAATGAAAATAAAAAAACATCTCACTGTAAACAACAAAAGACTAGACAGCATCTGAACGAATGAACTACAATGTTACTGCCAGCTAGGCAATTGTGTACGAAAAACGACATAAACGAATTCTGCACGCTCATTGGTTCCCTGATTTTCGTCAGCCCATCTGAGGGAGAATTTGCTCACGATTACGACACTGATGAATATATATTTCTTACCCTATCAGACCCCTGGTCAGAAAAGTTATTGGCACTATACTTATTTATTATTAAATATTCATCACCATGATTTGTTGAATACTTTTACTCAAGTCCTTTCGCCGTGACTTCTCTAGAGCCTCGCACAAAACATAGAACCACCTTTGTTTATCGCTACGCTCAAAATAAAGTTCTAACATTTCTTTCACTTTCTCCTCCGTTCGCTCATGTTTTGCATCAATGTTTTCAATTTCAAATTCCCTTATTTTCAGATTCCTGGCCAGCGTGCGCCAGTATTGTCCTATCTCCACTTTAATTGTTTCCTTCATTCTTTGTGTTTTAGCTGGCGGTACATAAAACTGATTGTTTGTACCATTTTCCCTGGTTTCTTTTTTGATGACAGGTTCCTTGTTCTCAATAGCTGTAAATATTTAGTCAAATTAATCAATAATCAAGAAGTAGTGAGTTTGTTAGTAGACCTAACAACGGAAAGAATTACCAGTGACTTAAAGTTGTGAGAAGCTCTTAGATTTAGAACTCATAGAGCAAAACCAGGTTTGTTATAGATCCCTGGGTTATACGAGGCCAATAGTGATCATACTATATAAAAATTGGTAACTTCATTTGACATTTCACATAGCTCAGCCTGGATGATAACATCAGCAGCAGACATCACAGTTGAACCACACTAACTTTTTTAAATGTTTTCAACTACAACTTCGTAAAGTATGCAAGACTGATTAAAGGTGCTGAAGTGGCAACCTCTTTGAAAGCAGTGTGGCTAGGTGGACTGATGTCATTAAGAGTCAAGGGGAGCCATTGGAAGCAAATGGCCTAAACCGTGCATTTTTAACATCCCTTCCAGGAGGCCTATGTTCAGCTGTGGACATCCATCGGCTGAAACAATCATGCCTAAAAATATTTGAAAAAAAAAACTCTTACCATAAAAATTTATATACTCTCTTGGGACATGATTACTTTCGTACTCAGTTATTTTTTGTAGAAGTTCCTCACTATTCAGTCTCCGTGCTATTTCTTTCAAAGGCGCAATATTATCTTCGGAAAGAACATCTCTAACTTCTAATATCTTAAGCAGCTGACCAACAGTGGTTATTTGTTCGAACCTACGTTCGGAATCTATGTCGTCTTTGTAAAACTCCTTCAATTTCAGCAGCAAATGGTGGTGGTTTTCACTTTTCCCTAAATTAAACACAATTTGTTGTTTCAATTGTGTATATTCCGATAAAGTCATTTTTGTTATTATTAACTTTATATCACTTGTACACAAAACCAATCATTACAAAACAAATATGTGAAGTCTTGGATTTCACTTGATTAAAACAATATTGTCAAAGTTATTTTTAAAACTTTTAACTTTGATGAAAATTGGAAATGAAAACTTGAAACTATTTAGTATTTTGTAATTTTTCTTCATAAACTTCACACTTCACAGCTCACACGTCTGACGTCAATGTCACTTCCCTATATATACAAATTACTCTATGAATGTCACGTAGTGATTATAATATTATATCCCAAGGTACCTCTATGTTATATCCTCTTTGGTCAATGTCAAACTACGTTTCGTTGTACGGTATAACTTATACAAATGTTCGCAATAATTATTATTATTTTTTACCTGTAAAAATATTCTTTATTAAAGTATAAAAAAGTAGTTATGTACTTAATTATTGAATTTACAATATTTCAATGTATCTAATGTATCAACTATTAAGGCAGATCTCTCATAAAATAAATTATTTACCTAAGTGAAATTATTGTCTTGCTTGTAATGGAATGTTGGTTTATAATTTGACAGGGACTTTACCGTTGGAAGTTCCGTTTGTGATTCCCGTTGCATAGAGTATGGACTATCTACATATATAAGACCTACTACAAGACCCAAGACCGATAACGCCTTTGACTTATGAGGCCATCGAGGTACCTATACATACTGTGTCTAACTGTCTAGATAAGAATACCTATTTATACCGGTAACTGGTAAGTGCCATACATACAAATGATCATGGGCAATTACTGTCGGCACGATGGTCGATATTCCACTATGATGGTCAGGAACAATTTCACATCCTGTGAAAGTGTAAAAGCCAATTGTGGTCAGAGTCCAGACTCCAGACCCAGGTATATAAACAATTTGTAGGCAAGATTAAAAGGTAATCAAAGCTTTGATGGCGATGGCGGCAATGACGCGAAGGGATTGCTTAGATATTATTTTTTACCAGGCGTTCAGGCGCTACCCGCGCCCGATTGTGTGGGTTTGGTTTGTGTGTGGTTTGGTTTTATCTATTAGAATTTAGAGTAGGCATAGTGTACACACGAGAGCTGCAAAGTCTCATGTAGAAGTGATTTTTAATTCATCTAGTTTTGATACAACTGAGACGACTCTACTACTTACTTTTTATAAAATTATCAAAAAATAGCAAGGTAAAGAGAACATTACAATAGGTAATTCGACAGTAAACTAAGTGGATAAGTAAACCTATCCTACCTATCGGTACCTATTTAATTACCAATTATAATGAAAGTAAAATCAATAGAGATAAACTATCTAAGTAGGTATTTTATCGTATTATCGATAAAGGGTCAAAAGTTGCTATACCTAATGATTAGGTACTTACTCGGCTAACTATTGTAATTGTCAGTTAAATTAAATAAGTGAGTTTGTTTGTTATTGAACTCTCTTATCGTCTGAGACTGTAAAATATTCTTGCGACAGACTGACCCCACTATCAGTCCGTTTAAATATTGTATTACTTTTGTAAGTCGGGCATGGTCAGCTATTATATAAAATAAATTCAAAATGTTTAGATTTGTTAAGCATGGTAAATTTATTGGAAATCTTTCTTATTCAAACTGCACTGTGAAAGTTAAGAGACGTAGAAATGTTTTCACAAGTTTGCAGCGAGGTATTAGTGCGCAGAGTTCCAAGTCTGATGTCCTTTTTCCGGAGCGAGTTGATTTTCCCGACAGGCACATCGGACCGAGAGATCAAGATATCGTGACTATGTTAGATTCCCTAGGATATAAGGTAAGTCCAGTGATTGAACAGCCTATTAGATTTGCTTCGTCGTCTATCAAAATGAGAGGGGTTGCTGGGCTTCGCACACCATTGAAATATGGAGATTTTTTACCGTACGCAATCCGTGTCTCCGTGATGTTTTCCTGGTACCGTCAAACAAGTGCCATCAAGCTCTGTGAGTAGGGCATGCACCCGGTATTTCCCGGTTCTTAAAATCCGGGAAATATCGGGCTTTTTAAGGCCTTATAAAAGAACCGGTTCTGAAAATGACTACCCGGTTCTCCCGGTTCTTTGAAAAAGACCAATTATTACGTATTTTATCGTCCCGTAACACAAAGACTATAATAATTGACTGTAATATCGCAGACTGGAACTGCAGCTATTTTTCGGATTCATCCTAATTACACAGTTTCACGCACTTTCAAGCATTCTTCCGGTTACTATACTGGTAATAGCAAATCCAGTCTTGGTTCGCTGGAATCTCCCTTCTACTGGAACTGCGATCTGCGTGGCCCTGAAGACGATCTGCCAAGATCTAGTGCGACAAACAATCGCTGAAACGCAACTTATGCTGAAAATCCTCTGGGCGTTTTAATCAGCTTTCCCAGTTTACTAATCTCGGCAACTATGTTTTCATCTGATGGAGATAATAATGACTCGACGGACAATATGTCCTACTTAGGTAAAGATTTTTGAGATGATTTGAGCTACTTACTTATTATATTATGCTGCACGTGATTCGCGTTGAATAATACCTATTATACAGACCGATTGACCATTTACCATTAGGTAGGTAGGAACGTAAAGTATTATGTTCAGTTACAAAGAACCCCTTGCCTTCTTCTACTTAGAAGGCACGCTTCTACTTAGAAGGCTTAGGCAAGTTCTTTGTAACTTTTCAATTTTGTACTTACAAAATTGAAAAATTTCCAGAGTCTAGATCAATTAACAAACGAAGCAGTTCCAAAGGAAATACAGCTTCAAGGTCTCATGAAAATAGACGACCCAGTGAGTAAGTTATCGTTACTTTGAAATTCTTTAATTACTTCTAATTAATTCCTTGAAATATATACCTACTTCTAAATGTCTACCAACTGTTTTCAGGTGAATACGATCTTATCGAAAGAGTACGTAAATTGGCAGACAGAAATCAAATATGGCGTTCGTATATTGGGATGGGGTATCACAACTGCTGCGTTCCTCATACTATAATGCGAAATTTGTTCGAAAACCCGGGATGGTAATAGATGGGTGAGGCCGTCTTTTTTTGCTGATTTCGCAAACTTTTTTCTCCGCGGTTCATATTTTGAAAAGTATGATATCTATCTAATTTTTGATAACAGCGTAGGATTGAGCAACAAAAGGGCTCAAATGAACATTATAATTGTTAAAGTTCAGTTAGTAAATTAAAAATATATTTCGAATGGAACTTGAAAAAAGTGACGGAAATTACACAAAAACTCCTATCCGCCGAGGCAGAGGTGCACTTTAACCTTTGCTGTAGCAAAAGGATAGAGGATTCTCGAGATACAACTGATGTTTTAAGAATACTTATATAACTAGCTATCTATGCTTTTAATTTCGCAAGGGGTATCCTAAGACTTTCTTTAAATTTTTGTCCAAAACAGTTATTGCGTTGAAAATTGAAATTCAACGCCACTTTGTCAACGCCACCAATATTTTTCAAACCTATTCAAATTTGGAGTCAGGGAGGTTTAAATCGGGAAATGGCAACATAGAGTTTCTATAGACTATGGACAGCGGCTCGATAGCGGTCATTATTTTGACGGTAGACATGTGAATGTATGATCCGGATTGTGTACACACTTTTTTCGAAAGAGGATTTTTGCGCATAAAAATGTAAGTTTAACTGTTTCACTTAAAACTATCAGTGCACCGTGTGATTAGAAGTGAAAGCTATATTTGGTGCTATAATGCAAGTCTAATCGTACGTTATTTACAGAGATTTATGTAATTTTCTCAACGCGTCGGTAGCGTAGAAGTAAAAATTCGCCACCATTTTGGCTCTTCAACGCCACTGGTAGCGTAGATATTCGCTACTTCCACTACGCCACCAAATAAAGGTGAGTATTCACTCGCAAATAGAGAAAATACCGAGCAAAGCTCGGTCACCCAGATATGGCAGTTAAAATGGCGAGTGAGTTCTCATTTTGTTCGGACTATACAGTAGGTATACTCATGGACATGACTGATAGGATAACCGAAATTATACGTACCTGCGTATATTTTGTATCACTTATAAATAATGTAAGATAAATAAAGTTGATTTTATTCATTCAATGTGTTTCTTTGTGCATTTTCATGTCCATATTATTACGGTTACGGTAAAATACATCAATATATTTAATATATAAAATAGGTACATCAATATAATTTTACATATGTATGCGAACCTTTACATTTAACCGTCACTATTATACGCCACTCAACGTCACCGACGCGTAGAAGTTTCTACGCCACCATCGCAATACTTCTGCGCCACATCAGCAAAAAACGGCGGCCTCACCCAGATATCAATCATAACTATATTAATAACTACCTCGTTGGTCTAGTGGTGAGCAATAATGTATGACTGCAGATCACGAGGTCCAGCGGGGCTAGGCAAAGTACAGTCGTTTAGCGTTCACGACAGTAGCTATAAAAATGTATGGACAAACCACGTGACTGTAGAAAAACCACGTGACAGAATGAAAACAAATGAAATTAGAATCTACTCTATGCTTAGCGTTGTTTACTGTCGGCTGTCAATAATTGTTATGCGAAGTTCGCTAAAGGCTATCTACAACGTCTGCGAGATTGCCATGGAGCGTTCAAATTGATTTTCAAAAACAGCGTGTTTTCCTCTATTTGGTCACGGGGTTTTCTACAGTCACGTGGTTAGTCCATACATTTTTATCTACCGTCGTGAACCCTAAACGACTGTTACTTTGTCTAGCCCCGCTGGTTTCCCTTAATGTATCTACCATATCTTCTGGGAACGTATACAAAGCCTCTTTAAACATTTTAGGACCACACAATATACGCCGTATCAGCCAGAAGTAGCTCAAGGTCGCCTAGAGAGCTTATTGAACTACCAGACGATGGTTAGCGACCTCACTGGCCTGGATGTAGCTAACGCGTCTCTGCTGGATGAGGGTACTGCTGCAGCAGAGGCATTATCTCTATGCCACAGGTTAATTATTCTTACATTACAAACAAAATAGATCTATGCCATTATGTCTTACGGTAAGCACATTTTAGCATCAAAGTACTTACGCATGCCAGCTAAGAATAGTTCTATGGAAGACTAATTTCCACGCGATGACTGGTGAGTGCATCAAATCGGGAAGTTTGTGAAAGGTATTACCTATTACTAAAACGGTACAAACTAAAAATTACTTAAAGCATGATTAAACAAGGGTTATTCTATTAGTGAACTTGTGAAAACTGTGTCCCTCTTTCTGTTCAGGCACAATAAAAGGACCAAATTCGTAGTATCAGCACTTCTCCACCCTCAAACGCTTGCAGTGGTGCAAACGCGGCTAGACGCTTTAGGTCTAGAAGTGTCAGTGGTTCCAGATGTCCGTCAAGTGGACTTTGCTCAGAGGGATATTTCTGCGGTGCTACTGCAGTGCCCAGATACGAGAGGGCTGGTTTACGATTATTCCGGGTTGGCAGCCGCGGCACAAGAACACGGGGTTAGTATTTTGCAGAAGTAAAAAACACACCCCTAAGGAATTAGTTAGGTAGGTACTATGAGTCAGAGCATGTGTCAATATTATCATAGAAGTTCTAAATGCGTAGTGGAGCCCACCAGTGCCAGCATTTAGAGGATTTTTCAGAATCGCATTCACACTCCAAGAAGCGTAAGTGAAGCGTATGTATTCTTTTATTCTTCCGAGGCATGTGCGGCCTCTAACAGTAGGATGTCGCGCTAAGCGGTCAAAGGCCTAAGGCTTAGCTATTAATTTGATAGTAGCACATTTATTTCACCTCTTTTAGAACTTTTTCATTTTTTGAAGACTTTTAAAAGGTCATTGAGCTACCTACCTATCTACCTAATTGCTAATACCCACTAAAATCAAGCGTCTTTTTCCAGACAATGGTAGTGGTTGCAACAGATCTCCTGGCGCTAGCTTTGCTGCGTCCACCCGCTGAGTGTGGCGCTGCTTTGGCAGTGGGCACCTCTCAAAGACTGGGCGTTCCCCTAGGCTACGGTGGACCACACGCTGGTTTCTTTGCTGCAGAACATCCCTTAGTGAGACTTATGCCTGGACGCATGGTTGGAGTCACAAGAGACGCTGCCGGCAGGGACGCATATCGGTTGGTATTCATGTTCAGCCGTAATCACCGATAAGGAACCTGAGGATATGGTCATCAGAACATTTTACGCTAACTTTCTTCATACAAGAAAATAGTAGAGCCGCTATAGCCGTCTGTCAAAATTTTCCACTAAAACGTCACAATATGAAAACGTGCGTGCAGACTATTGACAAGTCAGGAATCGCATCTATAGACAATACTGCTATCGGCTTACTACTGATGCTCTCGGTGTCAAAACAAACATCTTTGGCACCGGTAAACTGGCTTTTTCTCGCGGTCCGCCGCGTCCAGGGATGGGTCTATGGCCATATTTATTATGAAAAAATCCCAGGAAGTGAAAAGCAAAAAATTGTTTCCTGCAATAATATGAAGAAAACATTTAATTTTTAGATTAGCTCTACAGACTAGAGAACAGCATATTCGTCGGGATAAGGCAACCTCGAATATCTGCACCGCTCAAGCACTTTTGGCTAACATGTCAGCGATGTATGCGGTGTACCATGGACCACAGGGGCTCCGGGACATTGCCACGCGAGTTCATAACGCTACACTCGTGCTCGATCACGGTAAATGTTGTACATTACACATACTATTATGATTAAATTATAAAAAGCCGTTAGGGCACCGATAAGAAACCTCAGGATATGGGCATCCGAACGATTTACGTAAACTTTTTACAAGCAAACGGTAACGCTATCTGTCAAAGCTCTATAGGTGGCTGCTGAGCGAACTACAGCGTGGCCATACGTTAGCTGATGACAAAACAAGCCTTTTTTGGCACCGATAAACTGGCGACATTTTACCGCACCGTCCGCCCTGCATATTCGTTAGAGTTATGGTTTAACCACTCCACTGCCGCTCTCAAACTCGGATAAAGTGTGAGGGTTCATAGTTGGACTAACCTCAACATAGTAAAAAGCCATGGTTTTAAAGTCCTGTACAGATTTCAACTGCAGCTTAACAAGAATTGCAGCGTATGACGTACCTTAACTAAGGAATTACTGTTGGTAAATTGGTTACTAACCGTTACATACGACCACGAAGTGAAGAGCTGAATTTATAGAAAAGCAGCAGTTTAGAAAGCTTAAATGACACGAAAAGTTTATCTTTTGCTTTTCTAGGTATACAGAAACGAGGTCATTCTCAATCAAACGATGTATACTTTGATACTCTGCATATAATTCCAACTGAGGATCATGACGCATCAGCTATAAAAGCCCGTGCTCAAGAGAAGAAGGTCAACCTCAGATACTTTGACGACGGCGCAGTGGGAGTGGCTTTAGACGAAACCACGACTATGCAAGATGTTGACGACTTGCTGTGGATATTTGATTGTGATAAAGTTGAGAAGGTATAAAACTGCTAAGCTAATCCTAATATTGTTCCTGTGTTATCCTAAATCGTTCCTGTTAAAAATTCTGAATCAAGGCTATTGTCTAGTTACTTAACGTTTTTACGCCATACTACATGTTTTACGGTAGGAAAACGCTATCACTTTTTGTATGAAAGCTTACAGCTAGACGAAAGCTTAGACCTGTACCCTCGTAGGTTTAGGTATCCATAAGTAATCTAATCCATAAGTATAACGATTGTTTAGTATTGGTCTATTAATTTTATTTGATCTGTTAAGATTTTTGTTCGAACGAGACTACGATCTGCCTGAAAACCACTAAAAGTTAATCTGCCTTTGCCTCATTCATTGTTTTCAGAACAGACTTCTGAGGAACAAACAGCACAGTGACATGATTGATTTTGGTTTTTCCTAATTATGTAATCCTGTTTTCATTTGTAGGTTGTACAAAGTGGTGATGTCTTATCAAGAAGTGTTTTAAAGGGTCCTTATCGCAGGACCTCCCCATATCTGACGCATCCTGTGTTCAACATGCATCATTCAGAAACCAGGATAGTACGTTACATGAAAAGGCTGGAAAATAAAGACGTATCTCTGGTCCACTCTATGATACCCCTGGTCAGTATTTTGTAACAGATCCTGCGACAAGAAAATTCTAACTCCTTGACCACATTCCAAACGTCTGATTTTAAATTTTAAATTCTCATCAAGATCTTCGAATATTTTCAACAATTTTTGAAGAACTTTGTGATTAATTTAACTTAGTCTGATAACAAAGAATATGAATAATGGCAACTTATTTCTTTCATGACTTGCTTAAGCATTTGATCTAAAATTTGTTAGAAATGTTATTTCAGTATTTTGGAAGACCAATTTGCAGAATACTTCAGGGACCTACAATCGACACTTTAGAAAATTCGCAATTATAGATGTTATAAGGACTGCACTGCTGATCGCGAATTACTTTCCAGGGTTCCTGCACGATGAAGTTGAACTCCACTACGGAAATGATGCCGTGCTCGTTCAAGCACTTCACGGAGATCCATCCGTTCGCGCCGCTGGACCAGTGCCAGGGCTACCACACCCTGTTTGAGGAGCTCGCACAGGATCTATGCGCTATCACCGGCTACGATCGAGTGTCTTTCCAACCAAACAGGTGGCTGTTTTAATACCACTGATCTCTATTACTATACGTTGGATCAAACATTCTATACAATTCATTCATTGTTTGACGACCGAATGGCGTAGTGGTAGCGAACCTGCTGTCTGCGTCCGAGGTCGTGGGTTCGATTCCCACTACTGGTAAATGTTTGTGTGATTTGGGGCTAGATTGCGATGTGCAAAATGTCCTGTATATATATTATTACTAACAAAAAAAAAAAAAAGAAAAAAAAGAAGCGCCTTGCTCGTAGGTCCACGGTTCTGAATTGACGTTTGTTGGTAGTGACCATCGTTTTATATGACATTTTATTTTAATTCCATGGATGCTGACGCCAGGTTACGCAACAATCAGCGCCAAAATAGCGAAAATCAAGTGTCTTCATTTTAACGTTGTCAGTCTGAGATCCATAGAATAGAGATCAGTGTTTAGTACGCATTGACATAGTCGCGTCGCGCTTAGTCACTAGAGGATCCTCTTAAGATGGCTTATATTTGGTTGTAGCGGTGCTCAGGGCGAGTACGCCGGGCTGAGGACCATCAAGCGCTACCACGAGTTCCGCGGCGACACGGGGCGCAACATCTGCCTGATCCCCGTGAGCGCGCACGGCACCAACCCCGCCTCCGCACACATGGCCGGCATGCGCGTCTGCGCCATCCGCGTCACGCCCGCCGGGGACATCGACATGGAGCACCTTAAGGACATGGTGAGGCAGTAGACATAATATACACAGGACCCGGCGAACCGCGCGAAAAATGTAAGGGAAATTATTCCACCGCTTGGAAATATGCAATTTCCCTTTCATGCACCAGGATCTCGACAAGCAGGGAGAAGTGGCGTATGCTGGTGAAGAGGTTCACATCAGCCTCTAATAGCTCTGTACAGAGCGAAAGAAGGAGAAGAAAAAGAAATAGGGATATTTTTTTCAGCGTTTCCAGATAGCAAATCATATTGCTATGGTAGCATGTCGACGTTCACCGGCTTAGTGTGAGGCAAGTGAGGAAAATGTCCAAATTTTTTTACTCCTGTATTTTGAATAGGTCGTTTCATCTATCGTCAGAAGATCGTCAACAAGATCTCGCGTTGCTTAAAATTAGCGAGCTATCATCCAACAATTAATTAAAATTTGGATACCCAACCTCTGCCCATTATCGTTTGTCACAGGTGGAGGAGCACAGCAGCAAGTTGTCCTGTCTAATGATGACGTACCCGAGCACGTTCGGCGTGTTCGAGCAACGCGCGGCGGACGTGTGTGCGCTGGTGCACGCACACGGTGGACAGGTGTACTTGGACGGCGCTAACATGAATGCTCAGGTTTGCTGTTGTCCTGTCTTACTATGACGTACCCGAGCACGTTCGGCGTGTTTGAGCAGCGGTCGGCGGACGTGTGTGCGCTGGTGCACGCACACGGGGGACAGGTGTACTTGGACGGCGCTAACATGAACGCTCAGGTTTGCTGTTGTCCTGTCTTACTATGACGTACCCGAGCACGTTTGGTATGGTTGAGCAGCGCGTCTCGGACGTGTGTTCGCTGGTGCACTCACATGGTGGACAGGTGTACTTGGACGGCGCTAACATGAACGCTCAGGTTTGCTGTTGTCCTGCCGTACTATGACGTACCCGAGCACGTTCGGCGTGTTCGAGCAGCGCTCGGCGGATGTGTGTGCGCTGGTGCTCGCACACGGTGGACAAAATATGTACTTGGACGGCACTAACATGTACATATTTTACTGTTGTCTTGTCTATAAGTATGACGTACCCGAGCACGATTGGCTTATTGCTTCTTAAAAGTTATAATTGTTGTAAAATCTGTAAAGCAGCTTTGGAAGTGGATATTGTTCTTTTGAAAAGGTAAAGGTAGGTTGTAGAAATTAGTTTACTTATGAAAAATTTTATTTCCCTAATGAGCCATTTTGATTATAGGTGGGACTGTGTCGACCAGGCGACTACGGCAGTGACGTCTCGCATTTGAACTTGCACAAGACGTTCTGCATACCTCATGGAGGAGGCGGTCCTGGCATGGGACCCATTGGAGTGTAAGGAACTATTTTATTTATCAGCAATTATTTGTAAATTAACTTGAATATCGTGTAAGACACACAGTGGTATCTGATACCCCCCGCAAGACCTCTTACAGGACTCTTAATTAATTTTTAAGATTCTCTTCAGTTAGAATGATATTTTTGGCAGATTTTAGTCCTTTACATCGGAGTGTTATTTTTGTTTGATTCTCTACTATAATTTTGTATTTGGTATTGATCTTATTATCGACTGTACAAAATTTCAGTTACATTATAAAAATTATTCATGGGTTCAAATAAACTTTTAAAAATAGTTCCAATACTTCACAGGAAAGCTCATTTGGCCCCATTCCTGCCATCTCATCCCGTGGTGAACCCGTTGGCAGACTTGGGCGATGCAGCACATAGTTTTGGTTCCGTCAGTGCTGCTCCTTTTGGCTCTTCTGCTATTTTGCCTATTTCTTGGGCGTATATTAAAGTAAGTTTTGATTTCACCGTAAGTGGTGGTTGGCTTTTCCTCGCGACTTTATCTACGTAGATTTACTTTTTTAAGTTTCATTTGATATCTGAATTTTACCATAAAATGTAGCACTTAGACCAATTTAGCGTAGTTATGTATTTAGGTGGCCATTTCATAGCACAGTCAATTCATTAATTTTATTGTAAAGGCTATTATCCATACACACATTTATCTAATATTTATATGATAATAATAACTAAACCTATCTGTTATGTTGCCATATATTTCTTAATCTTCTCTTATCTTTTTTGTATCTTTGACTTCTCGTAACATCATAATTTTGAGAAGACATTTCTGCAGCGTTAGCCATACAACTTATTTATTGAATTAAAAGGATTGTTTTTGGTACCTACTACGCTTATGGAACGAAATCCAAAAATATATGAGAATGACATTATATGCCCAGAAGTCGCGTGACCTAATGCGATCGGAAAAGTCTGCCTAATATTTTTTAAATTGGTTCCCTATGCTTACCAAAATCAATCTTAGAATTGGAATAGATGAGTCAAATTGGCTTCTGCTGGAGAACATTGCTGAGATCATGTTGCATCGTGTCTAATAAAGTCTATTTTATGCAGATGATGGGCCCCAAAGGCTTGAAGCGAGCGACGCAAGTGGCTATTCTGAATGCTAATTATATGTCGCGAAGACTTGACGGACACTACAAAACATTGTACAAAGGTGAAACGGGGTTGGTTGCGCACGAATTTATTATAGACGTACGGGATCTCAAGAAAACGGCGAATATTGAACCGGGGGATATTGCTAAACGTCTTATGGACTTTGGTTAGTAAAAACTATTTTCCCATCTGTAGTTGTCTTACAAAAATCATGTAATACCGAGTCGATAGTAATGGTGTTCGTATTATGACTGTTAAGACGATTTCAACAGGTTTTCATGCGCCTACTATATCCTGGCCAGTCGCTGGTACGCTAATGATAGAACCAACAGAATCGGAAGATCTTCAGGAAATGGATCGATTCTGTGAAGCACTTATTACCATAAGGAAAGAGATAAAAGACATCGAAGACGGTGTTATTGATAAACGGTTGAATCCTGTTAAGGTAGCAGATATTTTTTAAATTTGATAAAATGTTTATCGATGCTAATGAATAATAATTGGCATGGCTTCTTTAAATTATAGATGGCACCGCATACGCAGGAAGAGGTTATAACAGAGGATTGGAATCGTCCTTATACTAGAGAGCAAGCAGCTTTTCCAGCTGTAAGTATAGCTTTAAAAGTATAGTAATTATAAGTGGGGTTAGTACAGGTTTTTGTACGAATTTCAAGTCAACTTGCATCGCAAAAACGAATCGAACTCCCCTATACATTTACAGTCAGCGCCATCTTTTGATAACCACATGTCAGCGGCTGTCCGTAGACGGCACGGGCAGTAAATGTATGGAAGAATTAGATTCGTTTGTGCGATACAAGTCGACTCGAAATTTGTACAAAACCTGACCCTTCTGTAATTTATTGCAAATTTTCATTTTCAGACGTTCGTTAAAGGAGAGACGAAGATTTGGCCAACAGTAAGCCGAATTGATGACATGTATGGTGATAAACATCTCGTATGCACTTGCCCACCTGTGCTTGATGATTTCTGATGAAAAACCATAGAGAATAATGTAAATAAAACAATACAAAATGCGGTTGCAAATCGTATTTAATTTTGTTAATATTGTCGTATAATAAATAATTATCTTTTAATATTCCGCTTATTATTTTTGCAAAGATAGAATTTGTTATTCTAGGCCCTTAAATAGTTAATAGTCACGAATTATATTATTGACTTAAACCTCTTGGAAAGTAATCCCTTTTAATTTATCTTTAGATAAATATTGCGCAGATTTTTATAACACTTTACAGTGGTGACAAGGCATCGTGTTTGTTTAGTTTTTCCTACAGTATTTTAAAGCTCAAATTGAATACGGATTGCTTCAGTTAGGTACTAAATCATTTTACTAACATTAAAACAAATTATAACGAAGCTGTTCGTATTCCAAATTAGCCGTAAAGCGAACTCTATATTTAATCGATAACATGTTTTAAATCTTATAATAAAATTTACAGATCTAGTTTATTTAACTCACCAAACCACTGGCTAGTTAGTGGGCAATTACAACAATCAATAAAATAAATCAGTCAAAAACCTTATCTAAACATTTAAACAAGTCGCACTCCAACAAAAAATGCGTATAAAATATTCATTAAAAATGATATTACTTTACACAAAATCTAACAGAAACTTGCCTGCATCGGAACATACTTATTTTTGTGGAGAGCTAATCGTTTCCTTGGGGTACATACCTAATCTTACTCCTAGGTCCTTTGGCAAACGCATCGCTGGTCGAGTTGGGAACGGATGGTAGGAGCCGGTTGTGGGACTACGCGGGTAGGACAGCGAAGATAATGTATCTGTCTCCAGCAGAGAGGTTATAGCGCTTGAGGTGTCGTCAGATTCAAATAATTTCGTTTTATCACTTCTCTCCGTTTGATCTTTAGGAAGAGTTGGCGTCTCCCTGTTTGGAAATATTTTCGGCGATATCGGTGTGGATACCTGGTCTAACGATGTAATTTGACATAAAGTATCGCTAGAATTACTTTTCGCACCCATAGGAGAATCGTCATCTATCGATGGCTCGCATGTAAAACTAATGGAAGATGTCACTTTATTAGAGAAATCGCTGAATGTGTTATTGCTATTTTCCGTTTTTAATACACTTTCAAAGATTCTCGGGCTTTGATCTTCTGTTTTACAAGCTGTCTCACAAACTTTTGCTGCTCTAAAATCGTATTTCGTTGAGGTTGAGAGAGGATAGTTGTAATCTTCTGAAGTAAATATCTTATCATACGTAGATGTATCTTTTATTTCTGATGACGGTTGTGTAACAGATATTTTAGATGAGTCGCTAGAATAAGAGTATCGCACCCAATCTTCAGTCGTAGATCGCTTGTTATTATTTTGTAATTCACTTTGTTTCGGATTTTTTTTTCTGTATTCATCATTGAGTATATCTGTTGACGGACTGCTTTTAAAGTCACATTTTGCTAAAAAGCCCTTATTTTCCCATCCGTAGTAATCAGTTTTGTTGCCGAGACATTCAATGCTAGGGGTCTTAATATTTTTTAATACGAACTCATCAGACCCTGTTTGGATATTACGAACTTCAAACGAAAATGGGTCGTCAATAGAAATCGGCCTTACTCTAAGAAAATCATTTTTATCAGACATTTCGTCTTTCTCTCTTTTTATGCACCCAATCAATGAATCTGAGGTCGATTCTTTAAGCAAAGGTGAATCAAGCACCTCAGTTTCTGAAGATTTTGTGGGAGTGATAGTGTCCTTGAATTTTCTGTCCATTATATCTTCTACGCTTTTTCTGTCTTGTAACTGATTGTTTAGAGAGGCTGAGATGTTTTGCTTCGTTAATATTCGGCTTAGTATTTGAGAATTCTCTTGTATTATTTGAAGAGCTCTTTCACTATTTTTACGGCCCGAATGCAATACGTATTCTTTTGATGAATTTTTTTCTTGATCTTGTGATGATTCTGTTACAATTTCATGTTTAGTGTCGGATACGTTTTTAATTTTATTTTGTCTCACTTTTAATATTTTAACATCGTCTGGTTTTCCTTCCCGTGAATTTGGACTTACTGATTTTTTACATACAAAACTATGAGTTTGTGGTAAGGAGGAAGCTCGTTCAGGATCGTTTTTCAAGATTTTTTCATTATGATTGTTTTGCAATGTTAGTGAGTCGGGTTTTCTGGGTAATCTGGAATTCCTTTTGATTGCACGTCTACTCGGAATATCAAAATTGTTAGGATCTGTTAACCTTGCTCCAAAAAACTCAGGGCTATGTTCAAAATATTTATCAATTTTTAACTGAATTGGCGGTTCATCTTCGCTTACGATAAGACTTTCAGATCCAGGACTGTCAGGTGGACTTTCATGATCTGAAACAGCTTTGTCTGATAAATCAATGTCAGGAACAAAATTAGGGTACATCGCAAAACTGTCGATTATATCCGGAGGTCTTGAAGATAAAACACTTTGTTTAGAAGTAGATGGTCGTCTTGATTCAGTTGTGTAAGATGTACTATAATCAACTACACAATGGCAAGGAGATAAATCGACAGGACTTAATTCCATTACGTTTTTGGACTTTGAGACATTTACATTTGTTTGGTTTCTTTTGTCTTCATAATCTGGTCTATGAAAAAGATTATTTCTTTCATATTCTATTCGATGATGACGAACACATTTAAATGGGCTTACTGGAGCGTATGACTTTTCATCACTACTTCTGATATGGCTATCTTTTAATTTTGATTCAAAACCATCTATATAGGTACGTAATGGTTCACCAGCAGCTGAGTCGAGATATTCAGTAATATTTTTTATATTTTTGTCCACCGGTTCAATATTTTTGTTGGGTTCAGATGCACCTGTACTTAAAGGTTCTTTTATGAGAGCTAGAGGAGTGGAATTATTTTTTTCGCTTATAGGAGGACTTGCACTAACTAAATGTTTTTTATTCTTAAAGCTGTGACCTTTATTTTCTTTTCCCTCAGCAGGCAACTCTTGGTCTGAGTCACTAGCTTTTTCATTTTCATCACACAGGCTTGTGTCAGTACTTGATTCTGACCTCGAGGAATATGAAGAGCTTTCGCTTGAACTGCGCGATCGAATTGAAGCTATCATTTCATTAGCTTCTAATTCAGATACAATTACACCATCACCCATTTCATCTAAGTCTATTGAGGCTTTTCTTGTAAGTTCCAATGCCTTTTCTTTCTTGATATCTTTCCATTTTACAGAATTCCTTCTTACTAACGACTTTCTAGTTTTCTCTTCTTCCCAGCTTATAGTATCGTCTGTAATTTTATGTTTTCGTTCTTTCGATTTTTCTTTTACTGGTGTCGTTTGCCGAGACGGTGGTATCGCACCAGGGGGAGGGCCCAGTCTTCGACCTCTTGAACTGACTATAGCGCTTTTTCCTAACAGTAAATTATTTACTGTTAGTGAGGTCGGAGATGTAGGAACACCAACTGCAAGAAAAAAAAATGTTATAAACAGCGTTTTTCATCACAATCGTAATTCAGAACGTATTTAATTTAAACATGTTTCATACCCGCTGCATGTCGAGCGCATGCGGCCGCTAAAATGACATGAGCTTGACGTTGTCTTTCTCGAAGCCGAGCGTATTGCCTCTTCAATGCTCCAATATCTAACGAAAGCCTATCGCCAGCACCCGAACGATCTTCGCGTCTCGGCACCACCTAAATAAAACATTCGTTGTAGAAGTACTAAATACTATTAAAAGCTATGATATACTTATTATTTTCTATATTAAAACTTGTTAATTTCGTAAAGACTGTTATACTGGGAAGTTTTAAATTGGATATTTCAATGAAAATAAACGTTTGGTAATTACTTTGAGAATATTTATGAATAACTAGCAGATACCCGCGGCTTCGCCCGCGTAAATTTTAGTTTTCCCTATTCTCACGGGAACCATCGATTTTCCGGAATAAAAAGTAACCTTTATGTTAATTTAGAGCGAAATTTATCACCATTTTAACTTTCAGCCAAAAATTTTCAATACTTGCAGCGTGAATGAGTATTTCTCCCGCTGGAACAGTGTAAAACAAAAATTCACGCGGGAGAAATAACCATTGATTTTCCCGGGATAAAAAATAGCCTTATCTTTTCTAATTTTCAGCCAAATCAGTTCAGCAATTACGGCGTGAAGGAATATTTTTCCCGCGTGGATATCTGTTTTTCACTGTTCCCGAAGGAACCATGGATTTTTGCGGGATAAAAAGTAGCCTTAGTATTAATCCAAGATATAATAATCTATCTCTATTCCAAATCAGTTCAGTAATTACGGCATGAAGGCATATTATCTATCACTATTATAATGGAAACCATGAAATTTTCCGGGATGAAAAGCAGCCTATGTATTAATCCAGGAAAAAATCTATCTCCAATCCAAATTTCAGCCAAATCGGTCTTGTACTTGCGACGTGAAGATTTTTTTCCGCGTGAATTTCGGTTTTTAACTAATCCCACGGGAACCATGGATTTTCCCGGGATGAAAAGTAGCTTATGTGTTAACCCAAGATGCAATTTATCGCCATTCCAAATTTGAGCCAAATCGGTTCAGTAGTTGCGGCGTGAAGGAGTATTAAAGCTTGGTAAAATACGAACTTTGGAGCCCCGTTTCACCCCTTTAGGGGGGGGGGGGGGGGGGGAATTTTGAAAAATCCTTTCTTAGTGCACCCCTAGACCTCATAAGGAACCTGTGTGCCAAATTTGAAGTCTCTAGACCCAGCGGTTTGGGCTGTGCGTTGATATGTCAGTGAGTCAGTCAGTCAGTCAGTCAGTGTCTTCTTTTATATATTTAGATTATTAGTATGAATAATTATTAGTACCGTAGCCAGTGCCATTTTGTTTCCATCATCACTGGAGTCTTCGTCTTCAGAATAAAAAAGTCGTAACCCTCGTTTCGTCACGGACTGCATCTAAAAAACCAATAGTAGAATTACATTACCACATAATTATCACTATTATCAAAGTGGTAGAATTTTTCTGTCTGCCCATCCGTACTAAGCCAACTACCACCGCAATGTCATGATATTTTCGTTACATTGGCATATAAGAAATTACTGGGCATAATCTTAGGATGACGAGCGTAGTGCTAAATGCAGTATCTCGTTTGAATTTGCAGTGCAAAGTTCTAGGATACACCATGTACATCCGACATGGCCAGGCAAAGGTATCTAATTATTATATATCTATCACTATGTGAAAGTCTTGCATGCTTATTTTTTTTTATGCTTATTGTATTTTCGTTCCTTATTTATTTCTAAATTAAAGTCATCTCTCCAAGCACCTAGTTATCTTAGTGTTGGAAATCCTCGAGACCAGCTACCGTACGGTTTTCCCCAGATTTATCCCCGCCACGCCGCTACCCGTCACAACTGGTGTCCTAGAAAAAAGTTTTTGTCTGTGGTTGGCCATTTATAAGTGATGGCCTAATGAGAAGCTATAAACCAATAAGTAAGTCATAGCACCTACCGCAGACTGCAAGGGCGGATGATACACCGGCGGGGCGTGGGGCGGCGCCGGCGGTGCCACTCGGTAGCGGTGCAGGCTGCGCAGGCGCGGCAGCTCGGGCGCGGAGTTGAAGGCCACCACGCGCGCCACCAACCCCTCGCCCGCCGCCCACACCGCGCCCACGCCGCCGCCCATGCAGCTGTAGAACTCGTCCGCGGAGCGCGCTGACAGAATACGACTGCAACACAACCATAGGGTTTGAACATTCAAAGAACCTGAAAAAAAATCACATAGACGACACGAACTCTTGGGTGCGATTACGAATTGCTCTGATTTTTTTTACAAAAAAGAGCAATTTTTTTACCATCTTTTTTTCAGTGACAAAGCTCATGGAATCTTATTTATTTAACTTGTTAATTACACACAATACAGGTAATTAAGGTACAATAAGCAATAATAAACACAAACCTAAACTTTAAGTCGTAAAATAGTTTTCACCATTATGGTACATTAATTTAACAATTACAATGGACTCTTGATAATTGGCTGTAAGTTGAGCTTACGTGAAATAAAATAAAAATCTGGGTGACCGAGCTTTGCTCGGTATTTTTTTTTGTTTTTAGTAAACACGATATTTCTAAAAATGAATCCTAGCTAGATCGAATTATCGCCCCCGACACCTTGAAAATTTCATGAAAATTGTTGGAGCCATTTCCGTTCATTTGAGTAGATGATGATCAAATTGTTGAACGCAATAAACAAATTTTATGGAAAGGACGCTTTTACTAAAACCGTTTTTTTTTAGTACACGGAACATTGGATAAATTCGGGAAAAACGGAAGTTAGTATTATAGGATAAACTAAACGACCTTAAGCACAAAACGATCACAAAAAAGATTATTAAAATAGGAAAAAACAACATAAAAACCTCAATCCGTTTTTAATGCCCTATTACAGTTCGCACCGCACAGGGCCTATACTATGAACTTTTCTAGCGACGCAGTTCAGGTTACGATTCAATTTTTATGTCATCTTTTTGTCAAATTAAAAGAATTTATGTCACGAATTAGCGATGCAATTCAGCTTAGGTCTATTGTTGAGTCGCGATTAGAGTTGATGGTAGGCCCTCGTCTCCTTTCAGAATATAGAATGGGTTTGGCGGTTGTCAGAACAATATATTGTAGTGAACTCTCAGGAGTATTAGTAGATACAGTTTATAACATAACAAAACTGAATAATAATATACAAACTCCTGAAGCATGTCCCAAATAGCGAGGGCGGTGAGCAACAGAATCTCGTTGCCGTCGAGCAGGATCAGGTCCCAGATCCTGAGCAGCGATTCCCGCGGAAGCCACGTGGCGTACAGCGTGAGGAACCACTGCATAGTGAACACGTCTGGCAGGGGAGGCTCCACGCCACCGCCTGCAAACAAATCCGCAAAGTTTTTATGCCGCGTCCGCACGCTTGGCTCTTGCCGCAAACTCCAAAACCCTGCAAACGTTTGGCTTGATTTTGGGAACCAAACTTCGCAATACACACGTTTGGAAGCGCGTTAGTATATTCTGTACCTATCGTTCATTTTCGTTAGTAAGTATCCCTCGCTGGGATATCAAGTAAGAAAACTGAGGCAAAAATCCTATTTTTGCATTTTATGTGCACAAATTACCAACCTAGGTTGCTATCTTATCGTGTCAACAAACCATGCTTGTTGCTAATTTGTTTCTTAAAGGTATGCAGGTTGTACGATGTGGGAAATACAGATTTCGGGAGAGCATTCCAAACCTAGTAGCCATACGTACTAAAAATGGAGAAGCAAACCGCTACACACAAGCGTAGTGGTAGTTTATCGACGACGTAGGTGACTATATATAATCTAACACATACCGTCTGATATCCTTTGCAAATGATCCATATGTTGAGCTAGACGGGGTAACCTTAATCTCAAGAGGTCTCTAAAAGCAGCCATGTCTGCTGACAGGCCGCGTAGATCATCGGCAAAGTACCCTTCAGGCAACACAGCTTCTACCAAATAAACCATAACCTGAAACGCAAATAGAAAAAATGAAAAGAAAGGAAAAGTAAAAAACATATGAAAGCAAGATCTTTGTTATTCAGAGGCAGAGCTATGGAAGTTAAGTTATTTAAAGCTTTCATAAGAATTGTGTAGCCAAATGACTATTCGAGAAATAAAGATGAACTTTGCGGTGCTCAATCAACTATACCTATTTATAGTAGTTTCCCTTCTCACATGAAGACTATAATATATTGATAATGTTACGTTGTATAATATGCTAATTTAACTTTTCCAGTATCTAAACTTCACAAGGAAATGCCACGGTTTATAGAAGTCTCAAAGATCTAAGTTACCTTTAATGAATCTGATTCAGATTTTTCCATAACTTCTAAAATTATTGCCGCTAACATATTAAAACCTTGGCAATAACCGACATCCTTATTCCACCTGAAATTTCAATAACCATATTAGAATATTGGATTTATGAAAATAGTATGACATATATACGGATCCGAGACACGTTCAATGGTCATTGGTGCAAAGTAAAATTAGTGCTATCCTTTTTAAAATGCTTTCCGTGGACAAAGGCGTGCTGCCTTTTTCCGCATCTTATTTGACGCATCAAATAATTTAATTTAGATTTTCCCCAACAGAATTGGTACGTACTATTGATTATTTATTCATGAGCTTTATAAGGAGGCTCAGATTCACTCATCTGGCGAAGGAAAGAGATAGGCTCGGAGTAGAGTATCTCTACGTGATTAAATCAAAAAGGAGAAGATTCTTAGAAGAACCCCTGAGTCACTGCTGAGACATAGCTCAACGTATCACGAAGATGAAGTGGCAATGGACAGGGCACATAGCTCATAGAACCGACGGACGTTGAGGATCCAAAGTACCGGAATGGCAACTCCCCACAAAAAAGCGCATAGTTGAGAGGCCTCCGACAGGATGGATTGACTAAAAAGTTACCTAGTCAAGGATATACCTAAGTGACGCAAGACCGTATAGGTTGGTAATCATTGCAGGAGGCCTTGGACCGACCCTTGGCTGAAACAGACGGATTTCAAATCTACTTGTAGGTTACAGGTAATAATTAAATCAAACAGCTTTACCTAGCATATGCTAACAATACTCTACGCAGCATCGCTTGATTCTCGCGACCTTCTGCTCCACAAAACAAAGAACAACCAGTTCTGTGCAGATCCTGAAACAAAGGTTTGTTATTAGTGATATTAGGTAGATGATATTAGGTTCAGGTAGATTTGTAGATAAGCTTGGTTAGGGATCAATGTCACTCGAATTACAGAAACATCGAGTAAACCAGCTGATGAGCCACTTACTTGATTATTGTGGTACCATCGCTTATGAGTCATAATGCATTAGTAATCTGTGTGATGCATGAACTCAACAACAACGCATGACGTACTGGTAGCTGAAAGCTAACTTTGTTCTCCATTTGATTGTGTCCACATGAAGTTCTTGTGGGATCTCTGAAGGTGAAAGCTTATCCGCTCTAGATTTTGCGAGATAAATAAGGAATAAACATTCCATAAGCGTAATCTGGTGATCTTCTAAATATATAAAAGAAGACACTGACTGACTGACTGACTCATTCACTGACATATCAACGCACAGCCCAAACCGCTGGGTCTAGAGACTTCAAATTTGGCACACAGGTTCCTTATGAGGTCTAGGGGTGCACTAAGAAAGGATTTTTCAAAATTCCCCCCCTAAAGGGGTGAAACGGGGCTCCAAAGTTCGTATTTTACCAAGCTTCAATACTCCTTCACGCCGCAACTACTGAACCGATTTGGCTCAAATTTGGAATGGAGATAAATTGCATCTTGGGTTAACACATAAGCTACTTTTTATCCCGGGAAAATCCATGGTTCCCGTGGGATTAGTTAAAAACCGAAATTCACGCGGAAAAAAATCTTCACGCCGGAAGTACAAGACCGATTTAGCTGAAATTTGGAATGAACATAGATGATATCCTGGGTTAATAAAAAGGCTACTTTTCATCCCGGAAAAATCCATGGTTTTTGCGGGAAAACTGAAAAATTTATATTCACGCGTGAAAAATACTACTTTACGCTGCACTTACTGACCTGATATTACTGAAATTCGGAAAGGAGATAGATTTTATCCTGGATTGATACATAGGCTACTTTTCATCCCGGAAAATTTCATGGTATATCAAAGAAGATACTGACTCACGCACTCACTGACATATCAACGGACAGCCCAAACCCCTGGGTCTAGAGACTTCAAATTTGGCATACAGATTCATTATGAGGTCTAGAGGTGCACTAAGAAAGGATTTTTCAAAATTCCCCCCTTAAGGGGTGAAACGGGGCTCCAAAGTTCGTATTTTACCAAGCTTCGATACTCCTTCACGCCGCAACTACTGAACCGATTTGGCTCAAATTTGGAATGGCGAAAAATTGCATCTTGGGTTAACACATAAGCTATTTTTCATCCCGGGAAAATCCATGGTTCCCGTGGGATTAGTTAAAAACCAAAATTCACGCGGAAAAAAATCTTTACGCCGCAAGTCAAGACCGGTTTGGCTGAAATTCGGAATGGAGATAGATGAAATCCTGGGTTAGTAAAAAGGCTACTTTTCATTCCGGAAAAATCCATGGTTTTCGCGGGAAAACTGAAAAATTGATATTCACGCGCGAAAAATACTACTTTACGCTGCACTTACTGACCTGATATGACTGAAATTCGGAAAAGAGATAGATTTTATCCTGGATTAATACATAGGCTACTTTTCATCCCGGAAAATTTCATGGTATATCAAAGAAGATACTGACTCGCTCACTCACTGACATATCAACGCACAGCCCAAACTACTGCGTCTAGAGACTTCAAATTTGGCACACAGGTTCCTTATGAGGTCTAAGGGTGCCTTAAGAAAGGATTTCTCAAAATCCCCCCCCTAAAGGAGTGAAACGGGGCTCCAAAGTTCGTATTTTATCAAGCTTCGATACTCCTTCACGCCGCAACTACTGAACCGATTTGGCTCAAATTTGGAATGGCGATATATTGCATCTTGGGTTAACACATAAGCTACTTTGCATCCCGGGAAAATCCATGGTTCCCGTGGGATTAGTTAAAAACCGAAATTCACGCGGAAAAAATTTTCACGCCGCAAGTACAAGACAGATTTGGCTGAAATTTGGAATGGACAGAGATGATATCCTGGGTTAATAAAAAAAGCTACTTTTAATCCCGGAAAAATCCATGGTTTTCGCGGGAAAACTGAAAAATTGATATTCACGCGCGAAAAATACTACTTTACGCTGCACTTACTGACCTGATACTACTGAAATTCGGAAAAGAGATAGATTTTATCCTGGATTAATGTATAGGCTACTTTTCATCCCGGAAAATTTCATGGTATATCAAAGAAGATACTGACTCAATATCAACGCACAGCCCAAACTACTGGGTCTAGAGACTTCAAATTTGGCACACAGGTTCCTTATGAGGTCTAAGGGTGCCCTATAAAAGGATTTCTCAAAATACCCTCCCTAAAGGGGTGAAACGGGGCTCCAAAGTTCGTATTTTATCAAGCTTCGATACTCCTTCACGCCGCAACTACTGAACCGATTTGGCTCAAATTTGGAATGGCGATATATTGCATCTCAGGTTAACACGTAAGCTACTTTTCATCCCGGGAAAATCCATAGTTCCCGTGGGATTAGTTAAAAACCGAAATTCACGCGGAAAAAAATCTTCACGCCGCAAGTACAAGACGGATTTGGCTGAAATTTGGAATGGAGATAGATGATATCCTGGTTTATTAAAAAGGCTACTTTTTATCCCGGAAAAATCCGTGGTTTTCGCGGAAAACTGAAAAATTGATATTCACGCGCGAAAAATACTACTTTACGCTGCACTTACTGACCTGATATGACTGAAATTCGGAAAAGAGATAGATTTTATCCTGGATTAATACATAGGCTACTTTTCATCCCGGAAAATTTCATGGTATATCAAAGAAGATACTGACTCGCTCACTCACTGACATATCAACGCACAGCCCAAACTACTGCGTCTAGAGACTTCAAATTTGGCACACAGGTTCCTTATGAGGTCTAAGGGTGCCTTAAGAAAGGATTTCTCAAAATCCCCCCCCTAAAGGAGTGAAACGGGGCTCCAAAGTTCGTATTTTATCAAGCTTCGATACTCCTTCACGCCGCAACTACTGAACCGATTTGGCTCAAATTTGGAATGGCGATATATTGCATCTTGGGTTAACACATAAGCTACTTTGCATCCCGGGAAAATCCATGGTTCCCGTGGGATTAGTTAAAAACCGAAATTCACGCGGAAAAAATTTTCACGCCGCAAGTACAAGACAGATTTGGCTGAAATTTGGAATGGACAGAGATGATATCCTGGGTTAATAAAAAAAGCTACTTTTAATCCCGGAAAAATCCATGGTTTTCGCGGGAAAACTGAAAAATTGATATTCACGCGCGAAAAATACTACTTTACGCTGCACTTACTGACCTGATACTACTGAAATTCGGAAAAGAGATAGATTTTATCCTGGATTAATGTATAGGCTACTTTTCATCCCGGAAAATTTCATGGTATATCAAAGAAGATACTGACTCAATATCAACGCACAGCCCAAACTACTGGGTCTAGAGACTTCAAATTTGGCACACAGGTTCCTTATGAGGTCTAAGGGTGCCCTATAAAAGGATTTCTCAAAATACCCTCCCTAAAGGGGTGAAACGGGGCTCCAAAGTTCGTATTTTATCAAGCTTCGATACTCCTTCACGCCGCAACTACTGAACCGATTTGGCTCAAATTTGGAATGGCGATATATTGCATCTCAGGTTAACACGTAAGCTACTTTTCATCCCGGGAAAATCCATAGTTCCCGTGGGATTAGTTAAAAACCGAAATTCACGCGGAAAAAAATCTTCACGCCGCAAGTACAAGACGGATTTGGCTGAAATTTGGAATGGAGATAGATGATATCCTGGTTTATTAAAAAGGCTACTTTTTATCCCGGAAAAATCCGTGGTTTTCGCGGAAAACTGAAAAATTGATATTCACGCGCGAAAAATACTGCTTTACGCTGCACTTACTGATCGGATATGACTGAAATTCGGAAAGGAGATAGATTTTATCCTGGATTAATACATAAGCTACTTTTCATCCCGGAAAATTTCATGGTTTCCATGATAATAGTGATAGATAATATGCCTTGATGCCGTAATTACTGAACTGATTTGGAATAGAGATTTATATCCTGGATTAATACTTAGGCTACTTTTTATCCCGTAAAAATCCATGGTTCCTTCGGGAACAGCGAAAAACAGATATTCACGCGGGAAAAATATTCCTTCACGCCGTAATTGCTGAACTGATTTGGCTGAAAATTAGAATACAGAGGGCTATTTTTTATCCCGGGAAAATCAATGGTTATTTCTCCCGCGTGAATATTTTTTTTTTCACTATTCCAGCGGGAGAAATACTCATTCACGCTGCAACTATTGAAAATTTTTGGCTGAAAGTTAAAATGAAAGGAAAAATCGATGGTTCCCGTGAGAATAGGGAAAACTAAAATTTACGCGGGCGAAGCCGCGGGTATCTGCTAGTAGGTTATATCAAGGAACAATTTCCTTAAGCGTCATCCAATTATTTTTAATCAGTGCGTCAGCTGGTGCCTATAGTATTCATTAGGAGCCGAATATGATGATGAGCAAAATAACATATTAAGAGGCAATGTTGATAAAGTCAGCTGATAAATGTTTTTAAAAAGTTCGATTGACATCCTCAACCTTTGAAGAGCAAGCCACGAGTACATGGTACCAATACGAGTTCGGAATATCAACGAAAAATATACCTTAAGGATCTGCGCACTGAGTTCATTATCATCGGGCAGAGCGGTGCCGCGGAAGCAGGCGCGCTCGGCGGCCGGCCAGTCGATGCCCCGGGCGGTCAAGTGCCGTTCTGCTAGTGTCAGCCATAGCTGCAAATGTCATCCAAAGCCCAATTAATAGGAGGATGATTCCACAAAGTTGCCTACTTTTGAATTTTGATTTACGTTACGTTGTGTGTGTGTGTGTCTGTGTGTGTGTGTGTGTGTGTGTGTGTGTGTGTGTGTGTGTGTGTGTGTGTGTGTGTGTGTGTGTGTGTGCGCGCGCGTGTCTGTGTGTGCGTGTCTGAGTGTGTGTGTGTGTGTGTTGAGAAAGTGTACAGCCGACAGCGTAACTACGGAACCGATTTTGCTGAAAATTAGAATGAAGACAGCTTATAACCTGTATTAAAACAAGCATCTTGAAAAATCACTGTCCTTTGCATCTCGAAAAACCGAAACCGAAAAAATCTACTAAATTATTAAAATATTGAAATACACATTTTCAAAAATACAAGTGATACCTACATGTAATACTTGTATCAACGAAAGGATAATTTGAAAATTGCTTAATTTTTAGGTCAGATTTCACATTCATGAAACCGTTGGAAAACAGAAATCCAATAAAACTTTTAATATTTTCATAAAAAACCGATGGAAGATCTAAATTTAGACCCTTGTCCACGTTTCGGGTAAATAACGCAAAACAAACTTTGATAACCTTCGAGAAAAGCTCTTTCATTTCAGTTCAGAGCTTTGTGAAAGTTTCTATAAATAAATGCGGTTTTAATTTCATTTTCAATCTCAGTGACGCAGATGTTGGTACTACTACCTAACCTAAGCACCTATTTCAGCGATATGAAGTGGGATTAATACGAAGAGAAATAAGGATAGACGACTAATTTAGTTTAAACACGTAAAAGTAATTTATTTATTTACTAATACTACCTATTTTTATAATGGAATTATAGTTATAGCTGATTTTGGTCAATAATAATAATTGGTGAAGAGTATATATATATATATATATATATATATATATATATATATATATATATATATATATATATATATATATATATATATATATGTACTAAATATTAGGTCCTTACATATGAAATTGGCGTTTTGTCGTACTGGCCACTTTGATCTCAAATATCTCTTCTTTGGTTAGAAATTCCAATTTCAAATTTACACAGCTATTTACTCATGCTTTTGTGTTTTGAAAATCGTAATTCATTTGTTTTTTTCTCTTTTGATTTTTTTTTACGCCACTCTGTTTACAAAATGGAAAACTTGAAATATCGCGTTATTTACGAGTACGAGTTCCATCGTGGCACCAGTGCTGCAGAAACGGCTCGAAGGATTAATGATGTGTACGGCGAGGGTGTCGCAAAAGAAAACACAGTGTGTTTTTGGTTCCAACGTTTTCGTTCTGGAAATTTCGACCTGCAGAACAAGCCCCGTGGACGGCCGGAGACCAAAGTTGACAATGAAGAATTGAAGGTTATTGTGGAAGCGGATCCATCGCAAACCACGTCCGAGCTAGCTGCAGGCTGCGGTGTTAGTGATAAAACTGTTGTAGTTCACTTGAAGCAAATTGGGAAGGTGAAAAAGCTTGATATGTGGGTACCTCATGAATTGAGTGCAGCAAACCGACAAACGCGCGTAGACTGCTGTGTTACATTACTCAACCGGCCCAGTAATGAAGGGATTTTAAATCGAATCATTACCTGTGATGAAAAATGGATCCTGTATGATAATCGGAAACGCTCATCGCCATGGTTGAACCCTGGCGAACCAGCCAAATCCTGCCCCAAACGAAAATTGACTCAAAAAAAATGACTTGTGAGCGTTTGGTGGACTAGCACCGGCGTCGTTCACTACAGCTTTCTTAAATCTGGCCAGACGATTACGGCGGATATCTATTGTCAGCAACTGCAATCCATGATGGAAAAGCTAGCTGCTAAACAACCGAGGCTGGTCAATCGTTCTAGGCCACTGCTGCTTCAGGACAACGCTAGACCACACACTGCACAACAGACGGCTACCAAATCAGAGGAGCTTCAATTGGAATGCCTAAGACATCCACCTTACTCCCCGGACCTTGCTCCAACAGATTACCATTTTTTTCGAAATTTGGATAACTTCTTACAAGGGAAAAAATTTAACTCCGATGAGGCAGTCCAAAGCGCTTTCAAAGATTTTATTGATTCCCGTCCGAATGGCTTTTTTTGTAAAGGGATCAATGAACTACCTATAAGGTGGCTAAAGTGCATAGATAGCAATGGTACATACTTTGATTAAATATATATATTATATTAAAAAAAATCGACTTTATGTTCCTCCCATACAAAACGCCAATTTCATATGTAAGGACCTTATATATTTAGTAAGAGAGTAAGTTTATACGAACATATAACGAAAAATTACTACATCTCGGAGGTAAGAATCTTCTTACCTCCGAGTAAGAAGATTCTTACCTTCTACCTATATTGATCAGTGCAATATACATAATATGCCTATAGTAGTGTTATTATCTCGCTGCAGACTCGGCCATAAATCATTCGAGTGTTTCGCGTTTGTTGTTCTGCAGTAATGCACAACTCGACAAAGAACAACAAAAGCGAAACACTCGAATGATTTATGACCGAGTCTGCAGCGAGATAATAACACTACTATAATAATAATTGCCTATACTTGAATGTCAAGCTAGAAGAAAAGTGCTCAGCACCAATAATGGGAAAACCAGACTCAAAACACTGTGGGGGGCTCTACCTATATCCTAATTGCTAGACACGTTTTAAACTTTCTTTTGCTTACAATATTATAATTTCTTTTGCTTAGCTTATATCGTTACTAAGCTGTGGGCTGATGATGCATTATGACGTACCTTCCTGCGGAAATGCTGCGGTACTCCGGCAGGCAGGCGGGCCACGAGGCGCATAGCGTGCAGCCACTCCGCGAAGCCTCCTTCGCCAGGGCCTTCCGCGCCCGGCACCACGCCGAAGCGCGCGCTCGCGTCGCCAGCTATGTCAAACAAAATTTGATAGTGTAGATGTCGCTGGTGATTCCGCTGTTTACATACTTACGCGCCACTTTAAATAAAAATTCGCCGTTTGCAATATGCCGTAGGCAAAATGTATATAAGTTGTTGTCAAATTATCTGCCACCGTTCCAGGAGGATAATATGCCATACGTATTCACTTTAATAGTGAAGAAATCTCAGTCCCCAGGCTCAATATTTTTTTTTATTTTTAATTAAAAATTACGTCGCAACCCAAGGTCAACGCTCTCACGCCGCGCCCAAACAGCTGATTTCCGTTACGAGATGATAACTGTACTAAACATGTACTCAAGTTTGACTGATGGACGTGTTTATGCAATATGATGCGATATGTTAATATTGATTAATTTAAAAAAAATTGAGCCCGGGGACTGAGATTTCTTCACTATTGAAGTGTATATGTATGGCATATTAATCTCCTAGAACGGTGGCAGATAATTTGACAACGCTTTATATTTCCGTGACATTTTGCATTTTGCCTACATGATTCATGATTCATGATACATGGCTCTGAAATAGGGACCAGTTCGGATCTGTAACGGCTCCGGCGCTGCGGGAAGTGCAGCCACTTCGCCCGGAGGCTGCGGAGCGGGTGGGGCTCTCCCTCCGCGCCTTCGGCTTAAAAAAACACTCAAGGGGTAGAATAAACAAGACTGCTTGGTGTTGGGGTGAGGTAGTTCGGTTCTGTGACTATTTCTAGCTAACAACCAACGTTGAAATCATTTTGCCATCGGCATATAGAAACGGCGAATTTTTATGAACTGACGGTGCTGTATGTAAACAGTGCAATCTTACAATATTCCAGCGACATAGATACCACCGCAATGCCAGTTATTATACCGTGAAGCAGTAATGTATTACTGTACTTCAGTAAAGGTAGGTACTGTGAACTGTAATGCCGTTGTAATTACTGGGCCAAATTAAACCAAAGAACTGATGTCTCAGTATGATGAGCGCAATGCAGTGTGCCCCAAGATATTGCGTGCAGGCTCTTGTGAAGCGTCAGTATGATATTTGTCGAGATTTAAACGAGCCCTGCATTGAGAAATAGGCCACAACAAACTCAGTCGGGTTTAGTTTTCTGTTATCACCATTTCACGATGAGAATATAAAAGTAATTGAGCTAGTATAATTATAGAAGTTCATTCACTGCCAAGGATTTCATTCAAGTAAATAATCTTTAATGCTATAGTAATAGCACAATTCCACTTTGAACTGATTGAGGGATAAGTTTAATATTTCATTAGAGAGTTTGTTGTAAAAGCCTATCCTTTTGCCTTTTTATAAGGAAGAGGCCATACGAAACTCGGTCGGGAAAAATGATGTAGGGAATGTTGTCTGTGGAGTGTGGTGCTAACTGTAGGTTCTTGGCTAGTAAAAGCTCCAGCAATACCAATGCGGTTGCTTAGCCTTGGTTATTAGACACGCTTTGAAAAACAATTGGAAAACAATTTGTATATTTTGTATGTAAAATCTTAAACAATCATAAAAGTTTCCCAACGGACTTCCGTTTATCCCAGCATGGCTATGCTGTACAAACAAAATGCGTAAATTCCTTTAATAACAGGAAATAATGAAACATTAGAGATGAACATAACTTACTATAGTATAAATAATACGTGTATTATACATAAATATTATCATCAATTCATAGTATAAAACAAGGTCGCTTCCCGCTGTCTTTCCCTATGTGTATGCTTAGATCTTTAAAACTACGCAACGGATTTTGATGCGGTTTCTTTTAATAGATAGAATGATTAATATGAAGGTTTATATGTATGATAAATTACACGCAGGCGAAGCTGCAGGCATCTGTACTGTACTGTAGTACTTATTATAACAATGTTAATAAAAGGTGGCTCATTAGGCTCATTTAACATCGTCTTCATATTCAGAATGCTTACGAGTTTAATTGTTTTAATTTAACGTATTAATTTAACCATGTATCTACTCGTATAGCTTGTATTAATTCATATTGTTAATTTAATTTGCGATGATAGAGCTAAATAAATCAATAAAGATTATACTAACAACACTTTATCGAAACCGTTACCAAGCGGAATTCCATTCTTTTGGATTTGTATACCAAATAATGCTTTGTGTAAGTGTTTAGACAATGCGGTACCTGGGGCCGTCCTTGCAGAACTCGCCAAGTTCCTGAGGGAGTTTAGAATGGCACTCATCTGTCCTGTGCGACGAGTACATTTGACACCAAATGCATATCCTTACAACTGCACTGACACTGAGTTACTTAACGATTGAATAACAACATTGTGGTTGCATAGTTTTACTCATTTTAAGTATGAAAGAAACTTGACCGTACCGGTTCGCGAGGTGTAAAGCAAAGATAAGGCGTTAGAAAAATAGATAGTATTCATATTTTCAGAGCAATTAATACGATTGTCGATCGAACTGCGTTGCGAGCAGCTGATTGCGATGTTTACGGGTGAGGTGCGGATGCGGACGTTGGGGATGCTACCCCTCCACTACCTCACTGGGATGGTTTTTATTTTAAATCGATGCGCGGACAACAGCGAAGGCGAAATTGGTTGGAATGCCGAAGTTAAACGTGCCGTGGTGTATGTCTGGTCGGAGCATGCGCAGACGGCCTCAGGATATTTATCTGGGCGTGTGTGTGTGTTTGTCTATTGATTTGGTTGTGTACGTCAGTCACCAATACGGACTGTAAAAAACACTCCTTATAGCCATGTATTTAGATGTGCGTGAGGTTATTTCCAGCCACTGAATGAAAACGTCGCGTCTTCCTTTTCTATTCATAGAGCGTAAGGTTAGGTTAGGACTACATCGTTGTAGGGATTGAAATACAGGTAGGTGGATAATAGAATTTGATGTAACTCATGATAAGGTCTCGTTATTTTCAACTGCAGAATTATTTTACCAAAATATTCGGTGATTTGAGACTGCCTGAGCCTAGTTCTGGCCTCAAGTATAACTATGTTATTAGCACCTATAATATTTGGTGAACCAACTTTACTCAAATAAGGTTTTTTAGGAAACTCATTTCTAAGAAGGCAAAATTCAGCCTGAGATGTATGACAAAAAGTTCATTTCTGATTTCATTATTATTCCCCTGATTTTATCCTCCGACAGGGGAGAAAATGATTGTCCTGTTAGCATGACTAAATTGGAAAAGGAGAAATTTATCCGTATCACTTTTCACGTAGACATAAACCCCCCGGGACTAATCTAAGTCAGAAAGTATGTGACGTTTGTAGTGGGTTTAAACTTCAATTGTTGCTATTGTGAAAAATTTTTATCTCTGACTTAACCAAGAGGGTTTTAACCCGGGGAGAAAATAGTCCCCGGCCAAGCTCTGTGAAGGTTCGTGATCGTAACAGAAAGTCGAAATCAAGAAAAGAGAAGACCCTTTTGGCCTGAAGAGAAGAGAGAGTAGCTGACTCGCTGCGTTTTGGTGAAATCGTGGTCCTCCTGGAGTCTGATGTATAAAAGTGGATGTACATCGGCTGAAATGATTGTTGATAAACTGCAACTTCAAGTTTAAAGGGATTCCATCGATACAAATCTTTGAGTCAGGCTATTGCATGACCGCGCTCACTATAAATACTTACTATAAAGGCATTCACATCCTTGGCATGTCTAAGGCTCTATACGTACTAATGTGACGCAGGAGGACGGTGAAAGCGGCACAAAGCTTCTTTTGTTGTCGGTGCAGTCGGTCTCGTGAGCGCAAGCACCTCGCTAAGCTTTCGCCCGCCATTTGCAAACTGCTTTTCCACTCCTCGACTTGCTTTCTCAGTTCGTGAATGCCTGTGAAATACCTAGGTGGAATGAATAGGTACACATAGAAACATATACTTACCTTACATCATTTCCGTACCTTTATCATTTGTAGATATAAGCTGCCTAGTCTTGCAATCAATTTACAACTACAAAACAACTTTTGGTTTTATTATTTTGTGATTTGTGCTTAAAACTGTGCTGAGATTCTCGAACTTTATCCTCTTTCTAGGGATGATAATCATAAACCTCAGTATTTAGTATACCTACTCGTACTCGTGTTTAACCAGTGGTATCACCAGTTACCCATTTCAGAGAAAAAAAGTTTTAAGTGGCGAACAGACGGACAAAAATATGATTCTATAAATATTCACTTATATAAATAATACTTCACTTTCTCATTTGAAGTATCGAACACTGAAAATAATAGTCCTAACTTCGTTGCTGATTTTATACACACCTAAAGATTCCAGATAACTTCGTTCAATAGCATAACTTTTTTCCCTGCAGTTTGATAGCGACGATGTGACGGACGCCGCTGTAGATCTGTGGAAGACGAATGGTACTATTACTACTGTGCTATATTATTTGTCTAGGACAGACTATACAGTTAGGTAGAAACAACTTCGACAAGGAAGCTGACAGAAGAATTCAGCTGGGATGGGCAGCATTTGGAAAACTGCGTCAGGTCTTCAACTCGCCGATACCCCAATGCCTAAAGACAAAAGTCCTGCCGGTCATGACATACGGAGCAGAAACGTGGACACTCACAGTAGGCCTTGTCCACAAGTTCAAAGTCGCTCAGCGTGCTATGGAGAGGGCTATGCTGGGTGTTTCTCTGAAGGATAGAATCCGCAACGAGGACATCCGTAGGAGAACCAAGGTTACCGACATAGCCCAACGGATTAGCAAGCTGAAGTGGCAGTGGGCGGGCCATATCTGTCGCAGAACCGACGGCCGTTGGGGCAGACGTGTTCTGGAGTGGAGACCACGTACCGGCAAGCGCAGCGTAGGACGACCTCCTGCCCGCTGGACCGATGACCTAAAGAAGGTCGCTGGTAGCGGGTGGATGAGGAAGGCGGAGGATATTTTCTCTGACTAAAGATAAACTTTAACCTGATCTTTTCATTTCGCCCGGTTGTATATAAATATGAACTTCTATAACAGGTATACTTAATTCTCCTTACCCCTGGCTAAATCCGATGGCACTGCTAGTACTCCAGTCATGTTGATCGGCGTATATATCGCTCAGCAACTCTTCTATCAAATCTTTTACATCTCGTTTCTGCATCAAAATAATAATAACATCTAGGTATAGTAATTCTGCAAACAGATGACCTCGTGACTCGCGACCTTCATAAAGAAGCATCGGCCGACCACCTGCACGATGGCGAGATGATATCGTTAGGGCAGCGGGAAGACAGTGGCTACAGCAAACTAAGCGCAGAAGCGGATGGCGTGCAAATGGAGAGGCCTTAGTCCAGCATTGGACTGAAATGGGCTGATTTATTTTTAAAGCGAATATAATATGTGAAATTTTCAAGTGTCTAACTATCACGGTTCAAGAGATACAGCCTAGTGACGTGCTAGTGACAGACGAACGTACGGACAGCGAAGTCTTAGAAATAGGGTCCCGTTTTTACCCTGTGGGTACGGAAGCCTAAAAATTAGCTACATACTTACTGGTTGATGATGTTGAACAGGTGGCGGCGGTGGGATATTTTTCTGTTTTGGCCTGTAGTTAACTTTTGGTATTTTAATTTTTTTACATTTTTTCTCCTTTATTGGTTTCTGGGCGTAGAGCGATGAAAAGTCTAGCTCGAACTTCACAACTTTCAAGTTTATGGGTTGATCTATTGTTATTGTTTTCATGATTACTTGATGACAAAACTCTCTTCTGTAAGCTGTAAGACTTTGACAGAAAAGGATTGTTATCCTTTTCTGAATTGAAAGGGCAAGGACTGATCACTATTCTAGGCAGACTGCAATATCACACATTAGGTCACATTTTTTTACTTTATTACAAAAACCAAAACTATAACTCTAAATAATATCATAATCCGCCTAAAAGCGTTATTTAAAAATATATATTTTTTTAAACAAGTTAGTTTGAGCGGTTTCAGCACAGGACTGCAATGCTAGTTGGAAGCGACGCCCGATAGGCACCCACACAATTGTTCGTCCTGATATGGCTGATAACGGGTAATATATTCGTTTGAATAGATACCAAATGAGCTAAAGGGAAACGCGTACTAATATAAAACGCATAAGTAAAAAAGATCTATAACCCAAAAACTGATGCGGTGTTGGAGTTATAAGTATGGAGTAGGTATAGGTAGGTTTCTATCCAGGAAGACGCACCCCAGTCTGTCAACATCGCTTGTTTCATTCGATTCGTATGGAGTTTGACAGAGTGGGGCGCGTCATGGTAGATTGAAATATCATTCATGAATTTAGCATTTTGCATTCCGATATTCATCTTATTCTATTGCTTTGTGTAGTCTTTAACCATCAAAAACCTGTCCAACAACGATAGATAGAGGCGCACTAGTTGATACAGTCATCTATATTATCACTAAAGGATGTCAAAAATGCAACATAATAACTCATTGTGTTCCTACCCTGTCCCAATTCGTTACGTATTTTCTTTGATTATCGATGGAAGGAGGAATAAATATATTATAGTTATAAAGAGAAATAATATAGTCACTAAAGTTATAAGTATAAGCTAGAACGTAGGCCAAGTTACCATAAGCGCAGTGTTAGTTTTTCCTTAGATAAAATTTTTAGGGACTAGATATTTCTAGTGCGCCATTTATATTCGCATTTTAATTTGCCTAAGAATGCTTTAAGTAGGTAGCCTTTATGTTTATATGTAAGTAGCAAAAGTTTAAGTCTCGGCTGACTTTGAAGTTAATAAAAATTTACATTCTTCTTCTTCTCCATTTTCCCACATTGTGCAACGATTGAAGATATCATATGAAAGATATCTTTACCTTATTACTCTCACCGACGCATAGGTCTCGCATAGGTATTACCGACAGGGTAATGAAACGAAATCAATGCATAATTGCATATCTTCTTTTCTTAAGTTTTCCTCTACTTCTTCATCCATACTTTTAATTATATTGACGTCACATTATGCATATTATTTTAGTTTATGTATCTTTTTTATACATCTGTCAATGGAATTTATAGTCTACTCTCAGAATACAGAATAGTCTACTATATAAAAATAAGTCGGGTTTTCCTTCCTGACGCTATAACTCCAGAACGCACGAACCAATTTCCACGGTTTTGCATTCGTTGGAAAGGTCTAGGGCTCCGTGAGGTTTATAGCAAAGAATATTTAGAAAAAATTTCAAAAGAAAAGCGGGAAAATCTTTTTAGCGGGAAAGCCATCTGGTGGCGAAACGGAGTTCGCCGGGTTTGCTAGTTGTGTATAAGTACCTATGGGAGATCTATCTCCATATCTGGAATACTGTGTCTATGTCTGTCTATTCAATGGATCGCTGACTATCAACGTGAAAATATTGACACTTGATTTTCGTCATTTTGGCGCTGATGTTGCATGAGCGTCTCGTGAGCGTCTATGGAACTAAAATAAAATGTCATTCAAAACGACGGTCACTAGCAACAAATGTCAATTTATTATTTAATGACGTGGACGTTCAGGAATTCTAAAATGTATAATAGAGATAAGAGGTCTGGAATCTCCGGTGTTCGAGGCAAGTTCGAGGCAAAGTTCAAAGCATATTACCTAATTGTTACCATGGAAACAGTATTTGTTATAACACATCACAATATTGGTGTCCTGATACTTACGTTTTTGAGGTCTGTTTTTGCTTATTATTATTTTATTGTTTGCTAATGATGAGTGAGCGTGAGAAAGCTATTGAACAACCTCAACCTGGTTACTGTTCCGCAACCTGTGTCAACAGAGCGAGCCTTCAAGAGGAAATCAAGAAACCTGAACTTAAAACCTCGGACTTCCTAACTACCTGTAACCTGCCGAAGAGATTTGAACATCCCCGTAAGTTCACTTTCCTATGATTGACAATATTATCACGGATTTTTGTCGCAAACATCGAAATTTATCAGAACTTATAAGTTACAGTGGAGAATGTTATTAGGTAGGGGATAGAAATTTGCATTACATTGTACCGAACAATTGATAATTCTATGACTGAACGTCTTTTTCGTGTCGTCATTTATTTCTACAAAAAAAGCTTACAAAGTGGGATTAGATTAGATGAGGGTTCAACTATTTAATTTACCATGCAGATGGAGTCGTTGATCCTCGTATAAATGGGTAGTAGCACATTCTGTGATATGCGGGCGACGTGTACGGTCTTCGTATATTGACTCGAAATTGGGGAGCAATGATCCTTTAATATAATCGACCAAGTGCGAGTCGGACTCGCGTATGAAGGGTTCCGTACCTATCGTTTCAAGATTATCAATATTAGTGTGTATTTCAATCCACGATGACGCGCCCCACTCTGTCAAACTCCATGCGAATCGAATGAAACATACGCGATTCTGACAGAGGATTAAAAAATCTATACAGCCTAGTGATAGACGGACGAACGGACTGATGGACGGACGGACGGCGAAGTCTCAGTAATAACCTTCCATTTTCACGGAACCCTAATAAACTTAATGGTAAAGAGCTTGCCCTTTGTGCATTTATGCTAAGTCCGTGGCTTCTCTAGAGCATTTAAGTTTTTACAAATAAATAAAGGAATCATGAATTTTTCCGTTTAACAAGGAAATAATGTGTTTGGCGTTTATGATATCGCCTTTTCTTTAAGTCAAATTTGTTCAGTAAATGTAAGCCAGTAACAAACATACAAACGTATAAAGTACGTACAAATTCATTATTTTTTAAATAGTTGACCCGGCGAACTTTGTTTTGCGATGAGGTTGCGTTTCGTTATACCATGTTTTATGTCACGTTCCAATGAAACATAATAAAAAGTATCATGTCCGTTCCTTGGTTCTAAGCTACCTCCCCACAAATTTTCAGACAAATCGGTTCAGCCGTTCTTGAGTTATAAATACTGTAACTAAATAGTAGTGCATTGCACAAGACACATACGAGGAAATATTATCCCTCAACACCTTAAGAAAAAGAATCACTAATTGCATAGGTACTCGTACTACTGATTTTGGCGATGGAATACAAACTCCTGTCTTGTAAAATTAGATTCTTTCACAATTTCGCATAGTATTTAAAATTGTTTACGTTTTCACAGATTGGTTTAACGGCTATGGGTGTCAAACAAACAAGCAGCATCCGTTTTACAGGACCTCGGCCAGCGAGTACGGATGGTATCCACCAGGTTCGTAACTATACTCTCTCTGACTGCCTCATATTTGTGTTTTCTCATGTCGTTAAGTTGAGAGTTGAAAATACTTATCTTAATCACAGAGTTTACATTATCTTTTACTAGGTAGGTATGTAACTAAGTACTCTTTATTATTATGTACGTATTAAGGTAATTTAATGAAATAATCAGAGTAGAAAATGGAGTCAGGAATTTGAAGTCAGTTCAAGTTAAACTTATTGCATGTAATTATTTTGGAATTCGGCGGATAGGGAGTTAGGATTTACTATATTTTGTTTTTGTCGTCAACAGTCAAAACCACGATTCTCGCCGCGTGAAACCACCAGTGCGATTTTTTTGATGTCGTTCGTTCACCTGGTGAACAGTGTGCGAATACTGCCAGGGTCATTTTCTCTAAGGGACGATGATAAAATGGTTATTGCCTCCTACAGCGTTATGCATTCTCTGAACTCTGACATAAGGGTGGAAGTAATATTATAGCCCGTAGCCCGTAGCACAGGGGAACGACTTTTCCTTTGTCCATTTTCCGTGTCTTAGAGGAATGCCATAATCGGGATGCATCACTTTAGAAGAGAGATAGAATAATCTTTATTTACTGATACAACACACATAAAAAAAACAAAAAAAAATAACATATGAAACTTAACTAGTGATACAAATAGGTCCTAAATGTGTCGTGCCAACAAAAAGGTCCTGACTCAGCTTGTTGTTGCTTTAAGTATATTCGTACGATGTTATAGGCTACCACTCGGTCCCGACAGCGTATTTCCCCAAGAACCAACATTTCTCCAATTACCTGGCGAGTGCCGGCATGTACCGCAACTACTCCCTCAACACCGCCCTGGACCAATACCCACCGACATAAGGTTTTTTAATGTAGAAATAGGTATAGGTGCCTTGGTTTATTAGCACTAATTGAAGAACTTTTAGTAGTCCCTGGGGCGCGATCCACGTATAGAAATTTCAATCCACGATGACGCGCCCCACTCTGTCAAACTTCATATGTATGAGTCGAATGAAACATAAGCGATTTTGACAGAGTGGGGCGCATCGTCGTGTATTGTAATATCTATAACGTTTTCACACATGGAGATGTGAATCAAGATATAAAATAAAAATTAACACTGAAAAATTAACTTAACTTCTATTACTTTAGAGCGTAAAATTGAACAATCTAAATCAAAACTCATAAAGTTAATTTTTTATATTATGTTTTGATTCACTTCACTCAATGTGTGAAAACGATATGTGAATCACCCCCCAGGTTTGTTCTAATTTTATAAGCATGCCTGTTTAAGTTAAGAAAATATAAACGGGTAGGTTTTTGTTTAAGTACAGTTATTCTGCTTAGTTTTAATTATTTTATTTTATTTATTTACTTACGCAGGCGTTCAGTAATTTAATTGCATCTGCATGTTTAAAATATGAGACATCAGAATGCTAGTTATTCTGTAAATTGAACGAGACGAAATAAATGCTTTGACCTATGGTTTTTGTTTTATTTTGTAGTTTTCATGGACACAGACACTTCAACTTAGTGTAGTGGTTTTTGCTTCTTTAATAGGTACACAAGTAGGTATACAAAAGTCAACCATTTTGACTAGCTTTCCTATGAACACGGTGTTATAATTGATAGTTGAATGTGTCAATGCTCTTTTCAATCCTAGGAAAAAGATAAACTATAGGCTGGCATTAGGCCAACTTAAATTTTGGCCGTGCGATACTTACGAATGAGGAAACGATGCCAGGTTTTGGTCACCACTTCACTGCGGCGAAATCAATATTACGATAATAAGTAGTTTAATATAAAAATCCATGTGCTATTTTTACAATTAGCTTCTGACTGTTGTGAAATTCGGGTTTTGACCCATCCCAAGGGATGTGTTTAGTGGTTGCGACAAACAAAAATAAAGTCAATAAAAATCAAGTTTGGATTTGAATAAGTTTGGTACGGGATTCCAATATTCCATACATCTAAAGTCATTATCCTTTTCCGCTTTGTTACCTCGATTGGTTTGATTTGCTCATATTTGTAGGAAGTATACCACGCAACTTTGTCCAGGTTACCACTCGGTGTGCTCCGTGTTCTTCCCCGCTGGTCAGCAGTTCACCAACCGCCTCGCCGCCGCCGGGATGTACCGCAACTATAGCTTGAACACCGGCATGGATCCTGTCGGCTACCGCTGAACTGACCGCACCCTTTACCTCGTCTCACTTTGTTTTAATTGTAGCTTTTGATGTTTTTTAATTTTTTTGTTGATATTAAAAAAATATAATTACAGAACCGTCATAAATTGTAGAATCCGTAGACGAACCAGAGTCACCGACATACCTCAACCGCCTAAACGTATAACGCGCAGCTGAATGGGCGGGGCATAGGACTAGCTCATAGAACCGACGGATGTTGGGGACCCAAAGTGCTGGAATAGCGATCCCCTTATTAATCGTAGAATCCGTAGACGAACCAGAGTCACCGACTAGCTCAACGTACCTATCGCGAAGCTGAAGTGGCAATGGGCACGTAGCTAGCTAGTAGAACCGACGGATGTTGGGGACCCAAAGTGTTGGAATAGCGCACGGGAAAGCGCAGACCTACGACCAGATAGACTGATGACATTAAGAAAGTCATGGGAAGTTGCTGGATACAAGTGGCGCCGGACTGTATCGCTGGAAATCATTGCAGGAGGCCTTTGTCCATTAGTAGACGTCCGTCGGCTGAACAGAACGAACGAACGAATTTTAGAACTTTTTAAGGTCCAAAAACTGCCTTAGATTAAGAGGATACAATGGATTTATTTTTGTACTTCTAACTCTTACGAATAAGTTGGACGGTGCGACATGCCGTGTTACGGAAGGGCTACCGACTCATAGTCACACCAGATAACACGACATGTCGCACCCTCCAATACACAATACAGAAGATTATAACTGTTTTACCTAACTACTAAATAACTATGCCAGAACTTATCAAAAATCTGTTTCTGACTGTTTTTGGATATTATTATTACCGACACATTACAATGGATGTACCATTTATAGTTTCCGATAAAAATTGATTATTATTTATGTCACATTTTAAAACTACGTTTGTTATATTAATTAGTGCCTAAAATGGTCCTACAAACCAGTGGGATCACGGGCCCTTCCAGGTCACAAGCTCTTTGATCTTGTACTTAAGTTTATGTATTTGTGCTAGTGACTAGGTACCTACCATCGATTTTATTCATACCACATAATAAAACTAAAAGAAAATAGTATGAAATTCTTCATAGTTAATGTAGAAGTTGTAGAACGCTATTATATGGTTTCTTTGTTTCATGAATGTATGCAGGATAACGTAATAGGTACCAGCAGTGGTAGGATTCATAATTCCGCGAAGAAAATTACACATACCTTCGTTACTTAATTTTCCTTCATTTTCCTCATTTGTTCACGAAATGTTGGTTCAGATTTTCTTTAGATATTCAGTGAATAGGGCAATAAAGATAAACTCCCATGATTATTGACTTACCAAAAGAGGTATTTTATTTAATATATATTTATTATTAGATTAACATGCATTCAAATTCCATTACATTATTACTTTTCGTATAGACATGGATGCCACATGGATACATGTTAAAAATAACTATAATAAATTATTGCTATATCCCCAATACTTCTAAACACATACTATTTATAATATATTATAACACATACTAAATCATATCAAACTGTAGTTTTATTTTATTTGTAAAGGTTTAACAGTTTATTACTATAAAGAACCTAGGCACAGGATGTTAAAAAGGATTAGGCAAGACTTTCGGGCTTTGAAAATCAATGAATCTACATTTTCCTAGACATCAAGGGAATGTTCAGAATGACAAGATAAATTCGAACATTATTATAGCTATTTCAGATAAGTGAAGAGAAAAGACAAAAAGTTCTAACTAACTTAGGTTACAATCAACATTTTAAAAATCCCTCATCCCCACTTTCAACACAATTTATAGTTAGTGACAAGCCATGTCTCTTTAACCTAACTGAAGATCATCGCGATAAAATTAGTATAAAACCTGGTTAACCTTTTAATCGTATTTTAATTTTATCGCGACAAATCTCGATCATTTTCCATATGAGTAGGTACATTATGTATAACTTGTTTAGCAACAACAACAACAGCATTATATTTAGTGTTTATATTATTCATCTTAATAATATTAATAAACGCAGAACAGTCTAATATAAAATTAATAATATTGACTCCTTACAAAACTCAACGGTATTACAATCATGTTTAACGTACCTCGTTACCGATAGGTATCATTAAATAATATATTATTATGTTATAATAATTAATAATCATCTAGATAGATAATTGCGCATTTTCGTAGACACCTATTAATAATAGCTAAGGGTATCGTGTCAAAATTTGCTACAATGTGCATGTATAAATATAATCTAAGAATATTTAGTTAGTGATGTTAATGCCAAGGCCTCAGTAGAGCAAGACATCTTACTAGATTTCTTTAGATAACGCAGACATAGAGTACCTAATTGAAAGAAGAATCCCTGAGGCAACTACTTTATTTTCAAGTTTTTCTATGTCACACGTGCTTACTTTTTTTGGTTCATAGCATTGCATCAATACATTCCTTTTTTTCGTTGTTAGCAGTAAACAAGTGATCAACGAAACAAGAAGGATAAATAATAATTATACCGAAAGGCAATGGGAATTATATTGCACATAATATTTATTATTATTTATTAATAATATATGAGTTAAAATAATTCAATTTAACTCATATGTTATGTTTTAAAAATACCAAAAATTAATAAAATCAGAATATGATGATACTTACACTAAGAAGTATCTATTAACACAATCTAGAAAAAACGCCATATTAATAAGCACTATGTGTGAGAATTTTTAATAACGAAGTTTTAATCTTGATATGAAAGAACATTGCTTGCAAGTCCATGGAGATAAATAAAATAATTATATGTAATTATAAATTGTAAGTAAATTTGTAGTATAAGGAATGGTTATTTTCTTACGACACAATTCATATTAAGAGTAGGTAACTCAACATTACTAAAATAAAATGGCTAAGCTGGATTAAGTATAAAGACATTGCGTGAGAAACACACAAATACAACAATATCTACTTATCTTATGACTATGAGATATAACTAGTAATAAGATAATAAGTATATAAAATGTGGAATAATTTTTGCATTCAACAATATTGTCTTAAATAGCATTGCTTACATCTCCAGTTACCAACGTCCTCATCTGAATTCTTTATTAGAATTGCTCCTGCTTCGTAAATTGTAATAAGTAAGTTTATAAAATCGCATTTTCCTCCCGCGAAGATAATTACTACAATCCCTTTCATATCTTACGATCACGTATATTGTAGGATCAGCGTAACAAGATAACTCAGGAATTCTCAGAATGGCTAATCCGACATTTATTTACTTTTAATTATAGCGGATAAAGCATCGTCCGACATTTTAGCTGTTCTTTATTCAACCTCATCATGAGAGCAATGAGGCTTAATTGTTAAGATTGAACTTGAGTTCATTCTTCAATAGGTATAAACGTGTGAAATAGCTGCTAAATTTGTACAATTCTCTACTCATAGAAGAATCGAAAGCAGCTAGAAACTAGCTGTTTTAGACACGAAAAGCTTGATTTGGAAGTAGGCATACCTACCTTCTTATAATATACACGGTGAATTTTTTATCGTTTTACAAAAACAAACTAGTTGAGGTACCTACATAATGTCTACCATCCACTGTTAAAGCTAAAAAAAATAAAGAAGAAAGAAGAAGTAATATGAGTTAAATTTTATAATCTCAACAAAGTATAGCGCGCATGAATGACGCAACCCTTCGCTATTGGTTTTAAGTCATGACGTACTTTTAACAGAGTTTACTTCGCGTGCAATTTCGTGCAAATTTACAGGTGTTTCAATTTTTTTCAAAATTTACATTTTTTTCGCTAATGTGTGTAACTATTTGGCTTGGCGTCATTTTTTTTTTTTTTATACTATATAGGCTAGCGCTTGACTGTGATCACACCTGATGGAAAGTGATGATACAGTCTAAGCTGGAACGCGCTTGCCTAGAAGATGCCTATTCACTCTTGATTTGAAGGCACCCGGGTTGTAAGTGGCAGGAAAGACACTGCCCGGGAGAGTGTTCCAGGCCTTTGCAGTGCGTATCAGGAACGAGGAATCAAACCGCTTCGTACCTACGCGTCTTTGGTACGTCAACTATGTATGGGTGGAAGCCCTTACGATGCCTTGCCGTTCTATGGTATTTTTAATAGGGCTCAGAGATTTCTTACATCGGACTCATACATAGGCCCGCTTTTGTAAGACGATAAAAAAGTCACCGTGTAATAACTGACTAGATAAAAGTTCGCTACACGGAGGAAGATTTCTATAGTTCTAGAGTCAGACGAGTCACGAGTCACGCTCGGAGGCGCGTCGTCGAACAGATTCGATCACAATGTAGCTCAGTTGATTCGTACACTTATTGTAAAAAATCTATCGTTATATTACATTAATACTATACACATTCTGTGGTTTTTAGCTATTCTATTATATTTAACGCCAAAACTGTTTTATGGCCGTGTATCGTATGGTTAAAATAAAAAATAACCCTATTAATAACGATTAACTTGATGTCGATTCGATTACTAGCGATAAAGTACTTTTTGATGTGATGAAAAAAGTCTACTAGAATCGCATTGGATTAAATTTTTTTGTATGGTGGTACCTAAAAATTATAAAAACTCCACTAAATAATAATAACTTTAAGGTTTGGCTATAATTTTATAACCAGGCGTGTTTTTTTGCATTCACACATCTTTGAACAAATTACAATTATAGCCAAACACAACCTCACAAGCGTATTTTTTAACAACATGTTATGATGTTAATTGGGAATACTTATCCTTGTCGAAACAATTCAATTACGATGTTCAGTGTATAGCGTTCAGATAACAATACAAAAGGTATATAACGAGTTACTTACTTTCAGAAAAAGGGCTGTCACGACTGCAACAGATAAGCCAAGTGCGTTACAGCGACGGCCAGATAAGATCAGGATTACATCAGTACCTTGGTTACTTTGTTATCTCACAAGAAGCCTCATCAGAGACTACGTACCCACTACCCGTTTATTCTCACGACATTATTTATGATCCCTTCTTAATATGACCAGACTGCCATTGACCTGCAGACTACAGATGTCAGGCGATAGTGACTTCCAACTTTTATGAACTCTCATCTCATCTGACTGAACAGTTAGTCTAGCTTTCACAATGAACATCGCAAGTGTGGTCCTCAAAGATGTAAATTATAAGTGATTTATGAAGTTAATGTCTACTTGCGACAGTGTTTGCAAAAAATATCAAAGAAATCTTTGAAGATTGCCATAATCGCAGAAGAACTGTTGAAGCTAACCTCACTTGAAGGTTTAAATGACGATGCAAACTAGTGTCAAAGATGTAGGTAGGTATAATTGTGCTAACTTGGGAGATAAAGGTAAACACTTATCTCTTACCACCTCTTATTGGCAAGGTATAAACCACGGCCAAAGCTTCCTACCAAACTAAACTTTTCCTGGAATTCGAACACAAACCTTGGTGCACTAACAGAACAATCAAGCATCAAAATACCTTTGCTAGTAGGTAAACGAGACTTACTTTCCCGTGTCAGTGTCACAGGATGATGACACCTGCTAGTTTCATCATTCTGTATTAAAAAAATAGAATGAAACGCATCATAAATATTCAGCCCAGAGGCAAAACTGTTGCTAACACTGTCGCTAGTTGACCTCGATCTCGCGCTCAAGGTAAAGGTGTTAACTAGGAAGCGGGTCGACGTTTGGATCGTGTTACATGTCTCCGAAGATGCCAGCGAAGGTCTTGCGCAGGTTCTTCATGGTGTCCTCGGCGTCCTCGGTGAGCGCGGCGCTGAGCGAGCCCTGCCGCGCGAAACTGCTGCGCGCCGCGCTGGCGGCACTGGGCGGCGCGGGCGGTGCTGAGCCCGACGCCGTGCTGGGAGCGGCCGACGCCGACGATACCGTAGATGACTGTGATACTGGTGATAAAATAGTACATTGTGATACAAGGATTTAAAGTAGGTGCTCGCCAACGACAATACGTGTTTAAAATGTAAATTTATTTCCACCCGTGCATCCATGCTCAGAGAGTGGATAAAGCTGAATGAGTGAAAATTTTTCATGCTCTCCCCATTGACAAATTTACTCCAGCCAATGGTGGCTCCTTAACTAGCTCTTTCTCCTCTTAGCTAGCTATGCGGAATTTAACGGACAGAGGGAGAATTCAGGAGAGCTACATGAGGCCCGGGGACGGTTGCCGTAAGAAGGGGGTCTTTGTACCTTGCGAGTCCCGGCGTGTGAGCGGCGGCGGCGGCGGCTGCGAGGGCTCGGCCGGGATGGGCGGCAGCGGGCGGTCGATGCTGGCGGCCGCGGCGAGCGGCGCGGGCGGCGGCACGCTGGGCGGGCCCGACGAGATCGAGCGCTCTTCGGGTGAAGCCGCGCCGCTGCCCGCTACCGAGCTCCGGGATGTAGTCTTCGTTAGACCGGGTCGGCAAACGGCCTGAAATTATAAAAATGTGACTTTTTAGTAAGTAAGGAAGTTAATAGTGAAGCCCCAAAGTTTGTGTAAACTGTATCTGGCGCCTTTGGTCGCCAAATTGTAAGTAGGTAGACACGTTGCGACTTTCGAGCACAACAGGGGTGTGGCTTCAAAAACCCAGAAACTGTACTTTTATACGAGTTTACAAATTATAAATTATAAATTATATTTTATACGAGTTTGGAAAGGGCGTAAATTACGCGACTGTTGTGTCATAATGTGTATGTGCATCACTGTGTATCACGATCACGATACCTACGAGTAGGTAATCCAAGACTATCGCACCGCTGAACTTACTTGGCCAGTGTATGTGCATCACTATGTATTGTGTTCCGGTACCTACGACTACTTATTCCAAGATTTTCGCCTTGGCCACCGAGAGAAGACAAAAATGTACAAAGACTGTAGTAGTAGTACCTACGTACCTACATAACATTACATACCTATAAAGTTTTTGTTTCTCATAGCATAACACAGTCCAACTATAATTTATAAAGATTATAATTTAAATAATCCCAAGTTATCGATTGCATACCGAATTATTTTCGTAACTTTATACCGCATATAAATTGAATATTATCAACACCTGCAGAAAAACTGCATGCACTACATTAACATTCCCATATTTAGCCGAGAGGCATGCGTTAATTTACTCGAACAAAAATACATATTGACTTACTCTGTGACAGTCAATTTAGGTACAAAAATAAAGAAATGTTGAAGGCAGATAATATTCTACATTCTACTACAATAATTTTGTAATACGTATTTTAGACGTTTCTTTATTTTCTTTAGTATATTGTGGCACTTGGACAACTTGAGCTATATTGGGTATTTGGTACGTATTCGGGGGACTGACAGTTTTCAGAAACGTGCTTTTTTATAGGAAACCTGACACCTGCATGAGTTGTCCACATAAAACTCCCGTTCTGTATAATTCTATATTATTCTCATAGTGTTTATTTTATTTTTTTATTGTAGATGGGTTTGCGGTTGTCGACAATCATGCTTGATGGCAAGCAATTATGAGGTCTAGGATGAAGCGCGCTTGCCTAGAAAATGCTCATTCCGTTCCATTGAAGGGCGTTTCACACCGCGATTCGTACTGCATTGTGGACGAAAAACGTCTCGTGCGAGTTTGTTGAATGTCAACCGTATAATAGTGCCACCACTCACGGCGTCTATTCCAATCCCAATGAAGTAGCTATTCATTTTATTCTCTAGTTTTTGATCGATACCTGCATCCGCTGGAAGACAAGCTCGGCGAGATGGCGCCGGTCCTCCTCCTGCGTGTCGCCCATGAAGGAGGTGGCGGAGTCGTTGAGCTCGATGATGTGCTCGCGCCCGTCCTTGCCCACCACCAGCTCCAACGCACAGACCTCCAGCCCGCCGAAGATCTCGCTCACCTGCAACGAGCCAACACTCTCGTAAAGAGTAAACAACAGACTCGTATTATACTATAAACAACAGGCTCTTATTAAACTGTAAACATCGGGCTCTAATTAAACTGTAAACAACGGGCTCTTATTTAACTGTTAACAACGGAGTCATATTATTAAACTATAAATACCTATCGGAATAGTATTAAACTCTGAACAACGCGGTAAACATCGGAGTCAACGGACTCGTATTTAACTCTAAATAACGGATAGATTTATTGTTAGTTTATTTAAACTGTAAAAAACTGCTTTCATTAAACTTTAAACATCTGACTGGTCCCGCTTTTATTGAACGAGAACCAATAAGCTCGTGTTATACTCTAAACAACAGGCTCTTATTAAACTGTAAACAACGTACTTGTATTAAACTGTAAATAACGTGCTCTTATTAAAATGTAAGCAACAGAGTCATATTACACTCTCAACATCGGAATAGTATTAAACTCTGAACAACGCGCTCTTATTACACAGTTAACATCGGAGTCGTATTTAACTATGAACAACGAACTCGTAAACTCTGAATAACAGACGGACGGATTAAACTGTAAAAAATGTGCTTTTATTAAACTTTAAATATCTGACTCGTCGTGCTCTTATTGAACTAGAACCAACGAACTCTTATTAAACTGTAAACAGCGGGCTCTTATTAAACTGTAAACAACGGACTCGTAACTTTAATACCTATAAAACAACGGAGTCGTATTTCACGTTGTCGTAATTGTTACTGTTTATTTACTAGTCTAGTATAAGTTGGGAGTGTTTGCGTAGTTAAATTATTTATCAGAAAAAATATTAATTGGCATGCATAGACATAATAATTATGTACAGGACCTGGCCAACAATTATATTTGCGTGCTCGTGCAAAAATATTTATTCAGAAACTTGTTGGTGTGACTTTTTGGTGTGTGTTTTGTAGGAATTTTGACAAATGGCGCTATTTTTTACTTGTATGAAAAAGTTTTTTATAAATCTTCCCATTTGCAATCATTTCTTGATATGATATCAATCGATGAGGTAAAAATACGAGTATACTATCAAATTACTCTTACCTCATCTATCCACATCTTGTATCTATCGTTCATGCCAATAGCTTCAAGCATGGCAGATCCTTGATTCGTTTTCCAATTGCCGGATATGGATTTACGCCTGAAAAAAAAACATTAATCAATTTTACACAAGCTCCCAGCCATATTCATGCGTTTTCTTTTGCATTGCTTTCGATTGATTCAAAAAAGTAAATGAAGGGGTGGAGTTCGATCCCCACTACTGGTAAATTTTTGTGTGATGAGGATGAATGTTTCCCAGTATCAGTGTTTTTCAATATATTATTATATTTTTTGTATATTAGTATGTATATAAATTTGTCAGGTCTCTATTACCCATAACACAAGCTATCGCTTACTTTGGGGCTAGATTGCGATGTGTATAATGTCCTGATCTATTTAAACTGAAACACGTTCTACCATGTCGTTGAATTTTTTTTTTATCCAGGCTTTTGTTAATTAGGGAGAGTTTTTGTTAAATCATTGATTGTATCACCGTGCGTTTGGGAGTAGTATGATTTAAATGAAATAGATTATCCGAGAAAATGAAATTAATCAATATCCCTATAATATTTTTCCTCTCCAACACGGTTTATTAATGTTACTTTAACACGACAAACACCTTTGATAAAAAATTGAGGAAAGCTCTGAAAATTGGATTAGAATTTAGATTTGGGTCGCGCGTGGCACCAACGCCTGCGTGAAAAATGTACTCGCTTATAATTTACCACAACACAAATTGCAAAATTGAGTCAGGCGATTTAATTTATGTTGTTCGTAATAATCCACTACCTTGCTTTTTAAAATTTTCCATTAATTTTTCCTGATTGTTTACCTCTATTGGTTATGACGATATTTCTGGCACAGTTTGTAGAGCATTCGGATTTGAGTGAGAGGTCCCGGGGTTGATTCCCGGTAAAAGAAAATTACAATTTCTAAATGGTCTGGTTTGATGTGAGGCTACTACCGCGGATGGTTGCCAACTTACCACCGTGTCAAAAAAGACTCCGCGACTTCAATCACTCAATCAAGCGATTTAGCGGCGCGGTGCGACGCTGTGTAGGTATATCAACCATCAGGGATGGGAGGGGTATTCCAAGTTAGTTACAATTTCATCTTCGACAGCATCATATGATATTCAAAAACCTATATTGTTTCCCGTATCTATAATTCTATAAGTACATACTAATATACTTGTTGTTACATTTTTGTATTAAAATTTAAAACGAAAAGTCATAATACGCATCGAATTGAGGGAATTCTTAAAGTATCTCGTTATTACTTAATACATAGGTATTAAATTAAAAAAAAAAACTTTTATACATTGTTCCTGGATAAATAAATCATTTGCAGCCCCTCTGGTGCTGCAAATGTCCATGGGCGGCGATGATTGTTAACCATCAGATGACCTGCCCGCTCGTTTGCTCGCAATGGCTATAAAAAACGCAGTAAAAAATTATTACACTTACATAAAGGCTTTATAGTTGGTGCCAATTTTTTGGATGTGGATGTCGTACTTGGCATCGATATACGGCTCCACGGTGCTGTACGTCCCCAGCATCGCTACCACGCCTGCTATGTCCTGAAAACGATCATTTCCCCTTACATATACACACCGCAAATAACATCACATCACACTTTATTAAACTAATATGTTTGTGTATAATTGTGCGTGTTTTTTACTCCTTCACGCCACAACTACTGGAGGGCGATTGACGTGACGTTTTCACATACTGAGTTATGTGAAACAAGAAATAAAATAAAATAATAACACTGAAAAATTAATTTATATCTTTGTTACAGTGTTTCAAATGGAAAGTGCCTAGCAGAATCCCAGCAGCACCCAGCACCGATATATAATTGATTATTGTATATCACAAAACAACGAATATTTTCGTCCAGACATTTTATTGAGTAATAATAGAAATGATGACAACCAAACATAACAAGTCACAATGTGACAGATTACGAATAATGGCCAGTAACGGTCTACAAGAAGTATCAACCTCCAACACGCACCCTTAATCTGCCACATGTGTACGCACCCTTAAGACTAGCAAGTGTACATCCACACTTAAATCACACCAGGTTACAAATACCAAAACATGGACAAGTGTGTATGCACCTTTGTACACGAGTGTACACAAATACATTGTACTTGACTGTTTCCAAATCTACACCTTACATAAAACCACGAAAAATAAACAAAACAGAGATTAAACCATTATAAAAACCTAAACATATTCGTACAGTACAAAAACAACATATGAAAAACTTAAGTTACACCACTTTCACTACCCGCCCTCTTAATGGGTAATCTCGCTAAAGCTAACTTTATTTTGGGGCCTGACAGAGGCTTTGTCAACATATCTGCCAGCATTTCTTGTGAAGGCACATACTTTACCTCTACCGCCTCATTGAATATCGCTTCGCGAACAAAGTGAAACCTAATATCTATATGTTTCGTCCTATTATGGTTCATCTTGTTTCTCGCTATATGATGTGCAGACTGATTGTCATTATGAATGACTACAGGTTTGTCGCAACTATCATTTACTAAACTTTTTAACAAACTCCTCAAATAAATCGCTTCCTTTGAAGCTTGACTAAGACCTATGTACTCTGCCTCGGTAGAGGACAGAGCAACACACGTTTGCTTGCGACTCTCCCACGTTATTAAACTATCGCCTAACATAAACATCATACCCGTAAAGGATTTCCTATCATATGACCCACCCCAATCAGCATCCACGTAGCCAGTAAGTTTTAATTTACCTGACTTTCGGAAAGTAAGCGCAAAATCAGACGTCCGTTTTAAATATCTTAGCACCCGTTTAGCACACTTAAAATGAACTTCATCATAACATGAATTAAACTGTGATAGAACGCTAACAGCATGCGCGATATCTGGCCTACTATTTTGGGCTAAATAGTTCAGACATTCTACCAGATTCTGATATGGCAACCTACAACCATCATGAGCCTTTTCCAGTGTAAGACCGGCTTCCATGGGGGTAATGACTGATTTACAATCCGTCATATCAAATTCCTGCAACACATTAATAACATACTGTTCCTGATCAAGGTAAATGGTGTTTTCATCCCTCCTAAGTCTCATGCCTAAAACATGTCTAGCTCGACCTAGATCCTTTACCTTGAACTTTTTCAATAACCCAGTCTTTAACTTTTCCTTTTCTTTTTTGTGTAAAGAATTACAAAAAATGAAAATATCATCAACATAAATAACTACAACTATCCTATCTTTATCCCATAACAACAACTTTTGGTATAAGCAAGGCTCTATCTTCGATTGCTTGAAACCTAAGCTAAGCATCTCTCGGTCAAGTTCATGAAACCAAGCATTCGACGCTTGCTTCAGACCATATAACGACCTATTTAACTTGCAGACCTTCGTCTCCTGACCCTTGGCGACAGCACCTTCAGGTTGCATCATATAAATATTTTCCTTTAGTTTACCGTAAAGGAAAGCAGTCGTTACGTCCCACTGATCTATGTCCCAATCATATTCTACAGCTAATGTGAATAAAAGTCGCAAAGTCGAGCTCCTAACCACCGGAGAATAAGTTTCGTTATAGTCTACGCCACGTACCTGAGTAAATCCCTTCGCTACCAGCCTAGCTTTATACTTTGAGACCTTACCATCGCTATCTCGCTTAATCTTAAAGACCCATTTGCATTGTATCGGCTTTTTGTCACGTGGTAAGTCGACTAGCGTCCACGTCTGGTTCTCCTTCAACGATTGCAGCTCATCGTCCATGGCCTTCTGCCATAGCTCACGATCAGGCCTAGCTAGCGCCTGCTCTACAGTCGTCGGATCGCTGTCAATTGCCGCGAGAGCGTTGATGCACGTACTTGAATAATCCACCGGCTTTCGTGCACGTAGGTTGTATCTTGACTCGATACTCGTCTCAGCACTCGGCTCAGTACTCGTTCCAACGTTTTCAGTACTCGGCTCAGTACTCACATCTGAATTCGTGGCGGATTCGGTACTTCCTATATTTGCATCCTGAAAATCATCTTCACTGTTCGAGTGAACATCAGGATCTACATCCAATATCGCAGATTCAGTTCGTTCCTCCTCTATGGACAAAGGAACAACTGCGTTCTTCGTCACATTCGTACCATCACCAGGAAACACGTTTTCCAAGAACTTAACATCTCTAGCAATAGTTATCTTGCCAGTCTGTAGATTCATCAGTCGGTAACCTTTCGTAAGCTCACAGTAGCCAACAAAAATCAAACCTTCAGTCTTCATGTGAAGCTTTTGCCTTTTCTGCTTCGGTTTCAATGCAAACGCCAAACATCCGAAAACTTTTAAATGACTCAAGTTTACTTTCTTACCAGACCAAAGTTCTTCAGGTACTTTATTCGTGACCGCCTTTGTAGGGCTTCGATTCTTTAAATATACCACGGTATGGACTGCCTCAGCCCAAAACTTTTTGCTTAGATTCGCCTCACAAAGCAACGTCCTTGCTTTTTCAATGATCGATCTGTTCGCCCTTTCAGCTACCCCATTTTGTTCGGGTGTATACGGAACCGTTGTTTGGTGCTTTATACCAGCTGACTTGAACAATCTATTGAAGGCATGGTTACAAAATTCAGTACCATTGTCAGATCTGAGGCATTTTATCAACTTACCAGTCTCTTTTTCTACTTCCGCCTTATACTGACGAAACGTGTCGAAAGTCTGACTCTTATTTCTTAAGAAATAAACATGCGTCTTGCGCGTGTAATCGTCGATAAACAGCAACATGTATACAGAACCAACAAACGATGGCTCTTCCATTGGACTGCAGATATCCGTGTGTACCAGTTCAAGGATCTGTTTTGCTCGTGTGCCTTTATTTTTGAACGGGCTTTTACATGTCTTACCATTTATGCATGGAATACATGGCTCAATGCTTTGTTTACTGTCGAATTTCATACCAGTTACCAAATCTCTCAATATCAGCATGTTATTTTGTCCTAAATGCGCCAATCTTCTGTGCCATAAATTTGACAGAGGTTCATTTGACAATGTAGCGTTGACATAGTTTACGTTTTCATTCAATTTGAAAATTCCGTCAACTTCATTGCACGTCGCAACTATTTGCTCGTTTTTATTCTTGATAGTGCAACGTCCTTTGCCAAAATTAACCGCGAAATCATTCTTAACAAGATCGCTTACTGATATCAAGTTCAAAGATAAACGAGGAACATGTAGAACATTTTTCAATGTGAAATCTGTACTTTCGATAACTTTTGGCATAGCATTTCCTCTACCTTCAACTGGTATTTCTTCTCCATTGGCCACTTTAATTGTCAAGTTACCTTTAACTTTCTGATAGTTACATAACTTTTTCGCATCGTAAGTCATATGAGTCGAGCATCCACTATCTACATACCAATCGCTTTTAACCTTGGTATTCATCGTACTCATGCACATACCGTCAATACCGGCATTCAGCTTCTTACACTCAGCTGCCTTGTGTCCTTCTTTGTGACATTTGAAGCACTTGCGCACTGGTTTACGAGCATTGTTTTTGGGTGCCTTTTCCTGTTTAGAGGCGAGGGCTTGCTCTCCAGCTCCAGCTGTTTCAGCTTGTCTATTAGCCTCCTGCAGCAGTTTAGTTTTAATCTGTTCTAAGCTAATATCCTTTCCACTATTATCCACTGCCATTATCATCGGGTTGTAGTCTGATGTTAATCCGGCAAGCAAAATGGAAATGATCCAGTCGTCTGAGACTTTCGCGTCTATTGCAGCCAATTGTTGTGCTATGGATAGTACCTTTGAGATGTATTTCTCCATACTCGAAAAATTTTCCAACTTACATGACCATAATTGACACTGCAGTGATATACGTCTACCCCAGCCTTTATCTTCGTATGCTTCACACAGCTTGTGCCATACCTCATGCGCGGTCTTCGAATTGTAGACATTCGAAAAACATGAAGGCTCCAACAGTAGACACATGGTAGTACGCGCCTGTCGATCCGCATCTTTGAGTTCTGCAGTGACTTCCTTGGTTTCTACAGCCACCCACCAGTTTTTACATTCCAGGTAGTTTTGGACTTGAAACTTCCAAACCTCAAAGCCATCTGCACCCCCAAGCTTCTTTATTCCAAAAATGGAACCTGACGAACTCTGGTCATCCGTCATCATCGAAAGTGCGTATTTCCCAATTTCACAATTTACGATATCGGAAATTATTTGGGCTCTGGGCCCATAACCAAATGGAAAGTGCCGAGCAGAATCCCAGCAGCACCCAGCACCGATATATAATTGATTATTGTATATCACAAAACAACGAATATTTTCGTCCAGACATTTTATTGAGTAATAATAGAAATGATGACAACCAAACATAACAAGTCACTATGTGACAGATTACGAATAATGGCCAGTAACGGTCTACAAGAAGTATCAACCTCCAACAGTTTCACACACTAAGGGTATTTTTAATAAACTAAGCACTAATTGTAGTGTATCAAAATTATCGCTGCCAACGGGACTTGAACCCCTATCCCCCGCTATCATGGGGGAAAAAAATGGAAAATTGTTTTCAAAAAACTGACTTCAAATGCCACTACAAAGTGGCATTTGAAGTCAGTTTTTTGAACAGAATTTTCCAATATTTTTTTTAATTTTTAGTCTAAAACGACAAATGCACAAGACATTGTAAAAATTGCCCAAATCGCTTGAAGTACCTATGCTTATAAAATCTGAAGAGTTCCCTCAATTTTTCCGAGATTCCATCATTAAATCCTAACTTGATGATTATAGTCATTAAGTCAGCATCTGCAAGCAAATGCACCAGTAACTATAAAAAAATACCCAAAATCCAAATCGCTTAAAGTATACTACTAAAATTTCAAGAGTTCCCACGATTTCACCAAGATCACATGATCAGAACCTGACCTGACGACCATAGTACAACCTGGAAAGTATTTCTCTTTCAATCAATAGCCAAATCGCTTCAACTGTCCTTATAAAATTTTAAGAGTTCTCTCGAATTCTCCAGGATCCCATCATCAGATCTCGACCTGATGACCATGGGACCAACTAGCAAGTATTATATATACATACTAGCAAACGCCCGCGGCTTCGCTCACGTTAAATTCTGAGTTATGCTTTACTATGGTGGTTTAATTTCCAAAATTCCTGCATTACACACCATTTTGCCCACAAAATTTTCTCTTGCTTCCTGGTAATAGTCACATATTGATTTTGAAAAATTCGATCGTCACAAAAAAGTTAAATATGGTGGCCATTTTTAGGGTTCCGTACCTAAAGGGAAAAAGCTCTTACTAAGACTCCACCGTCCGTTCGTCCATCCGGCCGTGGTTGCTTGCTACCATGGTAAGACATATAAGTACAAAGTTGTGGCCAATTCTTTTAAATTTTTACCAAAAATTCCTTTTCTATGCTCGCTGCGATAATCAGATATCAATTTTGAAAACAATCGGCCCAGTAACAAAAAAGTTTAAAATGGCGGCCACTTTTTAAAATGTTGACTACAAATTCTTTCTCTATGCTTGCTGCCATTGTCAAATATCGATTTTCAAAGCAATCGGCCCAGTAACAAAAAAGTTCAAAATGGTGGCCAAAAAGTTCATCATTTTTTAATTTTGACTACAAATTCCTTCTCTATGCTTGCTGCCATAGTCAGACGTCGATTTTCAAAGCAATCGGCCCAGTAACAAAAAAATTCAAAATGGCGGCCACCTTTTTTAAATTTTGACCACAAATTCCTTCTCTATGCTTGCTGCCATAGTCAAATATCGATTTTCAAAGCAATCGGCCCAGTTACAAAAAAGTTCAAAATGGCGGCCACCTTTTTTAAATTTTGACCACAAATTCCTTCTCTATGCTTGCTGCCATAGTCAAATATCGATTTTCAAAGCAATCGGCCCAGTAACAAAAAAGTTCAAAATGGCGGCCACTTTTTTAAATTTTGACCACAAATTCCTTCTCTATGCTTGCTGCCATAGTCAAATATCGATTTTCAAAGCAATCGGCCCAGTAACAAAAAATTTCAAAATGGCGGCCACTTTTTTAAATTTTGACCACAAATTCCTTCTCTATGCTTGCTGCCATAGTCAAATATCGATTTTAAAAGCAATCTGCCCAGTAACAAAAAAGTTCAAAATGGCGGCCACTTTTTTAAATTTTGACCACAAATTCCTTCTCTATGCTTGCTGCCATAGTCAAATATCGATTTTCAAAGCAATCGGCCCAGTAACAAAAAAGTTCAAAATGGCGGCCACTTTTTTAAATTTTGACCACAAATTCCTTCTCTATGCTTGCTGCCATAGTCAAATATCGATTTTCAAAGCAATCGGCCCAGTAACAAAAAAGTTCAAAATGGCGGCCACTTTTTTAAATTTTGACCACAAATTCCTTCTTTATGCTTGCTGCCATAGTCGAATATCGATTTTCAAAGCAATCTGCCCAATAACAAAAAAGTTCAAAATGGCGGCCACTTTTTTAAATATTGACCACAAATTCCTTCTCTATGCTTGCTGCCATAGTCAAATATCGATTTTCAAAGCAATCGGCCCAGTAACAAAAAAGTTCAAAATGGCGGCCACTTTTTTAAATTTTGACCACAAATTCCTTCTCTATGCTTGCTGCCATAGTCAAATATCGATTTTCAAAGCAATCTGCCCAGTAACAAAAAAGTTCAAAATGGCGGCCACTTTTTTAAATTTTGACCACAAATTCCTTCTCTATGCTTGCTGCCATAGTCAAATATCCATTTTCAAAGCAATCGGCCCAGTAACAAAAAAGTTCAAAATGGCGGCCACTTTTTTAAATTTTGACCACAAATTCCTTCTCTATGCTTGCTGCCATAGTCAAATATCGATTTTCAAAGCAATCGGCCCAGTAACAAAAAAGTTCAAAATGGCGGCCACTTTTTTAAATTTTGACCACAAATTCCTTCTCTATGCTTGCTGCCATAGTCAAATATCGATTTTCAAAGCAATCGGCCCAGTAACAAAAAAGTTCAAAATGGCGGCCACTTTTTTAAATTTTGACCACAAATTCCTTCTTTATGCTTGCTGCCATAGTCAAATATCGATTTTCAAAGCAATCGGCCCAGTAACAAAAAAGTTCAAAATGGCGGCCTATTTTTTAAATTTTGACCACAAACTCTTTCTCTATGCTTGTTGCCATAGTCAAATATCGATTTTCAAAGCAATCGACCCAGTAACAAAAAAGTTCAAAATGGCGGCCACTTTTTTAAATTTTGACCACAAATTCCTTCTTTATGCTTGCTGCCATAGTCAAATATCGATTTTCAAAGCAATCTGCCCAGTAACAAAAAAGTTCAAAATGGCGGCCACTTTTTTAAATATTGACCACAAATTCCTTCTCTATGCTTGCTGCCATAGTCAAATATCGATTTTCAAAGCAATCGGCCCAGTAACAAAAAAGTTCAAAATGGCGGCCACTTTTTTAAATTTTGACCACAAATTCCTTCTCTATGCTTGCTGCCATAGTCAAATATCGATTTTCAAAGCAATCTGCCCAGTAACAAAAAAGTTCAAAATGGCGGCCACTTTTTTAAATTTTGACCACAAATTCCTTCTCTATGCTTGCTGCCATAGTCAAATATCCATTTTCAAAGCAATCGGCCCAGTAACAAAAAAGTTCAAAATGGCGGCCACTTTTTTAAATTTTGACCACAAATTCCTTCTCTATGCTTGCTGCCATAGTCAAATATCGATTTTCAAAGCAATGGGCCCAGTAACAAAAAAGTTCAAAATGGCGGCCACTTTTTTTAAATTTTGACCACAAATTCCTTCTCTATGCTTGCTGCCATAATCAAATATCGATTTTCAAAGCAATCGGCCCAGTAACAAAAAAGTTCAAAATGGCGGCCACTTTTTTTAAATTTTGACCACAAATTCCTTCTCTATGCTTGCTGCCATAATCAAATATCGATTTTCAAAGCAATCGGCCCAGTAACAAAAAAGTTCAAAATGGCGGCCTATTTTTTAAATTTTGACCACAAACTCTTTCTCTATGCTTGCTGCCACTGTAAAATATCGATTTTCAAAGCAATCGGCTCAGTAACAAAAAAGTTCAAAATGGCGGCCTATTTTTTAAATTTTGACCACAAACTCTTTCTCTATGCTTGCTGCCACTGTAAAATATCGATTTTCAAAGCAATCGGCCCAGTAACAAAAAAGTTCAAAATGGCGGCCACTTTTTTAAATTTTGACCACAAATTCCTTCTCTATGCTTGCTGCCATAGTCAAATATCGATTTTCAAAGCAATCTGCCCAGTAACAAAAAAGTTCAAAATGGCGGCTACTTTTTTAAATTTTGACCACAAATTCCTTCTCTATGCTTGCTATCATAGTCAAATATCCATTTTCAAAGCAATCGGCCCAGTAACAAAAAAGTTCAAAATGGCGGCCACTTTTTTAAATTTTGACCACAAATTCCTTCTCTATGCTTGCTGCCATAGTCAAATATCGATTTTCAAAGCAATCGGCCCAGTAACAAAAAAGTTCAAAATGGCGGCCACTTTTTTTAAATTTTGACCACAAATTCCTTCTCTATGCTTGCTGCCATAGTCAAATATCGATTTTCAAAGCAATCGGCCCAGTAACAAAAAAGTTCAAAATGGCGGCCACTTTTTTAAATTTTGACCACGAATTCCTTCTTTATGCTTGCTGCCATAGTCAAATATCGATTTTCAAAGCAATCGGCCCAGTAACAAAAAAGTTCAAAATGGCGGCCTATTTTTCAAATTTTGACCACAAACTCTTTCTCTATGCTTGCTGCCACTGTAAAATATCGATTTTCAAAGCAATCGGCTCAGTAACAAAAAAGTTCAAAATAGCGGCCTATTTTTTAAATTTTGACCACAAACTCTTTCTCTATGCTTGCTGCCACTGTAAAATATCGATTTTCAAAGCAATCGGCCCAGTAACAAAAAAGTTCAAAATGGCGGCCACTTTTTTAAATTTTGACCACAAATTCCTTCTCTATGCTTGCTGCCATAGTCAAATATCGATTTTCAAAGCAATCGGCCCAGTAACAAAAAAGTTCAAAATGGCGGCCACTTTTTTAAATTTTGACCACAAATTCCTTCTCTATGCTTGCTGCCATAGTCAAATATCAATTTTCAAAGCAATCAGCCCAGTAACTAAAAAGTTCAAAATGGCGGCCACTTTTTTAAATATTGACCACAAATTCCTTCTCTATGCTTGCTGCTATAGTTAAATATCGATTTTCAAAGCAATCGGCCCAGTAACAAAAAAGTTCAAAATGGCGGCCTATTTTTTAAATTTTGACCACAAATTCCGTCTCTATGCTTTCTGCCATAGTCAAATATCGATTTTCAAAGCAATCGGCCCAGTAACAAAAAAGTTCAAAATGGCGGTCAAAAAATTCAAAATTTTTCCTCCTCAAAATTTGAATCTCGAAAATCCCTTTCTGAATACGAATTCATGATATACCTAATACCAACCTAGGTACCAAATTTCAGATATCTACGACTTTTAATTTCGCTGGAATCCCTGGAACAACGCAAAAATTACACTTTTGTATGGGGAAATCCCTTAAAAGTAGGATTTTTATCCCTTCAAATTTGAATTTCTGGAATCCCCGTCTTAGTACGAATTCATGACCTAATATCAACCTAGGTACCAAATTTCAGATCTCTACGATTTGTAGTTTTCCGGGAATCCCTGGAACAACGAAATAAATTTCACTTTTGTATGGAGAAATTCCTAAAACCAACGGTTTTTACCCCTTAAAATTTGAATTTCTGGAATCCCTGTCTTAGTACGAATTCTTGACCTAATATCAACCTAGGTACCAAATTTCAGATCTCTACGACTTTTAGTTTTTCGGGAATCCCTGGAACAACGAAAAAAATTACACTTTTGTATGGAGAAATCCCTAAAACCAACGGTTTTTTCCCCTTAAAATTTGAATTTCTGGAATCCCCGTCTTAGTACGAATTCATGACCTAATATCTACTTAGTTACCAATTTTCAGATCCCTACGACTTGTAGCTTTTCGGGAATTCCTGGAACAACGAAAAATATTTCACTTTTGTATGGGGAAATCCAAAAAAACAACGGTTTTTACCCCTTACAATTTGAATTTCTGAAATCCCCGTCTTAGTACGAATTCATGACCTAATATCAACCTAGGTACCAAATTTCAGATCTCTACGACTTGTAGCTTTTCGGGAATTCCTGGAACAACGAAAAAAATTTTACTTTTGTATGGGGAAATCCAAAAAACCAACGGTTTTTACCCCTTACAATTTGAATTTCTGGAATCCCCGTCTTAGTACGAATTCATGACCTAATATCTACCTAGGTACCAAATTTCAGATCCCTACGACTTGTAGCTTTTCGGGAATTCCTGGAACAACGAAAAAAATTTCACTTTTGTATGGGGAAATCCAAAAAACCAACGGTTTTTACCCCTTAAAGTTTGAATTTCTGGAATCCCCGTCTTAGTACGAATTCATGACCTAATATCTACCTAGGTACCAAATTTCAGATCTCTACGACCTATAGTTTTGGCGGAATCCTTGGAACAACCAAAATCACCAAAATGCCTCATTCTTTTATATATATAGATAGTAATAGTATAGGTAGTAATTTCACAAACAATAAAATAATTTTTCAAACGGTTTACGCGTCTTCGAGTAGGTAATCGGTGACCATACATAAAATAATTATCACAAAAAAAAATCCTATCACTACAATAAATTGATAAGGTAGTATTAATTAGCCCAAAACCTACTTATCACTAAAAAGTATGAAATAAAAAAATAATAAAAAAAATCCCATTTAAAACACATGATAATTCTATTTCTTTTTTTAAAAAAAGGGAACCGCCTTCAAGAAACCAACCCACTGAAAAGCAAAAAAATAATTTTCTAATAAATCTGGGTATACTCCAAATCCAATCCAAATCAACAAATCAAAATTCGCAATTCATTTTGAGTATGGCTAATTAGTCCAGTCATTATAGTAAGTTCACCTCGGAATTCGAGATACCCAGCTGTATTTCTGTAAATACTTGTATATTAACTCCCTAAAGGTTGTCTCAAAACCTACATATGGTAGGGTGTGCGCAACTATTAAATTTCAAGGTCAAAAGGTCACAAAAGTCGGTTTATTGCGCTTTTTTTGGAAATATCTCATTTCCTATGGGTGTTTTGCTATTCATATTTATTATCAATATTGTAGAATATAAAATTATCTACAAATTTTGTTTAAAAAAAATTTTTATACGGTGAACCGTTTTCGAGATAGAGGGCGGTGAGCGCGCGGTCACAGCATCACTTCAGGTCAACCGGTGCCTCCGGTCGAATACGCGCCATATATAGTTGATGAACTATCGGTAAATCAATGATTATAAATATTTGTCAATTTTTATTAACTATTATATTATATTTTATCATTTTTTTTCCTAACCTATCCACTTTTTATTCAGTATTAATTTATTTAACAACACTTACCTGCCCATGTAATTGCAGAATTGTTAATGAAAATATAGGAATTATATTTGAATTTTAAACTAATTAATATAGATAAATTCTTACAATATGATGAAATAAACACAAATATATTATTTTAATCATCTTCTTCCTCTTCATCGTCGTCTTCTGGCTGCTGGTAAATTTCAAACTGGTCTTCATTATCGTCTTCAACGACATTTGTCTCAAGTTCTTCCATGATTTCGGGGTCAAAGGGTCATCTTCGTTAATGTCGCTCTGATATGGTTGAGCATTGAGACAAGCTTGCCCATTACATTGGCCACAAGCTAAAGAGTATTGCAAGCCCGCTTTCCTGCATCCGCTTCGTGAACCACAACCCCTCTTGCAGTTGCAGAAAATTGTATTTAGCAAATCTTCTGGAGCAGGTGGTAAAATTGTCATAATAGGCTCCAGAAAATCGTTTCGCATTGCCCAGCCCCATACCTGGGGTTCCAAATCATGTCCTAACCAAGTTTGAACTTGATAATATACACGGTTGAAATGTTGATGAGCAGCTGCACTTGTTGGTGGAATATTTGAAAGCTGCACAGGTTTATTAAGACTTGACTTAATACTTACGTAGACTTGACGTAATGCATATAACGAAGATGATCGAGACTTTTCACAGATTTCTGAGCATTATAGACTGCCAATAAGGTTTGAGTTCCACTCTCTAATAATCTCTGGGCCGAACAATTTTCTTCCTCAAATGCTGTAGCTAGTTCATCCAAATTTGTCAGTTTATCAAAAATTTTTAAAAATGTTTTTTTTTCCCTTTTTAAAAAGCGCAGAAGTTATGTCACAGCCACTTAATGCGTGCAGAAATAAAATATGTGTTTTGGAATGAGGATAATTATCAAAACTTTTAGTCGAGTATATCTCCGTTTTTACATTTCCTTTCCCAACTTTTTTAAAGAAAATTTCTTGTTCGTAAGACAGTGTACGCCCAATTAAAATGACAAGTAAATCAAAATTAAAATAAGAAAATGGTAAAATATAATATTATTGTAAATAAAAATTGACAAATATTTATAACCATTGATTTATCGATAGTTCATCAACTATTGGCGCGTTTTCGACCGAAGGCACCGGTTGACCTGAAGTGATGCTGTGACCGCGCGCTTTCCGCCCTCTATCTCGAAAACGGTTCACCGTATAAAAAAAATTTATAACTAAATTTGTAGAGAATTTTGTATTCTACAATATTGATAATAAATATAAATAGCAAAAAACCCATAGGAAATGAGATATTTCCAAAAAAAGCGCAATAAACCGACTTTTGTGACCTTTTGACCTTGAAATTTAATAGTTGCGCACACCCTACCATATGTAGGTTTTGAGACAACCTTTAGGGAGTCAATATACAAGTATTTACAGAAATACAGCTGGGTATCTCGAATTCCGAGATTCTTACCTAATTTAACCTTAAATGACTGGACTAAATGGCACCGACTGGAAGACCGACTGGAAGACCGAACCGACCGAACCGGACCGAAGGCGGTTCCCTTTTTTTAAAAAAAGAAATAGAATTATCATGTGTTTTAAATGGGATTTTTTTTTATTATTTTTTTATTTCATACTTTTTAGTGATAAGTAGGTTTTGGGCTAATTAATACTACCTTATCAATTTATTCTAGTGATAGGATTTTTTAGTGATACTTATACTTACCACTAAAAACATATCTCTTATGTAATACTGACTTTGACATACCTACTATTATATTTATTATGCTGTATGCCTAATGACGAGGAATGTTGTTTCGCGATAGATCAAATAGATCGGTCCAGCCAAACGCGAGATAATCACTAAATACCAATATAGGGGTTAAACAGAGAACCTCTTTTTTTGAAGTCGGTCAATCAAAAACATATTTTTTAGTCAACTTGAGAATCACTATCTCTTTTGAAGTCCGTTAAAATCTACACTGTAAACTAATTATACCGATTGCAAGCGATTTTCCGTTGAGGAGTTCCGCTCTACATCTCCGAAATTTGTTATTGATAGAACACCGCACGATCGAGGCGATCCGGCCTGTCCTCGAGCTCTGGACGGGCCGAAAGCATGGGGCTCTCTCCTTCCACCTCGTGCAGATCCTTTCGGGGCACGGTTGCTTCGGGAGGTACCTGTGCAGGGTCGCAAGGCGGGAGCCCACCGAGGTGTGTCACGAGTGCGGCCATGCCGAGGACACTCGTTCGCGCCATGGTGAGGAGCGAGAGATCTTGGAATGATGTCGCCTCCTTTTGCGAGGAAGTGATGGCACAGAAGGAGGCGGCGGAAAGACAGAGAGAGGAAGACATTGAGGCGGACCCTCTTCGGCGCCGCAGGGCGGGACGGGCGGGACGCAGACGACGTGCGGAGGAACGTCGCCTGCCACCCTAGTAAGGAGCTCCGGGCCACGGCAATGAGGTGCCCGACGCCCGTGGAGCCAATCCCTCGTGCCGGAAGGCGTACCACATGTTCCTGGTACACCGGATGGAGTTAGAGGACCATGTAGCTGGGTCCCCCGACGTGGAGGGTCTGCCTCGGCGGACGCCGCGTGCTGGGTCGCGGAAGATTGCGCAAGTGTGTTCCCGTGACCCAGTCGCCAGGCGATGCGAAGGAACATCGCTGGTTTTTTAGTGGGTGTTCCGGCCACCGGTGAGTCCCACATACCCTTCCGGAAGCAAGAGCTACTTCCCAGCGTAAAAAAAACCGGCCAAGTGCGAGTCGGACTCGCGCACCGAGGGTTCCGTACTCAAGAAGTACTGAAGCAAAACAATCAGGCATACTAATGTAGATGTAACACGACCAAAACTATAACGACCAAAGATGTAAAACAGTAATAATTACCTTTGTTTATGAACCGCTAAACTAACTTTGTATGTAGAGGTTTATTGTTAATATCAAAAAAACTATGCAAGTAAGAGCATTGGCTATAGTTTTCCTGTAAAATATACGTAAATTCCTATTCACCATAATTATTTGAGATTTTTCGATTGGTAAACTCCGGAGATAAGGAGGGGGGAACGGTATTTTTTTAGACATTTTCCCCGATAAATCAAAAACTATCATGACTAAAAATAATTAAAAATCGGTTTTGGAATGTACAAAGTAAACCCTTTCATATGATACCCCACACAGTACAGTTATCTCACTTTTAAATTTCAACCCTCCGATTTTCCCCCCTTTTTAAATAAGAACAAAAATAATTTCCATTTTTTTTTATTCCAGTGTCATTGGGCCACTAATATACACAACTATTCCAAATTTCATATCGATAGCTCCGGTAGTTACTGAAATAATCGAGTGTGACGGACAGACAGACAGACGTACAGACGGACAGACAGACGGAGAAAGTCGCACCATAAGGGTTCCATTTTACCATTTTGGTACGGAACCCTAAAAAGGATATCGTCTATCTTCTCTCCATATTTCAACTAAATCGTTTCTGTAGTTACAGCATAAAGGTATTTCTACCGCGAAAATTACGGGTTTTCACATATTTCTCGGAATCTATGGATATTTCCGGGATAAAAGTAGCCTATCTCCATTCCAAATTTCAGCCAAGTCGGTTCAGTAATCGCAGCGTAAAGGATTTTTTTTCTGCGTGGATATCGATTTTACAAAAATCCCGTTAAACCATGGATTTTTCCGGGATGAAAATAACCTTAGTTCTAAATAATTACATAATTTACCTATGATCCAAATTTTTAACCGACTTCAAAAAAAAGGAGGAGGTTCTCAATTCGACGCGTATGTTTTTTTTTTTTTTTATGTTTGTTACCTCATAACTTTTGACTGGGCGAATCGATTTTGATCATTATTTTTTTAATAGAAAGCTGACGCTTCCCATGCGGTCCCATTTTAATTTTATCCAGTTCTGATAATGGTATCCATGAGAAAACCATATAAGTATTAAATTTTCATTAAGTACTTGCGCGACAAATAGATGAATAACTCAATATCACGCCAACCGATTTCGATGATTATTGTTTTATTTGGAAGAATGTACTTCAAGGGTGGTTTGGTGAAAACTTGATTAGGTTCTGATTATGGGATCTATGACAAAATAACGGAACTCTTCAATTCTTAGGAGCAAATTAACGATATTCAGCTGAATCTTTTATAGGCTATCCAGATATTTCGCTACCATAACGTCGTTATGGACAAGTGGTCAAGTAACTGCCGTAACCGAATATGGTGATGATCAATGGAACGGACCTCCTGAACGGCTGCGACCTGTGGCAGAAATTCTAACTAGGTATCTGTAATCAAATGTCAATGCGCTTGCGTTCGTTGTTGCATTGCAACATGAGTGTAACATGCGTGATGTCACTAAATGCTGATCCGTTATAGGTATGTTTAATCAATAATTACATGTGACCTTCATTGTCGGAAGACAGATTTCGAAGTCTAGTTATGATCTTTCGTCATGTGGTCTATTTAATTTGTTGGCGTCCAAATCTGATAAGACTATGCCTTCCAAACTTTTAACTCTACTAAGGGCAACATATATTTGGCCCTAAGCAAAGTTTTTTGCAAGGGTGGTCCTGGACATTCGGCGCTCCACATCTCCGTAGCCTCTTAACGCCTGAAACGTAAGTAGTACTAGATGGAGGTATGGGTATATTATGCAACCATCACTATCTTTTAGCCTAAGCCCAATAGATTCATCATCAAATTTGACATACACCACTCCATTCACTAGTCCTTCTGAAACAACGATGTTGCTTGTGTCTTAACATCACGCGGGATTCGACGCCAATTTTTATCGATGGCAGAAAACCACTACAGCTATTGACGTCTTTGGGAATTACGTTCTCTGGTGGTGTTTTATGTAGCTACTTCACGAGACTCATTCACTGGGTTGATTTGGTAGAGCAGCCCGTTTAGTAGGTCTACCCATATTGAAAAATTAGTGAACTTCAGACCACTTAAAATAAAAATAAAAAATTAAAAAATATTCTTCATACAACTTTAAAATCAACTTACTATTGCTACTCATCAATATGTAGGTGCGATTTATACCAGTTACCACGCAAGAAGGTAGTTTGTCCCTGACTTTGTGCGTCTCATTTAAACGGCCCTGTCTCAAATGAACAGCACGTTTAGTAGGTCTACCCATATAAAAAAATAGTGAACTTCAGACCACTAAAAATCAAAAAATAAAATAAAAGTTTAACAAAAATAAAAACCGACTTCAAATAAAAAATGGAAAATTCTTTCCAAAAAACCAACTTCAAATGCCACTACAAAGAATGAAATAATTTTAATGTACACCAATTCGAAGTCGGGCAATGTTTCGTTCAATCACTCATTGTTCTTCGTATTGTTGATAATTATTGTCTTCGCACATCAAGTTGTATATTACGAAGGACTAGTGATTGAACGAAACATTGCCCGACTTCGAATTGGTGTACATTAAAATTATTTCATTCTTTGTAGTGGCATTTGAAGTTGGTTTTTTGGAAAGAATTTTCCATTTTTTATTTGAAGTCGGTTTTTATTTTTGTTAAACTTTTATTTTATTGTCAAATCGCTTCAGTAGTTACGGCGTAAAAGAGTTTTTCTCCCACGTGAATTTTGGTTTTTCACACATCTCGCGGAAGCCATTGATTTTTTCGGGATAAAAAGTAGCCTATTCATTAATCCAGGATATAATCTATATCATATATAAATTTCAGTCAAGTCGGTTCAGTCATTACGGCGTGAACGATTTTAATCTGGCGAGGAATTCGATTTTTCAAATATCCCGTAAAAACCGTGTAATAATCCGAGATAAAAAGTAACCTAAGTGCTAGATCATTATATAATGTACCTCTAATTCAAATTTTAGCCTAATCGTTTCAGTAGTTGCGGCGTAAGGGAGTTTTTCTCCCGCAGCAATTTTGGTTTTTCATATATCCCGCAGAAATTATGGATTTCTTCGGGATCAAAAGTAGCCTATGTATTAAATCGGGATATAATCTACCTCTATCCCAAATTTCAGACAAATCGATTCAGAAATTGCGACGTGAAGGAGTATTTCCCCGCGCGTATATCTATTTTTTACAAATTTCGCGGGAACCATAGATTTTTGTGGGATAAAAAGTAGTCTATTAAATCCAGAATACAATTTAACTCTTGTTCAAATTTCAGCCAGTTCGGATCAGTAACTGCGGCGTGAAGGAGCATTTCTTCGTAATATATTTGGACCCCCGTTTCACCCCCCTAGGAGGTAGTCTCGTTAGTAGGGTTGGAATTAAAAAATCGAGGAACTTTGTTATTTTTATCCAGAAGCCTACTCACTGATTTTAATGAACATAAATTGAAAATAGACGGATTTCCATGTCTGTAAAATTCAATTGCCTATTATAACCCCCTTACTAGTAGAATTTCAAAAAATCCTTTCTTAGTACACATCTAGGGTGTTAAAAGAATATTCCCTGAAAATTTCATGTTTCTACGTTCAACCGTTTGGGCAGTAGCTTGTCCAAAAGCCAGCCAGCCGGGACCAAGCGTTTTCTAGTTTCAACCTCCTTTTTAGAGAGTTAGGGGTGAAATTTCCAAATTCCCTCGGACATCCAATCTCTTATTTTTATTCAGAAGTCTATATACCTACCAATTTTCATGAATCTAACTTGAAAATTGAAGGACTTTCATACAAACCTAAATCCCTTATTTAACCCCCTTATGGGTAGAATTTCAAAAAATCCTTTCTTAGCACGCGGTTTGGGTTCACAAAGAATCTTCCCTGAAAATTTCAAGTCACTACGTTCAGCCGTTTTGGGCTGTAGCTTGTCTGTCAGTCAGTCACTCAGGAGAAAGCCTTTTATAGTTAACTAGCGACCCGCCCCGGCTTCGCACGGGTGCAATGCTGATATTAAATTAAATACACTACAGAAAAACTATGAACGTTGTATATAAAAACATAGCGGCCCGCTCCGACTTTGCACGGGCATAAAATATATATGCCTATGTCACTCAATGAAAACATGATTAAAATCGATCCAGTATTTTTGATTCATTCATTACTGCCCTTGGCCTGCACGCATTAAATTTGGAGTAAAACAATTCCTCTTTCCCTATACTTACTATGAAAATTTCCTGCTATCTTTGGAATATCTAAATTCATACAATTTTTATTACATTACACATTTTTACTTATTTACTTTTTACATTTTTACGGTATTTATTTTATTTTTACAACAATTAATATATGTATTAGTATAACTATTAGTATTAGCCATATGTACATTAGCATAACTTTTGTGTATTTATCAATGTTTTCTCATGTTTTATTGGTGTACAATAAAGAATTTTCTATCTATCTATCTATATTACAGGATGTCTTTATACACAACGTTCACAGCTTTCTTGTCATTAGACAATACAAACATGTTTTCTCTTGAGGTTACTCTTGAAAGAGCGACATACAGTTGGCCATGTGAAAAACAGTCAACGCTCAAATCTAAGCCTGCAACGTCCGTCCGACCGGTACCGCCCGCCGCAAACGCAAATTTTAAATTTGTAATATCTCCGAAAATATTTGTTTAATTTACATGCTGTAAGGAACCATATTGATCTATATTAATTGCACACTGTATTTAAGGTACTTAATTCGATAAGGATTAATGCCGTATTGCTTAAAATAGCTTCGTAAATAAGCCATTTTTTCACGTAAAAAGTAAACAATAAAAATGGTTAATGTGGGTTATCCCTAAAATATAAACATATACCATCGCGGACTTTTTTGTAGACCTTTTTATGGTGTACAATACTGTAGTACATTAATTTGATCTAACTCGTAGGGTTTAGGCAGCGTTTTTGCTAAATTGCTAAATAAGCCCAAAAAAATAGGTTAATTTACGACATCACGTTAGAAACCTCTAAAATTAGCAATGTTGCCTTAGTATATGATGCATGTATTATACATATAAACCTTCCTCTTGAATCACTCTATCTATTGGAAAAAACCGCATCAAAATCCGTTGCGTAGTTTTAAAGATTTAAGCGCACATAGGGATATAGGGACAGAAAAGGCGACTTTGTTTTATACTATGTAGTGACTAGCTTTTGCCCGCGGCTTCGCCCGCGTTAATTTCGATTTTTCACAACCCAGAGATTCAGATTTTTGAAAAAACAAAACCTGAATTACTTACAAACTTAAACTTTATACCTACTTTCAAGAAAGTAGCTGTAGGTATCGATTGCTTTGGAAAATTGTTTTTTTTTGACGTGACAACGTCTTATAAATCGATAGAGCCGGTCGCACGCACGAAAAAACATGACTCATCCGGCGTTACCGGCGTTACCTCGCGAGCGCGGAACGAGCGACAAAGAAGACGTTGTCACGTTCAACTATCGTCAGTAAACCGACTTTACAGGCAACCAATTTTTGACGTGAAAACGTCTTATAAATCGATAGAGCCGGTTGCACGCACGAAAAAACATGACTCATCCGGCGTTACCTCGCTCATGCGGCGTTACCGGCGTTACCTCGCGAGCGCGGAACGAGCGACAAAGAAGACGTTGTCACGTTCAACTATCGTCAGTAAACCGACTTTACAGACAACCAATTTTTGACGTGACAACGTCTTATAATTCGATAGAGCCGGTTGCACGCACGAAAAAACATGACTCATCCGGCGTTACCGGCGTTACCTCGCTCATGCGGCGTTACCGGCGTTACCTCGCGAGCGCGGAACGAGAGACAAAGAAGACGTTGTCACGTTCAACTATCGTCAGTAAACCGCCTTTACAGACAAACAATTTTTTTTGACGTGACAACGTCTTATAAATCGATAGAGCCGGTTGCACGCACGAAAAAACATGACTCATCCGGCGTTACCTCGCTCATGCGGCGTTACCGGCGTTACCTCGCGAGCGCGGAACGAGCGACAAAGAAGACGTTGTCACGTTCAACTATCGTCAGTAAACCGACTTTACAGGCAACCAATTTTTTTTATTAATTTATGTTCTAAAAATGTTTCTATGAAGGAGTATTTTCCAGCGTAAAATACGGCTTTTCACAATTCCCGCGGTGAACATGGACTCCCGAAACAAAAAGTAGCCTATGTGTTCATCCAGGATATTAGCTAGCTCCATTCCAAAATATCTACCAAATCGGTTCTGTATTTTCGAAATGAAGGATAATTTCTCCCGTGTGAATTTCGTTTTTAGGGTTCCGTAGCCGAATGGCAAAAAACGGAACCCTTATAAATTCGTCATGTCTGTCTGTCCGTCTGTCCGTCTGTCCGTCCGTATGTCACAGCCACTTTTTTCCGAAACTATAAGAGCTATACTGTTGAAACTTGGTAAGTAGATGTATTCTGTGAACCGCATTAAGGTTTTCACATAAAATTTTAAAAAAAGTAATAAATTTTGGGGGTGCCCCATACTTAGAACTGAAACTCAAAAATTTTTTTTTCATCAAACCCATATGTGTGGGGTATCTATGGATAGGTCTTCAAAAATGATACTAAGGTTTCTTATATCATTTTTTTCTAAAATCAATAGCTTGCGCGAGAGACACTTCCAAAGTGGTAAAATGTGTGTCCCCCCCCCTGTAACTTCTAAAATAAGAGTATGATAAAACTAAAAAAAATATATGATGTACATTACTATGCAAACTTCCACCAAAAATTGGTTTGAACGAGATCTAATAAGTAGTTTTTTTGATATTTACAATAAACCTCTAAAAACAAAGTTAGTTTTGCGGTTCGATAAGAAAAGTGGTTTTTATGGTTTTATTCCTCCGGTTGTAGTACGGAACCCTCAGTGCGCGAGTCAGACTCGCACTTGACAGGTTTTTTTACAAATCCCACAGAAACCATGACGTTTCCGAGACAAAACGTAACCTGTGTGGTAATTCTGGGATATCGTCTATCTCCATTCCAAATTTCAGCCAATCATTTCCAGCAGTATTTGTTTGTATTAATCCAAGTTACAATCTTTCACCACTTAAATGTCCAGCGGTTCAGTAGTTATGGCGTGGAGGAGTACTGCTTGCGGTAAACACAGATTTTCCAGAATAAAAGATAAGCTGTATGATAATCCAGGATATCGCCTATCTTCTCTATAGTTTAACTTAATCGTTTCTGTAGTTACGGCATAAAGGTATTTCTACCGCGAAAATTACGGTTTTTCGCATATTTCTCGGAATCCATGGATATTTCCGGGATAAAAAGTAACCTGTGTATTAATAAACGATGTAATCTATCTCCATTCCAAATTTCAGCCAAGTCGGTTCAGTAATCGCAGCGTAAAGGATTTTTCTCCTACGTGGACATCGATTTTTCGAAAATCCTGTAAAACCATGAATTTTTTCCGGGATGAAAAGTAACCTTAGTTCTAAATCATTACATAATTTACCTCTGATCCAAATATTTGTCAAATCGTTTCAGTAGTTGCGGCGTAAGGGAGTTTTCCTCCCGCAGGAATTTCGATTTTACACACATCCCGCGGAAATCATGGATTCATTCGGGATAAAAAGTAGCCTATTTGTTAATCCAGGATATAATCTTTTTTTCAAATTTCACCAAAATTGGTTTAGTAATTGCGGCGTGAACGATTTTACTCTGGCGTGGAATTCGACTTTTCGAATATCCCGCAAAAACCATGTAATTTTCCGGGATAAAAAATGACCTAAGTTCTAGATCATTATCTAATCTGCCTTTAATCCAAATTTCAGCCTGATCGTTTCAGTAGTTGCGGCGTAAAAGAGCTTTCCTCCCGCGTGAATTTTGGTTTTTCACACATCTCGCGGAAACCATTGATTTTTTCGGGATAAAAATTGGCCTTTATGTTAATCAGGGATATAATCTACCTCTATTCCAAATTTCAGCCACATAATTTCAGAAGTTACGACGTGAACGATTTTTCTCTCGCGTGGAAATCGGTTTTTCAAATATCTCGCGAAAACCATGGAATGTTCCGAGATAAAAAGTAACCTAAGTGCTAGATCATTATATAATCTACCTCTAATTCAAATTTTACCCTAATCGTTTCAGTAGTTGCGGCGTAACGGAGTTTTTCTCCCGCAGGAATTTTGGTTTTTCACACATCCCTCGGAAATCATGGATTTTTTCGGGATAAAAAGTAGCCTATTTATTAATCCGGGATATAATCTACCTCTATTCCAAATTTCAGACAACTCGATTCAGAAATTGCGACGTGAAGGAGTATTTCCCCCGCGCGTATTTCTATTTTTTACAAATTTCGCGGGAACCATAGATTTTTGTGGGATTAAAAGTAGTATATTTGTTAATCCAGAACATAATTTATCTCCATTTCAAATTTCAGACAAATCCGATCAGTAACTGCGGCGTGAAGGAGTATTTCTCCGTAATATCTTTGGACCCCCGTTTCACCCCCCTAGGAGGTAGTCTCGTTAGTAGGGGTGGAATTAAAAAATCGAGGAACTTTGTTATTTGTATTCAAAAGCCTACTTACCGATTTTAATGAACATAACTTGAAAATTGACGGATTTCCAAATATGTAATAGTACATTGTTACCCTAGGGATGAAAGTAACTTATTTAGTCCCGAGACGGGGTTTGGCGCCCGAGCGTAGCGAGGGGGCCTATAGTTCGAGGGACTAAATAAGTCTTTATCCCGAGGTAAACACTGTGCTTTTCATTACTTTCTGTAACGCTGTAAATTTTCTGTAAGAATAATAAAATAAAATAAATAAAAATTACGAATATAAGGAAAGTCAAAATAAAAATAGAAATTAGCTAAAGAAAATTGAATAATTGTGTCAATAAAAATCACTGATAAACAGAAGCCTAAACAAAACTCTACAACTCGAAAAACAAATGAAGATCGGATTGCCGCTTGCCACTTTCCCGCCTTTTTTTTTCTTTGGCCTAGCCGGCGGGCTATGCATTTAGCTTTTTATTAGTCAAGTATTGTCTATGATTGTCTATGAATGTCTATGAATCAGTTGTCTTTACTTTATGAATAAAGTCTATCTTTCTTCTTGTCTATGGATGCACTCGGGTATGTCGGGTTTCATTTGAACTCCAATAAAAATGTAACAACTAGTTTTTTTTAATTATTTGACAGCTGTCAGTTGAAAACGATTCTCCCTAGGGCTGCAAAGTATTACTTTCAACCCGCTTCTCAGGCAACTTCAGACCTACTTTCCGTGTATGAGTGATGAAAAATAAAATTCCTTATTTAACACCCTTAGCGGTATAATTTTAAAAATTCCTTTCTTAGTACACATCTAGGGTGTTAAAAGAATATTCCCTGAAAATTTCATGTTTCTACGTTCAACCGTTTGGGCTGTAGCTTGTCCAAAAGCCAGCCAGCCGGGACTAAGCGTTTTCCAGTTTCAACTCCTTTTTTAGAGAGTTAGGGGTGAAATTTCCAAAATCCCTGGGACACCCATTCTCTTATTTTTATTCGGAAGTCTACATACCAATTTTCATTAATCTAACTTGAAAAATGAGGGACTTTCATACAAACCAAAATCCCTTATTTAACCCCCTTAGGGGTAGAATTTCAAAAAATCCTTTCTTAGCGAGCGGTTTGGGTTCACAAAGAATCTTCCTTGAAAATTTCAAGTTCCTACGTTCAGCCGTTTGGGCTGTAGCTTGTCTGTCAGTCAGTCACTCAGGACAAAGCCTTTTATAGTCATAGAAGATATTATCGTTACATTACATTACATTATTAGATATTATCGTTAAATTAAATTTAACGGTCCAAAAATTGTCATTGTCAGTAATAATAAGAATTAAACAAGTAATAGTGTTGTTCTACAACAAAAATTGTTCGCATCTATAATACGTGCAGAGGTAACCGAGGGCGCGAGGCAATGCCGTAGAGCGACATCTGTTGGCACCGCGTTGTAAACTATCGCATGTATGTTTTTACCAGAAGTTAACGTAAACCTGAGTTAATAATAATAAATAGGTATAATATAAACCGTATTGAAGTAAGAAAAAAACATAAATCGTCTTTCTAATCGGTTGTTTCTGTAAGAGTCCGGCCTCCGGGCTATTCTTCGAAACGGCGCAACCGATTTCCAGTTCCATTATGCATTTCCTTTATTAGGTATCTTATCTCATTTGAAACAAAGCGATCACGCTTATACTATCAGTCCATTGTGCAGAGCAACTGAAACTGCAGATAATGTGTTTATACAGTATTCGTCTGAATGTTTTCGCCAGCTTCAAGATTTTTTTTGCGGGACACTTATCCCTATAAAGAGTAGGTATCAAATTATTTTCTTCATTTCAAACTATTTTTTAGAGATATTACAATAATGGTATTTTATTATATTCACAAAGATTGTCATCCTTGAGTAATTACTGCTAAGCATGTGATGTTTATTAGCTGCCTTAACGCAACCTCCGAAATGAAGTGCATCAAGGAAGCCGTGCCTGTGAATTATTCAATGTGTAACGAAATGTGAATTTGCGAATGTACAACGTGTAAAGAAAAGTTGAAATGGCCTTGAATGTTACATACGTGTTTGTTACCTACATGGAAAAAAAAATATGCTTCTTTCTATTAAATATTTGCCAGGGTGATTCGAAAAGGTAAAAGATCTCGAAGGACGAAGAGTCATGGACTTATGCAATATACGCGCTTAAAATCCCGAAGGCCTGGTGGCCCTAATACAAGTGCGTTGTTACCTGGAAGTCGGCCAAAGAGTCCACTTTCACCTTGGCCACGCCGCTGTGCGCATGCCCGATCTTGATCACCACGGGAAACTTCGGCGCCGATACCTGTTAGCAAACAAACCCTTATTGAGACTTGTGTCGCTGGTTTATTTTATAGGTTCCGCTATGTCTTCCCGGCTGAGTTTGTTGTGGGCTTCTTCTCAGTGCAGGGCGCGTTGGAACCCTCGTAAACTTAGTTTTAAGTCGACTTGTAGTTATCACCGTACATAATATTATGTAACAAATATTGTTGACGTTTTACAAGTGCCTTGTAAGTTAGGTTAAAATTTTGACTTTGACTTTGACTTCTTCGGCATGTCTGTTGTCTAATGTGCCCATCTTGTTTTCCTGCCAAAGCGGAAACTTTCGGAAATAAACAATATTTAAAAATATTTTTAATTAATAGATAATTATTGTCTCGACAAAATTTTTGTTAACGACTCTAATAATATGTATATGCATAATATTCTAGAGCCACAAGTGTTTGTAGCCAAACTCCTCCGAAATGGTTCGACTGATTTTTATGAAATCTTCTGCGTATATTCGGTATGTCTAAAAATAAGGTCGTAACTTTTTTAAATCCCTGACGACAAAACAACGATTGCCCGGTCAGCTAGTAATAGATAAGTTAATGAAAAATAAGGGACTGATTTAAATATTTTTTCAAATATTTCAGTAGATATATAAAGGTTTAAGTTTGGTTAAGCGGGACAGACAGCCTGAAAGCGGGACAACCCCGCCCAAAGCAGGACGTTTATTCACGTCAGACCCAAAAATGAATCAATGAAAACATCTTACACTGAATGGTGAAATTCTGCGTGGGAAGTGTCTTTAGATATACCGCTTATCTTTTTGTGTTTTTTAGTTATTGATCAAGGCAAATTGTATTCAGGCCGTTAATTTAGGTTCATTTATTTTGATTTCTAGTCATACAACAAATAGGAATAGGGCATGTACATAATTTTTGTATTGCTGAGGTATACTGATTTATTTCCATAAAAGGAAAAACTGCATTTATTTCTTAAAACTTATTAGGTACTCGATGTACTTCTAAATGTTTCATGTAAATAATGTCTGTATCATAATATTGTAACTTCATCACGATGTATTCATTAAACACCGATATATAATATCGATTATCCCATTATAGTCACTGTTGTTAGCAATTACTTACTACATAATGAATAATAATGAGACGGCAGACTTCTAAACAATATTCATAAATTACACAGTGCCTAATCATTTATGGGTTTTTGTTTATTAAGTATTTATACATCTTACTCTGTTAAAATTATAGTAGGTACTTATCGATTTTTAGTGACCTACAGGTTAATTAATATAAAGAGTAAAGACAATTGCCCAAATTTGAAAGTATACTTAATTTGGGTTTTTACCTAAATTCGCTCAAAGGCAGTAACACGATAGGCAAAAATTTTCTCGATAGAAAGTTTTTCCATAAGTTACTCCAAATCTTCTTTACTAAAATTTTATCGGGAACTACAATGGATGTTTATTTATTCTTTTCTTAGGATTCCTTATGAAATAAACTCCGATATTATTGACTTTATTCGTTTGAATAAATTAGTATTGTTTCATAAAATTCAATTATTTGAAATATTTTTCTTATGGTAATCAAATGGCAATGCACTATACGGGCGGGTGACTACAATATTCTTAAGAAATTATTATTATTAAAATAAAATAATAAATTGTTGGCGGTATTCCATGTGCAAGTAAATAATTTACAATGGTCGTGACTAAACGGATTAGAACCAGTCATAACAATCATTTCAAGAGAAATCGTTTGAGTGCATTTGTCAGAAGGTTAGTGGATATTGGCACTGATCCAATAATCTATCATTTTCTAAATCGAGACCCTTGACGATCGATAAATCCCACATAAAATTTGGTATATAGCTACTTTTATTTATTGCAATACTGCTTTCATTCAAAGGAAAAACCTATTAAATTATACTACCGAGATATTAAAATAAAAAAAAATATTATTGGTACTTAATGTAAATCATTCATGAAGTCACAACCTGCTAGACGATTGTGCAAGTTAAACGTACCTATATTCATCGCAATCGTATAATCGTAAACAAATTCTGCCCTCTGATTGGCTGGAAATAAATGTAAATAGAATTCGGCCAATCAGCGGACAGAATTTGTTAACGATAACGATTTACTCATATAAGTAGGCAACTGGCAACTGGCTTAGTTTTTTTGATAATTAGGTAAAACGTCGTTTTCTTGTTATATTCTTTCGCAACGCTGTATAACAACATATTCGTAAGAGTGTTAAGGATAAAAATCAATTCAGTGAATCCTCTTAATAATAATAAGTTCAATTATCTAATCTCATTAAACCGTCAAGTGATAAGTTTTGCACGGATCAAATAACTCCACGCGAAAACGTTTATGACATAATGAAAAGACGCTTGTAACTGCATGTCTTTAAGTTCTCGCCGTGCATAATGTCAGGCTGAAAGAGCAAAAAAGTTTAGCAAACAGAGCAAATACAAAGGAGGAAGCGATATTAACATTTTGATGATTAACAAGTAGACATTAAACCTTTATGTCGAATTTTCATTGACAACTTTGAGATAGTTGGTCTTGGCCACCGATATGGAGCCTAAGGTTGAGCCCAAGAGGTAGACAGATATGAACATTTTAGCGTAAATTTTCTTCATGTAAGAATAAAATGAACCCTATCGGGCATATGCCACAATATGAAAAAAACCGTCCCTGTGAAACGCAAACGCGTGTGCGGACTAATAACATAGTAAATATTGATCTGTGGCGTGGATCGTGGTCTACATATAAACGACACTGCAGCCAGCTTATTACTGACGCCGTTGATGTCAAAACAAACTTTTTTGACACCATTAAACTGACGACATTGTTTCGCGTGGTCTGCCGGGTCCTGTGTATATGTCTATTGTCTTGACGCTACATTATGACGAGGTTTCCGCGGGGGCGAGATCGTGGGTGGCTCTGCATCAAGTGTTCGGCTAAGAGTTACAGATCGCAGCGGTGACGCAGCGTCCGTCAACTTCGAGAAACAGACATCATCGTTCGTTGTATATTACTATTTATGGTTCGCCACAACTTGTGTATTGAGACCTCAGCGATTAAACGACGCTGTCCACTCGAACGTAATATCCTTTGAGTTGTTGTTTACGCATTGTTACGTGCCAGACGCATCAGTCTTAAACCGTTGTTGTTGCATGGGGTACGTCAACGAACTGATGAGTAAGTTTTTCACAATACTTGGACACATTTTTGCATCGTGAAGTCATGGGTTTATTTCTACGCTGCTTTTTCGAGGACATTTCGCTGGCCGGACCAGTACCAGCGCCGCGACTCACGCCGGTGATAATTTGCACGACAACAAGGATTCATATCTACTGATCGATCTACGTGATAACTTTGCGGCAACTATGGAAGCATTCAATTCAAATATCAATACCGTCGTCGCTCAGAATAACTCTTAATGACTATAACCAGGCGTGAAATAGTATTGCACGGGTCTAGATGGCATATATTGTCCTCAAAAGACAAGACAATTGTCATTTATCACTATAATGACTGCCTTTGATGTTATCATACCGCTACGCGAGTTTTAATAATAAGAGCGCGTATTTATTGGACTACCTAATACCTATAATGGTGTTGTTATCTAATCATTGGAATCGAGCGTGCCGAGTCCGATAGGTAGGTATACGGCTGTGAGCTCTAATGAGTTGACTGCTGTTGACCTAACCAAGGTGAATTGGATGTTCATCGAAAAAATTAACACCTTCAATCCGTCTACATCTTCTTTAGGTACCTACTTATAAGCCATTTAATAATCACTAGACCTAATATGGTTGGTACACTAACATCGTAAATAAAATAGTACCTATCTATATTCTTTCAAATTGTAGAGCAAAACGGTTGTTTAAAATGAAGCACTTTAAACAATTTTAAATTCCTACTGGTGCCCTATTGTTTGAAATCTATACCTACTAATACCATAAAGCTGAAGAATTTGTCCGTTTGCTTAAACGCGCTTATTTCTGGAACTACAGATCCGAATCCGAATTGAATTGTTTTTTGTGTTAGATAGGCCATTTATCGAGGAAGGCTATATGTATAACATCATGCTATGACCAATAGGACCGGAGCATCAATGAAATATGTTGGAAAAACGGGAAATATTGATCCTTTTGTAGATCTTTCGTTGTATGCACTGCTTAAACGGTTAAACAAAAATAATGTGTAACGGGACTGTTCTCCATTAAAAGTTCTAATAAAAATGTCCGCGACAAAAATCGTCATTTTTCATTGATGAATTTATTAAGGAATCAAGTCTTTACTATAATTTTTAACAGACGTTCCTACATTACCTTGAACCTCAACTCATAGGCGTGTTAGTTGGCAAATTAAAGCGAAATTTTCTCCACTTTCATAGCTTTACAGATTAAAATTCCCAAGCGTTTTAATTGATTCACAGCGCGACTGCACGTGTAGAAGTAATTATTTTTTTCCTTAGTTTTATTGCTTCATGTTTTCTGTACCTAATAATTTTGATCTAAGATTAGGGATGTTAAGAACTTTTAATGAATTTAAGTGATAATTGTTTTAATTAGCTGGCTATTTTTTTAGTTCCATCATTTTTGTCAGTTTTGCAATAAATGCGAAATAAAGTTATTGTGGGTCTGTCTTTAACAGATTGTTTTGTTTAAGACATTTTTAGTTAAGCCACTCTTTCCTTCTTAAATTTAAAACGAACTTTCATAATTTACATCATTTGGAAGGAGTTACTTAAGGGGATTTATTGAATTTATTTTTGTCTTTCTCACTCTCACGGAGATTTGGTAGGTGCGACATGCAGCGTCGCGGGAGAATATAACAGAAAAACGACCTTTTACGTAATTACTCAAAAACTAAGCTGGTTATCAAAAATCTGTTTCTTAGCGTTTTTGTATATTATTATTACCGACACTTTAAAACAAAAATTACAATTACATCCAATGTAGTGTCCGATAAAAACTCGAAAAACTGAGATTTTGGAGCAACTTTTGGGAGAACTTTCTATCGAGAAAATTTTATCCAATCGTGTTTCTGCTTCTTAGCGAATTTAGATTAAAGCCCCAAAATACATGACGTGTGAAAGTTACTAATTGTCTTTATAGTTTTTGCATAAAACTTCATTCAAAATCGCTTAAATACGGCTTCTACACCGTTAAGTTCTATCCCCACTTTCAAGCAAACATGAAAGTGGGGATAGAATATGTATCCTCTTCTATCCTTGTAACTGCTCTACTCCTAGACTCCTTTAATATAAGATAACATAATAGTACACTGGGTGTCTTGCGTGTCAGGATGCAACACCAAAAAGAAAATATTGCGTCAAGTTGCCGACCCATATTGATAAGGACAAGAGGCATCTACAAACATAGGTACGTGCAACTAATTGAAACCTATTTGCGTCGCCTGACTATCGCAATTAGCGCACCGAGGAATTTCCCGTGATATGTTATGTAGGTACTACTAAATTCCTATAGTAACTATGATTATATAACTTGTATGGCGTCATTGACAAAAATATTGTTTTCTTTATTAAGTACTTTATGTTGCGGTAAACCAGTTCTTAAAAGTTATAATAGGTATCATAAAAAACTCTGTCAAATTATAATATATTTTGTTGTTGTATCAACATATATTAAATAAATAATCCGTAATTATAACTTACTTACCTACTATCTCTACAGTACCTACCTAATTCAGTGAATAAATTAAGCAAAGTGATTTAGGATTTTTATAATGGACTTTATGTGTTAGGATAAAATGATACCCAAGCAGAAATTTTATATTTTTTCTTTTTCGTTTTATAGGTACCAGGATAACTACTAACTACTAACATCCGTACCCGTTACTACAAATAGTAAGCATGAGGTAGGTACATAGGTTTTTTCTGTATTCTGAGGTACATAGTTAAGTCTTCTAAAGTCAACACTGAAAGTGAAACTAACTGAAAAGTGATCTAAAGGAAGCCGCAAGAATTATTTATTTTTATTAGCTTTCTCATGAATTTCAGTTAGTCATATAGTCTGTTAAATAAGTCAGTATACTTTGATAATTTTGAGGAAATTCAAAAATCGCAATCGGGCAACATCTTCCTTCCATCAACTTCCTGTTTCTGTAGAAAGTTGAACCTTGTTTGATACTTGATTATTACTTCATTTCTGTTTTTGTCAGTACATATTTATAATATTATGAATAGTAAGTAAAAAGTTAGAATAATTGAATTGAATGCATATAAATAAGTAAACAATAAAAATAAAACTAACATTGTGGTTTTATGAAATAACGAAACAAGAGAAACTTTGCGAGTCACGGGCGCCATAAATCTAATTTGGAATTAAAAGAAAAGGAAAACTTGCAGAAAATAATATAAAGAGGTAAAAGTAAGAAATTAGAATTTTTGAATTTATTTTGTAAGAAAAATTAGCAAGTAAATTTTTTATGCAAAGCACAGATGCAAAGTATCAAAATTATTCGATCCATCGATAATTATTTTACACTGTTGCTCTATACCACTTTTCAACTACCTTTTAATTTACCCAGGTACACTGGCTTACTTAACAGACTATAGTAGGTATGAACTATGTACCAGGTAATGATCGTCACAAGCGGTTTGATACCGATAAGCAATCTGCAACATAGACTCTGCAAGTAGTTTCGCGTAGGACTTATTATGCGTACCTACCTACTTGGAGTTGGAAGTTCTGTTTACAGATGCGATGGCATCTCTTGTTTACACGCGGTGCGATCCGCTGATGTCATGCGCGAATCTAATTCGGATGAATCATGAGCTTTTACCGCGATGCACCGATAACAGTGTCCTGCGGCTCGAGTGATAGCGCTGTGCGGCTGGCGTCGGCATACCGGGCCCACGTGGTGTTGAAGTTATTGATGGCAACGGTGGGCGCATAATAACTGGTCCGGCGCAACGAAACGTTCAGTCACTGATTGCCCGCTACTCAGTACGCGTGTCGATCGAAACGCGAGCCGGTTGCGCGCGCGCACTTACGATAAACAGTTTTACACGCGATATAAGCCTACCCCGTTGCATTTGGGACCCTACCTAGTGAAAAACAGTGCGAACGACCCGAAATATTGGATGAACAGAACTGTACAGACTGAAAGCGACACTGAAACATCGACGTGAGCAGGTGCATATATTTATTGATTTTTTTACGATAGGTACTCGATATTGCTGATATCAGTAACGATTTTTTTTATCACAATTTTCATTCATTACAATGACTTTAATACCTTATAATGTAGGTACCTATATTTTTTAAAGAATACGCATTTGATTCTAATCGATCGTATTCGGTATATTACCGATGTGACGCGTGATTAAATATCATCAAAACTATTTGCTGAGTACACAATTGCAACTAGGTATATTGCTTGTAAAGCAAACGTGACACATATTGTAAACATCGTTAACGTTACAGTTAGCGTCTAACTATTGGTTAATAACGTCCAGGTTTAGACTAGCACTTAAATAATATAACTAGTGTAGTTCTTACACCTTTATTTCTGAAATAAAGCGTTTGACAGTGTGTATTAATACAATGTTTATCGTATGTTTTCACGCCAACCTAGACCTCATTATTGCTTTCCATCTGGCGTGAAAATCTAAGTCATAACTACCACTGAAAAAAATTACAACTTAAATGATACCTATGTGAAATAAAATCTAATTCATCTCCATTTTCAATTTAATCAACGAATCGAATAATAATTCAGACTGCACAAGGCATCGCAACAAACCGAGAGAATAATTAAATAAACTTAAAAATATCTTCAAATGAATTCAAGAACAATTATGAATGAACGAACTGGAATTATCACATTATTATAATGCACGTGGTCGTTAATTTGCATAATTTACCTACTTATGTTACAAATATCATCACGGTAGAAAATAAAAATATGTACGACGTATATTTCACATAGGTACTCCGTGCTAGATCGTTCGAATGTGTTTGTCGAAGTGCAAAGACCCGCCAATAGAGGTGAAGGAAGCGCGTCGTTAGCAGCCCCGCGGGACCCACTGGCTCTATTGATTAATCAAACGCCTTTATTGCATAATGGTCAAGATTCGCTCCTTAGCGCTGATCGTTCCCACTCGACCGCCTGGTAAACATTTGCTAAACGATTTATGGATAGTTTCGCAATTGAATAGGAACTGTTGAAAGAGAAGATAAATATTTTTTTAAATAAAAGCAAGATATTTTTGATTATGGGAACGTATGATCTGGAAAATGCGTTTGATACCAGAAGGTTTCAAATGCGCGCCCCAACTCTTGAGAAAATTTTCTCTAATTTTTTCGAACACTTTTCTTTTTTGTAATCCATTTAAATAGACAGAAAAAAGAAATCTACCTAAAATTTTCTTTTGGATGTACACATCTAGTATCCACCTATAATAGACAAAGAAAATTTTTTCGATTTCTTTTCACTGTCTATCTATATGAATAAGAAAAGAGAAGAGAACGGAACGCGGGTGGACCTGCTGAAGATTACTAGGAATTCCAGTCGGATTATAACGAGAGTAAAGATTCTATCATTACTCTTAAGTCCTACTATAATAGATCAAAGAAATTACAACAATTGAATGCGAAGCAAGTAACAGCTATAAATAACCTTGTATTTATAGATAGTTTACGTTTATACTATTAATATGTAACAGACCGCAAGAGTAGAGCCCGATGTCATACATGATAAACAGAGCATATCACTGCTCACTACTCACTACGTATTCTGTTGTTGTACTCTACTCATTCCTTAATGCAGTCTCATACAAATTAGGTATGAGTAGACAGCATCAAATCAGGGGCAGAAGAAACGAGATTCCTCTTACACAACCTAAAGTTTAATGAAAAAACTTATCTCAAGAATTTATTAGGTAATAAGGTGCCGCTCTAAATACTTAAAAAGCCAACATTAATAAAAGTACGAGTTGGGCTCGCGCACTGAGGGTTCCGTACCATCAAGACTTATAATTCTCATTAGTATTAAAGTAAACTAAACACCCAGCAAATTAAAAAACGAGCAAAATATCACGTCTGTCGTATGGTTGGGAGACCCTCTTAATTACAATGTAAACAATTGTGCCATCATCTTTTCTAAATGCTATGACGTAAGACACGAATTCACACGCGTTTTTTATGTACATACATACAGAGAACAAAATTAATACAAAGAACAAAAAACAGAAATTGTAGGTACAATACATAGAAAGGATGCAAACATAAAATTGGCGGGTCAATAAGTCCGTGACTTTTAGAATAAAACACAGATTTTTTGATAAATAAATCATTTTATTTTTCAACGTAGTCCCCCTTGAGCTCTATACACCTTGTTTGTCGAGGTCTATTTTGAATAGGCCTTTGTTTGCGAGATGACTTCATCATTGGAGTCAAATCTTTTTCCACCAAGCCATTTCTTCAGGTTTGGGAACAAGAAATAGTCACTTGGAGCCAAATCTGGAGAATAGGGCGGGTGAGGGAGCAATTCATAGCTCAATTCATGGATTTTTGCCATGGCAACTGCACATGTGTGCACCCTTGCATTGTCTTGGTGGAAAAGAACTTTTTTCTTGGCCAAATGAGGTCGGTTTTTTTTCAAATCGTCATTGAATTGGTCCAATAAGTTGGCATAATATTCCCCATTGATTGTTCTTCCCTTTTGAAGGTAGTCAATGTGGATTATCCCGCGTGCATTCCAAAAAACAGTCGCCATAACTTTATTGGCTGACAAACCCACCTTGGCCTTCTTTGGCGCCGATTCACCCTTAGAAACCCACTGTTTTGACTGTTTGGTCTCTGGTGTGTTGTGATGGATCCATGTTTCGTCCACGGTTACAAAACGGCGCAAAAACTCCTCCATATTGCGATTAAACAACGCCAAACCTTCCTGTGAAGTTGTTACACGATTGCGTTTGTGGTCGACTGTGAGCAAACGCGGCACCCATCTTGCGGAAAGCTTTCTCATGCCCAACTGATCATTCAAAATTGAAACCACTGAGCCATGCGAGACCCCTACAGCTTCCACAATCTCCTGCACTTTCAATCTTCGGTCGGCCAACACCATATCGTGAATTTTTTCAATTGTTTTGGGTGAAGAGACCTCAACTGGGCGTCCAGGTCGTTTGGCATCTTCAGTGCTTGTACGGCCACAACGAAATTCAGTAAACCACTTTTTTACCATTGAAATCGATGGTGCAGAGTCCCCATAGTATTTATCAAGCTTAGCCTTGGTCTCAGTAATGGTTTTTTTTCGCAAAAAATAATGCTTAATAAGCACACGAAATTCACTTTTTCATCTCACCCGCTCGGAAAAGGCATTTTTAATGCCCAAAATGCTGGCGGAAAATGCTATTATATTCCCTAGGGCCCAAAAGAATTTTCTTTTCTCCCTAGGGCGGGAAAGTAGTATGAAAATCCTTTTCCGCCCTAGGGCCGCAAAGCATTTCCAAAAACGAACATGACGTACTCTCGTATTGCGTCTTTAATGTCATGAAGACTTTTTTTTAATCACGCATACGGTCAGTAACGAAGTTCGACCTTAGAGTTTGTATAGGTACATAACTTTTTTATTTTTTACATTTTTCTTAGAATATCGATAAAAATAATAACTCCTATTTAGTTTTATGAAAAATAAAGGAAACTTAATTAAATTCATGATATTTACCCATTGTTTATCTAATTATTGTTATTTTTTTTAATTTTCTATTATCGTTGGTTCTTAGAAATTGACATTTCTGAACGCATTTAAAAAAAAGTAGAATAGAAAAAAGAATTTCTCAATTTTTCTTCTAATCGTGATCGATGATATTAATAATATCTTGTTTTTGTTTAGTAATAACATGATTGAAGATTTAAAGTGGATTTAATTAAGTGAGTGAAGTTATTGCAAAGTATTACTAAAGACAACATCTAACATACTCGCAATGCCGATCCAAGTGATCTTCTAGTAATTTTCCTCGCTGTGGTGAGATGAAAAATTTTGTGTTACGTACGGCCGCAATTTTTTTTGGGTCTCGTGTCTTTGAATGCCTCGCTCTGCTCAGGATTCTATATTTTGAACCCCTCGCTGCGCTCAGGGTTCAACCTTAGAATCCTTCGCCGCTCAGCATTCAAATTTGACACTCGGCCCAAAAATCCATTTTGCGGCCTTGCATAACAAATAACTATTTCCATTTTTTCCTCAAATTACTGGGTAGTCTGATAAAGATAGCTGTCAAACACAAACTAACTGACGCAGCAAGTTCAAATTTTGACAAGAGTCAAGTGACAGATGCCTGTTGACAGGAGTAGTGTTGCTTTTTCAATAAAGAGTGCAGACATTCAAAAAGTCACGGACTTATTGACCCGCCCTAGTATGTATTTCTTATTTTACGGTAGGCTGTGTGAATTTCAGTTTTCAGAAATACTTCACAAACCGTGGAATTTTCGGCGGAAAATAGCCTGTATTAATTCAGGCTAAAACTCAAAGACATTTTGATTTCAATTTCAGCTGTATTTTACTATTCTCGGCGCAGCGAACCGTGATCCCTATGACACTGACAGCTAATGTCACCATATAACATTGTAGTAGCGTCACCATTAAATCGGGATCATATTGAGGGCGTCTAAAAATGCCATTTATAAATTTTACGTAGCTTTATACCATTAGTAATGATATTCCGTTGATATTTTTAACAATTCTTAATATTTACAAGAAGTTATGTCAATCTGAATTTATGTTTACATCCTGCAGAACTTACGTCGTGTGACGTTTATCGACTAGGGCGGCAAGTATCGATAAAAAAATGTCGGTAATGGAAACGAGTGCACAATTTTTCAGACAAAATAAATAAATGAGCATTCATTTTTATGATAAAATATATACTTATATAGCAAAAACGTGTTTACCGGGTTAAGCATTATTAGAAAATAACAAGGTTGGAAACTTTCGTTTTACTTACCTACTAAATCTATATCAAAAATCTTATTAATTAAGGCTCAGGTATAGATGACGTACCGTTGTTTTCCGGACAATCTATTCACATTTTCACCAAAGTTTTATCACGTAACCTTTTATACTGCTTCTAACTTTCGTATTATCACTTAAATTAGATGAAAATTTTAAGAAAAAATTATTACTGAATATTCACAACATCGGAGTAAAATTCAAGTTAAGCATCTGACCATAGCATCTGACAGTAGTCTATGGCATCTGACAACTAGAAAAATGACGTTTCATATGTCATTACGCAATTTGACATATTTGTTTCGTCAAAATGTTTCGTCTTACGTTACGATTTGTTTATACTATGAAATACAAACGATAGAAAAACATTAATAGTTAAAAATAAATACATTTAATTAGCATTTGGTTAGTTTTCCCACAAAAGTATACTTTATTATTATGTATTAATATTTGAGTTATGTTAAAGTAAATAATTATAATTTAGTAAAATATATTTCACTTGAAATATTGAAACGAAAACGAAACGTTTGACATTAAAAAAAAAAAGTGGTCTCTCTGCTGTCGTTGTCTATGGTCGTTATTTTTCTTTCCAAAACGTATATTGCTACTGTTAAACGAGTTTAAGGTCCAAGAGCGAGCGCAGCGAGCTCGGGACTATAGGGCGCCCCGACTCGGATAATTTAGGTGACGAAGAGGATGGCGGGGCCTGCAAGGCCCCGCCATCCTCTGAGTGGTTATTTTCTTTTATGACCACCCAGAAATTAGGAGCCCCGCGAAGCGGGGCTCCGTCGACCAGCCCTTTCATAGTAAAAATAACTTCAAAACTTTAAATTAAAAAATTTATTTCTCGGTAACTATTTAGGGTTCAAGAGCGAGCGAAGCGAGCTCAGGACTATAGGGCGCCCCGACTTGGATAATTTAGGTGACGAAGAGGATGGCGGGGCCTGCAAGGCACCGCCATCCTTTTGAGTGGTTATTTTCTTTTATGACCACGCAGAAATTAGGAGCCCCGCGAAGCGGGGCTCCGTCGACCAGCCCTTTTGTAGTAAAAATAACTTCGAAATTTTTAAATTTAAAAAATGTATTTCTCAGCAACTATTTAGGGTCCAAGAGCGAGCGAAGCGAGCTCGGGACTATAGGGCGCCCCGACTCGGATAATTTAGGTGACGAAGAGGATGGATGGTTATTTTCTTTTATGACCACTCAGAAATTAGGAGCCCCGCGAAGCGGGGCTCCGTCGACCAGCCCTTTCATAGTAAAAATAACTTTAATTCTCAGCAACTATTACAAAAAATTTATTTCTCAGCAACTATTACATTCCAACAAATATGACTTGGGGAGAGGGTTACCGCCCTCCCCCCCCCCCCCTCCCCCCCCCCCCCCCTCCCACCCCCCTCCGTAACAATACGTCGCCCTTTCATAGTAAAAATAACCTCGAAATTTTTAAATTTGAAAAATTTATTTCTCGGTAACTATTACGTTCCTACAAATATGGCTTAGGGGGAGGGTTACCCCCCTCCCCCCCCTCCCCCTCCCTCCCCCTCCCACCCCCCTCCGTAACGGTACGTCATCTATACCTTAGCCTTAATTAATACAACAACAACAAAATGGACATTAAAAATGCACATTGTAATATTTTTTAAAACATGTTTACCAATGTGGCTTAAGTGCAAGCCACGCCTTTGTCTAAAAAATAAAAATTATCGACACGACCAAAGACACGACCCATCACTAAACGAACTGTCATAGGGATCATGGTTCGCCGCGCGGAGTATAATTTTATAGCGTGAAAAATACAAACATCTAAACTTTTGCTATTTTTAAAAGTAGAATTCATTACGAACTAGATACTGCAAGCTTTTAACATAATTACACAAAAATATCACCTACGCCTTATGTGTACTACTAAATACACATAAGGGCATCAAGAAGATTTTCACCAATAGGTGCGTCGCCTTAGTATTTTGTAAAACATCAAATTATTTATTGTATAGTAACAATAAATAATTTGAAAACATAAGTTTTTCAAGAAGATTTTCAAGAATAGGTACAACGTTAGTACTTTGTAAAACATCAAATTATTGTTCTTATGCATAAGCTTTCAATTTAATTTATATTTCACTGGGATAGTGAAAGTCGTATAGGCTGAGTGGTAACGGTGCAAGAGATACTCCCTGGGTCGTGGCGCGGGGCGTCATGACCCCTGATAGTTGACCCTGCATACGGAAGAAGTTAATCATGAACTAGACCCGCTCTCCGTAACTATGACTTACGACGACATCGATGCTGTTTCACATGCCAATTGATGATAGAAGGTACTTACCCCATACTGTTGGATAGTCAGGTAGTGTGTGTATCTTCTATGGAGTGTACTTTTCTACTCTGGTTTACTCGAGTGAATCCTAATGTAGCCAATAGAGTCATCGTAAATCTTATTAATTCACTAGCTAACCCGGCAAACGTTGTTTTGCCATTAGGGATATAAAAAAACTCTCGGACCTACAGAACATGCCCAGAAAATTTTATGACAATCGGTCGAGCCGTTTTGGAGGAGTTTGGTAACAAAAATTGGTACGAGCTCAGACTACATTAAATAAAGTCTGTGATACGAGAAAGATTTTGCATCATACGTACCTATTAAACGTATGTAGAAAATAAAAACAAGATTTAAGAGATGAGAAAGATGGTCACCTCATGTTATATGAAGTGTGTCTCAGGACTATGCATTGCAATATCAAACAACATGCTGCACTGAGTTCATTATCCAGAAACATCAGTACTCACTCCTCGCGACATCAGAACTCACTAGGTACTCAGTCATAAGCATAACGTCGCTCGGCTTACAGTGCAAACCGAAACACTGTTAATGGTTATGTATTAACTGCTTCACGGCAATAGACGTATACACAGTATCTGGTGGTCCACGCGAAAAATGTCGCCAGTTTACTGGTGTGATTTTTTGACACCAACAGCGCCAGTTGTAAGCCGACGGCAGTTTTGTCTCTGGACCGTGGTCCACGACACTGATCACTATACTTGTTATTAGTCCGCACGCGAGTTTCCAATAGAGAGACAATATCCTTGCGGCGTGGGAACGTTGGCGTACTTTTTTCTTGTATGAAGAAAGTTGACGTAAAATGTTCCGATAGTCTCATCCTCAGTTTCACATCAATGTTCACGGCAGAACAACTGATAGATACTGCGGTGGTACTTAGTTCCTACCCTGGACTAATTCTGCAAGTCCGATCAATCTAAACCATTTCAGCTTGTTATTCTTGTCATATCTGAAAATTTGATTTTAGGTGAATAAAACAGATCTACATTGTAAAATCATATCTTTCCACTGTTGAAGTAACCAGCATAAATTTATGGCCCTATAATATTAATTGTTTCAATGGATATAGCACGCTGGCGCGCAGTCATCTCTGTATCATTGACTCAATCTCAAGAATAGTCAAAGGCCAAGTTCATACTACGAGTTAGGAATGTGGTCAGTTAACACGGAAGTCGTCTATTCAATTTGCATCTAATGTAAACAAACTTTCCTCTTATCTCACCTATTGTAATTTTTACCGATAAGGTGAAAGATTACTTGAAGGCTAAAGCATTATCTATTAATATCGATGAGTTCATTCGAAAGTATGATAAAATATAGATTAAGATTATGATATGGATATGACTTCAAGGTTAATTGTGTAACTGTGATAAGCCAATTTTCTTCATTATCTCGATACAAACGTACACTAGATAAGACTTTCATAGCTATGCATATGTGAAACAACAACGCCATTGCCAATTACCAGACCTAGCCAAACAATCATTTACTTTTCTTCCTACCATTGCTGAAGGTTTAGAAACCTGAGAAATATATGAGAATGTTCAATAATGTTCCCGTATATTTTTTTAGTTTAATAAAGCAGCAAATTGTAGAAGATATTAAATTAATTCATATGTAAATGTTGCGTTCAGTAGAAAAACTAAAAAAACTATTCATTCCACTAATGGAGAGAAAGCTCACAAGAAAAAAAAAAATAAAAAAAAAAGAGATAAAGAAAAGCATTTAAATACCAAATAAGTACAGTAATAATACAATTGGTTATCTTTATTTAATATTGCGTGAGTCGTTTAGTGTCGGATATCTTGACTATAAAACGTGTAAACCCAATGAAAGTGTGCCGGACATTTGGATAATATTATTATTAGTCACAGATTATTCAATCTTAAAATTGAGATTGAATAATAAAATTATGTAAAATATATCGCAGAATTTTAAAAATCGTATTTTAGAATTAGTAATATGGATGCAACAAAGTTGCATTATGTTGCACAACATAGACGTATTAGTTTAGACTAAATTAACTAAAGTAGATCTGAGTAAAACAAATGTTAGAAGCACACAAAATGAAGTACAATTTGAAATAGAAGGACAGGGAAACAATACCTGTTACCTGATATTCTCTAAAGTATTGTGTATTTAAAATAGTGATAAAATTTATTTTGATAATAGAGCATTGCCAAGAGACTCGGCAAACGTTGTTTAGCCATATAAATTATTTGTCACGTGGTGTGAAAAACAGTTTAGGTCCTACCAAATATACAAAAAAAAACACAATAAATATCGGTCAAGCCGTTTCGGAGGAGTTTTGGTATAAGCACTGTGACACGAGAAGTTCAAAGTACATATTAGATTAGGTAGGTTCTTGGTAGTAGGTAAGTAAATGGGTCGGCTTTACCAGCTTGCAAAAAAACTAATACTAAACGAACGTTTTAACAGCGATATCCGGACCTACTACACGTAGTATGAGTGAACATAATAATAAAGGCAAACATATTTTATGTAATGACAGTCACATATGTTAATGCGTCGCGATGTAAAGTCGCTGAAGTTGAAACGAGTATAAGTTACAAAAACCGAGTGTTAGCTAATATTACACATACAACTTGTTACACGGTAGAGGAAATATCAGCGTAGTTTGATATCGAGCGAGAACGTGGTAGTCGCTGGAGCGCATGGGTACTCGTGTTACTTCTTCGGAATGAAAACAATGCCCCTGGTACGTTCGTAATGTTATGGCAATGGTTTCATCTAAATAGCTCAGGTGGCATAATTATCTATTTTAAATTAAAGAGCAATGTTAGCCGTCGGCTTTGCCCGCGTGGATTTTAGGTTGTTATAATATCGCGGGAGCCCCAATATTACTGTCATAAGTTCACAGTGTTATTTTACTATTTTTTTTATTCACGAATATTGCTCGCGGTCTGTGTTTTTATAGCGGCATCATATATGAAAATTTTGAATGTCAAACTTTCACGGGTCAATCTCTCCGTCTGTACCTGGTGACAGACGGAGAGATACAATTACGGACGGACAGCGGAGTCTTAGTAATTAAAAAAAAGAGTCCTGATTTACCCTTTGCGTACAGAACTCTAAAAATTCATTATTTGAATTTGGCAGGCAGATGTCCAGATCGTTGCACTGAGTCTTAAATGGTATATTCAGTCGTATTATTCAATAGTACCTACTACATACCAAGTAGGTAGCAACCACAAAACATAACGTAATGCGATAGTATTATGTCTAACCCTATCCGTTTTAACCTCGTACATTACCAAGTATACTTATTACATAGCTATTCCTTAGAACTGGAACACGACCATTTAGGGCCCATTGTTATTTAATCGCCGCTACTTGTATCTGAATTTAATAAACAATCTCAAGCAGGACATAACGTAATTATTAATCATCATATCTTATCTTAACTTTCTTTTGTATTCATACTACTTATAACATGATATACCTACTCATTTTCATATTTATTTCACTCGGGGAATGTAGAGAAGTTTCAGCTTTAATATAAAGAAGTTTCAGATTTAATAATATAATGATAAATAATAAAATAACCCCTTATTATTGACATACCCAACACCCTGGTCATAATAAATAGGTACTCCCAGTTATATTATAAAGGTAAAAACTAAAAATCCCATTAAATTTAAATTTAATGGGATTTTTAGTTTAAGTAAGTGGGATTTTTAGTGTAAGTTAGCTTAACTAACTTTGGTAGTTGGTATGTTTCGTGGGTTAGAGGATTTTTGAAAATCTAAATTGACGATTTTGGAAGAGGATTGAAATATGGATTAGAAATACCTACTTATGAAATTCTGACAAATTTCCACAGAAGCTCGACGATTTAACGAAGTTATGACGGCACCCACTCGCTAAAACTGCCACCGCAAGGTAATAGGATTACAGGCTGCTGAAATAATTCAGTTACTTGTTGGTACCATTTGAAAGTAGTACCAAAGCTTGTTACTTCAGTTTTGATGAATTCAATATTAAACATTTTTAAGCCTGATATTTTAACTTCTAGAAGTTACCTGCGACCATCAGCTTATGGTAGTTTAAATAAGTATTGGAGAATTTAAAATTTCAGCTTTTAAATTTAAATTTTAAAGTAAATGTCTTTATAGTGTTTATCAGCAGGTCACTAAACGTCGTTAATTAGAATACTCCGCACTCGTACGAATCTTACTTACTATAGTTACTGCCGCTAGATTAAACTTTATACAGTTCCACTGTATAAAGTTTATACGGATAGTGATTTTCCAATATTCTTTGGATTTCGACCTCCCACTTAAAAGGCATCAGTTGTGCACCAAAGAGGTCGTCAACACTTATCACAAAATTACAGACTCACGATCTCGCATTCTTTGCATTAAAGAGAAGAATGTATTGTATACCGTATGTACTGTGTACTGTGTAACGCATCATTGCATTGAGCTCAAGTTTAAGAGTAGATCATAAAAATAGTTACAATGCGGAACGCAATACTTTTCTCGGTATTATGAGATATATGAACGTATAATGCGCCATGTCTCCCGAGTCACTAGATTGTTGTTGACTTATAAAATGTATCGGTGTTTTAAATTCTGGTAGTGTGAACGAAATCTTTCTCTAAATAATCATTTACATTATTGTATTATTCTTTGTAATGTGAAAGTTTGTCTTGCATGCCACAGATAATAACAATATTGAAGTCCATGCGTAAGAGGTATAGGGGTTAAAAGTTTAAGCCTAGTTTAAAATCAATATAAGTAGCTGCTTTTAGCAGGTCAGATTAATTTGTTTTCGTCCTGACGCCAGGACCTCCTCAGGAGATATATATGACTTCACAAAAAAAAAATTGTGATTTCGTGTTTCATGTGGGCGCTGTTCCTGCATATTTTACCATACAGAAACTTTTCAAGTAGGAGATTATAGCAAAACATAAATTAATCTGTCCTGCTAATTATGGGTTTCCCAAAATTACGCCTGCTTCCATTCAATTTAAAGTATACCTATTTTTAACTAATTATCTTTTTGATTAGTGTTTTACACACTTCGGAAATAATTCCTATAAATTTAAATAAGAATCAAAATTTTTTACTCGCAGCGGGATTTGAACCCGCGTCTCCCCATCTCTCGCGGCTGGGTGCTCTTACCACTGAGCTATACGAGCATATCCAACTGCGGTGAAATTTCGATTCGTATTGTTAGGTCCTTTAGGCAGGACTAGCGTCATCTATTAGTGGAACGTAACAGTTTCAAACTAATTTTGAAGGCTCATAATTTCATATGAAGCAAGCTTCGAACGAGAGATGACACATTGCCGTTTTTAACTAATTATCTTTTTGATTAGTGTTTTACACACTTCGGAAATAATTCCTCGTTCGAAGCTTGCTTCATATGAAATTATGAGCCTTCGAAATTAGTTTGAAACTGTTACGTTCCACTAATAGATGACGCTAGTCCTGCCTAAAGGACCTAACAATACGAATCGAAATTTCACCGCAGTTGGATATGCTCGTATAGCTCAGTGGTAAGAGCACCCAGCCGCGAGAGATGGGGAGACGCGGGTTCAAATCCCGCTGCGAGTGAAAAATTTTGATTCGTATTTAATTTTATAGGAATTATTTCCGAAGTGTGTAAAACACTAATCAATAAGATAATTAGTTAAAAACGGCAATGTGTCATCTCTCGTTCGAAGCTTGCTTCATATGAAATTATGAGCCTTCGAAATTAGTTTCAAACTGTTACGTTCCACTAATAGATGACGCTAGTCCTGCCTAAAGGACCTAACAATACGAATCGAAATTTCACCGCAGTTGGATATGCTCGTATAGCTCAGTGGTAAGAGCACCCAGCCGCGAGAGATGGGGAGACGCGGGTTCAAATCCCGCTGCGAGTGAAAAATTTCGATTCGTATTTAAATTTATAGGAATTATTTCCGAAGTGTGTAAAACACTAATCAAAAAGATAATTAGTTAAAAACGGCAATGTGTCATCTCTCGTTCGAAGCTTGCTTCATATGAAATTATGAGCCTTCGAAATTAGTTTGAAACTGTTACGTTCCACTAATAGATGACGCTAGTCCTGCCTAAAGGACCTAACAATACGAATCGAAATTTCACCGCAGTTGGATATGCTCGTATAGCTCAGTGGTAAGAGCACCCAGCCGCGAGAGATGGGGAGACGCGGGTTCAAATCCCGCTGCGAGTGAAAAAAATTTTGATTCGTATTTAAATTTATAGGAATTATACCTATTTTTATTTACTTATAAGTACATTAACTTTGTACCTGTACGGACTGATTGAACTTAGCGTAAGTAATAAGTGTTTTAAAGTCAAGCTGAACCGGTAAAAGAAAGTTTCCTTTCATATCGCTTTGCAGCTTCGATTAATGGGGAAACTTACTCGTCTTGTAATGGAATAAATAGGTTTTGATTTATGATGTTTATTTATGGCATCACAAGTAATAGTTAAATTACGTATGTGTATGCCACTATCTAAATGTTTATACTGATAGTGAGGTAGAAGAGAGTGAGCCAGGAGACCTGACTTTTGTGTAAGTTGGTATATTTGAAACTGCATGAAGCATATTCAGAACATGATGAAAATGGAATTCAAAATATACTGGATAATAGGTTTGGAATTGTCTTTTATTTAAGCTTAGCTTAGGTAAAAGGACAGCGATGAGGGTTTGTTAATATAAGATTCCCGAAAAAATAAGATCTGAAATTCAGCAGTTCAAGTTGATTGTACACCTACCATACCAATCCTATCCCTTAAGGCTTAGTTACTTAGGCTCCGTGGCATCTGATATGATGAACTGTATCTGAAACCGATGATTTCATCCCACGCAAATCTAGGATTTATCTGCTGAGCCGGCGCCCGGCGCCTACCTCTGATGTATCCGATACACACATAATACGACAAGCTACGAGCGTTTAAGATACAAATAATTCTCATTATGTAACTTCACCTTATAAGTGCATTAACAGTGTCCACTTAAGTACTTAAAGTTCTATTGAAACGTCTAAATTGAAAATTCCATGTGAACGTCGACCGCACTGACTTTAGATAAGTTTTCGAAGCTTCGAAAAGCAGCATTAATTCATGTCTGTATTCCCTAACGTAAGTTTAAAAATAATAAAGTTCAAACATTTATAATAACATTAGGAATATGAATAATTCTTTGCGTCTAAAAATCTCTGGCATTGCGTGGTGTAATTAATTAACTAATTCAATTGGGAACATGTGAAAGTAAATAATTAATTTTGTCCGGCTGGGGACCGGTTAATGGTATGTGGATGAACTTTGAACCAGCACACTTTTAATAACGATTTTAATATTCAGGTGTTAGGCATCAAATACTGCTGAGTGCTGACTGCGTGGAATATGAGTTTGTTTTGCAGTAGGTACTGGGACAACCATGCACAATTGCACACTGCACTGCAAGCAGCGAGGCCGGCGCCGCTTTGCCGCTAACGGTAATACGAGATGCCTAACTTACCTCACTTTAGTTAGACCATCTATACGTCCAAGCTAATAAGAGCATCTAGTGGATTATACCTATATGTGCAAGAGTTTCACCGTTACAAAATAGTCAATAGTCACATACAATTTATTTTATAAAGGCCTAATTTGCAGACACTTGACACTTGAAGCTAAGGTGTGGAATTCCAGCTTCCGTGTTCCAAGTACAATCTGGGTGCCTAGAAGAGAAGAGTGAATAGGCATTTTCTAGCAATCGCGCTCCATCCTAGACCTCATAATTTCTGCCCATCAGACATGCTTGTAGTCAAGCACAAACCTATCAATAATTAAAAAAAACTTCGTTCGTTTCCCTTCCTCCTCCTCTTGCAATGATTTCCAACAGTTCTGCGCTACTTGTATCCAGCGACTTATGATGAGGCATTTTGCTTTTCAATACTAATGGTGGAAACTACCTATTTCACGAATTTATTTTTGTCTTTCTCACTTTCACGGATACGTTGGTAGGTGCGTCACGGAACAATATAATATAAAAAACGACCTTTTAAATAATTATTAAAAACTAAGCCAGTTATCAAAAATCTATTACTAAGCGTTTTTGGATATTTTTATAACCGACACATTAAAACAAAATTACAATCACATCCATTATACCGATAAAAATGAGAAAAACTGAGATTTTGGAGCAACTTTTGGGAGAAATTTCTATCGAGAAATTTTTATCCAATCGTGTTTCTGCTTCTAAGCGATTAGATTAAAGACCCAAAATACATGACGTTAAAATTTGTAAATAATTGTCTTTATAGTTTTTAAATAAAACTTGATTCAAAATCGTTTAAATACGGCTTCTACGCCGTTAAAACTAAGTTTACAAGGGCGCATCCTGCCACTGAGAAGCCCACAACAAACTCAGCCGGGTATTCTTTTATAACACCACCAGCAACAAAATTAGGCAATTCACTACCATACCTTAAGGTTAGACTTAACGAACCCTTAAATTAATAGAAATGAATACCTATATCATCCTATACTTACTCTAGTGAAGGGAGTGAGGGCTTATTCTGTTCATTCGCCAGAGGCCAGAGCCCTATAATTCTGAATTAATGAACAGAATCCTAGTACTAACGTACCTAGTAGTTTCTAACTTCTAATATCTTTAGCGTAATATTTTTGTAGATAAATATGTGTATCTATATTTGGGTGGAAAAACAATTTGACGGTTATTTATTGACGATATAAGTATCATTATGGAATTGAACGGTTTCCGCAAAAGGCCGAGGCCAGATTTTATTCGTAATCTCCTCAGCTTACTCACAAAATGAAGATATTTACCAACCTCTTTAACTTTGCTGACGGTAATGGAAATTTCTTAATAATTTAGCCTGAATTTAGCTCCGACGATAATTTAAAATTTACAAGGAACTCTCGATAAAATACACCAACATTGTAACGTCTCGCAAAATCTGAATTTAAAAATGGACTTCGATAAAAGCCAAAATGGAAATACGGTTAGGGGTTTGAGTGGGTACTCGAGTGCCCTGTTGAAAGTTTTGTGATCAAAAAGCATACCAGCGGTTGAATCACGACCAAAATTATGTCGGGAGCATTGTGATCGAGTCAGCGGCAGGGAACGTACAAAGCAAGCCCATTCCATCTATACCTAGTCTTACTTTCTATAAATACTTGGGAATAAATATCTATTGTCCATTAACTCTTCGCAGTCTTTAATTAGATCTGCCTATGCTTGCAACGTATAAATATTTTGCAATTAAAACTTAATTGACATTGTTAATTCTTAATTAACGTGTTAATACTCAATTAATCAGTAATTTTGGCTTGTTAAAACTGTACCATAATAATAAAACGATAATATTAGATGTCTAATATTATCAGTAGTAAGTAGCAATTAGGTAAGTTAATATTTGAAATATTCAACGCCCGGACACGGAAATCCTTTATTCATTCAACGCCAAGTCAACCTCTTATAGTCAAGTAGGTGTATTTTGTAATCACGACAAATTCAGGGCAATACGATGCTTGCATTTTAATTCTCACATTACGTTTATTTTATAATTCGACGCGGAGTTTTTCGTGACAAGTAACTTTGCCTTTTTTAGCGCTAATCTTTTTCCAATTACAATCTTTGCAATGCCGATTGCCGCGGCGGTCGTAGCAATTTAGACCAATAAATATTTACTGGGTATAAATTATTAAATGTATGAAATGAGTGAAGTTTTTTTGTGGCAGTTTTGTAATTTGTTCAGACAACATCGAAGAGTGGTAAGAACAAGAAAATGTCTTTATTCGAATTTTATTCATCTGGCGTTAATATACTTAAATATATATACTATAAATATAAAAGAAAGTCGTGTTAGTTACACTATTTATAACTCAAGAACGGCTTTACCGATATGGGTGAAAATTGGTGCTTAGATAGAATTGGTGGTAGCTTAGAGCCAGGAGACGGACATAGGATACTATTTATTTCGTTCGACAGTGTACCAATTTACGGGGCAAAACAACGTTTGCCGTGTCAGCTAGTACATAATAAGTAAGTGTGGTACACAAGTATGGGTAAAAGTCTTATTATATCTCTCATACCATATAGGTACATGTAAGATGAAGAATAATTGACTGAAATAACCTTAATCAAATAGGTACTGGATGCTAATCGGATCAAAGATACTTTCAAAAAAGCCCATTGATAAATTAATCAGCTAAGGTATGTCTACAGACAACATTTTAAAAACATATATAAACAAACATGTAAAAATGCGCAGAAGGTATCACTAGTGAATCACAACGTGTTACGCAACAATAAATTTAAATTAGGATACAGATTTCCACTTTTGCATGTGATGTGAGCGAAGCGCTACAAACGGGTTGCTTTGCCAAATTGTTTTCAAAATATACGAACGCAATGTTCTTCTTTACCTTGGTAATAAACACACAAAACATATGTTAGCGCCTGAGGTTACCGCAGTGAGCAGTCGGGGTATTATGCTTCGTGACATCATTAGCTGACCCGATTCTGGGATTGACCCTTATGCAACAACAATAACTCCGATTGGTTTTTGCATGAATATTCGGTTTTTCCATACAATACAAGTAAAGTCTCTTACAATACAATACAAGTAAAGATCATCAATCATCATCCCATACTATTTGTAAGCACTACTATTGCAGACAGTTTTCATGTATCAATATCAAATGAAACTCAAATGATTTATTTATAGGCCTTACATGAACAACAAACACGATCTCAAATACATACTTAGGTTACCAAATTGCAAGACCATTAACGAGTTAAGAATAAATTAAGAATAGAATTTTTCCTTGACCATAATAAAATTGATGATAAATAGATAACATAATAATTAAAATAGGTGATTAAAGTCCTTTAAAGAAGTTTTTTATTGCACGTCTTAAAATAAAATACGAATGCTGATTTCGGGAGAGGCGTCAAACGAACCCATAATGTAGATGCAGACTGCAGTCACATAAATAAACAGTAGTCGGATTAAATGGCGAACATTTTTTTCAGTTAAGCTCGATTACGATACGGTTCATTAATAAAACAAATTGGGAGCCGTTTCGTCGTGAGCCTTTACACATTTGTTATGGTTTCTAACATTAGATAGGTTCTCCGAAATAAGGAATCATTTTGATAATTCGATAAGCTCATGCTTGTATTTATTTATTTAATAACACTGTTAATCGAGTGGAATTACTATAAAATAAATGTAGAAGATGTAAATACAACTCGACTCGAATACTCTTGGTAATAATTTAATCAACCTTTTAAATTCTTCATCATTAGGTATACCGTTCCAAGATGTTTAGGCTGTATCTAAAGAAGTGATAGAGATTTATTTTATAGAAATCTGTATATATTGAAAACTAACCATTAACACAAAACAACTGTTCTTTTACAATTACTGTTTTTAATTGACGGACCTCACGAAACTACAGGCATCAAAATACGTTAATATAAACAAAACTGCCCAATAGCAAAGAACTACATAATTAGAATTATTGGCAGAGTCGAATTAGGGGCCCGCCGTACAATATTAATGCATCATTTGCTTACAATATGCTCCTAGGTTACAATGTGAAACGACCTTAATGAATTAGTGAAATGGAACGGAATGTCGTGAAACATGACGTAGACGTGTTAGTAGACAGCTTTCTGTGGGGCAAAAATGTAATCACTTGATTCATATGACATGATGTAATCACAGGATGATTCTAACATGCTTTCGGCACCATTACTTCATCTGTTTTTCGCTACCGCACCCAAGGCCATTAGCGCGATTAGCAGCGTCTATAAACTTACCTATTGGCGGAATTTGAAGTTTATGTAATAAATTACAGGTAATCGTTCAAACGTTGGAAAATTTAACACTGTTTTGAACGGTACCTTGTTCTAGCGAATTGCAGAATTTACGAGATCTAAAAGCGTCTCTCTTCATTGAAATTATGCGTAACGTAAACATCCTGTGGAAAATACAATCCAGGTCTAGTCGTCCAAGGTTAGGCAGTGTGTGAGTTTAGCACAGCAGACTGTTTATCTGCATATTTTTATGGGACAGTTTACTTAAAATATTACGCATTTACCTCCAAATGTTATCTCGTGATCCGATAAGGAAAACGTAAACACAACCCACTGCAAGATGTTTGGCCTTCTCATTATTATTTAGTGAAAATCTTAAATTAATAATTCGTTACATTAATTCGTCCTACTGATTATTTTTTGCACTCCGTCTAAAGAGCTTTTACAGGAGATGAAATCGGGATCATGCAATACAGGTTTTATCTAAACTTACTTCAGGAATCTCAAAAAAATATTGTATACCTACCTAACGATGTATTTAGGAGCAACGCGCCAAAAAATCTCAGAAAGAGCTTATGCTTTTTTTAATGTCGTCATTTCGTCGAATAATAATTGAGAATTTTAAACTCTCTCGAAGGTTAAATCATTCGCAAGTTCCATTTTCGTATCAAATTTCATAAACAGAACAGAAATCGTATTTCGTTTTGGCAATTAGTATTCTAATAAGAGAAGAATTTTAATGCAGAAATATTCTAACTACATACGACTCTCATTCATTATTATTTTTAGATCCGGAATTTAGTATGATCGTGATGAATAGGTATTTTACTATTAATCTTCCCTTGATCTTAAAGTCTCTGGATTATGGCCAGAGTTATCACTAGGATGGATTTACTATTTGGCACATCTTCTGGAAATACGCATGTAAAATTTCCTGGTCCCCCTTTGAATATCTACGACATTGTAACATAATTTACAGAATCATCTTTCTTAGAAACTGCTTCCGTAGAAGCAAAAGATAACTTAAAGGCGTCACGAAAAGTTTAAGATGATTACGGAACATGAAAGAATAATAAAGCAAAATAATAAATTTCTAAAATGCGTTAAAATTAATGTTACCATTACTTCATCATTACCATACGTATCAAATAGAAACATACAATACTGATATTATAAACGCAAAGGCCAATCCACTTGAATCCACTAAAATAAAAGTATGACTATTGAAGAAAAATATTAAAGAAGCTCCAATAGTCCACTCCAGTAACCTTGACCTTACGACTGAACCAAAAATCCATGCAAGTGTTTGATACAGAACAACGGCCGTTGGCATTCAGCCAAAACTTTCTAAAAACGGGTTAGCTGCAATGTTTCAATTAAGCCCAACCGTCTGATGACTCGACAAGGAGTTGCATTAAGCGTTTTAAAAAAGCTTCTCTCACAAACTCGCTAAACGATGTCCACAAATTGACTGATGATTTATGATCGCTGCCTAATTGTTTTATTAAATACTGACAGTTGCTCACATACACGTGCCAACTGCCATCATCGGCACCAACTACCAAGTGTTTACTCGACGGTTTTGTAATTTATATTTATTTTTGCAGAGGACGTATTTTTGACAAAAAGTCGAAGCACATAACTTCGTTAAGTACCTGAATGTCTTTGGTAGAAAAATACTTATAATTGGTGGGTATCAACTCATTTATGTATTCCTTTATAAGTGTTGATAAACACGAAGTTTATAAATGCGAAGCATCTTCAAGCAGAGGTTGTATAATCCTTTAAAAAGTATTTGTCATGTTGTGGTTATTAAAAGCTTTTTGTGGATCAGTTAAATCCATTATCAAGATCTATTCACAGATTTGGTTCTTGTGAATTTGGCGTCATCGACTTAAGTCATGACTAAGCTTTTTAAGCCTGAAATAGCCGATGATAATATTTACAAGTAGGTACCATAGGTGATAATGATCTAAGCAATCATTCCTTTCCGGAACTCTATACTTACATATAAACCGGTCAAGACTTTGGATTGAAGTTTTTACACTCCAAGGGACTACCTATATCTATATCTAGACGTATATAAGTATAAATATCAAGGTTCCGTTCCTGCGTTACCTAAGTGGGGGACACATAAACAAAAAATTGCGTCCTCCACACAAATCATTGTCAGAAGAAATGATTCCGTTCTTCTCATTTGAATAACGAATCTTACGGAACTCTAAGAATAAAAATGCGCAATTGTTGATCGTAAAATGAAGATAACAATTACCTAATTTAAAGTAAGTATATTATTCTCATTTCAATTCATAAATATATAAAAAACAAACTTTCACGATTGTGACAGAGGATTTTATCATAAATTCGATACGAAATTTATTTTTTCTGGCTTATCTTTATGATAAGTTGTAAAAAGAAATGCACTTAAACTTTTTAGTGTTTATCATTTGCTTGTTACTTTATCTATTCACGATTAATTGAATCGTGTTTATCTGGAAATAGTCGTGGGAGTCGTTTTGGAAATGTAAATAAATTATAAATTATACAAGAACTACGCACTTAAATCTAAACCGAAGAACCTGCACTTCAAAACAATTCTTTTAGCAGTTTCTTATACCATTATAGACGTCTTACTTTTAGATCTGATTTTAGATTTCTATGTTATTTTCCTAGACTTGTGAAGATCCTCGTACTCAAATCCTAGAGTAAACAAATGTAATAACATTTGTTTACTCGAAAATTCTAATTAATCTAAGTTTAGGTAAATCAGGTAGAATAAGCATGGATATATTTGGTTTTCGAGTTAAGATTCAGATCTCAATAATTAAAAACTTGTTCTCTGGAATGGTAACCGACAGAAATGTATGCCTCTTGATTGGTTTTTAACTGTTCGATTTTTTTCAACCAATCAGGTATAGAATTGGTTGCTGATGAGTGATTACATTGATTGAGTTTTCCTACTTCCCAGCCATTTGACAACCTGGGAAGAGAGATCAAAAAGCGTTTAGATATTCATATTAGCTTATCACATGCAGCGATAAACCATTTAAATGCACCTACAATAGTGATTTACAACAATACTAATTACGCGTAATGGATGTAATAATTAAATTCATTGAGCATCGCCTGTCGCGTCGAGCCACTGTACTATAATTAGAACACGACTCAGATTGCTTTTACGCACCGTTGCATACTTGGCCCATATATTCCGATGAATACGTTTATTATGTTAGGCATACATACTTCGTATTAAATGCTCAATTATTCGCAATGACTGAGAAATATTTTTTCCTTCCTACAATCATCGTTATTCTAAGTAACACAAGCTCTCTGGTTCAAGAGGGTTACGCAAGGACGTTTCATGGTTTATTGTATGTTGAAAGTGGATATCAAAGGTTTGAGACGGAGTTGTATTTATTCAAATACATAATTCTCTTCAAATTAGCATTTATTATTATCAAATCATTTCTTTGTCCCAGTGTTGGTTTCGAGTCTCCTCTCAGCATGACAGGGGTTTGGCCATACCTTACGCTGGTTAACCGTTGTATGAAGGGTTTCGCATACCTTTGAGAATATTATTTTGAACCCTCAGACGTTTCCTCACAATGTGCCCGGGATTGAAACCCCCGAACCCCAGACGCGGGGCAGAGGTTTTTAAACCACTGCTTTTAGTATATTTTAAGTAAATTTTCTTATTTATTTTTTATATGGCATCTGGAAGAGATCCTCATTTGTAGCAACGAGATGTCCTTGTGCATGTCTTCTCTAGGTATGTTTGTGTCTAGTTCTAACTTTTTATGTAGGTAGGTACTAAATAAATAAATAAATATATGTTATTATTCTTACTGTCCTTATTAGCTATTCAATTGAAGAGGAGGAAGATAGGTTACATAAATCGTATTATTCTCAAATTTTGTTGAATGTTTAATATAACAACCCTCATCATTAAAAGTTTTATGCAAACCAATTTCAACTTTTGCCCGAAATTTATAAATCCGTCTAACATTCGTATGCGAAAGTTTTATAGGTAAAAATGTCGGATTTGTTACGTCAAAAAATGTTTTCCTTCGCATTCCGTACGAACAGGATATTTGAGTTTACGCTTCCCTTCAACTGTTGTGTACAGTTTCACAGGCTTCTGGCATGCGGACGAATTTGCAGAGATTGTGTTCTAGAAATTCCGAAACTGCGTTCTATTTTGGCTACTGTCAACGAAATAATATCACTGACATATATTTAAGGCTTATGCGTGTTATTATTACGTGCACATAATTATTGCAAGAATGTAGAAACTGACTTAAGGTGTACTAATAATTAAGTGGGCTTATGTCAGTTAAATTGCGGGCATGGCAGTATCATATTCACGTATTTATTAAATTCTTTGCTTAAAGGTTTTCATTTTGAGAAATTAGTCCAAGTTTCAAGTTTAACTGTTTTCCTCAAGAAAACTTTAAAGAATAGACTTGTATAATAAACCTGTGAAGATAATACTGCCATTAATTACAGCATGTGTTATTGTCATAAACCCACAATGCGTTATTTGCTTACAAATTACGAAGAGCCAAATACAATTTGAATTTGTTGGAAAGACCGTTGCACTGAACTTTAATAATGGATCTATAACTAACATGATAACCCAAGAGAACGAAAAATAAAGTAAATTCGCTCAGTTCCCATGTATTGTAAATGAAACAAAAGCCATTTTGATAGCAATTATTTTATGAGAGCCGACATGTTTTTTACTGTCCGTGATTCCATTTATGGAGGCTATAACGTTAACTTGCTCGGATGTCTTCTTGTTTTACATAAGATACAAAATTGAAGGCCTCGGAAGAATGATATCCCACCCAAGAGATAGCCGGGGCCCGGGAGTAAGGCCGGGAACATACTCATATTTGCAATAACTTCTATTAGAATATCACGTGTATGAATGTAAAAGGGATCGGTAAGGTTATTTTAATGGCTCTCAGCCCGCAGTATTTTCTGTTTATTACAAATGAAATAATAATCGTAACTATTAAGAATATCGCGTTTACACGAGTTCATAGCTACGACGAATTTCACAAAATTCATAGGTAATATTTATAAAATATATTCAACGTATTGAAGAAACTCTACAATTTGACATTGAATTCAATACAAGTTTGTAATAAATACAAAAAAAGTAAGTTAAAAGTTCAAAAGAGAACGAAATCACAGAAAGCAAAGAAAATATCTATAGTCTACACAGAAAGTAAAGTTTAGTAATATTTTATGCTCAACAGTTATCTATATGCCCAACGTTCAACACCGCACCGGTAATCCGAATCCGCCTGTTGTTCACAAACCATAATTTAGACGATTTATGTAACTTATCAAAACATTTGTTATCATAATTTTAAGGCTGCGTTGGATAGTTTACGGCCCTGAATATCGGGAATGTAGGGCGGCGCGGCGTCCGGGCCTCCAACACACCACCTACAAGCTAACTGGTATCGAATCACCGGACATTAGCCACCAATTCAATGTTGGCCCTGCAATCAATACGTCAACGTAAGCTATCATGTATATTTATGTACGAGTATTTATATCAAAATAGAATCGTGTTTACTCAGAACAAACAGATGCCAAAAAGTATTTTTAGTGCCTTACTTGTAAGTGATAAAGTTTCAACGTAAATAATATACTAATTTAAATTAAAATGACACATTAAAGTTTGAGCATCAAATTGTTATGTTAGCAATAAAAATCTTTCCTAAGAAAGTTGATATTGCAATTAGGCATATCATTCTTGCAATTTTACTGTAAGCGTCCTTTACAAATTATGTTACAATGTGTTAAATTGTTTGAACCAAATAAAATTGTAACGTAAGGGTACATTTAACCTTCTATCTACCTCTATCATCCATCTGAGTTAGTATTGCCCCTCATAGATTAACGGTTTTTACCCCTTAAAATTTGAATTTCAGGAATCCCCGTCTTAGTACGAATTCATGACCTAATATCTACCTAGGTACCAAATTTCAGATCTCTATGACCTATAGTTTAGACGGAATCCGTGGAACAACCAAAATGCCTCACTCTTTTATATATATAGATTAGTGTAGCGAATATAAACACTCGACATTGCATGTGTCTAAGAATGGTGGAGGTCTCGGAGGTGAGCCGGAGTGGGGAGGGGGGGGGGAAAGGTACCACTTTTGGGTTTTTCACTAATATCTCAGAAACGGTGCGTCATAGAAAAAAAAATCGTGTAATAAATTAAAGCTTATAAAATTATCTAAAACTTTGGTCTTATTCAATTTTGCCGTATTCCTAACCGTTTCCGAGCCACACGCTCCGGAAAAGTAAATACTACAAAAAAAACCTTATCATATAATAATCCGGTCAAGTTAGTCATAAAAATAGTGGTCAAATAACAATAATTCCGACAGAGCCAAATCTTTGTAGAGACCTTAGGTTTACCAGAAGGAATAAAGTGTCAAAAGTCCCCATCAATCCTATGTGTGCAACAAAAAGTTATTCGGGGTCAAATATCAAAATTTGAGGATTTTTGGATTTTTCTCGAAAACGGTAAGTTTTCTCAAAAATAAATTCAGGCCAAAATTGTAGGTCTTAAAACTATCTACAAAAATGGTCCTTTTGATTTTTTCCTAAGAGTTAACATTCCTGAGATATCGCGATTCTAAGAGTCACATTATACATGATATGCACATATATATACATAATCAGGCAATTACAATTGTAGTTGCTGAAGATATAGATTTCTTAGTAGTTACTACTTACTGCAAGGACTCCAATGGATAAAATAGTTTATTTTCTTTAGCTTCCTAACATTAACCGTTTACGCAGTGTACGCAACGGAAACTCTCAATATGGAACAAATTTTCCCATTTTTGCAACATTTTTCATTGATGCTCCTATTGTATTGGTCGTAGCGTGATGTTATGTAGCCCATAACCTTCCTCGATAAATGGACTATCCAACACAAGAATAATTTTTCAATCAGGACCCGTAATTTCTAAAAAACACAGACGTTGATCCCCTCCTTCGTTTCAGCGAAATGGCGATTGCCATAATTCTGTTGCGTACGCTGCGTAAACGGCTAAAGTCTCGCAAAAATCATGTATTGCGGAGTTGATCTCCTTTTTTGGAACTAAAAAATAATCCACAACAGCAAATACCTATCTCTAAGTTTGACTCGCTATAATTTTTTTATTATGGCAATCGCCATTTCGCTGAAACGAAGGAGCGGATCAACGTGTTTGTTTTTTAGAAATTACGGGTCCTGATTGAAAAATTATTCTTGTATTGGATAGTCCATTTATCGAGGAAGGCTATGGGCTACATAACATCACGCTACGACCAATACAATAGGAGCATCAATGAAAAATGTTGCTAAAATGGGAAAATTTGTTCCATATTGAGAGTTTCCGTTGCGTACACTGCGTAAACGGTTAATGTTAGGAAGCTAAAGAAAATAAACTATTTTATCCATCGGAGTCCTTGCAGTAAGTAGTAACTACTAAGAAATCAATATCTTCAGCAACTACAATTGTAATTGCCTGATTATGTATATATATGTGCATATCATGTATAATGTGACTCTTAGAATCGCGATATCTCAGGAATGTTAACTCTTAGGAAAAAATCAAAAGGACCATTTTTGTAGATAGTTTTAAGACCTACAATTTTGGCCTGAATTTATTTTTGAGAAAACTTACCGTTTTCGAGAAAAATCCAAAAAACCTCTAATTTTGATATTTGACCCCGAATAACTTTTGTTGCACACATAGGATTGATGGGGATTTTTGACACTTTATTCCTTCTGGTAAACCTAAGGTCTCTACAAAGATTTGGCTCTGTCGGAATTATTGTTATTTGACCACTATTTTTATGACTAACTTGACCGGATTATTATATGATAAGGTTTTTTTTGTAGTATTAACTTTTCCGGAGCGTGTGGCTCGGAAACGGTTAGGAATACGGCAAAATTGAATAAGACCAAAGTTTTAGATAATTTTATAAGCTTTAATTTATTACACGATTTTTTTTTTCTATGACGCACCGTTTCTGAGATATTAGTGAAAAACCCAAAAGTGGTACCTTTCCCCCCCCCCTCCCCACTCCGGCTCACCTCCGAGACGTCAGGACTTTTAGTATGTTAACTTCCTAAGTACCCTGAACAAGTTTCAGAAGAAATTGCTTAGGTCCCCTCTCATGCACTCTACACCCCCTTTTAGGTTATTCATTGACTGGACTAATATTCGAATTTCAAATTTAAGGATGGGAACATTTCGAACTTCTTGACTTTGATTTTGGAATAAATTTTTTCATTCTTTTTCTCATATGACAGCAAACGTAGAAAAGGAATCTGTGGTCAAAATTTAAAAAATTGGACGCCATTTTAAACTTTTTCGTTATTGGACCGATTTCTTTCAAAATTAATACCCAACCGTTGCAGCGAGCATAGAAAAAGAATATGTACTCAATATTTAAAAAATTGGCCGCCATTTTGAATTTTTTCATTATTGGACCGAATTCTTTTAAAATTAATATCCGACCATTGCAGCAAGCATAAAAAAAGAATATGTAGTCATAATTAAAAAAAATTTGCCGCCATTTTGAACTTTTTCGTTATTGGACCGAATTCTTTCAAAATTAATATCCGACCGTTGCAGCGAGCATAGAAAAAGAATCTGAGGTCAAAATTTAAAAAATTGGCCGCCATATTAAACTTTTTCGTTATTGGACCGAATTCTTTCAAAATTAATATCCGACCGTTGCAGCGAGCATAGAAAAAGAATCTGAGGTCAAAATTTAAAAAATTTGCCACCAATTTGAACTTTTTCGTTATTGGACCGAATTCTTTCAAAATTAATATCCGACCGTTGCAGCGAACATAGAAAAAGAATCTGAGGTCAAATAAAAAATTGGCCGCCATTTTGAACTTTTTCATTATTGGACCGATATCTTTCAAAATTAATATCCGACCATTGCATCAAGCATAGAATAAGAATCAAAGGTCAAAATTTAAAAAATTGGCCGCCATTTTGAACTTTTTTGTTGCTGGGCCGAATGATTTGAAAATCAATATGTGACTATTAAAGCAAGCATAGAGAAGGAATTTGTGGTCAAAATTGAAAAAAATAGCCGCAATTTTGAACTTTTTTGTTACTGGACCGAATTCTTTCAAAATGGATATCTGACCATTGCATCAAGCATAGAATAAGAATCTGAGGTCAAAATTAAAAAAACTTGGCCGCCATTTTGAACTTTTTTGTTATTGGACCGATATCTTTCAAAATTAATATCCGACCATTGCATCAAGCATAGAATAAGAATCAAAGGTCAAAACTTAAAAAATTGGCCGCCATTTTGAACTTTTTTGTTACTGGGCCGAATGATTTGAAAATCAATATGTGACTGTTAAAGCAAGCAAAGAGAAGGATTTTGTGGTCAAAATTGAAAAAAATGGCCGCCATTTTGAACTTTTTTGTTCCTGGGCCGAATGATTTGAAAATCAATATGGGACTATAAAAGCAAGCATAGAGATGGAATTTGTGGTCAAAATTGAAAAAAATGGCCGCCATTTTGAACTTTTTTGTTACTGGGCCGAATGATTTGAAAATCAATATGTGACTATTAAAGCAGACATAGAGAAAGATTTTGTGGTCAAAATTGGAAAAAATGGACGCCATTTTGAACTTTTTTGTTACTGGGCCGAATGATTTGAAAATCAATATGTGACTATAGAAGCAGGCATAGAGAAGGAATTTGTGGTCAAAATTGAAAAAAATAGCCGCCATTTTGAACTTTTTTGTTACTGGGCCAAATGATTTGAAAATCAATATGTGACTATAGAAGCAGGCATAGAGAAGGAATTTGTGGTCAAAATTGAAAAAAATAGCCGCCATTTTGAACTTTTTTGTTACTGGGCCAAATGATTTGAAAATCAATATGTGACTATAGAAGCCAGCATAGAAAAGGAATTTGTGGTCAAAATTGACAAAAATGGCCGCCATTTTGAACTTTTTTGTTATTGGACCGAATTCTTTCAAAATGGATATCTGACCATTGCATCAAGCATAGATTAAGAATCTGAGGTCAAAATTTAAAAATTGGCCGCCATTTTGAACTTTTTTGTTATTGGACCGAATCCTTTCAAAATGGAGATCTGACCATTGCAGCAAGCATAGAAAACGAAAATGTAGTCAAAAATCAAAAAAATTGGCCTCCATTTTGAACTTTTTTGTTATTGGACCGATATCTTTCAAAATTAATATCCGACCATTGCATCAAGCATAGAATAAGAATCAAAGGTCAAAACTTAAAAAATTGGCCGCCATTTTGAACTTTTTTGTTACTGGGCCGAATGATTTGAAAATCAATATGTGACTGTTAAAGCAAGCAAAGAGAAGGATTTTGTGGTCAAAATTGAAAAAAATGGCCGCCATTTTGAACTTTTTTGTTACTGGGCCGAATGATTTGAAAATCAATATGGGACTATAAAAGCAAGCATAGAGAGGGAATTTGTGGTCAAAATTGAAAAAAATGGCCGCCATTTTGAACTTTTTTGTTACTGGGCCGAATGATTTGAAAATCAATATGTGACTATTAAAGCAGACATAGAGAAAGATTTTGTGGTCAAAATTGAAAAAATGGACGCCATTTTGAACTTTTTTGTTACTGGGCCGAATGATTTGAAAATCAATATGTGACTATAGAAGCAGGCATAGAGAAGGAATTTGTGGTCAAAATTGAAAAAAATAGCCGCCATTTTGAACTTTTTTGTTACTGGGCCGAATGATTTGAAAATCAATATGTGACTATTAAAGCAAGCATAGAGAAAGATTTTGTGGTCAAAATTGACAAAAATGGCCGCCATTTTGAACTTTTTTGTTATTGGACCGAATTCTTTCAAAATGGATATCTGACCATTGCATCAAGCATAGATTAAGAATCTGAGGTCAAAATTTAAAAATTGGCCGCCATTTTGAACTTTTTTGTTATTGGACCGAATCCTTTCAAAATGGAGATCTGACCATTGCAGCAAGCATAGAAAACGAAAATGTAGTCAAAAATTAAAAAAATTGGCCTCCATTTTGAACTTTTTTGTTATTGGACCGATATCTTTCAAAATTAAGATCCGACCATTGCATCAAGCATAGAATAAGAATCAAAGGTCAAAACTTAAAAAATTGGCCGCCATTTTGAACTTTTTTGTTACTGGGCCGAATGATTTGAAAATCAATATGTGACTGTTAAAGCAAGCAAAGAGAAGGATTTTGTGGTCAAAATTGAAAAAAATGGCCGCCATTTTGAACTTTTTTGTTACTGAACCGAATGATTTGAAAATCAATATGGGACTATAAAAGCAAGCATAGAGAGGGAATTTGTGGTCAAAATTGAAAAAAATGGCCGCCATTTTGAACTTTTTTGTTACTGGGCCGAATGATTTGAAAATCAATATGTGACTATTAAAGCAAGCATAGAGAAAGATTTTGTGGTCAAAATTGAAAAAAATGGCCGCCATTTTGAACTTTTTTGTTACTGGGCCGAATGATTTGAAAATCAATATGTGTCTATTAAAGCGAGCATAGAGAAAGATTTTGTGGTCAAAATTGAAAAAAATGGCCGCCATTTTTAACTTCTTTGTTACTGGGCCGAATGATTTGAAAATCAATATGGGACTATAGAAGCAGGCATAGAGATGGAATTTGTGGTCAAAATTGAAAAAAGGGCGCCATTTTGAACCTTTTTTGTTACGGGGCCGAATGATTTAAAAATCAATATCTGACTATAGAATCAGGCACAGAGAAGGAATTTGTGGTCAAAATTGAAAAAAATGGCCGCCATTTTGAACTTTTTTGTTACTGGGCCGAATGATTTGAAAATCGATATTTGACTATTATCAGCAAGGTAGTGAAAAATTGTGATCCTAATCAAAATAAATGGCGACGACAGATATTTTGAAAATTAAACGCTTGAGGGAGTAAAGCAGAAGTTCAACGTGAGCGAAGCCGCGGGCGTTTGCTAGTAACTCATAAATCATAGCTGCGTCGGCGGCTTCCAACTCAACTGGAGAAAGGTCTTAGGTCAGGCACAGCGTGTGACGGACGTGCGTTTTCAATTAAGTATAGATAAACGAGCTATGTCCAATTCGAAGTCCAATAATTCTCTTTAATTAATATTTTTGATCACAGTTACTCATCAAATTTTTGATGATCTTGATGGTCCTCAAAGCAACATCTTCACATTCACAGCCTATATACAATATGCAGCTAGCAGAGTAACGACAAACGACCGTATATCCATAACTCTTAACTATATTGACATCAGCATATCCTATTGTTCTGCTAACCTTGCATTAAATGCGAGATAAGCGCAGCACAAGCGAAGCAACCAATACGTCCGACTCGACTTAAAGCCGTGCATAAGATTAACAAGATAAATTGCTACTCGCTAACCTTTGTCAACTTTGCTAACTGCAATAGAATTTGCAACGAATGAAATAAAATCTTGCATTATTTATGTATCAGAAGGTCTATTCACATATACTATTGACAAGGTAATAGCTGACATGTAAGTAAAATAATGTTCTAGTTGTTATATTTCAACCGTAGCTTAACTTCACTACTTTTGCGTTTTACGCAAAATAATTTTGTCATCGGTATCAGTATTGAAATCAAACGTAATTTATGTTCGGACGCTTGTTATCTATTAAATACAATTTTCGAAAGTGATAAATTTTCATTAAAATCAATGAAACTCATTAACAAACTCCAAACGAGATGCATTTAGCAACATCATTCTACACGGTATAGAAACTGGGGTAACGATCGTCCGCTCTAAGTATTCAATGGCGCCATAAATTGAAATACCCCATCGAGTCATCAATCGGTAAATAACGAACGATGTATTGTACCTACTCGGTAAATGCACTAGGTGCAGCTATGAAGTCATACTTGAAGCTCCAATGTTGGGTTTTGTTTGATCACCGGTCACTATGCAAATAAAGCTATAGACATCAACATAGCACATGCGACGGGCAAGAAACTGACTATACTTATAGCTGCAGGTAATAATTCAATCAGAAGACAAGAAATTACGTCATCAGTATTGAAAGTCATGGGCAAGGAAGGAATAAGGAATCTATAGGAATGGATAGACAATGTCAAAGTTGCAGAGGCTTAGGTATCATTTCGTGAATCGGGAATGGCATTAGCACACAGTTATAACCGTCTGCGAAAAACTTGGATATATTATTATTGATGTACCATGTAGGTACACAATCGTCAACGGAACTAAATTAATATTCAATACAAGTACAATGTAGATGTATACTTTTAATACTAATAGAGATAAACGGCCATGCGTAATACTACGTCAGTAAACAACCATCAACCTTTCCAGATAAACTGGCACGATTTCTCTAGACATGTCATTGAGAGTCAGGATGCAATGGTATCTGACACAGACCAGTCCAAGAGCTGACAGCATATGTCCAAAGCGTGTTTAATATGTTTTCTCTACTATCAGTATCATTTTTGTATGCAAACGCGAATAATAAATCGTGTCGGCAGTTCTTTCGCGCGCACTTTAGTACTTCACTTTAAAACGGGTTCCCATTTTAGTTTTTAATATCAAGGATTACTGAAAGTGCGTTACTGATTCAAAAGGGAAATAAAAAGTCGAGGAGTCATAATAAAAGTTTGTTCCATGCAGACAGTGTTCTTTGAATATTTTTGATGGCACATCTTTATTAACTTCTTCGGGTTTTTATAGTATTTTTGTATAGTACCCTTAATTATTATATTGTACTTAAAAGTAAAAGTTCACCCTGAATAATTGTTTACCCATTGATCTTTTATCAGATCAACATAATTGCCCTAACTTTCGGCCTCGACAGAGGTCTGTGGATTTTCCTCTTCAAATAACACTGAAGAAAGGTGAAGTGATTCACTTCATTCCTTGGGAGGCTTTAGTGTTCTGAATTCCTCGAACTATTAAATGGCATTCATAGAACGGCTTAGATTAATTTGCGGAACAAACAAACCGTGTAATAATTCGTTACATGAATCATTCATTGGCTGCATCCATTGAGATTTGTGTTAGCTATGTGTTAGCTGGTATATCAGAGTGATATATTGTAGCGTGTGTATTGTTGTGTGTTTAGTGTCGGATGGTTTTAAACCATAGAGCTATTAAGTACATGGAGGCGCCTTACCTACAAAATTAGGGTGCATACCTACAGAAAAATGTCTCATAAGATGGACGCCCATTAGGGAGTGTGCTTCAAAATTATCGACATCGATAAAGATTGAAACTATAATCAAGTATTAAATATGAGCCGCCTTTAATACTAATTACGTACTTTTACAAATACATAGGTTCTTTACGTTTTATTATTCGCGTACCTAGGTTTTTAGAGATAAAGTCAAATATTAAATTGAATAAAACACAGTTATTGTATGATATGTTTTTAATTGAACATGCCATGTCTTGAGTAATATTCTGTGACTGTGATGATGCTCCAGCATGCATATTATACAGGTCTCCGCCATTGTCCTTTTCAACTGAATAGGATGGAGCTGCCAAATTTGATATCTGTAAAAGATTTTTATATCTTGTTTGTATAACACAAAGATGAAAAATTAAAATAAGTATTCTACTAATCTTACTATCTTATTATAGTAGTTTATGTAACGGTTACATAATGGGGGGTATTAAAATACGAGTGTGAGTTTAAAAAACGAGCCGCAGGCGAGTTTTTTAATAGTATCACACGAGTGTTTTAATACCTAATTATGTAGAGTTTCATACACTACTTTATCTACGCTCATATTATTATCATAAATCCAAATCATAAAATCTTGCTAACTTTTGTCGTAAATCACTGCAACTACTAAGATGTCAGGTGGAGTGAAATTTTCTTTAGTAGGTTTCACTACTAGACATTTTTCAGCGCAAAGTTTTGACTAAGTAACACAAAAATTGGTTGTCTGTAAAGTCGGTTTACGGACGATAGATTTACGAGATAACGTCATAATCGTAATCGTTATCGTAATCGTTATCGTAATCGTAGTCGTAATCGTAATCATAATCATAATCACAGGCCCAGGTGGAACGTTACGCGGAACGTTAGACATTGTGTTGTTGTCTATGGTCAATCATGGCCCATCTATACTCTCGGCAATGACTACCAACTATATGTTGTCTGTGGATTCACTTTAAAAAATATTACATAAAAAATATTACCTACCCCAGATAATAATTGTAACCGCTAACCGTTGTATTGCCGATAGCGGTACTGTAATAAATTCCTTCAAAACCCCAGATACAAATACAGGAGTCCAGAGCCGTGTATCGTTTGGATTTTATACAACTTTCTTTAAATATTTCCATAGTAGAGCGATGTTATTATGAATAACTTTTTAATAATTATAGAAGTCTGTGAATAAAGTAGGTAATTATTTGACACATTTCGATTTTATAATTCGAACTTTAAGCAATGAGCGTAGATAAATATTATAATGATGTTCGAATTATTCAGTTTAACCGTAACACATTTGGACATAACAAATACTGCAACATCTTTATTGATATAATATTACACACAAAACTTTGTTATTCTGGTGGAATCCTTTATATCTTGTGATTCCAGACATCCAGGTTTTACCATTTAATATTATTGACCGAGCGAAACAAAGGTCTCTGAGTCTACTTGACTGAATTTGCATTTGTCCGTCCGTCTTAACGGTCTCGATTTAACCTTGTGTACATACCCACTGTTATTTTTGAATAAAAAAAAAGAAAAACAAAGAATTACCTCTGTACACGCTACATCTTGAGTAATATTCTGCGACGGCAACAATGATCTAGAAAATTCTTGAACATTTTCATTTTCAATTAGAACAGATGAACTCGGTGAATTAGATGTCTGTAAAAGATTATTATATTTTGTAAATATACTTATAACACTAGCATAGGCGCGCGATTTGCCCGCGTGGACTACAGTTCCATTCAAATTTTACACCCTTTATACCCTTGAGTGAGAATTTGAAAGACAGCATAAACCGGTAGTTTTAGTTAGTCTTTAACTTTAAAATATGGGACTTTTATAAATTATTTAACATGTTAGGACACCCCCTTAGGGATGGGATTTCTTAAAAATATTAGATAAGAATTTATCTGATATTTATTTTCCCCACTTTCTTTTAAATCAGATAAGCTAACTGTTCAATTACCTATGAACTAATAAAAGAAAAAGAATCTATGATAATATGTAGTCTAAAAATTACTCTCAAATTTCAAATAAAGAATTCAATATTTACCACCATATAAAGCGAGGGTACTGAATTATCTCGTAATCTCACAACATCAAGAGTTCTATTGAAATTTCTCTCCTCAAAATGTTTTGAACAAACCCAAAGAACTTTATGTTGAGGATTTATATTTTCCACGCCGATAGCTTCCATCCATTTTTTCTTTAACTTCTCATTAGTTGGAAACCTGAAGATAGGAAGTAAATATAATATTACTTAATCAATACTAATATTATAAATGCGAAAATGTCTGGTGTCTGCCAGTCTGCTATGCTTTAATGGCCAATCATTTTAAGTGAATTCAGTAAAATTTGATAAAGAGATAATCATAGGATTCTGGAAAATTAAAAATCACATTTGATTTGATGATAGTGGACGTCATCTAGTACATACAGAATGTTGAAGTTTATTATTAAAATATAATAGAATAATCAGACAAAGGGTAAGAAATTTCAATAATAAACCACTTATAAACACCCAAGTTCTTGAATTATCTGATGTGGTGATGAGTAGTAATGCATTAGAATTTATTCAAGATGTTTACGGTTTAGTCACAGCTTTATTAATATCGACAAGTTAACACATAAACAGTGGACATCTCTAAGTCTCATGTTTACATTACATGCATATCCCTATTGTAACGTGAATATTATATATTAGCGTTAATTACGAATCGATATGGACGGTAAAATACCTACACGTTCACATAAAGTAACATTATTGAAAAGACATCAAGGAAATTTATAACTTTTACAACAAAAATAGTTACTAACCTATGAAAAGACAATCCAGGCCAAGTTTTGTTCTTCCGGGAACCACACTGCCATATGCTACACAAAGGCATATTGGAATTATATTCCTAAACACACACTTGATGATAATTTTTGCTATTACTTGTTATTTCTAAAGTTATTTAACAATAATTTATCAACACACAATTGCTTGACAGCTGAAGTACAACCAAAAATTAATACATAATATGTTGTACATAAGTCTCACAAAATGGCGGATGGCACCCGGCTTGACTAGTAAGTAACTTATATACTTCAACTCCATGTTGTTATAACTTCATAACACAATGACTAGAGCAATTAGAAGTGTTTTTTGGCAGCTCACTTATGAGTGACATGACATAACAAATTATAATATTGACTTTAGTAAGCTGAATGGACTATAAACACCGAATGACTTGGTAAGCCAGGATTTTTTTGACGTGAATACGTCTTTAAAGTTTTGTACTTCCAACCGTATGGCGTTTCGAAAAACTGATAATAACAAAATCTATTGGCCACGTCTAAAATTTGATTACTCCAGTAACTTAAGGATTAAAGAATTCAGTAATCATGTAAAACACACGGCCGTGTCTCTAAGATACAGATCCAACTCCGATGTTTTTTATAATCAAGTTAGTAAAAATACATTTACATTTACCCTGTAATCATTTTATGATAATATCTGTTGTATATTAAGCACAATGCATATGAGTATGTTGTAGTTTAAGCAAAATTCTTAAATCTTTTGGACTTATTATAATCGATAGGTTGGTAAATAGCTGTGCATAAGATTTTAAGTGATTCGTTCTAAGTAAACACTTTCGAGTCGATATAACGTGTGGAGTTGATGATTCAGTAAATATTCAAGCATTTGCAAGAAATACGATAAGGTCTTATCAAGTACTATGATTAAGAATACACTTATACAGGCTTTTGCGCACTAACTGCAAGCTATTTTGACGTCGTAGGTACGGTTTATTCCTATCCAGTGAAAACTTTACCTTTCTTCAAACGCTATAAATATATCGTCTACGTGGTTGCTATTTATTTTAGTAACTGGATTATTGTAGTCTGTGGCTATACTATTGTTAAATAGTCGCTGTCCGTGGGGCAATAAAATAGAGAAACAGACCGCCGCTGCTTAGCGCTCTCAAACAAACAAACAAACAAACAAACTCTTCAGCTTTATAATATTAGAATAGATATATAGGAGTACCTAGATATCCCGTATCAAAAATATGAATGAACGTATCTTGCGTGAAAGAATGGTCCAACGTGACAATTAGATGCAGTACATTAGCGAGTATTACGGCAAGTGATAATGGCTGCACAAGGCCTAGCCGGGACAGACGTGAACAGATTATCTTACATTAGCCAGGTGACAAGTGGACACGCGCTGCCTGCCGCCGTGCATTTCATTCGTCATTATCATACGTGAGAGAAGATTTATGTGAATAAATATTTATGTTGTTTGTGGGCTCCACTTAAACCCAGTCGATGCTTCATTTATAATGCTTTATTTTAATCTCGGTTAGTGAATGGACTGTAATGTACCTACACATTATTTTACCGATTTTTATTTTTCGAGATTGTTTCGTTACGTCTTATTAAAGTATTCAATAGGTCCAAATAGAGCTGTAATGTAGGTACTGGTAGAGGTGACACAACAATTTAAACTAAATGTTAGGGCAGTAACAAAACTAATGGCATTTCTGAAATACATTAGACAAATTATTTCCTTTCAGTTAGTTTGTTTAAGTGCAATTTAAATTTTATTTTAAAAAGTGGAGTTTAAGTTGATTTGAAGGCGCCCAGGTAGGTGTAGGTGATGAGAAAGACAGTGTCTTTCCCACCACTCTATTCCAGACCCTACCATCAGGCACTATCACTATGGATAAGCTAGCGTTATCCCTAGCTTATCAAAGTTTTACTGTAAAATTTCAATAAAAGAAGCATTCACTTCAAAAAGTCAAATTAATTGATAAGAACGCAAGCTTTTTATTTTCGGACATCGTTCCTCATTAACCACAATCATTGTTCAAGATATTGAATGCTCTCAATATTTAACGAGGTGTCTGCTTGCGAATTGGGTCGAGGTCGTGTCCATTACGCTGTGGAGGAGCATAATAGATTCGCGCAATGCACGTCACATCATAGTAGGCGAGTAACATAGTACATAGGTATTGTACGATGTAAACAAAATACTTGGCGAAGTGGATGGAGGAATGTTTCTGGAGTGAATACTGGCGTGCATATCTTTTATAGAAAAGATCATAGAAATTAATAAAAAAATGACGACCGAATGAAGTAGCGATACCGAACCTGCCATCTGCGTCTGAGGTCGTGGGTTCGATTCTCACTACTGGTCAATGTTCATGTCATGAGCATGAAGGTTTTTGAGTGTCTGGATGTTTTTTTAATATATTATATTTATGTATATTTATCAGTTACCTAGTACCCATAACACAGGGTATCGCTTATACTTTGGGGCTAGATTGCGATTTACGATGTGTGTAATCTCCTGTTATTTATATAAAAAAATTGCAGTGCTAATTTTCTAGTAGGTTTACTATACCTACTGCGATGTAAGCTTTTCTATTTCTAGGTACACGTGTATTATTACACATTACGCCGTAAAGGAACATTATGGATTCACATAATACACGGCACATCATAGTAGGCGAGTAGGACAGAACAGAACATAGCTATCGTTCTATGTAAACAAAATACTTGGCGAATGTTCTCGAGTGGATACTGCCGTGTTTACGTTTTATGTAAAAATTCGTGGAAATTTTGTAGTACTGAGGTCTACCGCGAAGTAAGCAACTGCACACTTGCATTATTATAAATTTTATTTGAGACTTCTAGATACTACGATATAAAAAAAAAACATTAAGTTTTCTTGCGTAGGTTTTCCACGGTTTTACTTATGATTTTAACGATGATAGGTACTTAGGTAAATTATATTCCCAAAGTTATGATGAATTTGATTCATATGTATGCTATGTATGTCCAAACAAATAGTAACAGGTTCACGGCATTCTCGCGAGTCCTTTGCAGTGAATGTCACCATAATTGTGGAGCGACATTAGTAACAAACAAACTACTCATCAACATATGAAGAGCATTTAACAGAGTCCTGTCACGAAGAACATAACATATAGCCTACATATACGTACTTAGCGAACAACTAAACAGCGAACAACTAAACGGCACGTATGGTAACTAGGCAATAACTCCCTACCACGGGCCAGAAGCGTCGCGAATTGGTGAAACTATGCTAATGCCCTATGAAAATGTGACACTACGGAAAGTGGGGAACCGGTTGGACAATGTCTCAATGGATATGGAAACGAGCAGACTTCCGCAAGGGAGGAAGGAAACTCTGAACAAAACGCTCGACATGAAAACCCATTTCCCTGATTTATGTGTCTGCTCATTCCAATAGCTGTAGGTATTCTTGTATTGTGTGTTAAGTACAAAAGGGCTTGTGAGAAAACCCCTTTCAATAAATGAATACGCTCCGAAGTAATGTCTTATTTCATACTCGAGAGGCATTCAAAAACAAATGCATCAACAAAGGTTGCCACCGCGTTCGCAGCCGTCACATTAAGTCAGAGACTCAATAAAAGGCGTCGTAAGCACCTCGCCAGGCGGGTCCCACTAACAAAGGGCAATACTTCTTGAAATCGGCATTTTGTACAGGTGAGGTCGCGTCACTCCCCAGACTGGACGCACTCACTTTTCTTTACAACGCTCGCAAGGGCTAGCGTATTTGCCTCGAGAACATTAATTGCATCAATGTCTCAATAGTGATGCATGTTCCGTCTCATTTTGCAAATGTTCCCCGTGAAAAGAATAGCACTATTTTTATACGCTTTAAATGCCAATTCTGTTTTGCAAAATCTCTAACGAAGTATAGTTTAGTAATTGGCACTAATGGCAAATGAGCAATATAATTTCTTTTGTCAAATCTTTATAAACTACTACGCGTTCTTTGCTTTGTACTATATTATAGAACTTTTCAATTTTTTCAACAAATATTAATAAAGTACCTACTTATCCAGTTCGCTTATAGCGTATCGATAAAATACGAGACAGTCCATCCATGCTAGCTTCGCAGCAGCATTAATAAAATGACGAATGGAGAAGGCCGAACTCTGTTTTTTATTTCCAAACCCACCTGGTTTTATGCGAACGTATTCCGAATTGTTTTGAGCGTTCTTTCATAACCTAAACTTCGTTTTAAAGTCTTCGCCAGTCGTAAAGTCCAGTTTATGTCCGACCATTTCGAAGTCATCGGTCTTAATTTAGACGTTACGTAAGCATTGGCAGAATTTAAAATGGTCAATATAAATGACAGCATTGCACATTATAAAATTTTGCTTGCATACCTACTAATAAAAATAATATGATAGTTTTCCAAGAAGTAAATCGCTTGTGAAATTAAGTTTGTCCATTGTGGATATAGTTTTTTTAAGTGAAAACTTTTTTAATGAATGATAAGGTTCTTTTAGTGCCGAGGCTACTATAATGAATTGAAATGAATGGTTTGCCAAACCTTTTTATAGAATGACAAGCTGACCCGGCAAACGTTGTTTTGCCATTAGACACATATATAAATAAAATTGCTTACGACCTACTCTCAGACCTATATCAAATATGCACAGAAAATTTATCAACAATTGGTGGAACCGTTTCGGAAGAGTTTGGTGAACAAAAATTGGCACGAGAATAAAAAGAAGATAAGACTCCTGCGATTTTAATATAATATTCGTAGTCGTGCTGTCTAAATGTAGTCTGAGGTCTAATATAGACGCAGAATTATTTAGTCAGATAGGTCTGCGTGTATATTAGACAGCTAGAAGTAACAACAAGTTTTATTAAACCGTCCGTCAGTCGCGGTTGAGCGACACAAATCCTGTCTCGAATATAGTTGAACTACATTTCTGCGGCAAATCGTCCAAGTCGATGACATTGCAAATGGGCTTCAGAAGGACGTTTTTCGTTTAAATTCATTGAAATGCGGACATGTTTTGCGTCGATACTTACGAACGGGATAAGGTGGCGTTTCACTAAAGATCTAAAACTGTAAGACGTCTGCATTCACACGATGTTCAATGTAAGTTCACTGTCACGTTGAAGATCTTATTTCCGTTTGGAACATATCAAAAAGTCATTGAAACCAGTCCAATCGCAACATGGCAAAAAAAAATTTTTGTTTACACGTACACTCAATAAAATTGCAATGCTTATGCGATATTAAGCAGTGAGCATAGAAAGTACTATGCTCACTGCTCAATATCGCATCATATCATTTTTTTGTAATTCGTAAAATATTTTTTAATTCTGCATTAAATTGTCAAAACTATTTAAAAATCGATTTTGCATCCTACTTTTTCTACTTTTTTTTGGCAAAATATTTTTTCTCTTTTCCGAACACGCAACAACTCAATGTTCAAGTAAGCAATTTGATACATTCCTTGATGATTTATTTATTTACAACTTAACGTCTATTTAAGCGATTTTCGTGGCCTGCAGTTTGAAATCTATAAGGATCATTCTCGACAATCTAAAAGAGCGATTTTAGAAACGCGATTGGAAAAAAATTTTCGTTTCGTCGTTTTTTCTGCTTTCGCAAGCGCAGTAGGACCTCACCTTTAAATCTTATTGAAATGCGGATATATATTCTGCATACGAGTAAATGCATTCGGTCACTTCACATTACGTAATTCGCATTGTACATACACAACCAATAGTAGTTTATTGACTTGACAGCGCGCTGGATTGTTAAATGTCTGATTTATGGCCAAAGACAAACGACAAAGTTTACAACTTTACAAGTGGTAAGGTAGGTAAATTGTAATAAAACAACCACATAGTCATAAAATAAAGCTCCATTAGGTCTTTATAATCATCTTTTACCAAACAGCATTTTTTATAATTTTAAGAAAAGTATACTGCATGCTGCTAACTTAAATATACGTTAATTAATTAACAAAAAAACCATAGATCGTAATATAAAGTAGAGGATAGGAAACAAGAAATGTCAAGTGAAGCTTCCGTAGCCAAATAATGGCGAATGGGCGGAGCCTAAATGACATTTAAGGCTAGGGACTACCCCTACATCTGTGGGACTACCGATATCGATGTTTTTATATAGGTACTCGACAAAATTATCAGAAACATTATTTAAATAATATTATATTATAAACATAGGGTACTTTTTACTTACGTACGCAGGCAAAAGCTTGGGAATAAAGAAAATCGACTTATTTTAAAAATGATTTATTTCTTAACTCAGATTTATTTCTTAACTTAGATATTATATTTCTTAACTCAGTTAACTTATGATGAATTGAAAAAAGAAAAAAAAGTGAAGATATCATCTATATCACTAAACCGCCAGCGGCCAGATGCCGTGAGCAGTGGCGTCCTTTATTTTGCTCGACATCCATTTTTTGGGAATCTGAAATAAAAATAAAAGGTATAAGTAGGTAAATTTATATACAAACATACTTACCTGAATGTATGCAGGCATGCATACATGCATTCACGCATGCATGCATACGTGCACTCACGCATGCATGCATGGATATATTCATACATACACGCATGCATACATACATACATACATACTTTATTTTTCCCGGAGATGCAAAATTATTTTTTTGTGAAATAAATAAATTTTCGTAAAAAAACTAAAACTTTCGGTAATCCATATGACACCAGCTACTGACTGGCGTAACCATGACGTATCAATAGATTAAACGGACGTATAATATACTTTATGCAAAAAAAAAAATACAGGTATCCTCCTCCATCGGTATTAAAACACACCTGTATTTTGAATATCACTTGTTTTGCGCATTGTAAATTTTTTGTGAGAAACGTCCATCAATGCCTCTTTTGCGGGCCGCTGCAGTAATGTAGGTACTAGATATATATAGTAGTACGCTAAAAAAATAACGGATAGTCCGTGTACAATGGCTCTTGGCTTGAATTTTTGTCTTAGCTCCGTGTTTTTATTTTTTAATAACTTTAAACTATATAATTGTCTATTGTGTGTAAGTATTTTCTATGTATTTATAACAGTAATATTATTATAATATTTACGTTGAATGATGAAAATTTTATTTAAATCACAAAAGAATTAATTCGCATCTCCTGGAAAATATAAGTATGTGTGGTGCACCCTCTCGTCCTACTGAATATCTCTTAAGTCGTCGTAACTTCGAACTAGGGCAACCTGATTTAAACCAACAGCCCTTACTGTTTCTCTCTCTACCCCTCAACCACCTTCAATGTGACAAACAGTACGTATTATTTTTATCGATATTCAATTTGTTGATAAACAATACAATCCCAACACTACATTTACATTCAAACAAAAACTCGAGAAATAATCTAAGTTTTCCATTTTACCGCATAAGTTTGAGTGTTTTTAATTAAATAAAGCAGAAGCTAAGCTAAACTTTACCGAAAAAAGGCAAAATACTCGTTACAAAAAGAGAAACTAGAAAAATTTATTGCTTACCTGTGAAATGAAATTCCTGGGATTCTTTCAGTGCTTTTGTTATTACACCCTACAGCTGAGCACGTTACCATTATTTATTGCTTAAAACAACAACATAAACATAAACCAATTTTAATAAAATCCCAAACCAAATTTAAATCAACACCGGAAAATCAAAATACGCCATGTTTACGGTACGGAAAAAAAGCTTCAACACACAGATCGTATGACGTCATTTGACATTTGCGTAACGCGTTTACGCAATAACATAATCCGCCTGTCTCGTTCTAATAACGTAGCTTTCCATGAATGAGAAAGGCATGGAAATAGTTTTATATGTTTCATTCAAAAATACGTCATATAACTATAGATAAGTAAAATGCAACAGATCCTCTTAGAATCTTTCATCATTGAAAAAAACCGACTGCAACTCTCATCAAACTGTTGAATACATCCTTCCCAATTTAAAATTTAAGACTTATATGGTTTTCTCTTGGCTACCATTATCAGAACTGGACCAAATTGAAATGGGACCACACGGGAAGCGTCACCTTTCTAATAATAAAAAAATCATCAAAATCGATTCACCCAGTCAAAAGTTATGAGGTAACAAACATTAAAAAAACATACAGTCGAATTGTCGAAAATTAACCTCCTACTTTTTTTAGGATGGTTTAAAATTAAAATAGTTAACAGTTATGGTCGCAAAGTAGCTTTTTGGGCTGAATGTCAGAACATGAATGCTGAGTGAGCAGCGAAGTATTCTTGAGTTAACCACGAGCTCAGCGAATGGTGAATACATTTGATTGTGACCCCTACACTATACTCCGCAGAAAATTTAGGTTACTTTAAACATGAGCATCATGAGAACTAAAAAGATGAGGATTTTTGCTATGCAACGCGTCGCCAAAGGTCCGGCATCAAGGCTTTAATCCTCGCACGGCACATTCAAACGTCGTGAATTTATCATCTCCTAGATAAAAATCCCTTGATGCATCGAACCATGTGACAATAACGAAGATATAGCTGTTATTTATGTAGAAGTTTAACTTTAAGCATCCATGTATGGTAGCGACTCAGTATGTTGCACCACTCCTCGGCGCCGGCTTCTTATTTAACTTATTGATGTCAAATCTTAGTTCGTCAGCTTTACTCCTTACAAAAGCTAAGATAATATCCAAGAATAGTTGCTGCCATTTCATAAATATAAAAGTAAATACTTAGTTGTAGATGATGATTATGGAATTGCTTACTGGAAATTGCATACGGATATTTTTAATTTTATCGAGCAATGTCTTTGGAAAAGGACGAAACACATGAAACACACGCAATGAATTAATGTCTCGTTCTGGATGGTGAACACTGAAAAGGTTTGAGAAACAGACATGAAAAATGGTATTACAGCCAATTGTAAATAAATAAAGAATTTTTTGAGTTCAAGTTATAGACAATAAAGTTTTTAATCCTTCACACAGGCAAGCTACTTGTTCCACCCTGAAAGTGATTCTCTTACTTAATTCTTGAATCTTTTTTTTTGATTATATTATTCTTGTACGCTCTACAGAAGTTGATGAGGCAGTCTTGATCACCCATATTTTTCCCCTGCGCATTACTAGTTACATCTTTTGTTTATGCCAGAATTATTAAGGTAAGAAGCAAGTACGGTTTTTTAGTAGCTGCGATAATTTGCGCAGACGCATCGATCAAGCTCGATAGCGGTCCAATAAATCAGCACCAGTCCTTAGCACAAGTGAACAGCCTTGATTATTCGTGCACGCCTGATGACTCAGCGACTCCATTAATGTGATCTCAGATCTGCCTAAAGGCTCGAAGCATAAATTTCATAATTGCAGACGCGTAGACAATGCGGGAACAAGTGAGAGCGGGACTCCATGAATAAAAGATGTGAAACCGAACGATACTCCCAACAGATAGAGGGCACTCAGCCACGATAGGGCACGATTTTATTTTTATTTCGTCCAAGCATTCCAGGGCGAACCACTACTACCAGACGATAAGGAAAAAATAAAATATTCTTTTGTTCAAATCCGCATTATTGCGATATTTTCTACGAGGATGACACCTGAATGCTAGCTATTCGCAGGGGAAGGAGATACATTTTCTCGGAAAACAATGTTATGTTATTAAAATTAAGAACGACGAGAATATTCTGAATTTTTAAACAAATTTTTATTCACTGAACTGGGAATATTTTTCTTTCACGTAACCTCCGTGAAAAACCTGCCACTCATTGGAAAATATGTTTATTTTACTCTCTGGTAAGATTTTTGTTTATGTGCACACCAGCCTCTTGCGAATACACTTGAGTAAAATAAATAGATCCTTTATAGGAAAATTCATCTTTACAGGACTCACAAATATTATGTACTTACTTATATTGTGCTACAGTCTTATTTGTATGTCATTATCACACTGATTAAAAATAACCGGGCGTGGGAATGATCGTATTCTGTAGTAAATTACACGAACACCGCAATATACTAAAAATAATATGTGCCAGTGAATCATGGTCCATTCAATGAGATTCAGAGTGACGCAGCCATACGAGCGAGTACGCGTCGCGATAAGGGCATTTCTACGAAATTATTAGATACGGTATGCCGTGTGATGGAGCGCACTTCGATATTGCTGTTTTCCTTGTAGTTTACTTATTACAAAGTAATGCAGACTAGTGAAACTGTGAAATACATCACGTCGGTATTATGCTTTCTCTCCAAACTGAAATATGTAGAAGATGAACTTTAATATGAAAGAATCAAACAATTTCATGATAAAATATTAATAAATAAGAACATTAAATGTTGATGGCCACTTCTATAAGATTCAGCTGCTTAGATAGCCCTTGTTTCGTCATAAATAAATTTGCGATATTTCTTATATTCTACTAGAATATTTGATTTTATATGATAAAGATTTAGAAGTAATTTGTAAAAGTTAGAAAAAATGTAAGTACCTACCTATAAAATATTATTATAGCGCTATCTCTATCTCTACAATTTTTATAGCACTTGAATGTCAATTTGTATTTAATATCTCAGTTTTATATGGTAAGTAGCTTATTTTATTGTTATAATTTGTCATCATTTTTTTTAAGATGGATAGGTAGGTATGGTCAACCATGTACTTATAAACTATACAGACAATATTATCTTAAAGATTTATTACAATTTGAAATTACAAAAATTGTGAAATTTTGAATACCTACGCACCATGAATTATTAAAAGTACTTACGCAACAAGTGGAAAATTAAAAAATTTTAAAACACCCACGACTTTTGCAGACTTGTAATTGAAAAAGGATTAAATAATTTTTTTGAAACTCCCCGACTAAAGGCAAGTAAGAACTAAGAACCTATCAGTATAATTACAAATCCAAGAAAATCCGCCGGAGCTGCTGTGTTTTGCCTATGACGGTTTGATGGTGCTGTTTACCAGTTGATGACTAATTCAATTTCTTGATACTTCTCATATACCGGCAGTTTATCAATACTTACTAATTACATTAATTAATATTGGAAACGAAAATAGCAGCTCCGACGGATTTTCTTGGATTTGTAATTATACTGATAGGTTCTTAGTTCTTACTTGCCTTTAGTCGGGGAGTTTCAAAAAAATTATTTAATCCTTTTTCAATTACAAGTCTGCAAAAGTCGTGGGTGTTTTAAAATTTTTTAATTTTCCACTTGTTTTATAGTTTTTCGATTAATATATTAATGTGATTTAAATTAAATTATTATTAAGAAATGAAAATTAATCTTCAAACTAGCCATTAGCTTCTCTAGCAGCGTTTGAAGGCATCATCCCTTCCAAGTCATAAAGAGACGTTTATTGTGGCGCCCCCTGCTGTTCAATCACAAGAACCATTGCCAATGACTCACTAATATTTGAAACAAAACTGTATCCAAATTGGTTCAGTCATTTTCGTAATAATTGAGAATATTCGTTTGCATTGTAAATGTTTTTTATGGCGCCCCCTGGTGATCGATGTTCGTAACAACTATCTAAGAACCATTGCCAATGAATACCAAACATTATACAGAAAACCGCATCTAAATCAGTCAAGCCGTTTTTGAAATAAATGGGAACATTCGTTTGCAATATAAATGTATTTTATGGCGCCCCCTGGTGATCGATGTTCGTAACAACTATCTAAGAACCATTGCCGCTGAACACCAAACATTATACAGAAAACTGCATCTAAATCGGTCAAGCCGTTTTTGAAATAAATGGGAACATCGATGTGCACACACAAACAAACCAACAAACAAACAAACAAACAAAAATATTTTTGCGTTATTGGTTTTTGTGAACAATTTAACATACAAACAAACATAAAATCTTTTTAATAGAGTAATGTACAAACGGTCTCTCACCCTAAACGCATATACCCGTACTCCGTTCCGTCGTGGGTAAAAATATTTACGACACGATAATGATATTAAATTGAAGTGCTATAATTTATTACCTGACCAAATAATTCAGAGTTATTGACACCTACCTAGCCATTTATTTTTTCTCAGAAGTTTTACGCGTTGAAGAGAACATACGGTCTACAATATATTAAGAAATATATTTAGGTTGAAACAAAAAATATTAATGATAAAATTATGTGTAGGTATCCATGTTATGTCGTCTGACTTATCAAATATGGTATGATGAAGACAGCGATATTTTTACATCTTGTTTTTTCTGGTTGATGATTAATGTAATATGATTTTTCTCCGTTTATTTCCTATTTTTGTGTTATTAAAAATATACGGCTTTATTTGTACTAACAGTCACTTAATGACAAACAAACCGCAAATCACTAGATTTACTCGGCTAGAGGCTTCTCTTAAGTCTACCACTAATAAATTGGTGAAATCTCGTACTATTTCCAGGCTATGCCTATTAACGCATAGCCATCGGTATTGGAAAATGGAAAGGCTGTTAGCCGCGAAAGTCAATGTTGACGCATGGGTGCAGCGTGCAAAGTTAAGGGCACTGGCAGACTCGTCTTATGTACGAATCGCGTTTAGATAAATAATCATACTTCTACATCTAGTAGTAGTATCTGCATGGTTTATAGAAAAGTGACAAATTACATCACAAGTTCGCTGTAAAATAAGTAATTGAGAACGTATTTAGTGGCAGGTATTTTGAATATTCCTTTGAATCATTACAATGCCTACGAAATACGAATTTATTAGAGTGCAAGTTTACTCTAAACAAATGCTTTGAGAGCTTATTGAGAGCACTATGCAAGATGTTATTTGGCACCACTTTGGCACTAGGTCTTTTATGTTGGAGTGTTATAGATGTTTCAATCTACGAAGACGCGGCCCACTCTGTCAAAATTGCTTATGTTTGTTCGATTCGTATGGAGTTTGACAGAGTGGGGCGCGTCATCGTGGATTGAAATATCTATAAGTTTGTAATCGATGTTTTTATTAGATCATATTTTGTCATATAGCTTTAGGTTGATGAGATAGAAAATACCATCAACTATCATGAGATTTTTTGTGACGATCTCGTGGGTATTGTATCCATGACTCATAAGTGGGTAATATTGATGTTTTTGTTCAACAGTACTTTTAAATAAGTACCAAATCGGTTATCATGATTGTCTCTAACAATACCTAGTATGGTATTATAATTATTATAATAGGCTTTATCTTTAAATATTAAGAGGATTATAAACCTAAGGGTGACGTGGCGCATCTGGAGATGCTTTATCATAAAACTGACCATTGTTTAAGCGGATCTTTGAGAGAAAATTGAGATTTCATCTAAAAGTCCAAATAGGATTGGCAGTGCGTTTGCGGCCTAAAAGATAAAGATAACACTTGAGGTGAAGCGGTCAAAGCGTTTCAAAGGGAAAAATTTACATAGAGATATAATTGGTTTTACGAAATGTAGAATTTATTTAGTATTTTTATGTTTTGCAAATTGATTATGAGACCACAGTTACAGCATCTTCATTCCCTGCTACATAGGCACAGTATTATTATTGAAGTTCTTCAAGAGAAAAGTAAATTGGCATGTCCTCGTAAATTGCCGATAGGTATACATTCTTACACGCTTCAAAATCCTACTTAGATCGGAAAAAAACTTTAAGTTAAAAAAAGACAGAGGTTTGTTTGGATTGAAATACTTTCACACGTAAGCTCTTTCACAGCTCATTAGGTAGCAGCACACTGTAAAGGTAGGACAGAATATCTTTAAACTGGTGCTGATGGTAGTAGGTAACTGCATACTATACCGTATACGTTATTAGAGGTGGACCTACCGTCATTTCACGAACACTGCGTATCTAGATGCGATCATGTCATGACACATGACTCATTGTAACTCATAAATATTTATAGAACATTACTCGTATTATTACATTTAATGGTCGCGTTGGTTTAATTACACGTGTTTTCTCCTACGTATAATTTGCGGTAGGTACTGAAACTGATTTGTTATTTTTAAAATCCATTGAAAAATCGTTAATCTATGTGTAACCCGGTATAAGCGAAAGCTATTCGTTTGGCACACATCTATGTTATACATGTGATAACAACTGATCATTTTATGTCACAAACATGACATAGATACATTTTATAAAATTCAGGATTTGAAACCTTTTTCGCCCATATTATGTGTAAAAACACTAGGTGTTGAGGCAAGTATTATCCTTGCTGGAAGGAGTAGACAAAGAGGGTCGAAATTACTCTAGTTAGGGCACCAGTCGCTTTCCAGTCGGTATTTCCTTAGGTTTAAGAATGTTATACTTACTAAATAATCAAGTAGATTTAAAATATTTGTGTGAGGATATCCACCTAGGGAGGTTTTTAGTGGGTAACAATCCCACATGATCCAACCTACTTGGTTGAACTTGAAGGTTGGAGAGTTCTGTCCCGTAACAAAAACATAAATTTGTTGAAACTGGAAACCTATCTAATCCTACACGGTAACTTTCCTTGTATATAATAGTACGTCATTGGGGTCACACATGTAATGTTGCAAATATAAACGGATTTATTTTTCGCAATAATTTCGCAGTGTCCTGCTACTTTCTCCGTTGACAATAACAACTTGACACGAGCGCGTTTATTTGCATTTATGTAATCCAATTGGTACTGACTACTGAGCGGAGCAAAAGCTGATAACGGTGTCGGGAACTCTGAATATTTAGAACGATAGTCAAATATTGCGTTACCACCACGTAACAAGGGACTAGGGAGGTAGATATAATGGTTAGCAAAACACTTAAACTGAACAATTATGTAATGTAGGTCTAAAAGAAGAAATTTCCGTTCAAAACGGCCACCGAAAAGGCCTTTAGCATTATCTTAGGTCTGTCATCTAATACCCTTTACCCAGAGTTTTGTAGCCTTTACTATAAAGGCCTTGAACATTTTAGTAGATACGTAAGTATGTACATTGTAGAGTTTTATGTGTGGCATAAAATTTGTGAAATAAAAACATTTTATTTGTTTCTTCGTTCTTTTTTAACCGACTACAATTAAAAGGAGGAGGTTCTCAATTCGTCGGAATCTATTTTTTTTTATGTATGTTCCCCGATTACTCGAAGATGCGTGGACCAATTTCGAAATTTTTTTTTTGTTTGATAGGGTATTTCACAGATGGTCCCATAGTCATCAAGTCAGGATCTGATGATGGGATCCTGGAGAAATCGAGGGAATTCTCAAATTTTATAAGCACACATGAAGTGATTTGGGTATTGTTTGAAAGAGTAATTTTTTCCAGTTAGTCTTATGGTCATCAGGTCGGGATCTGATGATGAGATCTTGGTAAAATCGAGGGAACTCTTAAAATTTTGCTAGTATACTTGAAGCGATTTAGGTATTTTTATAGTTACTATTGCATTTCCTTGCAGTCATCAAGTAATGACTGTATTCTTCAGATTTTAGAAGCATACTTCAAGTGATGTGGGCATTTTCCACTGCCTTGCGCATTAGTTGTTTTCCACTAAAAAGTATAAAATAAAATGGAAAATTCTTTCCAAAAAACCAACTTCAAATGCCACTACAAAGAATGAAATAATTTTTAATGTACACCAATTCGAAGTAGTAGAAGAGCGCATTTGTAGTACTTACGTATCGACGTCATAGGTCTTGCCTAAAAAGATAAAAAACCTGTCAAGTGCGAGTCGGACTCGCGCACTGAGGGTTCCGTACTTCAACCGGAGGAATAAAACCATAAAAACCACTTTTCTTATCGAACCGCAAAACTAACTTTGTTTTTAGAGGTTTTATTGTAAATATCAAAAAACTACTTATTAGATCTCGTTCAAACCAATTTTCGGTGGAAGTTTGCATGGTAATGTACATCATATATTTTTTTTAGTTTTATCATACTCTTATTTTAGAAGTTACAGGGGGGGGGACACACATTTTACCACTTTGGAAGTGTCTCTCGCGCAAGCTATTCATTTTAGAAAAAAATGATATTAGAAACCTTAGTATCATTTTTGAAAACCTATCCATAGATACCCCACACATATGGGTTTGATGAAAAAAAATTTTTTGAGTTTCAGTTCTAAGTATGGGGCACCCCCAAAATTTATTACTTTTTTTAAAATTTTGTGTGAAAACCTTAATGCGGTTCACAGAATACATCTACTTACCAAGTTTCAACAGTATAGCTCTTATAGTTTCGGAAAAAAGTGGCTGTGACATACGGACGGACAGACGGACAGACGGACATACGGACAGACGGACAGACGGACAGACGGACAGACGGACAGACGGACAGACGGACAGACAGACATGACGAATTTATAAGGGTTCCGTTTTTTGCCATTCGGCTACGGAACCCTAAAAAGACAGTGCTCTATCGTAATTTGTGAATACCTTTGCAATGCAATAACGATTACCGATTAATCTTGGTTTGAGATTTTCTCTCGAAGATGGTAAGACTCTTTGTATCAATTCCGACTGCCCCAGAAGTTATAGCTGGTTAGATTTATTGACTTTAGTTATCAGCTGATCACTTCACATAAATCGATGCGCTACGAATCATAATATGATACCTATTGATACGATCTTATCTGTGTACAACCAGTATAGTAAATGGGGGCGCGTAATAAATTGCGTAATTATATATTTGCTTATGTTTGAAGTTTTTTTTAAAGTCCAATTTATTTTTTAATTACCAGCCATAAATAATTCAATCAATTTTTGATTAGTAGGTACATTTTTTTGGTCATATAGCAAAATATGATTGATCTGCTTTTTCGAGACATTGTTACTTTAGCTGAGCTGGTTATTATAATAAACCGGATGCGTGTCCGAGTAAGTTGCGTAGCGTATTTTTTGTACCAAAAGCAGATAATAGATATTATTACTTAAATATCTAGAGTAAAAAAACAGTTTTTACTAACATTATTTTACGCTCATTTAATTGATTATTTACCTGCCTGGTACTATTATATTCGATTCGACTCCCAAGTTGAACCCAAAATATTGACATTGTACGACGTATGCAGCATTATAATAATTTGACCAAGAGTGTACAAGTCTAAGGTACAAGTCATATTTTTATTTTCATATTAATCAAACTGACACTCCGAAACTAATCCTGAGTGAGAGTCAGGTCGAAGTTGTAACTTAGATACTTACCTACGTATTGCAAGAAGAGTTTCAAACTTGTACCAACCTAATCCTTTTACTACCGATGCCGTTCGATAAGGGCTTGATAACTTCGCCCTATTTATTTTGATCCTGACGAATGGTTTCTATACCTAGCTTTATCTAGTTAAGGAGAGTGCACACGTGGGCGGTCGAGTTCACTTGAGCGAGTTTGTTCAACGGGTCAACAGTTCGCTGCCTCTTAGAGAATAGAGGGACCGCCATGATTCATATAATTGTTTTTTAACCAACAGGTTGTTTATAAGCTCGCATTTCGTGGTAATTGTTAAACTACTCTGCGGTTGTAGGGAGGTAAAAACAAACAATTTAAATACTGAAGTCAGGCGAATTTTAGGCCGCAATTTGTAAACAAGCTCACCACGTGCGGACGTGAGCTTTATAGTGACGTTTCGTTCGGAAATTTTGTTTATAGAATTAATTTATGTGAATAAAAAAAAACTAAATCCAATTTAATCTAGACCAACAAAATAATTACCATAATTAGTGCCGCATACACATATTACTGAGGAAAATAAGGATGATGACATTAATTGTTTTCACAAACCTGTAATACCATTAAAGTGTTCAAGTACTATAGGAGCCAAACGGAGCAAAAGTAAGTGAGTTGGAATAACAGAAAAATAAAAAAAATATCCGAACATTTTCTCCCTGCTTGACTAAACACTGCACGAAACGTCACAATTTATGCACAATTTTGTAAAATTTCATACCTCCAACAATCTCGCACAAACGTGATTATTTTACCCAAATATACGAAGGTACTTAGATTTAACAGACGGCCCTGCAATGTTTGTTCAAGTTTTCCTTACCCAACATACTTGTCTGTCAACGAGCTTGCGTAATATACATAAAGACGACACCTCTGGAAGACGTAATAACCGTATAAAGAGTACTTTAGGTAGGTACTTTGTTTTAAAAGCGTTTCTGTTTTGGCAAGCGTTGTGGCACTCAAATCGCAGAATAAAGTCTGACTCTCGAGTCTCGATTCGGCACGACTTAACTCAGAAGTCACAACCCAATTTTACACTTATTCGTATATTTTCCTTGTTATTATTATTTCTTACGATAAGCTTGTACCTATACTGAGTGCGTAGTGCGTAACTAATCATTGTTAGGGAAAGTAGCGTTTTTATTTCTTACTAGCTGACCCAGCAAACGTTGTTTTGTCATTAGAGGTATAAATAATAGCTTACGACCTTCTCGTACTGTCAGACCTATCGAACATACATAGAAAATTTCATAACAATCGGTCGAGCCGTTTCCGAAGAGTTTGGTAACAAAAATTGGCATGAAAATTTATATATACCTAAGATTTAGGTTTATCTAGAATTCTATCACTTAGCTACAAATTACCACTAAAATTAAACAAAACTTATTTAAAATAACAAACTGAGATCAAAAGCTGGTCAAGTACTAGAAAATGTTTCTTTTATACAGATTAACATAAGACTTGGTAACTGCGATAATAGTAAGTAGGTATACATTTATTGTAATAATTGTAATAACACACCATATTATTATATATCTATTAAAAGAGAGTTACCACTCACTCACTCACTCACTGACTAATCACGATATCTCAGGAAGTATAAAGCCTACAAACTTGAAATTTGAAAGGTAGGTTCTTTGTAATGGGTAGGTGTCAGCTAAGAAACGATTTTGAGAAACTACCCCTCTAAGGGGGTAAAATAGGGGTTGGAAGTTTATATGAAAGTCCCGTGTTTTTGAAGTTAGAGACGTGAAAATCGTCATTTAGGTTATGAGCTTCAGATATTAAAAATTTGTATAAGCCGTTTTGGAAAATTCCCCTTTAAGGGTGGTAAAATAGGGGATGAAAGTTTTTATGTGAAAATTTTAATATTGTTACTGTTGACTTGAAATTTGAAAGGTAGGTTCTTTGTAATGGGTAGGTGTCAGCTAAGAAACGATTTTGAGAAACTACCCCTCTAAGGGGGTGAAATAGGGGTTGGAATGTTTGTCTGTTACTCCTTCACGCTGCAACTACGAATCCGATTTAGCTGAAATTTGGAATGGAGATGGATTATTACCTGGATTAACACATTAAGGTACTTTTTATCCCGGAAAAAGCGATGGTTCCCGCAGAAGTAGTGAAAAACCTAAATTCACGCGAGCGGAGCCGCGGGCAACAGCTAGTGTACCTATATACGTAATACACATACTTACCTGCATATAATTTAAAAATATGAAACATACACGTATATCGTAGTTATAAATTATAATAGGTAGTTTACCTTTACCTACGTAAGTAAAGATATAAGATACAAAAGATATAAGATAACTAATTTAGCCTAAGCAGTAATAAAATTAATGAGATAAATTATTGTTCAAAAAGAGTTTTAACTTTATCTACTTGCCGAAAATAATACCTTGTGTGTGTAGATACTTAAAAGGACCTACGTCTAATACTGATAAGTAGTAAGTAATATATGCTTTGATATTTTTAGGCCTATGCATAAGTGTTTGTAAGTTAGGCTTAACTTTAACGAAAAAAATCTTGTTTCGTTGATTATTATTTAATGATTCTGTAAACAGTTAACACGCTCTACCTTAAATTCAATTACCTTCTCTCTTTTTTAATGGTTTTTAATGCGACTGACAAGCTTTATTGTAATTATCAAATTAACACGAGACAGTCCGTAATAAAGTAATATTTATAAGCATCGTATTCTACGCTTTCTGATCCAACAAAAATGATTTCAACTCTGTAACTCGCCTGCCATCGTCGAGGAATGCACATATCATGCTATCAACTGAAATAAGATTAAAACCTCAAGGTGTAATCCACTTATGCATTGCAAGAATTACAAACAAGCATATGCTCGCGACTTCTTTTGTTTTTTACCAAGAAACTCATTGGGATTTCGCATCATATTCTTTATTATTCGAATGAATTTCATCAAACACACATGTCCATTTTTAATTTTTATTCGTTTTTCATATCCGGAAAATCCTATTCATGTTTTCTACTTTCTAAAATAAATCGATTAATTATTCTTCTTGTTTATGCTTTATTGCCTGTCCAGTGCCATTACTAAACCGTATACTATACCTACATATGCAATAAAAGTGTCTCATTCTATTAGTGTCTAAAACATACACTCCGTATTTTTTTTTCATCATAATCAATTAATTTTTCTTCACCTTCTGATTTAAGAATCACCTTCGTCATAAAATTTTTCATTTTATTTATCCATATTATTGACAATGACATTAAAATATCAACAGACGTAAATATCAACTTGTATGTATGTATGTAACTTTATGATTTTTAAAACGTGCACTCTATAAAATACAGCCACGTTAATTTAGTTATATTTATTGGTTTTAAGAGTGGAGCTAAAATAGAGCAACTTCGCACGCAAAGTGAAATAAAAAGACCATAGCACTATCTTTGCATAATGTGTTCAATGTTCATAAATATGTAGATACTCTTCACTTATACCTGTTCTATTCGATAAAAGCGCTCAAGTTGTCTCTAAACCGCATGTTGATTGATAAAAAATGTAATCTTGTATTAATTATGCGTTGAGAACTTCAGTAAATATCTCTTTAACTGTACGTGTGTTTCTGTGTGTGTCTGTTGATGTGTAAAGGAATTCTTGCGCCGGCGCCTGAATACCTGTCAGTGTCAACGCTAGCACATCACCACAAGGCAAATCTTGGCGATATCAAAATAAATAGCATTATAGTGTAAACTCCGGACTCCGGTACAGTATTTAATATTGTAAATTACTAGAAATCTATATCAGTATGCAAAGTAAGGAAAAAGTGAGTGACCGATAGACTTGATGATGATGACTGACTGACAGACTGACCGACAGACTGAATGGTCTATCAACGAACTATCACAAAACACCGGATGGGTCGGGCTAACATTGGGCTTTCCAATAGCATGTATGTCTTAGGTATAATAATGTCTGCTGAGAAAAGGTTTTATAGGACGCCTTGCAATCCAAGCCACAGGCATTAATTTGTAAAATATAAGGGGTACTAAGATATTACCGCATACCAACATAATGGAGAATAATCAATGGCTCTACATCTAATGATAGGTAACTAAGCTTCCTTAAGAATAACTTCCTAATAATCCTAATACAGTTTGAATATTTATATCACTACCCGTGACCTCTCACGCGACTCCCGTGGGAACCATTTCTTTTCCCAGGATAATGTTAGAAAGTATAGTTTATCTCTCTAACAGGTATTTTCTCTTTAAAATTTATTAAATAGATCTAAAGCTTCGGTACATAGGAACCCTGCTCTTACATAGAAACAACCTACCAAACCTAACAAGCTTTTGGCCCGTTCTTCTCAGTTTTTCGAACATGGCAGTATAGTTTTTGCCTTTGAGCCTGTGAGTTACGACTATGTAAATAACATAGGTACGTTAATAATTAACAAAAAACCGACTTCAACTTTCATCAATCTACTGTAGAATACATCCTTTCCAATTTAAAATTGAAGACTTACATGGTATTCTCATGGATACCATTATCAGAACTGGACTATAAATTGAAATAGGACCACGCGTGAAGCGTCAGCTTTGTAATAAATAAGAATCATCAAAATCGATTCACCCAGTCAAACGTTATGAGGTAACAAAAAAAACACAAACAGTCGAATTTAGAACCTCCTCCTTTTTTGAAGTCGGTTGAAAATAAACCTTTTCCGTTTTCATTTTCATTTGGTACCTACTTATTAATATTTGCAGTCAGTTAAAATAAATTTGCACTTGCCAGTTGTGATTGTTCATGGAAGCCGGATCCTTTGCAACATCATCAATGTGCTGATTAATAATAGGCTACAGCGTAAGATTGATAGATTTGTTTAGTGTAATGATTGAAGTATCACGAGATTGGCCGCCAGATTGATACCGAACGTCGCGCAATCTGACGTGATGCCGACAGATGTGACGCCGCCTGCGCCCGCGCACACAAACATCGTTAGCGGTTGTTTATTTATATGCAAGGCGATTTGACATTCGCGGATGAGTAATTTTTCAATTTTTTTTTGTCTAATCACGTCATATATTTGTAGTTTTAGTTTAAGTTTCGTGGTTTCTTTTGTCACTTTAATCAATTATTTCAATTTAAGCATAAAGGGTAGCTCCAGGGAGTACCACGGGCAAAAAATTACCCGTGGTACCCTAGGGGGACTATCGGGGGGACCACAGGCAATAAACGTTACCTGCTATACTTGACCAATGGTCTTGGTAACAGAGAAAAAAGCGTTGCAGAACCATGTATTATATATTGGAGATCCGTGCATAGGTTCTATATAATTATGTCTATCAGAGAGCATCCGTTGGTTAAACGACTCGTATAAAAAAGGTTAGAACCGTTTGTTGCACGGCTAGCATGGAGATCAGGGACCATTTCTCTTGGAGAGGATAAAATTAATGTTTTTCCTTCTTTCAATTTTATCGTTCTATGGGCATGGATGCACGGGTGGAGATAACACCACACCCCCGTGGATAAAAATAACAAAATGACTTTCTGTGGAAAAATAGGATAAGGGATATTAATCGGGGATAATTTAATAAAAACGGGCCTGCAACTTTTCAAACGGTGAATTCAGTAATATTATAATACTAAGAAGGTAAATCGTAATATTTATTTATAGGTTGTGATTCGACCGCATAGTTGATGGGTCATACTAATTCCAATTCATCGTGGTTAATTAATGGGCTTTAATTAAAAATTAATTATCGGTTCGTTAATAAACAATAAGCCACAACGGGAAGGTACATGCATGCCATTCAATGTTGTAACCGCAATTTTGAAAATGCATTGCCAGACCAAACCGCAGATTATTCGACGATTCTTTAATAATAGTGATGGAAAAACTTTTAAATTATGAAGTATCGATAAATCGTTTATATCCTTGTCGTAGTTTTATTGTACTTATAATACATTTTGACAAAAGACGTAGAATTTTCAATTAGTCGAATAAGTTTTCGCAGTGAAGTTTTTTGACAATGCCATCTTTTTGATAAATGTTTGTTTTTCCGGGACATGAATACTACATAGGTTTATAGACGTGAAAGATACAAATGACTTGTATTTCATCCTTCGGTAAACAATTGTATAGCAGCGCTCCCTCAACTTGTATAGTTTTAGTTCCGTAATTTGTCCAGGACGGCTTATTTATATGAAACATTCAAACACACTTGTCACTTTTGACATTCGGTGTACCTAACAGTAGACGATTATTTCGAACACAAATATTCATTACATCACTATCGACTTTGCATGTATTATTAGAATCTGACACAGGTACCTACTATGAAATTACTTTGTAATGGATATTGTACACTATTTCACGCAAATGTTTATATAATGCATATTGCCGATATGTTCTTGAATCTTGCAAAACTATAATAATTTTAACCTTTCCGAGTATTTGAGGCTATTGTTTTTGAGCGGAAAATACAGGTAATAAATTTTCCTATACCACATACATTTTACGTATGAAATATCATGTTTTATAATTATGATTAGCTTCAAATCGAATTAATATTCGAATCGCTGAAATTCGAATAGTTAATATTTTGAAATAGGTACTCGAATTATTTCTTCTTTTCCTTCGCATGAGTGAGAAGAACTTCTCAAGAGGGAGTTGTTGTTGGGAGTTTATGGTTTGGATTCTAAGTTAATATGAGCGTAGATAAAGTAGTGTATGAAACTCTACATAATTAGGTATTAAAACACTCGTGTGATACTATTTATTAAAAACTCACCAGCAGCGGCTCGTTTTTTAAACTCACACTCATATTTTAATACACCCCGTTATGCAACCGTTTCATAAACTAAGTATTATATGTGAAATACTTTGGTTTTTTTTTTTGTGTATTTCATTTACCTAATGACCTAGTTAAAACCGTCATTTTACTGAATCGAATTAAAAGTCGGAGTGTAGTCATCATTTGACAATACGTCTCCATTATTATCTCTAATGGCTGCCTTCCGTGAACACTCATGCAATGGGAGGTCTACTATCTTTATTTGGTCTGTCCATCTCATCTCAAGGGCGATCTGCCGCGAGGTCTAACCAATGTAGCAGAACGTGGTTAGTGAAGATAAACACCAGATTTTAAATGGAGAAAATACAAGTTTATTGTTGCTATTTTAGGATCTCAAAACAGAATGTCACAGTCAAAAATAAAAACGTATTCCAAACAAATTACCTTTTTAAATTCAAATTTAGCCATATACAAAATAAATAAGTTTGTATATCCGACAGTCTGGTGCCTCTAATCTCTATTTAATTTAATCAAACTCTAACCTAAAACAGAGATCCATATCCAAGCTGTTGTTTGGTCGAGTAAAGTAAATGTTGTTCCGCAGTGAATCGTGAATCGTGATATTTTCACAGTGAGTCGGCTGAGTAGGTAAGCCGGAGTTCTTTTAGGGACGTGCTCCAATTATAAAGGGCTGTTGCTATGGCGATAATAAGATCCTTTCTTTTTTCATCCATTTGAAGTAGGTAACCATGTTCTCAAGACACATCCATAGGACGTATAAGGTACTTATCTGGCAATTTGCGAACACATATTAAACTACTAGCTTACTCGGCAAACGTTGTTTTGCCATATAGTAGTATGAAAAATAGCTTAAGCCTCTTGTCAGGTTTACCGAATGTAGACAAAACAAAAACTTGAGAGGTGTCAAGGGACACCCGGATGGAACGAAGTTCCTTTCGATTAATAACTGAAGGAATATAAGAGAGAGATAGAGACGGACAGAGAAACATGCGCACGCCGCACGACTTACAAAAGCTTACTATACCAAAAAGGGTCGTTACAACTTTTCGTCTTAATTTTTTCCGTCTAGCCCCCTTTCGCAAGTCGCAACGCGCGATAAGGAACTTCGTTCCAAAAAACTCATAAAAATTGGACAAGCCGTTTCGGAGGAGTTTGGTTACAAACACTGTAACACGAGATTTTATTTATTAAACGTTGTTTTGCCACATAGGGGTGGAAAAATAAGTTACGACCTATCCTCAGACCTACCGAATGTAGAGATACTATTATAAAAACAGTCGAGCCGTTTCAGAGGAGTATATGGTTACATAAATACAAACACTGTACAAACACGAGAAATGTATTTATGACATTAATATTAGATAATTTACATAGACATAACATAAAGATAATTCGTTACAAATGCAAATTTTAATGGGTCTACAATCTCTACATCATGTCGTCAAGTCGCAGACGTCTTGTCAGACTCACTTTCGTTTATATGCATTGCGTGACTGCATTAAAAATAAAGCGAGATATCATAAACCGTGACATACAAACATCATACGTAACCTCGATAAACAAAATATTCATTCGAAAGCAACAGTTATAATTATCGACTGAATGCAAAGTGGCTGATATAACTTTTGAGTACTATAAAATCTTGCTCTTAAAAACCTGAAGTCTTCTTCTTTGTAGTGTATACCTTTTTAATATGGTATTTCATGCATTTTATAATTTTTTTTATTTTTAGTGGTACTAAAGTAATATTAGGTAGCTTCTAGATAATACCATGTAGGTAGGTACCTATACATTATCCCTGTTCGTAGTAGGTACCTATGCATAGTGGTAAAGAACATCATGTAGACATTCAAGTTAGTATATAGGTAAGTAGTAAATAAATGACTTTTTAAAATAGCCTATCTTTTCCTTGAAAGATTTACATAAGGAAAATTACAGCTCAATATAAAAGAAATCAATAAATTCAAAAGCAGTAAGTTATCATTCAAACAATTTTATAAACTGACGTAATTAAAACTTGTTTTTCCGTATTCTGTTAAGTATTATTCTCAACAAACCCGTAGTTTGATACCCATATTGCATGGACTGCATAAAAAAAGTCTACCATTTTGGATATTATTCCGTTATGTTGAATAGAGAATGACGCGTCTATACAATTTTATATACTAAAACGATAATTTTAGCTCAATCGGTTGAAGATAATTGCTTCAAAATTGAGACGCAAGATTCCACCTGAACAATCACAGATAATAACTTAGCTGCTAGTGTAAAACCTTTTGAAAGTAGGTAAGTAATAACGCCAGTGTGAAACAATCTTTAAAATTGACAAATATATTGACGTTTTACAAGTAGTAGTATGTATGGTGATAACTATACAAGTATTCAAACGCGCCCTGCACTGAGAAGAAGCCCACAACAAACTCAGCCGGGTTTTGTTTTCTGTAATCACCACTTCACAAAGGCTCTTGAAAACTACATGAGCTAGTAAAATTACAGCAGTTCATTCACTCCCAAGGATTTGATTCACGTAAATAATCCTTAATACTAAAGTAAGCTTTATTCGTGAGCTTTCGTTTTACAGCCACTTTGAACTATCGAATTCAATGGTCGTTTCATATCAATGGCCTACTGTACAAAACCTTTCGATAAAGACTAAACATTTACGACCTTAATCTCTCCTCGGTGAAGCCTAACAAACGAGGTATTGTTGTGGCGCATATAAATCTTGCTAAAATGTATCCACGGGAAACGTAACTGCGTGCTAACGATTTATTTGCGAGTTAGCTTACAGCTACGAAAATTGTACATACACTGTACCTAACGTTCAAAATTCTGTGACGATGGTTCGCCTGGTTGAGCTCTTTCAAAGAGAATAAATAAATCTGATGAAAAAAACCGGTCAAGCGCGAATCATGCTCATAATATTGTGTTGTTGTGAACCGAGGGTACTGTAACATTAGGTAGAGGATGAAAAAACAAACACGTTTTAATTCGGTTTTTATGTTTATTTAATTACTAGCGACCCGCCCCGGCTTCGCACGGGTGCAATGCTGATACTAAATTAAATACACTACAGAAAAACTATGAACGTTGTATATAAAAACATAGCGGCCCGCTCCGACTTTGCACGGGCATAAAATACCTATATATGCCTATGTCACTCAATGAAAACATGATTAAAATCGATCCAGTATTTTTGATTCATTCATTACTGCCCTTGGCCTGCATGCATTAAATTTGGAGTAAAACAATTCCTCTTTCCCTATACTTACTATGAAGATTTCCTGCTATCTTTGGAATATCTAAATTCATACAATTTTTATTACATTACACATTTTTACTTATTTACTTTTTACATTTTTACCTAGGTATTTATTTTATTTTTATAACAATTAATATATTAGTATAACTATTAGTATTAGCCCTAAGTACATTAGTATAACTTTTGTGTATTTATCAATGTTTTCTCATGTTTTATTGGTGTACAATAAAGAATTTTCTATCTATCTATCTATATTACAGGATGTCTTTATACACAACGTTCACAGCTTTCTTGTCATTAGACAATACAAACATGTTTTCTCTTGAGGTTACTCTTGAAAGAGCGACATACAGTTGGCCATGTGAAAAATAGTCAACGCTTAAATCTAAGCCTGCAACGTCCGTCCGACCGGTACCGCCCGCCGCAAACGCAAATTTTAAATTTGTAATATCTCCGAAAATATTTCTTTAATTTACATGCTGTAAGGAACCATATTGATCTATATTAATTGCACACTGTATTTAAGGTACTTAATTCGATAAGGATTAATGCCGTATTGCTTAAAATAGCTTCGTAAATAAGCCATTTTTTCACGTAAAAAGTAAACAATAAAAATGGTTAATGTGGGTTATCCCTAAAATATAAACATATAACATCGCGGACTTTTTTGTAGACCTTTTTATGGTGTACAATACTGTAGTACATTAATTTGATCTAACTCGTAGGGTTTAGGCAGCGTTTTTGCTAAATTGCTAAATAAGCCCAAAAAAATAGGTTAATTTACGACATCACGTTAGAAACCTCTAAAATTAGCAATGTTGCCTTAGTATATGATGCATGTATTATACATATAAACCTTCCTCTTGAATCACTCTATCTATTGGAAAAAACCGCATAAAAATCCGTTGCGTAGTTTTAAAGATTTAAGCGCACATAGGGATATAGGGACAGAAAAGGCGACTTTGTTTTATACTATGTAGTGATTAGAATTAATTTTTATTTGTAACAAAAACTTTTTTATATTAAATATCACGTAAAAATTCACTAAAATCAAAATCAATTTTTGTAAGTCCAAAAAATCCTACAATACACTCTCATCCTCTATTACGAACGGGTAGAGCTTATATAGAGGGTCCCTTAGAGGAACGGGGAGACTCGTATGGTCAAGCGGTAAAGGCACCTGGGCGCGAAATCCAGGGGACGCGGGTTCGAATCCCGCTGCGAGTTGAAATTTTGATTCGTAAAAATTTATGGATAGAGCTTTTCTAAGAACTTGTGCCGACAAACAAACGGACCAACGGACAGAGATAGATAATCTTAAATTTTTAAATAAATACAGTATATGTAAAAATAGGTTACTGTAACACGTTTTAAAAGATTTCATTGTTGATAATAATGAACCTATTCAAAATTCTCTTTGTGTATACTCGTCTGATTTATATTCAAATCTCAAAGCAGTTTTCTAGTGGAGAAAATTAACAGCTATAACCATTAATGTTTTGTTGCATGCTTAATGCATTTCCTTCTTTACTCGCAAGCTAGTACAACAACACCTACGCGCTTTCCGTACTTAATAGCTTCGTTATTGTTCGCTAATACTCTCCAAGTGTTTGAAAATAACACGGGCATTAAGACGCTGATCCATTACAGCTCAAGAATACGACGTATTTGTCGAAATATGAGAGTAGAAAACATGTAACACAAAGCTTACACATGCATAGTATTTCCGTCTGCTGCATTGGAACAGTGCCTTTATAAACTGTATGGGAGAAAGTCCACACAATGTACCAAGTCAATATAGACAAGCTATATTGAGGCAGAAACGTTTGGAGCCTGGCGCTTAAATAATACAGTCTCAACTCACTCTATATTTCCGGTTTAGATAATGAAATGATTATAGACTATAGAATTATTATTGTTTTTTTTTTATAAAAGGTTGTATACATGACTGTAAAAAATAAATTGAATTCAAGTTGAATTCATTTAACAGACAAGTCTTTGATATAAAGTTTTAAGTAAGAAACTTGGATGACGACTGACTTGATTTTTTAAAATAATCCGATGAAATCTCTGAATGCCGATGTTGTTGATAACAAAAAATTAATCCAGCATCCTATTCCCTTTCTCACGACATCGCATCAAATCGTGACGAGTAATACTTTGTATCGTTATAGAATTCTCTTATTGAATTGTTACGTGATACAATAATTATCTCGAAATTCTAAGAGTCACAATTGAAAAAAAAATTGATATAATTATTATAATCCCAACTACAGGTAAACTTATTATAAGCCATTCAATTGCATTAATTTTATTTACCTACTATCCTACATCTCCAACAATCTCGGATACATTTCACCACACCATATTATATGAATATGAAACCAAATTATCAATCACCTCGGCAAATAAAAAATAAACATCATTAAGAAAAGGGAAATGAACGAATAAAAACATTTTGGCGTGAACTTCAATGGCGTGAAATTTTGGCATTTATTTTCAAGCTGGATTTAGAAATACAACGCAAAATGACGACAAAAATTTTACCCCAACACGTGGGAACTGGGTATACTTACGTAGTTTCATACCCCTCAGTCACTGGGGGTTAAAAATAAAATAAAGGTAGATTTGAGCCCCTTATAAAAAGTTGTCTGAATAGAATTTATTGTGAGGTATGTGACATAACGAGACAAAATCGGATTAACCTCGACACTCGCGTGGAATGTTTACCATTCAATATTTACTTATTAAGGGGATTTATTGAATTTATTTTTGTCTTTCTCACTCTCACGGAGATTTGTTAGGTGCGACATGCAGCGTCGCGGAAGAATATAACAGAAAAACGACCTTTTACCTAATTACTCAAAAACTAAGCTGGTTATCAAAAATCTGTTTCTTAGCGTTTTTGGATATTATTATTACCGACACTTTAAAACAAAAATTACAATTACATCCAATGTAGTGTCCGATAGAAACTAGAAAAACTGAAATTTTGGAGCAACTTTTGGGAGAACTTTCTATCGAGAAAATTCTATCCAATCGTGTTTCTGCTTCTTAGCGATTTTAGATTAAAGATCCAAAATACATGACGTGTAAATTTTAAAGTTATTGTCTTTATAGTTTTTGCATAAAACTTCATTCAAAATCACCTAAATACGGCTTGTAGGCCGTTAAACGGGCTTTAAAGTTTTCTGTTAGATAACGTTTATATGTTGGAAAAATATAAAATAAACTATTAATAATATTATTTATAAATATATTAGTAATATATACAAGTAAATTGTTAAATGTAGCTCAGGGAGAGATGCACAACGCTAATGTTACTCTAGGTTTTTACCAGAAAAAAGAAATAAGAAAGATTTTGTGTAAATTTGTAGGTAGGTACTGTAGTATCCAATAACTTACTCATACCATGCATTAAGCTTTAGAAGACATGCAATATTGTTCAGTCAGAACAAAATTTTCATTTGCCATAATATTATGCCCAAGGGTGGTCCGCTCAAACCTTCTAAGCTCTTTTCAATAAGCTTAAGGCACTTGAACGAGCGATATAAATTTTATGAAGACAATGCTCTCGATTATATGGATATTCTGCAAGATATTTTTGATTTCGGCATAAATCAATTCACACACAACACTTTTTGCTCGCTTTTGGGATTATACAAAATTTAACAAGGGCTTTGCTGTAATTATGTATCTGGTGCCTTTGACCTGATATTTAAATGCAATTTGGATACAAACGAAAAGGAGACAATATAGTCGTAAAATGTGAAGCCAATGGTCCAAATCACATAATAAATTACTGATTGTCCGATATAATCAGAACCGTGATGATAATATATTTAAATGAGTGCATCGGTATAGTAGATAACGACGTATTCATGTATTCATGGCCCGAAAATACATCAATGGAGATAATATCGGATGAGTTGATTTGTTTTTAGTGAATGGCGCAACCGGTTCCCCCGCCTCTAATTGCGATGCAGTTTGCGAACCGCCCGCACAGATCGTGATCATTGCAACGAATCTTTACAACAAAATAACTCTTGTAAGAACAACAATTTGAAGCTATAATGAGACCAATTTGAAACCCTAATTTGATAATGGCTCGTATTTTGTAGCGGAATTCTTTTATTTTTCACGTTTGTATCCTGCTTTCAAACGTTTCCGACTAACTTGTTAGTATCGCAATCCTTATTGTGGTGCAAACATACTCGTACCGTGGCAATTTGTAATGCTCTTAAAATTGTAATTAAAATTTAATCAAAGGCATTTTAAGAGCTGATTCCAAGTTCTTTTATTGTTGTTCTGAACACAATAATTAATAATTCTTTTTTTTTACAACATTTTAGAAAATATACATGTTTATTAACAGAGTATTTACATTATGGAGATATACAATATTTAATAATTACGATTAACCTTAGTCTTCTTTTCCAATAGTAAAATAATATAATATACGTTTTCTTTCACAGAAATAAGCACATAAACTACAGGAAGGATGCTCACGAGGTTGCTAACTTTGGCCCTGGTGGCTGGGAGCTGGCGCGTTGCTGATGCTTGCACCTGTTCACTGGATCATCCACAGACACACTTTTGTAATAGCGATTTCGGTAAGTAGACTTTTAATTTTATGTAACTTTGTTTACGCACGTAATGTACGCACGTCGTAGTCCAGCCCCAAAGTAAGCGATAGCTTGTGTTATGGATAATGATAAAGATACATACATATTAAAATATATATAAATACAATATATAGAAAAACATCCAGACATTAGAAAACATTTATGCTCATCACATCGCACAAACGTTTTCCAGTTATGGGAATCGAACCCACGACCTCCGACGCAGACGGCAGGTTCGCTGCCGCTACGCCATTCGGTCCTCAATGTAGACTATTAGAATCAAGTTTTGTTTAGATTTTGACATCAATGGATGTTACAATTACAATTAGACTATTACAATTAGACTTTAAAAAATAGGTAGGTACATGGATGGTAATATTCACTGATGTTTTAAAATTTTGTTTGATTTGCAGTTATCGTGGGTCGAGTACAAAAATTATTCAGAGGAAATGATTTCTACGACGCTTACAAAGTTAAAATTCGGAATGTATTCAAGGTAAGTTTGTGCGAAATTAATCATCTGCAATATCAATGTAACAATGTTTCTGTCGCAAAACCAACATTTTTAATGAGTACGAGTACTTTTTAAATTGTCTAAATATCTAGAGAAAATAACTGTCGAGGCTTTGAGATTCTCCTGCGGTGCATGCTAACCACGCAATAATGATTTCATTTCTTTGGTTTTTAAAACTGATAGAGGTAATGACAACTTTGACGACGTAAATTATGCTATCGCGCATGTATCGCATTGGTTCACTGTAAACAATTTACTTTTAAACTCAAAAAAGACTAAGTGTATTGAGTTCGCACTACCAAACGTAAAAAAAGTAGCTACCAACAAAAAGGTGATTGTGAATGGTGAAACACTAAAAATGGAAAACTCTACAGTATTTCTGGGGGTAACCTTAGACGATAAACTACAATGGGGCGCTCATATTGAGACTCTGGCAGGTAAACTTAGTTCAGCTGCCTATGCTGTGAGAAAAATTAGGCAGTTAACAGACATTGATACAGCCAGGCTTGTCTATTATGCCTTTTTCCACAGTGTTATGTCCTATGGTATTCTATTATGGGGCAAAGCTGCTGAGATTCAAACTATATTTGTATTGCAAAAGAGAGCAATTAGATCTATATACAAAATGAAGCCACGCGAATCTCTTCGCCAAAAATTTAAAGAAATAGATGTTCTTACAGTGGCATCTCAGTATATTTATAATTGCTTACTCTTTGTACGTCAAAACATTAATAATTATAAGCAACGTATAGATGTAAGTAACCGTCCAATTAGAAATGGCGGACATAAGTTAGTTGTAGTACCACACCGTTTACGTAAAGTACAGAAGTCCTTTGTGGGGTTGAGTGTACGCTTCTACAATATGATCCCGAAGTATGTTTTGGACTTACCTTTACACAGGTTTAAAGTCACTGTCAAAAAACATCTAATAAGTCGGGGTTACTATACTATTGAAGAATTTTTCAATGACAAGAATTGTTGGAATGATAGGGATATATTTCCATCTCTTCACGAGATATCTTAAAAATTATGTATTAATTATTGATATTATTTAAGAAATTGTATATAATGACATTTTTTTTTGAAAAGAGCAAGTGCCGAGTTTCTTGCCAGTTCTTCTCGGTGCAAACCTGCTTTCCGAACCTGGCGGTAGAGTTTTGACTTTTCATAAGAGCCTAATAATTGGGCCTATGTGAAAATAAAGATTTTTCATTTTCATTTTCATTTTCATTTTCATTGACGACACATTAAAGTACGCAAACTTTTATATTTTTATAAACACGTGCTCAGCGTACGCTGCATTGGTAACCCATCTAGGTGCCACAAAAGCAGTATAAATAATCGTAATGTCTAATCGTAGGCGCTTTACTTGTAATGTTGCTATTCTGTAAACTGTTAATAAGTACTTTTTACTCACATAAAAACCTACTAAACCGAATTGTGTTATTACAGGCAACACCGAAAGCCGCAGTAGCGCTGAAGTCAGGTCGCCTACTGACACCTTCACTTGATTCATTATGCGGAGTCACACTTCAGCCAAGGGAGACCTATGTTATAACAGGTATACTGCATATTTCTTGAAACAAATGTATCGCAAACAATGCAGCAATAATTTTAATTAGAATTTTGAAATAATAATTAAATCAACATTTAATCAGTTAAAGACATGCACACTTTATCGCGGCCGTCAAATCATATCTTATCTTATTCTGCATAAAAAAATTGAAAATATAGAAAACTCTACAAGTACTAAGTAAAAGCATTGTAAATAAATGTTAGTCAATGTACTACACATTATGATGGCAATATAGCAGTCAAAATTGCGAATGAGAGCTTTGGCCTATCTACAAAAAATGACCTGTTTGGGTACTACTAGTTTTCATAGATATGTGGACACTAAACGAGAGCTGAAATTATTCAACTAATATATTAGGAAATAGCTGATTACAGCGGAACCATTTACAATGAACTGAATTACAATAATACCCGAATAATAAAAATTTATAAGAAAATGAATTTGCAAGTATAAAAATGTTAAGAATGTCCATATTCTCGCCAAATCATTAGCAGTGTTTATAAAATGTGTTGTCGTAGTGTTGCTATGGTATTTTTATGGGGAACATAATTTATAGTCGTTTTTTCGACGTTAACAATTTGTAAACCTTTTATGGAGGAGCATAATTTATGGATACCTTTTTTTACCGATTCAACTCATCAAAATGAAGCAAACAAATGCAAATATATGCAATTCTGTATGTTGAAAACAGTGAAAAAATTAATTGCTTTTGTTTCATAGCAAAATGTAGTTGCCATTGTTACGAGTATAGGAGGGTTAGAATTAAAAATTAATATTTTTATTAGGACGCTGTTTAATTGCTGCATAAGGGCATACTATGCATATCTTTAATTAGAAGAAACATTGCAATTTGTATGCATAAATGGAATAGAGGTTTCATATAGAAGCCTTGTTCTGAGCATGACTATGGTTATTATTTATAACTTATCATATTGTAGTGTAGACTACGACCTTTGAGTCATACATAAGTCCAAATTTCTAATCCCTGCTAAAATCATAATAATCTGTCTTCTGCTTGGTTAAACAAATGGTTAATTACTCTTTCACGCAAAACGTACGGATTTTGATAAAACCATACGAAAAGGCTTATGCAGCATGAGATATATCTTATTAAAATAAGATGGTTCTTTTTTTAATGGTGCCGCCATGAGAAGAGTGAATAGACAACTTCTAGGCAAGCGCGGTCCAACCTAGACCACATCATTGCATCCATCAGGCATGATTGTGGTCAAACGCAAGCTTCTATCTACACTAACAATAAAAAAAATATTCATGTAGTCCGAGTCGCGTGCTATAAAGCTAACCGATCACTATATTTGTACGAGCGTTTAAACTGTTTATTTATGAGTTTGTTAATGGAACTGCAGGTCGCGTGGTGCAGCTCCAGGCGCAGATCCAGCTGTGCGGATACGTGAACAAATGGCGCGAAGTCACGCCGAGACAGCGGAAAGGGTTCCGGCTGCTCTACAAGCAAGGCTGCACGTGCAAGGTGAGGTTAATGGAACTGCAGTTCGCGTGGTGCAGCTCCAGGCGCAGATCTAGCTCTGTGGGAACGAGAACAAATGGCGCGAAGTCACGCCGAGACAGCGGAAAGGGTTCCGGCTGCTCTACAAGCAAGGCTGCACGTGCAAGGTGAGGTTAATGGAACTGCAGGTCGCGTGGTGCAGCTCCAGGCGCAGATCCACGTGCGGGTACGGTAACAAATGGCGTGAAGTTACGCCGAGACAGCAGAAAGGGTTCCAGCTGCTCTACAAGCAAGGCTGCACATGGCCAGCAAGGCGCTAATTTTTTCTTGTTAGAAGGTTGAGGTAAAATGTTCATCAGGTTCATATCATATAATTTTATCCCAAACTGGCCCTTGCCACGCATAAAACCTAGATACTATATTTGTGAACGTGTTAATTGCACAGAAAGGTTGGTTTTACAAAAATATAATTTCGAAAGGCATTAATTCCTTTGCATGGTCAATAAACGATACACAAAAAGGTTTTTAAGCCTAACTAAACGAAGGGAATGATACTTGAGTAAAACGAAGCTTATTAGATACGCTGAAATTCATCCCGCCGCAAATCTATTTACCTTCGCCTTTTCGTTATTTTGTGAGTTTTTAAGGAAAACAGTCACGTTTTTCTTTCGTTTAAAAACCTTTAAACACAGGCATTTTACGTGCTTGTTTTATTCGATCACAAATGAACGTTGCTAAAAAAATTATCTAAATACAATATTTATTAGAACTAATAATGTTGATGCAATAAGTATTTTAATAGTGTTCGGTTTTGATTTATAAATCCCCGTAAATAACGTGATTCTAAATGTTTTGTCGCTCTGTGAAGTCAAAAGTGGAAATGCACTTTTTCCTTCATCTTGTTAAATATGGGTCCATTTCCACATTAGTGCAGCTGTGCGAAGCCAACTAGAATGCACTAATTTGAGTTTACTGATTCTACATTAGCTTAGTTTACACTTTTACCTACTGCTGTTTTATTTTCACTTTTTGCGTATCAGATGCTATAAATGTATTCTTCATTTGTCTTACATAAAATTAAGAAATGCCGTAAAACAAATAAATTAACGTTTACAAGTACTTCCTAACAAAAATGCAATATACATATGCACATACTTATTGTAGCAACACTATATGGGGTAGAATCATCTTTCCAATAGTTTTTCACGCCAAATTCAATTATCGAGGAAAAGACGCTTAACAGCATCTCGTGTGAGAATAGTCTACGTAAAACGAATTTCATCCACCCACATCTATGCATCCACCGCTCGATAGATGGTGCTCTGTCGAGTTAGCTCGCGCTAACGAGTTTTTCATGCCCAATTACATTGATGGCTGCATGCCTGTATTATTGGCCACAATGTAACTAGTGCGTGAACCCCTCAATAGGCTACTGAGTATTACTGGATTTTCTTCATGCTGGGATTTTCGTGACGGAAAAATCCATTTTCTTTAGCCTAGTCCCCTCTTATGAGCGCTTATGAGCGCGAAAAGTATCTTCGTTTCAAAAAATAATATTAAAATATGTATGTAATGTGATTCCAGGTGCACATGAACAGACGCAGCTCGAAGTCGCCGAACACCTGCGTGACGGGGCGCGTCGCAACCGAGTGCTACGAGCGACACGGCATCTGCCTGCACGACCGCGAGCGGCGCTGCCGGTGGACGAGGTACATCAAATTTCATTTTCAGGGTTCCGTACCCAAAGGGTTTAAACGGGACCCAATTACGAAGACTTCGCCATCCGTCCGTCCGTCCGTCCTTCCGTCTGTCACCAGGCTGTACCTCTTGAACCATCACACTTGAAATTTCCACAGATGATGTACCTATTTCCGTTGCCGGTATAACAACAAATACTAAAAAATATACTAATAAAGATTAAAGTGGGCTCCATTACAAAAATGGTGATTTTTTGCTCGTTTTTTGGTCGATGATCGCGTAGACCTATTAAGTATTACTCTAGTTGTATAGTAGGTAGTTGTAAGTAAATGGGCCTTCTGACGTCTGCATCATCATTTCGCTACGGTATCATCACATCGGTACATCACGAAGATGGTACGCAACCCTTCGTGTACAAGTCTGACTCGCACTTGGCCGGTTTTTTTAAAGCTTGAACTACACCCCGCACCATGATGTTGATTTTCACATCTTTGAAAAACGGCTTGAACTCAAGGTAACACGTACGTAGCGTACGATGCCAAGAAATTTCACCTTTACCCTGAAATGTCATAGCTTAGTTCAAATAGTTTCCAACTTGTAGAACTTTAGGTTGTTTTAATATTTGTTCAACATTTTATTTACTTTATAGTCTATAGTGGATTCATAATCTTGTTTCACTTCCAAGCAGACCTTGTTTACGCAAGGGTTTTTAGGGTTCCGTAGCCGAATGGCAAAAAACGGAACCCTTTTAAATTCGTCATGTCTGTCTGTCCGTCTGTCCGTCTGTCCGTCTGTCCGTCCGTATGTCACAGCCACTTTTTTCCGAAACTATAAGAGCTATACTGTTGAAACTTGGTAAGTAGATGTATTCTGTGAACCGCATTAAGGTTTTCACACAAAATTTAAAAAAAAGTAATAAATTTTGGGGGTGCCCCATACTTAGAACTGAAACTCAAAAATTTTTTTTTCATCAAACCCATATGTGTGGGGTATCTATGGATAGGTCTTCAAAAATGATACTAAGGTTTCTAATATCATTTTTTTCTAAAATGAATAGCTTGCGCGAGAGACACTTCCAAAGTGGTAAAATGTGTGTCCCCCCCCCCTGTAACTTCTAAAATAAGAGTATGATAAAACTAAAGAAAATATATGATGTACCATGCAAACTTCCACCGAAAATTGGTTTGAACGAGATCTAATAAGTAGTTTTTTTGATATTTACAATAAACCTCTAAAAACAAAGTTAGTTTTGCGGTTCGATAAGAAAAGTGGTTTTTATGGTTTTATTTCTCCGGTTGTAGTACGGAACCCTCAGTGCGCGAGTCCGACTCGCACTTGACAGGTTTTAATAAACAACGAAGGGTAAATAAAAGGGTCATTACCAACGTGCAGACGAGTAATCGCTGAACACGTAGCGATCTGAGGATATCAAACCGTACTAAATATAGAAAGTCTTTGATCTTAAACTAAATAAATTGGAACCTCAAATAAGGAAAATTTCAGATAAACAGATGTTTTGTTTGCAATATGCACGTTCTTTATTTCTTTTTGAGGAAGAATAGAAGCACAGCCCCTGGCCCATTATTCCTTACTAAATTGAAAGAAATTACAACAGGGATTTTAGGAATTAGATCGCAGCGCGTTTCCACTCAGCAGAAAAAGTGGAGCGGAACAAATATACCACGGACCATTAAGATTATTATGCCATGATAAAACTACGTTCGCTTCGCTGCGATCAGTCAAATTCCCAATACACCGTGTAACGTGGTCTTACAGATGAAATTTCGTATAGCAAATTTAGTTGTGGGGATTGCGCCTATTCTGGTCAAATTATAGTCAGTTTTAGTCGTTAATGTATAGAATATATTTATAGGAGTGTGTGCTCATTTTTATAATTTGATTCTCCGATACCTTTCCGGCCATAAAACAGCAAGGCTTCGTTTCACAGCACTACGTAGTTGATGTACTAAAGACACGTGAGAAGGGCTTTGATTCCTCGTTCCTGACACGTAAAGGAATACTCTCCCGGCCTCCATTTTCCCCACCATCAAAACTTGGGTAGGTACTATTGAATGGAAGCAGGCGTTATTTTGCGAAAATCAATAAAAAGCAGGACAGGTTAATTTGTTTTGCTATAATCCGCTACTTAAAAAGAATTTCTATGGTCCAACATGCAAGAATACCGACCACATGAAACACCACAAAAAATCTTATAACACACATTTATTCGACGCACGTTACGTCTCGACACCGGGGCATACTTGAAAGATGTTGACTTCACAATCCGAAATCGTAGAGTCTAGAGCTCTCTACGATTCTTTACTACTCTCTCTACGATTCTTTCCCTATGATATCCATACAGATTATTTTCAGGTAGCAGCTGATTATAGCAAAACAGATTAATCTGTCATGAATAGACGTCTCGTAGGCAAACGCGTTTAACCTTGGACTATATCATCTCTTTTCATCAGGTGTGATAGGTACCAGTCAAGCGCTAGCCTATACATTTTTTTATACTATATATAGGCTAGCGCTTGACTGTGATCACACCTGATGGAAAGTGATGATACAGTCTAAGGTAGAACGCGCTTGCCTAGAAGATGCCTATTCACTCTTGATTTGAAGGTACCCGGGTTGTAAGTGGCAGGAAAGACACTGCCTGGGAGTGTATTCCAGGCCTTTGCAGTGCGTATCAGGAACGAGGAATCAAACCGCTTCGTACGCGTCTTTGGTACGTCGACTATGTATGACTACGTCGGAAGCCTGTACGATGCCTTGCCGTTCTATGGTAGAAAGGTGACGGGGGAACTAAATTAAAAAGTTCCTGTGCACACTCTCCGAAATATATTCTATAGAATACCGACAGACAGGCAACCTTACGACGATGTTCACACATAAACTATACAGACATATAAACTAGTATAGGTACATAATATCACTCAACGAAATAACGAAATATAATGTTCTGTCTTCCAGAGCTCCCGCTCTTACGAGGTGCCTCCAGAAGCAACGGTTCAACGGCACCATGACTTGATTCATCCGACGACACGATCCAAACTAAATATTACTCGTAACAACATTTGTATATCTCGACACGACTCCATTGAAATTCCGGTTACCTTATATTTGTTACTACTAATTTATAGAAACACTATAAGTTACTAAGCCAAAATCTTCATCCTAACATCTTATAGGTTAGTTCACGTAAGTGTTATTATTTCGGACCAGAGGGGCTATTCACGTAAAGCGTTGGGTACATTTCATAAAGAGATTACGGCATTTACGTATAGGTACGCAGACGATATTGAAATCAAAACATTTTTGCGAACACTAAAAAATAATTTTACGACTGTTGAAGTATTGACATAGAGCGTAAAATAGAATATTGTTCAAAACGCAACGTGGTGAAGTTAAATTTACTTTCCGCGATAAGGTTGAGACATTGCATTTCCTATGTTGATGTTGTACAATCAATTTTAACACTCTCAACTAATAAGCGTAAAGTTAATTTTTCGGTGTACATTTTTTATTTTATTTCTTGATTCATATCACTCAGTTTGTGGAAACGTTACGTGAATAGCCCCCTAGGACTAAAACAAATATTGTAGTTGTATTGTAGTAATTTTAAAATTCATTGCACGATTGTTCGAGGGATTAATGTTCTGGCTAGTCAAAGAGATATATCTAACTAATTAACTTAAATCGATGACCATTTGGCAGCAAGTGTGTGGCTATGACTATTTCTATGTGAGAATGACGCGAAAAAATGTAAGACTTTATAGTGACGAATTTACTGAAAAGCATTACCATTTTATTGTTATCTATATTATTTTGGAAAACATAATTTTAGCGGTTCCAAATTGTTGTTTTGTGTGAATTGGACAGAAGTAAATTTGATGTTATCTTTTATTATTTATTTTAAGTTATATTAATGGATAAGTTAAATATTGTAAATTAACAAAAAATTAGTGATTTAAGTAAATTACAATAAAGACTTTAAAAAACCAAGAAATATTTCACTACCACGACCGTGTGTACTTTCATGGATAGGAAGAACCATTAGTAAAAAAATGTCTTAGGGTACCGTATCTGAATACTAATCTGAATCGAAGATGTCCAAACTTATATATTATATTTATCTGTAGCTATCTTTGACGAAATGAAATCCATAAAACTTAAAACGAACGCCTTATGGTATAAAATACTACAGCTGCAAGAAGAAGATTCAAGTGAAATAGCGCCATCTGAAAAAGTGTTAGCAAATGTGCGGACCCAAGGTGCGGACTCACCATGTCGTACATCATGGTATTTTACTCAAATCAAAATGTTTATTTATCTAACTCATTTTTGAAACAATATTCAATATTAAAAAATGGAGTAAACTACCGTATTGAGAAAGAAGTGTTAGCAAGTGTGCGGACTCACCATGTCGGTGTAGTTGTGGTAGTAGGTCTGCTCGATGAGCGGGAAGTTCTCCCTGCCGAGCCGTCGCTGCAGCTGCAGCAAGTGGCCGAACACCCACGGCCGATCCTGGCGCAAACAAAACATTAAGGTGATTTATTAAATTTATTTTTGTCTTTCTTACTCTCACGGATACCTTGGTAGGTGCGACATACAGCGTCGCGGAAGAATATAACAGAAAAACGGCCTTTTACCTAATTACTCAAACACTAAGCCAGTTATCAAAAATCTGTTTCTAAGCGTTTTAGGTTATCATTATTACCGACACATCAAAACGAAAATTATTACAATTACATCCATTGTAGTTTCCGATAAAATATAGAAAAACTGAGATTTTGGAGCAACTTTTTGGAGAACTTTCTATCGAGAAAATTTTATCCAAACGTGTTTCTGCTTTTTAGCGCTTTTAGATTAAAGACTCAAAAGTACATGACGTCTAAATCTTTAAAGTATTTATAGTTTTTAAATAAAACTTGATTCAAAATCGCTTAAATACCGCTTCTACGCCGTTAGCCCCCTCCGCACACGGCTCGTAAGCGGCTTACGCTTACGAGCCATGTGCGAAGGGCCTTAGGCTCCGATTTCAGCTTCATGATAATACTTCTGTATTTTCTTGCAGTCTGCGATCAAACTTAGGGTTTCTATTTCTAGAACTCTGGCCATAATATGTCATTGCGATTTGATATAATATTATGGAATAGAAATGGAACTATAGATTTTAATGCGCGGAAGTCATGTGGTCAATTTAGTGATCACTTTCATATTCTTTTTTTTAATTTCGTTACTGATTCTTAGAGATTTCGTAATCGTACGTACTATGAAAAACACACAAACCTACATACAGTATGAACGTTTTCATCTGAAGTACTTAGTTTAAATTTAGTCAAACAAACTTCAATAAAGATAAATATTAGGATTTATATCAGGAAAAAAGTATTGTAAAAGTTATTTTACTAAACGACTAAAGGCTTATCTACATAATACACAAAGCCTGGCAAGCGTAACTGACATTTGTACCGTGCCCCAGGGAACCATATAATTTATCACTATGTAAATCAGCCTACTTTTTCTACTTTTAACAATATCATCCGCTGCCATACATGCGACTGATTTATACGAGTACAGTTGCGTATTTATGTGTAGCTTGTATTTTTTACTGGACACATTTACCAGTTAATAAATAATGATTTCTATTTTACATTTTGAATGGAAGCAGGCGTTATTTTGCGGAAATCCATAATTAGCAGGACAGATTAATTTGTTTTACTATAATCCGCTACTTGAAAAGATTCTGTATGGTACAATAGATAGAGATCTCAACGATTTCGCATTGTGAAGTCAACATCTCCTGAGGATGTCCCGGTGTCGTGACGAATCGTGCGTCGAAGAAAGTGTTGGAAAATTGTGTGTGGTGTTTCATGTGGGCAGTGTTCCTGCATATTGTACCATACAGAATCTTTTCAAGTAGCGGATTATAGCAAAACAAATTAATCTGTCCTGTTAATGACTTCTCAATCTTTCATAGGTATCAAAATGATCAAAAAATGATGACGTAGGTAAGTAAATAGGTACTGACAGTGTTTTTGAAAGCAATTAAGACATTTTTGATTGTTTTCTCGCTTTATTACCCACGACGGAACAGAGTACGGGTATATGCGTTTAGGGTGAGAGACCGTTTGTACATTACTCTATTAAAAAGATTTTATGTTTGTTTATATGTTAAATTGTTCACAAAAACCAATAATGCAAAAATATTTTTGTTTGTTTGTTTGTTTGTTTGTTTGTTTGTGTGTTCGTTTGTGCACATCGATGTTCCCATTTATTTCAAAAACGGCTAGACCGATTTAGATGCAGTTTTCTGTATAATGTTTGGTGTTCAGCGGCAATGGTTCTTAGATAGTTGTTACGAACATCGATCACCAGGGGGCGCCATAAAATACATTTATATTGCAAACGAATGTTCCCATTTATTTCAAAAACGGCTTGACCGATTTAAATGCAGTTTCCTGTATAATGTTTGGTATTCATTGGCGATGGTTCTTAGATAGTTGTTACGAACATCGATCACCAGGGGGCGCCATAAAAAACATTTACAGTGGAAACGAATGTTCTCAATTATTACAAAAACGACTGAACCGATTTGGTTACAGTTTTGTATAAAATATTAGTGAGTCATTGGCAATGGTTCGTAGATAATTGTTCTTGTGATTGAAAAGCAGGGGGCGCCACAATAAACGTCTCTTTATGACTTGGAAGGGATGATGCCTTCAAACGCTGCTAGAGGAGCTAAGACTAGTTTGAAGATTAATTTTCATTTTTTAATAATAATATAATTTAAATTACATTAATATATTAATCGAAAAACTATAAAACAAGTGGAAAATTAAAAAATTTTAAAACACCCACGACTTTTGCAGACTTGTAATTGAAAAAGGATTAAATATTTTTTTTGAAACTCCCCGACTAAAGGAAAGTAAGAACTAAGAACCTATCACTATAATTACAAATCCAAGAAAATCCGTCGGAGCTGCCATTGCTATTTTCGTTTCCAATATCAATTAATGTAATTAGTAAGTATTGATAAACTGCCGGTATATGAGAAGTATCAGGAAATTGAATTAGTCATCAACTGGTAAACAGCACCATCAACACCGTCATAGGCAAAACACAGCAGCTCCGGCGGATTTTCTTGGATTTGTAATTATACTGATAGGTTCTTAGTTCTTACTTTCCTTTAGTCGGGGAGTTTCAAAAAAAATATTTAATCCTTTTTCAATTACAAGTCTGCAAAAGTCGTGGGTGTTTTAAAATTTTTTAATTTTCCACTTGTTACTACCCACAAGAGACCCTTCATAATCAGAGAAGCGTATTACAATCTGCCATTCAAACAGCCAAGTGCCGGTTGGCAGCATTCACACACCCCCGTATAAATTATGACATTTTTTAATAAATAACATTTCTAACTCTACCATTTTTTAATGGAAGAATTAAATGAATGGAGAATGGAGAGTGGGATTGACAGATTATTGCCACACTTGAAGTCGCGTGCGGCCTCTTTGACTTCTATGGCCTCAAAAATAAATCTTACCTGGAAGTGGTATATGGAGTTGAGGCTATTAATGGAAGGCACTCCGCCGAACTTCAGGCCGAGCAGCAAGGCGCGGTAGTCGGCGCCGGCGTCGCGGACATTTTGCCGAACCAGCACGAAGTCGGGCCTAGTGACATCAACGTGTTTTACTTATGAGGGTAAATAGTTACAGTGCCACCTATTTATTAGTGAACTGAAGGATATCGTAAGCGTCATTTTAGTGCTGCCATCCCTTTGTTTCATGGACACGAAAACTCCATAGCAGCTCGTATGATTCGAGACTGCCCACCCGCGTCTCATCATAATCTGAACCTAACTTCCGCATTGCCGTTGAGTTTAACTTTCCGCCAATTCACAGATAAATTGGTGGCACTATACTCTACAACACGACGACAGAATAAGTCATAAGTCAAGTCATAAGTCATTTATTAATAATTTTCATTACACGTCAATACATAATTACACATAAGTAATAAATTAATTATAAAATAAAGTTAATACTTTATTAATAAAGTAATATCTATATAATATTAGTAAACAAGGTATGCAGTAATATATGAATACCTAATAGTACTTACAACGAGAATAATTAGGTACTGTGAGACGCTGTGATCAGTCAAGCGTTCGTTTAGCATCATTTTATTTAGAATAGTGCACTATTAGAAAGTACCTGATACCTACAATTGAAAATATTTCTGACATGACTAATGCCTAAATACGATTTCGCAAACTTGCTCTACAGAAAAAAATGCCAAAGTTGCCTCTGCAAATACTCTGTATTTTTCTCAGAAATGGATAGGTCAATTTTTGTGAAATTAAAATTGGTTGTGTGTTTTATTGTGGCAGAGATACTGGCCGTTCTAGTTTTTTTATTACTTCTTCAGTCTTCATTTTCTTTAATTTCACATTTCCTTTTATTTGTTTATACCTACTAGACTTTACGACTCCTATGTTTAATCATTCTCTATTTTTGCACTGATTGTGCTATTGTATTGGCAGAGTTTTAGGTTGTTTTAGTGATAAACTCATATACCTACCTACTTATTCTAGTAAAGAAGTAGAGTTAAAATTGCACATTCGGGATATAAAAACAACAACTTCTTCACTTTTTCCTAGCAACTCACGATATTTGCACTGTAGATAGATAGATAAGGATTTCAGCATGTGAACATCATCTCAACTTCATCACGAACGTCATTATTGTCAACTTACTTGAAGCAGCGGGTAACTTTGGTTCCGCTGCGGTAGACCGCCATGGAAACGTTGGCGCCGTCGCCGCTCGCCGTCACCGACAGCTCCTGCAAACACTTGCGTCACACACTCTGAACTCTACACACCGATACAAACCTAAGGATGAGCCCATCTGAACATTTTACGTCAACCTTCTTCATACAAGTAAAAAGTGGCGCTATCTGACAAAATTATGAGAAAAAGTCACCCCTGTGGGAATGGGAACGCGTGTGCGGACTAATAATAACATAGTGAATTGTGACCTGTGGCGAAACGATACTATGGTCGGCTTACTTGACGACCGAATGGCGTAGTGGAGCGAGCCTGCTGTCTGCGCCGGAGGTCGTGGGTTCGATTTTGGTAAATGTTTGTGTGATGAGCATGAATGTTTTCAACTTTTCCAGCGTCTGGGTGTTTTTCAATATATTACATTTATGTATTTTAGTATGTATGTATGTATATTTATCAGTTATCTAGTACCCATAACACAAGTTATCGCTTACTTTGGGGCTAGTTTGCGATGTGTGAAATGTCACGTATATTTTTATTTATTATTTAATTACTACTGTGGCCGTTGGTGTCAAAACGAACTTTTTTGACCTGCCCTAAGTAATGTCTATTACTCTGCACCTGCATTTGTGTTTGTCCTCCCCGCTCTTACGAACAGGTTGGTGGATGCGACAGGCAGCATTGCATATGACAGAAAAAGGACGATTTACCTAAATACCAAAGTAGGTACTAAAAAACTTTATTTAGGCACCGCGAGCAAACGAGCGGGCGGGTCACCTGCCCCTAGATTGTGTAACAAAAACGTATTCATCATAATCGTAATCGGAAACCAGTTTTTCCGCTGATTGGTTCGTTGATTCATGTCAGCCAATCGGTGGGTAGGGCAATCTGGGGTCTGATTGCTTAAGTAAAACGTATTCATCGTTATCGTAATCTTTGGCAAATTCTGCCCCCCGATTACGATAACGATGAATACACATTCTTATTTCACAGTTTTTCTTACACAATCTACGGGAAACCCCTGATGTTAAGCGATCACCGCCGCCATGCAGCACCAGAAGAACTGAGGCTCTTAAGGAATTTGTTTATCCGCCCCATGAATACCCCATGTTATAGCTATAAAGGAACATAGTTTGCACGTGCGTGGAAAGAAATGTAAAGCCTGTGTAGTAATTAATAAACTGCACATCACTAAAAATCGCTTAAATAACCGTTTAGCTCGTTAAGTGGGTGTTACTTGAGTAGGTATATTGCACTTTAATAGTGTAAACTGTGGGTGACACTGTGGCAGTAAAAAAAAACTTTTCTGTAACAGCACATTTTTCCCTGTAAAAAGCAATAGAATTGTGAAAAAAAATATAGTTTTGAACTATCTACACCGCTAAGTTGTTTCTAAGTTAGGTTCAGTTCAATTCAGTGAACAAATCAGTGAGGTGTAGAAGTGCATCTCGAACAATTTTGGAAGTTCCTTAACAATTTAACCAAACTTCTGCATTGTTTTAAAGTTAGTTGCATTGCACGTTCCGTACAGGTATAGCCAAAAGTAATATCAACTTATTTATTTAAAAAAAAACATTTAATTCGTCTTTTAATCGTATATTTTAAACTGTAATTGCATCGAATCTTGAAAAATCTTGAAAAATCTTTGACCAATATTTAAGTACTTGAGGTACGTAATTATTATTATAATATATATAGCTCGATTACCACTCACTGACTCACTCACTGACTGACTCACTCATTGACATAATTGTTCTCCCAGAAGGAGACTGAAAACGATATAATGATGTATGGGGGATGTGTTCGGGTGCGGGAGTCGAGTAGGGAAAAATTATGACATTTCAGAAAAACAAGATGGCGGCCGACGTGATTTCTGTAACTTTTTTGTTTTCCGACCGATTTCGTTCAAACTCGCAACGATTGTAGATATTAGTAAACGATTAATAGAAAAAATGGAAAATTTTGGAAAAACAAGATGGCGGCCGAGATTTTCGCAAAATTTTCTCTTGTAAAATTTTGTATGAAAAAATTTTTTTTCACAAACACTTTCGTAAAGAGGAGAACTATTTCTTTCGGGGACAGTATGGAGAGAGCTGATGATTGAGGATCTTGGAGACGGGTGAAGAGCACGCTAAAGGTATTGGAGATAGGTGGGGGGTGCTCGACCAAATGTCATTTGAAACCTCGTCCAATTACCAATGAGCTGAAAAAAAATTCAAAATGGCGGAAAAAACATGGCCGCCATACAAATTTTGTTGGTCTCTATCTCGGAGGGTATGGCAGTTGGAAAAGTGGTTTCATAGCAAAAGATGATCGAAATGGGGATATCTATTTAGTGACAAGAAAAAAAATTCAAAATGGCGGAATTTTTTTTTCACAAAAAATGTATGGAAGAGACCTAGAAGGAGACGGAAAACGATAATATGATGTATGGAGGATGTGTTTGGGTGCAGGATTCGAGTAAGGAAAAATAATGGCATTTCAGAAAAACAAGATGGCGGCCGACGTGATTTCCGTAACTTTTTTGTTTTCCAATCAATTTCGTTCAAACTCGCAAGGAATGTAGGACTTGGTAAACGATTAACAGAAAATGTGGAAAAATTTGGGAAAACAAAATGGCGGCCGATATTTTCGAAAAATTCTCTCCTGTAAAATTTTGTATGAAAAAATTTTTTTCACAAACACTTTCGTAAAGAGAAAAATTATTTCTTTCGGGGATAGAATGGAGAGAGCTGATGATTGAGGATTTCGGAGACGGGTGAAGGGCTCAGCCAGGGTATTGAAGATAGGTGGGGGGTGCTCGACCAAATGTCATTTGAAACCTCGTGCAATTGCCAATGCCCTGAAAAAAATTTCAAAATGGCGAAAAAAAAATGGCCGCCATACAAATTTCGTCGATGTCTATCTCAGAATGTATGAATGATAGAAAAGTGGTTTCTTAGCAAAACATAATCTGGACGAAGAGGTTTATCTATTGGAAAGACAAAAATTTCAAAATGGCGGAACATTTTTTTTTCATACTAAATTGTATGGCGATTGGGTACCTACTATGTATAAGAAAATCCAAAGTTTTTGCTAAGTACGAGTATGAGCGACCACGTAAATTGCTACAAGCAGTAACGCGGTCCGCTTTAGCGGGCCGCGCCCCCACGCGAAAAACTAGTAATAATAATATATATAGCTCGATTACCACTCACTCACTGATTGATACAATTGTTCTCCCAGAAGGAGACTGAAAACGATATAATGATGTATGGGGGATATGTTCGGGTGGGGGATTCGAGTATGGGAAAAATCTGACATTTCCGAAAAACAAGATGGCGGCCGACGTGATTTCTGTAACTTTTTTGTATTCCGACCGATTTGGTTCAAACTCGCAACGATTGTAGATATTAGTAAACGATTAATAGAAAAAATGGAAAATTTTGGAAAAACAAGACGGCGGCCGAGCTGTGGTTTTTTAAAATTTTTCATTTTTCGACCCCAAACCGCGGCGCCACAGATCCTAAACGGGGTACTCGAGGATGATGTTTTTTTCTTTTTTCGCCCCCAATTATCCTGAATTTTGACAGAATGGGAGTAATTTTTCAAAATCCAAGATGGCGGCTGTTCTGGCGGCCAATCAGTCTGAGGTACGAAAAAACGCAATTTTAAAATTCAAATTTCACACACTTGGCAACATCGGAGCGTTTCGACTTCTATGGGGAGATCGTGAGTACAGACTCGAAGCATTGAGTGAAGAAAAAAAATTACCCCATTTCTCGGGAAATTTCGAGATTTTCCCCAAAAAGTAAAAAATCGAAATACGGACTTTTTGCGAAATCCGAGTATGAGCGATCACGTGTCTTACTCGTACAAATGACATTTGGGTATTTTTGTCGCCGAGGATTGGCAACACTGGAATTTAAGAAAGAATAAGTGATTTTCGACATGGTCATTTTTCAGGGGCAATCATGTCGCCTGGGTGCGAGCGAGATGAAAAATTTAAATGTAATACGAAGCAGCATATCCTGTTGTTACTAGGAAAGGTACTAAACGATGTAATATATTTTTGTGAAATGCGGTGGCGGCCATTTTGTATTCATTTAATTTTTTTGAATATTTTGATCGTGTTTTTGAGGCATTTGGCAACATTTCGGAAAGTCGACATGTATGAACCGATTGTGTAACTCGACGAGCAGTATCGAAATATAAAAGCAGTGTTGCCACATTTGGGGTAGTTTTCGAGATTTTCCCCAAAATGTCCTCCTGTAAAATTTTGTATGAACAATTTTTTTTTCACTTGTAGCTTCGTATAGAAGTCAAGAAATGACTCGGTGAAAAATATGGAGAGAGCTGATGATTGAGGATTTCGGAGACGGGTGAAGGGCTCAGCCAGGGTATTGAAGATAGGTGGGGGGTGCTCGACCAAATGTCATTCGAAACCTCAAGCCATTGCCAATGCGCTGAAAAAAATTTCAAAATGGCGAAAAAAAGATGGCCGCCATACAAATTTCGTGGGTGTCTATCTCAGAAAGTATGAAAGATAGAAAAGTGGTTTCTTAGCAAGAAATGATCAGCACGAAGAGTTCTATCTATCGAAAAGAAAAAAAATTCAAAATGGCGGAAAAAATTTTTTCATACTAAATTGTTTGGCGATTGGGACCTACTATAAGAAAATCCAAAGTTTTTGCTAAATCCGAGTATGAGCGACCACGTAAATTGCTACAAGCAGTTACGCGGTCCGCTTTAGCGGGCCGCGCCCCCACGCGAAAAACTAGTTATTATAATATATATAGCTCGATTACCACTCACTGACTCACTCACTGACTGACTCACTCATTGACATAATTGTTCTCCCAGAAGGAGACTTAAAACAATATAATGATGTAGGGGGGATGTGTTCGGGTGCGGGAGTCGAGTAGGGAAAAATTATGACATTTCAGAAAAACAAGATGGCGGCCGACGTGATTTCTGTAACTTTTTTGTTTTCCGACCGATTTCGTTCAAACTCGCAAAGATTGTAGATATTAGTAAACGATTAATAGAAAAAATGGAAAATTATGGAAAAACAAGATGGCGGCCGAGATTTTCGCAAAATTTTCTCCTGTAAAATTTTGTATGAAAAAATTTTTTTTCACAAACACTTTCGTAAAGAAGACAACTATTTCTTTCGGGGACAGTATGGAGAGAGCTGATGATTGAGGATCTTGGAGACGGGTGAAGAGCACGCTAAAGGTATTGGAGATAGGTGGGGGGTGCTCGACCAAATGTCATTTGAAACCTTGTCCAATTACCAATGAGCTGAAAAAAAATTCAAAATGGCGGAAAAAACATGGCCGCCATACAAAATTTGTTGGTCTCTATCTCGGAGGGTATAACAGTGAGAAAAGTGGTTTCATAGCAAAAGATGATCGAAATGGGGATATCTATTAAGTGACAAGAAAAAAAAATCAAAATGGCGGATTTTTTTTCATAAAAAATGTATGGTAGACCTAGGAGACGGAAAACGATAATATGATGTTTATGGGATGTGTTTGGGTACGGGATTCGAGTAGGGGGAAAATATAACATTTCCGAAAAACAAGATGGCGGCCGACGTAATTTCTGTAACTTTTTTGTTTTCCAATCAATTTCGTTCAAACTCGCAAGGAATGTAGGACTTGGTAAACGATTAACAGAAAATGTGGAAAAATTTGGGAAAACAAAATGGCGGCCGATATTTTCGCAAAATTCTCTCCTGTAAAATTTTGTATGAAAAAATTTTTTTTCACAAACACTTTCGTAAAGACGAAAATTATTTATTTCGGGGATAGAATGGAGAGAGCTGATGATTGAGGATTTCGGAGACGCGTGAAGAGCCCGCTTGAGGTGTAAAAGATAGGTGGGGGGTGCTCGACCAAATGTCATTTGAAACCTCGTGCAATTGCCAATGCGCTGAAAAAAATTTCAAAATGGCGAAAAAAAGATGGCTGCCATACAAATTTCGTCGATGTCTATCTCAGAATGTATGAATGATAGAAAAGTGGTTTCTTAGCAAAACATGATCTCGACGAAGAGGTCTATTTATTGAAAAGAAAAAAAATTAAAAATGGGCGGATTTTTTTTTTCATACTAAATTGTATGGCGATTGGGTACCTACCTACTAATTTTTGCTAAATCCGAGTGTGAGCGACCACGTAAATTGCTACAAGCAGTTACGCGGTCCGCTTTAGCGGGCCGCGCCCTCACGCGAAAAACTAGTTATAATATATATAGCTCGATTACCACTGACTCACTGACTCACTGATTGATACAATTGTTCTCCCAGAAGGAGACTGAAAACGATATAATGATGTATGGGGGATGTGTTTGGGTGCGGGAGTCGAGTATGGGAAAAATCTGACATTTCCGAAAAACAAGATGGCGGCCGACGTGATTTCTGTAACTTTTTTGTTTTCCGACCGATTTCGTTCAAACTCGCAACGATTGTAGATATTGGTAAACGATTAATAGAAAAAATGGAAAATTTTGGAAAAACAAGATGGCGGCCGAGATTTTCGCAAAATTTTCTCTTGTAAAATTTTGTATGAAAAAATTTTTTTTCACAAACACTTTCGTAAAGAGGAGAACTATTTCTTTCGGGTACAGTATGAAGAGAGCTGATGATTGAGGATCTTGGAGACGGGTGAAGAGCACGCTAAAGGTATTGGAGATAGGTGGGGGGTGCTCGACCAAATGTCATTTGAAACCTCGTCCAATTACCAATGAGCTGAAAAAAAATTCAAAATGGCGGAAAAAACATGGCCGCCATACAAATTTTGTTGGTCTCTATCTCGGAGGGTATGACAGGTGGAAAAGTGGTTTCATTGCAAAAGATGATCGAAATGGGGATATCTATTTAGTGACAAGAAAAAAAATTCAAAATGGCGGAATTTTTTTTTCATAAAAAATCCATGGAAGAGACCTAGAAGGAGACGGAAAACGATATAATGATGTCTGGAAGATGTGTTTGGGTGCGGAATTCGAGTAGGGAAAAATTATGACATTTCAGAAAAACAAGATGGCGGCCGACGTGATTTCTGTAACTTTTTTGTTTTCCGACCGATTTCGTTCAAACTAGCAATGATTGTAGATATTAGTAAACGATTAATAGAAAAAATGGAAAATTTTGGAAAAACAAGATGGCGGCCGAGATTTTCGCAAAATTTTCTCCTGTAAAATTTTATATGAAAAATTTTTTTTTCACAAACACTTTCGTAAAGAGGAGAACTATTTCTTTCGGGGACAGAATGGAGAGAGCTGATGATTGAGGATCTTGGAGACGGGTGAAGAGCACGCTAAAGGTATTGGAGATAGGTTGGGGGTGCTCGACCAAATGTCATTTGAAACCTCGTCCAATTACCAATGAGCTGAAAAAAAATTCAAAATGGCGGAAAAAACATGGCCGCCATACAAATTTTGTTGGTCTCTATCTCGGAGGGTATGACAGTTGGAAAAGTGGTTTCGTAGCAAAAGATGATCGAAATGGGGATATCTATTTAGTGACAAGAAAAAAAATTCAAAATGGCGGAACATTTTTTTTCATACTAAATTGTATGGCGATTGGGTACCTACCTACTAATTTTTGCTAAATCCGAGTATGACCGACCACGTAAATTGCTACAAGCAGTTACGCGGTCCGCTTTAGCGGGCCGCGCCCCCACGCGAAAAACTAGTTACTATATATATAGCTACTCGTGCTGATTCACTGACTGACTCATTGATCACCTCTCCTGAACAATTTTGTATGAAAATTTTTTTTTTCAATGACCGTTTCGTATAAAAGGGAAAAATTCATTCGGAGGAAAAATACGGAGAGAGCTGATGAGTGAGGATTTCGGAGACAGGTGAAGAGCACAGCCAGGGTATCAAAGATATGTGGGGGGTGCTCGACCAAACGTCATTTAAAATGTCATCCAATTGGCAGTGAGCTGGAAAAAATTTCAAAATGGCGGATTCAAAATGGCCGCCGTTCGAATTTTGTCGATATCTCGGAAAGTATAAAAGGTGGAAGAACGGTTTCTTGACAAGAAGTGATCAGGACCCGAAGGTATATTTGAAAGATAGAAAAAAAATTCAAAATGGCGAAATTTATTTTTTTCATAGAAAATGTATGGCGAATGTTGAAGGGATTTTTTATGGGCAGGAAGACAGCACGCGGGCCACATGTGGCCCGCGCCCCCACGCACCCTACTAGTTACTATATATATAGCTGCTTGTGCTGATTCACTCACTCACTGACTGATTGATCACCTCTCCTGAACAATTTTGTATGAAAAATTTTTTTTTCAATGACCATTCCGTATAGAAGGGCGAAATTCATGAGGAGGAAAAATACGGAGAGAGCTGATGAGTGAGGATTTCGAAGACGGGTGAAGAGCACAGCCAAGGCTATTGCAGATAGGTGGGGGGTGCTCGACCAAATGTCATTTGAGACGTCATCCAATTGCCAATGAGCTGAAAAAAAATTCAAAATGGCGGATTCAAAATGGCCGCCAAATGAATTTCCTCGATATCTCGGAAAGTATAAAAGATGGAAGAACGGTTTCTTGACAAGAGTTGATCAGGATCCGAAGGTCTATACGATGGATAGAAAAAAAATTCAAAATGGCGGACTTTATTTTTTTCATAGAAAATGTATGGCGAATATTGAAGAGACTTAAAGTTGGAAGGCAAATAGGGGGGAAGACAGCCCGCGGGCCACATGTGGCCCGCGCCCCCACGCACCCTACTAGTTATACTTATATGAATCAATAAATTCTTGTAGATTAGGTATTCCTGTTTCTTTACGCACGACTGTGTTGATTAAATCAATTACAATTAATTTATAATTTTTCTATAACTCATACCTTAATACACTTAAATAATATCTACCAACCTCCCTGACAACCTCCCTGGCGCAGTGGCAGCGCGCTCGGATTCGAGTGGGAGGTCGCAGGTTCGATTCCCGCTACGGGCCACTTTGGAATTTTGATAATTTTTAAATTGGCTCAGGTCTGGTCTGGTGGGAGGCTTTGGCCGTGGCTAGTTACCACCCTACCAGCAAAGACGCACCGCCAAACGATTTAGCGTTCCGGTGCGATGCTTGTAGAAACCGTTGGGGTAAATTTACTTACCCTTCTAAGTTAGTACGATAACATCTTAGGCTGCATCATCACATACCATCAGGTGAGATCGCAGTCAAGTACTAACTTGTATAGAGTAAAAAAAACTAGATCGAATTAAACAATGTTTGTACAAATAACTACAATGAAATGTTTTCTATCTAAATGACTCCATAATCCGTTTTACAGTCGCAATAATCTATTTAATGGACTACGCGAGCTACCCGCCATCAAGATTATAATTATTGAGTTCATTAAATGCCGCAGTAAATTTAATTTTACTTTCGTTTGCGGTAACTAAACTGCATTAACAGTTATTAAATGATAATAATTTCATCGCTTAGCTATACTGTTTCTAGGTAATGCATAATTTAAAGTAATAACCTCCACTGTTTTATTATTTTACTAATAATAATTGTAAGAGCAGATAAATTGGATAAAGCGGCAAAAATACACCTTTCCCCTAGTGTCACGGTTGGGCCGTTTAACTTATATCCCCTGTCAGAGGATATAAGTACTGTATAACTAACGAGGGATATCCTATGCCCATGTTAGGGGGCGGGGGAATTTTAAGGGATGGTGGGTGTACTCCTAGGTACAAAATTGGTACATAATTAGGTAAAAACTATATATTATAGGTTAGGTAACTCGGTATTCGGTGTCATTTACACCTAATGAAATTCAATTTTTACTTCTGACGAATTGTAAAAGACTCTATGTTATCTATGGTATGTGTCTATGGGCTAAAACGGTTATTTAAGCGATTTTCCAGGTTAAAAACTATAAAAACAATTACTTTTTAATTATTTTGTGGTCTGCCTGTCGCACTGTATTTGCCTTCCTTGAATTATTGTATCAGGTAATGTTATACTTATTTGGACAGCCCTACGAAGATCGCTAACTCGATAGAGATAATTTAGGCGCCTGCACTATACATATTTACGTCCAAAATTAACGCTGTTATCATCGAGTATCGATTGTTAGGTGGCTACCTGGATATGATGTAAGTGTTGGGGTAAGTAGATTATATAATGTATAGACTCTCACCGTAAATAAAGTGGCTTAAATGCGCTAACGCGAGTAGGTACGTTAGTTTGTTACGCAACCCGACGTGACGCGTTTCACTGATGATCCCAGTGCTAATTGTTTGCTATGTTTGACATTGACTTTAGCTTTAGGCAGACTCTTTCTTTATATTAAACTAAAATGTTAAAACAAAATTAATCTAGTAGACCGCTGACTGAGGGAATTGTTCCCAAAATGCTAGCCCCATTGCCTCGTTGTATCGCGATACTAATTCTTTGGGCAAAGTAGAGGCCAGCATTTTGGTCACGCGTTGCATCGACCAGGCGTAAAGAAATTTCTTCATAAATTTTCTTTGCTCCCGGTCCCATATGAATGTCCTTTCTTTATGAATTTAATACAACCTATTGTAGCCTTTTTTTCGCATTCACTTATCCCGAGGTAGGCCCTAAGAGGTAAACAGGATTATAACCCAACCTGCGTTCCAGATGAGGCGCCAAAGGATCGCGGAAGTATACACTTTGACACCCCGACCCACTCGCCAGTCACTCGTTTCTACTGGGGCCGAGGGATAGAGGTTGCCCATATCTGTCGCTCGACGCATCTTCCCTAGGCACGAGAGGACGGAGAATATTCACCACTAAAGCTTGTTAATATAGCTTCTTCACTTTCAGCATTTTACTGGGGCCCTGAGGGATAGAAGTTGCCCATAGCTGTCGCTCAGATGCGTCGAGCGACAGATATGGGCAACCTCTATCCCTCAGGGCCCCAATAGACACGAGTCTCCAGGCACGAGAGGACGGAGAATGTTCACCACTAAAGCTTGCTAGTATAGCTTCTTCATTTTCAGCATTTTCGCTCACCGAAGTGACTAAACTTAATGAAATTACGAACCAAGAATCATCTTTGATCATAGTATTTTTTTCTAAGATTTTATTATGGTTTGGTGGTAATAGCGCAACCCACGGTGCAACGGTCAGGTTTTGAGAACTGTAGGCAAAAAAAAATTTTTGTTGAATTGTTAGTTGTTACCTTAAACTCCGCCTGTTCGACGCGGATGTCCCACTCGCCGGGCAGGCGGCGCCCGCGGAAGTACTTGGACCAGTCGGTGTTCTGGTCGTCCACCACCAGCAGCGTCACGCAGCGGTCGCGGTTGTAGGCGCGCCCGACCGACGCCACCGATGTCACGCTTCCTGTGCAATAAATACCCAACCACGTTTTTGAGCACTTTAGACCACATAAAGTTATTCCTTGCTCTGTGCTTTAGACCGTCAGTTCTGCACCTGACATAGACTATCTCTCCGGTCGTATCGGAGGTGTCGTCTTATTTATTTTTTATTTATTATTGATAGACTTGCGCTTGACTATACAATCAAGTCTGATGAACAGAAATGATGAGGCCTAGGATGGAGCGCGCTTGCCTAGAAAATGCCTATTCACTCTTCTCTTGTAGGCACCCAGATTGTATTCGGCTGGGAACACGGAAGCTGGAAGGGTGTTCCACACCTTAGCGGTTCGTATCAGAAACGTAGAAGAAAAAACGAAAAATGTTGTCCTATTGAATTAAGAGAGAGAGGAATAGAGAGTGCACCTGTGCTAGCGCACTCACTTGTGTACTATAATATTCTGTCCCTCGGTGATCAATGATCATCCATGATCAGTCTGGAGGGCATTATTAACCAAATCAATATAACTGCTCATATTTTAGAAATCAGTACCAAGATATAATTATGTACTACCTAGACCTCGTAGATGGTACCTACCTCGTTTTAGGAGATGTTTCTTCACTCTTAAGGATTTCTGGTATATACGTTCACATTATTACAAACTATATAGGATTGAGCCACAGTTATCTCATCTTTTTTCGAAAAATCTGAGTCGATAGGTTCAATTCGGTTCGGTAATTGCAGCATGATCGAATTACAACTAAAAACTTAGATAATTAGATAGATTATTACGTTCCCGCAGGATGCGAGCAAAGAAGTGAGCGGGATCAGAATATTATAGGTATCTGTTGCTCATGAAGAAAAGTCAAAGGTATCTAACGTATCAGATGAATCTAACGTTTTAATAAAACCATTTCTCAAAAAGTCACTTTAATTTCGAACCCTCTTAATTATGAGGAATGAGCATCTTCAACTGAAAACCGGGAAAAGATCATTCATCCTACTCGCAAAAATAGAATCCATTAAAGTGACAAAAAAGGCTTTGTTTCAGAAATATTGCTTCATTTACTGAATACCTCTTGACAAGCTAAATTGCCCTTTTAGTCTTGACTAAAAGACTCGACGAAATGGATATAAAATGATGTCAAGATATCTTATTTACGTCAGTTTAACTCTTAAAACATGAATCTTAAGAGCAGAGCAGGAGTTATAAATATATCCCGTTTGCTAATCTTGCTATAGCCATAAATATCTACAATATTATGATCTAGTCTCAACACCTAGGCACGGCACTAGACTTCTTTCAGAACGAAAGGGGCCACAACATACCTAAGTGCTGGTTGAAGACAAACTACACACATCTTTGAGAACTTTATGAAGATCTCTTAAGCCTGCACGCTTTCTGAAGTGTTTTTGTGTGATACATTTTGTTACCACAAACGCACTTTCTAAGTTCAAAAATTCACAAGAGGTGCTAGGCCACAGTGCTAGGCTGTCATTGCTTTTGATAGAATATTGACTGCTATGGATTTTTATGCCCAAAATAATACTACCTCTCAGGGAATATAAAACACGGCGTTGACAATAGTTGCGCGTGTTCCAGGTTCATTCTAGACACGGACCAGTTAACCAGTTTAAACTTGTGAATAAGGCAGGTCTGCTGGCGATCGTGCTACCACAGGTGCCGGCAGAGATTCGCGTTAGCACTAATGTAATCGTAGCATTCCGATAAGATGCTGTTTAGCAAACGATCAGTTGTGGGTTATGAGTATGACTTATGTCCCCTTTTCCTGTTTCCATTTGAGTGCGATCTCTGCTTTGTAAGCGTAATGACATAGACACTAGAATGGCAAGGTTAATAATTTACTTGTAATTTAACGAAGAAAGATAAAGATTTACGAATATATTTTATATCCTTGCCTACACAATTTAGTTTTGTTTTTTCTTTATATTTCCTACATGAATTTGGGTTTCAAAGAAGATCTCTAATTCCTTTGGGGGTCGCGTGTCGCTCCATAATCCTTTCAACATTGGGAGAGATTTCTAAAGGGAAATGTAAGGCAAAACTATCCAAGGCCAATTGTAGCGTACCCAAATTCTATATTATCCTTTCAAGTAGTCAGTAGGTAGGTAGTAGGTACTTATCTACTTTCGTCTACTTATCCTAAAAGTCTGTAGCTTTAGGATATAAAATACCAACCTACATAGAATAATATTACTACGGTTAAGTTTCCTGAAACCAATGTAAGAACTAAGGATTCGACGAGTTTATTTTATTATCTACTATCACTGATCTGCAGGGAAGTCAGATTAAACGGACAAGTTAGGAGTGTCTACGGCCTACGGCCAGCCAAATGTTGAAAACAATATTGGAAGATGACTACGGTCTGTACCTACCTATCCACCAGTAAATGCTGTGAGCTCACACGCCTATACCTTATACCTAATATACCTCCAACCAATATTCTCAAAGTTTCGTGAAGATAAATTATCGCTTTACAGGCGTAGTAGGATACCTACCTATAAAAAAATTAGCAAACCCCTTCATATTCTAAGAGGAGACTCGCGTAATAATTTAATAATTTGTGGTAGGCTGTCGTCGTAGTTTTAGTCAATGGACATAGGCCTATAAACGCGCCGCCTGAAGCCAGCGACTCTTTTGATGTCTTCCGTCCACTTGGACGGATCGACCAGCTCTGCGTTTCCAAGATCGTGGCATCCCAGCACCATAATTATTATGTGATAGTCGCATCTGTACCTACCTAATAAATTGGCTCCTTGGTCCCTCGCGGCGCCGGTGAGTGACTGCACGCGCTGCAGCAGCGACTCCCGCGACTTGGCCGGCGAAGATGGCGCCGACGTGCCGCGGGAGCTGCCGCGCAGGTTGAGCGAGAGGTCGCCGCCCACGCCAGTCCCACTCCCAGTGCTGGGCGCGGCCGGCACCGACGACGTGGATGCGCTGCCGATGCTGCCACCCGTCGCTGCACACGAACGAAGATTTGTAGACATGTGGTTTGCCGATACCTCATTCGTATAGCATTCATATGTCTGGCTATGCCCCGGCTTCGAGATTAGGTACATCGCGATTAGCTAATATACCTACATAATTCTAAGACACATAATTCAATAATAATTTTCCTTACCCTGTGAGACCGGCCTCTGATTCTGCGGCTTGGGCTGGCTGGTGGTGGCCGGCTTGCCCGTGTACCTAGTGGTCCACCGCGCCCTCATCGCACTCGGACTGCAGGTACCCCAAGCTGAATCTGAGCAACGCCTCCGCTGAGCTACGCCGCAGCCGACGGGAGCGCGAGTAAGTGTGTAAAGTAACATTAAGTGCCCTTACCCTGTGAGACCGGCCTCTGGTTCTGCGGCTTGGGCTGGCTGGTGGTGGCCGGCTGGCCCGTGTAGGGGTCCACCTCGCCCTCATCGCACTCGGACTGCAGGTCCCCCGAGCTGAATCTGCGCAACGCCTCCGCTGAGCTACGCCGCAGCCGACAGCAGCGGGAGACCGGGCGGGGAAGAACCGACACACACAATGTAGCCACCCATTGCCATTGCCCTCACAGCTGTTATTTTAACCATTAGTTTGCAGCAGTTGCTTACAATCTCTAGCCACACGTACAATATTGAATATTGTGAAATATCGACGGGTTCTGAAGTTTTGAACCCGCAGCTTTTTGGCTTACACGATTAAAGTGGCTAGGAATTATTTATTAGCCACGAATCCTCTACCTGCTGGGGTTATTTCAAGTAAACTCTAGGTGCTTTCAATGTATTATAGCTAAGTAGCTATAGAGCTCTTTGAAAAAGAGATTGCGTTAGTCATACTCTTTTCTATACTTGGTAGAGTATCCTTATATTAATTCCTTTATATTAATGCGAGATAAATAAGGGTATAATTCCCCTTACTTATCCTTATTTATCTTAGTTAAAATAGCACTTGTATCAAAATTTTACGACAAAGTCGAGTGAAAATCTAGTGTTTCAATAAAGCTTTAGTTATAAAGCCCCTTTAATACGCCCATAATCCAAATAGGTTTCAATAAAATGTAAATTGAATCCTCCAAAGGACCGGGACTCCAAATGGGTACGAAATGGCAGTCCTTAAATGGCAGTTCAATAAGTTTATTAAAGGCTCTGCGTGGCTTTCTAAAATATATCATTACAATGTTCAAATGTCTCTCTAGTCTTTTAATCAACTAGTTATTTAGTGCTACTTTCGGTCTACAAAATAATCTAGAGCTGCTGAAATTTAAGCAAATATTAAGTTTCCATTCCAGCTACGACTACCTACTTAATTTAATTATACATTTCTCACTTTTCCTCTTTTTTAATTTCATTCCTTTTTCTTTAAATCACGGCATATTCTCGCGAAACTTAAAAAAGATTAAATGACGTTTCCACGTCCTAGTTTAAAATGCCATGTGCACACTGCACAATTCATTTGGGAAACAGAGAGATTTCGCTGTCTAGCACGATGTAACATTAAGTAAATGCTCGCGTTTTGTGTGGCGAAAACTTTGAAACTGTATTTTATTTGCGCGATAAAGATTAATTCACATTAGTAATATTGTACTAGTTCTGAAGTTAAGCTTACTTACCTGATTTAAGCACACGGAATGACAACAGAGACGGGAAGTAAGCGCCATGCACTGAGAAATGGAGCTGCATTTTTATTGGAAAAATAACTTCGCGAATGACCTGGGCTTTAATTGAACAGCTGATGAGTGCTACACGGTATGTCGCAAAGGATGTGATGGGTAAGGGAGGGTCACATAGTTCACAAGCATATCGGGACAGAGTACAGTGCACCAAAGTATTACTAGTACTTAAGTAACAATTATCTAACAATGTAACTGAATAATTGAAACTCGCTTTTGCCCCAAAACGCTTGTGTGAGGTTGCAGGAAAATGTCCTCGGAAAACCACAAAACTACGTAGCGTGTCCTTTGTGAATGGTTTGCTACAGTTTCACGCTCGTGAACATAGTCAAACTTGCACTAAACTGAAAAAAATAAGTAGACATCGCTGTTTTACGGCTAGTTCTTTATTCAAACTACTTTGTTTGCGTGTACGGTGACATGAAAACGCAATTTGTGAGTGCAATCTTGATTTAGGTAAGTACGTAGAATAAAGCACTAATGTAAGGACTACATTGGTTTCCCAAGGACTTTGAGTGGTATAATGTTATATACATGACTATCAAAAAGTCATTCATTACTTTTGTAAATCAATCAAGGCTGTTTTAAGGGATTTCGGCCCAAGTAGCCAACATTTTATTTTAGTTTTTCGCAAATAGTATAGACTAAATATACATCGTCGGCTTATACGTAGCAATGAATTTTGCGAGCATAACGTTTATATGCATCTACATTCTACATGGTTTTAATAAAAGCTCATTAATTCCCATTTACCCCATATTGGTTCCCGAAAGTATATTTTCTGCAGTTTCCCAGATTTGGAGCTATCGGGAACCAATGTGAAATAAATGAGTATTGTTGACCTGTTGACCAAGGTTTTCATAAAAAGCATGTAGTAGATGCATAAACGTAATGCTCGCAAAACTCATTGCCATAAGCATAATGTATAACTAGTCCACAATTTGCGAAAAACTAAATAAAATTTGAATTTTCGGTGACTTCGTGATAGTATAGTGTCAGGAAATGGGAAAGCATAGTGAAGCTGGCCGTCGGCTGTGTAAAGTAACTTGATAGAGTACAAAATTTGGTTCGTACTGTATCAAATTTATCATCAAATAGATTATAAAAAATACCACATTAATATCTATTTAATACACAATAATATAGTTAAACAATAAAAGAATTTTAAGATTATAAAATTTATTTTTACACTTTAATAAACAAAACTCTGTCAAAAGGAATTTATAATGTGAATAAAAAGCAAACCAAACTTTACAACCTCTGTGTTTATTAACGTTGTAAAATAAAAAAAAAATTGGCGAATAACTAAAGAAAAGTATAAGAGCAAAAAAAAACATACTAAGGGAAAACGAAATACACACAAAGTTATCTTGGCTTGAATTTTTTTCTTCAAACCAGACATAAAGATGGTTTTGAAGAGTCATCACTCGACAGCGAAATACGTTATTGTATGGCACATTAAGATTTATGTGAAAGTTTCAGCCATGTTACGACGTTTGTTCTTTCCAGGCATAATAAGGTCTGATCCCTTTATGCATGAAGAAAAAGGGGTATACTTAGTTTACGTATTCATCCATATTTGATCTACGTACTATGTGTGGCTTAACATAGTGCTCACCATTATCTTTTATATCATCCGATAGCTTTTACCTACCCGTGATTTTACGTGGTCCTAAAACGCCGTACATTTTTGACAAAATTCGACAAACCTCTTAATTTCTTAAGACCATTCATGCGTTGAAATTATGCTTGAGTCAAAATTGTCAATTTTCGACGAAACATAAGAGTGTCATGTGTTCAATTATTGATTTGATAATTGCCATCATATTATTTGGCATTTCATAATCTAGTTTTTGTCTCAAAAATATTTGAAAATATGTGTATAACTTTCTCATTAGAATAGTTTAAGGTAAAGGCTAATTACTTACTTAGCGGTGGAAGCTCTATTTTGATGCAAGATATTTGCCATGTGTCATAACACAAACTTATAACAATGACATATTTAGAAAATTAATAACATTTACTAAAAATGTCTCAAAAAAAAACACGATTTTCCTATATTTTCATTCAAAAACCCTAAACCGAAAAGTGTCATTTTTAGCATTTTTCGATAAATTAAACGTATTATTTTAGGATAAAATCCAAGATATTTTGTTATTTCTGAATTATAGTAATTTAATTCAATTAATATTCAATGTCACTGGTTATTTACTATTTTAATAAGTTGTATATTTATTTTACTATAATTTTTTTTGTAATACCATTTTCCACGCAAAATTGCGTCAGTGGGAACGGAATTTCTTTTTTGTATGGAGCGACACGCGATTCATACCGTGCCGCATAAACGCTCTTAAGACAGTTTGATCAGGATAATTACGTAATAAAAAAGTTGGAGTTTTATTCTAAACTAAGCAATAAAAAAAACAATGCATATTGCATATTCTTGCTTAGAACTCCATTGACAGCTCTACGAATTTATATACGTTTTAATAAAGTCTATTCTCCGACTTTTCTCCTCTGCACCTTCGATGGGTTCACGCCACTCAGCAACTACCAGTCCAGTCAATCGTGGCACACTTTCCTCTATGGCTTGAAGGCGATTATGTATTTCTAATGTGAACCGTATAACCTTCACATATTGAAACCATAGAACATTCTAATGGAGCTATAAAACAAATGCCCGTAACACTTTTTATATGATCGAATTAAATTGCCTATCACAGTCGGTGGCATTATTTTCGCTGTCGAGCAATATGACTCCCAGAATATGAATATTTATTACAACGGCGAATTTTACTTACCTTCTTTTCAGGTAATTGACATTGGAGGTAAAAGAGTTTCGGAAGCTTGAGAAAGACAGGGTTGATGTGGTCGCGGCCTGCGGGCCACAGATCCCAGGACACCCTGAACGATCTATTTTGACCGCTCCTATTGGACAACGACATAATACTTTAATTAAAAATATACATAAATTTATTATATTGAAAAACACACTAGAAAACATTCATGCTCATCACACAAACATTTATCAGTAGTGGGAATCGAACCTCCGACGCAAACGGCAGGTACTTTAATTACCTATTTAATAATATTTACAAATTTATATATAACCAAAGCATTCAGAAACTAGAATAACTTATGACGTAGAAAAATTATTTAGCAAATTATATTCCGCCGAATAGAGAACCTGCTCCTTTTTTTGAAGTCGGTTAAATAGTCCGTTCGCGCTTAGAAAACATTGAGTTATCATCGTTAAAAGTGGCTTACAAATTCAAAGAATTTATACAACTTGTAACAAAAATTGAGACTTATTTTTACTTTGTAAAAACATAAGATAAAAACAATCATTTTTTCTCATACATTATTGTAAAATATTTGAGTTTAAAATACAAAATTCTCAAATTAAATTAATTTCTACTTTGTCGGGGGCGAGGCTAGGCCAGTGAACAACTATGAACCACTACTTTCTTAAAGCGAACGAACTGTGGAAACATGTATTCAACCCGTTCATACCGCTATTGTGACACTGCAAACAAAAGCACTTGTATTGTGTTTTTGATCTGGTACATCTATCTATATATATATATATAAAAGAATGAGGCATTTTGGTGATTTTGGTTGTTCCAAGGATTCCGCCAAAACTATAGGTCGTAGAGATCTGAAATTTGGTACCTAGGTAGATATTAGGTCATGAATTCGTACTAAGACGGGGATTCCAGAAATTCAAACTTTAAGGGGTAAAAACCGTTGGTTTTTTGGATTTCCCCATACAAAAAAGAAATTTTTTTCGTTGTTCCAGGAATTCCCGAAAAGCTACAAGTCGTAGGGATCTGAAATTTGGTACCTAGGTAGATATTAGGTCATGAATTCGTACTAAGACGGGGATTCCAGAAATTCAAATTGTAAGGGGTAAAAACCGTTGGTTTTTTGGATTTCCCCATACAAAAGTAAAATTTTTTTCGTTGTTCCAGGAATTCCCGAAAAGCTACAAGTCGTAGAGATCTGAAATTTGGTACCTAGGTTGATATTAGGTCATGAATTCGTACTAAGACGGGGATTTCAGAAATTCAAATTGTAAGGGGTAAAAACCGTTGGTTTTTTGGATTTCCCCATACAAAAGTGAAATATTTTTCGTTGTTCCAGGAATTCCCGAAAAGCTACAAGTCGTAGGGATCTGAAAATTGGTAACTAAGTAGATATTAGGTCATGAATTCGTACTAAGACGGGGATTCCAGAAATTCAAATTTTAAGGGGAAAAAACCGTTGGTTTTAGGGATTTCTCCATACAAAAGTGTAATTTTTTTCGTTGTTCCAGGGATTCCCGAAAAACTAAAAGTCGTAGAGATCTCAAATTTGGTACCTAGGTTGATGTTAGGTCAAGAATTCGTACTAAGACGGGGATTCCAGAAATTCAAATTTTAAGGGGTAAAAACCGTTGGTTTTAGGGATTTCTCCATACAAAAGTGAAATTTATTTCGTTGTTCCAGGGATTCCCGGAAAACTACAAATCGTAGAGATCTGAAATTTGGTACCTAGGTTGATATTAGGTCATGAATTCGTACTAAGACGGGGATTCCAGAAATTCAAATTGGAAGGGATAAAAATCCTACTTTTAAGGGATTTTCCCATACAAAAGTGTAATTTTTGCGTTGTTCCAGGGATTCCAGCGAAATTAAAAGTCGTAGAAATCTGAAAATTGGTACCTTGGTTGGTATTAGGTATATCATGAATTCGTTTTCAGAAAGGGATTTTCGAGATTCAAATTTTGAGGAGGAAAAATTTTGAATTTTTTGGCCGCCATTTTGAACTTTTTTGTTACTGGGCCGATTGCTTTGAAAATCGATATTTGACTATGGCAGAAAGCATAGAGACGGAATTTGTGGTCAAAATTTAAAAAATAAGCCGCCATTTTGAACTTTTTTGTTACTGGGCCGATTGCTTTGAAAATCGATATTTAACTATGGCAGCAAGCATAGAGAAGGAATTTGTGGTCAATATTTAAAAAAGTAGCCGCCATTTTGAACTTTTTAGTTACTGGGCTGATTGCTTTGAAAATCGATATTTGACTATGGCAGCAAGCATAGAGAAGGAATTTGTGGTCAAAATTTAAAAAAGTGGCCGCCATTTTGAACTTTTTTGTTACTGGGCCGATTGCTTTGAAAATCGATATTTAACTATGGCAGCAAGCATAGAGAAGGAATTTGTGGTCAATATTTAAAAAAGTAGCCGCCATTTTGAACTTTTTAGTTACTGGGCTGATTGCTTTGAAAATCGATATTTGACTATGGCAGCAAGCATAGAGAAGGAATTTGTGGTCAAAATTTAAAAAAGTGGCCGCCATTTTGAACTTTTTTGTTACTGGGCCGATTGCTTTGAAAATCGATATTTGACTATGGCAGCAAGCATAGAGAAGGAATTTGTGGTCAAAATTTAAAAAAGTGGCCGCCATTTTGAACTTTTTTGTTACTGGGCCGATTGCTTTGAAAATCGATATTTTACAGTGGCAGCAAGCATAGAGAAAGAGTTTGTGGTCAAAATTTAAAAAATAGGCCGCCATTTTGAACTTTTTTGTTACTGAGCCGATTGCTTTGAAAATCGATATTTTACAGTGGCAGCAAGCATAGAGAAAGAGTTTGTGGTCAAAATTTAAAAAATAGGCCGCCATTTTGAATTTTTTTTTGCTGGGCCGATTGCTTTGAAAATCGATATTTGACTATGGCAGCAAGAATAAAGAAGGAATTTGTGGTCAAAATTTAAAAAAGTGGCCGCCATTTTGAACTTTTTTGTTACTGGGCCGATTGCTTTGAACATCGATATTTGACTATGGCAGCAAGCATAGAGAAGGAATTTGTGGTCAAAATTTAAAAAAAGTGGCCGCCATTTTGAACTTTTTTGTTACTGGGCCGATTGCTTTGAAAATCGATATTTGACTATGGCAGCAAGCATAGAGAAGGAATTTGTGGTCAAAATTTAAAAAAGTGGCCGCCATTTTGAACTTTTTTGTTACTGGGCCGATTGCTTTGAAAATGGATATTTGACTATGGCAGCAAGCATAGAGAAGGAATTTGTGGTCAAAATTTAAAAAAGTGGCCGCCATTTTGAACTTTTTTGTTACTGGGCAGATTGCTTTGAAAATCGATATTTGACTATGGCAGCAAGCATAGAGAAGGAATTTGTGGTCAAAATTTAAAAAAGTGGCCGCCATTTTGAACTTTTTTGTTACTGGGCCGATTGCTTTGAAAATCGATATTTGACTATGGCAGCAAGCATAGAGAAGGAATTTGTGTTCAATATTTAAAAAAGTGGCCGCCATTTTGAACTTTTTTGTTACTGGGCAGATTGCTTTGAAAATCGATATTTGACTATGGCAGCAAGCATAGAGAAGGAATTTGTGGTCAAAATTTAAAAAAGTGGCCGCCATTTTGAACTTTTTTGTTACTGGGCCGATTGCTTTGAAAATCGATATTTGACTATGGCAGCAAGCATAGAGAAGGAATTTGTGGTCAAAATTTAAAAAAGTGGCCGCCATTTTGAACTTTTTTGTTACTGGGCCGATTGCTTTGAAAATCGATATTTGACTATGGCAGCAAGCATAGAGAAGGAATTTGTGGTCAAAATTTAAAAAAGTGGCCGCCATTTTGAACTTTTTTGTTACTGGGCAGATTGCTTTTAAAATCGATATTTGACTATGGCAGCAAGCATAGAGAAGGAATTTGTGGTCAAAATTTAAAAAAGTGGCCGCCATTTTGAAATTTTTTGTTACTGGGCCGATTGCTTTGAAAATCGATATTTGACTATGGCAGCAAGCATAGAGAAGGAATTTGTGGTCAAAATTTAAAAAAGTGGCCGCCATTTTGAACTTTTTTGTTACTGGGCCGATTGCTTTGAAAATCGATATTTGACTATGGCAGCAAGCATAGAGAAGGAATTTGTGGTCAAAATTTAAAAAAGGTGGCCGCCATTTTGAACTTTTTTGTTACTGGGCCGATTGCTTTGAAAATCGATATTTGACTATGGCAGCAAGCATAGAGAAGGAATTTGTGGTCAAAATTTAAAAAGGTAGCCACCATTTTGAATTTTTTTGTTACTGGGCCGATTGCTTTGAAAATCGACGTCTGACTATGGCAGCAAGCATAGAGAAGGAATTTGTAGTCAAAATTAAAAAATGATGAACTTTTTGGCCGCCATTTTGAACTTTTTTTGTTACTGGGCCGATTGCTTTGAAAATCGATATTTGACTATGGCAGCAAGCATAGAGAAGGAATTTGTGTTCAATATTTAAAAAAGTGGCCGCCATTTTGAACTTTTTTGTTACTGGGCAGATTGCTTTGAAAATCGATATTTGACTATGGCAGCAAGCATAGAGAAGGAATTTGTGGTCAAAATTTAAAAAAGTGGCCGCCATTTTGAACTTTTTTGTTACTGGGCCGATTGCTTTGAAAATCGATATTTGACTATGGCAGCAAGCATAGAGAAGGAATTTGTGGTCAAAATTTAAAAAAGTGGCCGCCATTTTGAACTTTTTTGTTACTGGGCCGATTGCTTTGAAAATCGATATTTGACTATGGCAGCAAGCATAGAGAAGGAATTTGTGGTCAAAATTTAAAAAAGTGGCCGCCATTTTGAACTTTTTTGTTACTGGGCAGATTGCTTTGAAAATCGATATTTGACTATGGCAGCAAGCATAGAGAAGGAATTTGTGGTCAAAATTTAAAAAAGTGGCCGCCATTTTGAAATTTTTTGTTACTGGGCCGATTGCTTTGAAAATCGATATTTGACTATGGCAGCAAGCATAGAGAAGGAATTTGTGGTCAAAATTTAAAAAAGTGGCCGCCATTTTGAACTTTTTTGTTACTGGGCCGATTGCTTTGAAAATCGATATTTGACTATGGCAGCAAGCATAGAGAAGGAATTTGTGGTCAAAATTTAAAAAAGGTGGCCGCCATTTTGAACTTTTTTGTTACTGGGCCGATTGCTTTGAAAATCGATATTTGACTATGGCAGCAAGCATAGAGAAGGAATTTGTGGTCAAAATTTAAAAAGGTAGCCGCCATTTTGAATTTTTTTGTTACTGGGCCGATTGCTTTGAAAATCGACGTCTGACTATGGCAGCAAGCATAGAGAAGGAATTTGTAGTCAAAATTAAAAAATGATGAACTTTTTGGCCACCATTTTGAACTTTTTTGTTACTGGGCCGATTGCTTTGAAAATCGATATTTGACAATGGCAGCAAGCATAGAGAAAGAATTTGTAGTCAACATTTTAAAAAGTGGCCGCCATTTTGAACTTTTTTGTTACTGGGAAAACAATCGGTTTTCAAAATTGATATCTGATTATCGCAGCGAGCATAGAAAAGGAATTTTTGGTAAAAATTTAAAAGAATTGGCCACAATTTTGTACTTATATGTCTTACCATGGTAGCAAGCAACCACGGCCGGATGGACGAACGGACGGTGGAGTCTTAGTAAGAGCTTTTACCCTTTGGGTACGGAACCCTAAAAATGGCCACCATATTTAACTTTTTTGTGACGATCGAATTTTTCAAAATCAATATGTGACTATTACCAGGAAGCAAGAGAAAATTTTGTGGGCAAAATGGTGTGTAATGCAGGAATTTTGGAAATTAAACCACCATAGTAAAGCATAACTCAGAAGTTAACGTGAGCGAAGCCGCGGGCGTTTGCTAGTAATATTATAAAAATACTAATCAAGAACCACTCGTAAGACCGTTGGGTCGACGTTACAATCTAGATTGTAGAGGTTTTAATTATTTTCTCCAAGCTAGCCATAATATGGTAACTTGTGACAATGACGACACGAATATAATAATAAATATCAAACACTAAATAGGTATTCTCCTATCAAGAAATCATTTTTAACACATTTGCTCAAAAAGTTGACATTTCCATGTGTGTTTAGCGTGCGCAAAGTTATTCTTTTCCGCACTAGTGCTTTTGTGTTTTCCTCCTACGCGGCACCGGAGCGGGAGTACCAGGAGCGCATGAACACGAACACGGCATGCAAACACGGAGCAGGCAAACACGTAAAACCAATATTATTTTTTCGCAAATGTATTAACGTCGTTCAATGCACGTGCGGAATTGTCATTTTTACTCGTCCTTATAGTTGACCCTCGCCTTCGGCTTGGGTCAACAAACCGGGACTCGTAAAGAAATGACAAACTTTCCGCACTTATATTGAAATGTACTATTGTTACAGCTGGTATCGACAGTTACCACGCTACACTTGTTGCGAAGTATCACATTATGTACAATTTATGATGCGGTGGTTAAATATAAAATACTCCTTGTTGTTTTCAATACAAAACTCACCTGTGAGCTATCTCATTTGCCTAATAACATTAGACACATATGACGAAGCGATTTATATGCAAATTACATTAGAGAAGCATTATCGCGAACACATCAGAACAATCTGATACGGAATTTATGACGTTATAGGTTTACACTTGAATAATTAAATGTTATATTTTTATACCGTCGTAAATGTGCCTACGTCCTATTCACATTTCGAGCACTAAAAGTTTTTATATCTTTGCTCTAAATTCTTGTAGGTAAAAAATGTATTAATGTAGCAGTTCGTAGCAAATAGTCTACGACGTAGGTACACAATGGTTGTACTACAACATTGTTTTATTTATTTTTTAAATACTCCGTTTTTAAATACAAATAATTACGAAAACCTCATATTAAAAAATTGTATTAGGGAAGTTACATCTAAAAATTTACATGTGATCGTTTTATCTCATATACCATTCATTTTAAAGTATGCAAAAATTCTTCAAAGAAAAGATAGGTTATAATGAAAACTGTAACTTACTCCAAAATATTCACTCTCAAGTGAACTTGCTTGAGGTATTGGAACAAACAGTGCGAGCCGTAGCCGAGGGAAGGGACGGAAGTCTGCAACAATACAAAATTTTGTATATTGATTTGCTACACAGGGGACTTCAGAAAAATCTCTCTTGAAAATTGTTCAGACAGCTTCAATTCAATCTCGCTAGCACAAACCGAAGTGTCTGTTTGCAATATCAAAGATGAAGAGAGGACTGGAGAACATCATTAATTCAAGATCACATTATATTTAATTTATCGCTTTGTTAAAGTGCTTTACGCACTTAGGATGTAAGTATTCAATACGTCGTCATTCAAAATAATTATATTTTATTGTATCGTATCATTAAAAATAATTATCGCACTACAGAGGATTTGTTCCCGCGTCCCCCAGCTTTTGTAGCTGGGTGCGGCTAGAGGTATACATATTGGCCACGAACACATATCTGCTAGCGCAATAATTATATTTCTTTATGACCATATTAAGTCTTTAGGCACGTTTCATAATATTAAATTATGCTTATATTCAATTTAAAGTGTATTTAGCTACCGAACGGATAACGAACTAAAGCTGAAAAAAATAAAAACTGAACAAAATGTTCAGTTTTTATTTTAAATTAATTTCGGATTTCTGATTACAAAATTTAGTTATTTTATTATTGTATTTAAGTTAGAGCTCGTGTTATTTTAATCTCCAAAGCATAATAACGCAATAGGTATAGTTTATGGCCTGCGTGTCTTGAAACTTCCAGCAAGTCACCGTGTGTGAGCTAGTTAGGGTTTCGCTAGTTTACATAATTCCGAAGTTGATGTACGAGCATAATATTAAAACAACAACTTGATGAAACATTATTAGTTTAAGGACGTTAAATTTGTAATATAATATTTAGCATACACTATCGAAACACTATTACTGAATAGCAGTTGAATTTCGGGTTTTCGTATATGCCGTTGAAACCATGGATTTATTCGGGATGAGAAGTATTCTATGTTAATTCCTATAAATTTAAATACGAATCAAAATTTTCACTCGCAGCGGGACTCGTAATTCTATATTAATCCAGGGTTTAATCTATCTCCATAATTCAGCCAAATTGGTTCATTAGTTGCGGCGTGAAGAAGTAACAAACTTCCACATACACACACTCGCATGCGTTTGTATGCGATTTGTTTTATTAGTGTGATATAAGGTCTGGTGGGATTTATTTATATATGCTCTATCATGCTAGAGCGACATGACTCAATTTATCAAAGTGCCACTGGAAATTTAATAAGAAATAAAAGGGATATGACACATTTTTCAGATTTTTCCTAAAGCTTTTGTCACTTTTTCTTGCTCGATAAAATAATCCAGGCTTGGCGTTGGCCCAAATCCAAAGTCCCAGGTCGCCGCGCCATCGGTCGTTACGACCGCAAACATTTAACTACCTTTTTACTCACTGATTTTCATTCCCGGGGTTGTGTGTACCGCCATCCCGGAGTTAGATTAGGGGCATTACTAAAACTTTTACTTGTGTCAAATGGGATGAATAAATCTTCGGATCTTACTTTACAGTTTGAAAGTAATAGATGTATAAGGGATTTTTTATTTTTGTTATCTACTTGAATGAATGAATGAAAGATAGCGCATTTATTAGGTACTTATAGAATGGTGTGATTTTCAATCTCGTTCAAGCCTGCAGGCCGTCCGGGAGTATACTGACCGATAATCACCAATACTTACAGTAGGTACTTCAAATCAAATTTAACAACGTTGTTATAGACATATTTTGATTGCTATAAATTTAAATACGAATCAAAATTTTTCACTCGCAGCGGGATTTGAACCCGCGTCCCCCATCTCACATATTATCATATTTTGATTGGCACCAAATAAGTAAGTACTACCATCAATTCAGTTTTAACCTTATTTGTCGAGGTGTTACTTACTTAATCTCAACACCTTTTCATTCAAATCTATCTTCAAATTTTCACTAGTCGTTCAATGTACGTAGGGAGTAGGTACTTTACAGTTATAGTGAACTTTATTTTCGCTAGCCTGACTCACTTGGGACGGTGTAGCAAAACTTACAATCAGAGCTACGTATTCATCGAAACATCGAAGCCGCACTCAAGTGAGGCATTTATGTCAATTTTTATTCGAATATCACATCCTTTTTGTGATCGAAGGATACACAGGTTGACCCGACTTTAGAAACTCGAGCTTTCGCGTTACAATAGGTATTGTAACTATAACGAGACGTAAATATCCCAAGTATTAGACATCTATAATATTTCGCAGCTTTATTTTATTTACCTATGGCTCTGACTAGTTTCTACAGCATTTTTTTATCGTAAAAATAGTCAAAAGAAGTGTCTTCGGCACTTAAATTCTTGAATAGATTGAGGCCGAGTGTCAACTTGAAAACTAAAGCGAATGGGAATGCCCATAGTCACTGAGAGTATTGAAAATATTTCCTACACTCTTAATTCTTATGTTCCGTAAATTCTAATGGATCAGTCCCTGTAGAAATTGTTTCAACTCAGAGCAATATAGAAACGTGTCTTGATACATTTTTAACAAACAAGTTAGTACTCGACTACGATTGCACCTGATGGGAAATGATGATGCCGCCGAAAATATTATTATCAAACTAACTTGGACGAAATAAGTAACTCTAACGGTTCCTACACAGCATCTACGTCTATGCAGAGAGGGTGGTAACTTGCCGTGACCAAAGCCTTTCTTCAGACAAAAACAAAAAGGAAAGATACATTCGTGAAAGGAGTTATCCATAGGTATATTACCTATGTAGCTGCAAAACTAACTTTATGGATGTTATAGGTATATTTAGATATTAATTCATTATGTAAGAACAAACGAATAACATACAAAAATAATCTTTACAAAACAAGTAGATAAACTACTCTGCATTGTTTTACATGGAAAAACTTTTACGTAAGGTTTCCTTTTATCACTATTATAGTCATCAATAGTTCCATGATTAGAGTCGGATTGCGGCGAGCAGGCTGTAATCAAACAACACAACGCGACGGAAATGTGAGTTTCTTGAAAAGGTTTCCATTAGTGACGTGAAAAATTTTCACTTCGCGTTTAGTCGCCAGGTAATTTCCTCGCGCTTTATTTTGTTATCGTTAGAAAGGGTGCATGAAAGAAAAATCCTGTTCCGATAGAATTATGTGATTTTTTTTAAAATATAAGACTTAGATTTTAACCTTTATAAGAATTAGATTTAATAAAAATATTATTTTAAATTATCTAGCTCTCAATTTTTTACTGGTAAGCCTTCTTTAGTATTGTAGATAATGACATTAGTCGTAGTTTTAGAAATGCGTAGTGCGTTATTCAATTATTATCGATCTCTTCCAAAATTGAATGATGCTGGACTCTCAATCCATACTTATACTAACCATTATAGGTATACCATGACCAGCTGTCCTTGGATTTCGAATTTGGCAAACAAACAACAATAATCTTGAGTTACACTCAAACTGTATCGTTATGATCGTTTCAACCAATGGAAGTCTGTTGTCTCTGTTGGACATAGGCGTTTGTGAGGAATCTTCATTTACAGTCTTGAGCCCCTTGGATCGAGTCATTTCGCCATCGGACGTCCACTGCTGGACTCGGCTCGGCCTCCTGCAATGATTTCCGACCGACATGGTCCTGCGCCATCTGTATCCAGCGATTTCCCGCGACCCCCTCAGTCCATTTAGTCGAAGGTCTGCGAACACTGCACCTTTCCGTACGGGGTCGCCATTCCACCACTTTGGGTCTCCGAAGTCGTCGGTTCTACGAGCTATATGCCCCCATTGCCAATTCATGTTCGCGATACGTTGAGCTATGTCAGTGACTCTGGTTCGTCTACGGATCTCCTTATTTCTGATTTGATCACGTAGAAATACTCCGAGCATAGTTCCCCCCATCGCCCCCTGAGTGACTCATGAGGCTCAAAGTATATGACTATGACTCGTATCCGGATATCACATTAGCAACATGCTGGATCGTATGACTTCCCGCTACTATCTTAATGCCATCAATCAATCGACCTGTTAAGAGGTCTGCTAACGCTTTACTTCCTCCCGCGAAGTCGCCATTCCAGCATCTTGGGTCTCGGTCCATCAGTCCTACGCGCGATGTGGCCCAGCCATTGCAACTTTAGCTTAGCGACTACATCTATTTTGGTGACTAGTATTCCTCTACGAATCTCAGCATTTTATCATGTAGGAATTCGAATATATCCCGTGTCCCAGCGTGGCCCGATGCCTCCGAGTCTTATTATTAGACCTATAGTCAATTGTATCCTTGTCATAATCCATAATCAGGTTACATCACGCATAGCAAGTTGGATTTTAGGAAACAAAATAAGGATCTCCAAATGTTTCTTTGGCTTGTATGCCTTCGTGGCAACCAACAGTGAATTTGTGCCACCTGCCATAAACGAGTCAGTGATGTCGTCAAAGTTATAAATATTCAAAGGAACCGGTCCACAAACAGCGCCAGCCTTCTCCTGGACTCCTGCCAATAATTTAGATGGCGGCGGCTGCCGAAGAATCGATCCCATGATCGTCGTGGATGCGCCATACAATTCTCTCTTGTGTATCGGTATTAAAGAAAAACACGTCATTTTCTTTTGTGTTTATAATCCACTTTGATCCGCCCTAGCGGAAATTTCCTTAGAATTTTCTGAAACGAATATTCGATATCGTCTTTTTAGAGCTCTTTATGAGTTAAGTTTCTATTATTCTCATACTTCTGTATATTTTTCTTTAATTCAATATGAAATGAATGAGTTAATAGTATTTTAATTAAATGTTATATTTTATTATCACTGAACCAGTGCACCAGAAAATATATTTGCAATACTCAACAATATTGGTTGAACCCAAATTACACCTTAGGTGTCAAAAATCTTCCATAAACTTCTCTCTAAGTAGATTTCACCCCCACATCGGATCATTCTGTATCTACTACCTACTATTTGCTTCAATTAATTACAATAAGTAGGTACGTTTTATGTCAAATTATTTCAACTTATAAAAGTGGTTATCCACATAACGAAAATAAATTAATATTGTTACATAATTCAATATGTCCAAGCGGTTAAATCACCATCCAACAGTGTACCTACAACTTGTAATCCAAAGGGAATACAAGCGGTTCAATCAATTTTCGTTTTCGCAACACAAGGATGAAAGCCCGGAGGCAGACCACTTTAGGTAAGTAAGACACACTAGTTTCGAGAGTTCAAAAGACTTAAAAATCCACGAAAGAACGTAAAGATTCTTTTTTAAAATCCAAGAACATTCAAAGTTTACTGTAAGAAGCTTTAAACGGAATAGAATACAAAATGTATTAGATACAACGACATCTATTCTTTTGTAATTTGCGTAGTCTATGCCAGATATTTGTAGTAGATGCGGTTTTTCTCTAATAAAATGGGTTTGCGTGTATTGTAGCTACATTTATCACTTGCCGACTGACAGCTACGTCCCAACGTCTGAATAAGCATTGCCTCAGGGTGAATTACTACGGTAAAACCTATAACATGTAACAAATATTCCCCAATAGAGAATTGTGAGACCAGAAATACTAATCTAGAATTCTTCAATTACAATATTATTATTGATATATTCCTATATTACTGGGAACATTATGACCACAGGTTTTGGTATTAGGCAAAATTGTTAGGCATGTATTTTTAACACTCAATATTTTTTAATATAGCTAACAAGTAACAATAGGTATAACCCTTTTTCACATTAATTATTTACCGCAGAAAGTATTCATCTTCAAACTTACTACAGCCTACTCAATGGAACATTACTTACTACTTTTTGGGATAAGTATTATAATATTATTTAGGTTAATTGCCTTATGATTAACCTATCAATCTAGTAGGTAATTAAAATAACATTAACAGAATCATTAGTTAATTCTAATATAACGTGTATTTCTGAAAGCAAGCATTAAGTTAAGCCCCGTGCGTGACCGATATTTGGCTCAGCATTTATTCTTCACCCGCCCCACATACCCATATACACTTTACGCTTCCGGTACAATACTACTGAAATCCTATACTCTCCTATTTTCTCAACTACGTGAACGTAAACTCCATTGATGAATTAAAGTAAAGTGTGTTAATAAATGTAATTATCATGAGAATACTCACAGATTAAAAGGGTAAATCCGACAATGGTGGAATCGGCTTACGGCAGCACTGGTTGCGCGTAACGGGTAGGAAAATGAATGTAAATGGGGGTGCCTTCTGAGAGACTGAAGTGAAAATCGGCGGGACAGCGCACGCTACGGCGGTATTGATTTTGGGCGGCAGAATGTTTAGCGACAGTGGGGACATCTATGCCCATGTGTGCTGCGGGGAACTAAAGACACGGTTGCTTTCTATCGCATCTAGGTGGCGTTGTGGCTTGAAAATTCAAGTTTAACTTCCTGTGCAGTGTGCACCATAATTACTAAACACACAAAGAGATAAATAAGCTTGAAGAATCTAACTTTATGTTTGAACTAACTCCGCCTTATTTCCAGGAAACTGAAAGGCAAATATTCAATTCCAAATACATATAGGGATGTAGAAATAATTGGCCCTTCCTTGGTTTGTTGCATAAATTCTAGTAATGAACCTCTTATGGATTTTCTATGTAGGTACAATTAAAATGCAACATAAATTATCTTTGAATGCTGATTTTACTCATTAAGTAATGCTTCAGTTATATATGGGGTCCACGAGTCTGTTTCCCATAACATTTGAATATGCAAAAAATTTTTTTTCTCTACATTCATTATTATTAAGAATGACTGGCCTTTTAGTTTTGTAAGTTCACGAACGCGTTGAAGTCTTTTATATAGGAACCTACCCAAAATACGTTTGACCAAAATTAGGTGGATAGATTACGATTTAACGTAGTCATATATGTACTTAGGTAATATTACTTGCTCGGAATTGCAAGAATCTGAGACACTGTACAGCATATTATTACCTAGAATCGTTTTCCTAGACTGAATGATATAAATATGCCACTTATAAATTTTGATATAAAATTTTCACATCCAGATTCTCTACTAGGAAACTTTGAAAACTTTATAAATACGTGAAAATACCTAACTATAAAATAATGTAATATAACGTACATTTGAAAAGTTAAAAAATACTTAAATTACAGTTTTAGGTAAAATTTAGTAGAGCATTCTTATTGGAAAACTCGTACCTACTTAGATATGAAATCGGGCTAAACACCTACTAAAATAATTACGACTTCAAAATTCGTAGACGAAGTCAAGATTAAAACCCCGCAACGTCGTCTGGCGTTTGTATGTATAAGAATAAAAGGTTTAGGGAAAGACCGGGTTGTGCCATACCTGCACGTATGCATGTGTGCACGTGTGCATGTATGCATGTGTCGTGTACCAGGTGAAGGTGCAAGTGTGGGCGTGTGTCGTAACGGCCGCCCGATCGACGCAAGCGCAGCGTTGCGTTGACGACGCTTGTTCACAATAGAGGCAATATAATAAACCACAGTCTTTTCTTCTTCAATAATATAACTACACAAGAACCCATTGGAATAGTATATATGGTACTTCAAGCGTCTAACTATATTATCTTTGACGTAGTTTCTTGAATTCATGACGGAGTTTCTTCAATTACGTATCGTATTTTATTAGGTTTATTAATGTCTCCTTATAGGTAGGTACGTATAAAGTTAATTCGCTCAAAATATAAGTTATAAGTTAATTGTTCCTAGTAATAGTGTTCGTAAAATCTCCATGGATGACTCAATAAAGATAAGTAGGTGCCTACATAAGTTAGGTATACGGTATACCTAGAAGCTATGAGTAATGTAGGTAGAGACCGTACCTCCTGGGAAGAAGGACTAAAAATGTGTCACCAAGTAAGCAATATCGAGGCAACAAATGGAATCTAGCACAAATCATACATTTTTGAATACAAACTTACTGCAGAAGATAATTAAAGGTATTTTAAGATTTCAATGCAGGGCTTGTTTGAACCTTTTTAAACTTAGTTTTAAGTTGACATATACTTATCACCTATAATCATATTGAAGTTTTACCTGTACGTTAGGCCTATGTGAAATAAAGATATTTTTATTTGATTTGATACAGCTGACAAGAATCGTGAGGCTATGCGTGCATACGCTAACCAGTGATGTCTGTATTATAAAGCTTACGGCGGGCTTTGGAAATTGTGTCAAGTTATAGCTGATAGTGCACGTAATTGTGAACACGGCCGCTGGCAGAAAGTAAAGTTTGTTGTTCTCGTAGCCGTCGCGGCGTGCAGGCAGCAGGCACAGGCAGTGTGACCGTATGTGGCAGATTTCTGCCATTTGGGTAAATTTGGCTCCTAAATTTTAGCTCTAGCAGAATAAGCTCACGATTTAAGAAAGTAGTAGATGCGGCATATATTTCAAGGAAATCCGCATTATCTTTAAAATTGGGTGAAAAAACTCATGATTTTATTTCTATTTATTTATTTTTGTATGACTTAGTTACTCGGGAATATTACTTATCTATGTACTATAAGCTGACAACTTTTGTCTTCAAGTGACGATGAAACGGGGATTTTCCGAAGTCAAAACCAGTTGGCTGTCGCTGTTTGTACAGAAACTATACATGTACTGTACAGTTCGGAAATCAAATTGGCAGATTTTTTTTCCAGTGTTTGGCAGATCCGCCAATTTTGAGACGGTCACACTGAGGCACAGGCCCGGCCGCAGGCAGTGTCGCTCCGCTCCACGCTCCGACCGCCCGCCATGATACTCTGAACGCGCGTGCTTTTAACATTTCATTAGCTCTTTGAGTCTCTACTCTTAAATTAAAAGTTAGAGCCAATTGAAGGAGAACTTGTGCAATATGTGCTATATCAGGAGATGCGTGTTCCTCTGCACGCTGCTGGCGACGGCGCTCGCGCAGGTAACATCTGTTGTTTTTCTTATGAGCCATTCCTACGCGCCTAATAATGACAGATGTAGCCGTAGGGGTGCAGATGATCTCACTCTTTAGATCAATGTTCCGAGAATTGAGGTTGGCATTCAGATTTGAGGGTACTCTTGGATTGTTTTTTTTTTGGATTCCGTATCCAAATTTTCCAACGACACAGTGCCTATTTCTAAGCCTGCGCTACTTAAGTTTTTATTCTTATGTCTATCAATGGCCTTTATCTTTATAAATCGTAATAGATAGACCAATAAAAGTTTAAGTACCTACTTAGGTATATTGTGTGTTATGTCTATTGCCACTAGATATAACAACAAAAGCACACACACTATTTTTCGGCGCTAAAATTGAACCCGGAAAAGTGTGACCGCTTGCTGATAAATTTTCATATAGGTACTTATTTCGTGCTTAAGGTAGGTAATTTTCATTCTTCCTTCTTAACTTCTTACCCACATTCACCCACAAACATTTAATGGTTAAAATTACCTACTATGAATAGCTGCAAAACGTAAAAAGTTGAAAATAAGTGAAAAACACTGACATAATAAAAGCATAAACCCACCGTAGCGAGTTACAACTAACTAACTATGTAAAATATGGAAAAAAGTAAAAAAATCTTGAAACCGTAAAAAATATAAACTGTTTGTTGCAAAGAATACGAAAAAATGTGGCTTATTTTTTGCTGCTGCAGCGAGAACTCGACCGGTGCTATAAAACATTAATTTCCCAGTTTTTTACGCATTTGCATATTCCGACAAATGCTAAATTACTGGTTTCTGTTTATGATATTTTTCCAAAGCTTCAAATAGCTAGAAAAGCAATTTGATTAGTGGTGATGCGTGATATTTCTAGGAATGAGACTTCAGGAAGGAAAATATTTTAGGACCATTAAAGTAAGTACCTTATTAAGTGAAAGCATTTAACATTCATTAGAGCATAGAGCGTAACTAAATACAATTTCATTTACGTATGAATCTACGTTATTACATAAATCGTCATGCGGTACGTTACTACGTTTCTTCATTCATTGAAGTCACTTATGAACAAATACGCGTAACATGGTATCATAACGCCTAACCCAGATAGAAATAACGTGGATAAAGAGTAGTAGTTCTTTGTTCTGACTCATACTTATACGTGCAAAACTTGTTATTGCTACGTATTTAGAAACACTTGAAATTTATATTTGAAACACCAAGACTCATCTAAGTATTATGATCCAAAGTTCGTTATATTATTATGAAAACTAAAAGATCACAGAATGATTTTATTCCAATATCCTTTCCTTGTGGGACGTAACATAACTTAGGCACAGAATACCATAATAGGCCCTTAAGTAAGTATACTCATATAAAACCTCCATAGTGGTTTTACTTTATGTACAGTTAGGTCCAATAAACCTTAACGACAGTCTGATAAAATTGGTAATTAAAAAGATAACAATAAATAAGTCATTCAGATAAGGTCCATTATAAAATTGTAGAGGTCAAAGAAAGCAATGGTACCTACCTACTAACCTAACCTACCTATAAAATAGTTTTCAAATGAGGATGCAGTCTAGATCGATAAGTTGCTAATGACGTTAACGATAATATTGTATTAACGTTAACTTTGTATGAGGCTTTACTAATAAATACAGAGTCACGTTTAGATCGTTAATTTTAATAGTCATAAAAATGTATTGATACATACGACCTACGAGTAGATATCTGCATATAATAAGTATTTGTGTTCAGTATTAATTTTAAACCTTAATAAAAAAAATTGTACTCATAGGTTTTGATCTTTCTTACATTGTCTTGATATCAAAAGACTGCTAATGAATGTATAGTTGGTTTGGACACTGATGGTTGGAACAATGATTGCAATGAATAAACTTTATAATTACGAACTACTGTTACATAAAAACTTGTATTACACTGAACAAACACCGACATCGCTATCATTCATGGAAACAAACTGTGATTCAAGTATATTGACTCACGTCGCATACATAGCAGGCCAGCTGCTTCTGTAATGAATCATTTATATTATTATAAATAATTTAACATCGAAATTAATTATTTCATGAACGATTCCATTTAAATCGTCGTGGACGAATGTCAAATACCTCCACGCAAATTGTGTTCTATTTGCAGTTAAAGCAGATTAATAATTACGAAATGAACAAATTTCGCACCTCATTCACAACTTTAAATCTAAAAAAAAAATCTAAATCAGATGTAATCATCTGACTATTTTATCCGTAAGGAATAGAACTTTTAGACTTTGGTCCAATTTTTTGTATACTTACTTTAAGGGCCTTTGCTGACTATTCCTAACGGAATGACATTTCGGGGTAGTGAAACTCAAAAATACATAATTGTAGGACTGCAGGTATTCCGTATGACATTGAGAAATCCCTGTCGACTGTTTGAAGACTCAGAGATCGCTATTGGTGTGACTTTACGTGGTATCGTCATACGAGAGATACGCGCATCGCATATTAATGCAGCCCTCAAGGAGATTGCAACTGCGCCTTTATAGGTACACGCTGGTACATACCTGATGGTACTTGAAAGATTCTATTGTTGTATTATATTTTCAATTCCTTTATCCTTATTTAGACTGTTTACCAGCGTGCGTAGGTGATGTTCAGCTGTTTAAACTTACTAATGGAGGTACCTGTTTACACGATTTCGGTCTAATACCTTGGAGACTTCACAATAATTATTAAATGCCATTTCCTTGCGAGTCTATGTCTAAATGACGAGTGAAAAATATGACAATTCCGACGTCCATTGTACGACGTTTTTTAATAGATACATGTACCAACAACATTTCTGGTTTTACGTGTTTGCCTGTAGGTAGGTAACTATTTATAGTGCATCTTATATGCAGGGGGAAAACAAAAAAGTTCTAGTGCGGAAAACTTTTTTTAATTATTTATAGCCATGTACCTACCTATCTTACATTTTCTGAAAACCCCAGATTTTTAACTCTAAACGACTGAGGCTGGGCTGGATTAAGTATAGTTAAAAGATAAATAAGTAAGCGATGAGTGACTGCGAGAACTTTTCGTTTTAACCGAGTCAGTCACTTTTTGTCCAGGGTTGGACGCGAGGTTAGGTTGGGGCCAATCGGTGACAGTGTCGGGTGTATCACTTGGTTCCCCTGTCTACAATACGTAGCATAAGGAGAATGATAGGAAGACCAGTATGGACTTTAAAGCAACATTAATGCGCTGAAATGAAAACATTAACAACAACTATGCGCAGTCACGTATCTCACAATCGCGTGATCAGTGAATAGGAACACTAATAAAAATGTAGGTTATATCTACAAAGTTTTCGATAGCGATTTCCTACATAACCAGATAGTTAACGGTACAAAAATCGCATTTCATGGTGGCATTAAGGTACGAGTACCTACTAAATACTATGTCATACTTGCGTGTGCGCATCGCATCACAATAATAAATATGTAGTCAAGGCGACTTCAACTGTGCCATTTGTATACAATGCAACTGGCGTTACCATACCGGGCATAAAAAGTCGTGTTGAGCATTTATTTGTGGTGTCCATCATTTAACTTTATTTATACATATTAATTGGTAAACTATTACAACTCATTTGAATAAAATGCTACAAGCTACAAATAGAGGTGTTGCGTTTCACTAACGAGGGAGGAGGTATCATCCAATAGGTACAGAATATTTTTTTTAAGAATTACTTATTTATAAATTTTAAGTGACTTTTATGACGAAAAATTATATAAATTCCTACACTTCTGAGTTCTGAAAGATTTTTTGCCGAATTATTAAAGTTTTAAGTAAGACACAGGAAACTTAAAATAAAATAATTAAAAAAAAATTCATTATGGCGCATACGGGTCATGCCTCTATACTGGTCAAGAAACTTCCAAGCATTACTAAACTAACTTTAGATAAGCTGAAAAAAAATGTCATAAACACGGCTATTAAATTCAATGAGACTTGAATGCTGATGTCTTCCTCCATTGCAACTATCCATGCACGACATATACTTTTTTCACTCTATGTACTTCATGGTTAAGCAGACACCGATCGTATACGGCTCAATGAATCTTCATAAAAGAGTATAAAAACTATTATTATAAAAGCCGTAGCTTATAAGGATTTAATTGACAATTCGAAATTATTTTCTTCGTATAGCCTAATTTACAGGCTAGTGTCTGACGAGGCAGTAAAACATTCGTCTTATATTTTAACTGCCAGCGAACGCCCGCGGCTCCGCTCGCGTGATTTTCGGTTTTTCCCCGAGAATCATAATTTTTTTCTGGATAAAATGTAACTGCCTGTGCTAATCCAGGATATAATCTATCTGGAATGGAGATCGATTATATAGTTTATAGATTATAGTTCAGTAGTCGCTGCGTGTAAGAGTATTTCTCCATAAAAACTTTGGACCTCCATTTCAACCCCTTAGATATTTTAACTGCCAGCGAACGCCCGCGGCTCCGCTCGCGTGATTTTCGGTTTTTCCCCGAGAATCATATTTTTTTTCTGGATAAAATGTAACTGCCTGTGCTAATCCAGGATATAATCTATCTGGAATGGAGATCGATTATATAGTTTATAGATTATAGTTCAGTAGTCGCTGCGTGTAAGAGTATTTCTCAATAAAAACTTTGGACCTCCATTTCAACCCCTTAGAAAAATTCAAGTTTTGAAAACTCCTTTCTTGCACCCCTAGACCTCATAAGCAACCAATGTGCCAAATTTGGACTCTCTAGATCCAGTGGTTTGGAGTGTGCGTTAATATGTCAAGCGGTTTGGGCAGTACTTACGTTGATCAATCAAGTAACCATCAGTCAATCAGTTTCTTCGTTAGAAACTAAAATAATTTAGATTTAATATCGGATATACATATATCTTCTAGTATCACGCCAAGAGCAAGTACCGAACGGGCGCCCTCCCGCGTTTCGGCCCCCATAACCGCGAGGTTGATTGGGCCATGGGTGGTGGAGGGTTGTCCCTATATCTTCTAGTACAATATGCCCCAGATGTTTAACTTCTGTGACTGTTTAGCTCTACTCAATTAAGCCTCCAACCCTACGTATTCTATCTATTCGACAGTTCTGTAGGTATTTTAAAGTCAGCTGTTATGTCTCTACGTTTACGCAACTTCTTTGCAACACTCGGTCTTGGCTAAACCATGTCGGCGTGTGCTGTTGGTGCTGGCGCAACGCTCTGATTAGCGCGGGTCGATCTATGATAACGATATTCACGGAAGCACCATCGGCCTTGCGCCCACCTTTATTATATCCTTTACTGCAAACACAATAAAGATCATTATTTTATTCAACGACTTGGGCCACCGCGCGATGCTCGACCAAGTAGGCAGTAATAATCGTTATCCTTTCATCTATCAGATACTGCTGTTTCGTAATTTCCATGCTGACTAACAAGGACTTTATTATATTATCTTCATTAGTAGGGTCATCGTAAAAAATTTTTTTAAGATAATTACTTATTGAACTCTAGATACGGGTCAGTTTGAAAACATGTTTCTAAATCTGGCGTGGGATAATAATTCTGCAGCGACTGGTAACCAACCCTTACCAAAAACGTATCCCCAATTTAATTTACTTCCGACGCGATACTGTTTAGCAACCGATTGTGCTTAATATACCTATCCTTTCCAAGTTAGTTCAACATCTTCGGCTGCATCGTCATTGCGCTCGGTGGGGAACAATTCGGTGAGATTAAAGTCAACTTTTGTAGATCAAGACGATAATGGTTGTGACCAGGAAATTTAATTCCGAAACCATGTTCTAGCAAGTATAAAAGATAGATATTATCTTTTGCTTAGAAACATGAGTTATGAATTGTCAAAGATAAAATTAAACAGAAACATCGCAGTAGGTATCCATCTAAAGATCATTGACAACAAAATGGCGATGGAACGTCCTTTGTGGCCGCTTGTTTTCCGATATAAGTACAAAAGAAGTTATCCTTCGACTTTACCATAACTAAACTCTGACTTGTTCTAAAAAGGCTTATCTGATTCCAGGCGTGTCGAAGAAAACATTGTCTTAACTAACACTGGAAAATTACAGAATCGTGTAATATTACACCATGTCAAATTCATGAAAACAAGAGAATATTATTAAGAGCGGGTATAAACTGAATATGTCAGTTCAAGATTTCATTTTTACAGTAGTAAATCAAGTCTCAATTGCCTGAAATAAAACACACGTATATTACATCATATTGTCGAGAAACTGTAAAAGTGAAAACATAAAAGGATAATATTTTGTCGATTAAAAAAATTCCCGAAGTTGCGTCCAATTTTTTACAATTTTCAATTTATTATCAATGTTATACGTACTAGAGAGCCAAGGTTTAGGATTATAATTCCAATAAATATTACGAAGTGCGTATCTTATCGTTTTCTTTCTAAATCATGTATTTTAAAAGTTATTACAGTAAACTATAAATGGCGCTTATTACATTCTTATTTCGCGTAATACGCCATGCTCTTTTGTACCAGAACGATGTTTTGCGCATGACAATCAGTCACAATTGCTCCATTGAGACGAGAAGACTGTATTTCTGTGCTCCAGGCCAAAAAAATAGTTCTTTGTATCCTTAATATATAAATTATGAATTATAAATTATTGTGTGTGTATTTATAAATGATTTGGTGGCGTTAATAATATAATTGTAATTATGGGGAGCAAAAACTACGAAATAAAAGTATATTAAAGCAAAAGACTTTCTGTCAAATATCGACCTTCACTCTTTACTTTTAAAGCACACAATTAACAAGAACTGAATTCCCTCAAGCAATGACAAGTCAATGGCGGTGGGAGTAGTATATGCAAAAAAGGACGATCCCAATCAATTTTGAGAGGGAGGAATAGAGAGTGCTCCTGTATGTGCGCACTTTGTGCAACATGTTCACTATTTTGACACTTCAGTATGCAAATATTAGATATTGCATTATTGATTTGTGATAACATTCATAAAACTATGTTAATTAGTTCCTACGTAAATATAGTTCAAGAGATAATGTGCAATAATAAATTAAAAAAAAAATCAAATTTATTACGATACAATATATAAATAGGAAATATTTATAAGTAATGAATTCTGTAAGAGGGTAAAATGAATTTGTGCACAGCTAATGAAACAGACTACGCTTAAATTTATTTTTTTGACTTTTTTTAGGGTTCCGTACCCAAAGTGTAAAACCGGGACCTATTACGAAGACTCCGCTAGTCGTCTCCGTCCATCCGTCCGTCTGTCGCCAGGCTGTATTTCTTGAACCATGATAATAAGATACTTAAAATCACAGTTAGTGTACTTAAAAAAACCACCCCTAGCTTTAACTAATCATCTTTTTGATTAGTGTTTTACACACTTAGGATACAATTCCTATAAGCAGGACAGATTGATTTGTTTTGCTATAATCCGCTACTTGAATAGATTATGTATGGTACAATATGCAGGAACACTGCCCACATGAAACACCACATACAATTTTCCAACACTTTCTACGACGCACGTTTCGTCCCGACACCAGGACATCCTCCGGAAATGTTGACTTTACGATGCGAAATTGTACACTCTATGACAGACTCTTTTCAAGTAGTGGATTATAGCAAAACAAATTAATCTGTCCTGCAAATTATGGATTTCCGCAAAATAACACCTGCTTCCATTCAATAATTCCTATCTATATATATAAAAGAATGAGGCATTTTGGTGATTTTGGTTGTTCCAAGGATTCCGCCAAAACTATAGGTCGTAGAGATCTGAAATTTGGTACCTAGGTAGATATTAGGTCATGAATTCGTACTAAGACGGGGATTCCAGAAATTCAAATTTTAAGGGGTAAAAACCGTTGGTTTTTTGGATTTCCCCATACAAAAGTGAATTTTTTTTCGTTGTTCCAGGAATTCCCGAAAAGCTACAAGTCGTAGGGATCTGAAATTTGGTACCTAGGTAGATATTAGGTCATGAATTCGTACTAAGACGGGGATTCCAGAAATTCAAATTTTAAGGGGTAAAAACCGTTGGTTTTTTGGATTTCCCCATACAAAAGTGAAATTTTTTTCGTTGTTCCAGGAATTCCCGGAAAGCTACAAGTCATAGGGATCTGAAATTTGGTACCTAGGTAGATATTAGGTCATGAATTCGTACTAAGACGGGGATTCCACAAATTCAAATTTTAAGGGGTAAAAACCGTTGGTTTTTTGGATTTCCCCATACAAAAGTGAAATTTTTTTCGTTGTTCCAGGAATTCCCGAAAAGCTACAAGTCGTAGGGATCTGAGATTTGGTAACTAGGTAGATATTAGGTCATGAATTCGTACTAAGACGGGGATTCCAGAAATTCAAATTTTAAGGGGTAAAAACCGTTGGTTTTATGGATTTCCCCATACAAAAGTGAAATTTTTTTCGGTGTTCCAGGAATTCCAGAAAAGCTACAAGTCGCAGAGATCTCAAATTTAGTACCTAGGTTGATATTAGGTCATAAATTCGTACTAAGGCGGGGATTCCAAATATTCAAATTTAAAGGGGTAAAAACCGTTGGTTTTTTGGATATCCCCATACAAAAATGAAATTTTTTTCGTTGTTCCAGGAATTCCCGAAAAGCTACAAGTCGTAGGGATCTGAAATTTGGTAACTAGGTAGATATTAGGTCATGAATTCGTACTAAGACGGGGATTCCAGAAATTCAAATTTTAAGGGGTAAAAACCGTTGGTTTTATGGATTTCTCCATACAAAAGTGAAATTTTTTTCGTTGTTCCAAGAATTCCCGAAAAACTACAAGTCGTAGAGATCTGAAATTTGGTACCTAGGTTGGTATTATATCATGAATTCGTATTCAGAAAGGGATTTTCGAGATCCAAATTTTGAGGAGGAAAAGGTTTGAACTTTTTGGCCGCCATTTTGAACTTTTTTGTTACTGGGCCGATTGCTTTGAAAATCGACTTTTGACTATGGCAGCAAGCATAGAGAAGGAATTTGTGGCCAAAATTTAAAAAAATGGCCGCCATTTTGAACTTTTTTGTTAATGGGTCGATTGCTTTGAAAATCGATATTTGACAATGGCAGCAAGCATAGAGAAGGAATTTGTGGTCAAAATTTTAAAAAGTGGCCGCCATTTTGAACTTTTTTGTTACTGGGCCGATTGCTTTGGAAATCGATATCTGACTATGGCAGTAAGCATAGAGAAGGAATTTGTGGTTAAAATTTAAAAAAGTGGCCGCCATTTTGAACTTTTTTGTTAATGGACCGATTGCTTTGAAAATCGATATTTGACTATGGCAGCAAGCATAGAGAAGGAATTTGTGGTCAAATTTAAAAAAGTGGCCGCCATTTCGAACTTTTTTGTAAGTGGGCCGATTACTTTGAAAATCGATATTTTACAGTGGCAGCAAGCATAGAGAAAGAGTTTGTGGTCAAAATTTAAAAAAGTGGCCGCCATTTTGAACTTTTTTGTTACCGGGCCGATTACTTTGAAAATCGATATTTGACTATGGCAGCAAGCATAGAGAAGGAATTTGTGGTCAAAATGTAAAAAAAGTGGCCGCCATTTTGAACTTTTTTGTTACTGGGCCGATTGCTTTGAAAATCGATATTTGACTATGGCAGCAAGCATAGAGAAGGAATTTGTGGTCAAAATTAAAAAAAAGTGTCCGCCATTTTGAAATTTTTTGTTACTGGGTCGATTGCTTTGAAAATCGACATCTGATTATTTCACCAAGCATCGAGAAGGAATTTGTAGTCAAAATTTAAAAAAGTGGCCGCCATTTTGAACTTTTTTGTTACTGGGCCGATTGTTTTCAAAATTGATATCTGATTATCGCAGCGAGCATAGAAAAGGAATTTTTGGTAAAAATTTAAAAGAATTGGCCACAATTTTGTACTTATATGTCTTACCATGGTAGCAAGCAACCACGGCCGGATGGACGAACGGACGGTGGAGTCTTAGTAAGAGCTTTTACCCTTTGGGTACGGAACCCTAAAAATGGCCACCATATTTAACTTTTTGTGACGATCGAATTTTTCAAAATCAATATGTGACTATTACCAGGAAGCAGAGAAAATTTTGTGGGCAAAATGGTGTGTAATGCAGGAATTTTGGAAATTAAACCACCATAGTAAAGCATAACTCAGAAGTTAACGTGAGCGAAGCCGCGGGCGTTTGCTAGTCTCCTATAAATTTAAATACAAATCAAAATTTCACTCGCAGCGTGATTTGAACTCGCTTTCCCCAGCTATCGCGGCTGGGTACTCTTATCGCTGAGTTATTACTCCCCCTAGCTTTTCCCCGGCCAAAAGTGCCCATCAGACTAGGCTAATACACACCTAATAGCCCACGTCAAAATAAATGCCTGAAAACCTTATATTGCACAATGTCAATTGGTTTATTAATATAGCAAATATGAATTGTATTGTCTTCTTTTAATTTTTGAGTAAGCATGCATTTCTTTTATTCTACATTTAAATATAGATTGTTATGTCGTATTTCAAATTTTCATCCATTTTTTCCATTATAACAAGGCCTTAGACTCCTTGGAACATGAATATATCTGGGAAGCAATGCTTGTTTAGGTTGTTCATGGTGACGCTAACTCAACCTATCCAACAAGGTGACCCAAGTTGTTTTCAGCAGCCCTCGAAATGATCTTCAGGAACCTGGAATGGGACGATTATGAACTTAATATAAAATCCTCATTCCTAACTGATTTACGCTTCGCATATGATCTCAGCCTGTTTTCAGTGTCCCCGAAAACTATATGAAATGCAACAGCAACTATCAGACCACAGCGCGACAGCGCGCAGGGCTTCAATGAACACAATTAAAACAAAAATTATGAGAAATGCATCACACACATATAACATCAAAGTAAATAATGAGAAAATCGATTATGTGGAAGAGTATGTTTTCCTTGGACAGTTGATAGTTACAAGTAATACAATGAAGAAAGAAATAGAAAAAAGGATAACTAATAAGATTATCAGATATAAAAAGTAGAACTAAATTTACAGAGGCAGAAAAAGTATGCAAGAAGCTGAAATAGAAATGGATAGGTCCGACATATGCAAATGGACCAAAGGGCGACAAAACGTTTGGAAGGCGACTATAATTCATAGTACATAGATTATTGGACCTTAACAGTACTAAGTGTAAATAATAATCAATCAAGCTTTATTGCTGTTGCAATAAAGGCTTTGAACTGTCAACTATTTCTGTCAAAAACTTCAGATTAAAATTACTGCTTGTTCTAATCTGTCCAATATTTTTTATGGTTAACAAGATCAACCGCCTTAGACATGTCAAGAAATAGAACAGTTATAGAGTTTCCATTATTTAGCATTTCTAAAATTATTTTCAAGTTCAAACATGGCATTTGAGTTAGACTTATTTTTCCCAAATCCATATTGAGCATTTGTAAGTGCCGATTTTTCAATCGTCAGATCTGAGGAATAAACTTGAAATATATTATGGCATACAAAATCTGTCAAAACGTCATATTTATTCCCCAATTAACGTTTATCTGACGATTGAAAAATCATATATGATTAAAAGAATAAATGTTCCGCAAAGTTGTTTATTCTCTTGAATAAGGTCATCTTACGATATCATCAAAAATTTGTGGTAAATTTTAAAATCCCGAAAAATGCCCTTACAATTTTCAAATAAAATTTCAAGAAATCTTTTGCCTACAACTAGCCACCTAGTTGTAGGCAAAAGATTTCTTGAAATTTTCTTGAAATCCGAAATGCATTTATCTCATTATCTTACCTAGTGTTCGCGGTTTTGTTGACATTACGTGGCAGTCAACGTTGCTAAATGTGACACGATCTGATTTTTTTCTAGCTTTCAGCGCCCTCTTAAACACGTAAAGATCCGTGTAGGTAATAACTATTAGGAGTACAAATAAGTTTCCGCCGTTTTATTGTAGATGGCGCGGCACGGAGTTTCGGTTAGCTTTCGCAGATGATAACCGGCTTAAAAAATAGTTTGGACATTCAAGAATAACATAACCTATTAATATCATTGATTTTATATTGGTAAAATATAATTTTTATAAGTTGAAAATGTCAAAATTTGAGCCAAGTAAGCGTCATTTGCGGGAAATATTAGTTTACTTCTTTAATATAAAGAAATCTGCTGCTGAGCCGCACCAATTGCTCGTAGAAGCATATGGTGAGGGTGCTTTGAGTGAGAGAACGTGTCGAGAGTGGTTTCAAAAGTTTAAATCGGTGATTTCGACGTAGAAGACAAAGATCGCAGTGGCAGGCCAAAAATTTACGAGGATGCAGAATTGGAGGAATTATTGGAGGAAGATTCATCTCAAACACAAAAAGAACTTGCTGTAACATTAAAAGTCACTCAGCAAGCAGTCTCACATCGTTTAAAATCATTAGAAATGATTCATAAACAAGGAAATTGGGTTCCGTACGAATTAAAGCCAAGAGATATTGAACGCCGATTATGCTTATGTGAAATGCTGGTAGCTAGACATAAAAAAAGGGTTTTCTACATCGTATCGTAACTGGTGATGAGAAGTGGATACATTATGACAATCCAAAAAGAAGAAAATCATGGGGATTACCTGGCCACGCGTCAACATCAACAGTAAAACCGAATATTCACGGAAAAAAACTTATGCTGTGTATTTGGTGGGATCAGCTAGGTGTAGTGTATTATGAGTTGCTTAATCCGAGCGAAACAATTACTGGAGCCCTCTATCGAACACAATTGATGAGATTGAGCCGAGCTCTGAAGGAAAAGCGCCCTCAATACTATTCTAGACACGAAAAAATTATTCTTCTGCGTGACAATGCTCGTCCACATGTTGCGGCTCCCGTGAAAAAGTACTTGGAAACACTTGATTGGGAAGTGTTACCCCACCCGCCGTATTCACCAGACATTGCACCATCCGATTATCACCTGTTCTGGTCCATGGCACATGCTCTGACGGCGCAGCGGTTCACATCTTATGAGGATACCAAAAATTGGGTTGATTCATGGATAGCCTCAAAAGACAAGGAGTTCTTCAGAAGTGGGATTCGAATGCTGCCTGAGAGATGGGAAAAAGTGGTTGCAAGTGATGTGCAAAATTTTGAATAAATTTATATTACCGTTCTTCTATAATAAATATTTAATTTGTGTTAAAAAACGGCGGAAACTTATTTGTACTCCTATGTATATAAAAGGTAAAAAAACAGCTCCTAGATTTGCTTCTAAAAATTCGACTACCTGAAACGACACTATGTCATTGAGATCCTTAAAAATTTACCACGTCATTCATCCAAAATACGAGTAAATAACACAAATGACATGATGATCAGGAATTTCTTACTTAAATAGTTTCGATCATGCGTAAATGATGTAGATATAATAATGGTGGGATTATTAGAATTTCAACAACAATGCTTCGTTACTGATAGGTATGTAAAATATATCAATGTGACTCGTATATACTCGTTTTATTATAGTTAGTCCAACTGTCATGTCAAAGAAGATGAAGTAATTTGATAAAAGACAAAATAATGGCAAGGCATTAGTTCCATCAATCCATTCATCACCGCCTCATGCATAGCAATCATCATTGAACACTTCCTATTCACTAACTTAGAGGCTTCTTCCAACAATGTATCCGTGGGAAATAACAAACCTGTGCGCGCAAAACACGATAATCATCCTTAAAATCGCATTTAGCTACTTTGCAGATAATACCCAAAATATAGATTTAGAGCCGAGCGTATTGTGTCTGTATTTCATTTTCAATCCTAGAAAAGTATTATCAAGAAAATATTACACCATGTTAAATAGCCATTTTCGAGTAGGTATTCGCAGATAGCATTAGGCATTAACTTACGCCAATAGGTCAGAGGTTTTAAGAAACCATAGCCAATAGGTTTTAAGAAAATACCACGAAAATACATTGATAATCTTGTGTAAAGTACATATAACGATGCATAAGGGGCTAAAACACACTAGGTAGGTATTCGACTTTTAGTGACCTGAAGATTAAAAACTTTCTTTAAAAACAGTAATAAAATAGTACATTTTGATTTTTGGGTCAAATTTTTAAGAGATGATAATAAAGTTTTCCCAAACAGTGCCCTAATTTTTTAATTTTAATCGGACACTGCTGTGAATTTTCTTGCATTTCTTTTTAGTATTATTTTAGGTATTAATAATTTTCAACACACAATAGGAACTTGATTACATTTACAGACTTAGTTTTGTGATAATCGCGTGCGATGCACTCTTCCACACCCGCACAAAGTTTCGTGAGAGCTGTTTGGGTTTACCACACCCTTAAACAAATGTGTAATTGTTGTAATTTTAATAACCCTAATAAACTACCAGAAACAATTGATAAAAGCTTGCAACACTATACTTGTTTGTTCCGACTCTAAGATCGTCCTAAATCGGTCATGATGACGCAGTCGCAAGAAATATTGGTGCCAACGAAACCGGTCAGTCCACCGGTTACGTCGAATAAGATCCATATAGGGATAAAGTTATCGTCCGCCTTATGTAAAACATTATTATTAATAGTCACTAGCCATATATGGCTTGCCATTTTGCTTTTCACGTAATTCTGCAATAAAAAATCTGCTTTTCATTCAATCTTGATTTTCACGTCCAGAACATTTTTATTTACATTTATCAAAGTTATTTACCTATAGGAGATATTACTAAAGAGTGCCTATAAAAACTGTATGTAAAATATTACATGGCAACCAAATAGGGACCCAACCATGAAAGTTAGCCTTTCAACCGTGCTAACAAAAGGGTTAAAAAATTGCATAGTTTTTGCAGTTAAATTGGTTAGCCAAGACATTGGCTTAGGTATCTAAAGTTTACGTGGGTATTGCAGTGCCTACATCAAGTAATCGAACGGTATTTCGCTAGGTAAGGCAGGTTTTTCGCTTATTTAGACAATGGTCCTATTATAATTGTCCGTAATAAAATAACCATGAATAACCATAAGTAATTTATGAAATGGCTATTGGCTCTATTAATGGTTCTATAAAACGCATAAGAAGGTCTGTGGTAAAACAATTTATAATATTATCTCTCTTACTATTTTTATTTAAGTATCTACTATGTTTAAACTGAATTCATCCGCTTGAATTTCGTTTTAATTTAATTGTCCTTCAGAAAAAGGAGCGTTTGTTATTTTCAGTCAGACCTTCGACACTGGAAATATGTTCATTTAATGGTATAATTATTTTCCTTATTTTATATCTTGGTAAGTATTATGTAACTTGACCTTATGGAATCAAAACAAAGGATTAATTTATAAATAGTATAACTGAAATAAGTTTAAAGATAAATCCAAAAGTAGTATATGTATGTACTCATATTATTACGTAAATCTGTGAAATCCATTACTAATTGTAACCTGTGGGTACGAATATAGGCGTTCAGCTTACAATAAATATTAATGACTGCACAAATTCTTTGCAGCTCTTCATTCAATGTAACTTCCTGATTACCAATTCAAGAGCAGTTATATTGCAGATATAGCCATTTTTCATCATTATTGACCCTTAAAAATTAACCGTTAAGCCAATGAAAGAGGCTTAATTCTATAGGTACTACTCCACTATAATTGTACAATTGTATGCTATTCAGTATTGAGTTCATAGACGTAGTGAACATAAGTACCTACCTAATAATAACATTAATAAATAATATAACAGTTAGTAGATAGGTGCCTTACGTTCAGATACTAACGTTCTGGAAAATATTACCTACCTACTGTCATGATAAATAATTATATTTCTAATTAAATCGAAAATCCATAATGAAAAACTTATTACACACTCTACCTACTTCCAAATTAATCAGTGTCTGAAGTTGTCTGAAAGAGATCGCTGCTTAGCGATAAGTCCGCCTCATTGTTACCTGTATCTTCTTTTTATTTCTACTTTAATTTTTGTTAATTGTTTCTTGGGTGCACAATACAAGTATATACATACATACTCTAAATATCTTATTATTTACTATAATTTCGATTTTCTTCTATTCAAAATGGTTAAAATGCCAACAATCTAGGTATTGATTACATATACAGCCTTGAAAGTTTGACTTTTGTTCAGGTTTTCGATTGTAAATTGTAACTCATTAGTTAGGCGCTACAGTTAACAAGCAAACTAAGTTTTATTCAAAGTATAAAGTGAGTATGCCAATCAAATGGCTTGCTTCTAATAGGTTATTCATTGAAATTCATAAGAGGTCTATATAATAAACAGTCAAGTTTATTTGGTTGTTTGTATTTTTGGATATCTCAGTATTTTAATTACATTTTATCGTATTTAGATTATGAAACTAATTAGTACGAAAATATTTAAACAATCGAAGAGACAAAATACCTATAACTTGTCGAGAATTGACCTGTATCTAAGAGGCCAGTCGTCCGTTAACCTTTGCTTGGGTATAGGACAGTCCACTTATCCGACTTTACGAGTAGTGGTTGAAAGTTGACAGCAAGTAATTTTTATGAAAAAATAATATAAGAGCTTTTTTGTAGAGCGGTTAGTTATCATTATTAAGTTACAGAGATAACTAATAAACTATAACAATAATTATTAACTTTTGCTATAAGTCTTATCAAAAATCATTATCTAATAAGTGGCATAATAACTCGTGAATAAACTTTTGGTGGGAGAGCCGGACCTACATCGACCTTCACTGAGCTGTTAACTTGATGAAACATATTTTTATTTAACGGTGTAGAAGCCGTATTTAAGCGATTTTGAATGAAGTTTTATGCAAAAACTATAGGGTAAATGTGGGATAGACGCCTCAGTGGGATAGTTGCCTCAGTAAACACGTAGCGACAGATATTAACATTAGACCTGTTGTGTTTTGTTTTAATGTTACCCTACCCTCGCCCGTCCTTCAGTCAGTGCCACGCACATGGGGGTGACAGACCCGTACTTTCATTTTGTATGGAAAGCAGTGCCATCTATTAAGGAGGACGTACCATTCTGTATGTTCTGTATGCACAAAATTGTCGTTAGATGTCGCTAACTGTTTTGATTGTATATTCTTATATTAAATTTTTATATTACTTTTATATGTAGGAAAAAAAGGAAATAATTAAAATAATAACATAGAACAAAATATTGAATTATTTATTTGAATTATTTTATTACTAAAACCATAGAGCAGAAAATTTGAACTGACATATCTCGCGAGGAAAAAATTTATGGTTTGGTCCCGAAAGGGACGAATGGAATTTATGGTTTTTGCCTGTCCCGAAAGGGACGAATGGATTAACAGAACAACAATTTATATTTTATGGTTTGTTTTCAAAACTTTTCTTGTGAGTTCGTACTTTCGTACGTGTATTTTCCTTTTCGATGTGGTTTTCATTTATTTCTATTGACTTGAAGTGTTTTCCGGACCCTGATAGTGCTTATTTAAATTTCTTTCGGCTATTTCATACGGACACTGAACTGATTTACCCTGGCTTTGTTATTGGATTTGAAGACTTTGGCTACGTTTAATGGTTTACCGATGGCGAGGATACCAAAAAATCCTCGCTTCAACTGTTATTTCGGATGTGATGAAGGAGGTAAACACTTAGAATTCAAATCATACTTTATATTATCATCTCAAACTCAACTTGGCTAACGGTATCTAATATTTCGAATGGTTTAATTTTAGGTCCGCTTCATCATTTTCCTAAGCCTCATAGCGATTTGGAGAGATTTGATGTCTGGAAAGGAGTGTTAGACATTGAAACAAAAGCTAAAGGAAATGAGTATATTTATAACCAACTGAGACTATCTGATAAACATTTTGAAAATTGTTATAAATCGCCAAGCCGCATATTAATAAGAAATGCAGATCCAACTCTATATGTAAAAGATGGTAAGACTGTTATTTATGGTTTTGCTAAAGACAGTAGCCTACAATAAGCTAAGGCACTATATGTTTGATGTTCCTGACCATCATTACCATTTACCTAACTACAGCAAAAAAGGAACAGTTATGATTTTAGCAATCTTTGTATGTTGCACCATAACTTCCAAGCCACTGAGCTACTATTGATGGGTGTTATGATGATTGTATTGAGGGGTGGTTTAAAACAATACTTTTTGAACTAATTTTATAAAAAAAGCTGATTCATTACTACGCTGTTTTACATGACACCGTATAGTGCAAAATTGTTATAACACGATTTTTAAAATCGCACTAATTTACCCTGCTTTACAAGAATGCAAGAGAATTCAGACTGACATTGAAATTTTTTCAATACTATTAATTTTAAGTTCAAAGTGGCTGTAAAACGAAGCTTATGAATATTATTTACATGAATTAAATCCTTGGGAGTGAATTAACTTCTGTAATTATACTAGCTGAACTATTATATACCAGAAAACAAAACCCGGCTGAGTTTGTTGAGGGCTTCTTCTCAGTGCAGGGCGCGTTTGAGCCCTCTACTAAAACTTAGTTTCAAGTCGACTTGTGGTTATCACCATACATAATATGCAATAAATATCATATTGACGTTTTGCAAGAGCCTGTACATTAGGCCTATGTTTAATAAAGATATTTTGAATAAGAATTTGAAGCTGTACAAAACTAGTTTGTTATTTGCTAGGAAAAACTTAGCAAAATTGCAAACATTAATTAACTATTTCTCAGTGATTTCCCTTAACGCGGTTTTGTCCGGAACACATCATTTTTGTAAAGGGGGTTATTACAGTAGTTTCAACTTCTAAGAACGATGAAAATAATTTGCTGCCAGATAATAAACAAAGAATTTTTCTGTTCTCTATTATAGGTACATTCTCCTCTCCTCAAGAGGAAATGACACCATTGGTTTCGACAGAACTAAGTTCTTAATCAGCTCCAGGAACAGCTTCGTTGATGCTGAAAATTGTGTCAGTTCCTGCAGTGTTGAAAAATCCTTTAAAGCGAAAATTAAATACAGGTTGGTGATTACTGTGAAATACATTCAAATTGCAAAATAAGATCCATTAACATATTTTGGTACATTATTAACTCATGTAGCTTAGTGACATTCAGTTAGAGGTTAATGACACTTATTTTATAATTGTAAAATCTTACTTTAGTATGCATGGGACTCCACATGCTGTATATGTAGTATAGTGGGATGATTTTAAGGTGACCGTCCCGTAATGACAGTTGAAATCCCGCTTTGCAATATTTAATAAAATAGTCCTGAAAACTAACTATTTAAAACCAGGTTAATTATTACCTACGCATAAAAAGAAGCATTCCTACTCTTTCAAAATAAAGTATAGTTCTTAAATTGTAAAAGTAAATAAACGTTTAAAAAGAACTTTCTTCTGTGTTTTGCTTATAACCATACCAACGAAACAGCTTAGAGTAGTGTTATTATCTCGCTGCAGACTCGGTCATAAATCATTCGAGTGTTTCGCTTTTGTTGTTCTTTGTTGAGTTATGCAATGCATTTTGTTGTTCTTTGTTGAGTTAATATGCAATGCATAACTCAACAAAGAACAACAAAAGCAAAACACTCGAATGATTTATGACCAAGTCTGCAGCGAGTTGATAACTACTATAATTATAGAGTATTACCTACTATAGATACTACTATAGGTACTTACTATAGGTAGGTATATAGGTACCTACAACATGAGCGGTAGCGCCATCTAGCGGAGAGGACGTCTAAAAAAAATCGCTGATTCGTCAGTGGCGCATCTATTCCCAAGTATATAATGTATTATATAATGTATTATCTATGGCCACGCACTTAACTAAAACGGACGTGTCGCGAGTTGTGAGACAACAAATATTTTTTGCGGCAATTAATTCTTGAATTTGGTGCATCTCACATTTTGATGCGCTCGAAACTTTTGATTTTATGAGGTAAGTGTCAATATTTTTGTTTTATATAAGTGTAGATGTATCAAATAAGAGATTTTGTTTAGTATTTGAGTATGTTTTAACATATTTACTTCAATATTTTGAGCGGCGTCTATCCCCACGAAAAAGGATAGATGCCTCATTTTTTGTGAGTATAGATGCCTTTAGAGGTATATATCCCTTATTAAACTTTAATCGATTTTTTTATTGTAGATATGCCTCGCAAGTACGTGCGCAAAGTAGGGGCAAGCCCTCGGGGCGAATGGACGGAAGATGCGCTACGAGAAGCTTTTGAAGAAATAAGTACTTATGGCTTGAATGAAATATCAGCTCGTCGTTATGGAATTCCTGCCAGGACCCTGAAAAGACGATTCGTAAAACAAGATACTACGAAACTTACTTTAGGTACTTTGTATATTAAAATAATTCTTAATGAAACTATAAAAAAAAAATCCAAAATAATCTTTTATTATATGCATAGGGCATCTATCCCACAAGCCAAATCATCATTGTGGCATCTAACCCACAGTTTAGGCATCTATCCTCGATTATAAAACTTTCTTTTTGTTATTGTACCAAAAAAAATACAACTACTAATGTTAAATTACTTTAATTATTTATTTCATTAATAAGTACACAACACATCAAAATCATGTTATTGTTAAGAAAACTCATATTCTATAATTTATTTGCCTATTTCAAAAAGTGCGGCAACTATCCCACATTTACCCTAAAGACAATTGCTTTCAAATTTACACGTCATGTATTTTGGGTCTTTAATCTAAAATCGCTAAGAAGCAGAAACACGATTGGATAAAATTTTCTCGATAGAAAGTTTGGGAGAACTTTCTTGCTTGCTTTAAAAGTTGCTCCAAAATCTCAGTTTTTCTAGTTTTTATCGGACACTACATTGGATGTAATTGTAATTTTTGTTTTAAAGTGTCGGTAATAATAATATCCAAAAACGCTAAGAAACAGATTTTTGATAACCAGCTTAGTTTTTGAGTAATTAGGTAAAACGTCGTTTTTCTGCTATATTCTTCCGCGACGCTGCATGTCGCACCTACCAAATCTTCGTGAGAGTGAGAAAGACAAAAATAAATTCAATAAATCCCCTTAAATGCCGCAGTAAATTTAATTTTACTTTCGTTTGCGGTAACTAAACTGCATTAACAGTTATTAAATGATAATATTTTCATCGCTTAGCTATACTGTTTCATCTTTTTTAAATAAAATTCTTGTGCCAATATTTGTTACCAAACTCCTCCGAAACGGCTCGGCCGCGTGTGTATGTTCGGTAGGTCAAAGTAGGTCGTAATACCCCTAAGCAATTTAAGTGTAAAATAATTTATATTATAGTAAATCCACGTTTGCCGTTAATAAATAGATAAGAACTAGTTGCATACGATGCTTGATAGCTTAGGATCAATTCTAGAAACTTGAGCAAATCACCCGTACCTAAGTGCTAGTTTATCAAACCTAATTTAACTTTACTTTGCTACACAGATTTAACAAACGGCATGAACTCTCGGAAAAGATTATTCCAAGTAGGATCTAAGTGCATGTAACTCATTTCCATGGTACGTAATGGCGTAATAGTTGTACTTGGCTTTGAGTAATGTTAGGAAGCTATCAAGCTGGGCTCTAGCTCGTGTAGATGGGATCGTGCGCTCTCCTCGGCCCTAGGGCGTGAGTCGCGACCTTAAGACTATCGTCTAGAGATGAAGCACGACGCGAGTAGGTATTTTCACAAATGTTATGTATGCCCGGATAGAGAGAGTTGCAAGTCCAGAGCTAGGCCATCGTTTTGTTCTTGAAATATTGCTTCGGGTGATAACTTGTTTACCAAATTAGACAGTTTTGGTCTCATTAGATTCTTACACCTCTCTACACCTTAGTCTAGGCTCGTACGTATTATTTGTTTAGTATTTTAGTTGAGTTAAATTAAAAAAAAATACTCGAGGAAGTTTTTAGGTAAAAAATATTTACACGCTAATAAGAACGCCTTTAAGATACTTATTGTATCTGCAACATTTGTAAAAAATATAAAAATCGGACAATAAATACATTACGAGTAGGAAAAAGTTATCCGCTTTTTGTATGAAAACTTACAGCTAGACGATCCCCTTAAGTACTACGTCGTATCGTAAAATGGCCCTTACACGGCGTGCTTCATTTTCTGCGTCTATCTGCAATTTGCCTTTGGGTGAGAATTACATTTCAAAGCTGCGAGAATTTAGTAGGCACGAGTATGTAAGTAAATAAAATACACAATCAACACAGACGACGTCGCATGGGCGGATCATGAAAACGCAGCATATAGGAGTTACTTACCTATTATACTACTAGCTGACCGTTATATTACCAGCTGACCGGGCAAACGTTGTTTTGCCATTTAGGGATATGAACGCTTATGATCTACCGAATGTAGCAAAAAAAAAATCATTAAAATCGGTCAAACCGTTTGGGAGGACTTTGGAGAGTAACACTGTGAGTTGTGACACATGAGACAATTAGAGGAGATTAGGTATATCTATGGAACATGCCACGCTTAGATGAAGCTAATGATAAACAATAAGGCTAAAGAATAGACAAATGTAAGACACACACACAGATATTAGAATGTATTGAAAAGTAGAGTAAGGCAGATTTGCAGCCATGTGACACTATAAATCTGTGTTACTTACAGAAATCTGTCGATCGATCAAACGGAACAAAATTTAAAAACTGTATGAGAATGACGTACTCCATCGCTAATTTGATCACGTGGCTTATCGCAAGCAACTGACAGTTTTTGACGTGACAAGGTCTTATAAATCGATAGAGCCGGCTGCACGCACAAAAAAACATAACTCATCCGGCGTTACCGGCGTTACCTCGCTCGCGTTACCTAGCTTTGAGGCGTTCCATGTAAGGCTTGAAGTGCAAGCGAGAGTTGTCACGTTCAACTATCGTCAGTAAACTGACTTTACAGACAACCAATTTTTTTTATCTATCTATGGTTAACCTTCCCTAATAAGGCAAATATATATATATATATATATATATATATATAGAATATTGGGAACCAGAATTAGACTGCAGATTTCAGAAGTGTGAATATCAAAATTTAAAACTATTGAAATAGTGTTTGGCCGTGAATATGCCGAGGACGCGGTTCCAAATTCTGAGACTACATCTTTAATATTCGTAACCAAAATCGGTCAGCGGACAAATTTTGCGGTTTTAGAGTAATCGCTGCCACACGAAACTGTGTTCAGCTATTGGAAAGGACACGATTACTGGGTTCCTGAAGGCAATACATCATCCGCGTCGGGAAACGTCGGCTTATAAGAGCAGCAATTTGTTGTCTTGCATGTAGATAATATAACGCGTGACTAGCGTCGCCAGGCGTCCGGATAAAGCCGGATATAGTTAGGGTTTTTGATCGTCCGGCCAAAACAAACTGTGTCCGGTTTCTCCGGCTTTTTATATTACACAAACGATCCAGCGCCATGCGTGGCTGAACAAGATTATTAATGTAAATAAACAAAAGCTTGATTTTAATTTTAGTACTGAGACGCAAAATCTTCAATAATGTAGAGGGCCTCTTTACCCTTTCAGGCCAAACAGGCTGGTCTGTCCCACTATTAGGTTTGGCGACCTGGCAACCCTACTCATCACTTGCTCATGACTATATTCAATGTTTATTTTTCCTTGTTAACAATTCGTTACGAAATGTCCTTGAATGTCATGATGTTAACCAAACTTTATCTTCTTCTTAGTTTATCTTAACATAATACATATACCTATCTAATGCTTAAATAACAGTCTCCATATGTATTTTGCCAAGTTCTACTTTAGGAACTATATTCAGAATCCACCCGGTTGGGTACCAACTACCACCGCAGTGCCATAAGGCATTATTGAAGAATTCCTGTTTTACGATTTGAGGGTTCGCTGAGGAGCTGATGTCTCAGGACGGCGAGCGCAGTGCAGTTCGTCGTATGACAATGCAAGGCAAATTTTTGGGACGCACTGTACCTGAAATATACAAGCGTATGAATCACCTTCATTCAGTAGGGCAACCACGAAAAAAATTAAGTTTCGAAAAGTTAACGTTGATAAGTATTAAATACTGAACATAATAATGTATATAAGTAACTGTACCTATGTCTTTTAAAATATTTGATATGGAGCTTTTTTTTAACGTTTTGCTGTTTTCGCCTTACTTTGCTATTCAAAAAGTGCGTGAATGCACTGTAATGGTAGAGCAGCACCTGATGCAGACACATCTCTTCGTTGTAAAATAGGTATGATTCTGATTCTGCAAAAATACTTGATTCATGCAAAAATACTTAGGTATAGCAGCGACGAGCTTACATCTAGGTAGATGATTGGTGAATTACCTGTATCAATTATGAACCCATTGGCTGCTGATGGCTGCATTGCTATATGGTCACCGGCGATGGTTGGCCGATGTTCAATTTTATATTTTCGAGAATTTGAGCAAGCAGCTTACACCCCTGTTGTGAGCTGCTTGCTCAACCAATCTGAATGCCCCACAAAACTAGGGACTCGTCTGAAGATATAAATCACGACATTCACGACAACCTACAGCGGTGACTATTCAATAGATACATAATTAGGTGCCTCCTTCCACTTATACGGGCTCACTAATAGGAGATATCACGTCCGTTACAGAACACGGAGAGCGGCGGCGACTTCACGCCCGTCGTTAGTGCCACCTGCAAGACTGGTGTCATGTCAATCAGGATCAACTTCAGCCAGCCGTTCAACGGAGTTGCGCACGCGAGAGAGTTCAGGTGATTTATCGCAAACTAGTTACACTTAACACACATGGACGAAATTAAAGCGGCTTAAAAAACATGCAGGTACACTAGATCGAGCCGAGGTCGAGAGTTGTGTAAGTCTCAAGACTCAACGCAAAGATTTACCCGCGAAATTTGATTTTTAGGGTTCCGTACCCAAATGGTAAAAACAGGACCCTTTTCCTAACACTTCCCTGTCCGTTCGTCCGTCTGTCACCAGGCTATATCTCTTGAACCATGGTAATTTTAGTTCGTTTAGGGGATTATTAACCAGGTTTAATTTCAGAACGCCTTCGTGCATGGTGCTGGGCAACGGCACGGAGTCTGTGACCTTCGACGTCAGCCTCACTGCTGCAGCGGGATCACCGGATTACTGCGGGGTTTTCTGGAACCACGTGAGTCAAATAACCACTAAGGCCCAATTTCACCAAGCATTAGGCCTAGTTTCCACCAAAGCGGAGCGGAGTGGAGCTGTATTTGAGTAACCAATCAGATTTGGTCATTTTGACATCTCCGAAACTGGGGGGCTATTCACGACGTGTCGGCTACATTTCGTGATGTGATATGTTTAAAAAGGTGATGGTATTTACGAACATAAGCAGACGATTTGAATTCAAAACAAATTTTGCGAACACTGAAAAATTAATTTTAATTCTATAGACATAGAGTGTAAAATTGAATGTAGTTCAAAACGCCATATTGGTCGACAGTTCCGTGATTGACATTACTTAAGCGCGTCAAAGTTGAGCATTGTATTTCCTATGATGAAATACATTCAATTTTACACTCTAAGTCAATAGGTGTAAAGTTCATCTTTCAGTGTTAATATTTTTTCTTTATCTTGTATCACATCACTGAGTGTGTGAAAACGTTACGAGAATGTCATGGCTGAGGGGAGAGGAGTTGTCGAAATGACGACATTTGATTGGACACACCTCTGCTCCGCTCCGCTTTGGTGGAAACCGGGCCTAAATCCGAGCTAAAGTTAATAGGCACTGTCCTTTTTTGGCATACGATTTTCAAAAAGGATAGATAGTAGGTATCTATCTACAGAGAATGTATTATTTTTGTAAACCATGAAATTAGCAATTCTACTTATTTTTTTCCCTCCTTAAATATACGTAAAATACACCTTTTTCATGATATTGTGTTTCTTGCATTTTTACCCACGACGGAACGGAGTACGGGTATATGCGTTTAGGGCGAGAGACCGTTTGTACATTACTTTATTATTGAGATGTTATGTTTGTTTGTATGTTAAATTGTTCACAAAAACCAATAATGCAAAAACATTTTTGTTTGTTTGTTTGTTGGTTTGTTTGTTTGTGTGTGCACATCAATGTTCCCATTTATTTCAAAAACGGCTTGACCGATTTAGATGCGGTTTTCTGTATAATGTTTGGTGTTCAGCGGCAATGGTTCTTAGATAGTTGTTACGAACATCGATCACCAGGGGGCGCCATAAAATACATTTATATTGCAAACGAATGTTCCCATTTATTTCAAAAACGGCTTGACTGATTTAGATGCAGTTGTCTGTATAATGTTTGGTATTCATTGGCAATGGTTCTTAGATAGTTGTTACGAACATCGATCACCAGGGGGCGCCATAAAAAACATTTAAGTACAGGGCAAACGAATGTTCTCAATTATTACAAAAACGACTGAACCGATTTGGATACAGTTTTGTATAAAATATTAGTGAGTCATTGGCAATGGTTTGTAGATAATTGTTCTTGTGATTGAACAGCAGGGGGCGCCACAATATACGTCTCTTTATGACTTGGAAGGGATGATGCCTTCAAACGCTGCTAGAGGAGCTAATGGCTAGTTTGAAGATTAATTTTCATATTTTAATAATAATATAATTCAAATTACATTAATATATTAATCGAAAAACTATAAAACAAGTGGAAAATTAAAAAATTTTAAAACACCCACGACTTTTGCAGACTTGTAATTGAAAAAGGATTAAATAATTTTTTTGAAACTCCCCGACTAAAGGAAAGTAAGAACTAAGAACCTATCAGTATAATTACAAATCCAAGAAAATCCGTCGGAGCTGCCATTGCTATTTTCGTTTCCAATATCAATTAATGTAATTAGTAAGTATTGATAAACTGCCGATATATGAGAAGTATCAAGAAATTGAATTAGTCATCAACTGGTAAACAGCACCATCAACACCGTCATAGGCAAAACACAGCAGCTCCGGCGGATTTTGTCGGATTTGTAAAAGAAAGAGAAAGACAAAAATAAATTCAATAAATCCCCTAACTTAATCCTCATTATGTATAACCAAAAGATATTCAGAGAATATGAGAGGTTACGAGGATTTTATCTTCTATCGTCCATTTGTATTATTGATATTGATAACTTTGTAACTACTAACTACTAACAGTTAATTAAATAATTAAAAATTCCTTGCTCTGTGTTGATATCTATAAAATTAAAAAAAAAAATTGTTAGAGAACGGACGAGCGGTCGCTGCCGCTGGCGGTGCGCGTGCATCGGACGCTCGAGCTGGCGGAAGACAAGTTCTATGTCATCACGTGCGGCAAGGCCGGCATTAGCAACTCGAGGTCAGTCCCAATTAACTAGTTTATAGACATTATCACGCGCTATTGTGTGACTACGATAATAATTTGTTAAAAGCAAAAGCTCTATATTCCGCATCTCGTAGATTTTTGTACACAATTAATGCTCTAAAATTATTCAACTAACTGACTGCTGCACCGATATTGATGAAACTTGCACTGTTCTCTAAGTTGAATTAGAAAATAATAGAAACAAGTTAACGACGGACGTGTAAATGTTCGTTTAGAAGCCCTAATATTCTTTGAATTAAACATACTTACCTAGACTGCATTTTATTTAAGAAAAATCCATGCGCTGGATTAGCGAAATGCCGATTTTTAAGTAAAGCTTGTGGTATGGGGCAATTAAGATTAAGCCTCTACAATCTTTCGCTTTGTAGTTATGCCTACTATTGAACCTATAAAATTGATAAATTTTATTTTCTTATTAACAGAAACGAAACATTAACAGTCTCACTAAGGATGCTGAACTCAGACGGACGCAAGGTTCTAAATGCGGCTTTCGGAATGCCTTACACTCTTCGAGCAGAATTAAACAAACCAGATGGTAAGCGACAAACCCTGTTTTTCTCGTATATTTGGTCACTAATCCGTATTCATAAATAATCCTTGATCTTTAATCTGATGAAGCGAAGACGACTAAATGTCATGCTTACAGATTATGTTGAAATGTTTGTGCCCGCGGCTTCACCCGCGGTTTTCGGAATTTAAAGATCCCGTGGAAATCGTGGATTTTCCAGAGATTAATAGTGTTCCCGTACCTGTTCCCGCTCCCTTTTCTAACCTTTATACCTACATTCAAAGAAATTTGCTTTAATAATCACCTATATCTTTAGCTATAGTTTTTGGATATTTCGAAATCTCACGGGAACCGTGGTACTACTACCGTAGACAGAAATGTGGTGTCGCAGACTTTTGAAGGAGAACAATTCCGTCACATACCTATGACGTTTGCGTAGTTTTAACCGTTTACGCAGTGCACGCAGCGGGAGCTCTCAAAAGGAACAATTTTTCCTGCTTTTGCAATGTACCTACTACCCAAGACAAAATATTTTTTATTTGGACCATTAGGTAGTTCCTAAGATTTAGCGCCTTTAAACAAACTCTTATTTTATAATATAAGTGTAGATAGTAGAGGTCCACTGCTGGACATAGCCCTTTCCGAGAGCGCGCCACCACACACGGTCCCCCGCCTTCATCATTCAGCGACGTTTCTAAGATCGTTGGTCCTGCGAGCAGGAGGTAATGATTCTAATCATTATTCTTAAAATTCCAGGCACTCACGGGATACGCATGAGAAATTGCTTCGCTTTCAGCATGCGCAATCATACCGTAGATCTTCTTGACAAACGAGGGTACGTACGAAATGCGTCTTGACATTAAAATGTAGAAACGCATTCCACTCTACATTAATTTGCCCTTGATACCTTTATATCACAGTTTATCGTACCCGTAACATTTCTTGAAGATAATAAAATTGTGCAAATTACTTCCAAGCATAATTGCAAAGATTAAAGCTCCTGCTCTAACCCTACTTTGGCTTTTATTTTATCTTCTCAGTTCTTTTACTTATATCATTTTAAATTCCTTGAAACATTCTCTATTATTTAATGATAATATTTATGAGAGTCCAAGTTATGTAGGTAATTCCTTACTTACTTAATATATTAAGTATAGGTTTTAATGTTATATAATTGTTTTTACAGATGTCCAGTAAAAGAGCAATCAGTAGCATTGAAAACGGATAACGGTGCGGCGGAGTTGGTGATCGCATCAATGTTCAAATTCCCCAACTCGTCCCAAATCAACTTCCAGTGCGAAATCGGAATTTGTAAAAGTAAAGAATTTTCGACATTTTATAGTTCATATTTATAAAAAAAGTCCGATCTGTAAGCTAAAAATTAATCCAAAAATAAAATATCAGTTTACCTTTTACCAAGGACCATGGAAACCTTCTAAAGGCTTTACCAGTTACCCTTCAAAAAGTTTCCTTTATAACACTAAGTCAGTACTTTTTGGACCGATTATTCCTCTTAGTCCATAGGGGTCATTTTTTAAGTGGCTTTTTACTGGGTTTCCCGTAGCCAAGACTAAAGGCTTCTATCATACGAGCAAAAGAATAAATAAAATCGTTTTATTTAGGTAATACGTACTATAAACTTGTAATTTATTAAATCGTAGGCAGCTGCATGGCAACTGACTGCAAGACTGAAGGCAGAATAGAGCCGGCGGACGAAGAGGGCGCTGTCACTGCTTCCACCGGGCTGTTCGTTCTAGACCCGAATGACAGTGCAGGTAGTTCTTCTTAAATAAGTAGGAAATTAAGCTGACCCAAAATGGCGGCCATCTGGCATAAATCTCGATCGCCGTACCTTTGACATCCAGAAATGTGTTAACAATTTTATTTTACACTAGTTCATCTCATCATTTTTTTCAGTTCAGGTGGACGTATGGTTCATCTCATCATTTTTTTGGATAAAAAAATCACATGTCCCATATTTTGAGCGATCAACAGCTTTCTGTAACGAATGTAAATATATCAAATGGCTACGGCTGTAGCAACCAAAGAAGATTAGCATCACAGAACAAATATAAAGTTATTCCTTAGTCTGTGATTGGCATATCTAGCATGTATGTAACGATTAAGGTTGGACATTAAAATAAACTTAGGTTTACCCGAGTTTACTTAGTCCCCAAGGCCTTTGGGTAATGGCCAAATAATAACGAAATTTTTAAAATTAGTTTTAATTCTGACTTTATCCATACTCACCTTGGTAGGTAGGCTAGGTCACCCATCTGTAAATGTCTTAAACCAGGGTATAATACAAAATCTCCATTCCAAATATCAGCCGAATTGGTTCAGTAGTCGCTGCGCGAAGGAGTAACAGACACACGAACTTTCGTCTGTATTATAGTATGTAGTTTGATGTGATGGCTAGCATGTCGGTTGACGACCGAATGGCGTAGTGGTAGCGAACCTGCCGTCTGCGCCGGAGGTCGTGGGTTCGATTCCCACTACTGGTAAATGTTTGTGTGATGAGCATAAATGTTTTCCAGTGTCTGGGTGTTTTTTAATATATTATATTTATGTATATTAGCCATGTATGTATATTTATCAGTCATCTAGCACCCATAACACAAGTTATCGCTTACTTTGGGGGCAAGATTGCGATGTGTAAAATGTCCCGTATTTATTTATATTTATATTTTATATTTATGTTTCTGTAGTACCTACTTTAAAACAAAGATAAATATTTGCTTAAAAACTATATTTCTGTGATCAGTGGCAGCGCTAGCGTGCGCAGAGGGCGGCGTGCGGCCGCTGTGGCTGCTGTACCTGGCCATCGCGCTCGGCGTCATGTTCCTGGTGATGCTGCTCATCAACTGCTTCCTCTGCACCGCCATGACCTGCTCCTGCGCGAGGACTGACGTGAGTACTCGACCCTTGGCTTACCCCAACGTTCGACCACCTATAATGAGACTTGCCTCGCAAAAATAATTTCCATAGTTGTCCGTTCGTGCCTCGTTGGTCTAGTGTGGGTATGTTCGATTACAGATTACGAGCCCCTAGATTCGAATATTCGCTTCCCGATTCGGGTCAGTAAAATTATTATTGAGTTTATCTATTAGGAAATTCTTAGTTGGTATACTAGCGCAGAGTTCGGAAGTTGGCAGTGTTTTAGGTACCCTTGTGCCTCGAAGAACACGATAAACCGTCAGTCCTGCTTCTAAACTCCCTCCGTATCGGAGATATTGTCCCATAGGATTATAAGAGAGGGAATAGAGAGTGCAAATGTACACTTACTATCATAATATCTCCCGATGTAAAATCTCGGCAGAGACATACTATTTATGGTATTCCGTGGCAGAGATAGACGGATGAGTCTTGAAGACCTTTTTCTTTTTGCCGTACTACAACTATGGAAATTGGAAATTATATAGACGTTTTAAGCACTTAAATTACTCCGTAATTTGCGATCAAACCCACCCGATCTGATTTATGCCCGTAGTGAGGTCCCAATTTGCTCCATAGATCATTTTATATGAGCCAACTAGTTCTTACTTATATAGGTATGCTAAAATTACCTCATTTTAAATGCCATTCGAAAAAATACAATCAATTCATACTTACCACTATTTTCAATCAAAATAATTAATATTTTCAATAACATTATATTGGTATTTATAGGAATTGACTGAACGGTATAGGTTTATTATGGATTTATTTATTTAAATATTTTATTTTTATGTGTGTTCCACGTATTTTTTAACCATCTTAATGTACCTATCTACGTGTGAAATCATAATAATCATCATAATTATTATTATAGTTTTTTATCATTGTGTGTTTTAATCATGTTACCGTCTAAACCCACACCTGTGTCACTAACTTACGTACGAGTATACCTACTATGCACTGGGCCTTTATTAAGATTATACATACCTACATAGAACTCTTACGCAAATTCCAATAAATACATCTGTACCTGAAGGTCAAGATGTTAGACATTTCCAGCGAACGATAAATATACTTGCAAATATTATAAGACGTAGTAAAAAACTGCGTGAAACGTTTCGTGAAAATTAATTATTATTATGTATCTACCTATGTTCGCAAATTCAAGCGATATCAATTAGTTAATTAATTCGGTACCAATCTCGTGTTGTTGTTTTCTTAAACGGGTCTGCCCGCTAAACTAAATTTTATTCGGTTTTTCGTAATTTCAAAACTAATCTCCATTGTAGAAGACTTATGGCGAAAATAGCAGATTCATCTTCGCTTGAAAGTGTCCAGTTTAGGAAATCAGTCCGAGAATCGACTGTTATGACTTTCTCACGTAAAACTCGATTTTTTTTAAATTAACACTTTTTTATTAAAAAATATTTATTGGTCTTTTTCCCCTTAAATGATAAAAGCGACGTAAATATTTTACGTTACAATAACATAAATGTTACGTAAAAATGTAACATAAAATTCTAAAGCCTAGATATAAACCCGTAATTTCACTGTCACTAGCCTATTTATTGTCTTACAAATTGCCGAAAAACTATATAAAATTAATTGGCAGACCCTTACATTAAACCTAAGCTTTAAGCTTAATTAAGCTTTTTATGTTCAGAAACAGCAATCAACACTTCGTCAAAATCACGTCGAAGTGGAAACTAGTACCAGTATTACTTCTAAGTTCCAGTAGAATTTTTGCCCGTGTTCGTAGAGGCCTTGTAAGGGGCGGGTTGACGGTAACAGCACGTTCATGTACTCACAGGTGATAGAGAAGGACCCCTCAGTGGTGGAGGACTATGATCCTTACCGCAGTTGGCACGGGAGCCAGTACGGCAGCCGGTACCCCTCCTCGACCATACACTCAGCGAGGTAACGTCCCTCGCTTCCTACTTCTGTGACCGCTTTCTTGACCAAAACGTATTGTATAGTCTGTTCCAACAACGAATGAGTATTTATTCATCTTCTATAATTTTTGAACCATAGACCTAGGAAACATATGGACTGGCCCCGTCTACAAAATTAGCGTGACTATTTTTAATTATGTGGTGTCACCTAGGGCATACCTCCATACGTACAATACAAATCTTAGCGCTCATCATGGCGTTACATGTCACACAAGGCTGGGCTAGAATGAATGGGGTATCTCCATAGTTTTGTTATTTCTGTGGTTTGAATACGTGATCTTATGATTCACGAACCAGTTCTCATTTCCAGTGGTCACAACTGGAAAGCAATGCTAAGAACTATGGATATAAAATGACATTTTCTCAAACATGCTTAGAAATGTGAGCATTATTTTGAAAACTTTCTTCGATATAAATCGAAATTGCTGTACCTACCGGCCAATCAGTGGCTGGCAAAAAAGTTATGTGAAAATCCATATCTGTCATGGACCGTGGTTTACCGGTCGGATAAATTCCATACTAAACTCATATTTGCCGTGTAATTTAAACATGGTACGATCTTTTACTCTGACGCACGGCAACCAAGGAGGTAACTAACTTTCCTTCATGGAGGATATTTCCTTCACTATTGGTCTTGAGGCAGTTTTAAGACAACGTGATCAAAAGTACTCATTTGTTATTAGAACAAACTATTCAAGAAATTTTGAAAGTAATTAAAAGGATCATAAGTTATTATCATTTTTTTAAATAGCTTACATTAAGGTTTTAATTTTGTTTTATAATGCTATCATAAAAGGATCTATGTATTAATTCAAGTGTGAGAAAATTAACAATCACAGCACGATACTTGTTAACAAAGCTAATTATACAATTATTGTATTTTAACACTTATTTTTTCCAACACTCAATTTAAAGCAGAATATTTAGATCATGGGTCTTTTCACAACGAGTTGCTATATGAAATTTTGTGTAACTACCCAAAGTCTTAATAAAGTCCAAACGCTATCAAAAGGCCGATATTATATTGGATGTATATTTTGTGTATAGTTTGGCAAAAAAAATAAAAAAAATGGTGGCGCCACTGCCGAGATATAAATTCGGACAATTTAACTCAGAAATATAAATATTTACTGACGGAATGGAAATTTTATGGAGTGCAACTCGAAGCCGGCAAACGAAAATTAGTTCCGTTTCAGGACATTTTGCCAAACTATACCTATTCAAATAAGTGTCGTATTTGAAAGATCCCAATATACAGTAAATATAATATTTGAAATATAGTTCTGGTTAAACAACTAGGTCAGTGTCGGACAACAGCGACCACTACGCCATAGTCCAGTCGAGGCCGGGGAGTCGACACTCCGGCATGCATCGAAATAGGCATTGATCACAGGTAACATGCTTTTGACGCACATAACTCTATGGTTACAGGCCACTGACACCTCTTTTATGCAAGTACGCTGGACCTCAGACTGTCAAAGCAAAAGTAAAGACACTTGATTGTTGCGTAAGCTGGCGTAAGCGTCCTGGAAATTTGGCGAAACAGATATATAGCAATGGCGATGGACCAGAATTCAGAAAGAGACCGCTTAGCCTTCATCTCTCTCTGGTCCCGCGCTATTGCTATTTGTTATATTATGTATTTCATGTGGTGTCATGTGTCAAAGGCAAAATAAACATTTGGAAATTGTATAATACAATAACGCCATCTGTAGGATATGTCAATCAAATCTGATATTATTCTTTTTGTTTTTCAGACGAAAAACGATTTCACTATTGGCGCTTGTGAAAATTCTACGTCATTGCAATAAGGTGATATATGTAGGTGCAAGTATATGATAGAAACCTAGTGTTCTATTAAATCTCTTGATACCTAAGTATAACGTACTTAGTTGTAATTAAAGATTTAAGGACCGATATTATACTGCATAGATACCTAAATAGCAATTAAAGGTATGTTACAGCAATTAAAGTCTACAAAGAGGGTTTTAGTTGAGCAGGTATCTATATTATAATATCTATTCTCATTACTTATGAAGATTTATGCCTAACTAATATCCAATATTATTTAGGTTGTATAAGTATATACTGAAAACCACATGAAACTTATTTTAGGCAGGTAAGTTTACTAAGATAATAATTTATTGTTAAATCTGCATAAATATCTACTATATTTTCAGAGTTCTATTTAATATACACACGATATTTTCGTATCTATATAAAAGGTATAATCAACTTTAGCAGCAAGATTTGTCATTGAAATAAAAAAAAATTGTGCCAATGAATGTGTGCTGGCAGAGCTAGAATATTCCATAAAAACTTTTTTTGTAGAATTTTATAAACAAACATTAATTCGTAAAAATCTGGTATAAGTAATAAGCAGCTTAGAAATAAAATCTTAATAAAGGTACTTCATTAATACTTGTCTAGCAGGATTCGTGTGGTATAGGAGCTAGCAACGTTTTCGAGAAAGAATTTTAGGTGAGCTGGCTTTGTGATATGTTGTCTTTCTTGCACTTTCGGTTAGAGTCTGGGCTATCTGGCTGGCAGAAGCCGTTGCGTTTATTACTGCGCATCCTATTAGCAGCTTCCGCGTCCACAATGTTTATACCAATGTTGTCGGGGCTACTAATTGCTCTTAAAATAACTACAGGCGCACTATCATTTATGATGACGTTTCATTTTTGTATTAGTCAATTGTCAACCACATACGAGTTAACATATGAAACGTCATCATAAATGGTAGTACGCCTGTAATAATTTTAAGGGCAATTAGTAGCCCCAACAACATTGGTATAAACATTATGGAGGCGTAAGCTGCAACACCTGGACAGACCAAGGATGCGCATTAATGAACGCAACGGCTTTCGGCTTCCAGATGGCCCCGACTCTAACCGAAAGTGCAAGAAGGACAACATATCACAAAATCAGCTCTTCTAAAATTCTTACTTTTCAAACGTTGCTAGCTCCCGTACCATATAGCCAGCATATTCTTAAAACGAAATGTAAATGGTAGTAAAAACCAAAATGGTTATGTTGATGTTATTACACTCGTAATAATGTTAATGTTACAGAAATCGTGGCTAAAATAATAATTAATGAACTATAATAATACCTCGAGTGTAAGATAGTTTAATAATTTGACAGATTAATAATTTGTTTTGTCATTGTGGTGTTGCAGGTGGGCAGTGTTCCTACATATTGTACCTACCATGCAGAATCTTTTCAAGTAGCGGATAATAGCAAAACAAATTATTAATCTGTCCCGCTAAAAATGGATTTCCGCAAAATAACACCTGCTTCCATTCAATATGGTAGATAGTTTTCAAGTCAACAAAGAGACAATTTACCTCTGCCTTAGATGAAAATAATAAACCTTGTGCCATTAATTTCCCCATTTTCATGTTGAGTTAAGTGTGAATATGTAATTTACAGCGTAAAACTTTAACTGTTGAGCTTTTTGAGTTTAGGTTAGGTTAATACTTGTATAATGCAACGAATCCGTCCCTTACTTAACTAATGTAAGTTAGTTTGTAGTTTAGTCGTACCGCGTACGATATCTACAATATGTATATTATTGTAATATTATTATATTGCCCTCATACTTATATCTATTTGAAGCTGGATTGAATAATAGATTGTACCTAAGTACTTTTTAGCTAATGTATATTCGTAAGTATATTTTCGCACTTTTATTATTATATTTTTAATAATAGGCAAAGGTGCTTGAATAAGTCTCAACTGTCTTAAATAATTTCTTTGTATACTTACTATAATTTGATGTTACTCTACCAATATTTGAAATATTTTAGGTAGGTACGTAAATTATAATAATTACATAGATAGGTTTAAATGTGAAACTTCTAATTATCAGTATTAACTATTTTTTACCTACACTGTATGACATTTGAACTTTGTGATGGTTTTGTATATTATTATACCTAATATTGTAATTATAAAAAAAATTAATAAAGTGTAAAAAGCTCAAAGTGTATCTACATCTAGTTTGATATTATATTTATATATAACTAATAAAGATTTAGATGAATAGGTATATCAATATATCTCTGAAGATGAGAAGCTCGAGTGATATTTGAAAAACAATAAATATTATAGTAACATAATATTAGTTATTTACTTTTATCTTCCCACCCCTACATGTTCCCTTAAAATATTCCTTCCTAGTTCCTTTTGTTTAGGTATGAAAACAAAAAAGATCAAATTATTTTGCATTATTGGGTAATTTATTGATAAAATTTTCGTACACTACAGAATTCATTATTATTAGAACTATACTTAAAACAATAGTATACAAAAAATCGCTCCAAAATTACAAATTAATAATCAAATACTTTATCTGTCTTATAAATTATTTACTGTTTCAAATATTACAAATAAATCCTATTTCAATTATATTTTAAAAGGAACAGAAACCTCAAAATATACAAAACTGAGAAAAAGAAATAGAGAGTCATTTTCTAAACAATTTCATAAATAGTAGTTCAAACACATAAATTCAGATCAGAGGTCGGACTAGAAAAGTTTGTAATACAAGTGACTGTACAAAAATAGACAAAACTATTTGCTAAAAGAAAAACTAAAGGCAAGAATTGGTAACTATAAATTGGAACTATACAATTAAATTACTACTGCGCCAAGCCGTATTTTAAACTATTAATAAATTTTAGCTTACAATTCATCTAAAAACGTAGTAAAAAATATTTATTTAAATAAAATTCAAACTATAAGGTATGGCAAATTTTCGTGTTTACAAACAAACAAATTAATTATTTTTTAATTAGTGGCACTTTTATAAATAAATAAAATCAGTATGGTATCTAGAGACTGTTATGACTATAATGACTGAATTAGCTGCACTACATACTTGCTCGGTCAGTTAGAATATTTGTAGTCATTACATTGATATATAATAATATAGATTTCGGGTCAGCGCTAAAAAGTGTCCGAACCGAAAGAGAGCTAAACCGCGAAAAGGTTTCCAATTGCACTTCAGTCTCGTCTTTGATTCATCAGAGAGAATCCGCGTTAACAATGCCGCTCGAGTGCATAGAGTGAAAAAATAGTCTGTATAAAATTAGGCTGTATAATAATAGTTTAGGACATAAATTACAATGTTTTAGTTTGTTTATAAAAAACACATGTACACTCGTTTATATAGGTTTTCTCGGGACACTTTTTTGTGAATTTTGCATTACACCCGGAGTCAATAGATTTATATGTCAATGAGTCATTAGGTATACCGTATATTATGTTCTCAAATAATTTCTAGACACCAAATTGCCCAATAATCAAACTATAATATTTACAACAATAGCCATATTGAACTAAAAGTTTCCTATAGTAGCTAACTTAATAAATACTTTTAAGAATGTGATATTATTAGTTACATACGGATTTTATTCGCAAAGCCGTCGGTGTCCATAATTTTTTATAGCAATGATATTGTTAAGCCCGGTGTAAGCAAACAAAAATAGAACTTTATATAGGCATTCCTGTGAGGTATTCCAAAATTCGAAATAAGGAAAAAAAATACATAAAAATGAAAAGCTGGTTTTTAAGTTAGATTAAAATAAGTTATTTAACTTAAGCATGAGGATTTCCATTTTACCGTCCAAACTCTTAAACTCTCAACTCTTTCTATTGTTATAAGATCAATCCTTAATGTACTTTTGTCACTTAATTCGTATCTTCCCAGAAAAATCTTGTATTTTGATAAAACATCATGGAAGTCAACAAAAATAACTTTATTTTATTCAGTTCGCCATCCTAGGCCGCCCGCAATATTGAATTTTGAATGACGTCACTTAGGTCGTCGTCACGTAAATGCATAACTTAATTTCAATCGGTTGAAATCGAAAAATCAGTTGCAAGACCCAAACGTATCTATACCAACATTGCAAGTTAAATAAAGAATTGTTAAAAAGGTGGTCTATGATTTTGTTTAAGCCTCCCCCACACAGGCGCGTTATTATCGCGCGATAATATCGCAAGTGTTATTGCGATATCTGTTTTCAGTACATTTCGTATTAGGATGATCAAGTAGTTACACACTGCTGCGATAATAACGCCGCAATGGAAGTATATCGATCGATTTTATCGCAAGCGTTATTGCGATATCTGTTTTTAGTACATTTCGTATTAGGATGATTAATAAGTTACACACTGCTGCGATAATAACGCTGCAACGGAAGTATATCGATTGATATTATCGCAAGCGTTATTGCGATGTCTGTTTTCAGTACATTTCGTATTAGGATGATCAAGTAGTTACACACTGCTGCGATAATAACGCCGCAATGGAAGTATATCGATCGATATTATCGCAAGCGTTATTGCGATATCTGTTTTCAGTACATTTCGTATTAGGATGATTAAGTAGTTACACACTGCTGCGATAATAACGACCGATAATAACGCGGGACGCTGCGTCCGCCTGCGCGTTATTATCGCGCGATAAAAACGCAGCTGTGTGCAAGGAATCGGGACGCATTATCGCAATAACGCTTGCGATATTATCGCGCGATAATAACGCGCCTGTGTGGGGGAGGCTTAATGCGTCCCGGGCTCAACGCTCAACGAGTGTCGTGTGTCGTGTCTAGTGGCCGGCGGGCTTGTTGTTGAGGACGGAGGCGGCGACCTGGTCGTAGACGGCGCGCTTGTAGATGCGCGGCTGTCCGTCGCGCAGCCCGTGCGGATACAGCCCGAACGACGTGTAGTCGTCGAACCAGCTGCTGGTCGGCTGGAACAGCATTAAACGTCACATCACATCTAGAATTAATAAATAATAATAAATATATATCAGGATTCAGGACATTACACATTTAGGATTCACCAGTTGAGGATTTGGGTTGATCCTAATAAAATACTGTTTAGCGCGAAAGAATATTTAATCCCAAGTAATGTTGTAATATACGAGTTACAAATCTTACAGAATTGGGAGCTAAGGCGTTGCGCTAGTGTGTCTCGTGTGAGATGTGAGATGGTACTGAATCTGGTTGTTTGGCGCCGAGATAGACGCCAAGCGCCTAGCGGGACGCCGCAGCTCCTACATTTAAAATTCCCGCGTGAGAGAAATTGTGGGGAACGTTTTGTAGATAGTATGGCAAAGTTGCCAGAGTAATAGATGTCCGCCACAACCACCCCCCTACGGAGAATGAAAAGTCAATGTAAATAATTAATTGACTTAGAATGATAAAAAAATACAAAATATCAATTAAGAGGTAAGCAATACACAGTTAATAACAAAATACAATGCTAAATTCAAAGAAGTTAGAAAACAATTTGACAAGTGTAAAATTATATATAAAAAATAGCATTGTTACAAATAAAATATAATGTTTGTACAATAACATAAGAGTAAAGTATGTAAAACAAGTTTTGATTAAAAATAGATCATTATAATATGTATACATATACATGTATTAAAAAAAAAGGTAAAAATTACAATTAGCTTTGGTGTAAACTTTGGTAAAATGGCTTAATATATGTAATGTAAAATGGTTCTATCCTAAGTAAATTATACATAGGAGTAAAACTAAATTATAAATCTAAAATTTGCTTAAATCTAACAGTACGACCTGACCGAGTAGTAACAGGCTGCGGTATATTCTGGTTTGGGACAGTTGGTTGTCCAGAATCAGTTACGGCTTGTGGTTGTGTGCCTAATGGTGCAGCGGGATCAGTGTCGTGTTTTGATGTAATGAATGCCGGTTTGACGCGGTCAATACTTACGGTAACCTTCTTGCCCCCCATGTCAATGGAAAATGTTTTATCATCACGCGCTAGCACTTTATATGGACCGGTATATGGCGGCTGCAACGGCCGTCGAACGGTGTCGTCGCGCAGCATGACATGTGACGAGTTCGTCAACTCCTTAAAGACGAACGTCGAGGGTTGGGAGTGACGAGATGCAGGGGTGGGCCGAAGATCTGACATTTTAGCTCTTAAATCTTGTAAGAGATCATGAGTACTAATATTTTCGTTGGAGATATTAGGTACCAGGAATTCTCCAGGTAACCGTAATGGTTCTCCATATACTAACTCGGCTGCAGAACAGTTTAAGTCCTCTTTGAGGGCTGAGCGAATTCCAAGCAGGACTAAAGGTAAAGCTCGGTGCCACGTGTCGTTGTGGCACATCAGGGCGGCCTTCAGTTGCCGGTGAAATCTCTCAACCATGCCATTCGCTTGAGGGTGATAGCTGGTAGTTCGTATGCGTTTCGTGGCGCCAATGTTCATCAGCCGTTCAAATAAGTGTGATTCGAACTGACGGCCACGGTCTGTTGTGACAGTGACGGGCACACCAAAGCGTGAAATCCAGCCCTGTACGAACGTATCAGCAACCTCTTCAGCAGTAATGGAAGTCATAGGCCATGCCTCAGGCCATCTAGTGAAACGGTCGATTGCTGTAAGACAGTATGAATATCCGTTTGATGTAGCCATCGGACCTATAATATCCAGGTGCACGTGAATCTCGCTGATGGTGCGGAAAAGTTGCCTAGTGGAGCGGAGACATGGCGTGTTACCTTACTCCTTTGACATGAAAGGCATTCGCGCGACCAGGTGCGACAATCATTTTTAATGCCCGGCCAGACGTATCGATCGGTGAGGAGTCGCGTAGTTGCGCGAGCCCCTGGATGACTGAGGTTATGCAGTCGATCGAACGCTGGTCGGCGGAGCTGGATGGGAAGATAAGGCCGAGGCTTACCAGTGGAAACGTCACACATGATGGTGATATCTGTACCTGGTAATTTCGTTGCTTCTAACTTTAATGAAGAATCGTTTAGAACCGTTTTAAGTTCATCGTCCGTACCCTGGGCTTGAGCCAGGGAAACGAAGTCAGGATTTAGTGAAACGGCTTCAATGCGAGACATAGTGTCCGCGACCACATTTTCGCTGCCTTTGATGTGCCTAATGTCAGTTGTAAATTGGGAAATGAACGTCAACTGATTAAGTTGCGCAGGTGGAAGTTTTTCCCTGCGCTGTTTGAAGGCGTATAAAAGAGGCTTGTGATCAGTGTAAATAGTTGTATTTTGCGCTTCCAAGAGATGACGGAAATAGTGTACTGCTGAGTAAACTGCCAGTAGCTCTCTATAGTAGGCAGGCCACTGGGACTGTGATGCAGTAAGCTTTTTGCTGAAGAAGGCGAGAGGTTGCCAACCTTCATCCGTCCATTGTTGGAGAGCCGCGCCGATCTGAGTGCTGGAGGCGTCCGTGAATAAGCCCAAACGGGCACATTGTATAGGATGTGCCAGTCTGGTTGCTTTGGAGAGGGAGTCTCTACACGTGTAGAAAGTTTGCTCCAGTTCTGGAGTCCATGGCATTTGTTTTTGTCCCTTGAGACCGGTGGCTGTAAGAAAATTTATCAATGGTGCCTGTGCGTCGGCGGCATTGGGTATGAATTGTCTGTAGTAGTTGATCATACCAAGAAATCTTCTTAAGCCTTGTGCAGTCTTGGGTAGGGGAAAATTGAGTAAAGCCTGGATTTTCTCGTTTGGAGGTCGGATTCCATCTTTACTAACATGATACCCGAGGAATGTTACCTCTGCTGCTCCTAAGACGCATTTGTTAGGGTTCACTACTACACCGTAGTTAGCTAGCCTTTGAAAAATAGTGCGCAAGTGGTCGGCATGTTGCTCGGGAGTTTTAGAAAAAATTAATATGTCATCCACATAGGGAAAACAGAAGTCCAGCCCTCGGACGATTTCGTCTATGAAGCGCTGGAAGGTTTGTCCGGCATTGCGTAACCCGAAAGTCATATACGGGAATTCGAACAAGCCGAAAGGAGTGATGATAGCCGTTTTGCAAACGTCGGCTGGTGCTATCGGAATTTGTTGATAGGCTTTTACTAAATCCAGTGTACTGAATATAGTAGATCCGGCCAGGTTGTGTCCGAAATCCCCTATATGACGTACTGGATAGCAATCAGAGATGGTCCGGGCATTAAGCGCTCTATAGTCACCGCAAGGACGCCATGTTGAGTCTTTTTTAGGCGCAAGGTGTAGCGGTGATGACCATGGACTCTTAGAAGGGCGTGCAGTGCCAGCTTGTACCATGTTGGCGAATTCTTTTTGAGCAATCTGCAGCTTATCAGGAGCGAGACGGCGGGGCCGCGATACGACCGGAGGACCATCGGTAGTTTTGATGAAGTGGACAGTGTTGTGTTTCACTTCTCGGTTGATTCCCGGAGGCTTCGTAATGGATGGAAATGTAGCAAGAATCTTATGAAACGGCGAATCCTCGTGATTGTTTTAATGCTTGGTTGACTGAAGTTGGAGACAGAGGCTGGAACAGTTAGTCCAGTCACACTGCACCGCAGCACGCGATTGCGACAATCAGGCAAGAGGTTATAGTAGGCCAAGAAATCGGCACCGATGATGGCTGTGTCGACGTCGGCAACGACAAAATTCCATCGGAAATCACGGCGTAGCCCTAAGTCTAGATTCACCGTGCGACTGCCGTAAGTTTTTATGGTTGAACCGTTAGCAGCGGAAAGTTCATAATTGGAAACTTTCTGATCCTTGCTGAGGAGCTTCTTCGGGAGACAACAAAGGTCCGAGCCTGTATCGAGGAGGTACTGCCACTTGGAGTTCCTGTCTGTGATAAAAAGGCGGCGACCAATGTAAGCGCAGTCAGAAGTCGCCGTTACTGACTGGCCTGCGAGTTTTCCGAAACCGGGGCGGTCCAGGAACATGGCCGTGTGCATTTTGTAGCCTTTTGGCGGAACTTTCTATGATACCAGCACGGTTCTGGTTTGTCACCATTTTTGGATTGTACGGATTTAGGTCTAGACTGGGACCTAGACCGTTCACGCTGGTTTAGTTTACTATGTATTGATGTCATTAATTTATTCATTTGAGTTAATAATGTTGTTAGGTCTGTGGTGGCATTCGAAGGCGGAGGCGGTTTTATTGTCTCCATCGCGTTTACCGTAACGGGAGTTACCTCCATGATGCTGTCTGCCATCCCAGCCAGCTCAGCAAGGCCTAAATTCTCATGTAATAGCGATATATTTTGTTTTAAAATCTGTTGGATTTGCTCTTCAATCGAGCTAGCTTCCGCCATGTTAATTTAATATAAAATATGTAATAGAAGCAAGTAAAAGAGAATAAAAGTTCTTAAATAAAACAAATATTTATCTAGTTAGCCGTTGCTACTCGGTTGGCTAATATTAAAAATACTTATCTAAAGAAATAAACAACAACTTAAAATGTACGGCACAAATGAAAGCGAAAGTATTTAACAAAAAATTAAAAGACTTACAAATTGAGCGTTCGGCGGGTTTCACTAACGTCTCTATACCTGCGAAGGGTTTGCGGCGACCCTTAAGACAATGGGCGACCGATTTTTTGTGATAGACGCACACGGTGTCACCAATTTAGGATTCACCAGTTGAGGATTTGGGTTGATCCTAATAAAATACTGTTTAGCGCGAAAGAATATTTAATCCCAAGTAATGTTGTAATATACGAGTTACAAATCTTACAGAATTGGGAGCTAAGGCGTTGCGCTAGTGTGTCTCGTGTGAGATGTGAGATGGTACTGAATCTGGTTGTTTGGCGCCGAGATAGACGCCAAGCGCCTAGCGGGACGCCGCAGCTCCTACATTTAAAATTCCCGCGTGAGAGAAATTGTGGGGAACGTTTTGTAGATAGTATGGCAAAGTTGCCAGAGTAATAGATGTCCGCCACACACACATCGCAATCTAGCCCCAAAGTAGGCGATAGCTTGTGTTATGGATACTAGATAACTGATAAATATATATACAAATACTAATATACATAAATATAATATATTGAAAAACACCCAGACACTGGAAAACATGCTCATCACACAAACATTTACCAGAAGTGGGAATCGAACCCACGACCGCGCGCGAAGACGGCAGGTTCGTTTCTGCTACGCCATTCGGTCGTCGAACGTCACATTACATCTAGAAGATTCTGGTATATTCGTTGCAGCGAATCGTATAAGGCGTAATTACGATTTATATTATTCAATTATATTTATAATTACGAATTACTCAATTATATTCATAAGGACGCTTACGCTACATAAGGATATCTTCGTTATACTTAAGCATACGCTAACTCTACGCGTACGCTTACGAGCCGTGTGCGAAGGGCCTTATATATGTCTAAATAGGGTATAGGTACTCAACTTTGCAATCAGGAAAATAAATATTACTAACATAATAGGAACAATTTCACGCAAATTAAAAGTCAATAGTCTACACTCTACATCAATGTTGCTCAGCTAACAAAATATATTGAATGCACGCCCACGTCTACCCAACCAATCGAGAATACTATTGACGTCAGGGACTCCCACACAATGACGTCGTATAGTATGCCACTCAATGACGTCAGATTTTAAACGCGATGGGGTGTAGGTGTACAGAGATTGTGTAGGTGTACAGAGATTAATATTAAACGTGTGCTGCGTGACATTTAGCTGCTTTCTTACGTGACTAGACAATACCTAAGCGCTATTGCCTAGTAAAATGCGTAGACGTACGAGTATAACAATTTATATACTTAGGTTGCAGAGAATATCAAGGGCAGCTACTGTAACCGTTGTAACTAAAAGAAAACTGTGAACTTTGTGAGAATTTTTAACAGGCACTCGGGGTTTTTGAATAAAATGTACGATGAGCAAAAAAGTAATCATGATCACCCTTTTTTGATGCTAGTTGATCTTACGTAGAAAGATCAAAAGTCCACGGAAGGGACTCTTTCCTATATCTAGTAGCCCTCTACTAAAATCTTAGTGACCCCGTCGTAAGCAGGCGGTAACAGTCGCCGTATGCTTCTGTTGAGAATGTATGCCTCACCTCAAGTTTGAAGTTCAGTATCTTGGCGGAGGTCTGGTGGTGCGGCACGGTGACGACGCGTGACACGGGGAAGTAGCCCGGCTTGCTGGCGGTCACCTCGTAGTGGCTCGGCGTCAGCAGGCGGTACCAGTCGCCGTATGCTTCTGTTGAGAATGTATGCCTCACCTCAAGTTTGAAGTTCAGTATCTTGGCGGAGGTCTGGTGGTGCGGCACGGTGACGACGCGCGACACGGGGAAGAAGCCCGGCTTGCTGGCGGTCACCTCGTACTGGCCCGGCGTCAAGAGGCGGTAGTAGTCGCGCGATGCTCCTGATGGGAATGTATGCCTCACCTCAAGTTTGAAGTTCAGTATCTTGGCGGAGGTCTGGTGGTGCGGCACGGTGACGACTCGCGACACGGGGAAGTAGCCCGGCTTGCTGGCGGTCACCTCGTAGTGGCCCGGCGTCAGCAGGCGGTAGTAGTCGCCGTATGCTCCTGAGGATTAACCACCTATTAGTATCATCTCGATACTTGCAAATATAGCCGGTCCGGTTGCTCGTTTCAGCCGGACATTCACTGCTGGACATGCTTCTGTAGGAATCTCCAATATTCAAGGTGTTATGCCGCTTAGATCCAGTGGCTCCCCGTGACTATCATCAAAGTTCGTGTTTGCAGATACAGAAATTGCAAACAAATACAGTCAAACCGGGTTCAGTGAGAACTCTAGGGACCGAGATATCTTTAAACGGCAAAATGACGCGGGACCTGGCAAATACTCTCTGGTAAATATTACGCTTATTACACAATCAGTACCTTATAATAAAATTATTCTCTCTCTGCCATTCCATTGGACAGTTCCTAATCAAAACGCCGAGAATGCATCAGACATACCAAGACGATGTTACTTAACTCCTAATTGAATAAACCGAATGCAAACGACCTATTATTCCTAGCACGAGACAATGCGTCTTGTTGACATTCAGTTCACTAAATAAGTAAAGACTAGTGTAGTACTAAACATAATGATGAGAAGAATAAATAGCTGGGACCACTGATTTGTTTATTGAAACACCAGTGTTTTAGGTGGGTTTCGTTATTGTAATTTGGACAATGGACGACCAAAAAGAAGCCAAAAAGAGAACGATTTTCTACTTGTCTATAGATATAAGCTGCAAAATTGAGAGATCATCTCTAACTTTCGCTTTATAGATATATCCGAGGTTAAATAGAGATACGTATTGCTCAGTGATTGACTGACGAGCAAACACAGTGCAGTGCAGCAATGGAAAGTACCTAAGAAGGCACACTGCACAAGTGCACAGCTACCAAACGTTCAAAATTACATGATAAAATTGAATTTAACTCAGCATGACAGCGTTTGGTACCGGAACCAATAACTAGGTAGTCTGTCAGTATAACTTCAAGTCAGTAACTCAAACCTTTCGCTGGCATTTAAGGGGCAGGGCAACGAAAATATGTAGTCAGGAAGTTAAACAGCCAGCCAGCCGCCTGTCACAAGCGTGTTACGCTTCCGCATGCAAAATCTGACAAAGATATGCACACACTGCGCACTTTTCTTAATTAAATGGGAAAATCGAGATTAAAAACACTAATAATTATTAATAATAATTTGCTCGTTAGAAAATGAAATAATATTTAAGAAAAATAATTTAAATTCTAGGTAGAAGCAGTGTTTTCGTACCTATTAATTTTATCTTTCGCTATAAATAGCAAAACGTGTCTTGATGTCAGATTCATTACCTAATAAGATAATTACTATTTTCACATTAGCAACCGGATATGCAAATAATAGGTATAGGTATATTTTGTTGCCCGCGATAGAGCTAGATCGATATAGGTCGCATCGTGAAGGAACTCGTTAATCGTTATAGATGATAACAATATTGTAACTAAACTCGCCGGCATATTTAGCGGAACATAAAAAAAAGGTTTGATATCAGTATCATATAAAGTTGCTGGCTGGTTTATACGTTATTTAATTTAAAAAGAAATATTTTCAAATTAAGAAAACAACTGAACATCACATTTTATGCAATTGTTTTAATTTTATTCAAATACACCTTATCTGGAGCGAACTTAGGTATTTCTTCCTTCTGAGTTTGATTTAAAATTTCATTGAAATACTGTTTTTTGTTAGTTTTTTTTAATCGCGTATCCTTCTGGAGTTGATGACTGAATTATGCCTGACTTAGCCCCAACGGAGATTGCCAGGGCACTCGAAATGCGAAGAAATGGTCAAACCTACAGAGTGATATCCAGAGATCTTCGTCGACCAGTTTCAACGATCCATCGCAGTATCCAACGGTTCAGGGAGACCGGTACTTATGTGAGAAGAGCAGGACAAGGCAGAAAAAGACGCACTTCGAGTAGGGATGATCGTTTCATTCGGCTTCGTGTACGTAGGAACCCCCGTTTGACGGCCGTCCAAGCCCGACATGAGTTAGAAGCAGTGCGGGGTGTAACCGTAAGTGAGCGTACGGTACGAAGAAGGCTCGAAGAAGCTGGTTTGGGTTCATTTGTGCCCGCCAAGGCTCCAAGGCTCGAGGTAAATCATCGTAGAAACAGGTTAACTTTTGCTCAGGAACATCGACTTTGGAACGCGGACCAATGGAGTAAGGTATTGTTTAGTGATGATTGCAGAATTCTCTTAAATGAAATTGACGGCAGGCAAAGAATATACAGACGCAAAGGAAAACGATACATTCAGACAAATTTTGAAACTACAGTTGCATACGGTGGTGGATCAATAATGGTTTGGGCGGGCATTTGTTTGGGAGCTCGCACAGACTTGGTAGTGATTGACAGAGGGAGTCTGACTGCAGAGTATGAAATACGTGTGAATATATAACAGAAATACGATAAATATATTAATATAAGTACGTAACTTCCAACGGGAAGATTATGTAGGTATAAAATACATAGACTAAATCGATAGCAGATAGATAAGAAATGATCCAGGATCGGCTCGAATGGACCAGAAATATGTTGGAATATCGAAGGACCTTTTATAGTATGTCGAATGCACAAGTTGGCAGACACCTAATCAATTTAACCATAAAGATCACTGACCTGAAACGCACGGCGTGGAGACCTGGTTCGTGTACGACACCAACTGCAGGCACCTACTCAGGACAGCTTTGCACGGCACAGCACAGATCTTCGGTTTTCAATTGATTATTAATGTCTTTACACACGGTGCAATCTTCCACGGGAAGAATTTGTACACGCGACAGTTATTTTTGAAAAGAGATGCACGGGCGCACGGCGTCCGTCCCAAAATTGCTCTGGTCGTTGCGCTGCCGTCACTCTTCGTGGGGAGCCGAAACACGTGGACCAATCAGAGGTCGTTACGTCACGGCAGCGATGCATTATAGCCAATTGAAAGATGTTGTCAACAAGGCTTATATTTCGAACACCGCTATATCAGAGAAGTTTTAGAAGAAAATGTCGTACCGTTTGTCCCATATATCGGTGACGATTTTGTTTTTATGCAGGATAATGCTCTGCCGCATACCGCTCGGGTAACTCAAGCTTATCTTAATGATAATTATGAATATCACTGTTATGGAGTGGCCGGCGAGATCACCGGATATGAACCCAATAGAGCACGTTTGGGACTTGCTGAAAAGAAAAGTTAAGTCTAGAATTCCAGCTCCTGCCAACGTGGGAGAACTGCGAATCGCCGTAGTTGAGGAATGGCGGAGACTATCCCAGGAGACCATCGATAACATCATTCTCAGTATGCCTAGACGGGTAGAAACTTTAATAAGAGCACGTGGAGGAAATACGCGATATTACTCACCATTTTTCTAATTTTATTTAATTAATTGTAATTTTAATATTAAATTTCACTTTTCCAGGTTACATGAAAAAGTTCAAAAATGTACCATTTTTCACAAATAGCCTTTACTCGCAAAATCTGTTCTTAATGTGATCTCATTTTAAGTAAAAACAAATGAAACTTTAAATAACAAAAGAAGTGTAGTAAGTAGATTTTAAAATAAAACCATATTTTTTTTAATTATGGACCTTTTTTATGTTCCGCTAAATATGCCGGTGAGTTTATATTAGCATATAATATTATGAATTAGCATAATACTATGACAAATAGCGTTTGTAGCCACAATAATGAAATGTGCTAATTCACATAGCTTAGAATATTCTTGATCTAATATTGCCATTTGAATAAATACATAATAGTCGATATAATTTATAAGCAATTTCAGAATACTTAGTTGAGGGTGTGAGAAAAACGCTCAACAAACAATTTATTTACCAACTATCACAAGTCATAAAGAGACGATTCTAGCGACTTCTGTAGCTCATTAAATGATTCAACTGTTGATGATAGATATGGTTCAACTTTGTATTATAAAGTTGTAATACTTAAAGAATAAATTAAGAAAAGTACACCTAATGAAGCTCGTTTTAACTAATTAAGTTGTTACTCATATTCTTCTTTTACGACTTATTTTGCTGTACACCGCATTGTCAAAAACCTGTTCAGACATAGGTACGAAATAAAGTAAAACGCCGTCCCCGGGGAATAAAAGGATAATAGCTTTTAGCCAATTTTTTTTTTTATTTCAGTTTTGAGGTCTACAGACCAGAATACATCTACCTAATTTTTTTCGTAGGTGTACTGTCGTTAATTAAAAAGTTATAAAATAATATATTATTATTCTAAACATATTATAGTACATGTTTAAATGGCAAGCTAACTTTAGTGAAATTTTTTACACAAAATAATGCCTTATAACTATTAGCATTTTGTTCTGGTATAAAAAAGTATAGGTATGTCGACTAATATTTCTTTGACAAACTGTCTTCATCAAAATTGAGAAGCAATAATATATTATCATACTTTACCGTCTATGGATTATACGGACTCGAGTATAGAATAGTTTAAATTAACCATTGATAGTGATTGTATGATAGGCTAAACGCCTGAATATCGTTGTGGTACCTACCTAATCATGTGAAAGAAAGAAAGAAAGAAGAGGCCTTTATTTGAAACGACAATTAATCAATTATCTATTCAGTTCGTTGGTTTATATATTATTCGTTACTGAATGGTGTGACTGACTAAATGGATAAGACAGGAATGAGTTTATTGATCTCAAAATGGAATCTACTCAGCATTTCTATGACCGAAGATTAAAAAAAGTTCTGAAAGAGTTCCTGTTGGCCCCAACACCTCCGTTCATTTCATCTTGAATTTGGTTTCATTTCATGTCCATCCAGCGAATCGAAATATGTCATAATAAGGTTACGGCTGCAGGTTCCGACGGGATCCGCCAAGGAGAGCCCTCGTACCAAGTACCCCCACCTACTACCAGTTACAACACCTTGCGAAGTTGTTTGACTATGTACCAGTTGTTGCTAAGACTTGCCTACCACATTATGAGCCCTCACAACAATACAAGGTACGCTTTCCCTTGGTACCGACCGCGTGTGATACCCGGACTCCTAAAAAAACTTCTACCTTGCCATCCGCACTCGTGAGGCTGATGACTTCATTCCTGAATGGTTGGTCGTTCTATGACTTTGTGAAAGGCTTTAACTCCCTTCTGCGTTCAATATATATGCCGGAGTTCCTCAAGGCTTTCCCCTTTCCAATTCACCATCTACACCAATGACATCTCCACACTCGCTGAGCACCAGCGGGAGGGGAAAATGACGTGCTGTTGTCGCTGTACGACAGCAAAAGCCAGTACAAAGGTCATACAGTGGCAGACCTCGGTGTGTTGAATAACCAAACCATGATCTAGATAAAAGTTTTCGAATCTATTTTGCGCCAAGTTTTAATGTTACACCGCGGACAAAGATTCACTGCGAGGCGTATGTCCGTTTTTCTCTGACGCATGCAGCACCTGCTTGGCATTCCTTATATTCAGGCACAAAGCATGCGAAACAAATGCCTGTGTCTGGTCATTGGAGCCTCGAGGTACGTCAGTATGTCAGAAATTAAGATATGCGCCTGGATACCAGTTAAAGTGTAGAACTTGGTCCGCACCCTCGTGCTCGCTTACGCAGGCTGACATTGCGTTCACTTCCACGGGATTGTATCACCTATTGATCGATCACCAGAATAAGGACGTTTGCTACTTCACGGGCTCCTCTGCCTTTGGTTCCCTGCGCAACTGTGCGCTGCTGGTGACGAAGATGACGCGAGCTTCGAATAACAGTACCTAGCATCCCCGCGTAGTGCAGCGACAGTACCGCCGACCTTACGAAGCATCACCAGCATCAACCTTAAAGCCTGTGAGACCCACAGATCACTATTATATTAGTCGGGTGAGACCTTAGCCTGATACAGCCAAGAAGCAAAGGAGACACACACTAGGCAGACCGCAACAACCAATACAACATACTTAGTCATCGAACTCCTTTTGAACACAGCTTTCAGCGGACCTCTGGCACGAAGCAAGGCTTTACACTCTGATCTTATGAGTCTTCGAAGGACAGTGAACGTCGCTATGCATTTTATGACTCTCGGGCCTTATAGACAATAGCCCTGATTGCCTTCCGAATAACTTTGTTTTCTTTTTAGGGTTTCACACCAAAATGGTAAAAATGGAAACCTTATGATGCGATTGCATCCGTCCGTCCGTTACAGACGATTATTTCAGTAACCATAAAAGCGATCGACATGAAATTTGGAATAGTTGTGTGTGTGTGTTTGGAATAGTTTGTAATAGTGGCCCAACATCATAGAAATAAAAAAAATGAAAATTACGTTTATTTTATATAAAAAGGGGGGGTCGGGGGTTGAAATTTCGAAGTGTGATAACTAAAGTGTGTGGGATATCCTATGAAAAGTACATTTGACCTGTACATTTTTTAACAGGTTATTGTTTATTTTTATGCACAGTAGTTGTTGATTTATTGGGCAAAACTGTTGAAAAAAATACCGTTACCCACTCTTATCTCCAAAATTTACCGATCGCAAAATCTGAAATTATTATGAGCAATAGGTATTAATTTATGTTTTATAGAAAAAATAGAACCAACTTTCTAGTATGGAACCCACAGTGCATGAGTCTATTTCGCACTTTGCCGTTTTTCATTTAGTTTAAATTTCTAATAGATGATTACCATCATTTAGGTTTATTAACTAAACCAGAATAATCGTATAGGAATATAATACCATATAAAGCATATTATATTCGAACCAGAATAAAATGATAATAGATTATTAGCTTTGCTGTGCTGGTTCCGTTTATTCAACGAATATTAGTGTAAAGCAATATTAGCAATATTCACTCTCTTATCGACTTAACGCGAATAAAATGATAAGATTATATTAGCAAATTAAGAAAACTATAGAATTTTATTAACTTCTTAAATTCTAATTATCTCATATAATAAATGAGTAAGTAAAAGTTTACCACAACAATATGAAAGCTACAAAAATTAGCTTTCATTTGAGACAGCTATTTCCTGTCTAAGTCTATTACTTTGGGCACAATTGTCAAAAATCGGTTTTTTATTTTTCCTGAACATTTGTGATTTTCCTATTATCATTTTATTCGCCGGGGACGGCGAAAAGTAAAAAAAAACGTATATTGTAAAACGTACCAGTCGTGATGTCGTGTCGGATCGGCCTTGGCACGGGTCCGGTGATATTGACCACAGATATGATGGCGTTCTGGATGAACCCTGAATCGTCGCTCACGATGCCTTTAACGCCTGTATGCGCCTTCCAAATGAACGCAAGAAGGGCATCCTTGTTTCGAATCCATTCCTTCTCTAATTCCTTCTCCGGCGTGTACTTCTGGCAACCGAGCTCGAGCGTGATTTCGAACGCGTTAGTTGCCAAGTAGTTGAAATCTTGCATACCTAAAATGGGATCTTCATGAATATATTTTCTTGAATAATTTCGAATAAATACATGTTTCGGACGAATAGAGGTGGCCTGATAAATGTTTCGGACAACTAGAGGTCGCCTATTTTCCTTCTCGAGAGACTTAAGGAAAAGTTGATAGAAAGAAATCTCCAGGACGCCAAACATGCAACGTGGGTGGACAAGAGTTAGTGGGAACCTGCACTAAAGACAAGAGATCTTATGATGTTGACTACCAAACCAAGAAGAAATAAGCTACCTTACTGTAAGAATTTTCATAATTAAGTAATTCCATAGCTCCAGATATTATTGTCCTACAACCATAGGTACAATTAATATCTAACTTTTAAATGCATGTCATACTTGTAAGTTGATACAGTGCGGTATAAGAGTTTGTTATGTCCCTTTCTTACTTTGTGTTAATTGTTAAGTAATAAAGAGAACTAGACTTATGAATAAGCTATGCAACACTTATCAGAAGGTTGTGAAGCAGGCCCTATAGATTCATGAATCCTCAAAATGCAGTGTAACAGTACTTTTTTGAATTATGCTGAAATATCTTATCAGCATATCTTAATCAGCTTATCAGGTATGTCTTATCAGCATTGTCGATCTAAACTGTGTAACATGACATGAACAGTAGCAGTAAACTAGCATTAAGAAACCCGTTCACGTCTCAATGCTAACCGCATGAAAATGTCAAGAGTAGGTACACTAGTAACAGCAATAATTATACTCTGCGTTTCCTGTTTTGCGAACGTCAACAAATTACCTCATTTAGCTCAAGTAACTATTACGGCTTATTACTGTATTAAGAAACTATCAACTGACCGCGAATCCTAATAATCTTGCTTCGCTGTTCTTTAATTTCCATTTATCATTTGTATCACTTCTATCCGAAGGTTTTGTTTCATAGATTTCATGCTTATGTTATCAAGAAAACCACCTCTATTTACCGTGACGGCTGACATATTATGGATTAAATTAACATAATCTATTGCTAAAAATCTTTGAAAACAATTAAATCTAGGTATAGGCGTATATTACTAAAATGATTAATTATTCAAAATCGATCTGTACATAAAGGTACATTGTATATTCATAGCATTTAAAATGGCAATGGCCTGATCCTGACATCTCCGGCGCTAACAATGAATCGATACAATAAACAATACTTATTACGAATATGTAAATTTGTACTGGCAGATTCGGCGAAGATGCTGTTGCGTTGGCGCATTGTCAATCTTAAAAAATAAAGAAATAAAAAACATGCAGATGACAAGTGTTGGGGGGAATTAAAAAAGGTCTTTCTTCTGGTTTTACATGCCAATTACATTTTTTGTAAATCGATGTTCCACTATGTCTAATATGTTAAGTATTTCTGATGACATTCTTAAACATTTATACAATTTTTCTTCATCCGGTTAAATTTCTATTAAAAATAAATGATGGTATTCGCTGAATATTTTCCTTTTTATGTTTATGGAATGAATACCAGATTGTCGCATTTTCTAACAAAAAGTCGGTTTACTGACGATTGTTGAACGTGACAACTCTCGCTTGCACTTCAAGCCTTACATGGAACGCCTCAGAGCGAGGTAACGCCGGTAACGCCGGATGAGTCATGTTTTTTGTGCGTGCAGCCGGCTCTATCGATTTATAAGACGTTGTCACGTCAAAAATCTTCGTCTGAGCTCGCCATTTCGCGCGCTGCTCAGAAAGCTAACGCCTGCTCAACGAACTTGCTTTTGACGTGACAACGTCTTATAAATCGATAGAGCCGGTTGCACGCACGAAAAAACATGACTCATCCGGCGTTACCTCGCTCATGCGGCGTTACCGGCGTTACCTCGCGAGCGCGGAACGAGCGAAAAAGAAGACGTTGTCACGTTCAACTATCGTCAGTAAACCGACTTTACAGACAACCAATTTTTTTTGACGTGACGTCTTATAAATCGATAGAGCCGGTTGCACGCACGAAAAAACATGACTCATCCGGCGTTACCGGCGTTACCTCGCTCATGCGGCGTTACCTCGCGAGCGCGGAACGAACGACAAAGAAGACGTTGTCACGTTCAACTATCGTCAGTAAACCGACTTTACAGGCAACCAATTTTTATGTAGCGGTTATCTTTTCAGACCAGTGCCGATAAGCGCTGATAGATCGGCATTGGCAACCTGCTTTCTACGTGAGAAGGCCTAAATATGGTCTATGGCTACCCTTATAGATCTTGCACGCGTCCCGCCAAAGCTCCTGTTGAATGTGAATACGAACCTCCCTTCAAGCTGTACCAAGCGGCGCCGTTGGTGACGCCGCCCTGCTTGCCGAAGTTGTAGGAGGATGAGTCGTCGCCGCTGATGCGGCACCCGCCGCGGCTGCTAGACGCCATGTCCGCGTGCGCGCTCGCGTACGCCATGGCCAACTCCCTACGGCAAAAGGGGAAAACCATACGTCAAAGTTTTCAACCAGTGCGTCCTTCCCGTCCTCACTTATGGCGCTGAAACGTGGACACACACACGGCCTGATCCACAAATTTAAAGTCGCGCAGCGGGCCATGGAGAGGGCTATGTTAGGAGTTTCCCTGAGGGATAGAATCCCAAATGAGTAGATCCGCAGGAGAACCTTGGTTCTCCTACGAATCTCCTCTTTGTGGAGATCTCATCCTCATCTCCTCATTGATCCACATGGCAGGTCACGCGTGTCGCAGGGGCGATGGTCCCGAATCACAAATCGCGAAAGATTGGCGAGTCTGACTCTGACTACCCAAGATCCGTCGATCATATGGGCTTTGCCCTTCTCATTACAACTCCATCAACGCAATATAATCCACGTTATTATAGGTGAACGTGGATTATGTCGCGTTGAAATACTTATAAGTATTGATTTATTGATCGTGCAGGCCTAATTACTTCGATCAATAACCATTATCGAAACCTGACATTATTTGTTTTTAGGCTCTTATGAAAAACCTGATTTAGAGCTTTTCTTACTCGATGTTTTATTTTATACGTAGGCCACCTAGACCTACCCAGTTTCCATTAATTGCTATAAGTACGAGTGTATCCTAAGTTCTTGATAGATTGACCTAGCTAGTACCCATATAAGTTCTATACTTTACACATTCTGACTAAATACGACTACCTAGAAAAAAGCAGATATGAAACATATAAAAAAACTAAATAAGGCGACAGCAAAATAATTGTGTTCTAATGAAATAGTAATAGGTATCTTGTAGCTTAGCTATTTCATTTTAATAGCCTACAAAAAGCCTGCTACTTATACCTATTGTAAACATTTATTTCTTAGTTTTCCTTTATGGATAATAATAGTATATAAAAAATATAAATCTACAGTTTAGAGGTCTCTCAGAAATTATTTATCAATTTGAATTAACGACTTCACAGATACGTTATTTATTTTCATCTTAGTAGATAAGTAGATAGGTAGGTTCTTAGAAACTATTAAAAATTACTTATTTATTACATTATAATATCTTCTCTAATATATAAACATCTCGCGTTCGTGTTTGTTATCAAACTCTGACACGACTAGACTGACTTTTATGAAATTTTCTGTGCATGTTCGATAGGTCTGAGACTAGGGCCCTATTCATCAAACATTACAAGTTTACAAGCTCACAAGCTACAAGTTAAACAAAAAATTCACAAGTTCTTGTAAATTACGTTCATCAAATAATTTCACGTAACTTGTAGATTTTAGACACTTGTATTTTTTATTTACAAGTGTATGTAGGCTACAAGTGAAGAGTCGGCGAAGACTCTCCAACTTTTTTGTCACAAGCTACAAGCAACGGTGGCATTTTTGATAAACAAAACTACAAATACACGTGTGAAAAAGCACTTGTATTACAAGTGATATAACTTGTAGCTTGTAATTTACGTGTAGTTTTGATGAACGCACGTTTGTAAAAATGCAGAAATTTACAAGCGATTCGCTTGTAATACAAGGCTTGTAATGTTTGATGAATAGGGCCTAGGTCGTATAAGCCGTTTTTCATATCTTGATATGGCAAAACAACGTTAGCCGGGTCATCTAGTTTACTTATATAAACCTTAGTACCTAGGTACGCGTGTCTAGGTACGCAAAGATACCTATATATTATACAACCTTATAAACATTTTGCGTTCAAGGAAGAATAAAAAATTTGGCTGTTTATGTTGTAAGTAATGAAGGTGTGCAGAACGCTAAAAACCATTAATTCATCCTCTATACATTTTCGCCTCTATTGCGTAAAGTCAATAATCTCTAATTGAAATAATAGGCGATCAAGCTACTATAAGCTTAACAATAATTGAGTACTTTAGTCACCAGTAGTTACAATATCCTTTACAAAGCAATAACGAACTTTATTACGTAACTGTACTTGACCACATTCTACAATCATAGCAGTAATTGATTAAAGTATGCGAACTCTAAATGGAACACGTTTCCTGAAAATGTAGACATACCTAAACTAGGTACCTACTTTAAAGATCAATGTTACATTTTATGCGTCCTTGTTTTTAACACTAGAAGTTAGGACTTTACTTAATCTCACTCGATGGTAAGTGATGATGCAGACGAAGATGTTATTGGTAGAATTAATTATAGTCCCTAACGGTTGGTTCTAACCATCAACCCGGAACGCTTGGTGGTTGCTTCTCTGATCTACGGGGTGGTAACCAGCCGCAGCCGAAGCCTTCCATCAATAGACATATACTTACACAGGTTGCAAAATGTCGCCAGTTTACCTACTGGTGTCAAAAATGTTCGTTTTGACACCAACGGAGTCAGCAGGTACCTGACCGCATTATTGTCTATGAACCGCAGTCCACGCTACAGCTCACTAATATTAGTCCGCACGCGGGTTTCTACAGGGACAGTTTCCGCCATATTGTGGCATATTAGCGGGAATTTTGACAGATGGCACTACTTTTTTTTGTATAAAAAAGAAGGTTTGCATAAAATGTTCAGATGGGTATCTTGAGAGCTTACGTATATTGAATTGGAATGATGTATCTTGACTTGAAGTTCCTATTAGTGCTTCAATCAGATCAGATCTATGCTTTAGTAGTACTAATTACCTGAAGGTGTCGTCATCGGGACTGGCAGAGTACTCTGAGACGGGCGCTCCACTCCTGCTCTCGTCGTAAGGGTAGTTGGCCACGAGGTCACCGCCGTGCATGGCAGCACTCAGCACAAACGGCACGGACATGATCCATCGCATCACAGCACGGGTCTCCGGCTCCAACTATGAAACATTACGCTATTTCATTTATGCTGCGGACAGAATTTATGCTGCGGACAGCGACGGCGCGAGGAGAGTCCGTCATTGTATCGTCCTGACTCCTGCCCCAAAATGGGGAGAGTGAGCCCATAGGAAAAAGGAGCGAGAGGAAACAACTTGTAGGGAGTCAAGAAGGCGCCCCGGGAACACGCCAAGAGCAAGTACCGAACGGGCGCCCTCCCGCGTTTCGGCCCCCATAACCGCGAGGTTGTTTGGGCCATAGGTGGTGGACGGTTGTCCGTATTTCATTTATCTTGACAACGTTCCCGCGGATGCCCAAAGAAGCGTTGGATTGACATCGCACATGCAGGTGCTTACGGACTGCGTAAGGAGGATGCTGTAGACCGCGCAAAGTGGAAACTATTAAGCAGGAAAGCTGACCCTGGCATATGCCGGGATAAAGCCTGAGAAGAAGATTTATCTTGAATTATGTTACACAAATTTACTTTAACCAACTCATATATTATTTATTTATTATATAGCTTTATTGCACACACATACAGAAAAACACAGATTGCAACGGAACACAATGAGCGCAAAGGCGGCCTTATTGCTAGAGCAATCTCTTCCAGGCAACCTTTGGTGGAGAGGGAGAGGATTAATGGAATATTATTTAGTAACCAGCTGTTTTACTATAAAAAATGAAACAGACTTAACATCAAAATTGTGTTTCATTTTTTATAGTAAAAATGAGAACTGATAACTATGGTTTATGAGAGAAAGAGGGATGGTTGTCGGATTACAGAACCGCTTGGAATAACTGCAATTTGTACTACGGAGGCTCTGCTACGGGTAAATTAAATTCAATTTGTAGGTGAATTCAATACTTACTGGGGCACCAAGACGAGACAAATCCTTAAGCAGGTGGTTGTTGTGGCTTATACCCTGACGCTCAAACTCAAAAGTTATGGCATCTAGATCTGGGAAGTTCCTGTTCAAATCCACTGAATGGTTGTTATTACGCCCAATGAGGTAGTCTTGACCTCCCTGAAATTAGTCTTATAATTGCACACACAATATGGACGAATATTTTTGAACTAGTTAAATCATTTTATTTTTTCTTGAGAAAATTTCTGGAAAATTAGATCATACAGATTTGGAACACCGAAAAATAATAGATTGTTCCTAATAGACAAAGTAATCAAATATTATTGATAGAGCACAATACAAAATCCTCATTACTTATGTTAAAGAGTTTTTTATTTATTATGGAACTTACATTATCTGTGGACAGTTGCCATCCATCAGGATTCATGGACGGCAGAAGGTGGATGCGAGTGTTGTGTATGAGTGCCCGTATGTTACGGTCATGGTTGTTGTACTGTTCGCACAGGTAGTACGCCAGGCCCAGCAAGAGCTCTCTGCCCAGCACCTCATTGCCATGTATGTTTCCCACATATTTTACTTCAGGTTTGTCTTTACAAAAAAAAAATTAAATTATTGTAAGTAAATTGAAGTCACTACAAAGTTTATAAGTGACTATTACTATACTATTTTTATGACCTAACATTTAATAAAAACTTCTTTTTTCATTCAAGAAAATTGTACTTACAAGGCTGGTGGAATCCAGGGCTATCCGAAAACTCAATGACATAGAGGGGCACATTCCTCACAGAAGGTTCCGATAAAGCGTACACTCTCGTAATATTAGGGCATCTTTGGTGAACTTCTTCCAAAACGAGGGGAAGTTCTTCATTGTTGTGATGTTTCCACACAAATTCCGCGGATGCTACGACCAAGAAAGCTAAATAGAAAGGTAAATATAAAGCCATCACAAGACGATTATTGAATCAAGTATTAGGAGCTATATTAATTTAAAAACACATTGCAGATGCAATAAACTCGATTTAAACACGGTGGAAACACGTCACACACACGAAAGATCACAGTTCACACAGTACAAAATATCGATCGATTTTCCCGCGAGGAATCATAAACTTGGGCTACCCGCGCAACTATTGGGCCACAGAACAACTCTGCCCTCGTGAGTCGTTAGTCGTGAATGAAAATTGAAAATCAATGAAATAAATCATCGACAATTGAGATAGACTATAGAGACTTGAAACACGGACTTGTAGAGTAAGTTGTCTATGGTAGATAACTTGGCAATCAATGCTGCCAATATAACAAAAATGTGATAAATATAAATGCGTTGAATTTATGCTAATACAAGCAATATATTTACATAAGTACCTACTGAGAATATTGTTAAATATTTTTGTTCACAATCATAGAAAAAAATTTAATCAATTCTAGGCAAACCTAAGGCCGATATTACAGCTGCTAAAAAACTAGGAATCCTCAACAAGGTTAAGCGGTACTTCACGCCCGAACAGCTTCTGACACTATATGAGGCTCAGGTGCGTTCCGGCATGGAGTACTGTAGTCACCTTTGGGATGGTTCTGCCAAGTATCAGCTCGATGCATTGGACTCGGTTGATCGCCGCGCTCGCAGAATAATCGGCAAGGAATCGCTAACGCGGGCAAAACTGCTCAGCTTACAACATCGGCGCAACGTTGCCTGTTTAGCGGTTTTTTACAGGATATACTTTGGTGAGTGTGCTCAGGAACTACATAACCTTGTACCTCCTTCACCTTTCTACCATAGGACTGCAAGACGCCGAGAGCGGTGGCATCCTTATGTGGTTGACGTCCAACAAACTCGCACGAAACGTTTTTCCTCCACGTTTCTGATACGAACCGCTAAGGTGTGGAACGCCCTTCCAGCCTCCGTGTTTCCAGCCAAGTATAATCTAGGTGCCTTCAAGAGAAGAGTGAATAGGCATTTTCTAGGCAAGCGCGCTCCATCCTAGACCTCATCATTGCTTTCCATCAGGCATGATTGTCGTCAAGCGCAAGCCTATCTACAATAAAAAAAAAAAAAAAAAAAAAAAACACTATACTATATATATGATCCTATATCTACGACTACTAGAAATATGACAGTGTAATGGCCCAAATTCTCGATGATCTTATGTACCTACATATACCTAGGATACTATCTGTCAATATGTTGAATATGATCCTATTTGAGAACACAGACAAGGACAACTATTTTCAATAATTGAGTACCTAACTAAGATGGATTGCTTGTTTGATGATAAGGCGAGCAATTTATTTTTGTAAGAATGTAGTTATATGCAGATTCTTCCATGCGCAAATAGGTTCTGCACCTAACAGTTTTTATCATCAAATCGAAGTTCCTCGAGTAAGTTTGAATGATCCCCTTTTGATAGCCGCCGTGAGACCCAAGAGCAAATCCAATTTTTTTACTCCGCTTTTGCTTCTTTTTTTTCTTTTCATAAGTAAAAAGAGTAAGAAGCAGTAAAAGTAGTTGCAGCAATAATTGCACTCTTATGAGCTTCCATTGTTTCTTTATATTTTTTTGTTGTTTTTTTTTGTTGTTGTTTTTATTTTCTTTGGAAATAGGTAATTCATAGTTAGGCCATTGCACCACAGACCAACCACAGATCACTAACATTGCACTCAGATATGAGCAACTTGAACGTATACAAATTACTCTTTGCTTGAACCCTATAGTGTAATACATTCACTATTATCAAGTAGATCATATTTCTAGGATGACGATCTGTGGTGCGAGTTAGGATCCTATTTATAGTACAGTGTAATATCGGCCTAAGTTAATGAATGAATGGGGCATCTCCATAGTTTTGTTATCTCTGTTACTTAAATACCATAACCTTATTTAATATTTTTAGATACCTACTCGTAATCTAAGACTAGAACAATGGTTAAATAATAATTACGAGATCCAAATAGGTATCAGAGGTAGAATTCTTATCAAAAATACAATGCTTGTTCATGACCTTTTTGTTGCCCGCCATTTTACTTCTCCCGCAATACTCCACAGACCATATATCAAATTGTTGCTATGTACGTTTCCTTTTTCTTCCATGTCTCTGTGTGTGGTCTGAGGCACGCTCTGGATTCCTGGAGATTTGTCCTTGACAATATATATTAATCTGTGTTAAATATAAATACCAAAGAGCTGTGTTCTGTTATTCCATTCGTCCCTTTCGGGACAGGCAAAGGTCGGAGACCATATTACAGCCTATTCATTCGTCATTATCTTTGGTAATACCTATATTCTCTGTGTTACAGCGAGGTTAGCGGGAAATTTAAAAACCAAAGAAAAGCAATGTGGTTGTAGGCTTGTAGCATATTTCGTCATTGGATACAATAGGTTATTTTAATTTATCTGAGAGTCTAACTAGGACCCAATTTTCATTTTGACACTTTGAAAGCTTTTTACTGAAAAGATTCCACATAGAAAAGTACTGCTTACATACAATTACAAAATATTTTTTTTTATTATGTCAAGGTCAAAACGGCCCGCCATAAATAGGTGAGTCTTTATTTATGTGTTATACCTACATAACTTTTGAATGAAAAAGCACAGGATGGAGCAGAAATATGAACAAAACACAATAGTATTAGTGTAGTCTGAGAGTACCTATTAGTATCATAGTAATAAAGTTATTATGATAATATTTTAATCACATTATTATAGAAGCATTATTATTTATATGTACCTACATGACTACAGATTTTACCATTTAAAGAATTTTCAAGTTTGCTATTATTTAGTTTTACCAATGTTTTACCTGTCCCGATGTTTTTTTTTGTTTGCTTGTACAGTAATCAAATCTTGCAAGTGTTCGCTCTGCAGGTTTCATGTGCTGAGAATGATTTAAAAATATTATGTTTTTAAAAATATATTTAATATATAGTTTTTCTCTTATTACAATGTCTTGATATTTTTTTAATGATTTTACGTTTTTACTTTTACGGTATCGCCTCATCTTAGTACCTAGGTATATTTTTTACAATACGACTAAGCGAATGAGTGATGTTGGAGTGTTTTTTTACTCTTCTTTTGGACGAAAATTTCCATCATGAAGACGAGGAATGACATTGTCACTCCGAATCCATAAATGAAAAATATTCCCTGAAAATTACAAAACTATTTTTAATCGGTGTCCTGTAGATATACAAATATGAATTTAACTAATAGGTACCTATGGTTATTCCATAGGTGTTATTTGTGTCAAGAGATGGATATACCTAATATATGTATAATATAACCATTTTAACTATAACAACTCAGTAGGTAGGTATACATAATAATTATACCAACCACAACATGCCTAAATGCCAGCGGTTCTATATTTTCAACATTTCTCTTCAAACGTGACAATTTTACTTCCAATTGAACTTTAAAATCCAAGTAATTTAAAGCAACCTGAAAACATAACACTTGTACAGTGGGTTAACAACTAAGTTGGTGATAGGTATGAGTTAAGTATTGACTAATCATCAGATCAAAGTCGACTTGATACCCTTACACTACAATGGATTGATCAGTCGTATTAGGTATGTGCCATCCAACAGTATCTTCAAGACCTCGCGATCTTCAGTTGAACATGCCTAGTTGTGGTAAAACAAGAGGCATGCATCTATTTTGTACAATCCTGTCTCTTGTAAAATTTGTCAGGTACCTATATGATTGTCCTTGAAATGAAGGGCGGTGAGCTTCGTCGATTCTTTCCAGTCGTGGCCGGGAAACTCGAAGCGATTTTGGTCGTCCCGGATTATCAGACCTCGCAGATGCTGACGGGGCACCCGGCACGGTTGCTTACATGACATGTGTCTGGTCGAGACTGGCGAGTGCTTCTGCACTGGCGGAGGAAAACCTCGACCACATCTTTTGGGACCTCTTTATACGAGACCTCTTTATACCTACGAGGACCTCCGGTGCGTAACGCCAGATGGGATCGTTCGCGAAGTGTCTGGCACAGTTTATCAGGATCTCGTGGACTCGGCGGTGAATTTCGGAACGCTATGGGAGTTCGCGCAAGCGTGGCTGAGACGGAGCGGCTTGGAGTGACTGGAAAGAAAATCTTTGCTGTGGACAGCTACGGCGCGAGGCGAGTCCGTCATTGTAATCATTCAGCCGCAGAAGAGGGAGATTGAGCACATAGGGAACAGGAACGAGAGGAAATAATTGTAGGAAGTCAAGAAGGCGCCCCGGAAACACATAAAGGTACCGAACGGGCACGCGATTCGGCTCTCTTAACCGCGAGGTTGATTAAGCAATGGGTGCTGAATAGGTGCCCCTGCTGATTCTACTTGTCACTTGTCGTTATAATACTTGACTAAATTTGGACATATGAATGATAGTGACTGGCAAAACCCGTCTTGAAGATTCTGTTGCATGGCGCACTAAACAACTGACCCATCGTCCCATTTACACAACAATGGGAGGGAAAGGGAATAATAAAAATTGGGCAGGTAGGTAATAAGCAAGAGAACCGAAGTAACCTGAGTTTCCCATGCCAGCATCAGTCCAGACTGATGAAGGCGCCCAATGAGCACGTTCAATTTGTCCGTGTACAGCGAACTCTTGCGCATCATCACGACGCACTGCTCGAAGTAAAACTTATCCAACATTATTGTGTACTCTAACGAGGCCTCTTTTGTTATATATTCTCCGATAGCAAAGTAACCTAGAAAAAACACCACCCACGATATTTTTTAAAGACCTATCCAATAACACTCCATGAGTTAGAAGAAAATATCCCAGATTTTATCACATGTTATATGCGTATACCCAGGTATTTTTCAAAATTTTATTTTAGCACTTTGTAGACATGATTACCAAATACCTATTTATATCCATGCTAAATTACAGCTTTTTATTAGATAAGTACTTATTGTCACTGAGCAAACCGCAGATGGATGGGCAGACGAACGAACGGACTGGCGAAACTTGGATTCCTTGATAACCTAACGGAGACATATTTTAACCAACTTTTTTCAGCAGTATCCGAAAACTGTGATTGAGGTGTTATTCGATTTGCAATCGCACAGATCGCCGAGTGAATTTGTGTGCATTTATAGAATGATCAAAGTAACTTACCTGTAAGTGAACTTCGATCACTATTGTACAAAGTTAACGCCTCGTCTAGTAACTTTGTAGTTTATGCTATAAACGCGTCTATGAGAACACGGATTTGAAAGAGAAAAAAATAAAATTTTTTACACGGCATCACTGTAACAATTGTGGCAACATTGCCCTGCTCGTGTCATTAAGTTTAAAGCTCTCATACATTAGTTTAATACATCAGCTGTCTGTCTACTGAAAGTAGGCACTGAAATCGCCCGGCAAATTTAAAAAATTTTTGTAGGTCATCCCCAAAATTATAGTGCAAATATTGGAATAACTCAGTTTGATACTTGCAATTTAATTATTTTTTTATATTGGTTTTCACACAAGTCTTTATTAAATTGCTGACCCATTTATTATTTCTACCTCTCATCAGGGGGTTGGGGGTTCGAGTCCCGGGTTCGCGTCTTTTAACTGTTTGGAGTAATGAGCGTCTTAGGACTAAATATTACTTGCGTAGCTATGAAGGAAAACATCATGAGGTAACCTACATGCCTGAGCACTATGTTTTCAAAGGTGTAAGAAGCCCACCAATCCACAATCAGAAGTGGAAGCAAAAGGGATTTATAGGAATAATAAAAATTATCTTATTTAAAATTATACAAAACAAAAACAATTTACAATATAAATTAAGGTTTATTAAGGTTAAAATTTTGCATGATTGATATAGTAAAACGATAATATAATATTGGCACATAACAGAAATGGTTTTCTAAAAGACATAATACACTAATTATTACTTGGGAGGATTTAAAACCAAGTATCAAACTGAACTGTTTTATTTACACAAGAAACCGACTACAACATGTAAACAATCTTGTTTTTGTGTAAAAGCAGCCTATTTTTGTTGTTGTTTTTCTTTGAATTTTGATAATAAACAAAGCAGTAACTCCCGCACTCCACTTTTAATTGTTTTATTCATTTTTTCACCCGATCACAGTAAATCCGGACTAAATACGATCACAGAAAAATATCAACAACCGCCATCTTCCTTTTCCCGATTGACGTGTCAGTGCTGCCATTTAAAAAGTTTTGAAAAAACCCGAGTCTCTACTTTCATTAGTCAGACTCTATTTTCCCTTTTCATTATTGAGCAGGGTGGGACTAAAGAAAAAAAATATGGGAGGGATTACCCTAGACGAGGCGTTAACTTTGTACAATAGTGATCGAAGTTCACTTACAGGTAAGTTACTTTGATCATTCTATTGTACTCATTAACGCCTCGTCTAGTAACTTTGTAGATGTTGAAAGGAGACAAAGCGAAATAATGAAAATCAAACTTTACTCTTAAGTAACACCAAATTCTTAAGGTAATCTTAAATAATATTATCTGATATTATACAACTAGCAAAGTTAGTTTCCTCTTGTAAAGGGAGATTATAAAATTTTGCAAAAGTGTTTGACCTTTGCGTCCACCCAGCAGTAATCTTTATCAAATCAATATTGAGACCCTTTCTATTTGCACATGATGTGGCTGCATGCCGAGTGCTATGTGCACTGAAGATTTCAGTGTCGATACCAGCCTCAAACAAAATGTCCTTTACCCATCTACTTAGGGTGTGTGTAGAAGCAGGTGAATGTGGTTTTCTGAGTGTTATAAATAGACTGTTATGGTCCTTGCGCAAGTTATTAGTAACACTCAGATAGTCTATTAAAGTTCTTGCTGGGCAGATACTTTCTTTCTCTTTAAAAAACGGTAAATTAAGTAAGGGTTGAAGTCTGTTAATTTTTGAAGTTTTAATCAACTGTGGAACCTTAATTTTAATTCCTAAATCATTAATACTAATATTATCCACCGTGATTAACGAGAAAGTTTGTAACCTTTGAGCAGTAGTCAAGGCTAGTAATATTAACATTTTTTTAGAAATTACTTGTAAGTCAAGATCTACATTGGGATATAAATTGCTCACATAATCTAGCATTACACTTGGATCCCAAGTTTCCTTATATTTGGGTCTATTTGGCCTAGCCCTGTAAATGCCTTTAAAAAACCTACTTATATCCTTATTCATTCCTAATTCAGTATCTAGCAAGAGAGATAGAGCTGACCTGGCGCTGTTTAATGTACCATATGCTGCGCCACTGTGATATTTTTCAGTTAAAAATTGTAGTATATTTGGTATGTAATTATTTTCAGGATCAAAACTATTATTTTTACAAAATTTTCACCATTGCTTATAACATGAATTATACTGTTGCATTGTTTTCGCCGTGTGGCACCGGCAGAGTAGAATAGTGCCACCCCTATTACCCAGTGGGTGTCGTAAGAGGCGACTAAGGGATTATGTTGAGTAGCTGGCTCACAAAAAAAAAAAAAATGAAGACAGCCCCCTCGGGGACCTGAGTGGACCCCGAGTGGCGTACCACCACTCAACCGATAAATGGCGGGATAACCATTTCGTGTTGGCCAAACTGGATAAGAGCACAGACCGGTGTCGGGCAGCAGCGACACCGGTGCGACCAGTTGGGCCCTGCGGTGACCAACCCGCCTGCCCAGCGTGGTCACTATGGGCATATCTTCCTATGAGTAGCGCCAAGACACAATGGCCCCCAGTTCCCGGTCGCCCTGCTATTCCCGACTTTGGTAGCAGTCGCGGTCACGGCGGGGCAGGGGGTGCAAAGAATCTCCGGGCGACGGCGAGCTACCACCAAAACCGACTATTCTTGGCTACGTATAATACCAGGACTCTGAAGTCGGACGAAAGCCTAGCCGAGATCTTAGTAGAGTTAGGAAAGATTAAATGGCACATTCTGGGGTTGTCAGAAGTCCGTAGAGAGGGGGAGGATACTGTAACCTTAGAATCGGGCCATATACTCTACTACAGGGAAGGCGATAGAACGTCCCAAGGCGGAGTGGGGTTTCTGTTCAACAAAGTCCTCGCTAACAATATCGTGGAAATCAGTAGTGTGTCGACGAGGGTTGCGTATGCTGTTATCAAGTTAAATAAGAGATACTCTCTTAAAGTAATACAGGTCTACGCACCAACGTCGACATACTCTGATGAAGAGGTAGAAGCTCTATACGAAGACGTATCCAGAGCTATGGGCAATACAAACAAGTCCGTCTTCACGGTTGTTATGGGGGACTTCAACGCAAAGGTGGGAGTACAAGAACGCGATGAGTCGAAAATAGGGCCACATGGATTCGGTGATAGGAACCACAGGGGGCAAATGCTAGTCAACTTCTTAGAAAAACAAGGGTTGTTCTTGATGAATTCATTCTTCAAGAAGAGCGCCCACAGGAAGTGGACTTGGCAGAGCCCCGACAACATCACCAGGAATGAAATAGACTTCATCATGAGTGATCGTAAGGACATGTTCAGAGATGTCTCTGTGATCAACAGGTTTAATACTGGGAGCGATCACCGTCTTGTAAGGGGCTCTCTGAATATAAACCTTCAGTTATATAGACGGCGCATGATGGGGTCTTATCTTCGTCCTCAATTCTACCAATCCATGGCAACACTAAGGAAGTTCCAACTAGAACTTAAGAACCGATTCGATCTGCTGGAAACCACCGACGAAGTTGAACAGAAATACGGCGATTTGGTGAAGGTCATTCGTGAAGTGGGAGGTAAATATTGCAGAAAAGACGGGAGAAGTTCAACGTCCAAAATCTCTAGCGAGACCCTGGATTTAATGAGGCAAAGACGGGAGAATTCCGCAGCTGTTGTAGATCGGCATACTCTGAACAAGCTCATCAAAAAGCGGATACGCTCCGACTTGCGAGACGCGAGTACGCGAAAAATCAAAGAAGCGATTGAACGCAACAAGGGGACCAAAGTATTCGCTAAAAGTCTTGGGAGAAGCCATCTTACAAAGCTGAGGACTTCAGACGGTAGAACCGTTACCTCGATTCCAGAGGTGTTAGCTGAGATCGAGAACTTCTATGGGCAACTATACTCTTCGCATGCCCCTAAACCCGTCCCTCACCAAATCACGAATGACAAGCGAGCGAGACTTGCTCGCCACTACACCGATGACCTCCCGGATATCGACGTTGGCGAGATTCGTATAGCCCTGGAACAGCTTCGTAATAATAAAGCACCGGGTGATGACGGTATTACAGCGGAGCTTCTGAAAGCAGGAGGAATACCAATCCTGAATGAACTGAAGTGTCTCTTTAATGCCGTCATCACGACCGGAATAACGCCAAAAGAATGGAGCAAAAGTGTTACCGTACTCTTCTTCAAAAAAGGCGACAAGAACTTGTTAAAGAATTATAGGCCCATCTCACTTCTGAGCCATATTTACAAGCTGTTCTCCAGGGTTATTACGAACCGACTTGCCCGAAGACTTGACGAGTTCCAACCTCCGGAACAAGCCGGGTTTCGAAAAGGCTACAGCACCGTAGACCACATCCACACTTTGAGGCAGATTATGCAGAAGACCCAGGAGTATAATCTGCCTCTGTGTCTTGCATTTGTGGACTACGAGAAAGCCTTCGACTCCATCGAAACCTGGGCGGTTTTGGACTCACTGCAGCGATGCCAAGTCGATTGGCGATACATCGAAGTGTTGAGATGTCTCTACGACGCCGCCACAATGACCGTTCAGGTGCAGAACCATGCAACACATCCGATACCAATTCGAAGGGGAGTAAGGCAGGGAGACGTCATTTCTCCGAAACTGTTTACTTCCGCTCTCGAGGATGTGTTCAAGGTTTTGGACTGGAAAGGTTTTGGCATAAACGTAAATGGCGAATACATCTCACACTTACGGTTTGCAGACGACATAGTAATATTGGCAGAAACGCCGCAGGATCTTGAGCAAATGCTGACCGATCTTAGCACTTCTTCCAGACGAGTGGGTCTTAAGATGAACGTGGACAAAACAAAGATCATGTTCAATGAATACGTCATCACAAGGCCCATCATTGTCGAGAATGCCAGCATCGAGGTTGTTCAAGAATATAACTACCTAGGACAGACTATACAGTTAGGTAGAAACAACTTCGACAAGGAAGCTGACAGAAGAATTCAGCTGGGATGGGCAGCATTTGGAAAACTGCGTCAAGTCTTTAACTCGCCGATACCCCAATGCCTAAAGACAAAAGTCTTCAACGCCTGCGTCTTGCCGGTCATGACATACGGAGCAGAAACGTGGACACTCACAGTAGGCCTTGTCCACAAGTTCAAAGTCGCTCAGCGTGCTATGGAGAGGGCTATGCTGGGTGTTTCTCTGAAGGATAGAATCCGCAACGAGGACATCCGTAGGAGAACCAAGGTTACCGACATAGCCCAACGGATTAGCAAGCTGAAGTGGCAGTGGGCGGGCCATATCTGTCGCAGAACCGACGGCCGTTGGGGCAGACGTGTTCTCGAGTGGAGACCACGTACCGGCAAGCGCAGCGTAGGACGACCTCCTGCCCGCTGGACCGATGACCTAAAGAAGGTCGCTGGTAGCGGGTGGATGAGGAAGGCGGAGGACCGTGTGTGGTGGCGCGCTCTCGGAAAGGCCTATGTCCAGCAGTGGATATCTATAGGCTGATTAGTTAGTAGTAGTTAGTTATTGTTTTCTTAGCCAACGAATTTAAAATAATTTAACACTATCTCTAGTATAGCCCTTTTTTAAGTACACTTTGCTGATACTACTCCGGCAATCAGTGAAAGGCTCTGGCAGAGAGGGTGACAAGATCAGGCTTGTGAAGGCCCGTTTGGTACAACAAGTATTCCCTCAGCGTTATCTTGTTGAATTTTTCTTAAACATCTCAGAATTAAGGCAAAGGGGGGGAAAGCATAAAATTTTAGGTCTTGCCAAGAAATAGTAAAGGCATCAACTGACCAACAATTTGGTTCAACATGCCAAGAGACAAAACGTTTGCACTTTGTATTTGCTCTAGTTGCAAATAAGTCAATCTGGGGATTACCCAGCCTTGCAGTTATCATGTTAAATGCATAAGGTGCTAGTTCCCATTCAGTCTCTATGTTGACTAAACGAGACTGAGTGTCAGCTTCTGTATTTTCCTTAGAGGGTATATAAGAAGCAAATAAATAAATTTTCCTTTCCTCACATAATTGCCATATTTTTCTAGCCAGATTGTTAAGGTGAGGGAACTGTATGCCTCCCATACGGTTAATATAACATACAACTGTTGTGTTATCTGTTCGTATTAAAATTTCACAATTATATTGATCTTTTGCGAAACAATTAATTGCAAAGTAAACAGCAAGTAATTCCAGGTAATTTATATGGTATCTGGTTTCCTCAACTGTCCAGATGCCATGAAACTTTTGTTGTCCGCATACAATTCCCCAACCTGTATTAGAGGCATCTGAAAATAACTCAAGCTTGTAATTCTCCCGCCTAATAGGAGCGGCACATGTTGGCACAGTTTTAAGCCACCAACTTAATTCATCAACAATTTTGGGAGTTATTTTCATCTTTGCCTCATAATTATCATCAGAATCCAAGAGTGCCAGATATTTACATCTCTCTAACACCTTTGTATACATCCAGCCATATGGGACTGCTGGGCAAATTGAAGTTAGGGTACCTAGCAAAGATGCAAATTCCCTGATACTACAAATCTTTTTCTTACAAAATGCATTAATCATGACCATAATAGTGTGTTTTTTGTCTTCAGGAATATTTATTGTAAAGTGATTAGTGTCTAAATTAAACCCCAAAAATCTGCATTGTTTGCTAGGGTGTAACTGACTCTTTTCATAATTAATTATAAAACCCAAAGACTGAATGAACTGACACACAAAACCAATGTTTTGTTCACATTTTTCTCGTGTAGGTGCAATTATTAAAAAATCATCTAAATAATTTACTATGGTAATACCATGAGATCTCAGATAAGTGGTAACTTGTCTCATTATCTTTGTAAAGACATAAGGTGCAGTAGACAGACCAAATGGTAAAACATCAAACTGATAGATATAATTTGTTTTCAAAGTTGAATCGAAGGTATTTCCGGGAATGTCTATTTATACCTACTAAAAAATAAGCATCCTTCAAGTCAACTGAACCCATGTAATGACCTACTTCTATTAATTTTACAGCAGTACGTATGTCTTCCATCTTGAAATGTGTGTTCTGGACAAATCTATTGAACTTCTTTAAATTTAGAATAAATCTGAAAGTTCCATTTGGTTTAGGAACAATAAAAATCTTAGATAAATATTGATCCTTACAAGGAGTGCACTCACTTATTGCACCAATTTTTAACAATTCACTTATGCAGGTATAAATTCTAGATTTCTCCACACTAGAAAAGTTATTATTTGAAGGAATAGAAGACTGATGAACCTTTTGTATAAGTGGAATAGAATAACCTCTTTGTACCCATTGCAGAACTTGGGAGTTTTGGGTAAAACCCCAATTTATGAAATATCTAGTTATTCTACCAGCTCGTACCTCTAGTCCCGGCGGCGACGACTGTCTGTTGGAGCCCGTCGTGATATCTCCTTTTCCTTGGTCCTCCCTAGGTCGTTCCTCCTCTTTACAGTCCGAAACTGTTGGAGCTGTGGACGCTGACGGTTGGATGCAGCTTGTTTTGTTGGAGGTTGATGGTAGGGACGCTTGTAAGTTAGAGGCCCGCCCTGTTTTGTCACTCCGGACGGGCCCCAATCGTTTAAAGGTCTCTTGACCAAGTCTTTTTTGGATTTTTCCAGGGTTCTGGCTTCACGTATAATATCTGATAAGTTTTTCCCAAACAAATTGTTGTTGATATCAGTCTTTTCCAGGGTTTCTTTAATGTTCTTATTAAGACCCGGTAAAATAACAGCCCTCCTTGTCTGGGACTCCATGTGATGCACGTCACATAAAAGCCTAATATAGTTTGAAAGTCTTTCGACAATTGTCTCGTCAAAATTTTTCCCTTCTAACATCTCCTGTAACAGTTCACTTAATCCACATAATATCACTCCTATCTGAGACTGCTTCTCACATAAGCGTTCATCTCTTTTCACCGCGTGAGAAGATAGTGTTATCTTAATTTCCGGATTTAAAGTAGGAGCTGCTGTGAAACACCCCTTTATGCTGGGTGTCTTTTTGATGATGGAGTCCTTGCTATCCTTATCCAACCCTCTTTTAAGGACCTCTTCCCAAATAGCTTTTATGTCTTCATGAAGGAGAAAAGTGTTTTCGCCCTTCGAGACATGTCCAATCTTCTCTAATAGGCTAGACGCAATCGTCTTCTGATTGGATGGTGGGATATTTTCTTGATCACTGTCGCTATCACTCGAAATAATTCGCCGCCACCTCTTGGGCGAGGTAATTTCGTCTTCGTCTAAATTAAGTAAATAAACTGATCTTTAATCACATGCACTCGCTCGTAGTACCGTATGATTAGCATCAGAGAAAAAAACACGACTGTGATTTTTTGTAAACTTCAAAAGGAAACTTCTGTAAGTATGTAGGTACCTACCCATTGACCATAAATGTAGCGTCATAAGCGCTAAGATCACCTTTCCTCGTATATTCGCTCGTAATATCGCAAGGAAAGTAAAACTGATTTATGATGTTTCGTTTAGGCGCTCGTCCTAACGCAAAACATACTAACAGGTCAGGTAGGTACCAAAGTCGCACGCTGCGCCGGCCATCATGGCGGAGTTCCATAGTGATTTTAACACAAAAAACACAGCAAATCTTCCATAAAAAACTTATAAACACACCTTCCGATGAAGAATCCAGTAATTTAATTAATTTTCTCTTAATTAACTTCCGTTTCTTCTTGTTATCCATTTTTATTTTATTTACCGTGAACTCACGTTGACACGAAAAAACATAATGACACGAGCAGGGCAATGTTGCCACAATTGTTACAGTGATGCCGTGTAAAAAATTTTATTTTTTTCTCTTTCAAATCCGTGTTCTCATAGACGCGTTTATAGCATAAACTACAAAGTTACTAGACGAGGCGTTAATGAGTACAATTTTAATTTGGTAGGTAACTTAGGTTTTATATTTACCTGCAGGTAACTTCTCGATACTGAACGCCATGCTTTTACTGAAACTTTTCTGCTTTAACACCTCTGGTGGATACGTGTGAAATAAACTTATCAACTGTTTTATTAATGGCTGCAACGTGAAGTGACGTCTTGATTATTATTAACAAGTTTATCATATTGTATAAGAAAAATATAATTTACGTAAATAAACTAAGTAGGTAATTGGGAATTGAAAAGCAAAATACTTAGATAATATTAAGGTATTAATTTTATAGGTACACGCGTGCATACCTAAATGGGGAGTTGAAAATTTTTTTCTTTTTTTATAATCACGACGACAGATTTTCTTATAACTAAGACAGCGCCATTTTTAATGTTTAGGTACGTGTTATAGTTAGGAGAAGCAACCGGGCCTAAATCTTGATTTAAACCGAAGCAATCTTTAATTTTATTTCACTCGCCTCTTGTGAAAGGATCAAAGAAAATATCCAAGCATCGTGCGTAGCCCCCCACTCCAAGCGCCTGTCTACGATGTCCTGGATCGTATCAACCGACTTCTCATACTTGGGCACAGTGAAGGTGGAGGCAAGTCCACCTCCGTACGCGTTGTCTATGACTAAACCCGTCAGCATCATCCAGCCAACGACGCTGCGTATACGCCAGGACCTGAAGCCGGTGTCTGGCCGCGACTATAATTAATACAATTCATAGGTTTCTGAGGGTACTCGCATTACGTAGTATCGTATTATATAGAACGGCAAGGCACGAACGGAAAGGCAGACAGACCCATACATAGTCGACGTACCAAAGAAACCTACGAAGCGGTTTGATTCCTCGTTCTGATACGCACTGCAAGCGCCTGGAATACCCTCCCTGGCACTGTCTTTTCCACCACTTACAACTTGGGCGCCTTCAAATCAAGAGAAAATAGACATCTCCTAGGCTTGCGTTCCACCTTAGACTGTATCATCACTTTCCATCAGGTGTAATCGCAGTCAAGCGCTTATATATAGTCAAGCCCATAGGTATATTTAAAAAAAATACAAGAAATTACAATGTACTAGCTGATTACCTCCTTTTATTGGGATATTCTGTAGGAATTTCAGGAATTATTCCTTATCCCTTTTATGCTTTGTGAGGGGCAATATTTCATCTGTGAGTAAGTAAATGAACGAATAAGTAATTTCAGTCAATTTTTTTACGTTCTTTACATTAGGTAACGTTACTTATTTTATTTGATTTTGCATACCTTTGTCTTTGCTTGTCATCGGATTATGCGCAAATTTGGTCTAATAGTATATTTTACTTACGTTAATGTTAAATAGGATAAGCGTAAAAACTTACAAGAGAATAATCGCGGACAAACATACATACATACATAATACGGGTTATACCTAATACGGGTCGAATACGGGTCGAATTTTTTTTTTGAAGTCCGTTAAAAAAGTCATTGAAAGAGAAGAATAAAAATATAAAATTATTATGGCAGGTAGGTACCTATTTTTGTAATTTATTTGTAATTTATTTTATTCTTTTTGAAACAAACAAAATGCATTGAATAAAAAAATACAGTGAAGAACATGAAATTACAATTCATACCTGAGTTAACATAATTCCAAACGTTGATAGAAAAACTTCATCCGTTGAAAATCTGTTTGCCAGTGTTAGGGCGAAGGATTCGTATAAAAAGGTGAAAAATATTGCTACCCACATAAGCACATCGAAAGGCAGTAGTGGCATTTCCCAACTCGCCAGTAGGCTAAAATTGTAAAATGAAAAGTTTACCTTGGGCCAGGGTAAATCAGGAGAAGGTAATGTATGGGCTCTATATTTGTTCGATAACATTGCAAACACTGAAACTACGAGTATAAATCAAACTGACCTCGGCGAAGGAGCTATACATGTGATAGCAGTTCTTATGATAGGATCGGAAAAATCCATAACAACATATTCTTCATACCATGAGTAAAGAGCCGCTGGAAAATTGATAATATTATTTAAAAACTAAGTTATAGACGAAGACGACAACACAAAAAGGAAAATGACCATGGATGTATGGAATGCCGTATCAAGCTGAATTAAAACCAAACTTTGTTTTTATAGACTACTGTCTATAAACATTAACTGCTACAATTTAAAGTTATGGGCATAAAACAAGTTGTACTTCTCATTAAAAGTTGTATGACAGGAAATGCGCGTTGAAAAAGAAATAACTTTTTGTATGCAAAATCAAACTCCTAGTGCCAATGGTTCAAAAAAAACACTTTAATTTTCTTAGAATATTTTAGTTTTGGTTCATGAGAAAACTTGATACCACCTTTGGTTATTCTTCTTTACTTAAATAAATCTTAATTGCTGAATTCATACTTATGCCAACATCAGCTCTGTCTTCTAAAACATTGCCTAACACACCGACGCCCGTAAGATTGTCATAAATTTCGCCCCATTCGTGCTGATCGTCTCTTACTAGCTCTACTGTGCAGTTAATCCACCTGTAAAAATTTATGATTATTTTATTTTATGGATACAAGCGGATTGATTCGCTTCGCACGAGGTTCTTTACTATAAATATTTTCTTTCTGATCCCGTGGGTTTTCACTATATTATGCTTTCTTAAACCTTTACCGTTATCTTCATGACTTATAAAGGAAACTCTGTGCTGAATTCCTTCTAAGTCAAAAGGCTTGGGCTAATGGTGAGTCAGTGGGTGCATGAATAAGTAAGCTAGACGATTTTGTAAGGAAAACATATTCATCTTAATCATAAACAAATTCGGCTACCCTGATTGGCTGGAAAAATCTGGCAACAGATTCTGCCAATCAGCAAGCAGATTTTTTTACGATTATTTTTTTATTTTTATTTTTCATTTCATTTATTCACACATCGCATCATGCACACATGCCACAGCGTGCACATGAACCCTGTCAGGGCACAGCAATACAGATTTTGATCCCCTATTTCTAGATCACAATTTTATACTTATATTCAAAATCCATAATGTTAATTTCTAATTTTACAATTACGATTACGATTTTAATACTTTGAAAATCGTTAATTTAAATTGCTTACCTGCAAAATTCATCTACTATCCTCATTTCCATTCCATCTCGACCAAGCGGCGCTAATTTTTTATCAAGATCTAGGAGAACATATGGTTTATATGTGAAAGCTGCCACTTTAACTATTTTGCCTTGTAAATTAGACATGTCATGGGGAAACAAATTAGCATCGGTTTCAAACGTGTTCGTGCATGAATTCCATTTGTCTAATACCATCGGATCCTCGTTGTTGCTAGACTCAACGAATTTGTGCGTAATTAAATCGTAAGATTCGCAATCAGATTCTTTTTTTGTGGGAACAATTAGCAGAACATTTGCTATGAAAGATGTTTCTCTCATAGATAAAATTTCAACTAAATCATATGAAGGAATGTTGTCATCACCAAAATTCGTCGGTGGTAAGATTATAACCCTTCTATCGCTTCTTCTAACATTCCCTCTATGTAACACCTTATCAAATGCAATGATGAATTCTTTAGGATCATTCATTTGTACTATGTAATCCGAGCAACCTGCTTCTGAGGCGTTGAGCATAAGATCAACCAGAAATTCTGTATTATTAACAAACACATAGATGTAACTATTCGCTAGTGATATTTGCAATGGTTCTTCTGAAACAGTAGTTACACAGTACGCCGAATTGAGGTATTTTAGGACTATGGCTTGCAATAAAATTTCGATCGGCGCTAAAATTTGTGGCACCAAAATCATCCTGAAAATTTTTGGAGACTATGTGAAGGTAACTCGAAGGAAGGAAGACTCGAGAAAATATAGGCTCTTTTTATTATTTATCGAATCGTTTATCAATGGAGTTTTAGGGTTCACTTGAATAACGTAACGAAGAATAAAATTTGTCGGCTCTATCCATTTTACGGCATGGCACTGTAACCCATTTTCCTGGGTTACTAGTTATAGTTTGACTCTGGGTAGCCAATAGGCATGTAGATAGTATGATTAAGCCCTATGAATAAAATATAATAAGAAGAACCCATCCATCCGTAACAAAAGCACGCTTTACAAACTCATTAATTTCGTAATTGTTACGTACCTTTGAAATGCTGTTTATCAAAAATGACATTTTCCTTCACTGTTTACAGTCATTACACTCTTCAAAGAAAATTAATGAAGTTTAATGGTAGACTTTTAAACAAACACATTTATCTACTGTTGTTTGAGTATCATAATTTTTATGTTTTTCAGTAAAAAGAACCCTTATTTCCTTTCGCATGTTTTCATTGTTTTTTTTTAAATTTACCAACTTCATTAGTTTTATCGACGTTGTAGGGATTCGTAGGTATATATTTCTATTTTTTTGCATTTAAAAAAAGCAGACGCGCCAAGCAGTAATTAGCGGTGTGTTTTTTAGCCTAACAAAATAAATATCACCGTCCTGAAGCCACCGCACGAGAGCCGCGGCTAATGGATATTTTATTATTGTTACGCGACAAGACACACACGGTGGTTTAGCGCCACCGATAAATAATGAAGTGCGACCAAATCATCTTGATACAGTCGACTTCTTTGCAGCAAAGTACATGATGAAACGAGACAGAGGTTAACCAGGGGTCTGATTGTATAAGAAAAACGTATTCATCGTAATCGTTTGCGAATTCTACCCCCCGATTGGATGACTTAAATTAACGAACCAATCAGCGGGCAAAATTGGTTTCCGATTACGATTACGATGAATACGTTTTTCTTACACAATCTAGGGGCTGCGGTTAGTAAAGTCGTATTCATTGCTAACGTAATCGCAAACAAATTCTGCTCGATGATTTGCACAATCTGTTGTTTACATTTTTGCCATCCAATCATCTAGGCGATTGTGTAAGAAAAATCGAAAGAATTCATCACTATCGTAATCGTAAACAAATTCTGCCCGCTGATTGGCATATTCAGTTGTTCACATTTTTTTCAGCAACTCAGCTAGGCGATTGTGTAAGAAAAAGTGTTTATTTGCTTTCGTTTGTAAACAAGTGCCATCTCATTGGCAGGATACGTTGATAGCCCAAATCTGTTAAAAAAAATCCAGACAGAATTCGCCAATCCTACCGACTCTTGGCCGATTTTTATTTCTTAAATTTTTATTTTTTTAATTGCGTTCTAAATATTTATGCATTAAATACAGTTTATGAAGGAACTTCTTGAGAATTTTTTTATTTTAGATTTTAACAATTGAAAATGTTAAGGGCGGCGTACCAAGCCTTGAGAATACTGTGCATGGACTCCTTCATATAAACTTTTTATTTTCACGACACCAAAATATCAAAATCATAAACCATCAAGACGAGTTGTTGCGACTACGAAAAATTTCACGTGTGTGGTCGTGTTGTTTGTCATAGTCCCAAATACATCGCTTCATCAAAGTTGAGATGAAAAGTAGCACCGACCAAACGCACGTTGCATTTGTTTGAACTATCTACTTATCTACGCGTTTTATTCACTCACTTGTTATCTACGCCTTCTCGTTTTTTTGAGTACCTAGGTATTTACGATTACCCACCCGATGGCAATTATCTAGAAACTATTATCCCGCGCAGTTAGGCACTATATATCCTCTGTCAGGAGATAAAATTATTTTTTCCGTCGGCTAATGTTGCTCTGTGGCTAAAATATAGCAAAAGGCGACGTCTTTCTCCCAAGTGGCGCGAAAAAATACAGGCGCGCCTTTCAGATGGTTTCACAATGACGGGATCTACTGCTGATGTGGCTGATGGAGACCTGGCGTGAGCGCGGTGAATACGATAGTGAATCCCGTACTCCCGCCAGAAGGTTCATTGAAGGAACTAAGTACTAACAGTTTTTAGTGTCCACATAACCCTTTCGTTTCGCCTGTCGGAGGGATATGCGTTGGGCATTTATTTTTATGTAAAACATGAGTGTCGAGCTAGGGCGGAGCAGCGCGCTGTATACCTACTAACCGACTCGCTGCAGCAGTCTCACTCTCAAACATCGTCGTTACTTCAGACGATGATTTGGAGCGAGACCGAATGGAGGTGTTTTCTTTTGTGAGAGGACGTGACGATGGAGAGTGAGAGGAAAATTTTGGGGGCGCATCTAGCATTGGGACCCGCTGCTCGGTGGTGAAGTTGAGATCTGGCGAGAGCGTTATGAATGCGCAAGTGAATCCGGTACTTTCCGAGTTTCCGTATCGGGTAAGTCGAGGGTCAAACACCTTCTGTTTCACTTGGCAAAGGAGTGAAAACTACCTACTAACGGGTTAATGTTAGTCATTTGGTGTGTATAAGGTGGTATTAGTATAAAATCTGTTAAGTACGAGTTGGAGGGTTTCTAAATCAATATCGAGCAAAATAAATATTGATTCGAGCACAATAAATATTGATTGGGCTTCTGCATTACGTGAACGAAGCGAAATGATGCATCATTATGACAACAACGGCCCCAATAAACTACGAATATCGTGCAAAGAAATCACGTTTGTTGTATGGCATTGGGAGCCCCCATTAATATATTTTTTTTTCTGTATTTGTATGTGTTGATATAGGGACATCAGTAAATCATCTGTTAAAAATTTCAACTGTCTAACTATCATAGTTTTAGAGATACAGCCTGGTGACAGACGGACGACGCAACGCACGGACGGCGGAGTTTTATATAGGGTCCCGTTTTACCCTTTGGATATACGGAACTCTAAATTCGCTTACGTTGTAAGTAGGCAACCTTATTACCATCTCCTTTCTAGTATTAGAGAAAACTCCTCTGGGGGATAAGTTGTCGTTGTTTCGGCCGATAGACGTTTACAGTTGGACCTCCTTTCGAAAGTATCATGAGTGAATAGGTAAAGAAGTTAGGTACATAGGTATGTATTACAGGTAAGGTACCCTTAATATTTAACTAATGTAACTTCGCTACCTCTACATTTTTTGTGCTTCCTTTGTTGTTAAGACTTTATGTAAGTAGGTACCTAACTACTTACAAGAGCATAATAAAGTTTTTTTCCTCTTACGCAAAAATACCAAGAATACCTCATACTCAGACTACATTAGGTACATATACCTAACTTTCATGTCATGGTACTGATACCATGCATCGTGAATAAAAACTAAGAGCATTATAGGTACTTCGGCATTACTGTAGTAAATATTAGCGATTTGAAATAGATATCCGAAAAATTCACTCAATCCCCTAAACCGCTGTTCATAATGGCAGGTTGTATAAACAGAAACCTGATATTTATTGGGGTGTAAGCGCCATACCGTCTTGTTTGGATTTAAATAACAGAATCCTGGATATCTGATCGTAGACACTTGGCTATATTTAACGGCATACAAGCCGTATTGAATGAAGTTTTATAGAACTGTAAAGACGATTACTTTCAAATTTAAACTTCATGTATTTTGGGTCTTTAATCTAAAATCGCTAAGAAGCAGAAACACGATTGGATTAAATTTTCTCGATAGAAACTTCTCCCCAAAATTGCTTCAAAATCTCAGTTTTTCTCATTTTTATCGGAAACTACAATGGATGTAATTGTAATTTTTGTTTTAATGTGTCGGTAATAATAATATCTTAAAAAGCTTAGAAGCAGATTTTTGATAAGTGGGTTAGTTTTTGAGTAATTAGGTCGTTTTTCTGTTGTATTCTTCCGCGACGCTGCATGTCGCACCTACCTACGTATCCGTGAGAGTGAGAAAGCAAAAAATAAATTTAATAAATCCCCAAGTAGATACCTTTTTTAAAAAAGGAATTTCATCAGGAAGGTCATCGTGTGGTATCCGTCGTTTCAGCTAGTCAAAGTAGCTGAAACCACCCGCTGAAAACTTCGAAAAATCCTTCGTTATCGCTTGTGTAGGTACACGATGTAGGAAACCTCTTTAAAATCGTAAGCATCAATGGGATGAAAATCTTTCTTCAGTATGAATAAAAATCTAAGTATAAGTTAGGATGATTATTTTTATATCAAAAAGGATGGTGATGTTCACTTGCAGCTGTCATGTTATGACTTGTAGTCGCAGAAACCCAGCAATCGCTCAAATGGAACGAAACAACAAAAAATAGCTATCACTGTTCATTAGATACAGCACACTGCACAGTGAAAGGTGGACGGACGGACGGACGGACGGCGAAGTCTTAGTAATAGGGTCCCGTTTGTACCCATTGTGTACGGAACCCTAATAATTTTATACTGTGCCAATAGATAGATTTTCTATGAGTAGAAAGATAAGTACCCATGTAGATTCATAAAACGTAGGTAGGTAATATCTAGGTAGGTACGCTAGGAGCGCTATAATATTATGACAGTGGAATTTTTTATAATGAAATGCAACCAACAATTTAAATAAATATAATTAATTATAATATAACTTGAGCAATGTTTTGGATGTTAATATATTATGTGTAAATAATTATTAATTCAGATATAATTTAATTATTTTGAATAAAACCATCTAATCCTTTTTCCTGAGGCGCGCGCTAGATATTTCAATGGCCTCCAGCCAATGCTTGATCTCCTCGGGGCACTCGGGCTTCGCCTCAGCGCCAGGGATGTTCTTCAACAGGGTGTCTGCATCGACGTTGATGAGGTTCTGCCGGGACAGCACTATGGCGCGCACAAACCCGTCGAATGTGACGAACTTCTGCTCTATGAAAAGCGATTTATCATCCCAGTACGCCAACTAAAAAACAAAAGTTGCAATTATAGGGTGTAAGTAGGTATAATTATGTCGTGTCCTAAATATCAGATCTTAAAATGCATAATTTCATGTAATTGCTGACGTCGTGACCAAATTTTGGGATTGAAAGAAACTTCATGAAATGGTCAACCCTATAGGACAAATTTAAGATAAAACACGACTAAGTAGGTACTTCACAAAATGGTCGGCCAGTGGCCACAATATTAAATGATCATTCTAAATTATATCGTTTACAATATTATAGTGGGCCGTGCCAGAACTTAGAATTGATCGTTTTTCTAGATATGACCAACTAGTTATTTCGTCATTGTCTGGTCTTACAGTTGAGCATTCTATATTTTAGCATGCGCAATCTGGAAAATTGCTAAATAAAAATAATTGTCTAATGCTAGATGCTATGTTTTGTGAATTTAAAATACTTTTATTAAATTTGTTTCAAGACGTTAAATCAAGGTCAAGTGCAAAGGTTGAGTTTTACTCATAAATTATGAAAACGTGTTTAGTGTTTACCTTTGTTTCTACTTTGTATGCGGTGAATATAGGTATGGTCCGTCTGTACCGAATACTCGAAGCTCCCTGTAGAACATGACCGTCGACAGCCTTGATGTTAGCGTAGATGCCCGTCCGGTCATAGAAATGGAACCTCGCGAAGTCAAGTTCACGGACATACCGGGCGTTGTTCATGTGCCGGAGGAAGATGTCTACATCTTGAGTTGTGCAAAACCCTGAACAAGAACATAAAATCGTAAAAAAATTCCCTCTTAATCTCAGAGGAGATCTATTAAAAACTAAATAAAAGTAAGTATAGTCTAGCAAGTACCTACCTTAATAAACTGACGTGACTTGCATTTAAAATTCCTAATAGGCAGAAGTGATTGAACTTTGTTAATTAACATACAGACACTAATATTTTAATTCAAATGAGGTAGGTGGTATTGTTACAATTTTTGTTTTCTATACAACAAAAAAAACATACCTACCTAACTAGCCTTCTGAGCGTGGATAATATACATCGTATTACTAGCTAATCGCACAAACGTTATTTTGACATTTAGGGATATAATAAAAATATCTTTCGACTTAATCTCAGATTTTCTGAAATCCGAATTAAGACAAAAAATTTCATAAAAATCGGTCAAGATGTTTCGGAGGAATTTGGTTACAAACACTGTGATTTTAGAATTGTATATATCAGAGGTCGAGAATCGAGATAGAGGAGATGCTATCAACCAAATCGGCTCAGAAGTTCATTCAGTCATTCATTCAGAAGTTCAGCAGTACACACGTATCTATAACTCGAAGGCCACAATCTATTAATAGGATGATAATAAAATATAATTTGGTAAACTTGTGTCTACTCACCGTAAATAGTCGTCGCGTCTTTGAGGCCGCTTTTCTTTTGGAATAATCTCCCAATAGCAATAGTGAAAGCCACGCGGAGAAAGTAGTTGACGTCCCAGAAAATGTACATCAATGCGACAACCGTTGCGATCACACAATACATTTTGTTTATATTTTTATCGGACTAGGTGTAAACTTTATCATTTATTTATAGAGAAGTATCACAACACGTGTTTTGTTCGTCTGATGTGTGACGACACACTGGCTCGGTAATCGGTATAACTGTGGCAGTGAGTAAATTTCCCACTATAACTGGTTGCGGCGCGGCGGTCGCTAAATGTACCTAGGTACCTAGGTAAAGTATGTACCGGCACTCGTTCAATATATCTACTGTGTAAAAATAAGTCATTGGTGTAAAATGAATGTGGTAGGTAGGTAGGTATAGTACGATTCACGAAAGATGACCACAAATGGCGGGCCTAGTTTAGGTCTCTTTGGACTTTTCTAACTAATATTATGGTCTTATTTATTTTAACTAATATATATGGTCTTATTTAACTAATATATGGTAATTATTTTGGCTTAAGTCTTTTCTTCATGAGTGTACATGAAGAAAAGACCCGCCATTTGTGGTCATCTTTCGTGAATCGTACTATACTTAGTGTATAGTGGCAATGGCCCGTAATTAACTATTACGAGGGGAGGTTAAAAAGTTCGCGGAATGACAGAGAAGGATGATGAAATGAAATACTTTTATTTTTCAATGTATTCTCCCTTAACCCTTGGGGTGCCTGGTGGGTAAAAATCACACGGCGTGCCTGGTGGGTCTGCTGGACCCTTAAACATAATTGGATATTTTTGTGTGTTTTTATGTGTTAGAAAGCAAAATAACAAGATTTAATTTCTATTCAACATTGTTTTTAACGACAAGAGTAAAAAAAATTAAGACAACTTATTTTATAACGTTTTATTAATCAATTAAAAAAACCTCTCATATTTAAGTAACGATAATTAACACTTATGTTTAAATCAACTTTAATGGACTTTTTTCAGTTTCTCAGACCCGAGCGCACAAAAAACGCGTGTCTCGAAAACGTGCGCGCTGCGGAATGCGGGAGGGACGGTAATATGACCACTAGTCTATATCGCGAAGCTACTCAGGCGCACAGCGGTCTTAGTTAAGATTTTTTTGAAATATTGTAGATTTCTTGATGTGATGGGTCTGTCAGACCCACCAGGCACCCCAAGGGTTAACCCTAATACATTTATTAGATCTGTCAAATAACTTATTAATACTCTGGGATTAATATCGTCTAAAAAAACGATTTGTCATGGACATCAAAATAGGCGACTTCACTTCATCATCGTCGCCAATTTTTTTTTGCAAGCAGTTCTTTCTTCATTTTAGAAACAAATAATAGTTGCTTGGGACCAGGGCAAGGCTATAGGGTGGGTGCCGCAGTTATTCAAAACAGCAACAATGAATGCCAACCCGCCGCAACATGGCTTGTGTGCACGGGCGCTTTGTCGTGCAAAAGGAGCACGCCTTTTGTAAGCTTAAAGAAGCATAGTATTCTCCCGTTATGAAAACACCAAGTTTCTTACAAACAATCAAATACAAGTTCCTTACAAATTATACCATCTGTATCCCAAAAGATCGTCGCCATGATGTTTGTGGCCGATTGAGACACGTTATTCTTCTCAGGTTGCTGTGCCTTTTTTATCCCACTGTATCGACTCTTACTTTGTCTCAGATTTATAACGATGAACCCCAATTTCATCGCCAATCACAATTCGGGCCATAACTTTCTCCCTTTGCTCTCCATAGCGGTCCAAATACGCGAGACAACTTTTGACGCACTCGGGTTTTTGAAGCGGCGAAAGAATTTTCATGTCCCATCTTGCACAGACTTTATTCATACCAAGGTGGTGATGTAGGATATTTAAAATGGGTGTTTCTGATACTGCAACTAATGCTGCCAGCTGTTACTTCTTTAGCCGGGTATTTTCCAATACAAGTTTTTCAACTTTTCCGGTTATTTCTGGCGGGGAGCCTCAATCGGCCGTAAAAGTCGGAGGTCTTCTTCAATGGAGTCCCTCTCTTGTTTGAAAAGGGCGTGCAATTTATAAATCGTGGTTTTCCTAGGAGAAGAGTCCCCGTAAAAAGCTGACTTCATTTCAAATGGTTTGAGGTGTCTTTTCTTGTTTGGTGAGAAAATTAATGACGGCTCGATAGTCAATTTTCTCCATAGTCGCTTGTTTCTTCCCGATTCACTCGTTTACTCGTTAATAACTCACACGTTAATTTCCCGATTAAGCTGAAACTTGGTATAATATATAGGTACTAAGGTACTAACAATTAGTCACTTTATTAACGCCTACCTGCATGAGTAAAGTCACCCCCGCCAACCCCGCCATTCCGCGAACTTTTTGACCTCCCCTAGTATGTTATTATATATGCCGTAGTTAATAACGATAATGCAGTGTGTTTTTTTATTTATTTAAATGAAGCATTATTTCATTAAATTGTTTCATTAACAGTTTACTTACCCTCCAGGTGGTTTGGCCATGGGACGTCTGATGACGATTCAATGAATGTTTTACATGGTTAGCAACTTTTTCTTGACTTTGCGTCAAGGGTTTAGTGGACGACTGGACGTATGTAGGTAGATATGGTCAATAGGTGGGTAAAATCAAAGAAAAGTTAATGAATATTGAATATCGTAATGCGTAGGTTACAACTTTTACAAGATAGACTAGAGATTTTAGTATTAGGTATTGTCGCTCATCTTTAATTTTTATTCGGATTTTATATTAAACGTAGCCATTTACTTTAACAGAAAGCCGTAGTCCTTGACCGCTACAAAATGGCATTTAATTAATTATCCACAATAGTGTTAGGTAGTTAGTTTAGTGTTAGTTGGGTAAGTTTGGAACCTAGGTACCGTTGACATAAAAATTATAAAATTGCTTAGGTAGGTAGGTAGATATTGTCATTATGTAATATAATATATCATGTAAATTTAAGAACAATCAAATCTTTTTAAGAAAAATTTTACCTGTGTTACATATACTATTATTTTCGTAAAATTCATTGCCATAAACGTAAATTTGCTAAAAAAACTAAATTTTTAGTTTGGCGGCCGGCTTTCTATTTTTATTTGTCAATGTTTGAGCTGACTGGCTAAAATCGGTCGAATGGGCATAGTTTGAGTCTCGACCAATCGAAGAAATGTCATAAAACAGTTAAGACCAATCAGTGATAGCACGGCTGATAGTTCCGATAGCAGTATAAGTATGTTGTGCTATCCGTACTGAGTAAGGTATATCGTAATGATGACCTTAGTGTTAGCTCTATAATAGTAGATGTCCTAATCTATCGCGATAAAAATGCATAAACTTAAACAAAAAATGCAGTTCAGTAGATATACCTATTCCACAAAACACGCGTTGATAAAAAAATCGAAAAAAATCCGATAAAATATAATTTGCTATTTAAACGATATCATGTTTCAAATTATTATCATAGCAGTGGCAGTAAGTGTGGCGATATTGTGTTTACTTTGTGATGTTAACTATTTTCTTCGAATGATTTTCACTGTTTTTGTTGGGAAATTATTCCAAAAGAAAAGCGGTATCAAGGATACAACTTCTATTTACGGTGAGCTTAATTTTTTTAAAATTTAGCAAATAGGTGCCTGCTTAACGCCCGTAACTTCTTCATTATTATAGACGAAAAATGATATTATGTTAGAAGTAGTCACATATTAGAATTGATCACTTCATGAAATGATCGGCCACATCATGAATATATATCTATGTAGGTACCTACTTAGTAGATATCTGTGTCTTGGCCAGGTATTAGAATTGAGCGATCTTAGTGGCGCTAAAATAACCAAACTCTAGTTTTGTGGAATATTATTGGACTTCGATGTTTTACACGTCTAGAGGGGCATTTCACAAAACACAAACATTTCATGAAATGTTCAATACTAAGATTAGGCCATGATAGGGCCAGAACTCAGAATCAAAACAGAAATTAGGTATCAATAATTGTAAGATCTGGCCTCTACAATTTCCAACGTTGGTAGCGATTATTATAGGTATATCTTGTAATTTACTTAATAGTAGTTTATGTAACGGTTACATAATGGGGGGTATTAAAACACGAGTGTGAGTTTAAAAAACGAGCCGCAGGCGAGTTTTTTAATAGTATCACACGAGTGTTTTAATACCTAATTATGTAGAGTTTCATACACTACTTTATCTACGCTCATATTATTACCCAAATCATAAAATCTTGCTAACGTTTGTCGTAAATCATTGCAACTACTAAGATGTCAGGTGGAGTGAAATTTTCTTTAGTAGGTTTCACTGCTAGACATTTTTCAGCGCAAAGTTTTGACTAAGTAACAAAAAAAATTGGTTGTCTGTAAAGTCGGTTTACGGACGATAGATTTACGAGATAACGTCATAATCGTAATCGTTATCGTAATCGTAATCGTAATCATAATCGTTATCGTAATCGTAATCGTAGTCGTAATCGTAATCGTAATCGTAATCGTAATCGTAATCATAATCACAGGCCCAGGTGGAACGTTACGCGGAACGTTAGACATTGTGTTGTTGTCTATGGTCAATCATGATTCATGGCCCATCCATACTCTCGGCAATGACTACCAACTATAAGTTGTCTGTGGATTCACATTAAAAAATATTACATAAAAATATTACCCCATAGACATTGTGTTGTTGTCTATGGTCAATCATGGCCCATCCATACTCTCGGCAATGACTACCAACTATAAGTTGTCTGTGGATTCACTTAAAAAAATATTACATAAAAAATATTACCCCATAGACATTGTGTTGTTGTCTATGGTCAATCATGGCCCATCCATACTCTCGGCAATGACTACCTACTATAAGTTGTCTGTGGATTCACTTAAAAAATATTACATAAAAAATATTACCCCAGATACAAATACAGGAGTCCAGAGCCGTGTATCGTTATAGATTTTATACAACTTTCTTTAAATATTTCCATAGTAGAGCGATGTTATTATGAATAACTTTTTAATAATTATAGAAGTCTGTGAATAAAGTAGGTAATTATTTGACACATTTCGATTTCATAATTCGAACTTTATGCAATGAGCGTAGATAAATGTTTTTTTCGTAATAATATATTTCAGGTATTTGTACAACGCAAGATGTGGACTTCTTGCTCAATCATTTGAACAATGCTCGCTACATCCGTGAACTAGATTTCGCAAGGGTCCACTTTTATGACAGGACGGGCTTGTACGCTCATTTTACAGCTGTCAGGGGCAAAGTTCTACAGGGTGCAACCAGCATACGGTATAGACGGAGCATACCTATATTCAGCGCATATAGAATAGAAACGAAGGTTGGTAGTAGGTTATTAGAAAATTGATCGCCAATTCAATGTTACAGATACAATTTCTAAGTATGATTATGATTTGTGTCGTTAAAGTTCGACTTTAAGCTGGACCATTTTGGCAATAATTTCTTAAAAATGAAAAAAAAGGTATATCTCGCGATCCTCGGTAATCGTTGGACAAACTGGAAAAAATATGGAATTGTAATCATAAAAATGGCTACGAATTTTAGTTTCAAGCAGAATAAATATAACATAGTTACAAAATACAAACTCCAATTTCTCCCTATTGTATACTAACTTGGCGGAACGTGATTAGGTGTTTTCAAAATAATGATATCCTGCTAAGTTGATTTTTAACAATAAGTACTCAAGCTGGCCACGTCAGTGAATACAACGAACAACCACTTCATGATCTTGAAATGATCAACGTTAAAACCACATCACGTTCGGCAATATTGTGAATTGATCGCCACATATTTTTCACGTATATTTTCTCCACATCAGTACCTAGGTAATAATACTTAGGTACTATATTTCTTTCGGAAAAGTGATACTACCATTTTATTTAATAGTTATGGCCACTTCATGGAAATATTATCGTATTACCCTACTATTTGCGAAAAACAACACAAAAAATAAAATTTGAATTTCGCTTTTAGTTAACTACTTAACTCTGCATTGCTTCTTATTATTTTCAGTTGGTGTATTGGAAGGATAAATCGCTGTACCTCGAACACAAGTTTGTGACTTTTGACGGGTTCGTACGCGCCGTGGTTTTGTCCAAGCAAGACCTCGTCAACGTGGACTTCGAGACACTCTTGAAGAGCATCCCTGATGCTGGAGTAAAGCCCGAATGTCCGGAAGAGATCAGCTATTGGATACAGGCTCTTGAAACATCTAGTGCCAGACTGAGGAAGAAGGTTTAGATGGTATGTTAGAAGTTATATATAGGTAGGTGCCTATTCTACTGATAAGTTCGTAATCAATTTTAATTACTAGACAGACTTTATACCTGATCTACCTTACTAGCTGGATCCATTCCTTAGCTTTAAACTTGTGCTAGACATGCTCTGTAACCAATATTTTAAGTATTTTGGACACTCTAATCCATATTCGGATCCCGGTAAACCTTCCAGAAGGATAGACATGGTTTCCTTGCTGTCGCCAATGCCGTACTGCCGAGAAACCAGCAAGCATCGCAGTCTGTTGTCATGTAGAGTGATCACTTCATGCTCGAAAAATAAACTTCTCTCGTCCCAGTGTACCAACTGCAAGTTTAATTTATCATTTTGTAATAAATATCTATATGTTGATTGTTGAATATATAAATATACTATTATCTTGGCCTGCAAATGTTATGATCCACATTCAATCAAATTAATCTGTATTCAATTATAGTCCAAGATCCCAGGGCCGCCAGACGTTACGTATTTTCTGACGAACAAAATGTGCACGATTGAGTAGTGTTACTATGTACTAAGAGCGCATGCCTACTTACTAGCCTGCTTAGTGGGCCAATTTTCAGGTATCAGGTGATCAAGGGACATAAAAACATTACTTACCTTACGTAAATTCTCCAAGCTGATTTTCACGTATATTTTAGGCAATACCCTCAAAAATAAGTCGCCAATACTCCCAGACACTTTCCGTGGGCCGTATTGCTTTACAGACGCTTTAAAGTTCACAAAATAATTACTTAACTTCACGTAAATTCTCATGCTCCATTTTTACATACAGTGTGAGTCTTCATAATGTGCACATATTGAAATGAGGGAAACTATGCTTAATTTTATCGACGGAAAACGTATTAAAAAAATCTAAAATTTTTTTTTATATTTTTTTTGAATTTTTAAAAATTGCGTTCCCTACTATGACCCTTGTTTAAACAAAACGGTGTAACTTTTAAACTAAATGATCTATCACGATGAATTAAACTTATTAATGATTGGAAGTAATGGTCCGTCCTCAGGAAATGAAAATTGTGGAAAAAAATTACCCTCAATGGAAAAAACACGTGTTTTTAATAAAATTTCTGGTTTTTTTTTCACTAATTTTTACAATAATCGTAAAATTTCTCAATAAAATGTCCCTATTGTGTGCCTTTTTTATTACTTTAAATTATTCCTCATCGTATAAGCTACCTAATGGTAAAAATTGCATGCTTATAACTCAATTGTAACATTTCTTATCAAGTGTTAAAGAAAGGCCTAAGACACGGCTACGCACTAATTATTGAGATAGTAGATATCACGTAGAACCCTCCTTAGGAAAACAATAACTTGCGCGTTTGGAGTGCTATTTTTGAACAGTTAAAAAGAAATGTTATGATTAAGTTACAAACACACAATTTTCACCATTAGGTAGCTAATATGATGAGGAATAATTTAAAGTAATAAAAAAGGCACACAATGGGGGCATTTTATTGAGAAATTTTACGATTATTGTAAAAATTAGTGAAAAAAATTTTTTTATTAAAAACACGTTTATTTTCCATTGAGGGTAATTTTTTTCTACAATTTTCATTTCATGAGAACGGACCATTACTTCCAATCATTAATAAGTTTGATTCATCGTGATAGACCATTTAGTTTAAAAGTTACACCGTTTTGTTTACACAAGAGTCATAGTAGTTTTTAAAAATTCCAAAAAAATATAAAAAAAAAAAATAGATTTTTTTAAATACGTTTTCCGTCCATAAAATTAAGCATAGTTTCCCTCATTTCAATATGTGCACATTATGAAGACTCACACTGTATGTAAAAATGGAGCATGAGAATTTACGTGAAGTTAAGTAATTATTTTGTGAACTTTAAAGCGTCTGTAAAGCAATACGGCCCACGGAAAGTGTCTGGGAGTATTGGCGACTTATTTTTGAGGGTATTGCCTAAAATATACGTGAAAATCAGCTTGGAGAATTTACGTAAGGTAAGTAATGTTTTTATGTCCCTTGATCACCTGATACCTGAAAATTGGCCCACTAAGCAGGCTAGTAAGTAGGCATGCGCTCTTAGTACATAGTAACACTACTCAATCGTGCACATTTTGTTCGTCAGAAAATACGTAACGTCTGGCGGCCCTGGGATCTTACTCTATTATAAATGTCTTAACATGAATAATATATTTTATCATCTGTGGTCTGTCGTGTAAAAATGTTGATTTAGAAAAAATGTGTCTCACAGTGTAAAAGTGATTTAATAAAGTAATCAATAAATAATTTAATGGGTTTTTGTCAAGAAAAGTAATCAGCACAATACTTATAACAATTAAAGGTTATGGGCCCAGCACGCTTAAAAGCAAAGTCACAATGGTGCTTATTCTGTTGTACAAAATCTCTAACTTAAAATTGGCGAGTTTAAGTTTAGACTCGCCAATTTTAGTTTTTCTAAACTCATGACTCATTCGGCAGTCACGTCGAACTAAATATGGAGATGATTTGGAGTCTCCAAAGACTCGCTAAACCTGACGTTTGGGTTGAATAGTAAGTGCTGCCATTTATGATAGCAAAAACTCCACAAACGTTGTTTTTTATTTTCCCCAATTGTAATAAAAATATTTTTTGCGAAATATATGGAAATTAGTTACGTAAAATACAAAGGTAACAGTTTAATTGATTTATTTTGGTCCAATCACCTTAAGAAATTCCGAAAGTTGATATTATGTTTAATTCATCGTCTGATTTGTCTATGTCCAAGCATAGACAAACAAGCAATTATCATTTGTCTATTAGTCTATGCTCATGTTATGGTTGGTCACTTGCTAGAGAGTATAGTGTTCTGTGGTCATAAAAGACCGTTTTGAATTTGACGTTCGAGTTTTGTGACCTTTAGTCACAGATTACTACAGATCCAGCGCACAGTACTTCGGGAGTGAGGCACGCAAAAGGGATACAAAACAAAAAGCCGTATTCCATTTGAGTTCGTACATGGTTAGTACGTAGCGAACCGCTGACGGAGTCACTGCTGCGTAATTTGTATGTGACGTTCAGAACTGGCAATTGATTTAAATTCGAAACACCAAACCTCAGCGAGAGTCCATCAGTGTGACCAGTCTACATTGAAATTATTTGCCCTAGATGTAAGGTATAAATTGTATGTTAGTAACAGGGCATTTGAGATTAAAAAAAAAACCTTAATGACTGGCCTCTTGTTGAAACAACGTTTCTTTTCGGACGATATCGCGTACGGGGCTTAGCGGAAAAAGTATAAAAAACTATAAGACCCAAGATTAATCGGTCAAACATCTTGCTGCCCGCGATGAAATAAAATGAGAAACGGCGTCGCCTGTTGCTCTGCATATTATTGAATACGGTAATTTTCTTTGATGGTGAGTGACGGTCTTTCACTTCATTTAATATAGTATTAAAATTGAGAAAATTGGCCGCCATTTTGAACTTTTTTGTTATTGGGCCGAATTATTTCAAAATCGAAATCTGACCGTGGCAGCCAGCATTGAGTAAGAATCTGGTGTCAAAATTGAAAAAATTGGCCGCCATTTTGAACTTTTTTGTTATTGGACCGAATTCTTTCAAAATCGAAATCTGACCGTGGCAGCAAGCATTGAGTAAGAATCTGGTGTCAAAATTGAAAAAAAGTGGCCGCCATTTTGAACTTTTTTGTTATTGGACCGAATTCTTTCAAAATCGAAATCTAACCGTGGCAGCAAGCATTGAGTAAGAATCTGGTGTCAAAATTGAAAAAATTGACCGCCATTTTGAACTTTTTTGTTATTGGGCCGAATTCTTTCAAAATCGAAATCTGACCGTGGCAGCAAGCATTGAGTAAGAATCTGGTGTCAAAATTGAAAAAAGTGGCCGCCATTTTGAACTTTTTTGTTATTGGACCGAATTCTTTCAAAATCGAAATCTGACCGTCGCAGCAAGCATTAAGTAAGAATCTGGTGTCAAAATTGAAAAAATTGGCCGCCATTTTGAACTTTTTTGTTATTGGACCGAATTCTTTCAAAATCGAAATCTGACCGTGGCAGCAAGCATTGAGTAAGAATCTGGTGTCAAAATTGAAAAAATTGGCCGCCATTTTGAACTTTTTTGTTATTGGGCCGAATTCTTTTAAAATCGAAATCTGACCGTGGCAGCAAGCATTGAGTAAGAATCTGGTGTCAAAATTGAAAAAAAATTACTCTGTGCTTGCTGCCACGGTCAGATTTCGATTTTGAAACAATTCGGTCCAATAATAAAAAAGTTCAAAAAGGCGGCCAATTTTTTCAATTTTGACACCAGATTCTTACTTAATGCTTGCTGCGACGGTCAGATTTCGATTTTGAAAGAATTCGGTCCAATAACAAAAAAGTTCAAAATGGCGGCCACTTTTTTCAATTTTGACACCAGATTCTTACTCAATGCTTGCTGCCACGGTCAGATTTCGATTTTGAAAGAATTCGGTCCAATAACAAAAAAGTTCAAAATGGCAGCCAATTTTTTCAATTTTGACACCAGATTCTTACTCAATGCTTGCTGCCACGGTCAGATTTCGATTTTGAAAGAATTCGGTCCAATAACAAAAAAGTTCAAAATGGCGGCCACTTTTTTCAATTTTGACACCAGATTCTTACTCAATGCTTGCTGCCACGGTCAGATTTCGATTTTGAAAGAATTCGGTCCAATAACAAAAAAGTTCAAAATGACCACCATATAATTAAAATATTTCGTGTATTGCAAATACTTGTTTATATGCAAGTGTTAGGCAGACACCTTAAATTTAATCGGCACCTCCCGAGGTCCTCTCTTATTTTAAGGAATTTTAGATTGAAATCTCTTAATTTAAACATAGAACGCGTACAACGGAATAGCTTTTGTTCTCTAAAATCTAAATTGAATAGTTTAGCGCTGTCAAAATAAATTTTAGATTAGAGCTGTCATTTAGGGGTGTAACAGAATGTCACATCTCTCTAAGTCTTATTTTGGCGATTTTTAGCGATTTTTAGTTTAGAGATTGGCAACAGAATAAGCACCAATGTAGTCTGAGCCAGTTACCATCAGGTTCAGCTTTAGCCATCATCTATTCCAATTCTAAGATTACTTTTGGTATAATGTATGAGTAGAATGAGAGTTGTCTGCGTGAAAGTCTCGTGATCTATTTTACGATTGCATAATTATTATATCATTCCCATACATTTTTGGAATTTCTTTACGTAAGCGTACCTACTAAAAGCAATGAATGGAATAGATAAGTCAGCTGCAGGTGAGATTGCAGTCACGTACTATCTTGGAAATATATGAAAAATTCGTTAGTTAGATAGCTGCTTACCCTTGTATTTATTTTATACAGCAGAAATAATGGCACAGGTTCTGCTGATATTGTAAAAGTGGACCCTTGCAAGGACTTTATTCGTAACTGCCTACTACGCTGGTAAATTCCAGTTCGATCATAGAAATGATACCTTGCAAAGTCGAGTTCAGGAACCAGTCTGGCCATACGAACACACTTAAAACCAATGTCACAATCTAGGAAGGAGCCAACTCCTGAGAAAAATTAAAAAGTTTACACAACAAAACAAGGGAAACAGGAAACACACAGATTAGTAAAAGAGCTCTGTGAGGAAACACAACATCCTACAGGTTGGTCCATAACTTATTGGATAAAGCAACCTTCTTCTAGGCCGAATGTTTACAAATCCTCCATGCATATTAGTGTACCTATTAAATATCAATCCACCTTGGACATAACTTATCATCATAACTTTCTGACTTTAAAAAAATCTAAATTAAAAAAATCAGGAATGAATTAACAAAAAAACTTGCCATAAATCGTAGTAATGTCGCATAAAGAATATCCATTTTGAAAAAGACGACCACTGAGCACCGTAAAACAAGTCCGAAGAACGTAATTGACGTCACATATAATATGCAATATGATACACAATGTTGCAATAATTGTTGGAAAACACAAGTAAACCATTTTACTTCAAAATAAAATTAGTATCAATCACAATTCAAAATAATTAACAACACCAAAGATACAATTTTAAGTAGAGGAACTTTGTAGGTTTAGTAGATCGACCTACTGGTAACTAGTCGGTCCTCGATCATATGAAATTCAAATTTTCTTTTCATACCTACAATGCACAGTACGTGCACTTTGACTCTGAATGTGGCGTGGCAAGTTTTTATTAGGGGACTTTTCTTCATAAAATTTAATTTTATTGGGTTGTCTCATGCTGGAATGAATGACGTGACTTTACTATATCTTAGAATTTATCACTTTATGATGTCGCAGTCAACCATGAAAGCAAGAAATGGTTGTATTTCATCGTGGCCATTTTTTAGAATTGATCACTTCACGGTAATAAGTATAATGAAAAACAACCATTTAGTGTTAGCTCTGGGCCCTACTCGGCCATTCACATCTATTTAGCGACCAATAGGTCACTAACAGATAACCCGACATCTGACTTCTAGCAGGACTTGGTGTCGATGTCATACACAAAGTGCAACATTATCATGGGGGCATATTGTGAGCATCCCTTCTAACTCCATATAAATTTTTACTGGGCAATAATCTCTTAATATAGTCTCATATTTATTTAACGTATTAGAACAGTAGAGCTGCGATCTTCATCTTCATTTTGAGTGTTGTCACGAATTTGTTATTGTCTGTGATAATAGCCTCCGGTCCACGCCCCAGGAGTCAGGGGGATCGCAGTCGTGTTTGATTAACGGACGAACTTAGATTTGTATTCGTTTTCTAAGTCAATTAGACTCCGCAAATGGGGTTGATTAGACGCATCTGTAGATTTGTTATCTTATCCACTGATTTAACTAGTTTTAAGTGTTTATCTTCCACAGTGAATATCTACTCGAATTCTGTTACAATAGTCATCGAAATCAAAGTTAGATTTCTAAACAATTTTTATTAAAATTAAGTTTTATTTTTTTTATATCCAGGTTTCGTTTCATGAAGTTTTCATGAATAAAAAAAAATCAAAACATAGTCTTAATATCACATTTTTAATCATTTGAAACATCCAATTTTTTAATTTACAATATTTTAAGTACTTACCTACTTAGGTACAAATAAATTATAGATTCGTCATTATTCTTTGGCATTAAAGCATACATTATGGACGACTAATAACGATAATAATGAATGTTAAAAAATATGTTTGTAGGTAAATATTAGATAAATAGTCATGGATAAATAAGCTCATACACATCATGAATATCTAACTAATTCCTCCTCCAAAAGCTTTTGCGTGAGTACAAGAAGAAACCTTCGGTTTGGAATCACCCGACGCCTTTACAGATTTCAGTCCGCACTCCTCCTTTATCGTTTCTTGTAAGTTTGTAAGTAAGTACCTACATCACTAGGTATACGAGTAGACAACACTGACATGAGTAACAAGAGAAGGTATGCTATAGCAACAGTAAAATGCAGAAGATTAGATTAGTGATGGCTATTGCACTGCCTGCAGTCAGGGGCACAAGAGGGCGGGGTGTGAGGATGCTGCAGCGGCAACAATAGCGGCGCAGACAGCGCCGGCAGCGCTGGTAGAGGCACCAGCCACTCCGAACCACACACGCGCCCCATCACCAGCGTGGGCAGCAGCGGCGCCCGGGGACCCACAGGCCGAAATGCAGACCACCGCGACTCCAGCTCCTCGGTACTGGACACTGAGGCTTCGAACTTGGAACTGCCCGAACCGACGCTCGAAGATGATTTATCTCGTTGAGCCTGAACAAAACAGAAATCATAATTTAAGTACTCTAGGCATACGTTTAGATGCTATTCACGTAAACTACGAGCTAACTAACTAATATGATAAAATAATAATAATGCATGCAAATAGTCTTTACCAATTACTCCACGTAGTGTAAAACCATATTGTTTTGTATGTGTCAAAATATTCGGGAAAGGGCCTGGTGACTTGAAACACAGGTTTCCCACCTAGCTCAAGCACCAGTTCCCCTCACTTTTTTACTGTTTTAATATATAATATTAATATGTAATGTAATTATATGCGATTGGGAAAATAAATAAATTGATTGATTGATTGATTGAACTGGATCTCCAGAACCAAGTATTAAACTGTTTGGTGTACAAACCTTGGTTTGACAGACAGGTTACAGATGGTATCGATAGACGGTAAGTTTTTTTGAGCCGATGGATACGTACTAATCTACTTATCGATTCCACTCCTCTTGTCAAACTTATACATTTCAATTTAGTCCAGTTCTGATAATGGTATCGCTGAGAAAATCATATTATAAGTCTTATACTTATTTTTAATTGGAAAGGATGTATTCAACAATAGTTTAATAAGAATTGGTCGGTTTTTTATTTTATTAATTATATGTGATATGATTGTCCATTATGATATCACATAGGCCTCTTGTAATAGGGATCTCCAATTATCTACACGCTCTTGCGCTGGTTTAATCCAGGAGCTCCCTGCAAGCCGCGACTCTCTTGTGATGATCAGGCCACCAGCCTACGCTATAAGGAATTAAGAATGGTAATTATATAAGAATGTCTGAAGAAATGTGTTTACATGTATAGCATTGCAGTGCTCGACAGCGCGCAGCAGGTCGTGGTTGCAGCGCCGCAGCACCAGCTCCAGCACGGAGCGCTTCTTGCCCGGGAACAGCTTGCGCAGCATCTCCAGCCCCGCGGAGCTGACGCTGCCGCTGTCCTTGCTCACTTCAGCACTGTGACACCAGAATAGCATGTCATGCTCTACCAATTGACAAATACTCTCGCGCACTGAGGATTCTGTACTAACATCCAGACCCATTCTCAATAATAAACAGTAAACACCCCTGCACACCAAATTCAGAAACGAGCAAAACAATCACGTTGGTTTATTTATTTCTAAAGTCAGTATATTTTAATTAATTATTGTGTGAACATTTACCGATATTTATTTCGAGCAAAAACAATATAAATAAAAAAATCACGTTAGTTATAACGTGGTGGCACCAGTTATGGACAGGGTTAAGCGCCGGGTAAACCACGTTGGGCTATATATTTTTTAATTTATTGAATTTTAGGGTTGCGAGTTACAAATGATATTGTCAGATAATAAGAGCTTCTCATTAACTTCTAAAAACTAGAAATATATGCATGGGATTAGAAATAGAAATATTCTAAAAACATTCAACAAAATATCTGCAAAATCCCTAAAATGGACAGTCGAAATCCAGTAATGGACAACCAGTGATGGACACATTTTGGAGGATATTATAATTCTTTCCGTATCAATCTATATCAAAGAAACAGGATTCGACAGGTGCTCTAGACATTAAACTTTCAAAATCATATTATCATACCTAATAGATAGGACAAAAAAAGAAAATGCTTAATATTTTTTGACCGGTGTATTTGGTAAACCCTACAAATAAGTATATTGTGTATGTATGTTAGTTTATATTTAATCATAACAATTAAGAGCTCACAACTCTCAGGATAAACCTACCTAACTAATTATGTTTATCAATTTAAAATCTTTTTTAATACTTATACAAACAAAGACACGAAGAAGATGATTATTATGACTATGACATTCAGTCTGTTTTTGTAAAGATGTATAGTTGCAGGAAACTTCAAAGTTGCAACTTATTTATAAAACTTTAAATATACCTAAAATGATAAGAATCGACATATGTCCATGACTGGATTTTAATGTTATGAGTGAACCAGTAATGGACACCCCTCTCAAACTTAAAAATAATTCTATGTCGCTTTCAACGTCTTCACAAGTATGTTTTAAATTTCATAACTTACGGATATGATCATTGCAAATTTATGTTTTAATCAGAAACAAGCACCCATAGATCAAAATATTCACTTACCTTCTTAGTGATTTGGTTAAGAAAACTTCTTCAATACAAAAATATTGCACACGACATATTGTTCACCTTGCCATTTTGAAACTAAATGGCCGAAACCAATGTCATTTCTCAATGTGACAGACAAATGCCTATTCTTTATGATTTGAGTGCTGCCGATGGTAAAATGTTTTTATAGTTCTTATTATATGCTTAAAAAGATAAAAGTGTCCATCACTGGTGCCTTGTCCATAACTGGTGCCATCACGTTATGCAAGTATTCTATTTTTTATTTAGTATTAATAATTAGGTAATTGTTGTTATACCGGCAACGGCAATCGCAATGTACATCATCTGTGAACATTTCAAGTCTGTAGTACAGGATACTAAATGCTTTTAATTTCCATATGAAAAAGAATTTTGCATACCACGATCTTGAGGCAATGCTAGCGATGCCAGCAGAATCAGGTATTGCATTGCAGCAGTCAGGGAGAGAGTCGCTAGTCTCGCTGTCGATGTGGATTGGCTGAAAATAAAACTCTGTTGCAGTATCGAGATAATCCAAATAAGATGACTTGATGTGGTGTGGTTATATCGATAACAAATATTATCAAATTACTATCTTAAGTCAGGGTCCAGTGACTCACATGCCGTAGATCCGACCCGGCGGCAGGGACTCAAGCGCTGTGCCACTCTGAACGATGCCCAGTGCAATACTTTACAAATTCCACTCACAGTTTCATCGTCTACAGCTGAATCAGGTTCGGGTCCGGGGCTCGGGCAGGATCCAGTAACTCGGATGCCATAGATCAGTCCCGGCGGCAGGGACTCTAGCGCTGTGCCACTCTGAACCGATGCCAAGTGCACTACTTTATACTCACACTTTCATCGTCTACAGCTAAATCAGGTTCGGGTCCGGGGCTCGGGCAGGGTCCAGTAACTCGCATGACATAGATCCGGCCCGGCGGCAGGGTCTCTAGCGCTGTTTCACTCAGAACTGATGCCACGTGCACTACTTTATACTCACAGTTTCATCGTCTACAGCTGAATCAGGTTCGGGTCCGGGGCTCGGGCAGGGTCCAGTAACTCGCATGACATAGATCCGGCCCGGGGGCAGGGTCTCTAGCGCTGTTTCACTCAGAACTGATGCCACGTGCACTACTTTATACTCACAGTTTCATCGTCTACAGCTGAATCAGGTTCGGGTCCGGGGCTCAGGCAGGGTCCAGTATCTCGCATGCCATAGATCCGGCCCGGCGGCAGGGTCTCTAGCGCTGTTTCACTCAGAACTGATGCCACGTGCACTACTTTATACTCACAGTTTCATCGTCTACAGCTGAATCAGGTTCGGGTCCGGGGCTCGGGCAGGGTCCAGTAACTCGCATGCCGTAGATCCGGCCCGACGGCAGGGACTCTAGCGCTGTTTCACTCTGAACTGATGCCACGTGCACTAGGTACTTTATACTCACAGTTTCATCGTCTACAGCTGAATCGGGTTCGGGTCCGGGGCTCGGGCAGGGTCCAGTAACTCGCATGCCATAGATCCGACCCGGCGGCAGGGACTCTAGCGCTGTTCCACTCTGAACCGATGCTAAATGCAGTGCTATTTTGTCTTCGGCAGCTTGTTGTCTTTTCAGAGCGACCTGAACATTTTTTCTAATAATTTTCTAGTCTAAGGCTAAGGTGTGTCTGTTATCTAATCAAAATAGGTCGCGCGGTCCTTACTTATACTGAAACCTTTTTGGAGAAATAAAATCATCTTTGACTGCAATTACTATTGGTAAATAGGGCTGTCCGCGATGCAATAACATGTAAATCTCTGTCGCACTTAAAGGTTTTATGGCAGGCCTCTCGAGTGCCATTGCCGTCCCGTTTTATCGACTTTATTGCCTCGCGGGCAGCGACTGTTTTCTGTAGCTTTATAAAAACATTTCTTTAGTCATATTTACACCGAATTGCTTAATTTGGCAGTTGCCTACATATTTTTATTTTTGCTCATAAACCCACAGGCATGCTGCATGAGCGATCGGTAAACTGATCTTATAAATTAATTTGGCGTTAAATCAATGACAAACAGACAAATGTTTGTGTTTGTTCTGTAAGCGGTCACCCAGGGGACGAGCGAGGCAGCGCCATCGCACCCGGGGCGATCGCGCCTCATTGGAAACGAAAACAAAACTCGATCCCCACAAATCAAATTGAGACTGCAACGGAATACGTAACACAGACTAATAAAGTTACGTAAACTGTAATGTAAAGAAAACACAATAAAATCCTGCTAAAGGTTAAGGTCTCGGTTGGAGACGGTTAGCCTTTTCATTGCTTATATACCTAACCTACTTATCTACACAATGAAAATGTTTTTTTTTATTCATTACATAGACCCTCAGTAGGCCTAGTTTACAGGTGCGAAATGTCTACCGGTAAGTTCAGAAAGCAAGTTTGCATCATGAAATATTGGCATATTACTCGGCATTTCCTTTTTGCAAAAATGTTTTTAAAGTTCCAGCTGTGAGTGTCATTATAAATTCAAGCTTTATAATAGGTAGGTACACGCAAATTGGAAAAATATACCTTGTATAGTCCATTCGCTTTCATTTTGTCACGCGACCGGTTGCGGCGCGTCGGTATTCTCAAAGGACAGATCATGCGCATGTACCTACTTGTAACGACAAATTCTAAGCGAATAGACTATAAAAGATAGTTTGAGAGATAAATACCCATCTTCCCCGATATCTAACCTCCGTGTGATCGTTTACCCGGGCAGATGGGATTTTTATTTTCACAATTTTTTCCCATGACTTTAGGGCTATAGACTACCACTAGCACTACCAAATACCATTTTAGTGAGATCCAATTGTTTACAATCATTTATCAGTGATCACCGAGACATCTCGAACGTTTTGAAATTGAAAGCAGATAAAAAGAACGGAAAATCACACAACTCCTGTCGAAAGTGGTAGGACATGGACAGCGATGCATTACTGAACAAACCGATCGATGCTCATCCGGCGTGTTCCGTAAACACGTGCCACTTGTTCAAATAAACCCGCGCCCGCGCCGCCGCCGCCGCCGCCGCCGCCGCATTAGCGCAGCATCGCCCCGGCTCGATTACACTACATTAAAACACATTAACGCTTGCCTACTTGTTATTCCTAAATTAGGTAAGGGATTCGAAAGTCCCGGAATGGCTTGTCGAAGTTTTGACGTAAATTCGTCTTTTTTAGCATTCCGTAGCTCTAACATGAAAACCTTGTAATGATCATTTTTAGGGTTCCTTAGTCCTTACCCAAAAGGTAAAAACGGAACTCTATTACTGAGACTTCACCGTCCCTCCGTTCGTCTGTCACCAGGCTGTATCTCTTGAATCTTAATTACACAATTCAAATTTTCACAGATGATGTAGGTATTTCTACTGCCGCTATAACAACGAATACTAAAAAATAAAATAAAATAAAACTTTATTTTTTGCTCGTTTTACAATAGATATATTGGAAAACACCCAGACAGTGGAAAAAATTCATGCTCATCATACAAACATTTACACTGGTAAATGTTTGTATGATGAGCATGAATTCCACTACTGAGTGGGAATCAAACCCGCGCGACCTCTGGCGCAGACAGCAGGTTCGCTACCACTACGCCATTCGGTCGTCACGTCAAGTGTAAGGTCTGTCTTTTCCCCTTTATTCATCCGAGCATAGTCCCTTAGAAGTATAAAAGGTGTACCTACCTATTTGGTCAATTTTACCCAATCAAAATTTAACCCAAAACCTTTATACTTCATCATAGCTCAAAACCAATTAGGTGAGTTCCTATGTAGGTAGGTATTTCCCTAGCACGAAGGCTTTAAATAGCGCAAGCTAATTAATTATTATTATTGAGCTTTGACAATAATTATTAGTACTTATTATTATACCGAATACGTTAATTAAGTATCATAAAATGTTTCCATCCTTTCCTCCTGCCGGCAGCCTGACCGCTGCTGACTTTTTCTGGGAACAAGGTGTGCCACCTCCTCGACCTGGTTGTGTTCGGGCAACGGACGCCAAAGCCAGCTCGTGACGTCGGCGTCACCAGCAGATGTTCGCCCTCCGGCAACTGGTGCGTCTTCTGCGAGTTTCCAAAATTTCCCTCTCGAAGGGCGTTCCCGCCCGCGTTTCAGTGAATTTTTGTATTCTCCTCGTAATGCCCCAAAAGGACCTGTGGGCGTTTTCATCCACTCCTGTATAATTTTTAATGAGGTTTTGCGTCCTGCGGTGTAGGTGTATCTAGAGGTTTCCCCCTGTGTCCTATGTTGATCAGAGAGACATGGGAAGAAGCGTCACCTACCCACCCCACACCACAAATATTTTTTAGCTGCCGATTATCAAAAGACGTCACTAAGGCGAGCACGGTTTTGAGCCGAACAAGATGTTCACCTCACCTATGAACCGTGACTTAACTGAAGTGATAGGTAAGCAAGGTCTGCCTGAATAACAGATTCAGTGACAGTGCATCGAGAACATTGCAGTGTAATGCGTTGCGCTTCATTTTTGAATTATATGAACTGACACTACCTACCTCACACTAATCTTTGAAAGGGCAGATCCAATTTTAATGGGATTTTCACTAACCTGTAGTACCTGGGTATCTACCCGGTGTACCTTTTTCTATCCCAGAAAGTAAGAGATCCTAATTTTCTTATACCTATTGTTGTTTCCGGCGAATTCGACGAAACCTTTCAAACGGGCGACGACGTGGGCAAAGGTAACTTATAACACTGATTGAATCAAGTTTTACTTTGTGATATTCCATGGTACTTTTTTATTATTATTCGTAGGCTTGCGCTTACTTAACTACAAGTTGAGGTCTAGGATGGAGCGCGCTTGACTACCTTTACCTACCTAATTGGCTGGGAAAGAAGCTGGAAGGGTAAGGCACTAGGTACGCCGTACGTATCAGAAACGTGGAAGAAAATAGATATAAGTACCTACATAAGAAATTGTAGTCCACAGATTTGTAGTCATAATAAATGGTCGGAGTCCTCCGTTCCATCTGTTGCGGACTTGCTGACAGCAAAAGAATTTTGTGGTTCGGCGATTTGACTTGACGGTAGAGTTTTGACTTTTCATAAGAGCCTATTGTTTAGGCCTATGTGAAAATAAATATTTTCATTTTCATTTTCATTTCACGTAGCCTAGTTAAATGGTACTTAAAAGAAAACTTCTAGTTTCTTACCTGAGCAGCCATAATCCTCTGCCGTTCCTTGATCAGTCCACATTTGGGGCACTGGCAGTCCCGGTACGCGCAGGCCTTCTTGTGGCCGCGGAGACTGGAAATCAGACCGTGGTTTCGACACCTAGCACACTTCGGGACCCTAGCCCGCCCGTTGTTCATTTTAGATAAGATGCAAATTTTAGATTCCAAATGAAGCAATTTTTTTGAACAATATCTAAGTATTTTGTTTAGAAGTGCTCAGGTAACGGTATCTTCGAAATTTTACAACATAATATACTTTTTAAGCAGCTACTATTATTATCTTCTTTCATAAGTTAGACGTAGATACCTACTTAATTACTAACAGTTATCTCAGTAACATAATAGCGTATCACAGAACTTAATAATTTAGCTAATAACAATATAGTCCGCCCACACAAGACTCTCGCCTGAAACTATCGAAATCCTTGAGTGTTTATTTCGAAACACAGAGTCGGTAGGCGTCGCGACTCGCTACAATGGGCTGTATCGGCTGAATCCATCATGTCTAATCTCAACCCCATATCACTAGAGATAAAGTCAAATTCCTGAAACCGTAGCAGCATCCCGATTCCCGTTTAAACATTCCGCCCCCGCACAGGCTCCGACCAATCAGCGCGCCCTATCTCCCCCATTGGTTACAAACGTAGTCGGAAAAACAACGGAAACTGTTCAGTGTAGCGCGTAGCTGTCGTCTTGTATTTCAGTTATAAAAGCAACAAAAAATGTACTAGGTACGATGTTCCATACTGATGCTGTTTACTTTAGTATCACCTTTCGGGACAAAGTATTAATGCTAGATAGGTATAATAGGTGTAGGTATAGACAGAGCGTCCCACGGGCAATGCCACATGGAGGGGAATAGAGCCTTTTAATATTGTAGATAGAGCATTTTACGGACAGAAGACTTCATTTAATAAATAATTTATAATTTTGTTACAGTGTTTCACACACTGGGTATTTTTAGGGTTCCGTACCAAAATGGTAAAATGGAACCCTTATGGTGCGACTTTCTCCGTCTGTCTGTCCGTCTGTCTGTCCGTCACACTCGATTATTTCAGTAACTACCGGAGCTATCGATATGAAATTTGGAATAGTTGTGTATATTAGTGGCCCAATGACACTGGAATAAAAAAAATGGAAATTATTTTTGTTCTTATTTAAAAAGGGGGGAAAATCGGAGGGTTGAAATTTAAAAGTGAGATAACTGTACTGTGTGGGGTATCATATGAAAGGGTTTACTTTGTACATTCTAAAACCGATTTTTAATTATTTTTAAGTCATGATAGTTTTTGATTTATCGGGGAAAATGTCTAAAAAAATACCGTTCCCCCCCCCTTATCTCCGGAGTTTACCAATCGAAAAATCTCAAATAATTTGACGACCGAATGGCGTAGCGGTAGCGAACCTACCGTCTGTACCGGAGGTCGTGGGTTCGATTCCCACTACTGGTAAATGTTTGTGTGATGAGCATGAATGTTTTCCAGTGTCTGGGTGTTTTTCATATTATATTCATGTATATTAGTATGTATGTATATTTATCAGTCATCTAGCACCCATAACACAAGCTATCGCTTACTTTGGGGCTAGATTGCGAGGTGTAAAATGTCCCGTATATATTAAAAAAAAAAAAAAAAAAAAAAAAAAAAAAAAAAAAAAAAAAAAATTATGGTCAATAGGAATTTACGTATATTTTACAGGAAAACTATAGCTAATACTCTAACTAGTATAGTTTTTTTGATATTAACAATAAACCTCTACAAACAAAGTTAGTTTTGCGGTTCATTAACAAAGGTAATTATTACCGTTTTACATCTTTGGTCGTTACAGTTTTGGTCGTGTTACATCTACTTTAGTATGCCTGATTATTTTGCTTCAATACTTCTTGAGTACGGAACCCTCGGTGCGCGAGTCCGACTCGCACTTGGCCGGTTTTTTTATAAATTATCACTATCTATAACTTATAGTGTATCAAAATTATCGCCGCCAACGGGATTTGAACCCGTATCCACTAGCTATCGCGGCTCGCATAAAACAATCCTTAAGGTGAGGCCTTTCGATCGGTATGATAAAACTACAGGTAGGTAATTTTTTTTTAAATAAAATGTTTTTGAAATTGAAATTAATTAGTCTTCTTTCAGCGAAATTCTCTATCCACAATTTTTAAATTAGGTAGTTTTTACGTGATACGCCCTGTAAAAGAGAACTAAGTAAGTAGGTACCTAAGTAAGTATAATAATATGTAAGTATAAGGTACCACACTGCAACTATTGAACGATTATTATTAACTCAACTCAGCTCAAAATATCTTTATTTCACATAGGCCTAACGTACAGGCTCTTGTAAATCGTCAATATGGTGTAGATATTGTTGGATGGATGGAGGATGTACCTACCTAAGATGGAGTTTTTGATAGAGTGCGGCGCGTCAACGTGGATTGAAATATCTAGGTACACATAACACATATTATGGTGATAACTACAAGTCGGCTAGTTTACGAGATTATAATAATCAAAATGTTTGGCAGGACAGATTAAATTGGTTTGCTATAATCCGCTACTGGAAAAGAATCTGTATGGTAAATAATATCTGTATGGAAATAAGGAGGAACGCAAGGTTCGTCCCGACTTTGAGACATTCTCAGGAGATGTTGACTTCACAATGCGAATCGTAGTCGCATTTAGAGTCGTAGAGCAGCAGATTAAGTTATAGCAAAACAATTTAATCTGTTCTGTTAATTATGGATTTCCGCAAAATAACGCTTCCATTCAATATCAAAATGTTTAATTTTTTATAAGTAACCAAATTAGGTACCCATGTATAACCCACTTTATACCTAATTTACAACTCCTTACCTTGATCTAATGTAGAAACGACAATTTTTGTTGTTGTTTTCAATCTCCAGTGCGTTGTAAAGTAATATGGTAGCGTTCGAAAGACAAGACAATCGCATCGAGGTCCCTCAGGAAATTCGGCACTTGCTCTTTTTAAAGCTTGATTTACTGGTTGCAATAAAAGTACTTATCTAGCTACTTTAAGTAATTTGACGACCGATTGACGAAGCAGTAGTGGTCTACTAACTAACTAACTAAAACTAAGTTAAGTTTGCAGTTGGGTAAGAAGTTATTCTTATGGATTACTTTTTCTATAGTAGTACGGAACCGTCTGTGCGCGAGTCCGATTCGCACTTGGCCGATTTTTTAACATTAAAAAGGATAGGATTTAGAATAATAGTCAGAAAGTAAACATTATGCATTGTGATTAGTATATTATTTATTAACATATTTGTCCACAGACATGGTTTTCTTAGCACTTAAAAAATAATACATAATAATTAAGTACAATGGCCTTGAACCTAAATTACTTGTATTGTAATCTAAATATACATATAAAAGAAGATACTGACTTATTCACTCATTCATTCATTCACTGACATATCAACGCACAGCCCAAACCGCTAGGTCTAGAGACTTCTGGCACACAGGTTCCTTACGAGGTCTAGAGGTGCACTAAGAAAGGATTTTTCAAAATTCCCCCCCCTAAAGGGGTGAAACGGGGCTCCAAAGTTCGTATTTTACTAAGCTTCAATACTCCTTTACGCCGCAACTACTGAACCGATTTGGCTCAAATTTGGAATGGAGATAAATTGCATCTTGGGTTAACACATAAGCTACTTTTCATCCCGGGAAATTCCATGGTTCCCGTGGGATTAGTTAAAAACCGAAATTCACGCGGAAAAAAATCTTCACGCCGCAAGTACAAGACCGATTTGGCTGAAATTGGGAATGGAGATAGAAGATATCCTGGGTTAGTAAAAAGGCTACTTTTTATCCCGGAACAATCCACGGTTTTTGCGGGAAAACTGAAAAATTGAAATTCACGCGCGAATAATACTACTTTACGCTGCACTTACTGAACTGATATGACTGAAATTCGGAAAGGAGATAGATTTTATCCTGGATTAATACATAGGCTACTTTTCATCCCCGGAAAATCCATGGTTCCCGTGGGGTTAGTTAAAAACCAAAATTCACGCGGAAAAAATCTTCACGCCGCAAGTACAAGACCGATTTGGCTGAAATTTGGAATGGAGATAGAATATGATATCCTGGGTTAATAAAAAGGCTACTTTTTATCCTGGAACAATCCACGATTTTTGCGGGAAAACTGCAAAATTGATATTCACGCTCGAAAAATACTACTTTACGCTGCGCTTACTGAACTGATATGACTGAAATTCGGAAAGGAGATAGATTTATCCTGGATTAATATATAGGCTACTTTTTGTCCCGGAAAATTTCATGGTTTCCATGGTTATTTCTCCCGCGTGAATATTTTTTTTTCACTATTCCAGCGGGAGAAATACTCATTCACGAAAATTTTTGACTGAAAGTTAAAATGGAGATAGATTTCTCTGTAAATTAATACAAAGGTTACTATTTATTTCGGAAAAATCGATGGTTCCCGTGATAATAGGGAAAACTAAAAATTACAGGGGCGAAGCCGCAGGTATCTGCTAGTTTAGTATACAATTTATTCTAATTATACACACATCCTTCAGACATGGTCATGTTTTAAATATAATTAAATAATAAAATTATTATACTAAACTCATGAAATAATACTTTACAACTACTTTTATCAAAATATTATTTGCTTTTCTTCTTCTCGTGTTGTTTAGCAGCCTTCTTTTTCATGATCTGGATTCTTTTGTCTGCAGATATGATATTAATATTTGGAGTAACAACTTTTGAAGGGGATGATGATGAAGAGCTGCTCGAAGATATTTTAACAGGTGTGGTCGATCCGGAAAGATGAGTGGGAGACTTCGAAACTGATGATTTGCTGGGATATCCCTGAGCAAAACCCTGGGATGAGAGGCACGATGCACATTGCCAGTCCGTCATGTCATTGTCACTGATGACAGGTTTGTGACAGTCCTGTAAATGATATTTCAATATCAGTGATAAACATATCACAAGCTAAACATCCTAATGAATAAAAGGGGAAAATTGAAATGTTTCGATAAATGTGGAGCAATGTGTAACTTAATAATATTATTATTATTGTATAATATCTCAGATTATGATGCGATATAATTTATAGTTTAGTTTGAATCTACCCCATATTGAGATATATGTTATATTATGATTGAAGCCATAGGCTCATGTCACAATATGGCATAGGTTTTAAAACAAACTGTTTCACATACTAGTATTTTTTTAGACAAATTTAAAAAGTGGCAACTAGCAAGACAATAAAGGTAAAAAGTAGTTTATAAGATGCTATCAATAAAAATTAATCTAGCAAATGAATTATTAGTCACTGGTCATGAGCAAACTCCTGCCATAAAATGGAGTACACAAATAAATAGGTACCTGATGATAAAGCGCATGGCAAGCATCGCATTCAACCAAACGGTTCCCCGCCTGTACAGCTATTTGCCTGCAAACCACGCATGTCAAGTCTTCCTGTAGGAAATCAAACTCTAGCTCCCCGTCCATAACAGACCCGTCGTCATTTTCTCTCTCAGGAATCTGTATTTGCTGAGGACTCTGCTGCGGTATAGCCACAGTCTTCGCGCTGCTGGAACTTTTCTCATTCTTGTGTTTCGATCTTGACGGTGACTCCAACTTCTCCTCATTCAAATATTTCTTTGGTAAAACATTCCCCAAAGTCTTGGAGTTCCCGTACGTCTGCCGGATCACATCATCAAGAGTCAAACGCAATTGTTCCGTTGAATCGGATGCGCTTGAATGCAAATATTTCAAACATAGTTTTATTGATGGATCGAAATCTATTGAAGACATACTACCTATTATGAAATTTTAACAAAAAAATAAACTTCAGAGAACTACGATCTTCACTAAAAAGAAGAAATGAATCAAAAACACAACAGGAACACACAAAAATCAAAATAAAAACTTTTTTTTTAATTTATTTCACGGCCTGGATTCGAGTCCTCTGTGGCAAAATTAATTTCAAACGGTCCACAGGCCACAGCACAGAATTACCATAATTGCCACAGACCAAAAACATTATTACCAAGCCCAGTCATTGTTGAGAGCAGAGCAGTCAGCACTCAGACTCATTCAGGTTCATCGACTCAGACCAGTGGGCAATGGTTGCACAAATCAAAGAACTAAAATTATAAATGTGTTGTAAAGAAAAACGACAACACTAGTTTAAAAATGCAATGAAAATTAAATCTTGAAAGACAATTGATTATATATCTCTTTCTCTTTGCGTCTTGCTATAGTATCATATCTTGTTACTTGTTACCTCAATGGTCTGAAATATTATTTTGCTCTTTGTTTCGTTTTATGGCGTTTCTGAGGTTGTTTAAATCTGTGGTTTAAATCATCTGAGTTTAAATCTCATAGACAACTGACATAAATGTCATATTCGGCTCACGCCCCCGCTCAGCATGCCCCCGCTTCTCCAATCCCGATTCCCCTCAGGCCTCTTGTGATTCGGTTTGGCGTCGGACATTTATCGTTCCTTTTTGTGATTTGTGTTGATTGGGCGTTGTAAATGAAAAACTAAACTATTGAAGGATGTGTTATTGTTTGAAAACAAATGTATCCAGTCGCTACTCTTAACCTTCAGTTTTAGACGCAGTCCGTAGAATTTTTTTGGAAACTCCAAAGATGCTCTAAGAAACCAAACTTAACACCTGTGAAGATAAGGTGTATGAATTGATTTTACGTAAAGGTTCTAAAAAGCAACAATGCCGGAACAAAGTAACGATTATCGTGTTGTTGTGTTCGGTGCGGGCGGCGTGGGGAAGAGCTCTTTGGTTTTGCGATTCGTGAAAGGTACATTCAGAGAGTCTTACATACCGACGATTGAAGATACATACAGACAAGTAAGTATATTAATTACGTTCTTATTTTGATCATTTAGTAATTGTTATCCAAGTTATTTGATGTGCATCGTTGGAGTAAGAGCCAGTGGAAATATCACAATATTATGTACTTATTTAAAGGTCAATACAACATTCAATGTTATCGTCCAATTAAAGTTAAAATAATGTGAAAACTGTGAAAATTATTTACCTATGAGTATAGTAATCTCTAAAAATCATAGCATTTTGTAAAATCATAGCATTTAAAAATTTATTACATATTTGCATATACATAGCTTACTTCATTGCACAACTAAAAAATGATTTAAAATAAGGCAGTCATAATACAAGCTAGAATTAGCCAGTTGACCTTAGGACATGTGCTTAAAGTACTTCATTTAGAACTACTCCTTCAAAAACTATGGCTAAAAGCCAAGAAAATTGTGTAACTAAGTAGAGTAATTAAAGTAGTCTAGCCTAGACTATCCTAAAGAAGCATATACGTAAGTATTTTAATACCAACATTCAGAAAGCTGCAAAAAGGATAAACATTATTTAGTATTTATGCTCAATGTCCTTAAATGGTGATAACAAAAAAAATACCCAGCTGAGTTTGTTGGCGGCTTTTTCTCAATGGAAGGCTGTGTTTGCAAACCTCCCTAAACTTGATTAGTAAACATAGTAGTATGTTGTGAAATAGTTGAAATAGTAGTAGAGATCATTAGTGCCTATTAGCTAGGCATATATGAAATAAAGTGTTATTTGATTTAATTACCTACTGCACTACTACACTACTGTTTTCAAAGGCCACCCAAAAGTTCTTTTTTTTTTTCAAAAATTAAATTATATTCTAATTTTGAGTTGCAGAAACCAATATCTGAAAGTTGATCTGGAGTATTTACACAACACTAATTTTGTTTGTAGGTCATTAGCAGCAACAAGACAATATGCACCCTACAGATCACAGATACCACAGGCTCCCACCAGTTCCCAGCTATGCAGAGATTATCTATAAGCAAGGTAAGGGGCTTTATGTATCTTTGGAGCATAAAGTGAACCTTTCTCAAATAATATAAATCTGCACTGTAGAAATATACTGCCAAAAAGTTGGTTACTCAATAGAGGTTGCGCAATTGAAACCCAGTGTTATGGAATGTACCTATTTGTTCCCCTCGTACCCTTAATACCAATTACTAGTACTGGGCTTTATGTATCTTTTGAGCATAAAGTGAACAAATAATATAAATCTGCATTGTAGACATATACTGAAGTAATTTTAGTTGCAGTAGTGTTCATCTGCCAAAAAATCGGCTACTTAATCAAGGTGCAATTGTGCAATTGGAATCCAAGGCTATGAAATCTGTTCCCCTTGCAGCCTTTATACAAGTTACTTGTACTGTTGGAACCCTGTAATGCTAAGTTGACAAATATCTATCACCATCATTTCATACTCTAAAACAAATCTGGCTTCACTATGGTTCTTATGGTGTAATTATGTATGTTGTGTCAGTTACCTAGTTATAGCCCATTCAATCCACTATGACGCGCCCACTCTGTCAATCTCCATACGAATTGAATGAAACATAAGCGATTTTGACAGAGTGGGGCGCGTCTTCGTGGATTGAAATATCTATAACTAAACTGCATAAAAATTTGGATTTTGCAGGGTCATGCATTTATCCTAGTTTATTCAGTGAGCAGTCGACAATCATTGGAAGAACTGAAACCAATATGGCAGACAATAAAAGAAATCAAAGGGGCGGAACTGCCCAACATTCCAGTTATGTTAGCAGGCAACAAGTGTGATGAGAGCCCGGAGATCAGAGAAGTTTCTGCGGCAGAGGGCCAGGCTCAGGCGCAAGCGTGGGGAGTGTCTTTCATGGAGACTTCAGCCAAAACTAACCACAACGTTACTCAGCTGTTCCAGGTAAACTGATTTCCTAATAGAATAGAAAATTCTTTATTTCATCTAGGCCTACCATATAGGCTCTTATGAAGAGTCATTTCATTTTACACTGTCACTATAATGGTGATAACTATTTCAGCACTTATAGCTAAGTTGACAAGGGTTCACAAATGCACCCTACAAATAAAATAGACTATCTTCTAGTTATCTTAGTGGTGAAGGGTCCATATAATATAATTCCTAACGAAATTGGATTTAATAATGCATAAAAAGTTGTCAACATTATAAAAGTATTGAAATATGAAATAACATTATAAGTGCACAAATAACTAATAAGTTAGAAGTATTTTGGAGTTTGAAGCTTACCATGCATATCTTTTTATTTTATTTTTCCATATTTCTATAAGGTATTCAGTTAACTCAAAATGCCAAGCGTCCAACAAACAAAAACTTTTAAAAACTATTTATGTATTGTAAACACACACTAATAATAATAAAGCTATTTAATGTTAGTGACTTGATGAATGTTGAACAATAAACCACAAGGATGGGCGAAGGGGCATCTGTGAACAGGTGAAGAGGATGCAATAATCATGAAACAAAAATAAAATATAAAATCCATTTTGTAGAAAATCTTAAGAGCGGGCTGAAAGCTAGAAAAAAATCAGATTGTGTCACAGAGGTGTCACACGTCGCAACGTAGACTGCCACGTAATGTCAACAAAACCGCGAACACTAGGTAAGATAATCAGATAAATTCGGCTAAGTGCATTTCGGACCACCTAGTTGTAGGCAAAAGATTTCTTGAAATTTTATTTGAAAATTGTAAGGGAATTTTTTGGAATTTTAAAATTTACCACAAATTTTTGATGATATCGTAAGATGACCTTATTCAACAGAATAAACAACTTTTCGGAACATTTAATTAATCTTATATGATTTTTCAATCGTCAGATAAACGTTAATTGGGGAATAAACATAATAATATGACGTTTTGACAGATTTTGTATGCCATAATATAAATATTTCAAGTTTATTCCTCAGTTTATTCATCTGCCGATTGAAAAATCGCCACTAACAAAAGGTCAATATGGATTTGGGAAAAATAAGTCTAACTCAAATGCCATGTTTGAACTTGAACATTATTTTAGAAAAGCTAAATAATGGAAACTCTATAACTGTTCTATTTCTTGACATGTCTAAGGCGGTTGATCTTTTTGAATGGTTAACACCATTAAAAATATTGGACAGATGTTATACTTTTTATATCTGTCAATCTTATTAGTCATTCTTCTTTCTATTTCTTTCTGCATTGTATCACTTGTAACTATCAACTGTCCAAGGTAAACATACTCTTCCACATAATCGATTTTCTCATTATTTACTTTGATGTTATATGTGTGTGATGCATTTCTCATAATTTTTGTTTTAATTGTGTCATTGAAGCCCTGCGCGCTGTCGCTCTGTGGTCTGATAGTTGCTGTTGCATTTCATATAGTTTTTGGGGACACTGAAAATAGGCTGAGATCATCTGCGAAGCGTAAATCAGACAGGAATGAGGATTTTACATTAAGTTCATAATCGTCCCATTCCTGAAGGTCATTTCGAGGGCTGCTGAAAACAACTTGGGGTCACCTTGTTGGATAGGTTGGGTTAGGGTCACCATGAACACCCTAAACACGCATTGCTTCCCAGATATATTCATGTTCCAAAGAGTCTAAGGCTTTGTTATAATGGAAAAAATGGATGAAAATTTGAAATACGACTTGACAATCTACATGAAAATGTAAAATAAAAGAAATGCATGCTTAACCAGAAATTAAAAGAAGACCACACAAACACAAGACATATTTGCTATAATGATAAACCAATTGACATTGTGCAATATAAGGTTTTCAGGCATTTATTTTGACGTGGGCTATTAGGCTAGTCTGATGGGCACTTCTGGCCCGGAAAAAACTCGCTGCAAGTGAAATTTTGATTCGTATTTAAATTAATAGGAATTATTATTGAATGGAAGTAGGCGTTATTTTGCGAAAATCCATAATTAGCAGGACAGATTAATTTGTTTTGCTATAGTAAGTAAGTAAGTTCTTTATTTGCTTAAAAACATGGTTAAAATAGATGGATGGAGTATAATCCGCTACTTGAAAAGATTCTGTCGTAGAGCCTACGATTTCGCATCGTGAAGTCAACATCCTGAGGATGTCCCGGTGTCGGGTCGAAACGTGCGTCGAAGAAAGTGATGGAAATTGTGTGTGGTGTTTCATGTGGGCAGTGTTCCTGCTTATTTTACCATATAGAATCTTTTCAAATAGCAGATTATAGCAAAACAAATTAATCTGTCCTGCTTATAGGAATTATATCCTATAAGTGTGTAAAACACTAATCAAAAAGATAATTAGATAAAGCTAGGGGTTGTTTTCTAAGTATACTGTTTGTGATTTTAAGTGTCTAATTATCATGGTTCAAGAAATACAGCCTGGCGACAGACGGACGGATGGACGGACGGACGGATGGACGGAAAGACTACCAGCGGAGTCTTCGTAATAGGTCCCGGTTTTTACACTTTGGGTACGGAACCCTAAAAATAAGCCAAAAAATTATTTAAGTGGAGTCTTTTTCATTATAATAATATAATAAAAGCCATTTATTTCTATTACGTTACAAATAAATATTAATAAAAAATTCCATACAATTCAAGAGGATTCGAATATTTTACAGTCTCTATAATATTTAAAGTATGTCAATTAAATTATTAATAAAATGATAGTATACAAAGTCAAATTCAATGTCATTTAGAAATGTTCACGTAAAAGTCGCCTCTGCGGCGTAGGCCTCCCCCAAACTACTCCAGAGCTTCCTGTCCCGAGCTTTTGTCATCCAGTCCGGGCCGCATCTCTGAGAGAATATATCTCTCCATCTCTTTCTCTGGCGGCCTCTTTTCCTTTTTCTATCTCTAGGAATCCACTCCGTAACTATTTTTGTCCATCTTACACTATCTAATCTGCAAACATGCCCGGCCCATTTCCATTTTAATGTCCTTATTAGTTTTATTATGTCTGTTACTTTTGTCTTTTTACGAATATTTTTATTTCTGACCCGGTCATTTAATTTTAAACCTAGCATACTCCGTTCCATCTTTCTTTGACATATGGCTAGCCTGTCCTGTCCTCCTCTTCTTTTCGGAGTGACCATGTCTGGCAGCCATATGTCAAGCACGGCAGTATCGCTACATCGTAGAGTTTCTTTTTTACTTTAATACTCATCTCTTTACTCTTCATTATTTCCTTAAAACTCCAGTATTTTTTCCATGCTATAGCGATTCTCCGTTGTATTTCTTTTTGGGTGCAATTTTCAAAAGAGACAGACTGTCCTAAGTAAATATAATCCGTTACGTACTCTATGTTTTCTCCTTCTAAAGTGACGTTTTGCCACGCAGAGTCTTTTTCATTAGCTGTGTACAAATTCATTTCACCCTCTTACAGAATTCATTATTTATAAATATTACCTATTTATATTGTATGTGTATTGTATCGCAATAAATTTGAAATATTATTTAATTTATTATTGCACATTATCTCTTTTTTTTTTTTTTTACCAACAGGAAATGCCTGACGCATACCCCTCCGTCAGGGGACACGGAGGGGTTATGTGAGGCTTGCACCCACTAAAACCTGTGCTTTGCCACGACGGACCTCGTTGGCGGGAGTACAGGATTCACTTGCGTATTCGCCGCGCTCCCGCCAGGCCTCGACCCGCCACCGAAGCGGCAGGTCCCGCCGCTGCTGCCGGCAGCCTGGCCGCTGCCGACCCTCCTGGGAGGCGCGTCCCAAACAGGTCGCGCCACCACCTCGGCCTGTCGGTGGAATTCGGGTGACGGACGCCAGAACCCCTTACGTACGTCACCCGCAGGCCGGCACCGGTCGCCGAAGGAAGGTGTTCACACCCCAGCAACCGGCGCGTCTCCTGCGAGAGGGATGTGCCGCCGTAAATATCCCTCTCGACGAGCGTTCCCGCCCACTTCGGTGATTTTTTTACGAGGTTGTATTCCTCGTAGTTCCCCGAAGGGACTTGTGGGCGTTTCCGCCCCCGCCTGTAATTTTTTAATGAGGTTTTCTTCCTCCTCCGGGGTTGGTGCGTTTCGACACTGTGCCCTCTGCTGGGACTCAGAGGGACACGCGAAGAAACGTCACCTATCCGCCGGGCCAAGCTATTCGCAGTCGGTTATCAAACGACGTTACCAGGGAGCACCGGTCCGTGCCCTACAGAGGGGCACCGTAGCACTCGGGCACTCGTGGAGGTTGCTTGGCGAGCCCGCCTGCACATTATCTCTTGAACTATATTTACGTAGGAACTAATTAACATACTAACATTTAGTAGTTTTGTGAATGTTAGCATGTTATATCTAATATTTGCATACTGAAGAGTCAAAAGAGTGAACATGTTGCACAAAGTGCACACATACAGGAGCACTCTCTATTCCTCTCTCTCAAAATTGATTGGGATCGTCCTTTTTTGCATATACTACTGCCACCGTCATTGCCATGTCATTGCTTGAGGAAATTCAATGCTCGTTAATTGTGTGCTTTAAAATTATAGAGTGAAGGTCGATATTCGACTGAAAGGCTTTTGCTTTAATATACTTTTATTTCGTAGTTTTTGCTCCCCATATTTACAATTATATTATTATCACCACCAAATCATTTATAAATACACAAACAATAATTTATAATTCATAATTTATATATCAAAGATACAACGAACTATTTTTTTGGCCTGGAGCACAGAAATACAGTCTTCTCGTCTCAATGGAGCGATTGTGACTGATTGTCATGCCGCATGCGCAAAACATCGTTCTAGTACAAAAGAGCATGGCGTATTACGCGAAATAAGAATGTAATAAACGCCATTTATAGTTTACTGTAATAACTTTTAAAATACATAATTTAGAAAGAAAACGATAATGTACGTACTTCGTAATATTTATTGGAATTATAATCCTAAACCTTGGCTCTCTAGTACGTATAACATTGATAATAAATTGAAAATTGTAAAAAATTGGACGCAACTTCGGGAATTTTTTTTATCGACAAAAAATTATCCTTTTATGTTTTCAATTTTACAGTTTCTCGGCAATATGATGTAATATTCGTGTGTTTTATTTCAGGAAGTTGAGAATTGATTTACTATTGTAAAAATCGAATCTTGAACTGACATCTTCACTTACTACCCGCTCTTAAGGGGAATTCCACCCGTAATAATCAATTTCTTTTGTATTACAGGAACTACTGAACATGGAAAAGAACAGAAATGTGTCCCTGCAAGTCGACGGCAAAGGAAAAAAGAAAAAAGAGAAGGTTGTAAAGGACGGAGGGGAAGCGTCCGCGAGTGGCCGGGAGAAATGCCTCGTCATGTAATAACAGTTCACTTATTGTATCACCGACTTCTAGTGTCAAGTAATAAGCAACATGCCGTAAAATATGACAATATGATAATGATGTTCTGAATATAGTTTAGATAATAAGGCGTATAAATGATGTTTAATTTGTTTTTATCACAGCAGCTTAAGTGCAATGCCATATTGGTATTTTCATGATACACATTCTTTAAAATCTTTTTTATAAAAGAAATCCATCAGTCCAAGCTTATGGTTGTATCTCTTGTACTTGTGATATTTTGAATGAAAAAGTTGTCGAGTAAGGTGTTTTAAATAATTTTAGTTTTATTGTTTGATCCTAAAATGCGTAGAGGGAATAAAGCTTCATATTTTATACTAGTCATAATTATATGAATACCATTTAAAGTTTGAAAACTATTGTGCTTAATTCTTAATGTTATTTGAAACACATGACATTTTAATTTTTTGAAAGCTTTTCTGACTCACCATTTGGGAATGACTCAACTAACTAAAAGTAAAGCAATATTTTTTTATGCTTATTTTTACTCGTGAAATGATTTGTTTATTTCAACAGATTTATACATGAAATTCTAAATTTATAAGGGTTTTTATTATACATATAATAATGTTGGTTATTACTTGCACTGAGGTAGTTTATGCCGTACCTAATTGATTCTAGTCATGAAATCCAATTTTATATTGGAGTTAAGCTGATTTATTGCATTTTATTAAGTATTATTATTGTTACAACTACTACGCCTACTAATATAATATTATTTCTATTGTGATTTATCATAAAAGCAGGAGTCATCGTTTGTCGAAATGTATATTTTGCTAAATAATAAGAATGACTTTATTTACACTAGTTGCATATTACATAATATAATTAATAATGACTGACATGTCATGACACTAAGGCGAGACGCGAATCGTTAGCCATAAGGATATAACTCTTCGATTTCTAAGATTGCTAACGCAACGCTTTCGAATGAAATTCAAAAAATGTATGAAAATATACATTTTCTAAACTTTCAAAAGCGTCAAAGCGTGATACGTGATCAATGGTCCGTCCGCATACTCGGCGATTGCCGTAAGCTCGAAATGCTCTTCAAACGTTTGGCCTGATTTTAAATTTCGCCATCCATACGTTTGGGAGCGCGAGCAACAGGCAAGCATGACGGAAGTCGATTTTTTTGTCGCCTATAAAATTCAGCTTAAGTTATTTTTACATAAAAAAAGAAAGTAAGAGAACGAAAACGAAAAATACGACAGTAAGAGGATGGCGAATGTTGAAAAATCATAAAAACCATTCACCGCCACTGCACAAACAAGACTGAGTTTGATCACTGTGACCATTTGTGGCACATTTCTGCCTTTTGGGCAAATTTATTTGCAAATTTTGTGCTATTTATCTACTCAGGAGGAAAAATAAGGCGAATTCAGTTGGGTGGCATATTCTTGGCATTTTCAGGAATCGAGTTGGCAGATTTTTTTGTCAGTGTCGGGCAGATTCGCCATTTTTGAAATTGTCAAATTTGGATATGTCACAAGTCTGCGAGCGCTTGTGGCAAACTCCCTTTGGTTTGTGGCAAGAACCGACACTCGGCGTATTGGCCGCAACCAACATAAACCTAGGCAAACTCTGTCCGCACGTTTGAGTCTGTGCTGGTTTGTCGAGATTTGCCAAGCGTACGGACGCGCCATCAGAAATCGAAGACATGAGTTATGGCTATAGCTGTAGGGTAGGCCGCTATGCAACGCATTGCTGTAACTACTTTGATTAGCGGTTTCTTTAAGAAACTATCCGACTCGCCCCTGCTTAGCTTGCTAGCAGCTAGCTGGCTGCTGATGCGCCCATGAGGATTTCAATGAATCTTTTTTTTCCTTTATTAAGGTAACGTATCTGGTAATCTGTATGAAGCAGGGCGAGTCGGCTAGTTATTGATATTGACAATGATGCTTATTCTGTTGTGCAAACGCTCTAAGCTAAATTAAATTTTTGCGCCTAAAAAAAGTGCTATTCCTTTCCATAGGGAGCATTTGAAACAGCATTTTAGCGCGCGTCAAATTAGTTTAGTTTAAATATTTGGTGCAACTGAATTGGCGCCAATATCTGCCACGTAAACTATTGCCACAAACGATATAACTATAATTATATCGTTGGTATTTTCTCGAGTCGTTTGCATTGCGATGCGGTCAGCCCTAATGTGTGAGTCTTCGAGAACACAGTGGTTCCGTGTGTTAGTGTTACCATACAACGAAAAGGAGTCTTGCGACTTCGTTGTTATTCAATTGTACGCTGGTTCTTAAATAGCCATCGGGCAGTTTCGTCGATGGATGTCGTACTTACTGAGCTGGAAGTAAATCAAAAAGTATGGCTGCGTTACTTTTCGAGCAGAAGCAGGAATAGGGTGTTTGACATAAATCAGAGTAGGTATAGATATTTCAATCTAACAAACTTGCATTTATTTTTTTGAATTTTAATATTACTTCAGTGTACGTCATTATTTTTATCCTAGTCCGTAATTTTTTTGAGTCAAATACACTATGCTATGGCAACAGCTACCAGCAACAGTGTGCCTTCAAAACTATGACATGGGGTTATATTCAAGGGGCGCATAAACAAATTTCTTAGAGCTGGCAACGCATTTGCAGTTCCTCTGGTGCTGCAGATGTCCATGGGCGGCGGTGATCGTTTATCATCAGGTGACGGGTCACCGCCCGCTCATTTGCTCGTGTTAACTATAAAAAAAAATCCTGCTACGCCTAAACGGAAACGCACCATACTAAATTTTTGGCACAACGATGTTTTTTTATTTAGTTTGCTGATTTTGTATTTTGTCATAAAATACCATTTAATATTGACTTAAATATAATATTAATGGAACTCAAAAATAGGTTGGAAGCATTGCTAAAAAGGCTTTTGTAAGTTTTCTTACATTGAAAGGACCAAATTATATGTGGACGCGAGATTTTTTTTCCGAATGTGCCAAAACAACAAATGTAAAACTTTAACCTACCTAATCGTATCTAAGGAATGTAAAAACGTATTGATTATATATTTTTCTGTTTGTTATATTGTAGATTTAAAAAATAATTTAATTTTCAGTTTCACACATAAGATTTCGATAATATTTTAGTGCAAAGTAATTTAGTTTTTTTGGTCACGTACGAACAATTACTACTCGCGTCATTAAAGATTTCCTCGATCTAACACGTGACCAATCTCTTCTCTACTCTGTGACATGAGTTGTGACCTCAAATCAATGAAGACAAGTGAGAGGGAGCCATTAGGAAAGTGATCAGCCTGTTTACTCAGAAAATGTATCAATTTAAGACTCGTAAAAATCTCGCGTGAACATTTGAGCTGGTCCTGCATTTCAGCTTTACGTATGTTAAAACAAATAGAATAAATCATTCAAATAAAAGTAGCTGTCGCTAGTATTAATGCACTTTATTTAATATCGTTCACTTACATATCCAATTAGAATTGTCCATAGTTTAACATTTTATCTAGTCGATTGTAATCTTATTGTACGCAACTCATAGTGAGGTTATTAGGAAGGTTTATTATTATAGGAAAGTTATTTGTATAGGGTTGTCTAGTCACGCCGTTAGGTCATTGATACATCTAGATAATTTAGTACCTACCAGCAGATACCTGCTACCTGGCATTGAAAAAAAAATGCGAGCAATGCGGCGGATATCTGCCAATATGCATGGATAAACAGCCGATTCGCAGGCCTGCTATAATGCCTAGGTGACACGAGGCTAGTTTTGTATGTACTCTATAGTTTAAGAAGCACGCATTGATATATAGTCAATGGAAACACGATCAAGTATAATAGCAGGATAAGCCAAAGCCAGTTACAAGAAGCTTGCCCTTGCATAACTTTATACACGTTATGTCTAATATCTACTTATGGTAGGACAAATCTGGTTAGGATAGGTAATTAATTTCGGCCGGCACATCATGTGCTTATTTTTTTTTCTAATGCTTCTCAGTAATTACTTATCTGCTTTTTGATAGCGGGAGATACGAGCAGTCAAACTTGATTTTTCAATAGCACCTGTAAATTCAGTGCAAATTAAAAATGCCTTTTTTTATAAACAATTATAAGCTTAGTATGACTATTGAGTATTCACTATAAAGTGAAATTACCATGCTAGTTGTGTGTAACTGAACTGAGTCATTATGTCTAGGTCTATGTCTAGATTGGAAAACTAGTCTTGAGTCACCAAGGCAGAAGTGATTGCACCTGCTTGCACCGCAAGACGTTAAATATTTTGGCTTTTATTTCTGTAAAGCTACGAGAATCAATGCTTTGAATTCAAAATGCTCTCCGTCGTCAGCTAAGCTGGTAGACGTCAGTTTCTAGAAATTCTAGACTTAGGTTTCACCCGTTAAAGGTTTTCAACATACGAAAAACGTTACATATGTTTAAAACAGTTTCGCCCCTTTCGTTATTGTAAACAAATTCTACCCGCTGATAGGCAGAATCTTTTGTTTACACTTTTCCAGCCAATCAGGTGGCAGAATTTTTTTACTCGGATTGGAATGGTCTGTATGCTGCATTAACAGCAACGAAGAATACATTTCTCACTTTCTTTCCGACGACACGACGAGACAAAAATATATTCTGTAAAAGAGCTCACTTTGAATTGAAAGCGTTATTAAAAATTTATTTGTTTACGACAACATTCACAAACTTAGATTTTAAAAATAAGAGATTGTTAAATTGTTGAAACTGGACCAAAGTGTTGTTTGATGTTGATTAATGTATTTTGAACTGATACTTTGTTTGTTCTTTTGATTGATCTGTGTTTTGCTAAACCTAATTGATAATGTCTTGAATTCTAAATCTCATTGTACACATAGGTATGTCTTAATTTCGAGCTCAATCATGTAATTTTCTAAAAATGTGTGGAACTACATAACCTTGTGCCTCCTTCACCTTTCTACCATTGGACCGCAAGACGCCGAGAGCGGTAGCATCCTTAAGTGGTTGATATCCAACAAACTTGCACGAAACGTTTTTCTTTCACGTTTATGATATGAACCGCTAAGGCGTGGAACGCTCTTCCGGCCTCCTTATTCCCCGCCAAATACAATTTGGGTGCCTTTCAGGAGAATAGTGCATTAGGCATTTTTTAGGCAAGCGCGCTCCAACCTAGACCTCATCATTGCTTTCCATCAGGCATGATTGTTTATATTTTGTATGCCTTCCAGTGCATATTAATAGAAAACTATAAATCTTCAATTTTTTATTTATTACATGATTGAACTTCTTTATTATATATTTTTTCTATTACTGTGTCACATTCTTACAGAGGGGTTTCAGGATATTTGATACCTACTTGAAATATTTTTAATCGCTTGAAATAGTCAATAAGTATGAATATTGCCACCTCCTTCTGCACTTTTGATAAGGTTTTTCCAACTATTTTATGTAGACTTCATGGTTACAGTTTGTTACCGGGTTTTAGTTGTACGATAAAGAATTTTTTATAAAATGTACAAAAGTAACCCCTTCTGTACAATGTCTATATTTATAATTACTTAATATGTATATTTCATAGTTATTGTTATTGTGACATAGCCGAAGTTGTTTTCAGTGTTACCAAAACTCAAGTTTTTGCTCTTAACACGAGATTTCTTCACTACTCTTGCAATTTAAATAATGCTACGTTTTAAATATTCTACACATCGAATTTACCATACTACTAGAAGTTTATCTAATAATGAAATGTAATCGGCTAAGCTGATTATTTTACAACTACCAATAAAAAAGTAAATAACCATTTGGAATTAAAATTGAATTTATTGTACAAGATTCATAAAGGGTAGAAGAATAGAAACTTAGGAGCTTTACTACTAATCACTTCTATATTATATTCTCTTAAAACTCTTTAATATTCCGCAAATAGAACTTAGTGAATAGAAACACCAAAGTGAATTTTAAGATCATAATAAGGTGCCCAAATAATATATTGTATGGCAATAATATTGAAGTAGATGAATAAATAATAATAAATCATTACAGCAGGTTTTAGTACCAGATATACATAAAATTGATCGTTAAGTCGATATTGGGATAGTTTTATATATTCCACCCTTTAAAGAGAAGTCGCTTATAACAACTGCCGTAGAGTTTTACTGTTAGGGATACCGCATTCTGGTCACGGCATGGCAAGAGATTTTAAGTTTTTACTAATATTTGCGGTAGCCTTTATGCAGTTACAACATTACCTACTCAAACAGGTATGTAAAACATTTCCAGTATCGACCAAATGTACATCTTATCACGTACATAATTTCTAGCTTGCAGTTTTTAGTGCAATATCCTCAATTAACTTGTGATAGTTGTTTAATTGAAACCACCATTATAAAAATTATTATTATTAGCCGTGATGTCCTTATACATTTGGTCATTAGAAACAACATTCCAGATCCTCATATTTAATTATTATAACGTTAGCGTTTCCATCAACATAGATCGTTTAGTCCATTTAGATTGTATGCGTAGGGTACGAGTAGAGACATAGTGACGATAAGGCGAATTAAATGGGTCTACCCGCCAAATAAAATTTGTTTTGGTTTTGCACAATGTGTAAAGCTAATGAGTCAGTATTATCGCAGTATCATCTCCATTATTTATCTTTGCCAAGTGTTAATTTTAATAAGAAAAAATTAAGTGGAGTACCGAGATTGGCGTTCTTCACAAAATATAATTTCCGAAAGCACTTTTAAGCAAAGATTTTTATAAATGTATGAAGGTGATACTGCCATCAGCCCAGAATGTGTTATTAGCTTACAAAACTCGAATTTGGCGGGCAGACTCTTGCGTTGAGCCTTAACGAACGCGGTTAACCACGAGCTTGGCTGCGAGAAGCTCATTAAAATTGAATTCTTATCATTCTCTATGGATGATAGCTGTGTAGGGTGGAAACAATAATAGTCAACACTCAACAAGGTCCTGTGGGCTGATCCTGTATCGTCAAGTTTGTTAACGGCCTACAAGCCGTATTTAGGTGATTTTGAGTAAAGTTTTACGTAAAAACTATAAAGACGATTACTCTCAAATTTAAACGTCATGTATTTTGGGTCTTTAATCTAAAATCGCTAAGAAGCAGAAACACGATTGGATAAAATTTTCTCGATAGAAAGTTCTCCCAAAAGTTGCTCCAAAATCTCAGTTTTCCTGTTATATATCGGAAACTGCAATTGATGTAAGTAATTGTAATTTTTGTTTTATTGTGTCGGTAATAACAATATTCAAAAACGCTGAGAACCGATTTTTGATAACTGGCTTAGTTTTTGAGTAATTAGGTAAAAGGTCGTTTTTCTGTTATATTCTTCCGCGACGCTGCATGTCGCACCTACCAACGTATCCGTGAGATTGAGAAAGACAAAAATAAATTCAATGAATCCCCTTAATTAGCAACCCTCACTGGGTAGTTAACTGACATAACGGAAGAAGAAATCTTATTTTTTTTCATCCTTTTTAAACATAGCGACTACTTATAGATATTTCAATCCACGACGACGCGCCCCACTCTGTCAAACTCTATACGAAACGAATGAAACAAAAGAGATTTTGGCAGAGTGGGGAGCGTCGTCGTGGATTGAAATACCTACCTACCTATATAGCATGATATTTTGACACGAAACCATACAAACCTAGGTTGGTGACTTGTGCAAAATTTTGGCCTCGGTTTTCATAATTAACCCAGGAGGGTTGCTGACTATCAAATTGAACGATACAGAATTAGCCCACTATGCCATATAACACAGCATTAGGTATTGCGTTTCTTTGCGTGGTATATAATGGACGGTCACGTTATCAATTTAGCGTTAATTCTCACACATTTTTTTTTTAGTTCCATTATATACCACTCATAGAAACGCAGTGTCATATGCTTTGATAAGGTATAGGTCATATGCCTACGGCTGCCGATGATTTTTGACTTAAATGACCAGACGTTACTTCGTAACCAGCAATGTTCTGAAAATCTGAAATATTGGCTTCCTTACAGTTTCCACTCTGTACAATAATAATATACATACATTAATAATAATGTTATGTTATGATGTTATTTATTATGAGGTTGCGAATGTTTGTTGACCAATAGCGTTTAGATCGTAAGTACCTTGAAACGTGATTTAGAATTTGCTTCTTACCTAGGTACTATAATTGTAACAAAAAAAAAGATATTTTATTAAATATTGCTTCTTGTGTATTCCTGAACTGAATGTTTTCAAGTCTTATAATTTATTACACTTCTCACTAAGCATCATAAAAATTAATTAAAAAACATTATTACGATTTCTTAGTTTATTATTTAAAATACTCTTAGCTTTTATTATTCTATGTACATCAATTTAATAAAACGTTACTTAAATAGTTATACCTTACATTCTAAAATTAATTTATATTTTTAGTGACTGATTAATAGAGATCGCCTGCGAATGGCCTGCATGGTGATTTAAATAAAGATTTTTCTAAAAGTAATGGTAGATTCTGGCATGACAATGATACACAAACTATGCCTGTGTAATAATAAATTAAAATTTGTCGATCCCTTAAAGTTGCTGATAGTAAATAGTAATTAAAATAAATTAAATATAATATATGAGGACATCACATACATGCAATCTAGTTTCAAAATAAGCAATAGTTTGGATACTAGAGCACTGCCCACTGCCCGGTGGGTGATAGTCAAAATGATATAAATTGGTAGGGAGAGCTAATAGAAACTATAGACTTAATTTTTAAACTTTTACAATTCACATTGACAAAATGCCATATTAGACCTTTTCAAGATTTGTCTATGGCTAGAGCCATAGAAGATAATATCATTACAATCTTAACGCGAGTTCCTGCGCAAACTGCACTGTGCTCTGAGCTAATTATTAAATTGAGAAGAGCAGTGTTTAGCTAATACATATTGAAACTAGAAAACATAAGTTCCTAGGTCTAGTGGTTGGTACAGTTAAGTCAGTCACATTGATTGGTAAAGATACCTAATAGATTTAAATGTAAAAAATGACTAACAAGTATGTATATAAAAATAATTCTGATGCCATGATTGAATATTACAGATCCTTAAAAACATCTTAAATTTTGGATTAGCAATACAACTCGGAGAAGTTACTTCTCTATTTACGCAAGCTATTTCTCCTTAGTTTAGTAGCTTGCGTGATTGTTTACATTGCTTTCAGAAGGCAATATCTGTCAGTTTTCTTGCTAATCTAAATCTTAAAATTTAGTTAATCATTGCTTATCACTATAAGTTAGGTAAGCGACCAGTACTAGATGATCTCGACATTTTAGGTTCGTACGTTAATGACAATTTTGAGCTTTGACTAGGAACATTACTTATACTAATAACCCTCGCAGACTGGGTTGTGTTTAGAGCCTTAGAACAAACATCTAGGAGCCTGGTTAGAGTTTCACCACTGATTCTATCAGTACTCTCTTTTCTATGTGCATCAGTGGAGTTGTTATTAGAAACTTTTGGAATAGATCGCTTTCGTTGCTTCAAGCCAATACTAACAATGCCCAAGAGGCTTAAATTAAATGGAATATTTAAAATGTAATTAAAGATTATCATTACTAATAAAAATATTATCAGGGCATTGAAGGTTATCATGAGGATTCCATACATTATTGTATCAAAGGGAAACCATAGTCCATCTGCAACAAAAGAAAAACAGAATTAATAAATTTAAAATCGCCAATAATTGGTTCCCAAAAGATCATTTTCTACAGTTTCCCAGATTTCGAGCTATTGGACCAACATGAAGTAAATAATGTAAAACATGTAAATAGATCAATAAATTTTATGCTTGCAAAACTCCTTGCCCTATGGCAATGTATTACTAGCCTACCATTTTTCTTAAATTAAATCAAATTTGAACTTTGCCGCTAGATGGGTACATCCACCTTTAGGTTTTACCACACCTTTTAGTTTACACCACATACCTTAGCAACAAAGCTAAAAGTAGAAATCATTGCATGTAAAGAAGTGGCAGAGATACAATATCTGCAGATGTTAGTACTAAGATGCAGGGCTAGGATGTCGCTCAATTTTCTCTTTCTGATTCATATTGATAGACAGAGAAAAGAGAGTTGAAAAGTAGAGAGACATATCTCTACATGCTACATAGGCTGGGCATACTTATGTGGTGCTAACTGTACTTTGATGTTTTAATCAATCTTACCAGTTATTCCATGAGAAATAGTTTTCACAGTTTCACTGATAGTAATCATAGGTTCAGACAAAACAACGCTAAACATTCTGACACCAATTTTAAGGGGATTCATATGTTTTAAGAATATCAACGGATCGGGTGGTGGTACTTCACATGTGGAACTCCAAATTAACCATTTGCATGTATTCATCGCTGTTATGAATCTGTCCAATTCTTGCTTTTCGGCCTCCTGAAAAAAAGATAACATTTAAAATATTTTCAAGTTTTCATGAGTTATCTGATGTTATCTGTGTACAAATGCATTTGTTTTTGTTTCAAAATAATTCATTCTTAAAAATTCGTCAAACCTTGTAAGTTAGCAACACATAAAAATGTATCCTTTTCAAATACAATCAATTCTTAGTAAAGTAGTTGGTATCCAAATAGTTTAATGTGAAAACAAGGTAGTAGTGTAGTGGCCAACACATTAAAATTGTTTAAAAAATTTTCAGAGATTATTCTTCCTTTCTGGCACATATTTATGACTATATCTGCTGATACAACCATCTAGCTGTGCAATACAGAGGTAGTGCCCGCTCCTTTGACCAGTGTGTGACAGATGATTATAAAGTATAATAAGATTCACGACATACACAAGTTTAAGAAAAGCAGTAATTTAATTCTTAGCAAAATCTAATAAAATTTTAGACAAATTATTAAAGTCGCCAAGTGAAAACATATCATATTCACAAAAGGAGATATTACGTTAAAGTATACTTGCCTTATATGATACAAAAACTTCATACATGTAAAATAGCACAAATATGAGTATGATAACATGTTTATGTGAAATGTGGTGAAACAGCCACAATGTTGTGCCAATGGCTGCCAGAATACTTGTTGTCCATGCAATGTATACCTGAAAACAATTGATAATTCAAATATGAATAGAGCCACCTTTCCGGAGGAGGAGATAGGTACCAAAAATTGGCACAAGAATTTTATATTTTAGAGGGATAGAAGATGTTTCCAACAACTTTATCCACATCCTACTGGAATTATCTTTTGTATTTGGCAAACAAAGGAATTACTTTCAAACTAACTTTGTCCTAACACAAAGTGCACACAATCCTTTTAATATATTTGGTAATTCACACTACCATTTAGTAAAATACACTTTGCCAGGCTTTTTCCTACATTGATAAGCACTGATTCTAACACTTAGTTTTGTAAAACATGAAATTCTTACCTTATACTCAATTAAATAGACTTGTATGTACTCAGTCCATGCCATACCAATTTTTTCAATAATTGTGGGTTGGTATATAGCCTCTTCCACGTAACCCATTGATCGTCTGAACATATCTTCAGATAATGCAGTATTTGAATTTATGTATTCATCTAGGATTTTCCATCGTTCAGGGCTATATCTCATTTGCAAAGAAATGTCCACACTATCATCTTCATTTTTCTGAAGAAATGAATATAACCACATTTTCAAATTGAATAACACTTTTTTTATTTATAAAAATATCTAGCTCCAACATAAGTGGTAGCTTGTGTCATGGGCACTAGATAACATACATAAATACAATATATTGAAAAAAACACTCAGATACTGAAAAATGTTCATGTTGACATCACACGAACATTTCCAGTTGTGGAATCAAACCCATGAACTTTGACACTAATAGCAGGATTGCTACTGCTACGCCATTGGCCATACCTACAGTTTAAATCTGTTGGTTCTTACAGCAATATGCACTTGCAGAAAGACTACATTACTGTGCAAAGCTATATATACCCTGACAGTTGCTAAATCTAAGAAGAGAATAAATATTACCTGCTCTGCAGTAATCACTGCAGAGCAGGTAATATTAATATACCTTTACTTTCCCTCCTTTTAATATAATTGCTAGGATTCTTTTGTAAAACCATTCACCGGCGCCAATGTTGTTTTGCACTTTTTTCGTAGGAGTAATTCTAAGGTCAGGAGGTATGTCTTCATCATGCTTTACTGTGTCCACATTACTCACATAGTCCCAAGGATCGGGACCAACCTGGACGTCGCATTTCGCCCAGGTAATGTTTAGTACAAGCAAAAACACAACAAACATTGGATTAAATCCCATTACTCATATACTTTTCCTGACTAAGATAACTTCAAAATGAATATATTTAGTACTATACAGTTTACAATAGTAGAAATCACCAAACATTGTCCATTGTCTATTACAAAACAAAGTAAAGGCATGCACCGGTTGGAATTTAACTTTGTACTTTGTTTGAACATTTGAACTTTGAAGTTGACACTTGAAACAATGTACACAGCATCACAGCACACAGCATGACAGACCCAGACAGACCAAACCAATGACTTTGACATTATAAAAATATTTGAACTTTGACTAAATCTAAATTAATAATTATATAAACTGTAGAAATATTCAAATAAGTTTGTGAATTGTTCGTTTCGGTAAATCGTAAGTAAGGTAAGCATTTTTTTCAACCATTTCTATCAAATCCAATATTTAGTTGAGATGGCAAGATGACAGACAAGAGACTCACTACCGGATCGAGGACCGCTTTTTAGCTAGCTACCGCATACAAGAAAATAGCTACTCTAAAAATAACAGTCATACGTCTCATTTTAGCTTAACAAAAATGTTTGGTACTCCATCTTGTTGGTGTAGCCTTGGTTCGTTGTAATTATTGTGATCTCTCAGGATTGTAATCTCTTGGTCTACGTTCTCGGTAAGTATTACATTCCTTGGTTAAAATAATTGTCAATGGCATTTTGCTATACTCTTTGGTTTCAACCAAAGACATTATACTTTAACAAGACTGAGCACTATGATGAAAAAAACGGTCCGCGTGAGAGGGCACCTCAGGTAAGGTGTCCCTTTCTAATTTAAGGTGACCATGATGAAAAAAAATTCACAGGACAAATTATTTTTAAAACGATTGTGTATATATTAATATAACATGTATCTAGATGCTTGTGCACCCACTGATTGACTGCTGACTCATTTATCACTTCGCCCGGGAATTTCGAATAATATTTTTTACACAAACCAACTCCTGACAATATCATACACAATAAAAAATGAAATATCCAATTTGGTGCAGTTGATCGGAAGTTAAGGTAGGTATGTGCTTACACATAAACATGGGAGATTTATTTTTATTATAATAGTAGACTATTATTATACATCTGCAATTAAAGTCCTACTACAAGAAAAATCTTTGATCTACGTAATTCATGGTTACCCTACAGAATAGCAGTGAACAAACCGCCATCTTACTTTTAGTAATACCAGTCCCAAGGACATAAATACTACTTTTAATGCTTTTACTCAATAATAATAATTTTTTTTAATACAACGAAATAATTATCATTTAAAATAATTATAATAACTGTAGAAACTTATTAAAATAAGTTTCAGAGTTTATAGATGTTTCGTTTTGGTATATTATAAAAAAACAAAAATAAAAAAATCTCCCGTTTCTACCAAACCTATGTACTTGAGATGGCAAGATTTCAGACAAGGACACGACGACCAAATCTATCCGTCTCGCTCAGGACCGCTTTTAGCTAGCTACTGCTTGTAAGATAATAGCTCCTCTATGTAGGTAGCAATAAGTGTCAATTTAGCTTAGCAAGAATGGTTAGTAGTTAGTACTCAATCTTGTTAGTGTATAATATCTTTGGTTTCAACACACTAATAGGACACACAAGGAATATACTAATGACACATTAATGATCTGTGAAAAGATAGATTTTTGGTCCGTGAACACGACGAATCAAATACATACCTACCTACCTACTCTAATAAAAAAATTAAAATAATTCTAATTTGAGTCTATTTTTACTGGTCCGCTGTCCGATTAAAGTTTTTAGTTTCGTCGATTGAAGAGACGGGAAAACCTCGCTTATAAATCAAAGTAGGTATATATATAGTGACTTGCAAGGAATATACTACTCTCTAACGAGAGGTGACTTGTGACCGTTTTTAAAAAAGTAAAGAACTAAACTGCTCACTGCTATACCTACTAAATAAATTTTGTATTTTTGCCCATGTCTAGTTGAACTTGCTTTATCAAGAAGCTGAAACTATCTTATTTTCAAAATACAAAAGATATAAATTCCCTTTTTAGATAAATAATAACATCATGGAACTCTTAAACGTAATGGAAAATTTAACCATAAAACATACAGAAAGTACACAAAAGTTATTTAAATCAGTAGCTGCAGATATAGACGATGTAGCTACAGAAGTTGTTCTCGCAGAGTACACTGATAAAACACTATTAATCATATCACAATTTCAAAAGATTGGGAGTATGTTGATGATCCAGAGGGATCAAGTGCATAGCCCTTTAGGTGTTGACAATATTTATACAACAAAAGTTATTTTTGGTGCCACAGGAGAAGAACAGCAGGTGGCTGCGAGGTACTTGGCTGAGGAGTTAAACATTACAAAACCACTTTGCATTTTCATTAATCTCAAGTCATATGACATTGAAACTGTTAAAGCCTGCAAAGACATCGTTTTAGACCTCAAAAGTGAAGAGAGTGATTAACATGTCACAAATGACCTTGGATAAATTTAAAACTGTTAATAAATTATATGGACAATTGGTTCTCGGCCCGCCCGGCGCAGGGAAGACTACATACTGCTCTGAAATGTCTAAGCTTCTGAAGAAAATTGGCAGGAAAACAGTTCTTATTAATTTGGATCCAGCAAACGATTGTATGTCATACAATCCGGACATAGATATCAGAAACCTGATTGTTCTTGAAGATGTCATGCATCAGTATGAGTTAGGACCAAACGGTGCACTAGTTTACTGCATGGAATACCTAGAGAAAAATGTAGATTGGTTGTTGGAACAAATTAAAGGAGAACATTCAACTAATTATATTTTTGATCTGCCTGGTCAAGTGGAACTTTACACTCATCATGATTCTTTGAGTAACATTTTCTCCAAGCTAGCCAACGATGGACAACTACAGCTCTGTGTTGTACATTTGATTGACTCTCATCACTGCTCCGACGCTGGGAAGTTTATTGCAGCTCTAATATTGTCTCTGAATGCTATGCTAAAAATTGGTCTCCCACATGTAAACTTGCTCACTAAAGTGGATTTATTAAAAAAACATACTGATAAACTTCAGTTTGGAATAGATTTCTATACCGAAGTTTTAGACTTGAATTATTTATTGGAAAATTTGGATGAAGATTTTTCAAGCAAATATACAAAATTAAATAAAGCTTTGATATCAATAATCGAAGATTACAGCCTCGTCACATTTCAACTTGCTGATCTTTTTAAAGAGAAAAGCCTTATTAATGTTAAAAACCTAATAGATAAAGCTAATGGATATGTTTTTAAATCTGAAGAAGTCAGACACATTAACAGTATGTTAGCCTGTGCAATGGGTGTTGATAATAAATTTGATAATGATTTGGAATAAAATATCTGTGGATTATTATAGTAATGTTTTCTTTCTTACTCTTATCTCACTTGTAGATTTGCCATCATCAATATATTTCGTATTGCTTTACTTTGAGCTAAAATTTTCTAAAATATGAAAGAAAATCAACAGTAGAAATTGACCTCTCTGGTCCACATGTAGATCCCAGGTTTAATCCCCAGCAGATCCTAATTAGTCTGTCTAGTTGGAGGCAACCATATGTATTATCTATGGAACAACTTACTACTTTGTCTACTTTTATCAATCTCTTCTCTATTATGAATTGAAAGAGACCGGCGAAATTATCTCTACGACGCGCACATCCTAGCCCCATTAGTGAGATTGTACAAGATCCGCGGTCCTGCTTTGGGTAGGTATGCTTTTAGAACAGTGTTCAAAAAATGGATGGGAATGACCACATGACAGTTTTTGTTCATAAGTCACATGATTTCAGAGAAAAGAGAATAAGTTTTTTCGGTGTTCGATTGGATAATGTCACCCTATAATAGACATATACCCTGGACAGGGCGGACGGCGCATGAAAATGTCACCAGTTTATCGATGGCAAAAAATGCCACCAACAGTAAGGCCACGCTGTACTTCGCTCAGCAGCCACCTATAAAATTTTGGCAGATTGCGCTAGTTTGCTTGGTCGAAAAAGGTTACGTAAAATCGTTCAAATGCCCATATTCTGGGGTTTCTGATAAGATATGGTGCACTCTATACAATTATTGTATTTTGTCCCAAAAGCAATCAGAGGTTTGACGAGTCAGGTGAGAAAGCATAATAATGAACTTAAAGCAGATAAAAGTTATACAGAATCGGCCCTATTACTAGGTCTTGTCTTTATAATAACTGCATCAATAATAAAATCTTCTGCTTATTTCCAGATGTCAAGCGATTGTAGCAAGCAACAATTATACGTTAAACTTTTAGAAACTGAGAAGAAACTTGATCAACTGCTGAAGAATGAAAGCATCAAACCCATTCAAGTTGAACTCTTGCATCAGTACAATGACATCAAAGACGCGACGCAAGTGGTCATAGGTCACCTAGCGAACATTGAGGGTACTTCCGTCTCTGAAATACACAAAAGGATGAACTTATTCGATTGAAATAAAACAAAAATTAATAATGGAACGTTTTATTTGAAGACAAATACAACTCTTTACAATTTAAATTCATCCAATATTTTTTTTTGTGTCCATGAACTAAAAATAGTAATATGAACATTTTTTTAATACTTTTTATACATTTAGCAGGTTTATGTACCTAGTTAAGTTATAAGTGTTTTCAAAAAAGCCACAGTTCCATGTTGCTACTTCAATTATTATTACGAAAAAGTGTTATGCAATAGATTATGACAAATAGTTTCTAATACATTTATTATATTTTGACAATGTTTTAAGATACCATTGTCAGCAAACGAGTTTTAAAATGGAGTAAAATGTATTACACTGTTGAATATTCTAAAACTATAGTGAATGTTTTAAGAGAAAATAAAAAAACTACTTCCTTCTCGGGAACACCGCTAAGATTACATTTTAAAATATGACGTGACAAAGTACATAATATAATATTACGCCGAGCGGCACAGTAACACAAAAGGCATATTTTTATCATATTTATTTCACTTAGAAACAGTAAACATTGGATAGTAATGCCTTTTAGTTTGAAATCGACTAATATAAAACGTCGACCTCCCCCTGAAATATAACCAAACCTCTAACAAGCTTTAATTATTGTAGTTACACATAAATTCTTAAACAAATCAAAAATATTTTGAAGTTAAAATTCTAAACGCTACACATCGTGTTTATTAATAAGCAAGCAATAATATAAGTTTATAATAATATTATAGTGTTTGCCGCACTGGGCGGTACTATAGCGTCGGAGCTCGGGCGCGCCGGCTCCGTTCCTGGCCATTCGAGGCCGTACACACTAAATAGTCAGATGCATTTAGTTTGGCAATCACCGGGACACGAGGCGTGCCCGGCGCGAGCACGGCTCGCTCTTTCTTGTCTTCATTAAAAACAATTAATGTTATCGTGGCAACATATCATGTTGTCTATGTTTCAGCCAGGGTATAAGCAAATTGTAAAGTCTTCATTTAGTTCCATTCTCTACTCGTGTCGACAGTTCGGGTGTTCTCACCGCGAACGATTCTGTTATTGAAATGGAATGTAACATTACACGCTACGCGCACAATTTTTGAATGTGGTGCATTCCCGAATTGGATACAGCTCTCGATATTGATGTTTTTCAAATCGAAATATACATATAGCGTCGCCAGACGTAAGTTCTTTGCACCACATCAACACAAAAAGTGCACATACGTCCAAGTACCATGATACGATGCGATAGTTTACCACTGATCGATTATATCAAGACTTTGTCATAATAAAATTGTAGTTAGTCATTCCAGCTTAATTTAAGTATAACAATATAACAAATTTACAAAAATACATATAAAGTGAAGACCATTCGCGGTTTTGAGATTCCTAAAATGCATATAAATATATCACTAATAAATCTACGATATTCTATCGAAATAATACCCTATAGGATGCGGAAAGCTCAATACCCGAATGTTCGTTCAGTTTCATTAAACGTCTATCGTTAGACTTAAATCTATGAGTTTCAGACTCGTTTCAGGCAGTCCCACTGAACAAATTTCAAAGCACCACTGTCATTCAATAAATGCAATTTTTAACTAATCTTATCATCCCTCCTACCACTACGGTATAAAATATTCATCTATAACAGAGGGGTTAGTACAAGTTTTAGCACGAATTTCGAGTTGAGTCGCATCGCATGAACGAATCGAATTTTTCCATACATTTACAGCCAGCGCCATCTATGGACAGTCACTAACATGCGGCTATCAATAGATCATAGATGGCGCTGGCTGTAAATGTATGGAGGAATTCGATTCGTTCGTGCTTTGCGAGTCGACTCAAAATTCGTACAAAAACCTGTGCTAACCCTACAGATGCATAACAAAATACTCGCAACGATTCAACAGCTGACCTACTTAACCGCACTGGTCCATTGGTGAAGTTAGTATTATGCTATATTTATGCTTTGCACGAATGACGCCTCGATCGTAAGATAATTCGGTTGTTTTGCAGATAGCTGTGTATATAGGTGTTGACAATTCAGATAACTCACTCATTCAATAAATCCTAAATATACAATTTATCCTAAAAACAAGTCTGAAAACAATTGGTTTGGCCTACTGAATCAACTCTGTCAAAAATAACAGCTCACTGATGACAGAGACCATAGAAACACGACAACTCAAACATAGTTTCATCCGATTAAGTCGGAAGATTCCGTAGGCCAAACCAAAGTAGGAAATAAAAATTATAATTTGGTAAATTGTAAATATACTATGTGTAAATAAATAATGCTGACTCAGTACATTATATGCTAAACTAAACATATTTAATTAGTAAGTCATCTCCACAAAACATGACTTAGCAATCAACATGTTTTAATTTTAAATATAATATATTCTTCTAAATATCACTCATCAGATAACAGATGTTCTGCGTTATCTGTGCAATAGTTGAATAGATACTTCGCTGCACTACTTAATGTAGCTCTGTCTTCTCTGGTCGTTTTGTTATTTGCGTTACGATATACGACCTAGGTTTTAATAAATATTATTATGCTTATTATCTCGCCCACACGCCCATTACAAAATATCCAGAGAGACAGTCGTCTTAATAAGGGATGTGGAAGCGTAAACGTTCGCTTCCAAATAGGTCTGTCACTTTGTTTTGCATATTACAATTAATTGAGCACTTACTGTGCCAATGCAATTAATACAAAATCAGTCTCACGATTGGGAAGTCTATTAAACTGTTGAGGCACGTATACATTGCGGTTCACGACCGAGGCATTAAGGCTACTGCACACTGGTCACGGCATGGCAAGGGATTTCAAGTGGGCATTCAAATATGTTCATAAATGCAAAATTATGCTGTACCAATATGTTGGAACGTCCATTGTAGAAACTTGAAATCCCTTGCCATGCCGTGACCAGAATGCGGTAGCCCTTTACAAGCACCCATCAAAATGTTATCATATTATTTGATGTATTGCTCTCTAAAACGATGCATTATAATACCTCAGATAATACGTGCATCAATTATTAATCTTGATGTTGTTTTCCCCTAAAGTTCATTGTTCAACAATATTGTGTCAATAAAAGCTAGTGAATACAGAAAAATGTTCATTCATAAAACAAAACATGAAAAAACAAATGGATTCTTTATGTTTGTGTGAATGTATAAATCTGAAACTACAATATGCCTAATTAAAAAAAAAACTTTCAATAACCATTGTTACCTAAGAGCTTATTGAATTAGTAGTTGCAAATTTAATACATACTTATGGAATGTAGGTATTCACTAGCAAAATAAGAAATCGTTTACATTACAGTGTAAAAAGCTTTCCATAATGAAAATAATATAATACCCAAGTAACTATAATAAGACCGTACAACAAAAAGAATAAAGGTGTAGGTGAACAAAACGAAGATAAATAAATAATAGATCAATTTACCTTTGCGAAAAGGATCAATTTAATTAGTAACCGGTGCATCACCTTGACCAAAGTGCTCTTGTTCTGAATTAGGGCTAGGTTCCGTCACCTAAAAAGATGGGCTTTATTATGAAACAGTTCACGGATGTAGATCGATATCAGAAGTGGGATGGGATCATCTGCATATCAAAAGTAGGAAAGCTGTAACATCCTCGTGGTAATAGTTTATGAATTGTTGGAGTTTATTCTGCAGTCACCTTGTTCTTATCTAGTGGTCCGTTGGCTTCCAAGGTTTGACCCGCATCAGTCTTCTGGTTGGAGCTCTTTTTTTTACCTTTCCCTAAATTCTTCTTAACGTTTTTTCCAGTCTTAGTTTTCTGAGTTTGGGTTCCTGTAAAATGAAATGTATTCTTTTATGATGTTATTTGTTTGTTTCTTTTCTTGTTGTGTTTAAAGGTAGAAAGGTTTTCTCAAAAGTGGGTACCTTCACCGTCATTTTCAGGCTGGGAGTTATCTTCGTGAGGGCTGCCGTCGTCGGCCGGAGGACTCAATTCATCGGGTCTTACGGTTTTCCTGGAACAGTACAACACTTGTTTGCTTATACCATCAACATAATAAAAATCAATCGCCGTACATAAGCTAGTTGTTCACCAAAGATGTGCTACGTCCTCTCTGTGAGTAAAACGTATCAATAGCATAGCTTCATTTTCAAAAGCGATAAAAAAACGTAGAAATTCTTGGTGTATTGCCACAAAACGTAGTAAAGCAACATATCTCAACTAGAGATGTTTATAAACACTTTTAGTCCTGCTAAAACTCAAAACAAATAGCATCTGTTTTTGGTAAAATAATGTGGGTATTGAGTGGGTATGGTTCAGGACAACTACTGTGGGGTCAGCTAAAGCTGTAAACAAGACAGGATAAGAAGACCTTAAATAATGAACACACAAAGTGAGGGCCATAGGGCTCCATGCGTCATTACAACACCTAAGTTTTGAAGCTGTACTATAAAATGCAGTCAAATTAATGAGTGTTTAAATGAAAATGAGAATATTTATTTTTCACATAGGCCTAAATAATAGGCTCTTATCAAAACTCTATCATCAGGTTCAGAAAGCACGTTTGTACCGAGAATAACTGGCAAGAAACTCGGCCCTTGCTCTTTTCAAAAATGTCATTATTATATTAGAAGATTTCTTATAAAGTATAAATTTATTTACATATTTTTAAGATATCTCATGAGGAGATGGAAGCATATTCCTTCTTAAGAAATTCTTCAAAGGTATAGTAACCATGATTAATCAAGTTTTCTGTCAGTATCTTTAAACCTGTGCAAAGGTAAGTCCAAAAAGAGACTTCAGGATCATATTGTAGAAGCGTACACTCAACCCCACAAATGACTATATTACCAACTTGTGTACACTATAACCAACTTGTGTCCTCCATTTCTAATTGGACAGTTACTAATATCTATCCGTTGCTTATACTTACCCGTTGACGGTGAGCGTGGCCGGCTTGGCGGGCTCGTGCGTGCGCGGGCGGCGGGAGCGCGCCGCGCCGCGCGTGCCGGGCGCCGAGCCGCGCCCGCGCCCGCGGCCTCGCCCGCCGCGCCACCCGCGCCCGCCGTACGCGTTGCGCGGCGTCGGCGTGTAGCCCACGTAGCTCACCTGCCGGAAAACATACTTACCCGTTGACGGTGAGCGTGGCCGGCTTGGCGGGCTCGTGCGTGCGCGGGCGGCGGGAGCGCGCCGCGCCGCGCGTGCCGGGCGCCGAGCCGCGCCCGCGCCCGCGGCCTCGCCCGCCGCGCCACCCGCGCCCGCCGTACGCGTTGCGCGGCGTCGGCGTGTAGCCCACGTAGCTCACCTGCCGGAAAACATACTTACCCGTTGACGGTGAGCGTGGCCGGCTTGGCGGGCTCGTGCGTGCGCGGGCGGCGGGAGCGCGCCGCGCCGCGCGTGCCGGGCGCCGAGCCGCGCCCGCGCCCGCGGCCTCGCCCGCCGCGCCACCCGCGCCCGCCGTACGCGTTGCGCGGCGTCGGCGTGTAGCCCACGTAGCTCACCTGCCGGAAAACATACTTACCCGTTGACGGTGAGCGTGGCCGGCTTGGCGGGCTCGTGCGTGCGCGGGCGGCGGGAGCGCGCCGCGCCGCGCGTGCCGGGCGCCGAGCCGCGCCCGCGCCCGCGGCCTCGCCCGCCGCGCCACCCGCGCCCGCCGTACGCGTTGCGCGGCGTCGGCGTGTAGCCCACGTAGCTCACCTGCCGGAAAACATACTTACCCGTTGACGGTGAGCGTGGCCGGCTTGGCGGGCTCGTGCGTGCGCGGGCGGCGGGAGCGCGCCGCGCCGCGCGTGCCGGGCGCCGAGCCGCGCCCGCGCCCGCGGCCTCGCCCGCCGCGCCACCCGCGCCCGCCGTACGCGTTGCGCGGCGTCGGCGTGTAGCCCACGTAGCTCACCTGCCGGAAAACATACTTACCCGTTGACGGTGAGCGTGGCCGGCTTGGCGGGCTCGTGCGTGCGCGGGCGGCGGGAGCGCGCCGAGCCGCGCGTGCCGGGCGCCGAGCCGCGCCCGCGCCCGCGGCCTCGCCCGCCGCGCCACCCGCGCCCGCCGTACGCGTTGCGCGGCGTCGGCGTGTAGCCCACGTAGCTCACCTGCCGGAAAACATAACATACTTATCTTCAAAATAAAGTGCTATCTTTCTTGCCATGTAATTTGCAATAATAACATAATTTACGTGTGTATTTTTTGTACAGCAACATTCCAGACAAGATTCCACGACCAGATTCCAGATTTCCAGACCTTCAACAATTCGCAATGCTTTCAACAGTAACAGCAACTGTTACAGTTGTCTTTTGATGTCTTCCATCCACATTAACAATCCAAAAAAGTAAAATATCCACGACGCGATTCGTTCCGCGGAGGTACCGCCTTGATTTTATCGGGGCTAAAGCACAGACATCCACCACACCATAATTTACATCATTTAACAATAATTTTCATCAGGTTTGCGTCTTCGATGCTGACCTGCGGGTAGCGCTGCGTACGCGGATGAGTCGGGTAGGAGCCGCCGCCCCACTGGCCCACCACCACGCCGGCGATTTCCAGGCGAGCGCCGCGTCCGCGCCCACGCCACGCGAGCGGGTCGCCCACGACGCCCACGAGCGGCAGAGGCGGCATAGCGAACTCCACCTCCAGCCCCTCCAGTATCGCCTTGCGCATCCTCTCCACCTGATTGACAAATGACAATATACATTAGCATAAGTGAATTATAGTACATCTAATATATAAAATTCTCTCGATTTTCTTTGTAACCAAACTCCTCCGAAACGGCTGGACCGATCGTTGTGAAACTTTCAGGGTGTGATCTCTGGGTCCGGGAGCGGGTTGTTATCTATATTTGATGTCCCTAAACGGCAAAACGAAGTTTGCCCGGTCAGCTAGTTTCAATATAAAATTGGTCATTGGTCAAATATAAAGTTGGTAATTTCTTTACGATTCCCGGTTAGTTGGTCAACTATAGAGACAAGTAGAAATGACAATTCCGAACGTAAATTGAACGACGTTTTTTAATACATTTGCAAAAAAATATTGGTTTTACGTGTTTGCCTGCTCCGTGTTTGCGTGCCGTGATCCGATGCGGCGCAGGAGGAAAACAAAAAGCTCTAGTGCGGAAAAGAATAACTTTCCGCACGCATATGGAAATGTCTACTTTTTGAGCAAATGTATTTAAAAAAGTTGTTACATGTGGCTTGCACGCGGCCGCCGCTCACCTTGACGACGGTGTCGAGGTGGTTGTCGCAGAGCTGCGCCAGGTGCTTGCAGTGCGCGGCGCGGTACAGGTTGCGCTGCAGCAGCTTGCCGTCGAAGTACAGCCAGGGCGCCGCCACCAGCCACGGCACGGGCGCGCCGCACGCGTCGTTGGCCATCAGCGCCGCCTCCGCGCCCGCCATCACCAGCGCGGCCAGCTGTTACATGTCGCCAGCGTGTGGCTTGCACGCGGCCGCCGCTCACCTTGACGACGGTGTCGAGGTGGTTGTCGCAGAGCTGCGCCAGGTGCTTGCAGTGCGCGGCGCGGTACAGGTTGCGCTGCAGCAGCTTGCCGTCGAAGTACAGCCAGGGCGCCGCCACCAGCCACGGCACGGGCGCGCCGCACGCGTCGTTGGCCATCAGCGCCGCCTCCGCGCCCGCCATCACCAGCGCGGCCAGCTGTTACATGTCGCCAGCGTGTGGCTTGCACGCGGCCGCCGCTCACCTTGACGACGGTGTCGAGGTGGTTGTCGCAGAGCTGCGCCAGGTGCTTGCAGTGCGCGGCGCGGTACAGGTTGCGCTGCAGCAGCTTGCCGTCGAAGTACAGCCAGGGCGCCGCCACCAGCCACGGCACGGGCGCGCCGCACGCGTCGTTGGCCATCAGCGCCGCCTCCGCGCCCGCCATCACCAGCGCGGCCAGCTGTTACATGTCGCCAGCGTGTGGCTTGCACGCGGCCGCCGCTCACCTTGACGACGGTGTCGAGGTGGTTGTCGCAGAGCTGCGCCAGGTGCTTGCAGTGCGCGGCGCGGTACAGGTTGCGCTGCAGCAGCTTGCCGTCGAAGTACAGCCAGGGCGCCGCCACCAGCCACGGCACGGGCGCGCCGCACGCGTCGTTGGCCATCAGCGCCGCCTCCGCGCCCGCCATCACCAGCGCGGCCAGCTGTTACATGTCGCCAGCGTGTGGCTTGCACGCGGCCGCCGCTCACCTTGACGACGGTGTCGAGGTGGTTGTCGCAGAGCTGCGCCAGGTGCTTGCAGTGCGCGGCGCGGTACAGGTTGCGCTGCAGCAGCTTGCCGTCGAAGTACAGCCAGGGCGCCGCCACCAGCCACGGCACGGGCGCGCCGCACGCGTCGTTGGCCATCAGCGCCGCCTCCGCGCCCGCCATCACCAGCGCGGCCAGCTGTTACATGTCGCCAGCGTGTGGCTTGCACGCGGCCGCCGCTCACCTTGACGACGGTGTCGAGGTGGTTGTCGCAGAGCTGCGCCAGGTGCTTGCAGTGCGCGGCGCGGTACAGGTTGCGCTGCAGCAGCTTGCCGTCGAAGTACAGCCAGGGCGCCGCCACCAGCCACGGCACGGGCGCGCCGCACGCGTCGTTGGCCATCAGCGCCGCCTCCGCGCCCGCCATCACCAGCGCGGCCAGCTGTTACATGTCGCCAGCGTGTGGCTTGCACGCGGCCGCCGCTCACCTTGACGACGGTGTCGAGGTGGTTGTCGCAGAGCTGCGCCAGGTGCTTGCAGTGCGCGGCGCGGTACAGGTTGCGCTGCAGCAGCTTGCCGTCGAAGTACAGCCAGGGCGCCGCCACCAGCCACGGCACGGGCGCGCCGCACGCGTCGTTGGCCATCAGCGCCGCCTCCGCGCCCGCCATCACCAGCGCGGCCAGCTGTTACATGTCGCCAGCGTGTGGCTTGCACGCGGCCGCCGCTCACCTTGACGACGGTGTCGAGGTGGTTGTCGCAGAGCTGCGCCAGGTGCTTGCAGTGCGCGGCGCGGTACAGGTTGCGCTGCAGCAGCTTGCCGTCGAAGTACAGCCAGGGCGCCGCCACCAGCCACGGCACGGGCGCGCCGCACGCGTCGTTGGCCATCAGCGCCGCCTCCGCGCCCGCCATCACCAGCGCGGCCAGCTGTTACATGTCGCCAGCGTGTGGCTTGCACGCGGCCGCCGCTCACCTTGACGACGGTGTCGAGGTGGTTGTCGCAGAGCTGCGCCAGGTGCTTGCAGTGCGCGGCGCGGTACAGGTTGCGCTGCAGCAGCTTGCCGTCGAAGTACAGCCAGGGCGCCGCCACCAGCCACGGCACGGGCGCGCCGCACGCGTCGTTGGCCATCAGCGCCGCCTCCGCGCCCGCCATCACCAGCGCGGCCAGCTGTTACATGTCGCCAGCGTGTGGCTTGCACGCGGCCGCCGCTCACCTTGACGACGGTGTCGAGGTGGTTGTCGCAGAGCTGCGCCAGGTGCTTGCAGTGCGCGGCGCGGTACAGGTTGCGCTGCAGCAGCTTGCCGTCGAAGTACAGCCAGGGCGCCGCCACCAGCCACGGCACGGGCGCGCCGCACGCGTCGTTGGCCATCAGCGCCGCCTCCGCGCCCGCCATCACCAGCGCGGCCAGCTGTTACATGTCGCCAGCGTGTGGCTTGCACGCGGCCGCCGCTCACCTTGACGACGGTGTCGAGGTGGTTGTCGCAGAGCTGCGCCAGGTGCTTGCAGTGCGCGGCGCGGTACAGGTTGCGCTGCAGCAGCTTGCCGTCGAAGTACAGCCAGGGCGCCGCCACCAGCCACGGCACGGGCGCGCCGCACGCGTCGTTGGCCATCAGCGCCGCCTCCGCGCCCGCCATCACCAGCGCGGCCAGCTGTTACATGTCGCCAGCGTGTGGCTTGCACGCGGCCGCCGCTCACCTTGACGACGGTGTCGAGGTGGTTGTCGCAGAGCTGCGCCAGGTGCTTGCAGTGCGCGGCGCGGTACAGGTTGCGCTGCAGCAGCTTGCCGTCGAAGTACAGCCAGGGCGCCGCCACCAGCCACGGCACGGGCGCGCCGCACGCGTCGTTGGCCATCAGCGCCGCCTCCGCGCCCGCCATCACCAGCGCGGCCAGCTGTTACATGTCGCCAGCGTGTGGCTTGCACGCGGCCGCCGCTCACCTTGACGACGGTGTCGAGGTGGTTGTCGCAGAGCTGCGCCAGGTGCTTGCAGTGCGCGGCGCGGTACAGGTTGCGCTGCAGCAGCTTGCCGTCGAAGTACAGCCAGGGCGCCGCCACCAGCCACGGCACGGGCGCGCCGCACGCGTCGTTGGCCATCAGCGCCGCCTCCGCGCCCGCCATCACCAGCGCGGCCAGCTGTTACATGTCGCCAGCGTGTGGCTTGCACGCGGCCGCCGCTCACCTTGACGACGGTGTCGAGGTGGTTGTCGCAGAGCTGCGCCAGGTGCTTGCAGTGCGCGGCGCGGTACAGGTTGCGCTGCAGCAGCTTGCCGTCGAAGTACAGCCAGGGCGCCGCCACCAGCCACGGCACGGGCGCGCCGCACGCGTCGTTGGCCATCAGCGCCGCCTCCGCGCCCGCCATCACCAGCGCGGCCAGCTGTTACATGTCGCCAGCGTGTGGCTTGCACGCGGCCGCCGCTCACCTTGACGACGGTGTCGAGGTGGTTGTCGCAGAGCTGCGCCAGGTGCTTGCAGTGCGCGGCGCGGTACAGGTTGCGCTGCAGCAGCTTGCCGTCGAAGTACAGCCAGGGCGCCGCCACCAGCCACGGCACGGGCGCGCCGCACGCGTCGTTGGCCATCAGCGCCGCCTCCGCGCCCGCCATCACCAGCGCGGCCAGCTGTTACATGTCGCCAGCGTGTGGCTTGCACGCGGCCGCCGCTCACCTTGACGACGGTGTCGAGGTGGTTGTCGCAGAGCTGCGCCAGGTGCTTGCAGTGCGCGGCGCGGTACAGGTTGCGCTGCAGCAGCTTGCCGTCGAAGTACAGCCAGGGCGCCGCCACCAGCCACGGCACGGGCGCGCCGCACGCGTCGTTGGCCATCAGCGCCGCCTCCGCGCCCGCCATCACCAGCGCGGCCAGCTGTTACATGTCGCCAGCGTGTGGCTTGCACGCGGCCGCCGCTCACCTTGACGACGGTGTCGAGGTGGTTGTCGCAGAGCTGCGCCAGGTGCTTGCAGTGCGCGGCGCGGTACAGGTTGCGCTGCAGCAGCTTGCCGTCGAAGTACAGCCAGGGCGCCGCCACCAGCCACGGCACGGGCGCGCCGCACGCGTCGTTGGCCATCAGCGCCGCCTCCGCGCCCGCCATCACCAGCGCGGCCAGCTGTTACATGTCGCCAGCGTGTGGCTTGCACGCGGCCGCCGCTCACCTTGACGACGGTGTCGAGGTGGTTGTCGCAGAGCTGCGCCAGGTGCTTGCAGTGCGCGGCGCGGTACAGGTTGCGCTGCAGCAGCTTGCCGTCGAAGTACAGCCAGGGCGCCGCCACCAGCCACGGCACGGGCGCGCCGCACGCGTCGTTGGCCATCAGCGCCGCCTCCGCGCCCGCCATCACCAGCGCGGCCAGCTGTTACATGTCGCCAGCGTGTGGCTTGCACGCGGCCGCCGCTCACCTTGACGACGGTGTCGAGGTGGTTGTCGCAGAGCTGCGCCAGGTGCTTGCAGTGCGCGGCGCGGTACAGGTTGCGCTGCAGCAGCTTGCCGTCGAAGTACAGCCAGGGCGCCGCCACCAGCCACGGCACGGGCGCGCCGCACGCGTCGTTGGCCATCAGCGCCGCCTCCGCGCCCGCCATCACCAGCGCGGCCAGCTGTTACATGTCGCCAGCGTGTGGCTTGCACGCGGCCGCCGCTCACCTTGACGACGGTGTCGAGGTGGTTGTCGCAGAGCTGCGCCAGGTGCTTGCAGTGCGCGGCGCGGTACAGGTTGCGCTGCAGCAGCTTGCCGTCGAAGTACAGCCAGGGCGCCGCCACCAGCCACGGCACGGGCGCGCCGCACGCGTCGTTGGCCATCAGCGCCGCCTCCGCGCCCGCCATCACCAGCGCGGCCAGCTGTTACATGTCGCCAGCGTGTGGCTTGCACGCGGCCGCCGCTCACCTTGACGACGGTGTCGAGGTGGTTGTCGCAGAGCTGCGCCAGGTGCTTGCAGTGCGCGGCGCGGTACAGGTTGCGCTGCAGCAGCTTGCCGTCGAAGTACAGCCAGGGCGCCGCCACCAGCCACGGCACGGGCGCGCCGCACGCGTCGTTGGCCATCAGCGCCGCCTCCGCGCCCGCCATCACCAGCGCGGCCAGCTGTTACATGTCGCCAGCGTGTGGCTTGCACGCGGCCGCCGCTCACCTTGACGACGGTGTCGAGGTGGTTGTCGCAGAGCTGCGCCAGGTGCTTGCAGTGCGCGGCGCGGTACAGGTTGCGCTGCAGCAGCTTGCCGTCGAAGTACAGCCAGGGCGCCGCCACCAGCCACGGCACGGGCGCGCCGCACGCGTCGTTGGCCATCAGCGCCGCCTCCGCGCCCGCCATCACCAGCGCGGCCAGCTGTTACATGTCGCCAGCGTGTGGCTTGCACGCGGCCGCCGCTCACCTTGACGACGGTGTCGAGGTGGTTGTCGCAGAGCTGCGCCAGGTGCTTGCAGTGCGCGGCGCGGTACAGGTTGCGCTGCAGCAGCTTGCCGTCGAAGTACAGCCAGGGCGCCGCCACCAGCCACGGCACGGGCGCGCCGCACGCGTCGTTGGCCATCAGCGCCGCCTCCGCGCCCGCCATCACCAGCGCGGCCAGCTGTTACATGTCGCCAGCGTGTGGCTTGCACGCGGCCGCCGCTCACCTTGACGACGGTGTCGAGGTGGTTGTCGCAGAGCTGCGCCAGGTGCTTGCAGTGCGCGGCGCGGTACAGGTTGCGCTGCAGCAGCTTGCCGTCGAAGTACAGCCAGGGCGCCGCCACCAGCCACGGCACGGGCGCGCCGCACGCGTCGTTGGCCATCAGCGCCGCCTCCGCGCCCGCCATCACCAGCGCGGCCAGCTGTTACATGTCGCCAGCGTGTGGCTTGCACGCGGCCGCCGCTCACCTTGACGACGGTGTCGAGGTGGTTGTCGCAGAGCTGCGCCAGGTGCTTGCAGTGCGCGGCGCGGTACAGGTTGCGCTGCAGCAGCTTGCCGTCGAAGTACAGCCAGGGCGCCGCCACCAGCCACGGCACGGGCGCGCCGCACGCGTCGTTGGCCATCAGCGCCGCCTCCGCGCCCGCCATCACCAGCGCGGCCAGCTGTTACATGTCGCCAGCGTGTGGCTTGCACGCGGCCGCCGCTCACCTTGACGACGGTGTCGAGGTGGTTGTCGCAGAGCTGCGCCAGGTGCTTGCAGTGCGCGGCGCGGTACAGGTTGCGCTGCAGCAGCTTGCCGTCGAAGTACAGCCAGGGCGCCGCCACCAGCCACGGCACGGGCGCGCCGCACGCGTCGTTGGCCATCAGCGCCGCCTCCGCGCCCGCCATCACCAGCGCGGCCAGCTGTTACATGTCGCCAGCGTGTGGCTTGCACGCGGCCGCCGCTCACCTTGACGACGGTGTCGAGGTGGTTGTCGCAGAGCTGCGCCAGGTGCTTGCAGTGCGCGGCGCGGTACAGGTTGCGCTGCAGCAGCTTGCCGTCGAAGTACAGCCAGGGCGCCGCCACCAGCCACGGCACGGGCGCGCCGCACGCGTCGTTGGCCATCAGCGCCGCCTCCGCGCCCGCCATCACCAGCGCGGCCAGCTGCACGCCGCGCGAGCTCATGCCGTTCACCTGCCAGTGTCAGCACTCATTAACACTCTTAATACTCGAAACAGTCATTAAAAAAAGACGTGTGGCACTCGGAGACCGCCGCAGTAAAGCTATTGAGCATAGCTGTTTTTATTAATTTATACAATTATCTACTATATAAAAATAAGTCGGGTTTTCCTCCCTGACGCTATAACTCCAGAACGCACGAACCGATTTCCACGGTTTTGCATTCGTTGGAAAGGTCTCGGGCTCCGTGAGGTTTATAGCAAAGAAAATTCATGAAAAATTTCAACAGAAAAGCGGGAAAAATCTTTTTAGCGGGAAAGCCATCTGGTGGCGAAACGGAGTTCGCCGGGTTTGCTAGTAATATTATACAACCAATGCCACCTAGAGAAGAGTTGCTGAACTAAAGAGACAAGCGTGATATTTCAAAATGTCATTAATAGTTCTGCTATTCATAAATAGATGGCAAAACTAAAAAGTATCACCGCTGTGACGGTTGGAGTGGGGGGTGTTATGTTATTTTCGTTACGAAATTTCTGAATTCGGTCTCTACGCTCAAGGCCCGCGATAGAAGCTATGCAATAGCTTAAAAATAGACATATACCCTGTACAAGGCAGACGACGCGAAAAAATGTCGCCAGTTTATCGGTGCCAAACATGCTTGGTTTGCCACCAACAGTAAGGCCAGGCTGTAGTTCGCTCAGCAGCCACCTATGGAATTTTGACTACTGGTTGCTTGTACGGAAAAGGTTTACATAAATCGTTTGGATGCTCATATTCTGAGTTTTCTTATCAATACATAAAACTTATTTGTTATAGTTAGCAACTGATTACCAATTGTCTACAATAGCAATTCATCCAGACATTTTAGTCCGTATCTGTTGTCTCCTCTTAAAGTGAAAAGACTAAAATGCGTCAAAAATCGAAAGTTAAGTTTTATTGTTTTTTTATCGCCCGCTGCTCCCCACGCGTGAATTTCGGGTTTTCACTAGTTTTAGGATAAAAAGTAGACTTTATATATTATATAGTAGTTAATCCAGAGTTTATGTATAAGTATGAAATCTTCTTTCGCATTTTTACCCACGACGGAACGGAGTACGGGTATATGCGTTTAGGGTGAGAGACCGTTTGTACATTACTTTATTATTGAGATGTTATGTTTGTTTGTATGTTAAATTGTTCACAAAAACCAATAATGGAAAAATATTTTTGTTTGTTTGTTTGTTGGTTTGTTTGTTTGTGTGTGCACATCAATGTTCCCATTTATTTCAAAAACGGCTTGACCGATTTAGATGCGGTTTTCTGTATAATGTTTGGTGTTCAGCGGCAATGGTTCTTAGATAGTTGTTACGAACATCGATCACCAGGGGGCGCCATAAAATACATTTATATTGCAAACGAATGTTCCCATTTATTTCAAAAACGGCTTGACCGATTTAGATGTAGTTTTCTATATAATGTTTGGTATTCATTGGCAATGGTTCTTAGATAGTTGTTACGAACATCGATCACCAGGGGGCGCCATAAAAAACATTTACAGTGCAAACGAATGTTCTCAATTATTACAAAAACGACTGAACCGATTTGGATACAGTTTTGTATAAAATATTAGTGAGTCATTGGCAATGGTTCGTAGATAATTGTTCTTGTGATTGAACAGCAGGGGGCGCCACAATAAACGTCTCTTTATGACTTGGAAGGGATGATGTCTTCAAACGCTGCTAGAGGAGCTAATGGCTAGTTTGAAGATTAATTTCATTTTTAATAATAATATAATTTAAATTACATTAATCTATTAATCGAAAAACTATAAAACAAGTGGAAAATTAAAAAAATTTAAAACACCCACGACTTTTGCAGACTTGTAATTGAAAAAGGATTAAAATTTGAATTGTATTGAAAAAGGATTTTCTTGGATTTGTAATTATACTGATAGGTTCTTAGTTCTTACTTTCCTTTAGTCGGGGAGTTTCAAAAAAATTATTTAATCCTTTTTCAATTACAAGTCTGCAAAAGTCGTGGGTGTTTTAAATTTTTTTAATTTTCCACTTGTTAATATTATTTTTAGTGTGATAAACATGAAACTTACAGTCATCTCTTGCAAGTGAAGTGCATTCATGAGATCATTCGAAAAAGCAGTCGCCAGGAATGCATCCAACTCTTGTCGCCTCAAGATTTGTATTTGAGATGTCATTATGAACCTGGAAAATTATTCAAATATTAAAACTAATAAAATATAGGAAGCATATATATTTAGTAAATTAGTTTAACCCTAACTTTTTATGCTTTGTCATTATTGAAGGATAAAAAAAAATTTTGTTTAACGTATTTTATTTTATCAGATAATAATAAATCAAACAGCTACATCTGTTGGGTGGTGACTAGAGAATTTTGGAAACCTTCCTAATCCTTTAAAAACCTTCAACATCATAAACAGAATCTCTTTGTAAAACTTTTAGTTTTCTAGGACCAAGGGTAAACCCTTGTTGTTGTTGTCTTGTTGTTGTACCAAGGGTTGTTGGGTGACCGGGTGTTTTTTAATATATATATTTCTAGTAACCCGTTGTTTTGCGATATAATTATTTACGTCCTATTCTTAGAACTTCCAAATAAACATAAAAATCAGTCAAAATAACGTTTCGTACCTTAAAACTGTGGCTAAGATAAGAAGATGCTGCGGCACATAGGACGTGTTCAACATGAGCGGCGTGTCGGAGCGCATGCACGAGAGGAACGCGCGCATTCGCCGGCACTTGTCGTCTTGGGCCGTTCTGAAACCACAACTAACCTTAGCACATGACAACTCACTACACATTACACCAAGAAGAATATGTTTGGTTGAAAAAAAAACCTTCAAGTTGTACAACGCTTTTTGTCCTATAATACCATTATAATGAATGGCCTATAATGAATGGCCTTTATCGCGCTTGCGGCTAGGATAGTAGTATGTATATTTATTTACTCGAAAGTGATTTTTGATACCACTTTTCTAATAAAGCAGTGCAAGCGACGACGGTCGCTCAGGGTCGAACTTGTCAGAAATCAAAACATGTATCAAAACATGTACATACAAGTGACATGTTTTACAAAATTTCACTGGCTGATAGAAATTAGATTAGAAAGTGTTTATTGTGAAGAGAAAAGAAAGTTACCTATGTCTAAGTTTGCAGGCGCACCAATCCTGGCGCACGAACACGAGCACGGCACGCAAACACAGAGCAGGCAAACACGTAAAACCAATATATTTTTCGCAAATGTATTAAAAAACGTCGTTCAATGCACGTGCGGAATTGTCATTTCTACTCGTCCCTATAGTTGACCCGCGCCTTCGGCTTGGGTCAACAAACCGGGACTCGTAAAGTATTGACAAACTTTCCGCACTTGTATTGAAATGTACTATTATATCAATGGTACTTTGTCTTAATACTGACCCAAACCAAAGTCTCTGCACGGTGGGCACGGGCCAATCAAGCATGACGCCTGGTACGATCTCGGGGCTCTTCCCGGGATTCACTCGCGAATAGATCCACTCCGCTACTTGCACCGTGCACGCGCGTTCACTCACAGCTGATGTACTGGCCGTACCTTCATCTGAAAACATTGAATACATTCAAATCTTGCAAATAATTTTCGATATTCAAAAATAGAGGAGGTTCTCAATTCCACTGTATGATTTTTTATGTTTGTTACCTCATAACTTTTGACTGGGTGAATCGAATTTGATGATTCTTTTTTTTATTAGAAAGCTTTCGCTTCCTGTGGGGTCCATTTCAATTTAGTCCAGTTCTGATATTGGTATCCATGAGAAAACCATATAAGTCTTAAATTTTTAATTGGAAAAGATGTATTCAACAGTAGTTTGATGAGAGTTGAAGTCGGTCTTTTTGTTAATTCAGTAACGTATATTATATTAAAACAAAACAATACAGGTCACAAGTCTGGTGTAATTTAAAATATCCTTATTTGAACATTTATGTAGGTTGAAAAATGCAACAGTAAATACGTCCCAAGCATTTTATCAATTTAAATTGTACTGTGTACACACAAATGAAGTTAAGTAAGACTGGAATTGGATATTTGACTAATAATTTTTTATGACTAATTTTATAAACTAAATAATGAAGTCCACAAAAAATATAAATAAAATCGAACAGAGATAAAAATTATAGGCATTTTAACTTTTGGAGTAGGGGTCTTTTCTCCCTTTCTCACAAAACGAAAATTTGTATAGAGCTACTATAGCATGACCACCTTTGATGTCATTGTTTCATACAGTTGTCCCTGTCTAATTAGAAATATTAAAACGCTTATAAGTTTTTTGTTATTTGGTCCATATAATCAGTTTTTTACCACTTTATTTGTTAATAATTCTAGATTCAAAAATAAATGAAAAAAATCAATATTTTGATTACAGTCAACTACCCAATTGTAATGTCATTAAACTTTTGAAACTATTAACAATACCTTTAGCTTTCTGAGCCATGAAGCGATGGTGGTGCATGTTGTACAAGATGGCGTACACGTTTTGGCGGATCGGCCGGAAGAAGTGGTGTATGGATGGTATCTCCCGGTGGTTGTCGTCCTCCATCAGCACGGGGAGCGCGACCTGGCGGTGCGTGAGGATGGAGAGCATCTGAGGGTGCATGAGGCCGCGGGTGTGCCGCTCGGCGCAAGTGCGCAGTACCTCCGACGGGGCCGGCGGGCAGTTGTCGTCGTGGACTTGCTTGCTCCCACTTGCCGTAGCCTGAAAGTAAAGGCAACATTTATATGAGCTCATACAACATTCCTGAAATTCAACACTAAATCAACTGGTTCAGATATGACACAAGTAAAAACAGCCGGTGGAAAGTTAAGCAATTCTGTGTTTAATTACTCTATCCAGAGTTTAGACGCCATTTTATTTTCAACAATTAAAAATAAAATTCTTATCCGACAAGGAAATCAAAAGTTTCAAGCATTAGAATTTTTCTTGTGTCCCTTTCTTGCAAAATGAAAATTTTTATGGAGTTATTTATTATTGAATATTGTTTCAAATAAGAGTTGTATTAATCAATATTTTGATTTGAGCAAAATACCCTATTTTAGTTGTTAATCCACTCTGTCAAACTCCATACGAATCGAATGAAACATAAGCAATTTTATCAGAGTGGGGCGCGTCTTCGTGGATTTAAATGTCTATACCAATGAGCGAAAACTTTATAAATAAATAAATAAATATATATCGGGACATTACACACATCACAATCTAGCCCCAAAGTAAGCGTAAGCTTGTATTATGGGTACTAGATAACTGATAAATATATATACATAAATATAATATATTGAAAAACACCCAGACACTGGAAAACATTCATGCTCAACACACAAAGATTTACCAGTAGTGGGAATCGAACCCACGACCTCCGACGCAGACGGCAGGTTCGCTACCACTACGCCATTCGGTCGTCAAGATATTTCGGTCGTCAAGGTTCTGTAATTATGTGGGCAAGAGAACAAGGCATGGAAAGCATGAAAGTCAAGATCACACCTCTTTGGGCTGCGGTTTGTCTTGTCTGCCCGCGGCGGGCTTGCCGGGCTCGCGCGGCGCGGGCGCGGGCGCGGGCGCGGGCGGCTTGGCGGGCGCCTCCGCGTCCAGCGACATCGCGGCGATGTTGTGGCTCAAGTCGTGACAACGCTCCTCCATGCTAAAGTCGGCGTTAATCGACGCATTCGCCGTAGCCATTTTGTAATCTTCCAAGCCTTTTTGCTGTAATTCATTCAGTTTCTAACTTTTGAAAACTTCCAAGTGCTCTATTGTCGTGTTATAATAATGTAAATAAAACGATAAAGTACGAATCACTCTCGGCCAAGATAACAAAAGTATCTATCCTTGATTTGCCCCACTAATCACTACAAAATTAATAATTATAAATAAAAAACTAAATTTTGAATCCTCGTTACTCCTTCACGCCACAACTACAGATCCGAAGTGGCTGTTTGAATTGGAGATAGATTAAGTATACACAGGAATTGGCCCCACAGTCTTTTTATCAAGGAAAAATCCGCGGTTCCTGCAGGATCAGTAAAATAACGAAATACACGCGGGCAAAAGCGGTAAAAATGTGTCAAGTAATATTAAATTTCTATTTTGTAATAGGGCAAATCATACATGGATAGCTTATTATATTGGCATTTATACTATTTCCATTCGTTTATTTCTTTGACACATGAAACAGATATAGCAATAGCGAGGGACCAGTGAGAGATAAAGGTAAACCAGTCTCTTTCTGGTCCCTCACTATTGCTATATCTGTTTGATTTCATGTGTCAAAGAGAAAATAAATGAATGGAAAGAGTATAGTAAGCAGACCAGGAGCACTAGATTCAGAGCAGGATATGAATTATTGTACCCTAGCTAAGTTCTGGTATAATTCAAGTCCTCCCTGATAGTCTCCACAAGTCCACCAGCAAAGTGATTCATGTGTAAGGACATAAGGATAGTATGGAAGGATTAGAATAAATACAAGATACGGAGAAAAATAACAAAAAGGAACTAATAGCAAGAACCCAGCACATGGAAAATTTTGATTAAAATTTTGTGAATAACATGCATGTTATTTATTTATTGCCAATGAATGCCAATGGATGCCAATGAGATGTTGACGTAAAAGGCGTGGATGACCTGATTTTAAAGTGGATAACTGTGTTAGGACTCACTGACCTCGTGCTCTGATGACTCGGTAGCTAGTTTTGATGTATCCATGTCTGCAGATGAAGACTGAGGGCTGGTATCCGGTTTTTGATTTTTCTTGTTGCTTTTCGGACGACGACCTAAAATGTTTATCAACGTTACTTTTAAATTATTTCATTACTATTGTATGTTGTATGTCAGTGAGAAAATAAAGTATCTCACCAGAAGCGGTCTTGTATTTCAGAAAACCATCTTTGGTACCATTAAGGTAGTACTGTATGGCTTGTTTCAATTTGGCAGCGCGAAGGTCGTTTAGATCGCCAAATATTTCAATACAAGCAGCGTCAACGTCGGAAGTGGGCAAATCGCGTACAAACTGACCAATGGTCTTGATCAGAGTTTCGGGAGGGACCTGTTGCTGAAAATTCTCAAACTTATTAGTTATTTTAAAAAGTGCAGCTTTATTCTATTCAATTCAAGGTGTATCTTTGAATATTTGGGCTGTAGGCGAGGGTTTAAAATACTTAATTATATACTCATGTATAGTTTCTGTTACAAAATTAGTTACATATTTTGTATGAAATGACAACTAACGCTCCCTTATTGCCAGGCTTGGTTTAATTAAACCAAGAAATAAAAAATGTTTTTTTTTTAATTATTATAATTATGTAATATTTTTAACACCTTTGACTGTACAAATTTTAAAACTCGCTTACCCATACCCATTAGCGAGCCTTAAAAAGTTGGAAAGTGTTGGTATAAAGAGGTAAAGTAATGAGTAAATTAATAGATGAATTGATGAAATTCCTTTTATTTTAATAAATACTTACCTTCTTTTGAGCAATACCCAACCGTTTATAAAAATCAGTAAGGCTTTGTTCAGACAATATGACTCCACCGAGCAGTGCAGCCATGAGACAAAGCCTGTCCTGTGGAACATCTAACACCTTAGGCAGCTCGTGCACCATGTACTCTTTGGTTTCCAGGGACGACTGAGGAACAAATGTATAATTTTAATATCTTGATAACTATGAACTTCGATCTTCATAATCTTTATTATACAACATGTTACGTGCAGTGCAGGTTAATTGGGATACTGAGAATAAAATGTAAAACATTTATTTACTTACTTGACTAATTTTGTTTACTTGACAATTTAGGCCACTGATGAAAAAGTATAAGATTTGAGGCTTGTTTTACTAATAACAAAGGGCTGGATAATCAAGTTTCTACTGTATTTATATTTGAACATTTGTTACTCACCCTGTATGTAAGTTTCAGTTGTGATGAACTAAAATATCTAGGTGGCTGGAACACCAAATACTCCCCGGAGCAACCAACTAGACCCGCATAAGTTTTTTCTCTGCACAGACCAACAACTTCCTGGCAATGGTCATCTGAGGACACCATCTATCAAAGAAAATATTGCTGTCAGTGTCTTGATACATTGTGATAAGAAAACAAATCAGTCAGCAATAAAGGCTATTTTATGTAAAACAATAAGGGTCAATTTACACCGCCAGAACGAAAGTGACTTTTTGCAAGGAGATTGTGCATAGCATAATAAACTTTATGTCAATTGTACAACATATTTATTTATTTAAGTAGTACAAAAAAAGCATGACCTTTTTTTGCTCTTATTTAATTTGTATGTTTGTCTTCCGGCAAATACTTGTGCATTCTCAAGAATTCCCCTAGCTACTCTGTGACCATCTGTGGAATCTGTATGGTACAAATGAGTATCCGGGTCACAACAGTTATAGTTATATTATTGCTAAGCGTTTATGAAAAAATTTGCTGGAATACTCAAGCATTCCAGCGTATTCTCGCGTCATCAGGCGAAATTGACGCGTCCATTCCATTCTGCTGCGGTGTTAATTGACCCGTAAGTAATATATCAAGTGGAACAAATAATTATACATTACATACAATTGGGATGTTTAGATATCGCAGAGCAGTTCTCAGACAGGAATGTAAGCCTGTAGGGGGGACCCACCAGACCTTGGGAGGTGGAGTTCCCTTTGTTACAATGTGACGCAAAACCTGTGAAATTAAAAACAAATTAATTATCATACATTTATAAGTTAAGCAGCTGTTTATTTTGTTTGAATTAAAACTTTGTTCTTTTACTCTTTCCATTTATTTATTTTCTCTAACACATGAAACAGATAAAGCAATAGTGAGGGACCAGAGAGAGATAAAGATAAAGTGGTCTCTTACTGGTCCCTCGCTATTGCTATATCTAGAAAATAAACGAATGGAAAGAGTATAGATCTGTACACTATAATGTTTTCAAATGTATGCTAAATCTTTTGCACGCGGCCTGTTGGCCAGTGCGAATGGCAATAATTTAAAACCGATTAATTCTTCAATCAAATACTCAACAGTGGTTTGCCAATTATGATGAAATGTTACTTACAGAGTTAACTCTTTGTCTATAGGTGGCTTGAGTTTGTATCCAGTGTTGAGGCAACGCGGGAGGAGTAGGGTGCGCTCCATTGAAACAAACACACAAGGACACCTGATGTTCCGCCAGAGCTTGTGCCAGCGTGGTGAGAAACTGTACACAGCGGGCCCATTGTCCTCCACATGCCCAATCTAACGCAAGAAAATAAACTTATTGCATTTATCAACATACTTACTTCAGGTATTTCTATTAGATACAGGTTTAAAGTCGCTCAATAAGACATGGAGAGAGCCATATTAGCAGTTTCTGAGGGATCAAGCCCAAAATGAGGAGATTCACATAACTAACGTCACTGACATAGCCTTAACCATTAGCAAGCTGAAGTGGCAGTTGGCAGTTCACACTTGTTGTAGGGGTTGATGGTTGGTGAAGCTGAAAAGTCCTGGAATGAAGACCTACAAGCAAGTGCAGTGTATACCCTCTAGCTTGTTGGACCAACAACACAAAGCTGTTGGCGGGAAACAGCTGGGTGAGAAAGGCGTCAAAGTCTGGAGGTGCTTGTTTGGGAATGGTTGTCCCAAACATGGTTGGAATGTCTCACAGTGGACTTCCACAGGCAGACGTGATGATGGTGATAGGTTGCACAAGAGGCAGTCTTATTTAATTTTTATGAAACTTTCAGCTTTTCTTCACCCTAAATTAAAAGTCATATCATATACTGAAAATGTCACAATTTATAAATAATAAAATACTTTAAACAAATGAAGATAAACAAACATACACCTATAAAATTTTGTATGTTTTTGTCCTGAGGCCCTATTTTGATATTGGTTTACAATATGTATAGTTACATTTATACATTATGTACTTATACTATACATATCTGTACATACTTATACTAGTTTCTGCTCTTGTAGCATTAATGTAAAACTTTGTTTGTTTATTTTTCAATGTATGTTTGTATTTCACCATTTAAGTTACGTTAATTTGGACTTTATGTAAAACTATTAGGTACTTATATAGAATTTACCTGAAAAATAGCCGCCATACAGGCGATCTAGGCAGCCTTCCGCATCGAGTACTAATCGAAAGCCGCCGGGGTGGGTCCTAGCAATTCGAAACAAATCAACACCTACTCCCTCGTTTTCTAAAAATATTTGTAAATCTTGTATGCCCATGGTTGTCGGCTATCTAGCTATCCTCTAAAATTTCGATCGAACACGTTCGTCTTGACAAATTATGTGATCTGTAAAATACGAAGTTCATTTATTAGGATACCTTGACAAATAAGCTATTTGTGATGTAAGTGTCCAATTTACAGCGTACAATGAACAGAATTTAAACAAAAAACATGCAAAAAAATATAATACATAACCGGCACGTTTTCTAATGCGAAATTCCAACTAAGATACAAATTGAGCCCTTCTAAACAAGAGTAATGATAACATTTTCATGCAATACATCAGAAAATGAATACAATAGAGAGAACGAACCTTATTTTATAAAACCATGCCAAGTAGGAATTACGGCAGCCGAGAGTTGGAAACGGAAGCCATTTGTAATTTTAGAAGCAATTTTCTCAAGTCAAATCCCAATCCAATAGCCAATTTGCTCGATTGCTCGATATGTTAGTCTCAGGTCTCAACAGATAAAATATCGATCATAGATCTCTAGTTGTCTATGTCTACATAGGTACCTTAGACCATGGAACAATGGCTACAAATCCGTTTTACCCCTGTTTACCCTGAAGATTAAAAATTATAATTTATAAACGTAAACATAAATTATTTATTTTATGATTATAGTTTATGTTTCTGCACACAGAGAAATATAATGATACTGTACAGAAGCCAAAAACTATCTCCTTTTCAAACAACGCGAGCTACTTTACTAGGGCCGCCGGGGCCCGCCTTCCCAGACCAAGTAATCCACGAAATTCAAATTTTATTTCGTTTCTTTACAAAATATGTTAGGCCAATAAAGGAACATGGTGGCAATGAGTTTTGCGATCATAATGTTTATGCATATACCTGTTTTTGTAAACACTTTGCCTATAGATTCCCATTCACTCCATATTGGTTCCCGAAAGATTAATTTGTGCAGTTTCCCAGAACTATTGTGAACCAATATGAAGTAAATGAATATTGTTGACCAAAGTTTTTATGAAAAACATGTAGATGCAAACGTTATGCTCTCAAAACTCACTCTAATTCACAATAATAATTATTAATAATTAATGTGAGTAATAAGGTCCTCGCTTATCGACAGTTTTTGATTCCATCAAATAGGTAATGAAAGAATTATTTATTTTTACCGCTGATAGTTTTGTCACTCTGTCATTTTGTCAGATTCATAAAAAGACTTCAAAGAGTCTAGTTTTTTTGCCTTTTTTTGGTGTAGTAACACAGAGTTCAGACATGTATTTAAATTTTTAGCTAGCAACATCTTCATGTTCTTTCATTGTCATATTTTGCAAAAATGGTAGAGTATTTTTAAATTTCTGTATAAAATCTATGAAAATCCCCGATTATATGCCATAATATCATCAAATTTTTACGTGCGGTGACTTACAAAGCTCTGTTTAATAAATGTTTTACGATATTTATGGAAAAACAAGTGAGTGTTTTTATAACCTATGGTGAATATTTCAGACGAAGGGTACATCTAGCTTCGGTAAACGCCGAAATAAGACACACACATTATGCAGAAGATGTGGAAGATCCTCCTATCACATCCAAAAATCAAAATGCGCTCAGTGTGGATATCCTGCAGCTAAGTTACGCTCATGTGAGTATTTTCAGTTGATATTTTGATGTCCTTAAATCGCATTAATATGGGTTTTTTCAGCTCTTATTAAATATCAATGTCTCTTGAATTATGCCTACTGTGATTGAGAAGATATTACACATTAATATTTTCTTGTAAATGTAGGTAAAGTGAAGTTATGGCTGTAAATAAGGCAAAAGTTTAGATTTTTGTCCTAAGATATTTCATACAACATCTTGGCTTTTGTAAAAGGAATCATGTATCTGCAAGTTTTATTTATAATGTAATTTGTTAAAACTAGATTATTTCATGTTTTAAGCCAGTCATTCCACACTAGAGTGTATTGGGCTATACACTATACAGTCCAAACATACGGTAGTGGACACATGGCCACAGAATTGAGTTATTGGAGGGGCTAATAAATTTCTTTAGGTTCCTGTTGTCATTTAAATTTTAAAGGACCAAGGACATCCTACTGCATTCTGGAGAAATAGTTAACCAAAAGTCTTGTCTCAAAGTTTTGTACTGTAAATGGATGTTGGTCACAAAACACGTTGTTCACCCAAGATAATGTTGCTATGCTATATTTTAGAATCACTAAATTTGACTGTCACAAGCTATGAAATGAAATGAAAAACAAGCAATTGTATTGTTGCAAAACATGGCATATAAACGTTGCACATGTCTGGTGAACAAGCACCTCAAAGGATCTCATGGAAACTAAAAAGTAATCAACAGATGTCCATAAAGTCACAAGCAACTCTTTATTGGTCTAGGACCCTTATTCTGTATCTCAGTGATAATCACTCAGTGACCTTCAATGAGCTCATTTGACATAATATGTTTTAATCCATTGAAGGTTCACAACGAAATCTTACTTTCGTTTCACTTAATAAAGCAGCACTGTATAATGAGTCATAGACAAAAGTGAACATCATTGTAACTGTCAAATATATGGAATAGCCCCCTGTTTTAGCTTAGATACTATGGTACTGCAATGTATTAGGTTTCTCATATGCAATGTTTTGTTGATTTCAGACCACTGGTCAGTGAAGGCCAAGAGGAGGAAGACCACTGGCACTGGCCGCATGCGTCACCTTAAGATTGTGAGGAGGCGTTTCCGCAATGGATTCAAGGAAGGCAAGCCCACACCTAAGAAAGCTGTTGCCTCATCGTAGACTTATTGTTATAAGTGAATAAAAAAAATTTAAAACTTATGAGTTTTTAATTTTTATCCTTAGCAGTAGTTAAGTGTCAATTAAGACGACATTAGGCAGTTAGTTACAACTGCCTCATTAGTGTAATGGTGAGCATCCTTGAGTCAATCCCTAGGTTGTGCTAGACAATAGTACTTATTGTTGTAAGAAATTCTTAATATTAGCCCAGTTTGGGGAAATATGCCATAATTCACACCTGTGCCTCGGAGACCACGTTAGACTTGGTGGAGCGCCTGATCTCCCATCGTGTCGAGGAGAAGCTGCTATGGCATCAGACTAAGAGTGACGGAAAAAAATTCCCAATTAATTTTTCTGGATGAAGGGGATTCCGAATCGGCCACGGCCACAGTAACCCGCGAAATTCAAATTTTATTTAGTTTTTCGCAAATACATCGTAGTTTATGGCAATTATTTTGCGATCACGACATTTATTAGAGATTTTGCACAACAGAATCGACCACACTGATTTAAATAAAAACTTAGGTCATAAATTCCGATTCACCTACTTATCCCATCCTTCCTATTAGTTCCCATAAAATATTTTTTTGCAGTTTCCGAGATTTGGATTTATCGGGAACCAATATTGAAGTAATTAAGTATTTCTTACCAAAGTTTATGAAAATTATGTAGAGTGCATAAATGTGCTCGCAAACGCGTTGCCATAAGCATAAAATATGTTTAATTAGCCAAAACTACTATGGCCTATCCCCAATATTTCCTGTATATTTGGCTCAGATATTTGGCCACAGTGGCTTCCAATGCCATTCCATGGTTGTTGACATACATATACATTTTAAGAGATGAGTAGTGCCTGAGGCTTGAAACCCTGAGTAGAACATATTATAGTGTTTTATTAGTAGAACCTTTACTTGCGGGGAGTCCGTCGTTCATCTTGTCAGTTATCCTACAGGAAAGCTGTGTTTCGGTTTGAAGAGCACCAGAGATTACTGCGCAAGAAAGATATAATTATCTAAAAACGAATGTAGGTATCTAGGTATCATACTGATGAGCTTAATTTAGTGGGTCGTAGCATCTGACTTGGGCATTGGGCAGGCCTTCAGATCAGATAATTGGACAGAGGGGAACATCTTGCTCGTGTCATCTTTTGTATTAAAACTATGTTTCTATTCGTACTAAAACTTCTAAATATAGTCGAGGTAAGTAAATTACAATAGGCCTTAGGGTTTGTGTTTGCCTTTAATCTGTCAAGCTTTGGGTGGCTTATCAACCAGGGACAAAACGACGGCTTAACGTGCTCTACATGACTGCAACTACAATTTTCTATTCTTGATCTGACCCGGGATTTGAAACCTCTGGACTTTAGGTACTCTTCAAGTCCGCATAGGATTTTTTTATGCTGCCGAAGATGTTATCGTTGTAACTTGCAAGGGGTATTGTACCTAATCTGTAACCATTTTACCCAGCATCGCGCCGGAACGCTCATTCTCTTGGCTGTGTCTCTTTTCTGGTTGGTGGTATGTTGGTAACTAGGCCCGGCTGAAGCCTCAGTCTCACCGAGCAAATTGGAGCCAATTTAGAAACAACCAAATTCTAAAATTGCCCGTGGCGGGAATCGAACCCGCAACCTCCCTATCTATAATAAGTACGCAGTACTGCAGTACGTAGGTACATACTTAGTTCCTACTCACTTATTTATAGTTAGGTAGGTACTTTAAAACATGTACCTAGTCTAGTAGGATAAGAAATTATAGGTAGGTACGTAGGTACTAGGTAGCTAAGCAGTTTTTGTTCCATGACTATGTTGATTGTTGATTTATCATTATGATGATAATAATGAATGCAGGCGAGTTTCATGGGTAAAAGTAGGTATAAAAGTTCCAAACAGTGGAATGTCATACAAAATTGATGACGCGACGTTCTACTTATAATTGAAACAGGCGCTATATCGTCGTCTCTTTTCCTCCCATAGTTAGACCTCTCACCTCAATCAGTCCTCACTCCTCACCTCACAGCTCACTCACTGACCTCCCTCCTCCTCAGTCGGTCAGCCGGTGTAGAGTTGTTTGAACGTTGTGTCCTCGTTCGTTTATTCTGTAAACATCGTTCGCACGAAGAACCTTCAACACTGGAGTGCCACAATCTTATCATAAATCGTCATTCAGTGATAACGTATCGCATGCTATGGCGCGTGGTAATCATTTGAAGTTTTCGCAGCTTATAGTGACTTGGTTGTGAATATTTTCCGTGTACCAGTGTAATGAGTGCGCGTTAGCAACCAAATAAAACTTAGTATTTGCTTACGGTTAGTGTTATTTCGTGATGTCGTTGTTTAAGAAAAAGGCGCCAAAATATTCGGCGCCCCCGGTGCCGCCCCCTCCGGAAGAGATTCAGAGCACCCCGACTAACGGAGTGGACAATAACAATGGTGCACCCAAGTCGCAACTAGTGTTCCACTGTCAACAGGCGCAGGGATCTCCGCTCGGCCTCATTTCCGGATTTTCAAACGTCCACGAGCTGTATCAGAAAATAGCGGAATGTTACGACTTCCCGCCGGACGATGTAAGTCTCATCTCATCGTTACATCATTTACATATTACGCGAACTTGTTTTGCGGTAATTACTTAACGTCAGCTCATTAGGCGCGCTAAATTTTTCATTATTTTCAAATTAACATTCTTTTAACCATATACCGTTTACGTCAGTGGCGGACTCTGGAAGCCCGGGGCGGAAAATCTAAATAGGGCGTCCTGATTCTAATTAGCTTAGAGTGAAAATTTGTAAAGGTCTATAAAATATTTCATATTGTACAGAAGCAGGCTTTTACTTTGTGGAAGTTCATAATAATTAACGAGAAAACATTCAAATTATTTTGCTATTATCCGACAACTACAAATACCCGTATACTTACTTATAGTACAATATGCAATAAAAAGCCACCACTCACATGCAATACTACAGAAAACTTTTACACTACACTCGACGGACGTTGAGTACCAACACCGGAGCAATCTCAGGATATGTTGACTAATAAGTCAGCATTACATATAAATGCAAATTGCTTGCCTATGAATTTTGCATTGTAAAGTCAACGTGTTGGCCAATGAACAGGAAAACATTTACTTTTTTTGTATATTTACCAAGCACATAAATATACCTACAGTATGTTAAAAAGTTTTCTCGTTTTCTTCGAACACTGGAGCATCAGAAATTATTGAACGTAATCTATAGTAGGTTTATCATAAGAAATATGAGACAAGCAAAGAAGTTCACGATGTTATGCACAGAATGTTATGTGAAAGTGATGTGCCCGTCCATTCCAAATGTAGTTCGTCCCACGATTTTGCATCGCAAAGTCATGTGACGTACTGCACTGTGCTCATCGCCCAGTGCCCTTTAAACCAAAACAGTAATTGTATAATAACGCTTCACTTTAGAATGATTGACGCCGTTGTGGACTCCATAAGAAAAGTCTGCAAATGTCAGTGTTTGAGTTTGAATAAAAAGGTCGTTTGTCGATCCAATTTGGCGAAATCCATGGCGAGTTTTAAACTAAGTTTAAGAGTTTTAAATTAGTATTTTATGGGTCCAGAAAATTAATTAAATAGGTAAAAAATCGTGATACGTGAAGCCCTCATCAATCCTGCATCGGTTTTCCTTACAGCTGTTCACTCGGTAAAAATACAAGCAAGCTGCTTTCAAGCATTGAATTATAATAATAATAAATAGCACCTAAAACATTTGTAAGTGCTAACCTTCTTATCAGACAAGCAGGTCAAGCTAGTGTGTTGGCCTTGAGTCTTGACCAACACGACTTCACTTTAAACTAGAGAAAACGTAGGTATATACGAGCTCTGAATTTCTTAGTTAATTGCTTTCCATTACCTGCGTTTAGAATTAAAATTACTGCCCAAGTAGCGGCATCGTACCTATAAAATACCTGTATGAGTTATGATACCTATTTTATGTACAGCAGATACAGGAGGCAGGTATAGGAGATTAATTAATATACTCCACAAGTAGTTTAGTTTCGTAATTTTTGTTTTTTCATTGTATTTTAAAGAACAACATTTAAACGTTAATAATACATATATACCTCGTGACTAAAATAACTATCAGCTTATTAATAAACTAATCAAGTTTTTTGCCTTAAAAAACAAAATGAAGTACTTAAGTACTTAGACTTACCTACCTATTTATTTAGCGTTCATTAGTAATAGTGCTAATAGTTCTAAGTATTTAGAACTTTGGTTAACTTATTTACATTTACTGATATAAGATACATATTCTATTCAAATTGAGATTAATAATTAACCAACAGTCATTAGTATTGATGACTGCCGGATTATTAGATAAAATTTTTAGGAAGTGCAGCCTACGAGGGGGGTTACGAACTTACGTGGCACCTGAAAACAGATTCCAGGGCCGCAGTTTGGTGTGATATTCAGATACAAAGTAATATTTAAAGCACTGTAGAGTGTAGAGTAGCCAAGAGTAGCGCAGTAACCATTATTATTTGTGTAAGATGTTCGTCATCATCTCATTAACTCACCTTACACATGGTTACATACAATACAATGGTTACGTAGGTACATTATTTGCTTTTAGTAATAATCGGCAAGTTGGTAAAAAAGCTCCGTAGGTTATAATTAATGATACTTAATAAACCTAGATAGGTACAAAGATGTGTCGTGCATTACACCTGTTATCATACAAAAGCATTTATATGTTTAACTAATGAAATCTGTTATACCGTCCTATGTGATAAGAAGTTAATTTCTAGATTATTTGATAATTATCTAGACATAATATTCATACCTACATCATCCTTAGTTTACTTGTATATTATTGTTTACTATAATAGATAGGATTACATAATATTATTATGATTAATTCTTACAAAAACCCATTGGAAAGGTATTGTGTGTCTACTCATATAGGTAAGTAGCTGTATAAATAAAACTAGTAGGGTGCGTGGGGGCGCGGGCCACATGTGGCCCGCGTGCTGTCTTCCCCCCTATTTGCCTTACAACTTTAGTCCCTTCAACATTCCCCATACATTTTCTACGAAAAAAATAAATTCCGCCATTTTGAATTTTTTTTCTATCCATCGAATAGACCTTCGGGTCCTGATTACTTCTTGTCAAGAAACCGTTCTTCCATCTTTTATACTTTCCGAGATATCGACGAAATCCGTATGGCGGCCATTTTGAATCCGCCATTTTGAAATTTTTTTCAGCTCACTGCCAATTGCATGACGTTTCAAATGACATTTGGTCGAGCACCCCCCACCTATCTTCGATACCCTCCCCGTGCTCTTCACCCGTCTTCGAAATCCTCAATCATCAGCTCTCTCCGTATTTTTCCTCCGAATGAATTTTTCTCTTGTATACGAAACGCATAGTGAAAAAAAATTTTTTCATACAAAATTGTTCAGGAGAGGTGATCAATGAGTCAGTCAGTGAATCAGCACGAGTAGCTATATATATATTAACTAGTAGGGTGCGTGGGGGCGCGGGCCACATGTGGCCCGCGTGCTGTCTTCGCCCCTATTCGCCGTCCAACTTTTAGCCTCTTCAACATTCGTCATACATTTTCTATGAAAAAAATAAAGTCCGCCATTTTGATTTTTTTTTCTATCCATCGAATAGACTTTCGGGTCCTGATCACTTCTTGTCAAGAAACCGTTCTTCCATCTTTTATACTCTTCGAGATATTGCCGAAATTCGTTTGGCGGCCATTTTGAATCCGCCATTTTAAAAATTTTTTCCGCTCACTGCCAATTGGATGACGTTCCGAATGACATTTGGTCGAGCACCCCCCACCTATCTTCGATACCCTGGCTGTGCTCTTCACCCGTCTCCGAAATCCTCAATCATCAGCTCTCTTCGTATTTTTCCTCCGGATGAATTTTTCTCTTGTATACGAAACAAATAGTGAAAAAAATTTTTTTCATACAAAATTGTTCAGGAGAGGTGATCAATGAGTCAGTCAGTGAATCAGCACGAGCAGCTATATATATATTAACTAGTAGGGCGCGTGAGTGCGCGGGCCACATGTGGCCCGCGTGCAGTCTTCCCGCCTATAAAAGTATCGCCGTCATCTTCATCGCCAATTGGAATTCAATTGGCAGTGGCGTGAAAAAATTACCTAGAAGCACGGTCATGGTTTCAAAGATAGTTAACTACTGTTCGAACAAAAAAAACACGCTGAACCTCATCGGATGAGGTTCAGCGTATTTTTTGTTCGAACAGTCCTTAACTATCTTTAAAACCATGACCGTGCTCCTCAATCATCAACCTTATCCTAGATCATCATCTCTTTTCACATTTTTCTCTGGCAATTCACCGGAAAAATGCATCAATGCTTTGCCTAATTATTGTAGTCTCTTTAATATTCGATATGAAAATTTTCTATGAAAAAATAAATTCCGCCATTTTGATTTTTTTCTACCCATCAAAAACACCTTCCGGTCCTGATTTTCTTTTGCTAAGAAACCACTCTTTTATCTTTTATACTTTCCGAGATAGAATAACACAACATTTGCATGGCGGCCATCTTGAATCCGCCATTTTGGATTTTTTTCAGCTCACTGCCAATTGCATGAGGTTCCAAGTATTTTTTGTTTGAGCAGTCCCCACCTAACTATAATACCTTGCCCGTGCTCCTCGACAGTCTTCAAAACCCTCAATCATCATCTCATTCCATATTTTTCTCTGAGAGTCCTCCAAAAAACCGCATCAAAGTACTACATGTTTCACAACTTATCAATAGTCTCTTCAATATTCCTCATACTTTTTCTATGAAAAAATAAATTCCGCCATTTTGGATTTTTTTTCTATCCATCAAATAGACCTTCGGGTCCTGATCACTTCTTGTCAAGAAACCGTTCTTCCATCTTTTATACTTTCCGAGATATCGACGAAATTCGTTAGGCGGCCATTTTGAATCCGCCATTTTGAATTTTTTTTTAGCTCACTGCCAATTGGATGACGTTTCGAATGACATTTGGTCGAGCACCCCCCACCTATCTGCAATACCCTTGGCTGTGCTCTTCACCCGTCTTCGAAATCCTCAATCATCAGCTCTCTCCGTATTTTTCCTCCGAATGAATTTTTCTCCTCTACACGAAACGCATAGTGAAAAAAAAATTTTTCATACAAAATTGTTCAGGAGAGGTGATCAATCAGTGAGTGAATCAGCACAAGCAGCTATATATATATTAATATAATGATTATGGGATAACATAGTTAGCTAATAATAGTATGAATTCCACTCAATTATTTTACAAAGGACCGTTAATATAACTACGTTTTTTACCGTTGCAAAATGTCTATTAATAATCCAATACCCACATTGTTTGTTTGTCCTCGTGATAAGTAAACTGCGATACGAAAAAAGGGTCGTCCACTGACGTAGAATAAGTAGGCTCGGCAGGGCCAACTCTTTTTGTCTCAGACTCGTATCTGCCATAGTTATTTTAGTAGTCATATTCTACTATCAAATAAAATTTTAATAATTAAAAAATCGCGCGTAATTTTCCATTTTTTCTTTAAGATTTTTTTCATATTTGGATTAGGTACAGAACTCAGCTATATTATAGCACTGAATATCTATTAGTCGATAGATACCATTACTCTCAATGAAACACCGCTAACGCAAAACCTCGGTGAAAGTGAAATTATTGTAGACTAGTAAACAAAACAAGCCTATCCATACTAGTTCCATATTGCATGTTTGTAGTATGTTTTCGAGTTAAACTATGCCAGTGCCATGACATAACTTTTTTGTTCACATTCCCCTTTTCGTTTATGCGTGATGCTTTTAATCCATATAAAACGAAGAAGTGAACCAGAGTAAAGTAACTAACTGAGAAGTAGCTAAGTACATAGCTCTAGATCTGTTCAGTTTTATTAATAGTTAACTTTATTATTAACTTACAACTAATAAAACAATAAACGTGGAAAAAATGGTCTTCGCTTCCTTTGAAACAAAGTAAAGTGACTTAAGTAGAAGAAAGAGTATCTGTACGTACCTACCTAGATTTATTCAATTTCAGCTTTGAAGTAAATGGTCTCCGGCTGTATAATGTATAGCCATATTGTAGTGAGTGATTATTAGTTCGGTTGATATTATTTGAATCACCAATACACATAGCATACTGGTTTTTCATGAATCATTATTATATCACATACCTACATAACACAGCCCATAGGCATGTATGAGTTATACATGCCTATGATTATGGTCTACTGGTTTCATGAGGAACTAAGTGTAACATAATCTCTCATTTATTTTTAATACAATTACTTAATAATATTTTTAACAAAGTTTTTAAAAAAATTAAATAAAAAAACACGTTTAAAAATATTAAAAAATTGATTCCACCACTGGTCGCGAAGCTTTAATGGCCCAAGCCACCGGTGGTCAGGGATCCATCCAGAGTGAGGAACCTCCTCACAATGCGTGCCGTTTCCAGGACTACTGCCTTCTGTATACGGCCCTTGGTCGAACAGTCGAGCGAAAGCCTCTTTAGATGTTGGTCGAAGCTTTTCGCTATAAGACCGTTAACTGAAACGACTATCGGAACAATAATCGTCGAGTTCACATGGCGGTAATTTTATGAGCAAGGTCTAAGTACTTTGATAAATAATTTTTCCTTCTCCGCTTTCACGAGATTCTCATCATGTGGTATGGTGATATCCACAATTTTTGCACGGCGCAAACGGTCGACTAGCACTATGTCAGGTCTATTGGCAGCAAAATACCTGTCAGTTATAATCGACCGATCCCAGTAGAGCAATCCACTACTATTCTCCAAAACTGACACAGGGTCGTACCTATAGTGATTATTATATACCTAAATAATATTATTATAATAACATCAAAATATTATTTGGCCGTAATGGGATTTCGGTTATTTAAAAATCGCGCGGAATTCGGGAACAGACTGTTTTCCATGAATAAATGCCATTAATTTCGTAATTCAAAAGAATAAGCTACCTTATGTGTACAAACCCACAAACATACTTAGTACGTGACTTTGTGTCATAAAATTTTGGAATGGACAAATGTGGACATGACAAAAAAGGCCCAGAAATGGGACGGTAATAGGATGATGACGTGTAATTCATAATATGTCTGCAAAGTTAGGTGTAGAATTATCAACTTTCTTGTTTTTAGGGTTCCGTAGCCGAATGGCAAAAAACGGAACCCTTATAGATTCGTCATGTCTGTCTGTCCGTCTGTCCGTCTGTCCGTCTGTCCGTCTGTCCGTCCGTATGTCACAGCCACTTTTTTCCGAAACTATAAGAGCTATACTGTTGAAACTTGGTAAGTAGATGTATTCTGTGAACCGTATTAAGGTTTTCACACAAAATTAAAAAAAAGTAATAAATTTTGGGGGTGCCCCATACTTAGAACTGAAACTCAAAAATTTTTTTTTCATCAAACCCATATGTGTATACCCATATCTATGGATAGGTCTTCAAAAATGATACTAAGGTTTCTAATATCATTTTTTTCTAAAATGAATAGCTTGCGCGAGAGACACTTCCAAAGTGGTAAAATGTGTGTCCCCCCCCCTGTAACTTCTAAAATAAGAGTATGATAAAACTAAAAAAAATACATGATGTACATTACCATGCAAACTTCCACCGAAAATTGGTTTGAACGAGATCTAATAAGTAGTTTTTTGATATTTACAATAAAACCTCTAAAAACAAAGTTAGTTTTGCGGTTCGATAAGAAAAGTGGTTTTTATGGTTTTATTCCTCCGGTTGTAGTACGGAACCCTCAGTGCGCGAGTTCGACTCGCACTTGACAGGTTTTTTAGTCTTCATTAAGCAGGTATATCTATTATGTAAGTGTAACGTAGTCTGAGACGTCATGTTTGCTTTTACTGACATTGATAAAGTTTGCCGGTCACAAAGAGATGTATTTCGAATTTGTTAAACAATTATTGTAAAACTCATTCCACGTCAGTAATTGTATTGCATGTAATATAACAATTGAAAATCTGCTACCACTATCCGCATAGGTATGTTTTCTAAATAATATAGTTTATAGGTAGGTGTACCATAGTAGTCATCCTTCACTACAAACGACTCGCGTTATTATTAGGTACAATAAAGTTTGATAACGTATTGTATAAGTACCTATGTATTAATTTCATACAATCGCCTTTACTCGTTTTTAAACTTAATCATTTTTTAATTGTCATTTGACATGATATGAAAATGTCCAATAAAATTGAAATAGTTGATTAAATGAGTGAGTGTTAAGCTATTTATAATGGGGTTTTAATTAAAAATGAGATTAAAAATATGCTATCTAATGAAGTTCTAATGAACAGGCACACCAGAAAAATTGGGGTGGAAAAATTACAGGCACAACTTATGTTGTAGCTGTGAAATTAGTTTCTAATTTCATAATTTTCTAATTCTAATCATTTTTGATAATTCACTTTAATATTATGTGAATTCGTTAGGAAGATAGTAGTCCTAGCTAGGAGACTAGATTCATATTTTGGCTGCTTTTATTATGCTTTTTTGCACTAATTTATTTCATTAAACATATGTCTTGTAACATACGAAAATACATAATTTACTGTAAATTTATCAGCATCATACAATAAAAATAATGCCGATAAGTCGACCATGGTCTATGGACCGTGACAGTAACGGCACGCTATTAAAGGTCAGTGGTAAAATGATGAGGGCACTTTTCTAATATTTCACTGCCTATAAGACAGTTAGTTTTGCTTGTGTTATTATAAGCATAATTTTAACTCTTTTAACATAAAACAAAAAATATATTTTGCCTAAAAATTTACACCGTTTTACATGCACATGTAATGCAGTCTAATGCTGGGAAATACCATTTCCCCTTTGCAAATTGAAACCGATCAAGTGCTTCGTAACAAATACTTTGAAAAGCTTTGTAACTTTATCTTTACACTGGGATCTGTCAATGTTTTACTATGTACCTAAGTATTTAGGAGTTAAATTGTTGTAGGTAAGTAATTAGGTATAGTTTAAACATAGATACTTTAAAGTAGCATGCAATCCTGTACCTATCTAACATCTATACTTGCAGGCTGCTGCATTGAAAGCTTAGTATAATTTTAGGAACTTTGATCTATTAAGTACCTAGAATCCTAGACCCAATCAGCTAGTAACGATGATATTAAAGTAATCGTAAAAGTCAAGGCGTTGCTGAGTGCCAGGGATTTTGAGCCCAGCTCCAGTTGTTATTAGGTATGATGGATATACGCTATCCATATAATGGCTCCAAAGAGTCCAAACTGTCACTGCGATGCGGAAGCACGCACGGCTGCGCGGCCAGGAAGTAAATCGGCCCAGGGGCGCAGTCTCGTGCGTTATGAGCATCGCTCACAGCGAATCACACACAGCTCGCCTAAATTAGCAAGAATCAAATTAATTAAAACTGCTAGTTTAACTCACGTGGATTTCGGTTTTTAACATTCCATGGGATTGTACCCTATCCGGGTCTTATTCGTGTTACTAGTCCCGTCCCTTTCCAGCTCTCTCCTTACCAATCTCTTTCAATGATAGCTTGCTGTTCGAATGAATAGCTGTTTATCTATGGTTTAGCTTCAGTCAACTAGCTTGTGGCGTCACTAAGAAAAATCCAAATACATTAATATGACAGACAACAATTAATAACAGTACTATGAAATTAATATTTGACATCACTATGATCTTTATTTTCATCACCTTTAATATTCTTTTACAATGAAATCTGTTTTGTCACTATGACTGCGCTTTCATCGGTGTGACCTAACTGCTCATAGGTCAAGGACCGAACAGTCTGCTAAACCCTGAGCGGACGAATTTTTTTGACAATGAACTCGAAACAATAGGTCCACCAGCTACCTACAGACAAATGATTATATAATTAGGTTTAAAACAAATAATATACTATATGATAATTTTGTAATAATATATATTGACGACTGAATGGCGTAGCGGTAGCGAACCTGCCGTCTGCGTCGGAGGGCGTGGGATCGATTCCCACTACTGGTAAATGTTTGTGTGATGAGCATAAATGTTTTTCAGTGTCTGGGTGTTTTTCAATACATTATATTAATATGTATCTATATTTAGCAGTTATCTAGTACCCATAACACAAGCTATCGCTAACTTTAGGGATAGAACCAACTAGTGACTTACGGACAGTGAAATCTTATATCTTCACGTAAAACATTGATCACGCTGACTGGCTTTTAAGAAGCAAATATTTTTAGTTATTACAACAATAATAAACAGGTGTACATGTAACAATAAAAATATCAATGGATATATTAATATTATATTTATCAGGATTTACCGCAACTGGTACACATGAATAATGCATTCCATGCTTACTCAACGAAAGGGAAATCGCTTTTTATAAGAATATCTACTCGAAGGTAATAGGAGTGTTAAATACCTACCATTAATTTTGAATAGCTCGTTGCGTGATTGCAATAAAAAAAATTAAAAGTCGAAACTTTAAAGGAGGGGAAGAGAATTATTTATAAAACGTAGACGAGAGGGCAAAAGATGATTAATTTGACCTTTCTCCAAAATGGAGACTAAAAATTGCAAAATATGAATGGTAAATAATATGAATTATGAACTCGTGAGTGTAAACTACTTAAAATATTTGGCAGTGCTAAGTTTCGATAAAATAAAATAAAAATACCAACTGAGATTACCCCCCTGGATGCGGCCCTGTTCGTATAGGGATTAGATATGCTAAAATTAAAAAAATATTATCTTATTTGTGGGGGGGTTTGTTACCACCTATAACATCATGCTGTTACACCTGTAGCAACAAAAACGTAAAACGTATAAAATGACGACTAGACACGCTATAATCCTGCCTAATTAGCGAAAAAGGAATCAATGGCAATAACCAAGTTATTTATCGTTCATTTTTATGGTTTCAGATTTTGTTCTGCACATTGAACACCCACAAAGTGGATATGAAGAAGTTACTCGGAGGCCAGATAGGATTAGAAGACTTTATTTTCGCGCACAGGAAAGGGCGGCCGAAGGAAATAGAGATAGTCAAAACGGAAGACGCACTTGGCTTAACGATCACAGACAACGGCGCAGGATACGCGTTCATTAAACGGATAAAGGAAGGATCTATTGTGTCTAGAATACCGCATATACAGGTAAATTGATGCATTTTTACACGACTACCCAAAAAAAGGATTGTAATATTTTTAGGGTTCCTATATGTCTGTATGTATGTGAGTTTCTTTATTCTACCGTATAACTTCGGAAGGGCTGAATACATTTGGACCACATTTGGACGTATTGGGCATCGTAATCCTTACATCATTCCGAGTAACATAGGCTATATTTTTTTAAGAGCAGTCGTGTTTCTTAATTTTAAGCTATTGCATAGCTTCTATCGCGGGCCTTGAGCGTGGAGACTGAATCCAGAAATTCCGTAACGAAAATAACCTAACACTTTTTATTTTTGCCATCTATCAATGAATAGCAGAACTTTTAATGACTTTTTGAAATATCACGCTTGTCTCCTTAGTTCAGCAACTCGTCTCTAGGTGGCATTGGTTGTATAATTATTGATAAAACAGCTATGCAATAGCTTTACCGCGGCAGTCTCCGAGTGCCACAAGTCTTTTTTTTATTAATTACTAGCGACCCGCCCCGGCTTCGCACGGGTGCAATGCTGATAGCTAACATAATACTTTGTGTCAATGTCCTTTTTTCCGTGTGGTTTTGGAATAGACTTTAGAACACATACAATGTTTAAAACAAACAAAAAATACACCACTCTCCAGTCTCATCGTGTAAAAAATCATCGGCACAGCTTGACTTATTTTTATTACGATAGCCCTGATTAGGTATGGAAACCTGTTGTTACTTAGGGATCCGTCTTCGGGTTGTGCGAGCACTAATGAAGAGCTAGGTGCCATAGTTGCCATCTTATAGGTTTTATTGCTTCGTAACGGTCAGCGCCTGAGATAAGACTAAGAGGAATGAAATGTACCTACACTCGTAGATTACCTGGAACCCTACGTGCTTTTATTTAAAGACTTTGATTCTTAAGAATATTATACTTGTTACTTTACCAAGACCCTAAAAAGTACATAGTTACGAACCTACTTATTCCGTTATTATTTGTACAGTAAGTATATTATTAGTTATCATCATAATATTATGTGACGACCGAATATCGTGTCGTTGGTTCGATTCCCACGTCTGGAAAATGTTTGCGTGATTAGCATGAATGTTTTCCAGTGTCTAGGTGTTATTGTAAGTATATATATGATCTGTATTTGTGTATATTTATCAGTTAGCTAGTAAGTACCCGTAACATAAGCTATCGCTTACTTTGGGACTAGGTTGCGATGTGATTTAAATTTACCTAAGTAGGTACATCTAATTAGATAAACATAAAATACTTAAATTGGATAATTAATTATAATTAATTAGCCATTTTTGAGTCTCAACCCCATTTTACGGACGTGTCTCGGCCAAATGCTTTGGGTCAAAAATTGGGTTGATAGGCTTTACAGATGTTTAAAAGCATAACGGAGAACTCAGGGCTTTTAACGACATGTTTCCACGCCGCTAATCGTTTGAGATATTATAATCTCTGACTCAGAATAGTCTGAGATCGATTCCCGGACCCTCGAATATAAAACCTAAGTATTAACCAAATCGCTTTCACCACTAATCCACAACCTTGTACCTACCTCCTTCACCTTTCTACCACAGAACCGCAAGACGCCGAGAGAAGTGGCATCCTTATGTGATTGGTGTCCAACGTAAACGAGCGAAACGATTATCTTCCACGTTTCGGATACGAAACCCTTCCAGCTTCCGTGTTCCCAGCCAAATGTAATCTGGGTCCTTCAAGAGAAGAATGAATAGACAGTTTCAAGGCAAGGATGGAGCGCGCATCCTAGACCCCATCATTTCTGTTCATCAGACATGATTGTCATCAAGCGCAATCCTATCAATTAGAAAAAAAATCTATCTTGCTTTGGGTAGTTGAGTGTTTAGATACTTTGTTAGGTAGGTTTTATGTAGGTATATTACTTTAAAACTCCGTGATTGGTTTTCCTGCTTAGTAACCGTCAGCTTTTATTGGAAATGAAAGAAATGACGCGCCCGCTTGCAGCGCTGCTATTGTTGGCCTATATTTAATAGCCGGTCATTCCCCTTGTTGGCGGTTCCGTAGGAAACTAACCATTATCGTGTTAAACTCCTCACGCTATTGTACTTTACAGGTCGGAGATCATATTGAGCGATTAAACGGCGAGCATGTCGTCGGCAAGAGGCATTACGAAGTAGCCAAACTACTCAAGGACATCCCCAAGGGAACCACGTTCACGATCAGGCTCATAGAACCGTTGAAAAGCGGTTTCGGGAGCATCGGTCCTAAAACAGGCAGTGCGAGGTCGGGGAAGAAACAAAATTATGGATCTGGAAAAGAAACTCTCAGATTTAAGGCTAACGGTCAGGCGACTATAGAAAATGAGGTATGATTTCCTAAAAATACGCAAAACCATTTATTTGTTGCACATTACAAGTTAGTACCTACTTGACTGGGATCTCATCTGATGGTTATTGACAATGCAGCCGAATACTTTATCGTAGTAACTTAGGTAAGGCTCAATTTACATCGCGGTGGAATGTAATGAAAGCGTCAATTTCGCCTCATGATGCGAAAATTCGCTGGAATGCTCGAGTATTCCGTTATATTGTTTCGTAAACACTTGGCACCGCACTGCTGTGGCTGAACCAGCCGACTTCCATCCATCAGTAGCTAGGAGAATGCGTGAAGATTCATCGGAAGACGCGCGACCTTTTTTTTGCTCTTATTTAATTTGTATGTTATACAATTGACATAAAGTTCATTATGCTATGTGCAATTTTCGTTGCAAAAACTCGCTTCCATTCCATTCTGCGGCGGTGTAAATTGACCCTAAACACCCAAACGATTTCTACACAGCGTGACACCGGAACGCCTAATCGCTTGGTAGTACCTACAGCTTTTCCGGTAGTAACTAGTCGTAACTTCAGATCTAAGATTCAATTTAAAAATTAAATAGAGATTAAAAGATTCTAAAGTAGCCCGTGGCGGGAATCGAACCCGCGACCTAGCAACTTCGCCAGGAAGTTCAAACGGCTGTTGTTTGTTTGTGTTTATAATTTCCTACATTGATAGGCACTTGACTTACCTAAGTAGCGACTGGTCGGTAGTGTCTTCATACTTATAAATAGAAGTTTATCGCAACATCCATATAAACGATAAATATCCATACTATAATCAGTAGTACCCATAATAATATAATTATTTTATTACCATCTTTATGCCATACACTCGATACGTTGATGAGGGGTACGTTTTAAAACTTCAAACTTCAAAATATTTTTATTTCACACAGGCCTAATAGCCCAAGAGCCCACGACAGCCAGACCTTCGTTATTTTCTAAAAGGTGATTTAAAAAAAATATGAGAATGATCGCTAAATTTCTCACAGATTTTTTTACTTGCAGCACGACGAGCGCTCCAAGGCTGGAATAGACAAAATCAACGAACTATTAGAAGCATTCATGGGAATAAATGATTCGGAGTTGGCAACCCAAATGTGGGACCTTTCGGAAGGGAAAACTAATTCGATGCAACTCGCAGAGGCCATCGACAACAGCGACTTACAAGAGTTTGGATTCACTGACGAATTCATCATCGAGCTATGGGGCGTCATCACTGATGCGAGATCTGGAAGACTCAGTTAAATATTAGCGTAATGGATATTGATTTATATTGAGTTGCTATTTTTTCACAGGTAGAAGTCAATATAGATAATTCAATCCACGACGGCGCGCCCCACTCTGTCAAACTCCGTACGAATCGAAAGGAACATAACATAACCGATTTTTGATAGAGTGGGGCGCGACGTTGTGGATTGAATATCTATACCTGAGTACGATTTAAGAGATGCATTTAAAAGGATTCTTGTATAGGGATACGAGAATTTTATTACGTGTTATAACTTTTGACTTTTGATTATAAGTGCAGACCTGATTATAGTGATTCTCGCCTTTACCCGCTCTAACTTGGGAGCGTTAAAGGAGATGGAAATACAAATATTATAAGATAAATCCTGATGACGATTTACAAGTCACGATAAATTAATTGTTCATAATAAATTATGTTGATCTCTTGCGGCCTATAAGTAAAACAAAAAAAAGTTAAAAGTTATTATTGATTCAATAGGTTTCGTGATTGACTTGAAACGTTTGTGTCGCTAACGTAAGTAGTTTTATATGAGTAAATCCGCTCATAGAAAGATTCCATGGTACAATAATTATTATTATAATTGTACCTATTGGCAATTGAACAATCGCCAAAAGAAATCTTGCCTATTTATTCCCAATGTTCCAGTATAAGTTCTGGTAAGGTTGATTTGTAAAAATATTTTCAATATTTAATCATTTTCTTATAATACAAAGACAGTAATAGATTTTTTTTATTATTAAACTTATAAAAAATATAAAGATTGAGGACATGAGGCCTGGCGAGTTAAATAGAGAGCTATTTATTTATTTTTACGCAAGTAATAAATATTAGGTATAAGTAAGACTTTGTACACTTTTTCAAATCATTTTTATAAATTATCAATTAAGTTGATTCCTATCGTCACTGACTATTTAGAAAATAATCTAATTAAAAATTTGGTGCCTATCACTGATCATTGTAATAATTTCTAACTGTTTATAGTATTTATTCAGAATGTTTACTAATTATTATCCACTTATTATCAATGGCTTTCCTTAAATCTTCTATGTTTCTGTTAGATCCGCAAATCTTAGTTTTAAGTCGACATGTGGTTATCACCATACATATGCGACAAATATCATATTGACGTTTTACAAGATTGACGTTTGACGTTAGGCCTATGTGAAATAATGATATTTTGAGTTTTTTTTGAGTTGATTTTAGTATCGGAATTTGGTCAGAGGCCTAGGTACTGCTGAACTGTTTAAGTAGGTATATTTTTTAGACCTAGACAAGTAAACAATCATTTGAAATTTTGAATATATACAGATTTTGTATATTTTACTTAATTGTAAATAAAGCATCTAGGAAATAGATTACCTATCAAATAAAAATTAGTCACGTAGATAATAATTAGAATTGTAAATTACTAGACTATTAAGGTTTTATACGACCACAGTACTAATGTCTAATGTACTAAAAATATGTCTGGTGCACCTACGGGCAGGACTCTCCGTTGTTATAGTTATACTCTCTCCAATCGTTTATTGTCTCTTTGACACAATATGAAATCACATGAAACAGATATAGCAATAACGAGGCTGGTCCCTCGTTATTGCTATATCTGTTACATGTGTCAAAGAGAAAATAAACGAACGGAAAGAGTGTAGGTACTCGTAACTTTCAAGAAACGAAAATTGCTAATATTGTTCGTGTGAAATATTTATTTTTATTTAAAGTAATATAAAATGAAATTAAAGCTAGCAGTAAGTCGTGCTGCAAAAGTCGTACGGGAAACTCTGTCTACGGGCTCTTTCTACGAAATAAAAAGACGTTGCACAGCACAAGTGCATATTATACGTATGATATTTAATTATTAATAGTCAGAAGGATAAATTAAGTGCGATGTGTGCCTTTTTATTTTACGCTACTGAGTAGCATTAATTAATATGATTATGATGTAAGCAATATTGATGCATAGCCATCCAAATTTTTGAAATAAAGATGAAATTATTGAATAAATTCGTATTTTTTTTACCGAAATGTAGATATATAATTTTCTATTTATGAGTCGTTCCTTTCCACACATCATTTTCCTATACCTGCATTTTTCTTCCAACGATTCTTTTTAAGGTGTTTTGGCCAAACCAACCCGCGAAAAAATTTGTATTTATAGCAAATTGTTAAAAAAAATCAATGTTTTTATGAAAAAATTTAAATATGTAAATGTTATGCTCGAAAATTCATTGCCGTTAATGCCTATAATGTGTAAAAGTAGTAAAAGTCTAGCGAAAATCTAGATAAAGTTTGAATTTTGCGGGCTAGTTTTTAAAATGCCCGCCCAACCTATTGCACCGGAACCGGACATTTTACAGCATTGACATCGCCAGTAATTGACCATAGACACTCTTGTTGCTTTCCCTTTCTGTCTGGGTTCATCAAAGGGGTTCATGCTGCATGGTGAAAATAAATGAATAAGTACTAGCTATTCCATGAGGTAACAAATATAACATAGATATAATGCTAGATTCTATGACAGAATTAAACTCATTGATCAAGGCAACAATATAAAACTAGCCTATATTCTAGTAGTGTTGTTGTCTATGCTGTGTAACATTAGGGCCTCAGCATAAGCAGCCGCCCAATTCAAATTATATTTAGTTTTTGCCTAGTTTACAAAAACTTTATTCAAACACCATCAAAAATACTCATTTATTTCATAAGGGTTCAAAATAAAGCTGTGACCTCTGTGACAATATTTTTTTCGAAAAATTAATTGCCATAAGTCTACAATGTCCAGTTTTCAAATTTGAATTTCGCGCTAAAGCCGAACCACCTTTTAGTTAGGAGGCCATTCTTTTGAATTTGCTGTCTCTTTCTATCTAGCCGTATTGCTAGGAGATCTCCGTTTCCTTCGCACGTTTTGGGGATCTTTAGTATATAATATTCAATATCCTTGGTCTGAGGGTTGAACCAAGTTTGAACTTTGAAATCTTTGAGCTGTCGCGTCGAGTAGATTTTGTTTAGCAATCACTATCATAGCAAGGAATATACTACCATGGAATTAATAAGTTTTTTTTTAGAAATAGAAATATCATTTAATTTAATAAATAAAATAAAATAGAAATATCATTTATTTCAAGTTGTACGAAGTACTTATTAATTCCATGTATGCTACTCTGATAGAGAGTATTATGTGTTCTGTGATCACTACTTATTGTCTGTCGATTAGTTGATAGAGATATATTGTGTTCTGTGCTAATCCTAAATCTATTTTCTGTGATTATACTGCGTTCAGCGCTCAGGTTCAGCGTTATTATGCCTCTGACAGCTGTTTCTGTTAGGTTGGCATTACCCGCCATTCTTGCTGACAAGTACCTTTAACACAGTGTGAAGCTCCTTGCGTTTTTCTTAATTTTTTTTGATTTGAAACGTGTTAATCATGCCAAAAAGGATTCAAAGTAGCGGCAGAAAAATTGTATCCTCAGTTCGTAATTTTTGTGAACGGGAAAAAGCTAATGGAGGACCAATAATCCCATTTGAACATGTTCGTCAACGTGTAGCCGCCATGACTGGTAAGTAAATTAGTGTTACCTGCTATTAATAGTTTCCCGTTATCAGGGATCGAAAGTTATTTGTTTTGCTAATAGATTAATGTTTGTATGTAGGCACGATGTTTTAATTGTAATACATTCCGTACATAGGTATATGTATAATAATAATTATATTTGTTTTAAAAACATAGTATTTGATTCTTCTATATTTATAAAAGAATGAGGCATTTTGGTTGTTCCACGGATTCCGCCAAAACTATAGGTCGTAGAGATCTGAAATTTGGTACCTAGGTAGATATTAGGTCATGAATTCGTACTAAGACGGGGATTCCCGAAATTCAAATTTTAAGGGGTAAGAACCGTTGGTTTTTTGGATTTCCCCATACAAAAGTGAATTTTTTTTCGTTGTTCCAGGAATTCCCGAAAAGCTAAAAGTCGTAGGGATCTGAAATTTGGTACCTAGGTTGATATTAGGTCATGAATTCGTACTAAGACGGGGATTCCAGAAATTCAAATTTTAAGGGGTGAAAACCGTTGGTTTTTTGGATTTCCTCATACAAAAGTGAATTTTTTTTCGTTGTTCCAGGAATTCCCGAAAAGCTAAAAGTCGTAGGGATCTGAAATTTGGTACCTAGGTTGATATTAGGTCATGAATTCGTACTAAGACGGGGATTCCAGAAATTCAAATTTTAAGGGGTGAAAAAAGTTGGTTTTTTGGATTTCCCCATACAAAAGTGAAATTTTTTTCGTTGTTCCAGGAATTCCCGAAAAGCTACAAGTCGTAGGGATCTGAAATTTGGTACCTAGGTAGATATTAGGTCATGAATTCGTACTAAGACGGGGATTCCAGAAATTCAAATTTTAAGGAGTAAAAACCGTTGGTTTTATGGATTTCCCCATACAAAAGTGAAATTTTTTTCGTTGTTCCAGGAATTCCCGAAAAGCTACAAGTCGTAGAGATCTGAAATTTGGTACCTAGGTTGATATTAGGTCATGAATTCGTACTAAGACGGGGATTCCAGAAATTCAAATTTTAAGGGGTAAAAACCGTTGGTTTTTTGGATTTCCCCATACAAAAGTGATATTTTTTTCGTTGTTCCAGGAATTCCCGAAAAGCTACAAGTCGTAGGGATCTGAAATTTGGTAACTAGGTAGATATTAGGTCATGAATTCGTACTAAGACGGGGATTCCAGAAATTCAAATTTTAAGGGGTAAAAACCGTTGGTTTTATGGATTTCCCCATACAAAAGTGAAATTTTTTTCGTTGTTCCAGGAATTCCCGAAAAGCTACAAGTCGTAGAGATCTGAAATTTAGTACCTAGGTTGATATTAGGTCATGAATTCGTACTAAGACGGGGATTCCAGAAATTCAAATTTAAAGGGGTGAAAACCGTTGGTTTTATGGATTTCTCCATACAAAAGTGTAATTTTTTTCGTTGTTCCAGGAATTCCTGAAAAGCTACAAGTCGTAGAGATCTGAAATTTGGTACCTAGGTTGGTATTATATCATGAATTCATATTCAGAGAGGGATTTTCGAAATCCAAATTTCGAGGAGGAAAAATTTTGAACTTTTTGGCCGCCATTTTGAACTTTTTTGTTACTGGGTCGATTGCTTTGAAAATCGACTTTTGACTTTGGCAGCAAGCATAGAGAAGGAATTTGTTGCCAAAATTAAAAAAAGTGGCCACCATTTTGAACTTTTTTGTTACTGGGCTGATTGCTTTGGAAATCGATATTTGACTATGGCAGCTGGCAAAGAGAAGGAATTTGTGGTCTAAATTTAAAAAAGTGGCCGCCATTTTGAACTTTTTTGTTACTGGACCGATTGCTTTGAAAATCGATATTTGACTATGACAGCAAGCATAGAAAAGGAATTTGTGGTCAAAATTTAAAAAAGTGGCCGCCATTTTGAACTTTTTTGTTACTGGACCGATTGCTTTGAAAATCGATATTTGACTATGGCAGCTGGCATAGAGAAGGAATTTGTGGTCAAAATTTAAAAAAGTGGCCGCCATTTTGAACTTTTTTGTTACTGGACCGATTGCTTTGAAAATCGATATTTGACTATGGCAGCTAGCTTAAAGAAGGAATTTGTGGTAAAAATTTTAAAAAGTGGCCGCCATTTTGAATTTTTTTGTCAGTGGGCCGATTGCTTTGAAAATCGACGTCTGACTGTGGCAGCAAGCATAGAGAAGGAATTTATGGTCAGAATTAAAAAATGGCCGCCATTTTGAACTCTTTTGTTACTGGGCCGATTGCTTTAAAAATCGATATTTGACTATGGCAGCAAGCATAGAGAAGGAATTTGTGGTCAGAATTAAAAAAGTGGCCGCCATTTTGAACTTTTTTGTTACTGGGCCGATTGCTTTGAAAATCGACGTCTGACTATGGCAGCAAGCATAGAGAAGCAATTTGTGGTCAAAATTATAAAAATATGAACTTTTTGCCCGCCATTTTGAACTTTTTTGTTACTGGGCCGATTGCTTTGAAAATCGACGTCTGACTATGGCAGCAAGCATAGAGAAGGAATTTGTGGTCAAAATTAAAAAAATATGAACTTTTTGCCCGCCATTTTGAACTTTTTTATTACTGGGCTGATTGCTTTGAAAATCGACGTCTGACTATGGCAGCAAGCATAGAGAAGGAATTTGTGGTCAAAATTAAAAAATTATGAACTTTTTGGCCGCCATTTTGAACTTTTCTGTTAGTGGGTCGATTGCTTTGAAAATCGATATCTGATTATTGCATATAGAAGAATCGATATCTGATATAGCATAGAGAAGGAATTTGTGGCAAAAATTAATAAAATTGAACTTTTTGGCCGCCATTTTGAACTTTTTTGTAACGGGGCCGATTGCTTTGAAAAACGATATCTGACTATGGTAGCAAGCATAGAGAAGGAATTTGTGGTCAAAATTTAAAAATTTTGATCTTTTTGGCCGCCATTTTGAACTTTTTTGTTACTGGGCCGATTGCTTTGAAAATCGATATCTGACTATCGCAGCAAGCATAGAGAAGGAATTTGTGGTCAAGATAAAAAATGATGAACTTTTTGGCCGCCATTTTGAACTTTTTTGTTACTGGGCCGATTGCTTTGAAAGTCGACATCTGACTATAACCAGCAAGCATTAGGAAATATTTAGTGGTCAAAATTAAATTAAATGACGGTTAATACAAGAATTTTGGAAACTTAACGCCTGAGGGAGTCAAGCAGAAGATCAACGTGAGCTAAGCCGCGGGCGTTTGCTAGTACTGTATAAACTAGCTGCGCCCTGCGGTTTCACCCGCGCCAGTCCCGATCGATTTTTTTTCTTTAATACAAACCTTTGTTACATTATGTATTATTTAATAACAAGATTAATAAAAAAAATGTACAATATGCATGTTATTAATGTAATGTTTTGTATTTCAGGCGTTTCTGAGAGAACTGTCACCACTATTACCAAGGAGTGTGAGGTTGCTGCTTCCACGTCTAAGAAAATATGTACTCGCAGGAAAAAACACTGCCAATCGAATAAAATTCAGTTAGATGATTTTGAACTATGTGCAATCAGAACTAAAATACATCAAATGTACGTAGTCAGAAAGGAGTTGCCTACTTTGGGCAAGCTTTTGGCTGAATTAAAAATTGATATTAACTTCAATGGAGGTCGTACCACACTATGGAAAATAATTCGGCAAATTGGATTTAGATTTAAAAAATGTGGTTCTAAAAGAAAAATTTTAATGGAACGATATGTCATTGTAGCCTGGAGGTACAGATACTTAAATATTTTAAGACAAAATCGAAATGAAGGCCGACCTATCGTATATCTCGATGAAACTTATATACACGCTTCATATTCTGTCAACAAATGTTGGCAGATGGAAAATGAACAAGGTGTTTTAAAAAGCGATTCAGTTGGTGCACGCTGGATCATCGTTCATGCAGGTGGCGAAATGGGGTTTATTCCAAATGCACAATTAATATTTAAATCGCAGTCGAAATCAGGAGATTACCATGATGACATGAACAGGACGAATTTCATGAAATGGTTAGAAGACAAACTCATCCCCAATTTACCGCCTAATAGTTTAATTGTTATGGATAATACGCCCTATCACACTGTAAAGGTGAACAAGGCACCAACAATGAGCTCTACCAAAACTGATATGCAAAATTGGATCACAAATAAGGGGTTATCTTATCTTCCTACTATGGTGAAAGCTCAATTATACGAAATTATAAAAGAGCATAAAGAAGCTCCAAAATATGAAGCTGATCAACTTCTTGAAGCGCATGGACACAAAGTGGCTAGGTTACCACCATACCACTGCGAACTTAATCCTATAGAATTTATGTGGAGCCTGTTGAAAAGGCGTGTAGCTGCTAAAAATGTTGGACAGGAAGCAGACAAGATACTACAATTAACAGAAGGAGCGTTCCAATCGATCACTGCAGAAGACTGGCAGAAGCAGTGTCAACATGTGTGCCATATTGAACAACAGTTTATTAAAACAGATGGAATTATAGACTCTGAAATCGACAAATTTATTATAGAATTAAATGACGAGTCTGATACAGAATCGGACAGCAGCAGTTCCGACGATTCACGTTCATCAGCAGACAGTGACGAACCACTAGCGACCCGCTTGGATCACTCTTATTCAAAATAAATAAAACCTATAAAAATGTTGTTTTAATTTAGTCATATATTACCTATGTATATAGATAAATGCAAACTTGAGGTACATAATACTAATTCAAATACCTATCCTAATTATTTTAAAGTATCGGCGCCGCGCCGGCGCCCTGCAGTTTTACCCGCATAAGTCCTGAGCCCGTACCTATGAATATTGGGATAAAAATATACCCACAAACCAAATCCAAAGATTACAAACTTAAATTCTAACATCCAAACTTTGAGAAATTTAACTATGAAAATATTTCGCAGTTTCATACCGGGTATCTTACAAACCTTAAGCGGCAACACAGAGCTCAGGTTAGCCAATATGACAGCCAGAGGCAAAATAACGCTGAACGCACTGTAGTTGTTTACGTAGACAGAGTATAGTTGTCTAAGGAGTGTTTATGTTTGGTCTGTGGTTTATCTTCATTTCCCTCTCGTTAGAGAGTATATGTATTCTGTGCTTCCCAGTTCCCACCACAGAACACTATAGTGACTATAGGTACTCTAGTGGTGGGTAACCACTTCCCATAGTGATCTGTGCTTCCCACTTCTTTAAGGTCTTTTTGACTCTTTTGAAATTAAACTTGATTTGTGTTTATGTTTACTTACCAAGTGCCTGCCTGTGCGTTGCCTGCCTGTTCCACAATTATTTCACTAAAAACTTTTTGAAACTTTTGAAATATAGTAACGAAGAGCCATGGCTATTTCTAGAATGTATTTAAAATTAAATACTAAACTTTTTACAATCCCAAAGGTAACTATCCACATTGATTTGACTGCATACAAGTTCCATTGAATATTGCAATGATTAAAATAATATGAATATTTAATGATAACAATAATGTTCGAAATTCGAATAATTGAATAAATTCCTTGTTGTTAACTATTTTTTAATCAATATTATCAGCTAGTCTGAGAGTTGTAGTTTGATTCATAGGGGGTGTTGTTCATCCATAGGAATTGTTCAGACAATCCAATTGTGCGGGCGCGGAGGAAGCGGTATTGTACCTGCCCTCTGCGTGGGAGGTCAGGGGTTCGATTCCCATAATTGGGAAATGTTTATGTAATGAGCATAATTTTTTTCCAGTGTATGGGTGTTTTCCTATATATTGTATTTATGTAGGTATATTTATCAGTTATTCTAGTACCCAAAACATAAGTAATCGCTTACTTTGGGGTTTGATTGTGATGTGTGTAAAGTCCTATCTTTGCAGAGTGCATGTAGAGATAATGTTCTCTGTATATCTAGGATTAGAAAAAAAAGAGATTGACAAAAGTAGACAAAATTTTATTTATAGGTCAGAGAAACCAAGAGTGGTGTTAGTTTATTTTGTACTTGAAAATAATGTAAATAAAAATTCAAGAGTTGAAAGATTTTAATTTTTATCACAGATTACTTGGAACGCATACAGTACAATTAATAGAAGTAAAATATACAGTGATGTAAATGAAGCAGTCAAGGACATTAAGGATGGCTCCAAACTGTTGGTTGGTGGATTTGGATTATGTGGAATACCAGAGAATCTTATTAAGGCATTAAATAATAAGCCAGTTAAAGAACTTACCGTTGTATCAAATAATGCAGGTGAATTTTACTACTTTTTTACTTTGCAAAAATTAAACAAAAATATAAAAAGCACAAATTTTTATCAGGTACCTAATTATTTTTTAGGTGTCGATGATTTTGGCTTAGGTGTATTACTAAAGAAAAAGCAAGTGAAAAGGATGATTTCTTCATATGTTGGAGAAAATGCAGAATTTCAGAGACAATTTTTAAGTGGCGAACTAGAAGTATGTTTGGCATTTTATTTAAATAATATAATAATATCTTGAAGCTTTAAAATTGAATGTTGCGAGTTTGTCTGCATATCACATTAGCAAACAACAAATGATATAAATGTACTCTGGATTGCTTTTATGCACTACACTTTAAAACATACATGTAATTTTAAACTTAATGCTTTTCCAACTTTTTTGTTGTGTATCACAATTGATGGCAAAGATGTAACTGAGTTTAGTAATACACAGGTGGAATTGACACCACAAGGAACTTTAGCTGAAAGGATAAGGGCGGGAGGAGCCGGGATACCTGCCTTCTTCACTCCGACTGGCTATGGCACATTAATTCATGAAGGTGGTGCTCCTATTAAGTACGCAAAGGATGGAAAGGTAAACTAATTAGCTTTTGACAGCGACTTTGTTCAGGTGAAAATTCAGTCAGGGAGCAGAATTTATTTATTGTGATTACAATGATTTTATTTTTCTTCCATAATCAGTTACCACATCTTCAACTATGTATTTAGTATTAAGTTGTGATTGAAAGAAACTCACCTTTATAAATTAAATAAAAATATGATATTGAAACACAAGTAGTGTATGTTATTATTATTTTTTTATTTGTTATAGATAGACATAGCCAGCTCTGCTAAGAATGTTCAACAGTTCAATGGAAATAATTATATAATGGAGGAAGCAATTACAGGTGATTTTGCTCTGGTTAAGGCATGGAAAGCTGATAAGTATGGCAACTTGATATTCCGAAAAAGCGCTCGTAATTTCAACCCTGCCATTTGTAAAGCTGCAAGAATTACTATTGCTGAAGTAGAAGAAATAGTGGATGAAATTGAACCAGACTCTGTCCACGTTCCCTCGATATATGTTCATAGGGTTATTTTGGGTGAGAAATATGAAAAACGCATTGAAAGAAGAACAACAAACCGGCCAAAAGAAAGCAAAGGAAACAAACCTTCAGACGCCATGAGGGAACGAATAATAAGACGAGCAGCTTTAGAATTTAAAGATGGCATGCACGCTAATTTAGGCATTGGTAAGATTTTGTTATATAATGTGGAATTTTTATAATCTTTACGTTTCAACGTTATTGGACGGATTAACAGATAACATTATATAATTACAAATTTGTGTTGTCATTCTTAGGTTTTTCAAATGATTAAAATATTGCATTTTTCTAATATTTGGCTATTTTAGGTATGCCGATGCTGGCCAGCAATTATGTCCCGAAAAATGTAAAAATTCTGTTGCAGTCTGAAAACGGTATTCTCGGTCTCGGACCGTTTCCTAGCGAGGAAGAAATTGATGCTGATCTTATTAATGCTGGCAAGGAAACTGTCACTGTTCTCCCAGGTACGTGATTTGTTTTATTAATATTTTTAGTGTGATTTTTTTAATTATTTTAATATTGAGCTAGCACTCAACAATGATAAACCCTTTTTTGAGGTGTTTAAAACTAATTTACTTCCAGCACACATTTCTGCTAAAACTCATTCTCATTTCATATCTGTAATCTGTAACCATTAATTATTAAATGCTACAACCTTGAAGTAACAGTGTTATCAGTTATCACTGTGTGGTATTGTGTACGAAATAATATATCGTAATACATATTTAGGTAGTTAACTGTCTGTAATATGAGAATTAAAAATCTAATATGTTCCGAATGGCTGAGATGTTTGTGAAGAGACTTTCATATGCTTTTAGAATACTATAGAAGAATAGATCTGTTATTTATTATAGGGTTTCCCCTAGAAAAACAAAATGGTGTTACGTGTAAAGCCGCAGAAAACAGCCTACACAATATGAAAACCTAATCATTTAGGTTCGTTTTATATGAGAGATTGGTCTATAAAAAGATCGTTTTGGTGTAATATTCCGTAACTATGTAAACAGTCCTACAAAATGCGTAATATATACAGGTTTAGACTTATCACGCCACCGCCGTGCCCATTCATTTGCATTTCAAAATACGAATACTGGTTCTATATGTTTTTATAACGTAAGGAATCTACTTGATGATCTTTTAAAACCAGTCTGCTCATAGATTTTATCAATCACTATCAACCTGGGTATATCGAGCTAAGCACGGAAATGCAGTCTGTATTGGAACCACTATGACCACGATATTACAAATACATTATAATAGATCTAGCTGATCCGGCAAGCGTTGTTTTGCCGTAAGGGACATCAAAAGTAGCATACGACCTACTCTCAGACCTATCGAACATACACAGAAAATTTTATAGCAATCGGTCGACCCGTTTCGGAGGAGTTTGGTAACAAAGACTCGAGATACGAGATTTTTTATATTAAATATATAAAATAGAATTTTACATAGACGTAACATAATTTTTGATAGAAGACATAATTTCTTAAATAGATACGACTGAAGGTACGCTTATTGCTAAATTAGAAAACCTTATTAGGTTATACTTCTGTCAGTTACACATATCATGCAGACATTTAACCTGAATTATTGATTCATTTTACTGATTTAATTGCAGATTGCAGTTAAAACTGACCACTATTATTATTTTATTTTATAGAAGTCAGTTGAATGTAATCTAAGAGCCTATGAACAGTTTTCAAGGGGTGTTTGGTTAAATTGTAATGGATGTCAGTGCTGCATTTTTTTATAATTGTTTTTTTTTTTCTTGAGGGGCCAATTGCGTTAGAGTATGCATTATCCATTGCTATCGTAATCGTTAAAAATATTTTCCAGCCAATAAGGTGGCAGAATTTGTTTACTCTACGATAGCGATTAATACATTTATCTTACACAATCCTACCAGGAATGTAATAATCTAATGCGCTTTATTTTTGCTTTTGTATTTGCAGGAGCCTCATTTTTCTCGTCAGATGATAGTTTCGCGATGATTAGAGGCGGGCACATTGATCTAACGATCCTGGGGGCCATGCAGGTTTCACGATATGGTGATTTGGCCAACTGGATGATTCCCGTAAGTTCAAATGTATTTTTTTAAATTCTTTTTTGACGTGACAACGTCTTATAAATCGATAAAGCCGGTTGCACGCTCGAAAAAACATGACTCATCCGGCGTTACCTCGCTCATGCGGCATTACCGGCGTTACCTCGCGAGCGCGGAACGAGCGACAAAGAAGACGTTGTCACGTTCAACTATCGTCAGTAAACCGACTTTACAGGCAACCAATTTTTTTTGTTTTAAATTTGCACGCGATAAATGGATAACTCTATATCATGCCAACAATTTTTTTTTTATTGGAAAGAATCTTTTGTTGTTGCTTTATTGTTGTATTATTAATTCTTAAGGAATAAAACTGTTTTAGGGTAAAATTGTGAAAGGCATGGGAGGGGCGATGGATTTAGTATCAGCGCCGCGGACAAAAGTGATCGTCACTATGGAACACACTGCGAAAAATGGTGCGCATAAAATTCTACCGGAATGCTCTTTGCCGCTGACTGGGAAGAACTGTGTAGATATGATCATCACAGAAAAGGTATCCGCAATGTTTTCATTATTATTGTCCGATCCAAATGCTTACAACTGCCCTTAGATTGTGTAAGAAAAACGTATTAATCGTTATCGTATTCATTTATAAATCAGCGGATTGGTTCCCTGATTTATATCAGCCAATGACCCCGGAACGCGCTTCTGTATTATGATGAGTAGTAAAATATTTTTTCATTACAATTGCTCAATAACTATTACCAGTATTTCTAAGTAGCCTTTGGTAGTAGTCCACGAAAACAGAATCTTTAAGGATTTCATAATCGTAACGATACAAGAACAACGATGCACGTACTAGTGGCGAATCCGATCAGCTGAGTAAATCTCAAAACATATTGCATTTGCATTTTGGATGTCACTACTTCGTTTGTAGAACTTATCCCGCAACCTGTATTTTGACTTTTGTTTTCATTATATCACACAATATTTGAAATACACAAAACAACACACACATTTTAAACTCACAAACGTGTTGGATGTTGTTTATACCACGTGTGGTGATTGAAACACACACACACACTCGATATGATAATACTCTACTATAATGTAACATTTTACTTTTTTCTATTTCAGTGCGTGTTCGAAGTGGACAAGGAAAAGGGGCTTACATTAACGGAATTGGCTGATGGGGTTAGTGTGGAAGACGTTTTGGTTAGCACTGGCTGTGAGTTCGAAGTGGCATCGGAATTGAAGAAAATGGGCGACGTCACACAAATTGAAAGTTAATAAGTCATATAATGACTGTTGATGTAATACCGTCGCATTTTTATATATAATACAGGCAGGGAAAGTGGTGCTAATTAATTATTATAATAAGTATATTGTGAAAGTGGATCTTTTGCTTTATGTACTTAGGATTTACTTGGCGAATTCTGTTTTTCACGACTCTGGCGGAAACCATTGTTTTCTGAGATAAAGTGAGCATGAGTTTACCCAGGGTTAAAATTATCTGCATTCCACATTTCAACCAAATCGGCATCAGTAGTGGTCTGTTCTAGAAGCAAAGGTACAAAATGCAAATTATCAAATTTAACAATATTAAAAGTATAGAAAGAATATCCTATAACAAAGAGTCTGGAATGAAAATAATAAACCAGACTACATATTGCAAAAGTTTATATCCTATGTTTTCTTTGTTTTTTATATTATTATGTTTATTAAAATATTATTTGGTTGGAACGTATTTCAGGAATTGTTTTTGTACATAATATTCGGCTTTGTAATCCAATTATGGTATAAATATTGGCGTTAGGAAAAGGTAATAAGTGTTCAAGTTCTAGTCCCAAATCGATGTTTTTGTTTTTGTTTTATGATTGTAACATAATACCATTCATAGCTATCCGTTATAATTATGATTAAGTTTTTTTATTGAAAATGTTCGCACAATATCTAAATTCCTTATTGTAAGTCCTGCCGGCCTGAAATAGTGCCTTAAAAACTGGCTTCATTTGCGAGTGGAATGATCTCGCTCAGTAATTTAAATTTTTTTGAGCATAATAAGCTTATTTTACGTTATTTTTAACTTCGCATATCAAGAGAATTTATTTGATACTTGTGACTGATTTATTATAATGCTTCGATTTACAAATGTAACTATTTTTGTATGTATATTTCTTTTAATAAATTAATGAAAAATTAAAGATACTACTCAAATTACTGCTCAATCCAGAGTTTGTCTTGTTTGATAAACACCCCCTCAAAATTGTTCACATTCTCCTGGGATTTTTAAAGACAGGATTTGGATATTGGACTATAAGCCGTAGTATGAAAAATATTCTTTGTACTTTCTCTATTTCTTTAAAAGGTATTGTCACATCAGAGTTGAAGTTGCCATAATCTTTCTGTCAACAATTGTAACTAAATGAGACAGAAATCTAAAACGATAATAACTAAATAATAATACGAGTAAAATGAGTAAAAAAGCTTCAAATATAAACCACCCTTTCATAGTTTGGGCTGCTTGTATATTATGGCTCATATCAGTATTTGCTATATTGTGGTCATTGCTTCTGTTCTTCGGTAAGTTTTTTAGGCTCTGCCCGAGCTCTGATTTTCACAATTTCCGCGAGAACCCACAGATTACCAGATTCAGCGCACGGAACTTCGGAGTGAGGCACGCAATAGTAATACAAACCAGAAAGTCGTATTCCTTTTGATTACCAACCTACTCTATGGTTAGTACGCAGCGAACCGCTGACCGAGTCACTGCTGCGTAACTTGCGTAATGCTCAAAACTGCCAATTAATCAAAATGCCATCTTGTGCTATTAAACAGTGTAAAAGTTGTTCGCAAAAGTCAAGACGAAAAGAAGGAATATCTTTTCACAAGTAAGTTTAAGTGCTATGAAAATAAATTTATTTTATTTTTAAATATTGTGTTAGCTTCACGTTCGAAACGCCAAACCTCAGTGAGAGTCCATCAGTGTGACCAGTCTACATTGAAATTATTTTCCCTAGATGTAAGGTTAAAATTGTATGTTAGTAACAGGGCATTTGAGATTAAAAAAAAACCTTTATGACTGGCCTCTTGTTGAAACAACGTTTCTTTTCGGACGATATCTCATATGGGGCTATGCGGAAAAAGTGTAATAAAATTATAAGACCCAAGATTAATCGGTCAAACATCTCGCTGCCTGCTATGAAATAAAATGAGAAACGGCGTCGCCTGTTGCTCTGCATATTGAATACGGTAATTTTCTTTGATGGTGAGTGACGGTCTTTCACTTCATTTGATATAGTATTAAAATTTAAAAATTGGCCGCCATTTTGAACTTTTTTGTTATTGGACGGAATTCTTTCAAAATCGAAATCTGACCATGGCGGCAAGCATTGAGTAAGAATCTGGTGTCAAAATTGAAAAAAGTGGCCGCCATTTTGAACTTTTTTGTTATTGAACGGAATTCTTTCAAAATCGAAATCTGACCGTGGCAGCAAGCATTGAGTAAGAATCTGGTGTCAAAATTGAGAAAAGTGGCCGCCATTTTGAACTTTTTTGTTATTGGACGGAATTCTTTCAAAATCGAAATCTGACCGTGGCAGCAAGCATTGAGTAAGAATCTGGTGTCAAAATTGAAAAAATTGGCCGCTGCCAAGGTCAGATTTCGATTTTGAAATAATTCGGTCCAATAACAAAAAAGTTCAAAATGGCGGCCACTTTTTTCAATTTTGACACCAGATTCTTACTCAATGCTTGCTGCCACGGTCAGATTTCGATTTTGAAAGAATTCCGTCCAATAACAAAAAAGTTCAAAATGGCGGCCACTTTTTCAATTTTGACACCAGATTCTTACTCAATGCTTGCCGCCATGGTCAGATTTCGATTTTGAAAGAATTCCGTTCAATAACAAAAAAGTTCAAAATGGCGGCCACTTTTTTCAATTTTGACACCAGATTCTTACTCAATGCTTGCTGCCATGGTCAGATTTCGATTTTGAAAGAATTCCGTTCGATAACAAAAAAGTTCAAAATGGCGGCCACTTTTTTCAATTTTGACACCAGATTCTTACTCAATGCTTGCCGCCATGGTCAAATTTCGATTTTGAAACAATTCCGTTCGATAACAAAAAAGTTCAAAATGGCAGCCACTTTTTTAAAATTTTGACCACGGTTCTTTCTCCATACACAGACCGTCACTTACCAGTTAGAGTACAATCAAAAGAAATGACTGTCTTCAATATGTATGATGTAGATAATATTATAAATTCAAATGGAACCGAAGACCGTCACTCACCATCAAAAACAAATACCGTCTTCAATCTGCAGAACAACAGGCGACGCCGTTTCCCCGTTTTATATCATCGCGGGCAGCGAGACGGCGTCGGAGGTTAAAAATATACTTAGGTACTAATCACTCTTTACTAAGGAAATTGTACCTATAATACTATATCGTAGTGGGAGTTTTTTCCTTAAGCCACTTAGGCTAGCAACATTATCAGGCTTGCGTTAGACAGTGATCGGACCGATAGCCGTGTGTGTGCACGCACACATACAAAAATACCGTGCGTCACTTGCTGCTTCCGAAGTGTGTATCTGGTAATCTGTGCGAGAACCTTAGATTTTCCCGGGATAAGAAGTAGCCTATCTATTATCTGTCCAGGGTCTGTCTTAATTCTAAGTTTCTACCAAATCAGTCATACAGCCTGAAGGAATATTTTATGAGTGTGTAGGCAAAATACACAGATTACCAGATACACACTTCGGAAGCAGCAAGTGACGCACGGTATTTTTGTATGTGTGCGTGCACACACACGGCTATCGGTCCGATCACTGTCTAACGCAAGCCTGATAATGTTGCTAGCCTAAGTGGCTTAAGGAAAAAACTCCCACTACGATATAGTATTATAGGTACAATTTCCTTAGTAAAGAGTGATTAGTACCTGTAAACGACGCGAATAATTATTTAATTTATAATTTTCGTTACTTAAAATATTCAATTATTAATCTGTGCAAATGTAAATAATTTTGAACGTTGCAATAAAGAATGCAAAAAAAACGTTTGGCAGAGGGCGCTAGGCGATTACGTCAGAGGATAGACACCGCGCATTTCGAAAAGGACGCCGCCGTTAACGAATTTTTAAAACCGAAAAGCCGCAAATCTCTCTGCACAGCGTTTTGAAGCTGAAAAAGTTCATAAAGGCGTTTTTATTTAGCTCCACCGTTTACAAAGTGGTCCTTCGAGCCGGACCTATTGAGGTATGTTCCAAACTCCACCGCCAAGTATGGTGAACCCGACGCGCGCCACCGTAAGAAAGCAGAAGGCGCCAGCTAAGGAGCAGGAACAGAGCCAGGATGTAGCACCGGAGCAACTTAATAACGCGCCACTGAAAGAGGAAGTGCGGAAAAGGCTTTTCGGCGAGGAAGAAGCAGGTTGCAGTGGGGAAAATGCTCACACTAGCGGCCACTCAGTGGCTTCGCACAGATCTGCTTCGCATAGAGGTTCGTCAGCCAAGTCAAGCACAATCCGCGCAAGGAAAGCGAAGCTTGAACTGGAGGCGGCCGAGGCAAAGGCGCGAATCGAGATGCAGCTAATTGAAAAGCGGCTGCAAGCTGATATGGCGGCAATAGAAGACGCATACAGTTCACGCAGAAGTTCAATAGCGGAAGAGCAGGAGGTGCGTAGCGTTAGTAGTAAGGTGGAGAATTGGTTGGAGCGTAGCCACGAGCAGTTAGCACAGCCCGTCCAGCAGGATGTTCAAAATTCGGGCGAGCTGTGTCCGCCCGTCGCAGAGAGCGGCGGCACTGAAGGTACGATTGCGATGCTGGCTAGCGCACTTAAGGATATGGCAGCCGTCTCTAAGAACAGCGCACCGAATGCTAAGCTTTTAAGCCGTATTAGCACACAGAAGGATTTACCTACCTTTGCTGGAGATCCTATGGATTGGTTGCATTTTAAGCAAGCCTATGAAGAATCCACGGTATTATGTAACTTCAGTCCCAGAGAAAACCTATGGAGATTAAGAAATTGTCTGCGGGGACCAGCCAAAGAAGCAGTCACGGCGTTATTAATAAGCGCCACAACCCCTGACATCGTGATGTCTACATTAGAACTGCAATTCGGTAACCCAGACGTAATAATCCACAGAATAGCTCAGGATATAAACAGGCTACCGGCTATGGCACCGGATTATCATAAGGATATCGTCAAGTTCTCGGTGAAAGTCCAGAATTTCGTCTCAGCTGTACTTGCAATCGGTGAGGATGAATACCTGAAAAACATAAACATCATGTCCGCCGTGTTGTCTAAGTTCCCGACAGTATTGTTATCAAAATGGACCGATTACAGTTATCCGCTCATCACCGACAAATCTAAGCCTAAACTATTAATATTGTCAGATTTCCTACGCGAGGAAGCGGTGAAAACGTCGAAGACGGCAATTAATATTATTATTTATTACTTGCACTAAGCCCGATCAAAATTATTTGAAACGTAAATCTACGGAAGCGGGTAGGTCGCAGCATCACGTAATGATACAAAGCGAAACATCGGAGCAGAAAAAATGCCGATTTTGTCACCGGGGAGCACCGCACAGTCTACCGGAATGCAAATATTTCAAGAAGGCACTACGTAAAGATAGGTGGCGCCACGTAAAACAATATCGCCTATGCTTTAAATGTTTACTTCCAATTAGGCACGACGAAGAGAATATTTGCACCGCTCCTGTCTGCGATTTCGACACAGGATCGAGAACCTGCGGCTTGGGTCATCACCGGCTATTACATTATGAGTTTAAGAACACGCGAAACGAAAACACCGCACGCGAAATCACCGCCGCGCCGACCTCTCAGGAACTGAACACAGAAACTGTTGCGCACATTAGGGAACCTAGGCACAGAACATTGCTGCAAGTAGTACCTATTCAGCTACACGGACCGAGGGGAACATACAACACGAGCGCACTGCTTGATGGCGGAGCAACACTGACGATGGTCAGCTCGGAGCTCGTCGCGCGAGTGGGGTTGCGCGGCCATAAAAAAACTTTGCGTGTGTGCGGTGCATTTGCCGATGTCGTCGAGTGCGACAGCGAGATCGTAGAATTAACAATATCTAACCGAGACGGCAAGCGATTTACGTTTACTGCGAACACAATGGATCTACACTTACCGTCGCAGGATGCCACTGATATAGATCTGTCGAGATACGGACATCTGAATGAAATCCGAAACGAATTAGAACTACAAATATTCAAGCCTGAGATTCTAATAGGGCAAGATAACTACAACTTACTTCAACCAATGCAAGTCCTAGAAGGAAAGCCAGGGGAACCGTACGCCACCCTTACCCCTCTCGGGTGGTCTGTACATGGTCTAAATAAAGGACAATGTTTCGTGCACTCCACACTCCTTACTAAAACCATCGACTGCGAATCTAGTTCTGAGAAGGAACTCCGCGAGTTGAATGAGCAGGTTCGGCGTTATTTCGCTATTGATTCCCTCGGCGTATCTGCTGCGCCCCGAGAGAACGCCGATGACCTGCGCGCCTTAGCTCACGTGGAGGAAACTAGCCAGTTGAAAGAAGGAAGATGGTATGTGGGTCTACCATGGAGGGACAGTAACTCAAGGATGCCTGACTCATTTCATTACGCGATGGCGAGGCTGAGAAATGTAGAAAGGAAAATGAAGTCTGATTCTGGCTACGCTGCGCGGTACAAAGACAGGATTAATCATTTATTTGAGAATGATTTTGCCAGCGTGCTGAAGAATGAAGAGTCCTCAAGTCCAAGGACCTGGTACTTACCGCATTTTGGAGTTGATAATCCTAATAAACGGAAGCTGCGTCTCGTGTTTGATGCCGCTGCGAAGTACCAACACCAGAGTCTTAACGATTACCTGTTGAAAGGTCCGGATCTACTGGTTTCTCTGCTGGGAATAATGATGCGGTTCCGGGAACACAGAATTGGAATGACAGGAGACATAAAAGACATGTTTCTCAGAATTAAAATTATACCCGAAGATCAAGATGCATTACGTTTTCTATGGCGTGACAACCCTAATGAAAATATAAAAGTGTGCGCCATGACATCTTTAATTTTCGGCGCTAATTGTTCTCCATTCATTGCGCAGTTTATCAAAAATAAGAATGCACGGAGGTACGAAACATCGAAGCCAGCAGCAGTCCACGCAATATATCAACAACATTACATGGACGATTACATTCAGAGTGTTCAACATGAAGACACAGCGAAAGAATTGATGCAGGACATTTCTTTCATTCACTCACAGGGTGGTTTCGAAATAAGAAACTGGACAAGCAACTCTCAGGAAGTTTTAAGTTGCATGCCAACTGAAACCTTAGGACCTACAGCCGTAAGGTTCAATATTGAACAGCTGTCAGAACGCACGTTAGGTCTAATCTGGTGGCCGCAAGACGATACTTTGGGTTTCGACGTCTCCTTCAAGCGTATTCCAGCCGACATAGTCTCAGGAGAAAAAATTCCCACCAAGAGAGAAATGCTACGCGTAGTAATGTCAATATTTGACGTTTTTGGATTTCTTTCACCGTTCTCGATTAAAGGGAAAATCATTCTTCAAGAAACGTGGTCAGCGGGCATCGACTGGGATGATTTGCTTACCGATGAACTTTATGCCAAATGGACCGAATGGCTAGAATTGCTTAAGCGCATCGACCGTGTTTGTTTACCTCGATTTTATCACTCAGCTACGCGCGACAGCGAGAAGCACAAAGGACTAAGCGACGCGGACAAACATTACGCATATGACCATTTGGAATTACACGTTTTTGTCGACGCTTCTACAAAGGCGATGTGCGCAGCGGCATATTGGAGATGGGCTAGCCATAATAAGATAAACGTTTCGTTCATCGCTAGCAAGTGCAGAGTGGCGCCGATTAAAAAGTCTCTGACTGTGCCACGGCTGGAATTACAAGCTGCTGTTATCGGCGCTAGACTCGCCGAAACTGTGATTAAAAATCACACAATTAAACCTGAAAAGAAATATTTTTGGAGTGATTCAACTACCGTGCTGCACTGGATAAGAGACAACACTCGCAGTTATCAAGCGTTCGTCGCTCATCGACTAGGCGAAATTGATGAGCTCACCTGTGCGAGCGAGTGGCGATACATACCTACTACGCTAAACATAGCCGACGTCGCTACTAGAGAAGGCTGCGATTTGAATGTTTTTGAAGGCGAGTGGTTCTACGGTCCTTCCTTTTTATGCTGTAACAAAGATGAATGGCCTGCAGACTTGCCGAGAACGACTCCAATTAACACCGACAGATTGGAATATGTGGCTACACTAAAAGATATTCCCATACGCTTACCTGCGTGTCCCGATCCGGAGAGGTTTTCTTCGTGGATACGGCTGCTGAAGTCTACGTGCATGGTGTTGGCGTTTGTCGATAAATGTAAGAAACTCACCGGAGAAGTCGACGGAGTTATGATGGAGCGCGCCGAACGATTATTGATGCGATACGCACAGGCTCAATCGTTTTCCGAAGACCTCGAACACCTGCAAAAAGAAAAAACATTAGACAAGAAAAGTAAACTACTTACCTTAACGCCGTTCCTCGATGAGTACGGTGTCCTCCGAGTAGGCGGCCGCATCGACGCTGCACCTGGAATTTTAAGAGCTACAAAACAACCAATTATATTGGATGGTCGCAGTCACATAGCGAAGCTCATAGTAATGCACTACCATAGAAAGTACGCTCACGGGAATCAAGAAACTGTAGTCAACGAAATAAAGCAAACCTATTGGATCCTGCGGCTACGCCCGACTGTGAAGACCGTCGTCTCCAAATGCTTGCTTTGCAGAATCCGCAAGGCACAACCGCAACCACCCAGGATGGGGAACCTTCCTGAAGCGAGGATGGCTCATCATCAGCGCCCGTTCACGCACTGCGGGGTGGACCTATTTGGACCGATGAAAGTAGCCGTAGGACGGGGTCATAATTTAAGGTATGGCGTGCTATTCACCTGCATGACCATACGAGCCGTGCACATCGAGTTAGTGCACTCACTTACCACTGATTCCTTAATTCTTGCTGCGCGACGCATGGCTGCACGAAGATCCTGGCCGAAATTCTTTTATTCGGACAACGGAACAAATCTAAGAGGAGCAGCCACTGAATTGAAACGAGCAGCACAGGAATTGGATCAAGAGATGCTGAAGAACGAGGCCGTGAACTACGGCACCACGTGGGTTTTCCAGCCACCCCTGAGCCCACATTGGGGTGGGGCATTTGAACGCCTAATCCGAAGCGTAAAGACGACACTCAAGGTTGTACTGAAGGAACGCACACCGAGAGAAGAGGTGCTGATGACACTGATGGCAGAGGTGGAACAGATAGTCAACAGCCGTCCCCTCACTCATGTCTCTGTGGAACCTACAACCGCAGAGGCCATCACTCCTAACCATTTTCTTTTAGGTACTTCTTCGAACCTTCCAGTACCCGGGGTCTTCGATGACTCCGGCCAGTTCCTGAGGAAGCAGTGGCGCATCTCGCAGCTCCTGGCCGATCAATTCTGGCGGCGCTGGGTGAAAGAGGTCCTGCCGCAGATGTTACCGAGGAGGAAGTGGCAACATGAATCCCAACCCCTGCAGGTCGGCGACGTCGTCGTGATCGTCGATCCCAACATGCCGAGAGGAGTTTGGCCCAGAGGCGTTATCGAAGCGGTCCTGCCAGGCAGAGACGGGCGCGTGCGCGTGGTGGACGTGCGGACGAAGTCGGGGCTGCTGAGACGATCTACAGCTCGCGTCGCCAAGCTGCCAGTTGGAGAAGAGTGCTGAGCCCAGCCCAGCACTGGGGTTGGCTATGTAAACGACGCGAATAATTATTTAATTTATAATTTTCGTTACTTAAAATATTCAATTATTAATCTGTGCAAATGTAAATAATTTTGAACGTTGCAATAAAGAATGCAAAAAAAACGTTTGGCAGAGGGCGCTAGGCGATTACGTCAGAGGATAGACACCGCGCATTTCGAAAAGGACGCCGCCGTTAACGAATTTTTAAAACCGAAAAGCCGCAAATCTCTCTGCACAGCGTTTTGAAGCTGAAAAAGTTCATAAAGGCGTTTTTATTTAGCTCCACCGTTTATAGTACCTAAGTATATTTTTAACCTCCGACGCCGTCTCGCTGCCCGCGATGATATAAAACGGGGAAACGGCGTCGCCTGTTGTTCTGCAGATTGAAGACGGTATTTGTTTTTGATGGTGAGTGACGGTCTTCGGTTCCATTTGAATTTATAATATTATCTACATCATACATATTGAAGACAGTCATTTCTTTTGATTGTACTCTAACTGGTAAGTGACGGTCTGTGTATGGAGAAAGAACCGTGGTCAAAATTTTAAAAAAGTGGCTGCCATTTTGAACTTTTTTGTTATCGAACGGAATTGTTTCAAAATCGAAATTTGACCATGGCGGCAAGCATTGAGTAAGAATCTGGTGTCAAAATTGAAAAAAGTGGCCGCCATTTTGAACTTTTTTGTTATCGAACGGAATTCTTTCAAAATCGAAATCTGACCATGGCAGCAAGCATTGAGTAAGAATCTGGTGTCAAAATTGAAAAAAGTGGCCGCCATTTTGAACTTTTTTGTTATTGAACGGAATTCTTTCAAAATCGAAATCTGACCATGGCGGCAAGCATTGAGTAAGAATCTGGTGTCAAAATTGAAAAAGTGGCCGCCATTTTGAACTTTTTTGTTATTGGACGGAATTCTTTCAAAATCGAAATCTGACCGTGGCAGCAAGCATTGAGTAAGAATCTGGTGTCAAAATTGAAAAAAGTGGCCGCCATTTTGAACTTTTTTGTTATTGGACCGAATTGTTTCAAAATCGAAATCTGACCTTGGCAGCGGCCAATTTTTTCAATTTTGACACCAGATTCTTACTCAATGCTTGCTGCCACGGTCAGATTTCGATTTTGAAAGAATTCCGTCCAATAACAAAAAAGTTCAAAATGGCGGCCACTTTTCTCAATTTTGACACCAGATTCTTACTCAATGCTTGCTGCCACGGTCAGATTTCGATTTTGAAAGAATTCCGTTCAATAACAAAAAAGTTCAAAATGGCGGCCACTTTTTTCAATTTTGACACCAGATTCTTACTCAATGCTTGCCGCCATGGTCAGATTTCGATTTTGAAAGAATTCCGTCCAATAACAAAAAAGTTCAAAATGGCGGCCAATTTTTAAATTTTAATACTATATCAAATGAAGTGAAAGACCGTCACTCACCATCAAAGAAAATTACCGTATTCAATATGCAGAGCAACAGGCGACGCCGTTTCTCATTTTATTTCATAGCAGGCAGCGAGATGTTTGACCGGTTAATCTTGGGTCTTATAATTTTATTACACTTTTTCCGCATAGCCCCATATGAGATATCGTCCGAAAAGAAACGTTGTTTCAACAAGAGGCCAGTCATAAAGGTTTTTTTTTAATCTCAAATGCCCTGTTACTAACATACAATTTTAACCTTACATCTAGGGAAAATAATTTCAATGTAGACTGGTCACACTGATGGACTCTCACTGAGGTTTGGCGTTTCGAACGTGAAGCTAACACAATATTTAAAAATAAAATAAATTTATTTTCATAGCACTTAAACTTACTTGTGAAAAGATATTCCTTCTTTTCGTCTTGACTTTTGCGAACAACTTTTACACTGTTTAATAGCACAAGATGGCATTTTGATTAATTGGCAGTTTTGAGCATTACGCAAGTTACGCAGCAGTGACTCGGTCAGCGGTTCGCTGCGTACTAACTCAAAAGGAATACGACTTTCTGGTTTGTATTACTATTGCGTGCCTCACTCCGAAGTTCCGTGCGCTGAATCTGGTAATCTGTGGCAAAATATAATAATATACGTTAATTAATTAACAAAAAAACCGACTTTAACTCTCATCAAACTACTGTAGAATACATCCTTTCCAATTAAAATGTTAAGTCTGATATTGTCTTCTCATGGATACCATTATCAGAACTGGACTAAATTGAAATGGCACTACACGGGAAACGTTAGCTTTCTAATAAATTATACTGATCGCAAGCGATTTACTCTTATGAGGAGTTCCGTTCCGTATCTCCGAAGATATTCATGAGATCTTTACCAAATTGAAATGGGACCACCTCTGAAGTATGCCCTACCAAACAAAAAAAGAATCATCAAAATCGGATTAGAATTGACGGAGAAATCGCGTAACAAACATACAAAAAAAAAAAAAAAAAAACATACAGTCGAATTGAGAACCTCCTCCTTTTTTGAAGTCGGTTAAAAATACAAATGAATATTTATCTGTTAAGTGTGACGTAATTTGTTTACGTTAGAGTTACAGAATCGTATGATCTACATTTGCTACGATAAATAATTAAAGGTCATGTTGAGCGATAAGGAACTTTCAGTTGTACCAAAATTGAATTTTGGAGCATACCTAATTACGATTTTAAATATCAATTAAATTTTCTTTTTATTAAAATAAAAATAATTTTCAATTTTTTAATTCTAATGGTCTTGGGCTAATATTAATAACTACTACCCGTTCGCAGAAGCTTTGCCGATGACCGCCACCTGCACTCGTCTGTTATCAGACGTCCACGGGTTGCGGTCGTATGAAGTTATTGACAATAGGCTATTTGACAACAATGAAAATATACCTGAAATTGTGGTAAATCTCACTAATTACAACGTAAATAAGCATATTTCACTTTATTTTAATCAAATATATGTATATTTTTCAGCAAAATAAGAGTTTAATAATGTTATAATTTTTGATATTTTACCTGTGACAGGAACGCCCTGTGATTGGTTGCAACTCTGGTGACGTCACACTCGAAAATTTGCGGGAAAACAACAGCTTTTTGTACTGATTTTTCTGAGTGTTTTGTTTGGCGGGCGTTTTATTTGATCTTTTAGCTATTTAAATAGTAATTTTCTGGTTAACTTAATAACTAAACATACTAAGGAAATAAATAATTAAGTATTTCAAATCGCAGAATGGAATCAAATTTTGTGCGAGCTGATAATAGCAACCTCCCTAAGGTAGATGCTTTTATGTTTGCACTTTACTTTAAGAATAATGCTGATTATTATGTCGCGGAACTGAAAACCATAAAAACAGCAATGTAAGTACCTACCGCGTCGAACATATTAGTCCTTCCTTTATTTATTATAATCATTAATCATTATCTCATTTTAGTTTATGTTGACAAATACTCAGGAAGTTCATGGGAGTTCGGTTTATCATGGTGTTTTCTTTTGTTTTACAGTTCTGCACCGATATTAGCAAGTGAAGACATACCTATTATGTTCCAATAAACATAATAAACTTGAGATAATAAACTTAAGAGATACATAACAGCTATGAATATATTATATTAGGTAGTTAAAATACACAAAGAGACTAAATGCTAGACCCATATTACCTAAATTGGGGTTAGTTTTAGATGTTAGGTTATATAACTTATTTTTTAATAAGAACCGATATTATATTTAGCTTGAATATTAAATTAAAAGGTAATTATTAGGTAGGTACTTACATCAAAGTGATCTTCACACATTAAAACATTTGAATGCGATAAAAAGGCCTTTGGATCTCTTCGAGCTAACTGTAACCATTTTTTTCGCCTTTTATCTGGTACAGGCACAAACACTTTTTGAGGGCAATTTATGGAGGTATTTGTACATAATGGTACTACACAGCATTTATACACCATTCTGTCTGTTAAAATATATTAATTTTTATTAAATTTAAAGAAAAGCGAAGAAATTCAACTAAACTGTACGGTACTGTAGTCCGTTTGACAATGTGTGACGTCACGAGTCAGATGACAAGCGCCATTACAAAATTGGCATTTTTGGCGCGGTTTTGAAAATTGAAACTTTAAAAAGTGGTTTTAAAAGGGAATAACATTAAATTTCCGCGAAATATCAATGTAATGTGCTTAATAGGTAGTAATAAATTCTTTAAAATCATTTTCAAAATTTAGTCAAATAGCCTATTCTTCTGCGAAAGGGTTATATTTCCGAGTGTGACGGATGGAGGGAACCGTAAAGTTTCTCTCCACTTAACTATTTTGGTACGAAACCAAAAAAAAGGATACTTCAATTATTTTCCTTCAATGAATTTTTTATATAGATACTTACCTGAATAATTAGCATTATAGTTTGTATTTTTATTTCTATGTCCTAGGTGTAGGGGACGTGTTATTTCTGACTGGTACAGATCTGGTGAACGCTGTTGTCCTCCTCTCAGGAGTTTTAATGCTTCCCACTAATCTGTACATTGTGTATGCTGTCGCCAAAGGTGACGCCATCGAGTTGCGTATAGTATTCGTTAATTAAGATTTTATTAATTAATAAAATAATTATACACATAGGTATGTTTTTCCACACTATAAGATACTACTTAAATGTAGTAACCTTATGTAAATTAATGATGATGCACAAGATGTTATCTTACTTACTTGGACGGGGCTAGCAACCCGACTATACTGTGTCGCACCGGAACGCTTAATCGCTGGGGGTCTTATGGAACGAAATTCAAAAAATGTATGAGTCATTCTCATATCCGATTCCAAAATAGATTTCGTGACTTCCTAACTCGTAACTGTCGTTCTCATACATATTTTGACTTTCGATCTTACGCTTATCGATCGAAAGTAAAAAAAATGTATGAGAACGAATCTAAAAATGGAACAGATTTAAGTCAAATGTAAGTATACAGCTGCAGATCTCTTTAAAATGTGAATTATTTACTACTGGAAAATCGCATTCCTCGAAAATAAACTGGCCTGCAAAAGTAAGTATCACACTTATTATCATACTAATTTGAAAAGTGTGATACTTACTTTTATAATAATAATGTTTCTTTATTAAAGGCAAGACACCCAATTGTACAATATGTTACAAATAAATAATCATAGAACACTAATAAAAGAATCTACAATTAAAAACTTAAAACGTATCTAGTAAATATACTTACTTACATCTAACTGAAATGGTCAAAAGACTCATTTCAGATGTCAAGGATACGGGTTGGAACTACTTTCTATTTTTGGCCTGATGAACAGACAGCCAATAGTCAAAGATCTGACTGGGCATCCCCTCGCACACGACCCTGAGTATAGCATTGTTAGAACTGCGAAGCCTTTCCCAAAAGGACGCAATGCGAGCTCTAACAATGCCATAGAAATCGGCCACCCTCGATTCGGCAAACATGGTGGAAGCACTGCAATAACGTGGCAGGCCCATGAGGGCGCGGAAGGCGTTATTATACTGTACACGTATCGCAGTGTATGATTTTCTCAGAAAGTTAGTCCATAGCTGGCACGTATAAAAGCATTGGCAGTAGGCATTAAAAAGAGTAATTTTAACTTCCTTCCTGCACTTGCTGAATCTACGCGCCAGCATGTTACACCGAATCGAGAGAGCCCGTCTTTCTCTCTCGATGTCGTTGTCGTCTTTGAGATGCTCAGTCAGGATGTGCCCGAGGTACTTAAATTGCTGCACAACCTGAACTGCTTTGCCATTTAGCGTGATTTCTGGGAACCTTTCCGGACCTTTGCCTAATGACCTAAAGACTAGCATCTCTGTCTTGTCTAAATTATATTTTAGACCGTGAGCATTGGCATAATGCTCACACACAGAGAGCAGAGTTCTGAGTCCTTTAATAGAGGGCCTGAGAAGCACCATGTCATCAGCGTAGCTAATACTGTTTATACAACTACCGTTGATATGGCATCCGACATTTGTGTCTCTCAGTTCCTCTATTAATTTATTTACATACATATTAAATAAGTCCGGCGAGGTAATCCCACCCTGGCGTACACCGCAATCTAATTTGTAACAATTAGAAGTCGCGTCGCCCCACTTCACAGTATTTGTTTGGTTTCCGTACCAGTATCTCAGCAGACCCACGACCTCGTTGGGGACCTGAGACCGGTATAATTTCTCCCAGAGAATATCATAATTAACTAGGTCGAAAGCCCGACTCAGATCAAGAAAACACGCATACACGGAGGTGTCACGACTGGTGTAGTATTTTACTGTGTGTGTGGCTTTTGCAGGCCAGTGTATATCTAACGTGACATTTAAAAAACTAATTATTGTAGAGACATTTAATTTTTAAATTCCAGCGCCAACGCCAATGTACTGTGCTGTCGACTACGTACATGCGTCATTTGGATAATGGTCATCAATGCAGTCGGTATATTATTCTGTGTCCAAAGAGTTTATTGCTGCTACGACATGACCATGAAGCACATCGCCAGCAGCATGCGGCAGTACAAGACGACGCCGAAGCATAAGCGTTTCATTGACAACCTCCAGTGGTCGCTAGGGTGTTGCGGCGTAAGAATTTCATGTACTTACCTACTTATTTCGTGCTTTCTACTTTGCCTTTTTTACAAGTTCTCCAAGAACTAGTTCGCTCAGCAGCCACCAATAGAATTTTCACAGATGGCGCTATTGTTTGCTTGTAAAAAAAATTCTTTCCAAAAAACCAACTTCAAATGCCACTACAAAGAATGAAATAATTTTTAATGTACACCAATTCGAAGTCGGGCAATGTTTTGTTCAATCATTAATAGTCCTTCTTATTATAAAACTTGATGTGCAAAGAAACGACAAAATTATCGACAATACCAAGGACTATTATTGAATGAACGAAACATTGCCCGACTTCGAATTGGTGTACATTAAAAATTATTTCATTCTTTGTAGTGGCATTTGAAGTTGGTTTTTTGGAAAGAATTTTCCATTTTATTTTATACTTTTTAGTGGAAAACAACTAATGCGCAAGGCATTGGAAAAAATGCCCACATCGCTTGAAGTATGCTTCTAAAATCTGAAGAGTTCCCTCAATTTCTCCAAGATCCCATCATCAGATCCTGACTTGATGAATACAGTCATTACTTGATGACTGCAAGGAAATGCAATCGTAACTATAAAATATACCTAAATCGCTTCAAGTATACTAGCAAAATTTGAAGAGTTCCCTCGATTTTACCAAGATCCCATCATCAGATCCCGACCTGATGACCATAAGACTACCTGGAAAAAATTACTCTTTCAAATAATACCCAAATCACTTCAAGTGTGCTTATAAAATTTGAAGAGTTCCCTCGATTTCTCCAGGATCCCATCATCAGATCCTGACTTGATGACTATGGGACCATCTGTGAACTATACCCTATCAAACAAAAAAAAAAATTTCGAAATTGGTCCACGCATCTTCGAGTAATCGGGGAACATACATAAAAAATAAAAAAAATAAAAAAAAAAAAAGATTCCGACGAATTGAGAACCTCCTCCTTTTTTTTGAAGTCGGTTAAAAAAGGTTTAGTTAAGTAAATCGTTCGATGCCCTTATCCTGAGGTTACTAATCGGTGCCTACTGCCTATACGTTAATCGTGGGCACCTATTCTAACAGATACCTACATTAATGATAACCACAGAAGTCAGAACACTACCTATCGGAATAACTAAAACTAAGTACTTAGGTAGTTAGGTAGTTGTTTTCCTAAGTAGATGGAACTTCCAATCAACTGCCAGGTATATTAAATAGGTACCTTATACTTTCATCTAAAAATAATGAATTTTAGCTGCATTCCTACAAAGACTGGTTCAGAGCAGATTGGCATGACAAAGTTCGGGATTACGAGTGGAGTCCTCTGAATTCAAGGGATTCGCAATCTTTGAAGGATTCCATAGAATCGGATAGCGTTCCATTAAGGTATACCTACATTTATCCATAAACTGAAAGTTACTGTTTGACAATAAGTATGGGATACTTACCAAAGAGAGAATTTTGGCCTGCGTGAATTTTGGTTTTTCGCTAATCCCGTGGGAACGATGGATTTTTCCGGGTTAAAAAGTAGTCTATGTGTCAATCCGGGTTATAAGATTTCTAGGTATGTTCCAAATTTCAGCGGTTCAGTACTTAAGTATAAGTAGTTGCGGCGTGAAAGATCAAAGATCCATCCATCCATACTTACACACTTTCGCGTTTAGAATATTAGTAGTTAGGATGTGCATTTATGTACCTACTTGTATTAGGTATATTATATGCAAAGTATGTACCTATGTCTCTTGTATTAAAGGATATAAATATTTTGTTTAGTTGCTGCAAAAGCGGATCCTGCGTGTCGAATTATCTGAAAGAGCTGGGCACGTTTTCAATCAACACAAGCGGTTGCGGCAACATGATGTATCGAATCATCATGATATCTATGAGCGTTCATATAACTATGTTTCTGCTCGTGATAGTGTTGGAGGTGCTAATCTTTTTCACTTACAGTAAAAGTATCTAGTAATTTTTCACAAAACCGTTGGCCTTTATGCCGCAAAATACTAAGAATTCAACTGAAAAAATACAAAACGAGAATTCAGGTGTAACAAAACTCATTTCAGATGCCTTACCTACAACTCTTGCTTAATTAGGATTCCGTACCAAAATGGTAAAATGGAACCCTTATGGACTTTCTCCGTCTGTCTGTCCGTCTGTCCGTCTGTCTGTCTGTCCGTCACACTCGATTATTTCAGTAACTACCGAAGCTATCGATATGAAATTTGGAATAGTTGTGTATATTAGTGGCCCAATGACACTGGAATAAAAAAAAAATGGAAATTATTTTTGTTCTTATTTAAAAAGGGGGGAAAATCGGAGGGTTGAAATTTAAAAGTGAGATAACTGTACTGTGTGCAGGGGTATCATATGAAAGGGTTTACTTTGTACATTCCAATACCGATTTTTAATTATTTTTAGTCATGATAGTTTTTGATTTATCGGGGAAAATGTCTAAAAAAATACCGTTCCCCCCCCTTATCTCCGGAGTTTACCAATCGAAAAATCTCAAATAATTATGGTCAATAGGAATTTACGTATATTTTACAGGAAAACTATAGCCAATGCTCTAACTAGCATAGTTTTTTTGATATTAACAATAAACCTCTACAAACAAAGTTAGTTTTGCGGTTCATAAACAAAGGTAATTATTACTGTTTTACATCTTTGGTCGTTACAGTTTTGGTCGTGTTACATCTACATTAGTATGCCTGATGTTTTGCTTCAGTACTTCTTGAGTACGGAACCCTCGGTGCGCGAGTCCGACTCGCACTTGGCCGGTTTTTTTTTTTCGATTTGCTGCTAGGACAGGTGTCTCACAGAATGAGATGGGTTATTTGTGCTACGGCTAAGTAACTGCGCAGGCAACTGCAAATTGGCAGGCTTTACAAATCTTTGAAAACATTAAGTACAGAAAAGGAAAACTCTTCAGGTTTCCTCATGATAAGGTTTCCATCTCGACTAGGGAAGGTATTTAATATGTATGCTATACATATAAAGAGTTTATTAAACTATTATTTTTGATAAATCGACTACTTGACATATTGGCGGTCTAATTTTTATTTCTTTTTTGCCAATCTAGGGGCTGTTATTAAAATACAGCAGCAGCAGCATTACAAATAGCAAGAAGAAATCGTTTGGATCTAATCTATTTAGAAGTAAAAGTAGAAAATCGAAGTTCAATATAAGAAATATTATGTCTGTTAACGATAATTTCGAGATATCCAGTGAGTCATATCGACAAAATGAAGAAAGTGACGACATTGATTCCACTAACCAACAACCCTACCAAGAGCAGGATAATGACGAAAAATAAAATAAAATGGCGAAGATTAAGTACCTACATAGCTAAACGAACTAAAATAGATTATAAAAGATGCCTTTGATAGCTGACAACATAATATTATTTCACCCTGCTTTTTATAGATATAACTAACTGACGCGGCAAACGTTGTTTTGCCATTAGGCGTATAAAAAATAAAATATAACCTATCTTAGACCCAGTGAACATACACTGAAAATTTCATTTCGTAACAAATAACAATCGGTCGAGCCGGAGGAGGTAATCTAATCAAAGGTTTGGTGCCTATATGGCGAGATAATTTTATAGTATTTTGTCTTTGTGAGTTTGGGTGTCTATGGATCATGAGGTATATATAGTATCTGTGGTATAGCGTCCCGACCACAGAACTTCTCATCCCTATTGCTTCTCATTGTTTACTGACGTCTGTGGAGTCTGGTAAAGTCATAGACCTAGAAAACAATATGTGGACTGACCCCGTCTCCAAAATTAGTATGACTTTTTAATCTGTCAAGTGGCGGATAAGGTGGTATGGAAGATGGATGGATGGTAATTAGATGGATGGATGGTAGTAAGTTGAAACTTGAAACATGAACTTTTAACAGTAAATCATGGTGCCGCATGTCTAGCCTAAAATGAATGATAGGTCATCTCCATAGTATTGTTATTTCTCTGGGTAAAGTCTATATCTATGGTTTAGAAAGATACAGTATCTTTAGTCTGTGGTAAAATTATAAAAAAAATTAAAAATGGGAAATTGTAATTTGGTGTAAATAATTGCGTTTAAAGAAAAATTTAAGAAAATTAATTCCATTCTGAATATCAATTCATAATTGCATCCTCTTCTTATTAAAAATAAAATAATTTTAATTATTTATTCAGGTATGCCGTATGTGTACTTGCTATCTTTGTATCCTTGCTGATTTATTTTTAAGTTTTCTGCTTGCTACATTTTCTAAATGTTTGCCATTTTCAGGTCAAAATGGTTTTCTTAACCATTGCAAATATGGTACGAGCCCGTGGACCTGATGAGTTTTGGAGGAAGAGAAAAATTTTTAGGTTAGCCGCTCATTTTCTTGGGCGTCGCAGAAATTGCTACTCAGTGGCGGTCCGCAACGTACATCGTGCTTTGACGTATGCTACGAAAGCTCGACGATTGAAGAAGCAAGATATGAAAGAACTCTGGGACACTCGTATCACTGCTGCTTGTGAACAACATAACATTACAGCATTCTCATTTAGAGAAGGCTTGGAGCGTTCGAATATAATGCTAGATCGAAAGTCCTTGTCTGATTTAGCTGTTTGGGAGCCAAAGACATTTAAATGCTTAGCCGCAGTGGCAAGTCAAAAGCTCTACCATGATGGATTTATTGACGGAACAGATAAGAAGGCACCCACAGGAAAGGATCTTAATCTAAATAATGTTATGCTAGATGATTGGCTTAGGGAAAAGAAATAATTTATTTGTTTCTATATTAGTCTTAAATAAATAGTTTTAGCAATGTACACAATCTATTATTATAATTCCTATGAGTTTTCCATGTCTTTCTTAAGCTTTTTTGTCAATTCATTCTGCTTTTCCAGTATGTACAAGTTTTCAATTTTTCTTCTTTGCTGCCTTTCCTTGTCCCGTATTACTCCTTCATGCATTCTTTCTCTAAAAAAGTAGCATACTCTGAATTATAACATTTTTGTAAAAAATGTAAAAAGGTACTGGTATAGTATAGAATGGTTTATTAAAACTTGCTTGAGAAATACTCTCTTGAGCTCCGAGTCTCTCAGAATGAGAAAGTAGGGTCATAAAGTGCAAAAAGGTAAAATTAATGTCTGATGTATTGGGAGCTAGTAATATTAAATCACTGGTAATTTCAGTTTTATCTGAAGTATGATAAATCAGATGAATAAATACCTATCCGTCTGTTGTTTAATGTGGACATAACTAACTATCCCGGCTGTTATAGCACAAGATAAACCTAACACTAATTTTGAGGTTATTGACGACATTATAATTGCTTTATTGAAATAACCGCGGGTTTATCTAGAATTTAATTTAGTTTTCATTTGGATTTTGGTAGGTAATTTTATTTAATTATTATCTCCTTTCAAAATTTCACTTCACGAATTAAATTAAAGTTCAATGAACTGTCTAGTAGCAACTGTCAACTGGCAAGTTGTCAGTTGCTACCTGATGACTCAGGTGACAAAGTGACAAATGACAACTGACAAGTGCATAATTGGTTTTTTTTAATAACTGGCTTTACGGCTCTGGGTTCCAGCCCTTCTGAGCTGCATTAATGGACTAGTGGTCTGAGCTCAGACCAATGGGTCTGAGGGAGTGGTTGTCACTGATAACCACTCCCTCAGACCATCACATGTATAATAATCTCAGAATAATAATAACAGTCTCTGATATAATATAATCACAGATCAGAGAATTAATATACAGGGCGTCCCACGGCGATGCCACATGGAGGGGAAGTACCTTAAATATTGTATAATGTAGATAGGGAATTTCACTGAAAGAATACTTCATTTCAATGCTCGTCTTCAAGTCGAAGGTGTTATCGTACTAGCTTGGATGGGCCCGTAACGGATTTTACACAGCATCAATGCGGATCGCAGAATCACCTAGCTGTGCATCCTTGCTGGTAGGGTGGTAACTATCTACGGTTGAAGCAAACCACCAGACCACAGAAATTGCAGAATTGTGGAGTGGGTGGTGGCAGGATCGAACCCGCGACCTCCCACTTGATCCGAGGGAGATCGACAGAATATGATAACCCTAAAGTTTGTTAATAATGGATGTTTTCGACATTTATTTAAAATACTGCATGTTTGGTTTAAAATAATTTATTTTTAATAAAATATATAAAAAGAAATAGAAAAATATCATAAAAATATTTACAAAAAATGTAGATTATATTTGTACTATAGTGCTACAAGTAGGGTATAGTCCAAGTAGGCTTTAGTCGGCGGTGGCGTTTAGTGAAAATTAAAAATTCTATAGGTGGCTGCTGAGCGAACTACATGCGAGCGGCGTGGCCTTACTTTTGGTGGCAAAACATGCATTTTTGGCACCGATAAACTGGTGACATTATTTCGTGCCCTCCGCCCTGTCCCAGGCTAGATGCCCATTGTCAGTATAGAACTTTTCCATTGCTATGGTTGAATGAAAGTATTTATATATATTTTTTTCAGTTTATGTAGAACAATGTGGCCTCAGAATTTGGCCCACCACCCAGCCAAGTTGATTATGCCTACTAGTTGCACTATAATGAAGTTAATGTATGTATTTACAGAAAGTTAACAGGACAATAAATAAAATTAATTGTCATTTTTAAATTGTACGAATACATATAACAGGATCTTTTTATTATTCTCTTTTTTTCTCCTATTTCTGTGTCACACGGATCTCTCTCAGAATGAAAGAGGTTTGGCCAACCCACCACGCTGACCAAAAGTGCAACAGCTTTAGGGGCATTTATTGAATTTATTTTTGCCTTTCTCACTCTCACGGATACTTAGGTAGGTGTGACATGTAGCGTCGCGGAAGAATATAACAGAAAAGTGGCCTTTTACTTAAATACTTAAAAACTAAGCCAATTATCAAAAATCTGTTTCTAAGCGTTTTTGGATATTATTTTTACCGACACATTGAAACAAAAATTACAATTATATCCATTTTAGTTTCCGATAAAAATGAGAAAAACGGAGATTTTGAAACAACTATTGAAAGAACTTTCTATCGATAAAATTTTATTCAATCGTGTTTCTGCTTTTAAGCGATTTTAGATTAAAGATAAAAAAACATGAAGTTTAAATTTGAAAGTAGGTAGTTAATTGTCTTTATATTTTTTAAATAAACTTCGCTCAAAATCGCTTAATCACGTTAAGACCATTATGGTGAACTCTCAGGCATGCGAGGCAGGTTTCCACTGTATGATGTTTTACTTCACCGCTAAGCAAGTGAAGTAAAACATCATTCCTATTTTACCACTTTATTTTCCATAAATGTATACATATAAACTCAGAATAGGATATTTGCACTTACTCAGCCCCTGAGTTAAAAAAGCGTTACTTCCCGAAGTATAGAAGTAGAACAAAAAATGTATGCGAACTATCGTTATTTTTGTCAAATCGCATACCTACGTACATTTTTAAATTTTGTTCCTTTTCTTTTCGCGAAGTATTAGTCACTTGGTCCAGGGGGCAGGGCAGCATATAAGCGATTCTCGATTTGTTGTGGTGTTTTTAAAAACTCTTTAGTTCGAAAGTAACCCAAGTGTTGTAGCGTCCTATAGGTGAGTACCTAGGTAGGTACGTATTACAAAATGTCGAACTTAATTTACGTCGGAGATGCCACTTCACTTCGAAAGTTACTTCAAATACATGTTATAAATAACTGTATTTAAAGTCCAAAAAAATTGAAGTCTCTCTATGATAAAATAACATAGGTAAATAAATGCCAGAAAATGGTTATAATAATCTCGTAAGTATATAAAGGCTTATTGTATTAACATATTTTAATTATTTACTTAAAGACGTATTCAGATTTAGTTACGTAAGTATCTCAGATAAATAGTCATATTTAAGTAAATGACCTATGTGAATTGGCTGTTTCCCTATTTCTGTTTGCTGTTACTCACGTCAACCGAGGGAAAACTCAACCGTGAAAACATGATAGTGTACCTAATAAGTATACCTAGGGTACTTAAGTAACCTCCACTACACTTTTTACGTACTTACTTTATTAAGTTCAAATCATACTCCTTAGATACATAAATAATTTAGATACATTATATACAGAGAAATTTAATTTAAGTAAATATAAGATACAATTTTATCTAATAACCTTAATCTATATTTACACGTTCACATAATTTAAATTCTTATGTTTGTTTATACAAGTGTCTACCTTAGCGCACTTCGCCAATATTCTGACCATTTTGACCAATGATTCTGACCAAGATCTGCAGCGGTGGTCACTCGGTGGCTTTATCAAGTAGTCCATGATGTCAGAAATATTATAAATTATCTTGATTGGTGATGGAGAAAAAAAATTACAATCCGCTTAGTAAATGGGAAAAGGATTTTATTCGCTTATATTATAATCGCGTTATTATCATTATATTCGCTTCTCTCTTAAACACTTTCGCTGAGACTGTTATGCTTTTTCTTAGCGGATTGTACTTATTGGCATTTTTATGCTGCTCAGCAGTGATAGGACTCATCATGGACTCATCTATTTCTATGATTGCTTTTATACCAATGCTTGTGGATCGAAATTAAAATAATTTACGGAAATGACCTATACGATTGACAAATAAATGATCACGTGACGATGACAACGCCATTTTCATACTTCTTTAACTTCGTTTCACTGGCGTCCCAAAATCAGTCGTAGAGTTCGAAATAGATAACTCATATAACTACGCGTCCTAGAGTACATGGGTCAAAGCCCTAGATCCCTCTCTCCTATAACAGAGGAGGACTGCTCCCAGCAGTGCAACGTCAGAAAGCTAATAGACCGATGATGACTCCAAACTACCCAAGTATGCTAGGAACTTAGATCTACTTTGTGGATATTCGCGCCGCTGCCTTTTAAGGTTAGGCGAAGATTCTTTCGTGGTCCTTAGCGAAACATTGTACGATTTCTTTAAAGTCGTACAAATAAGGTTTTATTCTTCTACTCCTACTCTATGGCACGGCTACCTGCCGCAGTTGTCGTAGAAACTCGCGGAGCCCCTGTTGGGGATCTCGGCGTATTCTCGTTTCGGTGTACATAATTTGCTGCTGAAGTCAACATTCCTTTTTCTGTAAAATAAAAATTATTTAATATTATGTTAGTGATGAGGAATATTTAGTAGCTAATCGTGCAAAGACTTATAACCCGGTCAAATTAGAGGTAGGAAGTTAGGTACCCATTAATTCATGACAAGCTAAAAATTTACAGGCACATCAGAGATGCTACATTGCTACCCTAACGAAATCTAGGGAATAGGGATGCTACTCTAATGAAACCTGAATGGTCCCATAATGTGGAAAATTTTAGTAGAAACCTGACCTGCAATTTTTAGTCTGAACTAGTTTTATCTTAAAGCTAACCTTGGCCAAAAAATCCAAAAAAAGAACCATAATATCCCTGACTAACCAGGTCCTATCTTGTGTGCTTATTCTACGAGTGGAACAAAATTCAAAAAAAGTAGATAAGTACCCTCTGCTCGGCAGCTCCATCTGGTCAACGAGCACAGACTTGACGTAAAGGCGGTCGTTGCACCATAAAATGCAAAGAGATCGCGGCTCCAGTACATTCATGTCATACTCCCACGATAGCTCCACCTACAACAACAAAACAACTTAACACCAACAACTTTATACATACATTGCTAATAAATAAAAGCATAGGTACATGCATAAATAAAAGCTTTAAACTAGACGAAGCCCGCAGACTCTCTCGCGTGATCTCTATTTAACCCGCGTATGGTAGTATGGTATGGTAGTGACCCAAAAAATTTTCTTATCGCGCCTACGGCAAAATAGCCATTTATATAATTTTAATCTTTTGTCAAACTTTTGTTGATATGTCCGACTTGCTACGCTTTTTTTAATTATTATATTTGTTTTTACTGTTTCTGTCATTCTGTATTGTCCTAAAAAAAACAATTAAAATGAATTAAATAGGTATAGTAGCACTTACTTTTCGAACTTTACCACCTAAGTCCATAGGATGTGTCACGACGATTGTGTACGATGTTCCATGCTCTAATCTAAAACAAAATGGTACTTAAGATTCATACGTTCTTCTATAAATTATTATGATAGGTAGCGTGACGAAAATATTATCAGCAGGTACGTACTTAACATAATTATTAGGAGTGAGATCCATTCCTCTGATGACTCCTCGGTCCGATAACAGAGTCACTTTTAGGAAACCCTGGAAAAAGATTTTTAACTTTTAAATATGAGCCTAAATTCGGTGTGCTTTTTTAAAGATGGTTGAAAAAATTGTTACTATGTCTTTTTGTCGCACCCATTGGTTGAAATCCAAAAGTAATTTATTAATTCTAGCTTACTGGAATTTTTCACTAGCCAAATTTAACTTTCATTCTTGAGTATTTTTAGGGTTCCATACCAAAATGGTAAAAATGGAACCCTTATGGTGAGACTTTCTCCGTCCGTCCGTCCGTCCGTCTGTCACACTCGATTTCTTAAGTAGGTGGGTAAGATAGGTAAGTACGAATATTATGTTAAAAATGTTCATTACCTGAACCCAAGATTCGGCACCTTTTGGGTTTGCCAAATGCACAACGATTTTGTAATGCCGTTCTGAAAAATGATAGATTGTTAAAATTGTAATAGTATTGACCTCTAGGCTCTATTACCTATACTATACTTTTTCTATTTGTTTATTTTCTATTTGGCATAAGAAACAGATATAGCAATGGCGATGGACCAGAAAGAGACCGTTTAACCTTCATCTCTCTCTGGTCCCTCGCTATTGATGTATGTGTTTTATGTGGTGTTGTGTCAAAGAGAAAATAAACGAGAAATAAACGAATGGAAATTGTATAGTACTGGCAAATGACCTTCGTTGTGGATGTCATTTCATTTTCCAGTTCCATGGATTCTCACGCCAGATTACGCAACAACCAGCGCCAAAATGGCAAAAATCAAACGTCTTCATTTTCACGTTGACAGTCTGAAGTACTTATATTATTGAGGTCATTGGTTTACACTCATAATGATTTGTTGAAATGAAATTGTTTCTTTACTTACGACAAAAAGGTTGTTCTTTGCCCGTGTTAAGGAAGTACTTGGCTCCGATCGTGTCTTGTTCTTCCGAAGGATAAACCTCATTCTCTGATTGATTGTTCTTGTTTGTGATCAATCCAGGAGAGCTATCTGCATGGAATCTATAAACATTGAAATTAAAAGTTAAGAAGTTTAGAGTTAAATAACAGAATAAAAATACTGGTCAGATTACTGTTTTCGGATCCTATTACAGTTCAAAAATTTTACTGTGTCGCTCGCTCATTTCATAACTTTATGGATCAAAATTCTAAAATTGTGTGAGGAAAACAGTTCAAGTTCAATATTCTATCGATCAGATTTATCATTCCCATATATTTTTTGAACTTTGATACATAAAGTTATGGAATGAGTGATCGACAGGTTTCTGAGACGAGCGTAGATAAATAATCCCCACAGGACTCACCCCATTATAGCACAGCCATGGCCGCAGTGGAAACATTTTCCTTCTATAAAGTGTTGATATGACGGACATTGGTGACCTGAAAATATTAAGATTCCTCGTTACTAAACACGGAAAAATAAGAAATTAGAAGTTTGTGTTTTAATTAAAATTGTTACACTTCATAGTATTAATGCATAATTTTTGTGAATTTACTTAAAAAAAATTGTGAATATCTTATCCAAAAAGTTGGTTCACGCGTCAGGTGACCAAAGAACTGGCGCTTACTTCGCCCAACGGCTAAGCCTAGCTATACAGCGAGGCAATAGCGCCAGTGTTTTGGGCAGCGAGCATTTGGACGGTGTGTACATTTTGTAAATATTTTTAGTCTTAATTTATAGTAATTTGTAGTAATTTTAAAAAAATACAATTTCTTACCTATATAGGGACACTTTCCATTGATGGATTCTGTGAAGAGTTTGATAGCTCTGACGTGGTTGCACGCCACGAGAACTCTGGACGCTTCCTCCAGACCTTGCTTGACTAACGTCAGGGGAATCAAGGGTCCCTCCGTCAGGTCGCAGCCTGGCTGTTCTTTGCCATTGTTCGGATAAAAGTCCAGGTGGCCCACGGGTTGTGACATCCCGTATCCTGCCATAAATACAAAATCTGTCGCACGCGTGGAAATAAACACGTCGCTAAATTAGTAAACAGCAATCAATGGATGTAGATAATAAATATATTCGATATGATACAGTAATGAAGTCACGCAGCACACAAGCGAGAGTATTTACATAAATACATACATAGAAAGTATTAGTAGGATATTAATCAAAGGGCAGCAATAAGCTTTAGGTAAGTATATACAAAATTTACAAAAAATACCGTTAATGTAAGTTCTAAGTAATAATGGATGAGAAAGTGTGTCGATTAAAAAGCATAGGATAGTGAAGAGTATAATTATGATCATAATTACGTCCTGCCGTTTACCTAAAAGGAAAATGCTCTTTCCGTCTGTATGTATGACGTCCACGAGTTGTGCGTCAGACGGGTCGAGCCGTACGTGCGTCGGCATTCCTTGGAAATACGGCTCTGCAGGATCGAGCCCGGTGATTCTACCCAAATCCTAAAATAAGAGAAGCTAAATCAAAGACAATATGAAGATCGATTATTGAAAATTATACTAATAAATAAAAAGTATGGAAGATTCACTTATCTTAGCACCCACCTTGATTCGTTCGCCGGCGTACCCTGCCGTGTGAGCACCCAACGAATGGCCTATGATATGTACATCGAGCGGGTTCAAGCCATGGTCTTTCTGAAATTAATAATTATTTTTGAGTTGAAAATAACGCTTTAAAGTGAAAATACGCGTTTTGACGTGACAACGTCTTATAAATCGATAGAGCCGGTTGCACGCACGAAAAAACATGACTCATCCGGCGTTACCGGCGTTACCTCGCGAGCGCGGAACGAGCGACAAAGAAGACGTTGTCACGTTCAACTATCGTCAGTAAACCGTCTTTACAGACAACCAATTTTTTCACCTCAAAAACGACCTTCGAAACAAGCTTAGCACATAGGCACGTGTAATTAAATCTTTATTTGTTCATATAGCAATCCTTGATAGCGGTTATTGCAAAAAATGCTTTCAATTTGCACAATATAATGTTGAAGTCTGATGAAACGTTACATTCTAAAGCTCAAATAGCAGATAACTATTACATTTCAAAAAAGCTGATTCTTATCTGTTGCAGTAGGTACCAAATCATCTAACAATGTGATTTCTATTGTGCAAATCGAATATAATTTTATATTATTTTATCAACAACAAAACAAAAGACCCGTCTTCTAAAACAATTAATTAAATTTCCCACAGAATGAACAACGAGGGTCAAAAGTCGATAAAGAATTTGCAAACTAGACAAGAAAAGGGATCTTATGCATGGTATTAAGCATGCATGTATTACATAAAAAAATTTGAACGTAATCGTCATTGACTTAAGGTTGACACTGCTAACCGTTTATGATACTTGCACACTGTTTAACCCTTTAACCTATGTATGGATTTTTGGTATGCATACCTGTAGTGTGTTTATGAAGTGTGCCACTTCTAGCCCCACGAGCCTTGTGTTCGCGGTGGCCTGTGTGTAAAGAGGCAAACTCCCGCCTGCCCAGTCCACTACGACCACGTTGAAATCACCCGCCTTTACCAGTTCATCTTTCATCTCGCTAACCTATAGAAAAAAGCACAGACAGGGTTATGGTCGCATAGTCTAAAAAAGAATAAGTAAAGAACATTTTCTACAGCATTTCAGATTTCTTCTCTTAAACAGCAAATTACACGATTTAGGTATAGTACGATTCACGAAAGATGACCACAAATGGCGGGCCTATTTTAGGTCTCTTTGGACTTATCTAACTAATATTATGGTCTTATTTATTTTAACTCATATATATGGTCTTATTTAACTAATATATGGTAATTATTTTGGCTTAAATCTTTTCTTCATGAGTGTACATGAAGAAAAGACCCGCCATTTGTGGTCATCTTTCGTGAATCGTACTATAATATTGTTTTGAACAGTAGGTACTAGAAGAAAGCAATGTGAGCTACTTTAAATAAGTTAGTGACATTTTGTATTACATTCATTGCCTTAAACATTTCATTCACTCCATGTTAAAAAGATGGTAGCCCATAATATTTAGTTCCATTCCTTTACATATATATCTATGATCAATGATCATAGATATCTCATAGATGTCTCTATGTTCTGAATAATAAAAACTTTATTACAAAATTGTATTTTGTTACACTCTATGTAACGCAATTAAAATTCACAGTGTGAGTTAAAAATTAGATAAACGATACGAAAATAGAGGCATGTAAGCTTTTTTATCTTTTAGTTAGGTGCGTATTTACGATAACCCTTTAATTTGGAGAAACATTTTGATGTAGGCTGGGAATTAACATAAATTATTATAATTATTGTATCAATATTCTACAAAAGAGTGCGCAGGCGGTTAGCAGGATAGCAAGTTAGCCAGCCGATGTGCGTGGTGGTCTATGGCCAAACCTCGCTTATTTATTTTATAAGAAACCATTGCCTAGTAATAATCTGTATAAGCCCCTAATGAGAATTTAAGATATAATCATCCATTTGACAGACCTACCTACGTAAACTACCTACTATGTACGAAAATCGAATCCAAAGCAAAGGTGCTTTGGATTGGATTATCACTGAATAATCGTACCGGAAGTCTGAATTTGGGTATAGGTATACAAATTACAATCATACTCGTAGTAAGGAACTTAACGACTGTTATAGTCGTTATGTTCCTTACTACGAGTGTAGTAATGGCGTCATTGTGTGACAGTTAATAATTACCCAGTTAGAGAGTGGTGTGTCGATGAATCCATGAATTATCAATTTGGTCAGTCTCGTTGGGCTGAAGTTTGATTTCACTATAGTTTTGTTCACATTCACGTTTAGTATCTGGCCATCTGTCGGGTTCTTTTTTGTGTATAAAATAAATCTGTAAAAATCCATAGTAAGTAGTATATTATATTTAAGGTGCATCCTGCATATTTTAATTAATAGTAGGTATACCCACTTTAAGAGCTCTAAATGTTTGTTTTTTACCTGGTGTTAATAACGACTCTAGGTAAAGGGAAGACATTGAAAGGACGATGGATGAGATGATACCAACTTCTTGTGATATTCAGGCAGCCCAGTTCATCATAGCACCTTGTTTCGTTTTCAACTAAAACAAAATACAGTATTGATATAGATTTCCATCATCAGCCTATCGCACTGACAGACTCTCCATACTATAAAAGGTTATATCGGAAAATAGACAGGAATAATTCTGTATTCAATACTTACATGGTAACCAGGGAATGTTGACCTCAATACGGTCAGAGCGCGCCCAGTTGAAAGGGTCAAGGATTCCGGCGAAAGCTGGTTGTAGGCCCAGGAGTATACACCAGAGCATTACCCGCAGATGTCTGTTCGTCAGGTGAAGCCGTCGCATAATATGATCACTGTACCTGGAAAAAATACAGAGAATGATATGAAAGGTTTGAAATATGTTTCAGCAGGGTAAGTAGGCAAGCATAAAGCTAAAAATTTGATAGATTTATACGTTTACAGATACTCTCTGCATTCACATTGTATGGCGAAACCTAATCGAGACTGGAATCGATTCAATAACTTGTACCTACTAAGGTATCAAAAGAAGAATATTATAAGTAGGTATAATACACCTCAATGAATAAAGATGTTTTAGTCTTATCGCTCGAAGAGAATATCAACTTGTTTGGTTTTGTTGGCATAGAAGCATCCTTTAGTAAGCGACCCCAACTCGCATTCGGCCGTTTTTTTCAAATATTGGGCCAGTGTTAACAATGAATGAATATCAATGAATTTCCTCAATTTTTCACGATAACGCATCGCAATAGGCAGCGCATGCGGAAGATATTGCGTGTAACTTACATTCCTTATGCAATGCTTATGTGAGTCTTAACGCAGTTATGAAGTGCGATATTAAACGAACAAGTTGTACAGTTTTGCATAAGTTTAATAAATAAACAATAGTGTTATAATCATATTATTATCTTACAAGTGGAAAATTAAAAAATTTTAAAACACCCACGACTTTTGCAGACTTGTAATTGAAAAAGGATTAAATAATTTTTTTGAAACTCCCCGACTAAAGAAAAGTAAGAACTACGAACCTATCAGTATAATTACAAATCCAAGAAAATCCGCCGGAGCTGCTGTGTTTTGCCTATGACGGTGTTGATGGTGCTGTTTACCAGTTGATGACTAATTCAATTTCTTGATACATCTCATATACCGGCAGTTTATCAATACTTACTAATTACATTAATTGATATTGGAAACGAAAATAGCAATGGCAGCTCCGACGGATTTTTTTGGATTTGTAATTATACTGATAGGTTCTTAGTTCTTACTTTCCTTTAGTCGGGGAGTTTCAAAAAAATTATTTAATCCTTTTTCAATTACAAGTCTGCAAAAGTCGTGGGTGTTTTAAAATTTTTTAATTTTCCACTTGTTTTATAGTTTTTCGATTAAGTAATATATCAATGTAATTTAAATTATATTATTATTAAAAAATGAAAATTAATCTTCAAACTAGCCATTAGCTCCTCTTGCAGCATTTGAATCATCATCCCTTCCAAGTCATAAAGTGACGTTTATTGTGGCGCCCCCTGCTGTTCAATCACAAGAACAATTATCTACGAACCATTGCCAATGACTCACTAATATTTAATACAAAACTGTATCCAAATCGGTTCAGTAGTTTTTGTAATAATTGAGAACATTCGTTTGCACTGTAAATGTTTTTTATGGCGACCCCTGGTGATCGATGTTCGTAACAACTATCTAAGAACCATCGCCAATGAATACCAAACATTATACAGAAACTGCATCTAAATCGGTCAAGCCGTTTTTGAAATAAATGGGAACATTCGTTTGCAATATAAATGTATTTTATGGCGCCTCCTGGTGATCGATGTTCGTAACAACTATCTAAGAACCATTGCCGCTGAACACCAAACATTATACAGAAAACCGCATCTAAATCGGTCAAGCCGTTTTTGAAATAAATGGGAACATTGATGTGCACACACAAACAAACCAACAAACAAACAAAAATATTTTTGCATTATTGGTTTTTGTGAACAATTTAACATACAAACAAACATAAAATCTCATTAATAGAGTAATGTACAAACGATCTCTCACCCTAAACGCATATACCCGTACTCCGTTCCGTCGTGGGTAAAAACGGTGACATTGATTTTAGTGCCAAAAACATTCTATTGCAGATAAAATAGTTACTATTATCATGTACTTGTATTTGTTTCTATGCGATAGAACTGTAAAATTTTGGACCCTTGATAAACAAAACGACGTAAAACGTTGTGGTTTATACTTTGATTTTTTTTTAGAAGTAATAAAGCGTCTAATGAAATGTCTGGGTAACGAATCAAATTAATTATATCAATATCGAAAGCGATGATGGAGTCAAAACTTTCACTTTTACAATGAAACTCAAGCTAGTTATGTCAAGATAACCTGGACAGGAGATTGTAATTTGTAACCATCATAATAGAAGAACAAATCATTTTGAGATAGAAAAAATCTTAACATCAACCGATTACAAGAAGCGGAAGCTATAACTGTTTTACGCAATGTAGACGTTATAGACAATGCACCTCTGATTTTCCGATTATACAAATATATAAGAAGAAACTGGAAAGTAAAATTTGTATTTCCCCAAACAGAGGAAAGAACAGGAGACAGCACTAAGACATAAATTAGCTGATGAATAGTGAGTGATGTCAATACTAATTATTGTAAAGTCATCTAATCTTACAGAATAACCTTCATAACTAAAAGGTAGCGGCCATAAAGAGGGCTAAATCAGAATAGTCGATATATACGTAGTTTATCAGAAATCTAATTATTTTGAAAAAAAAAGAATACGAAATTCGTAGTATCGTCAACGACATAACGTTTCGCAAAGCTGAAGTGAAAATCTGCGGGTCCATAATTCAGGGAACCGATGAATGTTTCGGACACAATCTGTTGAAATTAGCGCATTGTCAGTATGCTGACAATATTATCTGCAAAATCAATCAATTATGACCCTCCATCGTGACTAGAATATAGATATTCAAAGAAATATTTAGGCTCTTCGTTCGTTTGTTCGTTTCAGCCGACGGACGTACACTGTTGTACAAACGCCTCCTGCAATGATTTTCTACCTACACGGTCCTGTGTCACTTGTATCTAGCGACTTCCCGCAACTGTCTCAATGTTGTAAGTCCATCTGGTTGGAGGTCTGTCAACACTGCGCTTTCTCGTGCAGGGTCTCAATCCTGAGGTCTCAATTTACACACGTCACCAACGTCCGTCAGTTCTATACGAGCTATTCGTTCGGTTTAGCTTAAAAACCGAATACCACGCGGGCAAACCTGGTAATAAATAAATACAGAACTGACATTGATGAAACTCATTACATTTGCCATCGACCCGTGTCCAGGACCTAAGTACTCGCAAATATTTAGCATAATTTATACAACTTTTTACGTTGTAGTCAGCTTAATTGCGGTGTGTATGTTGCAAGTAATTGTTCGAACGGCCTTTACATAATCGAAAATGCCTTTGCGAGTTTTGAAAGTATTATATAACAGGCTAAGTGAATAAGTATAGCAATTTCGGTATTGAAGCCCATTATTGCTGGATCTGATAAACCTGTCTTACCGATACCTGACAGTGTAAAGAGTCAATAACAAAAATGTAAAGTGAAAAAATATCGGAAACTAGATTATGTCCATAATCATTCCCTAGTACGATGATGAGTGGATTACAACAGGACAGTTCAATAGCCAGTGTCTCTCAATATCATTATTTCGAAATGTAGGTAGCTGTTATCCAGTGAGACCCAGTCGTTGTAGATTTTGACAGTAATATTACCTACAAGGTATAATATTTTTTTGTTTACGATGGCGGAGTCTAAAAATAGAAAACCATTTTATTAGGTGTACAAATTTTAATATATTGATACAGCACAAAAACTCAACGTTTATACCTAAGTACCTACATACCAAAAGCAAATATTTAATTAACAGTCTGTATGCTTATTACAAATACTTTGTACCCAGTTATTAAATCCGGTTCTGATATTATCTCCAATACCTAGTCTTTAAGGTTCCGTAGTAAACATAACCCTCACAGTTTCTCTATGTCCATTGTCCGTCCATCTGTATTTCAGACGCTATACTAAATAGTTGTAATTTGATAAAATAAGTTTGATTTTTTTTGTGAGGATGACTTCTTTCCTATTTTGGCAACATTATTTGTAAGTTTTGTACGAGTTAATTGTGTCTCCTGCTAATTACGTAACTTATAAAACGCACAGGGTAAGAATTCCATAGAAAATGTTTATCAAATAGACGCATTAAAACTACAATTAACTGATATTAACTAACAATACTAACTTAGTAATTCAGGGAAAATATACTAACATACTAACAGTTTAAGAATAAACATTTATTTATGTAATGTATATGTAGGTACAATGTGGTGGTCAACTATGGAACCCTAGACTGTGCGTGGGCCAACACGCACTTGGGTGGTATTTTTATCTCTTACTGTCTCGAGGTCACGTTGGTAGGTACGTTTTGTGCAATTGTGTAGTCATTGGATTTCAATATACCAAAGAGATAAAATAATTTCGGACTTTGTGCACTTACATTCTTGTTTTACAGATCTTTCGATGATCAGAACAAAACACTTTAAAAAATCTTATACTAATCTGGATATCTCATTCATTCATTCAGATTAAAGATTAAAGATTCATTCTTTCATACATTCAAGAGTTGTAGTTATTTTGCATTAAATATTTATTACTGCAAGCCGAAAACAAAATGCGTATCAATGATTATAGGTACTACATATACGTAAGTATTTTAACTAGAAAAAAGGTGTGATAAAAGGTGGGTGTTTAAAGTCGTTTATGCAAAGTATGCATAATTTAGGGTCAACTGGACCGTACAAACATACAAATAGTTGTTAGACCTAAATACATGTTTATTGTCTTTTCGATTAAGGATCTTTGTTAGATTAAGGATGATCAGGTATAAAATACGTTTTGACCTTTTTATACGTTTGGTATAAAATTACCTATGAGAAAATTATTTTTAAGAGTTTCAATGAAATTATTTTTTAATATTGATCATTTCTAAGGTAAGTTACTTTCCCTATAAATCTTGAATCTACAAGTATAGTATTATAAAATAGTCCTAGTTCTAATTTCAGACAAGATTTTATTAGTAGAGAGTCAAGTGCCTCGATAGGTATGCACTCTTTACAAGCCACAACCTAGTGTCATAACTTATCTACGAGCGTGATGCATCGAGGAACTGACGTGCAGTGAATTATACATTTAAACATATTATAAACATAATAGCTAGGTTCTCGTCATGTTCTTAGTGTTCCTAGACTTGTGATCTATCGATCCGGAACAGGATACAGAATAAAGTGAAACTTCTATTAATACAAAGCGTCATTATGTTAATGTATGTTTTGCTTGAAAATAATGATGAATTTGGCTTTATAATCTGCAGTTATTACACTACACGTACGTATACGTTTATTACATACTTATATCATGTATGGTTTTATATTAAAATAAATATGTATATAAAAGGTATAGGTAATTAAAATACGATAATGTCAAAAATTTAATCAATCAGAATTGATAACCAAAAAGTGTTTTTAATAGAATCTAAAATGTTTAAAATATTTTATTTGAATTAAAAATTCACATATATACGTAGGTATAAAAGTATTAAAATAAACACCAGACTTGCAAGTTGCAAATTGTACGGGTAGGTACGCTGTATCTCAAGCTCGTAGGTCGCTGCAAGTAAAAGACATAAACGCGCTCTCAGCACGCCATGTTTTTATGATACTCATATTACAAAGGCGTTGTATGTACGTGAATTGTGAACTGAAATGTTTTTGCCCAATACGAATGAAGATAGCTTATTCACTAGATGAACAACTTTTTATCTCGGAAAACTTAGTGGTTTCTGGGGGATTTGTGAAACATAATCCGATCATAATCAATGAAAATATTTTGTAAAATATTTTACCTGTTTTAAAATACCATTAAGGTATTAAAATATATTATTGTAAAAACATAATACCGTCATGGTATTTTATAAAAGATTTTTTGGAGTTTATTTACTTTTTATCGCTTTATTATAATTAAGTGCAGCACGAATTTGCAACACGAATTTTAAAATACATTAATGATACATGACCTACAGAGGCTATAGATGAAAAATTGGTGGATAATTATGTAAAAAAATTGTGTTTTCAAACTTGTCTGGGACATCGTCAATGATTGAAGTCATTAGATATTTCCTCGTTTGCAAATATTTATAAAAACCTTGACTCCAATTTTATAAGTATGTATTATATAAGAGTTAGCTTAGTATTTCAGATTATACATATACCATTATAATGAGCCAACTTTAAAAGATAGTCATAATATTATGTTGTCGCTGACTGTAGAATACATGATCTTTGTGTAACTCAAAACAAAAGATCTACAAATCTAACAATTTTTCCCATTTTTCCAACATTTTGAATTGATGCTCCGCCCCTATTCGTCATAGCGTAATGTTATATAGCCTATAAAAATAATATAATAGAGCTTTTCTCAATAAATGGACTATCCAACAAAGAAAAAAAATCAATTTGGACCTGTAGAGTTTACCGCGTTCAAACAAACGAACAAATTCTTCAGTTTTATTATTAGTATAGACAATTAAACCTCTCCTATTGTTTATTCACTATTGCATGTAAATTTCAACGCCTTCTCTCAGCTAAGTAACTGAATGCAATGGTATTTTCATTACAAGATCTTTTTTTAAATATGTAAGTATTGACGTTTTCTATAAAGTTAAATATACTTATATTGATTTATATAATTTAAACATTTGAAACAATTGAATCACTGGTACCTAAGCCATTTCAAGTAATACATTAAGCGTAAATTCAAGTAAGTACGATTTCACGTTTAACAACTTTACCTTTAACCAAACTATGTACTTAGTTACCAACTACATTACATTAATTAGTATTTACAATATTTAGCAACGATTAATTAGTATTTACCCGTTTGTAAAAATCGGAAGAAGTTATCGACGGTGATCACAGAAAAATACTGAAGCTCATTTTCTGTTATTCAAACCCTTTTTATTGTTAAAAATTCCTTAAAAATTACATAATTGACTGAGCTTATGTTTACGTAATTTAACAGTAGATTTTAAAAGTTTTCAGTGTTATAATTCTTTGTTTGATCACCAGAAAATTGTATTTAGAAAATCCACCACAGTTAAAAATAAAACTTTAAGCAGTGTCTCACTTATCAGGTTTTACAAGTATGCTGACTGTTTATACGTAATATATGTCAGTAGAGTCCTCGTACTATACAAGAATGACCTCATTTAAAAAGTTTACGAAGCGAAAGTGGTAAAACAAGTCCGAGAAAGGCACTTGGCTCGATCTTAAGGTGTGGAGTGGAGTCTAGCCAGTTATATATCTAGTATGTATTACATATAGCATTTTCTTAGACTTGGAAGGGTTATTGACCTTGAAAACTCTCGATATTTTTACATAATATTTTTTTTATTCACTGCTCCGGCAAAGAACCTTTTTATAATCGCACGCATGATACAAAAAAATGCACAAAGATAATTCTCATGATAAAAATATCACGTAAAACACGTTTTGTTCAAAGTTACTTTCTTATTTTTTTGTGGTAAAAAATTATACGTTGCTATTTTTTTATTTTCTACGCTAAAAGACCAATTGTAGTTATGTTACGATTTAAAACCGGACAAAATAGTGTCTAGACATATAAATTATAGTTGGTAATTATTAAAGTTATAGTGTTTTCATATTACTTTATGTAACTTATATAATAATTAAAAGACAACTTGATATTAAAAAAAGTATTCTCCATAAACTCAAAAAAATCATTAATTCAATATTGCTTTCAGTAAGTTCAAATAAAAACCTGAAATACTTTGATGTAGCCATGGAAAGCTTTTGTTGTAATAATAATAATTAATTTTAAGATTTTTATTTATGGAGTTTGTGTGATCGAAAATAAGTACTGCCTTTCAACTTTCCTAGCACTATATTTTGCTTATGTAACTGGAAACACTAGATACAGAATAGCACTGCGCTTTATTGAATCGGAAAAAGATTGCAAGTATACATAAACATCGGTTGACCAAACACCAAACATTGTATTGTAACATAACCAATTATGTTACGTACCAAGAAGTATGAGCTCCTTCAAAAGGTGACAGGTAGGTTAGGTTAGATATCTGGCCTCGGTGGTTGTCTTCTGGCTAGCTTAGGGAACATGGCTCAAGAGTTGCCAGTCGTTGGAGAATAGCACTCTCGGTTAATTCAAAATGGCGGAATCCTAGATTAAAAATTGCCATAATGGTTTCCAATCTTCAGAATAACACAGTACGCCAAAAAGAACAAAGAAGTTTCTTTATACACAATATGTTCCGCGTTCAATAATAATTATTTTCTATATTGTGCATGGGGTAAATGCACTTTACGCTTTCTCTGTGTAGTTACTTGTATGCATTTACACTGAAAGCTCGTAAACCGGTAGACATACCTACGTAGCACACCCAATAAAGGTCTATACAGATAGGTATGCTAGGGTCCCTGACCAAAAGTCTTCCCTTAAAGCTGGCCGTATATTACAGGTTAGATTTATATTGCCAGAATCCTAGGATTGTGTGTACCAGAGGCGACCCAGAATTACAGAATTCTGGAGCATTGTGACAGAAAACTATTTGATTACGTTGACGAATTGACGTTGTGTACAAACATTTTCTCTTTTATTTCTAAGTCAGATTTCTAAAATAATGAGCCCTTGTAAAATAGGAAAAGCTTTTCAAACGTTAATACTTTAGAAATTCACACTCTTCTCTTTACAAGAAACATAGAAATACAATGTAACATAGAACTTAGCTTGGTAGCCATAAACTTGCACTAAAAAGGTATAAAATATTAAAAAGCCGTTGTTGCCCCACCCTGTTGTAAAGAGAATGGTACTTCATGCTATAATATTTAATGTTTGTTAAGTTGTATTGTATCTACATTGTATTCCCTTTGCTTGTAGGTGTATGAACTAAACTTATTCTGGTAGAAAGGTAATGTCGATCGCTAACCGATCTGTCAAGCAATCAATGGTTGATCTTGAGGTATTTGATGTAATCCAAGTGCCGCGGCGCATAGAGATTCAAAGTATTGATAAACATATAGAAGCGCGATTATCGCTGATAAAGCTGATCTCAAATCTCAAAAATTATGAAACTGGCATTCAAAATGAAAGGATTTTACAATAATTCACTGGTGGAAAAATTAGGTTAAAAGGTTTTTCTAATAGAGCATAAACATGTAAAGTGTCAATACTTAATTATAATTAATAATGATTTATGTAAGTAAATTGTTAATTTATCGTAATAAAATTTTTTTTAGATTCAGTCACTAATCATTAAATAGAAAACTCAATAAAGATGATCCGATGTCGCTACATGTCGGAAACTGACGGCGGCGCTTAAATAGTGATTTAAAGAGTTATGTTTGCTATGCTGCCATAAGAAGCTAAGTGCAAATTGGCAAAATGCACTACTTACCAGGGCAGTATGACCGTGTAAGTGTAAGGGACCTTTGCCATCACGCGTCAGTTTCTTTACCTTGATCTTATACAAAAATAATCTCAATCTCGGTGACGGTTGCAGTGGACAAGCGACCTTAGGTATAGTTACTTCAATTATTGCGACTTGCGAGTACATTACAGTTCTTTACTCCATTAACTAGAATTAAAAACGAGGTCGAAACGAGGAGAAAGCTCTGCTTTTTAAAAATGTAAATACGCAGCAATAATCTGGAACGAATCTCGTTATTCTTTCCATTACTTATTTGAGTTTTAACGCCATTTTGAGACGGAAGCTGTTGTTTTGGTGACGAAAGTGAAATTATTGGAAACTTAAACTTTCGGAATTTCAGACTGATATAGCTATGGTTTGTTAGGCATTGTTAAAGAATCTTGAAAACGTATGGCATTAAATAATTTAGAATCTATAAAAGCTGAAGCGTTTAATTGTTTGAACGCACTAATCTCGCAGGAATAACTATGGGTCTCAACTGAAAAATTATTTTTGTGTTGTATAGTCAATTTAACGCGAAAGTCTATAGGCTATATAAACAACATCATGCTATGACTAATAGGAGAGGAGTATTAATGAAAAATATTGCAAAAACGGGGTTCTTTTTCCTTTTGGATACCTAGCTCCCGTTGCGTGTCCTGCGTAAATAATTAAAGTTACGTAAAAATCATATATGACGGAATTGTTCTTGTTTAAGTGTTCTACAAAAAGTTAAGAAGTTTTAAAGTTGACATTATATTTTAAAAGAAAAATTTTGCAAAGTTTGGCGGAGCCGCTGGCAACAGCTAGTTAATCATATTTGTTTTATCCCTATCGAACACGGGTACTGAAAACTGCATATAGTATGGTTCTACTTTTAAACATGTCAGTTTAGTTTAATGTCATACAAATTAAAAATGGACGCCTACTCGTAAGAATTATTTTCACTGACCAATGTTTTTAATTACCAGTACTTCGTGTATACAGTAAGTATTCGTATGTAATAGTAAAACGTACAGCGGTCTACGGAGGGGAGGCGGTTGGGCTATACAATAACATTATTATGACCAATACGTAAAAGTAAACATTGCATTGACCCCGACTCCCAGTGACACAGTTACATAATGTTTAACCCAGGTCGACAGATGCTCAAAAAATTTCATAACTACTTCCAATACTTATGTTAGTAAGCGCCTATATTATTATCATACCAATCTATTATAATAAATTCTCATGTCATAGTGTTTAAAATAAAACTCCGAAACTATTTTTTATGGCTTTTACGATTTTAACCGATTTTTCTGTATTTGTAGTAGGTCTGATTATGATCGTAAACTATAATTTTTCATACGAGAACGAACGATTATATGGCAAAGCAATGCGCTGGATCAGCTAGAAGATATCTTTATAAATAAAAAGTGGGTTTGCTTTTTGAGAACCCAAAATTTCCGTGAATTGAGTAGACGTCAACGTCTTCATTATGTATATAATTATGTATAATATAAAACATTTAATAAGTAGGTAAGACTTAAAGAGACTAGACTTATCAAAATAAGTGATAAAGAAAGTTGTATTTGCACGTTGGATTCATTAAAATTCATTTTTGCCAACTTTCGAAATTTATAATTTCGATTTAATGTTGTTACCTTTAATAATCGACTGTGGTAAAAAAATTAAAAGTGCTTTTTAATTTTGGCGATAAAGAGTTACCTACTTACGTACCTGCTTTAAAGTACCTTAACTTTTAAACGAAAAACTCTCTCCGCGTTTATATTTTTTTTAAATAAGACTTAAAATTTGTAGACAACCTTCTGGCATGGTTGACAGCGCGGGAGTGTTGAGACATGGTTGACATGAGTGGGAGATCCCGGGTTCGATTCCTGGCTCGGACCAGTTTGGATGACCAGTTTTGGCAACCGTCAGTCGCATTACTAACCCTTTCTAAGTAGGATAACATCCGATTCCCATATACACAGCATCTTGCTGAGTTGAGGCCCATTTCTGGGTGTGATACATAAAAGAAGCGGTGCCTGGTGCTTCCGTCCCTTGGGTGTTAATTGTCTATAATTGCCCAGGTTGGGGAAGCATTAGGCTTCATTGTAGTACATAAATAATATAATATGTACGTTGTAATGTGTGGCATAGTAAGAAATAAAACAGTATTTCTTTCTTTCAATTAATCGTAAGTAGAATGTAAAAATAAATAAATAAATAATAAATAAATAAAGCGTTTATTTGAAAAACTCCATATACAAAAGAAAACTAAATGTTAAAAAATACGAGTTGCCTCCCATTCAAAGGTCTGAACGTGTTCAATCCTCAACTGTTTGTCACAGGAGAAAAACTCATTTTTATGGAGACCTTGACAGTTGACACAATATGTGTAGCAGCGGGCTGGCGATTATTTATTTTCGGTGCAAAACTATTTTTTTACACTATACAAGTTAGTACTTGACTGCGATCTCACCTGATGGTGATGATGTAGCCGAAGATGTTATCGTACTAACTTGGAAGAGGTTACATAAACAACATAAACACATTCCTAAAGGTTGCTACACAGCATCGCACTGGAACTCTAAATCGCTTGGCGGTGCATATTCGGGTATGCTTTCTGAACGTGGCGGTAGTAGAGTCTGTCACTTCATAAGTGCCTGTATGTTTTGTTTTAAGTTCAAGTCAGGCATATATCAAAGAATAAACATTTCCATTTTTTAGTGGATGATGATAATATTATTATAATGGCCCATTAAGGTTTCCGTTTCGGTATATAGATTCAAAAGAACTGAAGTATGAACCTTTCAGAATTTTTAACATTTTCCTCAACCTAGATTTCTTTTTTTTTTATAATAACAAGGTGTAAGAGTTGAGACGAGGATTTCAACGAACTCTTTCAAGAATAAAGGAGTGAATTAGTTAGCGAAAGTGTTTTCTCTAGAGAGGCGACTTGGTTCACTTAGCTGTGTACCTACTCGATATTGTATTACTGACTCGTACCGTCAGATGAAAGTCATTAGAAATTGATTAGATTCTTAATGTAATGTGTCATGTTATCCAATATTATTAAAGCAAGAAAATCTAAGTACCTAATTTATAAAAAAAAAACTAATATAAATTTATAAATCTACACCACCTTGTGACTGTTTCGACTAGGTCCTACTTATAAAATACCCTATACTTCCTTAATTCATATAAATATAGATCTTTCTCAGGTTGGCACGTGATTATTTAATGGTAGGACCCTTTTATACGTTGCGTTCATAGTAGTATCCCAAATCCTTTTAGAGCGTCAGAAGTCATGAGTCCACTAGTCCCAAAGCCATCATAATTTATCAAGTGATAAAAATAGGTCCTGGACCCGGCTACTGCCAAACCCAAGACCATAATTTATTAAGTGATAAAAATAGGACCAGACGCAATGTCTGATCCTTATAACAGGTTCTTGCTTCATAATAAGGTTATTATGATGTATGGCCCTACTAGCAGTTTGGCGTATTTCAACTATTATAAGCTTCCATACTCCAAGCACTGCGTTCGGTAAGCGTTCGATAAGACCCTACTAACAGCCCGGCGTACTTCGACTATATGCCTCCATACACCTAGCACTGCGTTCGGTAAGCGTTTGATAAGACCCTACTAACAGCCCGGCGTACTTCGACTATATGCCTCCATACACCTAGCACTGCGTTCGGTAAGCGTTCGATAGTGGCATCTTTATGAAAAAGATGATCCAAGGCCCCACACTCGCCCAGGATGGTGAGCTCCCGCATCCGCCCCGAACCCAAAGGCGCCCCGAAGGGTGAGCTCTCCCCCTCATCTCTCATAAGAGATGTAAGTCCGGCCGCATTAAGGTGGCGGTTTTCACCTATGTTCACATCCCCGTAAGGATATGAGATAAAGAGCCTCATTAAGGTGGAGGTTACACCTATGTGATAAGGTGGGGCACTCTCTTACAAGAGCGCCCCTAACGGTTGTACCGCCACAGCTATGTGTTATATTCTTATCCCGGTGAGGATAAGAGATCAGCACCTTAAGCGTGGTGTTACGCATACTAGAGACCAAGAGACAATCTGCAAACATCGAGGCCTGAAGGCGCAGCCTACCGTATTAACTTATAGTGCAACAGCCAGCTGCGACGCATCAAATACACTCGACGTCATACAGACAATATGCGCCACTTAGGACGTCTTCCCATAGTACCATAGTACGGGCATTCGCTGTGTTAGCCATCTCAGAAGGGTCTTACTAGACTCTGCTAATATTCATATTCATATTTATATTTATTATTCATAAGATTCGTCATGACCACCAACATGACGCACTAGCCATCAGAAGTCTTTATGTCTTTCGCTCATACCATCTCGGACACAGACGCTCTCGGCGACCCGCGTCCCCTCATATATGTCGCGCGGCGATCTTGATCGACTGCGCGCATATGGTGAAAACCATTAATCTCTACATCATTGAATGATTATTGCCATGCGATAATACTTCGTTTACCTTATCGATTAAGCCCATTTCCATAGGTCATTAGAATTTTCCAATACACGAACACGCTCTGCTCCTATACACGAACGAGTAGTCAAATTATGACTTTGTCTAAGTTCGATTATTTATCTTTGTATTGCTTCGGGTTATCACCCTCGTTACTCAGACAGTTTGCCAAGCTATATGTTTGTATTGTTCTTACGTATCAAGAGTCAAGAGCGGTTCTTTTTCATGAACATAGGTAGGTATAGGGTAGTTACATCCAACCCCCTAAATTCTATGTAACCTGTGGAATAGAATTTACTCTAGGGAATTAAACCTTTCGCTTATACAACTCATCTTTGCACCATCGGCTTATTGGCTTTATACATAATTGTTTACTGATCTACTCGCAGTTAAACTGCTTTCGATACTGTACCCTCTTGCGAGAGCCAAGATACATAAGTGTTTGCTGATCTACTCACAGTGGAACTGCTTTCGATACTGTACCCTCTTGCGAGAGCCAAAATTCATAAATGTTTACTGATCTACTCACAGTGGAACTGCTTTCGATACTGTGTTCATCAAAATCTCAGTTAAGAGATGAAGCTTATATTTTGATTAATGAAAACATTTTTGGCAAATGCTTTCGCTGTTGTTCGTCTTGCAACGATCCAAGAATTTCACCTCTACCGTCGCAATACGAATGCCCCCAAATGTCCCTATTTACCATTTCTCATATTATATTTTTGATTGATGAAAACACCTTTGGGCAAATGCTTTCGCTGTCATACATCTTGCAACGATCCAAGAATTTCACCTCTACCGTCGCATTACGAATGCCTCCAGGTGTCCCTATTAATCATTTCTTTTGAGTTCGAAAACTCTTATGCATTATAACATTATACCTTGGTATGGTATCCTACGCTTATTAAGGTGCTTTCAAAAGCGACCTATTTTTTAGTAATATTTGTTATTTCACTTGAAATCATGACTACGTGCCGTTCCTTCACGTAATTTATAGTGCTTGCTAAAACACTACTTGAGCTATACTCCTTCAATAGTTTCGCTCCGTGAATCATTATCTATTAATATATTGTGTGTGAGACCCATACAATAACTTGTATATGTTTTTCATAGGTCATTGGTACTAGAGAGTCAGATTCAGGCGTTGCACCATTGTGATACTTTGCCAATAAATACAAGATTTTTTGTACGACCGCTTGGTTCCCTTAGGAACACTAATGAGATCAAAGTCCCATCGGTCGGCGCTGTGTAAGTCTTTGCATAAAATTATGCAAGTTTTTTTTTTTTTTTTTTTTTTTTTTTTTATGTTTTAACCCATATTCCATATGGGCAATTCAAGTACTATTAGTACTGCTCAACTCTCCACACACTTAATAAACAATTTCATTTTTCATACGACGATATTAAATATCGTCATGACAAGTTACACATAATTCTTCGATTGCATCGATAATACTATTATTACGTTTCTCCTCCACACACAATTTGTCTTCATTCCATAAAGCTGCCATAAACAGCCGCTTTAGTGCAATACTCGCTTGAGCATTGCTCCGAGTGTTCCTTTGCTTGTTTTGCAAGTATTCCCTATTAATCAATATTGTAATATTTCAATCGCTCTGGCGCACCGCCCGCTTGAACAGCGCTCTGAGCGTTTCTTTACTTGTCTTACAAGTAATCTCCACTCGCCACTCATCAATATTTTAATATATCAATCGCTCTGGCGCACTGCGCATTGAGCATCGCCACCGGCGATCCATCTTATTACATACACCTTCACTCTCCTTAATCACTTATTTCTGTTAGATGTAGCATCACCAAGCAACAAAAGATAACCAATTGCATTTCCAAATAGTCACTTCAGTGCCCCGCTCTCTCGAGCATCACTATTTGTGACTCAATATACTACCACAATGTGTGTGATGTGACGATCTCGACACAACTTCTTCACCAATAGTCACTTCAGTGCCCCGCTCTCTCGAGCATCACTATTTGTGACTCAATATACTACCACAATGTGTGTGATGTGACGATCTCGACACAACTTCTTCACCAATAGTCACTTCAGTGCCCCGCTCTCTCGAGCATCACTATTTGTGACTAAATATTATACTACCACACAATGTGTGTGATGTGTCGATCTCCACACAACTTCTTCACCAATAGTCGCTTTAGTGCACCGCCCTCTTGGGCATCACTCTTAGCGAGCCATCTCAGTGACAAAATACACAACCATCATATTGTGCTCTCCATGTATCTCCACATTACTTCTTTATCACTTAGTTGCTTTAGTGCACCGCCCTCTTGGGCATCACTCTTAACGAACCATACTCATTACATCACGTCTTAGCACAATGTGCTGTCTCATCACCACCTCTCAACTCTATTTTACAACCTTGTGTTGCTGTGTCAAATAACTTGTTTTATCAGTAAGTCAACTATAATCGCTTCAGCGCACCGCTCCCTGGAGCATCGCTTTTTGCGACCCAAGACACAGTCAACACATCTATATCTTTACACATCCTCCTATCCTTAACATCACCTTAAAATGAGGATACTTATACATGTAAGCCGCTTCAGCGCACCGCCCTCTTGGGCATCGCTCTTTACGGCCTTTGCGTGCGATCAACACAACTCATTTTTGTAAATCATGTAAAAATATTACATGTCATTATCAACTTTGTGTGGTATTCAACAACTTCGGTCCGAATACCACAACTTCACTTAACCTTCGGACCTCGTCGCCCACACGCTTCGCATCATCACATTAGTTATTCGTATCATACGTCTATGCTGCCTTATCGACGTATTCAATGTTAAAGAATGTACACACCATCAAACTCCATCTCCTCTAGTCACCAGACGTTAAGCATTATTAAGATTCAATGTCCATTTATAACCATAGCAACCCCCAGACCTTAAGGGTTGTACGACTTACATAATATATTTGCAATTTCATATCTCATTTATTTACATCATTATAAACTTGACCACTTCTCGTTAACATACTGATTGCATTTATCTCACCTCTTAAGGCCATACCCAAACCTTTTATATTTCACTATAAATGCATCACATTCGCCATTTCATGCCATTAATAAATATTTAAGACAAGTTTGACTTGTTGCCTTTCAAATTTGGACTATTTTACAAGTCATTTAAATATGTATTTACGCTTTACGCATATGAGTAAAACCAAATGTATCATCAAGTATAGGCTCATAGTATAATCTGCCTTCACATCCAAATGAGCCATCAGGCAAAAACCTGTATAAAAATGTATTTCCAATTAACATCGATAGCGCTCAACAGGTGTTGCAATATTGCGCTTTATAAGTTAACGCAATACGTTAACTTTTATATGTATAATTCACATAATTTCATTATTCAATTCAAGCCTTTGCAAGCCTTACTATGATAGTGATTTCTCTCTTTCCACTCCTCGTTATTCATTTCAGGCCTAAGCCTTACTATGATAACGATTTCTTTCCTCCAACTACTCCAAACCACACTTGGTATCCAACGGCTTTCATATCACTATTTCTTCCTTCAACCCCCCTGACAGTATGACTTTCGGGACATCATGAACTCGTAGACCTCTTCAGTCTCTTTCCATTTCACGGACAACAAATTGTAGGCTTTAGCCTACTTTCCTAACCTCCAACTTGCCGTTTGACCAGTATCCTGGTCACGGCACCAAATTGTGACTGTTTCGACTAGGTCCTACTTATAAAATACCCTATACTTCCTTAATTCATATAAATATAGATCTTTCTCAGGTTGGCACGTGATTATTTAATGGTAGGACCCTTTTATACGTTGCGTTCATAGTAGTATCCCAAATCCTTTTAGAGCGTCAGAAGTCATGAGTCCACTAGTCCCAAAGCCATCATAATTTATCAAGTGATAAAAATAGGTCCTGGACCCGGCTACTGCCAAACCCAAGACCATAATTTATTAAGTGATAAAAATAGGACCAGACGCAATGTCTGATCCTTATAACAGGTTCTTGCTTCATAATAAGGTTATTATGATGTATGGCCCTACTAGCAGTTTGGCGTATTTCAACTATTATAAGCTTCCATACTCCAAGCACTGCGTTCGGTAAGCGTTCGATAAGACCCTACTAACAGCCCGGCGTACTTCGACTATATGCCTCCATACACCTAGCACTGCGTTCGGTAAGCGTTTGATAAGACCCTACTAACAGCCCGGCGTACTTCGACTATATGCCTCCATACACCTAGCACTGCGTTCGGTAAGCGTTCGATAGTGGCATCTTTATGAAAAAGATGATCCAAGGCCCCACACTCGCCCAGGATGGTGAGCTCCCGCATCCGCCCCGAACCCAAAGGCGCCCCGAAGGGTGAGCTCTCCCCCTCATCTCTCATAAGAGATGTAAGTCCGGCCGCATTAAGGTGGCGGTTTTCACCTATGTTCACATCCCCGTAAGGATATGAGATAAAGAGCCTCATTAAGGTGGAGGTTACACCTATGTGATAAGGTGGGGCACTCTCTTACAAGAGCGCCCCTAACGGTTGTACCGCCACAGCTATGTGTTATATTCTTATCCCGGTGAGGATAAGAGATCAGCACCTTAAGCGTGGTGTTACGCATACTAGAGACCAAGAGACAATCTGCAAACATCGAGGCCTGAAGGCGCAGCCTACCGTATTAACTTATAGTGCAACAGCCAGCTGCGACGCATCAAATACACTCGACGTCATACAGACAATATGCGCCACTTAGGACGTCTTCCCATAGTACCATAGTACGGGCATTCGCTGTGTTAGCCATCTCAGAAGGGTCTTACTAGACTCTGCTAATATTCATATTCATATTTATATTTATTATTCATAAGATTCGTCATGACCACCAACATGACGCACTAGCCATCAGAAGTCTTTATGTCTTTCGCTCATACCATCTCGGACACAGACGCTCTCGGCGACCCGCGTCCCCTCATATATGTCGCGCGGCGATCTTGATCGACTGCGCGCATATGGTGAAAACCATTAATCTCTACATCATTGAATGATTATTGCCATGCGATAATACTTCGTTTACCTTATCGATTAAGCCCATTTCCATAGGTCATTAGAATTTTCCAATACACGAACACGCTCTGCTCCTATACACGAACGAGTAGTCAAATTATGACTTTGTCTAAGTTCGATTATTTATCTTTGTATTGCTTCGGGTTATCACCCTCGTTACTCAGACAGTTTGCCAAGCTATATGTTTGTATTGTTCTTACGTATCAAGAGTCAAGAGCGGTTCTTTTTCATGAACATAGGTAGGTATAGGGTAGTTACAACCTGCAAACTCTAGTTCCTTTGTTTTCCTTTTCTCAAGGTTGCCTTTTTTTTTTTACCCACAGGAAATGCCTGACGCATACCCCACCGTCAGGGGACACGGAGGGGTTATGTGGGGCTTGCACCCACTAAAACCTGTGCTTTGCCACGACGGACCTCGTTGGCGGGAGTACGGGATTCACTTGCCAGGCCTCGACCCGCCACCGAAGCGGCAGGTCCCGCCGCTGCTGCCGGCAGCCTGGCCGCTGCCGAACCTCCTGGGAGGCGCGTCCCGAACAGGTCGCGCCACCACCTCGGCCTGTCGGTGGAATTCGGGTGACGGACGCCAGAACCCCTTACGTACGTCACCCGCAGGCCGGTACCGGTCGCCGAAGGAAGGTGTTCGCACCCCAGCAACCGGCGCGTCTCCTGCGAGAGGGATGTGCCGCCGTAAATATCCCTCTCGACGAGCGTTCCCGCCCACTTCGGTGATTTTTTTACGAGGTTGTCTTCCTCGTAGTGCCCCGAAGGGACTTGTGGGCGTTTCCGCCCCCGCCTGTAATTTTTTAATGAGGTTGTCTTCCTCCTCCGGGGTTGGTGCGTTTCGACACTGTGCCCTCTGCTGGGACTCAGAGGGACACGCGAAGAAACGTCACCTATCCGCCGGGCCAAGCTATTCGCCGTCGGTTATCAACCGACGTTACCAGGGAGCACCGGCCCGTGCGCTACAGAGAGGCACCGTAGCACTCGGGCACTCGTGGAGGTTGCTTGGCGAGCCCCCCTTCTCAAGGTTGCCTGGCAGAGATCGCTGCTAAGCGATAAGGCCGCCTTTTGTGCCTAAAATTATTTTAATATGTACTTCTGTTTTGTGTAATTTCTTGTGTGGTGCAAATAAAGTGTATTTATTTATTTTATTTATTTAATATAATTTTTTTAAATTACTCTTTATATCTTGATCTTTTCGAGCAGCGATTGTGATAATTTGCGATTACCTTTAACCGTAATTAATTTAAAAATCTGCACCTTTACTTCACGTATACAAACTATTCCAAATGTCATATACTTGCCCCAGCAAGTATTCTTCTTTTAAAGGATCAAAATTTTGACTTTAATTATGCAAATCAATTCAAATCATCATTAATAATAAAAACCAATTAGTAATAATAAATAATTAAGCATCCTTCAGTGCAAATCGTTGGTGGGTCTTGTTTGATAAAATATTAGGTTCAAGTTGTACGTGAAATTTTTTAATGTCTTTCTTCATATGCATGTAATACCTACACACAATATTGTAGTACCTATGGTAGATTTTGGGGATAAAAAACGAAAAATCATCAATCGAATATGGTGTGTATTGAAGATTTGACTTTATTTTTTATTTGACTTCACACTAATGTATATTGAACAGTGACTACAATTTAAGATCGTTTTATATATTTTTTTAGTGACTCGAGAGCTGGCGCTTATTTAGCTCAACTGCTAAGTTTAGCCATACAAAGAGGTAATAGCACCAGCGTCTTGGGCATAGGCCCATAAATATTTTGTAAATAATCATGTATGTTTTTAAATCATGTTTGTTAAAAAAAAATTAGTTGTATTATGTAATTTCTAAGGAAGCCGACGGGTGCAAAAGGTCTGAAGACTTTCAGTACAAGTGTCTTTGTAATTATTAAAAAATAAACTTCATTTTTGTTTTTCAAAGTCCAATTTTGCTATCTAAAACTATGGACACATAATATAAGGTTAATCTTGTAATTAAGAAAGGACTTTCGATACACTTATAAGTAATTATTATATTGTTGTATTATTATATTTGAATATTCAAATTACCTCGGCTAGGACTTTTCTTGCCTGACCGCGTGAGGGTGATTGCGGTCTGATTAGTAGAGCGCATCGGCAACAATGATAGCTGTTTGTCTTGCACCAACATAGGTACTGTGGCTATGATTTAGCGCAATACGTATCGGGTTTAGCTTCCGATTGAATTTCAGCTCGATGTATAGGAGTATCGTGTTATCACTCGTAATCCATTATCCAACGTTATAATTCTTATATCAATCCTGTTATATGAATTGAACTAACGTACTTATACTAGTATACCTCTTTGTTCTGGGTGCAAGTTACGATGAAAATTCGAACCCTCTTAAGCCGCCAAATATGGTAAGCAGTCTTACGGCTCTGTATCTAAGTGGAGTTTATGTGAAATAAAAAAGTTTTGATTTTTCGACTGATGGTATCGGATAAAACACCGCTTGTGACGTAGCTGCAAAGCATGCAATTTTTCCACCAGTTTTCATAATTTTAGTACCATTACTATCATCATAGGAGACCGTGAGAGGTCACTATGTGATGAAGGAATGACAAAACAAAAAAGGTACCTATTGTATGCGTCGCGAAGGTGCTGCAGTAAGCACGTTTGGAAAATGGTATTAGAGATACCTGGAGATTTTGGGCCCCTTTTTGTTCTTAATTTACATTAATGACATAGTAGATGTGACAAGATTTAAAACTGTATTATTCGCCGATCACATAGCAATAATAGTCTCCTCAAATAAAAATTCTGACATTGCTTCGCACGAAAAAGACGTTAATCGTACAATTCGTTCAATTATTAATTGGCTTGACACAAATAACCTTTAAATTAATTTGACGAAAACAAAATATATACAATTTAATAGTATTGAATGGAAGCAGGCGTTATTTTGCGGAAATCCATAATTAGCAGGACAGATTAATTTGTTTTGCTGTAATCCGCTACTTGAAAAGATTCTGTATGGTACAATATGCAGGAACACTGCCCACATGAAACACCACACACAATTTTCCAACACTTTCTTCGACGCACGTTTCGTCCCGAACCGGGACATCCTCAGGAGATGTTGACTTCACAATGCGAAATCGTCTCTACGATTTCGCATTGTGAAGTCAACATCTCCTGAGGATGTCCCGGTTCGGGACGAAACGTGCGTCGAAGAAAGTGTTGGAAAATTGTGTGTGGTGTTTCATGTGGGCAGTGTTCCTGCATATTGTACCATACAGAATCTTTTCAAGTAGCGGATTACAGCAAAACAAATTAATCTGTCCTGCTAATTTAATAGTAACCTAACCTCATCCATGAACATCAATTTCAATGACACAAAAATAGAATCCATCAACAATATTAAATTTTTAGTTATATACCTAGATAAAAAACTATCATGGGAAGACCATATTAACAAAGTTTCAGAAAGCATCAATAAATTTTGCTTTGTTATGAGACGACTTAAAAATATAGTCGATCCAGAAACTAGCTTACAGGTTTATCATGCCTACGTAGCTTCTGTTCTGCGCTAGGGGGTATATTTTGGGGTAATGGGACAAATATAAACAGAGCATTTATTGCCCAAAAAAGTGTGTCCGAGCGACGTGTGGTGCCGCGCCACTAGATACTTGTAAACCGTTATTTAAAAGATTAAATCTGCTAACTCTTCCTTGCTTATACATTCATAGTATTTGTCTTTATTAAAAAGAATGATGACATTTTCGCACATATGAGCAGTGTCAATACAAGAAATCCAAGTTAGATCTACGAGCTACCCATAACCCTAAAACTGAGCATTTTATGAAAAATTGCATTGGCATGAGCATAAAAATCTTTAATAAGGTACCAAGAAACATAAGGGTTTTACAATTGAAATCATTTGGACATAAATTGTATGAATGGCTTAGTTCGAAGGCGTTTTATTCTGTAAAGGAGTTCTTAGAGTATAGAGAGCGACGTTAGCTGATATTCTGTTTTGACATTGTAATAACAATTTATTTATTTTTACATTAATAATTAATAGTTAAAACTTTAATAATATAATTAAGTAATTAAATTGTAACATTTGCATACCTGTATGTGGGTAAAAACATTCGGTTTCCAATTTTGTACTCCTCCATCTATTTTAACCATGTTTTTCAGCAAATAAAGAATAAAGAATTACTAACTTAAGTACCTACCTAGAGAGTAGAGACCAACTTATTTATGTGTAAAGTTGACGATCGATAACATGTATAAACACTATCGTGCGAATCGATTAATGGCGGTTCCTAATATTCGATCTATCCATGGTTTGCCTTACCTACTAGAGATAGAAATTTGACATAACTTGTTTGGAGCTCATGTCGTTGATATCTCTAGTAGGGCAAATAGAAGATAGATAGAATATTGGGAACCGACATAAGTGTGTATAGATTCCCCAAGTCCCCCAAAGTGACAACAGTTACAAGATATAGGAACAAAATCCACAACCTAAGCCATCACCACTACGCCAATGGCCACGCAAGTCGCAACAAACGTTGAGCAACAGTATCTAACATTTATAAACCCGGCAGCACCGGCTAATCACAGGGCTGTTCTGATCCACATGTGGTTTTGCAACACCGCGGAAACCCAGACGGCAATTTGTCGCAGCAGTCTCGCACACATGCGACACCGACCGTAGCGCGATTGGATATATGACTCGAATTTTTTTATAACTTTTTTATGAACTGCGATAAAAATAATGACGTAAACCGCAAAAACTAACAAACAACAGAAAAGCTATAAGCATTTAAATATTTCTGATTACACAAAGATAGTGACATTAAATTGTAACGTCAGACCTTATTAAAGCCATAGAAGCTTCGTGCGGTTTCACAGAAAGGAATGACTTTTATATTGCGGTTTCATACAAATTTTCGTTTTGCGAGATAGGGATAGAAGACCCTCCTAATCCAAAATTAAAATGTAAATCTTTGTTGGATTTTAATATTTCTTCAGTGTACGTCATTATTTAGAGAAATATTTGTATTCAAATTTAGAAGTACATAGTGTAATACCCAATTGCGATGCAAAAATCCTTTTAAATTTTGTGCATCGACCCGTTACGACTCGCCTATAAATAAGTATAAGTATGTATTTAGCATTAAATAAACATTATTACAAACGTGAAAGTTTAGTTGTTTATGTTTGAATATTATAGCTGTGATTATAGTTATACTTATGCGCATTACGACTAGTGAAATTTATATCCTAGAGTTATTTAAATGTATTGTGAGGGTAGCCGGAAATCTTGAGAATTAACAAGTTAGCATTAACTTTTAGATTCAGTCACTAATCATTAAAACATTGTAATTTATGTCTACAAATAAATTAAGACTAAAAATATTTACAAAATGTACACACCGTCCAAATGCTCGCTTAATGGCATGGTGCCCAAAACACTGGCGCTATTGCCTCGCTGTATAGCTAGGCTTAGCCGTTGGGCTAAGTAAGCGCCAGCTCTTTGGTCACCTGACGCGTGAACCAACTTTTTGGATAACATATTCACAAAATTTTTTGTGTCCGATGACCATGGACCTAAAGTCTCAAATGCAAGCGCCGCAAAAACATAGTCCTTGCTGATTACTGAATATTTGCGGCGCTTAAGCATTTGAGCAGACTCTGCAGCTGCACCCGCCTTTTGGTACGTACCCGGTAAATGAGACGCAGCCAACGTATCGACGCAGGTTGCATCCCACACCAAGGCACGTCCCATCAACCACGGTATTATGGTCATCCCGTCTGGCCTTTTGCCATCATCCCTGAATAGACCGGATGGCTCTAATTGCGCAGGGATAGAAGCAGTGGCCAGAGCGCGGCGTACCAAATCATTGATAGTACCGTGGCGATAAAGGCGGCCTGCACTTCTGGTGCAGCTGAGGCCATGGTAACCAAGTTGATCCACGCGACTGCCACAGGGACAGATATGAGGTTCACAAATTTTGATACCCAAGCGTAGACACACGGCAACACGAAGTGCTGTTCTGTCGAGTATCGTCCCCAGGCTGTGGGATGGCAGGGCATGTAGCCAGTGACCAGATTCTTTTTCGGAAACAGCTAAAATCCGAGCTTTATCCGTAATTGAGGTACACTGCGCTACGAGATCCGCGTGAGTCGCGACAATACGTGGTTTGTCCCAGAGGACCTGACATTCCACAGCCGTTGGAAAACCCTCGCCAGGACAAGATGCACTCCAGGCCAATCTCGCCTCTGATAGGCTCTCCACCTTTACATTGATCGGATTTAACAGATTAAGGATCTGACCAACGAGGGCGGTAGAGCCAAAAGCAGAGGACAAGAAAGCCGGGAGCGCAACACTTGAGATAGACCGTGTGCCTAATCCCCCGTATTAACTTAATTTTTTAATGTAAATGTTAAAAAAAACATCTCACTAACTTATATCTACTAATTATTATTATACCTAGATTAAAAATTTATCCTGGAAATATCTATGGTTCTAAAAACTTCGATGTTACTATTTGACTAGTTTAGAATATAGGTACATACGCTTCAAATCTTATGAAAGAAAGTGATGCGTTTCTGCACCAAGTTTATCTCTGAAATGAAGATCTTTAATCTCTTTACGGATTTTTGAAATGTGTTGCGATGTATGTAGTTGATGTGCGAGATCCTTTGAGCTGCATCTTGAAGTGATAAACAATGCATTGCGTTCGTTGATCTGCGCTGCAGCACACAAAACGTAACGGTTATGTCAGACTGACTATTGAGGTCGGTATAGTGCCGGTCATTAGGCCATGATTTTGAGGTCTTGTTTGTTGTGTGACAAACACAAGGCTGAAAATTGCACGTTACAAATCGCTTAACAGCTTAAGACATACTCGCATGTAATGATATGTAGTTGTCAACGATATGCTATTATGGTGTTCAAGTGGGTGCGATTTCCTGACAATCAGAGCGAAGCGTAGGTGTAGAGGAATAAATCCGATACATTATTGTAAAACAACGTGATAACAATATGGTTGCTCAGTTACTTAACATCGGTGCCTAATAGAGTCTGCTCTGTGAAACCGTACCCTTATAGTAATTGGGTATTACACCACTACTGAATTTGAAAAAAATATTACTATATTATAAACTAGGATAAAAATCATGACGTACACTGAAAAAAATATTGAAATCCAACGAAAATTTACAAAGTTACAGGTATTTTGGAGTGGGAGGGTCTTCAATCCCTTTCTCGCAAAACGAAAATTTGTATGAACCCGTACGAAGCTACTATACGGCATTCGTAAGGTGTGACGTCACAATTTAATATTGCTATCTCTATCTAATCAGAAATATTCTACCGCTTAGTTATTCAAAATACTTTTAAGCGTAGATTTAAAATCTGCACTTACCATACTCTACTCTTAGAATTAAATTTCGTGGAGGAAAATTACGCGTTAAAGTCAATAGTAATAAAACTAGTCACTCACTCATACTCGTATACATAGATGCCAATTTATGCAAAGTTGATTAATAAAACATTATTATTTTTTAATACGACTTGAATTGGAGGATAGAATTTTCATACAAAGTAGGTAATTTCAATGAGTAACATTGAAGGTTTCTTTGAAAAATTCCATATGATAAGGTCTGTCTGGGTTCCTTGCGAAACCGTGTGAGTTTTTATATTTTGTTCTTAATCTATAGTTGATATTAGGAATATTAATGATAATGATTTACGTTATATGACATATCCACTGGATATATCCATGAGTAACGGTGACGGTATAACGTGTGGACGTGGTGTGCCTATAATAAACAAAAGACGGTCAGGTAGTATTTTCAAAGTGAGGCAGTTGTAGAAGACAATGAGATATTGTTCGCCGGCAGTCGATAGTCAATACGTTTGCAATTATTGCGATTTTGATTGAGCTACACCGAGCCTATATGGCATGCAAATACACCAAGGCCTTTGGCTATAAATGGTAGACATTCAGGTTAATAGAGACTTAAGTATACGCAATCTTTTCGTTGAACGAGTACATATTAGCTTAAAATAATATTGATGACAATATTTTTGACCAAGTACCTACAACCTCTCTGACGCAGCTTTCGTAAGTAATAACTTTTATATTAATCAGTGGTGTTAGGTTATGGTTTTCAAATTTGGAACAGGCTCGTTAAGTATTCTACTTGATTTAAATTTACAAGGCGTGATGAGAGGTGGTGTCCACCCTGACAAAGACATACTGCCAAACGATTGAGTTTTAAGGTGCGATGCTGTGTAGCAACGGACTACTGTCTCTAAATGTAACAGGCTAGACCGGCAGTCAAGTAAACAAAAATTGAAATGTCCTGAATGACTTTTCTCACACAACGATCATACAACCTACGGCTATATGAAGGTAAAGCTGGTAGAGAAATCTTATAGGTATACCCTGTCTGTGCCACTGTAGAAGACACTTTACCATTTACCACTTAGGTATATTATTAAAATTTACTCATTCAAAAGTTGTACAATTATGGTTTAAGATCACTGTTTTTGATTCTTTCACTTATTGAGAACGAAGCTCTAAATTTTTTCGAAGTAGGTACCTACGATAAAACATTTTTGCGGTAATTTCTACACCGAACTAAAAATTTTTTATTGAAAACTACTAAATATTTTCTTTGGTTAGAAATGAGACAAAGAAATCATGATTGAATTTGATTGAAATCAAATTGAAAATGAATGTTTTTATTTATTCGCTAAACTAAAATCCACTTATCCACACCACCAATGAGGTTCTAAAGCATTTAGGTTAATTGTGACTTAAATATGCGCAACCTTTTAGCAAACCGAATGTAGCCATAAAATGCACTCCTAAGTGCTATAACAACGTAAAGTTTAGACACGTAATAAGATTTATTATATTATAATATATTCTAGCTAAAAGATTTTTTTTGTAAAGTATTGCATATTATTTTCATACTTCCGTAATAAAAGTCTTAATATGTAACTATTTTGTTTTTAGCATATAGAGCGTAAACAGGGGCCAGTCTACTTGACAGTATCACGTTTAACATAAAACTTATATAATCACTTGTACTTAATATTTTATCCTGAAAAATTAGCAAAGTAGGTTTTGGTTAATAACATCAGATTAACGTACCCTTAAGTTTAATAATATGCAGTGGCATGTTAATAACTGACTTACAGTAACCGATAGTTTTGAAAACATAGATTATTAGGTCGTCGCTCGCGCTCCGACTAGATAGAGCCCAACCTAACAACGACAGCTCCGTGAGTGCGGCAACTTTTTCTTTTAGTGTGAGTGTGTCAATTTGAAATTTGTATGGTGTGTGGATGCTAGCGTGCGTGAAAAATTGTGTAGCAATGGCGCGGGTTTGTAATTTGGGCAAAGTATTTTTGCCGCACTTTTGAAGTCTCTCCCTCTTGAAGCTCCCTCTTGGACCCCTATGTTTGAAAGCATAATTTGCATCAATATAATTATACTAATGCATATATTAGTTGTATCAAAAGGCAACAAATCGTATGGATAAATAAGTGAAATAGACTAACCCCTAGTTTCTTGACAGGAGAAAAAAAATTATAGTCTGATAATGACGAGTATGATTATAATAATACCAAGAGGATAGTTTTATTTACCTCTTCGAAGTTTCTAAATGAAACATGTAAAAAACTGGGTGTCCAAATAGCCTATCATTTTTGACCGGATACAGACAAATGAAAAGCTGAAATAAAATTCACACCTGCGTATGAAGAAAATGGGCATGCTTTTCTTATTGAATAGGTTTTGGTCACCTTCCGGTAATAAAAAAAGCGATGAACTTTTGTACAGTTGAAACTCTTTAATTTTTTTCCGGTGTTTAAATTTCTAGTGACTTACGTAGCACTTAAATGTTTTAAATTTTTTCGAACAATTTAGATAGAGCCATGTAAACTACCCCTTTAAGTTAAGTGCCTTTTATTAGTTCGTATCGCAGCGAGCGTTAGCATGTTTGAATAAAATTTCGAATATTAGACCTGTATAAAATTATCGTAATACTATAGTTACTGTTTGTTGTTTATTTAGGACACAAAAGGAAAATTTGACTGAAAGATAACAAATATTACGAGAAGGCAATGTAGGGTTTCCTATAAGTAGGTACTAAGCTCTTTTTAATAACTATTATTATCTTTTTTTATTATTGTGCTTCAAAAACAAAATACTTTGTCCACGTCTTCCGCGTCTTCCAGATATCGCGGCTAGGTATTCTACAAATTAGACCATGTGTACCTCACCGCAGAGTCACGAAAATTGTCATATGGACCTTATACAGAATTGTGATGAACACGTTTTTTAAATAAAATATATGATGAAATGGGAATGGGGAATAAATCGCCGAGATTTAAATTTAAAGGCTTTTATAAGTTGTAACGGTAACATATTTGTACCCGATGTGCGCGGCTCGGTTGCTTTGCTCTACCGTGATCGACGATAATAATGTGATTCTCTTGTGCAACAGTTCTGCAAATCTACGATCATTATTGGAGAAATAAAACGCGTTTGGAATATGCTAAATAAATGTACGGATGTAATTGAGCACTTTTTTTGCCAGTAAAATTCGTTTGATTCTAGTGATTCATTGGGGTGATTCTAGTAAATAACATTGTACATCACCAATAACCATATCCGCGCAACCATCAGCAGCCTAGGCTGTACAAGCGATGCAAACCAATGCAAGCACGAACCAATCAGTGCTCAAGATACACTAGATAGATACAACTTCGTCGATGCTATGAGTATTTTTGCAGAATCAAACAACAGGTCGGAGTTACAAGTAGTAAGTTGATAATACACGTCCATGCTTTTGAGAGCACGTATGAAACCTTCATAACTTATCTCACACTGGCCGTATCAAATGCCGACGGATTATGAGAAGAAAATAGAGTAAGTACATCAGGTGCAACTGAAACAGATGTTTGAGTACATCTTCTGAGATGCATCTGCATAGTTAGCAAGCCCCCGTTGAGCTGTGCCATAGTGAAATTTTTACATTATTGTTTTGAAATCATACCGTGAGTCCCCAAATGAACTATGTAATCACAAAACATTTCTTGCTCCAGAAAAAATGGACCACATTTTGAGCTACGTAAGAACTAGGTAGGTATCCGGAAGTAAATAATGCAACACAAATTCTTTACTTACATTTTTCTTACTTCTATTGTCAACGGCTCTGGCGTTAATAAAGATGATATTATCAACGATGGAATGAATTACGTAATAACCCATTATAATGCAATATCTACAAAGAGTAGGTACATAGTTACACCAAAATAATTTATTACATCGAAGTCACCTGCCTACTTTTTCTATAAAATATTTAAAAAAAAATGATATTTTATAAATGAAAAGAAAAAAAATCCCACATTTTGTATGAAAATTTAAAATCAAGCAAAAAAAATTTCCCTAGATTCAAAATTTTTTAAATATTTTTTTTACGTGAAATTTAAATATTTTATTACGTATTAAACATACTTTGATTTTCATTACGAATTGAACAAATTCAACGTCTTTGTAAACTTTTTTGACAAAATAATAATAATTACTATAATGTTTACATCCTAGCAACATGTTCATGATTAGAGCGATTGCATCTTTGTTTCGACTGTTTTATTTCAGGTGCAAACACAATTTTTGTCAAGTTTTACAAAACCCAGACAGTGTGGCATCGTATACTGAATGGAAGTATACGAGATATCTTATGTCCATCTGAGGATGAGGCGACTAATGCATGGTGTTGAAATAATTGAGTTGCCAGCAAAAAAGAAAGATTTCTTTTCAAATATTCAATCTTGCAGTACCTACTTATTATGAAATCAGCAAGGCATCTAGATTCCGTTAAGGACCTCGCCGGTAGACTTATGCGATCGACAACGGGCAAGCGTGAAACGCATAATAATGACAGCGAGAGAAGCGTGATTTATTATATGACTAACACCGCTATTTTGGACTCTTGGTAATCGGTACTACGAGTATAGTTAAAGAAATACACTCGTTATTCGAATATGTTTCTTGGATTTAAGATCCATCTGATCGAATTTTTCAGCTGTCTGTAGGTAAATTGTCCTAGTTTTAAATCATTAATAGGTAACTATATATTTTTAAATTATTGAAATATTAAAAAATAGACAACGCTTCAATCGATTAGACGTTGCTCTCATAGCCGCCATGATTGTTCTGGAACTATTTTATTGGTTGACTCCCTAAGGAGTCAATGATCTTTGGAAAGGGTACGAAGAGGCGTACCGCATAACTTCAACACAGTTTAGACGAAATATGAGACCAATCGGCGACTACCTAGGTGTCCTTTATGTAATTGCCATGTAAGTCCACCCAAGGCTCTGAGAGTGCAGGACTATTAGGAAGGCATGAAAGCAAAGAATATTAAACAAGGATATGAAAGATATTTAATATTATTACTGATATAGAAAATATCTGTAGCTACTGCTGTCTGTGTGTTGTAGATAAATTACTAAGAACAATGCGGATTATAGGTCTGTCCACGCGGTTTACATCAATCAACGCCAGATAGGAACGCTTTACGCACTCCGTCAAGCTATCTTTTCCTATAATCTAAGCCTTGTATAAACGTAAAGATTTTCTCAGCGCTTTCTCGGTTGATTAATTGCTAGAAGCTTATAAGTACTAGTTTTCTTCTGTGAAGCCGGCTGCCGGGCACGGACGCTGAGAAAATATGGGTACATGCAGGCGACGCGGAACACGAGCGTTTTCCGCACTTAGTTAAATTACAACGCGTGTGAAACAGAGATAAAACGGTAATTGTTGGCGGTTACATAAAAAGTGAATTATTAAGGTTGCTAATCGGTTGGATTTTTACGTTGGAAAAGACCTACATAATATTAATTTTATTTAAAATCCGCGTACGTTGTTTCCGTATTGTGTAGTCTAACTACTTGTACGTGGTCTGCATGGTGGGCAATGAGCAAACCCTTTTCATTCTGAGAGGAAATAGGTGCCCAGTGAGACAAACCTCTTGGGAACCATGGATTTTTACGGGATAAATATAATATTGTATAACCAATAGATACCTAGATAGTATCTACTATCTATAACCAATTTCTATTCCATTACTAAATCGATTGGCCAAATCGTTTGAATAAAATTGTGGCTTGTAAGGATTAGTAACAACACACTCACACAAATACTTATCTACTTTTGACTTTTAATATTATAGTAAGACGTTAAAAAAAGGATCTTATAGATAGACGATTTGGTTCGCATAATAATCTAATCAATAGTAAGGAAACATGGGTGTTGCCACACTCTTCATTCGACACGCAATGGGTTGCGTATGTGGAAATGGAGTCAGGGTTTCTCTAGTCGTAACTCTTAACTCGTATGCATCTCAGCGTCTCTAGCAGTAGCATCGCAGTTTACCACGTTTGCGAAGGTTCTGGTGATTAGAAAGCGATGCGTGTTGCAAGTGCTTGCGGGCAGCGGCGGGTCATCGCGACTTGCTTAATGCACCGCACGTGCCCGGCTTTCGTAGTGACACTCAAGGCTCCGATACATAGTTATGCAATCTAATCATTATTCTAACAAAACATCGAAATGACTACAATGGGTATATGGTTATCTAGTAGCAAAATACGGACATGTACCGCGTGTCGTAGCACGGGTACTCATGCATACTATAGTCACTAAAAATTCGCTCGCGCATGAAATTCGGACCAAGCAACTGTAGCGGGTACAAATTGCAATAGACAGGATGGATTTTTAGTAGGTTCACTCAGGGTAGTTCTCTGCAACCTATAAGAACCACTCACAACCCACCTATATTAATGGCATTTTAGACAGTTTCGGCAGTGGCTACTGATGTGGCTGGCGGGAGCACGGTGAATACGATAAATAATCCCGTACTGCCGCCAGCGCGGGTCCTACAGGAGAACATACATTTTTAGTGGGTGCAAGCCCCACATAACCCTTTCGTTTCCCCTGACGGAAGGATGTGCGTTAAGCATTTTTTGTCTATAAAAAACCAGGGCTGTTTGACCATCATAAGGGCCATCATTTTTGACAGAGCCCACGGATGGTAAAGTTAATTTTATTACTAATGTCACTTTATGAAAAAACAATAATAAAGCTTTCTCGAAAGCGTACAACTAATGTTGATTTAACAAGTGAACCGTACTTAAACTTGACTAGTAATTGGTGCTTAAAAATTGCAGGTTGTAAGTTTAATATTATATAACGCCGGAGTTCTAACAACTGGTTAGCCGTTAGGCAGGTCTAGGCATAGTTATAGGTATTTGAGTTCTCGGAACGCTAAATGTTAAATAATGTTAACGTTTTCTCACTTAGTACAATTTTCAGGTGCATACTTACTACAAAGTTACTATGAAGGGTAAGGGTATAAGACAAGTATCGCAACGTATGTATGTATACCTAAGACATTATTGAAAAAAGAAATATTACTAAAAGCTTCGTTTTCCTTATCGACTTCTACTAATAATATAAATAATATAATTAATAATTCATAAGAAGATTTATATTAGTTGTAATGATTAAAACGTTAGTTATTTACCTACTCGTAAGTCGTATAATTATCATGCAAATAGTACTAAAAGTCTTTCAAAAACATATTATAGAAAGCGCGTCGATCCATATAGCTATTGTAAAAAATTGTAGCATGATTGAAGGACAAATCAACATACACGCATGCTTATAATAGTTTTGCATACCTACCTACATAAGCAATTTGACTGATAATAATTAATTATAGTATCGGCACCCGATGAAAACAGTTTTGACAAGTGTCGTTGCATATAATACTGTTTCAGTCTGACTGTCCCTCACTATTGCAGTACAACTCTTATCTACAAAACGATCTTCCTAGCGACTACTGCAGCCAACACTCTGATTGTTACAGACTTCCTAATGGATGAATTGTAATTTTGCATACCTACATAAGCAATTTGACTGATAATTACAGTATCGACACACGACGAAGACAGTTTTGACAAGTGTCGTTTGCATATTACTGCTTCAGTTTGAGTGTCCCTCACTATTGCAGTACAACTCTTATCTACAAAACGATCTTCCTAGCGACTACTGCAGCCAACACCCTGATTGTTACAGACTTCCTAATGGATGAATTGTTATTTTGCATAGTAGATTATATATATTATTATATTATTATACTCTTATCTACTAGATTAATTTGTTTTAACATTTTAGTTTAATTTGTAGTTTTTATTTTAGATAAGTACTTATGTAGTTTTTAATTTAGATATAGTTTAATTTTATACCTAGTTTTAATTTTTAATTTAAGCTTATTTTTTTTTAATTATTATGTAATGCTATTGTATTTTTAATTTATTTTGCATACCTACATATGCAATTTGACTGATAATTACAGTATCGACACACGACGAAGACAGTTTTGACAAGTGTCGTTTGCATATTACTGCTTCAGTCTGACCGTCCTTCACTATTGCAGTACAATTCTTATCTACAAAACGATCTTCATAGCGACTGCTGCAGTCAATACTCTAATTGTTACAGACTCTCTGATGGTAGAGTCTACCTCACCAACTTGTGTGTCAACTGTTACTCTACTGACCATATCAGAGTAATATATTCTTATGTCTAACCTCGAGAGTGAGGCCATTCAGGTGTTGCTACACAGTTACACACAGTTATTGTTTTAAAATTGGTAAGTAAGGTCAAATTACTCAAACACTAGTTAAAAATTCAATTGCAAGACGCAGCTTTAAGATGAAGAATGCTAGCAATGTGGTTTTTTGAGATAGGTACAAATAAGCCGATTAAAGTGATATCTTGATAAGTGATTCCTCTTTAGAGTAATCAGTAAAAATGTGTTAAAATAAGCACACATTAGTGTCGTTGTGAGACATCACTTTTATGTAAAAAAGAAGAAAATGAGACCAGAAAATTGAGAAAAATTAAAATTGCAAAATTCAAAACAATTTTTTTTTACGATTTACGAGTAAGTAACTACTACGTCTTTTAGTTACGTACCTCCTCTTTAAATGAGAAGGGTTTTAACAAACCCATATTAAACTCTCTACCGTGCTGGCCAAGTGCGGGAATCAGATTTTTGAACCATTGTCGGTTTTAAAGTTCGGTAAAAGAACCTTTTCTTGTCTGTAATTGAATCTTATAAGAAGTGCCGATGGGGAATTTAGAAACTCTATCTACCAGTAAATAAATAAATCATCGTTGTTATATTGAAGAATGTAGTCCACGTAACGATCTGTTTTTGTTGTTACGTAGCCACTGCAGTGGGCCGCAATGAGGCGTATACTGGCGTATACGTCGTTACGTTCACGTACACTATTTATTTGTAACTGACTCGGAAGTATTTCCTCAAATTATTATGCCAACACTAAAGCCATGATTTTATATTTTGCACCGAAACAATTTTTAGAGCCAAGGCCATATTTTTTAGAGCAGTTGGTTTGGATACAATGTCACAGATTGTAGATTAGTGATAAACTTGACGTTTGAATGGAATACTTAGTATAAACAAGATTCAAATGTTAGACTTCAGTTATATGTAGAGGGTAGGTACATGCAAAATTTAGAGACAGATAAAAATATTCAAATTTTAGACTGCCGTAATATGTATTAGAGAGTACCTATGCAAAATTTAGAGAGAGACCAATAGTTTTTAAACAGGTTGTGATGTGTAGAATAATAATAATAGAAAATGTAATTTTTGTTATAGAAAAACTTGACCACTAAACTTAACTATGCAGGCACTACTTTAAACTTTATTACTGAATGGTTGATAGCATGTACGTGTCTGTATTTCAATTTTCATCTTGTCAATTTTTCCTGTTGATTTTTCACAAGCGACGTTCGTTATGTTATGTATCGGTATTTACCTAGGTAGATACTTGTACTTGATTTTAATCGAACCACCAATTATAAAATCCAGAGTTATACCGATAGTAACATCTAATTAAAAAAAATTAAACAGCACCTAATACATAGTTAACTAATAACTCCGCATACATTGTAACAACAAACATCCCAGCCCCAAGTAAAGTGATGAAAGTATTCCTTCCTCGGAGTTCTTCTAGAACAATATTATCATTAGGTACGTGTGCATGATATAGCTCACTTCATTAATACCCCAGTTAAGGTAGAAAGATCTAAACTGTAATAGGAATTTAGATTAGTAAGAAAAATAAAACTTTTTGCGATTAAAAAACTCACCTAGGTACGGATCCAGATGTTTTGAAAGTGTTCAGTGCAATTTTGCCGATCTTTTTTCAGCCTGTAGTATTTACACAAACAAACTCGCGGATCTTAGCCGAATTGTAGCAAATAGTTATCAGAGAGTTTCGTATCTACACTGAATTGAAATGTTCTCAAAGCAATATCACGTAATTTTGGAGCGTTTCCGAGTGTTGAAATCTTGAAACAACCGTGGCCACAGAACGCGTGCGCGGCGCGGGAAAGTATAGCCTCTACTGCTTCTTGTCTTGTAGTTCGTTGATCGTCTGGTTCTTGTTTACCGGTGGTTTGCCAATCCAACTGCCGGTCTAAGAAACTGCTGAACGTTATGGAAAATGTGTTATGACCCTTATCAGTGGTAAGTGATAAAGATTGGCGCGTTTGATACCTCGCAGGAGGTAAATAGAGTCCCTGGAAGACCTCAAGAGTTACCTAGTTAAGAGTTTGCTGGAAGACCTACGAGGGTTTTCGTGTGCGGGGAGATTGTCACATGGGAAAACATTGTGAGGAAACCTCTATTGCTCCATATTGATCTAATTTTTTCGTATTGAAATATTTCTCTATTGATGTTTTACGTTGATTTTTACTATGTTCTCACGTGTGTGAAGTCTGCCATTTACCAATTCTTCTATTTCCAAAAAAAATAAAAATTTAAAAATTGCGTTCTTAGCTGTATCCAAAACCCTTCTCGATCCACAAGGGACCTGTGCTAACAAGATCTGAGGTTTTTAATAGCAAAAAATGATGAGACGAGCAAGGCGTTCATCTTATGTTAAGTGATAGGTACCTACGTGTACCCTTAAGAGGAAACGATAGTGGTCTTATTCCATACAAACGTTCTCGTCTGTTTTCTTTCTGGTTAATGAACTTGGAGCAAAGATTTTTTACAGAAAAATAAATATCAATGTCTTTTATGTTTCCTTGTTTTCATTTTTGATAATAGGTACATTATCTTTAGCCTTACAAAATGCTCAAAATTGCCTATTTGGACCCGCTGGTCTAAATAGGCAATTATGAGCATTTTGTAAGGCTTCCATAATGTATTATCAAAAACGAAAACATAGGCACATATATAGAAGACATTGATATTTATTTTTCTGTAAAAAATCATTGTTTTAAGTTCATAAACCAGAAAGAAAACAGACGAGAACGTTTGTATGAAAAAAAGACCACTATCGTTTCCTCTTGATAATATTATCTCAGATGCAGTGCGTGAGTCCCGAGGTTATAGGTACCTAGGTACATTTCTTTGTCCGGCTACCTAATTTTGCCCGGCAAGTTCGTCGGGTACAGAAAATAATTTTAAATTAATAATATCGCTAATTCCAATTCATCGGTGTAGGTGCCTATCTACTGGTGTACGTAAACATTAAACAACTTGTAAAAAAGAGAATGTTTCCAGCCAATGGGGCTCGTATCTCCTTCGACCATGACTCCAAATTAAAGGCCAGGTCATCGGACTGAAGTATTAATCAACAATCATTTGGACAGGTATGCTGACTCTTACAGAGAAAAATATTTGGTTAGGCAACCTCTTATTGAAACATGTTTTCATGGCATGTTGACATTCTTTATTTTGGACTCCTCTTCGCAAGTAAGTACGCCAAGGCCACTCAATGCATGCAATCGCAAAAATGCACGCAAAACCAGTGTTCTTAAACTACGTACCAATTTTTTGATTCTACCTGTTTTGAAAGCTGCCTCGGAAAGTTTTTAGTTCTTTTTATTTAGAGAATACCTACTCTCTGACCCGCCTTTGCCTTGCTCTGATGACCCCATAGGTTTTTCTTTGCGTTCCACAAGCTAGTATCTGTCTACGTACTCACTTAATGGTAAATGACGATGTAGTCGAAGATGTTATCGTATTAACTTGGAAGGGTTTTTTTTTTTTAAGCCACTGGGGAATGCATTTACGCATCCCATCACGCACCGCCCCCAGGCCTCCCGAGGCGAAATCAGGATGAGTGAATTCCCCTCCAGGGAACCCGAGACGCTGCGGGGTGGGTATGTGGGACTCGCAGGACGTGAAGCGTCCTGAATACCCACTAAACCCCAGGGGCGTGTAATCTGTTCACAACGAGGCGGTGCTAACGGTATACTCCGCCTTGTTGTGACTTGGAAGGGGTTAGTAAATTCACCACTACCGGTTTCTACACAGCATCGCACCGAAACGCTCAATCGCTTGGCGGTGTGTCTTTGGTGATAGGCCAAACCTGGTCCAATTTCGAAATGACAAAATTCTAAAGTAGCCCGTGGCGGGAATTGAACCCGCGACCTCCCACTCAGTTCCGAGCGCGTGCCACTGCGCCAGGGAGGTCGTCGATTCGAAGTAGGTACCTAATCCTTCCTTTTAGTTGTCTAAATTTTGATTTTAACGGATTTTTTCCTACTGTATCTAGTCTGTAAGGAATATTATAGGTAAAGTATCTAAACTTAATGACGAAGTACGCTACGCTAAGAGGACAAAAATAATAAATATGTGACGTATGTTGAAGCCAAAAATATGACGTCGTTATCGCTCTACATGTGTGACGTCACTAAGTGCTGATCCTTTATATGTTTAAACTATAGTAAAACAGAAGGGATTGCAACACAAGATCCGCGGATATATTTTAGCAACACTTTGCGGAGCACAGTAGGTAGGTACACACAAATTTAGTAAGTATTGCTAAACGCCAATTCACAATGTGAAATATCACGTCCATTAAATTGCAATAAATAATAAGTTAAAATCTACGGCACAATCTAGATGGAGCGAGTTTTGTTATGATGACAAGCTCACGTTAGTAGGTACCGAGGTGTGGAAAAGTAAACTGGAACATGAGCCATATGACATTTTGCGGGTCCATGCGTGGTATAGAATAAATAAATATATATGGACTTTTCACACATCGTAATCTAACCATAAAGTAAGCGATAGCTTGTGTTATGGGCACCTACTAGATAGTCTGATAAATATACATACATAGTATACATATTAACACAAATACAATTTATCTTCAATAATACCCAGACACTCGAAAACATTCATGCTCATCACACAAACATTTTCAAGTTTTGAGAATCGAACTCACGACCTTCGACGCAGACCGCTATGAATCGTCGAACGAAGATGGAACGAAATAAAAAAAAAGTAAGTATGAGAACTTTATTTATTTTAACGAGCAAATCTTGTTTGCATATAAATACTAGCTGATCAGGCGAACGTTGTTTTGCCATTTTGGGTAAGAAAAATTGCTTACGACCTATTTCTCAGAGAATGTAGACAAAAAATTTCATAGAAATCGGTCGAACCGTTTGGGTGGATATAGATATTTCAATACACGAAGACGCGCCCTACTCTGTCCAAATCGCTTATATTTCATTAGATTCGTATGGAGTTTGACAGTTGGAATATATAAGCGCGGTCACCCAGGTCTTCACTTATTAGATTTAGACTAGACGTAGTTAGGTAAAGATGTAGCTTCTTATTGCAATTGTACCTACCTACTAACCAATCTTAAGTCTGCCATGGTTATCTAGGTATACAGAAAGTGTTAAAACCTGCACAACTGCAGTGTGCCAATCCGATGAGCTTGCATTAACGTTACGTAAACGGTGAATACGGCCAACTGTCGTACTTGCAACACGTAAAATCAACATAAGTGCTTAATGATCGTGTCGTTTTAGACATGGGCACATCTCGATTCGATTGTAAAACTCGATTAAAATTTAACACGCACAGGATGCCGATATTCACAATTTCAGATGCATTTGGAAGAAGAACTGACAAAGGATTTTTTTAAGTTTGAGCAGAGAGGGTTATGTAAAAATTGATTGTCTGTAAAGTCGGTTTACTGACGATAGTTGAACGTGACAACTCTCGCTTGCACTTCAAGCCTTACATGGAACGCCTCAAAGCGAGGTAACGCCGGATGAGTCATGTTTTTTGTGCGTGCGTGCGTGCATCGATTTATAAGACGTTGTCACGTCAAAACTGCTGGGCGAATAAAGGGTGTCCACTGTTCGGCTCCATCATTGACAATAGAGGGCGTCGGATAAATTCGAAATCTTTTACAATATTTTGGGTTCCGTACCCAAAAAGTAAAAACGGGACCCAATTACTGAGACTTCGCCGTCCCTCCGTCTGTCACCAGGCTGCATCTCTTGAACCGTGATAGTTAGAAAGGTGAAATTTTTACATAATAATATGATGTATTTTTTGCCGTTTTTATAGATATCGGTACAGAACCCTTCGTGCACGAGTTTGACTCGTACTTGGCCGATTATTAAGTTAGCTAAGTAAGTACAGGCTATTTCTCTTACTACTTGATGTGCTGTGGAAATCCCTTGCAGCACGCTGCTTGAATGCGGGTTTCTAACCTAGATGTTTTTAGATCTCATTAATACTTAATCAACTAAAAACGTGACTTGCTTTCATTTCCTACATGTTGTCACTATTTAGGATTACATCTTGCAATCTGCATACAAAATAATACCAAAGTTTATAGGAAATTCTTTAATAATAAATAAATAGTATTTCATCCAAGAGTAATCATATTGTCCGTAGTTTCAGCGAAGAGTTGGTGGTTGCCCTTTGAGCGGGCAGGCACTGCATGGTGGGGGCCGATGAGGCAGTACTGTAGGTTGCACTCCGAGTCCACCGTAGCACCAGTGAATATTATGCAGTCTTGAAGAACGCATCTGAAAGACAGACATTCTTGCATAAATAATAATTTATGAATGTATATTATGTAGACACTTATTTAAAAATACATACAAATGGGGCAATACATAAAACGGAAATGTCTGTTGAAAGGACACCATTCAAAATACTTGATGGATCGGGCTGAAGAAGCTAATGGTGATTGTACACTGCAGCCGTCATCGGTACAAGAGATATAAGATTAGTTTCCACAAACGCATATCATAACTCTGCAAAGTCATGGCTTGTGCCAGGGATTTAAAACCCAACATCTGATTAGAAAGTAGACATTTTCACCACTTGGTTATAAGTACTGCTGTTTTCAGCTTAATATTATGCAAAATGTCATAAATTCTAAGTATAGCTAGTTCATTCCACAAAGAGACCCTTCCCAATCCTTCCTAACTCCTTCCCAATGGCATGAAACATAAGCGATTGTGACGGAGTAGGGCGCGTCTTCGTGGTTTAACACACTATAAGGGCGTCTTCAAATTAGCCGTAAAGTGCCGCGCGGTGGCAGTGCGTCTGCAGCGCTGCGGCCGCGCTAGTTTGTAAATAATCAACGCACGTTTTTTTTAGTACATGTCTAAACATCGAGTCCATCGGAAACTATGTACTACAATACGATTCTCAAACCTAGCGACAGCAGCGTGGCTGCAGCGCTGCAGACGCGCTGCCACCACGCGGCACTTTGCGGCTAATTTGAGAGCACCCTAACATGTACATAGCCCACAGGACTTACCCCTCTTTTATTGTAACATTGTTCATTACAATACAGTTAGTCAATCTGACTTTGTTCTCAACCGTACAGTTGGCACCAATAAATGTGCTCTTTATGGACGTTTTTTCACTAATAACACTCTTCTCTCCGACTGTACAATTTTCATCCATTTGCTTTGTCTTTACTTCACTGTTCGGGTGCAGCTTGTCTGTGAGAGTTGTGCCTGTTAACTCCTCCCATTTTGATAATATCTGAAATTATAAATAAAGGAGAATGACCAAAGGTATCAAGTTTTCTCACAAACCAAAATAGTCTAGGAAAAAAGTGCTTTTTAAGAACCATTGGCACTAGGAATTTGTTTTTCATATCCAGAATTTAATTTTGCATACAAAAAGTTAATTTCTTTTCAATGCACATTTCGTGTCATACTGATTGTACTAAGAAGTACTACTCTTTTGTTTGTCTACAATTTTAGAATCCGGATGTTAATTAAAAAAGTAATAATTGTAGTTAATGTGGAGACTGTAGTCAATAAAAATGGGTTAGATTCAGATAGATACGGGATATCATACATTCCTGGTCCTTTTATAATTTGATAAACAATTACTGGAGAATTTATTAATTATTATAGATTGAACATATGGCGAGAATAAAAGTAAAACTGGAGTGGCAATGGCAAAATATCTCTGAGAAAAATCTGTCCTGAACAGTGAGACTTAAAAATGAGAAGAATTAATCCAGACTTGTCCAGAATGTTAAAAATTTTATAATCAACAAAATCAAATGTAATTTTTAAAATAACTCTTACCTTATTATTTGACAAATAAAGTGTAGATAAAGTGTTCACTCTAATGCCAAATATGTTTTTATTAGGTATGTGAGCGTAGCATCTAAGAATATCATTGAAATAAACTCCTTTGCTGCCTAATTTGTGATCATTATAACTGGACATTTCTCTAATTTTACTCTCATACCCATGATCAATGGCAAAATCAAAAATATCTTTAGAAAAATCCACATTTTTTTCAGAGGTTCCTTTCTTCTCCAATGGATTTTTGGGTTTAGATAATTGTTTCTTAACTATATGCGGTATTAATTCTCCTTTAATTGACGTAAACTTGTCTGATTCCACTAAATAGTTTATGACCCAGTTTTTCATAACATACACGTGGGCGTCTAATAACCTGCTATACAAGGTAACAGTTCTGAATTTTTTCATGAGCATTCGTGGTATAGTTAAATTTTCTTCAAAATCACTAGCGCTGGCAAGAAAAACAAGCCTTTCTGTTTCCTTATCAATACAAACAAGATCTCTGTCAGGTTTTGCTTTACTTTTGATCCCGGGAAGTTCAATCCATTCCTCTGGTCCATTGTTAAAGAACAAAGTGCAAAGAGCTGCATCATGTTTACGGTATAGGTTGAGAACTTCATTCAAGTTGACATTCGTGATGAGATCTCCTGATATGACTATGAGATCAGTCGTCACTCGACTGCTAATGTGTTTTAAGGAGTTTGCAGTGCCCCAATCTTCATCTGATGGAATAACTATTAATTCATATTTAATTTTCAAAGGGCACTTTTCAAGTGCGTTCAGTATGTTTGATTTATCTTCATCCAGCACAACCACCATAGTTTCTGTAATGGAAATAATTAAAACTGTAAGATTATGATAGTTTTATTATCACAGATTACAGGTAATTTGTATCTACATTCTTCTGTTTCTGTTCTTAAATATGATTCAAATGGAGGCGGCGGAAAGCTCTCCAAATTAAGGCCAATTTTCAATAGCCTATTCTGGAGTTTAAGCATCTGCACCAATTATACTTTTCAGTCAATAAGACTAAACAATCAAGTAACACTGTTATTTTAAGCTCCGAGAATTCAGAGCCTGTTTTGTACAGATGACCATCTTAGAATTACTAGAACTCCTTACTTAAAAGCACCTACTAATCTACGAAGCAACAAGAGTCAATCCACTACGGTGAAGTGGTAATAGGAGTAATAGGACCATGTTGTGGAACCAAGGTAGCTACAGGAACGCAATTCGGTTCAACTATAGCAACGCTACCGTTACGGCGGGGGGTGGGAGGGGGGTGGGAGGGGAGGGGGGGAGGGGGGTAACCCTCCCCCCAAGCCATATTTGTAGGAACGTAATAGTTGCCGAGAAATAAATTTTTTAAATTTAAAAATTTTGAGGTTATTTTTACTATAAATTATGAAAATTACGAAGTGTATTATGAAAATTATGAAGTGCCGTGGTGGAGGGAGATGAGAGGGGGGAGGGAGGAAGGGAAGAAACATCCTTAGCCATCACCTTCTCCTACTTACCACCTTCAAGGGCTGGTCGACGGAGCCCCGCTTCGCGGGGCTCCTAATTTCTGGGTGGTCATAAAAGAAAATAACCACTCAGAGGATCCTCTTCGTCACCTAAATTATCCGAGTCGGGGCGCCCTATAGTCCCGAGCTCGCTTCGCTCGCTCTTGGACCCTAACTCATTTGAGACAAAAATCTTAAAAGCTTTTAGTTTCTTTACACATAGAATGTAGATGAAACATAGGTGTCAAATTGCGTAATGACATATGAAACGTCATTTTTCTGGTTGTCAGATGCGTTATATGTCTATGGTTAGATGCTTGTCTTGAATTTTACTCCGATGTTGTGAATTTTCAGTAATAACTTTTTCTTATAATTTTCGTCTAATTTAAGTGATAATACGAAAGTTAGAGACAGTATAAAAGGTTACGTGATAAAACTTTGGTGAAAATGTGAAAGATTGTCCGGAAAATACCTTGGGTAGCGTATCTATAGTTGAGCCCGCAATTCCACACCACTCCTCAAGAGGCTATGCAACAACAACAGTGAACCTCCATCATGTGACAGCGCTGACAACACTCATCACTGTCACTGAATTGTGAAAAACGCTTACCTTGAAACCCATATTTCTCTAGCAGGTTCAAAGAATACCACAGGACAGGGTAGGGTCCCACTGGTAGCAGGCATTTTGATATGGTTCCGCCAACGTCAGGCAGACGCGACCCCCTCCCAGCTGCTAAAACTACAGCTTGAAACTCGAGTATTTTATGCATTTCTTACAAAGAAAAGGACATTTAGAACCGACTCTGTCTACGTTTAGAACTTAGCTTCATGTACTGAATAGGTTAGGATGATGAAATAAGACGTGTTACAACTTCAATAACAGTTTATGTATTTTACTTTGAATGAGTTTCTAATTTGGAACCTAGGTTAAGTTTAAGCTCAGTCTCACGCTTTTTAAATGTTTTTCAAATTTTATTTTTTATTTTATTTCACGAATTTCACTTTCGAGATGTAGGTATAATAATTAATGTCACGTGTCAATGTCAATTGTCAAATGTCAACATGACATTGACTTGACAGAGAATGAGATTTCTGCTCAGATGTGACAGGATGTTTCACAGAGATAACAAAACTATGGAAAGGCCATTCATTAATTCTAGCCTAGCCTTGCGTGACATGTGGCGTCATGATAAGCGCCAAGGTTTGTTGTCCAATGTTTATGTACTACCCTAGGTTCCACCATCTTGTACGCCACTTAAATTAAAAATAGTCTGTCCATATCATTTCCTAGCTCTATGGGTTTTTTCTATGGATTTTGAAGGGATTTTGCCATTCAGTTTTGCCATCTTCATCAATGGATTAATTTGCAAAGCTTTGACAATCGTTTACAAGTGGTTTACAATGTTTAACAGTTTAATTTGCCGATAGCGGTAATTCAGCAATTTAGGCTTATAGGTATGGCTGCCACAAAATGAAAATGAAAATGAAAATGAAAATATTTATTTTTCACATAGGCCTAAATAACAGGCTCTTATGAAAAGTCAAAACTCTACCGCCAGGTTCGGAAAGCAGGTTTGCACCGAGAAGAACTGGCAAGAAACTCGGCACTTGCTCTTTTCAAAAATGTCATTGTTATAATACAAGATTTCTTATAGATTATGAAAAATTATAACATATTTTTAAGATATCTCGTGAGGAGATGGAAGCATATTTCTATCATTCCAAGAATCATTGTCGTTAAGAAATTCTTCAATGGTATAGTAACCATGATTAATTAAATGTTTCTTGACAGTGTCTTTAAACCTGTGCAAAGGTAAGTCCAAAACAGACTTCGGAATCATATTGTAGAAGCGTACACTCAACCCCACAAATGACCTCTGTACCTTACGCAAACGGTGTGGCACTATAACTAACTTATGTCCTCCATTTCTAATTGGACGATTACTTATATCTATCCGTTGCTTATAATTATTAATATTTTGACGAACAAATAGTAAGCAATTATAAATGTATTGAGATGCCACTGTAAGAATACCTATTTCTTTAAATTTTTGGCGAAGAGATTCGCGTGGCTTCATTTTGTATATGGCTCTAATTGCTCTCTTTTGTAATACAAATATGGTTTGAATATCAGCAGCTTTGCCCCACAATAGAATACCATAGGACATAACACTGTGGAAATAGGCATAATAAACAAGCTTGGCTGTATCAATGTCTGTAAATTGCCTAATTTTTCTCACAGCATAGGCAGCTGAACTAAGTTTACCTGCCAAAGTCTCAATATGAGCGCCCCATTGTAATTTATTGTCTAAGGTCACCCCCAGAAATACAGTAGAGTTTTCCATTTTTAGTATTTCTCCATTCACAATCACCTTTTTGTTGCTAACTATATTTCTTAGGTTTGGTAGTGCAAACTCAATGCACTTAGTCTTTTTTGAATTTAAAAGTAAATTGTTAACTGTGAACCAGTGCGATACGTGCGCAATAGCAGAATTTACATCGTCAAAATTGTCTTTACTTTTATCTGTTTTAAAAACGAGAGAAGTGTCATCAGCAAACAATACTATTTCGCAAATACCGTCTACATGGTGCGGTAAATCATTTATATACACTAAAAACAGAAAAGGGCCCAAAATTGAACCCTGTGGCACACCCATTTTGGGGGAACAACCCTGCGACTTTGTGTCATTTATGCATACCCTTTGTGTTCGATCACTCAGATAAGAGGCAACGAAATCAAGAGCTCTGTCTCTGATACCGTAGTGGCTAAGTTTAAATAGTAGCGTCTGATGTTCGACGCAATCAAAAGCTTTGGACAGGTCACAGAAGACTCCTATGGCATTCTGAGACTGTTCCCAGGCATCATAGATATGGCTTAAAAGCTTGGCACCAGCATCGGTGGTATTCCTACCTTTAGTAAAGCCATACTGCTCGGAGTGAAGAATTTTGTTGGAATTAAAATGACTTAGAAGTTGGTCAAGTATGATTTTTTCAAATATCTTACTAAGAGTTGGTAAAATTGAAATAGGCCTATAATTATTAACGTCCTGCCTATCTCCAGACTTAAATAGCGGTATCAGTTTACTATGTTTCATTAAATTTGGAAACGTTCCTAGGTCGACACATTGGTTGAATATTACAGCCATATAAGGGGCAATAGTGTCGATAATGTTGAAAATAACTTGCACAGACATTCCCCAAAGGTCGCCAGTTCTTTTAATTTTTATGAATCGGCAGGTTTTTTTAATGTCTGCTGCAGTGATATGTTCAAAATTAAATAAGACAGTGCATTCTTTTACGTTGTCTCTTAAGAGTTTTTGGGCTGTTGTTGGCGAGGACTTAAGAGAATCCGTCAACAAAACAGGAACATTCTGGAAATAGTTTTCAAAGGTATTCGCGATTTCTAAATCTGATGTTAATTTACTACCATTGGCAACTATTTCAATCTTTGGGTTACGCGATTTGGTTTTTCCTGCCTGTTTGTTAACTATATTCCATGTGGTTCTTATTTTGTTATCAGATTGGGTAATTTTTTCTTTAATATGTAGCGATTTTGCTTGAATGCAAACATTTTTGAAAATTTTTGAATAAGTTTTAACCCGTTCTAGAAAACTTGCAGTTTGATTAAATTGTCTTTCTTCATAAAGCTCATACAACTTTTTTCGACTTTTATGGATCCCAATAGTTGCCCAATCGCTGAATTTTAATTTATTATTCATAATGTCTATATTTTTCGTTTTAAAAATATTTTTAAATTCCGTATCTACAGATTTGAATAGGGTTCTGTAAATACTATCAGGATGTCCATGTTCAAAGACTAGGGCAGGAACTGTAGTAGAAATTTTATCTTTAAACCGCATTAATTTATCTTTTGTTATAGGTCTGCATTTAACTATTTGCTTGAGTTTAACAATACTATTCAAAACATAAATTTGTTGACCACAGTGATCAGACCTAAGCTTACTTATTATAGCCTTATCTAAAATCTCACAGTTGCAAAATATATTATCAATGCAGGAGGCTGAGGTTTGTGTTACTCTAGTGGGTTCCCTAAATACATTATTTAGATTAAAGCATTTAAATAAATTGAGTAACTGGACACTATTTGAATTACTCAATAAAATATCAACATTAAAATCCCCACATACTAATATTTTTTTAGTTGAAACTGACAATCGTTTGAGTACTTCCTCCATTATATCCTCAAAATGTTTGAGGTCACCTGAGGGGGGTCGGTAAACGCATACTACAATATATCTATCCATCTCAACACAAGACAGTTCAGCAATGCGTTCCCTGGAAAGACTGACAATATCTTTTCGTTCTTTACAATTCAGGTTGTCCCTTGTTATAATCAAAGACCCTCCCCGGATTGCTGTCCTTCTTGAGAACGCACTTGACAATGTGTAATTGTTAAAGTGTATTAGCATTTGGCTTTGATTTAGCCAATGCTCAGTAATACAAAGAATGTCAATATCACATTGATTAATAAACATTTCTATTTCATGTTCCTTGCCGGGTAAGCCCTGAATATTCTGATGGACTAAACAAATTTTACAGAGCTTATCCTTTGTCGTCCTATTTAGTTTAAATTATTTTGGTCACAATTTACAATAGTAGAATTACTATTAATTGAAGTAAAAATAGGTAAATTAGTATTATTACTAATTATGTCAATATTACTATTTGTACAACATGTACCGAAGTCAACTGGTTTCGTGCTAAATATAGCAGAGTCCACAATATTACAAGCTACAAGAGTAGCTATTCGTTTTTTATAAGTAAAAGGTAAGTACATTGTACCTTCTGTCATTGGAATTCTATTTACAAATTTATTTAAATCAAAAATATGGAAATTGTCCCTATGACTAAACGCTAAATTATACAAAGCTGCATTGAGTTTGTATGCCTGCTCATTTTGCTTTTGGGTCAGGTGATCTGAGTATGGAAATGTACATATTATAAATTTGCACCCAGACTTCCTTTGCAATGTAATCATATGCTCAAAACTTTTTATCATTAATTTCTTAGTAATATTTATGCTGTCTCCTATCATTAAGACAATAGTCGAAAGTGAGTCTATAAGGTTTGCTGGAATATGTTCAATTAAGAATTCAAAAGAGGCCCCAGGGTAACATAAGTTAATAACTTTTTGGTTTAAATTATTGCTTAATAAGTAACCGAACTTTTTGCCTATATTATCTGATACAACAAAAGTTTTCCGCTGCAGAGTGTGAGATATTTTGCTACTATCACTGTTGTTACTACAATTTTTAGTACTACTTAAGCATTCAGGACTACTGCTTAGACATTGATCCTCCGCTGTACCCACCATTTGTAGTTTATCCGAGCACTGACTGGTTGGCAACTGATCAGCAGTTCGGGTGTAATCCTGGATCTGCTTTTGTGAAAGCTCATACTGAGCAGATAGAGATTCCAGCGATTTTTGTAGATTTTCAATTTGACCATTGAGGCTGCTCATATGAGATTCATATTTTCTCCTATTGTCATCCGCCACCATGTGATAGTTGTTTAATTTTTTCAAAAGCTGGCGACGCTGGTTTCTATAAGTGGTTTCTTTCTTTTTAAATTTCAAAGCATTTCTGATAAATTTATTTAACTTGATATATTTCTTAAATTTATTGCGGCTAAGATGAATTTTGCACGATTGACTGTCTGAATTTAAGAGACTAGAGCTTTCACATTTCAGATCCAAGTTCACAATTTGGGGGGGGTTGGAGGGTAAATCCAGTAATTCGTACTCGCACTCCACATATTCATACGGAAATAGTTCATTATACAGGCAGTCGGTCTGTTGAAAAGCACAATTGTCTAGCTGCACCTGCAAGTCATCAATCAAAACTTGAGCACTCATCAGTTCACTCTCCAGCTGGGATATTTTTGACAGCGCCTCCTCATATGTTTCAAGACATTCATTAAAAGATGCTACAGCTTCCCGCAGTTGATCTCTCTCCAGCAGCACTGCGGAGTGGGTACAGTGCAGCTCAGCGAGCTCTGCCTTTAGCTGTGTGTTTCTGTCGATTGCTTGTTTGATCTCCAGCTCACTGTGTTCATGTTCAAGCATCAATTGATTGCAGTGCTCCCTCGACGCCTTCAGTTCTTCAAGGGCATTTTGAAGTTTCATTTGCAATTCCACACCGGCTGCTCTGCGTGTCATCATTGTGTTATCTCAATATCTGTAACGTGCAAGAAACAGTGTCAGTGTGGGAATGACAACAAGTACACAGATATTATGACCTACACACAGTAGTACCTACAGAATCACTTACAAGTAATAAAATTTGTATGCTTAGATTTTCCTAAAAACAAATTAACAATAATTCAATTTGCATTTGTGTATTGTCCTGTGGCACAAAGAGACAGTTCATAAAATATTGATAATTCAATGCAATGCAATGTACATATAATAGAAGGTTAACTTATACTAAAATGCTAAATTGTGTTGTGTTAATATGTCTTTCTAACTAAATGCACTGAAATATTGAAATATTTCAACAATATTGGTGTTGTAAATGTGTGGAAGTTTGTGCTGTCTGAGATAGTTTTTGTTATTCATCAAACTTACTTCCACAATTAGTCAAGTAAGTTGAGAAAAGTTCTACCTAATGTGGATGTCAGTGACGTATCTCGAGATTATCGAGGATTGGGGAGTAAATGAGTTATAATACCTAGTTATTTCCAAAAGTCTGAATAATTAGTGTTGTTTGAAACCAAGTAAAACATAAAATTAAAGACTAATTAAGTAAATAAGAAGAAATACTCCCCGGGTTAGGCCGTTGACGTTTGAAATCCACCACCGCCGGTAACTTCTCCTTCAAAAACTGTGTTTGCTCTTTAGAATGTTTAGCACTCCGGACAATATATTATTTATTATGATGATAAGAAAGCATTATTTTAATTGATTAATGTAAAATTATTAAAAAAACTAAAATTTAAAACAGGAACATCTGATTTCGCGTCCTGTCAGTTTGACAGCTGACCACAGACATCACACAGACAGAAGAACGTGAAGCGTTTAGTAGCACAAGATCCACAAAACTAGGTCGGTTCCTCTGGTCGGTTTAGTCATCGTTTAGTCTAGCAGTCTAGTCAGTCTTAGCTGTGGATGAATCGTTCTTTGTGAGACAGGAGCTGTCAGCTGGAGAGAGCCTAGGTAAAAGGAGGTCCCTGGCTCACTTGAAATTTGAATTTGACAGTACCTATCTCGCCCCTCTAGCGACAGACCACAACCAACTGCGAGCGTTCCAGTGCGATACTGTATAACAACCATTAGGAGTTTGAGCCCTTTTTAAGTTTGTATGGGAACATCTTTGATATCACTTACCATCAGCTGAGATTGCAGTGAAGTCAAGGCTCTAGGTGACTTATCCATGATAACAAATTTCATCTTAATTCTTAGTGAACCAGTGCACTAAAGGATTTGAACTATAGTGACGTACTTATTAGCGTAGCGACCCAACGGCAAATTAGGGGTTTTCACCGGGGCTCTCAGCATAAGGGTCCTTAGGGCTTTCGGGTTCCATTTTCTACCAACAACATCGGTAAAAGTAATAATTGACTAACAAGAGGAATATTATTTTAATAAATAATAAAGCGTGTAAAATCAAAAGTAAAATAAAGGAGTAAATATGTATTGTATTTTGAATTAATAATGTAGTACAAAGTTAATTATTTATCAGTAAGTATCGACAGCTGACCAAAGCCAAAGCCCCTTATACGCCCTTTTAGCCCCGAGACGAGTGTCCACTCACAACTATGGACGGTAAGAGGAGTTGAGGCCACGTTGATGAATCGGAGAGATCTAAGGTCAAAGTCGAGTCGTCGTATTTTATTCATCAATAGTAATTAGTCATCCAGTGGTGGCGGTGGAGTCACTGACACGTCATCTGCAGCTCCTTCTGCCGCTGACGTCATTAACGGCAGCGCGTAATACTGTCCCGTTTCAAAACCGAACCCAAATGAAGATTCTGGAACATAAGAAAAATAACACACCTGCTAGACACATACTAGTACCTACAAGCTTGAAAATGTTCTGAAGACTGACATAAGATCAAATAATACCTTTTTCCTTGAGAGATGCCGGAGGTGTTACAGTTTTAGGAATGTTACAGGGAATACATGGTTTCCTTTCTTCTTCGTGTTCTGAATCCAACATGTAAACCTGCAACCCAAAGATTATAAAGGAACAAGCCTACAAAGTAATCTAATGCCCTCAGCCCTATGAGCAACACTTTCGTGACGACAGGGGTAACTTTTGTCGTTGAGAAGTCAATGGTTAAACGTTGGCGGCCAACAGCGCCATAATTATAAGAGTTACATTTCTGTTGCTTATCATCGGTTTAGAGTTCTAAATAAAATATTGATATAGATTTACTTTTCCATCTGAACCGACTCCAGTGTTTCCGCGGTGATAATATGTGCTTACAGTCATTTCAGGAGGGGCACGACTTATTGTACCACGAACTGTTGTATGTGAACCACCACAGTATCTTCGGCAAAAGTGGGCTCTGAAATATTGTAATAAAGTTTTATAATATTAGACAGAGATAAATATCTTCAACACATAATTGTAAAAACAGTTAATTTTACCTCGGATCTATTGGATGTGGTATAGGTTGACCAGGATAGCATAAGCCGTGGTCTCCATCTTCCTTTGGCTTCTTAATATCTTCAGCGCCTATAGCAGGTGGACGAGATTTCGTGCGAGCAGGAAGCGCTGGTAGAGCGGGCTCCACTAAATTCATCTGCGCGGGAGATGAACAAGAAAGACATGCAGCTTCACGGAATAGTCTTCTGGAGATAGCAGCCGCTCGAGGCTCCCCGACTATTTCCATCATTGCATGTATTTTGTTCTGAAGCTTTTCGAGGTTGTTGTTTATGTCATCACGCAGTGCTTCCAGTTGTACCCAATCGGCTTTCTCGTAGAGTTCTCTAAATAGATCGTCTATAATTTTCTGAAAATTTACCAGTATTTTTTTTTTTAATAGGTAGGTACATAGAAGCAATTAGCAACAATGTGGCGACGTTTATGTATTTGTAATTTCTTTTGTAATAAGTACTATTGCCTAGCTTGAGTAGGTGTGTCTTTGGTTTCAACTTCCAAAAATGCTCTTGTGTTTTCTTACTTGCCAAACGATCTCTTGATTATTGAATTTATCATACGAAGCTCCAATGCGCTGCTCAATATCACCTCGTACCGCATCGAACTGTTGTTGTGTAACGAGACCATTTAATTCACCAAGTCCAGCTTTGTCACGTAACGCGTCTGCTACTTCATCACGATCAGATTTTATTTCACGCAACAACTCAATTTCTTCCCATAAAGCCTAATAAAAAGTAATCATATGTTACTCACATTTCATTAGCTTTATTGTTCGTATATTATAACTGACTTAAAGACTTACTTTAACATCCAAAGACAGCAAGTCTTGGTTTTCTTGCAAATCTTTTCGTCTCATATTAGTTATATCAAATTGTACTTGTAGATCATTGAAATTTGCGTGAAGTTCTGAAACTCCTGTAAAATACTATTATTTTTAACTGGATGTTTCTCACTTTTAGAAGAAAATATATTTGCTTAATTTAGAGATGTTTAGTTATTTAACAGACCTTTTACAAATTTTCCGACTGTTTACTAGTGAATTAAATATTTTTGTAAATAAAATATTGATTGACAGATGTAGACGTAGCCTGAAGTAGACGTAGGCTGTATGGAGTGTTAACTGACCACTATCACACGCTGCAAGGGTAGTATGCTGCCTTATGACTTTTCTGTGATGTCAGTGAACATACCTGGGGTTTCTGCAGGAGGATTCGCTAATGCTTCAGCCATAGCTTCTAACCCTCCTTCTAAATCATGCTGCATCTGAGTTAATTGTTCTTGATAATTTGTCATCTACAATATTAATATCTGGTTGTAAATAAGTACTGAGAAATGGCATATAAATTAATTAATAATGCTTTTTTGACCACCCAGTCGGCTAAGCGTCGAATTCAATTTTGTATTTTTTGGATTTGAAATAAGAAACGAAAAGTTCTTAACAAAATATTTCTCAATTATGTATAAACCAGCCCAACAAAGAATTTTTTTCGTTAAATTTACGATAAAGTGACCTTTTGGTTTAAGTTGTCTATTATTTTGGAATGAAACTAGCTCGTACCTGTGACGTCAAGTTCGAATCTAGTGCATTAATTTTGCCTGCATATTCAGACACTAATGTCTCCAGTTCTTGCATACGACTATGCACTCCCGTCGTTGCATCTAATTTTGCCTCTGTTATGAGGAAAACCATTATCATTTAAAAGATATCCTTAAAGTTTTATACGTTTTATCCGTATTCCTCTCGGATACTAACATCAAGCACCAAAGTATTCGCTAATATGAATCAAACTATAAATTGGGTTGTGTCGTTTAACTACAGAGTTCCTATGGTCTCCTTACGGTTGCATCATTAGATCAACACAGTTATTTATGCATTCTCGTTCGATTTACATATGGATGCAAAATTTCAGCTCAATGGATAACTGGCAAGTGGATCAAAAACTTAAAAGATTTAATCACAGAAAAATAAGCAAACATCGGGATTGGTGAACCTAAATAAAAGCTTGTAAAAATGTAGTAATTATGAGAAAACACAATATTGTTGTTTGGTTCCATACTAATTTACATATTTCTTACTAGAATTTTTCGGTTTAATTTAGATACATACAAGTACGAGCATACTGGATGCTAGTAGATAATGATGCTAGGAGTATGAATAAATAATTTATCATAAACATTAATTGTTCACCTAGCCTGTGAGCAGTTTTCATTGCATCATCAGCTTTGCTAACAGCGTTATTAGTTAACATTCCCACAGTCTTTATTATATCATCGTGTAGTTCCTGCATAGCATCACTGCAATTTGTAAACATTCATTTAAACACACATTTACCGTAATATCATATCATTAACAAGGCGTAGATGTAATGTAATCGCAAAACATAGTCGATTTGAGTCCTTAGTTCGTGATCGTTGTATGAGATATATGAAAAATCTATTATGATAATCACAACTGGAATATGTTAATTGTAACTATTTATTTGATTGTACCTAAATATTTGACTAGCTACTTTAATACTAAAGATCTACTGCGATTATTTTGAAGAAATCTAGCTTATCTCACTCTAATTCATCAAAATCAATGTTATTTCCTTTTGAATTTTCTTTTATAATTTCTACGACAGGATCTTCTGTTTCCAGAGGCTTTTCTGTTAGTTCAATTATTGGTGTTTGTTTAGTACCTCCAGCAGACTTGAATGTACCTTTAGGAGCGTCATAAAGGACTTTTGTTTCAGGTGCTTCAGCACTTATTTGGGCAGCTTGGACTGCGTAGGTACGCACTTTTTCATCATGAGTTTGTGTTACTTTTATCCCTTTCTTGGCCGCTAATTTAGTAAGCATATTTTCCATCAGACCCAACGATTTTTCTACGAGTTCTAGCCGAGCAGATAAATTTACAGCAGCCATAGCATCAGTCAAAGAAGAACTTCGACGAAGATCTTGCAGTAATCGCATGTTTTCTGCGAAGTCCTCTTTGTCAACTAAGCCAAGTTTTAATTGCATTTGTTTTACTATCTCTGCTAGTTCATCGAATTGGTTTTGTGATACAACATTCAACTTTAGGGATTTGCGATCCTGTAAATGTCCTTAAGGAAGAAACATATTAATTTTACTCCTTAATTATTAGGAAAAAGAAGACAAGAAGTTCCAAGTTTCATTTTATTACCTATCCTTTTTTCAACTTCCTCTACAGGTACGTGTTCAACTGTGAAAACGATTACTTATTGGTTAGCGTTTGACTCTTTGGAAATAAGTTACCTACTAACGTTATGATTTTTAACTCACCGACAAGCAATTTTTCGTATTGTATTTCTGAAAAAAATAAGATCTATGAGTAGTTCCATCATCATAATAAAGAATGATGTAGTAACAGTGTGATAAAATATACCCATTGAATCTAAAGAAGCCATGGGTGTTGGTGTTTTCTCAGCTACTTCACGTGAGTCAGCTCTCTATGGAAAAATATAAAAATATGCATATAGTAAAATCAAACTATGGGTTAAAATGGGTTTAATTAGGAATTTAGTATTTGTCGTGCTTTGAAATATGCAAGTAGGTGTATTGTCCTTTTGGCGCTGCCACACATAATTTAAAGTAAGTACGAGCTATCAGTCCCGTGATGCTATATCTATAGAATATTAACAAGCATCATTATTACGTCTGGATTACGTCTTCGACCTCTTAAGAAACCTCAGATTCATTCCGAGGCTTCTCTACGTGATCAAATCAGAAATTAGAAGATTCTGAAGTGGCAGCTGGCAGAGCAGAACCGATAGACTTTGGGGACGCTGCACAGGGTACTTAACGCATCGTTGGTAAACTCTTGATCCGGTGGACTTGTGACGACATGAAAATCATGGAGAGTCTCTGGATCCAAGTGGTACAAAACCGCGTAGGTTAAAGATCCCAACAGGTGGCCTGTGTCCAGTAGCAGACGTTCATCAGCTACTAATTAATGAAACCTATCGAAACTAATAAAACGATCTCTTCTGGACCCAAATCTATTCGTCAGAGATACAATACTAAACCAAAGTGTTCTTAGGATTCTGAGGTGAGCCAATACGAAATATTGTTTATGGTCACTTACCGATGAAGCAGGACTAAACTATTTAAAAAAAATTAACAAGCTGGTCGGCACTGAATTTAAGCTGAAAAAACTACAAAAAAGAAACAAAAAAACAATAATAAAATCCTGTTTTCGACTTGCACCTGATTAACGACTCGCAATTCTTGTTCCCTTTGCTGCTCAATAAACTCCAAGAGATGATGATAATCCTAAGAGGAAAATTAGATGAAAGTGCGATTAAAGTTAAAGTCTCTAAGGTTATTAAATATTTATGAAGTTATTGCAATCCCATTATCATTGGTAACAGTTTAGTAAACAACATTGCTTTACATTATAAGGAAAATTTGTAATTACCCTTTGTTTATTACTTCCTTTTGTTTTATCTTTACTTGATTGGGAATGTGTCGTTTCCTCAGTTGATTCATCTGTGGCAGATTTGATAGTTTTAATTTTATCTTCCGTTGATTTAGGATATGCTTTGAATGGTTTAGAGTATATTTCATCTTCTGTCGATTCATCCGCTGATGATTTTGATATTTTAGTCTTATCTTTACTGAATTTACCAGTAGTTTTCACAGATGCTGAATGCTCTGCAGTTTTCTTTTCAAACGTCAAGATTCTTTTATCTGCGGTAGATTCTTCTGTTGTAAATTTTGACGATGTTGTTTTATCTATCGTTGCCTTAAATTTAGGGGATGTTTTATCTATTCTGGTTGACTCTGAAGTTGATTTCGTAGCAGTTGTTTCATCAGTTGATTTTGATGTTTTACTTGCCTTAGATTTGGCTTTAGACATTAAAGGTACAGCTCCAGTTTTTGTGGCATCAGTTAATTTGGTTATTTGTTTTTGCCTTTTTTTAGGAACAGTGGCTTTTATTTTCAATTCTGTAACTGAAAGGCTAGATGTTCTAGGACCAAGAAGTGGACCAAATTCAATTGCGACTCGACGTTCCAATAATCGTTGTTGTCTAGCAAGGAGGTAAAGTATGGTCTGCATTAGCTTGAAATTAACAATATTGACCTGAAAACGAGAGTCGTCTTTTCTAAAAGTAACTTTAAGACCCAGCTAATATTTAGTACTTAATATTCTATTATCAGTTCTTATTAGCTTGTTTTAGCTTGTTTTACCTAATTACCAGAAATGTAAAACTTACATCAGGTTCTCCAAAGCACGTGTCTATCATTTCTCTCACACTCATTATACTAGAATCCGACATGATTGTTGTGGAAACTAGTACGGACAATAAACTAAATTTATTTCGTTTTGTATAGGTTTTGATCAAAGATTTAAATCTTTGGTTTTTATTAAGTAATCTAGAAGGCTCGAAACGATTAGTTTTGATATCTCATAGCTTTGACATGATCTGCCTTGATTGTAAAACTGATAAAACTATTGGTCTGATATGACTTTAATTAAAAAAATATTATAAAATTTGTATAACTTTAAAAAATAGGTGGTATTTAAATACAAACATAGCTTATTTCACATTGATTACAGATCATTGTTTACTTTCTTGATGATGTAGAACTGTAGAACTTTGCCAAATCATTAAGCCGCTTCTACACGCTTGCCAAACCTCACCAAGCCATTACAAAATCAAACGCGTGAATGTGGATGGACTGTTTGACATGGTTTGTGTAGGTTTGCAAACGCATGTAGCCGATCCTCTGAGTTTCGATTTTTTTGCAAGTATTTTATTGATTTTTTTTTTTGTCATAAATCAAAGGGAAATAATTTGCCGTAAGCGCTTGCCTTTAAAATTAGAGATAGGTACTTTAAATAAGAATAGTATAACTACATTAGAAACTTACTGTTTATTTTAAAACACATACTAATATGTACAACATTTCGCTTTATTTTATAATCTTCAATATAAATATATTACATTATAAACATAATAATTTAAGCAATGATTTTCTTTGTGTGTATCTACTCATTGTTATCAACAGTTATAATCAAACCTACGAGTACGTCTCCGAAATTGAGGTGGTAACAACTAAAACTACAGTAGAGTGTAGAACCCTCGTTGCAATTATATAAAATAAAAAAAATAAGTAACTATTCAGACGTAATCGGTTCCATAAAATTATTAAATTTAACTACCTATTTAAATATGTTACTACTTATCTATGTATTAAGTGAGCTAAATATTAATATATATTAGGCACGAATCCGACAGTCAGTGGAGTGTGTAGTGATGCAGGCGGGCGCCTCGATAGGAGTCGGTGAGGAGACCGCCACCGTAGCCTCAGTACCCACACTTTGACTAGAGATTGTATGTGCTACGGACGACGACTGTTCACGATTTTCCTTTGGGAAGGTATCTCCTTTCACTTTATTTGCGTTTTCTCCCACTACATCATTTATCGACTCTTGATTCTTATACTTTATCTGATCTTGCGTTACTAACACCGCTAGGGGAGGGGCGGGTGGTATGTAGGCGTGAGGTTCGTAGTTATCATCGACATAATCTTGTGGATTCCACGCTATGGTGGTTGTAGGCGTCGATGTTTTTGGTGATGGTTTAGTAGTTGTAGCTCTTGAAGTTACAGGCGAAAATGTAGAGGAAGGAAACTTTCCTGATACTACATTTACTGATATAGGGGGTATAGGAACAGCAATTACTTTTTTATATTTGCTACTAGATCTAGTTTTACGTCGCGATTGTAGTTTTGGCACATCGAGAAAAAATGGATCAAAAATTAGATCAGATTCTTTATAATCGTCATAATTAATGGCTACTATTGGCTTCACAGCGTTGACTACATTTCCAACTGTGTAGTTTAACTTCTTTCCATTGCTATCGCTTACTGATGCACTAGCTGTGACTATGACACGTGGTGGACTTTTAGGTTTTGATGGTTTTCTTGCAGTAACCGTAGGCGGCGGTACTGATCTAGCCGATAATGATGACTCGTCCTCTGGGATGCTATCATCACTGCGTTTACGATCATAATAGAATGGATTGAATGGTAACGGCTGTTGTACAGGCAAGTGCGAATGGTGAGGTCGATTTTTTATTGAAGTTTCGAGTTTTTCCGACGGCTGTGCGTTGGGTCCTGGACGTAGAATTTGATCACGTGGATCAATTGTTGTAGGACGGAACGGCGTAGGTTGAGGACGTTGAACAAAAGGAACTGGACGGTTCACGACAGGTCTTGGTGCGGTTCTGGAGGACTCGTACTGAAAATGATCATATTGGTGAGGTGGAGCATGAGTGATAAAGACGCCATCGGCTGGACGAAAGCTCTGGCGTTGAAAAGAGATTGCTTCTGATCCGGGTCCTCGGTGACGGTAAATAAATTCTTGTGGAGATAGAAGTGAAGGATCTAAAGTTGATGAAGTTGGTGTGGATGGAGTTACAGAAGAGTGAATTGGCGGGGACAAAGATGAAATAGCCGGAGAAGCTGATGAAAGTATTTGTGATGCAGGAGTTGGACGAGCAGTTTGCGGCGGCAAAACAGTACTGGAAGTAGGTGTTTTGGTTCTTGACAATGTAGTTGTGATGGTTTGAACAGTAGTTGTAGTCAATGGATGAGAGTAATCTTCTTCATAATCGGAGTTCTCTTCATCTATGGCATCATCATCATCTTCTTCTTCTTCATATTCTGAAAACAATATTTTAATTTTATTGTTCTGTTCTTTCATAGTTGTAAACATTGAATAAAAAAAGATATTGTATTAATTCATACGTGAACAAGATTTTTTCTCTTAGTATGTAATGTCAGAATTAGATTATTGTCAGAATTAATGAGTAATAAGTAAAATTAATAATAAAGATCAACCTCAATAGTACACTTCGATCTATTATACCACAGATAATATAATACTATATAGTATAGGTATAGTACGATTCACGAAAGATGACCACAAATGGCGGGTCTTTTCTTCATGTACACTCACGAAGAAAAGACTTAAGCCAAAATAATTACCATATATTAGTTAAATAAGACCATATATATTAGTTAAAATAAATAAGACCATAATATTAGTTAGATAAGTCCAAAGAGACCTAAAATAGGCCCGCCATTTGTGGTCATCTTTTGTGAATCGTACTATACCCGATATTAAACGACCTTCACCGAGATGTTTATTCGATGAAACGTATTTAATATTTAATTTAATATGTCAATAAATATATTATTGCATATAGGTTGTCTAACAAATTGCAGCCCAAGGTATGATTAATTAATAATTAAAAAAAAATTAACATTTCACCAGTTTGAATATTAGACAAATTCTATACCAATCGAAAGTCTATAAGTCTATAATATATAATAAGCCCATAGAATATGCAAACGTTGAGTTGCCTATTATTTTCCTGTCACAACTCTCGGGTAGCCAGGTATAAACAGGTAAATCGCACTTTGCACCGGTCTGATTATTGAATTAAAATTAAATGAAAATAAAGATTTTTTCATTATGAACACGATGATATAGGGCTGTCTGCGAAAAATCAGTCCCGAATTCCGGTTGTCGAATTTTGAAAAGTGAAATATTGCTGCGAGTGAATATGTGCGACTGAGAGGTCCCAAACAACCATCCCCTGCGATCGAAGAGAACACATAGCAGCTGTTTAAAGCCCGCCCATTTAAAGAAAGAGAGTGCGCATGTTATTTATTCTTGAAAATGAAAATGATAGCGATAGACTCGTACTGTGTATCATTTTGGAGTAGTTTATTATTAAAATAGAGGAATAGTTAATTATTTTTTTTTAATCAATTAATTATTTGTGTGAATATGTTTTATATGACACTAATGTACAATTATACATTTTTAGTAAAGAAGGTTATAGTGAGACATATATAATACTAATCTTGCAAAATTTATCTCTATTATTAGAAGACAAAATAAAAAACAGCAATTAAAAAAATACTTCGGTTTGTTGTAAAAAAATATAAATATAAAAAAAATTAATTTTTTTTAAAATTATTCAGGTTCCGAGTCATCGGACACATAACTATGATCTCCAACTTCTGAACCTTCTTCGTCATCACTCTTCGTTTCAGTTCTTTCGACAATGTCTTTTATTTCTATAGGTGTATGATCCCCAATTAATCCTACTGGTTTTAAATATTCATCTAAGAACCTGCAACCCCAAATTCACAAAAATAGTTCGTAAAATTTTCAGAGTTAATGATATCACGCATGGTGGTATGGAGTTGGAGTCAAAACCTTTTATTTTTTTTAAAACCACTCACTGTCTTCTTTAGAAGAGTAATTTTTCATAAAAATGCGATATCTTGCATCATTCACGTTGGTGCAGTTCAATAAATAGCATGCGCATTCTCTTTCTTTAAATGGGCGGGCTTCAAACAGCTGCTATGCTGTTTCCTCTTATATCGCATGGGATGGTTGGTTGGGATGGGACCTCTCAGTCGTTCATATTCACTCGCAGCAATAATTCACTTTTCAAAATTCGACAACCGGAATTCGGGACTGATTTTTCGCAGGCAGCCCTATACCATCGTGTTCATAATGAAATAATCTTTATTTTAATTTAATTTTAATTCAATAATCAGACCGGTGCAAAGTGCGATTTACCTGTTAATACCTGGCTACCCAAGAGTTGTGACAGGAAAAGAATAGGCAACTCAACGTTTTCAAATTCTATGGGCTTCAGACTTTCGATTGGTATAGAATTTGTCTAATAATCAAACCGGTGAAATATATTTTTTTTTAATTATTAATTAATCATACCTTGGACTGAAATTTGTTAGACAACCCATGTGCAATATATTAATTGATATATTCAATTAAATATGAAATACGTTTCATCAAATAAACATCTCGGTGAAGGTCGTTTTATATTGGGATCTTAGACTAATAGCTATTATATTTTGATTACCGTACCTTCTACTTGTTGTATTGCTTGTTGTTTTGAAGGCAATGTTGATGGATACGCCGAAGTATTTTTGTATTCATCTTTTTTGTTTTCTTGTATAGGATCTTCAGTTGAGTCAATGGGGTCTGTTGGTTGATGAACCGGTTTTTCAGGTGTCGTAGGCGAATCACTTATCCCCGGGTCTGAAACATCTGCAGTACTAGGTTTGTTTTGCAGGTGCGGTTGCTCCGTTGGTTTTGCCTGGGGTTTTGTCGGTTCAGCTTGTATTATTGGGGGCGTAGTGCTTCCATACAATTCTAAATTTAAACTATAGAATTTTTCAGATTTTGTACAATCTACTTCGTCTACCCGTTCGCATACTCTTGTCTCCTGAAATGAAAAATAATGGAGTTATTAATTTAAAGAGGACATGCATAAGGACATGTTATCGCTACAAATGAGGATCTCTTCCAGGCAAGTGTGGGAGCAAATAAGTCTTACCTGATCAAAAACAGTGCCGTTAAGGCAAAGGAACTTGATATCCATAGGCTCGTCCTGCTGCCCCACCGTGCATACGTGGAACATCTGACAGGACGTCTCGAGGTCCGCGTAGTAGCCGCCAATCACCTTGCCGGCACACGTGAAATTCGTTTCAGGGAGGTTATCGAAGTCCAAATACTGAAATAAACAACAGTTTTATTAGATTTAGTTCCGACACAACGGGAAAAAGTACGACTTAGAAGTTGTAGTGACAAAGGTAGGACAAAGAATGTTGCAGTGGTTTTGACATTGACAAAGCGGATGGGTGTAAGATGACCGATAAATGAGATACATGTACAAATGGAATATGGAAGAGAATAATAGGGATGTTTACCGATCAAATCAGTAAAGTCCTGAATTATTATTCTTGAAGTTTTTAAAAAATGTAATAGAGGTGATTTCGTGAAGGTTCTCAGCTCAGGAACAATGTGGATACATATTATAGTGGTGGGTGCATCGTCGGGGTTTGTTATGTTGAGGAAGTCGTTATATTGAGGTAGATAGGTAGTAAGTACGTTACATTAAGGTTACACTGTAGTATATTAAACAGTATTATGCTTTCAATTAATTGAACAAAAATCTTACTCCAGGTTGAATGGACCTCGATATCCGGAATTCATTTTGGAACACGAAAAGCAGCAACCACAGCCAAACTGGAATGTGGAAGATACGAGTGTTATACCATATATGCATAAGATAATATTGATAAACATTATAATAATGAAGTATATTATGTAGCGTATTTATTTCCCTATTTAAGTCCTTTATATTGTTTACAATCTTTAGGCTAGGGTCTCCTCTAGGAATGAGAAGGGACTAACTGAATAATTGATGAACAAGTGCACGGACGTTTTTTAATTTCAAACAGGATTCCAAACCATAGGCCAGCATGCTAGCAAAGTTTGGGTTTTCAGAATATTTTGAAGATGTAGCTTTCACAAGTGATACTAGGTTGCTGCAAACACAATTAATAACTCCGAGAGTCTGCCTGGAATTGGAATCCCTGATCCTCTATTACTAATCAGGCGACTGAATCATTGGACTATAGTGGCTTTATATGTACTCTATAATAAAATAATTAAAATAGTTAGTTTCCTTTTTGACAGCAAAAAGCTTAAGCTGATATTATCTAGAACTTGTTTATAATGAATATACTAGCTTACAACAACTATTGAAAGAGCTTGTTTATACAGTAGTGTGAGGTATTAACTAACCTTGCAAAGCAGAGGCGGAACGCACCACGAGCGTGCCGCCGGCTGAAATCCGAGCCTGCCGCCGCATCTGAAAAACGAAATATAATTCAACTTTAATAAAATATAATAGTTAATACAGCAAAAAGAATGATAAAGCTCCAGAAGAGTCTGTATGAACCCTGTGATTTCACCACCTGCTACCCAAATAAGACTTATTCACCCTCTCAGACATGACATTTTTTAAAAAATTCATTCTCATCAAACAAACATTTTCCACTTGTGGTAAACGAAACCACGACCTCTGACCCAGACGGCAGCATCGGTACCGCCATTTGGTTGTCAAACTTGTGTTTGTCTGTGCGAAGTTTTCTAGCAAAATACCTTCAATTCGGGAAAGTTAAGTTCCTTATACCTATTTACTAGTTGGGTATAACGAACGTTTGTGTTAATCCGTCGACGGAAACGTTGACAAGGTGGGTGGTGACGCACCTTTTAGGTTGTTTTTTTCTTATCTTGTAGTGTTGCACACTACATTTCGCCAAATCGTGTCTATGGCAAGCCCGCACAAGTAGGCGAGGCTAGCAACACTCAGGCAGTCGGGCGAAATCTCTCGAGACGCGCTCATGCGCTCCGGAGTTTTTCTTTTAATCTTTTTGTTCACGATGACGTGAATGGCCTTCAGCCCCTCCGGCTGAAGCCGGAAGGGGCTGAAGGCCATTCACGTCATTTTATATTTAGAGTGCCCATATCCTCAGGTTTCTTATCGGTGGCTGCGATAAAGTTAATTTTAACGGGATTGGAACAGTGCAATCTATTGGCAACAATGGAGTTTTTGTGGAAGGGTAGATATTCGAGCAACGTCTCTTGAAAAAGGTAGCTTGTAGCATGAAATACTTGTTATCAATATTTACAAGTAAGTATCTATTGCATTCTAATAACAGGTCTCGATATAATGGTAGCGATAACAACCATCTCACAATAGCCCGTTCGAAGTTTTCGCACGCGCATCACAAAATAACAATAGAGTTTCGACATTTACAATTAGCCATCCACAATGAATTGTTCCGATATGCCGCATCCAAATTGCATAACAAACAATTAAACATTTCGGTGGTAAAATGTTCTACTTTTGACATAACTAGTTGAGGCAGTAGGCCGTGAACTTAACACTTCTTTGCTATGAAACCGGCTTGAGATTTTTTTACATACTTGACTGCGATCTTAACTGATGGTAAGTGATGACGCAGTTGAAGCTGTTATCGTACTAACTTGGAAGGGGTAAGGTAACTTAACGGTTTTTACACAGTATCGCGCCGGAAAGCTAAAACGTTTGGTCGTGCGACTTTGTTTGCGAGAAATTATTATAAACTCCTTGTTAGTATATTAATAATGCCATACAAATAAATGAACCAATAGGTATATCGGTGTAACTTGCGCCTGCGCAGGTAACTGGTAACACACTGACCGCTATGCGCATTAACTTGTAGGTACATACTTGCTGACATAACGGACTCGTTCACTTGCCAGTTGCCCCGTTACTCGGTACTCGGTATTTAATGTATACGAGTACTTACTTCATGATATTTAGCATTGTGCTTGAATGGACGCTACAATTTCTACCACACTAAGTGTAAATGTGCCTTAAAACATCAAATTAGCACGGCAGTGCCACTTACACTAATAACATATTGAAACCAAAACATTTATTGCGAACTTTGAAAAATTAAACGACTATTGGCATAGAGCGTAAAATTGAATGTAGTCCATAACATCTTGAGAATCGTGCAATTAAATTTACTTTGCGCGATGAGGTTGAAGGATTGTATTCCTTTTATGTTGAAATTCATTCAAACTTACACTCTAAGAGTCACACTTACACTTTAGAGTCTAAACTAATAAATATAAAGTTAATTCTTCAGTGTTATTTTTTTATTTTATTTCTTGATTCATATCACTCAGTGTATGAAAACGATACGTGAACCGCCCCCAACTCCAGATCACCTAGACAGTAGGCCCTATCATGTAATTATTATCATCTGCTTAGGGTTGGTTTTTATGTTTGTAATAGCTAGGTTATGGTTACCATTACACCACCCTTAGATTTTATTTGTTCTCTAAAATTAAGGTGAACTTAATGGTAAGACAGTTACCAAAATACCTAAGTAAGAAATTAAGATATAGGTATTGTTACGGCCCCTTGCCTGTCCAGATGAGGGCTCAGTTCCCGGGCCCATAGAGGAACGAGCCCGGACAGGTCGAGGGGGGACCGACTAGTGAGACTACTCGGGATCACTAGTGTACGATCAGTCTCGGGTCAGATGACGGCATCCAATCCGAGTCGGATAGCAATCGAGTCTCACTAGTCGATCAGTGGAAATAGTAATCAGCGACTTTTACTAGACAACAGGTCGGCCACTACGGCTGATACAATACGCCACCGGACGCGGCCAACTATAAAAATAGTTTAAAATTAGTAGGTGCTTATTGACTGACCTTGATCCCGAAGCGTCGGCCTTGATACGGAGTCCTCTGTAGTAGATGTGTGACAGTGTGTGACGTGAAAGTGTTAAGGGTATGTACAAGGGTGCGTGTGTGTATGGGACTGGCAGAGCCGTCTGACCTCCGCTTCAAATCAGCCTCCAAACACGAAGACCACACGCGCAGGAACCCACTTTCCGTCGGCTACCGGTTCGAAGTGCGAAAGGGACCGCACCAGCGCCCCAGCGCGCGAGAGAGGGGGCGCGGCAACAGACAAAAAACGCAGTGCGAAAAACAAGTCAGGCGCATCAAAAAACGGACGTCCCGTTGCGATGTTATTCGATGACTAAACACCCGCGCAAATAGAAACGTGGCTACTCAAACGTAGTAATTTGCGTCTCGCGACTACGCGTTTCAAGGACGACACGTGATCAAAATTACGTCAGCCACGCGCGGGGGACCGCTAAGTTCGTCGGTCGACAGCAGACTGAATGGTGCTTAATACTGGCGCGCACCGAAGTCGCCGCGTCATTGCAGGCATAAAAAAAAATCTCGGCGACCGATGCGCGAGCGGGATAGGAAGATTGGCGTTTCCGCGAGTTGGAGCGGGAGCGCACGATTCGATACAAAACGCATGCAGCAAAAAACTCGCCGTAACCAAAGCGTGAGCGAGACGCGCCGATGAGGGCTTCCGCGGGTTAGAGAGAGAGAACACGATTCAACACAATACAATAGGCTCGGCGCTCGCGCCAGCTACTCTCGCGTAAACAATCCCCCGCTCCGAATCTAAGAATGTAGATTCGCTAATCAATAGGCAGTCGGGACAACGTGGCCACGGCACGTTGCAATACTGAGTCCCCCACAAATACCTCGGCCACCCGGGGAACGCCATCCGATCCAAATAGCAGTTTAACAATGCGTCCACGACGCCAAAATAGTGGGAGTAGATTAGGTTCTTTAAGCAGAACAAGATCTCCCACCTGGGGAGGGTTAGTTTTGTCAGTCCACTTGACGCGCTGCTGCAGCAAGTGCAAATACTCAAGAGACCAACGGTGCCAAAAATTTTGAGTCATTTGCTGCAACATTTCAAACCGAGACAACCGTGAGGTCTTGACCTCCCGATAGGGATACTCGGGCAGCGCGTTAAGAGGCTGACCAATCAAGAAGTGACCCGGCGTTAAAGCCTCCAAATCATTTGGATCGGAGGAGACGGGACCGAGAGGCCGAGAGTTAAGAACCGCCTCAATCTTGCAAAATACCGTGGACAGTTCCTCGAAGGTTAAGATGGTTTCCCCAATAACGCGACGCAAATGCGTTTTAGCGACCTTAACAACAGCTTCGAAGATTCCGCCCCAGTGAGGACACGCCGGAGGGTCAAATTTCCAAGTAACTCCCATTCTAGACATTGCGGTGCCTACACAGTGCCTGTTCTTAACAAGGAAGTCAACGACCTCCTTCAAATAACGATCGGTTCCCTTATAATTGGTCCCGCAGTCTGTCCGAACCAAGTCGGGTAGGCCGCGACGGCTCACGAAGCGGCCCAGAGTGGCCACGAACGCCTCCGTGCTGAGGGCACTGACAAGCTCCAAGTGAACTGCCTTGGTTGCGAGGCAAACAAAGACGCACAAGTAGGCCTTAAAAGACCGAGCATTCTTAAGGTTAGAGCTCTTAACTAGAAAAGGACCGGCAAAATCGGTTCCAACACCGGCGAAAGGTCGAGCAGCCCTTACGCGGTCCGCAGGCAGGTCACCCATCACAGGCTGTGCAATGGATGCCTTCAAACGATAGCAAGGAATACATTTGAAGATCACGCTTCGAATGGTTCGTCGGCCTGCCAAAATCCAAAACTCACGCTGCAAAATGGCTGAGAGGGTATTGCAACCCGCATGAGCAATTTTAATATGATAATGAGTTATCAACAGATTGACAAAGGTGCCATCCTTTGGGAGCAGCAAAGGATGTCGCGCTCCATAAGGGAGGTTGGAGTTTTTAAGGCGTCCCCCAACACGTAGTAATCCGGAACTGTCCAAGAATAGACTCAGGCGAGCAAGGTGGCCCTTCAGTGGCGAGCCTCGTTTCAAAGACTCAATCGCTGACTCAAAGTGTTCCACTTGGATCACACGTATCCAGTACATCAACGCCTCTCGCCGTTCCAAGGGCGAGAGCGCCGAGTCTAAGTTTTTATTGAGGGGATCCCTGACATTATGCATGAATCGACGCAGCCAAGCGGTTACGCCGATCAGCTTGTCAAACGAGCTATACCGCTCCAAGAGGGCGCGGTCATAAATGGGCCTATCGTTGACCACGCCAACCCTCAATCGCAAGCCGGGTAATTCGGCTGGAGCCTCAAATTTGTCCGGGGGCCAGGAGGATTCTGGGCCAGATAGCCAGCCCGGTCCCCACCAGAGTGGGTGGTAGACTAGCAAAGAAGCCTCGCAACCGCGAGAAGCGCAGTCAGCTGGGTTTAGTTCCCCGGGTACATGTCTCCATTTCAAGGGTGTGACAGAACTTTGTATTTGTGACACTCTATTCGCCACGAAAACTTCAAGATTATGGACCGAAGCCCGAAGCCAACACAGGACAATCTCGCTGTCCGACCATGCAAAAACGTCCAAAATGTTTACGAAGGGCTTCAAAGAAGCGTGGACGTGGTTTAATAACCGGTTCAAGAGTGCGGCTCCCGAAAGTTCTAACTTAGGAATTGTTAGACGAGACCTAATAGGTGCAACCTTGCTCTTAGCTAGGACAAGGTGCAACGAGACTTGCCCAGAAGCACTCACGGTTCGCAGATATACCACAGCTGCATATCCCTTCTCAGAGGCATCGCAGAACCCGTGTAAGCTTGCACGACATTTGCCCGGAGGCAAGAAGCATCTGGGTAAAGAGATTTGGTTGATGTCGGGAAGGGAGGACACCAAAGAGAGCCACTCTCTTAAGAGAGCACCAAGAAGAGGCTCATCCCAGCCTAACCCAGACACCCAAAGCTTTTGAAGAAAGCACTTGGCCAGAAAAACAACCGGAGTTATCCAACCGTTTGGATCAAAGGTGCGCGCCACAGTGGACAGGACCAGTCGTTTGGTCCAAGACTTCGGAGGATCATCTAACTTGACCCGGTACGTAAAAGAATCCTGAACGGGCTGATACTGGATACCAAGCACCGTCAGCAAATTGGGATTCTCCGGGTGTTCAAACAGGTGAGGATCCTGTTGATCCTCTCCAGGTAAGTCCTGCAAAACCTGAGGTGAGTTGGATAGCCATTTACGTAACTCGTCCCTCAGGATGCGAGCTTCCTCAACACTGGATGCTCCGGCGCAGATGTCGTCCATATAGACAGAAGTTTCTAGGACATCCGCTGCTCGCGAATAATGCAGTCGTTCCCGGTTGGCCAGCTCCAAGAGCGTCCTCATTGCAATATAAGGACTAGACCTAAGGCCATAAGTTGTAGTGTTCAGCTCGAACACGCGCACAGGATCCCTGGGATTCTCGCGCCACAAAATCAGCTGGTAACGACGATCATCGCGATGCACTACCGATTGCCTGAACATCATTCGTATGTCGGCCACAAAAACCACCTGGTGCCTACGGAAGTTGGTGAGGATGTCAGATAGATCCTTAAGAAGTTTGGGGCCAGTGTGGAGACACTGGTTCAAGGAAACCCCATTAGACGTGGCCGCTGACCCGTCGAAGACCACACGAATTTTACCGCCTGGAGACTTCAAGACCGCGTGGTGAGGGAGAAAATAGTGCTCGTGAGAGCGCCAGTCAAATGAGGAAGGGGACATGTGCCCCAACGCCTCGTACTCCCTCATGAACTCAATATATTTCTCTCGAAATGCAGGGTCTCGCTTCATGCGGCGTTCCATGGACAGAAGTCTTTTTTCAGCTAACGCCCTTGAATGACCAAGGGGGGGGCGTGAGGCAAGGAAGGGTAGCCGAGTTACAAACCTGCCATCGACGCGACGACCTGTGTTATTCTGGTAGAATAACTCGCATTCCTGATGGAGGGGGTCTACCCGAGCCGCTTGAGGGGGCTCTTCAATTTCCCAAAATTTTTGGACTACATCGGAAAGTGCCACTCCAATAGTTTGGAGATGGTCCACGTCAGGAGGCAGGTTGGTCCATAAAACCGGACCGAAAAAACTAAACCCAAAGATAGTGGGCATGGCCGACAAACCATTTTTCTGCAATGTCCTAATCTCTCCTGACATGATCAAGCCCAGCACATCGGCGCCCAAGAGCAAATCAGTGGGGCCAGGTTCAGACCATGAAGGGTCCGCCGGGGTTAAACCCGACGCGCAATACCTAATAGGTGCAACCTTGCTCTTAGCTAGGACAAGGTGCAACGAGACTTGCCCAGAAGCACTCACGGTTCGCAGATATACCACAGCTGCATATCCCTTCTCAGAGGCATCGCAGAACCCGTGTAAGCTTGCACGACATTTGCCCGGAGGCAAGAAGCATCTGGGTAAAGAGATTTGGTTGATGTCGGGAAGGGAGGACACCAAAGAGAGCCACTCTCTTAAGAGAGCACCAAGAAGAGGCTCATCCCAGCCTAACCCAGACACCCAAAGCTTTTGAAGAAAGCACTTGGCCAGAAAAACAACCGGAGTTATCCAACCGTTTGGATCAAAGGTGCGCGCCACAGTGGACAGGACCAGTCGTTTGGTCCAAGACTTCGGAGGATCATCTAACTTGACCCGGTACGTAAAAGAATCCTGAACGGGCTGATACTGGATACCAAGCACCGTCAGCAAATTGGGATTCTCCGGGTGTTCAAACAGGTGAGGATCCTGTTGATCCTCTCCAGGTAAGTCCTGCAAAACCTGAGGTGAGTTGGATAGCCATTTACGTAACTCGTCCCTCAGGATGCGAGCTTCCTCAACACTGGATGCTCCGGCGCAGATGTCGTCCATATAGACAGAAGTTTCTAGGACATCCGCTGCTCGCGAATAATGCAGTCGTTCCCGGTTGGCCAGCTCCAAGAGCGTCCTCATTGCAATATAAGGACTAGACCTAAGGCCATAAGTTGTAGTGTTCAGCTCGAACACGCGCACAGGATCCCTGGGATTCTCGCGCCACAAAATCAGCTGGTAACGACGATCATCGCGATGCACTACCGATTGCCTGAACATCATTCGTATGTCGGCCACAAAAACCACCTGGTGCCTACGGAAGTTGGTGAGGATGTCAGATAGATCCTTAAGAAGTTTGGGGCCAGTGTGGAGACACTGGTTCAAGGAAACCCCATTAGACGTGGCCGCTGACCCGTCGAAGACCACACGAATTTTACCGCCTGGAGACTTCAAGACCGCGTGGTGAGGGAGAAAATAGTGCTCGTGAGAGCGCCAGTCAAATGAGGAAGGGGACATGTGCCCCAACGCCTCGTACTCCCTCATGAACTCAATATATTTCTCTCGAAATGCAGGGTCTCGCTTCATGCGGCGTTCCATGGACAGAAGTCTTTTTTCAGCTAACGCCCTTGAATGACCAAGGGGGGGGCGTGAGGCAAGGAAGGGTAGCCGAGTTACAAACCTGCCATCGACGCGACGACCTGTGTTATTCTGGTAGAATAACTCGCATTCCTGATGGAGGGGGTCTACCCGAGCCGCTTGAGGGGGCTCTTCAATTTCCCAAAATTTTTGGACTACATCGGAAAGTGCCACTCCAATAGTTTGGAGATGGTCCACGTCAGGAGGCAGGTTGGTCCATAAAACCGGACCGAAAAAACTAAACCCAAAGATAGTGGGCATGGCCGACAAACCATTTTTCTGCAATGTCCTAATCTCTCCTGACATGATCAAGCCCAGCACATCGGCGCCCAAGAGCAAATCAGTGGGGCCAGGTTCAGACCATGAAGGGTCCGCCGGGGTTAAACCCGACGCGCAATGAACCGCCGAGTTATGGATAGGAACGTTCGGGAGGTGTCCCACAATATCGTCAAGAACGTTCACATCGACTAGGATACGAAGGGGACCTTCGGCTGGACCAAACATAAGTTCTGCCCGACCCCTGGGAGTCGGAGGAACCGATCCTCCTATTCCTAACATTGGACGATTGTCCGGACTCCAGGGGAGCCCCAGCGTCCTCACCAACCACGACGATGCAATGCAGCGCTGTGAACCGAGATCTAGCAGCGCGCGTACCATTAGCCACTCACCGTTCGGGTTAAACACCCTGACCAAAGCCGTGGGCAAAAGTACGGTCTGGCAGACCGTCTTATGCTCGCTCAAATTGTCGGGTGAGGTGGCGGTGGTGGGAGCCAGGGCAGCAACTAGTCAACGGGAGTTGCCCCTTTCGGGCGACTCCTCCAGCCTCGGGCGCTCGTAGGGGCCAGCTTGCGGAACTTCTACCACACCAATAGGTGGGGTTCCCCCAGGGTACACCCAAGCGTCCCTCATGGGCTGAGGGGGTCTGGTCACGTACGACAGCCGCGGGACGACGTAGTGCGGAGGGGGGTGTCCAGACCATCGAGGGGGGTATCGCTCCAGCCTGGGGTATTCAGCCAGAGGAGGGGAGTACCTCCTTGGTTCAGACTGAGCGACGGCAAAACCTCCCTCAGGGTTGACAGAGGGCGGAACGCCCCCGCCCCTGGAGGGCTGCACCCCCGCCCGAGGGGGGGGGTGAAGCCCTATCAAAACCAGGGGCCGGACGAACAGTGTTCGCCCCACGCCGTCCATCGGCTGGGCACGTGACCGAGGAGGAGCCTCCACTCCTGCCGGGTGTCTGTTCAACCACCTCCTGCCTGCCGGCACCATTGCGGTCGAGACAAAGAATAGGAAGGTGGTTGCCCTGACAGTGTGTGCAAGGCCGTTGGTGCTGGCAATTGCGTTGCAAGTGCCGACCTAAGCAAGAGTAGCACCAACGGCGCTCCCTCGCGATGGCCCTACGGTACTTGGGCGGTCTCTCCAAAAATTTAGGGCAATCGGCCGTTGTGTGCGTGGAAGCACGGCAATAGTTGCAGGGGGTTGCCTCGGTCGCAGCAAGGCTACTAAAGTTGGGGATTGTGCGGCGACCAGTCTGCTGCGCCACTACTGGCTGCTTGAAACCCCTGGTGGAAGTCGTGGGTTTAGAAGCGGGCGTCGGTCGCGCCGGCTCCTTTGCCGGTGTTCCCGAGGCCACGGCATTCTCCACCTGGCGGCTCTGTTCCTCAAGGAACTTTAAGAGGTCACTGAACGGGGGTATATAATTAGCCCCGTCCCCGCCGTACCTCTCTTCAAATCGGATCCGCAGATCGAGAGGCAGGCGGGACAGAACCAGGTGAAGAAGCCAGAAGGACCACTGATCCACCGGTAAGTCAAGTTGTCGAAGGGCGTTGCAAGCAACCACGACTGGGTCAATGATCACCTCCCGGAGACGCGCTAGGTCTTTCAAAACCGGGAGGGATATTAACTCCATCATGTGCGCGTCAGCAAGGCGGCGCACATTGGCGTAGCGCCTCTCGAGGAGTTCTCTGGCCGTGGAGTAGCTGGCGTCAGACAACTTCAAATGGCAGACTACCCCAAGTGCCTCCCCTTGAAGGGAGGTCCGCAAATAGGCCATTTTTTGGCCTGGGGATAGGTCGCGGCGGGTATGGACTAGACTGTCGAAGATGGAGATGAACCCCATCCAGTCTTGAAGCCGCCCACCAAAGTGTGGAAGGTCCAAAGTAGGCAGCCGACCCAATAGGGCGGGCTGCTGCTGCGGGCGAGGCGACTCGCACAGAATGCTCTTTCGAGCCTCACGATTCATTTTGGCCCCAGCCTCGAGCACATCGTCTGTGAACTCGAAGAACTGCTCGTAGTCCTTCTGGGCCGATTGTCGCGCCTCGTCGTCCTCCACTGTAGCAAGGAATTCCGAATAGGCCTCTTCAAAATGGGCTCGTCTGGCTGGGAGCTGCTCAAGGCGGTGGAGCAAGCTAGCCGTCCTGTCTGGACGAGTAATAAGCGCATGCGCGCTAGCTGCCCACCGCAGCTCATCCTGCATACGGCGCACCGGAGGCTTATGCGAAGGCATGGCGAGACTGCGCGAAGATAATTACAAGGAAGCACGAAACCGAAAAATAAAACAACAAGGACGTAGAACAAGCACAGATGCAAACACCAACACGTGCAGAACGCTAATCAAGGTCGCGGTTAACAAACGCGCGGCACGCGGTAAATAACGCGGCGTTGCTACAAAAACGCGTGGTGTAGCGGTACAATAATCTGTGGCCGTTAACGCGGCGTATCGGTCCGACACGTGGCGTACCGCGCCTACAAACGTGTGACCGACAGAGATACGCGACGAATTAAATACGCGCAACAAATATCGATATCGACGCGCCGAACGTGTAAAAGCCGCTTAACCAAAAGGCGCGAAACCACGCTCTGCTACCAATTGTTACGGCCCCTTGCCTGTCCAGATGAGGGCTCAGTTCCCGGGCCCATAGAGGAACGAGCCCGGACAGGTCGAGGGGGGACCGACTAGTGAGACTACTCGGGATCACTAGTGTACGATCAGTCTCGGGTCAGATGACGGCATCCAATCCGAGTCGGATAGCAATCGAGTCTCACTAGTCGATCAGTGGAAATAGTAATCAGCGACTTTTACTAGACAACAGGTCGGCCACTACGGCTGATACAATACGCCACCGGACGCGGCCAACTATAAAAATAGTTTAAAATTAGTAGGTGCTTATTGACTGACCTTGATCCCGAAGCGTCGGCCTTGATACGGAGTCCTCTGTAGTAGATGTGTGACAGTGTGTGACGTGAAAGTGTTAAGGGTATGTACAAGGGTGCGTGTGTGTATGGGACTGGCAGAGCCGTCTGACCTCCGCTTCAAATCAGCCTCCAAACACGAAGACCACACGCGCAGGAACCCACTTTCCGTCGGCTACCGGTTCGAAGTGCGAAAGGGACCGCACCAGCGCCCCAGCGCGCGAGAGAGGGGGCGCGGCAACAGACAAAAAACGCAGTGCGAAAAACAAGTCAGGCGCATCAAAAAACGGACGTCCCGTTGCGATGTTATTCGATGACTAAACACCCGCGCAAATAGAAACGTGGCTACTCAAACGTAGTAATTTGCGTCTCGCGACTACGCGTTTCAAGGACGACACGTGATCAAAATTACGTCAGCCACGCGCGGGGGACCGCTAAGTTCGTCGGTCGACAGCAGACTGAATGGTGCTTAATACTGGCGCGCACCGAAGTCGCCGCGTCATTGCAGGCATAAAAAAAAATCTCGGCGACCGATGCGCGAGCGGGATAGGAAGATTGGCGTTTCCGCGAGTTGGAGCGGGAGCGCACGATTCGATACAAAACGCATGCAGCAAAAAACTCGCCGTAACCAAAGCGTGAGCGAGACGCGCCGATGAGGGCTTCCGCGGGTTAGAGAGAGAGAACACGATTCAACACAATACAATAGGCTCGGCGCTCGCGCCAGCTACTCTCGCGTAAACAGGTATATACGTAGCTTATAAAAAATCAGTATACTAATATGATAAGCCCTTTTCGAGACATGACATTAATCATGGCCCCAAGCTACTTTACCGGTCAAATTCTGAGTGAATCGGCACCGTCCGCGTCGCCGTGAGAACGCCGAGTGCACTTTATACGTCGTTGACCTCTGGGGAGATTAGTTCCCAATTGGAAAATCCACTTTGATATTATTATAATCATTTCGAAGTGGTTTATCGCTTAGCACGATAGGTACATTATTTTTGTTTACAAGATTTTTTTTTACTATAACTAAAGAGCAATTTGTTTGTATTATATGTATATTTGAAGTTGCTGAGCCGTAGATGATTTATCGTTGGATTATTCAAGTTTTTTCATTGACAATAGAAAACATGGATACAACGTCGCGCTACAATTAGGCAAGCGCTTTACCTTAAAACCAAACCAGGCTTTCTCAAAATTTTTGCATCACATACCCCCATTAAAGTTTCCAGGTGTCAGCGAACCTCCAACCCTCTCACCCTCAATTCTCCTAATATATATAATTCTCGTATCACAGTATTTTAACCAAATTCCTCCGAAAAGGCTCCACCACATTGATGATTTTTGTCTACATTCATTGCGTTGAGGATAGGTCGTAAGCTATTATTCATACCCCCTATATGGCAACAAATAACGTTTGCCCGGTCAGGTAGTTTATATCAAAACAATCTAAGTCAATAGTTGCAGTATTTGTTATCGCACTCCTCCGAAGCGACTCGACCGATTTTTATGATTTTTCACATATACTGGGTAGATATGAGAAAAGGTTGTAAAGAATTCTTCATTCTTCACCCTTCCACTTTTACCCGAATTTCCTTTTAATTTTTTCCTTTATAAATATGCGTACCACAGAATACAAAACGCACGCGGTTGTCAGCCACCCAGCCGTCATTACGTACCTAAATATTGTCGCGAACCCCCTATCATCGAACGACGAACCCCTTGAGCGTTTGAGTAGCCTTGCCTAAGACTGTAAATTAAGCTCAATTTTCGTATCGCTGCTACTTCGCATAGTTATCCTTGGCGCAAAGGCAGCTTTAAGCTTTGATCGCTCTAATTTCGAGCGGTCCACCGAACCAAACTGGAGCACCTTATACGGAAGCCACGCCTCAGGTAAAATATAGGTATAAAGTGGCACAACCACTAGTGTAATAGCTCTCGTAAAATATAACAAGACAAGCACAAATTCATTACATTGAAAATTTCATAATCTCTTCACTGGGATTTATCCGTTTTCTTTAAATATTATCTACATGGGTGTCTGGATCATATTTCTAATACATTTGCTCTAACAATAGCAAATGTATGTATTAGAAATGTATTAGCAAATACTCGATTAGGGTGTGGAAAGTTATTTTTTTTCACATTATTGCTTTTCCAGACTTGTTTCGAACTGTACTATAAGTGAATAATAAACCCAACCCACCTATTGAAGCCACGTTGTTTATAATGTAACTTTTAAATGCACATGCCTATTTACTCAACTTATATTCACTCAATCTGATTTAGGTACTGTATTATTAGCTCGTAAAGTCGTAACCAGCTAAGGCCAAACTTTTACTCGCCCCTATTTGCTTATCGATGTTGCGTAGGTGAATACTTAAAAGTTGCATTGGATTTAATTAGGCGAATTGGATATTATTCAGAAGGACTATAGAAGCCGCAGGGGCTTCGGCCACTTGACTTGTAATTTTGCCCTTTTTAAGGGTTGAATTTAAAAAAATCATTTCATAGTGGATGATTAGGTTATAATAGCTACCTATATACACCCATTCCCAGCCTTATATCCAATGAGTGCAGCAGCAGGTTTGAGCTATGCGTTGATAGAGCAGTCACAGTAGACATATGCATTATACGGTATACACAGGACCCGGCGAACCGCGCAAAAAATATGGCCAGTTTACAGGTGTCAAAAATGTATTGTCTATAGACTGTTTATGGAATACTGGCGGTACATTTTTATTTATTGTATGAAGAAGGTTTACGTAAAATGTTCAGACGGGCTGATCCTTATGTTCATATCAGTGTCAATCACTCACCCAGTCAGTAACTTTTTCCTTGTGTATGTAATTATGTATATTAAATATATTACAAAATAAATAATAATTGCTGTTAGTCAGCCACACACGAGATAGGAAAAGAAAGTTTACACTCGCTCAAACTTCCGCACTCGTAAATGCAAATAGGTAGGTACCTACATAACAAAACCATAACAGTTTTAATATGATTAAGAGCATCGGCATTCGCACTACATGAGAGTAGTTTAAGTAGGTAGATGAGAATATGATATAATCGAGTGGTTGTTGATTGAGGACCGAACACCTTTTCTGTAACTCAGTGGCTCTAAATAGATATTTTTCATACACTGCTTTGTTATTTGATTAAAAAATAACATAGCAGCAATGTATATCGAACTAACTCTAAGCCACTAATTAAGTAATCACTGAATTTAGACAATAATTTCCTAAAATATAACAAAAAAAGTGTAAGCTCTGACGCGCGAAAAGTAAAGTACTTACTTAATACTTACAACACAACAAGAAAATATGTTATAAATAAAAAATTAAGAAAAAGGAAATTAAGAAAGAGGGTAAGAGGGGAAGGATTAAATAGTGCATCTCGCAAAAATGTTCCTTATATTTTGAATGGAAGCAGGCGTTATTTTGCGGAAATCCATAATTAGCAGGACAGATTAATTTGTTTTGCTGTAATCCGCTAGTAGCTCTACGATTTCGCATTGTGAAGTCAACATCTCCTGAGGATGTCCCGGTTCGGGACGAAACGTGCGTCGAAGAAAGTGTTGGAAAATTGTTGTGGTGTTTCATGTGGGCAGTGTTCCTGCATATTGTAACATACAGAATCTTTCCAAGTAGCGGATTACAGCAAAACAAATTAATCTGTCCTGTTCCTTATATTGATTCTACATTCTACAATCCCGGGTCTCTTCTCAGTTCTCAAATCTTTTTCGATTTGATCATAGTCCACAACGCTGGCCAAGAACAGGTTGGCAGTTGTGTATCTAGACAACTCTGAGAACTCTCAGTCATCTTGGATTTCTTACGATGGTTTCCTTTAACGTTGAGAAAGTAATGTTTTTATTTTGCTAACGTAACTTAGAAAATCCAGAAATGCATGCCTTGGATCCGAACTTCCAACCTCGGATTTGGAGACTTCTGGACAACTGGAGCTCTAGCCATATGACAAAATGCGATCTGATTGAAACATGGAAATATAACTAAATTTAAAACACGTATAAGAATGAAGCCACGTGATCTATTTAGCGATCATTTTTATAAATTTTCAGAATTTCATTCCATATCCATCTTATACTACTGTCTGACTATCGTAACGTAGTATTAACTAGAGCTGCTGATGGATTGTATTGCACCTATTTAGAACTGTAAAAAAAATGTACCAATATCTTACTATTACCAGAATTTTAGCTTAAGAGTGCTCTAGATTCTAGGTGGTAGGGAGGTGCTAATTAAACTGTAGGCGTCAAACCGGAAGAGTGACAAATTATATGATTGCCGAAAGCCAGTCACGAATCTGATCTCATTAAAGGCGTGATACTTTCCTTCTGATAAGACGAAGATAGACGAGAACCACATAATGTTGCGCGACGTGAAGGATGCAATCTTCCTGTTGTGTACGTTCTGCCTCTTGATTATGTAAGAAAAATGTAATGCATCATGGAATCGGCAACAAATTCTGCCTTATGATTGACTGACAAAAAATAACAGTGAAACTAGCCTATTAGCACAGAATTTCTTGCTGATTTGTTTTCTTTCTTTAGCCACCTACAAGAAGAAGCATTCCGTCTTAAAATTGATACTAGAAGGAATATTAATTTGCTTTTTAAATAATCGCTTTCAAAAGATAGGTCGTCAAATATGTAAATTGTTGGACGATATGAAGAGATGCACCGAACAGACACCTTTTAAGGAAATAGCAATTCACAGAAAGACTTCGGATTGATTGACAGGTGCATTCTAACACTTTTGAGTACATTAGAATACTCAACTCTGTTTATGTTAGCCATGCAGGTTTTGCCTTCATGGCCCCAATCCTCAGTCAGTGAGCTCAGTCTATACGAGTAACTATACGGGTATGAGTTCAGGCTTGGGATTCTAATCTTGAATCCGCGTATACCTCTAAGCTTTCATACGAAAAGCGATAACGTTTTCTGACACATAAATTTAGTCCGATTTCCATAATTTTTGAATATATTGCAGATACTATGAAGTACTATGCTCGTACGTTTTACTTTTTAAGAAATATTGCTTATATTAAAAGTTATTTGAGTCTAAATATCCACATTTTTAACCTAAAAACTGCTCGAGTATTTTACCTTTTTTTTTAAATAAACTAAAATACTAAAAAATAAAACGTGCGAACCTAGATTAAAGTGTACTCAATCTAATGACACCAAAATTGTCCAATTTAGTAAACGTTTAGGGGGTAAAAACTTTATCACCCAACGCCATATTTCAAGAACAAAATGTACGCCTAGCTCTGGACTTGCAACTCTTTCTATATTGGCATGGATATCATTTTTGAAAACACCTATTAGTAGTCAGTATACAATAGCCTTAAGGGTCTTGGGTTGTTAAAACACATAATATAAAGACAGGTTTTCATGCGTAAGTGGAATCATTAATTTAATATTGCCATCAACACCAATATCTACTTCATTACGTGATGAATATTCTGCAATAAAGCGTTGATAGATAAATAAAACTATTTCTAATGACCATTGCCATGACAGATCTAGATCGCGTCCTGCTTCTTTCAAGCTCATAAACAGTGTAAAGTATTCAAGAAAATGATTTGTTAACGAATTCTAATTCTAATTTAGAATATAAATTAAAGTAACAACTTTAATTCGTTATAAAATTTAAATTTTAATAAAAAAAAACACAGTCAAATGAATTAAATTATAATCAGGTGTCCGAATTGTTATTCTATTAACTAACAAATTAACTAATTATAATCGATTAATCTTAGCATCAGTTATGTTTGTTTACGCTGATTTCATTTAAGTTTGTCTTTTCTTATCAAATACTTAGTTTCTTTAAATATTTGAGATTCCTACTAACTACAGAAAATAAAACCGTAACACTCATTTTAAAATTCGACGTCCCGGTTTTCTTACCTTTTTTAAATAAAAATAAGAACGATTCCATCTCCGACAGCTTAATTAGTTACTAAAATAAAGGGTTGTGGTTGTGACAGACAGACGCACAGACGGACAACAAAGTGAGGGTTCCGTGTTTCTTTTGAGATACGGAACCCTAAAAATCGTGGAAAATTGAGGTACAAATTTTTATTTGTGTAGATAAAATTGGCGGTCACAGGCAGGTGTGGCATATAACAATTTTGGCAGATCTTAAACTGATTTACTTAAACTAATAGCTAGAACAATGGGAATCGCCTACGCGAGCAGCAATTACGCTAATAGCACTGACCTGTGCGCGTGCCAAATGATATCGTTACCTTATAAGGAAGGTCTAACTACCGTCTGAGAGCGATTCATGAGATTATTTTTTTATTCTTATCAATTACAGTTCACCGCCTACACTTAACACATTCGTTTGTTATTTCTTTATTACAAAACTGTAATAAAAAGACTGAAATGGTACATTTCGATACGAGTGTGAAAAGTATGTCATTTCTTCACGTGTCCCGGTTTGTTGACCCAAGCAGGCATGACATGTAGGAGGAAAATAAAATGAAAATAACTTGTGAAGAAAAGTATAACTTTCAATCAAATGTCTACATTTCAAGCCAAGATATTGAAAATACGATACCTACTACCTATTCCTCTTACAATTATTATCCCGATAAAATGTAAATAATTCTTTTTTATTCCTTGTCTACATTAAATAAGGAACCTCTATGCAAAATTTTAGCTATCTTGTACTAAGGGTTTAAGCTGAAATTGTGTTGAGTAGCAACCGCTATATTAATTTTATTTAACTCTAGAGTCAAGGAAGTGCGTTTATTACAAAAAACACATGGACAGATTAATTATTTTAATTTCCTGTTCTATATTGTATTTTCTATGACCAGAATTAATTAAAAGTAAACAGGTAACTTTTAGAAAAAACTAAGTATGGCTTATACACAAAGAATGCGAATAAAAACTTACATACGTAGATATATTTCGAGACACTTCCTCAGAGAAGTTCGAAACGTTCACTGTTTAAGGTGAGTGGGTGAACTGTAAACATCGTGATGTGACAATTGAGCACATATACGTCTCCTGTCCATTAGGGACTAGGGTGGACGTGAGTCGTGATTCGTGATTGACAGTGAGTCACATGTTTTCTGTGTACGATCCGTGCGTAAACAAACAGGATGCAATCAGTTCTTATCCGCAATAAACGCGTGTAGACACTTGATTTGGCAAGGTTGGGGTTAACGCAGATGTGAAATGCTTTGTGTGAAACAGGATTTGCATGTACAAAGAGTGGCAGTAAATACAAGTAGGTTGGGGAAGAGGAAATGTTGTTCGAGGAGTGCTGGTCGCTTCTCCCGCCATATTCATCCGGAGGTCTCTTGCTTCCGCCAAAATACCAGCTGTCTTGGAGCCGAACGACTTGACTCTTGCAGCTTTATGTTTGTGCCTTTTGGAGTTGAGATCCTGGGGCTGCGGGGCCCGGGGGCTCGTTCCCTTTTCGCTGAAATGTCGAAAAGGGTAATTGAGTCTACCGGGAATCCAAGATCTGGCAGCTACATTGGCCTAAAGTTAAGTTTGGCCATCCAAAGGGGTAACGCTGCCAGCATTTTGGGTACTATGCCTCGCTGGCGCTGCCTCGGCTTCAATGAGTCTTTAATTGTCCTTAAGTTTTTGTTTTAGTTTACTCAATTTTTATTTTTGTAAATAAGTCATAGTTTTTAATCAGACACAAAAAATTGTGAATATCCTATCCAAAAAGTTGGTTCACGTGTCCGGTGACCAAAGAGCTGGGCGCTTACTTCGTCCAACGGCTAAGTCTAGCTATACAGTGAGGCAATAGCGCCAGTGTTTTGGGCACCATGCCATTAAGCCAGCATGTTATGTTGAGTCGATCCCAAACTTGGGGAAAAAAGCGAGAAGAAGAAGTGGAGACACACTTTCAGGCGAAGTTAGACAACGAGTTAGTTCTGGCACGAGCCAGTTTAAGATTTTATAACTTTCTAAGATGGCACTAGTTTGAGGAGATAAGTTACCGACATACCAGTAAAGACTTACTGCTAATCAAGCAGTGTGATACTGTTTAGCAAGCGATAGAGATATCTTTTCCAACAGTCCGCATATTTATTAACCATTAGTGACAAAACTTATCTAATTGCTGTTTTTGAAGCGTTAATTTGTTGAATTCTTGCTCTTTTAGTATATGTTAAACATGAAACATGTCGCCTAGTTTTGCACCTGCGTAATATATTTTGCAAAAAATTGCAACCAACATTGGTCCACGTTGCTTAACAATATCAATAATTTCATACACGTTGTAGCAATTCGATCGAGATACGAAGCAATTTGTATGATTGAATCTCAACAATAAAAGAGTGACAGAATTTAAATAACAAAAAGAAATCTTGATTTCACCGCTCGCACAAAGCATAACAATTATAATCCTATTCTTTAATTTCGAAATTGTAATAAAACGAAAGTTTAGGGAACCAAAGTATTTAATAAAGCATTGAAATCACGCGGTGTCAAAATAATTTTGGTTTTCTCTCAATCGAGTTTGGAAACTTGTTTAGCAGTACTTACAGTCTATCTGTTGCCCGCGGTTCCCCCGCGTGAATTTAGGTTTTTCACGAATCCCGTGAATATCATCGATTTTCCCGTATAGGTACATATAATATCGAATTCGAATTAAATTTTTGTGAAGTCAATATCTCCTGAGGATATCCCGGTGTTGGGACGAAACGTGCATCGAAGAAAGTTTTGGAAAATTTGTGTGTGGTGATTCATGTGGGCTATGTCACGCTGCTCGCTTTTAACTATGTCTGTGCAAAAAATATTGTTAATCCGTTGGTTTGTTGTGGCGTGATTGAAGGACAAACAAACATAGAAACAAATTAAGATTTGAATTTATATAGTTGCATATATTAGTGCTAGTTGGCCCGGCAAACGTTATTTTGCCAATAGGGATTTAAAAAATAGCTTAATACTTGCTCTCAGATCTGAATGAAAATGAAAATGAAAATATTTATTTTTCACATAGGCCTAAATAACAGGCTCTTATGAAAAGTCAAAACTCTACCGCCAGGTTCGGAAAGCAGGTTTGCACCGAGAAGAACTGGCAAGAAACTCGGCACTTGCTCTACATCTACTGAACACACACTGAAAATTTCATAACAATCGGTCGAACCGTTTCGGAGGAGTTTGGTAGCAAACACTGACACGAGGAGGACACATATTAGAGGAGATATAATAAATTATGGAATCATGAAGTACAGTACGTTGGTGCATATTTCAAAGAAACGAATTTGAAGCCATAATGTAAGTGAAGACGCTACAACCAGAATAGGAGTAGAGTACTCCACGTCGAAGTGCGCAAAAACCCTAATCAGTTACGTATAAGTAATCTGACCGCATAAGACTATGTTACGTACAATTCAATTTAAAGCCAGTTTATAGAATATTGGCCATTAAGTATCTATTTAGCCAGCAGTAGGTGAATGGGTTGTGAATTATTCCTAACTAACTTATCCGTCCAAGCTTCGTACTGATGAATCAGTATGAATTTCACAAAATAACTTTCTTTTGGTAAGTACGCGCCTAAATTACACAGGCAGAATTTGGCAAACTAACTTATCCAATTACGTTTTTCAACTCCTGCTAGTTGAATATTTAATGACATTAGTACATACTCGCTTTTCGTAAAATAAAAGTTCAGAAACTCTTTAATTATTTATAAGTCAGATACCTGTTAATTAATTACCTACATCGAATGTAATATATTATCGATGTACACGCACGATTTATCAAATTAATCATGTTTGTATGTGTAAGAATATTATGGCTGTTTTAGATGATACCTTGAAGTTGATCGCATACTGGCGCAAAATATGTTTGCTTGGAGGAGAAAATTAATCGCACGTCCCGAATCCCGATATCGAAATGTTGAAGTTCATGGTCTTCCTTTTATTACTGATTCTTTGTTATTTCCTTGTGAAGCCTTTCGATCGGTAGGATAAGACTACATGATTTTTTTTTCAGTTATAGCGGGTTCGAGTCCCTAAGCAATTCACCTGTTTCCTGTTCATCTAAGCAATTATTCAAAAAAATTATGAATGCTTTTTATATTTTTTCTGAAATTAAAATCTAAAATATTTAATTTACTTCTACTCCATAATGTGCCATAGTCGTGGGACTTCCTGTAATAATCTAATGTATGTGCGGCTTTAAGCCTCTATAGCGGATCTTACAGTAGTATGCGATAAAAAAGTGGCATTTACAAATTAAAGAAGCCCAAAGAACGAGCCACTTCATTTGGAACATTTGAATGTCGACTAGACACGCCCAGGTCAACAAGACGCGTTACATTTGAAATGGATGATCTTCTGCTAATACCTGTCTTACATAACCAATATATACGCACGAGAACTTTTCTGACGAAATGACGAAATTGTAAATGCCAACGGGACCGCTTTATTTAGGCTTGCGATATGGCTGGCATCTAGCGGCAATCGTGTGTGAAGTAATAATAAATGCAGCGATTTCAGAATTAATATACACTTCGGATTTGTTATAGCTCGAACATTTTTCCTTTGCGAATCACATGTTTCAAATTTTTTATCGATTCCATTTATCTAAGTTTTTTATCGTATCGCGAAGCTGCAGTGTACAATGACGTCATACAGTCGAACCTGAGTAAGTGAAAACTGGGTAAGCAAGAAAGCTCTATTAGTGAGTGTCAGGTCCCTTAATTTTGCCCTTCAAATTCTGAGACTTGAGTAAGTGAGAATCCTCTATAAGAGAAAAAGAGATCTCGATCCCTTGAGCTCTCACTTCACGAGGTTTGACTGTGGTAGAATTCATGGCTTAGTTACGGCCTTGTACGAAACTGCAGTGTTAGATGACTACTGACCAGGTGGACTAACGACATTAAGAAATATGTCGAAGCGGGACAAAAATAGCGAAGATTCCTGCAGGAGGATAATGTCCGTGGACGTCCATTTGCAGAAGCTCGACGAAGACATAAGCTATTGAAGCAGGTACATTGTAGAGTTAGAAAGAATAACATAAATGAGCTTTACTTTTTACTTTTTTGAGCTTTATTTGTTCTTTCATCACTACTTTAGTTTTTCATGTGTGAGTTTTCTACTGGCAAAGGTTTAGTCAGTACCAATAATGGATAATTTGGATTTCCTATCAAGGTTTTGATTACTCGTTTGCTTCGTAAATGATCAGTGAACTAATCTATAAAATGGGTACCTACCATACGGGCACGAAAATTCTTAGTTTTTGGTAAAGATTAGACTAACTAGAACACATTGTAGGTTTATGGCAAAAGAATTTCGAGGGCTAGTAGGACTGAAACACCTTAAGAGTACCTACAGTATTATAGTGATACAGTAGGTACTCTTAAGGTGATAATATTACGAAACTTAGATAGTAAAATCTACGCGGTTGCGGGTAGGCGTCTTTTATATGCTAATTTAAATACCAAGTGCCGTGACGGATACAGCAATCAAAGTAATTATTCCATTAAAGGCTCGTTCATTGCGGCAGCTGCGTGAGTAAACAATAAAAATTTCTAAGAATGGCGCAGACGCAGGAAACGTCGCGGAATTCAACGGGGGCGGCAAGCTGGCTCACTACTCATCTACTCACACTATGAGTATATTTAATTTTATGGTGTCGGAAAGGGAATTTCTGCACCATTAAGTGAAAAAAGTGATATAAAAATTGGTCTCAGCAATGCCTGCTGGCGGGCCAGTCGTTTGCAGCAGCGTGGTCTTCTCTGCAGTACGTGTAGATGTCTCTGATAAGGTGCAGGTGTCACCTGTCCTTTACTTCACGATTGCGAAGTTTTTGGCGCATGGGCTTTAAATACAAGTTCCGTAGCAAGAGCCTTGGACCACAAGCGATCACCAAGCACAATTCTCGCTTGGAGATTTTTCTCATTGCCTCTACTACCGGCAACTTAAAAAGTATGTCGACTGCATTGAACTCACGCATTGCTAATATATTGCTCTCCGGTGAATCTAACGTGGAATTAATTGAATATCTCAACAAAAGTAAATGAAATATAACCTTGAACGAATGTTCGGCATATAATAATTAATAATAATTTTTTAGAACTTCTTGATGACATAGTAAATCATAAGTTTAATGGCGAAACTTATCGCCAACTTTTATATATTAGTGTACAAGTGTTGTCCGCTTGGAATGGTGCCAAAATACTGGCTGCACTTTAAAAAAGCCAGGATGATTCATTGCGCAAAAAACGAACCAGATGAAAAAGTAGGTAAAATATACATAAGTTGCACTTTAGAGACTTGATTTTATTAATGAATGCCAAGTGTTACGCCATCCATGTAATCTGATCTTCCGCCGCATTCCGCGCCGTGTCATCCAGGATGCGAACTATTCGGTGGGGGGCAACAACCTCGGCGACAAACTCGGCTAGACGGACAATCAGCACTAATTACTGCGACTCGCCTTAAACGCGTCTCAGATAACAGGCGACGTCAGAACAACGAGGCGGTTCAATTTCCTACAGAAAGATGCAAGTATGAATTCCCTTCACCGATAAGGATATGGGCATCCGAACGATTTACGTAAACCTTTTTCGTATAAGCAAACAGTAGCGCCATCTGTCTAAATTCTGTAGGTGGCAGCTGAGCGAACCTGACCTTACTGTTGGTGGCAAAACAAGCATTTTTGTTACAGTTACCGATAGTTAGGTAACAGTTACCGATAAGCTGGCGAGGTTTACGTAAATCATTCGGATGCCCATATCCTGAGGTTTCTTATGCTACTCTCGCACCAATAAGTAGGTACACTAAAAAAAGGGTAAGTACATTAAAATTATATGCAAGCTGCTATAATTTTTCATTAAAACAGGCTCGTTTAATCTGGATCTTATATATTTATAGAAGTGGGTATAGTTACAGATTTTGCCATATTATTGACTCAGGTTCTGAATCCGCAGTACTCTTTGTACAGTACCCACGGCGACAATTTAACTGTTCAGACCTAAACCGCTCGCGGTACCAGTTGCAAAACTGTTTCTGTACTTAACTAAACCCTGACGTTCAGTTATCCAACCGCCTCACAAGTTACAACAGCTGCAAGGATTAAAATTATATTATGCAAGATAATAACCGTGTATTAGGTAGCTAAGCTATAATTTAGCTTAAATCACGAAGGGAAATAGAGCCAAGTAGACGGGTGGCTGTTAAATTTTGACATGCGTTTGAAATACCGAGCTCCTTACTCGTAGGTACTCAGCATTGCCATTTTATCATAACATCATACACTGATTTTATTTTGGTCTTTCTCACTCTTACGTTACGTTACGTTGGTGGGTGCGATTTGCAGCGTTGTGGAAGATATAACAGAAACACGACGTTTTGCCTAATTACTAAAAAACTAAGCCAGTTGTCAAAAAAAATTTCGGAGCGCTTATGGTTATTACTAGAAAAATATTAAATTAGAAAAATATTTTATCCAATTGTGTTTCTGCTTCGGAACGAATTTAGATTAGAAAGAAGTCTCTATATCTCCAAAAGTCTTTATAGTTTCCAACCTAACTAAAAATTGTTTAAATAACCCGTTCATGCGTTAATAATTTGACATATTTATTGGCAATAGTTAAGACGATTTACCTACTTAAAATAGTTTAAATACCTACGTCCTACATATTTAATAGAAAAGTTTTCCTTATATCGGAAAAACTTCATACTAACACTGAAAAGAGTTCTGCCACCCAGTAAGTAGATACGACAGTAATACCTAGACGTAATTTTATTTAACAATATTGTTGTGTGAAGTATTTCACAATTTTATTCGGTCTACCTAACACAATAATTATTGAAAAAAAATGTAAATCAATCTTCTACAAATTGGCCTTAAGCGTAAATCTATCAATTAAATTTTTTTAACTTTGCTACCTTTAAGGATGTTGTTTATTTTTCTGTATAATTTAGACCGATTAATCAAAGAACTCCACTCATCGATCGTGGTTTGCACATCTTCGAAATTCGACCTCTGCGCACCTAATAATTACTTTACGAATTCAATGCTGTAATTAAAAGTTATATTGTCATTCTTCAGTGGTGTTCACAGTCATGCCGCCGCATGCATACATCATAGTTCCCATGACCTTTCGTTTCGTGGCCGCAGTTACTAACAGTTTCAATTGCCATTGGTTGAGTTATCTTCCGACGTAGTTCTTCCGAATTTTTGTTATCAAGATTCATTTCTTTAATATAATTAGTACTGTACGTTTGAGTATTTCTTACGTATGTATTATATTTATGCAAATTAAAATAGTTACTTTGTAATACGATAGGACTAAGAATGCTGTCTATATAAATGAATGACATTCAAAGAAAATGACCCAGGATTTCCTTTTCATTGTCTGATAATTATTTATACCCGTTTATTTATAGTTTTTAATCATAAATGTTATCTCACAAAGCATTCTCGGTATAATTGGATTGAATTGCAGTTGGATCTGCATCAGTGTTTCTTTCAGTGTCGTAATAACTAAAGGCCGTATAGTCGTTCATTCGATATGAGAATTAAGTCGAAGTGGTAAGTGCTCGGTAAGTGGTTGTAGTAACTGAGTAAAATTTGCTTAGCGACAAAGAAAAACTTTGCAGAAAAACGTCGTGGAGGAACCTGTTTAACCGATTTAATCGTCATATTTTCCTTAAAGTAGGTATAGTTTCCTTAAAGTTTGAAATCTACCAACCCTTAGCTAGCCAGCGTGGTAGCTATCAATGGCAATCCATCTCTATCTAGTGTAGGTATATTATGTAACTTTATTAAAGGTAAGTGGTATGTTTAGTGATCCAGGATATTTAAGACATTAATAAAGTGTTATTAAACATAAAAAATCGGTGTATCTAATTTAATATTTCCATGATTAGATCATCGAGTTCCGGGGCCTTTCCCGTAAATTTTAATAAGAATGTAGTTTGGATATTGCGGATGTACATAGCTTGTTTTAGCGGCGCAATTTGACATTTAACGATCATGATGACTAGGTGTCGACTGTCGAGACACGACTGTGGGATCTGGTGGTATTTCCTACATACAACAAATATGCTGAATGATTAAAGTGCACTAGGATTTTACATACTTACTCAGGCTTTTTTGGAACATATTACTTCTTTAAGAAATATCTTATGAGTTATCTTTAAGTATATCAGAAAAACAAAGTCTCTACGAATTAGAATCGTGAAATCTCTACGATTTCGCATTGGAAGTCAACATCTCCCGAGGATGTCCCGGTGTCGGGACGAAACGTACGTCGAAGAAAGTGTTGGAAAATTGTGTGTGGTATTTCATGTGGGCAGTGTTCCTGCATATTGTACCATACAGTACCTTTTCAAGAAGCGGATTACTTTTAGCAAAACAAATAAGTCTTTCCTACTAACAAAGATGATGTTTAGAGATTATAAGGAACCATGAAGAAAAGATTAGTTCCTATGAACAAGGAGCAAAGAGATCATTTACAGAGAGTTATAGAGACCGACAAAGATAATCTTTGTTATAAAGTACATACGTAATATGATCCCGGCACATTACTCGATGTATTAATACCAGATTTTCCTTGTAATCCCTGCTTACGATTACTTGCAACAGCACAATTTATGTGTGTACTTTATATTCATGCTGTAAGTTTGAAATACATGACTTACATACATTACTACAAACATGTAGAAAATCTTTCGAAGATGAATTATGAAATTCTTCTTATCAAGGCGTTTGTCGTATTAAGTAAGATCACAGAGCACATTTTTCTTTTTTCTGTGTAAGATTTAACAGGGTAACTGGTTAAAAATTTGTAATTAATGATTGCCATAAGCCTGGTTGTGAAACTACTGGAAGAATGTAAGAAATGGTACAGTTGTCATCAAAATTTATTGTAGTTTAATGCCACAGCATCTCTGTCGATATAGTGTTACTATGTATCATGCAAATGGCAATAGTTTAATCATTGTTCGTATTATAATAAAAAAATGAAAAAGTTAACATTTTGTAGGAATCATCTAATTTAAAAATGAACGTCCCTCCACTACATTATTAAAAGATTATAAAATGGCTACTTTTTATAGAAACCAGAAACACACGCAGGCATTTTTGCGGACAAAATCTAGGTCCAATCTGCCCGCTTTAAATTCTGCTGAAGATTTAAAGCATTAGGTATAGTAATTTTACTCATACCATATTAAATAACTTCATTGTTTTTCTAAAAAATCGTCTCATTCAGACAAATAAGGCTAAATGTAAACTAATAGTAAATTAAGAGTAGGTAGCTAGTAGCTAGTCAGATCAAAGTAAATTAATCGTTTTAAATCTAGATTTATGCAAATCATTTTAATACAATTTAAATACCAGCGTCTGAACTGGGCCGAGCATGTATATTAAAGGCTTGCCACTTCCGGTCACACAATAATTTTGCAATTCTATGTTGGTAATACTTTTGCATATTACCAACGTAGAATACGTATTATAAATGTACTAGCTGTTGCCCGCGGCTCCGCTCGCGTGAATTTAGGTTTTTCACTACTTCTGCGGGAACCATCGCTTTTTCCGGGATAAAAAGTACCATAATGTGTTAATCCAGGTAATAATCCATCTCCATTCCAAATTTCAGCTAAATCGGATTCGTAGTTGCAGCGTGAAGGAGTAACAGACAAACATTCCAACCCCTATTTCACCCCCTTAGAGGGGTAGTTTCTCAAAATCGTTTCTTAGCTGACACCTACCCATTACAAAGAACCTACCTTTCAAATTTCAAGTCAACAGTAACAATATTAAAATTTTCACATAAAAACTTTCATCCCCTATTTTACCACCCTTAAAGGGAAATTTTCCAAAACGACTTATACAAATTTTTAATATCTGAAGCTGATAACCTAAATGACAATTTTCACGTCTCTAACTTCAAAAACACGGGACTTTCATATAAACTTCCAACCCCTATTTCACCCCCTTAGAGGGGTAGTTTCTCAAAATCGTTTCTTAGCTGACACCTACCCATTACAAAGAACCTACCTTTCAAATTTCAAGTCAACAGTAACAATATTAAATTTTTCACATAAAAACTTTCATCCCCTATTTTACCACCCTTAAAGGGGAATTTTCCAAAACGACTTATACAAATTTTTAAAATCTGAAGCTGATAACCTAAGTGACGATTTTCACGTCTCTAACTTCAAAAACACGGGACTTTCATATAAACTTCCAACCCCTATTTCACCCCCTTAGAGGGGTAGTTTCTCAAAATCGTTTCTTAGCTGACACCTACCCATTACAAAGAACCTACCTTTCAAATTTCAAGTTTGTAGGCTTTATACTTCCTGAGATATCGTGATTAGTCAGTGAGTGAGTGAGTGAGTGAGTGAGTGAGTGAGTGGTAACTCTCTTTTATCTATAGAAGATTTGCAGACACGGTCCTTACAAGTTACTATAAAATATATTAACAATTCATTTTTTACAATGGACAAAAGTTTTTTGGACGATAAAGATATTAAAGGTGCATAATATAATGTGAATTTAATTTAAACCGAAAAGTTGCATATGACCAAATATACAATTCATGAGGTAATATCGTAATACCAGCTATTACAAGACGTGTTAGAAAAGAGAGCAAAATTTTACTTAAGTAAAGAAAATGTGAAAGAAAATCAAAAGAATGGTTGTCTAAAAATTGGTAAATCGTACCTATTGATGCTTTTGTTCTAAGTAGTTTCTATTCAATAACTCAACCTGCTATGATGCATGGTTAACAATGCTTTATTAGACACATCAACGTCTGTTTATTTAAATGAAAACTTTGTGAATCATCGGAGCTTAGACTTATTAAATATACAATTTAGTGGGTGGCGTGCACAGGTGTGTACGCATCGATGCAAACCATCTTTTCTGTAAGCCAAGGGCAAAATTGTTTCCATGCCTTATTCCAACCAAGGCCTAACTCCTTAGATCATCATCTCTAAATAATTAAAGATGAGTTACGCGTGTAAGATTTATCAAAACAATATACTCTCCAGAAGGTTAGCATCGTATCTAATACGCGCCACATTAATTTGAAGGTTTGCTAAAAACTACAGAAGTTCGTGATCATGGCTTGCAAAAATTTACTATACAATAATAGACGTATGTATATTACTGTACACAGGACTTGGTGGACCACGCAAACAAATGTCGCCAGTTTACTGGTGTCAAAAAGATTTATTTTGAGACCAACAGCGTCAGTACTCAGTTGTAAGCCGACTGCGATATTGTCTATGGAAGGCGGCCCATGCCACATTACTATACTTGTTATTACTCCGCAGTCTGAGTTTCCACAGGGACAATTTCCGTCATGCTGTGACGTATTAGCGGTTTTATTTTACTTTTCATGTCAACCTTCTGCATACAAGAAAAGATTTCTTGTATGCAGAAGGTTGACGTTATATGTTCGATGGGCTCATACTCAGGTTCATATCGCTGTACAAAAGTAAGACAAAAATAATAACCGATGCATTGTATGCAGTATAGTTGCGTTAAAATTTGTCAATAACGCATCCGATTCAGGTAAGCAAATTCCGCGAAACAAGGGCAACTCTATTAAAGGTTGTGACCTACTTGGCTTGCAATTCAGATTAAGCTGATTCCGTTGGCGCCGCAATGCCTGCATATTGTTAAGGACATGATCGAGCAGGGATGCTACTACGAGTGATAGAATGGAAGCTAATGTTGCAATCGATTTTACGGAAAAACTCAGTTCTTAAAAAAACATCTGCAGATGACGAATAAAGATGTGTGTAAAACGAAAAGCCCAGCTAACTAATTTACTAATTTATCAACGCTCCGCCCAAACCCTTGGACATGAAAAACAAAGGTTCAATTTATAATGCACTCCATTCAGATTTTTTTTTAATTTTGATAAAGCGAAGGAAGGCTCGTTGGTCAGTCTAAATTTAAAGTAGGCTGAGAATGTTTTTAATAACGGGTAAATCATAAAATTACTACTTTATTTATTACTAGCTGACCTAGCAAAAGTTCTTTTGCCATTAGGGATATACCTAAAAACAGCTTACAAACTCCTCTCAGACCTACCCAAAAAAAACAGAAAATTTCATAGCAATCGATCGAGCCGTTTCGGAAGAGTTTGGTTACAAATATTAGCAAGAAGATTTTATACACTAAAAAAAGATATTATTTTTACTCCGCTTTTAAAAGGGTGTGTACTGATTTACGTAATTTTCCATAATTATGAGGCAGTAATTAGTAAAGCGGCTCTTTTAATTAATGATACAGAATTTCTTTTGACATCCCTTTTGACTTTTGCACATTACAAGAGAATTGCATTGTAGACATCCCGCCCGGTGCGTGACGGAATATGTTTCTCAACGATGGATCAGCTTTTACCGTACCATGTTTATATGGAACGCATGTATTATGCAAAATTGTATCAAAATTTGTATTCAGGTAAAACATTCTTTTAGTAACATTGCACCTAACATTGTAACCTTTGAGCTAACTTTGTTCTGATTTAGAAGTAAACCGAACTTGAATTTGTATCACTACTATGATGTTATATCTAATATATATAAATCTCGTGTCACGATGTTTGTCCGCGATGGACTCCTAAACTACTGAACCGATTATAATAAAATTCGCACACCATGTGCAGTTCGATCCAACTTGAGAGATAGGATAGTTTAAATCTCAAATTATAGTCGCAATTTTAATTTATTAATATAACAAAAACTTTAGCCACAGCAACGCGTGGCCGGGTCAGCTAGTATATATATATGTTACTAGATTTTCCACTTTTTATTTTAAGAAAAAAAGTAAATACATAGGTATTTTGAGAAAGACAGCGCTACAACATAATTATAGACCGTAATGTTGCAATCGATTTTACGGAAAAACTCAGTTCTTAAAAAAACATCTGCAGATGACGAATAAAGATGTGTGTAAAACGAAAAGCCCAGCTAACTAATTTACTAATTTATCAACGCTCCGCCCAAACCCTTGGACATGAAAAACAAAGGTTCAATTTATAATGCACTCCATTCAGATTTTTTTTTAATTTTGATAAAGCGAAGGAAGGCTCGTTGGTCAGTCTAAATTTAAAGTAGGCTGAGAATGTTTTTAATAACGGGTAAATCATAAAATTACTACTTTATTTATTACTAGCTGACCTAGCAAAAGTTCTTTTGCCATTAGGGATATACCTAAAAACAGCTTACAAACTCCTCTCAGACCTACCCAAAAAAAACAGAAAATTTCATAGCAATCGATCGAGCCGTTTCGGAAGAGTTTGGTTACAAATATTAGCAAGAAGATTTTATACACTAAAAAAAGATATTATTTTTACTCCGCTTTTAAAAGGGTGTGTACTGATTTACGTAATTTTCCATAATTATGAGGCAGTAATTAGTAAAGCGGCTCTTTTAATTAATGATACAGAATTTCTTTTGACATCCCTTTTGACTTTTGCACATTACAAGAGAATTGCATTGTAGACATCCCGCCCGGTGCGTGACGGAATATGTTTCTCAACGATGGATCAGCTTTTACCGTACCATGTTTATATGGAACGCATGTATTATGCAAAATTGTATCAAAATTTGTATTCAGGTAAAACATTCTTTTAGTAACATTGCACCTAACATTGTAACCTTTGAGCTAACTTTGTTCTGATTTAGAAGTAAACCGAACTTGAATTTGTATCACTACTATGATGTTATATCTTCTAATATATATAAATCTCGTGTCACGATGTTTGTCCGCGATGGACTCCTAAACTACTGAACCGATTATAATAAAATTCGCACACCATGTGCAGTTCGATCCAACTTGAGAGATAGGATAGTTTAAATCTCAAATTATAGTCGCAATTTTAATTTATTAATATAACAAAAACTTTAGCCACAGCAACGCGTGGCCGGGTCAGCTAGTATATATATATGTTACTAGATTTTCCACTTTTTATTTTAAGAAAAAAAGTAAATACATAGGTATTTTGAGAAAGACAGCGCTACAACATAATTATAGACCGTAACTTTTCTTGAAGCATGATTGCCGATAAGCGCAAAAATTTCTTTTAAATGGTAAAATGTTATGTTCGAAAATTATATTCAAATTTCATTTCGAACGTCAAAGTTTATTAAATCGTAGAGAAAATAAGAGTCAATAGAGGTTTCAAGACCGTAATCGCATGAAAACTTCAGAAATGAGAAAAAATTTCTCCTCATAAGTTGCGTTTTAGTTTGGAGAGGAGCTGTTAGTATGCAAGTTTAGCAAACAGCTAAAAGTTTTCGAGCATGTTACGTTTAAATTGTTAAATGTGGTTCAGGTAGATGCAATAAATCTACATTTAGTCCGACAACCGGTGCCTACTTATGCAAGGCAACGTAACTTTTACTTTCATCGTTACGGCCAGAATGGAAATAAAAACTATGTTTACATTACTAAAGTGGATTCAATTTTTTTTTTTTTTTTTTTTTTTTTTTTTTCTTAAATCTAAAAGAAAATACAATATAAATACTTCATACCCTTAAGCCTAGATGGCTTGTCTGGATACTGCACATTCCTCTAATTAACATGCACAATATAATAACACTTAGTTATAGGTATTTATACAACGAATTACAATGTAATGTTCCATTGTAATGGAAGCGACCCTTAACTTATTACGAAAAAAATGAAACACAGTGAATACAAATGTGGGTAGGCACGTTAGTAAAATTACGGGTGATCACTGCGCGCCGCCGCGACCGCGGTTGCAGTCACATACAAGGTGTTTGATTTTAGACATGTATAATAATTATATTATGATATTGTGTTTATATATGATTTATTTATTTTTACATTATATATGTTAGATTGTTTTAATTAGTGGTTAGGTAAATGTAATATATTAATTAGGAAAACAAGTTTGGGTTTTTAAGTACAAGGTCCTTTAATTTGAATTTGATATTATTCTTTGTTATGGAGTTACGAATATCATATGGTATTTTGTTTAATAGACGCGGTACAAGATATTGCGTGGTTCTTTGACCGTAAAAGTTTTTTGAAGTTATAGTTGCAATCCTGCGTTCTGCTGTTCTTCGCGTTACAATTGTCTGATTTACGTAATTATCTCGATAGTCGAAGAAGTTTTGTATTAATAGAGCGAGAGTTACTTTGTGGTGGATAGGTATAACGTTACAGAACTTAAAGATCTCGTCTTCGTTATTATAATACTTTTCTTTGACTTTATGTGGTACTATCATTTTTAATTTTCTAAGTTGCAAACTATATATCTTATTTAGGTGCGTTTGGAATGTCCTACCATAGCAGCTCAGGCCGTATGCAATAATACTTTCCATGAGTGCTGTATACAGAAGTAGACGTGTTTTAAATGGTACTTTACTTTTAATGATTGATAGCTTAGCTAACACCGCACGAAGTTTATTGCAAACGGTCCGAACATGATTTTCCCAGTTAAATCTACAATCTATCACTAGCCCCAAATAAGTATGTTCTAAGACATTTTCTATTTTTGGACAGTGGCAGGCCGAAACTTGTGAGTGCATGCAATTATGGTCGTGTGATATAAGCTCTGGCTCGATATTGCTTTTATTGTGACTCGAACGTATGTGCATGAATTTTGTTTTTTGCGTATTAACAACTAGCCCTACGTCGTGAGACCATCTGCAAAGCATATCAAAGTCTGATTGCAGGTTAGCGCTTGCTATTTCTATATTTCTGTCAGCAGCTACAATACACGTGTCGTCGGCATATTGGAAAAGTTTACATTTCTGTATGATATTTTGTGCGTCATTGACATATGCCAAGTAGTGCAGAGGTCCTAGCACAGCACCCTGAGCTGTTCCCTCCGTTACTTGGATCTTGTCACTTAACACCCCACCGACCTGTACTACGTAAGTTCTGTCGGTAAGGTAGTTTTCACACCACCGCAGAAGTGGGCCTCTGATACCAGACAGTTCCAATTTATCGATTAAAGTTCTATGTTCCAAAACGTCGAATGCTTTGCTGTAATCGATAAATACCATTAACACATGGTTTTTTTTTATCAAGGCAAGAATTTATATAATCCGTTAATTTAGACAATAATTGTGTTGTGCTCTTATTTGGCTGGAATCCGTACTGTTCACATGCCAGGATATTGTTGCTTTTATAAAAGTCATGTATCTGACTGCTTACATACTTTTCGACGATTTTGTCGATTATTGGTAGTATAGTGATGGGCCTATAATTATTGTAGTCTTGCTTGCTGCCCTTTTTAAAGATTGGTCTTACGATGCCTGACTTTAGCTCATTTGGAAATGATCCGGAAGTAACACTTAAATTTATCAGCTTTGCAATCGCAAAAGCTATTTTACGTGACATATTTTTAATGTCAATTGGTTTTATCCCGTCAATTCCCGGTGACTTGCTCGTTTGAATTTTACATATTATTTTGTGGACATCTAATGGGTTTGCTTTTTTAAATCTCATAGAAACAGTGGCAGGTTTTGTATATAGGTCTTTATCTAATAGCCGGACTTTACATTTTGGAAGAGCGTCTTTAATATTTTTATCAAAGTTACTGGCAAAATTATTTACAATTAATTTCATGTCCTGATTGTTACTACGAAAGGCTTTCAAGATAACGCTGTCGAGAGATTCTTTTGTTCTTCCTGTTATTCTGTCGAGCAAATTCCATAATTTTTTAGGTTCGTTTTTAGCGTCTTCAATATCCTTATGTGTGGTTTTATCTTTTATTCTTCGTATTTGAGTATTACATCTGTTTCTGATTTTTATATAGGCTTTTTTAAGAATTTTGTTGCTGGGGTCTTTTTTCCATTCAATAAATTTGGCATCTTTTTCTTTACACATTTTTATGATTTTTTTGCTGACCCATTTTTCTGAACTTCTTTTGGAACATTTTAGTCGTGTTGTATATCGGCCTAATTCATAACATTTTAATATCCTACTTGTTAAGCTATCATATAGTTTTATCGGACACTCCTCATCACGTAGATCGTCCCAACAAATCATACTAAGTTCTCGTTGTATGATTTTCTGGTTATATTTAGTGATATACTTCGGAACAACCTGTATACTGTGTTGCGTACCAATGCAAGTCAAGATTGTAAGGCGGTGGTCGGCTAGTACGGTGCCGACCGCCGCGGAGTATGCTTGTTGAGTATGTGATCTGAGAAATATGTGATCTATGCACGATTTAGAGGTGTACCCTTTAACAGTTTCGATTCTCGTATAGTCTGATATCCCACACTCAAGCCCATTCCCGTATAAAACGTTTAGGTATTGGTTACAAATATTATTTTGTGATTTAATATTAATGTTGATATCACCTAAAACGATTAAATCGCAGTTTGCAGCGCGGGATATTAAAGTATTTAGTTCACATAAGTAATTAGGTATACTCAGTGATGGTGGTCTGTAGATAGCACATAAATAAATAGATTGATTAGTGAGAGTTGTTAATTTACCAGTTATGCATTCACAGTATTTAGTAGTTACTTTTGTTTCACTGAATTTGTGTTTATTGTGTACATATAATATAATACCCCCGCCTTTGCGTTTACTTCGTAATTTTGAGTACATGCTATAGCCATTCAGTTGGTACAGCGCACTAATGCGATCTGGGATACCTACTTCCGTTAAAATTATGACATCGAGATCTTGCCTACAGTTGGATACGAGTAATTCTATGTATGAAAAGTTTTTAACAATTGAGCGTATGTTTACATGTATGAAGGTAAAATTAAAATTATTGTTTGGAACGTAACTGAAATAATCGGATATATCTACGCAATCGAATAATTCTGTAATATTGCTAGGTACAATAATATTAGCCATAGGTTACTTAAATATAATATAGGTACTACCTATTAAATAAACTTTTCTACGAAACAGTGGACTTAGCTACCAGTTGAAAGAATTCTTTAAGTAGTGAGCTTGTTGATATCTTCGTCTGATCGGATGATGAGTACCTTCGAGTTTTCTGTTTTTCTTACCATTATTTTACCCTCCTTGCACCATACAAATTTATACTTATCCTTGCATGCCTGTTTGGTTTTCCATAGTAAATTTTTGTTATAATACGTTAGTTCTTCTCGTAAATAAATTTTTTCCTTTGCAATTTTGGAATCAGATCCGGTTATTATGCTGTTCACGGTAATATTCTTGAGTTTAGCTTCTTTAATCCAATTATTTCTCTTTTCCTCACTATGCATTTGCATCTTGATTATTCCAGTCTTACCTTGCTGAGTTGGTATACGTTTTACAGTCTTGATCTCGGAGGTCTCTTTATTGAGGGTTCTCGCAATTTTTCCAGCAATATCTTGAACATTTTCGTTTTCTATATATGGGATTCCCGCCACCTCGATGTTACACCGAAGATCTTTCTGCTCGAATTCATGGACCCGTTGTTGAAGGGCACCTATATTATTCTCTAATGATCTATATTTATTCTCCAACTCACAGTTTTTTTTCTCTAGACTCTTTATTTTTTCTTTAAATGCCTCCATACAATCCAGGCATTCTTCCAGTTTGTCGCTGCAGTATTGTAAGGCACTATTGGTTTCTTTTAGTTCCTTCTTGATAATTTTATTTATTTCTTCCGTTAAATCTCTCAGGAGTTTTTTCATGTCAAGTTGGCCGTTGCTGCTAGATGCCGCGTCTTCTTCATCATCGTGATCATCATCGGGCGCGATAAAAATGGAGCTTCTTCTGGGTGATCGTGAACATTCGTTGCATGTCCACTCCAAATTGTCAGCAGTGCGAAGCGAACTCAACTGCTTATTTGTTAGGCCCGTGCAAGCGTTCGTACTATGAACGACAACACCACACTTATTACATTCTAAACCCGTATACTTTCTTGTTATTGGTTTTGAACATTGCGAACACTTATTCGCCATTGCGCTCGTTTCGCGATTAGGTTGGCACGTCTTGCTACTACCAATGATAGGCGAGGAATTGTTTTATGAGTGAGTTTTTTTAACGTTTTCTAATCATTATATTTTGTGTGCATTTCACGGTTCAATAACACAGTAAGCTTACAGATTGGCCACATAATAGTTAAGTTAACAAAGTATTTCCTTTTACACATAATAAAAAAAAATCTTGTTACAAGGGTATTTCTTTAACGGAGCTGAGGAAAAGAATAACGACCACATGTATAAATTTTATAGAGTAGGAACAATTTGTTCCTCATGGATTTTTCACGTTTTATACCTTTCAGATTTTCGATTTTTCCTTAGAATTTTCCAAGAATTCCCTTTTGTAAAATCCTTATCCGGAGGCCTACCAAAAATAGGGAAATCGGGACGTTTATCTGTGCGTCTGATAGTGTGTCTATCTGCCTATCTGTCTGCATTACAACATTTTAACTTTATAGACTACTAGCTTTTGCGCGCGGCTTTGCCCGCGTTAATTTCGATTTTTCACAAACCCAGAGATACTGATTTTTCAAAAACCTGAATTTCCTTATCAACCTTAACCTTAATACCTTATTTCTAAATACTTTCTCTCTTTCTAGTAGCTGACGGTATCGATTGCTTTGGAAAATTGGTTTTTTTAATTTATGTTTTAAGAATGTATGTGTGATCCTTCACACTGTATACATTCTCAAAACATAAAATACTCCTGTATTTTCCAGCGCAAAATTCGACTTTTCACAAATCTCGCGGTGAACATGGATTTTCGGAGATAAAAGTAGCCTATGTGTTCATCCAGGATATAAGCTATGTAGCTCGGTTCTGTATTTGCGGAATGAAGGATAACTTCTTCCGCGTGAATTTTGGTTTTTCACATACACCGCGGAAATCATGGATTTTTTTGGAATAAAAAGTAGCCTATTCATTAATCCAGGATATAATCTATCTCCATTCCAAATTTCAGTCAAGTCGGTTCAGTAATTGCGGCGTGAACGATTTTACTCCGGCGTGGAAATAGACTTTTCACATATCCCGCAAAAACCATGTAATTTTCCGGGATAGTAAGTAACCTGTTTACGCCAGGGTAGCTGGCGCGCGCGCCGAGTCTTTTGTTTGCATTGAATAGTGCGCTCCCTCGCTAACCCGCAGAGGCGCTTATCTGCGTGTCCCGCTCACGCCTCGGTTACGAGAGTTTTTTTTTGTGCCTGCAATGACGCGGCGATTACGGGGCGCGCACAGTACGAATCGGAGTCAGCTAGCAACAGCCGTGCGTGCGGCTGGGTTTTTTGCGGCGCCCTTTTGCCCCGGCGGTTTGTACCCCAAGAAACGTACGTCTTGGGACCGCGACAGTTTTATGTGGGGGCGCGACCTTTTGTGCGTATTCGTGAACTCATCTTGTGGAGCGAGTCTGCTGTCGACCGACAAACTTAGCGGTTCCCCGCGCGTGGCTGACGTAATTTTGATCACGTGTCGTCTTTGAAACGCGTAGTCGCGAGACGTAAATTACTACGTTTGAGTAGCCACGTTTATATTTGCGCGGGTGTGTAGTCATGGAATATTTGCGCAACGGGACGTCCGTTTTTTGAGGCGCCTGAGTTGTTTTTTCGCGCCGCGGTTTTGTTTGCCCAGACCTGATTGTTTTGGGACCGCCTCGCCCTGCACTGTGATATCGCTGGGTTTTTGGACATTGCACGCGTGTTTGGGACATTGACTAGTTGTTGTGCCGGCCTTTGTGAGTTCGCTACGCTCGCCGGATCTACCTAGTAACACGCGTGCCCAGCTGCGTTTAGCGGCGATAAAGTTCGCGGTGGAGTTGAAGCCAGCCTGAACGTTCGACATATTTTGACCGTCGCGTTCATTGTTGCGGGTTGCGACCCACTGTGCTGCTGCATTGAGCACTCCACTCATAGGAGGCGAACGAACGATTGGAGCTGTGTTCGTGTTTGACGTGTCTGGGAGCTGATTGGTGCAGAGGACCTACGGTTGCAAGCCCCACACACACACCTACACACCCCTTTACACTTTCACGTCACATACTGTCCCACATCCACTACAGGGGGCGTCGCATCGAGTATCGTCGCATGCATCAACCAGGTTAGTGGCCTTCTATTTTCCTTGTCTATGTCGAAGGCTGTCGCTGCCCGAGTTGACGATTGCCGTAGTAGTGCTAGTAAAAGCCGCCTGTTATTTCCACTGATCGGCTAGTGAGACTCGGATATTACTATCCGACTCGGATTGGATACCGTCATCCGTACTGATCACTGTAGTCTCACTAGTCGGTCACCCCTCGACCTGTCCGGGCTCGTTCCTCTATGGGCCCGGGAACTCAGCCCTCGTCTGGACAGGCAAGGGGCCGTAACACGTGGTAGCAGAGCGTGGTTTCGCGCCTTTTGGTTAAGCGGCTTTTACACGTTCGGCGCGTCGATATCGATATTTGTTGCGCGTATTTAATTCGTCGCGTATCTCTGTCGGTCACACGTTTGTAGGCGCGGTACGCCACGTGTCGGACCGATACGCCGCGTTAACGGCCACAGATTATTGTACCGCTACACCACGCGTTTTTGTAGCAACGCCGCGTTTATTTACCGCGTGCCGCGCGTTTGTTAACCGCGACCTTGATTAGCGTTCTGCACGTGTTGGTGTTTGCATCTGTGCTTGTTCTACTTCCTTGTTGTTTTATTTTTTGGTTTCGTGCTTCCTTGTAATTATTCTCGCGCAGTCTCGCCATGCCTTCGCATAAGCCTCCGGTGCGCCGTATGCAGGATGAGCTGCGGTGGGCAGCTAGCGCGCATGCGCTTATTACTCGTCCAGACAGGACGGCTAGCTTGCTCCACCGCCTTGAGCAGCTCCCAGCCAGACGAGCCCATTTTGAAGAGGCCTATTCGGAATTCCTTGCTACAGTGGAGGACGACGAGGCGCGAGAATCGGCCCAGAAGGACTACGAACAGTTCTTCGAGTTCACAGACGATGTGCTCGAGGCTGGGGCCAAAATGAATCGTGAGGCTCGAAAGAGCATTCTGTGCGAGTCGCCTCGCCCGCAGCAGCAGCCCGCCCTATTGGGTCGGCTGCCTACTTTGGACCTTCCACACTTTGGTGGGCGGCTTCAAGACTGGATGGGGTTCATCTCCATCTTCGACAGTCTAGTCCATACCCGCCGCGACCTATCCCCAGGCCAAAAAATGGCCTATTTGCGGACCTCCCTTCAAGGGGAGGCACTGGGGGTAGTCTGCCATTTGAAGTTGTCTGACGCCAGCTACTCCACGGCCAGAGAACTCCTCGAGAGGCGCTACGCCAATGTGCGCCGCCTTGCTGACGCGCACATGATGGAGTTAATATCCCTCCCGGTTTTGAAAGACCTAGCACGTCTCCGGGAGGTGATCATTGACCCAGTCGTGGTTGCTTGCAACGCCCTTCGACAACTTGACTTACCGGTGGATCAGTGGTCCTTCTGGCTTCTTCACCTGGTTCTGTCCCGCCTGCCTCTCGATCTGCGGATCCGATTTGAAGAGAGGTACGGCGGGGACGGGGCTAACTATATACCCCCGTTCAGTGACCTCTTAAAGTTCCTTGAGGAACAGAGCCGCCAGGTGGAGAATGCCGTGGCCTCGGGAACACCGGCAAAGGAGCCGGCTCGACCGACGCCACCTTCTAAACCCACGACTTCCACCAGGGGTTCCAAGCAGCCAGAACTAGCGCAGGAGACTGGACGCCGCCCAATTCTAAACTTTAGTGGTCTTGCTGCGACCGAGGTGACCCCCTGTCACTATTGCCGTGCTTCTACGCACACGACGACCGACTGCCCTAAATTCTTGGAGAGACCGCCCAAGTCACGTAGGGCCATCGCAAGGGAGCGCCGTTGGTGCTACTCTTGCTTAGGTGGGCACTTGCAACGCAACTGCCAGCACCAACGGCCTTGCCCACATTGTCAGGGCAACCACCTTCCTATTCTTTGCCTCGACCGCAATGGCGTCGGTAGGCAGGAGGTGGTTGAGCAGACACCTGGCAGGAGTGGAGTCTCCTCACCGGTCACAGGCCCAGCCGATAGACGGCGTGGTGACACTTTCAGTTCGGCCCCTGGTTTTGATAGGGCTTCACCCCCCCCTCGGGCGGGGGTGCAGCCCTCCAGGGGCGGGGGCGTTCCGCCCTCTGTCAACCCTGAGGTAGGTTTTGCCGTCGCTCAGCCTGATCCAAGGAGGCCCTCCCCTCCTCTGGCTGAATACCCCAGGCTGGAGCGACACCTCCCTCGATGGTCTGGACACCCCCCTCCGCACTACGTCGTCCCGCGGCTGTCGTACCAGGCCAGACCCCCTCAGACCGGGAGGGACGCTTGGGTGCCCTGGGGGCACCACACCTCTTGATGTGATAGAAGTTCCCCAAGAAGGCCCTTACGAGCGCCCAAGGCTAGAGGAGTTGCCCGAAAGGGGCAACTCCCGTTGACTTACTGCTGCCTTGGCTCCCACCACCGCCACCTCACCTGACAATTTGAACGACCATAAGCCGGTCTGCCAGACTGTACTTTTACCAACGGCTTTGGTCAGGGTGTTTAACCCGAAGGGTGAGTGGCTAATGGTACGCGCGCTGCTAGATCTCGGATCACAGCGCTGGATTGCGTCGTCGTGGTGGGTGAGCGCTTCAGGGCAAGTCTCATTGCACCTTGTCCTAGCTAAGTGCAAGGTTGCATCTATCAGGTCTCGTCTAACAATCTCTGAGTTGAACTTGTGGAGCCAATTATTGACCCGGTTACTAAACCACGTCCACGCTTCTTGGAAGTCTCTGGTAAACATGGTGGACATTTTTGCGTGGTCGGACAGTGAGATTGTCCTGTGTTGGCTCCGGACTTCGGTCCATAATCTTGGCATTTTTAAATACTCATGCGGGTTGCAATACCCTCTCAGCCATTTGCAGCGTGAGTTTGGATTTTGGCAGGCCGACGAACCATTCGAAGCGTGATCTTCAACTGTATTGCTTGCTATCGTTTGGAGGCATCCATTGCACAGCTTGTGATGGGTGACCTGCCTGCGGACCGCGTAAAGGCTGCTCGACCTTTCGCTGGTGTTGGAACCAATTGCCGGTCCTTTCTTAGTGAAGAGCTCTAACCTTAAGAATGCTCGGTCTTTTGAGGCCTACTTGTACGTCTTTGTTTGCCTTGCAACCAAGGCAGTCCACTTGGGACTTATCAGTGCCCTCAGCACGGAGGCGTTCGTGGTCACTCTGGGCCGCCTCGTGAGCCGTCGCGGCCTACCCGATTTGGTTCGGACCGACTGCGGGACTAATTATAAGGGAACCAATCGTTATTTGAAGGAGGTCGTCGACTTACTTGTTGAGAGCAAGCACTGTGTAGGCACCGCCATGTCTAGAATGGGAGATCTTGTTATGCTTAAAGAATCTAATCTACTCCCACTATTTTGCGTCGTGGACGCATTGTTAAACTGTTATTTGGATCGGATGGCGTTCCGCGGGTGGCCAAGGTATTTGTAGGGGACTCAGTTTTGCAACGTGCCGTGGCCACGTTGTCCCAACGGCCTATTGATTAGCGAATCTACATTCTTAGATTCGGAGCGGGGGATTGTTTACGCCAGGGTAGCTGGCGCGCGCGCCGAGTCTTTTGTTTGCATTGAATAGTGCGCTCCCTCGCTAACCCGCAGAGGCGCTTATCTGCGTGTCCCGCTCACGCCTCGGTTACGAGAGTTTTTTTTTGTGCCTGCAATGACGCGGCGATTACGGGGCGCGCACAGTACGAATCGGAGTCAGCTAGCAACAGCCGTGCGTGCGGCTGGGTTTTTTGCGGCGCCCTTTTGCCCCGGCGGTTTGTACCCCAAGAAACGTACGTCTTGGGACCGCGACAGTTTTATGTGGGGGCGCGACCTTTTGTGCGTATTCGTGAACTCATCTTGTGGAGCGAGTCTGCTGTCGACCGACAAACTTAGCGGTTCCCCGCGCGTGGCTGACGTAATTTTGATCACGTGTCGTCTTTGAAACGCGTAGTCGCGAGACGTAAATTACTACGTTTGAGTAGCCACGTTTATATTTGCGCGGGTGTGTAGTCATGGAATATTTGCGCAACGGGACGTCCGTTTTTTGAGGCGCCTGAGTTGTTTTTTCGCGCCGCGGTTTTGTTTGCCCAGACCTGATTGTTTTGGGACCGCCTCGCCCTGCACTGTGATATCGCTGGGTTTTTGGACATTGCACGCGTGTTTGGGACATTGACTAGTTGTTGTGCCGGCCTTTGTGAGTTCGCTACGCTCGCCGGATCTACCTAGTAACACGCGTGCCCAGCTGCGTTTAGCGGCGATAAAGTTCGCGGTGGAGTTGAAGCCAGCCTGAACGTTCGACATATTTTGACCGTCGCGTTCATTGTTGCGGGTTGCGACCCACTGTGCTGCTGCATTGAGCACTCCACTCATAGGAGGCGAACGAACGATTGGAGCTGTGTTCGTGTTTGACGTGTCTGGGAGCTGATTGGTGCAGAGGACCTACGGTTGCAAGCCCCACACACACACCTACACACCCCTTTACACTTTCACGTCACATACTGTCCCACATCCACTACAGGGGGCGTCGCATCGAGTATCGTCGCATGCATCAACCAGGTTAGTGGCCTTCTATTTTCCTTGTCTATGTCGAAGGCTGTCGCTGCCCGAGTTGACGATTGCCGTAGTAGTGCTAGTAAAAGCCGCCTGTTATTTCCACTGATCGGCTAGTGAGACTCGGATATTACTATCCGACTCGGATTGGATACCGTCATCCGTACTGATCACTGTAGTCTCACTAGTCGGTCCCCCCTCGACCTGTCCGGGCTCGTTCCTCTATGGGCCCGGGAACTCAGCCCTCGTCTGGACAGGCAAGGGGCCGTAAGTGCTAGATCATTATCTAATCTGCCTCTAATCCAAATTTCAGCCTGATCGTTTCAGTAGTTGTGGCGTAAAGAAGTTTTTCTTCCGCAGGAATTTTGGTTTTTCACACATCCCCCGGATACCATGGATTTTTTCGGGATAAAAATTAGCCTATATGTTAATACGGGATATAATCTACCTCTATTCCAAATTTCAGCCAAGTCGGTTCAGTAATTGCGGCGGGAACGATTTTTCTCTCGCGTGGAATTCGATTTTTCAAATATCCCGCAAAAACTATATAATTTTCCGAGATAAAAAGTAACGTAAGTGCTAGATCATTATATAATCTACCATTAATTCAAATTGTAGCCTAATCGTTTTAGTAGTTGCGGCGTAAGGGAGTTTTCTCCCGCAGGAATTTTGGTTCTTCACACATCCCGCAGAAAGCATGGACTTTTTCGGGATAAAAAGTAGCCTATGTGTTAAACCGGTATATATCTGCCTCTATTTCAAATTTCAGACAAATCGGTTCAGAAATTGCGACGTGAAGGAGTATTTCCCCCGCGCGTATTTCTATTTTTTACAAATTTCACGGGAACCATAGATTTTGTGGCATAAAAAGTAGTCTATTTATTAATCCAGAATATAATTTAACTCTTTTTCAAATTCCAGCCAATTCCGATCAGTAACTGCGGCGTGAAGGAGCATTTCTTCGTAATCTATTTGGACCCCCGTTTCACCCCCCTAGGAGGTAGTCTCGTTAGCAGGGGTGGAATCAAAAAATCGAGGAACTTTGTTATTTTTATCCAAAAGCCTACTTACTGATTTTAATGAACATAACTTGAAAATTGACGGATTTCCATATATGTAAAATAAAATTCCTTATTTAACACCCTTAGCGGTAGAATTTCAAAAATTCCTTTCTTAGTACACATCTAGGGTGTTAAAAGAATATTCTCTGAAAATTTCATGTTTCTACGTTCAACCGTTTGGGCAGTAGCTTGTCCAAAAGCCAGCCAGCCGGGACCAAGCGTTTTCTAGTTTCAATCCCCTTTTTAGAGAGTTAGGTGTGAAGTTTCCAAAATCCCTCGGACACCCATTCTCTTATTTTTATTCGAAAGTCCATGTACCAATTTTCAAGAATCTAACTTGAAAAATGAGGGCCTTTCATACAAACCTAAATCCCTTATTTAACCCCCTTAGGGGTAGAATTTCAAAAAACCCTTTCTTAGCGAGCGGTTTGGGTTCACAAAGAATCTTCCCTGAAAATTTCAAGTTCTTACGTTCAGCCGTTTGGGCTGTAGCTTGTCTGTCAGTCAGTCACTCAGGACAAAGCCTTTTATAGTTATAGATTAGGCTCGGTTGCTTGAATTTACTTTAACCGAAATGTTATAGTTAAATATCGCGGCCTGATTCTTATGTCTTTCGAAATAAGTGCCAGACCGCCATATGTAACTATAAAGTTTCGGCTAAAGTCATCAAGTCAAGCAACTGGGCCTTAGTAAACAGTTTTTTTTATATACGGAACATTTTACACATCACAATCTAACCCCAAAATAAGCAATAGCTTGTGTTATGGGTACTAGATAACTAATAAATATACATACATACCAATATACATAAATATAATATATTGAAAAACACCCAGACTACGACACGAGTCAGTCATGTCTCTTTTATAATTTGTACCAAGTCAACTGAATTGTCATTATCAAAGTGTCTGTCTCGATCAGTTTCATATCATCATGATCATCACTTGATAGTGAGTGATACGTGAAGTGATGTGAAGGAATGTCAAAGGCTCATGCCTCACGTTCAGAAGGCCCGAAGCATGTCACGGTGCATAATTAACTAGGATCAGCATTCTGAATCACGAACTAGTTTAGATGGACGAAGGACGTCTAACAGTCTGGTTTAGTTAACCTTATACCTTATTGAATATCGTTATTACCTTGAATGCATTATGTTATTAGTGAAAGAAACATTGTATTAGTTGACTACAAATATACTATGTTACCTGCCAAGCGGTTTTAACATTATGTGTTTTGGTGAGACTGGAACTTCAAACATTTCTACAGAAATCAGCGAGACAGCGAGAGTAAGTGGCATTAAAATTGTCACACCCTCGTATAATACTATCACTGAAAAAGTTTTTCATCCACGTTTTTGATTACGATCCACCTTCTTTATTTATTGCCGGAGGGAAGGTAACATAATATTTCGTGGCAGTTATGATCTAAGTGCCTTCACGAAAAGAGTAAATAGTGATTTTCTTCACAAGCGCGTTGCAACGTATACTTCATCAATCATCACTACTTACTATCAGACAAGGTCGTTGTTAAGCTCAAGATAAAAATAACCTCAAAGGTAATATCAAAGGCTTGCGCAGACGCAACATTGTATTGCAGAAATCTGATGCAGCTGTTCTAGTGATACAAAATAAGATACAAGAGTATATATAACGATTTATCGATTTTTAGCTCGGTTTGTTCTTTTCGTTGTTGGTATCCTTAGACACGAGCATTTAATATGAATATTTTCGTTTTAGTTCCATCTCAACTCTACCTACGGTACATCGATATAAACTAGTAGATAGTAAGTGCAGAAGATGTAATAAAAGCAGCAGTAAAGCTTATTAAAAAAATTCTTAAGGATCTGGCTCATTCAACGCAGCGAACCAGCCAAGTTGTTGAGCGTGGAAATACAGCCAGTAGGTATGTGCTCTTGCCACTAATTTACGCGGGCAAGACTTATAAGTTGGCGATAAAATTATAATATTTTTAATAAAATTTAATATAAGCAAATATTTTGTATGACATACTTAGGTAAGTAACGCTTTACATTTTATATTAGGTATGTAGGTGAGATTTTTATTATTATTGTTGTTGGATAAAATAATTCAACTTATTAAATTGTTAAACAAGCAAGTAGTAACGGTAAAAGATCATTATTATAAATGTGTACTGCTTGATGATGTTCCGGCCTTGACATTTCGTATGTCTTCGGTGCCTCGGATCTGGTTAAGACCTTTAGCTAATGCTTTCAAGTATTACGAAGAATGAAGCGAACTAAGACCTTATAATTAACTGATTATTTATTTGATAGTAATGTGTTAATAAATAATAATTTTCAGATACTTTAAAATTATCTATCTTTTTCTATCATACGTATTCAAAAGAAAAAAATTGGCTGCAGGGGATACCGAGAGCAAAATTCAATTTTGTGCTCATGGGAGTTTACGCTTTTAGGGTTCCGTAGCCGAATGGCAAAAAACGGAACCCTTATAAATTCGTCATGTCTGTCTGTCCGTCTGTCCGTCTGTCCGTCTGTCCGTCTGTCCGTCTGTCCGTCCGTATGTCACAGCCACTTATTTCCGAAACTATAAGAGTTATACTGTTGAAACTTGGTAAGTAGATGTATTCTGTGAACCGCATTAAGGTTTTCACACAAAATTTTAAAAAAAGTAATAAATTTTGGGGGTGCCCCATACTTAGAACTGAAACTCAAAAAATTTTTTTTCATCAAACCCATATATGTGGAGTATCTATGGATAGGTCTTCAAAAATGATACTAAGGTTTCTAATATCATTTTTTTCTAAAATGAATAGCTTCCGCGAGAGACACTTCCAAAGTGGTAAAATGTGTGTCCCCCCCCCTGTAACTTCTGAAATAAGAGTATGATAAAACTAAAAAAAATATGTGATGTACATTACCATGCAAACTTCCACCGAAAATTGGTTTGAACGAGATCTAATAAGTAGTTTTTTGATATTTACAATAAAACCTCTAAAAACAAAGTTAGTTTTGCGATTCGATAAGAAAAGTGGTTTTTATGGTTTTATTCCTCCGGTTGAAGTACGGAATCCTCAGTGCGCGAGTCCGACTCGCACTTGACAGGTTATTTCTCTTCTGATTGTTCCATATTCGTGTCATTCATCTTTTTTTTCATTTGTTTTTCTCAGAATTTTCACACTATAGTAATTTAACGATTTTCGAGTACTACTAAATAGATAGGTACTACTAAATAGTTTATTTGTCATAGATAGCGATGAAATATTTTTCATGTGTGCATCACTCAGGGTCAACATATTTTGTTCTCAGGATCGTATATTAAATTCTTTGCTTTAATTTAAAAATTTCTGGTAACATATAACCCTATATAAAATAACTATGAGTATTGCAAAACTGCGTACTTATAGGACGCACTGAACTAGCAAATCGTTCAATAGTCAATTCGATTTATTTTTAAACTTTTTCAAGGCTCCTGGATTCCGAAAGGCCATGGACTGTTGGGCAATAGATAGGTAATACAGCACCCCAACTTAGGTGTCTGTTGGGTGTTGTATTGCTTGTTTGGACTTATGAAAATCCGAAACATTTTTCTAATTTTAATTAAGTTTCAAATTTTTCAACCTCTAAGAAAATAGAATGACTGAATTTGTAGCTGTAGGCACATTTCGTTAGTGTCCAAATCGAATAATTTCACACTTTTTTCCAGTATTCACAGCTCGATGTGCACATATAGCCATGAAAATTGCTAAATCTATTAGCAAACTACTGGTTCCGGAACAGTAGCCAACCGGCATCCAAGGTTGATGGAATAGTTAGGCTCAAAACATCTTCACGCGTAGAAATTGTAAATAGCTGCACTGACTAAAGATACCTACTCACAAAAATATTAAATAATAGATATTTAATGAAAGTAAAATCATTATCAAGGGTTTTTAAGATGATTGAAGTTAGTTAGTTAGCTTAGAGTAAGGATAATGTAAAAGGAATTATTTTGACGGAGCTGTCATGTTCATCCAGAAATAATTTAAAAACACAAAAAAGTAATTTATTTTGGTCACGTAAACATTATACTCAACAAGTATATTCCAAGCTACAAAACGGAAAGTAGATATTTATTCTAAGAAAATATTCGTATAATATTCGTGTAGTATTCGAACAATTTTTAAGCCATTAAAAAGGTGGATATTTTATAAATCATCCATTTAAAATGACGTTTTAAAATTACTTCACGTACAAAGTCATTATTGACTGAATCTAATGGATTATGTGATTATAATAGGATGCGTTAGTATTATAAGAAACATTTAACTCTAGTAGCCACAAATTGACTTTACCTATTTCTAAACTCAATTTAGTATGACAGATTACAGACGCATTCAATGGAATGAGTTAAATCGATGGCATTATGGAATCACATAATATAATATTGGGTATTCAGATTGTAGCTATATAGGTACTAGGCATATATATTTGAACTTAAAATATTATATTGTTTGGACTACAGAAGCGCCGCAATATTCTGTTCATACTATTTGATATTTGAATCATTATCTCGTCATTAGTAGGCATTCGTCATACTACCGGTGATTGATGAGGATAGCTTTTATCGCAATCGCTTGCATTGAGGCAAGGAATGCGAATTTTGCATGCTTTGATAAACATAAAATTTATAAAATACATACGTTTATCATTCAAGCCGAAAGCGAGGGTTTATATTATACTTCCTCTACGCTTTCGAGACAAGGACCCTGCGAGAAAGTGAGAAAAAGAAAATAGACTGCAACTGCAAGGACATTTGTTCAAAAGTTTACTTACGCGATTACTAACAATAATAATTGTACATTTCTTAAGTGTAACCAATGAGATAGCTGTAGACCTTTATTTTGGCGAAGTATTCTTTATACGCCAATATGTGACATTTCAAACATTTTTTTTAAATTCGAATAAATTTTCAGTTGATAATAAAAAGTGTTAATTTTAACACATTTATAGTAGCTGTAACTCCTAGATTCATACATTTTGTACTATTTCTGATTCAGTCAGAACGAGTTTATTCTATTAACACTTTTCACACATTGAGTGTATGTTTTCTACTTTCTAAGTCGGTACAGTGACCGCGAATAATGCTTGTCATAGCAGTTAGCTAAACGATACTCAAGAGTTTCGTAGGCATATACCAACGTATTAAAATACGATTTTGTACAATGAAGTTACGTATAGGGCTTTAAAGGTGCAATAAAGGAACTAACGAGGTTCATAAAAGTCAGATAATACGGAGCCGAACAAAGTGAGCATTGTCGCAACAAAACATACGAGCCACGTGCGGGGTCAAGTGAATTCTATAGAACGTTAGAGATTTCCGGATTAGACTAATATGCATGATTGCGCTACATTATTATATTAGGCTGCAACATTTTACTTCTTATCCTTGGACCAGCTAGATATTAGCTACCGCAACAAAATACAAAATAGTTATCATCCTGAAAATTTTACTAGGTAAAATGGGTCTTCCTTAGTGCCCCTAAAATGGTGGGCTTGTAGAACCTGAGGTCTGACTAGGTTTTGCAGACCTGAAATTTGTAGATAGTTTAAATGGAACGAAATTCAAAAATGAATGGAAATGACTTACCTATCCAAGCCACAAAATGATCACCTGACTTTTCGAAGACAACTGTCATTCTCATACATTTTTTGACTCTCGTTCCATTTGAGCAATAGCAGATAGGTATAGTGCCCAGCTGGTTTAAGGCTACCAAGGTTTTGTTCAGTAAATGCATGAGGTAAGATGATGGTCCAAATTCTCATATTTCTTAATCGCACTCGATCTTTCCAGATGGGTTTTGGAAGGCTGAATTGTTTCTTAGCTATTTTAAATTGTTTTAGTTCTTTTTGCCGCGAGAATAATTCTATAGCCGTCTTGAATAAGAGACGCCCGGCTTTCCTTCGGTCAACGAGGGTGTCTTATCACACGTACGTCTCGATTTTAATGTAGTTCCGATAGTGTAGAGTCACAATATTCTTATCTACGGGTAACAGTGGCCTCGGCTAAATTTAGCATTGCGCCCGCGCCGGCTCGTTGACCCGTCTATTCGCTATCCACTCCACTATTTTTAGTATCCCTGAAATAGCTAATTTATGTATACTATTTTAGCCATTGAGTGGGAAAACTGATTGAGTTACCTAATTTTAATTATCAGGTTACGCACTTCAGACGAAGTTCGAGGTACTTTGATACCCAGATTACTACTTTGATAAGTGGTAAGTGTGTAACTACAGTTAGATACAGTGTACCTACCTGTCTGTAATTGCCGGCTTAATTCTAACAGCGATAGAATTTACACACACGGCAATTATATCACACGCATGCACATTGCATATTGCAATGGCCCATCGCTCATCGTGAGTTCCAATTCTTTGGCAAAATGGAATTTGTGATTATGAAGCCGTGTTGCTTATAAACTCTCGGTTCGTGTACAGTGTACAATGCGACGGCACAGAGCGGGGCGTCTTCGCAGTGCCTGTTGCGCCACGTTTAATGAGTCGTCTTGTGACAGAAGAGTTTATAATTGGCGAGCGTCGCCGGCGCATAAAAACGTGACAAACGGTGAGTTCGCAAGCGCAGCGGCCCGAGCATAATAATTGAGAGACACGAGTCTTTTTGTCGCAGTTTTATATCGCAATGTTAATTTTAATATTATGCAGCCATAATGTGCTATAATATTTATCTTATCAAACGACACAAAAATATTTTTGCTACATTTCGCGCAACAAGTTTTTTTGTTTGTTCACAAATTTTAGGAATATATTTTTGTTGTTAACAATGTTTAAAATCGGGGAAAATAGTTTGTTTTTGCTGCTACATAATATCTATCATCTATATCCAAATATTATACCACTCGTGGACAGTCACACGCTGAATGTTTCTTTCTTCTGTTCGTTAATAACTTTTTCTTCTCACAAATAATCCGTTTCATTATGCATATTATTATTAGCTTTTATTGTAATTTTGCATTTTTTTATCTCGGTAGTTAGCTATCGAATTTGTCGATGTACATACGATTCGCGAGATAGCATCTAATGCTAGACCCCGGTGGTCGGTTCGCGAACTCTCGCCCGATGTAATATCAATTTGTGCTCCGGCCTTGGCACAGAAGCGTGTTAGTTTCTCTCGCTGAATGGGGGCGACGGTTTTTGTTCATAGCCACAGTTGTTAGTGTGATTGTAGGGAAACGTGTAGCTATTGGCAACAGTCCACTTAGCGTCTCGACTAATGGACATGTTACCTCCTAAAATAAAACCAACGAACGGCTGAAATACTGTCTGATAACCATGGCAGTTTCTCTAAAAAAATACATCGGCTCTATTGTTTTTACTGACTTAATTGATAATTTCCTCTTTTTCTTTTTCATTTTCTTTAGGTACTGCTAATCGGGAATAGGTAATTGCTGTCCTTGACAAATAGGTATGTCCCCTCATTTTTCTTTCTGGCTTTTAGATAATATTGTACCTATTACACTTTGAGCGCCATTTTTCCAAAAGTGACAACGCGAGCAATGGTCACTCAAGGTCGCAAATTAGGAATATCAATTAAGACAATGAACTTGACAAAAGTATCCAAGGACTGGCTGTTAATAAAACTATGGATGGTAGTCTAGGTACAACAGGTAAGTTCGATAAAGGACGTTAAGGAGGAAGGAGTTAAAAAGAAAATGAAAATCTTTATTTTTCACATATAGGCGTAAATATAAGCTCATATGTAAAGTCAAAACTTTGCCATCAGGTTCGAAAGATAGGTTTGCACCCAGAAGAACGGGCAAGAAACTTGGTACTAGCTCTTTTCAAAAATGTCATATTATACCTACAAGTTTTCTTATACAGTATGAAAAATTATAACAATTTTTAAGATATCTTGTGAGGAGATGGAAGCTTATCCCTATAATTCAAGAATCCATGTCATTTAAAAAATTATTCAGTGGTACAGTAATCTTGATTTACTAGATGTTTTTTGAGAGTGACTTTAAATCTATGCAAAGGTTAGGTTAGGTTAGGTTAGGTTAGACAGACAAGACCGACCCAAGACAGGCTTCGGGATCATATTGTAGAAGCGTTGTGGCGTTACAAGATAACGGCTCTTTGTCTTGCCGTCGTACATAGGTGCGAATGAAGCTGTAAATGGGGAATCAGCTTATAAAATGTTTATCTTACCTCAGTGTAGAGAACGTGCAGCTTGAGTGTTGCTAGTCGGTAGCTTGCTGTAATGCCCGCATGGTGTTGGCGACTTATACCTCATTTCACTTGACACTAACTTGGGCACATCCGCCTCATTTTCTGGAAAAAGAGATAAACAATTTAAATAATATTTTAATGTCTCCAAATAGCCAACACCACTTTACAAAAAAATAAACGTGTTCACCTCGATATAAGATAAAATAATTATTATTTTATGATCTCTAAGGAAAACATCAGCTCTACATCGCGTGAGCTTGTTATAAAGACACGGTGCTTGCAATATCCTATAAATGAGTGTACTCTATCTCACGAGATTGTGATGTGTCGAAAAATTGAGAACCGGAACACACTGCATAAAATGTCAACAATTTAAATAATTAATTTTTGTCTCATCTTAAGATTGTAAACACCTCTAAGTTATAATCTAATAACTCGCGAGATTGTATACTGTCGACAGATTGTGAACCGTAACATACCTACTGTTTACAATTTAACGTATAAACTCAAGTTATAAAATACCTGGCGTTTCAAATACTAAATTTAAAATTACACGAGAGACGATTACAAGAGTAGCTAAACGTTTATTAATAGGTACAGAACTTAATTAACAGGTAAACAGGTCAGTAAAACTAGTCCATAAACGGCTGCATCAATCATATTAAGTCATTTTTGCATTAAGAGATTCGTTAATTAGTATAAGATGTAATAAAATTGCAATTTAATATAACCGGCATGCCTTCTGTTGAGAGGTTGGCAAGCTAATAATAGTGTTTTTTGAACCATACTTGTATTATTTATTGTTTCGGCAAAATCTTTAGTAAAAGGTCAAGAACTACGTAATAGGCCACTGTGATGTTTTGGACAATAGTAAAAGGATATATTCAAATAGCAGTCTCATTAATTATTTCTGATATACTGATTTTATCTTCTCATAAGTTAGATCATAAATTTAAACTAGAAAAACTTAAAAATATGTATAAATTGATAACACAGTACAGTCAATTGAGCCAACAAGTGTGTAAGTATTAGAACTCTAGTTAGTTATTTTCCTCGAAAGTTTTGTCCTAACAAAACTTTCGAGGAAAATATCTGAATATGCAAACTGCGCAAGATTAAAATAGATATACTAGTAATATAACTTATATCTAAAGCTTGTTATAGTTTGCTTCTAATTCTATACATGACTGGAATATTGGGTATGGTAACTTGGTTATTTGGTAAGGATTCTCTGGGCATCCGTTCTAAGATCATCAGGTTAATTACGAAGAAAAATAACACACTATTGCACCGAAAAAAGATTATTAACACAGTCATTAACAAGTGGAAAATTAAAAAAATTTAAAACACCCACGACTTTTGCAGACTTGTAATTGAAAAAGGATTAAATAATTTTTTGAAACTCCCCGACTAAAGGAAAGTAAGAACTAAGAACCTATCAGTATAATTACAAATCCAAGAAAATCCGCCGGAGCTGCTGTGTTTTGCCTATGACGGTGTAGATGGTGCTGTTTACCAGTTGATGACATTCAATTTCTTGATACTTCTCATATACCGGCAGTTTATCAATACTTACTAATTACATTAATTGATATTGGAAACGAAGATAGCAATGGCAGCTCCGACGGATTTTCTTGGATTTGTAATTATACTGATAGGTTCTTAGTTCTTACTTTCCTTTAGTCGGGGAGATTCAAAAAATTATTTAATCCTTTTTCAATTACAAGTCTGCAAAAGTCGTGGGTGTTTTAAATTTTTTTAATTTTCCACTTGTTTTATAGTTTTCCGATTAATATATTATTGTAATTTAAATTATATTATTATTAAAAAATTAAAATTAATCTTCAAACTAGCCATTAGCTCCTCTAGCAGCGTTTGAAGGCATCATCCCTTCAAAGTCATTAAGAGACGTTTATTGTGGCACCCCCTGCTGTTCAACCACAAGAACAATTATCTACGAACCATTGCCAATGACTCACTAATATTTTATACAAAACTGTATCCAAATCGGTTCAGTCGTTTTTGTAATAATTGAGAACATTCGTTTGCACTGTAAACGTTTTTTATGGCGCCCCCTGGTGATCGATGTTCGTAACAACTATCTAAGAACCATCGCCAATGAATACCAAACATTATACAGAAAACTGCATCTAAATCGGTCAAACCGTTTTTGAAATAAATGGGAACATTCGTTTGCAATATAAATGTATTTTATGGCGCCCCCTGGTGATCGATGTTTGTAACAACTATCGAAGAACCATTGCCGCTGAACACCAAACATTATACAGAAAACCGCATCTAAATCGGTCAAGCCGTTTTTGAAATAAATGGGAACATTGATGTGCACAAACAAACAAACAAACAAACAAACAAAAATATTTTTGCATTATTGGTTTTTGTGAACAATTTAACATACAAACAAACATAAAATCTTTTTAATAGAGTAATGTACAAACGGTCTCTCAACCTAAACTCATATACCCGTACTCCGTTCCGTCGTGGGTAAAAAAAGAAAAAAATTATATCAGGGATAACTCACTGCAATAGTGTTTATGGATGAACGCCCGGATATGTAGGAATAAACACAAATGAAAGAATCCATTTATAAATAAGTTAAATTAAATAATAATAATAGTAATTTGATAATTAAGATTTGGTGAATGTTGGAGTTGATAATCAAATGCCACGTAACCGGTTCGTTTTGATATCGACTGCGCCTCAGGCATGCGAGATGATATAATTGGCGAGATATTCGTTTTATTGACAAATAAAGCCTAGCATAAAGAGGCAAGGTAGTTTTTATCACATTGATATTAGATCTAATGCCTGCTTTGTATTTACAAAGAACTGCATAATATGGAGATATGCAATCACCAGAGAGCGCCGTGTTCAAAAGCACGTACTAATAGGTACATTGTGTTTTATTATCTGGAAAAGTATGGAGAAGTTCCAAACCCTGTGAGATACAGGAAAAGTCTCGTAAAAAATGTATGATATTTTTTGTGTGTTTGACTTTGATAAAGCTGATCATTTAAAAATGTTCTTTTTGATAGTTACATGCTTGAATGAATTTAATAAATCAAAAATAAATTTATTGTTGTAATTTCAATGAAAGTTGTACATAAAATTAAGAAAATTAAATTTAAAACTACATAATATCTAAAACATATTTTAGAAATGTAGTTTTTAATTTAGATATAGTTTAATTTTATAGCTAGTTTTAATTTTTAATTTATTGTTATTCATCCCATATCGATTTATTTGTTCGATCGTTTTGTGCCTGATTCTATGCAGAGGCGCGCCTAGAGACAATACGAAATGTCGAACGAGTAGTATCACACAATACAAGGTTACATGATCGTAACATTCAAGTGGAATTCGTGCTTTTAACCAGCTAATATCAAACATACATTGTTTTATGCTAGCTGTATTACATGCATTTCTATATACCAGACAAGACTTGATACTTATAAATTCACATGTGTATTGTGTGTGCCTTAAGCTAAATCTTACTTAATTGTAAACCTGTTCTACCCAACCGATTGATTTGATTAATTATTTATTATTGACCTATTCGATCAGTTCCGAAGACAGTATAATTATATTTCATTAATTAATTTAATTAATAATACATGCATTTGCAACAAATATGACGTGTTGGGGCCTTTATTCTTCAGTTCTATCTTATGCTAACGTTAATGTTAAGCAAAATCGTAGACTGTATAAAATATTGTTACATTTTGAAGCTTGCACTTGCCGATATGAATGTCGAAATTATGCGTTAGGGAAAACACTAATAACTGATGATGTCTCAAGACTTTGTCGGTGCTATAGTTCTTAAGTATTTAATTAGTATTATTATTTTTATTTTATTGGTCAGTATGTGGTAAACATGGACGCAGTTAAAGAGTCATTAGAAATGAGAAATTGATGATCGAAATTTTCTTACGATTGTTTAATGTTTAGTGTCTAAATTAGACTATAGATAAATAAGATACTTCAACCATCTGATTGTCAAGCGTACATAGTTCAATTCAAGACAGATTTTATCTCAAATGGCAATAGTACCTGACAGCGATCTAAAACAATCAGATTGGACACTCAGTAATTAAATCAAGTATATACGAAAGTGTGCTTAAGTTTTTTGTAAGTAGATCGCGGGCGCAAAAACTATGTCCCAAGGCGCGCTGCGGGGTCGCACAGTGCACGCCGCGTTGAACCGCGCGCCGCAGCGATCGCGACCTTGATTAGCCATGTTACTTTATCTATTCTATTTCTATAATTGTTATTTTAAAAAAAAATGCATGAGGATAATTAATTTTTTGATCGCATACATACTTATTATATTCATTCTCAAAGAATTGACATATACCCTGGACAGGGCGGACCGCACGCAAAAATGTCTTCAGTTTAGATACCGGTGCCAAAAATGTTTGTTTGGCCCCCAGCAGTAAGGACACGCTCAACAGCCACCTATATAGAATTTTGACTGGGGAGCTTCTGTTTGCTTACTTTACGTAAATAGTTCGGATGCCTATTTTTTTTTTATCGGTGTTTCTCCTTAGAAAAATGCAAAAATGTACCTTTACATTTTAAATTTTTGCATTTTGTTCAAATAGCAACGGTATAACAAAGAGTAGAGTAATCTTATTGGAATTGTTTAAGCCGGTGTCAGAGAGAATTGTTCCCAACTTGCCAAAATGCTGACCCGTTGCCTGGTTATGGCCCTTACAATATACTTACCTTTTGGGGGAAGATAGAAATAGAATAGATAAGTAACATGGCTACAACTGCTATTTACTGTTGTTATTGTTGTTGTTGATTTCGTTTATGTACTGTTGTTGTTAGGGAGCGCATAGACCAATGACAATGACCAAGCGCTATCAAATATTTCGAACATTTTCTGATTATCGCCCACGACACAAGTTGTCCGCGGGTACTTTCTCATTTGAAAGGAGACCTGATTATCGTAGGCTTCAATGTCGCATAACACGTGAATAAATAATTGGTATTGCTTGATGCTGTTTTTGGAGCTGTACAGTTCTTACTTGTTGTTGGAAAAATCGTATGCATATAAAGAATATTGTTTTCATTCGATACAGGAAGTTATAGAGACTATAGATATATTATCTGATAATGAGATTTGTAAGGATATAAGAAATAAAAATGAATAAATAAATAACAAACACGATGGTACATATCAGAAGCTGCCATCATTAACCTTGCTCACGTAACGTGTTCAACATTAATACTACTTTATTTTTCAGGGTTCCGTAGCTTAAAGACGAAAGTGAAACATGTATAAGGATTTTGGGCCCAAGTTCGGCCCACGAAATTTAAATTTTATTTAGTTTTTCGCAAATAAGAGGCTTATGGCAATGAGTTTTACAAGCATGTTTTTAACATTTAGCTGATGTGATGGAAATTTTTGAGCAAAATGTATACAGCCTGAGTTGGAGCTTATAGCTAAGTTTTAGGTGGTAGGGACTATGGAGGTGGAGAGGATTTTCCAGACGTTTAAGGCAACGATGTTCTAACCTTTGGAGTTTCTTGTGTTGTTGACCGACTGCGGGGCTACGTTGTGCTCGTAGAGATAATTTTGTTCACTTTTGTCGACCTCTTTTCTCCTTCTAATACATATACATAGACAGAGAAAAGAGATCGACAAAATTATCTCTAATTATTTAACATAGGCTGGTCCCCAAAACTCATTAATTAAAAGATATTTTCGGACATTGTGTTATTTATAATTGTGTTACGGAACCCTTGACGGAATCACGGTTCGCGATAAGCTTTTCACTTAAATAGGGTTACCATAAATTTGCAATTATTATTAAATGTTATTAAATAATAGCTATTTAAATATTATCACATGAATGTTTTTATAAAAACTGGTCATTATGTCACGGTGGATTTAAATATTTAAATCGGGTTACTTGGATATATTTTGTTACTTGGGTATCAGCTAATTCAAATGAATTTTAAAAACATGTAAAGTTTATTTATATTTGCTTATTATTATACTTTTTTGTTACATCATTGCGCATGATATTCGTTATTATTCTTATTATTGTAGTAAGTATCAATGTGAATGTATTTTTTTACAGATTCGTAAAAACCAGGACACAAGTTTACGTTAAAAGACTTTGCTTCTTGTCAGATTTTATCATTTTATGGACAACGGGAAGTTGAAACTTTGGGACTGTTTACCCCATAGACCTTGATGTTTCTAATCCGACGTACTTAGATTATTTTAGGTTCCTTGAGAGAATTTATCGATTAATTAAGTAAGCATAGTTATCACAGTATCCATAACATGAAAAAAAAAATTCACTACTATACTCGTAAGTAAACCGCTATAAACTTGACCCTCCTGATGGTCTGCGGAACGCAGGGCGGATGATGCGATTGGCTATAATGATACGGCAGCGCTGTCAGCGGACAGTGACCGACAAGCTCATTGGTTGAGTGACTCCCGCCCCGCGTCCCGCACACCATCAGGAGGTTCAAGTTTATAGTCTAACGTATACAGCATCGGTAGGCAATAAAACTTGTTATGATGGTAGTCGTAAAATGTGGGTCAATTTATAGCACCTACTTACAAGTCATTGTCGACTGTCTGTGAATGTGAATGTATTGTTTTTATTTAACAACCAAATAACATTCCGCGATAATATGATAATGGACTTTTATGTTAGCACTAGCAAACGCCCGCGGCTTCGCTCACGTTAACTTCTGAGTTATGCTTTACTATGGTTGTTTAATTTCCAAAATTCCTGCATTACACACCATTTTGCCCACAAAATTTTCTCTTGCTTCCTGGTAATAGTCACATATTGATTTTGAAAAATTCGATCGTCACAAAAAAGTTAAATATGGTGGCCATTTTTAGGGTTCCGTACCCAAAGGGTAAAAGTTCTTACTAAGACTCCACCGTCCGTTCGTCCATCCGGCCGTGGTTGCTTGCTACCATGGTAAGACATATAAGTACAAAATTGTGGCCAATTCTTTTAAATTTTTACCAAAAATTCCTTTTCTATGCTCGCTGCGATAATCAGATATCAATTTTGAAAACAATCGGCCCAGTAACAAAAAAGTTCAAAATGGCGGCCACTTTTTAAAATGTTGACTACAAATTCTTTCTCTATGCTTGCTGCCATTGTCAAATATCGATTTTCAAAGCAATCGGCCCAGTAACAAAAAAGTTCAAAATGGTGGCCAAAAAGTTCATCATTTTTTAATTTTGACTACAAATTCCTTCTCTATGCTTGCTGCCATAGTCAGACGTCGATTTTCAAAGCAATCGGCCCAGTAACAAAAAAGTTCAAAATGGCGGCCACCTTTTTTAAATTTTGACCACAAATTCCTTCTCTATGCTTGCTGCCATAGTCAAATATCGATTTTCAAAGCAATCGGCCCAGTAACAAAAAAGTTCAAAATGGCGGCCACCTTTTTTAAATTTTGACCACAAATTCCTTCTCTATGCTTGCTGCCATAGTCAAATATCGATTTTCAAAGCAATCGGCCCAGTAACAAAAAAGTTCAAAATGGCGGCCACTTTTTTAAATTTTGACCACAAATTCCTTCTCTATGCTTGCTGCCAAAGTCAAATATCGATTTTCAAAGCAATCGGCCCAGTAACAAAAAATTTCAAAATGGCGGCCACTTTTTTAAATTTTGACCACAAATTCCTTCTCTATGCTTGCTGCCATAGTCAAATATCGATTTTAAAAGCAATCTGCCCAGTAACAAAAAAGTTCAAAATGGCGGCCACTTTTTTAAATTTTGACCACAAATTCCTTCTCTATGCTTGCTGCCATAGTCAAATATCGATTTTCAAAGCAATCGGCCCAGTAACAAAAAAGTTCAAAATGGCGGCCACTTTTTTAAATTTTGACCACAAATTCCTTCTCTATGCTTGCTGCCATAGTCAAATATCGATTTTCAAAGCAATCGGCCCAGTAACAAAAAAGTTCAAAATGGCGGCCACTTTTTTAAATTTTGACCACAAATTCCTTCTCTATGCTTGCTGCCATAGTCAAATATCGATTTTCAAAGCAATCGGCCCAGTAACAAAAAAGTTCAAAATGGCGGCCACTTTTTTAAATTTTGACCACAAATTTCTTCTCTATGCTTGCTGCCATAGTCAAATATCGATTTTCAAAGCAATCTGCCCAGTAACAAAAAAGTTCAAAATGGCGGCCACTTTTTTAAATATTGACCACAAATTCCTTCTCTATGCTTGCTGCCATAGTCAAATATCGATTTTCAAAGCAATCGGCCCAGTAACAAAAAAGTTCAAAATGGCGGCCACTTTTTTAAATTTTGACCACAAATTCCTTCTCTATGCTTGCTGCCATAGTCAAATATCGATTTTCAAAGCAATCTGCCCAGTAACAAAAAAGTTCAAAATGGCGGCCACTTTTTTAAATTTTGACCAAAAATTCCTTCTCTATGCTTGCTGCCAAAGTCAAATATCGATTTTCAAAGCAATCGGCCCAGTAACAAAAAAGTTCAAAATGGCGGCCACTTTTTTAAATTTTGACCACAAATTCCTTCTCTATGCTTGCTGCCATAGTCAAATATCGATTTTCAAAGCAATCGGCCCAGTAACAAAAAAGTTCAAAATGGCGGCCACTTTTTTTAAATTTTGACCACAAATTCCTTCTCTATGCTTGCTGCCATAGTCAAATATCGATTTTCAAAGCAATCGGCCCAGTAACAGAAAAGTTCAAAATGGCGGCCACTTTTTTAAATTTTGACCACAAATTCCTTCTTTATGCTTGCTGCCATAGTCAAATATCGATTTTCAAAGCAATCGGCCCAGTAACAAAAAAGTTCAAAATGGCGGTCTATTTTTTAAATTTTGACCACAAACTCTTTCTCTATGCTTGCTGCCACTGTAAAATATCGATTTTCAAAGCAATCGGCCCAGTAACAAAAAAGTTCAAAATGGCGGCCACTTTTTTAAATTTTGACCACAAATTCCTTCTCTATGCTTGCTGCCATAGTCAAATATCGATTTTCAAAGCAATCAGCCCAGTAACTAAAAAGTTCAAAATGGCGGCCACTTTTTTAAATATTGACCACAAATTCCTTCTCTATGCTTGCTGCCATAGTTAAATATCGATTTTCAAAGCAATCGGCCCAGTAACAAAAAAGTTCAAAATGGCGGCCTATTTTTTAAATTTTGACCACAAATTCCGTCTCTATGCTTTCTGCCATAGTCAAATATCGATTTTCAAAGCAATCGGCCCAGTAACAAAAAAGTTCAAAATGGCGGCCAAAAAATTCAAAATTTTTCCTCCTCAAAATTTGAATCTCGAAAATCCCTTTCTGAATACGAATTCATGATATACCTAATACCAACCTAGGTACCAAATTTCAGATCTCTACGACTTTTAATTTCGCTGGAATCCCTGGAACAACGCAAAAATTACACTTTTGTATGGGAAAATCCCTTAAAAGTAGGATTTTTATCCCTTCCAATTTGAATTTCTGGAATCCCCGTCTTAGTACGAATTCATGACCTAATATCAACCTAGGTACCAAATTTCAGATCTCTACGATTTGTAGTTTTCCGGGAATCCCTGGAACAACGAAATAAATTTCACTTTTGTATGGAGAAATCCCTAAAACCAACGGTTTTTACCCCTTAAAATTTGAATTTCTGGAATCCCCGTCTTAGTACGAATTCTTGACCTAATATCAACCTAGGTACCAAATTTCAGATCTCTACGACTTTTAGTTTTTCGGGAATCCCTGGAACAACGAAAAAAATTACACTTTTGTATGGAGAAATCCCTAAAACCAACGGTTTTTTCCCCTTAAAATTTGAATTTCTGGAATCCCCGTCTTAGTACGAATTCATGACCTAATATCTACTTAGTTACCAATTTTCAGATCCCTACGACTTGTAGCTTTTCGGGAATTCCTGGAACAACGAAAAATATTTCACTTTTGTATGGGGAAATCCAAAAAACCAACGGTTTTTACCCCTTACAATTTGAATTTCTGAAATCCCCGTCTTAGTACGAATTCATGACCTAATATCAACCTAGGTACCAAATTTCAGATCTCTACGACTTGTAGCTTTTCGGGAATTCCTGGAACAACGAAAAAAATTTTACTTTTGTATGGGGAAATCCAAAAAACCAACGGTTTTTACCCCTTACAATTTGAATTTCTGGAATCCCCGTCTTAGTACGAATTCATGACCTAATATCTACTCAGGTACCAAATTTCAGATCCCTACGACTTGTAGCTTTTCGGGAATTCCTGGAACAACGAAAAAAATTTCACTTTTGTATGGGGAAATCCAAAAAACCAACGGTTTTTACCCCTTACAATTTGAATTTCTGGAATCCCCGTCTTAGTACGAATTCATGACCTAATATCTACCTAGGTACCAAATTTCAGATCTCTACGACCTATAGTTTTGGCGGAATCCTTGGAACAACCAAAATCACCAAAATGCCTCATTCTTTTATATATATAGATTTGTAAGTAAAAACTACGCGTAAAGCTTTTTAAACTTACATTTAAAATTTGTATGTTTGAGGAACTGTTGAGTTAATTGGTAAGAAAACTGCTAATGAATGGCTTAAAATCAACATTTATCTATTTAAATAAAAGTGAAACAATAATAAATAGTGAATATCACTTCAAAAATACCGCACTTACTTTGCTAATTCCTATTGTGTTGTGGAGTTTGTAATTGTCAGGACAGGGTTAGTAAATGAAAGAAATTCTTGGAAAACACTATCACACAAGAAAACACGAGGACGAAGTCACTGGCAGAGAGTAGTGTATCATAAAACGTACAAGATATAAATAAATACCTACCTACACATACCTTATACATAACTACGATAAATGCATGGATTAATTTATGGCTGATGATTTAATTAAATCGGTACCGAAATATGAATATAATTTTTTGGTAGGTATTTACCCAAAGCAAATTGTATTATAGTTTCAATTCCATATATCTAATTATGTTTTAAATTGATACACGAATACTTTTCATAATAAAATTATGTCGACTGATATCCACCAGGTGCACAATGCACATGGTCTCGTGGTTATAAAATACAATTATCAGAATTATGATGCCCATTAGAGCGAATCGTAGCAATTTTGAAACTGATGATTGAATATGAACATTATTCTGTCGAACCTTGAGGAAAATGATTGGGTTTCAATTACATTGTGAGCTCGCTCAAAACTTCTCGTTCGAAGTTCCGCGTCTCACACTGACAATGCTATATGAATCTCATACTCGTAATTGTGTAATATGCGACTTTAATTGTCCTTCTTTTACATCCAACACAAAATTGTCTTTAACCTCACGATTATGCTAATTATTTTTTCGTTGTGATTGTGAAAGCGCCCAACTTTAAGGAGTTTGCAGTTACTATAATATTTCTGTTTTTAAAAACGAAAAAACTACTTTGGTAAACTGTGAACAATTTTTTTAAGTAACACACACAGTAAGTTCCTTATAAATAAAGACTTTTGCAGCAATAGGCGGTTTGCTGGACCTGCTTCAATTGCCAGCACGAGCCTATTTTCTATTTTCGCCCTATTTTGTAAGCAAATACGTGCTGTTTCTGTTTTAGCCTTTTGACTACTTTCAAATTAGTAGGTATAGTATACCTAAACATCTTCATTTACCATAAATGGTGATTGGTGAGGTTGCACTAAAGTAATAATTTGTAATATTAATATTAAAAATATACTATGATTATACCGTATCGGCAGTATTGTGTCAAGATCGTGCGACGTTACAGATGTTTTTTAATCCATTAAAACCACACAACATATAAAATTAAGTGTTGGGCGTTATATGCAGTCCTATGTAAATTTTTCCTCCACACATAAAAGATACCGTAATCCGTATGTAAGCAAAGTGGTATTTCACTCTCTTGAATAATGCCTATAATTTTCTAATTACCTTAAATAATCACATGTCACAAGCCAATCTAATGGTTTTTGTGATCCGTTCACTCGAATGCACGTCCGGCATTCACAAGAAGTAGATAGTTGATACCTATACGAGTATATCGAGGAAAAAACTTTGTCTTAATAATATTATAAAAACTCCGAACTACATCCGTAAGGTGACATTCTATTCAACCGCCTTGCATTCTGGTCGCGTTTGGGCGAAGTATTAATATTTTAAACGATCGCATTAGACACGCGTACACGACATACCGAATTCTATTGTAAGTAGGAGTGGCATGGTTCTGAAAAATATACTGGCATATTATAAAAGGTTAATGCCGTATAGCGCAAATAGAATTACACAAAAATGCCACCTAAATCTAATAAAAACTTTAATATAAACAAAAATATCTACCTACTTGTACAAAAATATTGAGTGTTTGGTGACGTAGCGACGGTGGTAGAGATATCGAATTTTGATGAGATTCTGCGTATTCTAGTGTTGCCTGCCTACTTTATAGGAACCTATCTACTCTACAATGTCCGGAAAAACCTACAAACTGATATCTCTATATGCAAAAGATTTAGAATAGTACCTACTTCAACTCCATCATACTGCTAACAGTCTGCTGTCAACAAACCAGATTTCCGAACACCTGGATGAAGAAAGCTTTAAAGTTGTACAGGAAAATATACATCGCAACTCGCAATTGTTTTGTAAGACATCATCTCTTTGACTATACTTTCAGTAGATTAACAATTGTGGCTGGATTAGAGACACATGAAAATATTTGTTGAATTTTTACTTTACCAATAAAATCTGAAAACTATTTACGAAAACTGCCATCCACAGATCTTTAACGGAATTGTATACAGAGTTTATCTCCGATATAATTGACTTTGCACCATGGGAACTTGATATCTATTTGTCGGATAACTTTTGATTTGAGAGCTTTTGATTTTTATAAGGCTGTTAGGTATTACGCAAGTACCGGATAAACAGCGGTCGCAGACAATTTTTATAAATCTTGTAATACCTGCTTAGTACTGGTAATATTGTTTGTACGTGTTTAAAATTGGAACGTTGATTATTATCATTATTATTTTAATGATTTGCATTTTATTATTATTGCCGAAAGTTTAAAAGTCAACTAACTATCAAAGGTCATCTACTACTAAGTGGCTGATTTTATAATGAGACTAACTGACACAGCAATCATTGTTTTGCTATATAAATGATTTCTCACTTAGTGACATGAACAATAGTTATATTCTTAGACCTATTGAATACACTGAAACAATTTCATAAAAATTGACCAAGCCGTTTCGGAGGATATTTGTTAGAAAAACTCTAACACGAGAAGTAATATCATTAAATTAGATTATCTACTGATAGTTGAAATGGTAAAATCGATCACTTTTTTCTATTTCAGAGGTTTACCTTTAAAAATATGGATGTATACAGGGCGTCCCATGGCGATGCCACATGGAGGGGTTTACCTTAAATATTGTTCGAGCATTTCACTGAAGGAAGACTTAATTTAAATTTGAAGAATAATTTAAAATGCATTCATAGGTTTTCAAATAATCGCCTGGTTGAATCGAGACTCGAACCCGCTACACAAGAAAAAAATGTAATTAATTATGTCATACCGATCATTATTAAAATTATTTTTAGCTAAATAACATTTTAAGGTACTTCCCCTTCATTTGGAACCGCTGTGGAACGCCCTGTATATAGGAATCGGTGACAATAGTTATTTGTCATGCAAGGCCACAAAATGGATTTTTGGGCCGAGTGTCAAATTTAAATGCTGAGCGGCGAAGGATTCTAAGGTTCTAGGGTATAGAATCCTGAGCAGAGCGAGGCATTCTATACCCTAGAACCCTAGAAGGCAGGCAAAAAGTCTTCAGCTTTAGACATTATAGACACAATACGAGAGTACGTCATGTTCGAATTTGGAAATGCTTTGCAGCCCTAGGGCGAGAACGGATTTTCATACTACTTTCTTGCCCTAGGGAGAAATGAAAATTCTTTTGGGCCGTAGGGAATATAATAGCATTTTCCGCCCGCATTTCGGGCATTAAAAATCCCTTTTCCGAGCGGGTGAGATGAAAAATTGATTGCTTTGCTTTCTGAAGTATGAAAACAAACAGGGCACGCTTCGCCATAAACAGTGAAATGAACCGTTGAACTAGACACACTCCGCGTACAATGGTCGCCGTGGGAAAGGCGATGGCATTTGCTTGGCGGCGCGACGCCGGGTGGCGCGTCGGCGGCGCATCTTCGGTTACCTAACGAGTACGTAAGCGAGACGAGGTGTGACCCGGTGGAACTACAGACCTTAAAATATCATAGATTGCTGTCGAATGTCCATGCAATGTAAAATTTTATAAAAAAAAGACCTGGGCCTCTGGAGTGCTGACAAAAGTGAATACCCAAAAAATAATCGGGTGCGACAGACGGACGGAGAAAGTCTGACCAAAGGGTTACATTTTTATCATTTTGATATGGAACCCTAAAACTAAAAATGACATTACATAATGCTGTCGCGAGTTCAATAGTTATTTGCCATCTCAAAAATGCCAAACGCGCCTATATAAGTTTTCAAATCAAAAATGTCCAATTATCCAAAACCGTATTGATGAAAAATAATTAATTGTTTCATCAAGAATGATAAAGTTGCGTATAAAATCGTAGGCAACAACTAAGTTATTTAATGTAAATTATAAACAATGATGAAGATCAGTTTTAACCTGTAAACAAACCTAATCTAGGATCTATGTACTGAAAGGAAGCCACAAAACAGGCTAAAGTTACGTTTTCAATATCCAAAATTAATAAAATTTAAAATCAAGCACCATACACAAAATTCATATCCGGGATTAATTATAAGTTCACGTGCTAGGCATTGTGTCGGCAATAAAAACGTATTTATATTTTACGACTATCCTATTAATTAATTTGAATTTAAATTTGCATACGTATTCTGTCACATTCATAGCTCTGTTGATTTTGTTAAGCAGGTATAAACTTGCGAAAATACGACCAGTAGCACCAGATTCCGTTAAATGTTATGTGTATGGCCTTATAAATAAAGTTCTTCGGAATGCGAAATACCAACAACCAGCGAAAGACATGATTGGTGGATGGCGTGCCCCAGATCCCACTGACAGTGTTTACTGAAGCAGACAAGTGTTCAAGATCGTACCAATAAAATAATATAAAGTACTGCAGTAAACATGAAGTGCACATTTTATTTGAAGCACCTTACGTGGATTTCAGTTCGGGAATCCACGTTTCAGTTGGTTTGTCTAGTTATCTTTTTGATTACATACTTAGGATGTAAGTCCTATAAATTTCACTCTCGGTGGAATTTAAACCCGCGTCTCCCAGCTATCGCGGCTGGGTGCTCTGCTCTTACTCTTACTCTGCTCTGAATTTCATCGCGGATCATCCGAAACGAAATTCAGATTCGTAATGTTGAAGCTCTTGCAGAACTGGTGCCATCTTTTGCGAATAGTTTCAAACTAATTTTTCGAAGGACCATTATTATTTCAACGGGGAAATTCCGCCGTGAGTGAAATTTTGATTCGTATTAAAATTTATAAAAAAATAATAGGTTTTCTTTATGAAATATACTGTAAAAAGCTACAGCTATAATGTGAGGAAGGAATGAGCAAAGACATGAATTATTTTTGGGTCCTGCTAGAGCCATTTTATGATCTACCTACCCAACGGCAGGTTTATTTTACTACGTTTCTTCCGTTGCTAGAGATTCAAATAACGAACTGCTAGGCTCCTCAAGTTCTAATATGTATTGACACCTCTAAATTATTTTTTAATGCACTACTTTCAAATAATTTTAGTAGATACATACTTTCTCGAACTTGATCAATTTGTTTTACGACACTTCATTTAATTTTCATTATATGAAGTATCACATAACACTACCAGCCAAAACATAATATACTAGTAGTTAGATAATATTATTACACTCACAAAATCGTCATGTCATTCTATGTAACAACTATAAAATATAAATATTACTCTTAAAAGTATTATTATTAGTGTGATAATGAATAATCTCATCGCATGGTCATATATATACTTAGTTATAGCTACGTAATAACCTGCAAATGGTCTTTATCCAATGTTGACGTTCATGTAATTTTAATTCGATTTGATTTTAATACTATCGTAGATTAATATCATTATAGATTTTACATGCTTTATGCTCTTCATTCATATCATTGTCTCTTTTGTGTTACTCCATGTCATCATTACAATATCATTTACATTTAGATAACATCACATGTGCTACCACATCTTCTTGTTATTGAAAGAAAAAGAATTATTACTATTCCGTGGCATCAGCTCACATTTGACATTTGAGAAACCATAATGTCAGAAATAGCGTTGGGCAAGCTTACGAAAATCATAATGATAGGCTAATTACTTTGTTTTGAGTTAATTACGCAGACAGCACTGACACGCTTTACGTGCCTATATATCAAAACTAATAGGGTTAGCTTGGTAAATCATCTTGAAACTGAACTATTTTTTCTGATATGAGTTACCCTCAGTAAAATGTATAATTTTTCTTAGGCCAGAATTGCCTGAGTAGTTTATATTTCTACGTAAAATTGCCCAAACGAATTCATTTCGCTTCCGCATTTTTGTTTTCTTTTTGTGTAATCAAAAGGTAATTAAATATTAAATTACAATTGAATGATATTTAATTTCAAAATTTCTAACACTTTCTACAACAACAACTCCCCCCATCAGATGTTCCAAGAGACATTGGAGATGACCGAAAATTATGTCGACAAGTTAGCACTACACCAGAAGTTCCAAGAGACATTGGAGATGACCGAAAAGTATGTCGAAAAGTTCGCACTACATATTAAGAAAGTAAGAGTGTCATTTTATTGAAAATAGGTAGGTACGTGCTTCTTTTTACGCAGATATTTTGGCTCTTGGGTTACTAATTCAGACGAAGTACAGAATTTCAAATATTACATTTGGTTCACAACATCAATAAGATGACTTTGTCTAGAGATATTGCAAGTTTATTGAAATCAAGTACGTACCGAACCTACTATGTCACCGTATAAAATAATAATGACAGGTTTAAGTTTGATTACAATCTCCCTTGATGGTGAGCAGTGATAACAATGTTTAACTAATTATTTTTAAATTATTTATCAAGATTTCGGTATCGAACTTGAGAAATATTCAGTTAGCTTGTCCGTTTCGAATTTCGTTTTTTTTCACAAATCTCTCTTGCCAAAACTCTATGATTAATTGAATGTTAACTCAAATAATCAAATAATATTATTGTAAACTATCATATTTTATTGGAAGATCCTTATGATAACGAAGATTAAAATCTCCAAGGTATATACCTATAGATGATACCTATTATAAATCTAGAAAATTATAGTTGTCTCATTTTAAAACAACCTGTAGATGAACTCTGGTAAATTGCTAAATAAGTTATCGAAGTAGGTAACTAATTATTATTTTGTAGGCGCAAAAAGAAACTGAGCCATTTTTTCAATTTATCGGTAAGTTTTGTAGAGCGAACGTCAATGCCGATTGCTTTAATTGAAATAATTATAGCATTGATTTCAAATTATTGTCTATATTACTGCAATAAATTAATACTACCCATAAATGGATAGTAAAAATAATACGAAACCTAGCCATGACGTGCTGAATTACGAAGTATAATCATTGCTTTGTGAAACAAGACCCCAATGTACTTTTAACTTTTAAGGATAAAATTAGAAGGTAGTCACTATGGATAAGAAGTCGGCCAAAGATTTGTGTAGATTCGGTAGGTAATAGCCAAGAACAAAAATCCTTAAATTTTACAACAAATTTAAACCAACCAAAATTTAAAATCGTTACTGTACCTCACAGATCACAGAAGTCATTTTTACCTATAGTTAAGGCCAGCTGATTATGCCAATGTCACAAACATTTGTCATGCCCTCATTTTCTTATTTACTGAAATCTGTTAGAGTATAATGTAAACCCACGAATGTAGAGAATATTATTTCAAATGGACAAACTGAGAACCTACTGAATTTCTTAGCACCTTTATAATATGCATTTATGATTATTTATTATTATGAGATAAAAACTTATTTAAATAAGATTAGGTGCGATTTAACTAAGTAAGTAGTAATAAGCATAAATAAAAGTAATTTTAACTGATGGCGCTATAGGCTTTTTTCAATAATTAATTTGTTTTTTCATTTATTATTATATTTTCTGTTTCAATGAGTGATTACAGAACTGAACATGTTTTTATAGAAAAACGAATGCGAAAAAATTGAGCAGCAATACATCTTATATTGATTGTTTTCTATTATTAATCTGCAATATATTTATTATTTTATTACCGTCTAAAACGTGCCTAATAATACGTACCTACTCGTATTTAAACATCAGAAAATGGTTTTTAGTACAATTAAAGGCAATTATTATTTCAACTTTGACGACGGAATGTATTGATTCTAAAAGGAGACACACTTGGCATTTTTTGTATCAACTTGCGGAAGCCAAAGTCACGACACAACTATTATATCCAGTAGTCTGTCACATCGTGGTTTATTTATGAACAATAAGGTCTTGGTATTTTTTTAGGGTTCCGTACCAAAATGGTAAAATGGAACCCTTATGGTGCGACTTTCTCCGTCTGTCTGTCCGTCTGTCTGTCTGTCCGTCACACTCGATTATTTCAGTAACTACCGGAGCTATCGATATGAAATTTGGAATAGTTGTGTATATTAGTGGCCCAATGACACTGCAATAAAAAAAAATGGAAATTATTTTTGTTCTTATTTAAAAAGGGGGGAAAATCGGAGGGTTGAAATTTAAAAGTGAGAAAACTGTACTGTGTGGGGTATCATATGAAAGGGTTTACTTTGTCCATTCCAAAACCGATTTTTAATTATTTTTAGTCATGATAGTTTTTGATTTATCGGGGAAAATGTCTAAAAAAATACCGTTCCCCCCCCCTTATCTCCGGAGTTTACCTATCGAAAAATCTCAAATAATTGTGGTCAATAGGAATTTACGTATATTTTACAGGAAAACTATAGCCAATGCTCTAACTAGCATAGTTTTTTTGATATTAACAATAAACCTCTACAAACAAGGTTAGTTTTGCGGTTCATAAACAAAGGTAATTATTACTGTTTTACATCTTTGGTCGTTACAGTTTTGGTCGTGTTACATCTACATTAGTATGCCTGATTGTTTTGCTTCAGTACTTCTTGAGTACGGAACCCTCGGTGCGCGAGTCCGACTCGCACTTGGCCGGTTTTTTTTTATGGATATGTAAACTATACAAGTCATGTTTCAGTATCCAGGTTTTACTTTAAACATGACTGTGAAAATTATAGGTATGAAATATTTTACATATTATTAGACCGTACAGATTATTCGAAGTTTGTAATGCAGCCAACCATGTAATCGTACTAACAAGGAAGGGGTAAGTTAACAGTTGCTATAATATACACACATATACCACTCAAATCTAAGGAAGTAATAATATGTGGGCTGTAAAAAGAGTTATACTCGAAACAATCAACAATACAATACAAAAAAAAAATTGCATGCAATTGCAAAATATTCCCGAGACCAGACCATAAAGGCTCGCACTGACAGAAGGTCTCATTTGGACCCCAGCTCACAAACTCTACACCAGGGACATTATTAGACACATATACGTATTATAGACATATTATATTTGAAGATATTGTGATAGTATATTGTATTATTACTAATCAGTTTACATTATCTTCGTATCAAGCAAACACGCAACCCAATATAGGTACCTACTCATCACGTTACGAATTGTTCCTTGAATAAAAAGCGAAATCGCGTGTGTGTCTATCACGCACTACTGAAAGTATTATGTACTTTAATCTATATATATAAAAGAATGAGGTATTTTGGTTGTTCCACGGATTCCGCCAAAACTATAGGTCGTAGAGATCTGAAATTTGGTACTTAAGTAGATATTAGGTCATGAATTAGTACTAAGACGGGGATTCCAGAAATTCCATGTTTAAGGGGTAAAAATCATACATTTATGGCTATTTCCCATACAAAAGTAAAATTTTTTCGTTGTTCCAGGAATTCCCGAAAAACTAAAAGTCGTAGAGATCTTAAATTTGGTACCTAGGAAGATATTAGGTCATGAATTCGTACTAAGACGGGGATTCCAGAAATTCCATGTTTAAGGGGTAGAAATAGTACATTAAAGGGATTTCTCCATACAAAATTGTAATTTTTTCGTTGTTCCAGGCATTCCAGAAAAACTAAAAGTCGTAGAGATCTGAAATTTGGTATCTAGGTAGATATTAGGTCATGAATTCGTACTAAGACGGGGATTCCAGAAGTTCCATGTTAAAGGGGTAAAAATCATACATTTAAGGGTATTTCCCATACAAAAGTAAAATTATTTCGTTGTTCCAGGAATTCCCGAAAAACTAAAAGTCGTAGAGATCTCAAATCTGGTACCTAGGAAGATATTAGGTCATGAATTCGTACTAAGACGGGGATTCCAGAAATTCCATGTTTAAGGGGTAGAAATAGTACATTAAAGGGATTTCTCCATACAAAATTGTAATTTTTTTCGTTGTTCCAGGCATTCCAGAAAAACTAAAAGTGGTAGAGATCTGAAATTTGGTATCTAGGTAGATATTAGGTCAAGAATTCGTACTAAGACGGGGATTCCAGAAATTCCATGTTTAAGGGGTAGAAATAATACATTTACGGGATTTTCCCATACAAAAGTGTAATTTTTTTCGTTGTTCCAGGAATTCCCGAAAAACTAAAAGTCGTAGAGATCTCAAATTTGGTATCTAGGTAGATATTAGGTCATGAATTCGTACTAAGACGGGGATTCCAGAAATTCCATGTTTAAGGGGTAGAAATAGTACATTAAAGGGATTTCTCCATACAAAATTGTAATTTTTTTTGTTATTCCAGGAATTCCTGAAAAACTACAAGTCGTAGAGATCTGAAATTTGGTACCTACATTGACATTAGGTCATGAATTCGTACTAAGACAGGGATTCCAGAAATTCAAATTAGAAGGGATAAAAATCCTACTTTTAAGGGATTTTCCCATACAAAAGTGTAATTTTTGCGTTGTTCCAGGGATTCCAGCGAAATTAAAAGTCGTAGAGATCTGAAATTTGGTACCTAGGTTGGTATTAGGTATATCATGAATTCGTATTCAGAAAGGCATTTTCGAGATTCAAATTTTGAGGAGGAAAAAGTTTGAATTTTTTGGCCGCCATTTTGAACTTTTTTGTTACTGGGCCGATTGCTTTGAAAATCGATATTTGACTATGGCAGCAAGCATAGAGACGGAATTTGTGGTCAAAATTTAAAAAATAGGCCGCCATTTTGAACTTTTTTGTTACTGGGCCGATTGCTTTGAAAATCGATATTTGACTATGGCAGCAAGCATAGAGAAAAGTGGCCGCCATTTTGAACTTTTTAGTTACTGGGCCGATTGCTTTGAAAATCGATATTTGACTATGGCAGCAAGCATAGAGAAGGAATTTGTGGTCAAAATTTAAAAAAGTGGCCGCCATTTTGAACTTTTTTGTTACTGGGCCGATTGCTTTGAAAATCGATATTTGACTATGGCAGCAAGCATAGAGAAGGAATTTGTGGTCAAAATTTAAAAAAGTGGCCGCCATTTTGAACTTTTTTGTTACTGGGCCGATTGCTTTGAAAATCGATATTTTACAGTGGCAGCAAGCATAGAGAAAGAGTTTGTGGTCAAAATTTAAAAAAAAGGCCGCCATTTTGAACTTTTTTGTTACTGGGCCAATTGCTTTGAAAATCGATATTTGACTATGGTAGCAAGCATAGAGAACGAATTTGTGGTCAAAATTTAAAAAAGTGGCCGCCATTTTGAACTTTTTTGTTACTGGGCAGATTGCTTTGAAAATCGATATTTGACTATGGCAGCAAGCATAGAGAAGGAATTTGTGGTCAAAATTTAAAAAAGTGGCCGCCATTTTGAACTTTTTTGTTACCGGGCCGGTTGCTTTGAAAATCGATATTTGACTATGGCAGCAAGCATAGAGAAGGAATTTGTGGTCAAAATTTAAAAAAAGTGGCCGCCATTTTGAACTTTTTTGTTACTGGGCCGATTGCTTTGAAAATCGATATTTGACTATGGCAGCAAGCATAGAGAAGGAATTATTGGTCAAAATTTAAAAAAAGTGTCCGCCATTTTGAAATTTTTTGTTACTGGGTCGATTGCTTTAAAAATCGACATCTGATTATTTCACCAAGCATCGAGAAGGAATTTGTAGTCAAAATTTAAAAAATTGGCCGCCATTTTGAACTTTTTTTGTTACTGGGCCGATTGCTTTGAAAATCGATATTTGACAATGGCAGCAAGCATAGAGAAAGAATTTGTAGTCAACATTTTAAAAAGTGGCCGCCATTTTGAACTTTTTTGTTACTGGGCCGATTGTTTTCAAAATTGATATCTGATTATCGCAGCGAGCATAGAAAAGGAATTTTTGGTAAAAATTTAAAAGTATTGGCCACAATTTTGTACTTAAATGTCTTACCATGGTAGCAAGCAACCACGGCCGGATGGACGAACGGACGGTGGAGTCTTAGTAAGAGCTTTTACCCTTTGGGTACGGAACCCTAAAAATGGCCAGCAGTTTAACTTTTTTGTGACGATCGAATTTTTCAAAATCAATATGTGACTATTACCAGGAAGCAAGAGAAAATTTTGTGGGCAAAATGGTGTGTAATGCAGGAATTTTGGAAATTAAACCACCATAGTAAAGCATAACTCAGAAGTTAACGTGAGCGAAGCCGCGGGCGTTTGCTAGTAATCCTATATAGGAGTAGTACTAGTATAAATAAGTACTGTAAAACAAATCTAAAAGCTAATTTTCAATTAATTTTTTTGGTGTCCAGAAGTAAGTTAGGTGTAAAATCTGTACCCAGGGTTGGGATGGATGGCGATGAAAAGTACCCAGCCATTATGGTCACCAAATGCAAACCCCGAGGGGTTAAGATGACACGTGAGTGAAACCGCGCGCGTTCGTTAGTGATTTTTGCTTTTATGACTAGGATATACTTCCTTGTAAGTATGAAGCTTTTAATATCTTCTTTAGCTACTAAATGTACTGATTCTATCTCTTATGTAGATTTGTAATATTATATGTTTATTTGCCATAGTTTAAGACAATCATTCCACAACTTTCAAGATTATGAGTTTTTTCTTTTTAATTATGATAAAATTTTATTAAGTTATTCATACTATACTTAAATTAATTTCGGTGTCAAGTCTTTAAGGTATTACAAAATTCGTGATCTGGGGCATAAATTTAAAGATGCCTTTGGTTATTAGCTAGTGTCATTTTACATTTCATTAAACAGAATGTAAAGCTTATTTGGACATATTTATCCATTTGGATATATTTATACCAAGTGAAATTTTTAACAATACTTTTATATTTCAATTTACTGAATAAACAATTTTGACGATTTTCACGAAAGGAAAAGTTGGAAAAAATCTCAAAGCAACACTAGCCAGTATTCATTGATTATATTTAATTAGTTATTTCATATTATACGTGCGATTATTTATAATATATAAATTTCTAATAAACGTAAAAACGAGCAATTTATTTTTCAAAGCATAAATATTATGCTCGTAATTTGATCTACCGCGGTGCATTGTATTCAAAATCAATTTAGCTCAGTGACCGTGAAATAAATATAAGTTCATTATCATTATAATAATATGATAACGCTCTTTATTGTTATAATTATGGGCGTATGTATCCATAAAATATGTGAGTAACTTTATTATGATATGTGTAATATGTTTGCATGATTAGGTACTTTTTTATGTCATAACTGTAAATGTGTGTGTTTTTAGCTGTTGGAATGGAGTTAACTTATACCTACTTAATAAATAAATGTATATAAATATATACGGGACATTTTTTTTTACATACTTATCGCAATCTAGCCCCAAAGTAAGCGATAGCTTGTGTTATGGGTGCTAGATGACTGATAAATATACATACATACTAATATACATGAATATAATACGTTGAAAAACACCCAGACACGGGAAAACATTCATGCTCATCACAATGCCAACAGTAGTGGGAATCGAACCCACGACCTCCGGCGCAGACGGCAGGTTCGCTACCACTACGCCATTCGGTCGTCAAATACAAAACTTAAGATAAACAAAATGCTGTTTTTTAACAGAGGTCAAAAAGTGGAGGAGGTTCTCAAGTCAACGCGCATAGTTTTTCATGTATAGTCATTAACCACGCATAACTTTTTACAGGGTAGTCCGATTTTCAAAGTTCTTTTTTTTGTAAGGATGGGTATAATTTTGAGTAGTTTCTTATAAATTGGATTATGATGTGATCTCAGATTACAGAGCTAAGTCAAAAAGATTGACGTCATGCATTAGACTATTACATGTTACATTTTTATGTTGGAAAATCTACGCTATCCGGAAAATTTGTAGATTATCGAATTTCACCCGGGCACAGATGAGGGAAGTTATAGTATATTTTGTACGAAAAAAAGCTAATTAAGAGTTTGCTCGTTTGATTGAACGGATCAGAAACTACTGGTCCGAATTGAAAAAATATTTTTGTGTTGGATAGTCCATTTATCGAGAACATCACGCTATGACCAAAAGGTGTGGAGCATCAATGAAAAATTTTGCAAAAATGGGAACAATGTTCCCGTTTTTCCTTTTGAAGAGCTTCCGTTGCGTGCGCTGCGTAAACGGTTAACGTTACGCAAAAATCATGTAGGACGGACTTGATTTCCTTTAAAAGTTCGAAAAATAAGTCCTCATACCGCATGTCTATCTTTTAAGGTTGACTCATTGTAACGGGATATGTAAAAATTATATACATATATATACATACATTCGGGAGGAGCTGCTGGCAACAGTTATTATGTAGGTAGGTATGTCATATGGCTCAGGCCCCTGATCTTTCTGGCAAAAATTAGGTATTTATAGGTAAACCGCTATAAACTTGACCCTCCTGATGGTTTGCGGGACGCGGGGCGGGAGCCGCTCAACCAATCAGCAAGTTTGTCATTGTCCGCCGGCGGCGCTGACGTATCGTAGCCAATCGCATCACCCGCCCCGCGTCCCGCAAACCATCAGGTGGGTCAAGTTTTACATATAACCGCGGATAAAAAAATGTCTACATTTTTTTATTGGCACTACGAATCTATCAAATATTTTAATATTATATACGTCGTGTTCTGTGTAGATCATAGTGAGGAACAATAGCGTTATGGTACGACCAGATCGTGAATATGCCGCGATACTCGGAATGCGGCGTTTTGAAAGTGGTACGATCAAGGTCAAAGGTGCAACAAGACCGCCTGTACCTACTGCCAGTTATGACATGTTATTCGCTCTCAGCTCTAATGCATCCATGATTACTCTGCAATGTGCATGTCTGCTGTTTGTTTAATTAAAGTCACAGATTTTGTAATGTTTCGGAACTAAATTTTTATCTGTCCTTTGACTATCCCACATCTATGCAACTTTAATTTGAAGATTGGTGTATTCTTCAAGGTAAATCTATATTGCATCACAGCATGCAATGTAGTTGCTAAAACCCTACTGCCTTTGCTTTTGTTGTTGTGTTGTTGTTGTTTGCAATAACATCTGTTTGCAGATGGTATTGGAAATGCTAAACTACGTTCTTAATTCTTAAGTACAGTAGCGGAATGAAAAGGTTCGTCAATTTTCAAAGTGATTCGTTTGCACTAGTCGATTGTTTTGGTATGTTGACATTATGGACTCTTGCAGTATTAGTGCAAGGGAAAATCGACACTAAGATGACGAACCTTTTCATTCCGCGACTGTACATAACGAAACATGTTCGAGCTAAAACAGCTGTTGTATCTTGTGGAGTTCACTTCAGTCACATATGTTGGTGCATGCTCCAATTCGAGCGGCTGGCCGATGGTTTGATTCCTGCCCACGGGACATTTTTAACTTAATAATTTTTACATTAGCTCAGGTATGTACTTTCCGTGGTCCAAAAATCATAAACTTTGATAAGACACAAGGTCTTATCTCATGGCAAAGGACCAAACCCGAAAAGGTTTTGGTTTCTCGCCAGTCCTTGCAGAGTAAAATTGTGGCTATGGATCTTGTCGTAGGCTTTACTGAGGGGCCCTACCATCGCTTGGTTGGACAACCATCGATGCGAGAGCTTGACTTATTTTTTATACTGACATCTAACCTCAGATCACTCAATTGATCTGAGCATCTAACAGTTTTTTACAGCAATTTCTAGATTTTGCAAGGGAGCGAATAAAATAAGTATTTTAATCATCGCTGTCCATTTCATCAGATCGAGAATAAAAAAGATTTTTGCGTCTCTGCACAAACATGAAAACCTAATTAAAAGCTTACAAACTATATCTTGCGTGTTCACCGCTCGCTGTAAATATGTATGTAACTCATAACACAGATTAAATAATAGCTACAAGACGTAACCTATATACAGACTAGAGATAAAAGTTTTAAACAATGCTTATAATTATCGATCTGTAATTTTGGTAGCCCGTCTGAGCAACATTCACAAAGGCGTTCAATAATCACAATGATTTGATTTGCGCATGCGGCTGTGGAATTGCGAAGGCGGATTTGTACACATGTCCAAGTGTCCATGTGATAAGTTATCGACATCTTACTGGTCACGATCTGCATTTGGACTTGATCGGTCGAACTTTCTACATCGACCATTGTTGATGTTACAATCAAAAAGGTGTGAGGTGATTTCGATCATGTAAATCAGCCAAATCATTGATACTTTTACGGCAGGTTAGCATTATGATTTCATTTCCTTTGTCGTATAAGCCATGGATTTTGTAATGCTTAGGTTCTAAACTCGCTTTTCGGTGTGACTTTTTCAGTTGAATTTAGTAATACGCTGTTTATATTTAAGGCACAGTGAGAGTCAAAAGTCAATATAGAAATTGTATCCAAGGGAATAAAGGGATCTTTCCCTTTATTCCCTTGGATAGGTACTTGTATTACATAGAAATATTTGAAACCTAATGGTGTTTGACTTAAGATTGACATTGCTAACAGTTTATGGTACTTAAACACAGTTTTAGCCTTTAAGCTATCACCGTAAATTGTTTTAGTTTAGTTGAAAATTGTATATCAATAATACATTTTTATTATGTCATGTTCATAAAACACGTATTGTAAAATCTGAATTTAGCGAGCAACATTGGGGAATCTGACAAAACCTAAAAATAACCCAAATCTGACGTGATCTTTGTTTTAATGAAGAGTGGCCCGTGGCGGGAAACGAACTCGCGACTTCCACTCGAATACAAGCATGCCCTACTGCACCGGAGAGGTAACTTCCACTAGCCTACATTATTGCTACACATCTAGAATTTATACCAAAGACATAGGGTTTCTCAATTTGTTCTATAATGCGATAAATATTAAAATACTTCAGCAACGAATAAAAAAATGCAATGAAGCCCAAGAAAATGTAAAAACAGTTTTTCCTGTTCATTTTAGAGCGCGGTTTTGGTAATAGCCGGCAGTTTTGTAACATAAATTCATTTGAACTAGCAGCACCGCGCTGCGTTGCATGCGGCGGCGTGGAACAGGTTTTCATCATGATCAATTTATTCATTGTTCATTACGTGATCCACCGGACGGTGTGATGCATTGGAAACAAATGTTTTCAATTTTAAGGGATTGCCTTCAGTGATATAATGAGATTGCTTGTTTGTAAATAAAATGGTTGTTCTGCAATAGCAGACGGAAGTTTTCTTTATATTCATGTTATTTTCGGTGACCTAAACAGGGTATTGCAAGAGTTGGTTTCGCCCCCCCCCTTGCGTATTTTGCTCACTACTGGTATGTTAAGCGGGAGGTCCCGGGTTCGATTCCGGGCACGGGTCAGTTTGGGATTTTATAATTTCTTGGTCATAATCTTATCGACGAAGGCGGGGAATTTCGCCATGGTTACACCTATACGCCGACCACGGGCAATCAAAACCGATCATAATATTTTAATAATCAATCTGTTTAGCAACTACAAACTGATATCGAATGGAGGGTTGTACGTGGTATCACCCTCCTGTCAAAATTATTGCTATGCTATTTAGGGAGAAGTTACAATCAAGTCAAATTATAATTGAAAATAAATGGTAATGGCATAAGTACCATGTACATTTAACTTTAATGTTTTCACTTAGGATAAAGCTTAACTATTAGACATGAAACGTGGTGCGATTTTCTACCAAATCTTAAACGGCTATCTTTGATGATAATAAATTGGAGGATTCAAGGATTTCACTCCCACTACTACGCATCTTTTAACAGCCTTGAAGAACTTTGAATCGGTAAGTTATATGCGTTACACAATATTTGTATTTTACATTTTTCATAGAACAAAGTGCGTGGGTAGCCACCTAACAATGCAAATATAAAATGCGTAAGGGAAAAAACTTGCACCGCATAAACTGGACAGCCTGCGGATAACGTATACGCAGTGGGTACTATATTACTAGCAAAATGCAACACCGGGCCTTTGTTACAAAACAGACGAAATAAAAATAAAATGAAGAGCCGACGTACCCAGGTAAGCGCCGGTATTCGTTTGCATGTAAGGCGATACTAAAGTTTATGAATAACAAATAGGTGTTGCAAAAGGAACCTTCTTGAAAGCAATTTTATTGTACACTATACACGTAGGTATATCGATGCATTATTTGCAAGGAAAATGTATAAAAAAGCTTTGGTTTTTGGCATCGATTTATTAGAAAAATGGAAATAAATTTTGTGGAGAAATAAAATAAGGGTTCTGTTAGACTAGGACACGACGTCAAAGCAATGCGCGAAGTCAATTTACGTTACCAGACTCTAGCCACCATGTAGGAAGGACTGACCTGGCGGGAGCGCGGTGAATACGACAGTGAATCCCGTACTCCCGCCATCCGGTCCGCCGTGGAAAAAGACAGTTTTCAGTGGGTGCAAGCACCACATAACCCATCCGTTTCCCCTGACGGAGGGGTATGCGTTAGGCATTTTCTGTCTATAAAAAAAGGTAGGAAGGACTGTCTTGCGCTGGCAATCTTCTGCCATCTGTTTTTTGCATTGTTGTGAATGAAAGCGAGTCATGTCGTCGTGGCACTAGTGTGTTCAAGCCCTAAGCCCTGAGTAGTGTGGTGGGGTCGACGACCGATGCAACTGGTGTCGCGTGAGAGACGCGGCGATTATTTATCGTCAGCTATTAATAGCCTACAATAAACAAACGATGATACGGTGCAGGTAATTCTAAAGGCGGAGATAAACTGGACATAGTCTGCATGCACTAACTTTATGCCTATACCTTACACGCACAAATGTACATAACATATGTGTGATTAGAATAGGTTATTAATATAGACATGTATCCTGAATAAGAAGGACGGCGCGCAAAAATGTCGCCAGTTTATCGGTTCGCAGCCACCTTTAAAGAATTTTTACAGATGGCGCTATTGTTTGCTTGTACGAAAAAGGTTAACGTAAATTGTTCGGATGCCCATATCCCGAGGTTTCTTATCGGTGGTTAATAAACATAAATATGGTTCAGAGCCCAGAGTCAAGATTCGAGATAAAATGTACACCTACTTGCATATGTGTAAAGTATCTTTAGTTGTACTTATCGTAAGCGTAACCGTCTGAAAGCTATCAGAATGCATTGCACATTGCACAATGCTGGTGTTGTGTTGTGTTCTTCGTACCAGTCTGGCTGTGCCTTTATGAACCTCATTATCTGCTAAGTATACTGATCACGATACCATTCGTTATGCACTTACGAATTAAAAGCTTATTGAAACGTTTCGTGACTTTTATTTATTAATCGTGATTTTATTGCATTTTGGCAGTAATCATTTAAAGTAAAGTATTGGTAGCGATGAGTTGATTTTGAATCAATGATGATTCTGGTATTTCTTTAATAAACCAACAAACAGATACACTAAGTATGCCTACACTATTCAGGTCTGTGTCAAGATATCTAGAGCTCAGTACACCGGTCGAGATATGTTTATACCTTTAGGAAACAAATCAATGAAGAAACAAATAATTCATAAATATTGATGGAGACAATAAATGTAAGAAAAAAGGATTTCATGGTATTGAAATTGTAAAGAGGATTAATGTATTTCGTCAGGTTACCTACTCTGCACTTGAATAATTCTAGTTCATTTTAACAAACACGAGTAATCAAATAAACTTAACATTTAGGCATTGCGCAGACGTAGACACAAAACATACTTGAATGTAATATTCACGTAATATTACTTTAATTTTTTTTATTATAGGTAGATAGGTTTGCGCTTCACTACAATCATGTCTGATGGACAGAAATAATGAGGCCTAGGATGAAGCGCGCTTGCCTAGAAAATGCCTATTCACCTTCTCTTGAAGGCACTCAGATTGTAGTTGGCTGAAAACACGGAGGCTGAAGGGCATTCCGCACCTTAGCGGTTCGTATCAAAACATCAACCGCGCTTGCCTGGGATAGTGCCTACGCTTGCGCAGAGCCTAAATGAATATAGACCGCGGCACGAAGCAATGATCTGTGGTCACGTAACATGCGATGTTGCCTCACCGCGCAGCTTGCATCAACCACGCGAGCAGCGCATCGCGAATGTCATCGGGCAACGTCGCGCTCAATCAAATACCGCCAAAATCAAATATGGAATTATTGGTGTGCTAAGAAAGAAATAATATCGCAAAGGTGTGGGTGTCATTGCCATGTGAGTGAACGAGTGAGAATGACTGATCCGTTCGGCAAACTATATTTTATTTAATTATGGAACCATATGGAATCGTTTTTTTCACGACGTTTTCCTTCAACCATGTTTGGTTAAGGAAAACATCGTGAAAAAATATGCATGCCTCTGAAAAGACTAGACCGATTTTTTTGTGTAATAATTTATATTTCAAAACAGAGTTAGCCGGGTCAGCTAGTATACCTACCTACCTATAAAGTTTATTATATGTTCTCAAAAAAATATTGTCAAATCTGCCAACAAAGTTTTATCATTCTGAGAAGAAGTATCTACTGGACCAAAAGTAAAAGGGATATGACATCAAAAATTTCTAGTAATTGTGCCAAAAAGTCTTCTTCATTTCATAATATAATTTTTTAGAACTCAAGTGCTTGAGGCGACCTTGCGTTGAACCTGAGATTTTCAATAAAGTACTCTACAACATTACGTAGCTACTTCATAATGCTACATGGTACCAAAACCAATTTGATATGGAATAGAATGATGTCGGTAGTATAATGTTACAAGGCTATTAGTTCTATGTCATTGCTTTTGTATACTGTAACCGCAGAATTAACTCGATGCACAAACTGTAACAATTTGAAAGACGGAGAGGAAGTTTGAGTCGCATACATTATTATGTAAATATGTTACGATTGGTGTGGGATGTCCCGTATTCGATTCCCAGCACGGGCTAGTTTGGAATTTTATAATTTCTCTATAATTTCTAGATTGGCTTAGTTCGGGTATGACGACGACGTTTCCGGTAAGATGCTCTGCCAAGAAATTTTGTGTTCCGGTACGATACTGTGTAGTGTGTAACAATAACAATACTTTTTTATCTTGAAGAAATCTACGGCTCCCACGAGTTTTTGACGTGACAACGTCTTATAAATCGATAGAGCCGGTTGCGCGCACGAAAAAACATGACTCATCCGGCGTTACCTACCGGCGTTACCTCGCTCATGCGGCGTTACCTCGCGAGCGCGGAACGAGCGACAAAGAAGACGTTGTCACGTTCAACTATCGTCAGTAAACCGACTTTACTGGCAACCAATTTTTTTAAACTCCGAATTTCTCGCAGGTGAGATGCCGCGAGAAATAGGTATGTATATTGTATAATGTATACAAAGAAAATTTAGGTTTTTTAAATTTATTATTTTACTCCAATTAATGTTTTATTTTCTATATATCCCTCATATTAATTATTTGGAACCCAGGTGAGTCTGAGCAAAATATTTTCTAACGTGTGCTTCAAATTTTATACGCTCTATGTATTTTATATGACGTACGTACTGTGTATGTACGTGTGACGTACTTAAAGCGAATATGGATATTTCAGTTTACTATTGCTCCTATGCTTACAAACAATACTATAAAGCTCAGATACTGTAACTATTATTTAGTCTTTATCTACCTATCAAAGAGTCAAAGACTTCAGTCTCAAAGACTATCTTACATGCAATAGGTACGTATAATAGACTATTTAAACACAGTATAGACTACAGTATACGCATCACCACAACGAATTCAAATTACATAAAGCATGCCTTTGGTCACAATTTTGGCGGGCCGAAGCAGAGTGTACTGTTGTTTAGAACAAATAGAAACTTTCAGATGTAACTGCACGATAATAGACACGCCGTTCCGGGAAATTATTGTTGCACAATGCATTGTCTAAGAATCGATACACATTGTTTTGAAATAAAAGTACAAATTCTTTGCCCGCGAATCGCTATATAAAATTTTAGCTATGACAATTATAAATTATCTTAATTCAATCTGAAAAATCATTTAGGTATCATAAGGTATTTGGGTATGCGTTTAACCGAAATTTTATCGAAGATAATTTAATTTCAAAATAGACACATACCCTGGATTTCACAATTCAAATCATATAATTTAGCCAGTTTATCGGTGCCAATAATACCAACAGTAAGGCACGATGTAGTTCGCTCGATAGCGTTACTGTTTGCGTGTACGAAAAAGGTTTACGTAAATTGTTGGGATGACCATATCCTGAGCTTTATTATCAAAGAATTTCAATGATACCACTTCAGCACAAGTGAACTCTGCTTACAAAGCATAAAGGTATTCGCCAATATTGGGTACTCGATGTTGGAGTGGGTTCAAGTTTATTGGGAATATCTGCTAAAGAAAATGCAAATCTTTACCAGCTCAATTTTATTTCCTACTGAGGCATTGAACTGCACTTGAATAATTAGGAGTATTATGTTGATTAGTTTCGTACAAGAATTAAATGTCACTAAGCTAACTTAGAATCGTAAAATGAATCGTCCCAAAACAGATCAAAATAAGTATAAAACCGAATCGACTGCCAGAGTTCAGAGGGCTCGTTAATAGTCAAATAAAATTCTTGCAGTGTTGTAAATAAATATTTGGAATGCTAATAACAATTTCGTTGCCCCGTGGCACACACCATAAATGCGTTTGATACGGGTGATTACAAATGTGAAGGTCGGAATTCGTCAAACCCGGCGTGAACCGTCTGCCAGAGGCCGGCCGAATGTTAAACACCTGTCGAAACGTCTCATTATCCAATTGGCTGGGAAAACATATTGCACTGCCGAACGTGTGTCTATTATATCAGTCGGCTACGATAGAGCAGTCTACCACGTGTTTAATAATAAAAGTATCTCAATTAACATTTTCGTCTCCTAAAATGCGTAAAACTATTTATATCTTAATGATTATGAAATGCCTCATAAACTTTTCTAAGTTATGTAATTATAAAACAATAATAATTTTTAATGTAAGCTACATTGTGTAGCTAATAAGTGTACCACTTAAAATATTTCATCTGGTTAATTGGCGTATAATTTCTTAAAGAAATCGATATTTTTTTTTATTTCTTGCACATCTCAATCTGCAATAAAAACAATACGAGAAAAAAAATTACATGACAACTTTTTCACAAACTTCATCTTATTCGTAGAATGTTTTCTAATAGGTGTATTAAAAAAAACTGAACTTCAAATGACTACAATGCCACAGTAGGTGTAAGGCCTAACGAATTTATAGTCAAAGATTCTTTTCGGAAGCACGGAATCTGAGTTCGGGAGATATATTATGTGCGGAAATAGATGTCTTTTGTCCGTTCGTTTGTCTGTTTTAAATAATTATTTAATGTTATTTTTAAAAATGGAAGAGCGGGGTCTTTTAACACAAAGGCAATTTCACTGCCTTTTAATAAAGGTTCCAGCTAAAACTTTGTTATAATTTAGTTTAAAGTTACTGAAAATAACAATTTTGATTCCTGTGCATCAAGTAACAACTAAAACAGCAACGAATAAAATATCCACGTCACCTTATGCGAAATACTTTCAAAAATATATTAACTATTTATATAATAAGAAGAGATATACAATTTTGTTTTTAGATCAATTTAAGTACCTTAAAATTTCTAAGAATAACTTGTTTGTTTATCTTTAAAGCGTTGCCAAAATGTTAAAAATATATCATAACATTACGTTTGCCAAGACCTGATGGAACAACGATAATGGACTTTAGTAGGGTTCACCGCTGTTCAATTTTTAATTGAGAAAATATAACCTGCTCTAGATTTTATTAAACACTAGCTTTAAAAGAATAGGGAAGTTATGAGACCATAGTAAAATAATATTTAAATTATTCATTCGATTGCTCTTTTAGCAAGATTTGTGACCTTTAACCGTTGCCTTAATAAAGACATGAAAATCAATGTTGCTAGATAAAATCATCCAATTTAGTAATTAAAATTGTGCTTGTAAATAATGCTCGTAGCTTATAAGGCTAGATAATATGTATTTACATACACCATGTTAGAACTCGATCTCCAAATTTCCTTTCTTCCGAACCTGGAAGTAAAGTTTTGATTTTTTATAAGAGCCTATTATTTAAGCCCTAATGTGAAAAATGATTTTCATTTTCATTTTTAGTATAGCAATAGGATAAAATTTTGCTTATACCCCAGTACCTAAAGAAATTAGTCTGTCAAGAGGGTCAAAACTCAAGTGCCGGTCCACATCGCACTTCACAAAATTAATAATTATATAATTTTTCGTGTTCAAGAATTAAGATCTTATCTAACTGATGGGTGTTGTAAGTTGTAACGAAGAAATGAGAGCAACAGAAATATTTTCTTCGGAATCTTGTGTTTTGCGTTATCGTACAAAAATTAGTCGATTGAAATGAAACAGGGTTTCGAATTGCGACAAGATTTTATAAATATAGAAATGGTACGGAGAGGTTATTAGAAGTATTTAAGAGATTTTATAATAGCGTACACCTATGAATGGATGAAAAAGAAGTTTTCTTAATATATTATACCAAGCTTAACTTCTTTACAGGGTAATCTGGTTAACTGAAGCTTCTATTTAATGACTCACGAACCCATACTCATCATTGCTACAAAATGGAATAAGGGTTTAATTTTCATGGTTTTGTTACATAGGACGTCTTATAATATAAGTAGTTATTAAAACTATTAAACTGTGCAATAAACAATGCTGAATGTAACGAAATCATACAGATTTTCATAATAATTTATTGTAAAATCAAATGAACCGACAGAGATAGGTACCTAGGTAAGTACTTAGATCAAATATAAAATATTATAACTATATACAGACCTCGCTTAAACATAACTTGCTAACTACTACTTGTTTAAAGCAATTTGCATATCCAATAGTTATGATGAGTGTAGTACAATCTTGTGCTTGTTTTTTTATTTTATTTTATAAAAATTCTTAGATATTGTATGCAGTAGGTACAATAATTCTAAACAACGAACGAGTTATTTCATAAGTTTTAAAATTCGCTATCGCAAGTAAAATAAGAATTGATTAATCAAGTGGTTATTGGGTAGTAGAGACGAAAAATTGATAGTGACGAGTAGTTATACTTTATTTTATATATCGACTAGCTGACCCGGCCACGCGTTGCTGTGGCTAAAGTTTTTGTTAAATTAATAAATTAAAATTGCGACTATAATTTGAGATTTAAACTATCCTATCTCTCAAGTTGGATCGAACTGCACATGGTGTGCGAATTTTACTATAATCGGTTCAGTAGTTTAGGAGTCCATCGCGGACAAACATCGTGACACGAGATTTATATATATTAAGAAGATAAGGAATAAGACATAAAGGTACTGTTGGTATGTATTTAGTATCGAGTAGGGAGGTACCTACCTACCGAATAAAGTTGAATGTAACCACTAAAAGTAACGCAAGTATTAAATTGAGATTAGTAGATAGAGAATTTAGAAGTCACTTGTGTAATGTTTTTGAAGTACATTAATAATGAGATTTAGTTGTTTTTTTTTTAGTTTGTGAACATTGTTTTCGACCCTTAACTTTTTCGGAAGAAAAAGGATTGTCATGTGGGTTTAAATGTTCTCTACCTCTGTTTAAAATTCTCTCTGTTACAAAATTTTCTGGTTCATTTTAATTACAATATAAGTCTCGCATCAGGATAATGTGTTTCTTAAAATTTTCCTGAGATTCTGTTGCTACCTCGTAGCTACATTAAAACTAAAACAAAAATTATAGAAAATAGGTAAGTATTTAATATCATTCGCCATTAAAAACAAATTATTGCCAGTAAAATTTGCGGAGAGGAACCAGTTTTTTATTTTTAGTGCCGGTGACAAAAAAAATCAAAGTTGTCCTATTACTTAATAACTGGTGGGCGATATTTTTTTATTAATTGGATGATATATTAAAAACCTACTTATGCTGAATACAAATGTGGAATAAATTGATTCAATCATTACAATTAATGTATTTAGTGACATCGAAGACAAAACTTTACGATTCGATCAAACAATATGACGACCGAATGGCGTAGTGGTAGCGAACCTGCCGTCTGCGCTGGAGGTCGTGGGTTCGATTCCCACTACTGGTAAATGTTTGTGTGATGAGCATGAATATTTTCCAGTGTCTGGGTGTTTTTCAATATATAATATTTAAGTATATTAGTATGTATATATATTTATCAGTTATCTAGTACCCATAACACAAGCTATCGCTTACTTTGGGGCTAGATTGCGATGTGTGTAATGTCCTGATATATATTTATTTATTTATTATTTAATATAGTTTACTGGTAGTTTAACTTTAGGCATACGCAAAAAAGGTACTTAACTACCTACATACAGGTACATTGATTCCCGGCAGACAACAAGTGGCTGCATTTCCTAGGACTATTAATTTTCGAAAAAAACGCGCTTTACTAATATTACATTTAAGGTTGTTGGCCTTTGTTGTATACTGTATATATCGCGACAGTTAAAGGAAATGCTCATAATTATAGTCTTGCCCAATCAATAGTAGCTCTAACAAAAAGATAATATACATCTATTGCCATGAACACAAAGTGGAAAAAGTGCAATGAATTTCCTCATTGTCGCGATATATACGCATGCACATTGACAGCGGGAAGGTTGTAATTACTCAATTATTTACCATTATGTTCATGTCATTTTTTCGCACAAGCTATTGTTTTTTAATTATTTATTATACTCTTAATTTAAAGTACTTGGCATCTTTTCTTTATAAGACGAGACTATAGATATTCTACCTGACGATATAATATTAAGACGACTGAAAACTTTATGGCTTGCAACTCAGACAGCCTGAAAAAGGAATGTTTTGTTTACCAATAATGTATGGAAAAATAAAATATGCACATCCCCTTTTCCATACATTATGGAAAAATAAATGTCCTTGTTTCTCTTTAATATTTTTACAGGGTGATTCGTTATCATGTACACTTATGTACCCTTCAATATTATTTCAAATTTAATTTCAAGTATTATTGCTATGCTATATTGTATTACATACTTCAAATCTTGCTAAGCTTGCATTAGAAAATTCCAAATTTACCCCAACTGTTATTCGAAACTTATCCAGCATACCGATGCTTACTCGAGGTTAAGGAGATTACTCGTACTTAAGAGATTTCTATTAACGGCCTAGAAGCAGTATTTTAGCGATTTTGAATGAAGTTTTATGCAAAAACTATAAAGACAATTACTTTCAAATTTACACGTCATGTATTAGGTCCTTACATATGAAATTGGCGTTTTGTCGTACTGGCCACTTTGATCTCAAATATCTCTTCTTTGGTTAGAAATTCCAATTTCAAATTTATACAGCTATTTACTCATGCTTTTGTGTTCTGAAAATCGTAATTCATTTGTTTTTTCCTCTTTTGGTTTTTTTTTGCGCCACTCTGTTTACAAAATGGAAAACTTGAAATATCGCGTTATTTACGAGTACGAGTTCCATCGTGGCACCAGTGCTGCAGAAACGGCTCGAAGGATTAATGATGTGTACGGCGAGGGTGTCGCAAAAGAAAACACAGTGCGTTTTTGGTTCCAACGTTTTCGTTCTGGAAATTTCGACCTGCAGAACAAGCCCCGTGGACGGCCGGAGACCAAAGTTGACAATGAAGAATTGAAGGTTATTGTGGAAGCGGATCCATCGCAAACTACGTCCGAGCTAGCTGCAGGCTGCGGTGTTAGTGATAAAACTGTTTTAGTTCACTTGAAGCAAACTGGGAAGGTGAAAAAGCTTGAAAGGTGGGTACCTCATGAATTGAGTGCAGCAAAACGACAAACGCGCGTAGACTGCTGTGTTACATTACTCAACCGGCACAGTAATGAAGGGATTTTAAATCGAATCATTACCTGTGATGAAAAATGGATCCTGTATGATAATCGGAAATGCTCATCGCAATGGTTGAACCCTGGCAAACTAGCCAAATCCTGCCCCAAACGAAAATTGACTCAAAAAAAATTACTTGTGAGTGTTTGGTGGACTAGCGCCGGCGTCGTTCACTACAGCTTTCTTAAATCTGGCCAGACGATTACGGCGGATATCTATTGTCAGCAACTGCAATCCATGATGGACAAGCTAGCTGCATAACAACCGAGGCTGGTCAATCGTTCTAGGCCACTGCTGCTTCAGGACAACGCTAGACCACACACTGCATAACAGACGGCTACCAAATTAGAAGAGCTTCAATTGGAATGCCTAAGACATCCACCTTACTCCCCGAACCTTGCTCCAACAGATTACCATTTTCTTCGAAATTTGGATAACTTCTTACAAGGGAAAAAATTTAACTGCGATGAGGCAGCCCAAAGCGCTTTCAAAGATTTTATTGATTCCCGTCCGAATGGCTTTTTTAGTAAAGGGATCAATGAACTACCTATTAGGTGGCAAAAGTGCATAGATAGCAATGGTACATACTTTGATTAAATATATATATTATATTAAAAAAAAATCGACTTTATGTTCCTCCCATACAAAACGCCAATTTCATATGTAAGGACCTAATATTTTGGGTCTTTAATCTAAAATCGCTTAGAAGCAGAAACACGATTGGATAAAATTTTCTCGATAGAAAGTTCTCCCAAAAGTTGCTCCAAAATCTCAGTTTTTCTATGTTTTATCGGAAACTACAATGGATGTAATTGTAATTTTTGTTTTAATGTATCGGTAATAATAATATCCTAAAACGCTTAGAACAGATTTTTGATAACTGGCTTAGTTTTTGACTAATTAGGTAAAACGTCGTTTTTCTGCTATATTCTTCCGCGACGCTGCATGTCGCACTTACCAAATCTCCGTGAGAGTGAGAAAGACAAAAATAAATTCAATAAATCCCCTTAATCGGAATGCCTTCAATCTATGAACATAAACGTGGTTTTGTTTATTCCGTGGTGGTACCGGCAATATAGCGGCCAGTCGTTCTCTGCATTGCAAATCAGATAGGGGAAAGCAAATTGACGTGTATAAGTAAATCGTGAGTAAAATAGACTCAGGTGTTTAATCACGCATAACATTATTTATTTTGCAATATTTCTTGATATTTAATCAAACGGAATCAAGTTTGGTTATGTTTTCTGATAGATCGATCAATATTTCAAGGTGTATGTATGTTGATGAGCTATTTATTAAGCAGTTAGCCCACCGACCCACATTTGGAATACATGGTGGACAACATTGGCTTTTCCTATAAGATAAAAGCCTAGTCTCGATTTATAGAGCTAATAAATAAGTGCTTATCATTATAATAAGGTTTTATCCCATTGAAAATTTACCCTATTCATGTTACATGAAAAATTGTGAATTAAGAGTTGTGTAAGAAGTAAAGTTACATGTAGGTTCAGGTCGCGAGTATACCTACTCGTGTAATGCATATCAGGTTCAAGAGTTTTACCTACTGTAGTTCTGTGATATACTGGTTTCTGTCCAAGACATGGCAACACGTGCCTACAATGAAACCTGTTTTAATGATTGCGAGTAGGTTTAAGTATAATAACTCGCTCACCGACTAGCATGCTGACCACTTTGACGGGAAACAGCTAGGTATATACTTTCGACATACCATTCGTAATCCGTTTAGCGCAAACAGAAGCAAATACTTATACATAAACATTGCATTAAAATCCGACCCCTCCACAAGTACATAAATAGCACGTATTGCGTTGGACAGGCATCAACTCACACAAAATATTTATTCACACATACACATAGGTACAAGGAAACTTAATATTAGGAAATAGAAAAATATTTTTCAAATAACTTACGTCCAAGGAAGCGTAACATCCAAAATTATTCGGTGTTAAACTGTACAGTAGTTTATTTAATATTTCATTCAAATTATTTAAATATATTTCACCTAAATGGTATTTATTCACAGATACGTTTGAACCAATCCATAGGGAAAGTGTATGAAGGTCACGTTTGAGAACAAAATAAGAAAACGCCACTGGCGAAGTTTCCTCCGTCCGAAAAGAAAACGTCCGAGAGATACGTACTGCCGCGCGTTGAGTGTTGGCGAAACTGACGTACGCCTTGCGCAGGCGCCGCCAAGGTATTGTTAAAAGTTACTTTTACTTGCGATACTCGCTGCTAGAGTCTAAGCTGCTAGCTTGAGACCTCGGACTGGTGCCCGCGCACGCGTCTCTATTTAGCTCTATGTTCACAAAGGGACCAATAAAATTCTATTCTAATAAATTGACTGTCTGTGGTTTCAATATCACACTCTAATTCGACGTTAGAATATTTTTATTAATTCATCGATAAATATTGAATGGAAGCAGGCGTTATTTTGCGGAAATCCATAATTAGCAGGACAGATTAATTTGTTTTGCTGTAATCCGCTACTTGGAAAGATTCTGTATGATTCTACGATTTCGCATTGTGAAGTCAACATCTCCTGAGGATGTCCCGGTTCGGGACGAGACGTGCGTCGAAGAAAGTGTTGGAAAATTGTGTGTGGTGTTTCATGTGGGCAGTGTTCCTGCATATTGTACCATACAGAATCTTTCCAAGTAGCGGATTACAGCAAAACAAATTAATCTGTCCTGCTATTCATCGATAAAATTATCCAGACACTTTTGTTGTCAGTATTTTGGTTTCGATGCAGACTGCATCATGCAGTACTCATGTACTAATTCTTCGGAATGGCCGAACGTATTTGATGCACCTTCACAGAAAGTACTAGGTAGATTATAAAGAGTGATTGAGAATAGATAGGTACCTTTTAAAGATCAAAAATTTATGTGGTTTTGCCGGGTTTTCGCGGAAATAAAAAAATCTGGAAAATACAAACTAGTACATAGGTTCTGATGGAAATGGTAACAAACATGAATGAAGGCAGATATAATATGAATATACAGAGTAAAAAATCTAAGTAGACCTGGAGGAAAAGTTGAGTGAGTATAAAAGAGATTGAGGATATTATCACTCGAAAAAAATTTAATTTCAACTAAGAAAACCATACTCTATAAAGTAAGTTAAGGTACTCTTCCTTCATGTTTCGCACACTTTTTCAACCATCTTCATCATGTAGTGCTAGCATTTTCTGAGATTAAAAACAAAATGGATGAAAAACATTATCATATTGCTGTATAAATGTACAGAGTTCTTGGAATTTGTAACGGTTCAATGAAATTTTAGGTGATTGTTGCGATACTTCCTTGCAAGGAATCATGAATTATGTACGCGGTTACAAAGTTGCAACATTATACTAAGTACAATAATTATTATTTAATTAGGGTTCCGTACAAACATAGCAAAACGGTTCCCTTATAACGGCTTTCTCCGAAGTTTATCAATGGAGACATTTGAAATGATAAGGTTTAGTGGAAAATCATGTATATTTAACAGGACAAATAAAATTAATGCTATAACCAACCTAATTTTTTGACATTAACAAGAAACCTCTACTTACAAAGTTAGTTTTGCGATTCCTTAGCAAAAGTTTTAATTTTTCATTCTTAAGGGTCTCTCGGTGCATGAGTCTGACTCGCACTTGGCCGGTTTTTTGTTATCAAAGCAAGAACTTTATCGACCAATAAAAAATAAAAATCATGGAGTCCTAATAATATTGCTTATGGTATTGATCCAAAATTGTATTTTCGGCAGTATTTTAAAAGTTTTACTCGAATAAATTGATGTTGATAAAAAATTTTGTTGAAACGAATGATTTCAAAGTTTAAAATCAACGTAAAGCGCAGTTCAAGTAGATAATCCATTGAGCGTCGTTAAAAATACAGTTTTGAAAGTTTCAAGCCGACCCAGACGAGGACAAAAATGTTTTGGCCTTTGATATTACAGACACGTTACAAGTTTTGGGCTTACTTCGGTGATATTATTTTTTTTCGGTACAGACAAATTGGTTAAGTAATTACATTGATCATTAAAACAAATAAGCTTGGAATTTATGCAAAACTAAGTATATGTTTAGTTTATTAGGGAGATTTAAAAATAGTGCGTAGGCATTCGCTACGAAAAAAATTACACAATTCTACGCAGAAAAAGTAGGGTGCAAGAGCTAGTGCTGGTTTTATCAAGTAATTAAAATTGTAAAGTCGATTGGAAATTAGTACTGTCACGGTTAACAAAACAAAAAATGAGTGTCAACGCCACAAAAATTAAAAGAAACTTAAGTCTTGCGACCTTGATACATAATATTTTGTCGGCTCTCAAGTTATCCGTTCTCCGGTTACGAGCTAAATAATAATTTGTGATCGGGTTTATTATTTTTAGGGGTTCGTACCCAAAGGGTAAAAACGGGATCCTATTACTAAGATTTCGCTGTCCGTCCGTCCGTCTGACACCAGGCTGTTTCTATTGAACCGTGATAGTTAGAAAATCATAATTTTCACAGGTGATGTGGTGGTGATTTTCACAGGTTGCGGCTATAACAACAAATACTAAAAAATAGAATGAAATAAATATTTCCATAAAACAAACGTGATTTATTTATTTATGCGATATCGATAACGGGTACAGGTAGACACTTAATATATTAACAGACTATTTAATTATATATTTACTTTAAAAATAAATAGTTTTATTTAGAATAAAATAAAAAGTTAGGGGGGCTCCGATACAACACACGTGATTTTTTGCTTGTTTTTGTTGAATGAATTTGTTGTTCTGGGGTATGTATTTAATAATTTACTTTAATACCTAATATTGAAAATTGGATCCCTCAGTGAGCGAGGCCGCCTCGCACTTGACAAATTTTTACTTGATTACGGAAAGGTGACTTTACTTTAGTGACGGTTCGTGTTATTTGTGTGTTCAAAACCGACCATCATCGTTTTTCCAGCTTTGATAATAGCATTGGCCAGCAAGCTTTGTTCGGTGTTTTTTTTGTTTTTATGAGAAATTTAAGTACATAGGTAAACTAAGTTAAATACACTTATTATTATATGAAATACTTATCGTCAAAATCATTAGAACCATTTCTGAGATCCGCGAAATATATTTATATTCAAGAATTTCTTTCATAAACACCCAGACAGTTAAAAACATTCATGCTCATCACACAAACATTTTTCATTGTGGGAATCAAACACACGACTTCCGACGTAGACGGCAGTATCGCTACCTATACGCCATTCGGTCGTCTTTATGGAAATATTTTCAATCTTGTTGATTATTTCTCCATTGAAAATATTTTTTTAAATTCAGTCTCTACTTTTGCAGTTGCCACTTTCATGTCACAGTTATTCCCACGAACGAATCTGCGTCTCACCTTCTTATACAATTAAGCGTAAACTAGTTATATACTTGGTTACTGGTTTAATTATTATGATTGGTGAAATTTAATTGCGTAATTATTTTATTTTCTTCAAGTTGTGTTAAAGGATTTTAATATTTCAATAAATTATTATGCTGGTAACGTAAGTAATTTATATCACACTAAGATTTCACTACTAAGACATCACTTTCTATGGTCACGTGGCTTGGCTTGGCTTTTCGTGATAATGTTTCCATCGAACGGCTAGTTTTTCGAAGATAAGTAGAGGACATGAGATCTCGCCGTAGATCGCTCAGGAGATGGACAGATCAAATAAGGCTGCAGTGGACGTGTTATTACGTCATGAGTGTTCCGAGAAACAGGTGTTGGGGAAGAATAGAGGCGAATTTTCAAGAGGGTCACAACTGCGAAGTGATGGCCATAACTGCTCTATATCAAGAATAAAATGAAAGAGAAGAAGAAAAAGATTATATTTACAATGGAAAGTTAGTGTACCTATGTGCAAGTGTTATTTTTACTTCTTCAAGTCTATAAGCACAGCTTCTTTTTATTCCGGTAATATAAGCCAGGTAATATTTTGCGCGGGATTTATGGAATTTTTGAATGCGGATCTGTGGATAGCGTGTGGTTTATCGAGAGGCCTGAAAAACGTTACTAAACCAATTTGAATGAAATTTAAATAGGAGATATTTTGCAAAGTTGTATGTACCCTTTCGCGGGATTCATAACAAACGAAATTGCGGGAAAAACCTCAACCTTTACCAGTTACCTGTGGAGTTCGTACAAGCTGTTGGATTCGATTCGGTTTCGCCACACAATCTTTATGCGAGGAGTTACTAAACACGAATAACAATATCGAATTCTTAGCATTATTGTATCTTGTGCTAGCCCTGGTACCAAGTAGTAATACCACGCCATCTATATAGATGGCGTGAAACCGTGTAGCTCAAACCTTTCCCTGTACTGTTTCAGTAAATACGCTTCTACGAGCAGTTTGAAACTTGAGAGAAGTTTGTTTTAACAACTGTCAAAAGGTGGCACTGATATTTGGTACGATAAATGTTTCTGAAAATGATAAACGATCTATGTAAATAATTTTACATGGCAACATGTTTAGTCAGCTGCGATGCTTAGCTGACTTAACATGTTGCCAGATTGTAATGGATTTTTTATCTAAATCGCAAATAAAACATTTTATATTAGGTTTTGCCCCAGGCTCTGCCCGCGTGGATTTAGGTCTTTCCAAGAACCCGAAGAAATCGTAAATTTCCTGTTTACGTAACTTTCCTATACACTCTACCTACCTAGATTGCTACCTCTTTCGGTTTCTCACAAATCTCATGGGAACCACGGATTTTTTCCAGACAAAAAGAAATCCAGGGCCCAATTATTCTATCTCCATTCTAAATTACTGTCAAATCATTTCAGCAGTTGCTAGGTGATTAAGTAAAAACCATCCAAACATACAACATATTATAAACTCACAAACTTTCACTTATAATATTAAATTGGATTACCTATATGACTATTTTTAAATACAAGTAGGTATCTTTTATAAATATATAATATATCTTTTATAAACAGTATTTCCTTGAAAGGTACAAAACTGGTAATTTCTTAACTAACTTCGTGAATTCCTAGCACGTTTCTACCAATCGACGAGCAGTTTACTTTTTTTTCTTTTAAGATAATTTACTTGGGTATATGCTTGCACATCGCAAAAATAAGAGTGATGAGCCAGACCAAATAGATTATTAAAGTTACAGCATTAAGTACTTACTTATTCGCCAACGCAACGGGGGGAATTCAGTTTATCCTGTGATCTGATAGCGGCATGATTTATTGCGTTCAATTACGCTTTTCGTTTAAATTTTGACCTTTCAATGTAAAAAAGGGTCGGCCAATTTACAGTTTCTAGCATCAGTTTAGCTTTTTGCTTACTCTAAAATAACTTTGAATGCTGACTCCGAGATTACTTATGACAGCGGCAGTTCTACTCACATGACTGGAAGTTCCAGTATGTGTTTTTTTAAGAATTAAGTACATCGCTTTTAAACAAAAATCAACAAAAAGTAAGATTGTGCGGAGGCTATACTATTGATGTAGCGATCAATTTTGAATTTCATTCCATTTCTTTCTTTTAAGCGTATCGCAAAATGCTATATAGATATGGCTAGAGGTGCCGGAGTACATAATATACTAAGGGTCGTATTAACGGCGTATACAGTATTTAATATATAATTAAAATTATAATTTAATAATATTTAAAATTTAATAACCTGCAGTTTAAAACCAATAAAGAAAATTATTTTAAAATTTAAACGTTGTAATTTAAAATCGCTGTGAAGCACGTGGATACAATTTTCTCGATAGTTCCGTTGTTTTTCTAATTTTTATCGGAAACTACAATAGATGTAAGTAATTGTAATTTCTGTTTGAATTTGTCGACTATAAAAATAAAAAGCTATAAAAATAATATCCAAAAACGCTCACGAAAACGGATTTTTTATAACTAGCTTAGTTTTTTTAGTAGTTAGGTAAAACGTCATTTTTCTGTTATATTTTTGCGCAACATTGCATTTCTCACCCACCAACGTATTCAAAAATAAATTCAATATTTACTAAATATTCAATATTCAATATTTGCAAAAATAAATTCAATATTTACTCTTAATAAAGTTAGACGTTACCGACGATTATTTTTGCTTAAATATTCCCCATCCCTAATTATGCTTCGTATTGCGTTTCCCCTAGCCTCTTTTTACGCCTCAATGCTGAGCACAGATCTCGTCTTAGAGCTAGAAGGGTTCTGTCATACACTGGCCGAGTGCGGGTTGCCGGAATTCACATACTATTGAGATCATTGTCGTGAATTCTAACGATGGCGTGATTCCTAGCGATGTTTTCTTTCACCCTTCAGCAATTGATATAAAGTTTCAGTTCAGTATAAATTCAGTGAGCAAGTGTGACTGATCGATCATCCTACTCAATTTTATATTAAAAGAAGTTTATATTAAAAATTCTTTCAAAATCAATTTTCATGTCGCAAATAGAGTAACTACTTACTCCTAAAATTGCAAAGTATCAGTTATATTCATAAGTTCATTGATGCAGATTTTTAAAAGTTATGTGCACCAATCGTCTTCGAGCAAAGGAATTGAGGAAAGGATGATACGGCTGTGCCTTGCTTGACTTGACATATTCCCTTGTTGCTGTTGATTATTAAATAATTACTAGCTGGACCAGCAAACGTTGTATTGTCATTAGGCACATTAAAATAGCTTTACGACCTACTCGCAGATCTACCGAACATATACACATAAATTTCATAACAATCGGTCGAGCCGCTTCGAAAGAGTTTGGTAACAAAATTTGGTACGAGATTTATTTTTATTAGTTTAGAGATTTTTTGTAGTTGTTGTAATGATAATATATTGTTTTGATTGACAATACTTATCGATTTTCGAACATAAGTACATAGGTACATCGTCTTCTGAGGTTCAAACACAATTTGACTTTTAACCTTTGAAAAAGACTCGAAACTAAACACAACTGCGAATTTTAATATTTTTTGACGTGACAACGTCTTATAATTCGATAGAGCCGGTTGCACGCACGAAAAAACATGACTCATCCGGCGTTACCGGCGTTACCTCGCTCATGCGGCGTTACCTCGCTCTGAGGCGTTCCATGTAAGGCTTGAAGTGCAAGCGAGAGCGCGGAACGAGCGACAAAGAAGACGTTGTCACGTTCAACTATCGTCAGTAAACCGACTTTACAGGCAACCAATTTTTTTTTAACTTTAGTATTTATGTAAGTATTTACCTATCTTCTATTATTTTTGGGTCCCGATTCCATTCTTAACAAATTGAAATTAATTTAGTAAAGTCTCTATACCTACTAGTACCATTCAATTTTCAAGCAATAAATTTATTCTATTTCATGCAGCTTAGTCAAAATGTGACCAAAGCATTAAAATAATTCCGTCAAAGAGCTTTGAAGCAATCCGCAATACACATAGAGCGCGTTTTGTAAATATTAAAGCAATATTTCATTCGTTTTGTGTTTGCTTTGAGTAAATATATTGTAGTTATATTGCAGGTAAGTTTTATGAAAATGTACTTTTGTTTTCACTTAATTTACATATAATATATGTAATGTATTAAAAAGAACAAACGGATTTCTGTTTTTCACCATTCCCGCGGGAAAAAAAAGAAAACTTTCATATTATTATCCTTTATTTTCAGTCTGTCCTCGTAGGTGTATTCAGTAGAGATAAAGTAAATGCATATATATCGTTTAATTAAAATTATATCTCTTAAAAGTGTATAACAATTATTCTCGCAACCAATTAAACCTCCCTGAACTCATGAAAGGACTTTTGAACTATACGAAATGCAATCAATGGTTCAGATTTCTTCAGCTTTATTTTTTATTAGACCAAATACTGCAGTTTGGATTGTTATTAGAAACTATTTGCAACTTGGATGAGACATACTCGTTTTTAGTTGTCATAAACTAGAGGTTATATTCCAGTACTAGCAAACGCCCGCGGCTTCGCTCACGTTGAACTTCTGCTTTACTATCCCTCAGGCGTTTCCAAAATTCTTGTATTAAGTATTAACCATTGTTATGCCATTTAATTTAATTTTGATCACTACATATTTCCTTATGCTTGCTGGTTATAGTTATATATTGATTTTGAAAAAATCGATCTTCAAATAAAAGCTCAATATTGTGGCCATCTCTAGGGTTCCGTACCCGTACAAAGTGTAAAAAGGTACCCAAGCAATCGGCCACGTAAAAAAAAGTTCAAAATGGCGGCCATTTTTTTATTTTGACCACAAATTCCTTCTTTATGCTTGCTGCGATAGTCAGATATCGATTTTTAAAGCAATCGGCCCAGTAACAAAAAAGTTCAAAATGGCGGCCAAAAAGTTCATCATTTTATAATTTTGACTACAAATTCCTTCTCTATGCTTATTGCCATAGTCAGACGTCGATTTTCAAAGCAATCGGCCTAGTAACAAAAAAGTTCAAAATGGCGGCCATTTTTTTATTTTGACCACAAATTCCTTCTCTATGCTTTCTGTCATAGTCAGACGTCGATTTTTAAAGCAATCGGCCCAGTAACAAAAAAGTTCAAAATTGCGGCCTTTTTTTTATTTTGACCACAAATTCCTTCTCTATGCTTGCTGCCATAGTCAGACGTCGATTTTTAAAGCAATAGGCCCAGTAACAAAAAAGTTCAAAATGGTGGTCATTTTTTTATTTTGAACACAAATTCCTTCTATATGCTTGCTGCCATAGTCAGACGTCGATTTTCAAAGCAATCGGCCCAGTAACAAAAAAGTTCAAAATGGCGGCCAAACAATTCATAATTTTTTTTATTTTGACCACAAATTCCTTCTCTATGGTTGCTGCCATAGTAAGACGTCGATTTTCAAAGCAATCGGCCCAGTAACAAAAAAGTTCGAAATTTTTCCTCCTCAAAATTTGAGTTCCAAAAATTCCCGTTAGAGTACGAATTGACCTTTAATATCAACCTAGGTATCAAATTTCAGATCTCTACGACTTTTGATTTCGCTGGAATCCCTGGAATTACGCAAAAAAAACACTTTTGCATGGGAAAATCCCTTAAATGTAAGATTTTCACCCCTTGAACATGGAATTTTTGGAATCCCCGTCTTAGTACGAATTCATGACCTAATATCTACCTAGATACCAAATTTCAGATCTCTACGACTTTTAGTTTTTCTGGAATGCCTGGAACAACGAAAAAAATTACAATTTTCTATGGAGAAATCCCTTTAATGTACTATTTCTACCCCTTAAACATGGAATTTCTGGAATCCCCGTCTTAGTACGAATTCATGACCTAATATCTACCTAGATACCAAATTTCAGATCTCTACGACTTTTAGTTTTTCTGGAATGCCTGGAACAACGAAAAAATTACAATTTTGTATGGAGAAATCCCTTTAATGTACTATTTCTACCCCTTAAACATGGAATTTCTGGAATCCCCGTCTTAGTACGAATTCATGACCTAATATCTACCTAGATACCAAATTTCAGATCTCTACGACTTTTAGTTTTTCTGGAATGCCTGGAACAACGAAAAAAATTACAATTTTGTATGGAGAAATCCCTTTAATGTACTATTTCTACCCCTTAAACATGGAATTTCTGGAATCCCCGTCTTAGTACGAATTCATGAACTAATATCTTCCTATGTACCAAATTTAAGATCTCTACGACTTTTAGTTTTTCGGGAATTCCTGGAACAACGAAAAAATTTTACTTTTGTATGGGAAATACCCTTAAATGTATGATTTTTACCCCTTAAACATGGAATTTCTGGAATCCCCGTCTTAGTACGAATTCATGACCTAATATCTACCTAAGTACCAAATTTCAGATCTCTAGGACCTATAGTTTTGGCGGAATCCGTGGAACAACCAAAATGCCTCATTCTTTTATATATATAGATTATGATATTAAATGAGCATCGCCAAAAAAGTTTTATGGCGTCACAAAAATTCTATCTTAAATTTTTTTGTACACACTTTCATTTTATCGTCAATTCTAGAATTTTTTACTAAAATTTTATGTGACATATACCTACCTATTATTTTCTTTCGAAAAATGTTTACATAAGCAAGTATAATATTAATTTTAAACAATGCAGAAATTTTAGTGTCTATAATTTTATCGTTGAACTAAATAATACGATTGATGCTCTTTCTAACCATGCCTACGTTTCTAAATAGTTAACGAGCATATTCAAGCTCGTAGTAGATACTTGGTAAAGAGTAGAGGGTTGAAACTTGAAATGGGCTGAATGAGCGAGACATTGTTTCACAGTTGCTGTCATTTTGATATTTTGCACGATCGTAGGGAGCTTTCGAGATGGATGTTAATTTAAAACTGACAGCCTTCCACGTAACTTCAGTGATTTTTTCACCTTTATATGAACCTCTCCAATCTGAGAATTTTCAGAAGCGATTTATTTCACAATTCGTAAATTGTTTGGTGTTCCAAGAATTTTTACTGTGCATCATACTTTCAGTGTTGGTTTAGAGAAACCTATGTAACCTAAGCCTAACCACGCCGCGCGTGCTTTTATTTTGTCAGATTTGAATATAGTCTCACTTGCTCACATAGGTACATAGATAACCAAAGAATTTTGTCTATCTTTAAGTAAGCTGTCGTCAAAGATAATAAAGAGAATGCTGTCGTAAAAGAATTTTGCGTTCTCGATTAGGAGTTATGTGACGTTATACCTTTGATCGAAAGAATAAAAAAAATGTCACAGAATATACCAGATTTTTTCATGGATAAAAAACAAACTATGGATCTAAATGTCTAGACTCTAGAAGGATGCATACGTTACAAAAACATCTAGAGAGATTTACAAAACAGGGGCTCCGGAAGTTCTTTTCAGGTTAGAACGTGCGGTATGAGGGTATCGAGGCCGAGGTCTGACTTGCCCCCGTCGGATCTCAAGTGACGTCAGCCAGACCGGGCGCGGATGAAAAACGCATGCGTTCGATACGACCCCCGCTCGCCGTGGCCCTGCCGCCAGCCGCCAGCGCCCGCCGGCCCGCCACTTGTCGGGTGGTGTGCGGCAATCGCACTCGCTCGCCCGGCCGCAACTTCTACCCGCGCCGACTCCGTAGAAACTTTGACTTACAGTGCGTGCCGTTCTCATGGACTCGAACTCGTATTTCGTTTCTGTGACTTTTGTTGAATGCGATTTTGTCCTTGTCCGATCGGATTCTATGGATGCATAAGAACTCAGGTAAGAATTTTCAGATTAAAAAAAGGCAGTAAGGTCGATAAATAATACTCTACGCACAATACTCTAGCTCTAAATAAAGCGTTCAAGTCAGAGTCGGGCTCGATAATCAAGGGTCCTGACCAACCAATAAATGGTTATTATTATTTCTTGTAATAGTGACCACAGTTACAAGTCTACTTAGATATTTTGTTATAAATTTGGATTTCAGAGAAACAAAAACTTTTATTTTATACAAATTTATAGCTTTCTAGTTTTTTCCTTTGCTTGAGCTCTAAAATCACGTTTTTCGCCAATTTTGAGCACCGTTAGGTTTTGAGTTTTCAAAAACAACATGAATTGAAAGGTCGTTTTGATTTGGTCATTTAGAGAATCGAACTTCATTCCGCTCAATCGGATTTTCACCAATCCTGCAAGAGCTGTGTATTAATTTAGGATATAAAGGTGTTAATCCTGAGTAAATTCTAGGCTTGTATCGAATTTTAGCCAAAATGATTCGGCAGTTGCGGCGTGACAGATTAACAAACATACACACAGATACACGCAAACTCTACGCGTTTATATGACTTCGATGTGATTGTAAATTTCAGTGTAGATACAATATAAATTGATAGAGAAATGTTGTTTTGCTTCATGACAGATGGTGAAGTAGTTGTTATAACGAAGACACTTCATCTTCAAAATTACTTGGTTGAAGCTATAAAATGCAGCGTGTGACGGTTGCGTAATCTACTGCGCTGATATCAAATGCTCAGGCTCTGCAAGCGCGCGAGTTTTAGTTACTACATACTTAGTTAATTTTCCCAAACTAAGCACTTCCAAACGTGGCACTTATAAGCTAGTTTGACATGTTCCAATTAACGGGCTAAACGGTTATCTAAGCGATTTTAGTGACCTGCATAAAAAACAATTACTTTCAAATTTTAACGTCATGTTTTAGGTAAACGTCATTTATTATTTGGATCTTTAATTTAAATTCGCTCAGACGCAGAAACACGAATGGAAAAAAATTCCCGGTAAAAGTTTTCCTCAAAGTTGCTATAAATTCTCCATTTTTTTAAATTTTATCGGATATCATACAATTTGCAGTGGTAGTAATAAGTCCAGTGCAAAGATTTTTTTCTGGTTTAAATAAAAAAAAGTATAAAACGTCGTTTTTCTGTCATTGGGGCCCTCAGTGCTATCTATTGCACACACGAACATCTTAAGAGCGAGGAGGACAAAAGTGAAAACCTACGACCTTAACGACACTACAGTGACGCAAACTTGATCATTCATGTACCTAGATCAAGTCTACACGGTCTCAGGTTTGAATGGGAATTCATTGGAATATCCGCGGTGGATATTCCAATGAATAGAGAGATTGAAGATAAGGGAAAACGGAGGAAACTCTTTGAAATGTGTATAAATAATATAATAGAAGGATAATAGTGCTTTAATTGATTTACTAACTGAGATTCTTAGGTAGGAATACGGATCTACTTCTATAACAACAATAATTAGTAAGTTTGTAAAATGGAAACCGATAACTTTATGGCGCTTTTATCTATTCGAACTGGATATCATATTATGATGATCCTTGAAACCTGGGCAATTAGATCTCTAAATTAAAATTTATAACCCATAACCAAAAATTATTAGGAGATCGATGAATCGTTTATGATTGGGAAGGGCTTTGGGGCTTATGGATACAATTTTATATGGCTAAATGAATACAAAAGCTTTATTTAATACCATTATGGAGTTCGATTGACAAATAATTTAAAGTATAACATATCATGGAATACCCGAAGGAATAAAATATACGCAAATAGTTCGTTGAAATCAAAATTCCTCATGTTAGGAGTTGTGCATTTGTAGCAGTAGTTTGGATAGTGTATATAAACCGTAAAATAAAAAAAGATTTGAATGTGGACCCTTTTGCTACAAGATTAAATACAATTTGTACCGGAGAAAATGTTTAAAAAGTTACTTACTAGAAAGTAATCCTTTTATATAGTGCCGTAATGACCCGCGGATAAAAGTTATCACTCGTAGTCAAGTTTACCCATGCGCTTTATAGTTTGAGTGCTTTTCTTAGAATATCGTGCTATTATCTTCAAGTTTGTTGGATGCTTTTAAATAACAGCAGCTATCTGCTTAATTAGTGTTGAGGAAAGATATCGAAAACCATAATTTAACATCTGTATAATCATTAGCTTAGGGAGACATTGAATTTACATAGATAGATATTTTAGGCTGTGGCAGTCTATCTGACTATTTTGTGAGTTATAGTCACAACATTTTCGGTACTTAGACTAATTTCCATAAAAATTCGAAATGTCTAAGTGCTTGCAACTGTGATCTGCAAAAGGTACTCCCTACACAATCTTGTCACAGGTTGTGGCAACTATGTAGGTGCTTCTTGCATTTCCTTATTAATACAAGATTTTTATTTATGTTTGAGTGTGGCAGGTTATTTAACATCTTGGAAACAATTTACTATCCAGTTCCTTTTCATTTTCCATTCTTGGATTTTTTTACCAAAGATTTTAAGACAAGCATGTGAAGATGATACCACACAACTCCTACACAATTGTAACTTATTAGCACAGACCTACGAAATAATATGGACTGGCCCCGTCTACAAAATTAGCGTGACTATCAAGTGGCGTATAAGATGGCGTTACCTAGGGTAGTAACTGAACATTGACAACATGAACATTTGACAACAAATCGTGGCACTCATCGTGGCGCCGCATGTCACGCAAGGCTAGGCTACAATGTATAGTTACTATACCATTTAAAAATTTCTTAACGACAAAGATTCTTGGAATGATAGAAATATGCTTCCATCTCCTCACGAGATATCTTAAAAATATGTTATAATTTTTCATACTTTATAAGAAATCTTGTATTATAACAATGACATTTTTGAAAAGAGCAAGTGCCGAGTTTCTTGCCAGTTCTTCTCGGTGGAAACCTGCTTTCCGAACCTGGCGTGGAGTTTTGACTTTTCATAAAAGCCTATTATTTTGGCATGTGTGAAAATAAATATTTTCATTTTCATTATGAATGGGGCACCTCTATATAGCTTTGTTAGTGACGTCTAAGTGACGTCAAAATAGTTCTCCGTATAGGTAGTCGACTCACCTATTTTAGATCAGTCCGAAAAAACGGACATTAATAATGAAAATGGACGAAGATTTTAGTACATGATCCCATCGCTGATCTCTTTTTGTGAGGTGGATTTCAAACGTTTCTTTCTTTTCGTTTCTTACCAATAGATTGGGTTAGGTAATGTCCTCAATTTATTAATGTCATTCGCCCTTTTATTTCAAATATAGTATGGAATAAATTAAAAGTACCATCCGTTAGCCACCAGAAAACTGTTACTGTAATTGTCTCTAATAAGAAGAGTGATTTTATAAGTGCTTTAAATTTATTTAAGCCTCCACAAAGCTACCGTCTTTTTGCGTTGAGGAATTAAATATTTTTCTCTGGATTACTTAAGTGGGTTAAAACCGCCTTTGAAAAGTATTCAAAAGGTATTTTCAACTCTTGAAAGGACGCTTTTAAGAGGTTGGATTTGACTTTTTAAATGGTGTCTGTACACAAAATATACAAACCTTTATATTCTTCACAAAAATAATCTATAATAGTAACATGATTTATCCGTCATTGTCTTCAATAATTTCTTAATTATTTGTTGCTATGTGTTCTTTATTTCTAAATTATAGAGCAAAACGATCCTATTAACATTAAAAAAGTTAAGGTTTGTATGTTTATGATGTTTATCATTCAACTAGCGGACAACCACTACATTGCTTTGTTCTATCCTCAATAGTTTGCGCAGCGCACGAGATGAAAGCAATTTTTTTTACAACTTGGATTACATTTTGGAAATTATTATCGGCTGACACTTTACAATAACGTAGCTTTCTATTGAAGAAATAATTTTGAAAATCGGTTCAGTAGATCCAGAGATTACCCCTTACAATATGACAAACTCACAAACGTTTCCTCTTTATAATATTAGTGTATATTAATATAGATTAGTGTGATATGTGATTGTATACGTATACCATCATTGTCATTTGTGGCGTGATTGACAAACTAACACGTAAATATACGAACATAAAAAAATAAACTGCACAGAGAAGCTTAAATTAATGTTACTGTCGAATTCCGACTAATTGGCGTAACCACTAGTTAATGCATCATTAAAATATACTTTTCACAAAATATTCGGAATATAAAACAGTGATTGAGGTAAGCGGAAAGTACCGAATTATATTAACTTGGCATTAAGTTTGTCGTTAATGGCAAACCAAATTACCGCCACAGACCGACGCCGTTAAAATTTTTACCTGTTACTGAGGTATATGGTATATATCTTATATCTTTATTTTAATAACACCTTACGGCCATAATTTTATGAACAATCAAAATAATCTAATTAAACGTTTTACTCGTATCAGTATCTATAAATAAAACCAATTTGCAACAAAATACCTTTCTCGAATCTATAATTATAGCTAAGCCGAATATAATCAACCTATTTGTTGATTATACTCGGCTTTTCCGAAAGGGAACTTTGGAGTGTTTGGAGATAATTCGCTAATAAAAAATTTGAATAATATCATTCGATGTAGAGCTAACCAGTGAGAAGATTTTTTCTGTTTATTTTCTTTGCATACTCAGACGATGTAAAAATTCTTAAATAATAGTAAATTTTGTTTCATCTTTTCATTTCATAAAACCCAACGTTTTGGAGTACCATATATGGATATAATTATTATATCTTGTACATACATACTCCATAACCTTTATATTTATTATCTACGGTAAGAAGTTACATCCATTAATGTCTTTTTTAAAGTAACTATGAGGTAATATCATGAAACTTGACAAGAAACAAGGTCTATAGCATAATTAAGGGGAAAAGTTGTTGTAGTTGAGTCATGACAATCTTATGTGTTAACATAGTCCACCAGAGAATATTTAGTAGGTATTTGTAGCTTGTCACCTGTCTCAAATACAAAAGCATTTATGGGCTTTCAAAGAAAATATTCTATCTGTGTGCAGTAAACTAAACGAAAGTCCAAAAGAACACCCCAATGATTAAGGGCTAATTTTTCAATCGCTAGATAAACTATCTGAAGAATAAATACATAAAAAACATATGCCATAAAAAAATCTGTCAAAACGTCATAGTTATTCCTTAGTTAACGATTATCTGAAGATTGAAAAATCAACTCTAAAGGTATTAATTATATCGATGGCAGTTGGTTTATTGATCCTTGCAAAAATTAGTATCGGAGTTCCTATGAAAAAATTGCTTATTTTATCAAAAATAAAAAAATATACCAAAACCATCCTGATGTAATTGGTAAATTAAAATAAGTGCTTCAAAATGCATTCCAATTAAGCTAACAATAACCACTGCAGTTCTGTCCCATAAGGATTTTTATTTCGCGAATATAACAGTTACGTAAAATGCTTGTTTATTAAAAATGCTTTTCACCTCGGCCGAAATATCTAGTGCTCTGTGCTTCTGTAAGCCTTTAAGAACAAAGCAAATTCACAATTGGTCGCGAGGCTTCCGAAATAAATACAACAGGGCTTAAAGCTTTTATACCTATAAATAATTGCGGCTTTTCTCTCGAGTTATTTACTGAATGACCGGAATATTCAACTTTTTTGACTTTACCTACTGATAAATAATATTGACAATTGATTTAAAATTAAAATGATTGATGGAAGAAAAACTCTAGAATAATATCTCAGACTAGTATGAAATATAGTTATCCGGCATTGCAAGACATTCGTTTAATTTCAATTATTTTTTATTTGATGGATTAAAATTTTATTTAAAGCATATTACATAATGGTACATAAAACTAACTTAGATTAAAAATTAAAACTACCTATAAAATTAAACTACCTATATTAAATTAAAAACTACATAAATCTAAATTAAAAACCGCATATTAAACTTAAATAAATCTAGTAGACCGCTGTCAGAGAAAATTCTTCCCAAAATGCTGGCCCAATTGCCTCGTTGTATTAGGATACTAATTCTTTCAGCATTTTGGTCACTTGATTAATTATAGCACCATTTAATATTTTCCCACTTACCCGCACTTGGTCAGCATGGTGGGTTGTAGCTAAATCCATCTCATTCTGTGAGACACTTGTGCCCAGTAGAGGGCCTTGTAAATAGGTTAAAAACTATAATTTTCAGATATTAATTAAACTCAATTTATGTAATGGATTCTATTACTTACATGGATTTCACTCCGCTAAACCATGGGACAGCATTTAGAAAAATAAGCTCGGATTTAATAGACCGATTGCCAATATTACTGAGCCTTTACGTATATCTTAGTTATTTATAGTTTGTTTGATTTCGATAAGTCTTTTCATGTTACGTTTTTATTGAAGCCATAAGCCTTCTTTACGATGCTATTATTACGAGTATATATCTACGGAGTATGGTGCCTCTTCAGATACTATTATATAAAATCGTTAACTGATACAGTTCGTTCGTTTTATAATAACAATTATTTTTTATATTTTCATAAAAACAAAAGACAAGATTTACGGCGTAAAACACATAAAAATTTGTTTGTTCGCATATAATCAATCGAATTTAGCAACTAGTTAACTTGTAACTATAATTTTGTAATTAAACACAACTCGATTATATTTTAAGAATATGCAACCGAAACAACGTTCTATAAAGAGTGGCAGATTTCGTTGGACCATATTATACGTATTAACATATTTGTCAAAAGTGAAAAGGACAAGCACCTTCTCAATATAGGAAGACGTGAAAAAGGGCACAAAGCCAACAAAACGGCCCCGCCCTCCTTTGAAATTGTTCCTGCGAAACATCAGGCTTCATTTACAATAGCTTCCGAAGCCGTGAAAAGCTAAATTTACTACGGAAGGGGTAGAAATGTCTCTCTGATCTCATTTTTAATGTTTTATCTAAACCCAATAATTTATGTTTACGTCAAAAGTCTGACCTATTTCGTTAACGGGGTCAACATAAATGCTTTTTTAATGTCAAAGTAAAATTTTATATCGGTCCAATAATAATTTCTATGAAATACCTACCCCTGAAACTTGAATAAATAACGACGAAAAGTAAAAATGGAGGTTCTTTTGTTTTTTGTTTCCATTCCATTACATGAACATGCACGTTTTATTTGCATTCAACTCGTGTAAACTTTTACAAAGTTAGGTTACTGATATAATAATTTATAATTATAAGAATGAGTTTTATCAGATAGTGTGGTCGATTCTGTTGTGCAAAATCTCTAAACTAAACTAATTTAAAATAGTGCTATCCTTTTCAAACTGCTCCCGATGGAAAAGGATGGCACTATTTTAAATTAGTTTAGTTTAGAGATTTTGCACAACAGAATCGACCACATTATTAAACGAACGGCTTCAATGTTTGCGTTATGGTTGTTTATATATTGCATTGTATTGAATTTAAATACATTAAAAATAGGTATAATACCGGTTAGCTTTTAATTCAAAAACTGAGGGGTTTTTGACAAAAAATCTTAAATTATTAACAATTCAGGTACCTACATATTCATAAAAACTCAATGGCTGTATGTATTAATGCCTGTTTTGCTCTTAGTATATAAAACATTGAAGTTACTTATCTCATCTTTGTTTGACGATGAAGAGAACGTGTTTACTGCATCTTAAAATTATGTCTTCAGTGCATTGACAGGACCTTTGTACATTGACAGGACAAACACAACAACAGGACAAACAGGTAGTTTTAATTTTGTACATTGACAGGACCTTTGTACCTGGTCGGTTAATTTTCTCACTAAATTGCTTTAATGTCATGGTCTCTTTCCCTTGGGTGCTGTCACAATAGCTTCAGAGGGTTGTTTTGGCTCTAAGAAGTGTGCTGTCATGTTTAGTCGCTTGTTTAACAATCCCTTTGTTACGCTTTGGTAAGAATATTTGCGATTTTCAATTTATTACCCATCTATAGCGCTGTTAATAAACACATACAAATTATTCCCCGGATAATATCTACTGGTAATTTACTCAGTCGCTGGCATCCCGCAGAGAATTACGGAGGTCTCCAGCGCCCCACTAAGGGTCATTATCTTTTAAGCCTATTTTCGTGCTCTCTCTAATGCTTTGATGTTAGGATGGGCACTGTACAGTACATTATTCAAATTAAGCAAAGCATTAGCGGAAGCTTCGAAACTTAGCTTGAATAAGCATGTATCTACAGGGTTATATAAAAATACCTGATCACTCTCGGCCTGTAGTTGTTTACATTAACACTAACAACTTTTGTGCTACAACATGTCGAAATTCAGTATTAATTTATTTCATACAAAAAAAAATGTTATTTCTGTAAAGTGACATTACACTGTTGCGGTTTCGCACCACGAGTTCGCGCGCCGCCGCGCCGTTGCCCCTTGCCGATGTCACATTACAGAGTAGGAACAAGTAGAATATCTCTGTATAATATTGAATATGTGATATGTCTCAAAATATCGAGTACAAAAAGAACTCGTAGAACAAAAGTTGTTAGTTTTAATGTAAACAAATACAGGCCGAGAGCGATTTGGTATTTTTTATATAGCCCTGTATGTATATTATGAAACAACGATAAGAAAAAAGTACCAATACAACTTCAAGATTACGTCATATCTCACATTTACATTCTTAGTTAGAAAAGACTTTAAATCTTTTTCTATTACATTTTTATCATGTTATAGGATATTTTCCATTTACTTAGGACTGATATGTATATTTGGTATTGTGTATTTTTTGTATTGCTTCCGTTTTGCTTCTAACATTTTCTTTTACTCGACAACTCTCATGGGTCCGCATGAAGTCTAAAAACATCGAATGCCTCATAAAGACGTATTATTACTAGACATGTTGTCCAGTTTACCTACTCGTCGAATAATTTTCTCTCGAACGCAGCTGACCGTCATTACCACGGGTCTAATTAGAGACATAAAACCACAAATTAAGGTTGACTTTAAAACTCTTTTCGCGGACTGGCTGATATTGTTATGTGATTTTGCTTAGATGCCCGAATTTCCCCACTTTTCAAATTAAAATAAAGACGATTTAAAAATTTACGTAGGGCCAATATTACCTTCAACTGTTCCAAATTTCATGTCAATAGCTTAAATACACAGTCATGACAGATAGATAGTAAGACGGACAACAAAGTGATCTTATTAGGGTTCCGTTTTTACCTTTTAAGGTACCTACGGAACCCTCAAAAAGACGTGCGTCATCCAACACTAGTTAGAAACAAAATTCGGAATAACGCCTAAATATAAACTCCATTTTATAATCGTCATATTGTGTGATTTCACCCATCTCTCGATATTATATTATGAAGGCGAGGGTTGAAAAGCAGGCAAAAAGGTTATAAGATAACTTCATAGACGATTTCAGCCAATTTCGTTCAGAAATTGTAGTGTCAAGGAGTAACAAACATCTAAACATACAGACTTGTTTATTTCCTTGTAGAATTTAATTAATATCTGAATTTTTCCACGGTCCACAAGGAGAAACTTCAAATCCTAGGGCTTGTTATAACTTAACTGTTTCTAAGTTACAAAATGTTTTAAATAGGTAGAAATTAAAAAAGTTGTCGAGTTCACAACAATAATATAATAACAATGAAGCAAGTTTTCAGAAAATATTTAGGTATTTTCAACGGCCTTTGCCGAGGACCGGAAATAAAATTATGAGAATAAAAATAAAACGTTTAGGTAACACCGTTGAAAATAAACCAAGTTAGAGTTCCTTCTCGTACAGAGTTCCGTAGCATTGGAATGAGAGAAATTAATCTTCTACAAGATGTTGTTACCAAACCCCTTCGAAACGGTTCGATCGATGGTCATGAAAAGTTCTGTGTAATTTCGGCAGGTCTGAGAGTAGGTCGTAAGATTTAACGTTTGCCGGGTCAGCTAGTTGATATATAATTACAGGTTTTTTTGTAATTTCTTAATGACCAAACTTGTAAAGAAATACAGGTTTCATAGAAACCTATAGTCATGTTCTGAAGGAGTCATCTGAAAGTATTTCGTAAGTAGGTAGGTAGAGTTAATAAGGTACCTAATCTATAAGCATTAAAAAATAAATAAATTATGACAACAATCCGACAAAAAATACGTTCCGTTTAGTTTACTAAGCTATGGAACGCTAGAAACTAAATAGAAGTCACGTTGGTTAGATAGATATATATCTCCACTGTTGTTCACTTTAATAAAATTATATCTACTGGTGAAAATAAAACCAGCTGAACCGAATAACAGTTATATATACACTAGGTGACCATGCAACTGTTGTTTTGCCGTACAAATACATAACATGCCATAGGTACTATTCCTCACTTAGGGGTATGAAAAAAGTTTATTTCCTATTCTTAGACCTACCAACACAATATACACAAAAAAATCATAAAATTCGATCAAGCCGTTTCGGAGGAGTTTTGTAACAAACACTGTGATTGTGAATTTTACATATTGGAAACATTGAAAATCCAAATTTTATTCGGGTTAAACGCTACATTACGAGGTATAAGTAAGTACGTAGACGCGAGAATCAAAAGAAGAAGACATTACATTTAAATTTCTCTGCCTCGGCTTTCGATCCCCAAATCCCGAGTACAAACGTTTTCTTGTCCTTTTCCTGTCCTGGAACTTTGTAATAAATATTCCTTTTCGTTATTTCTCTTACAATTTTTGTTATTTGATTTGATTGTTATACGATGTTCATGTTCTGATTTTTCGTAAGTAAATTATTATGGTTAAAAACAAAATTTTAGTAAAATTTTAAACATAAAATAACCTTCGATAATTATTTTTTCATTATTAGGGTTGGGGGTAAAAACGGGACGGACTTTATCTCTTGAGCCGTGATTGTTAGAAACTTGAAATTTTCACAGATGACCAATTTTTTTGTTAATATTTTGTATAATTGTCAAATGTAATAAATAATAAATCATACCATTAAATAAGGTGGTTTTTCCTTTATTTATTATGTGGTTAACTATTGCAATACGAGTAGTTAAAATTAATTATCTATTATAGTTGAATGTATGTAATTAGCGCTTGATGGAGTCGGGAGACGCTACTATGCTGTCCAATGTCAAATGATTTGCTGTACTAATTACGCGCGATGGTGTTGTGGGAGACATCTTAGTTAGCTATACACCGTAATTTATGGGCAACACCTGCTACAAACTACTAAACAGAATCATAAGGCACGCCAAATAAAATATGATTTGAAAGGCAATAATTAGTTTTCTTTTGCTTAAAATGTAAGTAGTTGTTGTGTTATAAGAAAACACAAGACATTATCCATATTGAATAATCTCTTGGTCTCGCGAGCAAAACAGTCAGAGATTTCACAAGTGCCTGCAAATTAGGCCTATGTGAGAGAATATGCGAAATTTTGATTTCGATTTTGAAGGAGGATAAACATACACTCGTACAAACAAAAAACCTATATAATATAGTGATGGCGTAGAACAAAGCTAGGAAGTAATTTAACCTGCTATAGGCCCGGTCGTAACAATAACCCAATGGAACAAATATCCACTAAAATATCTTCTAGTTTAAACTGTGTAGAGTTCCATCCATTTTAATACGAGATAGAAACTTCAGTTCTAAACGTATACGCTGAAAACCAGGCTACACTGAAACAGCACAATAAAACCGTACAGTTTCGTAAGTCTTTAAAACTCCTATCACAATTGATTGCGGAAACAATTTGCGAATGAATTTGTGGGTTTGACGGAACGTGATCGTTTTATAGCGAACAAAATGTTGGGACAAGCTACGAGTAACAATTAGAAATATCAACTGACAAATACCATTTCCACAATATTTAAATGTTTTATGTTTGTATGTGCAGTCTGCACCCTTATTTCTCTATGACGTTTGTAGATAAGTGCGGTGTTATAGCTAAGGGTGCTGTCGATCTGTCCCTATTTACACGGAATGGAACTCAAAAATGAATAGTAATTATATTATATCACACATGATACCTATACACATTTTGATAATGAACTATATATATACGATATGAAATTAAATATGATAATTGTTTCTTTTTAATCTAAATCAAACCGTACAAGATCGAAAAATTCAATTATCCCGATGTGAGTACATATTTAATAACGTAATTAAAACTTGAAAAGGGTCGACCGCGTAGCGTAAAATTTTTAGTAAAAATGTTAAAATCGAGTATACAATTATTATGTACTAAACCAAAAAAAAAATTGTAAATATGTTTATTTTAATAGTAGCATTTTATAACGAACATCAGCCTGGCTCAATAAGTATAGTTATATTTTGATTGCAGGAACTTAAATTGATTTGATACGAATCTGTGGTTAAAATTTAAAAAAAGTGGCCGCCATTTTGAACTTTTTTGTTATTTGACCGAATTCTACACCACAAATATTGACATATCAAATATGAGTTCAAATGTTTCGAGTCACAAGGACAAATAAGTTTAAGTAAAAAACCTAAAAGTAATTTCGCGCGATCTCTACCTTGGGATTATGATTTATACCGTAAATTTTCTGTGCTATAAACAAAAAAAACTTTGTAATGGAGTGTTGGTTTTTTTTGTGGAATTAAGTAGAAGGAAGTTTGTTGAGGCAATTAATTAAGCGTCTAAAGCACTTTAAAACAGAGAATCTAAGTATAGTAAGTATAATTATTTATTTATTCCTGCCTTTTATTTTAGCCTTATTCGATCTACTAATAGTCGCTTACTATTGATTAAAACCTACTCGGTAATGCAGCATAAATACAACCATTAAATGAATAGCTATTTACCTATATTATTCACAATGGGGTCGAGTAAGGGTCCAGGCAACTTGGGATATAAATACAAGGATACCGTAACGTAATTTTTCCTCTTCGAAATTCGTCTGGGGACATCGCCGTCTTTTTATTTCCAGATAAATTTGTTATAAATTGCTGCCAAAACGACAACTCTCAAGGAGCACAAAGATGATTTATCTCAGCTCTTAGCATAATATATTTTTTCTAAGTCAAGTCTTAGACGATCGGAGTGGGAAAGTAGTTTAGTAACAGTAACTGCCTTTAACTGTAAAGTGTCTCGTTGGTCTAGTGGTGAGCATTTTCGACTGCAGATCACGAGGTCCTTGTTTGATCCCCGGGTCAGGCCAATAACCCAGTACAGTTTTGGGTTTTCTATAAAGAAATTCTAAGTAACATTTTTCATGTTTTTAACTTTCAGTCCCGAGGAAATTTCGGAAAAATCCAAAGAATTTAATAAAAGTGTTCGCAACGACCAAAGATGTTCTCTGTCCAGTCCTTCCCGACGTTTACAGTTTGATAATTGATTGATCGATTTCAGAAAAATTTCTGACGATGATTGTCTTTCTCCTGGTGGATATATTTTAAACCTAAATAACGTACTTGTATTTTATAATAATTAAGAATAAATATAACGACGGTATAGTTACTTTAGCGCACGACTTTATATTTAGCTGTTTGTTAATTTCTATAAAGAGGCTTGTTTATAGATGTAAATGAAGAATTTCTAAACCTATTTAAATAAAAAAGTATTTCCCTTAAATAAATCTAACACAACAATCGCATGATACAAAATTGAATGGTCTATAAGAGATCCAAACGAACCTAAAACCTGAAATAAAAGCAATATTGTAACATGAAAATATCGCATAGTACATGGTTTTTAATTCCGCTTTTGTCGCTCATTTGATCCCGAGCATTGTTTATTGCGGTAGACCCAGTTTGCAGTCCAATCAATAGCGGTTGAACATCAGTTAGACTCAAATGTACGCTTCTCATCAGTATGCGATAAAGAGGAAAAATACCTAGCTGGGACGGACATTTGTTATGAATCTAAACTTGCTTCAAAACAGAAGGTATGTTTAATGTTATGTATTTGACTCGAATATACATATTTTTGTATTCACGATTTTCGTTGAGATGTAGGCACACGTATTATTACCATTTCTGTGAGGCACACTGATATATTTTCCCATATCCTGACTTTCTTATAAGAAAGTCAGCATTCGAAAGATTTACGTAAACCTTTTTCGTACAAGTAAACGGTAACTACCTTTAACTTAGAGGTACAGTAGGTTAGTGCAGTTTACAAAGCTTTCGGTGGTTATCCGCTTGGGGCGCTAGCTGTAGATGTATGATGAAATCCGTTTCTCTGCACCATCTGTCAAAATTCTATAGGTGGCTGCTGAGCGAACTACATGGTGTACTGACTGGGTCAAAACAAGCATTTTTGGCACATTTCTTCGCGCCGCCCGCCCTGTCAAGGTATATATGTCTATTTGTACGCAGCAAATCTTTAAATCAGAAAAAATTAAAGGAAAGAAAAGATAATCTTGTATCTAAACTATAATAATTATGTTCAGGCACCTAATTTGATGGTAAATCTGCTCTGTTGTAGGCAGCGGTTGTAAATTCGATAACAGAGACACGTAATATTTAAGCAAAAGCGACAGGCTAATACAATTGAAGAACAGACACATATGTGTAATATGAATATGTGCTGCGTCAGCCACGTCTAGACCCTACTCAAAGACAAGCGATAATGGACGTCACTTGATATCTAACATCTCCGCCCAAGTTTACTTTTAACGTGATTCAACGCTCTTTTGTGAAAGCAATCTTATAACATTTACAGAAATATATGAAGAATGATAAATAAATAACGACAGTTTTCCTGTTGTTTTTCCAACGAAAATAATTCTGTATAAGTAATTTGATTTCATCTTTTATTATCGTTTTTATCTCTATTGCTCACAGTGTTTTGCTATCTTCATACAGCGGCTTCCTAAGTTCTTAGTAATAGCTTAATTATTAAGCTATAAGCCTTAATAGCTGGAAGTCTGTAACTCAAGCTCTCTTTTCGTTTTGTGGTAACTAATTATTATCATAATAGTAGTCGTCGCTCATGCTCTATGCTAATTAAATTATTTACGTTCACAATTTTTTGTCTTTTTCCTTTAAATGTCAAAGTAATACACGCTTTGGTCTCCAATTGCAAAACAACAAAAATTATTAGGCATGTATTTTTATATGAATACTAAAAATATCTAGATTTAGGCACCTTTAGCAGAATGCTCCAGCCTCGCCGAGACAATGATAAATTCAAAACGTCCAAAGTCCTGAAACAAATCTATCGGAGACAGAGATTTATATACAACACCTCTTTTTTGTGTTCGTGCTCAGAGAGACACTTTACAAATGACTAGTTTATTTCAAGGTGCTTTGTCTATACATACGAATAAATAAAATCTCTTAAGTGGTCGTACTTAAACCAATAAATGCGACCAAATTGTAAATAGTAGTAAATTATTCATAAGTTCAACCCCACGGGAACAGAAACCGTCTTTATATTACAAGCATCTGTTTGTTCAAAATTAAATTAGGTCTGAATAGGCACTACTTTTCATTATTAGCTGACTGCTTTATGATCCGACGAGAAATAAACGGCATGGAACTATATGGATGGTTATGTTTTTGTAGTCCATTTGAGAAAAGGGTTTATTAGGCGGGCCGTCTGATTTCAGTTGACCTATTTCGAAATTTTATATATTTTATAAGTAAGTAGGTTTTCATATTTAAAAGAATATTTGATTGAAAATGTATTTCAAAGCTTTTTACCAGACTTTATAAGGTGTTTTTCGAGCGTATGCATTGGTGATGTAAAGAATGTTGGTCGCCTAAATTTATAACATTTAGCATAATATTATAGTAGTGTATTTATTATAATAAAAACGTTTTAGTGCCGAGGTCTACTAATAAATTAGAAATCCTTACAGGATACCTATGTCCAGCTGTAGACGTGCAGCGTCGTATGCAATGAATTATAAGGATGGTTTTACTCAGGATATCAGTGAAACTCTCGAAGTTGAGGGAACGTTTGCATTTTCTTGTAAATATTTTTTCATTACTCATACACGGAAAGTAGGTCTGAAGTTGCCTGAGAAGCGGGTTGAAAGTAATACTTTGCAGCCCTAGGGAGAATCGTTTTCAACTGACAGCTGTCAAATAATTAAAAAAAACTAGTTGTCACATTTTTATTGGAGTTCAAATGAAACACGAATCCATAGACAAGAAGAAAGATAGACTTTATTCATAAAGTAAAGACAACTGATTCATAGACATTCATAGACAATCATAGACAATACTTGACTATTAAAAAGCTAAATGCATAGCCCGCCGGCTTGGCCAAAGAAAAAAAAAGGCGGGAAAGTGGCAAGCGGCAATCCGATCTTCATTTGTTTTTCGAGTTGTAGAGTTTTGTTTAGGCTTCTGTTTAACAGTGATTTTTATTGACACAATTATTCAATTTTCCTTAGTTCCTAATTTCTATTTTTATTTTGACTTTCCTTAAATTCGTAATGAAAAGCACAGTGTTTACCTCGGGATAAAGACTTATTTAGTCCCTCGAACTATAGGCGTCAACTATAGGCCAAACCCCGTCTCGGGACTAAATAAGTTACTTTCATCCCTAGGGTAACAATGTACTATTCCATCATTAAAATAATACATATAAAAAACCCACGAGTTACGACCCATAGCAAAAGCTATAAAATACCGTCGTGTCAAGATTGCCGCCTAATTAATTGCTAATATATACCACGCAAATAGCCGATCAATGTGTGCGTAGTTACCGAAAATTGATCTTATTAGAACGAACTGGCGATGGCAGGAAGTTCGACCATTAATCAAATCCCAAGAATTACTTACTAGTTTTGGTGTTTATATTGGAGTTGGGATGTAGGCCAAATTGGTCTTGAAACGGTGTAAAATTTCCTTTTTATGAAACATTATCCGTCGATGATATAGATCATCAAATTCTCATTCCATTTTTGTGATAAAGAAACTGATTTATTTCTCATTCATAAAAATGGTACCTTATTAAGAAAGAAAGCGTCTTTTAGATACATCAATTCTCGGTATCCAACCCACGTAATGTTATAAAAATAATAAATAGAATTTGATTTCAAATATTTTCTAACATAAATAATAAAGATAGGTATAGAAAGCTTTCACGCTTTTCAGGTTTCAGGCAGTACAACATACGTGTACGTTCGAATCAAGTTTATTTGGCATTAAATCAACTCACGAACCTCTTAAACTGTCCAACGAGTTGTTATGAGATTTGGAACTGCCGAATACCGATATTCCAATTGCGGCGAGGATGTCTATCGGTTTGCCGTGAAATACAATATGAATTTGCTTTCGTGTGAACTCCTAGCAATAACAGACATACCTATTGAAAGTTTTAATCGATACCTATAACTATAATGGTCGCAATCAATTTTATACCATTTCATCACCATCCCGATTATATTATTTGTATTTGATTCCATCATAATGAGAGATGGGCCAAGCGTGGATCGGCTTCGAACTTTTGACACATATTTAAACACTAGATTCGAATACATAATATGTACTATGTACTTTATATTTGGGAAATTGAGGACTCTCTTGGATTCATTTTAGAAACAGCACAAACAACCCTCTTTGTAGCACAAATATGGTGTCGAAATCAGCAACATTACTAGTATAGTATTATATTATCTGTGACCCCATCATGAGATACCATATCACTTACTGCTGTGAAAATAACTAAAATATAGCAGTCTGAAGTCGATCAGCTGCCGTATCTTCTTTACCGCTTATGAAACATATAAACTGTTATAAGAATCATTGTAAAAATGTAATGAGGCTTTTCAAGTATAAAATATGTAAAAAAAATTAGGGTTGTTGTTACAGTCTTTTGAAGAGGACCTTTATTCAACTCAGATATTGCTCACGAGAAACGGAGATAAAAATATAAAACTGTATTTATTGGTTCTGAATAGAAAAACAAACGTATCACATATTGCGCGAATTATAACGAAGTTCGAGTGAGGGTTGCGGATGTTGTATTATTTTGAGATGTGGAAACAGTAGACAATATTAGCAGGACAGATTAATTTGTTTTGCTGTAATCCGCTACTTGAAAAGATTCTGTATGGTACAATATGCAGGAACACTGCCCACATGAAACACCACACACAATTTTCGTACACACACAATCGTAGAGTCTACGATTTCGCATTGTGAAGTCAACATCTCCTGAGGATGTCCCGGTTCGGGACGAAACGTGCGTCGAAGAAAGTGTTGGAAAATTGTGTGTGGTGTTTCATGTGGGCAGTGTTCCTGCATATTGTACCATACAGAATCTTTTCAAGTAGCGGATTACAGCAAAACAAATTAATCTGTCCTGCTAATTATGGATTTCCGCAAAATAACGCCTGCTTCCATTCAATAGTAGACAATATGGTAAATACCTAGTTTATAGCGCTAAATAACGTATTAACAATAATATTAGTTACACCACTGACTACGATAAACGAAAATGCGTTCTTCGCGACTACGTACACTTATCAACATTTTGAAAAAATGAATATTTTGATTTTATTTCATTGTACGCGTGATTGGCTAAGTAGGTAAAATAATTCCAGCATAGTCAGAAAGAACTTTTGATTTTTAAATTATAGTTTTGGGTATAATAAGTAATTAATATTGGCAATGTACTTAAAAATTCCAAGTAGTTTTTTATAAGCTTCTATCATGTATCACAGGTTTTGTTATCATAATTATTTAGTTCAAGTAGATATTTGACCTTTAAAAGCTTAATAAGTTTATGTAGAAAAAATGTAATACAACTCTTAAGAAATTTTGAAGTAGCAATTACTAATTTCAGCGCAGATTGCCTCGGGATAATTCAAATATCTTTTCAGGATAAGAAAAATTGCGGTGTATTATTCTAGAGAAGTATGTCAAACAGCTTGAAAGGGGATAGATAAACTTGAGAGAGCGTCTCACGGGAATTATTATTCGTCAAAATATTTACTATGGAAAGAGGAATCTTTAAGTTTCTTTCATCTTTTATCACAGCTTTTTTTGGCGTTGGAAATTAGATTTGATATTATAGCTATACTGAGACATCTCCATAAATAAAGAAGAGTTAATCAATACAGTCCAGAACAAGGACTATGGATTTTAGAAACAAAACTTTGATTGATTTTTTTTGTCTTAAGTATGTTTCCGTATCTAAGAGTAAATAATAAGTACTCGTGATTGATATCAAACCTGTCGTGATGTTATCGAACCTTTACCTTCAGAATTGTAGGTAAGTACCTTTTCAAATTATTCCTTGAATCATCTAACGAAACCAATTATTGAGGTAATTTTAGGTTCCGTAGTCATTCTCTAAATGAAATTAGACAGTTACTTTACATTAGCATTACGTTACTTGAGTAATTTCTGTTCAGTCACCCAAAGAGTTAATTCGTGCGTAGTTAATCTCCGACTTCGCTAATAGTTCTCATGCTAGGTAGCGACTAGCTATATATAGCTGTCTAGTCGTAGTGTGTTAACACTAATCGATTGAGGGCAACAACTACATATGCTATGCATGTCTTACTCTTAGAATTAACTACTCGGATGTGTCTATGTTTATTTAATTAATGGGTTAATCCTATTAGTATGTCATTGATGGGAGAGAAATGCTGAAATATTTATATTAGTCTTAATATTACACTTAACTGAAATCGTGTTAGCGTCTGTATTAGTTGATTTGTATTGGTGGTCTTATACTATCAATTATTCACCAAGGCATCACTTTTACAGATAGGTTTAAATCACATATTAATCATCTGCGTATGACTAATAAATTAATTATAGAACGTCACTTTTCATTATGATATTTCTATATTAATTTAATTTATTCACCAGTTATTCAAAATAATTAATATTTTTCAGAGCTGATAACGTATTTTCTCGGTAGTTGATGTTTATTACTATATAATATATTCAAATAAAGTTAAGTTATTTGATATAATATAATACAAAATGTAGGAGTAGTAAGACATAAAGCGTAGATTGCTTTTCGGCGGCACGTGATTCGGTTTATTCACGTATTCAGATGAATGTTCACAAGAATTTCAATCTTTCTGCTCACAGTTCTATTTACACCGCAGTAGGTATTTATTATTATCTCGATTTTCATATATATATTTATTTCTACTGAAAATTCAGTTACAGTAAAACCTATCGCTATCTTATACTCTTATAACTGCACAAATATTGCCCGCGTGAAGCGGTGCCGAGAATGCTGGCTGTATTTCCCCGCTGAACAGCTAGGTTGATTCGATGCGCAAAGACTGTGCCGGCCCTTCACCAGATGAAACTTTCATTTTATCAGCCCTTCAGCTTTCCGTTTCCTAATAAACTTCTTCTAGAAAAAAGCGATAGAGATGTGAACAGGTAGATACCTAAGGTTATATTCTTCTATGATTGGTCTAATATCCACAGTGGTTCATATAATAACAACAAACCAAAAAAATAAATAAATAATAAAGCAATAAAATAAACAAAGCATATAATATGCAACTGATATCTACAATAATGAGTTAATTAAACCTAACTGCTTTGGAATGTTGATTGTTGTGTGCCGAAAGCAATTATGTCATTAGTAACAATAATTATAACTTCAATGGGCAGCCATTAATATAATGACTTGTTAGCTTGTTTCCAAATGTATTTCTCTTTCACCAAACACCCAACCTCATTAAACTTAACCTATCTTAAAACCGTAAACCGATTGGCGAAACTGCGATTTACCTAGTAATATTGTTATAATCGGTGCGTGTGCTACCTACATTGTATGCGGAGAAACGAGAATTCTAAATATACAAGTGCCCTGCAATGAATGGGAAAGCAAAAACTTTGTTGGGCTGAAAAAAATATACGATACATTCCTTTAGAAATGTGGCATGTTGCAAAATTGGCCGGATATTTTCCCTCCGTTTACGGGCAGATTTAGTTTTTTGTATCCGTTTCTTTATAGGTTCACCGGAAGGCTTTTGTGTGCGCTAAAATATTGTGTGTGATCTGATGGAATGTACTGTATTTCTTCTGATTTTTTAGCGCGCCCCATCAAACGTGTATAAAAGCAAAATCTTTTCCTGCTCGGCTGTCCCTCAAACCTATTTATTCTACTTACGTAACAATTATTATCGATTACTTTAGAGTTTGTTCTGTAGGTAATCGCTTTACTGTTTAGAGTAAAGAGAAAAGTGGAGTTTAATCATCGTTCGATGATTAATATAATTTAATAATAATATAATGTAATAGATAATTTATATAGCTAAGGGCCGCTTTTTCAATCGCCAAATAAACGTTAACTAAGGGATAAATATGACGTTTTGACAGATTTTGTATGGCATTTATGCGCAGACTACATTAATAAAGGGGCATATTTTTCAAATTTATTCCTCAGATCGGACGATTGAAAAATTAGCCCTAAGGCTGCTAGTTCCGTGGAAGGCATCGGCCACCTACCGGCTAATATGCACACATTGCTTTTAGCGTTCCGGTGCGGTATGAAGAAAACGTTACTTAAGAGCCTTTATACGTTTACGCGTAAATCGCGTGTCGTTCCATACAAAAAAAGAATTCTGTTCCCGCTGACGCAATTTTGCGCGGAAAATGGTATTACAAAAAAAATTATAATAAAATAAATATACAACTTATTAAAATAATAAATAACCAGTGACATTGAATATGAATTGAATTAAATTACTATAATTCAGAAATAACAAAATATCTTGGATTTTATCTTAAAATAATACGTTTAATTTATCGAAAAATGCTAAAAATGGCACTTTTCGGTTTATGGTTTTTGAATGAAAATGTAGGAAAATCGTGTTTTTTTTTAGACACTTTTTAGTAAATGTTATTAATTTTCTATATATGTCATTGTTATAAGTTTTTGTTAAGAAACATGGCAAATATCTTGCATCTGCGTAGAGCGTCGACCGCTATTTTAGCAAACAGCCTATACAAAAACTGTTCTAGTGAGAAAGTTATACACATATTTTAAAATATTTTTGAGCCAAGTTCTAGATTATGAAATGCCAAATAATATGAATTCAATTATCTAATCTATAATTGAACACATAACTATTTTATGTTCCTTCGGAAATCGTAAATTTTGACTCAAGCATAATACTAACGCATGAAGCGCCTTAACGTCTTTGTATGATAACATTTTTGGCTGCATCCAAACTTATTATCGAATGAGAATGCAGTTAAGTACTAACTTGTAGAATGTAAAAAAAAATTTGAGAAAAACAAAAAATGCTACCAAAGCTTTCTTTATGACTTATGAGTCATAAATTCCAGTTTTCAGTATTGTTTGCTATTGTTTTTATTTTCAGCAATGGTTGATCTATTTTATGTTTTACGGTTAAAAATTTGCGATGAAAACGTAATTGAAAAGGGGCATTTTTTACGGAAACAAGAGTTATAAATTTCACAAATCATTACCTATGGCAGATCGTTTTTCACAGCCCAGTTATAAAACATGATTTATTATGATCGATCATGTAAAGTTAAGTGACGTTGAAGTATGGATTCGGAATAACAAATTGATAGGTACCTATTCTATTCGATTTTGTATCTAGGTACCAAACTGCAGAACCTGGATTTATTTATTTTGAAAAATCGCTTTTTTACAAGAAATGCATAATAAGATAAGAATAAGATCCAAATTTCAGATTTCAATTCATTTGTAATAATTTTGTCATCCATAATGATTTTTAGGGTTCCGTAGCCGAATGGCAAAAAACGGAACCCTTATAAATTCGTCATGTCTGTCTGTCCATCTGTCCGTCTGTCCGTCTGTCCGTCCGTATGTCACAGCCACTTTTTTCCGAAACTATAAGAGCTATACTGTTGAAACTTGGTAAGTAGATGTATTCTGTGAACCGCATTAAGGTTTTCACACAAAATTTTAAAAAAAGTAATAAATTTTGGGGGTGCCCCATACTTAGAACTGAAACTCAAAATTTTTTTTTTCATCAAACTCATATGTGTAGTTATCTATGGATAGGTCTTCAAAAATGATACTAAGGTTTCTAATATCATTTTTTTCTAAAATGGAATTTTAAATACTAAGGTTTCTAATATCATTTTTTTCTAAAATGGAACTTTGGAAGTGTCTCTCGCGCAAGCTATTCAGCTTGCGCGAGAGACACTTCCAAAGTGGTAAAATGTGTGTCCCCCCCCCATGTAACTTCTAAAATAAGAGTATGATAAAACGAAACGAAAAAAATATATGATGTACATTACCATGCAAAATTCCACCGAAAATTGGTTTGAACGAGATCTAGTGAGTAGTTTTTTTAATACATAGTGAATTGATATTCAACAAGTCTAATATTTTGTTTAACTTTGATGACGACAGATGGCGTTGCACGTATTTAACTCGCGGTGAAGTTGTTTAATGTTGAATAAGTTGAAAGAAAGAAAGAAAGAAAAGCTTTTTATTTGGTCACACACATTTAACACACTAAAAAAATAAAGACAATACTTATAGCAAAAAATACCTTTAAACTTAACTACTTATAATAATTCTAAGTGACCAAACATAGGTCACCACTCAGCATAAAGCTACAGCAAGCTGCAGCGCTGTTTTTCAGTGGAGCCTAGGTGAGTGGTCACCGACAAGACCGTCAAGGTGCACGTCATTCCGTACATTAACAGAATTTCTATAAACAAAGTTAGAATAACACTACGGCAAAAATAAATTAGGGTCTTAATATAGAGTATATATAATACATAAATAAATAACTGTTAACGTCATGCAATTCACACACGTAAGGTACTTAAGTAACATATTGGCAAATACTTTTATCTACTTAAGTTGGTTATGCGGTTCAAGAAAAGTGGTTTTTATGGTTTTATTCCTCCGGTTTTATCCCTCAGTGCGCGAGTCCGACTCGCACTTGTCCGGTTATTTTTAATTATGGGCACAAATATAACTTCAAAGTGAAATATTCTTGACAACTACATACATATTGCAGTTCAAAGTTATTTTACGTAGGCACTGGCTCTGGGTTCTGTGAAAATGAGCTCGGCAGTGTAGCGTCTTGGGATCTAAAATTGTTGATTACTTGTACTAGACGGCTTAAAGTCTCCAGCCATATTTGCTATTCGAGGTGTTTTAAGCACCAAAGGGGGATGAAAATTTACTTGAGTTTGGCGTGATTTTCTACCCACAATTTTTATACCGTAAAATTGCAAGTAACCGTGTGTGGTGGCATCACATGGGATAAGCTAGTGATCTCCTCTGAAATGAAATGAAATTTATTTATTTATTGATTAGAACATTAACAATTGAACACAAAATAACATGAACGATGACAACTGTAAAAGTATAAACTGCGTAACAGTTATCACGCCCACCTCCGAAACATATAATATAACAACTGTCATAGAGTTTGGCCTCATTACTGGAGATTCACAGTTTACTTCTAACGATAGATGCTGTTATTACATACTTAAAAGTAACAACATGGAACCTGAAAGTTCTAAAATAACTAACTCCTATGAGATTGAAGAGCCCTCTTCAGGACACCTTTGCTCATCAGTGGGTGAGCCATTGGGATGATGGTGATGTATTCATAATAATATGATTTTTTGTGTTATACAATATATACCCCTCGTAAACTTAGTTTTAAGTCGACTTGTAGTTATCACCGTACATAATATTATGTAACAAATATTGTTGACGTTTTACAAGTGCCTTGTAAGTTAGGCCTATGTGAAATAAATATATTTTGACTTTGACTTTGACTTATATGTTTGTGAAATATAAACAATAACTAAAAAACATCACTCCATACTTTCAACCGAATACTGCATCGAATTAAATATCGGAGTATAGTAGCGTCAAACGCCCCTCATTTTAAGAGAGCCCTTGTCCAGAAATGGTCTGATAAAAGGGGTTGAATCTAGGACGATCCAAGCATATATTATATTCTCGTTGCTTTCATTTTAAACCACCTCAGTGGAATCGCTTATGTAAAGTTGTTGCGCAGAAACAATAAATTGCTTGCAAGATAAAATATATTACGTACATTGTAATATAGGTAGGTATTAGATGTGTTATGATAGTGGGTTGTAGGAGTATGTTGTCGGTTGCCGTTGTTTTCGATTAATTTCGGAATGAATACGGATATGCAGGCCACAGTTGTTATTCACAGTTGTCTTCAGTTGTTATTCAGCAAACAAAGCAAGCAGAAGGCGCTGTCGTTGTCTGGAGACGTACTTACTTGTATTGTTCTTTGTTCCCATATACTTGGTAATACTGCTTCGTAAATTCTGTAGATGTTCATACAAATACTAGTATTATGGAATACAAGCGGTTCTCACAAATCGGTGGAATCGACGATTTTTCGCGGGTAAACAATATTCGCACTCCCTTTCTAATTGCTAAGGAAGTTTTTTTTTTCAATGAAGTTTGTCATAGCAATGTAGCTATAGCTCCAGATTGCTATGGAAAATTTGGTTCTATTTTAAGGATTCGGTACCTAAAAAGGAAAAGTGGAACCCCTTATAGGATCACATTCTTGTCCGTCAGTCAATCTGTTTGTCTGTCTAAACTTTTAATCTCGGGAACGCGTGGATGTATGGAGCAAAAATTAAAATCACGCACTCAAATTTATTTAGTCCCTTGAAGCTGTGTAAACATCAATCTTCTAAGTTGCCTTCAAAAGAAAGATACGAATTAAAAAAGATCGACACTCTCAAGGTAAAATTATTGTCACAAAAAATTTATAGGGTACTTTCTGTTGACCCTAAACTATGAAATTTGGCAAGTAGGTGAAATCATCTTAAACTACAAGTAGGGACAGAGATAAATCTGAAAACTCACGCTTACCCGGTCATTTTTAAATCCCGTTTATTCCGAGGCATTAAAAATATGAATAGAATTTGATGAAATTTTCAATGTTTTTAAAATTACAAATATTATCGATACGAGTACGCTGTCGCTTGATTACAGTCTGTAGATCAAGGACTGAGTATGGGATAACAAATAGCGAGGCCGAGCCAGCAATCAATTACGCATCAAAATTGGCTAATTCATCACTTTCATTGTGAACAGTGAAGCTTAACAAGGATTGATTGACAACACGACGACCACGATTAATGCCTACTGACATACTCCTGAATGTTCGAGCATCTGCCTACTTACTTCACAACTTTATCTCCTTTTATTGAGCCAAAAGTATTTTCATGGGTTATAAATTCTTTCCTTTTAAATAATAAAAAAAAACTATAGAGGTAAACTTAAAAATACTGGTGTGTTTTAACGTCTATCTATGCGTACCTATTATAATATATCTACATAATATAAGACATGGTTGTCTTAAAAAAATTTCATCAATAACGTTAGAGCCATTTCTGAGATCCGTGAAATAAATGTACCCATATAGATTACAGGTACAAAAAAGACTTGCTCGACGCGTAAGATTCCAAAATTTCCTGGGTAGTGGAATAATTAAAAATTTATTTATTTATGCAATAATTGGATAACAGCAGCATAAAAAGACGATTACTTATACATACACTCAATAGTTTGACACCCATCGGTTCAGTAATGCCATATTGTATGCTGACCAAAACTATTTAGTTGCCCATTTATTTATTCGTAACAGTTGAGATGTACCAGCCTTAGTTCACCAATTTATCCTATCTTTGACCGGTCGTCGAGGTCAAAAGGCAATTGATCCGAGTCAAATCTGCCTATATTTGAATAACAATCAGATCCTTCAAGATAAGGGAGTTTAATATCGGAGCGAGAGTGCATTTAATGTATGAAGATATTGATATTATTGGTAAATTATTATTCAAAGTCTATTCAATATTCAAATAATATCTAATAGACCAGGGTAGATAGCTTTAAAAATAATAAAATAAGAAATTAAATAATAGTAGGATGAAACCCATTATAAAAGGAGGAGAATATTATAAAAAAAAATACGTTTGCCGTAAATATGGTAAAAAGACGTTTGCCGGGTATTAAATACTTGCTGTATTTAATAGAATCTTATTGGTAAGAAGAATTAGGGTTTAGAGCAAACTACGCTGTTTCAATGCGGGGTGGCGGGCTGGTATGAGTAATGAGTAGGACTTTAGTGTCACATGTCAGTGATAATATTCAGAGTTAATTATTTAACATGCTTTGTGAGATACAAATATGATAATTAAATGTACATGAATTAGTCTCGTCACAAGAATCAAAGCAAGCCTCTTACGATAATTTGCAATTACAGTTTTTCTATCTTGGGACATCCACGGTTGTCGAGGGTTTTAACTTTTATAAATACTGAAATCCGCAAGAAAAGCCGCGCAAAAACCTTATATTGCCTATCATAAAGTAGTGGAAATATTGTATAATCTAGTACGGTGTAAGCGTGTAGAATAATGGATTATGAGCCCATTTACGGTGTCCCGTAGCCATTTTATTATAGTTAACGTTAAATGAGGAGAAACGATGGAAGATAAGATGTCTTGTTTGCTTTGAGTTCCGTAATACATATTATATTGTTTATAATATAACCGTTATTAAATGCTTCTATATGTAATCTTAATATTTAATTAGCCAGAGGGAGTCACTAAATGTATTGAGCGCAGTTTCTTGTGAAGAGATCCCCAGAAGAGTACTAAAATTAATCCTTCTATATCTCTGTGTATATTAATCCGAATTTATATCTCATCTTATAAGTGTTTTAGAATGTATTTGTATCAGTCTTGAATATTAGGTCAGTCTTGATTACATTTCTGAAAAAAAGTTAAAAAAAAATGTTCTGTATTCAGACAAAATCTTGAAAACTAAATAGAAATAATCATCCCACCAAAAAAAACGAGGTATATGTAGCCAAGAAGAGAGCATACGGCTCACACTGTCAAAAAGTTAACAGATCTCATGTAGAGCAAGACTTTTAACTTTACATGCCCTAACTCTACAAGCCCGCCGAAAAATCTAAAGTATGAGACTTATGAAATTGAAATTTCATAGGTTTACTAAGTCCACCATCGACATCATACCCCAAATATTTGGTGTATCTAGAGTAGTCCCAGCCCAAGTAATGAGGGTTCAAAAAAACGACGAAGCACTTTGAGAAAAGGTAGGTATAGTGCCCTCGCGCTATGCGCTTGCTCCTTCTCGGCGAAAGATAGAAGATTCCAGATGAAGTGTAAAACTTATTACCTACTTTATACTATAACCAATTTATTAGGAAACTTCATTTTGAATCAATGCCTTTGCGTAATTTATTAAGTCAGTTCGTATATAGCAATTAATCTAATGAAGTCAATTAGGTATATGTATGCGTGCTGAATATAATAATATTATGTATTTACGCAAGCGGAACTTAGGGCGAGAGCTAGTTAGCTTTTATTATTAAAAGTTCGTAGGTATAGTTTTAAAAGTTTCACGTACGAAATTTATGCGTGGCAAATGTAAAATCTCATTCCTTTAATTAGTATCTCTACTTTACCTAAGTTAAAACTTGTGGCGCACTATTTACTTTAGTATAAGTAGAAACCTGTCCCGAGTGAGCAGAGCAGATCTAATTAAAATCTGAAAATAATTACTTTATGCAACTTTTGCCGCTGCATTTCTGTTTCAAGAACTTTTGTACAGACTAACTTCGAACAGTGCTTTGGGTACTGAAAGTACAATGTCTCGTGGAAACTGTAGAGACATGGAATAAAATTTACGCTAACTAGTTGTGCCACATCTACTCGACTAGGTTTGGCACATGGCAGGCATTTAAGTCGTTAGAAATTAAAGTCATTTGTTTTGAGCCTTCCTCAAAAAGTAACGCGTCTTCAGAAAAGACTATGTTCAACAGTGGACTGTGGACATACAGCGTATAAATCTATGTTTATAACGAGATTGATTTAGGGACAGCGTTATAAAAATAATAAAAAAGGTTCCAAGTCTGATCAGCTCCGTTAGCTAAACTACTTACTTAGGTATATCTGCGATCGTGTATGCCTAAACGGAACGAACTTCAAACAAAATTATGTATTGACATATCCGAGTGAAGAATTCCGCATCGATCACATTGAACACTAACTTTTGGCCCGCAAAAAGTAGCCCATAGCTTTCCTCAATAAATGTGCTATCTAGCCATGCAAGAATTTTTCAAATCGGACCAGTAGTTCCTGAGATTAGTGCATTCAAACAAACAAACTTTTCAGCTTTATAGTATTAGTATGGATTTTAATTAGAAGACAACTCTCACTCTCATTCATTAATAAAAAACAAAACCTGCTTATTTTCCTAGCGTTTTAATATTAAAACCAGTAAGAGCAAAACCACTTACAAAATTTGAAAAACCAGGGTTTCAGCACTCTTCATTCATGTGATTTCCAAATTCCAATGAGAAATAGGAATAATAGGTACTACGAGGTACCTACGATCAAAGCATTAGATGTGAAAGTAAAGCCTACTACAATATATTCCGTGTCCAGATATCTATCGCACAGCAAACACGGATGGTCGGCGCCGGCTTGCCAAGGTCATAAGTTCGGTCTCCACCCCCGAGCGAACAAAGGACTCTGTGGCATCATAAATCTATCGCTCGTTAGCGTGGGTTCCGCATAAAACGAATGAGTCCCCTTACAAGGACTTGGTTTACCGTAATAATGAAGTTATAAAATAATTTTGTTTATTGATATTTTGTTGTAATAAATTCAGAATTCACGGAATTCTAACTTCTTTTTAAGGAGTTGTAATACAGACTTTTTGAGTTTGTTTAGTGATGCTAAGCATGCGTGTCTAAATTTTTTTTTGTATTCGGTTTTGACCGCACTCTCGTCAAAAAGTGAAAATGTAGCCGAGGAAGTGACCTTTCGTATAATATATTAGGGTGTTTCGGCCCTACTACCCCCTGACATTCGAATTTTATTTAGTTTTTTGCAAATATTAGACTAATTACACATTGTAGGTTTATGGCAATGACTTTTGCGAGCATAATATTTACGTGTCTACATGTTTTTAATAAAAACGTTGCTCGAAAATTCCCATTTACCTCATATTGGTTCCCGAAAGATTATTTTTTGCAGATTCCCAGACTTGGAGCTATCGGGAAGCAATATGAATTCAATGCTCGCAAAAGTCATTGCCTTAAGCCACCGATGTATAATTAGCCAACTTATTAGCGATAAAATAAAAAAAATTTGTATTTTGGCGCTCGGATGGTACCCATCCCCAAGTTCAAAAATCCCTCTATGAAAATTGTATTTTTGTTCAAAATATCCTTTCAATGGTAACTGTTCTTGTATCGTGCTCTAAAGTCATAATATTATAGGAGGTAAGTACTGTGCAGACATTGTAGGCACTGTTAGTAAACCTGTCCGACATTGCTTCCAGTGTGGCTGTTAACCGAAGTTCGGGGGATCAATTGTATGATATTTACATATTCACGCTCATATCCTTTATCTATACGACGCTGTATTAATATGGGAATATTTACCGAGGCCAACTCACAGCGGATAATACGTATATTGATTCCGGTAAAATAAAAAACTGTTCAAACGAGCGCCTTTTTTCATCATTATTCATTCATTCAAAAGTAAAGCTTTTTAAAAATAAATATCTATTTGCCCACTCTACTTAAATTATAAAAGTAAACTCAAACTTAATTACTAATTAATCATCGTCCGGCTCAAAAATTTGGACCCAGAAAACTGGACTGAAGTTCTGTTATAATGAAGAAAAGATTTAGCGATATTTTTATAAGATCTCTCAAAAAATCATGGAAAATGATATGGCAGCTAGTTTGTTAAGAATACGGCTTATATTTTCGGAGAAAACTTTCCGGTTTTTTTTATTTTTTTTGGTATTAGTGGTAGAGAATTGGATTTTGTTATTATATAGGTGTACATTTGATACGCACTGCAAAATCTCGATTATTCTCCCTCCATCTTCTTCGCAACTTACGTGTCTACAACTTAGGTCCATACAAATCAAGAGTGAATGGGCATCTCCTAGGCAAGCGTTCTCTATCTCAGGCGACATCATCGCTTTTCATCATATGTGATAACAGTCAAACGTAAACAGTTAAAAAAAGTTATACCAAGAGTTAATGCGATGATAAACTTCAGATCTTTGATTCCTGAGTTATCGTTGTTTGTGAAATTCGTAAAATCGATATTCAAAAGTTGGTAACTTCGTACAGCGTACCCGCCTTGTATTTATCATAATTAATTACGAGTATACTTAAGGGGATTGATTGAATTTATTTTTGTCTTTCTCACTCTCACGGAGATTTGGTAGCTGCGACATGCAGCGTCGCGAAAGAATATAGCAGAAAAACGACGTTTTACCTAATTACTCTAAAACTAAGCTGGTTATCAAAAATCCGTTCTAAGCGTTTTAGGATATTATTATTACCGATACATTTAAACAAAAATTACAATTACATCCATTGTAGTTTCCGATAAAATATAGAAAAACTGAGATTTTGGAGCAACTTTTGGGAGAACTTTCTATCGAGAAAATTTTATCCAATCGTGTTTCTGCTTCTTAGCGATTTTAGATTAAAGACCCAAAATACATGACGTGTAAATTTGAAAGTAATTTTCTTTATAGTTTTTGCATAAAACTTCATTCAAAATCACCTAAATACGGCTTGTAGGCCGTTAAGATTGCCCGGTTACTTTTTTATGACAACACTTTTGGAATAAATATTTTTCATAGAAGAGTGTATTATTTGATTTTGGTTAACAATACTCCGCCCCTATACCTTTTGACCTAATGTAAATCAATTGCTAAACGAAAGTCAACAAAAACAAAAGGGCTTCACGGATGATTCACCCGTCCAACAATATCACTCTGCGTGGTATTGATATTGTACGTAATAGGTACGTTTTTACATCTCTGCCCTAATTCTCGCAGTCGATATCGTTTTTCTATCGAATTGATTTCTTATCTCGTTGGCTATGCGGAGCGAAACATCGCCCCCTCGGGTGTATTTGGTCAGGTTCAATGTGTGTTATAACCATGCTGAGAAAATAGCAACAAATGCTTTCTGAGTAGCTTATTAGGGAATTGTATCATACTTGTTTTGGCTCATAGTTCCGCCCTCGTGCAACTCTGTTTTGTAAATAAACATATACTTTCCCTGGACAGGGCGGACGGCTTGAAAAAATGTCGCCAGATTATCGGTGCCAAAAATACCAACAGTTAAGGCCACGTTGTAGTTCGCTCAGCAGCCACCTATAGAATTTTGACAGCTGATGTTTGATACTGTTTGCTTACTATGAAAAAAGGTTACGCAAATTGTTCGGATGCCCATATACTGAGATTTCTTATCAGAGGTTTTTTAACAATTCCAGGGAATTATGAGTATTTCCTAATAGAATTAATTGCGTTAATCTATGGTATAATCAATCTCCATTCCAAATTTCAGCCAAATGAGTTCAGCAGTTGCGACGTTGAGGAGTAACAACCACGCAAACATTCGCATTTCGTCTTTATAATAATAGATTGCTGTGATTTAACTTTTATTAACCTACCCTCCCAGGCAGTGTCTTTCCTGCCACTTACAACCCGGGTGCCTTCAAATCAAGAGTGAATAGGCATCTTCTAGGCAAGCGCGTTCCACCTTAGACTGTATCATCACTTTCCATCAGGTGTGATCACAGTCAAGCGCTAGCCTATATAGTATAAAAAAAAAAACTTCAAAAAAAAGCAGGAGGTTCTGAATTCGTCGGAATCTTTTTTTTAATACACAAAAGTTACCAATTATGTAATAGTGAGTTTCATACAAACAAAGGATATGGTGGCAGAATATAACGAGTAGAGGGATGAGAGTCCTCTACACGGGTTGATCGATCATGATACTTAACGTTTGGTGAGTTGTGGCACTCAACGTGTAGGAGCGATATATTCCTAAATTAGGTCGGGGTTTCGCGGAATAAAATCAATAACAGCCCAGTGAAGTGGATATTGGAAAAACCTTGTTATCAATGCAATAGGCGGCTTTAACATTAAACCTTATCTTGGAATTGTTGAAGCAGGTCCTTTTAATGACTCGTCGCGTCGGGGGTGCTGGACTTTTGATTACCAATTTAGAATTGGAAGGGCTTATCTGCGAATCGGGGTTGTAACGTCTTTTGTTTCATATGGTAATAAGCGATAATGTCTCAGACCAATAATGTATCCTTTGTGATGTTACGAGACTAAAGCTCATTGTCATAACAGTAATGTATTCACTATTCATAATACATTAATTGTAAGTGCTGATAGTACTACTGATTTCAGCTGCTGGCTTGGCACAAGTAGGCTCCGACTCTCAAATAAAACGGGATTTTAGCGGGACTCTCAGAAACTACAAGATTACGAAGTCACGAAAAACGGAACTTATCTCAATATTATGAGAACAATAATATTTAATTAGTTTTTTTTTTCATTAAACTTCTTTTTATTTGCAAGCCAGTTTAAGATTTAAATAAAACCTTTCATAAATTATCTCTTCGGTTGTTATGTATCGAATTAAAAATTCATTCAATTTTTAAATTACATGACAGAAATTAGTTAACCATGTTTATTTGGACGACAGGTGGATATTCATACAACTTTTACTAGCCAATGTTTGCATATATTTGACTACAGTTTACAGCCATTTCGATTTATCTCGAAAAATTTATTGAAAATAATGCTCAAATTTCCAAACATGTTGACACGTTTTTGATGTTCAAAGATACGTCGATTTAAAAAGCTGAATAAGTTTTTAGATCGTGAACCTATCAACAAGAGTCACTAAGGTCGAGGGTGCGTTTGCTCTCATTAAAGTCTTTGTCACGTAGGAGACATGAGATACGTTAGGATATCTAACATGCATTGAATATTCTAATATAAGATATCTTATTATATTCGTTTATATCAAATTTTCTCTAATATAAAAAAAACTTTTTTTAATAATATTACTTTATTTAGCCAGAAAATTAACTTAAATTAAAAATAATAATTAATCGATACAACGAGGCAATGGGGCCAGAATTTTGGGAACAATTCCCTCTGACAGCGGTCTACACAGAGCAACATAATTATTTTTTCTGTGGTCTACTAGATGAATTTAATTTAACATTTTAGTTTAGTTTTTATTTTAGATATAGTTCTCAACATAATTGTCTTGACTCGTTTTTGTTACCGAACTCCTCCGAAACGGCTCTACCGAATGTTATGAAATGAGTAGGTCGTAAGTTTTTTTTTTTTTTTTTTTTTACATCCCTAATGGCAAAACAACGTTCGCCGGGTCAGCTAAATTATGATGCTAAATATGAGTCCCAAGCATTGAGCATAAAACTGCAATTTCTTCTTTATAAAATTTACAGTAGGTAGAAACAGTAAATATGTAAAACAGCGTTTCAAGTACCTAATCGGTTTGATATACGGGTATGTATTCGCAGTAACTTTTTACCAACCAAATCAAAACCATTCGGCAATGTAACTTTATGGCGTTGTAAATACGTCGATCGTTTCACCCGATTGAATGTATCCCTTCGTATAAACCTTATTTTTTGGCCGTTAGCTTTATTTAAGCAGTTGAAGCACATTTTCAATGGATTTTCACATACAGTCCAAGATTTATTACTATTGACCCTTTTACTTTTACCGTTTCTACATTACATAAATTATTATAGTAACATCATTACTAAATAAAATGTAATAATATTGTTTTAAATACAAACAGACTTTTTTGATAAGATTAGTATACGAGTAAGTATTTAATTTTTGTTACTAAGTGATCAGAGATAAGTTACTCAATACACTAATTTATATTGAAATTTTTGTGTTATGCTTTAACAAAAACAATTACGGTCATAACAATAATATTACTTATTACTTAAAAAAGCATGTTGGTTAATTTGTTGTCCACTGCTGTTCATAGGCCTTCTGAAATAATCGCCGAACATCACGATTTCATGCTGCTTGAAGCGAGACTTACCTTTGATGTTGTCCCTCCACCTCTAAGTGACCTTTCGTCCAATAAATTATTTACATTTCTATTAACATAATTTTTGCAAGACCTACAGACAACATAGGTAAGAAAGTGGGAAAAGAGTTCCAATTATAAAAAAAAACCTGAAGTCGCGAAGTTCAGTCCATTCGCTACTTGTTTAGAAATAAATTCTATTAATTATTATAAAACTTAATGGAGTTAAGTTTTTAATTAATGAGTCTTACTCGAGGCACTTCACGTGCACAAAGAATTAGCGCAAAAAGTCCCCCGACGCAAAAGACTTTTTCATTAAAAAATGACGAAGAATTATACTTTTCAAAAATGTAACAGCCCAGCTATTCCAGTGAGTGGTAGAAATTATGCGGGCCATTGTAGCAAAATATCATTCAATTTTGGTAAGCGAATTGCGCGTTTAACAAATTGCCTAATACTTACATGTTTACTTTTACGAATTGTGTTTAGTTGCTTAAGTCTTTGATTCGAAACAATGTTAATCAATAAAATACATGAGAATATTTTTTTCCCCCACGAAACCATAGTCATAAAACCTAGATTAATTGGAACCTGAAATGTACATGCAGTAGCTAGGCATTTGCTTATAAAAACCATTTGTCCCTAACAACGCCGAATATAATATAGTATCAACTTCCTAACTATCAGTGTGATTGCCTAAAAGTTTACAAAAAAGAGTACTTCCCATCTGACCCTTCGTCTTCTCCTCGATTAGGGATAAGTGGAAAAAAAAACTTTCCATTCAGTACATAACCCTTGATCCGTAATGATGAGTAGTATTTATTCTAATAATATATCAGAGCTTATGAAGTAGTAAAATTGACGTAAAAACTTAATAAAATAAGCCTTGAGCTCCGATGTGCGGCAGATAGCCCTGGCATTTACCCCACGTATTTGCATATGATTCACCCTTAACGACTTGCGGAGATAAGAGTGCTATTACTCAGTGTAAAAACAGGATCAGAATATCAAACAGATATTATTACCAGGGAAATACCAGGTCAAAGGAAATACGAGTATTACCATAAAGATTATTCCGTCGATTTTGATGCAGTGGGTCGCTCGGGTTATTTATGCATGTATCTGATGATGATTTTGATGCTGTAGCCATGTATGTGTTACTGTAAAAGCCCAAACCACGGTAAATCCTAAGATTTTTCGGTAAAACCTAAGATTCGCCAACCCTTGTCCGATTAGTTTTAGATTATCGTTCATTTCCCACTTTTACCACCATTCACTTGGTAAATCTTAGGATGTACTTCTAAACACGGTATATGTTGAAAACAGCAAATCATAACGTGTTCAGCGTATGGTCCTGTACTTGTGGGCAGTCTAAACCCCCCACTTTTAATAAATAGTTCAGCAGTCAGCACATACATATTTTCAGGAATCACTACTTAAATCCATAAATTGGTGTTCAACGAGTCTATTAGGATTGGGAAGAGTGATTATTTGAGACGGTCTTATGCTTTTATTTAGGATCGAAAAAGGAAAGGAGTTTCCAACAGGATTCCATAATAATATAATTCCATAAGAATAACGAAATTCCAACAGGATCACCAAAAGCGGGGTCAGGTCAGGCCATTAATTAGTAAAGTAAATAAAGACTGTTCTGTCACGCAGAAACCATGGCTTTACATAATATTATTATAACTCGCAATCTCGGCCTCTCGTTTCCTTTATTACTTACAAATGGCTTGTGATTATGCGCCAAGTCTACCGTAAGCAGCGCCAATAAGGGATAAATTCAAACACCATTTCAGTATAACGGAGCGCCAAGACAGTTAGCTGGTAGTACGGTTGAGATATTCCTGAATGTCTGGAATGCCCGCAGGCCTAGCAGCAGAGCTTTGTCGCTCTAGGCTAGAAACCTTGTTAGGTCTGAGCTTATAAACAACGCTGGTAGGTAGGAGGAACTAAGATTTCGGTGTTCGCATTATGGTAAATTCTTTAACGTTTAAAATTATGGTGGTATAAAGAATGCCAAAATATTTCGCCGAGACATTACACCACGGTTAATTAGACTGTAGACTTACCAACCTATCAACGTATATCATAGAAAATGATAAAGGTTTTTAGAAGATCGGAGACAAGTCCTATAATATATACTAAGTACCTATCGGTGGTTCAATCCAAGAAGACGCGCCCCACTCTTTAATGATCGCTTATGCTTGTTTCATGCAATTCGAAGGAGCTAAGAAGGAGTTGGACAGAAAGACTGGTTATTTTTTCAGGATTTGGACTTAAATAGAAATGAGTAAAATTTGAAGTTTTATTTTTATATTCTTCAATATAAAAGTGTCGGCATAAAAGGCATATTTCGTGAAAATTAATAGTAGTTTATGTAACGGTTACATAATGAGGGGTATTAAAATACGAGTGTGAGTTTAAAAAACGAGCCGCAGGCGAGTTTTTTAATAGTATCACACGAGTGTTTTAATACCTAATTATGTAGAGTTTCATACACTACTTTATCTACGCTCATATTATTATCATAAATCCAAATCATAAAATCTTGCTAACTTTTGTCGTAAATCATTGCAACTACTAAGATGTCAGGCGGAGTGAAATTTTCTTTAGTAGGTTTCACTACTAGACATTTTTCAGCGCAAAGTTTTGACTAAGTAACAAAAAAAATTAGTTGTCTGTAAAGTCGGTTTACGGACGATAGATTTACGAGATAACGTCATAATCGTAATCGTTATCGTAATCGTTATCGTAATCGTAATCGTAATCATAATCATAATCACAGGCCCAGGTTGAACGTTACGCGGAACGTTATAGACATTGTGTTGTTGTCTATGGTCAATCATGGCCCATCTATACTCTCGGCAATGACTACCAACTATATGTTGTCTGTGGATTCACTTAAAAAAATTATATTACATAAAAAATATTACCTACCCCAGATAATAATTGTAACCGTTAACCGTTGTATTGCCGATAGCGGTACTGTAATCAATTCCTTCAAAACCCCAGATACAAATACAGGAGTCCAGAGCCGTATATCGATAAGGATATTATACAACTTTCTTCAAATATTTCCATAGTAGAGCGATGTTATTATGAATAACTTTTTAATAATTATAGAAGTCTGTGAATAAAGTAGGTAATTATTTGACACATTTCGATTTTATAATTCGAACTTTAAGCAATGAGCGTAGATAAAATCATTTATCACACGGAAGAATTACGCGTTATAACATCACTTAAACACATCCACAGTAAAGTTTTGAGAGGGCGTTATTGACGTCGGGTCTGCAGGAACGCGGACGCTAATGGAAATGAAAGATTTATATATTATGTATGTGTAGAAGCATTTATGTGTTGTTTACCATCCCTTATTAACGGCGTAAAAGCCGTATTTAAACGATTTTGAATGAAGTTTTTTTACAAACTATAAAGACAATTACTTTCAAATTTAAACGTCACGTATTTTGGGTCTTTAATCTAAAATTGCTGAGAAACGGAGACACGATTGGATAAAATTTTCTCGATAGAAATTTCTCCCAAAAGTTGCTCCAAAATCTCAGTTTTTCTAATTTTTATCGGAAATTACAATGTATATAATTGTAATTTTAATTTTAATGTGTCGGTAATAATAATATCCAATAACGCTCAGAAACAGATTTTTGTTAACTGGCTTAGTTTTTGAATAATTATAGATTAAAGGTAATATTCCTCAGCGACGCTGCATGCCGCACCTATCAACGTATATGTGAGAGTGAGAAAGACAAAAATAAATTCAATAAATCCTCTTAACAAGTACGCCACCTGTTCAAAATACTTTTTAAGTCCAATAAGACACTGAAAAAGCAACACTTTTCCACAACATTATACCCAGTAAAGAGTATATACAAGGAGCTAAAGAGGTGTGTAAAATTTGTATGGCATTTTTATGTCGCATAATCTCGAAACCTGCGATGTTGTGAACTCCCCGAGGTGAAGAATAAAGTTTTTGTGTCACTTTATTGCCACTGTAAAATATTTGAAACGATAGGTGAATGTACATCTTTATGGTTAACTCGTTAACGACATCAGCTATTAGCTTGTTAACACTACTTATAAGTGTAAATCGCTTAATTATAGCACGCTCACGTTTACCTCAGTTTCGCAGTAAGTGAAGTAGTTCTCTGACGCCACGCTTGGCATGCATATTGCATATTCAAAGCCTAGATGAGTGGTTAACGTGGGCACTAGCGGTAGACTAAACTGAAAGTTTTGTTTTGTTAATTTCCTTTGGAGTTTTGGATGAACACTCTCATAAGAGCTCTGTCACACACCAACAATCTACATCTGTACAGTCAGGTAATTGAAATAAGAAACGTTAGTATTTTGTTGTCGGAGGTCGTGGGTTTGACTCCCACAGCTGAAAATGTTTGTGTGAAGAGCATGAATACTTCACAGTATTTAGGTGTTTTCCATATCACTATGTGTTTATGAATATCATACTCTTTACTTTTATATAGCTTACTTTGGGACTAGGTTGCAACTATAGTGTATAATATCATGATATATCAATTTATTTATCACGCAGTTCTAAATAGATTTATAGAAAACTTGACTTCACTCAGATTTTAAAATAATATGTACTAGGGGGTAAGTAGATATACATATATCTACGTAGAGAAAATCAAAAACACTATCATGTTGGAAATTATCCTAGAATTACTGAAATTGTAGAGGCATTATAGCTGCTAGCTAGACTACTCAGCTAGATAGCAAGGAGACGGGCGAAGTTTTCAAATAGCTTCAAGACTGCTATTGTTGTTGCAAGTCGTCCCACTATTTCCGGTTACAAAGCATTGTAAACACTGGCAGCCTTATGCAAAGTTCCGCGCCAGAGCTATGAACAATCGAGGACACACCTCGTACGGATCACCATCAGTTAAGAGAATTTAATGAATTTATTTTTTCTTTCTCACTCTCACGGATAAGTTGGTAAGTGCGACATGCAGCTCCGTGAAAGAATATAGCAGAAAAACGACCTTTTACCTAATTATAAAAACTAAGCCAGTTATGAAAAATCTATTTCTAAGCGTTTTTAGATATTTTATTACCGACATTTAATCAAAAATTACATTTACATCCATTGTAGTTTCCGATAAAAGTTAGAAAAACTGAGATCTTGGAGCAAGTTTTGGGAGAACTTTCTATCAAGGAAATTTTATCGAATCGTGTTCCTGCTTCTAAGTGATTTTAGATTAAAGACCCAAAATACATCACGTCTAAATTTGAAAGTAATTGTCTTCATGGTTTTTAAATAACACTTCATTCAAAATCATCTAAATACGGCTTCTATACGCCGTTTAGGTTTCTCAAATAATATCCATGAAAAAATTCAGTAGCTATACCGAACATTCAAGTGGTTTAACTTTTTGAAATTTTAACCAGAAGTTAAACACATTACGACGTTAGACTTGGATATACTGACTATAAAAAAAATTTTTGAATGTTATTAATTTACACACAAATAAGTCATTGTCAGTCAATCAATAAGTCATTTACATACAAATAATGTAGGCATTTAGAGTTATCTTGCATCACCATCTTTGGCCATACTAAACCAATTTGCGACAAAGGCTGTTTTGCTGTAGTTGCGAATTAGAAATGAACGAACACGATATGGGTTTATATGTCACTGCGTCAGCAATAAAAAAGTTTTTTGCAATACGCGCTGCGTGGACAAAGAGCCAATATCAAACTAAATTTATTGATAATCCGATAGCTTGGTCTTACCTTATAAACTTCACACTAAAATTGCTTAAGTATATGGTCTCTCACTTTATTATTTTTTAAAGCAGCTTTATCATAGAAGGGCTTTACAAATCCTTCTGAAATCAAAGTTCTCAATCAAGTTACACATCGTGTGATTCTAATCGTGATTTTAATTTTGATCGTAATCGTGATCATCAGTGATTGTGATGATAATCCTGATCGTGATAGTGATGTAGATATTTTTATCCACAAAGACGCCCCCCACTCTGTCAAAATCGCTTATGTCTTAGTCGAATTAGTATGGAGTTTGACAGAATGGGGCGCGTCATCGTGGATTGAAATATCGGTAACGGCAGCGACGATGGACATGATCATATTTCAATATTCATCAATTTCAGTGTTTTCATCTAGCATTGTGGTATTTATTAAAAGCACGACAAAAGGGAAAAACAGAAGTTTGCCCCCGTTTCGCATCACACGTTGACATAATTTATTTTATCCCCATCGCTCAATATGAATGTTATTTCGACCAGTGGATGAATAACATAATATATTGAAACATGGAGTTGAAATATTGGGGGAGAATCTTTTCTTACGGGCAATATCATAGCCAAATGGAAATGGAAAATATTCGGAAAGTGGTTAAAGCTGGAGGTGGGGATACACATTTTAACCTTTCACTTGGAGAAATTGTTCCAAGCCATAATTTTAACGTTTAATTTTACGTCTCGTGGCAGTCATATTTTATTCTAAAATAATAATGTCGAAATAGCTTAGGTCTGTATTGATTAAGCATCAGTGAATTTATTCTGATCTGTCATTTCGTAAAAGTAATCTATTTACGATCCGCGAAAGTTTGCGATCGAACGCGTCATCTGGGTGGGCTCTTAGTGTAATTAATCGGCGTATTCGTCAGCTACGGAATATTGGTTTTCTGTATTAATCGCTGGCTAATGGATCGCTAATACCTTCCAGCCGTCTCATTTTTAGGGTTCCATACCAAAAGGGTAAAAATGGAACCCTTATAGTGAGACTTTCTCCGTCAATCCGTCTGTCTGTCTGTCAAACTCGATTATTTAAAGCTCGCTGTTGTTGTACAATATAGGTAGGTAGATACCTGACACCAATGTCCATTATACTACAAAAAATATACGCGCCGAATTGAGAACCTCCTCCTTCTTTTGATTTCGAAGTCGGTTAAAAATACAACTGTGTCCATCCACAGATGCACTTTTCAGTTTATTTGACTGGGTCAAATATACTCAAAAGTGCCTGAATGGCTAGGGTCTCCTCGGAGCTTCTTAGTGTGAGTCTATAGGCCATATTATTGAAATAAAGAAAGATTATCTTTAATATGAACGTTATTTGGTTTATGTAATTATCATCATTTCATTATTAAAATGTCGTCTTTCATCTTTGATTATTAGCTTTTTTATACTAACCAAAAAAATTTGTAAATGTACTTTCAAAGGAATTCAATACTTTTGAAACCTCAGGGGTCTCATCGAGTAAAATAATCTCTGGTACTTTATATAAAGTTTTTTTTTTATAATCAACGCGACAGCTTCACTTAATTATTATTTTAGCGCTCCATTTCGTTACCTAAAATCTTATCTATTTTAAAACTCTTCTCTCAGATCTTTTCCAAACTGAACTTTATTTCTTGTTTGTAAGTGCAGAAGGACTTCATAGACTAATTTGATTTTATTCTTTTCATTGATTTTAAGTTTGATTGAGGACACAATGTTTTTTTACCTACACTAAAGCTACTTTACTACTAATGAACTATTACTGAATTTTAATGTCTTCTGATAGAAAAATAAGTAATACAAGTATAACAGGTAAGGACACTCAGACAAAATCTTACAGTTAATGTTAGGTACAAACAAAAACATAAGCAGCAGTAATGAAATCAAAAGATATTTTGCTATTTATTACTCTGTACTATTGGTTCTGTTCGGCACCTTCCTTAAACTTTTCGCTATGAATCCTCAGGGATATATTCGTAAATCTTATTGTAGAATATAGGACTTGAAATAAAACTGGTTTATAGCCTTCAAGTCGGGACTATAGTGTTAGCACGCGTCCGTGCTCGCCGAGCGCCAGTCGCTGAGTCCTGAATACTACACTTATTGTTAAAATTCTGCAAAGTAACACCTACGTCAATCCCGTAAAACGGAAGTTATTCTGACTAAATCCCTCTTTACGCGTGTCTCCTCTCAGAATGAAGAAAGTTGGCCAGAGGCTATACGTTGGCCAAGTAAGGGTTTGCAAGCTTTATACATCTCGCCTTCATGCAACTGCGGGCATGCTTGAAGTTTTCATATTATAGTATACCGCGTATATACCGTTAGCAATGCCCGTTTTCTGAGTTACCACAAACGCTCATAAATCGAAAGGTCGGAAGGTGCGACGTGTGAGTACAAAGGCTTAAAAGGGTTACGAATAAAGGTGTTTTAGAAGCACTTAATGTTTATTACCGTACGCGTTTCACTATCATGTTGATACCAGGTCAAACAGCCCTCGTAGTGGCTCTATACAAATTATTAGAGCATATAAATTTAAATATTCATGAGAGAACCTACCGCAGGTTATTAAGGTCGATCGTTCGCTACTTTATACTTAAGTCTCATTTAGTGCACTTTTAAATTAAGAACATTTTTAATATAAAAAATAGGTAATATAAAAAGCCCGATACTTTGTTTATATCACGTCATTTAACACACTTCTAACACGTACATTTATTATGCATAACTAAATGTTTGAAAGCGGTAGAGTTTGGGTATACTTTGTGAATTAAAAATACTTAATTTATAACGAATTAATACTGGCTATCGATGCTATGTCGTCAAAGTACTCAGATGTTAAAATCAATATAGCGGCTGATATTGTCACCAAACAAGACCTGAACCTATTAAAATTGATAAAACCCTTAAAAATCCATGCACCAGAATCCAAATTCGGGTCACCACTGTGCACACATATACCATAGTGATGTTAATCAAAAGAGTTTTCACTATTTAAGTGCGTCAAATTACGCAGTGCTTATAATTAGTTCACTTCTTTGTAAGTGCACCTCGTTGAGATCACACTCCGCTTTTCATTTCGTATTCTGCCAGTTAACTCTTCGCACAGCGAGCTGTCGTGATTCCGAGCGCTCTTTCAAAGCTACTCGTAACTTAATATCTTAATGAGGGTCGGTGCGAGGCTGCGATACTGTTCGCTTTATGAATACCAGAGGCCCACGCCCGTAATTGCGATGGCGATAACGTATTAACAGCTCGGCGTTGTTTGGATCATTAATTGCAGCATTTAATCATCTCAAGATTACTATAGTTCTGTGGTTGACTGCACTAAGGGTTCAGTGTTCGAATCCCAGGCATTTCTGACTTATCGGAAGTATGTGCGTCGATAATAGATATATAGCCTGGACAGGGCAGACGGCGCGAAAAATGTCGCCAGATTATCAGTGCCAAAAAATGTTTGTTTTGCCATCAACAGTAAGGCCACGCCACTGTTGGTACCACTGTAGCTCAGCTCGCCCAGAAGCCACCTACCTATAGAATTTTAACAGATGGCTTGTACGAAAAAGGTTAATGTAAATCGTTCGGATGCCCATATCCTGAGTTTTCTTATCAGTGGCGTCAATACTAAACATCACTTGGGAAAAAACACCAAAAGAAAACCTGCATACTTGTGGGGAATAGTGGACTCTCATTCTAAAAAAAAGTGTATATATTAAGTGACAGTAGGTAGATAGTTTGGTAAGTAGATACTTATTTAAATAACAAAATAAAAAACAAGAAAAATCTGGGTATGGCTATTTTACAGCAGGTACTTTTTTGTGCAAATTATGTTTCATTATAAAAATAAAACATCACAAAAAATAATCTTCAATTTTCTGTTGGCAATCTACCTGCCTATGCTATTTACTCGTACAGTGAAAAACAAAGAAAATGAGCCAAATATGAAATGTGAAAACATGCCGAATTCACGAATATTTCAGTTAATGAAAATTTCGTACTGCCGTAGTGTATGAATGTTACGTAGTCACCTTTATACTTACCTTTATTAAAATGGAACATAATTTTGATTTGATTACTTTAAAATGTTCTCAATATTTTTATTTAGGTAACTCTGAATACTGTAGTATAAGCATCACCCTTTTAGCTCACTTAGTATAGAGCTATGCACTAAAAACTTCCTTACTCACTCTATTTCTCACTTATAGTATCAGTAATATTATGAGATAAAATAGGAAACTTCGCTGATAATATTAGGATGACCGTCGGACAGCATCGCTCCGATACCAAACACCTACCTACATACTATTGTATTGAGAAAATTGGATTTACGAGCGTATGAAAAGGAAGAAATCTCGTAAATAAACAATTTAAACATGTTATCTTAATAATAATAATCGGAAAGTTTATAGTCTTGAAATGGTTTAGAAGATAACATCACTTTTTTAAAAAACCTGGACATGTTCCGTACTACTACAGATCAAGTAAAACTATAAGATTCAAACTTTATTTTTGGAGGTTTACTGTAAATGTTTTAGTTTTACAGAAACTACTATTGACATTTGACCATAGATAATTATTTCAGCTTATTGAATTGTTAAACCTCGGACATAAATGGGGACCTATTATGGCCAATTGTTCCAAATTTCATGTCGATAGCTTTATAGATATTCCAATCCACGAAGGCGCGCCCCACTCGTTCAAACTCCATACGAATCGAATGAATAACGATTTTGACTCAGTGGGGCGCGTCTTCGTGGATTGAAATATCTATTATAGTTAATGAATTTAATCGACTGTGGCAGACAGACAAATAGACGGACGGATGAAGTCGCATCATAAGGGTTCAATTTTTACCGTTGTGGTACTTCCGTACTATAAATAACTGGTAATGAGATCCTTCACTACTGAACAGAAAGCTTTTACCACAGACGTCGCGTATTTGCATAAATTAGTGTGACAGTGTAAATAGTGTAGCCGCGGCGCTAAATCGAAACGCCGCCGTCACAATTACTCGCTTCTAGTTATGAAATTCATTAAACGACAGCTAAAATACACGCATGTTTTGCAACACGTTTCATTATGGTATTCAAAGTTTATGAAAATACATAGCTGTATAGTACTAGTTACTAGGAACAAGGACTTGGATCGGGTACTCAGTATTCAAAAGCATTTTTAAAGCATCCATTGCCCTATGAGAGATAAACATAATTTGAAATGAGTTTATTACAACACTAAACACAATTATGCAAATTTCTATTAACACTATCCATTTATGTCCTATCTCTGGTAGGACAGGATAGGTTATTAATTTCAGCCGTAAGCTACCTAACAGGCTAACAGAGATTCAAGCGAGCGAAATACAAAAATAAAATTTGATTGAAATCTTTGGATCACGTTGATTTTGATACATGTTTTGAATTTCGTTTCGTTTGAGCGAACGCAGATAAGTCATACTGCAGGACTGCTGAGCTATGTAACTTCCATATTAACTATTGGCACCTTCTGACAGTTTTTTTTAAGGTATTGGTATTTTTAATTCTTCTGGTTATTTTTAATGTCCGCCAGTGTCAGTTTGAAAGGCCATATTTAAATCATTAATATTTCTAAAAACCGCTATTGTTAGCTGTACCTATCCAAAATCTAGGCAGGCATTAAGTACTATCAAGGCAGTACGTTTGCTTGAATGGCATTGTCCTTTAATTGATTTTTTTTTAACATTGATTGACTTTCCTATTCTTGACAACATCTGTTATGTTCTTCAAAATCTGTTATGCAAAATGTATGTATTATGCAGTAACTCGCATACAATCTGCATTATTCCGATAAAAAGGATTTAAATCAGTTTTAATCTATCTTTGAGCAATCACGGTCCCAGTTCCGTGCGTAATCTCGTAACGTCGCGTCGCTTTAAACATTCAGAGAGTGTACATTTAAAGCAAATTAACTGAGAGTTAGGGAACTCATTGTCGTTTTGTTGGCGATGAATTTGGTACAGTATTCTGCATGAAGTCAGACCATTGTATAATGGATGGCAGAGTATTTTACAGAATGCTATTTAACAACAGGCAATACAGATTTAGTTTTTTAATAAGCGTTAAAATTAACGGCTTTTAGATACAGTAGAAATTCGACTAACCGGACTATTTGTTAGGCATTCGGATAGTTGAAAATCCGGAAAATCGAATGTGTGAAGAAAAGCAGGTTCTGTATAACATATGTGTGTAGAACATAATGTTGTGTCGCCACAAAGTTTGTTCAACTGAATGCTTTTTTTTTACAGTAAAGACCATATTGGTTGCCCAATTGATCGTTTTTGTAAAAACCAACAATACAAATTGACTTCTGAAAGTTCATTCTTCGTCTTTTTTTTCATCATTTTCCGATGTTTACTCCCGTCTTCATTATCTATCCGGGTTCAGTTGGTAGTCCGGATAATCCTAATATCAACAGAATTCGTATAAGTGAGGGCCGGATAGTTGGGTTTCTTCTATAACGATTAAAGCTATTGCGAAGATTTGAGTAAACATATACACAGTTTTTTAACTATCAATAAAAAGGAAGACTACAAGAGTGCCTACAGAATTCAAACAGTGGTGTCGATTGCGGTAACAGTGTAGCAGTGTAGTGTAAAATGCGTAATGCCCCTAAAGAAGTTTTCACTTAAAAAATTGACTATAAGGGAAGATTGTGTATTATCATAATATGGATTTTTGCATTGTGCAACTTTATATTAAACTAGTAGGACGCGTGGGGGCGCGGGCCACATGTGGCCCGCGTGCTGTCTTCCCGCCCATAAAAAATGCCTTCAACATTCCTCATACATTTTCTATGAAAAAAATAAAGTCCGCCATTTTGAATTTTTGTTGTATCAATCGTATAGACCTTCGGATCCTGATCAACTCTTGTCAAGAAACCATTCTTCCATCTTTTATACTTTCCGAGATATCGACGTAATTCGAATGGCGGCCATTTTCAATCCGCCATTTTGAATTTTTTTTCAGCTCACTGCCAATTGGATGACGTTTCAAATGACATTTGGTGGAGCACCCCCCACCTATCTTCGATACCCTGGCCGTGCTCTTCACCCGTCTCCGAAATCCTCAATCATCAGCTTTCTCCGTATTTTTGTTCTGAATGAATTTTTTTCTTCTAACCGACCCCATCCGTGAAAAAAAAATTTTTCATACAAAATTGTTCAGGAGAGGTGATCAATGAGTCAGTCAGTCAGTCAGTGGCCAATCAGCACGAGTAGCTATATATATTTTAATCAGTTCTATGACTATAACTTTAGCCCACTGACACACGCTTACCCAGGGTAGAATTTTCAAAAAAGTCCAATTACGGACGTTAACACTTGTTACAAATTGTAAGTATTTATTCCGCTATTTAGCGCTAGCAACCGTAGCCATATTTTTGTGACTTATTTGTGATCATCACAGAAAGCACCACTCAAATAGGACAAAATTTAAAAAATGTTACATAAGAGTGACGGTTGTCTGCGCGGAAGTCGCGTGATCAATTTAGCGATCACATAATATGTCATTTTCATAAATAAAATTCAATATCGTTCTGCTCGAGTTTCCTGCGATGATCGAAAAATTACAACTACAGCTGCAGTGTTTCTTAGTTACTTATCCGGGTAATTTGCCATCCTCATAAAAAAAAACTTAAATACCTAATCTCAATATTTTGTTTAAATAGGGTCATGAAACACAAAGCACAACATTGTATTTCAGTTTAATCTAGCAATTTATAACACGTTAAGAGCATCTTATAGTGTAAGAGATAATTTTAAGATTGCATAATGCGCTTGTATTCAGGCGGCTCATTGTCGCTGTAATAGCGCACTTAAATCAAGCGCAAGCTCTTAGCGAAAGTAAACGTTGCATTATTCTCTTGTTTTGCTTAGGTGCAATTTTGAAAATTTAATTTATTTTCTGCCAAGGGTTATTGTAATATCAAAGACGAAAAACAGACTTTCAGTGTCGGTAATGAAATTAACTTGGAATGTTAAGTAAACTTTGTAGAGACTAGAAAAAATCTACAAAAGAAAACTAAGACGATATTTTTAATTACTGGAAACTTATGCATTAATTTAAGATTGGATTTTGTGTAACGTTACAAAAATGTGGTTATAAATTCTATAAGATTATAACTATCTTACTATACTTTTTTTAACACCCTTTTTTGACTCTCTATTTTGTACAATTTTTCAGGATTATAGAGTAGGTATAGACTTTTTTAGTAGTATGTGATTGGAATGAGAGACAAACACGTGTGTTATTGGTACTAGGTCGTTTAAAAACCAAAGTTTAGCTGACTAAAAATTTACCTGTAATGCGAGTTCTCTAGAAGACATACCCTGAGTTGTTCGAAGAAACTTTAAATATTTAAGTGCTACTTAAACTAATTTAAACGCAAGACTCCATACATTTTTAACATTTCTTGTGATTAAATTAGTTTAAATACCACTTTAATTTTTAAACTTGTTTCGAACAACTCGGGGTTGGGCTGCGTACTTTTATCTAAAAATCAGTTCTTCCCACTTACTGATGAACTCAAATTTGTATTACAAATGTTTCTGGTGAGGGCATTTAGGTATACAAATATAGACAATATTACCAAATATTCTTTTTGAGAACACTGAAAAATTAATTTTACTACTATTGACATAACTAGTAGGTATTGAGTGCAGTTCAAAACGCAACGTGGTCAAAAATCGTGCAAAATTAAATTTACGTTGCACGATAGGGTTGAGGCGTCGTATTTCCTATGAAGTAAAGCATCAATAGATGTTTTAAAATTTTTCAGTGTAAATTTTTATTCTCTTTCTTGATTTACTTCACTCAGTGTGTGAAACTATTACGTGAATCGCCCCCACGCTTTAGTCATAGGAATTATCTACGATCATCATACTTGTAAATCGTTCATTCCATAAATATGTGAAAAATAATGAAAAAAATCCCTTACATTTTAAACTAAACTCAAAAACTTATAGTTTCGTTTGAATGTTAAATCTGTTACTGAAGGAAAGTATTTTTCAACAAATCTCTTTCTTCAATGTGTTTCAATTCTAGCACTCGGCCTTTCATTAATTACTTTGCTTGTTAAATACAGAGAACTGGGTACGAGCCGCTTGAGTGTTGGTACTCGCTGAGAGCTAACGAACGTCGCTCGTCGCTCCCGAACGAAACGAGTGTTATTTGCGTGTCACTAGCAGAGAATACTATCATTCCACTGCAGCATCTGTGTGATTATATTTATAATTTGCTACGATTAATGCTACAGCTATAATGTAAAAGATAAATACTAAGATTGTTGAATTAATAAAAAAAAAACAAAAATTGAGTTGCTAAACTAGCTGTTGCCAGCGGCTCCTCTCGTGTGAATTTTGTTTTCTTACATATTTAAAATTATCCTGACCTGATCTGACCTTTTAAAGGAGAACAATTCCGGTGAAAGTTAACAATTATGGTATAGGAGCTAGCAACGTTTTCGAGAAAGAATTTTAGGAGAGCTGATTTTGTGATATGTCGTCCTTCTTGCATTTTCGGTTAGAGTCTGGGCTATCTGGCTGTTGGTAGCGGTTGCGTTCATCAGTGCGCATCCTACCTGTCCAGGTAATAATCCTGGATTTTAAAATCATTTTAGAAGGCGTAATTTTTAATTTTTTATTTTTAAATAAGTCTACCTGACATACTTTTTTTATTGCCAGACATTTTCGACATTGCTAACTATGTGCTATACGCGATTTTTTATTTATTTTTTATAAAAATTTCAAAGTATGTTAAAATGTCTGTAATTTTAATATTATGTTATTTAAAGATAAGAAAAACTTAAAATAAATTTGCCAGACATTAATTCGATTGTTAAGTCTTAAATTAAAATGAAAAAGTCATAAAAAGTATTGCAGTATGATGTAAATTCGGCCCCATCATTTCGCAGCTGAACTTAAAAATGTGCAATTTAAAGAAGCTTTGATTAACTTTTTCATTGATCACTGGGGTAGTAAAGACATGTTGCCTTTTATTGGTAATAAAAACATTTACGTAAGTTTCAATAAATGTTATTTATACAAAGTGATAAATAACAAAGTAATTAAAACTATTGAAGATTCATTATCGTGTGAAGAACACGAAGAAGCTGATTCTAGGATTATTTTTCATATTTGCCAAATCGATTTTGACGCAGACGTTGCTATACGCTGTTCTGATTCTGATATTTTAATTATACTTCTAGGAAATATGGATTACCTGAAAGCATCTTTGAAAATTTGGATAAATATGGGTGTTGGAAATCTATACTGCAATACTTTTCATGACTTTTTCATTTTAATTTAAGACTTAACAATCGAATTAATGTCTGGCAAATTTATTTTAAGTTTTTCTTATCTTTAAATAACATAATATTAAAATTACAGACATTCTAAAATACTTTGAAATTTTTATAAAAAATAAATAAAAAATCACGTATGGCACATAGTTAGCAATGTCGAAAATGTCTGGCAATAAAAAAGTATGTCAGGTAGACTTATTTAAAAACAAAAAATTAAAAATTACGCCTTCTAAAATGATTTTAAAATCCAGGATTACTACCTGGACAGGTAGGATGCGCACTGATGAACGCAACCGCTACCAACAGCCAGATAGCCCAGACTCTAACCGAAAGTGCAAGAAGGACGACATATCACAAAATCAGCTCTCCTAAAATTCTTACTTTTCAAACGTTGCTAGCTCCCGGACCATTACAGTAAAAGGCAAGACAATTACTGGTGTCATGACAACATGAGTTAAAATAGTATTAGAAATAATGAATAGAAACAACATTATATAAAAAATTCTTATTTTATAATAAGTGTATAATTACTACCCTATAAAATTGTATATTTATTGTTAAATAAAGGTTATAAATAAAATAAAATAAAGACTTTTGCGTTACTTAAAACGATTTGAATTTTAGTAGTGGTATTTGACAAATTTGAAACTGCAAATATTGATATTTTAGGACTATAACCATTTCGATAGTATAGCCCTGTGTTCGTCTGAGAGTACTGCCATCGCACAAACTTCCAGTACGCAATATGAAGAAACTATTCTGTATGAAACTGGAAAATTCGAGCCGGTAGTGTTTCCATATTAAAAAAGTTTCTCGCGTGCGCTAGCACCCACAATTCATATATAGGTACACAGCGGAGTAACAAACAAAGAAATTTGACGAATATTAAATGCGGGAAAGTAACTACAAATACTTATCTTTGAAAACTCGGTTCCTCGGATTCAAACCCCACCCTTCTTGATTTGACAGCAGACTTCTCAACCACTGCGCTATCACTGATAAATAAAAATTTGTTATTGATCAAAATGAAATTCTTGCTTAGGCGTCTAGTAGTCTAGTCATCCAAGGAAAAGTAGAAGGAAGCAGACCTCGCGGCAGATCACCTATGAGATGGATGGTCCACGTAAAAAGGCTGCAGAGGACGTCCATTTATATGTACGCTCAAAAAAAAATCAGCTGTGCTTGAAGAATGGAGACGGTTTGTCAAGAGTGTGACTGAAAAGGGATGATCACAACCGCTCTGATAAGAGCGTAACGAAAGATGAAGATAGTGATAATAATCACACATTTGAAGTCTGTAACCCATGCAATAAGTAACTTAATCACCTGTGCTTCTAAGTAAGAAAACATTCCTATTTCACCTAAAGCATTCAAACAACGGTGAATTTTGTTCAATATTATTTGAATCGCAAAATCAGTAGATATTATCTTTCAGACCCTTGTCTCTGAAACAAAGGAGAAGGTAGAAAATTTTGTCATTGCGTATTCTGGTCTATTGTTTGGTAGTCGTTGAACTACGCAGGCCATTAGACGATACTAATGGAAAGACATAATGGCTTTAGATACTATAGGTAAATTGTAGATACGTACTGGGATATATTTAAGATGTGGGTACTTTAAATTATAACTTGTACCAATTGTCAAATGTCGCTATGCACTGATCAGTCTCGGATTAAACGTACTTCAAGAACTACGTGTTTCATTTACGCCAATACACTACAGTGGCGCAGTCGGTTTGTGTTCGGTTTTAATGTCGTCTAACAGCATGCCGATCGGACGTTTAGGCGAATTCAACCTCGGTTCGGGTACATGGACTACTTACGTCGAGAGAATGGAGCAGTATTTTTTGGCTAACGACGTAAAAGTGAACCTACAAGTGGCCACGTTGCTCGCGTGCGTCGGGGACGCGACGTACGAACTGATGGTGGATTTATGTTCTCCTAGGAAGCCTGCAGATTTGAAATTCAGTGAACTCGTACATATAGTGAAAAAACACATTCAACCGACGCCATCATTCCTCGCAGAGAGATACAAATTCCGCAAACGGACGCAGTCTTCTAGTGAAACGGTCGCCCAGTTTGCAGCCGCATTAAAACATCTAGCGAGAGATTTTAACTTTAAAGAAAATCTCGAAGAAAATTTACGAGATCAGTTCGTTTGTGGGCTGTATTGTGAGACGACGCGGCAAAGGTTGTTCTGCGAGGATGACGTCACCTTCTCGGCGGCTTACAGAAAAGCCGTGGCACTAGAAGCGGCGACTAATAATGCAGAAGCGGTAGTACAGGAACGAGCGGCAGAGGGCGCGGTGCACGCAGTTACCGCGCGGGCAGCTGCACTCGCTGAGCGCGGCGGTTGGAGCGCGCGTCGGCGGGGAGTACGTGTTGGAGATCGGGATTCAAGCTACTCGAGCGCGTTTAACAGTGACAATCGGTCAAGAGCGAGGAACGTTAACGTAGCGTGTGACTGTTGTGGTAGCAAAGAGCATACTCGTCAGACCTGCAAGTACGTCGGATGGACCTGCAAGATCTGTTTAAGGGCGGGCCACCTAAAGCGCGTGTGTCCAAGCAGCAGCGGGAGGAAGCCGGAGGGTCGAGTGCTTCGACTGGAGACGACGCGGAGTGACGTTTCGGTGGTAGACGAGGACGGCGAATACGGCAGCGAGCGGGAGGGCTCGGCTAGCGATATCGACGGGTCCGAGGGACCGAGCGGGCTGTACATGGTGGAGCTGACAGGGAGCGAGCCCGTGCTGGCAGAGGTGGCAGTCGCGGGCAAGCGGCTGGCCATGCACGTGGACACAGGCTCGGCGATTTCATGCGTCGGCGATAAGATGTACGCGGATTTGTTTACAGATTACGAGTTGAAAAACAACGATTATAAGTTAAAAAGTTATGACGGCAGTGTTTTTAAGTGTATCGGGTACATCGTTGTGCCAGTGTGTTATGGTGAAACAAGTGAAACCCTAAAGTTATACGTCATTCAAAACGGTGGTGTTCCTCTGTTAGGTCGAGAATGGCTTAAAAAATTGCGAATGTGTATTGTAGTACCTGTTAAGTCTATAGATAATAAGCAAGATGATGTCCGAGGTAATAAATTTGTTAAGCGACTCCCGACCGTATCTAGTAGTACGCTAGGTCGGTTGCGCAGCCAAAGCGCGACGCTGCGTGAGCGAGAGGGGGCGACGCCAGTGTTCCGGCGCGCGCGCCCTCTGCCGCTGGCGCTGCACACCGATGTTGACGCGGAGCTACAGCGAATGCAATCTGCAGGTATTATTCAGCCCGTACTTTCCTCAGACTGGGCCTCATGTCTCGTAGTTGTATTAAAGAATAAAGGCTTCTTGAGAATCGGGGGCGGTTACAAAAGCACAATAAATCCTGTGTTAGAAATAGATGAATATCCACTTCCTAGGTCCGAGATTTCATTTAATAATTTAAATGCAAAAATGAGGTACAATAAAATAAATTTATCAGGGGCCTACGGCCAAGTTCCTCTGAATTATTCTAAAAATTACACTGTAGCTAATAGCCAGCGCGTCCTATACGTGTACAATCGGTTGAACTACGGGTTAGCGTCGGCGCCGTCTATTTTTCAACGGATTTCAAAGTTGGTGGCGGGAATTCCGAATGTTTCTGTTTTCCTAGATGACATTCTTACAGGCACAACTAAGCATGAAAATAAAAAAAAATTACATCGAGTGTTTGAAAGGTTACTTTGCACTAGTTGGCAGGGGGTTCTGGATCAATATAGGGGTTTCCGGGATTATAAGATAGCTTGTGACTACCTGTCCGGTTCTCAAGCACTACGATGAGCGGTTGACGGTCGCCGTGACGTGCGATATTATGTCGGCGAAGGGCGTCGCCGCGGTGATCGCGCACCGGGTCGACGGTGAAGAACGTCCGATCGCGTTCACGTCGCGTACCCTCACCCTGGTGGAAGTCATCTACAGCCAGATACAGCGCGAAGGTCTATTCATAGTGTTTGCCGTTAAAAAATTCCATAAGTACTTGTATGGCATTTTGCGCACCGATCATCGGCCCTTGTTAGCTATTTTTGAATCGGCAAAAGATAGACACATTTCTAAAGTGTTAAAATTCAGGTCAGGTTGGCCGAAGTCAAGATTTAAGAAATCGGATGGAGCACTTAATGCATACTGGCGGCGCGGCGTCGCGACGAACTTAACGTGGAGTACGTTTTTGTGACGTGGGGTTGTCGCGTGGTCGTGCCGCAGTCGCTGCACCCCGCGGTGTTGGCAGAATTGCGGGGGTCGCTCGTAGGCATGGTCAAGTGTAAGGGTCTCGCTCGTGGTTTCGTATATTTGCCAGGATTGGATAGCGATTTGGAGACGTTGCGGATTTGCCACCGAAGGTCACCGTGGTGCCATGGCCGTGGCCGTCTAGGCTTTTTCATAAATGATGATTTTTTTTTTGTTCGGACGTCACCGTCGTCGTCGCGTTTGGATTTATTGGAATCAGGACTGGGGGAATCGGGTTCAGATAACTCGGAGAGAAGAGCGTCAGCAAAGCGTAAAGAGCTTTGGAAGAAGGGGACAGAGTTTGGGTGGTGCGATAATTAGGAGCAGATGGATAATAATTAGGAGCAGGATAGGGCAAAATGTATACGAGGTTGAGACTGAGGAGGCTGTGTGTTGTACGAGGCAGGCAGATCAACTTCGGTCTAGACCGCTGTCTTAAACCTTAGAGTAAAATCTATAAACACATAGGTATTAAGTATTTATAATTATTAACTAGTTTACTTTTATGTTGTTATTAATTTTAAAGAATAAGTATACCTCATGGCTAAGAGACTAATTAAAATCTATTTCTAGTTGTTACTTACATTTTAATTTTTATTGATTTAGACAAACATCCATTATGTAAAGGGGGAGATAATGGGATATATTTAAGATGTGGGTACTTTAAATTATAACTTGTACCAATTGTCAAATGTCGCTATGCACTGATCAGTCTCGGATTAAACGTACTTCAAGAACTACGTGTTTCATTTACGCCAATACACTACACGTACCTACTTGCAATTTTTTCGACTAAATCGGTACGACCAAATATTATATTATCCTATAAAAATTAATGGATTTCGCAAATTGGCTACTGTCTGTGGATATAGTATGATAAGTATTGAACAGATATTTCCGACTTCCATTATAACTTCTAAACTTAGTTTTATTTGCGAGGTAATGCAACCCCATAAACTACTTGGTAACCATAAAACTTGATTTAAGGTTTAAAGTTCAACAATAATTTTACATTCTTGGAACATTAGCTTATTGAAATTGCATGTGATCAAAACATAGTAGAGGGTTTTGATCGAAAGTGTATAGTGACCTAATTCTTTTTAGGTATCAAGTATTTGTGCCGTTAAACCTTGTTTTGGTTCCGAAGAGCTTAGTACTTTATAAGCAAAGATCGAGGTGATTTGAAATTCAAACCTGATCGTTGTACGCGAGCATTACCAGGGATTTATAGTCGGGGCAGAGTTTTCTTTTATCAGCACGTTTGGCAAGATTTTCCTCCGAGAGTAAATAATACGTCGATACTCGTATTGACATCGTCGACACTGATTTTCTGAATCGCTTTTATGGAAACATAATTTATTGCGCGCGTATTGTTTTAATGTATTTTACGAAAATATTGGGCATTCCAGTGATTCCTCATTCTTTTGCTGTTACCATCGCTTAGGACCATCTAATATGATCTACAGGGAAGCCGGCTTATGGGAAAATTTCATCAACAGCCGACTTTAGTTGACTGCACTAATAAAATGCTTTACCAAGTTTGATCTAGACACTTTCCGCTTCCCGATGACACCCATCGCGCTGGGGTTTGGCTAGAATTTCTTTATCTAAGCCAAGTAAAGGTAGCTAATTCATCTCTACTATCAAGATATAAAACTACCAGGGCGATGTTACTATGACAGTCCTATTGTATAAGTGATACAACAAAGCTACTAAAAAATATTTTGTATTAATTTATGACATCCTAAAACTCAGTAACTAGTTCAAAAACGTGTAGGTACTGATGACAATAAATATATTTAGTAGGCACTGTTGAACCCTTAATATTAATCTCTTGGTCACCTTAAATTACTTCAGAATATTGTGTTGTACCTACTTGTTTATATTTTAATTAAACCGCCAATTGGTTTGAGTTAATTATACGTTCGTTAGCAGAAGCTTAAAGGATTACCGGGACAGAATTCTGTCTTAACGGAAATACCCAATTATCTTTTATATGGTATTTCATTGATTTGACCCATTTGTATTCTATTTTTCAAATAAACATTCAATTATTTATTGGTAAAATTGTTATCGGCAACCTAGTTAGTCAATCGCCCTGAGTTCTAGTCATATCAAAGAGTTAGGTAGCATTATTAAGTAGCATGTAGATGTTATTTATAAGCAAAGATCGAGGTGATTTGAAATTCAAACCTGATCGATAAGTGGGCACTAACATATTTAAAATATCGATAAGATAACTTATCGATATTTTATCCATGTTTTGTAGTGTAGTGTATTTAATGCACCTATTGTGAATAAACTTAGCAAATGGTTATAATCCTTAAAATGATCTGTGTTGTAGTTTGTATAACCGCAATTATTGCCTATTTTATATGTGTTTATTTTTATGTGAATTTATGCAAAAAATAAACTCTATATTTTATAAAAAATATTAACTCTCGTTGCGAGTTGAATTGGGCCTAGTTCAACAAAACCTCCTTCAATTCCAAAAAGGTTTTTAATTTTTCTCTACTCCGAAGTTCCAGTTATTTCTGGTTTATTTTCATGTTCTTACATTAAAGCATAATATGACCTGGTAATACTTCAGTTCAACGTTACTAATAACGTTTCTTTAATTTAAATAAATCTCTCTTTAATAAAATTAAATGAATGACATTTCTTTAATCAGTGTTTAATCACAGGATATCGTTCGTTCTTTCATTGCACCAAAATACAATATCTAGGGTACAACACTAAAATTTTAAAAATATATTTTGTGTATTTTAGTATTGTTTAGATAGTGGAATCTGTGCGTGAGTTAAATTTTAAAGTCCAGACACTCTTAATAGTTTCTCATATTATTCCCTTGGGACATTTCGGTTGGCAAGTTTTCAAGACTCGACTTTCACTCTATGTTATAAATTTAATTCATCCGTCACACTGTGTGCTTTTTAAATTATGTTTTGTAGCTTAAAATCTATACAAAAGAAAGTCGTGTTAGTTACACTATTTATAACTCAAGAACGGCTTTACCGATATGGCTGAAAATTGGTGAAAAGGTAGCTTAGAGCCAGGAAACGGCTATAGAATACATTTGATTTCCCTAAAAGCAGAGGAACGATTGCCCTGGCCGATTTTATTTTCACATACAAATATCTAACGTCGTACCGCTGTATGGTGGAATCAAACGAATCGCACATCAAATGAAAGAGCGTAAAAAATACTCGATCCGAGTCGACGACTTATATGTGGAGAATTAGGATTATCGAGTATTTTCAAAATAAAAATAAAATTAATAAATTGATATAATGCCGTTGCTAAGTAAACATTTCATTGCTGTCAAATTTTTTTCACGTTCAATAGGCTATTTGACTAAATTTTGAAAATGATTTTAAAGAATTTATTACTACCTATTAAGCACATTCCATTGATATTTCGCGGAAATTTAATGTAATTCCCTTTAAAAACCACTTTTAAAGTTTCAATTTTCAAAACCGCGCCAAAAACGCCAATTTTGTAATGGCGCTTGTCATCTGACTCGTGACGTCACACATTGTCAAACGCATATAAAGAGACTACAGTACCGTACAGTTTAGTTGAATTTCTTCGCTTTTCTTTAAATTTAATAAAAATTAATATATTTTAACAGAAAGAATGGTGTACAAATGCTGTGTAGTACCATTATGTACAAATACCTCCATAAATTGCCCTCAAAACGTGTTTGTGTCTGTACCAGATAAAAGGCGAAAAAATGGTTACAGTTAGCTCGAAGAGATCCAAAGGCCTTTTTATCGCATTCAAATGTTTTTATGTGTGAAGATCACTTTGATGTAAGTACCTACCAAATAATTACCTTTTAATTTAATATTCAAGCTAAATATAATATCGGTTCTTATTAAAAAATAAGTTATATAACCTAACATCTAAAACTAACCCCAATTTAGGTAATATAGGTCTAGTATTTAGAGTCTCTTTGTGTATTTTAACTACCTAATATAATATATTCATAGCTGTTATCTCTTAAGTTTATTATCTCAAGTTTATTATGTTTATTGGAACATAATAGGTATGTCTTCACTTGCTAATATCGGTGCTGTTGAATTGCAGATGAAAAAAGACACTATTAACTACATGAAGTACAAAATGGGCTTCAGCCAGAAGATACTTTTGACAGAAGAGGCTGTGCCAACTAAATTTTATTGTCAAGAGATCGCAGAAGTCGGCTATTTGATACTGTATCTTCTCGAGAAGTAGCCTTTTTCCAGTAGCACTCTATGGAAGTGCATGCAGGTTCTTCAGAGCGACGATGGACCCACATCAAAAATGCAACTGCATGCTTGCATCCTCCAGCTGAAGCAGCACAGTCGTGGCACTGACAGCTAATAATTTCACTGTCATTTTCGTTCACGATTATCGTCACATTATACGCTTTGGTTCTGACTTTATGCTCCGGGCATATTTTACACTTCACAGTGCAAACTCCACTTTCTCTGTGTAACTGGACGTAGCCAATCGCATCGACTTCATAGGATTCCCTTGCAGAACTGTAAAATAAAAGAAAACACCATGATAAACCGAACTCCCATGAACTTCCTGAGTATTTGTCAACATAAACTTAAATGAGATAATGATTAATGATTATAATAAATAAAGGAAGGACTAATATGTTCGACGCGGTAGGTACTTACATTGCTGTTTTTATGTTTTTCAGTTCCGCGCCATAATAATCAGCATTATTCTTAAAGTAAAGTGCAACCATAAAAGCATCAACCTTATGTAGGTTGCTATTATCAGCTCGACCAAAATTTGATTCCATTCTGCGATTTGAAATACTTAATTATTTATTTCCTTAGTATGTTTAGTTATAAAGTTAACCAGAAAATTACTGTTTAAATAGCTAAAAGATAAAATAAAACGCCCGCCAAACAAAACACTCAGAAAAATCAGTACAAAAAGCTGTTGTTTTCCCGCAAATTTTCGAGTGTGACGTCACCAGAGTGGCAACCAATCACAGGGCGTTCCTATCACAGGTCATTAATATCAAAAATATCAAAAATTATAACATTATTAAACTCTTATTTTGCTGAAAAATATACATATATTTGATTAAAATAAAGTGAAATATGCTTATTTACGTTGTTATTAGTGAGATTTACCACAATTTCAGGTATATTTTCATTGTTGTCAAATAGCCTATTATACGTCAGGTTTTTCCATAGATTTACTGTAGTGTAAGGTCTTTGGTTTATTTAATTTATGAGCCCAAAGTTTATTTGATATGCAAATAACGTTTCGGAGAAAATCGAAAGTGAGACATAATAATTTCATATCCATAAGTGAGACATAATTAATAAGGCAAAACAACGTTTGCTGGGTCAGCTAGTTTGTTATAAAATAGCTTTTATATTAAGACTGCTGACCCGGCTGTATGCTGACTGTCTGTAAGACTCACGGATCACATGAAGTGATCGGAGGTAAGACTGCTGAAACGATGTTTGGAGCGGTGGAGTTAGTAAAAGTATTAATTGTTGTATTTTCGATTCGAAAGGTTGCCGCGAATAGATTGCTTCTTATATCCCTCACTAATTAATCTAAAGGAACTTCGTTCCATCCGGGTGACACCTCTCAAGTTTTTTTTCCTGTATTTGTATATTATTTTGTTCCATAATGTGTGGGTATACTAAATACAGAATTTCTTCTTCTTCATCTGTATGCAGAGAGTAACCGAAAACGTATAACGCTAACGAATTCTTAGCATTATCGTATCCTGTACAATCTACTCACCCCCCGCGATGTACCCGAAGATAGAAGACGAATGCACAAAGGGAATGTCGCGCTTGGGTGCTGCACACTGCCCGGAAGGTGGCAGACCCAAACACGGCAAGGTAGGTAGGTATGTAGGTTAAGCAATGAGAACTAGAGATTTTTTTATAAGACTATATTTTTCTCTGATCAGGAAGATGTGCGTTAAGATGATTAGTAGGTTAGTGATTACAACTGTTTGTTCAAAAAAAATTTTACATTTACTAGGGCGGTCTTAGGCAATAACGTCAAATTAGTTAGGGGATAGGCTAAACTTTAAATTCATAGAATAATAGAAAAATTTAGGTCAATTTGGGATAATGAAGTTAACTAAAATATGCTAGCTCGGAGATTACGGGGGGTTCGAGATGAAATACTGCAGACGAGACGAGGTTCGCAGACATAGATGAAGTTGAGGTACTAATCTGTGGTGACGGGTTCCCTGCGGCTCCACCACGGTGTTCTGGATGTCAGGCCGACGGTGCTCAGTGAGAAGGAAAATGGTTGGACTTGCTCATCAGTTCTCCATATAATGGTTCCGCCTTGAACCTGGAGCAGGAACCTGGTTCACCCCACAGTACGTTGCATTCCAATGCGAGGAAGTCTTCAGTATTGTCAACACATTAGTTGGGTTGTCCTCGTGTTGTTAGGTAGGTGTAGAAACCCTGGAACGCATCGACACAAGCTCGTCTTAGTCAGAGGTCTCTGCGCGCTCAAGTCTGCCGATGTCTCCTTGGAGTACCGAGAGAACCCACCAACACGGAGCGGTTCGGACTCGAAGAAGACATGGTCAGTCAAGAGATCAGATTTACATAGGTTATTATCGACGTTTACACTAGACATTCAATATTTCATAATATGGCCAATCAACAAATTTAATTTATCAGGTGACTCAAATCTAAGTGAATTATCATTGTTTCAGCGTCGAATACAAAAACGCAAGCACAAAGGCATCGAAATAATAGAACTGTCGTTCGACTGACATGTGGTTTAGGTACTACACAATTTCAATTACGTAGTATTCTTTTAGGAAAATATGAAGTAATGCGTTTTGGAAATACTGAATTATAGATTAGTAATGTAATATACACGAGATTAATCAACAATTAGACATCAATACGGGTAAATTTTCGTTAGCTAGGTATCGTACCTATTATACAAGTGGCCATGCGAATACGAGAATTTTGCAACTCACCGAGTCTCGGGTTATTACAATATTTGTAATTAGTTTGGATCCATTGAATTAATGTTCAATCATAATGCTGCATCTCCCTAATCAGCTTCTCGATGGAGATCTTCAAAAAAATTAGGCACGCCGCATGACGTGGCAGGAAAGGAAAAGACCAGTCGCTGCTGTGAAGCGAGCCGTCAAAAAAGAAGCCATAGACAAGACTCTCGTTGGTAGATCGAGTGTACTTGTCTATTGCTAAATGTAAGAAAGTTATGGTTTTCAAGTATTTAATTATTTTATTAAGTGTTTAGTTTAAGTTTGGATTTTATTAATTGTTAATACGTTTTATTAAAAGAATAAGGAATAAATCTATTGTTTTTATTATTGTTTTATTTTTTTATCAATAGTTAACCTGAGTGCGTGTCTTTTGAGCCAATGTCTCAGACAGAATTTGTAGACTAAAAAAATATCACTACAGGAATACCTGGATTATGTTACCAAAGCTACTATACGGTGTCTTTATAAATATAATGGTTGTATCTCCTTACTCAATGCAAGCTATGCAAAGAGGGTTAGTGATACATATAATGTAGAAGTACTTGCATAAGCTCGATAGCTTGACTTTACTTTAACCGAAACGTTAACCATAGTTAAATATGGAGGTCTGAACCTTATCCCGAAAGACATAAGAGTCAGGCCGCCATATTTAACTATAACGTTTCGGTTAAAGTCAAGTCAAGCAACCCAGCTTTATTCTTTATTTGCCTAACCATTCTTGCAAATATTTCCGACATATCTATTAGTAATATTGCTGTGAGCCCTCGTTTACGTTTTGGTATCGCTAGTTTCATGTGTTTACTAGAAATATAAAATACCAGGAAAAGCCTTTGCGTCCCTGGAGCATTACAAAAGGTTATGAAGGAAAATTTTCTTATTTTGTTTCTGTGAATACTGTTATCTAAGAGATTGGCTATCTACTACAAAATTCTTCATTACATAAAAATAAAAAAACAACATTTTGTCACATATATTCTTTATAAACTTCATTTTTGATACGTAGGTAAAAGTATTTTTTTTATTTTTTTTTATTGAAGATAGGCTTGCGCTTGACGACAATCATGCCTGATGGAAAGCAATGATGAGGTCTAGGATGGAGCGCGCTTGCCTAGAAAATACCTATTCACTCTTCTCTTGAAGGCACCTAGATTGTAAACACACACTCTTCTCTTGAAGGCACCCAGAAAGTACGTATGTAAAACTAGAAAATACTGCTTGAAATATAGATTTATTAAATTGTCTATCGGGCGCAGGATAACTTACAAAATGACCCATTCACCTTAGGATGATTAAATCGTCTTTAACGCGATTAGACAGCGGCGTGTGAGGCATTTTGGGTCAGTCTCCAAATGCCTTAGGTTTGCACCGATCTGCGATAACTTCCATTTCGCTCTTTACGCCACTGCAAAATAATTCAAATTTTTATATTTGTGTTTTTTTCGAATATTGTTAGCCAATAACTTGTTGTTATAGGTTGTTGTTGGGTGATGGCAGTTGAATTGTAATGGCTGTGACCTCTTTATAATCTTTTTTTTTTCTATACTAAAATCTTTGCAGCTTGGGCACGAAACTTTTGATAACTACAAAATGAAGTTTTCTTTTGTAACCTATCCTGAAAAATTCTTACCTCTGTGCTAAGGCAATAAGTTTCTAAGCTCCTTACCTTTAACCGAAATTTACGAAGCATCGTATATAAGACATAAATCACTTATTAACACTCTTCTCTTGGGAGTTGTTACTAGCTCCGGAGAAAGTTATCTCTACTATTGCTGAAAAGTTATTTCTGAGTAAATATTACAAAAAATATCTTATTAAAAGTAAAATTTAACAATTTTTTTTTATATTTTAGGCCTTTTTTTATTTTTATTTTTAGAAATATTGTTAAAAATATTATTAGATTGTGTTATTTAAAATAAATGAGAGAATAAGATTCTAACAATAGGTATAATAACTATACTGTAAACTATGATACGGGAATCTTATAATTTCGTTGTAAATAGTCTATAGCGATCTGCGTTCAAACTCAAAAGTACAATCTACATAATATTTTTTTCATATTCTATACAAGTTACTACTTGACTGCGATCTCACCTGATGGTAAGTGATGATGCAGCCTAAGATGTACTAAATTGGAAGGGTAAGTAAATGTACCCCAACGGTTTCTACAAGCATCGCACCGGAACGCTAAATCACTTGGCGGTGCGTCTTTGCTGCTAGGGTGGTAACTAGCCACGGCCGAAGCCTCCCACCAGAGGAGACCTGAGCCAATTTAGAAATTATAAAATTCCAAAGTGGCCCGTGGCGGGAATCGAACTGCGACCTCCCACTCGAATCCGAGCGCGCCGCCACTGCGCCAGGGAGGTCGTCAAATATAATAATAATATATGTTCAACTCAAAAGTTCTTTACTATGTCTTAGAGTTTTTTATTCTGATAAATAGATTTCCGTATAAGACGTACGATAAGGGTGCATTAAATCCGAACAAAGTGGAACAGTGACGTGTGGAATAGAAAAATCAGATTGCTATCCCTAATCTCCTTTATATCTTCCGGATTTACTTTATTCCCAACGGTCTCGTGTAGTAGTGAAAACTTAATATTCTAACGAAAGTATTGCTCGTCTAGACTTTCTTTGTTACCTATAAAAAAATAAATGTTAGTATGTTCAAGAAGCTTTATAAAAACTACTAGCTAAAATATGATGTTTATAACTACCAAAATGAAAATCAAAATGTTTATTCTTTCACGAAACTCTAACTTACACAGCTAGAAAACTACTAGCTAGAAGATGATGTATAACTACCAAAATGAAAATCAAAATGTTTATTCTTTCACGAAACTCTAACTTACACATAGGCAGTTATAAAATGACAGACTCTATCAATGATATTAGCAATGACGAAATACGTTACGCTATGTTAAATCAATGATGATTAAGGAGGTGTCTACCTTATTTTCGAAACTTGCTCTTTTAATAGGTAATAATCAATCCTGTTTACGGTTTTGTTTTAAATAATAGGTAAATACACCAAATTATATTAACATGTTCACAAGATGTTAATATAATTTGGTTTGCAGACAGAATAATAGACGGAATAGTTACGTGTACTTCGTCATTTAAAAAATCATTTAATTGTGTAGGACCACCCTCCACAACCCATGGCCCAATTAACTTCGCGGTTATGGGGGCCGAATCGCGGGAGGGCGCCCGTTTGGTATGTGCTCTTGGCGTGTTCCCGAGACGCCTTCTTGACTCCCTATAAAATATTTCCTATCGCTCCGTGTCCTATGTGCTTCACTCTCCCCATTCAGGGGCAGGACGATACAACGACGGACTCGCCTCGCGCCGTCGCTGTCCGCAGCATAAATTCTCTGTGTCACTCCAAGCCGCTTCGCCTCTTATGCCATGCGTGCGCGAACTCCCGTAGCTTTTCGAAGTTGGCCGCCGAACCCACGAGATCCTGATAATAAACTGGGCCAGAAACTTTGCGAAATCCAGCAGTACGCACGGCCATCCGCGTATAAAGAGCATTCCCACAAAACATGGTGGAGGTTCTCCTCATCCAGTCCGCCAGTCTCGCCAGTCTCGACCAGACACATGTCATGCAGGCGCTTCCGAAATCGACCGTGCCCTGACGGGGCATCAAATAATTGTAAATATAGAATAGTAACTTAGAAACAATAGCTGCAATATATTAAACGAAATACGAGTTGTACCCATAGTCCAAAGTTACTCAATGGTTATACCTAATAATATGTATTGCGAATAGTTAGTACTAGACAAGTTTCGGCCCTGCTCACTGCAAACTGCTAATTTCGTAAACAATGTCGGTAAGTTTGGTTCGTCTTCGGATATCCTATTTTAAGTTCCTATCACGTTGTGAAACTTCGAACAATGTTCCCGCTGCAGTTTACTCTGACAAGTTATCTAGTTATTCGTCAAGATTAAATAATATTCATGTGACGAATTTTCTTCCTTTTGAAAAAAGATTTTCAATCGTTCTTTTGTGATTCAAAAGACTGATCTCAATCATCTGGATCAAACATTCTAAACAATTGACATTCATTCGTGCCTATTTGAAGCGCCTCCCTCAAAGGTCCACGGTACTAAATTGACATTAGTTACTAGTGATCGTTGTTCTGAATGTCACTTTATTTTAGTTCCACGGACGCTCACGCCAGGTTACGCAAAATCAGCACCAAAATGGCGAAAATCAAGTGTCTTCATTTTCATGTTCAGTCTGTGATCCAGCGTAGGTACTAGTTTGTAGAGATCAGTGAACTGGGGATAAAATATTATATTCCCCAAAAAACTGAATGTTAATAGTGAAAGAGTTGTCAAATTTTAATTCGTAGTATTAATTTAAAATATTTGGTTCAATTTAAGTTGCCTCAACTAATTTGTTAACACAGCTTTAAGTTAAAACAATAAATGCATGTTTACTTGGTATTGTCACTACGTGAGCCTATTTTAAAACAAACTCAAAGTCTTTATCCAACAATTTTGTTTTTAGTTATCTCTGACTATAATAAATACTAAATAATTACTAAAAATTTACTTAATGCTCTAGGAATATTCGCTGGATGGTCTATCTTTTTTACAAGCTTTTATTACTGCAATGTATGTTTGTTGTGGTGGAATCTTGCAACTCCGTAATGTACTATATATTCCAACTGAAGTAGTAGTATATTACGGGAATATAACACAGTTACGTCTACACAAAGTTGTTTATCTATACATTACGGAGTCTAGGACAAAGTTTTCCTGTACTGTCGTGTCGAATGAGATATTTCCGCTGAACGGGATCATGCCGGCAGCGGCTAAACTTCCCTTGTGTGCGGAAATTATGTCCGTGATGTTATAATATTATTTTGAGGATTTGGTTCACTCAATTGTATGAAGTCTATATAACATCATACTTTTTAAGCTAATTTATCAGTTGTCCTAGATAAGTATTCCTGACTTACTCAGTCAATGAATCAGTACAGCCCAAAATATTGCACCTAGTAAACCGAAACTTTGCACAGTGCTTTCCTTTTTGATACAGTGATTTTTAGAAAACACATCACAATCATCAACGGAGGTACCTATGCGTAGAAAGCCTTGAATTTCCGATGCATTATGCCTGTCCGTAACACCATCATCATGTCTAAATAATTATAGACGGAGAAGTCATTAATCATGATTTCGCCTTAGTAAATCCTCCTCCTCAAATACCTTATGTTCAGTTTCATGACTTTGGTATAGAATTGTAGATAGCGCATACACTTATTAAGGCACGAGTAACATGGTCAGGTCATGGACAAACTTTTTATCGAGGAAAAAGAAATAGTACTTACGTACGTTATAAAGTACATAGAGATCGACTCACCAGCGTTAAATTAACGATCCACATAGCCACAGGGGGTTCAGATAGGCTATTTTGTAGTATTTTACTTCCCCATTTTTGTGTTTTATGTTTAACTAAACACGTTTTTCTAAATTGAAATTGCAACACTCAATCAAATTGCATCCCAGTTTCTCAATGGGCGATCGAACGTTCTGAATTTACTTTTTTTTAGTTGCATTATAATATTATCATAGGTACTGAAGTTTTGAACATTTTTTACGTAGATTTACAGTGAACTCTGTTTTATCCTTGGATTCATCTGCGTGCGTTTGTTTTAAATAATAAAATGTTCAAGTTTTGGACATAAGCTACCTCCATAAATAAATTTACCCAAATCAGTTTGGTAGTACTAGGTTCGTACTAGGTACAAACTTGTAAATTATAACTTGTATACTTAGGGTATGAATTTTAATTATGAAAATAAGATGGAAATTCACGACAGAACACTCATAGAGCCAGGATATATTCATATCGGTTTGACTTTACAGTTTGATAAGTTAAGTAAGGACTGGAAGCCTTTGTCTAGAACACATGTTACTGACAGGTTATGGACTGTGCTTTGAACGTACGAAAGGACCCTACAGTCAAATACCACACTATAACGTCCCTTTTCCAAGTAATATGTGGGAAGCTTAATTTAATTAAACACGCGGGAACGTGTTAATTATACTGAAGCATCAGGAAATGTTTCGTTTGCTGTACCGATATAATTTGCTGTATACAGTTAGTAAACTATTTATTTCAATCATATGTTACATTTTTTCATTTCATATTATATTGTCGTACAGAGTTATTATTGTTTGGTGATGGAAAGAGCGATGCTTAGGTAAAAATTCTCTATACGATTAGAGATGAGGAGATCCATAGACGAGCTAAAGTTACCGACAAAGCTCAACGTGTCATAATGGGCGGGACGGGACACTTAGAATCAAACTCCGGGTAGGTAGCATATTTACAATTTATTTGCTTGCACTTTTAACGAAAATTCATAATCAGAGTAATTTACTTGCTCTCCTCAAACGATACATCATTCATCAAACGTTACTTACTTCTGCTAAAAATAACTCTTTTTTTCATACGTTAGAGGTTACAGGAGTAAAACACGACGTTGTTCCACTGATAGTAATACTCGTATTTCTGAAATGAAATACGCTCCGTATTGGTTTACGCGAGCATGTTGTGAACGTTTATTTGGACTCTTTCATGTTCAAAATACGGAGTGAAAATAAGTTCTCGTATTTTTATCCGAAACACAATTGGATTTCGCGTTAGTAATAAAGGTAGAATGTGCACCGTTGGTATTTACGGAGTTACGAGCATCTGTTGATTGATATATTAATTTTTGTAAAACATTTTATTGAAACTTGACGATAATGTGCAGCATATTGCGTGTGTATGAGACAGCAAATAGGATGCTACGGCGTGCCCCGCAACTGCGTCGACGGAGCATATGAATAAAAGAATTTGTATTTCCAATTCATACCTAAATAGTACTAAACATACTCGTATATGAAGGAAAATGAAAAAAATACCTTTTACTTACAATTTAATAAAAAAATAAGGTACTTTTACGAATTTTGACAAACCACATAATAACCTTGACTTTTTCAGGATCAAATGTAGTATAAATATAATATTACTATATTTTTAAAAAGAGTTGTTAGGTTTTTAAAAACGATAGACAACAGACTATAGGAATTGGTTATAATTTAGAAAAAGTACAGCTCCTGTATTTATTGTATTATCATAAGAATAAGCACTCTTTTTTATCTGAAAGAATGATAAGGACATTAATTGAACATGGCCAATGGCCAATGGCTGTTATAATATTTTAATTTTTTTTTAATTGGCCAACAGAGCATTTTCCCCATCTCTGGATTACAAGTCAGGTCAGTTTTACTAGACCAGTTTTCTAAATAACATGCTAAAATCTGTTAAGTTTTATGTTTAAATGACTTTTAAAGGTTTCCAGGTGGAATAAAATAAAATTTAAATACTCGATGATTCATTTGATTAAATAATGCTTGATATCAGAAAAATTAAACACGCAAATGCTGACCACAATTAATAAAGCATTTTGAAGCTGACTTTTGCAGCTGACCCCGATCGTTTAAACTTTTATAGCAAAAAACGAATAACAGAATACGTCATAAACAATATTTTAGTTTGCATAACTTTTTCGCTTTATATTTAAAATAAAATTTAAATTTTGATTAAAAATAGTAAGTTTTATGTTTGATAGTTTTTTGTAGTCGTTCATAGCACGTAAATGCTCGTTTTATTAATATGTGGTTCAACTAATTTGCTTTGAGGAGTCAAGTGCACCCATCTAAACAATAGTTCATAAACACTGTATTTTACAAGCCAGATCAGTAATGGACCAATTTCGGCAAACGATCTAATTATATTATAACAAACAAAAATTTCTAAAATACACAGAAACTTTCAAGAATGGTGTTATTTTAAAGTTTATTCGATGTAACAAGAGCAATGCGACAAAATATTTGGTCTTATTGTTATGATTCCACAAATCGTTCAAAGTCGTTATAACTTTTTACAGCATTTTTCACGATACAATACATCAACGCATTATGATAACGTATAAAGTTAAATTCAATTCGTTATACTTATTTCTTGTAGAAATGGAACTCCATTCGAAGTTGGCCCATCAGAAGATATCCCTCAGGGCAAGGGAACGAATGTCGAATATATACAGTAAAGTTTTTTTGAGTAGGTAGGTATATTATGTAGTTTGTAATCGAACTTTGTAAATTGAGTGGAACAAAGAGTATACATAACATAGATAAACCAAACTACTTAATCTGTATTATATAATTCAAAGGTGAAGATAGAGGTGAGGTGAAAGGTGAAACTGATATTTCAACGCATAGCTCAAACCACTGGACCGATCAGCTTAGAAGTAAGAGATACGTCCAACAAGAGTGATATGGGAAATCGCCGGAACGCAGAACCTAACCTAAGAAGAAAGAATTAACAAATGATTAGCAATAATTACCAAATTAATATTTCTTGATCTTCGTCGCACTTTTATTTATTTACGAAGCATAAAAATACATTATTTGTGTTTTTGTGTGCCGAGCAACAAAGAAATTGTAATAAAAAATTTACAATTGTACATAATGTACTTGTGTAAATCAAGTTTAAAAAGACATAAAGATCTTTGCATCTTAATGTCCGACAATAATAACATACAATGATGTTGAAGGTACTAGGCGTCACATAGACATCGCTGGCTAAAACCATCGTGTTACCAAAACTAAAAGCCTTTGATACGGATAGCTTAGCTTCTCACAAACTAGGCGTGCCCCCCGCACGCCTAGTTTGTGAGAAGCTAAGCTAACCCGCAAATACTCGTTTAGAGTAGCTATCTCATATAATATTATGATTGAACGATGAATTTCTTGTCTTTATTAAAAGGCTAACCAATAACCATACATACAGGTCATTTTGTAAATTGCTTTGGTTATAGTTATAGTTAAATGTAGTTTAAAATATTTTTTGTGCATAAAAGATTCTCAACAGCAAAAAGGATTATGGGGACAAAAGCGTCAACTATGAGACACTTCGATAAATATTTGCTGCAGTCCATTTAGTCACTGAGTTCTGGATTATTTTATTATAATAGGCCAATAAAGAGAATATGCAGTTGATAAATTAAACATGTACCACCTTTAGAATGGTATCTATTGATATGATTTTCCGTAATGCAATCTGATGAAAAATGAAAGTAGGTAAACCAAGCTTCACTAAAGAAAAGTATGTGGCACTACTTTTCCATTGTCCATACTTCAACATTTTCATCTCTTTTATCGGTACTATGCCTTTACTTCCGTGTCATGGCTTTCTCTTTCTCTTCTTAATCTTGTTATATAAATATTATCACTTGAATGAGAACTTTCGGTTGTCCCATAGACTTCCATATCCCATGTTGGTTGCAATTTTTCTAGGTACCAGATAGTTTTATAATATGTTAAATAGTGTTATAAGAGATAAAGAGTTTGTTCCTCAGAAAGCGCTTTGAATTCAGAGCGAAGCAAAGAATTCTAAAGTAGAATCTTTTGCTTCATTCTAAAATATTTGTAATGCATATATTTTGTAAGTGTTTTCAAAGATCCAAATCCAGGTTATAAATCATCACCTATTAGTAGAATAAAATTTTCATAGCAAGCATCCATAAAGGCCTGTCATACAAACCACACTCGTATATTCATACAACGAGCGCTGCAACAGGAAACTGCGGCGGTGCTTTCATCAGTGTAAATATTTGCTCTAAGGCTCTTCTTTGTTGTACAGTTTATGTATCAAAGGGGTTTGTCTGAAGTTATTAATCTATAGACCCTCAAGTGGAAGAGCGTATAACACTAAACGAGACGAACCTTTGTATGTGTGTAGGTTATATCTTGTCTTAATCCGTTTTTAACCGTCTTCGAAAAAGGAGGAGGTTCTCAATTCGTCGGAATCTTTTTTTATGCTCTACAGCTGGTCATAGGTCTCCTCTCAGAATGAAAGTACTACGGTATATTTATGTTTCTTACTTCTTCACGCCTAGCCTGTAATTCTGAACGATGACAGATACACACACACACACAAAACTTTTTTTTATTCCCAAAATATTATGGTTACGTGCATCATGCGTGAGAATATTAGTACAAGACACGGCGAGGCAAGTACACGAGAAGTTGAAAAATAAAATTATTCACTCTTGGTTCGTTTTCCAGATCCGTAGATATAACATATTTCAATTTACTGATTGCATTTTCATACATAAAAGCAATATTCTATTCTCTTTGGCATAGCTTTAGTATCTAAAATAAAGAATACTAATAAAATAGGTTCACATAACATTGATACAAAATAAAAATTAAAGAGACACAAAGAAGCATAATTTCACAATTTTGTATCTTAAAGCAATTAAATTTTTTAAATCGATTTTTAATATTGCCCAATTTTTTTGGAATTTTATTGAAATACGAAAGTTCAAAATCATGAAAATGATAACGCCTCCTAGGTAAATGTACTTACTTATCTTTACAAAACTATAGTTACGATATCTTAGGCTATTTGTTCACGCTCTCATCGTATTTAAACAGCTTAGTGACCCTTTGATCCTAATACTATTAATTTGTTACTCTCAAACTTTGTAGGTCAGAGTACTATTGACTTTCTACCCTTCCCTTGGGTCAAGAACTTACGTTAAATACTTAATTCATTAATCAATTGCTTAGTAAGGGTAAAACTATTTAGTGATATGATAGCCAACGAACTTGTGGCTTGTTCGAGTAAGTATGAACCCAAAATTCATCTAAATATAAACAATTTTTATATTTAGATGAATTTTACGTTCATACCAAATATATAAAAAATACATTTAATAATATACGTTTACTAATTAACAAAAAAAAAACGACTTCAACTTTTAGTTTTACTTAGGTACTCAGGTTTTCTCATAGATACCATTATCACTACTGGACTAAATTGAAATGCGCACACGGGAAGCGTCAGCTTTCTAATAAAAAAAGAATCATCAAAATCGATTCACCCAGTCAAAAGTTATGAGGTAACTATTAGGTATAGGTGCTGTGATATCAATAAAATATGGATGATAAATTTATATTACGACTTTAATATTTTAAGACAATACAATGATGTGTCGGACGCCATAGCAAGAAGAGAGAGCGAGCACAGACCAAGACAATGAGTATAAACTAGAACCATAGACTATGACTAATGTAACATCTCCCTTTTGAAAACTATAAAAAGAAATTTAAATTACAAATGAATATTACTTTCTATGACGACTCTGACATTTTTTTTAAATTACATAGTTGTGTTTTATATGATATGACGTTACTTTTAAATATTACAAGATACATAGTTATTTAAAGACTTTATACAGACATGACATGTTAATATGTTATTAATATTTTAATTTTACATTGTGACATAGTAAATAAACAATAATAAGTAAGACAAACATTTGTTTTATTAACCTAAGACATATATTATCCTTCCTTCTTTAATTTAGATAAATTGTATACAATAGTTTAACTAATATAATACTTAATTACTAATTTTAATACTAATTTTTAATAACTTTAATAACTAATTTTAACTTAAACGTTTAGGTAATTTTACTTCTCTACCTGACCTGGTTACATATTTATAATATTGTGGATCATAATTAAACGAATCATCAGTCATGGATTCATCAGCCTCCACCTGTCTCTCGCTTTGAACACTGTCCTCAGTTTTCTTTGGAGTTGGTTGTTGAGGTGGATTATTGGATTGCATGTCTGGATCAAAGTTGTGACAACTATCATTTGACCTGAATCTAATATGAACTCTATTTCTTCTATATCTGTTACCTTTACTATCCTCTATTATGTATGACCTTTGACATTTTAATCGTTCTTTAACAACAGCCGGAAGCCAGTCTGAATTTGGCATTTTTTTGAAACTAACATGATCACCGGGTTGTAAAATAGGTAATTGTTTTTTATTTCTATTATAATAATGTTTACTCTGTGACTGGTTTTTCTCAAAACTCTTTTTATAATCACTAAAGGAAACTACTTTAGGTTTAAGCTTTTTATCACTAATTGGTATATGCATTCTTAGATTTCTAGACATTAACAACTGAGCTGGAGACGGAAAATTAGCTTTTGGTGTATTTCTATACTGTAATAAAGCTATATATGGATCTGTATTTGATTCTAAACATTTTTTTAACATGGTTTTCATGATTTTGACTGAACTTTCAGCTTGTCCATTCGATTTTGGATGATAGGGACTTGTAAGTACATGTTCAATGTCCCAATTGTATAGAAACGTTTTGAATTCTGCTGAATTAAAAGGGGGGCCTCCGTCGGAAATTACGGAAATTGGGATACCATGGCGAGCAAATATGGATTTTAAATGAATTATTATATTAGACGCTGTGTGCTGACCATGTAACATTGCTAATTCAATATATTTTGAATAATAATCAGTAACTACTAGGTAGGTTTTATTATTAAAATGCATTAAATCAATACCGACTTGTTGCCATGGAAATTTACACATTTCATAGCTTTGTAATGGCTCTGACTGGTTATTAGGCTTAAATTTAGCACAAATTTGACATTGATCTACAAGATTTTTTATATCTGCACTCATATTTGGCCAAAAAATAATATCTCTAGCTAAATTTAGACACTTGTTAATACCTTGATGACCTTCATGGACTTTTCTTAACATCTCATTTTGCATAGACTTTGGAATAATTAATTTGTCATTTTTAAATAATAAATCATTGATGACATGAATTTCAGCCTGAACATTCCAATAGGACTTCAATAAAGGTTCAACTTGATTTTTACTAGTAGGCCATCCATCTTGACAATATTTCTTTAAAGTTTGCAATTCTGCATCTGAATTAGTGGCATTTAAAATTTTATTTTTGTACTCTGTACTTATAGCCAAGTTAGAATATAAAATATTTACATGATATGACAAATCAGACTCATAGTTAGGTGTATAAGTTTCTTTTAAAGCTGCCCTAGACAATGTATCTGAAATATACATTTCTTTGCCTGGTACATGAACAACATTAATATCATAGGCTTGTAAAGCTAGCATCATTCTTTGTAAACGTGCTGGTATTTCATGCAATGGTTTTTTGAATAGGTAGACTAATGGTTTATGATCGGTATGGACTGTTACCTGATTACCATAGACATATTGGTGAAATTTCTCACAACCAAATTGTATGGCAAATAATTCTTTCTCAATCTGTGCGTACTTTTCCTGTACAGGTGTTAAAGTTTTAGAACTATACGCAATAGGCTGTTTGTTTTGCAAAATCACTGCCCCTAAAGCTGATTTTGACGAGTCGACGGACAATACTGTAGGAATTTTTGGGTTATAGTGAGCTAAGACAGGAGCATTTGTTATTGCGTTTTTAAGAGATTGAAAACTTTTTTCACAATTTTCATCCCAGACCCAGACAGAATCTTTTTTCAGAAGATTTCGCAAAACTTGAGTTTTTTCTGACAAATTTTGAATAAAAGGACCTAAATAATTGATCATACCTAAGACTCTTTGCAATTCTTTGACATTAGTTGGTGTTGGCATATTGACAATAGCTTTGACTTTTTCCTGATCGACCTTAGCACCATCCTTACTAAAGACATAACCTAAGAAACATACTTCTTTGACTGAAAATTTGCATTTATCTTTATTTAATTTTAAATTGACTTCTCTTGCCCTCTGCATGACTTTATACAATCTTTCATTATGGATTTCTTCAGTTTCTCCATAGACCAAAATATCATCGACAAAAACTAGAACTCCTTCAATATCAGCGAAAATCTCTGTCATTACTCTATGAAAAATTTCTGACGCAGCATTTATACCATAGGGTAATCTTAAGTAACGATAACGACCAAAAGGTGTTTGAAATGTGCATAGATCTGAGCTTGCACTATCTAATTTTAACATCCAAAAACCAGAAAAAGCATCTAGATGTGAAAAATGTGAAGCACCTTTTAATATCGACCTAATTTCATCAATACTTTTGAGAGGATAACGCTCTCGTATTATATATTTGTTTAAATTCCTAGGATCAAGACAAATTCTTAACTGACCTGACTTTTTGACTGTGACAACGACTGAATTTACCCATTCGGTAGGATGTGTGACTTTTTCTATGACATTCATCCTTGACATGCGATCCAATTCCTCTTTTAATTGACTGTATAATCCAAATGGAACTTTTCTGGGAGGATCGACACATGGTACTGCATTCTGGTGAAGCTTCAAGCAACAGACAGGAGGTAGACATCCAAGACCCTGAAACACATCGTTAAATTCTTTTAGTATTTGACTTTGTGACATAGTATTGTTGACGGCAAAGACTCTTTTTAAAACACCTATGTCAATGCATGTAGGTAGACCTAAGACTGTAGCACAATTAATATTGGCTATGAAAAATTTTATACTTTGTTGACAGCCATTGAAATGACAAATGATATCACATTGACCTAAAATTTCTATGGAAGATCCATCAAAACTTTTTACATTAGCATGAGACTTTTTGATAATTGACTTTGGTAAATTTAATGTTTTAAATGTATTATATGATAAAATATTCAGATCTGCGCCACTGTCTAAAATGCATTTGAGCTCTTTATTGCCTACAAATACACTAAGGCACCAAGATTTGTTGGAATGCGACATATCATCATTATATTTTACCATTCCTATGAAATAATTTTCAGAACTTGACATAGACTGCTCTCCGGAGGACTCTGTTGACTCTAAATTTCTGACATTCTTGTTAAAAAAGCAAAATTTTGAAAAATGGTTATAACGGTTACAAGTATTGCACTTAACTCCTTGAGCGGGACATTTGACACGATGATGCTGACCACACCTTCCACAGGCTGTGTTTTTGGCATTGCGATGACTTGTGTGTGGACTTTGACTCCGTTGCCTTGAAGAGATGACTGGATTACTGTTTTGACGGGGTGACACATTTTTGTTCGTAGGACCTCGGGATCTTGATCGCTGTATCCGCATGACATTGTCAGAACTATGATGAATATTTTCTATTTTTTGTGCATTTTCCTGGGCCATGATAACAGTTTTTGCAAGTGAAATTGTTCTTTCCAACGTTGGGTTATTTTCTTGTAGTAATCTCTGACGGACATTTATTAATTTTGGGCACATGTTTGCAATAAAAATATCTCTGATGAGGGAATCTTTTAACTGTCCAAATTCACACTTGTTTGACAGATTTTGTATGTCAGTGAAGAAATCATCAATGGATTCGCTTTCTTTTTGAAATCTAGTGAAAAACGAATGTCTGTTCATGGTTAGACTTTTCTGTGGCTCGAAATATTTGTTAAATTTTGTTTTGACTTCCTCGAGAGTCACTGTTTCTATGTCGAGATTGAATGAATTATATATTTCCACTCCTTTTTCACCAACCGTGTGTAGGAAAATGGCTACCTTACGTTTTTCTGCGGCGGTGTCGAGATTAGTAGCTAACATAAACATTTGAAATGCCTGCCACCATTTTTTCCATTCTGATGCGCTGCCGTGACTGTCTGTTTTACAAATCTTCAGAGGACTTACGTTGTTGAACACGTTTTCTGTACTCGTGGTCGCCATGCCGGTTGCAGTTTTTTCTTGACGCGTAGACATGTTGAATATTGATTTGGAATACTGACTAATTACTGTGATGACGACGAGGATTCTGACACTCTGACACCATATTAGGTATAGGTGCTGTGATATCAATAAAATATGGATGATAAATTTATATTACGACTTTAATATTTTAAGACAATACAATGATGTGTCGGACGCCATAGCAAGAAGAGAGAGCGAGCACAGACCAAGACAATGAGTATAAACTAGAACCATAGACTATGACTAATGTAACAGTAACAAACATAAAAAATACAGTCAAATTGAGGACCTCTTCCCTTTTGAAGTCGGTTGAAAATATCTGAAAAATAAACATCCTTACATTCGTTTCATGTAGTGGTAAATGACGTAAATTTTAGAAATTCAGCCGCTGCCTCACATTTCACGCGCACCTGTCACCTCACGGTAATGTAGTTATGTGTTTTAATAAGTAAAGAGGGATTTTGGGATATTCATCAAATTAAATTCTGACCCAGCGATTCTGCGATTACATTTTTTCGGAAAGCATGTTTGGGATAGTCATAACGAGCGTAGTTGTGAGATAGGGTGATATTTAAAGTCTGCTAGAATATTATGATTATAATTGTATGTGTGTGTGTGTATGTGTGTATCCCACTTTGGGGTATTCTTCTTCTTCACTCTTTTCCCCACATTATATAGGTCTTACAACACGTCTTCTTCTTCCACTTACTCCTATCAGCTAGTCAACAAACTCCTTTCACACTCATAATATCGTCTTTCACGCAATCCATCCATCTTTTGTTTGGTCTTCCTCAACTTTTTCGTTCCTCCACATGCCTTACTGCATCCTACAAGCAAAGATGTATCGTAAAAGAAGAAGTTATTCCTGCTTTCCACGTCTTCTACCCATAGCCATAATTTTGTCACTTACATGCAAAAAAGCTTTCGTTGCTTGTAACTATTAATTTTTAACGTGAAAAATTTATAACAAACTGTGAAAGTGGGGTTTCACTGGCCCCTGAGTTGAGAATTGAATTTGAGGTTAAAGAGTACTTACAAATGCGTGCTTTGGTAAAGACGTCTGTACAAATTTTATTATTTGACTGAAGCTTAAGGAAAGTTGTACAAGCACACTCGACTTCCTAGCTTTGCAGGAACATTTTAAAGCGCTGTCGTAAATTTTAAAATGCATGCACATTCTGGGACAATGACAACTTTCGTAAGTGGAAATTTGCTTCAGGCAACTGTTATTTCAGATAACGTACCGCTCTTGATTCAAGCTAGATTACGAGTGTTATTGAACCTATAGGAGCTTCGCTTATATGTTCTTAAAATTTTCCGCCCAAGGGGTTGAATTTTCATAAATCTGTTTTTAGCCAAATCATTTTTTGAGTTGCGCGATCATAGGTTATCAGTTAGCCAGATTTTCGAATTAGGTATACAAGTACAATATTATAGCACTTGAACTATTAATACAAGTGACACACATATTTATATTAATCATAAGTTTAAAATAGGACAACTTATAGTAATAAATAAATAAATAAATAGTTTAGGTATAATGTTTTATTATCTGATTGTTATTTTTCTTAGTTTGGTGAGGTTTAAGTAGAATATTTTATTATTGCATTTTAAGAATGGTGGGCGACAAGTAAAATACTTTCTTTGAAAACTCTCAAAGTTGATCGAAAATTATTAAGAGAGTACGATTCAAAAAGCTAACTCACAAATTAAATCAAAGTCCTTGAAGCTCTCGATTCAGGCACAAACTCTTCAACTCGGTATCTGTCAAAATCAATCGAGGTCAAGTATAGATCTCTGGGAAAAACTTTCTGAATTTATTTATCTCTTTTTAACATGAAATTGTATTTCATGTTTAAATAAAAGTCTGTCCATTAATGATTGTTGCCCACACGTCCATTAATGATACGAGAGGTCATCAAAAGGTGCAACAATCGCAGCATAGCTAGTTTTAGGGTGGATTGTACGCGTATTTTCAAATCTGCTAAACTCCTAATAAAATTTAATTACATCCTCTTGCTAATTAAGGTTAGGTTTTTGCTCTTTAATTTCACAAAGAAAAAATCAATCAAATGCTACAAGGTCCAACTCTTTTAAAGTCCCTCTACGGGGCAGAGGTCTTCTCTCTGAATAACAATTCTATGAAAATTTGGACTGGCTACTAGAAAATGATTTAAAAATAACTTAATTTTTTAAGTTTTGTGTAACGACATAATTATATAACGATAAGTTTTGATTGGATTAATTTAGAGGAAAATCTTCTACATCCATCCATCCATCCAGGAGACATTATAAACCTCTATTTAGCATTCATTCATTTTAAATTGATAGTAACTCTGCTCATTCTTGAGAAAAAGAGAGATAAGTGGTAGGTAGATGGATAATAAAGGAGCCAAAAAATCTTCCATATTTCTCAAATAAATTTCGGAAAAATAATGATTTTGTGCTAAAATAGGGACATAACCCAATGCAGGAAAATGGATGAAATGTGGTATTGAAATCCATAGTAATTAGGTGACAGTTGAAAGCCACTTTAGCCGTAAAGTTAGCATCGCTAATTTGCGGTCGGGCTTTCAAAGCTCTCCGATCCTATGTCGGTATTTAGTTAGAAGTTTTGAAAGTTATTTGCTTTAACGCTTTATGCATTTTTGTTTATCGGTATCTTTCTGCCATGGCTGGTATTGGGACCTAGCACAATTCTGATTCTGGAAATATCGTATCTTGTCACTTTGGAAGCGTCATAATTATTTCCAATTATAACCATGCAATTAACCATGGTTTCGTCAAACATACTTTTCGAAAATCGCATGATTTGTTATCTACCAAAAAGAGACAGCACAATAATGTTCAACTAAACGGGCGTTAACAGCTTGGTAAAATCAGGGCTTAGACGATGAATTACAAAGAAAATCTTCAGAAAATTACTTACAATGGACATGAAATATATTTATGGATGAATTAATTACGTTAAGGCTTATCAATATAGTTAATTTTATTGGAGTAGATCGTACTTCAATAGTTGCAGTAAATTATTGTCGGCTCAAGTTACTGCGCCCAAAACTTTGGGATGCTAAGTCTATACTCAGTTATCTAAGTACAGACAGACTTTGAATTTGACAGTGGTTTTGAGTGATTTGGCATTCTACTCGTGACGTAACTAATCTATACTACTACTATTACATAATACTATTGTGTTTACTACTGTGTTACATATCTTCTGATAAATACATGCATTATGTAAGTTATTAATACATAAGTATTGTATACCTACTTAACTTAACTTTATCAGTATCAGTAGGTATTTACCACAGAGAAAAATAAAGTATTTTGTACTTTTACACTGAATTCAGGAGACAAGGGCCTTTCCTCTCTCTTAAGTACACCCAATATAATTAATGAGAGATGAGTCGACAGAACGGCTTTTTCAGGAAAATTAATAGAGTATCTAATACAAAATGTCGACAAGGCTTCCGTGAATAAATGTTGGTGGAATGCGAAAATGCTTAATTAAATTATACCAGTCATCTTCTAACATTTATTCGGCTAATCAGCTTTCGGATAAAAGTAATATATTAATATTTTTAAGGCATTTATTATAATTTCATTATGAGCCATCAGAAAAGCATGATTTATTCAATAAAACTTTGAGGCTCTAAACTTATCGCTTGTGCATTATTTAATTTCATTTTCTTTTCTTTTCAGATACATCGTATTCGCCGTCCACCACCAAAAGTATTTACACCACAAAATCGTATTTAGCAAATTTCAATGAAATGTGCGAGTATCATTACAAAATGTAAATTACCGGGTAAAAAAGATCAGTAACTGAAGTGTCTTAAAAATTGCGTCTCGGTGTCATCTTGCCCATCACCTGTTGCTGCTCCAAGGTCTCTTGTACCTCTAATAATTGTTCTTGCCGTGCGTGTGTATTTGCGATATTCGTACAAGTTGTGTTCACTGTCCAGTAAGGTTAGTACAGGTTTTTGTACGATTTTCGATTCGACTCGCAGCGCACAAACGAATCGAATTCCTCTATACATTTACAGCCAGCGCCATCTATTAACAACCGCATGTCAGCGACTGTCCATAGATATCGCTGGCTGTTGTATGCAGGAATTCGATTCGTTTGTGCGATGCGAGTCAACTCAAATTTCGTACGAAAACTTGTACTAATCCCTCTGTATTCGTTAGCAACTGAGGGTAGTGGCAGCGAATGCGTGTGATCGGTCGCGCGGGCGCGTGAGGCGGCGCGAGTGGATGGTGTTGGCGGCGCGGCGGGCATGGCGCGGCGCGGGGCGCGGGCGGCGCGGCGGTGAGGGCGGCGGGGGCGATGCGCGCGCGCGTGCTGCTGCTGGCGGTGCTGTGCGCGTGCGCGTCGGCGCGGGAGCTGCGCGTGCTGCAGGCGGACGCGCGGCCCGCGTTCCACATAGCGATCGCCGCACCGCCTTCAGCCGCCGCCGTCGTGCGCGCCTTCAACCGCACCCTGAGCGACCTGTCGAAGACCTACCTCGCCGACTCTCCGCTCTACCTGCGAAACATCACGCTCCTGCCGCTGTACATCGAGCTACCAGAAGATGAAAGGTACATTCTGAGTTTGAATCTAGTGTACTCTTGTGTCTTGTACTTAGTTTTAAGTCATTCCAAATTTTTATCTCATCTCTATTATATAAAATTCTCGAGCTAACTTTTGTTACAAACTCCTCCGAAGCGGCTCGACCGATTGTTATGAAATTTTCTGTGTATGTTCGGTAGACCTGAGAGTAGATCGTAAGCTATTTTTCATATCCCTAACGGCAAAATAACGTTTGCCGGGTCAGCTAGTTTATTTATATAAGTAAGTTGCACGCCATCGTCGTACTCTATAGTATGCATTAATACCTTATCATCAGTTCGTCATACATCTACATGGAATAATAATTATGGTTAAAAACACAGACATCACCTTTTACTTTAATCGTTCCTTTCTCCAAAACTCACTAAGCTTTATTAGGAATATCTACCAAAACCACCAGACTCATTAGATCTTATAATTATTGAATCAATAGGTACATTGTTTAATCCTCAGTCCAAATCCAAGTATACGCACAGCTCTCTTTGACATGACCGAATTATAGATATTTCAATCCACGATGACCCGCCCCACTCTGTCAAACTCCTAACGAGTCGAACGAAACATTAGCGATTTCGACAGAGTGGGGTGGTCTTCGTCGATTTAAATATCTATATCCACTCTTGTCTCTTCTGCTCCATTAACTTCATGTTTTAGTTTAATTATCACTCATCGTATTGTTTTTCTTTAATAAAGTGTTATAAGTGATATAAAAATGCTGTTTGTCTTTAATGAGGTGTAATAAGTAGCGATAACATTTAGTTCGCAATTAAAATTAAAATACACTGATTCTCAATGTTTAGATGCAAGATATAAGATAGTCTGTTGTAAGTAAACAAAATAAAACGTGTCGCTAAAAGATTACTACAACAAAGAAAATCTCGTGAAGGGTAAAAAATCCTGAATCCACTGTAATTCCTAAACGTTCAAAGCGATAAAACATGTCGGGACACATTTTCGGTTGCTCGCCTTAATCGAAAAACAGAGCGAGTAGAGCAGTGAATTCTCTCATTAATTGAGAATGCCTTTGTCCTGCGAGGTAACGTTAATTGGCTGGAGCTCTAAATAACTGAAAGTTTCCACCTTAAGGTAACAATAAAGGTTTATGAATAGACTACAGACTGCAGTTAATTGAACTTTTGTACTCGTACTTCTAGCAAATTATTCTGAAACTTTTTACATACAACAGCAATACTAGCTATTGCCAGTATTGTGTGAATTTAGGACTTCTTCAAAATTTTCGAAAACTTAAGTACTTAAGTATAATTTTTTTTTAGAAAATATTTCTTATACGTCCAGACTATTAAGCTTTCTGTGTTACGAATTTCAGCCAAATTAGCAGTTTTAGTGTAATTGAGTTTTAACATAAAACATACAAACCTACTTTCATATTTATAAAGTTAGGTTTAATTTATATTGCCAGGGCTAAATTAAAAAATATCGTATTTATTTTCAAACTCCAACTAATAACGTGGGTTTCTGTTTCTGAAATGTTGATTACTAATTAACAGATAATTTTGTTTGTAAACAGCGTAGGTAGATATAAATTATTAAAAAATATACCTACGTATACTTAGTTACATATTATTTTGACAATAATAGTTTTGGCCATAAAGAACAGCGTTTTTTGCACAATCTTAAGTACTATTTTAGCTAGAATTAAAATAATGTTTTTACAAATTAGCAACACTATAGGTACGATAACGTGCTTGCAACTTGTTTCTCGCCAAATCACTCTTGCATTCATTATAATTGTATAATTTATGTGAATAAAAGCTTAATACCTGATGAAGTAGGTACAGTGTCTATCTATGTTACTTGTAATTTGACAATAATAATACTGAAATTTTTTACTTTAATCCGCAATGTAAAATATATATGGTTCATAATATTAATTGTATCGTTTACGACCATAACTTGCCTAACTTAAGTAAAGTAAACTTTTAACTTGCTACCCCAAAGCTTAGTTGTAAAGCTCAACTTGTTGCACCATTTGGACTTTTTCAACTCGGATCTTACAAACTCTTTGATACAAGGACCTAAGCCTAGCCACCCAGTAACCAATTGAACCACCAGAACATTCAACACTATGATTCAACGTCACACAAAACTTGTATCTAATTTTATTCTTTTTAGGGTTCCGTACCAAAATGGTAAAATGGAACCCTTATGGTGCGACTTTCTCCGTCTGTCTGTCCGTCTGTCTGTCTGTCCGTCACACTCGATTATTTCAGTAACTACCGGAGCTATCGATATGTATAAATTTGGAATAGTTGTGTATATTAGTGGCTCAATGACACTGAAATAAAAAAAAATGGAAATTATTTTTGTTCTTATTTAAAAAGGGGGGAAAATCGGAGGGTTGAAATTTAAAAGTGAGATAACTGTACTGTGTGGGGTATCATATGAAAGGGTTTACTTTGCACATTCTAAAACCGATTTTTAATTATTTTTAGTCATGATAGTTTTTGATTTATCGGGGAAAATGTCTAAAAAAATACCGTTCCCCCCCCCCCTTATCTCCGGAGTTTACCAATCGAAAAATCTCAAATAATTATGGTCAATAGGAATTTACGTATATTTTACAGGAAAACAATAGCCAATGCTCTAACTAGCATAGTTTTTTTTTTATATTAACAATAAACCTCTACAAACAAAGTTAGTTTTGCGGTTCATTAACAAAGGTAATTAAAACGCAAGTTCTTCTAAGTACTCGTCGTCAAATAAACATATTGGTTTTTGCCTGATTGTTTTGCTTCAGTACTTCTTAAGTACGGAACCCTCGGTGCGCGAGTCCGACTCGCACTTGGCCGGTTTTTTTTATTTTATCTTTAGACTCTACCACTACCACAACTACCTACTACACGCACGTTTGCTCTTGAAGAAAAAAAAGGATTATAACTTTAAAACTTGTATTAATATATTATTATCTTTTCAAGCAATTTCGTATATTGAAAATTCTGTCGAAAGTGTTGACATTTTAAGGTCAAGAAAAAAATAAAGAAATATGCTCCGAAAAACTACATGTCTATTTTTCGGTTGAGGTGCAAAGGGAAAAATAATTGCGATATAAACACTTAATTCTAGTAGTCGGTCATTACGACGTGATTATTGGTTTTCCTATAGCCATATTCAATACATACTCGTAATATCAACAAAGCGCTTTTGCACAGCAAAGTGCTATAATTAAAATACTGAATAGATATCTGTCGATCAGCATACATTATTGTGCTTTGTATTCAAACGTTGAAAGCTATCAAACGGAGCTGAGGGTGGCGGAATTTCTGAATAATGATACGGTATACACATATTAAATGCATGAGCATTTAGCTGTGGCATATGAAATAGTTTCTGTAGCGAGAAAATCTAATTAGTTTCAAACCATAAAGTAATTCCGAAAAATTTAAGTCTCAAGGTGCCAGTCTTTCTGTCAACTATGGAGTAGGTAATTAAGACGAATAACTAACTCTGGCTCGAAAGTTTAGCTGAAAGACTGGTTATTAACTAGGAAACCTGTGCGATAAAAATATATTGTGAGTCCAGTCCAGTCGAATAAAATGCAATAATTCTTTAATTTTAAAATAACGTAAAAAAAACCGAGTCTATCACCGATCAAGGACCCAAGCCACCGGTGGCTCCAAAGTGAGGAACCTCTTCACAATACGTACCGTCTCCAAGCCCACTCACTTCTGTATGCAACCCTTGAACCAACAGGGAAGCGAAAGCGTCTGGAGATATTGGTCGAAGCGTTTATATTATTGTTATAAACGTTAGAGATATTTTGAGTAAAAATTTATACAACTAATGAATAAAACGAACTAAAATTCCGGTAGTACTGTGACGAATTTTAGTAGTATTACGAACTCTTGATAACTAGAAGTCGTTAACATTTAAAACAAGGAGCGATTTATCATTTCTCTCAGCAATTTCGGCAACGCCATAAACTCGAATCCCGCTCCAGACAATTAAACTCTGCCATCTTTAAACCTCTTGAATATACTGGATGAAAATTATAAAAGAAAACATTTTGGGAAAATCCAAGGGCTTAATTGGATACAGTTTCACGTGCTAGAACAAGTTTCAGTAGATCTTATCACAGTGTAAATAATTATGGAAACCCATTTCAGTGGTGTCTAGAAACCAGATTAGTGCGCGAGGCCGACTTGCACTTGATCGTTTTTTTTTAATATACTTAATATTATGGTTTCTGTTGCTATTCTCTTTACTGTGCTCTTCGAGTTAAATGCCGTCATTGCCGAGAGTGTGGATGGTCCATGATTGATCATAGGCAATAAGTCTTTGGTTCTGCACTCACGTGCGCAGTTCACAAATGAATTTTAGCACCATGCTTACTAATTTTTAACATTTTAATGTGTTATTTTTGTTACTTAGTCAAATCTTAGTGCGGTAAAATGTCTAGCAGTGATACCTACTAAAGAAAATTTAACTACACCTCACATTTTAATAATTGCAACAAAAATGGCCCACAATCTTTTACCAACAACGTTAAGGATTTACGACAAACGTTAACAAGATCTTATGGTTTGGATTTATGACAATATGAGCGTATAGTTAGATAAAGTAGTGTGTGAAACTCATCATAATTAGATATTAACACACTCGTGTGGTACTATTAACAACTCACCTGCAGCTCGTTTTTAGGGTTCCGTACCAAAATGGTAAAATGGAACCCTTATGGTGCGACTTTCTACGTCTGTCTGTCCGTCTGTCTGTCTGTCCGTCACACTCGATTATTTCAGTAACTACTGGAGCTATCGATATGAAATTTGGAATAGTTGTGTATATTAGTGGCCCAATGACACTGGAATAAAAAAAATGGAAATTATTTTTGCTCTTATTTAAAAAGGGGGGAAAATCGGAGGGTTGAAATTTAAAATTGAGATAACTGTACTGTGTGGGGTATCATATGAAATGGTTTACTTTGTACATTCTGAAACCGATTTTTAATTATTTTTAGTCATGATAGTTTTTGATTTATCGGGGAACATGTCAAAAAAAATACCGTTCCCCCCCCCCTTATCTCTGGAGTTTACCAATCGAAAAATCTCAAATAATTATGGTCAATAGGAATTTATGTATATTTTACAGGAAAACTATATCCAATGCTCTAACTAGCATAGTTTTTTTGATATTAACAATAAACCTCTACAAACAAAGTTAGTTTTGCGGTTCATTAACAAAGGTAATTAATACCGTTTTACATCTTTGGTTACAGTTTTGGTCGTGTTACATCTACATTAGTATGCCTGATTGTTTTGCTTCAGTATTTCTTGAGTACGGAACCCTCGGTGCGCGAGTCCGACTCGCACTTGGCCGGTTTTTTAAACTCACACCAGTGACACACACAGAGTGTTTTAATTATACCATTATGGATATTATCGCACCTGTATTTTATGATATAATTAAACGTCCGGAGACTACTTCCCATGTGGTAAACTTCCCACTTGGTAAACCTCAAACTGTACCTACTAAAAAGTTGCGTTTGGTAAACATTTCATTACTTCATACATTTAATCCCATTTGGTAAACTATGTTAGTATTGTTATTTTTGTACGGTACAGTCAGTGTCAAATTAATATTTAAATTAGATAATTATAGGTTTTTCAAAAGCTTCAAAGTCTTGAGATAGAATCTCGATCATCAAAAAGAACGGCTAATCAAGGAGCAGTAAAGAAAAACGTAATAACATCTGTTAAAATACCACGTGCCGCAAAAGAAGCACCGAGCGGGTTCTCAGGTAGGGAATTATTGTCCTTACCATCGTTTTAGACAAAAGGTGTGAAAGAGATAGACATGAGTTTAAGAAAATTATATCTGTAATCGGGTTTTACCTTATCAGTTTACTCGTTTTATGCATAGTGCAAGGTCGTTGCAATGTCGGGTGCGGGATCTTCTAGTGGTACAGTGAAATTAAAAATTGTTAATAGTGCAAGAGGCGGTGAAATTTTACTACGCGCTGGGCACCAATATTATAAACAAAAAAATAATAAGGACTCTAGTTGGTGGCGCTGTGTAAATAGAAAAGATGGATGTTCAGCAAGTGTTACTTTGAATTCGAATAGGAGCCATGTATTAAGAGAAAATGCTCACTGCAGTTCTTGTATTCCGAATTTTGAAAAAAATGAAGTGAAAGTAGCCATCGAAAAATGTAAACAAAGTATATGTGAAGATCTGAAGCCGATTCCAGCTACATACAGGATATGTACTAAAAAGCTGAAAGATAATGGTTACGAAATTATAAAAGAATTACCAAATTTTGACAAAGTTAAAAGCAGCTTGTATAGACACAGAAATAGACAACTGGGCATTACAAAATCTCAGTACACTAACGCTACAGAAATCGTGGTTCCTGACCGTTTTAAAGACAACTTATTATTTGATGAGATTGACGGTGAAAATAGAATGATTGTATTTGCTTCACAGAGTGCAATTGCACATTTAAATGACGTCCGTCACTACTTTGCAGACGGAACGTTCAAATGTTGTGCAAAGCCGTTTCTTCAACTATACGTTGTACACGGGGACATAGGAAGTACAGAAACTGAGACAAATATTGTACCATTTTTTTACGCAGTGTTAACAAATAAAGAAGAAACTACATATGAAAGGCTGTTTTCCAAACTAAAATTTCATTTACCAGAGTGGACAGCAGAAATTATTACCTTGGATTTCGAAAAAGCTCCAATAAATGCAATAAAAAAGACATTTCCAAAAATAATTGTTAAGAAAGGCAAAATCTCTTGGTTTATTACAACATGAAGAATCTCACAATCACGTCAAACTATGTATGGCTCTTGCACATTTACCCAGGGAGGACATAAACGATGGCTGGCTATACGTTATGAGTCAAAGGTAAATTAATTTTGCAGTATTGTAATGAATGCGTTTAGATCTGCATTTTTCTTCTACCATCGCTTTGGAATGGCGCTACCTACTTGATTTTATGCGTTAGAAACTAGATATATGGTTTTTAGTATTATAATTAATTTTGTTACAGTTTTGAAGAAAAAGCTATAACGGAATTTAATGATTACTTTGTGGATCAATGGTTGGAAAATGAAGATATGGCGAATATTTGGTGCTGCTACGCACAAAGACACCGCACGACAAACCTCATGGAATCTTGGAATAGGAGTTTCAATAGCGAAATTGGAAAAAGGCCATCAATTCTTTTATTTTTCGAAACGATAGCAGGAAATATTAAACATTATGAAAATCTTCTGAAAAGGTACGTGATTTTGTGTTTTCTTTAAATAAAATGTATTTTTAGGCGACATAATAATTAATTATAACACAATTTTTTCAGCTTTTATAATAATGGAGAAATTATATCAAAACGAAGAAAAAAGTCCATCCAAAATGATATACGAATTAACAATCTACTCGGCGATTACAAAAGTGGAAAAATGTCATTGGAAAATTGTTTGAACAAATTATCAAGAATTGCTTGTATCACTTTATAATTTTTTTTATTGATTTTTAATTTTGTGGTATACCTAGTCTATTTTTTATGTTATTATACGAAATCTGTGATAATTGTTTATTTTTTTATATTTTATAGTTGATTTTGCATGTAGATGTCTTATTATTGTTATAAAAAATTTAAAAAACTAATAAAACTTGTCATTGGAATAGTCAAATCTAACTGTGATTTTTCTTAATTTTTATAGTAAAATTGTAATATCTTATGTTGTAAAAGAATTAAAAGAACTAAATGTCATTTTAAAATTGTTTGAACAAATTATCAAGAATTGCTTGTATCACTTTATAATTTTTTTTATTGATTTTTAATTTTGTGGTATACCTAGTCTATTTTTTATGTTGTTATACGAAATCTGTGATTATTGTTTATTTTTTTATATTTTATAGTTGATTTTGCATGTAGATGTCTTATTATTGTTATAAAAAATTTAAAAAACTAATAAAACTTGTCATTGAAATAGTCAAATCTAACTGTGATTTTTCTTAATTTTTATAGTAAAATTGTAATATCTTATGTTGTAAAAGAATTAAAAGAACTAAATGTCATTGGAAAATTGTTTGAACAAATTATCAAGAATTGCTTGTATCACTTTATAATTTTTTTTATTGATTTTTAATTTTGTGGTATACCTAGTCTATTTTTTATGTTATTATACGAAATCTGTGATTATTGTTTATTTTTTTATATTTTATAGTTGATTTTGCATGTAGATGTCTTATTATTGTTATAAAAAATTTAAAAAACTAATAAAACTTGTCATTGAAATAGTCAAATCTAACTGTGATTTTTCTTAATTTTTATAGTAAAATTGTAATATCTTATGTTGTAAAAGAATTAAAAGAACTAAAAGTTTAGTTAAAAAGTTATTTGTACGCGCCACTTTTTATTTCTGTTTTTAAATATCAATATGTATAATACATACACATAATCCGACTATTGTAGGTACCTGTGATTAAAAATATTAAAAAAAAATATTATGACAGTCAGTTTCGTGTTTTCTTTTTGTACTTGACTGTACCCATTTCAACTGAAAGTTTACCAAACGGGATATAACACATATAATTACCGAAATGTTTTCGAAATGGGACTAAATGTATGAAATATTTAATGTTTACCAAACGCAACTTTTTAGTAGGTACAGTTTGAGGTTTACCAAGTGGGAAGTTTACCACATGGGAAGTAGCCGAATTGAATTAATGGCCAACTTTTTAGTAGGTACAGTTTGAGGTTTACCAAGTGGGAAGTTTACCACATGGGAAGTAGCCGAATTAATGGCTTTGTGTTATCAATTTTGTAGGTAATTATAACTGAAAACCCGAAGAGTAATATAATTATTTCAACAATAGCAAATTAACAGAACCGACAGCAATGCGACTAAGGATGGAATGAATTAGATCTTGAGCTAATATTCTTGGGTTTACATTTTTAAACAGCTTTTAAACTCAGTCCTGATCTCTGACTCTTACTGATGTTTATTGTTAATACAAATAGGCGAAAATTTTACGTTCATAAAGTAGATTACGTTAATAAATTATTAATATTCGTAAGTAGGAACTTCGAGCCCGGCATTTCGTAGAAGATTGATTAATTTTACAAATTAACGCACCACTTTTCGGTGCATTGTTTGCTATGGTCGCTGAATTTCAAATTGAATTCGGAATGATCAAAGTTGCTCCGAGAATAAATGGTATTATCTTAATATTGCATGAAATAATTTTTTCAACAAGTGGAAAATTAAAAAAATTTAAAACACCCACGTCTTTTGCAGACTTGTAATTGAAAAAGGATTAAATAATTTTTTTGAAACTCCCCGACTAAAGGAAAGTAAGAACTAAGAACCTATCAGAATAATTACAAATCCAAGAAAATCCGCCGGAGCTGCTGTGTTTTGCCTATGACGGTGTTGATGGTGTTGTTTACCAGTTGATGACTAATTCAATTTCTTGATACTTCTCATATACCGGCAGTTTATCAATACTTACTAATTACATTAATTGATATTGGAAACGAAAATAGCAATTGCAGCTCCGACGGATTTTCTTGGATTTGTAATTATACTGATAGGTTCTTAGTTCTTACTTTCCTTTAGTCGGGGAGTTTCAAAAAAATTATTTAATCCTTTTTCAATTACAAGTCTGCAAAAGTCGTAGGTGTTTTAAAATTTTTTAATTTTCCACTTGTTTTATAGTTTTTCGATTAATATATTAATGTAATTTAAATTATGTTATTATTAAAAAATGAAAATTAATCTTCAAACTAGCCATTAGCTCCTCTAGGGATTATCTATCATCCCTTCCAAGTCATAAAGAGACGTTTATTGTGGCGCCCCCTGCTGTTCAATCACAAGAACAATTATCTACAAACCATTGCCAATGACTCACTAATATTTTATACAAAACTGTATCCAAATCGGTTCAGTCGTTTTTGTAATAATTGAGAACATTCGTTTGCACTGTAAATGTTTTTTATGGCGCCCCCTGGTGATCGATGTTCGTAACAACTATCTAAGAACCATTGCCAATGAATACCAAACATTATACAGAAAACTGCAACTAAATCGGTTTAGCCGTTTTTGAAATAAATGGGAACATTCGTTTGCAATATAAATGTATTTTATGGCGCCCCCTGGTGATCGATGTTCGTAACAACTATCTAAGAACCATTGCCGCTAAACACCAAACATTATACAGAAAACCACACCTAAATCGGTCAAGCCGTTTTTGAAATAAATGGGAACATTGATGTGCACAAACAAACAAACAAACAAACAAAAATATTTTTGCATTATTGGTTTTTGTGAACAATTTAACATACAAACAAACATAAAATCTTTTTAATAAAGTGATGTACAAACGGTCTCTCACCCTAAACTCATATACCCGTACTCCGTTCCGTCGTGCAGGGTACAAAAATAATTTAAAATATTTTTCCAGGATTTTTCTAGTAAACCCATTTTAATATATGTTCTCATAGACTAAATTTATCATAAAATAGGTCTCATTCTATTTTCAGCCCAGTGAACGTCGATTCAGGTTCGGATCTTAGACCATCATTTTAAAACGTCAGTGACGGCTATTCGAATCACGTTCCTAAAGTCAAGGAAGACCCGTTTTATTTTTGCACGTCATGGACATCAGCTGGAATACGTTCTTCCATAAATTGACTTGCGTGTTTATATAAACTAGCTGTATCATCCCATATCATCAGTTAATCTTGATAAATAACGTATCTTGAAAATAAGATAGATAGACTTCGACACGGGTATAAAGTATTTACTATTTTCCTTCTGCTAAAATAAATTCATAGCCAAAATAATCTTCGTATGATGAACAGTCCTGACTCACTTATTTACTTATTGACTCACCATCGCCTTGCTCTAGCATGCCCTAAGATCTAGAAATCTAAAATTTGGAATGGTTATTTAAATATTAATCACGCCAACAAGGTGGTATGCAACTATACGCAGTGTAGGTCATATTTATTTTACATCCTCACAATATGGACTCAAATCAATATCATTTAAATTAATCTAGTGGATACGCTGTGGAACGCGGTGTGGTAAAGTCACAGATAGAAACAGAAACAGGCAGACAGACAAAAATGAAATAAAATTGTCACTATCAACTAACGAAGGTACTCCAAATTTTTTTCAAAATACGAGCTTATCGAAATCGACCTCATAAATATAGAAGAATATAAAGTATATTTTTCCCTAAATACTTTTCTATATCAGAAATTAATTTAGATGTACGACAGTTATTGACAGTACTTAATTATGTAGCCCGTGAACGCAATAAAGATAAACAGAAACTACACAAAGTCGAGCCAGCCGCGTCATTTCCGCGTCAAAGAAGCGAGTTATTTTACCGAGAAAATTGATTTTCTGTGTAACTTTCAAAATAGCCTCTTACTGCAAAAATGTTGATAAATTACTCGAGCAGCTCGAAAAGATAAAGAACGGCTTAGGATTACGTACTTGTTAAGTTGCAAGACGGGAAGAGCACACTTACGTAAAAACCCTAATTTCGTAGTTTTCTGTAGGGAAACAGTAAATCTTCAAAAAGAAAAGCCTACCTATAGTTACGTGGATATTACAGACTTAAAATCTTTTGTGCAGAAGAAGTCTAGCAGTTATATCTAATTGTGGCAGAAACCACGTTTAAAGTAAACACAAAATTCTCGTTATAGTTTATTATGTACATAACAATATATTGTAACACCCATTGCTTTACCTATCTAATAAGCTACAATAAAAACGTTAAAAATGTGTTTGCAAGCCGGTTATGAATACAGAACACCGAATAATATTTAACAACAATACCTAATGTTTTACAATACACACATATCATTTTCCCTGTAAAATACAGGAGTCTTTAAATTAAAAATTTAACTATGAGTTAATTATGAAAAGCTACGGAGTACAAACATTCTTATTTTCATAACGTGTAAAAGCCATTAGTATTCATATTTCATACTCTTAGAATAAAAACGTTAAATTATAAGTGCTTGCAACGCCGTGTATGAAGACGTAAAATAAAAATGTACCACCTACTAATATGTTAAAAGATGGATGCAAATTGTGCGGTATATGCAACACAAGCTCATTCAACTTTTGTGGCAAATATTTTGAGTTTCTCTGTGCTTGTATTAAAGTCAATTTCACATTGTTCTCCAAATTGTTTGTATGGGACTTCATACACGCATTCCCACCCGGCTTTGTGTGCAGAGCGCTGTGCCGGCTCACTTGTAAATATTCCACCCGTGACACTCATGCCTTCTTCCTTAGCGAGGAGCATTCTGAAAAGGATAACGAATACCTACTAAAACTCTAGACATTTTGATTTCAGTTAGAAGTTAGCATCGCACTAGCATTATTTTATTAATTATAATTTTCTATTAAAAAACAAGTACTGGATGCATAAATATTATGCTTGCAAAATTCATAGCCTGCATAAACCTACAATGCGTAGTTACTCTAATATTTGAGAAAAACTAAATAAAACTTGAATTTCGCGGGCTGGTAGGTCCGAAACACCTTAAGCGAAATTTTGTAGTGGGCTCTCACACGACTTTAAAAAGCGTAGGTACAGCTTTTGTTTGAATTACAAGAATTGGCTTATTTAACTAGAACATCTTGATATTATGTACTAGAGTAAAAGGTTAATGGTATTCTGTGGTTTTGATGGAATTTTGCTTTCTATAATATCTAATAGAACATGTAATGTAATTTAGGAGTAAATGTAAAAGTTTTTGAATGTGGGGTAAAAATTATAAGTTGGCCATACACTTCTGAACCTCCCGCTAGAAGAGCATTCGTTCACTGATTGCGTAAATTTCTTTTTTTAAAGAAGTTGATCAGTAAGAAAACGAGTACGCTAAGGTGTGGAACACCCTTCCAGCTTCTGTGTTCCCAGCCAAGTACAATCTGGGTGCCTTCAAGAGAGGAGTGAATATGAATAGGCATTTTCTAGGCAAGCGCGCTCCATCCTAGACCTTATCATTTCTGTCCATCAGACATGATTGTAGTCAAGCGCAAGCCTATCTGTTAAATAAAAAAATGCTGCGACCAGTAAAATTTAAAACGCTATTTTGCAACTTATTTTTTCACTCACCTACACTTAAGTAGCTCCACGGCCACCCCGAGTCCTCTGTATTCAGGCGTTACAGACAACCCGGCTCCCATGAGATATTTGCGCACGTCGTGCTTGTCGTATATCGCTGTCACTTTCATGGCCTCACTGAACATGCGGAGGGACAGCAGCCCCGCCTTTGTTTTAGGCTATTGAAATAGAAAATGAGACATGTTTTTTTAAGGGATCCTCCACAGTTTCACGTAGCACGCATCAGAGGGATTGCGTTGAATTTTTTTTTGTAGGCTATAGACGATGGGCAAAAAATTTGACTGTATTGAGTATTAAAAAAGAATCGCGCATACGATGAGGAACTTTTTGAAGTGTGGATGTTTGCTTCAAGTTGCCAGATTCCGGGGTGCTATAAGCATTGTTTATATCAGAAATATCGTGAACATTGAAATAAATATGATAGTTTTTGTATGAATTCACTATAATGAAACTCTAGTGGTCAGCAGTTTGGAGTTTCAATCCCTCCAGGCTGTTTTTCTCTTTATTATACCTATGCATCAGTACCAACAGTCAATATCACAATTTTTCACGGTGAAGGATAACATTGTAAGGAAACCCGTAAGATCTATAGGTGCTATTCAAGTAACGCTTATTTTCAATCGGTGTCAAATTAGCATGTTCTCAATTTCATCCTTACCGGGTTATGCTCAACAAAGTGATCCTTATCTTGCGGCATGCACATGTTGACGCCTACGAGTTTTCGTTCGTTTCCATCACCTTCAGGTCCTCGTAGGAAGCACCCTAAACTCATTTTCCACTTTATAATTGAATTCCATAGAACTCGATATTCTTCTATTGCCTGCGGGTCGTCTGCTGTGCCTGTCATATAATAAAAAAAATAATGGTTATCATTTTATTTTATAACAACTAGCTGACTTTCTGGTCCTACATCATTCGGGTGATCCAATTAAATTCTATTAGGTACTGGAAATATTAAAAGTCTTTCTTCATCTTTAACCTTAGTTAATTATGTTATGTTGTACTGTATTCCAAATATTGATCATTTGGCTTCAGTTCGCTCATTTACCGTTGAGCTATATGGGGCGGACTGATTAAATCATTAATACTTCCTTAATATGTGTTAATATTCCTGTAATGAAAATGTGGGGTGGGAACACTGCGCATTGTTCCGGGATGGGTAATTTGCGGTATTGATTTCCGGTTTTAATATTATGCTAATATTATAAATTCCTATTTCCATTATAAAGGCCATATAAAATTTCTTTGTTATAATTATAAATGGAATTTGTGTGGTCTGCATACTAATCCCACTTATTTTAAAGAAACAAAGCTACGACATTGGTTGTTTAAACAATAATAATTCAAAGAATAGCACATTTCAAAATAATAGCTCAGAAAAAAAATAGTTCAATCAATTTCCCTTTATCATAATTATTTTATCTCTACCTTTCGCTATTTTATTGGTAACCATTGATGGATTTTAAGTGATATTAAACGAAAATTGAGATATAACTGAGAAGCTGCAAATTGGAATAAGGAATTTTCTCTGTGTCGAGTAATCCTATACGGGTAAAGTACTTGACCCTTGATATAGCGTCCAAGCAAGAGCCTCTTCAGATGTTGGTCAAGACTCAAGACTCTCTCACACTACACTTATATTGACTGAAACGTCTTAACGTGATAATTTTTTTTCTGTCAGGAATGCGATATTTAATGTGTGTTTTTTTCACGCTACTTTGATTGTACTTTCTTATAATTGTTTCATTAATTGAATTTTCAAAAATATTATCAGCGGAGTGTTATGATTTGTGTCTCAAATTTCTTTGAACTCCATTATTTAAATGAAGAAAGAACTTAGCTAACAATATTATGTTCTTAGCGTTGATATTGTAATATCTAATACTTGTAAATGTAAGCTAATAAACATCCAGTGTTAATGGATGGGTCCCTGAAGAGCAGTCCCTTAGGAGTTTCGAATTATCTTGCGTATTTGATTATGCTCAAGGACTTTCAAGATAATACCAAATGCTTTCAGGCATAATATTAATCGTAACCATTAACCAATAACCGAATACTGGATAAAATAACAGACAGAAAGATAGAAAATTAGGTTTTTCTGTGTTAACTAAAAACAATATTATTGGTCGGTCTTTAGAGCCTAATTTAAAAATTATTTTTCTATTGGGTTCCCATACCAAAATGATAAAAATGGAACCGTATGTTGCTCTATATTCATCCGTCTGTCTGTATGTCTCAGTCAATTATTTCAGTGACTATTACATGAAATTCGGAGAAGTTATACAAAATTTCATATGGCTCATCACCATTTTAATAAAATAATTGGTACTTATTTTTATTTAATTAGGACACTGGCGAAACTATTGTGTGTATATTGCGGTTCCTCAGCTTCTTTTGTAAAAGTTTTGAACATGACATGGATTTGACATGGATTTGTGTGATATTTTCATTATCCCGTACCTAGTCATATAGTTATGTTTATCAAAATTGTTTAACAGTTGATAAAGTGTGGTAAAGTTATTCGTAAGTAGTTGTTGCCCGCGACTCCGCCCGCGTGAATTTCGGGTTTCCGCTAATCCCGTGGGAATGGTGGCTTTTTCCGGGTTAAAAAGTAGCCTATGTATTAATACGGGTTATAAGCTATATTTGTTCCATATATCAGACTAATTGGTACTATAGTTGCGGCTTTAAAGAATAACAAAGATTTATTCATCCATGCTTATACACACTTTCGCGTTTATAATATTTATTCGCAATAAGTAAAGGAGATTGACCGTAAATGGGCTATATTGCGTCACTCTGCGTCTGAAGCACGTCTGCATGAAAAATCTTCTTTCAAATTATAATATCACATATATTTTTTTTAATGATGTGCGAACCGGGGTTTAAAAGTATTATAAAAATAAAAGTAACTAAACGTTTCGGCACAAGCGGAACCGCCATATTAGAGTCTGGAAACGTCACAGCCACTACCACTCGGCGAATGATACCAGTTTTTTATAAACCCACTTTTTAAGGGAAAACTAGGATACAATAATACAGGAAATAGATCGAATAATAAAAACCGAAACAAGGCAAGCTTTTTACACACAACTGGTTAAATATCATTTTATATAAACATATTAATAATATGTTCCGTTTGCCTCCTATTAAAAACTGCACAATGATAAAAAACTTCAACTTATTTTCGTAGCTGTTTATTGAAAAGTACGGAATGCTGCATGCATTTTGCATTTTGATGGCGACCACTGATCTCTATCTCTGGATTTCTGACTGTCAACGTAAAAATGAAGTATTAAAATGAATAACACCCGGATTTGCCTTTTAGAATTTTAATTCGAGAATCATCAATGACATCACATGACAGTTCTTCCCGCTAGTCGCGTGCACCACAGAGCCGACAGAGTGTGTCTCGACAGGCCGGCAGCGCCTCAGATCGACGGAGGCGCCACCGCTCGCGCTGGCCGACCACCGCCGACTGCAGCCGAGGCGCCCCCAGTCCCATTGCGGCAACGCGGCGCGTCACTGAAGACTTGATTGTTGCATAACCTTTACCACGTCCATCCCCACTACGCGTCATTACGTAATACGTCCGACCGGATTCCGGCTGCCGGACGCTTCGGGATTTTTGCTGGCGCATGCCGCAGTATATCTTAAATCACTCGTTTTCTATTGATTATTTAATTCTAACAAAAATTTAACAAAAACTTGATTAGGTAATCTATTTTCTGTAAATTTAAGAGTCATTGGTAATGAATTTTAGCCAAGCTGATACCCAAAATAGACGGGACGGGTCCTCAGGGTACTATTTCATTGAATTATTCAAAGACCACCATGTCTATAACCATTTCTAAACTAAAGTATATTGTTTAATTTACACCTTATACCTTTAGCAATAAGAAACACAAAAAATATCGTAGGTCTTCATACATTTTTTCGTCACATTGGTCATTTTTGTAATGGGGTACAAAAGAGTACAAAAAAACGCCCTCTCAAACGACCGGATTTACCAAAGACTAATAATATTAAGGCGACTTTCAACGGTCGTATTTGCTGTCTCATTTCATTGACATTAGTTTAGAACAAGATAAAAAAGGTCGACTATAGATCAGTAAACACTGTAGAAGGAAATATGAAGAGGCGAAATTCGCGCGTCCGCCGACCGGAATCCGGTCGCGGGACGCGCGAGGCCCAAAGTGACATCGACCGGAATCCGGTCGCTCGACGCTTTAAGGGATAAGATAGCGTGAGCGTCTATGAAACTAAAATAAAACGACATTCAAAACGACCACCACTATTAACAAATATCAATCTAGTACCGTAAACGTTCGGGGGTGGCGCTTCAAATCGGTACAAAAAAGGAACTGTCAGATGTATAGAATAATTAATCCAGAGATAGAGCTCAGTGACTGATCTCTATTCCATGGATCGATGATTGTCAAAGTAAAAATGATTTTCGCTATTCTGGCGCTGATGGTTTTTCTTTAAATAAATTGTATCTCAAACTATATTTGTTTGTTTATCAAGCAGTTAAGTACCTAAATAAGTAGCTAAGCAAGGAGTTGGAATATTAACTATTTTCTTTTAAGATTCTGCCAACGTTAGCTTGGAGCCTGGGAACCTCTTTTTGATGTTAGCAGGTCACAGGTAGGTACCTATATTTTAAAACACTACCTACTGTTTAAAAATAAATAGGTAAACCGTATTTTTATCAAGTACCTCAATACTACTGAGGTAGGCACCTACCTTGTTTTATAGTACTAACGTAAATATGTGTAGGTAGGCCCTAGGAATAATTAAGTATATCTATATGCATCATCCAGGGTTCCACGGTAATAACGAGGTCGCTTAATCACTATGAGCAACTTATAGTGCGCGAGAACTACTAACCTAACCTCAAAATACCTAAAAAAAAGAAAATTAGATTACTACGAATTCCCGGTTTATATCTCACTGATTTTTTTTTACATAATATGGGGAATATTTCTAATGTTTTACCGTTGATTTCGTTAAGACGCAAGTATAGCCCATTTATGAAGAAAAGGCATTCCCCTTTACTTCTAATAAACAACGGTATTAAACAATTATTTTTAACATAATTCCAAATAGTTATTACCGCATATAAAAGTTTATTACTTCAACTTATTATCCAATGGCTCGCCTGTACTAATACGCGATTGTATCCGTGGAACTTTTTGATATTCCACGCGGGCTGTTTGTGGACAACAGTCACTAAATTCCCTTTAATCCGTAAAGCCCGCTGGGTAACTATTAGCTCAGATGGGGTTGTTCGGCTCACTGCCAGTGAACCCGGATCAACGATGATACGATCCAAGTTTATTACCCCAACAGTGATTAAGCCGTCAATGGCGTATGAAAAGATAATGTAAAATCGTTATTAAAATCGCCCTTTAAAGGCACACCATATTTTTTTACTTTCACTAAGTAATCGTCACAAATACATACGAATGTAAAATCTCCGTATAAGATGATCTAATGGTTAAAACCTACCTACATTAGGAAACCGTGTAGGACCTACGATCCTGTCTCTGAAAAAGTCTGTGTTCAGACGACTGAGGTTTGATGATCCATTTCACCAATACTACTATCAACAATCCAGATTGTTATTTATTTTCTTACTATTTTATTAGGTTCCGTACCCAAAGAGTAAAATCGAGACCCTATTACTAAGACTTCGCCGTCCGTACATTCATCCGTCTGTCACTAGGCTGTATCTCTTGAAGCGTGATAGCTACTAACTTAAAATTTTCACAAATGATGTAGGTCTACCCCTTTACCAACAAATACTAAAAAATAGAATAAAAATTGGTTGTCTGTAAAGTCGGTTTACGGACGACAGATTTACGTGATAACGTCATAATTGGCCTATCTATCGTTTGTTTTATCGTGCCTCTCTGTCGCTTGTTGCGCGCTCTCGCTTGCACGTACAGGCTCAGGTGGAACGTTACGCGGAACATTACTATTTTTCATGTGCGTTGCTGGTGTTCATCAATTTATTAAACGTTATCACGTCAAAAATAAATATTTCCCTTAAATATACAATAAACGTGATTTTTTTGCTCGTTTTTGAATTTGGTGGGACAGGGGTTTTGGTTGGAACTGGTCTTGAATGATCTTGGTACGGAAGTCTTAGTGCGCGAGCCCGACACGCACTTGACCAATTATTTGGGACCTAAGATAACATAATAAGAAAATTCTGATATGTATCACAAAAGCGCACATTTTCTATCCCACAAACACCCTCAATTTTTCACGTGTGAAGCAAGAATGATATAACAGGGTGGTTATTTTCGCTAACATAATTGGTCGGAGGGAGTTCTTGGCGAATTTTCTTAACGACTTAGTATTTTCTTGCGTGAAACTCCGACGTCGTAAGATGGGATTTGGTTAATTGCAAAAAATCTTCACGTCCCGTCGAGGGTCGCTGCTCTGATTAATGTTCAACATCTGGTGTATGGCGATGTACGAAACGGCGTTTTTGAAGTACATTTTTATCAGTCCTTGAATTAAAGAAAAATACATAAACTTACTTCAATGGTATCAAAGTCAAAGGTGATTTATTCAAATATGTATTTTTAAGTGTTTTGTGGGCTGATTCTGTATCATTCAGTTTATTAATTAACAACCCTCTTTTATTAAAAAATTGGTCAAGTGCGAGTCGGGCTCGCGCACTGAGGGTTCCGCACTATCAAGACCAATTCTCAATAATATTAAAGTAAACTAACCAGTGAACAACGCTGCCCACCAAATCCGCGAGTTAGCAACGCCATCTGTCGTCATCAAAGTTAAACAAAATATTAGACTTGTTGAATATCAATTCAACACGTATTAAAAAAAACTACTCTCTAGATCTCGTTCAAACCAATTTTCGGTGGAAGTTTGCATGGTAATGTACATCATATATTTTTTTTAGTTTTATCATACTCTTATTTTAGAAGTTACAGGGGGGGGGGGGGACGACACACATTTTACCACTTTGGAAGTGTCTCTCGCGGAAGCTATTAATTATAGAAAAAAATGATATTAGACACCTTAGTATCATTTTTGAAGACCTATCCATATTATGGATTTGATGAAAAAAAAATTTTTGTGTTTCAGTTCTAAGTATGGGGCACTCCCAAAATTTATTACTTTTTTTAAAATTTTGTGTAAAAACCTTAATGCGGTTCACAGAATACATCTACTTACCAAGTTTCAACAGTATAGCTCTTATAGTTTTGGAAAAAAGTGGCTGTGACATACGGACGGACGGACAGACAGACATGACGAATTTATAAGGGTTCCGTTTTTTGCCATTCGGCTACGGAACCCTAAAAAAGAAACGAAATCCTATTTTTGTACTTTTTCGCAAAAGTTACCAACCTAGGTTAGTATGGTTTCATATCAAAATACCATGATCGTTGCTAACTTATGCAAAAAGAAAAAAAAAATAAGATTTTTGCTTTTTTTCTTTTAGTTAATAACCCAGTGAGAGTTGTTAAATAACTGAACGATACAGATTAAGCCCACTGATTTTGCATGAGTGCTAATAATTTATACTGTCGAGATTAAATTTTAAATAAAGTTTGAAAGTTTGTTTCTCATTTACGACACAAGAACTGAACCGACCGCCGCAAATGGAAATAGCTTTTACCTTTTTCGTTTAAAATATTCACACATTTCAGAGAACCCTGCGAAAAAGACTGAGTAATTTTTAGGAAAAAATAACAGAAGGTTCAATAACATAATCTCACCCGAAAATACAACGAAAATATACTTTTAATAAAACCTTACCAGCTGTGTTCCACCAAACATCCTCCCTTATATAATGTCCCAGCATAAATTCAACGGCTTCACTCCACAAGGCCTCTGGTATATCTTCTATTACGAATGCCAGTGTCCTACCATCTTCAGAAATTCTCTCGAAACTTCCCCAAATCTTGGGATATTCCCGCGAAGTCATTCTTTTATATTGCGAGCCCGCACGAAGCTTTTAAGCCTTTAAATTTGAAAAGCACTTGCGCTGTAGTAAGAGAATAAATTGAAACTGAAGTGTCTTTATAATGTAGGATTATAAGAATTGTGTATTTGTTTGTATAGGTTTATCATCTATAGTTTGTAAGGATCTTATTTCTCTTCCATAGGGTGATTCATTTGTTTTTTGTAATTCTGGTTATAGATATTTAACATTTGATGTATCGTACTGGTTGCGCTATCTAGACTTGTCAATTATCCGCAATTCTTTTATTCGTCCTTTCTGCACTTTCATAAGTTCTTTACGGTTCAGGCTATCAAACTATGGAATGTCCTATCTCTCGATATCAGAGAGGCCCACACAATAGGACAGTTTAAAAGACTAGTTAAATACCACTTTATATCTCAGTTGCCTGGGTGCTGATGAATAATTACTGTCACCTATAAATATGTTATTATTTCTTCTCTTTCTTTTGATTTTGAGGATTATTTTCATTGTTTATGTATTATTTATATATTATTATTCATTGTCACGGTTCAAGAAATACAGCATGGTAACAGAAGGATGGACTGACGGACTGCGAAGCCTCAATCAAAGAGTTCCATTTTTTCCTTTGGGTACGGGACCCTATAAATTAAAATAAACCACCTGTATACTGTCGACAATCACAAAAAGGTCAATGCAAAGTATTTATACTTGTTATTAATCCTCGGATAGAATTGTGGTTATATCGGAGTTTACAAATATTGTGTTACAGATTCTAACATGTACCGCAAATGTACCGGCAAATACTACTGTTTACTCGTTATGGTTTAAGATTTTTAATAATTTAAATAATAGTAGTAGTAGTAGTAGATAGTTTAACTAATTGAAGGCTATTTTGAATTAAAATACCCAAATTAAACCAAAGAAATCACTTATTTTTTAGGCAATATATTCTAGAGCCACGTTTGTACTTAGTAATCGAAATGCAGAAACAGCCTTTATCCTTCTTGACTAATTTATTTTAGAAAATATACTCATTGGATTACACTTTTTACTTTTCTACAATTGGTAGGATCTTCTCTACAGATAAAAATGTTACGTTCATATGAAAAAAATAAAATACAAATTGTACCTAGGTTATTACTTTATGTCGATTGCGAACACAGACGTACATTTTGCTATTTATGCTACAGTGAAACCCAGTTCTTCTAATTTATATTATCTTATTTTTATTTTATTTTTCGACGATCTCTCTGGCGCAATGGCGGCGTGTTCGGATTCGAGTGGGAGGTCGCGGGTTCGATTACCGGCACGGGCCACTTTGGAATTTTATAATTTCTAAATTGGCTTAGGTCTGGTCTGGTGGGAAGCTTTGGCCGTGGCTAGTTACCACCCTACCAGCGAAGACGCACCGACAAGCGATTTAGCGTTCCGGTGCGATGCTTGTACAAACCGTTGGGTAAAATTACTTACCCTTCCAAGTTAGTACGATAACATCTTAGGCTGCATCATCACTTACCATCAGGTGAGATCGCAGTTAAGTTACTTACTTGTATAGAATAAAAAAAAAATATGTCGTAGAACAATTACAGTAACTGATTCGTTTTACAGTTGTACGCGATTAATAGTACTTCGTGTAATTTTGGTTGTTTGTTACTATGTGCGTCAAATACCTAACGCAGACTACCCCTCCCATTCAGGCCATCCGCACCTCATCATCGTCTTGCTCTGTACACTGTTACTGCAGCCCGTGGCATCCTGTTTTCATGGCCAACTAACGCGCTCAAGTAGTATAATACGAGATCGCCTTTCTGGGATTTTGAGATAAGCTCATACTAAAATAGCTAATTTTACAGGTTCAGTGTGCGGGTGCTGGAACAGACGTGCGCCATGTTGGAGAACCGTCGGGTGGCGGCGCTGCTTGTCTGCGGAGGTGGATCTGCAGCAGCCGCGATGGTCTCCACTGCCTCCCGCGCCGGCGTGCCCGTGCTACGCGCATCACCCTCCCATCTGCATCTGTCTTACACCATTGCCAACGTGAGCAGCCCCTTGATTTTGCAATACTTATAGCGGCGACGAGCTCATATCTATGCGCTGATTGGTTATTTTTTGCGTCAGTTATGCAGTCAAGGCGACAATTGACTGCTGATGGCTGCGTTGCTATAATTACCATCGATGGTTGGCTGATGTACAATTTTATGTTTTCGAGCATGACATCCCAGTCCTCGTTTATATCTCGAATCACTTAGTGCCTGTTACCACCTTCTGTTAAGTGTCGGATAGCTTATTCACAAGTTTTGTGTTTGCCACTTGACAAGTAAAAAACTTACTAAATTGTACGACACTGAGATATCAAAAGGTGGTGAAACCGACCTTGGAATTGTATATTTTTAGTCTTTCACCAATGATAATGATACCACTATAAGGCAGCATCCAATCAACTTACATAAAATGTCCCTTACCCGCTCCTTTCTTATACGAACGTGTACGTTTCAATCTGTGTCTCACTTTGTGCCCTAATAACGCCTTTACCTTACTGAACAAAATGAAAATATCTAAAATGAAATACAGTTACTATTTTTCAACATGCATGCTAGAATTTTCTTAAGCAAGTTCTTTTTGTATTCGTGATTGTGGTAATCGTAGTAATTATTTACTTATGATGTAATTTTAAGTTTAATATTATGACACAATGTAGGTATCACTTGCATAGTAGGGCCTTCACCGTGTATTATATTAACTCAATATTTTAAACAAAAAGAACGTATAAATAAACTTCTGTTGCTTGTAACGATGCTATAAATCTGGTGACCTAAAGGTATAGGTTGTATATGTTTTACGTGTAGACTTTCGACGTGGACAATTGTAACGACTGCTCCAAGTCAAAACCCCCTGTGACCCTCATTGTCTTAACCCAGTTTGATATTTATATAATATTCATCTTTTCTTGTTTTTGCACGGCAGTTTCATGTCTACGCTATGAGATAAACTTTTTGTATCTAAAAGATGTTACTTGAAGAAAAATAAACGTTAGTCTTCTGAACAAGAATTTGCATGCATATTTTTAAGAGTCTCTTGGTGGAAATTGCTTACGAAGGCTATTGAGACGAGGTCGGAGACCCTTCAGTCATCTAGATGATCTTATTAAGTCTAAAAAAGAACTGCTTTGTCAGAGAATGATAATAATATTAAAAAATCAACCACAAGAACCCTGTTCTACGAAAACATCTTTGAAAATTAAAAAGCGAAACATTTTTATGAGAAGGTGTATTAAACAGACTTATACTACTTAAGCAAAATAAGAAAATCACTTATTTTCTTTGTCTACTTGAACTTTTTACAACTGCGATTCTTTCATTAAGTGAAGTTATGTGAAAAATAAAATATTTCTACGCAATACAAAAACACTTCGAAACTGTGCCGATACCAATCAAAAACTATCAAACGAGCCATAAAAGTTGAAAGCTTCGCATTCATAATCATTTTTCAATATCGAAAACATTTCCATTTCGACAAATTCGAATTTTGGTAGGATGACTAGGACAAATAGACGTGTTTGGAAGATTGTATTGACAGATATATTTTTAAAATGCTTTTTTATTGAGCTTCATCCACGAGTATAAAAAACTTAATAATAATACTTTCACATTTAACAGACTTAAGATTTTATTTTAATTTAATATTTTACGTGTCAAAAAAATAGATTTTTCTATCGATGCAACTAGGAGACGGAAAATCGAGCTCTTTTTGTTAAAAATCCATCTTTTCTTGCTTTTATAGAGATTATTCAATCAAAGACATTATTTTGCTAACTTTATTTATAAAAAAATTCATTTTCATTATAATATGTCATTGTTAATTTAAGATTACCATACCAAAGGAGAGACCTCGAATTTTGTCATGAATTGGATCACAGAAATTATTTAAAATTCTTTCACAATTAATAAACCATTCATTATTTACCTCAAACGATATCCGCGGTAATATCTATAGCGAAATCGCGAGTTTAATCTATTACTTATACTTACCATTATTAAATAAAAAAGTATTTTATTATACATGCTTTTATTGATTCTTTGTTAATTCACAAATAAGATTGCTGACGCGTGGTGGTAATTTATTACACCTTTCTACGTTCAGACATCACAATTGCTTATGGTTTCGTACATGTTAGTACCTATTCACCGTGTAATAAATTACCATCGTTTTCGTACAACGCTCTGACAAGTTTTTAACACAAGCGTGGTAAAAATAAACAAGAATTCCTTTGGAAAAATATAACCATTATACGTTTCTACTTAAAAAGGATTTTCCACTACATTTTTCAAAATGCGTTACCTCGTTGGTTATTTTCAATGATCCGCGGGAACCGTGAAATTTCAAAATGACATATAATTACTATGACCTAAGATTTTATGAGTGACCTATTAAGTATATGATTTAATTCAGTGCAAATAAACTATTCAAATTTCCAGCAAAATTGGTATTTTAACTAGGTAAACGCGCTCCATCTTTGACCACATTGTCACTTTTCATCAGGTTAGACAAGCATTTGGTTACTTATATTGAATAGAAAAAATAAATAAAAAAACCGTGATGTACTGAAGTGACAATTCATCATCTTCATCAAAAACACAAACTTTCAAATATAAAAAAACGATGATATTACTTTCAGCATGTAATTCAATAAATATAATAAGTGTAAAATTTAAAATCATTCACAAATTGGGTAATGGAAACAGTGGGAAGTATACAAATAAGTCTGATCTAAATGGATAGAAACATTGTGCTCGTATTTTAAACTGGGAAAATAAAACAAGCTCAGACGGACGGATAAAACTGTAAAACTTAATGTTTTCTATCTCGTAAATACGAGTAACACGGATTATCTCGATGCATTTTAATGTTTGGCGGGGTTTAGCGCACTTCTCTTAACAATTTTTAGTTGTGTTAAGATTTTCCAAGTTCAAATTATTTTCATCCATCATAAGTTCAAACCGAGTAGCAGCAAAATGATGGTCATTTATATTCCACTTCAACGACGTTTATAACGCGACGTGAACTAATAATGGCGTCCCTGTAATAAAAACTTTTCATATTTCCCCAGGAATTGCTGCCTCTGGAGATACGATTGGAGATAACAGCTAGGGAAACTTTACACGCACTCAGGTTTGTTAAAATCAATTTATACTGATTTAATGCTAGAGTATTTTCAAAACAGCGGCTGGTAGTTGTTAATTACATTACAAAAAGTGTATACTATATTTGCTCTAGAGTCCATATTACGATTTTGTTTGGTTTTTTATGGTTTGCAAACTGATAACCAATGTAGGTTTATGATCGCAAAATTGTGGGAATATCGGTATTATCTTAATATGTTTTCTTAAAAATCGTTGCTAAGTGAAACTATTGTTGAAAAATCGACTATTTTGTTAATTAACCACTTGAAAGTCGATATTCGGACTAATTTATTTAAAAAGTTAACAATGTTTTTGGACAATTGTCAACTAAATGGGCCTGTCCGCCAAGAACTTGGCATTTATTTCGTTTGAAGCGTTATATTTTTAACACTAATTTATTTAATAGGGTTTTACAATAGTATTGTGTCTATAATAATTAAAAAAAATAAGCTTAAATTAAAAATTAAAACTAGGTATAAAATTAAACTATATCTAAATTAAAAACTACATACTTATCTAAAATAAAAACTACAAATTAAACTAAAATGTTAAAACAAATTAATCTAGTAGACCGCTGTCAGAGGGAATTGTTCCCAAAATGCTAGCCCCATTGCCTCGTTGTATCGCGATACTAATTCGCTGGGCAAAGTAGAGGCCAGCATTTTGGTCACGCGTTGCATCGACCAGGCGTAAAGAAATTTCTTTAAAAACTTTCTTTGCTCCCGGTCCCCACGGTCCCATAGTTTCGACCCCAATAGGCTCAAATATGTACCCACTGTCTAGGGATACATATTTGCGCCTTTTGAGGTTTTCAGCGGATTCAGCCGCTGCACCAGCCCTAACTTTGGTTCCAGGAAGATGGGATGGTGCAAGTGTGTCGACACAAGTCGCATCCCACACTAAAGGCCTTCCCATCTTCCAAGGAATCAGGGTCATTCCGTCCGGTCTCTTACCATCGCTACGCACTAGACCGCTCGGTTCAAGAACGGCCGCACAGTTAGCGGTGGTAATGGCACGGCGGATGATATCGTTAAGGCTGGCGTGTCGGGGAATCCTACCTGCGCTCCTCGCACAGGAAAGACCGTGGTGACCGAGCTGGTCGACGACAACACCACAGTGACAGCGGTGTGGTGCACAACAAGATGCGCCCAAACGAAGGGCGACGCCTATCCGAAAAGTGGACGAATCAATAAGCGTGCCAGTGTTGGGAGAAGGGAGAGCCCGCAACCACAAACCAGATTCCCACTGGGCAACGGCTAAGAGACGAGCACGATCTGCAGAGCTTGAGCACGTATTTATGAGACGGTTCCGTACTTGCTCACAGATCGGCCCATCCCACAGCCGCTGAGAAGATGGAGTTGTTGGGAAGTCTGAGTTTGGGCATGCCGCTCTCCAAGCGTCCCTGGCTTCGTTCATATAGCTTATTTCTGATGTTTCTGGACAATTCAAAAGAATTTTATTTATTAAGACTTCGTTGCTATGAATCGAAGACAGAAACGCAGGGAGAGCAACACTAGAGGCGGAGCGTATCCCTAAACCTCCAAAACGTACAGGTAAAGAAGCCTGTAACCACTCTCGATCACTTAAATTTACATTTAAAATTAAAGCCAAAGTGTTTTTTATTATGTTGTCTAAATTAAGTAATAAGTCAGTATGCTTCCACAACTGACAGCATCTGACTAAATAAGTAAATTTTGGAACAAAAAGACAAAAACGAACGATTGTAAAAGCCATGTGAATATTAATTTTGGTTAGGCGATCCGAAACTTGTTGAAAATTTTGAATTTTTTCATCAATGAAAGGAGGGAATGATTCATTCAGGACAGGTGAGCCCAATAATTGGAGAGTTCTTTTGTTTATAATTTTTATATTAGGAGCTAAAGTGTTAAATTTTTGTATGATTAAATCTTTTTCCGGGTGTATATCAGGAATCATAAGTTCACATTTTGAAAAATTTAAATCTAAACCAATTGTTTTGAATAAAATTAATAAAATAAATAATAATTAGTGTATTATTAATAAAATTAATAATACACTAATTTAATTATCAGATTTATTCACTGTTAACACCAACGTGAGCTTGGATTTCTTTTTAAATTGTGGAACCGTTGCCAATTATCAAAATCAGTTCGTATTTACTATAAAGTATAAAATAAATCAGTGGAAAATAGTAATGATACTTTTCCGTCTGCTGTTTAAAATGAAATCTTTTTTGAGTTTATTCGATAAAGATACTGCTCAACGCTGGAACAACTGAATAACTCCGTACTTTGGACAGGAATTAAAATACAGCAGGTTTGCTTGTGGTTCTGAACTAACCAACAAGCTAAAAACTTTAGAGCACCATTATAGAGAAGTCTCCTCGTGTGCTCCTTTTGTGTGCTTTACCGTCGAGTGTTTTAAAGAGCTGTTTATTTTTCTGATTTTATTTCGCTTTGCAAAAACAGATTTCTATTCTCGGGTTTTTGGTATATATCCACTCGTATTAGCTGACTTTCTTGATTTGATAACTGTATATATTAATACCAAATCTTTATGCGAACATTTCATTCAGCAGAGCCACGCTCCTGCACACACATTGGCACACATTTACATTGCTTGCCGAGGAAGATATATATACAACGCTTTCTCTAAGGAAGGATCTATCTTCAATTCTCACCACTCAACCACTTAATCCGAAATGGCTTTCGCTTCCAACGAAATATACTCGCCGTGCTCTTTTCAGGTAAATCATTTTATCACCTGTCCTTTATTGCCAACTGGAAAATTATTTGCGCTTTAATAAGAAATAAAGAAGTTGGTCCAATATATGAAATCGTAAATACTTGCACATTTTTTTCAATCCTAATGTTAAAAGCTTAATCAATTTGTGTATACGGTTTTGTTAACATGGACTAACTAAACTTATCCTGACTCAGCCCATTTTATAAAACTGCCAGAGAATAGATGTTCGGTGACTTAAGAACTCAGCTTACATCAATTTGAAAACAATATTTATCTTGTTATTTTCAGACGACTTGCTGAAGTGTCAAGATTAACCCGTGGTGTGATTGTATTGATATGTGACATTCATTACGCTAAACATGTAATGGATGAAGCTAGACGCCTAAACATGCTTGAAGGACACTTTTTCTGGCTATGGATTGACGCTTCAAGCGAGTTTGATGTCTTCCATAATATCGGCAATCGAACACAATATGCAGAAGTAAATGATCCAGAACTCCGTAGTTTTAAGCAAAATCATAACGCAATAAAATATGATATTGATGACTTTGAGCGCAAGAAACGGGATGATTTAGACAATAATTCTAATGAAACAGAAAAACATCTAAATATGGCAAAAAAGTTACGACAGTTTTCCAGTAAGAATGTTCGTAGAGCAAATCGCACTTCTGTGACAAATAGTTCAAGAAATTCGATTTATCGTAATAATAATAGTAATAATATTAAAGAGACGCACATTATTAACAAATTATTATATGTAAATTTTAGTAGTTCGGTTAAAAGTAGTCAAAATTTAAGTGAAGAAAGTGTAAGGAAATATGTACATAAAAAAGGCGTTGAAACTTCTAAAATCGAAAGCAATTCAATTGAGAAGGAAAATAAATCCTCTCTTGATAGAAATAATAGTAGACGTACTAGTAGTAGCAAACTAAAAAATGAATCTTTTAATAAATATGTAAATAGTATAAATGTACATGAATCGTATGAAAGCAAAGATATGTTGATGGAAGAAAGAATTATAAGTAGTACTGATAGTGGATACCTAAGAGATAACTTATTATTTTCAAGTGATATTAGTGATTTCATAATGAATCCCACGGTGCATACTCCTACGGTGAATATAATTAGAGATAAAAATGAGGATCGATTAGATCGATTAATGATGAATCAAGATGATGAACCGATCAGTGATGTAAAAAGTAACGTATCTACAATATTTAATTCTTTGCCTATTGGACTATTGGCTTTATACCCTCAACCTATGAAAATTGGTAAGTTTATTTGTAGAAAATTTTTCAATCCTGGTTCATTAGGTTTAGATTCTCTTGATTTTGCTGAATTGAAAACAGTTAATCAGAGTTTGACAATGCTTTTATCAATGCCAATTTTATCAGATGAAACCTTTGCCCGGGCCGCAGTACGGATGATGGTGGGAGCCCTTCGTCGTGTGTTGAGAGCATGCGACGCTTGGTCCGCGCAGGCACAATTTTTTAGCGACGCAACAGCATCATGTTGGGATGAGCCTAGTGATGCTGCTTCTGATTTTTCCATGGAATTTGTAAGGTATACGATTTTTATTTGTTTAATTTAAAACTCAAAGATGCCATATTTACTATCATTAACTGTGTCAAAAATATAAACAATCTTTCTTCACAATGTTCTTTTACTACAGAACATTTTTGAAAGTGGTGATTTATCTATAAGATGGTAATACATTTTTTGAAGAAAATTTTCTCATGCCAATCTTCGAAACTTTCTTATGGTAAGCAAACAGGCTAACGACCTTGCAATAATTCATGGTCTTTTCGTGAAAATCTAATGTCGGATATCGCCCATGACTGATTACGTTCTGGGTGATGAATGGTTTTTTGTGTCAACGCTTTTTCTTATAATGTTGACTTTTTATATTATAACTTATCGTTTCGTGTTTTAATATTCGCATCTTGTACCTACTTAAGTATAATTAAATAATATTTTATTGGAATGTATGGATCTGATAATAATATTAAGAAATAGTTGGATAGTATAAAATCCTAGTGAAATTATCTTTGAAAAAAATTAAGGGCATAAAAATTTTAGGGAAAATAATAATTTATAGGCAACTCCAAACCAGTGCCATTTAAATCGGTAAAGTATCTTTTATATTTTATGCCATTATATTGTTTTAAATTCATTTCAAAAATTAAAAAAAAACCTCGTTGAATAAAAAAATAATCGCCGTAGTTAGTTCCGTTTTTTAACATATCAAGGTATAATAGATATTTCAGTCCACGAAGACGCGCTTCACTCTGTTAAAATCGCTTATGTTTCATTCGATTCGTATGGAGTTTGACAGAGTGGGGGTGGAGTTTAATCTTGGATTAAAATATCTATACTTAGTTTATATGTACTTCAAGGTTCTATGCCCACTTAAGTGTTGAAATTGCTCACAGACCTCAGTTGAATCGTATTTTCCCGAGTTCCTGAGCATTTAAACAAAAGCGATATACACTATACGGGATAGAATGGTAACAAGCGTGGAGCATCGTCATAAAAGCAAATTGACTAGCGAGTCCGACAACGGCCCGAGATTACTTTTACGTCCTTCTATCTAAAAGGCGAAGGTTGGTCGGTTTATATCAGAGACAGTATTAAGCGGGTTTCAAATGGCTTGCGATTTAATACAACTTGAATTCTTTGTTATTTGATTCAGTGGAATCATCACAGATGAGAGCTTTTGCAGCTATAGTCAAACATTACTTTAAACGTATCATATTTTTATTAAACACAAAAAATGTAAGGAATTGACAGTTGTTATCAATAAGTTGCGTGATCAGGTTGTCGGTCAAATATGTCATTCCGATATATTTTTTTAATTACAATCCAATAGCAATCGTTGAATTGAATAATAAAGTAAAATGGCTAAAGCTGCTCAGTTTTTTTTTAGATTTTGATTTTAGCAATCATATTTTACACTCAGATATTTAATGTAGGCGCAAATTCAAGCCGAATACTTTTCCAAAAAAATTTGCTTACTTCATACTTACTTAAGAACAACATGAAGAGATACCAAAAATTCGGATTTACATTAAAAAAAAAAAAAAATTCAAAAATATAAATAAAATATTAAAGTATAATTTTGTATCAAATATTGCCCTCAGTTTTGTAGTTTCTATATCATTAAAACTAACCACTTTTGTTCTCCAACTTTTTTATTTTTGTGAAATATCAAATTTAATCAATTTCTTCTTAATTTAACTTTTTTTTCACACTTTCGTATTTTTAGGTGATACTTCACCTAAACGTAGGTTTTAGGTGTTACTTCTTATATCTATAGCACTTCATGCAATGCGATAAGCCGTCTGAACTCCGCTTTAGGTGCGCTATAAAATTTTCTATTGTGGACTTCGCATTTTCAACCAAGTATTTTGAAGAAACCCTTGTAAATTCCTTGGTTTACCGTTATCTTTACTTTTACGGTAAAACTATTTTGTTGTTAAATGTATTTGAAAAATATTAAAAAAAGCTTTTTTCATTACTGTATGTATGTTCATGTCTTAACTTCTATCTGGACTCTTATTGGACTAAATACCTACTTATAAATAAGTTCCGATTAAGTCAGGTCTTAGTTATAAAGTGTTTGTTTATTTAAATATGTATTTAAAAAGGAAATAGTTCTTCAAGAATGCAAAGTCATTCTTATTCGTTTAGGAACCATTTTATATATCTATACTATAATACATAAATAAATCAAACAACCGTAAATAAGTTTCAATGAAATTATAACGCAAGTTAGAAATTTGATGTTTTGTCAGACTTCGATATATTATGAGACTTGTTTCTCCATACCACATAGAATAAAATATGCAAAAGGGTTGCTTGTCCCGGAGAGAACTTTAACTGTGTTACATATTTGCCGAGTGTGGTGGCATACAATAGTTACTATGCGCTTGCCCGAGAATGAAACGCAATTGTTAAATTATGGAAGTCGGTGAATGAATATTTTATAAGTTTCAAATGTATTTTCATAGGAATTCGTACTATACTTCTTACTAATATTAATTATTATCCATTTTCAATTTCAGATCTTTTTCACGAATTTGCCAGACTGACACTCTTGAATCGAGTCTAGATTTTGTTTTAAAAAGGCTGACTCCAACGATGTTTAACAGGCTTAAACATTCAGCATTCCGTAATATTGGCACCAATTCTCATTAGTATCGTTATATCGTTATTATCGTTTCTGGAGCCTATTTAATTATTTTATTTATTTATATTAATTAAGATCACATCATTGGATTAAATCTTGAATTTTGCGTCCCTTACTTTTTTCCAATCATGATTTTTGGATCACGAAAGTAAATGACTACAGACATGAAAGGCAAAGGTTTTGAGCTTCCGAAAATGGCATAAATGGCCGTACATTTTGATTGAGTTATCTTAGAAACTTGAATTTTCCCTTCAGACGAAATAGAATTCGAACTTTATAGACCTAAATGTTTGGTATAGATAGACCCGTTACTGAAAATGGGTCATAAATGGCTCGCAAACTTACGGATGGACAACCAAGTGAAAAAACAACCTGAAAGGATTTCGTTTTCTCATTCGAAATACGGAACCTAGAAATCATTAGCAGCACAAATAACGAAAAGAAAATTTATCTTCAAATTATATATTATTAATAGCTTTTATCGGCAAGAGTCAACAGCTTTTCCGTTCAGTTAAATTACACTTCACAAAACGTGAAATACTTACTTTGATCGGTTTATCTAAATTTTCCTTTCAAGTCCTGTTGTAAGAAAACCGTGAATTCTTTCACTTGACCTATCAAATCGGGCACTCCGAGCCCCACAGTTATTGGGGCGTTATTTAATAAAATACGTACCTCGAATGTCCGCGTTATATTATTAAGTTTGAACATTAATATTGGGAGGTCCGAAAGTATTAGTAACATCATTTATCGTTTCACCACATTACAGAGTATTTCTACCAAAAATTTTGTTCATGCGTAATGGCTTTTCTTCGTTATAATAAAACCAAAATGCAGTGGTAAATGTGAAGTGGTAATATGTGAGTGAGCCTCGTAAAGCTCGTATTAACAATTTTGACATTATAAAATTGTTTTCAAAGAAATCATTTCCATGGTTTCCTGCTTATTCTATGGTTTTTAAGACTTCCCCATACTGTCTCAGGTAAAAAAAATACTGTGTATAAAGTTAATAAATGTACTTGTGCAATTTCTTCAATTTAAATTGTTAGCGTTAAAATTGATAACGTGTCTGTTTTATCAAAAGTAAGATTTTCAATGAAATTTCCATTATATTTCCAGGATAAAATAGGAGACTGAACACAAATAAGTGGGGTCCCTACTTTTCAATGTATCATTTTTATTATTACATATTTCAAATGAATTTAACGTACATCTGCAGGTACTCCGATAGAGTTCAAACGTTCGTAATATTTCAAGCTAAATGCGTCGGAACCAAAGGATAAAAGGTTTTGTCGTTAGACGAATTATCTTTTGACATTGAAACATTTTTGCTGGGTTCAGAGTCTAATGTCTTGGTGACATGTAACTAATTGCGTTCTTCACCCGAACTGGCAGTTAAATTACTTTCGGCGGGAAGTTTTCTCGTTTGTTATGCACTGGCCTCCGATTCAGCTTCAAGTGCAAAAATCGGATTGTTCCCATTTGTTCTAGGGAACAAGGATCGACAAAATAATATAACGGAACGAAACCTACTGTTTGTTCTATGGAATAAATGAAAATAGCTCCAAAAATCTCGAGGGTCGAAATTTCATAATTTAATTTCAACTGACGTCTATATTACCGCGGCGTTGGAGGACGTCTTTAAGCTACTGGATTGGAACGGATGTGGCATCAACATCAACGGCGAGTACATCACTCACTTGCGATTTGCCGACGATATAGTCGTCATGGCAGAGACCCTGGGGGATCTCAACACAATGCTCAACGACCTCAGCAGGGTTTCTCAACAAGTTGGACTCAAAATGAACATGAGCAAGACAAAGATTATGTCAAATACCCATGTTTCGCTCCAACCAGTGGTTGTTGAAAACTCTGCACTCGAAATTGTTGACGAGTACATATACCTTGGACAAACAATACAATTAGGTAGGTCCAATTTCGAGAAAGAGGTGAACCGCCGAATCCAACTCGGCTGGGCAGCGTTCGGGAAACTCCGCGATGTCTTCTCGTCCAACATCCCTCAGTGCCTGAAGACCAAAGTCTTCGAACAGTGCGTGTTGCCAGTGATAACCTATGGATGAGAGACTTGGTCGCTAACTATGGGCCTCATAAGAAGGCTCAGGGTCACTCAGCGAGCGATGGAGAGAGCTATGCTCGGAGTATCTTTGCGCGATCGAATCAGAAATGAGGAGATCCGCAAAAGAACCAAAGTAACCGACATAGCTCAACGTGTCGCAAAGCTGAAGTGGCAATGGGCGGGGCACATAGCTCGCAGGACCGATGGACGTTGGGGACCCAAGGTGCTGGAATGGCGGCCACGCACCGGAAAGCGCAGTGTCGGTCGACCCCCCACCAGGTGGACGGAACATTAAGAGGGTCGCGGGGAGTCGCTGGCGCCAGGCGGCGCAAGATCGTGGTGTTTGGCGGTCATTTCAGGAGGCCTATGTCCAGCAGTGGACGTCCATCGGCTGAAACGACGACGTGTATATTCTTAAAATTTTACAGTGACTTTGCTTATTTAAGTGCGAAGTTTTGACTTTTTTTTTATACACGGAAACGTATAAAAACTTTGCTATTTTTGGGTAACATCCAACTCGATCATGTTATCATAAATTCGACATAGCTACGGCAGCAAATGTTGGCTGACAGCCAGACTGTGCATGCTGATTCACAGAAAGAAGCCCTACCATTGACATGACTTGAAGCGGATACTTTCCTTTTCGTTCATCTTCAAATAAGGGCGTATAATGTAGGCCAGATCAATAAAGTCGTTTTATGTGCCCTAAATCTCTATTTATTGGCGCCTACAATTTTAATTGCGGCTTTTGTGGTGAACGGCGAATAAAGTGTGAAGATTTCAAACTTGGAAAACATCAATATGCAGTGTTAGTGGAGGGCAGAGCAAATGAGTATTCAGGCTGATCACTTTGACTCAGTAGGCGAGGACATGTCGATGGTTACGTCATTTTGTGCAGGAATATTTTCATATTAACGTGATTAAAGTAATTACAGATACTTACCTACGCCTATGGATGGGATATGCGCAAAATCACAAGTTAAAATAGCCTATTGATCGAATAGTTTGAATCCTATCAAGCATGCACCTCGGACTTTCAGAGTTAGGTCCATTTGTCGAAACTTTCATATTGTGAAGAAAATTGCATGCCTGAGAATTCCCCATATAAAGTTTTGCAAGGTTAAAGTTACCTGCAGCTAATCTACATTTAGTCAGAGTGGTGGCCAGGTCTCAGACAATCAGTTCAAAAATATAAAAACGAAATAAAATACTCTTTTAAAATCTTATCCGCTTCTTTTTACGGAAACAGCTAAAGTTACCGCGACAACTGTCTCGTACTGTGCGCCATTTACTCTTACTTTTATTTTAAAAGTACTCTTTTTAAACTAAAGTGGAGAGACTCGAGAGTCGTTAAAGTGAGGAAGGAAATTATGAAGAGATACTAGCATTTAAATGGTAGGTACCTAACTCTTATGTTATTTGTTTCAGAGAGATGAGAATAGCAACTGCTGTAGCATTAGCTGGTGGTGGACGATCGGACAGATCACTAACAGCAGCATTTTCGTTTTTGAATTTAGTATTAAACCCTGAAGGTAGTAACGTATGGAGAGAAGTAGGCCATGTTTTAGGCCGAAGTGTTAGTTTGCATACAATAGTGTGGCCGGGTGGACGACTCGTTGCTCACAGTCAGTCGTCTGGGGCTCGCACAATTTTTCGTATAGTCACAGCTTTGGCTCCTCCATTTGTAATGGAAGGCGAACTTGATGAAGATGGACAATGCTTAAGGGGATTACCCTGCCATCGTCCGCAAACGTCTGATCGCGATAATCTCACTCTTGTCTTCAATGAACTGGAAAGAGAAAGTGTTCCAGAGATAGACGATTATTTTTTCCCTACGCCTAAACCGAATACGTATTGGAAAATGGCAACTCACTGTTGTTACGGACTATCTATGGACTTGTTGGAAAATATTGCACAAGAATTAGAGTTTGATTTTCATTTATACATTGTAGAGGACGGCTTATATGGAGCCAGAAAATTAGTGAAGCCATATCGAAGGTACAACGAAGACAAAAATATCAATAAAGATTTTTGGACGAACCAGCAGAATTACTTTTCACAGTATAAAAACGGTTACGGTGAAATGGAAGAATATAAAAGGTCGTTTATAATAAATGAAGAACCACACGATGATCTCGAAAAATGGGATGGTATTATTGGAGATTTAGTTTCTGGGGCCGCTCATATGTCATTTGCAGCACTCAGTGTATCAGCCGCACGTGCTGAAGTTGTTGATTTCAGTCAGCCTTATTTTTTCAGCGGAATATCAATACTGGCAGCCCCAAATCAGAGACCGGATATACCATTACTGGCGTTTTTGTTACCATTTTCACCAGAATTGTGGATTGCGATATTTACTTCTTTAAACGTAACCGCTATCGCTGTAGCAATTTACGAATGGTTGTCTCCGTTTGGCTTGAATCCATGGGGTCGACAGAGATCTAAAAACTTTAGCATTTCCAGCGCTCTGTGGGTGATGTGGGGTCTACTGTGCGGACATTTGGTGGCATTTAAAGCACCTAAGAGTTGGCCTAATAAGTTCCTCATAAATGTTTGGGGTGGATTTTCTGTGATATTTGTCGCCAGTTATACCGCCAATATAGCTGCTTTAATAGCGGGACTGTTTTTTCACAACGCTGTTGACGATTACCAAGGAAGAAGCAATGTAGGTATCTTACATCAATAGCGTTCAATTTGATTATTATAATGTTTGTAAGTAACAAAGTTTCATAAATTTTAGTGGCTGTCTTTACGAGTAGGAACAGCACGATCCTCGGTCTCAGAATATTATGTTCGTCGAAATAATCCACAGCTGGCGCAACAAATGCGTCGTTACGCTCTCCAAGACATCGAGGAAGGAATTCAACGACTCAGGTTAGGATATTTATCAATTCAGTGGGGCTAGACAAAGTAACAGTCGTTTAGCGTTGACGACAGTAGATAAAAATGTATGGACAGAACAAGTGACTGTAGAAAAACCACGTGACCGTATAGAGGAAAACACGCTTTTTTTTGAAAATCGACTACGACAATTTGAATGCCACGGCGTTCTCGCAGAACTTGTAGATAACTTTTAGCGTACTTGGCATGACAATTAACAGCCGACATTGAACAAGGCTAAGCATAAAGTAGATTCTGCTTTCATTTGTTTTCATTCGGTCACGTGGTTTTTCTACATTCACTTGTTTTGTCCATACATTTTTATCTACTGTCGTCAACGCTTAACGACTGTTACTTTGTCTAGCCCCGCAGTACAGCTTCACTTTCACAGATTAATGAATCCGAAGCAGTTTTTGGTTTTTAATTTTAAGGTTACCTAAAGATGATTTGCATTATAGGAATGGAACTTTGGACCTACTGATTGCCGATACAACTGTTTTAGACTACTACCGTGCCACTGACCACGGGTGTAAGCTCCAACGGGTGGGGGACCATGCCCTTACTAAGGACACTTACGCTATTGGTATGGCTAAAGGATTCCCTTTGAAGGTAGGCAGTAAACAAAGCTTTCAAATAAATCACACGACTACGCAGTTCACAGTATGCGATATTTAATTTAATTTGTCCCACGCCGCTCGTGTATTTAAGTGCCACGTCTTAAAGATAATATGACTGGTAGGTATCGACGAAATACATACTAATGACTGTTCTGAGTAACGGCTCCATATTAGTGAAGCAGCGAAGCCTACCCATATTTACATGAAGGAGGTCGTAGATAAGTCCCAGTGACAGCGAAACGACTTCGGGATCTTAGCGCGTTAAGATTGATGGATGACGCAGAAACCTGCTAATGGTGTGATATAATAGCCAAGTACCACATTGGCCCTTACGATTATATCTTAGTAGCGCTTTTTCCACGTCAGTTTATTAGCGTTGTTAAACACACACCGGCTTTCGGCTCATCGTAGAGTTGCGAGAGCTGTTGACAGATGATTACGTATATAATATGAGTAAACCATAACATAAATGTATAATAACTGTTCTTAACATCTATGTTACCCATACGTATGTGTTACTAACAGTTAATACTTAACGCCGCTTTTACCGCATCGACTGGATTTACAAAAGTTATTTTAATACTCTTTATCCAAAAAAAGTCCATTGTGCATTCGTTTTGACGGGTACATTTTTTTTTCTTTGTTTTTGTGAAAGTAACAAAAAAATCATTATAACATTCATAAAGAAAGGACAAACATTCGCAAGAGTGATCAAAAGAGATAGTTGAACTAATTTAAGAAACTATTATAAAAGTAGTTGTGAACCAGAATAAAAGATTTGTAGATTTTTTTTTTTAATTTATTTCATTAAATGCACAGTTGTTTCTTACAAACTAATATCCCGCCAAACTGATTACCAGTTTGTTGGCGAGTTAGCGCTCTTATTCCAAAAACTTAACAAACTACGCATCTATTTCTAAGCTTAACTAACTACTATTACAGTTTAACTTATATATACAACAATGATGCTCATATAAATACCAATAATATATATTCACTTATGATTATTTAAATCCAGAATGACTCGTTGGAGTAATGTATAAAACGTTATAATAACAAAAGATAATATGATACAAAGTTATAATAATACTAATAGTGAGAAATTGATTGCTATAATTTTAGTCTGTGAAGAAATCCTTAAGCAAGTGTTCCCTTAGTTTCTTCTTAAGGACTCCTTCACCTACCTTGTCGACTTCTCTAAGCCACTCAATTTTATTGTAAATTTTTGGCACGCAGTATTCATTCAATCTTTTTCCATAATAGTTACTGATTTTTGGTATCATGAACCTTACCTTTCTACAGCTTCTAACATTATCCCTTAACTTAATAGTTTCTCAATAATTTCTAAAAATTAGTTATGTAAGTTCATAATATTTTAAGTGCATATTAATCAGTCTCTAAATGAAATAAGGTTTTTTTAGAACGATGGTGAGTTCGTGATGTAACGAGTAGGCACTTTTTCTCTCATATTGATAACTGGCTATGAAATATCGTTTGTACGGAGTTTCATGAACAGTGAGAAATGGTACGAACGTGATCTGAATTTTAAAATTTGTAATATCATGAATTAGTAAAATATTTTAATAGGTATCTAATATTGTTATTGTAGAATATTAAGCGACTATTTTCTACTGATTATTAAAATATTCATATTTTTTAATATTTTAATATCAAAATCTCTTTGTTTCTATTTTGTACACGTTGCAGGATGAGTGATAAATGCGTTAGTATTATTTTCTAGACATTGTATGCGGAGCTGCTCATGCAAATTTCTGGTTGTTAAAAACCGGCAGGAATTGTGGATTTATCCAGGATAAAAAATATTATATTCCCGTTCTAGCAGCCTCTCCTAATCTTCATACACACTTTCAGGGAAGTTTTGCTAAGCAATCTATCTATAGCTATAGATTGCGCTAGTATCTAAATTTCGGGTTCTTCAGAATCTCGCAGGAGCAGTCGATTTCTCCTAAAAATAGTGTCCATGCGTTAATTCAGGTCATAGCATTCCAATTTTCACCAAATTAGTTTTCTCGCTGTGGTGTGATTGAGTAAAATTAACTATTACATTAATTTTATAATATTCATAGGATGTTTTAAATAAACACATACTCGTAAATACATCGCAGTCTTGACCCAAAGAAAGCGACAGCTTGTGTTATGGGTACTAGATAACAGATTAATATACATAACACTTAATATATATGCAATGTGCTGAATAACACCCAGAAACTTGAAAACATTCATCCTCATCACATTAACATTTTCAAGTTGTACGAGTCGAACCCACGACCTCCGTCGCAGACGGTAGGATCGCTACCGCTTCGCCATTTAGTCGATTTCATTTTTTTGAATGTAGAGTATTTATGTATTTATGTAAACGGTAGCGATTCTGCATTAGAATCTTTAAACTTAGCGCGTCTGAAAATCTACTATCCTTAGAAATAGCTATACCCTTTCCAAACACATCGTAGTAAAAGGAATAATACATTTTCAACCGCGCTAAATTTAGAGGCTCTAAAACAGAATCAGTACGAGTGCTTTGTAAATAGTTGTTCCTTTTCAGGATAGCATATCGGCGGTGATAGCAAAGTATTCCTCAAACGGTTACATGGATATTCTCACAGAGAAGTGGTATGGGGCTTTGCCATGCTTTAAGCTAAGCCCGGATTACGGAATTCAACCGAAACCACTCGGTAAGTATACAATCTTGAAACTTCTGTAACCTACCTACTTAAGTACTGTATCTACTCTTTGAACACAATTCGCGCCCTTTGTAATTCTGTAAAAGAACGGGACTTTATATATAAACAAAACTTTTTTCAATAAAAATTGTAAGTATTCTCTAAGAGGAGAGATTCCCATTTTTTGCATCTAGAAATCATGGCAAAATATCATACACCACAAGTAGTAAATACTCGTATATCTTACTAAAAACTAAATCATAGATTAAACGGAATAGAAAGCATCCAAAGGCAATTTCCAATAAAAATATCATATGATATTGAAATACCTACTTAATAATTTTTTCAAATCGATGTAAGTACTTAATTCGCTTTTATCAGGAACAAATAATTCCACCGTCACTTAATTGGACGTACCATAAATCAGCTGTGGATTGTGTAATCAATACACCTCATTAGATAGCGAACGCGATTTGTTTCAACACCATTCAACGCGACATTAAATGCAATTATCGGAAACGCTTATTGCATTTTCCTTTCTGTTGAAACCTTTTTAATAATAATATCTTTAAACGAATGTCTTTAAAATCGCTCTGCCCGTATCTCGCTCTTAGAAGTAGATCTGAAAATAAAAGATTTCGTGGGATTGTTATGTTCATTACGGTAGCGTTAATTAGTTTTTTGACTGCGTTACGAATACATTGCAATTTCAATCTTCTTCCCAAAGGTCCATTATTTTAAATGAAGCTCTTTGAATGAGAGAAGGCACTGTTTTTAAATAAACACACTGTTTTTAATACCTGGAAAAGGATTGATTAAGTTGTGGGTCTAAAAATAGTAAAGATAGTTGATTTCATTATCCACCCTGATGACATGATCCCACATAATGGCGTCATTCACCATAGTGACGTCATCATCCTCTATATTAATATCAACCGCTCTATGAACCTTTTAAGGTGTGGCAGCCGTGGCCGGCGTCTTTATCCTTCTGGGGGTGGGAATGATCGTCGGATGTCTCATATTGATATTGGAACATCTATTTTACAAATACACGCTTCCTGTTTTACGTCACCAGCCAAAAGGAACTATATGGAGAAGCAGAAATATTATGTTTTTTAGTCAAGTAAGTTTTAAACTGTCTTTTAGATAAAACTACTTCATCACACACATAAAAGTCCATCACATCATACTTAAAACATTTAAGGATCAGTCATTTTTTTTTGTCTGTTAATTACACCTATAGAAACTAATTTTATTATACTATAAAATTCTAGCTTTATTTTTTAGTTTCAGTTTTTAAACAAATAATGTCATTCTAGTAAGGTGTTGTATATGTTGAGTTAGCCTGAAATTAGAATAATATGATAAAGATTAGTTAAACGTGCGAATTTTCATAATTTAAACAATTTATCTTAAATGTTGAGTGTAATATATGAAATGGTGAAATAAATAAGTTGTATATGCGTAAAATCACCCAATATTAATAATATACTGAACTCGCAACTGGTACACACGCAATTTTCCAAGCCTCAACGTACCCCAATGTTCAAACAAATCCGAGGAAGCAAATAGCAATCCGTTGAAAACGGAGGCTTTTAACACCAACGACCCACTTATCTTTCTTTGTAGACACGACGTTATCTCTGATTGCTTTTTCTCCGACTATATTTCACTTGGAATTATTTTGTTACAGAAACTGTACAGATTTATCAATTGCGTGGAACTGGTTTCCCCACACCACGCAGCAAGAGAACTGGTCAACACCATTAGACAAGGTCATTTCACTTCGTTGTTTCAGAAGAGTGTCAAAAGGGTAAGGCTTTTTTGGTTTATGGTTGGTGGGCTTTTGCCCACGACATCTCATTTGTGAATTGCGGTTCATCACAAACCCCAAACACAGTCTTCGCTTTATAACTGTAATTGTACGTGTAGTAATTTCAAGAACATCATCTCCGTCGTAAATACACTAAATAGCCAATAACTCAAAGGTGATTTCATGATGTTTACTTTTATCAGATTACGACAGGAAATGCATTTGTTTCAGAAGGAACACGAGCAGCGTAGAAGGAGAAAAAGTAAAGCGCAATTCTTTGAGATGATACAAGAAATTAGGAGGTACAAAATTATATTTTGCACTGTTTAATCAAAGAGATTAATAATATATGTGATTTTTATTTGCATTGTTTTTGTAGAGTTCAACAAGGCGGCCGTGACCACTCTCTGGATTCGATAAAAGAAAACGTAGCGGTTGAAACATCTGAAGTATCAGAAGAAATTACAGAGTCAAAATTCCTGTCACCGTCCCCTGAAGTTTCTAGCCGGTCTCCTCGCCAAAGTAGATCACCCCGTCAACTACGTTCCCCAAGAAATCGGAGAAAAAGATGCAGCCTTGCTGGTCTCAATGTTCGTCGGTTCAGTACTGATTCAGTGTTAGGATCTGATTCTGCATCTATATACGAGAAGACCAGCTTAAATATTGGCAGACGATTAAGCCGTGACGTCAGTTTTTTAACAAATTCGCCTCCTGATATTAATACTAGACTCAGAACGCCATCGCCAATGGCAAGACGACCTGAAGGATCATCAACCAGATCATATCAAGACGTATCAGAATCTTCAAAAAACTTTTTATCTGTAGATCCGCCTAGCCATCGAGCTAGCGTGGAGATAATGGTTTCACAAGAAACGGATATTCCGCCTGCTCCTCCTTATCCAAGAGTTTCTCCTACTGGAGCAAGATCAGAACTATCGCAACTATCAGAAGATGAACTGATCAGATTATGGCGAAGTTCAGAAAGAGAAGTTAGAGAAGCTTTGTTAGCAGCATTACAAGAGAGAAGAGCAAATTTAGATCCTAAAAGAGATCCTGGATGAATGTGAGCTGTAGATTTGAATCTGGAAAGGAAATTTTTATTAGGAAATTCACTTGATATTCCTCATTGCTGCTAGGTGCGCGATAAGAATGCATAGGAGTTATTCAAGATATTGAACGTAAAGGTTGAAGTGGTGCCTTTTAACATTGTTTGATGCGAATGTAGCAGGCGTTACTAAAATCCAGTGTTCATTTGAGTGTCTTGTTATTATTGTATTGTAGAAGCTTAGTATCATCGATTCTTATAATAATAAAGTTCGCATCAAACAAATTAAGAGGTGCATAAAATATACTGAATTTAGAGATATTTACGTCCAAAAATTGATATAAGAAACGATTATTAGATAAATAACTGGTATGAAAGTCATTTTCTATAAGTGTTGGTAAATTAAATAATAGCAATATTATGACCAGAAATTTTAAAGTGCTTTATTGTATTACTATAGTCACTAGTTGATGGCCATAGATCATTTCTTTCTATGCAGTAGATTCAATATTATATCATAGAAGTTTCTCATAGATAGTTACGTAACAAATTAAATGATTATTTATTATCTATAATATTTATTTGGCAATTAATTGTAGCTTGAATTGAAACAAAAGAATATTTTTATTAGTCAGCTTCCTTATAATTTTACAAAACTATAACGACATTATCGTAATACAGAGAGTTACTTTGTTGAGTAACTTTTACAATAATTAGTGATTGCCACTATTAATTTTCGAATTAGTAGTAATTTGAAATGAAACAAAAGAATATTTTATTAGCTTACTAGTAATGTTACCCACCTTTAATGACATCTCCGGAATTCAGAAGGAACGTTGTTGAGTGAATTATAAAATAATTACTAATTGCCTCTGTTATTTTATTTAATGCTACTGAATAATTATAAAGAAATATTAAATATATAAAATATAAAGTCGCTATGTAAGAACTTACAAAAAGTTTGTCGCAATAAATTCAAGCAAATAATAGGTATGCTATTTTACTATCTTTCATAAATATTCAAATGAAGTCAAATCATAAAATTATTCTTGTAATTAAATGGTTAATCAATGATTAAAATAAAATAACACACAATACTGCCAAAAAATCAGTAGATAGGAAAGTAAGTACACGATTTAACCCTAGATTTGCACCCCTAGATTTTAGTTTAGAGTTTTCCTCTATTTATCTAAAATTTAACCTACTTATTATCCTTCTAATATAATTTTGTAGTTAGCTGTTAATAAAATAATCAACTTACATTATTATTAATATTTACAATGCACTTGCATAAATAACGGATATAACTCTATCCTAAATCTGTAAAAGATAAAGTTTATTTTTGGTGATGTTAGTGAACAGTTCTATATAACTGCAGTTATAGCTTATTTTAAGTTAAATGTATGCTTTCTTAATGAAAGGACACACATTACCATGGAGAAATCCCCACCAAAACATTGTGAGTGCCTTGGTTATTTGTATTTTATTTAATACAAAATAATATATGTAATTATAATAATAAAAATATAATTAATTCCTTTTATTAATTCCCTTTTCCATCCTTTTAGTATTTTTTTTCCATTCCATCCATCCTTTTGCATCCATTTATTAATTCCATTTTCCATCCTTTTATTAATTTTTATTTTTCATATTTTATTTCTTCCTTGTTAATGTTTTTTTTTATTAATAATGAAGCAGTGCAGAATATTAATTTATGTCATTGTATACCTCTTCACATAGTATTTCATTCTAAAGTAAGAGATTTTATAACGAGAAATAAATATATTTATCTAGTCAAATAATTTTTCGAATACGACAGTTTACAATTTAACCAATTGATAATATAATTATTATATCATTCGAAAATTGTGTTAAGTTTTTTAAGTTCTTCGCCAAAAGGGTATCCACAGGACCCTGTTACAAAAATTTCACTGTCTGTCACTTGTATGTCTGTTGCCGATATACACTTATATTACACACTTATATATACACTTATATTTCACACTCATATTATAATTTTGTAATTACAGTACCTCATACATAAGATAGGAACTATACCTAGTAAAAAACTTCTCTATACAAATCACACCAATAACGTTTTTAGAAAACGCATCAATCAAATAAAGAAATTTAGTTAAAATTGATTATTGATTTTTATCTTGAACCGTAATATAAAAGGTATTCGTATATACTATTTGAGTATTATTATACTCTCCATAATAACAAATAATGATAACAAAACTATTTTTAACATTTTAAACTTTCGTTTTATCTAGAGGGCACGGAGCTGTTTCTGTGCGAGGTTGACTCGCAATTTGCTGGCCTTTTTCATTGTTATCGGCAACGTCTGGTGTTGATAAAGACTCCGTGTAATATAATATGAAACTGTGTATTAATTTTATTGCTACGAGTATATCAACGGTACAATTAATAACTAAGATTATAAAAACTGAATAAATAAATATTTTTAGGATTTTTTGAGTATTATTTTATTCAGGGACGCACAGCACAAGTGGTGGGTCTAAAAAAATTATGCACTGTCTAATTTTTTAAAGAATTTAATTTCGATTCGAAACAAAATAATTCCTCGAATAGGTTTAAATATTTTAAAATCTACGTATTGACGTATTTTTTTAAACCTATACATCGGCAATAACAAAAAATATAATGCAATGACAACTAAGGAATATTTTCTGAACAGCTTTTACAGTAAAAGTCTTACGACCTACTTAGGATTACTTGTCCCTAACTTAATATATATTTTCTTAAGAAAGTTTTGCACAACAACCCTAACCTAACGAAAAATGATTGAATATATAATTTGACTCATAATATGACTTCAAGATTTTAAAATTGATCATCGAAATTAGTTAGGAATAATTGGCGAACACCTTCTTTTATTTTTGAAAGATTGCTTTTTATTTGCTAAAATATTTTTATTTTCAGTATGTATTCTATAATCCTTGGTTTCTTGTCAGTGTTTTTGAAAAGTTTTAACTAAATTTCGGACCAAAGCATGTTTAAATATTTTATTAGTTACATGATTGTAGGTAATTCTATTGGATGTGATTCATCTAGTGATACTAAAAGTCTTATGCATTTCACTCTATACTTAAATATTGATATAATAGTAAATCAAGTAGATAATATTGACTAAGTAGATACAATTTTATTAATTTTCAACAGAAACTGAATAGATTTTAAAAACAACAAAGTATTTGTCAAAATACATTTTTTTTATTTGTAATATTTTGTGGTACTTAAATATTTTTTCAAAAATTAATTTGGATAAACAATGTTTTTTTGTGTTGGGGATTAGAGTGATTTCTTTGACTATTCCTAGTTTAGGGCTACCCATGTGACTCAATATTAAAGTTATTATTTTAGTCTGACGGGGGACTCTGAAACGGGGTGACACCGTTTTGTCGAGATCAGAAAATTATTAAGTTATCTGTAGGATTAATAATTACATAAAAAAGCGTGTTAATATATTTAGTAATAATATAGGTTTATTAATTTTGTCCTGTCCTTTTTTCTTTTTTTATCATTTTTTAACAGCCACTTGTCTGAAATCTACAGTTAAAGTATAAGTAGAAGTTTAAATAATGTGTAGTTTCAGTAGAATCCCCCACCACTCCAGCCAAATAAGGTCCCACAGCTGGGCACTTGTTAATAATTACGTTCTGGGCCCTGTTCATCAAACATTACAAGCCTATTATATAGTATTACAAGCGATTCTCTTGTAAATTTCTGCATTTATACAAACGTGCGTTCATCAAAACTACACGTGTAAATTACAAGCTACAAGTTATATCACTTATAATACAAGTGCTTTTTCACACGTGTATTTGTAGTTTTGTTCATCAAAAATGCCACCGTTGCTTGTAGCTTATAACTTGTGACAAAAAAGTTGGAGAGTCTTCGCGGATTCTTCACTTGTAGCCTCCATACACGTAGACATATGTAATATTTATGTTATTAACATTTTCGCGGTTTCTTTCGGACTTAAAGTATTCCACAAACTTAGTCAAATAAATGGCGGGAAAATCCGCCTTGTCATTGCCCTAAGACATTTTTTATTAAAAACAAGATGTAAAAAAATAATTACTTATATTAAGCATAGTATAAAAAAGACATAAAACAAAAAAAAAGGAAATCAAAATAAAATAGATACATTTTAATTAAATAATCAAAATTATGTCTTTGCAATATTCTAGGGAAAAATTATTACGTCCGAGAATTAATTTCAAGACTTTTTTGACGGACTTTACGTCTCATTATTAGGTACGCACTTGTAGATAAAAAAGTGTCTTAAATCTACAAGTTACTTGATATTATTTGATGGACGTAATTTACAAGAACTTGTGAATTTCTTTATAAACTTGTAACTTGTGAGCTTGTAAATTTGTAATGTTTGATGAACAGGGCCCTGATAGCAAATGCTTGAAACAAATCCAAGACTGCATTTTAGACTTGGTTTAGGGTAGCCTATATCTATGACTTACGAAGATACGAGTATACTTTATTCTTAAGTATCGCTTTTTATAACCCCACACAATACATGATTGAAATTTTATTAAAATTATATGAGTAGGTATACTTAATTTGTTTTTCATTTCATTTCATTTATCATCATTGATATTTTTATGGTTTATATATTTCAAAAGTAATATTTTTGTAACCCAAAGTTTATACGTTAAAATGTCAAGAAGTTGTAGTTTTATTATTTTGTTAGAATAGAATATTGTAAATGAAACGCCAATTTTATTAGAAGTAATAATACGATTACAACATTAAAATAACTAGGGATTACCAATAAATAATTGTCTGTATATTACTGTAAATATACAACTTGACAATGAAGTTACCTTACGAGCGATAGCGATGAAAATAATGTAAAATTTACAATGGAGCAGCAATAATTTGGAAGTAGATATAATATGTAATAGTAGACCACGGTAAAAATGTTACATTACAATTACTGAGTATTTGCCTATAATAATTATACTAATATATCTGCAATTCACTAACACAATTTGTATTACCAGTGATATGGACACAGTGTTTACAGGATAATATAACAACTAATCATTTAATTATTTGTAATAGCTTAAAGCTATATTTTACAAATTCGCTTTAAAGAAAACCAAATATCTCAACAACTACAAAACTCATGACGTTTAGTTGTTGTGCACAATAAAGAAATTATAATTACGAGTAGGTTATAAATGAAAGTCAGAATCAGACAGCATAACGCAAGAAAATGTTCCTATTTTCGTACGTCTTGATTTTATTTAAACTACTAAACGTCATGAGTTTTGTAGAACGAGCATCTCGGTAGATAGGCCTTTAATACATTCACTCAAAAAGTAGACATTTCCACGTATGTTTCGCGTGCGGAAAGTTATTCTTTTCCGCACTAATGTTTTTTTGTTTTCCACCTGCGTGGCACCGGATCGGGCGCACCAGGACGCGCCACCGCAGCCGGCACCGGAGCATGGCATGAAAACACGGAGCAGGCAAACACGTTAAACCAATATTTTTTTTTCGGAAATGTATTAAAAAAACGTCGTTCAATGCACGTGGAGAATTGTAATTATCTATTCCCGCACCTTCGGCTTGGGTCAACAAACCGGCTCTCGTAAAGAAAATATTAACTTTCGGCACTTATATTGAAATGTAATACCATATCGAGGTACTCATTCTTTCAGTTTGGTTTTATCATCTATTTTTAGATAGGTAAAAATAACATGAAATGCAATTGAACTGCTCTATTGTAAAATTGTAATAGTGAAAAATAAAGTATTTGTGGGTAATTGTGTTTTATTCAATGACCATTAGACCACTATTAGAATTATTTATAATCAGGGTTTTATTGCATGAAGGTAGACAGCGATGCGGGTCAGACTCGTGCACTGAGGGTTCCGTTTTTATTCTTTGGGTACGGAACCCTAAAAGAAAAATTTTACCACAAGAATTTCTTTTAACTGTTGACTGCCATACTACATATATACCTATACCAATTCTACTATATTCATAGAATAAAGCTATCATGCTATACTCTTCTCAGAACCTAAATACAAATATCAATAAAAATATTCTGACGTACCTGTATTGCAAAATCAAGAAATCAATAAAATTTAATGCACATCAGTCAAAAAATGGGTCAAATAATGAAGGTGAAGTGATATGACGAAATTACAAATTAACCAAATAGGTCAAATATCGAAGGTAAGGAAATGATGTGACGAAATTAAAAATTAACATAACAATTGTAGCAAAAGTAGGGTCTGAACTCATTGAAGTAATTCGTTTTTAGTGTTCTGTACCTTGAATAAAAAATCGAAACCCTTGAACTTTGTTTTCTGTATATCCGTCTGTCCATTATTCATGGCCATTTTCTTGGAATGAGTAGAAGTATCACGTTGAAATAGGTACTATAAGTTCTCTTGGAGATGTAAAATATCGAGCCTCTAATTTAACCTAATCAATAGTTACGGCCATCTATATTGTAATTTTATGGTTGGCAAACTATGAAGTGCTTCCCGCTGACCTACAATCTTGATAGGTCTCGTTAGAAGAGTGAAGGCAGAATCCGGCAATTGTTTTTTTATAATATATCACATAAATCAATAGATATATATCCTGGACAGGGCGGACGGCATGAAAAAATGATGACGCTACTCATGAAAACTCAGGATGATCATATCCTGAGTTTTCTTATCAGAGCATAAATCACATAAATTTCAAGATCCTTTGTTTCTGGATATCACAGGGCTGGATCAAATGAAGCGTTAGCGGTGGTAAAGTTTTACTAAACACTTACCTATATAGCTGCTATATCAAGAAATCATAAGAAAAGTAGATAAACACCATGTTGTTTATGGTACAGAATCCTTTGTGGGGGTGACCCGGTTTTCGAGATAAAAAGTAGTTCACGTTATATTCCAGGGCATAAGCTATCTAAATTCTACGCAGCCAAATTGGTTCAGTAGTTGTGGAGTGATTGAGTAACAAACACAATATAAACATAATAATAAAATATTTTAGTTATAAACATAGATCTCGGCTGAAACAGCACTATTTTCTTCTTAATTCTTCATTTATATATTTTATCATTCGTACATTTCTGTTTTTTTTTTGTATATATGTATTTTAGTTATTTATTATTTATATAGATATATATTTTTGTATTTTAAGTATATATATATATTATGTTTTGTATATATATTATATACTTTTATAATATTTATGCATAATTTTTAGTTCTTTTTGTATCTTTCTCGTGTTCTGTACCTACTTCGCATATCTTGTATAATTGTTTCCACACCCGGGGCATCTGGAAGAGATCCTCATTTGTAGTGATAAGATGTCCTTGTGCATGTCTTCTCTATGTTTGTGTTTTTTTTTTTTGTATCTATGTTATATGTACAGAATAAATAAATAAATAAATAAATAGATAGAAAGGCATATTTACTTTTACCATTCTTGGAAATATTTTCATACTTTTAGTGTGCTTTCACATTTCCAAAAGAGTATTCAACCATTAAAGTAAAAATCATAAGTGGTTAAAAGTTAATGACTCGTACTTAGTAGGTATACCGTAAACATTCATTCTAATTGACTTTGAATTCTCAATGTTTTAAGTGTTTTATTTATTTTAAATTTGAATGATTAAAAATATTTAGGTACATAAAAATCAATTTTATTCGTTCATTTATAGGTAATGAATATTTATTCGCAGGAAATGAAGTACTTGACTCATACATAAGATTTACAAAAAGCCCAAAGATTAAAAATAAACAAGTTCATAAATTGTTTAGTCTTGCGTGAGAATTGCGAAGTTGAAACCGCTTTTACTCGTGTCGTTTGTTGTTTAATATAAATAACAATATTAAAAAATAAACATTGGTGTTGATGGACGATTAATCAATATAAACAGTGATGTGTACAAATGCTTCTTTGGTGTTCTTAACACTGTTATATATTTTTACTATCGGGACATCTAAAAGTTGTTATTGGAACTCTATATCCCCGTATATTAATAAACGCTTCTCAAGTAAAACTCCTTATAATAATGTGAGAGGTGATATAAGAGATTCGATAGTGAAACTAGAAGGTAAGTAATATTTTACTATACTTGTGAAATAAGTTTATAGAAAAGTTTAAAATATAATGCATCTACGCGTAAAGATACGAGTATCTGCAGTAAATTGACGAGGAAAACAAATACATAAATCACAGTAATAAACACAATGTTTATGAGTTATAGTGGGTGTATGTAAGTTTGTTATTTTTTACGTTAAAACTACTCTACTGTTCTGGCTGAAATTTTGAAAATAAGTTATACACAATCCAGAGTTGGGTAAATAGGATTATCATGGCGAAATTCATGGTGAGATTTCTGGAATAAGATTTTATGCAAAAATAAAAACAGATCGCAGACGATTTTAGGGTTCTATACAAAAATTTATGTATGTTTAAGTAACTATAAAAGTTATCGACGTGAATTTCGGAATAGTGCTGCCTCAACGCCATTGGAATAAAAAAATGATAATTATTATTATAGTTTTTGATTTATTGGGAAAACTGTCGAAAAAAATGCTGAGACAGGCGCAAGTAAAGAAAAATTTGAAATAATTGTGATAATTTTTTGGTACACTGAATATGTATAATCATGGTACTTTGGCCAAATAATATGCATAGGGATTAAAATCCATCAGCGTCTATTCTCATCTGTGTTTTAAAATTCCTCCTTTTTCACAGGATGTAAGCCAATTAGTGTTTGGGCTTTGATAAGACACGGCCAACGAAGTCCCGGATCTGAATTTGTAGGAAACATGTTAAACGCGATATCGTTTAGAGATTATGTAGAAGAAAGTTTTCGAAGAGGTAACAGTTCCTTATGCGCTCAAGATGTGGAAAATTTGCGTAAATGGAAACCTTCAGAGGAATTATTCGGAATTGCAACATCTCTTACCAGCGCTGGATATCAGGAGATGTTTGAAATAGGGAGCAGGCTCGGGGAGGCGTTCAGTGAATTACTCGCGGATCTCGAAGATGGGAACTATTCTATACGATCTACTTACGGCCATTGGGTGGAAAATGGTGTCAACGGCTTCGTTAAAGGTGTCTCAAATAAACCCTTGATTGTTGAGGATGCAAACCCTCATTATGATATAATGGCGGTAAGTTAACTCAACTATATATAACGTGTTTCTAAATCAACATAGGTCTTACATATTTTTTATCATACATAGGACCTTACATTACATTTTTAATCAAGTAATTAATTAATTTGAACCCTACTGCAAATTCAAGTAATTTATAGAGATTTATATAAATCTTGAACATATGCATGAATAACTAGCGGATTATAATTAATAAGTTGTCTCAGATACGACCATGGCCAAACACAAACCTGTTCCGTTTGATTTATTGCCGTTTCTTACTAAAATACAGCTGTACCTAAACTGTCAAACGTAATGAAATAGAATAATAAAATGAAAAAAAAAATTAAATGTGGTGAGTTTTTTAAATATTCTTTAAAGTTTTTATAATTACAATTTTGATTTCAGCCTTACACAGCTTGCTCCAAGTATATTGTTAATGTGAGGCATAATGATGCAACTTTCATTGAAGCAAATAAATATATAAAATCTCCGGAACACTTTGCGGTAAGAATTTCAAGAAACGATGTCATCCAATAATTTTGTAGTGACTTTTCCTTAATTCGTATGTTTTTTGCAAAATATAATAATGTGTTCATAATGCATTAGGTAGAAATTGATATTTCGCAAGTCCCTACAAATTAGGCCTAATTAGGTATTGAGAATTCTATTCTTTCGTGCAGGTCAAAGAAAGAATTCAAAAACGTACCGGCATTCAGTACGTATTGACAGACAAAAACATAACGGCTCTATATGACTTATGCCGTTATTCATGGGTTGACTATAAAGGCAGTCCATGGTGTGCCCTTTTCAATGAACAAGATCTAGCTGTGATGGAATATATAGGAGATCTCAGACATTTCTATCGAAACGGCTACGGTACGCCCGTGAATCAGATATTTGGTCAAATCACTATGGCAGATTTATACAAAACATTTGTAAATACTAATGTAAGTCATAGGAAATTGACAGCATACTTCACACACGCTACGGCGATGGATATGGCATATAGCGCTCTCGGATGGTTTAAAGACGCTGTTCCTTTGACCAGTGCGTATAGGGATCCAAACAGGAAATGGAGATCATCCACAACGGGGGCTCTTGGAGGGAATCTAATTGCGGTATTAAATAGGTAGGTTTTATATGTACTGTAACTTCCCAAATATCGATGTACTAAATGTTAAATATCGATGTTCTTTATTATTATTTTCAATTGCTGAGAATTAATTAGAAATTAGAACTTCTGTATCCTCAAGCATGAACCCAATAATTATTGATTAATTTTTGATTTTTTTGAAGTTGAAGTTATTACTACTTTTTTAATTAAGAAAATCGGGATACCTGTCCATAAGCTCTCCATTTCATACTCAACTAAATAATTTATGAAGTACCTGAAAGTAGAAAGCCTATGAAAGAAACAGCTAAAGATTAATTCGGTTTCAGATGCAATTCAATAAACAAGACTGAAGAATACAAGATAGTTTTTTATGTCAACGAAACGCCAGCTTCCTGGATGTGTGACAATGGAGTTTGCTCGTGGAAGGAGTTTGAAAATATATTCAAAGAATACCTAAATGCAACAATCGATTTCTGTTTTACATGAACCTTTAAATAAACATTAATTAATTTCATTGATCCTTTAAGTCAATCGTTCTAATTAAAGACTATGACTGCTCCTATATCAACTATTTCAATGATACCCATAAAATAATACTTTAGTAATAAAAATGTTTTAACTGATTTTGTTTTAATGTCTATCAAGATTAATACGTTAGTTATTTAATAACGAATAATTTTTCTTTATACGAGTATCTTTCTTTTTAATTTTACAAAACATTAAGTGTATCAACCTAAATTTTATTTAACATTATTTAAAATAAAATATTACAAATAAAAAAAATACATTATAAATTACATAGTTTTAGTGAATGGCTATTGTAATTCATTCAAGAAATATAAATATTTGAGAAAGATTATTAAGAAAAACCCGGCCGGACAATGAAAAAGGTTTTTTTTGTATAATTATTTGTTGCAATAAATACATAATTTGTAAACATTTCAAGAAAATATCCACGGGGGCCTAAATAAGTCGCCTAACATCTTTTCTGGATCAAGTTCTTTTTTAGATCAATACAATTTTCTGTGTTTCACTGAACTTTAATCCATAATTTACGGAACAACCTGTATATCGGATTCAGAACACAAGGTAGATAACCTCCATTTATTCCAAATTGGTTTTATAAATCACTGATCTTGAATTTTAAATCATAATGTATTGATTTAAAAGTTAAATGATTCAATATTTTCCATACAAAAGAATCTCATTACCAAAGTAGTTGAATAATTTATTTCGAGGAAGGCAGTGAATATACCTAATTACTTAGCAATACAAGAAGTCTTAAAATTGTAAACAAAAACCAACCTGATTTGCTTAGTCTTGCGTGGGAACTGGGGAGTGGAAACCGCTCGTACGGATCTTATTGTTTATTGTTATAAAATAAAATAAAATTATGTATACAAATTTTGATTTAGTAATACTCATTTTATTCTATGTTTTTACTGTCGGGGTATCTAAGAGTTGTTACTGGAACGCTGCGTGTCTTCATAAGGACTTTTCAAGTAAAACTCCTTACAATAATGTGAGGGGTGATATAAGAGACTCGAACGTGAAACTAAATGGTAAGTTAGTATATAAATAACGGTATATTACATAAACGTGTATATTAGGAAAATGCTTAAACGTAACTTTTGTAAATGAAAACAAATAGGCTTTTAATTTGCAAGTTTTTTAAATGTCGTTGTTCAATATATTGGAATAACCTTTGTAAGTCCTTGACAGTGTTTTACAATTTTGTTGTTTATATACTTAAAGGATGTAAACCAATGAGTGTCTGGGCTTTCATACGACATGGCCAACGTAGTCCCGGAGCTGTATTTGCGAAAAACATGTTAGATACTATTAGAGTAAGAGATTACGTCGCAGAAAGTTATAGAAGAGGCAACAGTACCCTTTGCACCGAAGACGTTGAAAATTTACTAAATTGGGAACCTTCTGAAGAATTCAAAGCCAGACATAGTCTCACACGCAATGGATATCAAGAGGTATTTGGAATAGGGAGGAGGCTAAAGGAGGCCTTCAGTGAATTACTCTCGGATCTCGAAGACGGAAGCTATTCTATACGATCGGCTTACGGATATTGGGTGGAGGATGGCGTCGAAGGCTTCGTTAAAGGTCTTTCGAATAAATCGTTGCTTGTTGAAGATGCTTTACCCCACTACGATATTATGTCGGTAAGTAAAGAGACTGAGTGTTAATTAATTTTATGATTGTAATTCTATGGATGTATCTTATTTGACTACGATTGGTTAATCTTAGCGCAACAGTGCCTGATATGTTTGCGTCTGCATTAATTACAAATTTGTTTGAATTAAACCAACAAAAGACACTCTATGACTCTACAGTTTATTCATCTTCTTGTCTGTTCCAGCTTCTACCTATTTAATTCCCTCGATTTAGGATCGAAAATTTTTAAAGAAACAAAATGCTTTAAAATCAGTAAAGGAAAACTGACCAAGTGTGAGTCAGATGCATGCTTTTGTGTTATAGTACTTCTCTTAATTCTGAATTGTGATTACTTGCCCAGGTTTGAAAGATATTCCCATACCAAGATACTTAATTTCTTTATTTTTCACCCGAACCAAAACATCCGTTCACTATTGTGAACGGATGTTTTGGTTTTATTCGCGTGATTTTTTTTCGGTCGGTTTTATTTGGTCTTTGTCAAATAAAGAAGTACTCGCTTACGTATACTTTCATGAATGTTTGCATTGGCTAGCATTTTCGAGATTAAAAGTAGCCTCTATGTAACGTCAAATAATGAGCTGTCTGCATTCCAAATTTCATCAAAATAGGTTTCGTAGTTATAGCTTGATTGAGTAGTAAACATGCGAACTCACAAATTTAACTATGAAAATATAATAAAAATGATAAGATTTAGTTACTGACTAAATAGTTATTTAATTATTATGAATAATAATGCTAAAAGAGAAAAAAATTAATAAGGAAAGATAAGTAAACAAGACGACAACTTTAAACTGTTATAATTAGCCTAAGGTCATTTATTATGAAGTTTTAATCTGTAAATGTTATAAAAAATTTACTTCATTTAATTTCAGACATATGGATCGTGCCCAAAGTATGTTAATGGTGTGAAAAATAACAAAGAAACTTATAAGGAAATTGAAAAATATGAGAGATCGCCGGAATATACTGCGGTAAGGAAATCAAACAAGTGACCTTAAACATAGTTTGTTTTATTTATTTTCGAAGTGAACTCGCTTTAAAGCAAAAAATATATAACATATTATAAAAGATAATGATATTAATAAAAAAATAAAAAAGTAGAATGTTGTGTTTAATAATTGAATAATTTTTGCAGGTAGGAGAACGAATTCAGCAAAGAACTAATATTCAATACGTTCTGACAAACACGAATATTACTTCCCTTTATGACTTATGCCGGTATACTTATGTTGACAAAAAAGGAAGCCCGTGGTGTGCCCTACTCAGTGAGGAAGATCTCGATGCGATAGAGTACCATGAAGATCTCAGACATTACTACAGGAGCGGGTACGGCTCGCCTGTGAACCAGTTATTGGGGCATATGCCTATGGCAGATTTGTACAAGACATTCGTTAATGCGAAAGCCAATAATAACAGGAAATTAACAACATACTTCACACACGCTACGATGATGGATATGGTGTATAGCGCTCTCGGATGGTTTAAAGACGAGATTCCTTTGACCGGAGCGCACAGGGTTCCGAATAGGAAATGGAGATCGACCACAATAGGAGCGTTTGCAGGAAATCTAATAGCGGTATTAAATAGGTATGTTTTATTTTGAAGACAATCACTAACAAATAATAGTAGACATTCGACTACACTATCGGACTGACTGTCTGATTGGAGAATCACTAGGTCCAAAATAAGTTCTTTATGAGGCCTAGGCCTCATAAGGAGCTCATGAGGCCTATGGTCCATTATATAAGGATATTTTTAAGCTCATGCCTTAAGATGGTGAAACACAGGGTCCAAAGTTTATACCTTTGCGCTGCTACCCACCCAACATCGACTATTGAACCAATTTAGCTAGAATTTGGGATAGATTAATTTGTTTTAACATTTTAGTTTAATATGTAGTTTTTAATTAAGTTATGATTTATTCATAATTATCTCTATCAAAAATAGAGATAGATTATTTCCGATAGGCCTAACCTAACCTAACCTAACCTAACACACAGGTATAAAAAATACCTGTGTGTTAGTATCCCGAAAAAGTCCTTGGTTCCCGCGGGATTTGTGAAAAACCTAAATTCACGCGGGTAGAGCCGTGGATGTCCACTAGTTTTAAATTAAAAAGAAGAAATTTATTTATAAAAAAAATCTTTTTAGGGTTCCGTACCAAAATGGTAAAATGGAACCCTTATGGTGCGACTTTCTCCGTCTGTCTGTCCGTCTGTCTGTCTGTCACACTCGATTATTTCAGTAACTACCGGAGCTATCGATATGAAATTTGGAATAGTTGTGTATATTAGTGGCCCAATGACACTGGAATAAAAAAAAATGGAAATTATTTTTGTTCTTATTTAAAAAGGGGGGAAAATCGGAGGGTTGAAATTTAAAAGTGAGATAACTGTACTGTGTGGGGTATCATATGAAAGGGTTTACTTTGTACATTTTAAAACCGATTTTTAATTATTTTTAGTCATGATAGTTTTTGATTTATCGGGGAAAATGTCTAAAAAAATACCGTTCCCCCCCTTATCTCCGGAGTTTACCATTCGAAAAATCTCAAATAATTATGGTCAATAGGAATTTACGTATATTTTACAGGAAAACTATAGCCAATGCTCTAACTAGCATAGTTTTTTTGATATTAACAAGAAACCTCTACAAACAAAGTTAGTTTTGCGGTTCATTAACAAAGGTAATTATTACCGTTTTACATCTTTGGTCGTTACAGTTTTGGTCGTGTTACATCTGCATTAGTATGCCTGATTGTTTTGCTTCAGTACTTCTTGAGTACGGAACCCTCGGTGCGCGAGTCCGACTCGCACTTGGCCGGTTTTTTCATTATATGGTCATGTTGGCTGAGCTATTAACGAACAACCTGACATTGTGAATGTAAATATAAATAAACTAATGGTTGAAATTGGTTTTAGATGCAATTCAGTCAACGAGACTGAAGAATACAAGGTCGTCTTTTATGTCAACGAAGAAGTCGCTTCCTGGGTGTGTGACAACGGGGTCTGCGCGTGGACGGAGTTTGAAAATAAATTCAAGGATTACTTAAATACGACAACAGATTTCTGCTTCACATGATTATTTAAGCATATGATACTCTTCAGTAAGTCGTAACAATACACTGGCTTCAGTCCGCGCCTATTTTATTTTTATTTAGTTGAAAATATTGAATGGAAGCAGGCGTTATTTTGCGGAAATCCATAATTAGCAGGACAGATTAATTTGTTTTGCTGTAATCCGCTACTTGAAAAGATTCTGTATGGTACAATATGCAGGAACACTGCCCACATGAAACACCACACACAATTTTCCAACACTTTCTTCGACGCACGTTTCGTCCCGAACCGGGACATCCTCAGGAGATGTTGACTTCACAATGCGAAATCGTAGAGTGACTCTCGTGTCAGCAACGCGTTCTTATATACCCTTTCTGATTACTCATCCTATTGTTCGCCCCACTCACTTCGGCTGGTCTCGTACCCCCGAAAACAAACGAAGCAGTGGCGAAGATGATACGTTAATTTGTTCGTTAAGTAATTGAAACTGATTATTATTGCTAAATTTTATTATTTCTAATTGTTCCAGCATGCTCAGATAAAGCCCTTTATCACAAGTATGTAGGATTTTATACGAATGATCGAGTGCTAATTTGTGTCCACTGTCTAGAAGATGTTTTGCGAAATGAGACTTTTGGGGTTGTTTGTTTCTAACTGCGGCTATATGTTCTTTGTATCGTGTATCAAATTTACGGCCTGTTTGACCAATATATACACCATTAAATTCTGAACATTCTAGTTTATAAATGCCCGATTTTTGTTTATTATCTAATTTATCTTTACCATTACATATATTTCTTAAGGTATTGTTTGTTTTAAAAGCAACATGTATATCATGTGTTCTTAGTTTCCTAGCAATTTGCTGTGATACTGGTCCAAAGTAAGTTAGACTTGATTTGTATTTATTGATTCTCTCAGGAGATGATGAATATAGATCCTTCCTGATCTGCAATAATTGTTGTTTCCTAATTATATTATTGACTATATTGGTGCTATATCCATTAGCCTCTGCCATGTGGTAAATTACTTTTAGTTCTTTTAAATAGTTTTCCTTCGTAAGTGGAATAGACATCATCCTGTGTACATAACTGTGAAACGCTGCGAGTTTATGCTGCCAAGGGTGACAGGATGTAGCTGGTATAGTTGTGTCAGTGTATGTTGGTTTTCGGAAAATTCCAAACTGATGTTTGTTATTCGCACGAGTTATAGTTAGATCGAGGAAGTTAAGAGAATTGTTTTCTTCTAATTCAAATTTGAATTTAATTTTAGGATGTAGTTTATTAAGATTAACAACAAAATTATCCAGCTGTCTGTTCGATCCTGTCCAACATATTATAATATCATCCACATATCTGTAATAATATAGAATATTTTTATTTTTGACAATATGTTTATTTTCAAAATCATCCATAAATATATCAGCCATTAATGGACTTAGTGGTGAGCCCATGGCTAATCCCTCTTTCTGTTGATAAAATTGGTTATTGAATTTGAAATAATTCTGTTTCATACATATTTTCGTTAAATCTATTACTTCAGTTATTTCGTTGGCATTTATATGATTGTGTTCCAGTAATTCAGTTAAGATGGTTATTGTTTCATTAACTGGGACGTTAGTGAATAAGCTGTCCACGTCTAGTGATATTAATTTACAACGGTCTGGCAATGATAAATCTTTAATGTTATTAACTAATTGGAGACTATTTTTCAATGAATAGGTTGGATCGAATGATGTTTTTGCTTTAATAATTTTGTTTAACTCTTTAGCTAATTTATACGCTGGTGCACCAATATATGAAACCACTGGACGGATTGGAACATTATCTTTGTGGATTTTCGGTAAGCCGTATAATGATGGAGCATTAGTGTTCATTAGAATGACGTTTTGTTTAGCTGTGTTTTTGGGAAAAATGTATTTTGATTTATTTACAGCTAACCTTACTTCTGCTGCGTATTTACTAGTTGGATCAGTGGATAAGTGAGAAAATTCTTCTCCTGATATGACCTCTTGGACTTTGTTTTGATAATCGATTTTCTTTAGAATGACAATAGCATTTCCTTTATCGGCTTTTGAGAGAATTAGATTATAAAATACTTTAAAGGATAATAATCTAATAAGAAAAATACTTTAAAGGATAATAATCTAATTCTCTCAAAAGCCGATAAAGGAAATGCTATTGTCATTCTAAAGAAAATCGATTATCAAAACAAAGTCCAAGAGGTCATATCAGGAGAAGAATTTTCTCACTTATCCACTGATCCAACTAGTAAATACGCAGCAGAAGTAAGGTTAGCTGTAAATAAATCAAAATACATTTTTCCCAAAAACACAGCTAAACAAAACGTCATTCTAATGAACACTAATGCTCCATCATTATACGGCTTACCGAAAATCCACAAAGATAATGTTCCAATCCGTCCAGTGGTTTCATATATTGGTGCACCAGCGTATAAATTAGCTAAAGAGTTAAACAAAATTATTAAAGCAAAAACATCATTCGATCCAACCTATTCATTGAAAAATAGTCTCCAATTAGTTAATAACATTAAAGATTTATCATTGCCAGACCGTTGTAAATTAATATCACTAGACGTGGACAGCTTATTCACTAACGTCCCAGTTAATGAAACAATAACCATCTTAACTGAATTACTGGAACACAATCATATAAATGCCAACGAAATAACTGAAGTAATAGATTTAACGAAAATATGTATGAAACAGAATTATTTCAAATTCAATAACCAATTTTATCAACAGAAAGAGGGATTAGCCATGGGCTCACCACTAAGTCCATTAATGGCTGATATATTTATGGATGATTTTGAAAATAAACATATTGTCAAAAATAAAAATATTCTATATTATTACAGATATGTGGATGATATTATAATATGTTGGACAGGATCGAACAGACAGCTGGATAATTTTGTTGTTAATCTTAATAAACTACATATCTTAACTACTTATCTTAGTCGCGCGCGCGCATCGGGTCGCGTCGCACGTTTAATCGGTGCGTCGGACGTTTTCAGCGTTCCGACGCATTTTTTCGAAAATGTCTACATTAAAGTGCAACACCTGTAATTTAGTGATAAATGAACTTCTAGCTTTTATTCAAAATAAAGTGTCAATCGTTGATGAGGTCAGCTTGGTGCAGATTTGTGCGTCGACTTTCTCATGCGAACAAATCGAGAAGGCAAATGAGCTACTGGTACAATCGTTACCTTCGGATTTGCGCAAAACTACACGAAAGGGTAAAGGAAAGGAAAACCGCCTCCTGAACGACATTATAAACATCTTCAAAGTAACGGATTCTGACGTGTTGCCGGTGTTTGTGGCGAGGGATTTGGAAAAGCTGCCGCCGCTAACTTTCGACCATGTGAATGTATCGAAGTTACTTAAAGATCTAATGATAATACAGGCTGAAATTAAAAATATTAAATCATCTTTTGCAACCGTTGAACAGCTTGATGATTTAAAAAGGGAATGTCTCAGCAGCAAACACATTTCGCCGCCGTTCTCCGCCGTGAAAGTTAATATGAAGCGGGGAGCATACCGTGACAGCGGCCCGATAGGGTTAATGTCTCAATTGGATGACACTATCTTAACGAGTCACTCGGATAAATCGGTTACCGACACATTATCTCCGAATTTAAAGTACAGGAGCATTAATATTAATAGTGATAATAAGATATCTGAGGGTAGTTGCCCAGAAAAATATCTTAGCATTGTTTCGCAGCAAACAACGGATCGATGCGTCACGCGCAGCGGTGATGATTCAGAACGGGTCAGTAGTGCCGTGGTCGTAAATGCGAGCGCGGGCGGGGACAGCCGCGGCAATGAGTCAGCGCGTACGGCGAGCCAGCCGAGCGATCAATCGAGCGGAGACCTGGGTAAACAAACCGCGGCGGGAACTTTGACTTTCGCTGATGTGACTAAAGCCGAAGGCGAATGGAAAATCGTTCAACATCGAAAGCGTAATACGAGTTATTATCGTTATCTTGGCACGACAGGCGTTTCCAATGATACGAATAGTAATTTTAGAGCTGCTGCCAGGAAGGTACCTATTTTTATCACGATGGTACATAAGGATACGACCGAGAAGGACATTACGGATTACATATATAATAAAACCCAAGAAATTGTTGAGCTCGAAAAGGTGTCTTTCTTGAAAGAAAAAGATCATAAAGCATACAAATTCTTTATATCGGATACGAAGTTGTCAACATTTTTGGATAAAACACTTTGGCCGCAGGGAATAATATTCCGGCGCTTCGTAAATTTCAGGCGAAAGTTTTCGAAGGATGGCGCGGTGAATACCGCGAACGGCCTTGCTCCTATTCTAAATGGATAAAAGTCCCCTATGCAAACTAATCAGCTTCAACTGCAAAAGTATTAAGCGCTCCGTTGACAGTGTGAGGCTCATGTGTCAGTCGGCGGATTTAATAGCGCTACAGGAGACCTGGTTACCGCCGCACGATCTACAGTTTCTTGGCGAGATCGACGAGCAGTTCGGCTGCACAGGTACCTCGGCGATGGATACGACGGCGGGCATGGTGTGCGGTCGACCCTATGGAGGTGTGGCACTTCTCTGGAAGAAAAGTGTTTTCCAAAATGTGTCGATCGTGCAGTGTGATAACCCGCGAATATGTGCCGTTAAAATAGTGATCGGAGGTAGGTCCATTCTAGTGCTCAGTGTGTACATGCCGACTGATACCTCGACCAACCTTACGGAGTTTACGGATTGCCTCGGTGCGGTGAGTGCGATCATTGATTCTTTGGATATTGAGTCTGCTTACGTACTCGGTGACTTTAACGCTCATCCGGGCGAGCGGTTCTATGACGAGCTGATGGGTTGTTGTGATGAGGCGGAATGGACGTGTGCGGATGTACAGTTGTTAGGTATAAGGTCGGACACGTACACTTTTGTCAGCGAAGCCCATGGATCGACGCGGTGGCTTGATCACTGCGTAACCACCAAGTCCGCTCTGTCATCCGTAGTGAATATCTATGTTATGTATGACGTATTGTGGTCAGACCACTACCCGCTAGTGATAGAATGCAACTTGAATATCGTTAAACCTAAACTAGTTAACAAAAATAAAACGAGTAACGGGGTTCTATGGGGAGACCGTAAGCCGGAACAGATCGATTCTTATAGTAAAATATGTCATGACAGGTTGAGGCTAATCGATCTTCCCGAAGAGCTTCGTTCGTGCTGTGATTTTGCTTGTTATTGTACTGATCATTTGTTACATATTGATAAATTATATAGTGACATTATAAATAGTTTATCCGAGGCCGCTTCGGAATCGCATATTGTAAAGTCATTCGGGAGGAAGCGTCCTGTGGTTGGATGGAACAGGTATGTCCGCGATGCGCACAGGGAGGCCAGGTCTAAGTTTCTTACGTGGGTTTGGTATGGAAAGCCAAGAAACGGGGTAGTGTATGATGATATGCAACGAAGTCGAAGCATTTTTAAGGCACGTTTGAAATGGTGTCAAAACCATAGTGAACAATTAAAAATGGATATGCTGGCGTCGCATCATTCGAAGCAAGACTTTCGAAGTTTTTGGAAATCGACCAAAAAGTCGAACTGTAGTAGGCCTGGTCTCCCAGTGAGCGTCGAGGGAGTGAGCGATCATAGTCTTATAGCGGGTATTTTTAAGGACCACTTTACAGTTACATCACCATTGGGTCCATCACAGTCCGAGTGGGATAGGGGAACGTGTGGTCAGGTGATGGGTATCCGTTTCACAGCCAAAGAGGTGAAAAATGCCATAACTTCCATGTCTCGGGGAAAATCTCCTGGTCATGATGGACTGAGCATTGAACATCTAAAATATGCTGGTCCTCACCTACCCCGAGTGCTGGCTATGTTTTATAATTTATGTATAGCACATTCGTATCTGCCCGCTGCACTGATGCGGACTGTGGTGGTGCCAATCGTGAAAAACAAAACCGGCGATATAAGTGATAAATCGAACTATAGGCCGATTTCTCTTGCGACCATAGTCGCAAAAGTGCTTGACAGTTTGCTTAATACCCAGCTTGGTAGTTACATTAACCTGCATGACAATCAGTTTGGATTTAGACCTGGTCTGTCGACGGAGTCTGCTATATTGTGTTTAAAGCAAACGGTCAAATACTATTCAGAAAGACGTACTCCTGTTTATGCATGTTTCCTGGATCTTTCTAAGGCATTTGACCTGGTTAATTACGACATCCTGTGGCAGAAGTTGAAAGACTCTGGTGTACCCGAAGAAGTCAACAGGATTTTCAAATTCTGGTACAGAAATCAGGTCAATGTCGTACGATGGTCTGAATCTTACTCTGAGCCGTATAAGTTGGAGTGTGGAGTGAGACAGGGGGGTTTGACGTCTCCGAAGCTCTTCAACCTCTACGTCGATTCACTGATAGAGCAGCTGAGCAGCGCTCGTGTTGGTTGTCATATTGACGGAGTGTGTCTCAATAATATTAGTTACGCAGACGACATGGCGCTGTTGAGTGCTTCTGTCTGTGGATTGACGAAGTTGTTGGGAATTTGTGAAAACTACGCCCAAAATCACGGCCTAGTGTACAACGTCAAAAAGAGCGAATGCATGGTCTTTCGGGCCAAAGGAAAATCACTGCCAGCTACAGTGCCGCCCATCAAATTGTATGGTACCGCGTTAACGCAAGTTTCTCAATTTAAATATCTCGGGCATGTGATATCCGCTGACCTGAAGGACGATGCCGATATAGAGAGGGAGCGCAGGGCGTTGTCTGTGAGAGCGAATATGATCGCCCGCAGGTTTGCTCGTTGTACTGTTCCAGTCAAGGTGACTCTTTTTAGGGCCTACTGTACCTCGTTTTACACGAGTAACTTGTGGGTCGATTATACGCAGAGACAGTACAATGCCCTGCGTGTCCAATACAATAATGCATTCAGGATGCTGATGGGACTGCCTCGTTCCTGCAGCGCCTCAGGTATGTTTGCCGAGGCGCGGGTGGATTGCTTTTACACCACCATGCGCAAGCGGTGCACATCCCTGGTGCGTAGGGTTCGGGCCAGTTCTAACAGTGTCCTGAGAGCATTGGCGGACAGGTTTGACTGTCAGTACTTGCGCCATTGCTGTATGGTGCACGTGCTGACAAATCGAGCCTGTCTCAGGAGGGGTTAATAGGGGGGACGAGCTGTTTGTTTAAGATTTTAATAATTAATGTACCTACTAACATTTAGGTTAAGATGTTTTATTTATTTTATTTGTTTTTTTTTACTAACCATTTTTATGATCCTAGTTGGTCGAAATAAATGATTTTTAATTTAATTTTAATTTTAACAACAAATCTTATTTATAGTCTAAGTTAATTGTTAATAATTGTCTGTAACGCTGTTGATTGCAGTAAATAAAGAAAATAAAAATAAAAATAAAATACATCCTAAAATTAAATTCAAATTTGAATTAGAAGAAAACAATTCTCTTAACTTCCTCGATCTAACTATAACTCGTGCGAATAACAAACATCAGTTTGGAATTTTCCGAAAACCAACATACACTGACACAACTATACCAGCTACATCCTGTCACCCTTGGCAGCATAAACTCGCAGCGTTTCACAGTTATGTACACAGGATGATGTCTATTCCACTTACGAAGGAAAACTATTTAAAAGAACTAAAAGTAATTTACCACATGGCAGAGGCTAGTGGATATAGCACCAATATAGTCAATAATATAATTAGGAAACAACAATTATTGCAGATCAGGAAGGATCTATATTCATCATCTCCTGAGAGAATCAATAAATACAAATCAAGTCTAACTTACTTTGGACCAGTATCACAGCAAATTGCTAGGAAACTAAGAACACATGATATACATGTTGCTTTTAAAACAAACAATACCTTAAGAAATATATGTAATGGTAAAGATAAATTAGATAATAAACAAAAATCGGGCATTTATAAACTAGAATGTTCAGAATGTAATGGTGTATATATTGGTCAAACAGGCCGTAAATTTGATACACGATACAAAGAACATATAGCCGCAGTTAGAAACAAACAACCCCAAAAGTCTCATTTCGCAAAACATCTTCTAGACAGTGGACACAAATTAGCACTCGATCATTCGTATAAAATCCTACATACTTGTGATAAAGGGCTTTATCTGAGCATGCTGGAACAATTAGAAATAATAAAATTTAGCAATAATAATCAGTTTCAATTACTTAACGAACAAATTAACGTATCATCTTCGCCACTGCTTCGTTTGTTTTCGGGGGTACGAGACCAGCCGAAGTGAGTGGGGCGAACAATAGGATGAGTAATCAGAAAGGGTATATAAGAACGCGTTGCTGACACGAGAGTCACTCTACGATTTCGCATTGTGAAGTCAACATCTCCTGAGGATGTCCCGGTTCGGGACGAAACGTGCGTCGAAGAAAGTGTTGATTGTGAAAATTGTGTGTGGTGTTTCATGTGGGCAGTGTTCCTGCATATTGTACCATACAGAATCTTTTCAAGTAGCGGATTACAGCAAAACAAATTAATCTGTCCTGCTTAGTTGAAAATGTAAAATATTTGTGATATGTAACGAAACTCCCGTCGCAAGGTTAGTTTCCGACGCAGCAGTGTGATGCGCTTTTGCGCAATAGAGATATGTTAAAATATTCGGATTTTGAAATAAACTTTATTTTAATTAACGATTTTTGAAAAATAATTTATTTTGTTAAGTTTGTATTTAGATTCCTTTATACTAGCTGACCCAACAAATGTTGTTTAGCCCTTAGGGATATAAAAATTAGCTTACCCAGAACATAGAAAATGGGTCAAGCCGTTCCGGAGGAGTTCGGTAACAAAAATTGGCACGAGAATTTTATATATTAGGATTATTTATTTTATTTATACAGTGTATAATGAATATCCAAGAAAAGTCCTGACAACTTCGTTCGTTAACCCGATGACTAGTCATTGCCTAGCCCAGACACTTAGAAAGCTAAAATTTTTCGAAAAGATAAATCGGTTTATTTATTTTTATGGAATCGATTTTTATGAAATTTTGTGTATACTGAATGTTGGTCTGAGAATAGGTCGTTATTTTTTTTTTCATTCTCTAAATGGCAAAACATCGTTTGTCTGGTCTGCTACTATTATGTTACTTTAAATTACCGTTCATGTTGTTTATTGTCAACATAGTCAGATGCTACGTTTCGGGTGGTTTCATTAGAATTTATCGCCACCCTTGCATTAATCCCCTCTGGCATGAAGGAAGGGGAGCATTACGAGGATCAGACCTAAAAGATTAAACATGGAATTTATTGCTGAAAAAAATGAGACATCGCCTAAATATTACGTAAGTCTACACTGTAATTTTTACATTGAACTATTATTTCAATACATTAGTGTTTTGTACCTACTCGTATGTATATCCAAGCATTTCCCCAAAACTGTAACATTCAACAACATAATTATAATAAACTATATATTATTTTATGTTTTGGAGCCATTGTTGTAGCTTGTTTTTTAAACTATCATTAATTGGTTACTTTTCACTCGGTTACCCCGATATGATTTGATGGATGATTTTTGATTTGCTGCTGCTTCTCAGAAACAGGAAGGTATCGATACGTAACCAAGTGCGAGTCAAATTCACGCACCGAGGATTATATACTACAAAATAAATAAAACTTTAAAAGAGTATTTATTAGGGGAAATGTAAAAAAGAGTCAATTTTCCTTTAAATTTTCAGTATTTTTTTAAATTGTTCCATTTAATATCGGTTTGATTTAATACGATGGATAAAGTATGAAAGCAGCTAGTAAATAAAAAGAGACAGAATGACAAAAACTGTGACAACAAAAGTAAGAATCAAAAATAATAATAGTTTAAAAAACTAAAAATAACACGCTCTATCTCTCTTTCAAAGGTTGCGGAAAGAAATTAATTAATCCTGGCGAATCTAATTAAGATAATTGGATATTTTAATCGAATTATTGCGTTTTCATCGGTCTTTGACGGGTGTGCAAAGTTTGAATTAAATCTGATCGTTCAAAGTAGGACAAAATCAAGCTCAAAGGAGTCGGATAAGAAACATAGAGGTGAAGCTAATAAAAGCGTGTTAAAAAAAGCGTAGCAAGTCGGACATCTCTGTACAAGAAAAAAAATCTGTGAACAAAATACACGGGCAACAATATACACAAGCTCTAAGCTCCAGCTTAAAGTTATTCTTCGATAATTTTGTCCAATTATATTCAATAAGCTCTGGGCAATCACTTAGCCCTGAGGCACATTGTATAACTATCCCAAATTTCAGGTCAATAACTAAAATGTAAGTAGCTGTTACATCGCGATCATCGATTAGTACCACTGTTACGTGTGTAGCTGTATCATCCCTAGTGCCTACTTACACAATTTTCCCTACGTCGCGTCGTTTTCCTTTTGATAATATGAGTTACTTGCTTCCCTGAAAAATGAGACATCCATTAATAATCAAGAAACATGTTGCTAACGTGATTTACATGACATTTATCTCTTATTTTGTAGATAAACATTTTTAATGGAAAAAGGAAATTAAAAACTAAAAAGCCCCGTCACCTTTGACCAGTGAGACCTAATTGTTGCTTCTATATGAGGTTTCGAGGCTGCGGAAGTGGATGTTTTAGAGCCTGTTATATTTATCAATATAACTATGTTTGCATAGAAACGATCTGTGCTATATTGTATTGGCCGTTTACTATCTTCTTGCAACTCAATGCTAAACCTACTGTAGAAGACTAGCTTAATTACATCAACGCGTGATTTACATGGTTCATTACAAATAATGTCTTTATTTCTTAATAGATATTTTCGTCACATTTTAAAACGATGCATGGAATTTTCGGATGTGTAAAACTAATAATATTTGAAAGAAGTATTGATTTCACGTTATGTTGAAACGATACATCTAAAAGAATTAACGACCACAATCGCGCAGACCATTTGACGGGAATTGCAGGACAAACCATTTAACCCCCAATATGGAACTTCGATCCGATGTTAACTGGAGCCATAATGCAACGCCTGTGGCACGTTATTGCAAAAACCTAGTTTCATTACTGCTGCACAGAACTGCACATTTGAGTATGAGTGAAGTTTTTTTAATCATTGGTTATTGAAATAAAATAGATACCTTAGTTACAGATACATTTTTAATTACAGATACATTTTCTGCTATTACAAAACCGTTTATAGTAATTTGAGCTAAAAAGTAATTTGAGGTACGTAGGCAGACATAATTAAAAAAATTAAAATAATAAATTATTCGTTATGCCGATACGAGCAGAATTTATTACTCGTGTAAGTAAAATTATAAGTTTTGTTTATGCCTACCTAGGTTCAAAAATTCGTACTTAGACGAGGTTTTCCTAACCTTATGTATGAGCCAAAAACCGTACATACTAAAATGTACGGTTTTTGGCTCATACATAAAGTTTATTTTCGCACGATAATGCGCAGGGAGCTAGACGAAAGAATATGGATTGTTTGCGTGACGCTACTAGTATAGTATTATATTATCTGTGGTGACGCAATTCCCGGCACTATGAAAATCTATGAAAATCTAGAATGTAAGAGTCTCTTACTAGTCAACAGAATGGGCACGCATGCAATCATGTATAATGTTTTGGTATAACAAACTCGTTAGCGCGAGCTAACTGTAGACAGCGCCATCTATCGAGTGATGGGCGAATCACACATGAAAATACAAAATGGAGTTTTATTCCAAACTTTTTCTACCAAGTGTTCCACGAGACTCAGACTTTTTTTTAATTCAAAACAGTGATGTTTATCAATATTCCAGAAACACTCCATAACAATGAGTCGTCTAGGAGTTTCACGACTCATTGCCTAGCTTAATTAATTTTAGATCCTGAACTCGTACTAAGAAATTTTTCCAAATTCAAATTTTATAAAGTCTACAGAGGGAAAACCCGTATACGAAACCGCTTTGCCATATAAACTGTGAAACTTTTTTGATGTGCAAATGTCCACGTTTTTCTTTCAGTCGTATATAGAAATCTCTCTAGTCTGCAAATATATGTTATCTATGGTTGGTTTTAGTTTACTAAAGGTGTTTTTTTTTTTTTGGAATTGGACTGAATTCTTCCAATATCAATATCTGGCCATTGGCTATGGGAGTAAAACACGTGAGTGAGGCAACGGGCATTATGTTAAAATAATTATAATAATACCATTATCTATACGGTATACCTTACACAAAGCTTTGGTCTTGCTTTTATTTGAACACTTCGTTATGTGTAGGTACATACTGCGTAATCAAAAAGAAATTTTAAATTAACTAAATTATGCAAATCATTTAGGTCAAATAAATACCTACTCAGTCAATTAAATGAAAATTTTACGTTAATTAATCTAACTAATTAACTTAGAGCACGAAGTTTAACGTTCTTATTTAAGTGATGGAAAATATAAAAGAACCTTCATTTATTCCAAAGTATTTTCTGATAATTATAGTGTTTTGAGTCCGTTAAAAGTTAAGTTACTCATTAGTTACTAGATTATTTAATTCTAAGGACAAGCAAAACGTTCAGGTATTATGATGCTAAATGAGACTACTGTCGGTTATCCAATATAAACTTAGCTTTAAGTTGACTAGTAGTTATTTATGCGACAAATATCATATTGACGTTATACAAGAGCCTGTTCGTTAGGCCTATGTAAATCAAAGATATTTTGAGTTTGAGTTTGTACATGTGAGATGCAGTGCGTCCAAGGATTTTCATACGACGCGCTGTAGGTCAACTGGCTCGTCACCCTGACATGTTTTTCCAGCAGCCTTTAGTCATGTTTCTGTTTCATACGTTATCCAAGATTGCTTTTCGAACGAACTTCAAAAAATGTATGGGAGTTTTGATATTTGCGTTCGCCAACCATCGTTCGTTTCAGCCGACGGACGTCCACTGCTGGACAAAGGCCTCCTGGAATGCTTTCCAGCCCACACGGTCCTGCGCCATCTGTATCCAGCGCCTTCCCGCGACTCCAACACTGCGCTTTCCCGTGCGGGGTCGCCAGTCCAGCACTTTGCCAACCATAAACAATTGTTATTATTTTCTGCCCATGCAATAGAATGCAGAGTGAGTGATTTCTGCACCTCACTCACTCACTCATTTCTCACTCGGAGACATATGGTTATAGCTGCTGCTGCGATAGAATAGAAATGGAACCAAATTAAAAAAATGTATACAAGAGATCGCTAAATTTATCGCGATGCTTCCGCGAATTCCTATACATTTTATGATTTTTTTCCATTTACATTACGTGTATCGGATCGATATGTCATATATTTAGAGTTTCTGGACTGTAATGCAATATTACTGATAAAAATAACTAACCTCATATTTTTAGTCTTGCGTAGAAGCTGGGAAGTTGAAACCGCTCGGATTTTGTGATACGTAGTTCAAAAAAATAAATAATTAAAGTTTGTGTTGGATGTATTCGAAAATAGGAAAAAGTGATGAGTACGAATATTATTTTGTTGTTCTTAATTTTAATCCATATATTCACATTCGGGACATCTGAGAGTTGTTACTGGAACTCTGCATGTGTTTACAAACGCTTTTCAAGTAAAACTCCTTACAATAATGTGAGAGGTGATATAAGAGATTCGAACGTGAAACTTAAAGGTAAAGTTGTACATAAATATTAGTTTTTATAATAAAATATGTTTAGAACAGGTTTAAAAAGAGTTTAGATAAAAAATAAACAAGTTCATAGTAGGTGATGATGATACACTCAAACATGTAAAGAATTTTGGAAACAATAACTTTGGAATTATTGTTTTAATTCCTATTTTTTGTACATCTAAATATAAGTATCTATAAAATTATTTGCATAAGTATTTATGCAAATAATTTTATAGTTTTTGTAAATATAATCGTAGGATGTAAACCAATAAGTGTTTGGGCTTTAATAAGACATGGCCAACGAAATCCAGGAATTGATTTTGCAAGAAATATGATAGATACGCTAGCGGTAAGAGATTATGTAGTTGCAAGTTACAGAAGAGGTAATAGTTCGCTGTGTGCTCAAGACGTTGAAAATTTACGCGATTGGAAACCGAGTGATGAATTATTTGGAAACACCCATGGTCTTACCCGCGATGGATATCTGGAGATATTTGGGATAGGGAGGAGGCTCAAAGAGGCGTTCACTGAATTACTTTCGGATCTCGAAGACGGGAGCTACTCTATACGGTCGGCCTCCGGCCATTGGGTAGAAGACGGCGTCGAGGGTTTCACAAAAGGTCTCTCGGATAAATCGTTGTTTGTTGAAGATGCAAATCCTCAGTACGACTTAATGGCGGTAAGTTAGTAAAAAACTTCATAATAAATTGCAATAAGTACCATGTTGACTGAGTATTAGTAATGTAAGATCAAGGACAAGCGAAAACCAGTTATGTTTATCAATAAAATAATCTTTGTTGAACTCAGTTATCTATCATTACGTTTTATACTTGTAGCTTATTTATTACGTTATACCTAATAACCAACTTAAATCGTCGCTTCAGCCGATGGACGTCCACTGCTGGACATAGGCCTCCTGAAATGACCGCCAAACACCACGATTTTGCGCCGCCTGGCGCCAGCGACTCCCCGCGACCCTCTTAATGTCGTCCGTCCACCTGGTCGGGGGTCGACCGACACTGCGCTTCCCATACAAAAAGGTGCGTGGCCGCCATTCCAGCACCTTGGGTCCCCAACGTCCATCGGTCCTGCGAGCTATGTGCCCCGCCCATTGCCACTTCAGCTTTGCGACACGTTGAGCTATGTCGGTTAAGTAACCAACTTAAATAAAATAGGATAATGACGTAATGATGTATGGAATCCCGTACCAAGCTGATTCAAATCCAAACTCTATTCTTTATACACTACAGTCTCTACATTAACTCTTACAGTTATTATCATTTTAATTAACTATTTGGAACACAAAAAGAAATAGCTGTTCAAGTGACGATACGTCATGTGCAATTTATGAGTATTTGATTTAGGGTGGAATTTTTAAACGGGACAAGGGACGTGACATTTATTAGTATTTGATTTAAGGTGGAATTTTTAAAGGTATCAGGGTTTTTTACTTATATAGTTGTAGATAACTGGAACATACTGGAAAGCGCTGAAAGTTCCTTACTTCCTTCTAATTAAAGAATAAAAAATAAGAAGAGAACCCACATGCACAGATTTAGAAAATAATATGCAGCCAGCAAATACATCTGGTAATTTATCTGGTAAAAATGTTTCTCTTGTGCAAATTTGTTTTGTTTCAGCCTTACGAATCTTGCTCTAAGTATGTTGAAGATGTGAAACACAATGAAAAAACTTACATAGAATCAAAAAAATATCAAAAATCTCAGGAATTCAAAGCCGTAAGAAATATGAAAACGTTACATATTATCGGTGTAGTTTCCTTACTTGTTTGTTCGTTTGTTGTTACATGTTCCTGTGGTCGATTTTTCTTGCAGGCAAAAGAAAGAATTCAGAAGCGTACTGGTATTCAAGTCATGCTAACTAACACCAATATAACTTCCCTTTACGACTTATGCCGTTATACGTATTCTGTTGACAAGAGAGGAAGCCCGTGGTGCGCTCTACTCAGTGAAGAAGATCTTGCTGTGGCAGAATACCATGGAGATCTCAGACATTTTTATAGAAACGGCTACGGCACACCTCTCAATCAGATATTTGGACATATCCCTATGTCTGATCTATACAAGACATTTGTGAATGCGAAAGTTAGTAATAGGAAATTAACAGCATACTTCACCCACGCTACGATGATGGATATGGTGTATAGCGCTCTGGGATGGTTTAAAGACGAAGTTCCTTTGACCAGTGCGTATAGAGATCCGAATAGGAAATGGAGATCGTCCACGATGGCACCGCTTGCAGCAAATTTGATGGCGGTATTAAATGGGTCCGTTTTATTTGTTTTTAAATAGTTTTAAGAATTCTTTGTATCAATTTAACCATCTTAAATGAATGAATGTGTCATTTCCTGTAGTTAACAAACCACATCTGTGCTAACCACTAACGGCAAAGTTGGTTTCAGATGCAATTCAATAAACTCAACTGAAGAGTTCAAGATTGTTTTTTATATCAACGAAGAGCCTGTTTCTTGGATCTGTGACAACGGAATATGCCTGTGGAAAGAGTTTGAGAATAAATTCAAACAATTCTTGAATACGACGATCGATTTCTGCTTCACGTGAACTAAATAATAATATATTATATGCATATGTTGGAATCCCCATGGATATAGGTATAGTCAAGTTATATTGATAATGTTATATTATTATTTATAGTCTTTTCAATACCAGATGAGTAAAAGGGGACTCGTAATTATGAATTTTTGTAAAGGCTTGTGTGGACTGTGTGTAGAAAATTATTTTTAATGCGTTACAGACTTTTTGTTTTGTAGACCTTGCCTTGTTAATGGTACACGTTTTTATAATTACATTATCATGCTTAAATTATTGTTGTTTTATTGATAGTAATAAAATGGGGATGATAATTGGGTTGACAATAGTGTCAAATTTGTGTTTCTTTATCAAATTTGCATTTGATAAAGAAAATAGTACTTTATCCTAGGTAATGACGCACACTGAAATTAAATAGGCATTTAAATCCAAGAAAGATTTACAAAGTTACATGCATTTAACTTTTGGAGTAGGACGGTCTATCCTTGAACTATTTAAATGCTTACAATTTTTTGGTAATTTTGATCAGAATAATTAGTTTTTTTTTTATTATTTTATTCCAAGAATGCCGTCTGCGTCGGAGGTCGTTGGTCCGATGCCCACAACTGCATAAATGTTTTCTACATAGTGTCTGGGAGTTTTTCAATATATTAGCACAAGCTATCGCTTACTTTGGGGCTAGATTGCGACCGTGTAATTTCATAGTATAAAAAAATACTGCTAACTTCAAAATTCCAAATTCCTCCTTCAATTGCAAGCTTATCGTTGCTATACAAATACAAGTTCACTTGTCCATACATCTCACATTGTATCAATGCTCTATTCACGTTACATACATAATTAATAACGATAGATACACTTACTTCATCAAATCTAATTTAGTCCAAATTCTGAAAAAGGGGGCACATAAGTTTATGAAAAAAAAACAAATAAGCGCACATAATTTCAGCATAAAACATCGTCTTCATTCCGTGTAAGAAATAAACATTCCATTTTATTAACACAAAAGCCGAAAGATTATAAAAAGACGACGTGGTGTAGGCAACAGGGGGTGTAGGCGAGGACACGGTGAATGGACGAAAACAAAGTAAAAAAAACAATAAAAAAAACTGATTTCTTGTTCATCTGTAGCCATGCTTTATCTTAAGAAGACATGCACACTAAATTTTCCACGGTTCGTAAAAATTAAGACCGCCTTCGTCTCGCTTCCATTGTGTGCTTACGGAGTATGGAACGTTGATTTATACAGAGAAATAAAATAATATATTCCATGTAACTTGTAAGTACGATATTGCTTGGAAACCGGAATGTTGGGTGAAATAGAACCTTCCTAAGAATAAAATATTCTGGGATACCTTAGACTTTTCTGAAGCTATTTTAAGTATGAAGAACATGAGTATGGTACATATTATGTGTAGTTAATGTACCCAGTCATCGATTCTTTTAAACTTTTAACAGAGCTCATACCTCATATCTACCTAATATCTGCGTTACGACCAACCACGGCCAGTAACCAATCAAATCAGCCAAATACGCAGGACAAAAAAGGTTAGCAAGGTACATTGAAGAGTGGTAAGACAGTCAACTAGTATCAAACTTCGGAACTTATGATCGGAGGCCGTATTAGATCAATTATTCGAAATTTTGACCGACCAAAACGGATTATGAATAACAATCCGTTTGTATGTAAAACATCATAGAGGTCCAAGAGGGAGTCAAAAGTGCGGCAAAAAATACTTTGCCCAAATTGGCAAACCCGAGCCGTCGCTACACAATTTTTCACGCACAATAGCATCCGCACACCATGCAATATTTAAACTGACACACTCACACTACAAGAAAGTATTGCCGCACTCACGGAGCTGTCGTTGTTAGGTTGGGGTCTATCTAGTAGACCTATTATAAATCTATGTAAAACGTATTACCTACACAGGAACTAGAAGCCTATACTTGATTTTATTTTATTTATCAGATTAAGTATCTTTCAACTCATAGATTCAAAATCAGTTGTTATTGTTGCAATTGTTTAACTTTAATGTGTTGAACGCCAGGCAGTTTATGCACATCTAAAAAAAATAAATAACATGCACTGTTATTCACAAACATCGTGAACTAAACGAATTCAACGTAGGTACAGAAATAAAATGAATGTCAATACTACTATTTTTTTATAGGTTCCAAACTTACATCATTTATTTATTTGGTGTATAAAAAACCGAAGAAAAAAATTATTACAATATAAGACCAGTATTATTTTGTGGCAACCCGATATAAAATTAATATTTACAATGTTATGTTAAGATATAAATTTATTTAAAATGTCGATGTCAAGTTTGTTGTATGTTTTGTTTGTTTGTTCAACGGTTTTATCAGAATAAGGAATCAGATTCCTCTTCTCCATTGGTACCTATTTCAGCCTTTAGGTATCTTCTACAAATTATGCCGAATAGCAAATACTATCTATACACTACAAATACGTTTGTATCTGTTCAAACGATATAAATAAGTATAGTACCTAGTTCAATTCTGTTGTCAAAATCTATGACCATTTCGTTAGTAGTATTTTTATTGACAGATGAATGCGTAATGCAGAGTTACCTTTATAAGAGCCTATATATTTTCCCCGAAGGACCTGCCTGGAGCTTGCTTCACTAAAAACTGTCACGATGAGTTTGTGGCTACAGGATTTCGTCACCCATAGATACTACATATAATTAGTAACATACCTAACACTTGGACAGTTGTGTAAGTTACCTAGCCCATCCGCGCCAAATTTTATTATAACCGCCTGACAACAACATAAGATCCTTTAAAATCTAAATCTCAGAAAGAATGAGAAGAAATATACAAGGCATATAAGTAACATGACTCGACCTCACGATCTCTAGAAACTCTCTGTCTGTGTACCGAGTTTATATTATTTTGCGTACCTGTTTGTAGCTTTTGTAGTAATCTGTGCTTTGGTACAATATCATGTCTTGGAGCTATACTTACAATTAACTACCGGCCACAGCTACCGGCTTACAATCAATTAGGCCTTCTTTCGCTTCATAAATGATCCATGTTCAATAGCAAAACTAGGAGCTTCGAACTAGTATTACCGATTAAAAGGCGTTCAAAATATTAGAGCGATAAAATACTTCATGAGTAATCAAGATTTTAAAGACGATACCTACCACTCACTTGAATAGGCATGCTTTTTTTGTAAACCTGTTGAGATGCCCCAAGCAAATGCATGTCATTTCGAATTCTTTCTTAGTCCACAATAAACTTCTAAACAGACCACTAACGATTGTTGTTGTGTAACAGTTCTCAAAGCACTAACGCTTTTTGACTTTTATCCGAAATGAAAAAGTTTATAGTAGTAATAATATTTCTGTGTATTAAAAACGCAACATCAAACTATTGTTACTGGAATACGGGATGCCCTTACAAATATTATGCAGCTAGCACTGCTTATAACTCCGTAAGAGGAGACATCAGAGATTCCGTAATCAAATTAACAGGTTAGTTTATTTTGTGATAACCTAAATTTTTGTTGGCTTTTGTAAATTATGGTAGACTGGTTCGTATTTTATTTTTTACCTTTATATATAGTTATTAGAATCAATAATATTAAAATAAGGTTATAAATTAGTGAGATAGGTAACTAGACTAAGCGAATGTTCCAAAAAAGCAGCCACAAGTGCGAGTCACGAAGTGTTCTACCATCATCTATAACTACTGTCATTATATACTGTCTAACTATCACGGTTAAAGAGATACAGCGTGATGATAGACGGACGCGGGCGGAGTATTGTTTAAAGGATCCCGTTTTTAACCAGACGGAATTCTTTAAAAAAAAAACACGTTTATAAATTTATTAAAAAATTGAGTTCACTACCGATTGTGGAACTTCAAAGCACAAGTCACCGCAGGTCAGAACTCCAGAGAGAGGAACCTCCTCACCTCCTCACAATGTGTGCCATCTCCAGGACTACCATCTTTAAGTGGCTTTAGCAAACATCCAAGCGAAAGATTCTTAAGATGTTGGTCGAAGCTTTTCGCTACAAGGTCACTTAGTTAAGTGATTAATGATAACATTACGAAATACTTGAAAGAACTAGACAAGACATATAGGAAGGTACACAAACTTTGTTTATCTCAAGTATAAACTACTGCTACTTAACTACTGTGCCTTGGCCTAACGCACACTCGTTGATTATATTATTATCTAGTTGGCCCACTTCAGCACCCATAACCTTTGTGCAATATTTCAGTTTCCTATAGAAAACTGAAATATTGCACAAAGATTTCTATAGAATTTAGTCAGGGCCTTGGTGACTCGTGACAGTGAGTGAACAAAGAGCCTTGATGATTCGTATCTTTTTTGTGTAGAGATTTTTAATTTTTACAATCATCGATCATCTACAAATAAATGAACAATTTGATCGCAGGATGTGAACCAATCAGCATATGGGGTATGTATCGTCACGGAAAGCGAAAACCGACATCTAAATTTAGTGAAAATATAAAAGCAGCACTACCCATCAGGAACTTTATAGCGGACAGCTTCAAGAAAGGTCGAAGTTCATTGTGCGCTCAAGATGTTGAAAATCTCCAGAACTGGGAGTACAATAACAAGTTCTTCGATGGAAAACCAGACAATACTGAGGAGGGTCGACAGGAAATGATAGGGCTCGGCAAACGCTTGAAGGAAGCATTCCCAGTATTATTACAAGATCTCCCAAAGGATAGCTATACGTTCAGATCAGCTAAAGGGATTTGGATAGAAAAAAGTATGGAGGCCTTTGTCAAAAGTTTGGGTAATCCCAACTTGGTAATTGACAAAGCTATAGCGGGTATGGATATAATGGATGTAAGTTAAATATATCTATTCAGATATTTTTTAAAGAAAAACAGACTATTAAATTAACTAATTTTTTCATAAATAAATAATGCATTATTATGTTTCAGCCTTATGTAACTTGTGGCTCTTATCAGCAAAATGTAATAAGCAATCCGGACACTTATGCAGAATCAGATAAATATAAAAGTACATCGGAATATCTGGCGGTAATTAATTAATAACTTTGATCTTATTCGTAAGGCTCTCATAGCAGTAAGAATCGACTATAGTCGTAGGGAACAAAGCACAGGTATAATTAATATTACACGAAGTTCCAAGTAACTTAATTAAGAACCTACATTGTAAGATTCGACATTTCAAAAAACAATGGAATACATTAAATTTTACATAAACAGTTGAAAGTATCGCTATCGAAGTCTACAATGTTCACAATGAACAATAAACTCGTTATTCCACTATTTGCTATCAAATAAAAAATTCACAATCCGATATTAAATATATTTACATTATTCTGATTTTTTTATATTTCCTTTTAACAGGCAAAAGACAGAATACAGCGTCGAAGCGGTATAGAATATAGTCTCACTGATGAAAACATCACAGCGCTATATGACTTGTGCCGTTACACCTGGTCTGGAGTCGACAACAAAGTTAGTCCCTGGTGCGCAGTTTTTACAAAGGACGATTTAGAAGTTTTCGAATATGTACAAGATTTGAGGCATTACTACAGGAACGGTTACGGCACTGCCGTGAATGAACTTCTGGGAAAAGTCCCATTAGGAGATCTGTTCGCGAACTTCGAAAGTGTCACGAGAGGCGGAGGAAAGAAAATTGTCGCTTATGTAACACATTCGACGATGTTGGATCAAATGTACACGGCTTTGGGACTTTTCAAAGACAGCAGCCCATTAACTGGCGCACACAGAGATCGCGATCGAAAATGGCGGACTAGCAAGATATCTGTGTTTGCTGCCAATTTCGTAGCTGTTCTAAATAGGTTTGTATCGCTGTTTTACGTAGCGTTGACTTTAATATATCGATAATGGCATTTTTTACCCACGACGGAACGGAGTACGGGTATATGCGTTTAGGGTGAGAGACCGTTTGTACATTGCTTTATTAATGAGATGTTGTTTGTTTGTATGTTAAATTGTTCACAAAAACCAATAATGCAAAAATATTTTTGTTTGTTTGTTTGTTTGTTGGTTTGTTTGTTTGTGTGTGCACATCAATGTTCCCATTTATTTCAAAAACGGCTTAACCGATTTAGATGCGGTTTTCTGTATAATGTTTGGTGTTCAGCGGCAATGGTTCTTAGGTAGTTGTTATGAACATCGATGACCAGGGGGCGCCATAAAATACATTTATATTGTAAACGAATGTTCCCATTTATTTCAAAAATGGCTTGACCGATTTAGATGCAGTTTTCTGTATAATGTTTGGTATTCATTGGCGATGGTTCTTAGATAGTTGTTACAAACATCGATCACCAGGGGGTGCCATAAAAAACATTTACAGTGCAAACGAATGTTCTCAATTATTACAAAAACGACAGAACCGATATGGATACAGTTTTGTATAAAATATTAGTGAGTCATTGGCAATGGTTCGTAGATAATTGTTCTTGTGATTGAACAGCAGGGGGCGCCACAATAAACGTCTCTTTATGACTTGGAAGGGATGATGCCTTCAAACGCTGCTAGAGGAGCTAATGGCTAGTTTGAAGATTAATTTTCATTTTTTAATAATAATATAATTTAAATTACATTAGTATATTAATCGGAAAACTATAAAACAAGTGGAAAATTAAAAAAATTTAAAACACCCACGACTTTTGCAGACTTGTACCTAATTGAAAAAGGATTAAATAATTTTTTTGAAACTCCCCGACTAAAGGAAAGTAAGAACTAAGAACCTATCAGTATAATTACAAATCCAAGAAAATCCGTCGGAGCTGCCATTGCTATTTTCATTTCCAATATCAATTAATGTAATTAGTAAGTATTGATAAACTGCCGGTATATAAGAAGTATCAAGAAATTGAATTAGTCATCAACTGGTAAACAGCACCATCAACACCGTCATAGGCAAAACACAGCAGCTCCGGCGGATTTTCTTGGATTTGTAATTATACTGATAGGTTCTTAGTTCTTACTTTCCTTTAGTCGGGGAGTTTCAAAAAATTATTTAATCCTTTTTCAATTAGGTACAAGTCTGCAAAAGTCGTGGGTGTTTTAAATTTTTTTAATTTTCCACTTGTTGACTAGTGTCATTTTACACATAAGTATGAGGTATTTTATAACAAAAACTTGAAGGCTCTATAATTAAGCAATAAATTTTGATGTTCGTGAAATACCAATTAAATACCATTTAAAAACTTTTACTTAGAGGTAAATCCATTGCCAAATCCTATGTGGGTTAAGTGGGCTAAGCGGTATAATTAACTATTAACTTAATAACCTATAATTAATTTAACTACCGAAATTAGTAATGTGACAATTGCTATCAGACATTGACTGATTAACGGATCGTTTATCCAGCTCTCAGAAAAATTATGTGTTATGATAATAATAGTTATTTATTAATTAAAAAGTTTTCGTTTTATTACAGATGCGTTAAAAAGGAATCGAAGGAGTATAATGTCGTATTCTATTTAAACGAGGAGCCAATAAGATCGATATGCGAAGAGGGTGTCTGCTCCTGGGAGGAATTTGATAAAAAATTGCGGCCGTTTGCTAACACTACTATTGACTTCTGCGGGTTTAAATCCGAACATTATTAGCGAATATTATTTTTATACACAGATACGATTTAAGTTTTCTATACGAAGAATACCTTACATGAGGGCTTCTTCTTGAAATGTAAAAAATATTATTCATTTATTTTTTGATAAAAAAAGTACGTATTATGTACGTAAGTACCTCTTAGTGGAAACTTAATAAATGCGACGTTAATTCATTTGATAGTAATTTGCTATTAATTAATTTCATAAAAGTCTTTTATTTCTGGGGCTCATTTATATTATAGTATATATCTTTAAGACGTGCTTTAATTTGTATGTTATAAATAGCTTTGTATTGACATTATCAAGCATCAAGCAATGAAGACAAAATGTGATAATCATAATACCTACTATTGTTATAGGTAGGTATTTGGAAGCAAAATTGAATAAAATACTTATTAAAGTTTTCATGTAATAAAAATGTATTGACCGATAAGATTCCCGCGTTATAGGAATATCTTTTAGCCTTCACAAACGACGCAAAATTCAGTGCAAAGCAGTTTGCTTAGGACTTTATAGTCACTCGTCAGGCATGCTTCCATTTTTAGTCGGGCTAGTACAAGTTGTTGGATAAATATCGATTTGAATCTCGATAATATGCAAAAATCAACCGCAAATGAATAATGATAGCGAATTCTTCACATTATTGTATCTTGTACTAGCCGTCAAGACGGCATTAAAGTAGTAAAAAATAAAAAGCCCGTTTTGGCATACCACGCCACGCCACGCCACGTCATTGCGACGAGACTATAGTAATGAACCATACGACTCGCTACTCGATACTCACGATGAATCTATTCAAAATCTTATCAGAAAAGATCACTCAATATTCAATCACTATTAAAATCGAATGAAGCTTTTGAAATTCTGTAATTAAGTGGTTACAACACTAAAATTAAAAAAAAAACCTGTGAACGTAGCTGACACTTTATGTAATAAATTGTTACTTTATTGATTCATTCAGTCTCGTTCCAAGTTACATTAAAGAGTGTAGTAAATTGCCTATTGGTCATCAATTGCTTAAAATGTAAAAACTGTAAGACTAAAGACGGAGAATATCAAAGCCAGTTTTAGGGTAGGACGAGAAAAATCTGATGATGAAGAACCGCTACCAATTATAGTAACCCTAAAGACCAAATCTGCCCGAGACCAATAGATTCACTCCCGAAAAACAAAAATCACAAATAGGGATCTGTACAAAAATAAAAGCGACCAACCCATCTACATCAACGAGGACCTGCCGCGTTTTAAGCGACAACTATTCTGGGCCGCTAAAACGCAGTTAAAAGGAATTTGCAAGTATATATGGATTCAAAACTCAACCATATTAGCACGCAAGTAGGACGGCAATAAAATATACAGAATCAAGAACGATAAAGATATTGAAAAAATAACTGGCTGAGGACTTAAAAGGAAGCAGTTTTTATTTTCATTTATTTTTTTATCCGTTTTTACTTACCAAGACCACTTCTTAGATCAAATAAATGTTTTATTATTCCATAAAGTGAGGACCTAGTTCACCGTGGTGAAGTAAACATCGATATATCAGAAGTTAAGTTGAGTGCAACTTCAATTAGATAAAGTCCATTATAAAGTTAAATTTGGGGTTGCGTTTTTTAGAGGACGCAATTTTAATTTTGATGTGTGGGGGGGGGGGGGGGTCAGTGTAAAGCTAAAACCAAGTTTGTGGGGTCGTCACCCTTGTCCCACGGCCGCCATCTTGCAAATAGGGGTTGAAATGGTTTTCACGATATATCTCTTAAAGTAATTATTTGATAAAAAAAAATTGTTAACATTTTTTGTTAAATTTTCTACAACTTTGAACCAGTAACTTTTTGTCATAGAACTATAAATAAAAAAGTCCAAAAATGATTATAGAAGAAAGGAAGTTAAAATTTGTAATGGGGATTGTAGAAAAGTCTGGTTAACTATTAATAGCTGGTTAGGAAGAATTAAGCCAAATGTGGATAGTATAATTAAAAAATAATTAGGTAAGATAAATAATAGGTCGGGGAAAAAGTTATTTTGCATTTTTTAAGAAAATTCAAAACATTTTTTAGTTTAGTTAATTTACATTTAACTAAAGTATGTAGGTACCATTTTGTTCGATAACTTTTTGCCATCTTGTAGGCAGGAATATGATCCTATTGCTATAGGGACTTCTGATCAAAATACCGCGACAAGTGGTTTTGGCAGTCCTCTAGTGATGCCTGACACTGCCTAAAGAATTCTGAAGAGACCGAAACAGGTGGAAATCTGAAGGTGCAAGGTCAGGACTATACGGCGGATGCATTAACACCTCCCTGCCAAACTGTCTTAATTTTTGCTGAGTGGCTAAAGATGTGTGAGGTCTAGCGTTATCATGATGAAAAACCACACCCCTTCTCTTTATTCATTCCGGCCGCTTTCTCTCAACTTCTTGCTTTAATCTCATCGGCTGTTCGCAGTAGAGTTCAGAATCGATGGTCCTGCCTGGTGATAACAGCTCATAATGAATAATGCCCTTCCAATCCCACCACACACCCAGCATCACTTTGTCGCGAGTTAAACCAGATTTCGCCACAGTCTGTGAAGCCTGACCGGCCTTTGACCACGACCTTTTTCGCACATTCTTGTCATACGTGATCCACTTTTCATCACCAGTTATCATCTTCTTCAAAAATGGTTTGGTTTCATTACGTCGTAATAAAGAATCACAAATGAGTACACGGTTCATTAAGTTTCTTTCTGTGAGCTCGTGAGGTACCCAAATATCGAGCTTTTTTGTGTACCCAGTTTTTTTCAAATGCGTCAAAAGTGTTTTGTGATCAATTTCCCTTTTCTTCAGCTACGTCGTTACTACTGGTATGCCGATCTTGCTCCACTTTATCAAAAATGGCATCCATTTTATCCGTACCATGAGGCGACCAGAGCGACGTGCATATTTGACAGCAAAATTTCCAGATTGAAAACGCTTAAACCAAATTTGTGCTACTCTCACAGACACTGCACTAGGTCCATAAACATCGCAAATTTTTTCGCGGCTTGCGTTGCATTTTTACCTTTCTTGTAGTAAAATTTTAAAATGTATCGAATTTCTTCATTAGATTCACTCATCTTGACGGTACGAAAAACAAATGAAAACCACACATTTTCCTAATTTGAATTTGGAATTATGTTCTTTAAAAATTAAACTTTCAATGCTGCCAAAACCAGCTAGATACAAATAGTATAGCCAAAGAGATTTTATTACAAGTTCTTACATGCTATAAGGCGAAAAGACTTTTTCCCCCAACCTATTAGTATGTACAATATATGTGCCTAATGAGTTCTCCAAGGTATTTACGCGAGAAATAGAAAAAATCAAGCACAACTGTTTTGTAAAGTTTTTAGAAAGAAGCACTTACGTAAACCAGTGCGCGGTGTCTTTTAGGTATGTAAAAGTCAGTTCTTCAGAAATAAGAAAAATAATTAGGAAATTAAGCAGTGAAAAAGCACCTGGTTTTGATAAGATTAGGGTGCAAGATATAAAGTTGGCTGCAAATCGGTTGAGCCCAGTACTGGCTAATTTTGTTAATTTGTGTATTCGAAAAGGGTTATACCCACAGGAGTTAAAAAAGCTATCATACGACCTATTTATAAAGGTGGTAGCCATCTCGAATACGCCAACTATAGGCCGATACCTTTATTATCGATAATTAATAAAATAGTGGAGAAAGTGGTAGTTGGTCAGGTCTCGCAATTTTTAGAAAAATACAGCATATTAAAAAACGATTTAGCTGAAATTTTCAAATGAATTAGATATCCTGGAATTACCACATAGGCTACATTTATCTCGCAAGAGCTATGGTTTCTACGGGAATTGTGAAAAACGAAATTCACGCGGGAGAAATACTCCTTCATTCCGCAAATACAGAACCGATTTGGTTGATGTTTGGAATGGAGATAGCTTATATCCTAGATGTACACATAGGATACTTTTTGTCTTGGAAAATTCAACTTCACCACGGGATTCCTTCAAACATAAATTTTGAAAAAAAACTCCAATTTTCCACATCCATCTATAACTACAGTAGATTGTTTTGACTTACTTTATTGACAGTTGGTATAAAGGTCATTAAGAAAATTCAGGGTGTTCTCAGGATTTGTGAAAAATGTAATTCAACGCGAGCGAAGCCGCGGGCAAAAGCTAGTCTACTATAAGTATCTGAACCAGCGACCGCAAGCTTGTATCAAAAAAGATTTATAAAGTGTACTGGCGATATTTTAATTTTGAGATCAATCAAAATGTCAACCCTATGTAGGAAGTTGTAATTCTTGTAGATCCTAAGTTCTGCAAGATTTTTGTATGTCAACCAAATGCTAAAGTGTGTGTACATAACCTTTCCTCAAACCACTTGAACAATTTTATGCATTGTGCACAGTAAAACTATTATTAAATATGTCTATAATTCTATCTCAAGGCATACTTCAATTACACCATTTGATATCTAGAGACTGAATAGAGCTGATTTTTACCCACGACGGAACGGAGTACGGGTATATGAGTTTAGGGTGAGAGACCGTTTGTACATTACTTTATTAATGAAATATTAGGTTTGTTTGTATGGTAAATTGTTCACAAAAACCAATAATGCAAAAATATTTTTGTTTGTTTGTTTGTTTGTTTGTTTGTTTGTGTGTTCGTTTGTGCACATCAATGTTCCCATTTATTTCAAAAACGGCTTGACCGATTTAGATGCAGTTTTCTGTATAATGTTTGGTGTTCAGCGACAATGGTTTTTAGATTGTTGTTACGAACATCGATCACCAGGGGGCGCCATAAAATACATTTATATTGCAAACGAATGTTCCCATTTATTTCAAAAACGGATTTTCTTGGATTTGTAATTATACTGATAGGTTCTTAGTTCTTACTTTCCTTTAGTCGGGGAGTTTCAAAAAAATTATTTAATCTTTTTTCAATTACAAGTCTGCAAAAGTCGTGGGTGTTTTAAATTTTTTAATTTTCCACTTGTTTACTATGAAAGAAAAAAGGTGACTCACGTCACTATACTTTGGTATGTTTTATGCATATTTCACAATACAATTACCATTAATCATAATGACACCATTAATATTCATGAAATAACATGCATGTCAATACTACCATTTTTTATAGGTTCCAAACCTAGGTACATCATTTATTTATTTGGTGATAAAAAACGAAGAAAAAAAAATGATTAATATATATTATTATTTTATGCCAACGCGATATAAAATTAATATTTACAATGTAATGTTACGGTATAATTTTATTTAAAATGTCGATGTGAAGGTTGTATTGTATATTTAAAAACTTTGTATATTTAATTGTATATTTTGTTTGTTTGTTCAACGGTTTTATAAGATTAAGGAATCAGATTCCTCTTCTCTATTGGTCTATTTCAGCCTTTATGAAGGATGTTCGCTAAATCGCAAATACTACCACGTTTATATCCGTATCCGACAGGGCGGACGGCGCGAAAAAATGTCGCCAGTTTATGGGTGCCAAAAATGCTTGTTTTGCCACCAACAGTAAAGCCACGCTGTAGTTTGTTCAGCAGCCACCTAAAGAATTTTGACAGATGGCGCTACTGTTTGCTTGTACGAAAAAGGTTTACGGAAATCGTTCCGATGCCCATACCCTGAGGTTTCTTATTGTATATCTTTTCCCCGAAGGAGCTGTGATGCACCACTAAAAGCTGTTTTGTGTGTACAGGATTCACCGTGTGATGTCTGACCCGTCACCCATACAAACTACCTACAAAATATAACATACCTAACACTTGAGCAGTAATTGTGTCAGTTACCTTACTTGTTAGGTACTTTGGTAGTAATCTGTGCTTTGGTAAAATATAATATTATCTTGGCGCTATACTTACAAGTTAGTTACCTACCGGCTTACAATCAATGAGGCCATCTTTTGCTTCATAAATGATCCATGTTAAATAGCAAACCCAGGGGCTTCGAACTAGTCTTTTACCGATTAAAAAACATTCAAAATATTAAAGCCATCTTTATACTTCACTAGCTTTGCCCGCGGCTTCGCCCGCGTTAATTTCGATTTTTCACAAACCCAGGGATTCAGATTTTTCAAAAACCTGAATTTCCTTAACAACCTTCATACCTACTTTCAAGAAAGTAGCTGTAGGTATCGATTGCTTTGGAACATTGTTTTTTTTTTTAATTTATGTTCTAAGAATGTATGTGTGAAGGAGTATTTTCCAGCGTAAAATTCGGCTTTTCACAAATCCCGCGGCGAACATGGATTTCCCGAGACAAAAAGTAGCCTATGTAGTAATTCTAGGATATCGTCCATTTTAAACTTCAGCCAATCATTTCTGGGACAAAAAGTAGCTTTTGTATTAATCCAAGTTACAATTTTTCACCAATTCAATTTCCAGCCAAATCGGTTCAGTAGTTATGGCGTGGAGGTTCATTAGTAGTACTTCCCTCGTGTGAACTTCGTTTTTACACACATTTCGCGGTAAACACGGATTTTCCAGAATAAAAGATATAAGCTGTATGATAATCCAGGATATTGTCTATCTTCACTCCAAATTTCGTTTCGGTAGTTACAGCATAAAGGTATTTCTATCGCAAAAATTACGGTTTTCACATATTTCTCGGAAATATTTCCATATTTATATCTCCACCTTCTACCTCTCCCTATATCGATTTGTCTAAATTTTAGACAAATCGATTCAGAAATTGCGACGTGAAGGAGTATTTCCCCCGCACGTATTTCTATTTTTAACAAATTTCGCGGGAACCATAGGTTTTTGTGGGATAAATAGTAGTCTATTTATTAATCTAGAATATATAGTTAATTATACTCTTGTTCAAATTTCAGCCAGTTCCGGTCAGTAACTGCGGCGTGAAGGAGCATTTCTTCGTTATATCTTTGGAGCCCTGTTTCACACCCATATGAGGTAGTCTCGTTAGTAGGGGTGGAATTAAAAAATCGAGGAACTTCGTTTTTTTTATTCAAAAGTCTACTTACCGATTTTAATGAACCTAACTTGAAAATTGACGGATTTCCATATATGTAAAATAAAATTCCTTATTTAACACCCTTAGCGATAGAATTTCAAAAAATCCTTTCTTAGAACGTGGTTTGGGTTCACAAAGAATCTTCCCTGAAAACTTTAAGTTCCTACGTTTAGCCGTTTGGGTTGTAGCTTGTCTGTCAGTCAGTCACTCAGGACCAAGCCTTTTATAGTTATAGATTAGCAATTAAGATTATAAAAACGATGCCTTCTTACCACTCACTTGAATAGGCATGTTTTTTGTTAACCTGTTGTGATGCCCCAAGCAAATGCTTTTCGAATTCTTTCTTAGTCCACATTAAACTTCTAAACAGACCACTAACGGTTGTTGTTTTGTAACAGTTCTCAAACCACCAACGATTTTTGACTTTTATTCGAAATGAAAAAGTTTTTAGCAGTAATATTATTTCTGTGTATTAAAAACGCAACATCAAACTTTTGTTACTGGAATACGGGTTGCCCTTACAAATATTATGCAGATAGGACAGCTTATAACTCCGTAAGAGGAGACATCAGAGATTCCGTAATCAAATTAACAGGTTAGTTTATTTTGTGATAACCTAAATTTTTGTTGCCTTTTGTAAATTTTGGTAGACTGGTTGCTATTTTATTTTTTAAATTTACTACTAGAATATAGTTCCTAAAATTAATAATATTAAAATAATTGTTATTGAGATAGGTAACTAGACTAAGCGAATTCCTAAAAACCGGCGAAGTGCGACAGTGAGTGAACAAAGAGCCTTGAGATACGAATCGTATCTTTTTGGGGTAGAGATATTTAATTTTTATAATGAACACATAAATGAACAATTTGATCGCAGGATGTGAACCAATCAGCATATGGGGTATGTATCGTCACGGAAAGCGAAAACCGATATCTAAATTTAGTGAAAATATAAAAGCAGCATTACCCATCAGGAACTTTATAGCGGACAGCTTCAAGAAAAGTCGAAGTTCATTGTGCGCTCAAGATGTTGAAAATCTCCAGAACTGGGAGTACAATGACAAGTTCTTCGATGGAAAACCAGACATTACTGAGGATGGTCGACAGGAAATGATAGGCCTCGGCAAACGCTTGAAGGAAACATTCCCAGTATTATTAAAAAATCTCCCAAAGGATAGCTATACGTTCAGACCAGCTAAAGCGATTTGGATAGAAAAAAGTATCGAGGCCTTTGTCAAAAGTTTGGGTAATCCCAACTTGGTAATTGACAAAGCTATAGCGAGTATGGATATAATGGACGTAAGTTAAAAATTCCTGTTCAAATATTTTTTTAAAAGAAAAACAGACTTAGAAAAATTAACTATGTTTTCATAAATAAATAATCCATATTTTGTTTCAGCCTTACTCGACCTGTGGCTCTTATCAACAAAATGTAATGAGCAATCCGGACACTTATGCAGAAGCAGTTAAATATAAAAATACATCGGAATATCTGGCGGTAATTAATTAATGACATTGATCTTATTTGTAAGGCTCTTATTTAGTCGTAGGGAACAAAAGCACAGGTATAATTAATAGTACACGAAGTTCCAAGTGCCTTAATTGAGAACCTACATTGTAATATTCGATATTTCAAAAAATAATGCAATTACACTGTTTAAGTATTGCTATCGAAGTCTCAATGAGAAGTTCACAATGAAAAAAAAATTGTTATTCCACTATTTACTATCTAATAAAAAATGCAAAGTATTTCATTATCCTGATTTGTTATATTTTCCTTGAACAGGCAAAAGACAGAATACAGCGTCGAAGCGGTATAGAATATAGTCTCACTGATGATAATATCACAGCGCTATATGACTTGTGCCGTTACACCTGGTCTGGAGTCGACATCAAAGTTAGTCCCTGGTGCGCAGTTTTTACAAAGGACGATTTAGAAGTTTTAGAATATGTACAAGATTTGAGGCATTACTACAGAAACGGCTACGGCACTGCCGTGAATGAACTTCTGGGAAAAGTCCCATTAGGAGATCTGTTCGGGAACTTCGAAAGTGTCACGAGAGGCGGAGGAAAAAAAATTGTCGCTTATGTAACACATTCGACGATGTTCGATCAAATGTATACGGCTTTGGGACTTTTCAAAGACAGCAGCCCATTAACTGGCGCACACAGAGATCGCGATCGGAAATGGCGGACTAGCAAAATATCTGTTCTTGCTGCCAACTTCGTAGCTGTTCTAAATAGGTTTGTATTGCCGTTTTACGTAGCGTTGACTTGAATATATCGATAATGGTAATTTTGAGAGATATGCCTAGTGTCATTTTACACATAAGTATCAGGTATTTGATATCAAAAACTTGAAGGCTCTATATTATGCATTAAATTTTGATGTTCGGTTAAATTCATTGCCAAATCCCACAGAGCAAGGAATGACTTTAATATTGACAAATCCTATGTGGGCTAGTGGGCTTACAGCTAATTAACTATTTACGTAATAACGTATACCTAATTAATTTAACTAACGAGATTAGTAATGTGACAATGCTATCAGACATTGACTGATTAACGGATCGTTTATCGAGCTCTCAGAAAAACTGTGTAATGATGATAATTAATAATTATTTTATTGATAATGATATTGATATTGCAGATGTGTTAAAGAGGAATCGAAGGAGTATAACGTCGTGTTCTATTTAAACGAGGAACCAATAAGATCGATATGCGAAGAGGGTGTCTGCTCCTGGGAGGAATTTAATAAAAAAATGCGGCCGTTTGCTAACACTACTGTTGACTTCTGCGGCTTTCAATCCGAACATTATTAGCGAATATTTTTTTATACACAGATACGATTTAAGTTTTCGATACGAAGAATACCGTACGTAAGGGTTTCTTCTTAAAATGTGTAGAATATTGTTTTATTTAATTTTTCATGACAAAAATACGTAAGTATGTAACTGAATAAATACGACGTTAATTCAATTCATAATAATTTGCTATAAATTAATTTCATAAAAGTCTTTTATTTCTGGGGCTCATTTATATTATAGTATTTATTTTGAAGACGTGCTTTAATTTGTATGTTATATATAGCATTGTATTGACATTATCAAGCATCAAGCAATGAAGACAAAATGTAATCATTATATTATTATTTAGGTGTTCGAGCCTTCGCTTGACCCACTTGTGAGATTACCCCCCCAAGTTTTGCGTAGTGGCAGTGTTTCTTTCATGTTCCTACCCTCAAATATTGTATATGTCATGATCAGGTGACGTAGTCGCATCCGCCGCCGCCATTGCCGGAAAGCCAATCTCGAGTCAGTACGTCTTCAAGTTTTGTCAAGTGAGCAGTGTTAAAATAATTATTACTAAGTCTATAAAATTAGTAAATTTTAAAGTTTCTTCGTCGTGATAATCGAGAGAAATCTATAAATGGTACTTCAACGGTTCATTGGCCTAGTTGAATGAGCAATCATCAACATTATTTAGCGAATGCCCGCTCTCCGGACGGCAGACTCGCTGTAGGCCCAATGACCGCCGCAATTTGCAACCAAATTGCATAGACGACATGTCGTCTGAATTTCAGAGCCCAGTTAAAACTGTCGGCTGCCTACTGGCGGCTGCCCTCTGTCGGCTGCCTACTGTCGGCTGCCCTCTGTCGGCTGCCTAATGTCGACTGCCTACTGTCGGCTGCCTAATGTCGACTGCCTACTGTCGGCTGCCTAATGTCGACTGCCTACTGTCGGTCGGCTGTCCATTGTCGGCTGGCTTCTGTCGACCGCCCACTGTCCACTGTCTACTGTCGGCTGCCTACTGTCGACTGCCTACTGTCGACTGGCTTCTGAAGAAAGTCCACTGTCGGCTGGCTTCTATCGACTATCTACTGTCGGCTGTTCAGGTGACGCCTAACGGCTTCATGTCGGCTTTGCAGCCGACACGTCAGCTGTTGTAAGGCTGGTTGCCGATTATGTGACCGTTAGCGTTTACTAGAGTTCAATATGATCTTCATAGATCATGGACCGCACAACACTCGGCCAGCTCGCTGCCTGGGAGCCATCTCCAGGACCAAGAGGAGTCTTTTTAGACACATAATTGCTGACCTAGATGAGTTCTACCCAGAGGACTGGAGATCCTGGAAGGTCAACAATTTGACCTAACAGTATTTGTTTGGGGACAAAATTCCCTGAGGTGACGAGAACCGACTAGAGTTCGTAATACCGGAAGTTAGCTTGGCTCAGGCCTATGGTTCCTTTTACGCGCTCACGCGAAGTACCGAGCAATGAAAAAAGACCTAATTGAATCGCCACTAGGGAGAGCCCTGGTTTACTCTCCATTTGCCACAAATCACAATGAAGAGAATCCATTCCACTGATGCGTACACTAATTTAATGGAAAACCTTTTCACACTGAAAAGGCTCTTACTTCCGCATCCTGCATTATCTGTGGCGTCGCCACATCCACTTTAGTTGGTTCCGACTTCCGTTCTATCTTCCAAGCGATGCTGGTTGAGAAATTCAAGAAAGATAGCTCACAGTCCGGAAACGACCACAAAAATTTTTGAGAGTTACATGGAGCAGCAGAATAAGATTTTAGAACAATATTTATCAATTTCCAAGCAACGCACTGATGTGTCAACGCAAATATCTGTGAGCCAACTGGAATACGATAGCCTAAATGTATGTGAGGAGGAAGAAGATGAGGTGAATGACTGGGTTTCTACTGCTCTTGAGATTCCAGAACCTTCTGTATCTCAGGAGGCCAATCCAAATGACCATGGAAGACAATTTCTTTGAGTTTGCCCCCTGATAGTAAAGAATCTGAAAGGAAAGGGAAAAATAGGACGCGTAGAAGAGACTCTAGTCAAACAAGGAATATATTGCCAGAGGCTTGGAGAGTTTTCTTGGCTAAATATTTGTTATTCTATCAGCATAAAAATACAGTTTCAGGCCACACCAGTTTTCAATAGTTTAAAGGTCAAAATATGACCCCTAATGTCAATGACCCCTAATTGGCAAACAGTTGCCTTATTAGAAAAAATAACGGATGTTCGGCGCAAGTACTCACTTGTACAACAGAGGAAACATTTTCAGGATTTTTATATACAATATTTATATACAAACATTTTCAGGATATTTGTATAATACGGCATCACTGGAAGTCAAATCTTAAGCAAGAACTTCCTTGCCACAGATTCAACTTTACGCCGTGCTTCAGACTCTCTATTATAATACACGTGCGGAAGAAGGGCCGAAGTTATACAACACTGGAGATCTGTATATAAACCCTCGAACAAACGCTAAATAAGCTTTTACAGAACATTCCACCTTCCAGCACACACCTGTTTGCTGAACCTCAGGCAGATTATGTTAAAAAGCAAGGTGGTTTTTCCCTACCAAAAAACATAAAACCCGGAACTATAAACCAACCACAGTTTAGTGAAAGCAGACCAAACTATTGAGGTTCCGGCTAACCAAAGAAAGGCCTTCACCAGGAGCTGGACCTGGAAATCCAAAAATACCAAGAGTCAAGAGAAGTTCTAAAGCAAAGAGTAACTTCAGACCAGATTAGCGGCAGTCTTGAAGTTTGAGAGTCTTTGGGTGCCCCTAAATCCGTGATCTTGATTTTATCTGGGTACAAAATTCCTTTCTTTTGGAAGCAAACCTCTTTTATAGAAGTTTGATTCAGGAAACTGCAATCGGCTTTTAGTAAAATCCTCGCTTGAAAAGTCAAAGATGATAACATACAACAATTTCTTGATTGTGGGGCAATTCAAAGATGTTTAAGTGAATCGTAATTTCTTTCTCCTTTGTTTAAGATCTCCAAACAAAGTCTTTTTCCTTGGAAACAAAGATGTCTCTTTGTTTCCAAGGAAAAAGACTGATGGCTCTCATGATAATATTTAACCTTATATTACTTAACAATTTCCTATAACCACCGAAATTTCGGTCTTAAACAACAGAACAGACTTATCACAAGCCTATTTCCACCGTTAAGCCGCAGGCGGTTTCTGGTTTTCAATTTCAGAAATGTGCTGTACGTATTGACCTGCCTGCCTTTTGGCCTAGCGACAGTCCCATATATACTCAAATGTCACTGGGTTCTCTCAAAACGCCATTGGGTTGCAAACAAGGGGATCCGAGTCGTTCTTTATCTTGACGATTTCCTTCTCCTTCACTCCGATCCAATTATTTTGTCATCAGGAAATGTACCTCAATCTCAAGGAATTTTCTCAAAAACGGTTGGTGGACGTGGTGGCTAGCAAAGGGCACTCTCCCGAAGGCTAGCAAGGGCTAACATCGGGGACATAAATTTCGCAGCGTTCATCGTACCATTGGAAAGCCTATACAGCCGCCAAATACACATAGCGGCGAACAAATTACCGGAAAATCAAAAACAAAAGAAATTTCCAATACTAATTAATAGTCTTAGAACAACTGAAGTGGTGGTTGAGAAACATCACCCGAACATTCCCAATCCATTTGCAAAAATTGTGTGTATCTTTATACCGATCGACCTGGTGAAATCTAGATGGGTTGCGGAATAGCAACGTGCCAGGCATAGCAACCAAAAAAGCTTTGGGCTGTTCTGGATATCTATCAGGAGGAAGGGGCCTCAGTTACAGAAGTCGAACCGTAATGTTTCAAACGGACGATGAGACGAAACGGTAGTAGCTTACATTATGAAACAATAAGGCATCAAGCTCCTACCGCTCCTTCGCATTACGCAAGAAATCCTAAATCTGGCCAACGAATTGCAGATAAGGTATATTCCTGGGAAGTACAACGGGACCGCAAAGACAGTCTCTCCCGGTCAAAAGATCTAACAGAATGGTCGCTGAGCCAAAGCATTCTTCAAATAATCTTCGAAGTGTTGGAGACGCCAGAAGTGGACTTAATTGCCAGTACAAGGCCAGCGATTCCCAAAGATGTAGGCGAAGATGCCAGGGATTAGAATTATATATATGTGGATGCCTTCAGCTCAGAGTAGAACGTCCAGCTGGGCTGGCTGTTCCCATCTACAGCGTTAATACCGCCAGTCCTAAAAAATCTCTCCACAGGGACATATCTCCTGGTAGCCCCGAAATGGGAGGGACCGTTTTAGAAAGTGGAGCTGACTCCGTGAATTCTGGGTCGTGCGTTCACGATCCCCAATCTACAGGAGAACCTTCTCGACCTGAGAACTGGGACGCCGCCCAGAGCAATAAAAGACATGTGCTTGCGGGTCTGGAAAATACCGCCTGGACCCGGTTATTAGAGTCCTGGGCGACGGAGGACCTTAATCTTTTACAATCGGCTTGTCTACATTAAAAACATATAAACCAGCTTGGTTTAGATGTTGTGCCAAGGATAATCCAAACCAGGGATATATCGCTTAGTACATATGTGATCTGCTTGAATAAGTCAAACTAGCGGCAATATCTATAGCACTTATCTTTATCACTTTAACTATAGCACGGTAGTTATCACGTTTGCAAAGCCATAAATGATTATTTAAATAATCATTAGTATTTCACAATAATAAACTTGCAACTTTCACATGTCATCCTCCTGTTTCTAAACTATTGTCGTGGGAGGTTGGCCAGTTGATTGAATACCACAATTTGTTGAATATTTATACTTTTTGGGACGACTGCTTATTCCAAGTGTCTCGTCACGTATCAGGTTTTGTTACTTTTAACTTCTGGGCGAAAAGTACATGATTTAACTCTACTTGATATCGGCTCTGACACCTTTTGGAAGTCCATATCCATAACGATATAATATTTTGGCAGAAGTTTGGATCTAAAACTGGTATAGTCAGTCAGGTTGGAAATTAGTTCAGAACACAGACGTATACTTATATGTCTGTGGTTCAGAACAATATATAAAAATTTGATGTTACATTTTGTATAAAGAAGCTTATTGATTTCGCGAATATACATTTTGGGCTAGCAGAACATCTCTCAGTTGTTCGTTACGACTAGAGGTATCGTCAAGGCATCTTCACGCACAGTCATTTCAGGATGGCCACGTAGCTTATTTAAATCTGCAAATAATATTGTGGCTTTGCCTGGAAACTTTAGAGCGGCAGTAAATTGTCATATCTGGTCCAACAGGAACTTATACAAAATTCAGTTTGGATGAAATTCTCCTTCGGAGAAATTTGAGGAGTAAGGATACTTTTCTGAAGTTTATTCTAAAGAAATCCATCAAAAAACTCTCAAACCAGACTTTGTTTGTCTAAGTAAATCGTATACGCCTGTATGAATGAACCTTAAAATATTAATTGATTGTTTTCTGAGTTTTTCTAATCTCTAGCTTGTTATAAAAGCAATACAACAATTGTTGTTCTTGATTTCTTGTTGATTTAAACATGTATAATTCTGTTTTATTATCCTACCCTACGTAGTATTTGTCACAGTACGCCTTGCCATCGCCGGCAGAATATAAACACCTCTCACAAGTGGGTCAAGCGAAGGCTCTAACACCTAAATATAACCGTTTTCCCCCCGAAGGGAAGAAAACGATTATTTAGGTTTCAGCCGGAGCTTGACCCACTAAATTTTCTGGCCTAGCCGGCTTGTGAGGTACTGACTCGAGATTGGCTTTCCGGCAATGGCGGCGGCGGATGCGACTACGTCACCTGATCATGACATATACAATATTTGAGGGTAGGAACATGAAAGAAACACTGCCACTACGCAAAACTTGGGGGGGTAATCTCACAAGTGGGTCAAGCTCCGGCTGAAACCTAAATAATCGTTTTCTTCCCTTCGGGGGGAAAACGGTTATATTATTATAAAATATTTGTTAGTTTCATGTAATAAAATTTTAATGATTGATATGATTCCCCCGTTATTGAAAGACCTTTAGCCTTCAAGATTGTTTGACAAAAAATTCAGTGCTGTAGGACTTTATAGTCACTCGTTAAATATCGATTTGAATGTTGATAATATGCGAAAAGCAACCGCGAACGAATAATGATAGCGAAATCTTCATTATTTTATCTTGTACTAGCCGTCAAGATGGCATTAAAGAGGCATTATAGTTGTAAAAAAATAAAAAGCCCGTTTTGGCATACCACGCCACGCCACGCCACGTCATTGCGACGAGACTAGTAATGAACCATACGACTCGCTACGCGATACTCACGATGAATCTATTCAAAATCTTTTCAGTAAAGATTACTCAATATTCAATTACCATTAAAATCGAATGAAGCTGGTGAAATTCTGTAATTAAGTGGTTACAACACTAAAATTAAAAATAAAGTCTGTAAACGTAGCTGACACTTTATGTAATAAATTATTACTTTATTGTTTCATTCAGTGTCGTTCCAAGTTACATTCTATGGTCTTTCTCAAACACCAAAACGAGCCTGTTATATTTTTACAACTAATATCTGGGTGACCGGTTTTTTTTGGTAAATACGACATTTTCTAAAAATGAATAATAGCTAAATCATCACCCCATATACTAAACTTTACCAAAAAATTGGTTGTCTGTAAAGTCGGTTTACGGACTACGATAACGTGATAACGTCATTGCCTCTCTATCGTTTGTTTTATCGTGCCTCTCTATCGCTTGTTGCGCGCTCTCCCTTGCACGCACAGGCTCTATTTTTCATGTGCGTTGCTGGTGTTCATCAATTTATTAAACGTTATCACGTCATTTGGGTTTTATCACTGTGACTAGTACAGTACAAGATACAATACTATGAAGATTTTGCTATCGTTACTCGTTCGCGGTATTCTAGTAGGTACATAAAAACAGTCGATCATTATTTTAGGTATTAATATTTTTTTGATAATTCTTTTACCTACTATAAATTTCTGAACCAGCGACCGCAAGCTTGTATTAACATTGTAATAATATAATTTTATCTACGATCATTGCTTAAAGTTCGAATTATGAAATCAAAATGTGTCACATATTGACCTACTTACTTTATTCACAGACTTCTATAATTATTAAAAAGTTATTCATTATAACATCGATCTACTATGGAAATATTTCAAGATAGTTGCATAATTTCCATTACGATACGCGACTCTGGGTTCCTGTCTTTTTATGTGGCGTCATAGCCGAAAGAAGTGTAGAACCTCCTTAATTCTGTCTTTTTATATATATGGAATCCACAGACAACATATAGTTGGTAGTCATAGCCGAGAGTATGGATGGGCCATGATTGACCATAGACAACAACAATGTCTATTGTCTATGGTTCTGCGCCGCATTTGCAGAATTTTGGCACCATACATACTATTTTTTAACATTTTAATGTGTTATTTTTGTTACTTAGTCAAAACTTTGCGCTGAAAAATATCTAGCAGTGAAACCTACTAAAGAAAATTTAACTCCACCTGACATTTAAGTAGTTGCAACAAAAATGAAACAAGGTTAATGATTTACGACAAACGTTAGCAAGATTTTACGGTTTGGATTTATGATAATAATATGAGCGTAGATAAAGTAGTGTATGAAACTCTACATAATTAGGTATTAAAACACTCGTGTGTTACTGTTAAAAACTCGCTTGCGGCTCGTTGTTTAAACTCACACTCATGTTATAATACCCCCCATTATGCAACCGTTTCATAAACTACTATTAAAGTATACTGGCGATATTTTAATTCTGAGATCAATCAAAATGTCAACCCTATGTAGGAAGTTTTAATTTTTGTAGATCCTAATCGATCGTCTATGAGTACCTTAAGTTCTGCAAGATTTTTGTATGTCAACCGAATGTCAAAGTGTGTGTACATTACTTTTCTACAGATCACTTGAACACTTTTTATTTTCAACAATATAAAGTTATTCCTTGCTCTGTGATTTTCAAAATAACTACCTTTGCAACAAAGTGTATAACATTTCGCACAGTAAAACTATTATCAAATACATATGTCTAAAATTCTGTCTCAAGGCATACTTTAAGTACACTATTTGATATCTAGAGACTTTAAAGAGTATTAATTTTAGACTAGACTAGTATTAGAGATAGTATTAATTTTTTACTATGAAAGCAAAAAGATGGCTCGCGTCACTATACTTTGGTATGTTTTATGCATATTTCCTCCATATTTCACAATTCAATTACCATTAATCATAATGACACCTTTATTTATTATTGATTACAAAACTTGTTTGGTGTCAACTGTCAATCGAATGAAGTTTTTTTTGTAATTCATGGTAGTAGTTAAGCTCAGAGTTAAAAAGGCCTAATACAGACGCGATTGGAAGCAAATTATTATTTTTTTACTCTAAAATTAATCTCCTCATTCTATATTTAACTTCTATAGAGGTAACATCCTCAAGTCACTATTTAAAATGAATAAGTTTTTATTAATTTTATTATTTTTCTGTATTAATAATGCAAGATCAAAATTCTGTTTCTGGAATACTAGATGTCCCTACAAATATTTTGCAACGAAAACGTCATATAGCACCGTGAGAGGAGATATCAGAGATTCCGTTATTAAATTAAAAGGTGAGTTCACTTTTAACAATTATTACATTCTATGACATACAGGGTTAAATTGAAAATATCAAAACATTCTCGGCGTGTAGTTACACTCATTAAAACCTACAACTTTTGTTCTACAACTTTTCCAAATTCAGTATTTCAGTATTTAGTTTCGTTCATATTAAATTGTTCGATATCTTGTGTCACCATGCTGTACAAAATACATGCAAACGCAGGGTAAACCTTTCATTGCTAAATAGGGCCACAGAATAACCATAATATCTTACCATACCTTAGGCAGTAAGCGCTACAGGATAACGCACTTCACGTACATTTAATATAAATATTGATCATTTTATATTGCACAAAATATCAAATTACAAAGAAAGTCATCGAAAAAAAAATGTTAGTCCGAGAGGTTTCTAGTATTTTTATTTAACTCTGTATAATATGCATATGTATTCTATGATATAGTAACTAAAAATAAACTTTATTATTAAAAAAGAAAACTTTATTATTTTTACTATTCACTAACTGACTCATATTGCAAAGCTTATTTCGGCTATCCCAAACCAACCAAACCAATATGGACCTTGGTCTTGAGCTCAAATTGTACATTGAGATTTCCTTCGTAACATAGACTAGGGACAAGGAAGGAGTTTTTGCAACTCCCAGAGATAAACCGAGCCGATCAGGAGCGTAGGTGCTCCTGTTCGGCAGCAAGTACATACATACTATGTAATTTTATAAGTATAAAGGACAGAGTGATACACGCCGGGGTCACGCGCGATAAACTTCTCAATATACCTAATATGTTCTAATAATCATTGGAATTTTTTTAGGGTCCCTTATCAAGAAGGCAAAAATAGAACCCTTATAGTGCGTTACTTTTATAGTCTGTTTTCTTCATACTTTATTCTCCCCTCAGAATAAATTTTTGATTTTGAAAAGACGTCAGTAATAATGTAATATTAATTTATGTTATCAACTATCCAAAATTCTTCACAAATAAAATAAATATCCCAATTTGATCGCAGGATGTGAACCGGTTAGCATATGGAGCATGTACCGTCACGGAATGCGTAAACCGGTGCCTGAATTTCAAAAAAAAATTAAAGAAGCATTACCCATGAGAGACGTCATAGCAGATAGCTACAAGAAAGGCCGTAGTTCACTTTGTGCTCAAGATGTTGAAAATCTTCTGAAATGGGAGTTCGACAATAAGCACTTTGATGGAAAACCGGGCATTTCTGAAGAAGGTCGACAGGAAATGTCAGGTATCGCCAAACGCTTGAAGCAAGCATTCCCTGACTTATTAAAAGACCTTCGGAATGGCAGCTATACGTTTAGGTCAGCTAAAGACATTTGGTTAGAACAAAGTGTGGAAGCATTTGTTAAAAGTTTGGAAATTCCAAATTTAGTGATCGATAATCCTAAAGATGGACCGGATGTGATGAGAGTAAGTTCAAATTACGCCTACTTGATCAAGTACATAATAACTAAACTTAAAAACCCGACTGCAGAAATAAAAAATTTATAAAGTTTCATTAAATACTCCTTTTAATTTGCTTCATTTTGATACCCCACTCGATAGGTTTGGTTATTTTTTTTTAATAACGACTTACATAATAAGGGAAATGGTAGGTCAATTAAACGATGATGGCAATGATGACCCTGGACAAACTTACAAAACAGTTACTTCTGTGACGCCTGATGACTTCGTCTGCCTGAGAGCTGGAGTATAGAACTAATTTTGCGGAAGTGCAACACCCAGCTGAAATAATCAACATTGACTACTTGTGCCTAGAAAACCTTGATCCGGAAACAATACAGAAGCATCAAATTGACGGTGCTCTTATCTTTACAGATATGAGTAAAACCAAAGGGAAGGGACAATTTCACGATGCAAAGTTCTTCTGGATTAAAGCATCCGTTGTGGTTCGAGTAAATGATGTAGCCGACGAACTTGCTAAGGAAGCAGCACTTTACAAAAGGTGGATTATGATGCATTTGCATGCTCAATATCGTATATCAAACTTGAAAAATGGCAAATGAAGTATAGCACTGCGGCCATGGCTGGAACCACAGAAATATTCTTTCCAGATGTAAAAAAAGAAGCTTAGAGAATCCTAAAATAAATGAGGTTGGGTCCGGTTATTTTTCAAATCTTCACGAGGCATGGAGGTTTTTCATAGTACTTCCATCGATTTAAATACTTACATTTACATAACCATGACTAGTTAATGTGATCCTGAAATGACAGAGGAAATCAGACATTTAACAACCAAATGCCCAAGATTTGGAAGACAAAGAAATGAAGCTAAAATTGAAATAAATAAATTCATAGCTAGTAATGCGACGAGGAATACTTTTATAAAGTTACAATAAAAGAAAATAAAACAAACTAAGGTAAACTTACAATATTAAAATATTATCTTAACAATCAATTTACTGACATAATAATACATAGTATAGGAATTATACTTATTATAGGATTGAGAATAATATCATGAATTAGTGATTGGATCTCAAAAAAAAAAGTTGTAAAAAAAGAGCAGCAAAAAAAGAACAACCAAAAAATATATAAAAAAAGAAATTAAACATAATAAAAAAACGGAGACTGATGTCCAATTTAGTACTTATAGACCAGGGTAGAAACCTTATGTAACCTAACCTTACCATATATAATAAAAAGTGAAAAAAAATAATAGTAGGATGAAACCCATTAGAAAAGGGGAGGAATATTATAAAAATGAATGGAAAAATAATTTACGGGCGATCTCGGGCCTTTTCTAATGGGCTTAATCCTACTATTATTTTTTTGTTTTAAAAATTATCGACCCTGGTCTATTAAGAGCGTTCAAGCGGCGCGGCGTGCCTAGCGTTTCGGTCCATACTAAAAAGGAATTCGTTCCCGCTGACGCAATTTTGCGCGGAAAATGGTATTACAAAAAAAAATTATAGTAAAATAAATATACAATTTATTAAAATAGTAAATAACCAGTGACATTGAATATTAATTGAATTAAATTACTATAATTCAGAAATAACAAACTATCTTGGATTTTATCCTAAAATAATACGTTTAATTTATCGAAAAATGCTAAAAATGACACTTTTCGGTTTATGGTTTTTGAATGAAAATCTAGGAAAATCGTGTTTTTTTTAGATACTTTTTAGTAAATGTTATTAATTTTCTAAATATGTCATTGTTATAAGTTTGTGTTATGAAACATGGCAAATATTTTGCATCAAAATAGAGCTTCCACCGCTAATTGAGTAATTAGCCTTTACCTTAAACTTTCTAATGAGAAAGTTATACACATATTTTCAAATATTTTTGACAAAACATTTTCATAGGTCTATTTAATAATTGATCATTTATAATAATTTACAACTTACTTCTTAATAATATGAGTACATTACATTCTCATAGGTTTATTTGAGTATTGAAAAATTGCCGTATAAAAGCTTGTTTGTTAAAATATATTTTTAATGATAACTGTAACAAGAAAAAAACAAAAACTAGATTATGAAATGCCAAATAATATGATAGCAATTATCTAATCAATAATTGAACACATGACACTCTTATGTTACAACGAAAATTGATAATTTTGACTGAAGCATAATTCCAACGCGTGAATGGTCTGAAGTCATACTTACATATAAAAATTGGCTAAGTATTTGACTGAGTAGTTGACTCATTTTTTTTAACTTATAAACCAAGATAAAAATAATGTCGTCCACAAAAAATAAAATAAAAATCAAAAAATGAATTACAAAGTTATGGGCAATTTATTTTGCCTGTTCCTTTCTCGCAAAACGAAATATTGTTTAGATCTTCTATGGTATGCGTCATATTTTTATACGGCTGTCTTTAGCTAATCAGAAATATTAAAAGGCTTATAACTTTTTTGTTATTTGATCGTTTAATTCAGTTTTTTTACCATTATAATATTTGCTTATTATTCTAGTGTCAAAAATAAAAGATAAAAAATGTATTTTGATTTCAGTCAACTACTGTATCAAAGTATGTACAATTGTGACTGTTTCAGGCATGTACCTATGTAACTCTTATATAATTAAGAAGTTAAATATAGAGCAAACAGATGTACCATCGGTTACAATCTGAGTTCCGACCTAGCGGCTTGAAGAGATAAGTCCAAGGCTAAATCGAGGAACAAATTAAAAAACATAACCCTTCCTGCAGTCGGGTAAAATGAGTTTTAAAAAACACCATATTTCTAATTATTAATGCAATATTTAATTTATTATATTCCAGCCATATGCAGCCTGCGCTTTTTATGAGGAAGGCATTGTGGACAATCTGCAGACTTACGCAGAATCTAATAAATTGTTAAATACATCTGAATATCGAGTGGTAATAATTTTTTTTTTAGCCCCAAAGTAAGTTAGTATGATTCTAGGGTTCCGTAGCTCCAGTGAGTAAATCGATTTAGTAGTTACGGGGTGAAGCAGTAACGAATATTCATATTTACATACAAACTGTCGCCTTTTTATAATATTAATAATAGCGTGGTAAGGATTAGGGCTCCTTCCATGTGTCAAAATCCTTGCCTTTTAGTCAGTTTAGTGAGTCTTTGTGCGCTACAAAAACTCAAATAACTTAAAATAGGGACGGCAGTTACTTCCTGATGTCTTAGAATCATGAAATTCAAACAAGTGTGGTCAACATAAAACAAATAAAGGGAAAAATAATAACAGTTGATATGAATCATAATATGAACTAATTTCCATCTTAATTTTGTTTTACAGTCAAAAAGCAGAATACAGCGTCGAAGTGGTTTAGAAGTAACCGATCAAAACATCAACATGTTATATAACTTGTGTCGATTTACGTCTGGCAAAGACGATAAAGTACGTCCCTGGTGCGCAGTTTTCACGAAGAAGGACTTAGAAATTCTCGAATATGCACAAGATTTGAGACAATACTACAGAAACGGTTACGGCCCAGCAGTGAATCCAGTTTTTGGTAGAATCCCATTAGGTGATATGTTCACGAACTTCGAAAGTGTCACAAGAGGCCGAGGAAAGAAAATTATCGTTTATGTCACACATACGACGATATTGGGTCAAATGTACACCACTTTGGGGCTTTTCAAAGATAGTAGCCCATTAACTGCTGCACACAGAGACCGAGATCGGAAATGGAGAACCAGCAAGATAGTTGGTATGGCTGCCAATTTCGTAGCGGTTCTAAATAGGTTTGTATTACTAATTTGTTTTAAATCACGGCCGCCTTTTAGGATTCAGTACCCAAAGGGTAAAAACGGCTTTACTCACTTACTTTACATTGAACAAGTTAGTACTTGACTCCACCTGATGGTAAGTGATGATGCAGCCTAAGATGTTATAGTACTAACTTGGAAGGATAGGTAAATTTACCCCAACGATTTCTATAAGCTAGGTAGGTATTTACTAAGACTTCGCTGTCCGTCCGTCCATCTGTCACCAGGCTGTATGTCTTGAACCGTGATAGCTACAGACTTGAAATTTTTACAGATGATGTATTTCTGATGTCAATAAATACTAAACTAAATAATAATGGTAAAAGGTATAGATGCTTCAAATGTTCACAGAATATTTGATTATATATTCACTTTAAAAATAAATAGTTAAATTACCATATTACATAATGTTCATCGTGCTTTCAAATCAACTAATTATAATTTGCAAATAACTGGAACATTTTTGTCAACTTTCTTAATAAATTTATTTCTTGTTTATAGATGCGCCAAAGTAGGCTCAACGGATTATAATGTTGCGTTCTACTTAAACGAGAAGCCAATAAGATCGATATGCGCGGACGGTGTTTGCTCTTGGGAGGAATTTGAGACAACATTCCGACCGTTTGTTAATACTACCATAGACTTTTGCGGCTCCAAAACTGAGAAAAAGCTAAGGGACATTTTAGAATAAATTAATAAGTAGTGTTTTTTTAATTTTATTCAAACGTGTTGTCTTTTTTATTGCCTTCATTATCCTGTTATTTAATGTGAAAGTTTGTGAGATTATGGTACTGGTATATTTGTTATTCAATCACGACACATCTATTGAATCGATTTGGCTAGGAACGTAGATAAATTATTACCTGGACTACCCAGTACATAGGCTATTTTATCCCAGAAGAATGTACAGTTCCCGCGGGTTGTTGTATAGCAATCTGTGTCTGTAGCGTTAAGGCATATCCCTATGAATTTGGAACAAGCATATTTAAACGGAATAAAACACAATTCCTGCAGGACGTATGGGGAAACCGAGAGGTTATAACACCACCTGTTACCACGACGGCTCCATTGGCGAGAAGTACAGGATTCACTTGCGTATTCACCGCACTTTCGCCGTCTCGAATCATTTGCTAAGCACCCATCAGTCCAAGCAGTGTAGGGACTTCACAAACGACGACATCTAACGGGGTGCATCAGCTCGGCATGTCGCCAAAAATCTAGCAATAGACGGTAATTTTCCTCTATATTCGAAGTTTTGGTGGCAAACTAATTCCAAAATCAGTGAAACTGTTAGTACTTTCAGTATTCGAGAAAAAAGCTAGTGAACCGATTTTAATGAAGAAGAATGACAAAAGGTGGTAACAAGATTTCTCTTGAACAAAAACCATATTATTCTAAGAAAATAAAATTTTGTTTTATAAAAAGCATTGGCACTAGGAATTTGTTTTTGTTATCCAGAATTTAATTTTGCATACAAAAACCTATAACTTTGGGATCCGGATATTAATTAAAAGAATAATTGTAGGAGTCAATGTGGGGACCGCAGTCTATTAAAAATAAGGTCAAGGAATAGACATGTACCCTGGACAGGGCGGATGGCACCAATTTTGCTAGTTTATCGGTGCCAAAAATACTTGTTTTACAACCAACAGTAACGCAAGTAAGTAAGTAAGTTTCACGCTGTAGTTCGCTCAGCAGCCACCTATAGAATTTTGATAGATTTTGTCAGTATGACAGCATTTTGACAGGCGCTTCTGTTTGCTTATAGGTACGAAAAAGGTTTACGTCAATCGTTCGGAAGCCCATATCATGAGGTTTTTTATCGGCGTGTGAAGGCCGATCTCGGGATGTAATATATATTATATCATGAAATATAAACTACTATCGCTCACCTTGCTTTGAGATAGAACCCTTTACACTAAGATGTAATATAAAACTAATGTCAGTTGATCTCAAGGCCTACTTTAATTACAACAATTCATACCTAGAGTCTGAATAGAGCTGATTGTATTATTTTTTTAATATGAAAGCATAAAGATGATTCACGTCACTACACTTTGGTATGTTTTATGCATACTTTACAATATACAATTACCATTAATCATAATGGTTTTTTAATAAATAATTAAAGGTAATTATTTATTAAAAAACTTGTATGGTAATGTACTGTCAACCGAGTCAAGTTTTTTTAGTAATTCATTATATTTAATTAGTCTTATTTTAAAATTCGTAAATGTACGTGTTCAGTTCAGGGTTAAAAAGGCCAAAACACACACACACACACTTGGAAACAACTTATTTTTTTAAACTGTAAGACTCTGCTCAGTCTATATTTATCTTCTATAGAGGTAACATTCTCAAGTTACTAAGATTTATTGAATTTTATTAAAAATGAATAAGTTGTTATTAGTTGCATTATTTTTCTGTATCGATAATGCAACATCAAAATTCTGTTTCTGGAATACGGGATGCCCCTACAAATATTTCGGAACTAAAACGTCATATAATACCGTGAGAGGAGATATCAGAGATTCCGTTATTAAATTAACAGGTGAGTTTAGTTATTATTATCTAAAATATAGTAAACTAGCTGATGCCCGCGACTTCGTCCACGTGGGATAAAAACTATTCTATCTTTTAAGTTGGACCAAATGACAGATATTCACGAAGTTTGAACTAAATCGGTTCAGTAGTTTAGGAGTCCATCGCGGACAAACATTGTGACACGAGATTTGTATATTTTATTATATAAGATAAAAAGAAACCTGATTCACTTATTCAGTAACTGACTCATATGGCGGAAGCTTAAACTTTTGGACCTTGATCTTGAACTGTTACACAAGTTTCCTTCGTAATGTAGACAAGATATAAGGAAGGATATCTTTCAATTCGCGTTGGATAAACCTGGGCGTAGGTGGGTCAGTAAGTACATACTACTTATATCATGCTTTAGTTAAGGACGGAGAGATTTACACGCAATAGATATTTAGTCCTCGTATGGGGCAAATATAGAAACTTTATAGTTCGGCTTCATTCGTCCGTCCGTTTATTTGTTATTTCGTGTATTCGTCGATTAGAGCAACCTCCTTCGATCCATCTCAGTAATGCCCAATCGTCAATTCTCTCCATATCTTTCTCCAAATAAATTTTTGACTGTTGTATATCAGTGAAAAACATTTTCATAAAAAAAATTTACTAGAGAGGCAATCAGATCACCGAATAATATAATATTAATGTGTTTTAAATATTCAAAATTTTCCAAAAATAAATAAATCTCTCAATTTGATCGCAGGATGTGAACCAGTCAGCATATGGGGCTTGTACCGTCACGGAATGCGTAAACCGTTGCCTGCTTTCAGTAAAAAAATGAAAGAAGCATTACCAATGAGAGACCTTATAGCAGACAGCTACAAGAAAGGTCGTAGTTCACTGTGTGCTCAAGATGTTGAAAATCTCCTGAACTGGGAGTTTGACAACGAGTACTTTGACGGAAAACCAGGAATTGCTGAGGAAGGTCGACAGGAAATGTCAGGTATCGCCAAACGGTTGAAGGAAGCATTCCCTGACTTATTAAAAGACCTCCGAAATGGTAGCTACACGTTCAGAACAACTAAAGGCGTTTGGTTAGAACAAAGTGTGGAGGAATTTGTCAAAAGTTTGGAAATTCCGAATTTAGTGATCGATACAATTAAAGATGAACCAGATGTGATGGAAGTAAGTTTAAATAACGCCTACATGATAAAGTGTTTCAAGTAAAAATTAACGTCAGACTTCTAATTTATAATGCAATTTAATTTAATTATTATGTTCCAGCCATATGCATCCTGCGCTTTTTATGAAGAAGGCGTTGTGGACAATCCGCAGACTTACGCAGAATCGAATAGATTGGTTAACACTACTGAATATCGAGTGGTAATTGATTACTTAATTATATGATTTTAGTTAGAAGTTACCTCATGAGGTAACTTTTAGTTCCGTTTGTCTGCATGTCCGCCACTTATGGCCTTTTTTCTCAGAAATGGTTAAAACGTAGAGTTATTTATTATGTATCGAAGTAGCTCTTGTTCGCGACTCCACCCGCGTGAATTTTAGGTTTTTAAAAATCCCTTTGAAAAAATTGTATTTTATTGAAAATCGAGGATATAATCTTGTTTAATAAATCCAGCAAAATCGGTTTAGTAGTTGTAGGGTGAAGATGTACCAAATTTATACATACCCAATACCCACTGTTGCTTTTATAATATTAAAACTCAAAACCTATAGGAAAGGTAGGTACTTCCTGATCTAGGATCAAAATCATAAAATTCAGCTAGCAGCCTGAATGGTCTCATAGCACAAGTAAATGGAATAATCCCAACGTGGATTTGCAGTTTTACCATATTAAAAAACCTGTGTTTCCAATACAAACTTTTGATTTGGTTCCTCCGCACATTAGTCTAGTAATATTAGTGTTGTCATAAATCATCACACTCCTCGATAAATATTATATTGTGGAGGACAATTATATCAATTTGGAAGTCGGTTCACAATACCTATAAATATTTTTATACTTACAATGTTGCGCGCTATACTTTTGTTTTACAGTCAAAAGACAGAATACAGCGTCGAAGCGGTTTGGAAGTCACCGATCAAGACATCATCACGTTATATAACTTGTGTCGATTCACATCTGGCGAAGACAATAAAGTAAGTCCCTGGTGCGCAGTTTTCACCAAGGAGGACTTAGAAATTCTCGAATATGGACAAGATTTGAGACAATACTACAGAAACGGTTACGGCCCAACAGTGAACCCAGTTTTTGGTAGGATTCCATTAGGTGATATGTTCACGAACTTCGAAAGTGTCACAAGAGGCGAAGGAAAGAAAATGATCGCTTATGTGACACATACGACGGTATTGGGTCAAATATACACAACTTTGGGGCTTTTCAAAGATAGTAAACCATTAACTGCTGAACACAGAGATCGAGATCGGAAATGGAGAACAAGCAAGATAGCTGGCATAGCTACCAATTTCGTAGCTGTTCTAAATAGGTTTGTATTGATAACTTGTTTTACATTTTGGTTTATGGTGCAAGATCATTGATGTAACACATAATACAAAATCAATATTATTAAGTTTCATCTCGTTGCTGCTCCCTGACTTCATGGAGTGTTAATAATTTCTATTAATTATCAATAGTATGAGTACATAATATTATGTGACATTGAATTGCTGGATAAGAAATTATAATTATGTAATGTTGAGGATGTTTAATTTCAACAAATGTGAAAAAAAAAACTATCCGCAATTTGGTTTTTCTCATAGGCAAACTGAATGGAATGCATGCGTATGTGTGTGTATGTGCATGTGTATGTGAGTGTGCGTGTGTGTGTGTGTGTGTGTGTGTGTGTGTGTGTGTGTGTGTGTGTGTGTGTGTGTGCCACCGGTTTTGTGTAGGTTCATACCGTGCTTTTAGAGAAACTTGTAATTTTGCAAATAGCTGGAGCACTTGCGTTATGTTTTTTAATTTTACATTTCTTGTTTACAGATGTGCTAAAAATGGCTCAACGGATTATAATGTCGTGTTCTACTTAAACGAGGAGCCAATAAGATCGATATGCGCGGACGGTGTATGCTCTTGGGAGGAGTTTGACACGAAATTCCGACCATTTCTTAACACTACCATTGACTTTTGCGGCACTAAAACTGAGAAAAAGATAGTGGAGTCCCAATTTGTAGAATAAAATAATCTTATTAATAAACTGAGTTTTTTCTTTATTGTATTCTAGCACGTTGCCATTGTTATTGCCTTCATTATCCTATTACAATCAAACCTGATTAAGTGAGAATTCAAGGGACCGAGATCTCTTTTTCTTATTATAGTTTCCTCGCTTACCCAGTTCTGACTTACTCCGGTTCGACTGTATTTATTTAATGTGAAAGTTTATGGTACTCGTATGATTATTATTCCATCACGACACAACCACTGAAGCGATTTACCTAGGAAAGTTGATAACTTATTACCTGATACTTTCATGCCACAAAAATGTACAGATCCCTTGGATTTTGAAAAAAACCTAAATTTGCTATAACAAAACCGAGCAGTGAAGGGACAAGCTTCTCTGCTGCAGACTTCACAAAAGACGACGCTCTGAATATTAGGTGCATTCATTCGACCTATCGCTGAAAGGTGGGCAATGGACGGTCAATTTTCTTTACATTTGAAACGATGGTGACGAAATTTGTTCAAAATATTCCTATGTCAATCATAGTGAAACTTCCAGTTCTTTCAGTATTTGAGAAAAAAGCTTCTGAACCGATTTCAATCCGTCGAACCATTATCTAAAGATAAAATTTGGAATTATAATAGTAAATTTCAATATAAATGCAAAGAATGTAAAGAAGTTTATTTCTTTACGAGTCCCGGTTTGTTGACCCAAGCCGAAGGCGCAGGTCAACTGTAGGGACGAGTAGAAATGACAATTGCGCACGTGCATTGAACATCCTAGAAATGGAGGCTGACTTTCCTGATTTCTTTCAATTTCAGTTCATTCACACTGAAAAAATCTACTCAAGTCCACCCTTCCCTTGCGGCAACTTCAAATACAAAGCAACAAAGCAAATAATAAGGTGCTAGTTAGTCTTGCGCTAACTCGTTCTTGCTGCTACAAACTTTGACCATCCTATATTCTTTTTGTTTAGCGTTCCGTTCATTCATTTAGTTTTCAAAATAGAACGTGCTCCGGTTTTGCAGCGTTCTTTACCTGATAGTAGACAATATTAATATGCTTTATCTATACTTATAATAAATCTGTAACAGGTCAAATTCTGTACATTAAAGATATTTTGAAATTTTTTTTTCGAGGGCACTCTAAAATCGGTTCTGAACCCAAAACTGTATTTTTTTTCATTTTTGTCTGTCTGTCTGTCTGTCTGTCTTTCTGTATCACGGCCGCGCATCACGCCGAAACTACTGAATGAATTCCAATGAAACTTGGTATGACTTGAGTTCATACTACGAGGAAGGACATAGGATACTTTTTATCCCGAAATTCAGCATGGTTCCCTTAGGAGAAGGGATAAAAGTTAAAATGTATTTGTAGCCAAACTCCTCAGAGACGGCTGGACCGATCGTTATGAAATTTTCAGGGAATGATCTCTGGGTGCGAGACCGGGTTGTTATCTATATTTGATGTCCCAAAATGCTGAAAGAACCCTGGCCCTGGCCGATTTAATTTTCCCATACAAAAAACAAGTGCGGTACCGGTGTACGGTGGAATCGAACGAATCGCACATCAAATGAAAGAGCGTAAAAAAATAACCGATCCGAGTCGAGGACTTATATGTGGAGACTTAGGATTATCGAGTATTTTCGAAATGAAAATAAAATTAATAAATTGATTTAATGGCGTTGCTAAGTAAACATTTCATTGCTGTCACGTCAGCACCTCTGACAGGTTTGTTTCGAAATTTGTAGCCGGAGTATGATGTCCGACCTCTTTGGTCTATTTAATTTATTTGATATGCAAATAACGTTATAATACCGATTGTGGTTTCGGAGAATATCGAACATTACCTACGTCGATGCCAAGTATTTATTTGTTCAAGAAAGGGTTAACGCTGAAACAGATTGACAAATTAGGACCTGCTCCAGTGTATATACAATCGTTAAAAAATGGTCAGAAGAATTGATGACCCACGAGCTGGACGGCCATCAGCTTCGAGTACTGAGAATAACGTCGGAAATATTTGGGATTTCATACTCGGGGCCGTTGATCGAAAATCAGAATCAGGGCTTGGAAGCTTTCTGCGAGATGGGTACCGAGGCTTCTTTCAGCTGAACATAAATGCAACCGACTAACGATTTAGCGCAATTGTTTGGAGTTGTTTAAAGCCGATTCACCAAACTTTAGTACTGATGAAACTTGGTAAATCAGGGTTGGATTTACTTTCCTTTGGCAGGAGTTCGGGGGAGAAAGGTGTTGTATTTGGTAGAGGTTTGGTCCCTGATTAAAACAATACTATTCGCATTACGAGGTAACGCACTGTTTTCGAGCTTTTCAAAAAAAACAATTATTCAATGTATGTGGCGGTCAGTATAAATCGGGAGGTCTTTTTTCGAAGTTAGGATGATTTTTAGGAGATACAGTAGGATGAGATGGAACACCACACATATATTTTGTCGTACCGACAAAAAAAATAGGCCACAGAACTTTTTAAATATGTTATTTGTAGTATTACAGATTCAATTTTTGACACAAACCACTTAGTATGTAGAGCGAGCGAAGCGAGCTCGGGACTTGGGGCACCTCGACTTAACGGATAGGTGACGAAGAGGATGGCGAGAGAGGATTCTGAGTGGTTATTTTCTTTTATGACCACCCAGAAATAGGAGCCCCGCGAAGCGGGGCCCGTCGACCGAGCCTTAAAAAGGGTAAGAGAAAGACTGAAGACTTAGGATGTAGAGCGAGCGAAGCGAGCTCGCGACTTGGGGCACCTCGACTTGGATAACGGATAGGTGACGAAGAGGATGGCGGGGCCTGCAAGGCCCCACTATCCTTCTGAGTGGTTATTTTCTTTTATAACCACCCAGAAATAGGAGCCCCGCGAAGCGGGGCTCCGTCGACCGAGCCTTAAAAAGGGTAAGGGAAAGACTGAAGGCTAAAAAAGAGTCTTAACCTCAAAATTTTAAAGCTCTGTCGACTGACCCTTAGGGGGAGTGAGGGGTAGATGGTGATGGATAAAGGGTTTTCCTAACTCCTTTACTTCTTCTTGAGGCTACAATTCCCATTCCAAAACATGTATTTCAGTAATTATAACAGCAAAATTGAATTCAAAACTTCATAATTAAAAAAATATATTTCTTAAAAACTACTACGTGTCGAAAGTTTTAGCTTGGGAGGGGGGAAAAAATCCCATTTTTTTTCTTCCCACCCCTTCCCCTTTCGCTTCTCTCCGCGACGAAGCGACTCCATCATCGTCATTTTAATTATTTCATCTTTTTAAATTTGCTCAAGAATGGTGCAATACCTTTTCAGGGAGTGGTATCAGGGGTTAGGGGACACTTCCTCTCCCTCCCTTCCCCCTTCCCGTCCCGCTACTCCTGCCAAAGGATTCTAAATTTTTACCATGGAGTCTTCTTACATTCTCTCCCATCTGCTGTCAACGTGCAATACTCTTCCATACGATCCATCCATTTCTTTTTTGGTCTTCATCTAAGTACTTACTAAACAAACCTCTCTTATTCTGAGAGGAAACCCTAACCCAGCTATTGTGGGGTTGAGCTGAAATTCAATTATATTTGATCCAGCGAGAGGCTTCGGCCGCGTTCAATTAAATGTTGACAGAAGTGAAAACCTCAGGTGCCATCTCGAAACAAAGTGAGACAACGAAAGATAGATACACTAAAATTCGGTAATGCGAGAAAAAATTACTTTCAAGAAGGTACCACATTAATTTTAGAGATGGCGCTATAAGTAATATCGCGGCATGACTTGGCTATACGGTTTGACTTACACTGAGGGTTTGTATGTCTGTAATTTCTGAACTACAAAACTGATAAACTTTAAATATTTCAGAGACAATCTATGAAGTACCTCCTTTCGAACAAAAAAGAATGAATGAAATCTGACCGCGAGTTAATGAATTATAACTTAACTAGCTTTTACCCGCGGCTTCGCCCGCGTGAATTTCAGGGTTTTTACAAATACCGTGGGAGCCAAGGATTTTCTGGGATAAAAAGTAGCATACGCGATAGATAAACAGTCAACTAAAACAAACATCGGCTTGTTAATTTTACTGCTCTTCCCGCTTCCGTCCTTAATCAATATAGGTTCAACTACGGGGCTCAACTAAAACACACATTGTTAGTGGCGTAAGCGTTAGTTTTCAGTGACCTGCAGTTTAAAAACTATAAATACTTTCAAATGTATTTTGGGCCTTTAGTACAAATTCGCTCTGAAGCAGGAATACGATTGTTCTCCCAAAAACTGCTCCAACATCTAAATTTTTCTAATTTTTATCGAAAACTATAATAGATGTAATTGTAATTTTTATTTTAATGTGTCGGTGATAATAATATCCAAAAAACCGCAGAACGAATTTTTGATACCTAGTTTAGTTTTTTAGGGCCGATGTTTCAATCGCCAGATAAACGTTTACTAAGGAATAAATATGACGTTTTGACAGATTTTGTATGGCAATCTTTCAAATTCATTCCTCAGGTAGTATATTTACTTCAGAACCAACATTAGGCACCCATTTTCACGTTTATAGCATTATTTTACTTTCCCATATCCCATAGCTTAACTAAAACGAAAATTTTCAATAGCAAAACAGTTATTAGTTTAAAACCTATGCCATATAGGTACCCGTTTTCACAGTTATAATATTATTAACCTGTATATTATTGACTCATCTAAACTCATCTATGTCAACTAAAACAAAAAAGCTTGTAGTGAAACAATGGTACGTCAGAATTTATATAGGTATTAAATATTACAGTTACATTATTACTAACCCAAAATCTCATTGTTTAACTAAAACACACAATGTAAATAGCGAAACAGTGATACGTTCAAAACCTATTTAGGTACCCATTTTCACATTTATAGCATTATAATCCCATATCCCATTTTTCAACTAAAACACACATTGTTAAAAGCGTACAGTGCTAAGTTCAGAATCTATATGGTGCCCATTTTCACATCTGTAGTGATCAGTAGGTAGTAGTAATATCAGATCTGTAGTATCATTAGCTTTTGCCCACCGCCCTGCCTGTGTCAAATTTAACATCCTGAGGGAAACATAAATTTCCCGTTCCCATTCAATATTCCAACCTTATACCTACTTTCAAAGAAGTTTGCTTTAGCTATCTACCTATAGATGTAGCTATAGATTGCTGTAAGAATTTAGGTTTTTTGAATATCCCACGGGAACTATGGATTTTCCCGGGATAAAAAGTACCCTATTATTTAATCCGGACTTCTAACTTTACGTCTGCAAAATTTCAAAGCAATCGGTTCAGTAGTTACGGCGTGAAAGCGGAACAAACATACAAACAAACTCACTTTCCCATTTATAATATTAGTAAGGATAAGGATACATACACATTTTGACTTTGATGTCGTCTTCCAGGGAAACCATGCTGAATTTCGGAAAAAAAATTATCCTATGTCCTACTTCGGTATATAAACTCACATCATGCCAAGTCGCATTTTAATCCATCCAGCGAATTAGCCGTGATGCGTGGCCGTGAAATAGAGAGACAAACAGACAAAAATTAAACAAATTACAGTTTTGGCTTCAGTATCGACTAAAGAGTGCTCTGCAACAAAAAAATTCGAAATATCTTCAATGTACGGAACGTGACCCGTTACAGTTGTACCTATTAATAAATAAATAAAATTATTATTATTGTATTATTAATATTATGAGAAAAAAATAACAGGCAAAACGAAGTTTGCCGGGTCAGCTAGTTTTAAAATAAATGAGCATAATTATTGTTGCTCAGAAAAATTAGCAGACAAAACTCTAAACGTTTTTAAGATTAGGACTAGTTAGAGTGAGCTGTATTGCTTAAAGCTCATAGCTGTATACTGTATCAATGAGAGATTGATATTATAATATAATTTATATTTGTATTGCTAAGATACAAGTTATGTATAGATAAATTAGAAATAAAGTGTGTAAAATATTTAGGTCTGATTTTTCAATTTCCAGATAAACTATCTGAGGAATAAATTTGAAACATACTCCATACAAAATCTGTCAAAAAGTCATATTTATTCGTTAGTTAACGATTATCTGGAGATTAAAAAATCGGCCCTTAGACAAATAATTAAATTAAATTAAACTCCTCACAGAAAGTAAAACTATCAGTATAATTTCAAACCCAAGAAAATCCGACGAGGCTGCCATTGTTATTTCAGTATTCAATATAAATTGTGTTAAAGTAGGTGTAGGTCAAATCTACATGAGAATTGACGAGGATTAAATTCGTTGCGAACTGATAAACAGTAAAACATTACATAGTATGATTTCTATTTCAATGCGTGATAGGGAACACAAGTTATATAAATATTTCTGGAATTAAAAAAAGATAAAACTACCGGATGAAAAGTCTGGCAGCAGATAGTTGTGACCTTGAGATAGTAATAATATGACCGCATTTTTTGTAATTTTGCAATGTTATCGACAATGTTTAAATAAAATAGAGTAATAAAATATAGCTGACCCGGCAAACGTTGTTTTGCCATTGAAGGTATTAATAAAAAAATAGTTTACGACTTATTCTCAGACCTACCGAACGTAGACAATAAATTTCATAAGACCGATTCTTATGGAATTCGAGCCATTTCGAATTTTATATACTAGACTAGCTGACCAGTCAAACGTTGTTTCGCCATTTAGGGGTATGTAAACTAGCTTATTACCTATTCTCAGACTAACCGAAAGTAAAAAAAATCATAATAGTTCTTTGGTTACAATAACTGTGATACGAGAATTTTATATCTTAGAGAAAATTAGTGAATGTTGTGATGTTTTTAAGTTCCTAATTATCAAAATCAGTGAAATGAATGTCAAACTTTTAATCACGATATGGACCAAATCGGTCAAATTTTGTCCGTAAGGCCGCAAAATAAAAATGTTTTACTATTTCACTTATTTATTTAAAGTTACAATAAAACTTATCACTAGCTTATTCTAATTAATATACAAGTGGCAAGAATGCTGGTTTATTTATTTATGAATATATTATTTCAATTACTGTATGACTTCACCGCAACCTTCGGAATGCCGTTTTGTACTTTGTTATATTCAAGCTTGAATATCAATTAGTATTTAGAGTTACTAGTTACTTGCTTCAATACAGTCCAAGATGTGACCATATACAGAGGAATGATTCTTGTTTACGCCACAGTATTGTACCGGAATGCAAAATATATAAAAACATAATAATTCTTAACTAATTATAGAATAATAATTCTTTTTAATAAATTTATAGGAATAATAATTCTCTTTTCAGAAAACCGGCTCAAAATGCCACTGCAATAAATGAAATAATTTTCATTCGCAGTCAGGTGATGTCTATAACATCGCCGTTTCTTTGCACATTGAGAAGGTATTTACAAAGGATTGTGATTGTATGTAACATCAGCCGAATTCGAATTGGCGTAGGTAAAATGAAAATCATTTCAGTCTTTACAGTGTGTAACTACCCTATACCTACCTACGCCTACTACTACCTATATATAACCTACGTTCATGAAAAAGAACCGCTCTTGACTCTTGATACGTAAGAACAATACAAACATATAGCTTGGCAAACTGTCTGAGTAATGAGGGTGATAACCCGAAGCAATACAAAGATAAATAATCGAACTTAGACAAAGTCATAATTTGACTACTTGTTCGTGTATAGGAGCAGAGCGTGTTCGTGTATTGGAAAATTCTAATGACCTATGGAAATGGGCTTAATCGATAAGGTAAACGAAGTATTATCGCATGGCAATATTCATTCAATGATGTAGAGATACATGGTTTTCACCATATGCGTGCAGTCGATCAAGATCGCCGCACGACATATATGAGGGGACGCGGGTCGCCGAGAGCGCCTGTGTCCCGAGATGGTATGAGCGAAAGACATAAAGACTTCTGATGACTAGTGCGTCATGTTGGTGGTCATGACGAATCTTATGAATAATAAATATAAATATGAATATGAATATTAGCAGAGTCTAGTAAGACCCTTCTGAGATGGCTAACACAGCGAATGCCCGTACTATGGTACTATGGGAAGGCGTCCTAAGTGGCGCATATTGTCTGTATGACGTCGAGTGTATTTTATGCGTCACAGCTGGCTGTTGCACTATAAGTTAATACGGTAGGCTGCGCCTTCAGGCCTCGATGTTTGCAGATTGTCTCTTGGTCTCTAGTATGCGTAACACCACGCTTAAGGTGCTGATCTCTTATCCTCACCGGGATAAGAATATAACACATATCTGGGGCGGTACAACCGTTAGGGGCGCTCTTGTAAGAGAGTGCCCCACCTTATCACATAGGTGTAACCTCCACCTTAATGAGGCTCTTTATCTCATATCCTTACGGGGATGTGAACATAGGTGAAAACCGCCACCTTAATGCGGCCGGACTTACATCTCTTATGAGAGATGAGGGGGGAGAGCTCACCCTTCGGGGCGCCTTCGGGTTCTGGGCGGATGCGGGAGCTCACCATCCTGGGCGAGTGAGGGGCTCTGGATCATCTTTTCCATAAAGATGCCACTATCGAACGCTTACCGAACGCAGTGCTAGGTGTATGGAGGCATAATAGTTGAAGTACGCCGGGCTGCTAGTAGGGCCATACATAGTAAACTATTATGAAGCAAGAACCTGTTATAAGGATCAGACATTGCGTCTGATCCTATTTTTATCACTTAATAAATTATGGTCTTGGGTTTGGCAGTAGCCGGGTCCAGGACCTATTTTTATCACTTAATAAATTATGATGGCTTTGGAATTAGTGGACTCATGACTTCTGACGCTCTAAAAGGATTTGGGATACTTCTATTAACACAACGTATAAAAGGGTCCTACCATTAGATAATCACGTGCTAACCTGAGAAATATCAATAAATGAGATGAATTAAGGAAGTATAGGGTATTTTATAAGTAGGACCTAGTTGAAACAGTTACAATTTGGTGCCGTGACCAGGATGGTGGTCAAACGGCAAGTTAGGGGTTAGGAAAGTAGGCGAAAGCCTACAATTTGTTGTCCGTGAAATGGAAAGAGACTGAAGAGGTCTACGAGTTCATGATGTCCCGAAAGTCATACTGTCAGGGGGTTGAAGGAAGAAATAGTGATATCAAAGCCGTTGGATACCAAGTGTGGTATGGGGTTTGTTGAAGGAGAGAAATCGTTATCATAGTAAGGCTTAGGCCTGAAATGAATAACGAGTTGTGGAAAGAGAGAAATCATTAACATAGTAAGGCTTGCATAGGCCTGAATTGAATAATGAAATTATGAGAATTATACATATAAAAGTTGACGTATTGTGTCAACTTACAAAGTGCAGTATTGCAACACCTGTTGAGCGCTATCGAAGTAATTTGTAAAGACATTCTTATACAGGCTTTTACCTGATGGCTCATTTGGATGTGAAGGCAGATTATACTATGAGCCTATTCTTGATGATACAATTGGTTTTACTAATATATGCGTAAAGCATAAAAACATATTTAAATGACTTGTAAAATACTGCAAATTTGGAAGGCAACAAGTCGAACTTGTCTTAAATATTTATTAATGGCATTAAATGGCGAGTGTGATGCATTCATGGTGAAATATAAAAGGTTTGGGTATGGCCTTAAGATGTGAGATTTATGCAATCAGTATATGACCGAGGAGTAGTCAAGTTTATAATGATGTAAAGAAATGATATGAAATCGCAAATATAAGTAAGTCGTACAACCCTTGAGGTCTGGGGGTTGTTATAAATACAAAAGATAACAAAGTGGAGAGTTGGATGGTTATTATTGTTATATAGTTATGTGCAAGAAATACAACCTTTGAGGTCTGGGGGTTGTATTACACTAATTATGTGAATTTAGAATGCCGTGACAGGCATCTGATGTCAAAACATGTTTAACTAATTGTCTTCTATCTGTAGAGGCGTGATCTCTACTCGAGACATAAAGTGGAAGTGGAAGGAAGGTGATTACGACTTGTATAAAGTTGTAAAAAAAAAAAAAAATTTAGAAACCCTTAAGGTCTGGGGGTTGCTATGGTTATAAATGGACATTGAGTCTTGATGATGCTTAACGCCTGGTGACTAGAGGAGATGGAGTTTGATGGTGTGTACATCCTTTAACATTGAATACGTCGATAAGGCAGCATTGACGTATGATACGAATAACTAATGTGAGGATGCAAAGCGTGTAGGCGACGAGGTCCGAAGGTAAAGTGAAGTTGTGGTATTCGGACCGAAGTTGTTGAATACCACACAAAGTTGATAATGACATGTAATATTATTACATGATTTACAAAAATGAGTTGTGTAGATCGCACGCAAAGGCCGTAAAGAGCGATGCCCAAGAGGGCGGTGCGCTAAAGCGGTTGAGATGTATTAATATCCTCATTTTAAAGTGATGTTAAGGAAAGGAGGATGTGTAAAGATGTGTTGACTGTGTCTTGGGTCGCAAAAAGCGATGCTCCAGGGAGCGGAGCGCTGAAGCGATTATAGTTGACTTACTGATAAAACAAGTTATTTGACACAGCAACACAAGGTTGTAAAATAGAGTTGAGAGGCGGTGATAAGACAGCACATTGTGCTAAGACGTGATGTAATGAGTATGGTTCGCTAAGAGTGATGCCCAAGAGGGCGGTGCACTAAAGTGACTAAGTGATGTGGAGATACATGGAGAGCACATGATGGTTGTGTATTTTGTCACTAAGATGACTCGCTAAGAGTGATGCCTAAGAGGGCGGTGCACTAAAGCGACTATTGATGAAGAAGTTGTGTGGAGATCGACACATCACACACATTGTGTGGTAGTATATTTAGTCACAAATAGTGATGCTCGAGAGAGCGGGGCACTGAAGTGACTATTGGTGAAGAAGTTGTGTCGAGATCGTCACATCACACACATTGTGGTAGTATATTGAGTCACAAATAGTGATGCTCGAGAGAGCGGGGCACTGAAGTGACCATTGGAAATGCAATTGCTTATCTTTTGTTGCTTGGTGATACAACATCTAACAGAAATAAGTGATTAAGGAGAGTGATGGATCGCCGGTGGCGATGCTCAAGTGGGCGGTGCGCCAGAGCGATTCATATATTAAAATATTGATGAGTGGCGAGTGTAGATTACTTGTAAGACAAGTAAAGAAACGCTTAGAGTGCTGTTCAAGCGAGCGGTGCGCCAGAGCGATTGAAATATTACAATATTGATTAATAGGGAATGGGAAATACTTGCAAAACAAGCAAAGGAACACTCGCAGCAATGCTCAAGCGAGTATTGCACTAAAGCGGCTGTTTTGCGCAGCTTTATGGAATGAAGACAAATTGTAGTGTTATCGATGCAAGGAGGAAGAGCGACCTATGAAGAATTATGTGTAACTTATCATGACGATATTTAATATCGTCTTATGAAAAATAAAATTGTTTATTAAGTGTGTGGAGAGTTGAGCAGTACTAATAGTACTTGAATTGCCCATATGAAATATGTGTTAAAACTTTACAATTTGCATAATTTTATGCAAAGACTTACACAGCGCCGACCGATGGGACTTTGATCTCATTAGTGTTCCTAAGGGAACCAAGCGGTCGTACCAAAAATCTTGTATTTATTGGCAAAGTATCACAATGGTGCAACGCCTGAGTCTGACTCTCTAGTACCAATGACTTATGAAAAACATATACAAGTTATTGTATGGGTCTCACACACAATATATTAATAGATAATGATTCACGGAGCGAAACAAATTAAAACTATTGAAGGAGTATAGCTCAAGTAGTGTTTGAGCAAGCACTATAAATTACGTGAAGGAACGGCACGTAGTCATGATTTCAAGTGAAATAACCAATATTACTAAAAAATAGGTCGCTTTTGAAAGCACCTTAATAAACGGAGGATACCAGACCAAGGTATAATATTATAATGCATGAGAGTTTTCGAACTCAAAAGAAATGATTAATCGGGACACCTGGGGGCATTCGTATTGCGACGGTAGAGGTGAAATTCTTGGATCGTTGCAAGATGTATGACAGCGAAAGCATTTGCCCAAAGGTGTTTTCATCAACCAAAATATATGAGAAATGGTAAATAGGGACATTTGGGGGCATTCGTATTGCGACGGTAGAGGTGAAATTCTTGGATCGTTGCAAGACGAACAACAGCGAAAGCATTTGCCAAAAATGTTTTCATTAATCAAAATATAAGCTTCATCTCTTAACTGAGATTTTGATGAACACAGTATCGAAAGCAGTTCCACTGTGAGTAGATCAGTAAACATTTATGTATTTTGGCTCTCGCAAGAGGGTACAGTATCGAAAGCAGTTCCACTGTGAGTAGATCAGTAAACACTTATGTATCTTGGCTCTCGCAAGAGGGTACAGTATCGAAAGCAGTTTAACTGCGAGTAGATCAGTAAACAATTATGTATAAAGCCGATAAGCCGAAGGTGCAAAGATGAGTTGTATAAGCGAAAGGTTTAATTCCCTAGAGTAAATTCTATTCCACAGGTTACATAGAATTTAGGGGGTTGGATGTAACTACCCTATACCTACCTACGCCTACTACTACCTATATATAACCTACGTTCATGAAAAAGAACCGCTCTTGACTCTTGATACGTAAGAACAATACAAACATATAGCTTGGCAAACTGTCTGAGTAATGAGGGTGATAACCCGAAGCAATACAAAGATAAATAATCGAACTTAGACAAAGTCATAATTTGACTACTTGTTCGTGTATAGGAGCAGAGCGTGTTCGTGTATTGGAAAATTCTAATGACCTATGGAAATGGGCTTAATCGATAAGGTAAACGAAGTATTATCGCATGGCAATATTCATTCAATGATGTAGAGATACATGGTTTTCACCATATGCGTGCAGTCGATCAAGATCGCCGCACGACATATATGAGGGGACGCGGGTCGCCGAGAGCGCCTGTGTCCCGAGATGGTATGAGCGAAAGACATAAAGACTTCTGATGACTAGTGCGTCATGTTGGTGGTCATGACGAATCTTATGAATAATAAATATAAATATGAATATGAATATTAGCAGAGTCTAGTAAGACCCTTCTGAGATGGCTAACACAGCGAATGCCCGTACTATGGTACTATGGGAAGACGTCCTAAGTGGCGCATATTGTCTGTATGACGTCGAGTGTATTTTATGCGTCACAGCTGGCTGTTGCACTATAAGTTAATACGGTAGGCTGCGCCTTCAGGCCTCGATGTTTGCAGATTGTCTCTTGGTCTCTAGTATGCGTAACACCACGCTTAAGGTGCTGATCTCTTATCCTCACCGGGATAAGAATATAACACATATCTGGGGCGGTACAACCGTTAGGGGCGCTCTTGTAAGAGAGTGCCCCACCTTATCACATAGGTGTAACCTCCACCTTAATGAGGCTCTTTATCTCATATCCTTACGGGGATGTGAACATAGGTGAAAACCGCCACCTTAATGCGGCCGGACTTACATCTCTTATGAGAGATGAGGGGGGAGAGCTCACCCTTCGGGGCGCCTTCGGGTTCTGGGCGGATGCGGGAGCTCACCATCCTGGGCGAGTGAGGGGCTCTGGATCATCTTTTCCATAAAGATGCCACTATCGAACGCTTACCGAACGCAGTGCTAGGTGTATGGAGGCATAATAGTTGAAGTACGCCGGGCTGCTAGTAGGGCCATACATAGTAAACTATTATGAAGCAAGAACCTGTTATAAGGATCAGACATTGCGTCTGATCCTATTTTTATCACTTAATAAATTATGGTCTTGGGTTTGGCAGTAGCCGGGTCCAGGACCTATTTTTATCACTTAATAAATTATGATGGCTTTGGAATTAGTGGACTCATGACTTCTGACGCTCTAAAAGGATTTGGGATACTTCTATTAACACAACGTATAAAAGGGTCCTACCATTAGATAATCACGTGCTAACCTGAGAAATATCAATAAATGAGATGAATTAAGGAAGTATAGGGTATTTTATAAGTAGGACCTAGTTGAAACAGTTACAAGTGGCATTTGAAGTCGGTTTTGGACAAGAATTTTAATTTTTTTATTTTTAGTGGAAAGCAACCTCTATATAAAAAGGGTCTGCCTTTTTTGATAGGTACGGTTCCTCGTGTTGAAAGATTCCGATGAATTGATTTTCAGATCCGGACTTTTTTGAAGTTGATTATAAAACCAAAAATAGATAACAAAAATCCTTGGGGTCAGCTAGGTATTAATATAAACATAATCAATCAGTAGGTGTGCATCTAAAATGTTACAAATTAACGTACAACTTCATCGAATTTAAATAGGGAACTAATTTTTTGAGCTGTTATTTAAATATTCGAGATGTTATTATGATCAGTTGGAAAACATATTGAGCAGTTATTTAATTTAATGGCGGTTGATTAATTATTGCGACAGTAAAACATGAACAGTAATAAAGAATCAATTAGTCGGTTATTTTATCATACAATATCAATTCTAAAAATAATTTAGCAGTCCAATAACTGAATGAGCGGTAAAAATGATGGAATGAGCGGTTCGATAAATAGTTCGGCAGATCATAGCGAGCGGTGATCCATTTATGAAATTAATCAACGTTGTGAAACATGTTTACAATATTCAATAAATAATTAATTAAATATTTGTTGTATTATTTTACTATCTCAGAACCAACCAACAATGTACACCTATAGGTAATTAGGTTAAGGTTATTTTCCTTTTTTGACCACCCAGAAATAGGAGCCCCGCTTCGCGGGGCTCCGTCGACATGCTCTTGGAGGGGAAGAGGGTGACGGCTAAGGAGTTTTCCTAGGTCCCCCCACTTTTTCTTAGGCTATAGTCGTAAATAGTTATATAAAGTTAAGAGATCCATTTATGAAATTAATCAACGTTGTGAAACATGTTTACAATATTTAATAAATAATTAATTAAATATTTGTTGTATTATTTTACTATCTCAGAACCAACCAACAATGTACACCTTTAGGTAATTAGGTTAAGGTTATTTTCCTTTTTTGACCACCCAGAAATAGGAGCCCCGCGAAGCGGGGCTCCGTCGACATGCTCTTGGAGGGGAAGAGGGTGACGGCTAAGGAGTTTTCCTAGGTCCCCCCACTTTTTCTTAGGCTATAGTCGTAAATACTTATATAAAGTTAAGAGATCCATTTATGAAATTAATCAACGTTGTGAAACATGTTTACAATATTCAATAAATAATTAATTAAATATTTGTTGTATTATTTTACTATCTCAGAACCAACCAACAATGTACACCTATAGGTAATTAGGTTAAGGTTATTTTCCTTTTTTGACCACCCAGAAATAGGAGCCCCGCGAAGCGGGGCTCCGTCGACATGCTCTTGGAGGGGAAGAGGGTGACGGCTAAGGAGTTTTCCTAGGCCCCCCACTTTTTCTTAGGCTATAGTCGTAAATTCTTATATAAAGTTAACATATAACCTCAAAAAAAAAAAAAAAAAAAAAAAAAATTATAGGTTTCCGCGCCGCGGGGGATGGTGGGGAGGGTTCCTACCCTCCCTCCTCACCCCCCCTCCAACCCCCACCCCATAAATCCAGATGCGTATTTCAAATGCAACCCCCAATTAAACAAATTCCGATTTCTTACTGCCCACACGTAACCGCTCGTTCAATTTTTTTTACCACCCATTTAATTATTTTCCTGCTCAATTATATATTCACTGATCCAGTTCATTATTTTTTATTACTCATTTTTGTTTACTTTACTGCTTAGATTTAACTGCTGAACTAGGTTATTAAACATGCCATTTTTAATTTTTAACTTATCAAAACTGCTATTTAGAACTGCCTCTTTAAATCAGTGCCATTTAAATATAAGATCTAACTTTTAAAGGTCGTTTGATCTTGTTCGCAGAATCTGTCACCTTTTTTTGTTTTTGCAAAAACGACTCTAAATCTGTCTTATATTTTTTTCCTATAAAGAATAATTTAAACGACACTCGATTATAATATTCTTATACCCCTCCCTGGCGCAGTGGCGGCGCGCTCAGATTCGAGTGGGAGGTCGCGGGTTCGATTCCCGCCACGGGCCACTTTGGAATTTTATAATTTCTAAATTGGCTCAGGTCTGGAGGCTTTGGCCGTGGCTAGTTACCAGCAAAGACGCACCGCCAAGCGGCTTAGAGATCGCAGTCAAGTACTAACTTGTATAGAGTGATTGTAAACAATTAGATACTCTACGATTTCGCAGAGTTAACATCTCCTGAGGATGTCCCGGTGTCGGGACGAAACGTGCGTCGAAGTAAGTGTTTGAAAATTGTGTGTGGTGTTTCATGTGGGCAGTGTTCCTGCATATTGTACAATACAAAATCTTTTCAGGTAGCGGATTGTAGCTGTCCGGCTAATTACTCATTCAATATCGTCGAGTATTTTTTTTAAATTTTAATAAACTGAAAAATACTGAAAAAATAAAACGTACGAGCCTAGATTATGGTGTACTGAATGTAATGAAACAAAAAGTCTCCAATTTGGTGAACGTTTAGGTGGAAAAAAATATTTATCAGATCATTACACACATCGCAATCTAGCCCCAAAATAAACGTTTAACTTGTGTTATGGGTACTAGAGAACTGATAAATATAATTATATACATACTAATATACATAAATATCACATATTGAAAAACACCCAGACACTGGAAAGCATTTATGCTCATCACACATACATTTACCAGAAGTGGGAATCGAACCCACGACCTCCGACGCAGACGGCAGGTTCGCTACCGCTAAGCCATTCAATCGTCGGTCGTAAGGATTTTACGAGTATACCGAACTGCAATGTTATTCGCAGTCTAAGCTAAGTTGTCATCGAATGAGACGAACAATTTAGGTATATTATGTCTACAGACGCAAACTTTGTAAAAAATGTAATCTTGCCTTTATACGAAAGGTTAATGCAATCTTACCCCTACTGTCGTGCTGGTAAACATCTTTATAAAACCCGTCGTGGCATAAAATGTCTCAGGGATGGAACGCTACGGTAAATTTTTATGGCTTTACATTCCTTTGGAGAAAAATAAAATATCTTCACAATATTTTTTATATTTAAAACTTTTAAATTTACACCATATTTCTAGTGTTTTCCTTGTTTTGGTAGTCGACCATTTAGTCTCTACTTTAAACTGAGAACCATGCCACAGTATTACAATAATATTTACCCTACAGTAGCGAAACGCCTTTGATGTCGCACGATGCCGCCACCGGTGTAGGTACCAAGCAGATATGCCAGGGTTGCCACGAAACGGGAAAGAAAATAAAAATAAAATATTGTGATTGTAATGTTATTATTTAATCAGCAAGCTATTTTTACATATGACGTACTGCCAGATATTTACGCGAAACTTTATTTTTAGATGATTTTAGTTCTCTGTTTAAAAATTTAATTAAATAATGAAGACGCATTCGAATATACAATCTTCGAATATACAAAATTCGAATATACACCCAGCTAAAAAATTCAAATTTCCCGCCATAGAGGAATGGTAGAATTTTAAATTTCCTCATTCCTCTGTCTTAAATAATATGTAATATAGGTAATATGTAATGGATAGTACGGAACCCTTCGTGCGCGAGTCCGCCTCGCACTTGGCCGGTGTTTTTTTTTGTAGGTCTTATGCTAAGTACCTACTCACATACGGTTTTGCTCGATAGTTTTACTCCAAATCGAGCAATAACCACCGTGTAGACCGCAGCTTGAAGGCTTGCATCGAACCGGCTCGATGGAATTGAATATTATGTCAAATATGTCATTTCCTTCGATTTGGAGAAAAACTATCGAGCAAAACCGTATGTGAGTACTTAGCATTAGGTATTTTTATAACTCTGTAAAACAGTTAATCAAAGGACAAGATAAACTATTATTACACTGACAACAACAAACAAAACTAAACTTACCTTTCGTCGCGGGGAAATCTATGAAAATTTAAATCCTTTTTGTTTTTCGTATTAGAATTACATCCGTACACTGAACACTTAGTATATCCCATTGTTTATAAGACTAGTAATTATCGTTTTACAAATAACAACAGAAAATTCGTAGAAAACGCGCCAATGTCACACCTGCGCGCGCAGCAATGCCGACTTCGCGAGTTGGCAATGCCGGGCCCGCGCCGCCCGCTTCCCCGCGGGTACCCCTCCGTTGCTCTGCGCAAGTACATTCGTTTCGCTACTGTATGGAATATTGTAATACTGTGACCATGCCTTAATTTCGGCTCCAGTTTATTTCATATAATTATATTCGTCATTATTCTTCATTTTAAATCTTTTTACTCGCCTGCCGACAAAAAGAAAATTTAAATATAGGTACCGTGAAATTTTTGACTAATGTTAATTTTATTATTAGCTTTATTAGCTGGCCCTCAGTTTCAGCTTACTCGTAGGTACCTACTACCTTCCTAAGTATTATCACAGTTATGTGTGTTATTAGCCTTCCTTTATGATTAATTTATTAATTAATTTGTCGAATATTGACTTCTTGAAAATACTAGATGCCTTATTGAAATGACTAGATGAATTGATGTGTATAAAAACCTGTCAAGTGCGAGTCGGACTCGCGCACTGAGGGTTCCGTACTACAACCGGAGGAATAAAACCATAAAAAACACTTTTCTTATCGAACCGCAAAACTAACTTTGTTTTTAGAGGTTTTATTGTAAATATCAAAAAACTACTTATTAGATCTCGTTCAAACCAATTTTCGGTGGAAGTTTGCATGGTAATGTACATCATGTATTTTTTTTAGTTTTATCATACTCTTATTTTAGAAGTTACAGGGGGGGGGACACACATTTTACCACTTTGGAAGTGTCTCTCGCGCAAGCTATTCATTTTAGAAAAAAATGATATTAGAAACCTAAGTATCATTTTTGAAGACCTATCCATAAATACCCCACACATATGGGTTTGACGAAAAAAAATTTTTTGAGTTTCAGTTCTAAGTATGGGGCACCCCCAAAATTTATTACTTTTTTTTTAATTTTGTGTGAAAACCTTAATGCGGTTCACAGAATACATCTACTTACCAAGTTTCAACAGTATAGCTCTTATAGTTTCGGAAAAAAGTGGCTGTGACATACGGACGGACAGACGGACAGACGGACAGACGGACAGACGGACAGACGGACAGACGGACAGACGGACAGACAGACATGACGAATCTATAAGGGTTCCGTTTTTTGCCATTCGGCTACGGAACCCTAAAAAAGGATAAATAGTTTGAAATATTTGACTCAACCCGCTTTTTTACGACTACAACTTTATAACAGGCCCTTTTTCATAGCTGCGCCACGGAATACTTAGTAGTTACCTAAAGGTACAGAAGATTCACTCCGCAAGATGATTTAAAGAAAATAAAAGCGACCCTAGCGCTGATATAAAAAAGTACAGTTCGCCTGGCTCCGCCTCCGCTATCTACCTGTGCAGACCGTACCAGAATAATTAACGAGTGCAACCTAGCCGGCGCGCGGCGGCAGTATGAAATCAGTACGTCGAGACGGCTACTTGTAGTTCCTTCGATCACTTGAAAAGTGAACATGGCCTGTCTGGGCTTGGATGTCTTCGCAAAATAGAAGGAAGTGACCATAACATACCATCCTACCCAAGTGCAAGCGGGTAGGCCCTTTCCTTCCCAAGCAAATGATATTTAGTTTCTCACATACGTAATATATCTCCGAATATTTGGTAATATTATATCGTGCTATATTAAAGGACCAAATAAGACGCTGTGGTTTTAATTTGGTTGTCGAGTGAGACTCTACTAGGATGTTCATATAAGCGGATTCATATAAAGTAGTAGGTACTACTTGGAAGCGTTAATCAATCAATCTTGTATGTTCCTTGGAATAGCCTGCAAAAGTTATAAGAATATTTCGCAGGTAGGTATACATTTCTTCAATATGGAAGCAATACGTCCTGCGTAACATCAATCAAAGTCTCGATAGGTCAACAGAAAAGGGTAGACCAAACTAGACCTCTAACAATATAAGCTTACCTATTAGTTCAGCAGATCCGGAGTGCTAGCCAAAGTTTTTCGACATAATATTATACCATGCATATACGAGTAAGAGTAGTAACATAATTGTTTAGGCAATAATAGAGAGATACTTAAGAGGATATACCATTGAGTAACTATGTACTAACAATGGGATATAGTGATTTTATTTTTATCTCTTTCTCACGCTTGTGAATGAGTTGGTAATACCTAGTCAATATATATAAAAGAAAGTCGTGTTAGTTACACTATTTAAAACTCAAAAACGGCTGTACCGATATGGCTGAAAATTGGTGAGGAGGTTACTGGCGCAACTTTCAGACTTCCCCTTATGCACTCGCCCCTTATCCTATTCATTCTCGTCACATCACAAATATCTTCCTATTTAAGTACCCATACCTATTTATGTAAAAAATATTGGACTCATGTTTCGTTTCTGTGGCAACATTTACTAACGTAGGTATCACCGGATTTTATTGTACTGTTTATTATGCGACATAAATAAAATAAAGCATTACCTAGCAAGTTTAACTGTGTCTGTGTGGAAAATAAAATAATGTTCATCAAAATTTTATATGCTACTTAATTATTATATTATCCAGCGTTATATAAAAATACGATATCGCTCTCGGCTTGTAGTCGTTTACATTAATACTAACAACTTTTGTTCTACGACTTTTTATAACCCGATATTTTGACAAAAATCAAATGGAGAAACTCTAAGTAATTGTTACTACTCTGTAACGTAACATCGGCAACAGCGGCAGCGCGTGAACTCGCGTCGCGAGACCGTGACAATTGGTTCACAGTGTAATGTCACTTTACAGATATAAAACCATTTATATTTATTTTTTTGTATAAATAAATTAATGCTAAAGGGTCATGCCGATATATGGCCAATAAAAGTCGTAGAACAAAATACAAGTAGGTACAGGCCGAGAGCGGTTTGGTATTTCTTGTATGACCCTGTATTTTACTATAGGTACCTAAAGAAGACACGTCAATACCCCCGGGCCCGGTCTGCTGGATTTACATTTATTTCTTTTTATCGATTTACATTCCGATAACTTTACATTGCAAAGTGGAAGCTTGCTCTTTCAGCCTCTATGTGAATAAACAATCGACTTAAACCGAATGAATTATTGTGCTGCGGACTTTTTTTAGGGTTCCGTACCCGAAGGTTAAAAACGGGACCTTATTACTAAGACTTCGCCTTTTTTGGTTTTTGTAATTTAAAAATTCATTCAGTGTAAATATAATAATAAACTTAACATATTGTTTAAACCTAATATCTAAATGCAAGTCCAAAACCTCCATTCTCAGAGACAGAGTGTCAATAAGTGAATGTTGTTTTGAAAACCCAGCCGTTTCCCGGTGTGAAGTATAGACAAAATATATTACGCCGAGACTCCAAACCAAATTCGCACGTTCATGAATATTTATCAAACGTAGTGCTACAAACAACTGCGCTTGTAAATTCAAACAAAACGCCTGAAACACCTCAGGGTGGCTAGTTTTCTGGGCAACTGCACACTGAAGAAAGGTAGTTCTCGATGGATGAATATAATATGTGTTAATACATTTTGGCATCTAATATAATTAATTATTGTGAAATTAATCAGGGTTGACCTGATCATTAATAGATCGACAAAGCTAAAAAAATAGGTTATTAATAACCTTATTATATACCTTATTTGTTAACACCGCATTGGTTCTTTTCTCACTAGAGAGAAAAGCATTAGTGAGAAAAAAACCAATGTACTGCAACAAATAATTTAGTACATTTTCGATGTAGCCGCCTAATGAATATAGGTGGGAAAGTGGAAGAATAGTTCTACTCTGTTTTATCCTTCCCTGTCATCAATAAGTTGACATTCGAAAGAAAAAGACAAACACACTATCCCACCTCTAATCCACTTTTGATTGTGAGGGGATTAAAGTTTAGCTTCGTCTTAGTAACATATAGGTAGACTGCTTTTAAATAAATGTCATACAGCCAAAATTGTTGTGACGTTAATTGCATTTCAGCCAACATGTAGCACCGCTACGGTGGCCTGTCAGTGTAGAGGCGGCCTTACAAAGTTATTTGCACACACATTTCGTAGTTATATTTCGAGATTAACGAACAACGTGGTTAAGAGAGAGAGAGAGAGAGAGTAAGAGCCTGTTTGCAATTGATTCAGAAGGTTCAGACATCTAAGGGAATCAGTTAATGATGGAGCCTAGCTCAACGTGACGCCAAGCTAAAGTAGTAATGGATGAGGCATAGCTCGAGGGAATGATGGACTTTGGGGATCCAAAATGTTGAAATGGCAACCACGCATAGCAAAACGCAGTGAACACTGTTAACAAAACTCTGGATATTAGCATCCGAACGATTTACGTAAACCTCTTTCGTACAAGCAAACCTCATGCGCCATCTGTCAAAATTCTGTATTCTTAGCGAACTACAGCGTGGCCTTACTGTTGGTGACAAAACGAGCATTTTTGATAAACTGGCGACATCATCAGCGGTGGACGTCCATAAAATTACTAAAGATTTATTTCTGCAATTATCGTCCATGTAACGCCGTTCGCATGAAAGGAGATAAAAAAGCGGAAGAAAAGTTGAGAGTATAACCTTTTTGTATTAAAAGCTCTCAAGAAAGTTTTCTTTCCTAACATCTATAAAATCGAGCTACCATCAAAGTGGCCGTGTATTATTTTCTCTTGCCTACGATTCTTACGTTAAAATACTAAAATAGTTTTATTAACTACCTATTCTGAATTACGAAATTTTATAGTAGTTTATGAAACAGTTGCATAATGAGGGTTATTAAAACATGAGTGTGAGTTTAAAAAACGAGCCGCAGGCGAGTTTTTTTATAGTATCACACGAGTGTTTTAATATCTAATTATGTAGAGTATCTACGCTCATATTATTATCATAAATCCAAACCATAAAATCTTGATAACGTTTGTCGTAAATCATTGCAACTACTAAAATGTCAGGTGGAGTTAAATTTTCTTTAGAAGGCTGAAAAATGTCTAGCAGACATTTTTCAGCGCAAAGTTTTGACTAAGTAACAAAAATAACACATTAAAATGTTAAAAATTAGTATGTATGGCGCCAAAATTCTGCAAATGTGGCGCAAAACCATAGACAATAGACATTGTTGTTGTTGTCTATGGTCAATAATGGCCCATCCATACTCTCGGCCATGTCTACTTAAAAAAATATTACATAAAAAATATTATCCCAGATAAAAATACAGGAACCCAGAGCCGCGTATCGTAATGGAAATTATACAACTTTCTTGAAATATTTCCATAGTAGATCGATGTTATAATGATTAACTTTTTAATAATTATAGAAGTCTGTGAATAAAGTAGGTCATTTTGTGACACATTTTGATTTCATAATTCGAACTTTAAGCAATGAGCGTAGATAAAATTAATTATCATACTTTAATTCAATTTTCATATAATATAATCGAAATTATCAATATACTGGAACCAATATTATGTGTTAATACGCGCAAATTTACTATTAATTACTCGTAATTTATACCTGAAAACGTGGAAAATGGTAATGAATATTCAAAGCAGGTCGTCGGTGGAAGAATTGTATGTTAATGGATATTTTAATGTACCTCAAACAATTGGCGATGCTTATTTTCTAATTAATGAGGGCATATAAGTCCGCTGACCGAATCGGTAATTACCTGCATTTTAAATACCATTGTACTAAAATAAATACTAATGAAAAAACCAGCCACGTGCGAGTCGGACTTCCATGCGAAGGGTCTTGTACCGCCGAGCAAAAAATGACCACCAAAGATGTGGCCAGCCACGCGCAGTATAATTATTTATGGTTCCGTAAATTTCTAGTAATAATATTAACTGAGCTAAGCCACTATCGGATGGCCATGGCGAAACTTTAGGTATTTAAGTTGCTACGGAACCCTAATTACAATATTTATACCGTTATTGATTTTTTAGATTACGAAATATGCCAATAACTTAAAACATTAATCAAATTTTCTGTCATTCACAAATCAAACATTAAACATTAATCCTTTTTATTAATAAGGTCACAATAAAGCATTTTGAGAAGCATGGGCGAGCTTTTTTACCTGTACTGGTACCTTAACTGTAAAATGTCTCCACCTTTATTTTATTCATTCATTCTTTAGAGGTATTTATCTGTGAAAATGAAACCCTTTGATAAATCTAGAGCCTATTAAATTTTCAAGCATTTCGTTAGGGGCCTAAAAGAGCCATCTATAGTTGAAACAAAATTTCTTAACATCGTGTTATAATAGAGGCAGAGCTCGTTCTGCGAAAACCCGTAGATCGGTACGGTTTCTTCAGCGATTAAACTTTGAGGTTAGTGTACAAAATAACTTGAAGATGGCGCTTTGATATTTGAAACAATAACCAAGTTTAAACCACGATAAACACAGCAAACTTTTTATCTCAGAAAAATAAAATTTAAGGTTCCCAGGATTTGTAAAAACGCGCGCATTAGACAGATTTACAGTAGGTATAATTTAGGAAGACAAATACCGATTTATTTTATCAACATTAAACAGAGTAACACTCATTTCATACCAAAAAATATTTGGTAATACAAATTGATCAGTCAAGTTCTATCTTTTTTTAACTATGGATAGGATTACGCTTGACTTCAATCATTGCTGATGGAAAGGAATTATGAGCTCCTGGGTGAAGCGTGCTTGCATCCAAATTATACTTTGCAATAGCCACATCTTAACGTGTTTTCTTCCAAAGGTTTTGTTCACGTTTACTGGATATCACATGGCATGTATTATTTGGCTCTTGGTGAATACAGCATGCATCTTGCGCAAGCCAGGTTACATTTCTTAATTTCGATCGGACTAATTACAAGCTAAGAAATTTGTTGCATTATCTGGTTAGGCTTTAGCTTAACCCGGCGTCATGGGGGCTGGGTCTGTGCGACCGGTCACATTTTATTTCGCTTGTAGTTCTGTTACTATGCGTGCGACATTGCCACTCTTCTCAATAGCTGGAGCTGTTGAATTGTTCTATGCATCGCAAACAACACTTTAGTCGTGCCACAGCCGCAGTGGGAGATACAGGTGCACAAAGTTGAAAAAGGTATGTGAGACCCATCCCCACAGTCAGTGTAACAATTTTGCGCCATTTTGTATAGATGTTATTTTACTTATTATCTGTGTTTTTATCCCTTTTATATTTGATTTTTTGTTGTTATTTACAATTATAGCTGGTTATATATAGTTAAATGTATTTTATTTGTATTTTTTGTAGGTACTTAGTAAAAAATGGCCGCGAAGAGGCAGAACGACAGCGTGTTCTTGCAATTTTACAAGAGTCTGACTCTGATTCTGAGTTGTCAGACCAGGATGTGTTCAACGAAGAAGATCACTTAAGTGAGCGTAGTAAGCATGTAGTAAGCCTAGTGACACAGAACAAGATATCTCAGAGTCTGATGATGATGATGCGGTGTAGATATAGCCGACGAGCTATGTGGTACGTACGACGTAAGTCGTAATTGACAATTTTTTATGCCTCGTTGAACATAGCTGCCATTAATGGCCTAATAATAAACAAAATAAATAATAACTGTCCAAAACTAAAACGAAGGCGATTTATAAAACAACTAGGTTTCAGTCTTGTCATGGAATACCTAAAACTTCGCCAAAATGTATCAGTGCTTCCACGTGAGTTGCGACAGAAAATTGGAATTTTTTTTGGTGAATCTTCAGAGGAACCTCCAGCAAAAAAGGCTAATGTTCGCAAAAGGTGCCAAGTGTGTTCAGCCAAGAAAGACCGTAAAACTAACTACACCTACGAGAGTTGCAACAAATATATCTGTGTAGAACATATAGTACCTTTCTGTGCTGACTGTACCAAAGATAATGATTCCAAGTGATTAATTATTTTGTTTTTCTCAAATTTATTTAGTTTCCTACAAAAAAGTGCCATTAAAACGTAAAGACTGATTGTTAATTAATAATATTACTACGTTTAAGTAGAAGAGAAAATTTTTGTTGACAATTTTCGTTATTTTTTTAAAGTTCGATTAAATATAATTAAACCATAATAATAACAAAATATTTGTGTTTCATTTATTCACATAAATACCCAAAAAACTAAACACGTATAAATATAATCTTTATTATTTATAAAGTATTGGAATAATTTTGACATTAATGAACGGGTCGGTGAGACCCACCCCAACGTCCGTGTATCACTTTTCCACCCCCATGACGCCGGGTTAAAGTTATCTAGTACTCAGATGCAGGAAAAGTACCTACAGTGTTGTTAGTACAACTTGATAGATTTTCGATTAGAATCTTGATTAGATTTTGCCATACCTACAGTCAATGTGTTAGCAATACTTATCAGAAAACTTATAGTGAAACTTTTTTTATGAATTTTTTTAGTTTATCTTATAATAGCCCCTCAGGAAACCTTTCTCGATTGAGTTTCTAGGATTTTTCTACCTCTTAGAAACTTTTGTTAATACCTATCAGAATTTGGATGCGTCTACCTTAATTAATATATTAATGTTGAACAAACTAATTTAATTTCTAATTCTTTAATGCTATTTTCTCATAAGTTCAAATTTTTTTAACTCGTCGTTTCTCACCCGTGGTCCCTGCGAGAATTCTCTATAATTCTTAGTTAATAGTTCAACGAATATAATCCCGGATTTAATATCCTAATTGATAGTCTAAGAAAATGTGCAAACAAAAGACTGATGAACCGTTCGTATCTGAACGTATGTGTTATTTTTATTAAAAAGAAGCTTTAGATATCTGAAGGAGAAGCATTTCCATATTCTTCAACTTTTCTGCCCATGGGAATATTGAAAATGCTTTCCCACTCTAGCGAATAATACAAATACTTTTTTGTCCCCGGGAATATAATGTCATTTCTCGTCGTTTTGGGCATTTTGGGCATTAAAGACCTCTTTTCCGAGCGAGTAAGATGAAAAATTGTTGTGAATATAGGCGCGACTGCGAGTCCGATTCCTTCTTGATAGCATTGAAGTAGGTGTAATGAAGTGAAAGAAACCCGTTAAAATTGCTACACGGCAAACTACGACGTATTTACTATCAACTCCATACTTATGTCACAATGTGTATAGATAAACATGCATTAGCTACATCCTTGACCCATACGTACACATCGTATTTTATCGCAAACAAATCGATAGCGCGTCGTGAGTCGTCAGCCGTCACGCATTTACAAAAATCCACTACTACCTGAATGGGAGCATTGCAAGGATTTTTAATAACCATAATTTTAATAATTGAAATGAGGAATAGTATAGTTCACGACTCCATCTCTCTTTGATTTTCAGAGATAATTTCTTCGTCGTTTCAGCCGATGGGCGTCCACTGGTGAATATAGGTAGTTCAATTCCAAGCGAAGTCGCGAAGCTGCGCCCCAATCCTTCCCAAGTCTTTCGTGAATTGAACTAATAGTCAGTTATATTGGCCTCCTGATATGACCTACAAACAGCCCCTTGATTCTGCAAAAATACATACAACAGCGACGAGCTAAAATTTATGCGCTGATTGGTTAATGCTTGGCGTCAGTTATGCAGCCAAGGCGACAATTGGCTGCTGATAGCTGCGTTGCTATGGTTGCCGTCGATGGTCGGCCGATTTACAATTTCATATTTTCACACCCCAGGTCGCACATGTTTGCCACTGGTTTCAAGTATCACCTGACTTTTTAAGCGCGTCATCGCGCAGTTTTTTAAAATGCGAATCGGTTTCTCTTTCTGAACGAATGAATATCTGGATCATAGATTTATAATAAGTCGTCGCTCGCGCTCCAATTAGATAGAGCCCTACCTAACAACAACAGTTCCGTGAGTGCGGCAACTTTTTTTGGAGTGTGAGTGTGTCAATTTGAAATTTGTATGGTGTGTGGATGCTAGTGTGCGTCAAAAATTGTGTAGCGACGGCTCGAGTTTGCCAATTTGGGCAAAATATTTTTTCCCGCACTATTGAAGTCGGGGGCTCCCTCTTGGACCTCTATGATCTTTAGATTATAAGATTACCATCAGTGGCTGGCACCGGGTTCTCCCTTATTTTAAACCGGGAGCCGTACCACCATCTCTTAAAACTACTGCTTTAAGAGATGGTGTTACGGCTCCTTATTACTACTGTAATGCTGCATTACTATTTTAATATTTTCATACAAACATAGTATGAAAATAGCAAAACAATATGTACTGCAAAATTACTGCTATATGAGATGGTTTACGGTTTTTAATTAATAAAATCGAGAACATAAAGCTCTTACACAGCATTATATTTTAAATAATTCCTTTATTAACGCACAACAAATATAATAACGTACATTTATTAGTACATCTAAACGATTAATTTAGTTCGGCTTTCAGTGAGACGACGCTTAAAATAAATAAAATAAACAGTTAGGTACTCCTTTATAAATGAATCCACAATTATTTTTATAGTCTGATAGTTTTGAAATCACTTGAACTAATAAAAACGTCTGGAGGTGTCGCATGGAAGTAAAACAATTTCCTTAAGGAAAAACATTTCATATTTCAACTTAGAAAAATATTCAAAAATTGGTTAACCTATTCATAAACAATGTATTAACATACAATAAACGAATAATATTATTTTATTTATTTCCCAATAATGATGATAAGTATAAAATAAAAGGTTTTTAGATAGGGAAATTGTTTTACCTCTCCTACAGTTCGTAAGATTAAACTCTATCTAAAGCAATTCACTACGATATGCCGTTTCATGCCTTTCTACTTTATCCACACTTTGCTAGTTTTTAACCACTACATCAAGTTATGTTTCCTCCGTTTACTTCGGTTACATTTTTTCAGTACAATTTAGTCTGTGATTTTTTAACACTACAATTTAGTAGTATACCTGACAGCAATCTTACCTTATCTTGAGTGATGACGTGCCCCAAGAAATAATTATAGCAGTAGCTAAGAAGGGGTTAGTAACTCCTAAAGCTACAGCATCGTACCGGAACGCTAAATCGGTTGGCGGTACGTGTTTGCCGCTAGGTTGCCACCCACCAGGCGAAATTCATAACTTTCAGTGACAATCAAATTGTTTCCTAACACCATCCTCTGAAAGAGCTGTATAAACATTAAGATCACCCCAAATTGACATTTAATAGCAGTTAAGAAGCTCGCTAAAACACATGTATGGTATAACATCTGAATAGTACATTCTTTTAATATTTTATTTGTGGTACATACAGCCACTTAGGTAATATAAGTATGTTCTTTTGATTTAACATTCCATAACCATTGCCATACTTAAATATAGAACACATAACAGATTAATACTAATTATAATGCTGGTATAATAATTTTAGTCTTGCAAACAGTAAATAGCTTTCATCAGAATATAGACATGAAGTTAGTTTTACGAATGAAAGTTTTTTAAATAAATTAGTACGTATTTTTAATTCGAGTTTATTTTATTTATAACGTCTATAGTCTTAGACTATATTTTGATTTTTAAATAAAATTCGACTATAGAGTCATACTTAATCTAAAAATAATGTGCTCAGGTATCAACGGAATTTGATATATAAATTGTATTGTCTATGTCTTCTACACAATAAGTCTAATGATAGTCCAACGCGATAGAAACACATTGAACACTAGATTTTACATATTTTATAATAATGCGATGAGAAAGCAGTTATAAACACGATGTATATTATATAACATGCCCCATGATCAAACGATAGTGATTAAAGAAATACCTATCGTTATATTAGATATTAGTATTAATTACATAGCATAGTAGGTAGGTAACAAGAATACAAACCGCTTTTACAGTAACTCGATATAATACTATACAGTTTTTTATACACTGGTGAAACATATTTACAAATACTTTATTTAGCAATCCATTGATATTGTTGACATTGATTCTCGTTTGCCTGGCTTTCTCGATTTGAAGCTTATATAATAGTAAGATAATTGTATATTGTATAATTTTAAAATATATCGACCGGTGTACAATAATATTCTAATAACCATAATTTCAAACGACAACAAATTATGCTGCAACTTTCTAATTTTCGAAATTAAGAATTCGAAGCAACGAAGTGTGCATCTTTATAATTATAGATCAAGAGCTAGTATCTTTTAAATTAATTATTCAAATAGTAGCCCATGATCAATTTGTGCATAATACACTATGCACGTATTTTTCATGTGAATACATCATTATGCCAAAATTACAAGCTCTTAAACTATGTCTTGTTAATTAACATTTATAACACCTTAAACTAAATTAAAATAATTTCTATAGAATTAACTAAATAATTTTAAAAAATACAAGAGATACGAAGTGATTAAATTATGTCTAAAAATATTTTGCGCTTTTAGAAACTTTTAATACATATTTTGTAAAATAACCTGAATACTTTGACTTTGGTCCGAATTTAATTTAATTTTCCTTCTCAGTTTCGTTCAAATTTCACAAATGACTGTTAGATGCGCAAATTATTATTAAGCAAGAATAAATCAAAATACTTATACCTAATAGAAGTCGTTGTAATAATTGAAACTCTTATTATTTAAAATGAAAACTAAATTTTCAGACAAAACATTTTTTGTTTTAAAATGACACAATATGCATCTTTTTACCCACGACGGAACGGAGTACGGGTATATGCGTTTAGGGTGAGAGACCGTTTGTACATTACTCTATTAAAAAGATTTTATGTTTGTTTGTATGTTAAATTGTTCACAAAAACCAATAATGCAAAAATATTTTTGTTTGTTTGTTTGTTTGTTAGTTTGTTTGTTTGTTTGTTTGTTTGTTTGTTTGTGTGTTCGTTTGTGCACATCGATGTTCCCATTTATTTCAAAAACGGCTTGACCGATTTAGATGCAGTTTTCTGTATAATGTTTGGTGTCCAGCGGCAATGGTTCTTAGATAGTTGTTACGAAAATCGATCACCAGGGGGCGCCATAAAATACATTTATATTGCAAACGAATGTTCCCATTTATTTCAAAAACGGCTTGACCGATTTAAATGCAGTTTACTGTATAATGTTTGGTATTCATTGGCGATGGTTCTTTGATAGTTGTTACGAACATCGATCACCAGGGGGCGCCATAAAAAACATTTACAGTGCAAACGAATGTTCTCAATTATTACAAAAACGACTCAACCGATTTGGATACAGTTTTGTATAAAATATTACTGAGTCATTGGCAATGGTTCGTAGATAATTGTTCTTGTGATTGAACAGCAGGGGGCGCCACAATAAACGTCTCTTTATGACTTGGAAGGGATGATGCCTTCAAACGCTGCTAGAGGAGCTAATGGCTAGTTTGAAGATTAATTTTCATTTTTTAATAATAGTATAATTTAAATTACGTTAATGTATTAATCGAAAAACTATAAAACAAGTGGAAAATTAAAAAATTTTAAAACACCCACGACTTTTGCAGACTTGTAATTGAAAAAGGATTAAATAATTTTTTTGAAACTCCCCGACTAAAGGAAAGTAAGAACTAAGAACCTATCAGTATAATTACAAATCCAAGAAAATCCGTCGGAGCTGCCATTGCTATTTTCGTTTCCAATATCAATTAATGTAATTAGTAAGTATTGATAAACTGCCGGCATATGAGAAGTATCAAGAAATTGAATTAGTCACTAACTGCCAACTGGTAAACAGCACCATCAACACCGTCATAGGCAAAACACAGCAGCTCCGGCGGATTTTCTTGGATTTGAAATTATACTGATAGGTTCTTAGTTCTTACTTTCCTTTAGTCGGGGAGTTTCAAAAAAATTATTTAATCCTTTTTCAATTACAAGTCTGCAAAAGTCGTGGGTGTTTTAAAATTTTTTAATTTTCCACTTGTTAAAGAATAAATATTAACATCTATAGAAGTATCAGATCCCTACTCCAGCTCGAAATATAATACGCTAACTAACATCTAAATAATTAATTAATAATACTAATACATAAGTCACCAATACAGTTATACAGATTCAACAATATTCTCAATCACATATTTCATGATATTAATTAAAAACACTAATAATTAATTAAAATGGATTAATACCAATTAAAATTAGTTCATTATTATATTAAGGAAACAATGAAAATTAGTGTGGTATTAAAATTACTATGGTCTTGGCGTATGACGAGGAACCATGGAAATGTACTGTGTAATAGAACTATACTGTTGTAAATAGATAGTACTTCTTATCTTAAAGACACTGGATATTATTCAGATGCAACATAAAAACTTTTTTAAAGTGGGCTTACTTTAAGAAAGTGTTAATTATAATGGCAAATATACCAGTGCATTCAAGACATTTGTAGGGCAAGTTCACAACAATTGCGTTGCCGCGACGCATCATACAATTACTCGTAAATTCAGTTCACACATCTGCGTTGCAACATCGATCCACCATGCAGTCGACCCTTTAAAATAAATCAATCAATCACTTTCACCGCTCAATGTTTCTAAATAAATGCTTCCTTTTGAAGTGTTTTTATCTGAACCCGCGTGCACGCAGCTAATCGCAAATCCTAGTTTTTATGTTTTCTGGGTAAGTCTTAAGACAATGAAAAGCTGCAGCCATAAAGCATATGATATATTATTCCAATTCTATTCGTGAAATGAGGCAAAATTCAAAAAATATGGTAAAAAATGATTATTCCATTCCATACACCATGCCACGGATCGATCAAAATAATATGTATGGCTCAGGCAGGCCCCTGTAGTAAAAATTATATATTATTTAATAATAGTGCTTTACACACATGCACATTGCTTTTTTATTCTTAGGCAGAACTGATGCCATCGACTGTGAAACGTTGCAGTTACAATCTAATTTTTCTGAATTTCGTCGGGGTAAGACGGAACTCGCGTAGCTCAGTCGGTAACTGGTTGGGGGTTGATGGTGGGTTCAAGTCCAGCGCGAGTGCAATTTTTATGCGTATTTAAATTTACAGGAATATTCCCTGTAGTACAGTCTCTGTTTCCCTAGACTGAATGGTGCCTTAAAATTTTTGCGTTCCTTCATCCCTTGCAGTGTGACGTAATTTTTAAGATGCGTCGTTGCACTGCAATATTGTTATCTGACCCTAAATTATGACAAAGTAAAATGATTCGTATTAACAGTTACAGTTAGGGTTGCTGTTGCCTTGAGGTTGCTCTGTGAGACGTTGGCCGCGACCGCCGCCTGCTAGCATCGCTGGCTCCGAGTCCAGACTTTCTGACATCTTGTCGCAGATGATGTCCACCAGTCGCTCAAACACCGTCTAAAATATAATAGTGGGTTATGAAAATAAATGTCGCCAGCTTATCAGTGCAAAAATTCTTGTTTGTCACCAACAGTAGTAGCCACCCTGTAGTTCGCTCAGCAGCCTCCTATAGAAATTTGACAAATGGCGCTACTGTTTGCTTGCACGAAAAAGGTTTACGTAAATCGTTCGGATGCCCCATATACAGAGTTTTCTTATCAGAGGGGTTATGATAATTATTTGAACTATGATTTTTGTATGCTGTTATTATTCCGGTATTAGATTTTATTAATTACTTATCTCATAAAGCTCTCTAATATACATTTTCTTGAGAGATGATTTAGTAGAGATTGATTTGAAAATAGTGCTGGCTATAACTATAATTTTTCTTAAGTAATTTGATATTATCAATAAAAAGAAAAAAGTTAGGTTTGCGGTTCGCCAACAGTAGTACCTACTTGTAAATATTACTCGTAAATTCAATGAATACAGGTGATTCTTTTAACGTTTTACTTCTTTTATTGTATGGAACCCTCGGTGTGCTAGTCCGACTGGCACTTCGCCGGTTTTTTTATCTTAATGTTATTTTTTTTTAAATAAAATCAGTATATCTTAAAACCTATATCCTCTATAATCAGTATATCCTCTTCTCGTTTTTTTGGCCCGATTTTAAGATTTAAAATTGACTGTACAACCATTTTTCGTAAACACTGTTTGATTACAAATAAATAAAAAAAAAAAAAATTGATCTGTATGTAACCTACCTTCACGTTTATGTTTTCTTTAGCGCTCGTCTCGTAGAACTCGACGCCGAGTTGATCGGCGAGCTGCTTGCCCCTCTCAGCGCTCACCACGCGTTCCTCCTCCATGTCACATTTGTTGCCCACAAGGATCACTTGTGCGTTGTCCCAAGAATACGTTTTGATCTGTGTCACCCTGTAAAGTGTAAATCATCGTAATATTAAAAACAATGAAAGTTTCACTACACAAAATAGAAAAAAAATAACCGAAAGTATAATTTATAATGATAACAAAAGGTTATTTGTGCGATATTTTCGACTCTTTAAAAACAAAACAAATTAGCCAAATTTGAGGGCGTGTAATTATTAAAGTATATTAAGTAATAACTGATAAACTACCCTTAAGATGCATCAGACCATTTTAAGTGAAATAAAAACAAAAATATCAAATGAGCTCTAATAGGTTCTTAGAAGAACCTAGCTCATTACAGAGTAGAGTTTGTAGGTATTTCAAGTAGAGTTTTATGGATATTTCAATCCACGATGACGCGCCCCACTCTGACAAACTCCATACGAATCGAGTGAAACTTAAGTGATTTTGACAGAGTGGGACGCTTCTTCGTGAATTAAAATTTCTATAAAATCCTACTACTTATTCTACCACATGTGGTTAGTTTTTACCACAGCTAATTCAGCTGGATAAAAACCTAATTCTTGCATATATTTGTTCTAAATATTAAATTAATTATGTATTAAGTGTAAGGTTTTTTTGTAATCAAATTATTAAGTTACTGATTGTTATTTATTACAATATTATTAGGCTCTTACCAATCTTGAACACTATTGAAACTTTCTTCGTTAGTTATGTCGTACATCAAAATAAAACCCATAGCTCCTCGATAATAGGCTGTTGTGATGGTGCGGTAGCGCTCCTGACCAGCAGTATCCTGAAATTAAAAAAAAAATCTTTTAACTTTTTTGCACAGATACCAAAGTGTGTACCACAGTGTAGATATTCGGTAGGCCATTAATGGAAAGAGTTATACATATTACATCCAAGTACGCAAAAACAAAAAGCGCGAGGAATTTTTATTAAATGCTGTCTTTCTTATCCTAAGTAGCTGTACCCGTCTTCAAAAGCAGTCCATTTCCACAATATACTTGCATTGTATTTTGTTTATACTCCTTACCATGTCCCATTGCTGGACACGGGTGTCCACTCGAATGAGGAATGGTATTTGGCCCACCATGCTGACCAAGAAATTATGACTTTCATATATATTTTGGTGACCCCTCAAGCATTCAGGTTTCCTCACAATGATAAATCAAAAGTGATATTTAGTTACCACAAGCGCACCGAAAACTTAGAGATGCGTGCTCGAGATTTGAATCGCCTATCCCCTGATCTGGCTATCACTGTTTTCAGTGTATCTACATATTACCGAAATAAAAAAAATATATACGCACCCATATTTGTAGTTTAACGCGCTTGTCGTGGCGAAAAACTGTTTTGACCTTGAAGTCAATTCCTACGGTAGACACGAAGGCTGACGTGAAAGAGTCATCCGCGTACCGAAAGAGGAAGCTGAAAATACACTTTATTTAACTTGTTGTTTACATGCGAGTCGCAACTTGTATCTGAATTTTAAAGCAAGTTATCTTCAATCGATACGAATAAAATGTTGCATTTATACGTTTAATTTGGATGACATTGCATGTTTAAGCTAAGTGGCGTCATTCAAATCTGTTATGACAGACGATCTAAGATGGCGGACTAACAATTTTTCATATACTTTCAAGATATAGGTCTCAGAATACGGAATAGGTATCAAATGAAGGCGTTTGCGTCTATCATCAATACGAATCAAGCGTCTAATAAAAACTAGATTTTAAAAATGTTTTCTTAATGACAAAATCAAATCTTTATGAAAATTAGCTAAGGATCCTTTTAGAAAATAATGTATTAGATGTGCATGAGAAAATGAGTAGATTGTAGACAATTACTCCATAGAACGTTACATTAGATAGATTAGATAGAACATTAGATTTACTTCACCTATTGTATGAAGTAAATCTATGTTATTTTTAAACTATTATTCGAAATAATCATATATGTGACGGTAGGCGACAAACCTTGTCTTCCCCACTGAGCTGTTGCCAATGATGAGCAACTTGAACATATAATCGAAGTTCTGATCCGCTGCATCCTTCTGCCATTTCATATCACCACCACCTCCCATCTGAAGCAAGAAACTTCAATTTACTTACTCTATATAATGAAATTCTGTTGTATCTGACTAGTATATGTCATGAAAAATATGAATACTATAAAAGTGCCATATTTTTATTTTAATCTTTGGTTCTCTTTGAGATAGGACGTTTACTACTCCTGATTCCAATTAGGGAAAGATACTTAGAGAATGACACATTTCGCGAAAACGTTATCTTACTATAATATACTTTTATTATCAGTGCAAATCAACAGATTCTTTTCTGTCTATCTGTTTATACATTAGAACCCTAAACTTTACAAGAGCCTCTTTTAAGAATGAAAAAGCTTCGACGTTAGTGGCCAAGTTGATCAAGTGTGAGTTGATAAGCTAAAATTAAAAATTGGTAAGTGTATATTTTTACTCTAGAATTAGTGATCACAATAACTGTATCATCAAAGCATTAACTTTCTTTTTGTTGTTTATTGGTTTATCACTTTAAAGTTTCACTTAATTTCAATAGTACGTGTCTCGTGTTACCTCATCATTTTCATTTATGTCTTCACAATTATTTTTACCATCCATATCCGCAAGCTGAAACTTATCGGCAAACACAACCACCATCCAGTTTGTTGAACAAACGAATGCGCATAGTAATGCGTTAGTTTAGTTCAACACAAAAGATCGTTTCCAATATCCATTTATATTTTCAACGTCATTTTTGTCAGCGAATGGCGTTATCTCCCCAACGGGTTATTGCAAAAGGGTGTTTATTCAGAATTTTGTTGGGAATATTTTTGCTTATCGATTCCAACGTCAAGCGACACCTACGCAATTGTTTTATTGACAATCATAGAGATAAACTGTTCCAAATAGCATGTAAGTGTTAGTGTATGATTATCCTTCATACATTTGCCCATGAAAAGGGGGAAGGCAATCTTAGGGACTGGCAAAACAGATGCCCAAACTTATTTTTTTTAATTAAATAATTTTACTAGGACCTAGGTGACCGAGCTTTTCTCGGTTACTAGGTGTTTTGGAATTCTTATCAGCGTCATCTCAAAACAATTTCAAATAAAAACTCAAGGTAGTACCTAGTTCATTACAATGTCAAACTATAACAATCCTAATTCATGTGTCCAAGAAGTACTACAGAGGTATTATAATTGTCAGCGGCAATAGTTAGTTAAATTTATGATGTATTTTTGTAATATATCAATTCGGAACAGTAGTTCCCGAGATTAGCGCGTTTAAATAAACTCTTCAGCTTTATATATATTTATCTTAAAGAGAAAATTTCATCAAAATCGTTAAAGCCGTATCGAGATCCGCGAAATAAATATATAGGACAAGAATTGCTCGTTTTTAACCGACTTCAAAAAAAAAGGAGGTTCTGTATTCGACCCGTATGTTTGTATGTATGTATGTATGTATGTATGTATGTTTGTCCGCGATTATTTCGCTTCCGGTTTCCGGACTTTCCGGTTCCGGTCGTCCGCGAGTAAACACGTATTGTCTAACCTCTTGCGAAGAAAAATTAAAAACCTGGGAAATACACTATTATCACGACTTTGGATCAACACAATCGACGCATCAGTGTGAAGTACAAGTGCTGTAGAAAGTTTTTCACCATTATCAACACACCACAACGAGTAATTCCGAAGTGAGTAAATGAAATTTACCGTTTCGAACAACAAGAATTAAAAGTCATCGATTGCTCACGCACTGCCTGTCATCATGTCATGTAAACAAACAAGAAGTTGGCTGCGTATGATTTGACGTACAGTGCTGCCAACACAACAAAGTATAAATATTACGTTCCATTCTACGCCTGAATAAACGTTTTGTTTTTGCTACGTCAAGCGAGGAAGGCCATCATAACACCTACGAACAAAGCGTTTTGTTTTTGCTAGAAAACATGACTACGAAGATGACTGAAGAAATGACGGTGTTATTCAATATGTTGAGGCTTGAATTAGATAAACAAACGGAGACTATAACTCAAGCGGTGACAAAAAATATTATGCAAAACATTGATGAGCGAATACAACCGTTGATTGAAGAAAACAAGACTCTGAAGTCTGAAATAGAGATTTTGAACAAAAAATTAAACTATTTGGACAACGCAAGTAGAAAAAATAACATAGTCTTGCATGGAATAAAAGAAACAGAAAATAATCACGCAGGTCTTGTAGAAAAAGTATCGGATATTTTGAATACCACGCATGGTGTACAAATAGAAAATATCTATATAAATAAAATCCACAGACTTGGGAAACAAAATCCAGCAAAAATAAGACCAATTATTATATCCTTCACAACTTTTAATAAAAAAATCGAAATATTGAAAAATAAAAGGAAACTACCTGAAAATATATATATAACAGAAGACTTTACAAAGGAAACTCTAGAAAAACGCAAGGAACTAAGGAATCAAGTTAAACGAGAAAAAGAAAAGGGAAACGAAGCCTTCATACGGAACAACGAGGTAGTAATTAAACAAAAAGTGAATGAGAAAAGGAAAAGAGAAAGCTCGCGATCTCCTGGAACATACTCGCAACAAGAAAGTGGGAAACCTGAAACAGCTAAAATACATCGAACAGATGCTTTTGCGTACATGAGAGCCAGATCTCATTCACTCTCAGAAAAAAATACAAAGAAGGCATAGGAAATAGCAGACACCAGTAACCAAAGAAAAAACAAAGTAATAAAGATACAACATGCATTGAAGAAATATACTATCCCCAATCCGGCTGGTCACCGAGGGGATACCGACCAATACCCCTCAGATTCTTTCTTGGAAGACAAGAAGTTGATTAAACCCCCAAAACATCGGAATATTTATATAGCAACATTAAACACACGAACGCTACGGACACAAGAATCTCTATACGAATTAGAATATGCTCTAAAACCGATAAAATGGGATATAATAGGCTTAGCAGAAATTCGCAGATTCGAAGAAAAAATTGAAGAATATGACGAATATGTATTCTACTTTAAAAATGAAATACCTGGGATATATGGCATTGGCTTCTTGGTGAAAAAATATCTCAAAAATGAGATACAAGAATTCATCGGAATTTCAGACCGAATAGCAGTTTTAAACATAAACTTACCTGGTCATAAACACCCCATATCAATAGTTCAAATATATGCACCAACAGAAACTGCAAATGATGAAACTAAAGACGCTTTTTATAACCAATTGAACTCCACTATGGAAACTACACACAACACAGTCATTGTAATGGGTGATTTCAATGGTCAAATAGGGAAAACGTCCTATACTGGAAGAAAACTTTTTGGGCCTTATACAACTGGAAAGCGGAACAATAATGGCCAAAGACTTGTGGATTTTGCACAGGAGCATAACTTATTCATTATGAACACCTTCTACAAGAAAAAACCAAACCGAAAATGGACGTGGATTTCCCCAAATGGCAAAATAAAAAACGAAATAGACTTTATTACGACGAACAAGCCAAAACTATTCATGGATGTTAGTGCCATCAATAAACTCAACTTTAACACTGATCATCGGATGGTACGCGCAAAACTTCATGGAAAACCTGTAAGAAAATCTAGGAAAAATACGAAAAACACAAAACATCACGTTACACTGCCAATACCTGATTTCATACTGAATGACATAGAAAATACATTACGGACCAAAATGAGTAAAACAAATACTATACAGGAAAAATATAATATCCTAGAGCAATCTTTAAAGGAAGTAGAACATAAAAACACACAAGTTAAATCGGAAAGGGATAAAATAGGGAGAGAAGCAAAAGAACTGATACTGAGAAGAAAAATATTGTGTCACACCAAACCAAAAGACAGAAAAGAAATTTCTGGTATAAGTAAAAAAATAAATGAAAGTATCAGAAAACATAGACAAAAGACAAGGTTAGATAGAATTGTATACCATATAGAAACCACAGGCGGCATCAAAAAAGCATTGAAAGAACTAGAAGAAAACACAAGCTGGATACCAAAACTAAAAGATCAAAAACAAAAGAAAAGCAACACAAAAAGATTGGAAATTCTAAAATCTGCAACGGATTTCTATCGCAATCTTTACAATGACAATTATTCACCATCAACTCTACATTTGCAATACAACGAAGATGAATATCAAATTCCGCCAATAATGAAAAATGAAATATTAAAGTCTATACACTCCCAAAAACATGGAAAATCACCAGGAGAAGACGGAATTTCTAACGAAATTTTAAAAGGCACGTGTCATATCATACAAGAGGCATTACTACAGCTATTTAACGTAAGGAGGAAGTTCCAACTCAATGGACGGCATCAACGATTGTTCTACTGCATAAGAAAGGGAACAGAGACGATATAAGCAACTATAGACCTATCAGCTTAATGTCTAATCTTTACAAAATATTTTCTAAAATTATACTTGACAGAATCACTAAGGTTTTAGATGAGAACCAGCCTAAAGAGCAAGCTGGTTTTCGAAGTGGTTTTTCAACAATTGACCACATTCATACTATCAAGCAACTAATAGAAAAATGCAATGAATACAATATGTCATACTATCTTGCCTTTGTTGATTATAACAAGGCATTTGACTCTTTAAAACATGAAAAGATTTGGGAAGCGCTACTCAGTCAGGGAGTACACAAAAAATACATTAGACTAATTATGAAAATCTACAAAAAAATGTCAGCAAAAGTGAAGACAGAAAGGGTAGGAGATACATTTGAGATCAAAAAAGGCGTGAGACAAGGGGATCCCTTATCACCCAAACTTTTTTCAGCAACTCTGGAACATGTATTTAAGAACCTAGACTGGAACAATTATGGTATCAAAATTAATGGAGTCTCACTAAATCATCTTAGGTTTGCCGACGACCTTATACTAATCTCTGACAACCCGAAGCATCTGCAAGAAATGCTAGAACAATTAGTAGTAGAAAGCAAAAAAGTAGGACTACATATGAACGGCTTAAAAACCAAACTTATGACTAACCGCGCTAAACATCCAATAAAAATTGATAATAATAGCATTTCTTATGTAAACCAATAAACATACCTCGGTCAAATTATTTCTCCTAATGACCTTACCTCAAAAGAAATACAGAACAGGGTCGAAGCAACATGGAAGAAATATTGGTCGTTAAAAGAAATTACAAAAAGCACACTCATACCACAGAAACTAAAAAGTCGAACATTCAACTCCTGTATCCTTCCTTGCATGACTTATGGATGCCAAACTTGGCCCCTAACTAAGGAAAACTTAAAAAAACTAGAAACATGTCAACACAATTTGGAAAGAAGCATGCTCAATATAAAGAAACAAGATAAAATGAAGCTCAAAAACATTAGAGAAAAAACAAATATAAAAGATATAACTTACACTATTAAAAAACTCAAATGGAAGTGGGCTGGTCACCTCATTAGAAATAGGAGAGAAAATTGGGCTAAGGACATAACGGAGTGGTATCCAAGAGAAGGCAAAAGGAGCAGGGGAAGACCGTTCCGAAGATGGGAAGACGACCTGAGAGCCACAGCAGGAACTTTATGGAGGAGGAAAACACACGATCGAGATCTGTGGAGGAATCTGGGGGAGGCCTTTGCTAAAAAGCAAGACGATCAAATACCGGTGTCACAAGAATAATAAATGTCTACTTATAAACCTTAAATATACTCATAAGATAATTAACAAGCTAAATATATTTATAGAAAAAGTGAACTAACCAACTAACACATACATCGATATAAGTAAAATTGTAAATATTGATTGTCAATAAAGGCTATTCTATTTCGCGTTTGGCTGAACCGATTTTGATGCAGTTTTCAGGAAAGTATTTGTTACATTCTGGAGAAGGTTTTAGTATATTAACCGACTTAAAAAAACAAGAGGTTCTTAGTTTGATGGATATATTTGTATTTAAGTTTGTTCGCGATTATCTCGAGTTCGGCAAAACCGATTTTGATGATTCTTTTTTTATTAGGTAGGCCATACATCACAGGTAGACTCATTTCAATTTGGTCGAGATCTAATGAATATCTTCGGAGATAGAGAGCGGAATTCCTCAACGAAAAATCGCTTGCGATCGGTATAATTAGTTTACACTTTACAGTGTAGATTTTAACGGACTTCAAAAGAGATCGTGATTCTCAAGTTGACTAAAAATATGTTTTTAATTGACCGACTTCAAAAAAAGAGGTTCTCTGTTTAACCCCTATATTGGTATTCAGGTTTGTCCGTGATTATCTCGCGTTTGGCTGGATCGATCTATTAGATCTATCGCGAAACAATATCCCTCATCATTAGGCATACAGCATAATAAATATTATAATAGTAGGTATGTCAAAGTCAGTATTACATAATAATTGATATGATATGTTTTTAGTGGTAAGTTTAATTATGACTAAAAAACCTAACACTAAATAAATTGATAAGGTAGTATTAATTAGCCCAAAACCTACTTATCACTAAAAAGTATGAAATAAAAAATAAAAAAAAAACCATTTAAAACACATGATAATTCTATTCCTTTTTTAAAAAAAGGGAACCGCCTTCAAAAATTTAACCCACTGAAAAGAAAATATATAATTTTCTAATAAATCTGGGTATACTTACCTACCTACTTAGGTTTTGAAGTCGGTGCCAAATCAAAATTCGTAATTCATTTTGAGTATGGCTAATGGCACCGACTTCAAAAACTAAGTAGGTAGGTAAGTATACCCAGATTTATTAGAAAATTATTTATTTTCTTTTCAGTGGGTTGAATTTTTGAAGGCGGTTCCCTTTTTTTAAAAAAGGAATAGAATTATCATGTGTTTTAAATGGTTTTTTTTTTTATTTTTTATAATAGATAAGATAAGCAGGGCAGATTAATTTGTTTTGCTATAATCCGCTACTTGAAAAGATTCTGTATGGTACAATATGCAGGAACACTGCCCACAGTTTCATGTGGGCAGTGTTCCTGCATATTGTACCACACACAATTTTGCAACACTTTCTTCGACGCTCATTTCGTCCCGACACTGGGACATACTCAGGAGATGTTGGCTTTACAATGCAAAATCGTAGAGAATGGGTTTCCGCAAAATAACGCCTGCTTCATTCAATATTCAAGATAAGATAGGATAATTATGTCACATTATATTATATCTGCAAGTATGTCGCAATTCGGTCAAAACTCTACCTATCGATCAACAAAACGTTCACTTCAAAATAACAGACGGTATCCGAGCGGCAAAATTATTCCAAAGACAAGTAAAGTGAAATTTAAATTCTAATAACTAAGAAAGTGAAATTTTAATTCTATCTAAGGACATACATACGAGCATTACTTTTCAAACTAAAAATAAATATCCACAATTGAGGAGATTAAGAAGTGCAAACAACATAATATTAAGGCCGCCACGAACTAACTATGGTAAAAAAAACATAACTTTTGAAAGTGCCCAAATGTATAACAAACTACCTAAAAACATTAAGGATTGTAAAAGCATGCAAACTTTCAAAAAAATGCTCAAGACTTATCTAACAAAAACTATCTAAAAATACAATTACTCTATTACAAATACTGTGTCACTTCTAGTCATGCGTTTGTGCTGTGTTCTGCGAAGGTGTGACTTTGTTGATTGTGGTATGACTAATATCGCATCGTGACTCGCTGTAACATTTCTAACTACCTCCTATTTATAGCCTGTAAGTTTCATCTAAGTGAATTGTAAAATTCTTTATGGAACAAATAAAGATCTTAAACCACAATAACGAAATACCGGAACAATAGCTTCGTTATTATAATCCGGGCTCTTTTAGACGTTTGACGTGGAGACAATGAATTCCTAATGAATCTCCCATCGATTCAAGTCCGGAAAGTGAGTCATAAAACAAAAATCAATGAAAGTAGAATAAAAGTAGCTTGTTATATTCTCAGTCCAAGTAATTGGTATTCTTTAGAATATAGATGGAAAACCAGATATTGTAATAAATATTAAATAAAATATTGTCACTGAAGTGACGAAATCGTAGAAAAAGATTATCATGATTATAGATATGTAGGGTTGGTCTTTTAAACCTGTGTTTTAAACTACCAGATCTTACAATCAAAACAAGTACATCCATACCTACACCACAGTGTTAAAAGATTCTGTAGTAGATATCTTTAAACTGTGCCTACACTAAACTACCTACTAATAATTTTTTGTATTACGTATGCTTGTGACACTATCATTTGCTTAGCGGTAAAAGAAAACTTACGAATTTCCTCTATAGTGAGCGTCCTCTACAATGTTTCTAAAGCGTGCAAAGATTTATTTAGGCCAAATGTGGGGTGCATTTTACCATGTCCGCCTCAAGAAGAGACCTTGTGCTTGTTAATGGCCCGTAAGAAGAACTGAAAACGATATGTAAAAGCAAAGACGTATATATAAAGCTTAAAAAATTAAAAAGGATTGCAATAACTTATCTTGAACCAGTGTATACCTACGAGAAAAAAGAAATTCACAAAGGAATTTAAAGGAAAATACAGCGATGGTTTGGAATGTATTATGAAAGTCGTTTCTTAAAAGGTTGTTAGCATGAAAAAAGGGAACTCTTTGTAATCAGGGTCGATAAAGAATTTTCTTAGAAACAATTCGTATTTCAGATAAGATAAAATAATGACCTTATGAAAACAACCCTCAGGGACTTTCAATGGAGACTCGGCATACGCAGTACAAATAGATATACTACACCCACTTAACTTATTACGCAAAACAAGCAAATTGTTTTATTCGTTTTTTTTAAGATGTTTTATTAATAATGATAAATAATACATTTCGAAGAAGCTACATATTTTGTTCTCAACATAATTATATCTATTTTAACTGAAGTCTTTAACTGAACTAGTTAAAAAATAATTAAAAAAATAAATTAACATTTTTTTTATTACCAGTAAATTTTATTAAAAATAATTGAAAGTGATAGAATTATTGAAAAACTACTTTCAAGCTTTACGTTACTCGTTATATCTATATTTCCGTAGACGATAGCAAATTTTCTTTAAGGTGAATTTGCTCATTTACAAAACGTTAAATAGTTTTTTTTTACCAATTGTACCATGGCATTTACTCTCATTTTATTCAATATCCTTTATGCAAATTACATTAGACTTTGGTTTTGATGGAGATAAAAACGATTACAGAAGTTCATTTGGTTTTAATATCCAGGCTAATGCATGGCCTGTTTGGAGGACCGCCCAAGACGTTAGGGCATTGCCTCCTCTTCATGACCTAGCAGTTGAACTGGATCCAAATAGTCTGAGTTTCACGACGAAATCATACTATAGAGAACTCTTTATTCATGAAATATATAGAATAACCAATTATCTATACTTTAATTTGAAATGAATAAAGGTATAGCAAAATAATTTATAAAGGATCTATAAGTTGAAGTATTTGAGAAGCAGGGCTAGTGCAAGATGCAATAAAGCCATATAGAAATGATTCCCCGTATAGAGATTGTATGCCGAAATGTCAAACGAAAACGGAATCGAGATTCGAATTGTAATTAATCCAACAACTTGTACTAGCCCCACAGTTCTTCACGCCGCTACAATTATATCACCGACACTTAGTCAACTCTAGAAGTAGACTTGTCTGTGAAAATCGGGTTAAAGTATGTTGCGGATGGAGAAATCTTTATTAAAACATTTTCAGTAACTATATTTCCAGTGTTTTTGCATTGAATTTGAATTTAGGGTTAGTACCAGGTCTTTGCACAAATTTCTAGTCTTCGTAATAAACGAAACGGATTTTTCTGTACATCTAGTAGCGTATCAACGTACCAAGCGGAAACATTGTGAACCAAATTTTTGGTGGTTGTCCGCTCCATGCATTCGGAGTGAGACGACTCGAAAGTTGTACAAAACGATTGGTTGTTGACAGTATGTTTGATACTGTCGGCTGTCAATTGTCAAGCGAAGTACGCTAAAGTTATCTACAAGGTCCGCGAGAACGCCAGCGAGCGTTCAAGTTGTCGTAGTTAATTATTCAAACACAGCGTGTTTAGTAATTATTATCGTGGTTTTTCTACAGTCATTTGTTTTGTCCATACATTTTTGTCGACTAGCGTTAACGCCAAACGCTTGTGACTTTGTCTAGCCCCGCTGTACTACCAGCGCTACGTAGCGAATTGGCCGCTCTCACAGAGCAAGGAATGACTTTATATTGGCCGCTCTAGTGCTCGACTTTCCAATGCTACGCCAAGCTCCTTACATATTTTATAAGTAACTGTTTGTGCAACATTTCCCACCCCTAATTTTTCGAGTACATTTCTGCGCAACGGTAACACAAATTATTTTTTAAGAGGACTGTACGTTAATTTTATGATACGAAGCTTTACGAGTTGCGACATACGTTATTTTAATCTATTTATGTTGTCCTGTGATTTTTGTAGACCAGAGTCTGCTACAAAAATCCTATCTCATCTAAGATTATGTATTCTTAGCGGATGGCTTCGTGATCATAATACGTATCTGTATGTCCTAGAGCCCGTCACGTCCAGATGTTTCAGCTGGGCGTGACTATAGCTAACCGAGCAAACGTTGTTTTGCCACTTAAGGGTATGAAAAATAGCTTAAAACCTATTCTCAGATGCACAAGATAGAATAAGAATCGTTCGTGATTCGTACCGTTTCCGAGGAGTGGTTACTAACACTGCGATACGAGAATTTTATATATTACATTGCTAATTTTATATATCAGAATACATTGCATAGGTAGTGAGTACTGTTTGACTTTGTTTGGATTACTCGCAGTATTCAAGTTTTGTTGGAACCATAAACCTCAACCGTAGTTTGAAATGGGCAACAACCAATTAGTGTCTCAACCACTCAATTCAAAAGTGTAATGAATTATTAAATATTTGAAAGAACATTAACTAATGGGTGTTATTATTCAACAGAAATGTATCCAACCCATATATTTGCAGGCGCTATTTTAATACCACATTTACAAAATAAAGATAAAAAGAGTTTTCGAATATAAAATAGATAATAACTAAAAAGGAAAAGTATGAGGTAAAAATGTACAAAAATGTACAAAAATTAATATATCAACTTATCCTAAGCTTTATATCTAAACTACTGACGTAACTAAAATTACACACAAAGAAAGTTTATCGCTGAAAGTGAAAGACATAGAAATGCTATACAATCGGCTTGCACATACCTTTTATTGGTGCCTGAAGTCAATCGTCGAGAGGACGTCAATATTTATATTTTATCGGCTAGCGGTTAACCAAGTTTCAGCGATGTAACCGAAGCTCGTCTAAGTATCTCCGTCCCTTTTACATTCGCATCACGCAACGGGAGCAAGTGCCAGCACACGTTTATCGATTTCTTCTACTCTGTTACTCCCACGTACTCCACTCTCGGAATCCCCTCTGTTTGAACAAAATGAAACTTAAATCTGAGCAATGTAAAACACAACGCTACAGCCACCAGCTCTGTTGAATGAGGCAACGAAATCGATAATCCGGAAACGCCGTTACAAGCACACTTACACTGAGTTTAGTTGTAGTTACATTAGCGTCTTTTAATTTTAATTACTTGTATATAATTGTAAGCGTTATACTTGCTAAGCCATTAGTCGGGATGGACAGTTTTTCGCGCTTTCAGTTCACAGCTGTTGCCTCGGTCCTGCCAGGTTTCCACTGTGGCAAGGGAGTGGGATGGAAATTCAAGATGGCGTATCAATGCGCGCGCACCCGTTTAAACAGCCTGTCAAATTTTCCTTACAACATATCTGATACACAGTCGGGTTCACAGTTGAGTATTAAAAAGTATTTTTGATTTCTCAACTTAGTTTGAATAACAATTTCTGGTTAGAGTGTACTTAATTTTTATCTTGTTTTGCAACAAATGCTTATTACAATGATCGAAGAAAAAAGTTTGGGAGATAGAAATTTGAAGACTACAAAATCTAAAGGCTACAAAAAAGATACTGCGATTAGTTGTAACTTGTGAAAATACTTGAGTTAAATTCGTTCCTGAGTAGTACCATAAACAATGGATAGCGTTGAGAATGCATTTTAAGAAAAGAGTATTATAAAAACAAATTTGCTATACAGTGTGAGTCTTCATAATGTGCACATATTGAAATGAGGGAAACTATGCTTAATTTTATCGACGGAAAACGTATTAAAAAAAATCTAAAATTTTTTTTTATATTTTTTTGGAATTTTTAAAAATTGCGTTCCCTACTATGACTCTTGTGTAAACAAAACGGTGTAACTTTTAAACAAAATGGTCTATCACGATGAATCAAACTTATTAATGATTGGAAGTAATGGTCCGTTCTCATGAAATGAAAATTGTAGAAAAAAATTACCCTCAATGGAAAATACACGTGTTTTTAATAAAATTTCTGGTTTTTTTTTCACTAATTTTTACAATAATCGTAAAATTTCTCAATAAAATGCCCCAATTGTGTGCCTTTTTTATTACTTTAAATTATTCCTCATCGTATAAGCTACCTAATGGTGAAAATTGTGTGTTTGTAACTTAATCATAACATTTCTTTTTAACTGTTCAAAAATAGCACTCCAAACGCGCAAGTTATTGTTTTCCTAAGGAGGGTTCTACGTGATATCTACTATCTCAATAATTAGTGCGTAGCCGTGTCTGAGGCCTTTCTTTAACACTTGATAAGAAATGTTACAATTGAGTTATAAGCATGCAATTTTTACCATTAGGTAGCTTATACGATGAGGAATAATTTAAAGTAATAAAAAAGGCACACAATGGGGGCATTTTATTGAGAAATTTTACGATTATTGTAAAAATTAGTGAAAAAAAAACCAGAAATTTTATTAAAAACACGTGTATTTTCCATTGAGGGTAATTTTTTTCTACAATTTTCATTTCATGAGAACGGACCATTACTTCCAATCATTAATAAGTTTGATTCATCGTGATAGACCATTTAGTTTAAAAGTTACACCGTTTTGTTTACACAAGAGTCATAGTAGGGAACGCAATTTTTAAAAATTCCAAAAAAATATATAAAAAATTTTTAGATTTTTTTTAATACGTTTTCCGTCGATAAAATTAAGCATAGTTTCCCTCATTTCAATATGTGCACATTATGAAGACTCACACTGTATTAAAGATCTTAGATATCACAATTATATTCCCCCATAATATTGTGGAGCTAAAAGGTTCTTAAATGGAAGTCATTGAAATAAAAAACTCTTGATACAGGTTTCGACATTCTCATTTACCAAAAAGACTTAATTTCTGCGGTTTTATAATCTATAGACTATTCCTAAAAATGATCAGAAGTACCTATAAAATACCTAATAAGTTCTTTCACTTTGGTACAGTATTTTTAAAATAAAATTTTCACTTTCTGTTTTGCAAATGAAAAAAATAGAGAGGGGCTTACAACATTTTTGGGATACTATTTTTCATTTGCCTTTGTTATCGTACTTGTACATGTGAAGACAGCCTGTGGGTATACGGGTACATTCAACACAGCCAACTTCATTGTGAAGCCTCAAATGGAAGCCTTGACCTCTTCTTGACCCAATTAAAGAGGTTCGGGCTTTTCCTTAAACTGAAAACGGAGAGATTTACACCCAGAAGTGTATGCATGTAATGTTATGTTGACACAATTATATGTATAGTTATACAATTATATTATATGTATACTAGAAAAATATTGATTGATAATTCAAGATATTATCGAAATTTAGATTCTCTAGACGATAATAAATATTTCATTAATGAAACGAATAAACGAGATATTCTGATAATCTATACCGGATTCTCTATTCGGCTGTAGGTAGGTATACCGTATAATAGAATAATAAGATACTCGGGTATATCACTTTAACCTACAAAATATTAGATTCCTATATACATTTAAGGATTATTTTATAAGGACATTCTTAAGACTGCGTTGTTGTAAGATTCGAAGATTCATAAAATTCAAGATTGAAATTGGATCTAATATTCTAGATATTAACGAAATTCAGATTCTCTAGACGATAATAGGTATTTCACGAATAAACGAGAAATTCTGATAATCCTTTATTCGTATGTAGCCCTAGGTAGGTGTAGGTATAACACAATAAAAATATACAGATTATCTACACGATGATAGGTATAAAACAATAGTAATATACTCAGGTATACCACTTTATCCTACGTAATATTGGAATCCTTTATAGTATAGGTAAGGGCATTCTTCAGACTGTTGAAGCAATGTTAGCAATTCAGTGTAAGAGCCCCTAAATTTAGCGTCTGAAATCAATTTCACAACGGTAACGGTAGGAAAGAGACTAAATAGACCACTAGACTAAAGATATTGTGGTATGACTTTACAAACAAACCGTTGCGAAGAAGAAGTGTACCTACTTAGTTTTATTTTAAGATGCGCTTTTGGAGAGTCTTTTGCATAATATATGATAAGTTTCATACACTACATTATCAATGCTCATATTGTCTTAAAATCCAAACTATGAAATCTTGGTAACGTTTGTCGTAAATCCTTCACTTTGTTGGTAAAAGATTGTGGGGTCATTTTTCTTGCAATTTCTAAAATGTCAGTTAGTGTTAAATTTTCTTTAGTAGGTATTACTGCTAGACCATTTTCCGCTCAAAGTTTTGAATAAAAATTTTGCCTTCTTCAAAACGGAAGTAAACATTACCACAGAATATCAAAAATATGACACCAGATAATAAGACAGGAACCCAGAGTCCGCTGTATCGTAATGAAAAAATATATTTTATACTACTATCTATATATTGCAATATTTTCATAGTAAAACGATGTTACTATATTTTAATAATTAAATAATCAATTTTTAACAACCGCCATCTGTATGAGAATTAAAACACCATGTCATAGTTGATGTTCGCAACCACCCGCGTTTTGCGCTGAAGTGAAAAATGCGGAAAACGCTTTCCATATAACGCTTCAACGTATTGCGAAGAGATGTCGCTGTACGGATAACAAAACAGAGTTTTGTAATTGTTAGATACTTGTCACCTCTGCATCATCGTATTCCATTTCTCGACTTTCAAGTGTGATATAGCAATTTACGTGGGCAACATTTTGATGGCATATTGCAGACGATTGAGACGAGCGTATTGGTATGAGGAATAGGGAACGCATTTTTCATTAGGTACAGGAAATGAGCACTGATTTCGTCACCTGCATTATTTGGCTGAAATTCAATGAAACGTTTGATTTATTAGGGTTTGTTTAAATTCAATACAATCTAATGAAGTAAGTGTGCTACTACAGAAAACTAAGTTTTGCTTGCGATTCTATCCGCGTGGATTTAAAGTGTGTACGTACAATATGGGGTGCAAATCAAGTGTATAATTTAACTTCATTCCACAGATCTCTTTCAGCATTCGGCTTTCAAAATTATGTTTAAAATAATTTTGTTTTACCTTGAGAAAAATACGATATTAAGTGTGAAAATAGTAATGTGTTTGTGGGATGTACCCATTGATCATTACTAAGGATAGGCCTGTTCGAACATTTTGCCAAAGCCTTTTTCATACAAGGAAATTTAGCGCCATCTATCAAACATCCTGCGAAATACTTGTTTAGTTAATTAATAAGATAGTGCGCGTACAATGGGGACATTTCCCCATTGAACTGGCGACATTTTTTCGCGCGGTTCGCCCTGTCTCTATATAGAGGTCAATGGATGTACCTCACAAACTCACTCCTCTGGAGGTCAGAGGCATCCGGGAGATGAAATTGAATCGCGTTCGTGACATTATATTGGATATTTCTTACTCAATCACGCTACAACAACTAAACCGATTTTTTCATATGAATATTCAAGGAATAAGTACCTAAACATTTACGCAGAATGTATTTTCCGGGAAATCATTAGTTACTCAAAAAAATTAAAACTAGATGTCTCAACTGTTGAATTGACGCAGATAATCATAGAAAAGGTAATAATTTTTTTATGGAGTTAAATAAAACGATGTACAAAAAATACTTTTATGTATATAACATAGGGTGATTAGGATGACACTAGATCTAGGTAGTACCACTTACGTAGTACATAGTACTAAATAATATAAAAATTCTGCTTGACCTTCATAAAAAGCTCATTTGAATAGATTTTAATAAAGGTAATTAATTATCAGATAAATAAAAATTTGCAAACACAATTTCAGGATAAGTAATTTGTTTGTAATTGATTGCAAATTTTAAATTTGAATTAGGATGTCAAAATGTACTTAATAAACTTATAAAAAAACGGTTTTGTAAGTAATCTTCAGATCAAAGAAATGGTAACAAGACTGAAATAAAATTTGTGCTATTCGCAAGGTATTCCTCGAAACGTTAAAGTACCTATTCGTTACATCAAATGTAAAATATGAAATAGACTTTATTGCGTATATTATGCGCGAGTAAGACTCTAAAAAATAATTCGAAGAAAATCATTTTGTGCACATATTACCGACTGATTACTCTCATCTTTGCCGAAATTTTTGCATATATAAATATAATTTTTGCATATATAAAATAAATAATAATTTTTCACACTATATGAAAACTTGTTACATTTACGACATTTTTAAAAGAGTAAAAATTGTTATGATGATTACGTATATTGAATTGCAAACAGTTTAAAATGTTGTAAGAACTTTACACTCAACTTTACATCTACTCTGACCTTTGGATGTCAAAATATTGGATGCCGAGATCACGATCGTGTACAGAAATGTCGCGAGGACGCATTAAGACGTGTGCGTCGTCGCATGACGTCACTCTACGTCATGTGATGCGTCTGAGCATCGATATACAATACCAATTAGAACGTCTGAGCTACAATCTTAGCGGCGGGAGACCTGACAGCGCCGCCGGCGATGATCTGCGATAGTAATTCCTTTTCTCAAACATTCTCGGAAATTTGAGCATTATTTTGACAACCTTTTTCGAGATAAATCGAAATTGCTGTACCGGCCAATCAGCGGCTGCTAACAGTTGTATGAAAATCCATTACTGTCGTGGTTTAGCGTTCGTATAATACTAAACTCATATGTGTGTCGACGATCTTTCAATCGGACACATAGAAACCAAAACTTTAACAAAGGTTTTATTTAAATTTCGAACTGACTTGCAAATAGTAAGCTGATTGGTGAAAAAAAAAAACAAATGAACACTTAACTCGGAAAAAAGATTGTTGTTTTTATTGTTCGTGATTGGTTTTGAAAATGTCTGCCTAGGTATTAGTTAGTTATTAGTCATATCACATCTACGATAGTCACAGAATCCTGTCGATTGCTCATTCCAAATGTAAATAGAACGAAATACAAAAAAGTATGGGAATGACATTTCTGATCGACTAATTGATCACTTGACTTATGGTAGACAAAATTGTCGTTCTCATGCATTTTCAAAATTTCGTTTCTACAGGTATGAAGTGAGTAGTCAACGGAATTCTATGACGATCGTAGATACTCGTAAATTATAATATGAAAATCTGTAAAAGTATTTTGGGTGCGATGGAGAGAGTCATGCTTAGGCCGCTTCCAACGAAACGCCGCGCTACTTTGCTCTCTCCGCTTCACGCTCCGCCAGTATCCGTGAAAGCAGCCTAACAGTACCTTTTTAGGGCTCCGTACCAAAGGGTTCGTCCGTCTGTCCGTCCATCTGTCACCAGACTGTATCTCTTGAACATATTCTCATTGATAGACAGTTGATTGTTGCCGCTATATTTTCTAATGTAGATACGATAATATGGTTACCAGTTATTACAATATGGTAATACATCAACATCACACATTGTTTCTGAAATGCGCATAATTTACCATAAACGGAAACCTTTCTATCAAGCCCAAACAAAAATTTATTTGCACGTTCCAAAACCCAGAATGGCTTATACTTTGCCATCTGTCACGATCAAATACCTATACCAGCGTACGAGGGGGCTGCTTTTACTCTAGTAACAATATTTTTGAGCATCGGTTAAAATCATACCAAACTTTAATTAAAAACCCACCTGTTTGTGAAACAAGTGCTTTCCGTATTCAACGTCGAAGCATTGCTCAGGGTCATATTAAGCACATCATAGACGATGACAGAGGTATGTGACATATATTTTACCTATGAGCTATTTCTCTAGCAAATAATATTATGATTTTAATTTTATGCATACAAAAAACTACAAAATTACATGTCATTTAAAAGAGTCATTACTCACTACAGAGGCCGACTATGTAGTAAAGAAAATTAATATTAATGACTGCGGCACAGTTAGTAGCTACTTGCGACTCGATTAATATTTTTAACTTGCTCGAAAAACAAAGCTAACCATTCACGAGTATAATACGTTACTCTTTATTGTAAGTCCCTCAACATTGTCATTTTTAATTTGAGACAAACGTTACCTTCAAAACTAGATTTTTCTCTTTACACTGTTTGGCCACAGTATTAAAAATATCTTGTTTTAAAGTTTTAACGACGTTGAAAGCTAAGTTTTCTATTGTATTAAAATAAAGTTATATACAATTTGCATTTGGTTTGACGACCTCCCTGGCGCAGTGGCTTCGAGTGGGAGGTCACGGGTTCAATTCCCGCCACGGGCCACTTTGGAATTTTATACTTCCTAAATTGACTCAGGTTTGGCCTGGTTACCACTCTACCAGCAAAGACGCAGCGCAAGAATTTAGCGTTCTGGTGCGATACTGTGTAGAAATCGTTGGGGTAAATTTACTTACCCTTCCAAGTTAATACGATAACATCTTAGGCTGCATCATCACACCATCAGGTGAGATCGCAGTCAAGTACTAAATTGTACAGAGAAAAAAAAGTAAACCACAACTGTAGTACATAAACTTTATTAAAAGTATCCAGCCAGTAACGGTGCAGCTATCGAAAATGCACGTTATGAAAGTTTGCAGGTCGAGTGTACGAGTGCCTAGCGCAAGCAAGGGTTGTTAGGAGCTGGCTCAGGCGACTTGGGCGGATTGGGCGGATTGGGCGGCTTGGGCGGACTAGAGAATAATCAGTTCCACGTCGCTCGCCGAGCCGTGCGCTTGCTTTGAGCGATCCGCAGCGCGACAGCCCTATGGACTACGATCGACCAAACGACACAAAACTTAATCGCAACTTCACACCCTTGTACAAAACCCCGAACGAACGAGCGTGTTTATAAATCAACGAAAATGACTCTAAACCTCTTACCCGTGAACTTTTCCCCGCCCTCGTATACGTATTTTTGTGATTAGCAACTTCAAAAGTGTAGCACTAATTTCTGTTCACCGTGCCCAACATGCATCTCGGAAATTTATACCGCAACCTATTTATACACAAGAAACGACTGAAACTTTCTACTTGCAACCTATAAAACTTTACACACCTTTGTAATAACCAATTTACACGAATTTATAAATAGTTTTGGACGTTTGTTTTCTTATCCTAATAGTACCTACCGGTGTTAATAATAATTCTTGATAGGTTTAAGTGTGACCAAAGACGTTTGTGTAAAAGTAAAAAATTAAAAAATAGACTGTTTAGACTGTAGAAGTGTGCTATATCGACAGTGATTTATTACGGACAGTATAGTTCATCACTCTTAAAATTAGTGTGTGTTATAGTGCCCTTAGTGTGTTTGTTTGTGTTTATTCTTAACAGCCAAAGCCTTTGGTAAGAAAAATTCTAATTACTTATTAATCTCTAAGTAAAGTAGCTAAAGTTGTTGAGCTTTATTAAAACCTTATTTGAATTAGTTAATTTTTTTTAAAATTACCTTTTATTATTGTTTATTCTAATTGTAGGTTAGTATTATTTAAGCAAGTTTATTCCGATAAAGATATTCATAGCTTAATATTCATTAATGAAAATATAAATAAACCTTAATATAAATCGTGTATACATTTGATTAAAAGCGATCGTAATTAAACTTTAACTCAAAATTAATTTACAACACACCAGTAAAGCCATAAAAAGGTTTTTGTATTAATTTTGCTTAATGAGGGATTACCTCCTAAATAAAATTATTTTGATTTAATTTAAAAGGAAACGTTAACCCTCATTAGAGTCTCTCTAACCTGCAATTAAACTGGCAGTTCGTTCGAAATACTCAGCATCGAGGCACATTAGCGATAAAATGATACCAGATAAAATGTCGACACCAGACAATAATTATGAAATGCAAAACATATTACTGTCTTGTTTTTGGTTATTTTATACTGTTTATATACAAAAATAACCCCACAAATGTGAAGCACGTATAAAAGGTCCAGTCCTCTGCGTCCGAGGCAATCGAATTTAGGCAGCTCTGACTTTAGAAGTTATGTACCTGCCTTGTTATTATAAATTTATAACGGAGCGGTCGCGGGAAACGTAGGTATATCGTATGCTTACTTTTTTCTATGCGTAAATGTTCTTTATAATATTCTTAAAGACGTGAAAAGTCAACTTATACTCAGCCGAGATTGTGGACTACGGCAAAACTTTTCTCATTCTGCAATAGACTCTTGTAGCCACACAACTCCTTAGCCATAAAAAGAGTCTTTGTAAGATGAGACGCGATCATAGCTGCGAAAGACTATCTACATCTATAGTTAGACTTTTAGCTACATATATTTGCATTTACTACTGCACCTTTTTACTTTTAACTTTAGTTTTTGCTGCAGCAGGTAATGCTTTAGATCATCGACCATTGTAAAACTTTGAAGGTAATATCTTGTTTCAATTACTATTTAGCGCTATTAAGCATTGTATTAAAGATATAAGCTCAAGATGAATAATTTTGAAGATATTTCAAGTGTGAAAACCGGAAGATTATATTTACCGTCTGATTATATCATGCGAAAAACGTCTCGAGGAGACCGGAGTCACGCTCAAAGGTATCTTCATTTATATCTTGGCAAGGAAAAGAAGAATAGGATGTCCGGCTCTTTTTCTCTTCATTCTTTATAACACCTTACTGCAATTATCGGCTAATATTTTTGGCTATTAACTTAATTATGAGAAATTTTTGTGTAGGTTTATGCCTTTAAATAATTGGTTGAAATGAGAACTTTTCCAAGTTTTCTTTTAAACTAATGGAATACTCCATAAGAACATAACTAACATAAGAAGGCTCAGAGTCACTCAGCGAGCGATGGAGAGAGCTATGCTCGGAGTTTCTCTGCGTGATCAAATCAGAAATGAGGAGATCCGTAGACGAACCAGAGTCACCGACATAGCTCAACGTATCGCGAAGCTGAAGTGGCAATGGGCGGGGCACATAGCTCGTAGAACCGACGGACGTTGGGGACCCAAAGTGCTGGAATGGCGACCCCGCACGGGAAAGCGCAGTGTTGGCAGACCTCCGACCAGGTGGAGCGACGACATTAAAAGAGTCGCGGGAAGGCGCTGGATACAAATGGCGCAGGACCGTGCGGGCTGGAAAGCATTGCAGGAGGCCTTTGTCCAGCAGTGGACGTCCGTCGGCTGAAACGAACGAACGAACGAATGGAATACATTACTGCAGATAAGGGTTTATTGATGGGTACTCGTATCCCCCAGACAACCAGCTAGCATGACGAGCAGCCAACGATACAGGGGATATTATGCACACCAAGTGCATTCGCCAACAATAAATTTGCTCATATCTTAATAATCTTCTTAATATATATAAATCTCGTGTCACGATGTTTGTCCGCGATGGACTCCTAAACTACTGAACCGATTATAATAAAATTCGCACACCATGTGCAGTTCGATCCAACTTGAGAGATAGGATAGTTTAAATCTCAAATTATAGTCGCAATTTTAATTTATTATTATAACAAAAACTTTAGCCACAGCAACGCGTGGCCGGGTCAGCTAGTAATATATATAAATCTCGTGTCACGATGTTTGTCCGCGATGGACTCCTAAACTACTGAACCGATTATAATAAAATTCGCACACCATGTGCAGTTCGATCCAACTTGAGAGATAGGATAGTTTAAATCTCAAATTATAGTCGCAATTTTAATTTATTATTATAACAAAAACTTTAGCCACAGCAACGCGTGGCCGGGTCAGCTAGTACTCTTATAAAATACGATGTATTCGAAAATCTTCCCTATAAACTGAAATATATTTCAACCCAATTTCAATAAGCTGGCAACACTAATCATACTGACTAAACTACAATGTAACTTTACGTTGCCATAATGAGACTTAAATGTCTACCACACCGGGGGGATTACAACCGGACTTAAAATACATAAATTTTTCTTTGAATTTTAATGTCTTCAACCAGTCTTTAAAATTGGTTTCAGAATAAAAATTTAAATCTAGTTTTTAGGGTCGTATTAATAATTTAGAGTACTTAAAATGTAGGAGTATTTTCTAGATAGTTAAGATAAGGGCATGATGTAGATTACTAAGATAAGGGCAGAAATGTCCACATAGGTAAATATAAATAAAAAACGTTTATTCATTTACTAGATTTATTATTTTCTTATGCCTAGGATCAAAAAGTATAAAATGTAAGCTAAGGGTCATAAGTACACTAACGATACAAATCTGTTTTATATTTAACGAGAACTGCGGTGACCACAGCACAATGTGATCAGCTTAAACTCACAGCTTAACTTTAACAGCAAAGATTTATAAAGAAAAAAATAGAGATTATTTTCGCATTTTAGTTTTTACCTGAATATGGATTTCGTAAAATAATCATTTTTGTAAAATACTAAGTAGCTTTTGCCACACTTTCTTCGTCTGTCCGACGTCTGTCTTTAAGACTGGATTATTTCAGTAATAGAAGCTATCGTCATGAATTTTGGGATAGTGATATATGTGAGTGGCCCAACATAATAAAAAAATGAAAATTGTATTTATTTTTATTTAAAAGGGGGAAAATCAGAGGATAAACTTTCAAAGTAAGATAACTTTATTGAGTGGGGTGTCATTTAAAAGGGCTTTATTTGTACATTCTTTAACGAATTTTTATTTATTTGAATTCATTCCACGATCATCTAAAGGAGGATGGCCAGATTGCATGCATTATGAGACCCAGTGATAGAGGTATCGTAGTTCATGAAAACTTATCAATATTTGTAGAACGGGACATAACTAACAAAAAAGCTAATGGTAAGTAAGCCTAATTCAGTGGGAGAAAAAAGTTATATGACTATAACTAGAAGATAACCTCAAATAATTTAATTAAATCATGAACTACTTTTACCCCCTTTTTACCTTAGTTTATTGTTCAAGTCTATCTAAAAAGCCACGCACTCTATGCCACGCAGAGTTACAAGTCGCAGACCCACAATAGCTCCTTTCAAGTGTCAACTGTCAATTGTCAGAATCAAAATGGCGCGGGGCCGCTAACGTTCCATTTTAATACTGAATATTCATATTATTAGTTAAAGCTGTTGTTATACACGCGTTTTGATAAATATATTTTTTGTAATGTAATAAATATTGATTAAAAAGTATGTCATAGATTAAATATCATACCTTTTATTATAAAAATAAATCGATGTGAAACGTAACGTAAGCCGGACTTGAACCGCATCTGACAAGAGTTGCGTTTTGTTACTGCAAAACGACTTGGTTTTTACTAAATTGGAATAATTTCTATCTTTTGTCTCCCGCTGCGTACATCGCGAATAATTTTTCTTTAAATATTGTTTAAACTTCTAAATATAATAAATATAAACTTGAGGCTGTTCGGTCATTTGTTAATTTTAAAAAGGCGTGGGGCAGTCGTGACCAACCTCCTTTAAATAACGATTGATAGGTTTCTATTACAATCTTAAATAAGTGCACACGTAATAGGTAAAACATCTAATATATAAAATTCTCTCGCCAATCTTTGGCACCAAACTCCTCCGAAACGGCTCGGCCGATTGTTATGAAACTTTCAGTGTATGATCTGAGAGTAGGTTGTTATCTATTTTTTTAATATCCTTAATGGCAAAACAACGTTTGCCGGGTCAATAGTAATAGTATAAAATATCATAATATTTTGAATAAATGCAGAGCTATTTATTGATCTGTCACCAAGTCATAGTGCGCCCGGCTATTATGACACTTAATAAAGATTATTCGGTCTGTGCCAAGTCCAATGACATCGTGTATATTTTTGAATTAGTTTTACAATGCCAAACGCAAGCCGTGTTATAATATTATGAAGTGGTTTAATTAAAAAAAGTACAAGAACTGAGAATAAAGTAATGTAGGTATGTATCCAGGGTAAGCATAAACTATCTGGATTGCCAGAAAAATCGTATGAACTACGAAGGACTAACATACATCCAAATATACCAAAATATAGATCATTGGTCGCATCAGCTATACTTACCTTGGGAAAAATTTAAATGCTACGTTTTAAGGCCCGTAGTGTAGATTATTCAATCTGGGTGACTATTCACGAACATTTGTTATTCATTATCTAAGCTATATAACTCTAAGTTAATGTAATAACTTAAGAGTGCCAGTAATTCAAAATTATAGAGCTTTCAGAAGACACGACATTATACAAACTTGACCTTTGAAACGTTTTATGACACTAAACATAAATGTAGTTCAACTTTAAACCATATTTGCAATTCTAGGACGGTCGTCTCTCGTACTTGAGCCATATTCTCATATTTGCATTTTCAAGTATCAGCTTTTGAAGCTTTTTAAGTTAAAGTTTTATTTCGAACTTCATATTATGTTTCTTAAACTAGAAATCTCCATCCAGTGCGGATCATAGCTTTTGCGTCAAAGAACAAAAATATGCAAATGATTAATAGTATAAATATAAATTGTATAAAGTAAAATGAATTGTGGCTATTCTATTGACAGAAAAAAACCTGTTTCTTTCTCTGAAATATGGCAAAACAGGAAAATATGCCATGGAATAAACTGCCACATACTTAAGTCTAGTTGGTTGATTCATAGTTTGGTCCGGTTAGCTTGGCACATAATCAATCGATTCTCGGTCGGCTTTTTCGATTTAAATTAATTAGGACTTTGGTAACATTTTGATAGTAAGATTGTGTAAAACAGCGACAAAACGAAAGACAAAGTTTTTCGTAGCGTATTTCGGATAATATAGCTTCATTTAAATACAATAATAAAGTTATACTAGAGTTACTAAAATATTGACATGGTTATTATAATAAAAGAGACAACAATACTTTGCTTATTTGGTATATCCACAACGTAAACGAAAATCGTTTAAGATAAAAAACGTTTACGAGTTTATACGTAGATACTAAAATGCTCCGTAATAAACTCTCTATGCGATGGAGAAAACCGCATTAAAACTAAAGTGCCACTTGAGTTATAGACGAAAAGAAAAACGTTGCGACTTATATATAGAAGGTCACCATAAATAACTGCTCTTATTTTAAGATTAACTGTACTAAGAAAATTTTGTAGAAGAGCATTTCTCTTCATTCTTTATTCTTTATTAATATTGTACGAGTAATGGTACCAAATGCGTTATCCGTATAAGTTACTTACTGAAAGTACATAGCATTTTTTACAAATTTTAAGTAGAAAAGTGATCTATTTCGTTAACTTTATACATACTCGTATAGTATAAACCTAACAGATACCTATAGAAAAAAGTCGTCGTTGATACTATGGGACCGTGGGGACCAGGAACAAAGAAAATTTTTAAGGATTTTTTTTACGCCTGGTCGATGCAACGCGTGGCCAAAATGCTGGCCTCTACTTTGCCCAGAGAATTAGTAACGCGATAGAACGAGGCAATGGGGCCAGCATTTTGGGAACAATTCCCTCTGACAGCGGTCTACTAGATTTATTTATTTTAACATTTTGGTTTAATATGTTGTTTTAAATTTAGATATAGTTTAATTTTAAAGCTAGTTTTCATTTTCAATTTAAGTTAGTTATTATGTACCTTTTTCCAGGAGCATGTTTTTCGTGAAATAAAGTATTCTTTTATACGACGCATTGCACTCCGTTTATCATCCTGGAACACCTACAGAAAAAGTTTTGTAAGGTTGATACAAATTCATCCAATACTGCAAAGTAGTTATACCTATCAAATGAGTTTACGTTTCATTTAAGATAAAGAATCTGTCGATTTTACATAGGTTTATATACCTACATGTATTCTGTTTATTTAGAATAATAGGTAATTGTTAAAATAGCTTCAGCTTAAACTGGGTTAAAATGTTACAAAGCAAACTGACGAGAAAATAAAAGTAAAACGACGCGACGTGTCCCAAATAGTTTTATTTTGATTTTTTACACGACTAACGACTGAAAAATTGCAAGGCATTAAAGACTTTCGTGTGTAAAAATACGTCTCTCTGTACGTTACGGCCCATTAACCCAAATAAATCACAAACTGTCAACTAGTAATATTACGAGGACGGTGTACGTACGGATGTACGTTCGGTATTTAAAAACTTTGACGAAGTAACGACGACAGCGATCGGTGTGTGACACGTCCAAGAATCCCGAATTTACTTCCCGAGTATAGCAAAAAACGTGTTGCTTTTCCGATAGAGATATTTCAATCCACTAAGACACTCTCTACTCTGTCAAAATCGCTTATGTTTTATTGATTTGCATGGAGTTTGACACGCAGACGCACCTCACTCTGTTAAATTTCATACGAATCGAATGAAAAGTAAGTGCTTTCAAATATCTATAAATATTAGACAGCAAACTGCTTAGGGAACTCCAGTACCCTATGTAGAGTTCTAGGGTTAGTTATATTTTATACATTAATAACTTAATAATAATCTCTAATATTAAGATTACCTAAATGAAAATAATAATCACCTAATTCAGACCAGTAAAGTCTGGTAACCCAGCGTTAGTAGTCTATGCCCAGGTACCAATATAGGTCAACTTTGCTACAAGCGCAATCGGCAGGTGACATGCGCTGTCACTAGCAGGCCTTATCAAAGCATGAAGCTGTGGTTCCAAAAAATGTAGTGCTATTTTTTACGGACAAACGACCATTCGGTATTAAAATACGTCCAAATTAAAAATGAGTAACAAAATCTCATTAGCAAATACCATTGATTAGAATTATTTATTGACTGTATAAGATTACCTATCTAATAATGGATTCCAGGCATCCTTAATACCGTTGAGTTAGCAAGGGTTCGAATTTCATTCACTGCCGCAATGTTAAAATGTTTCCCTTCAGGAAATTGAATCTTATTATTAACTCCAGCTATCAGGAATAAGGAATTAGGTAAATTTACGATAAGTATCTCACGAGTCGGGTTCCATTCGTCTTCCTACCGAATTATATCTTAATCATGGTTTTGCATAGAACGGTGCGTTTAGATAATCAAAAGCTGTTTATTTTTAGGGTTCCGTACTTCAAATGAGGAAAACGGACCCATAAACGGACACATTGCTATTCGTCTGTCCGTCTGTTCCCCATTTGGGGTTTTTTTTATTTTGTATTATTTCGTATTTTTCTCAGGATCGAGTAAAACTATGAATTTGAATTTGATACCAAATATACGGACGCTTACGATCCCTTAAAGGTATATAAAAAGTTTAAGCGTCTCAGAAAATACCATATCGCTCTAGGCTTATAGTTGATTTAACTATAAGCCTAGAGCGATATGGTATTTTTTTTTATATAACCCTATAGATAACACTGAAAATTTTGCATGGTTTTTAAATAAAATATACTGACGAACTTATGATTATTATTTTAAAATATATGCAGATTCTCCTCAGATTCTCTTTAAAGAGAATTGCTAACTGAGATAAATTGTACATAAAAATGAATTTTTAAAGCTAACGCCTTTCATTGTAAATTGATTATATTCCAAGATGGCGGCTAATGATAACTCCCTTTTGCGGAGCGAAACTCGGGCTCAAGGAAGTGAGTTCTGAAATTTCATAATTCAGAACGGGCTTAAGGCGCGGTGAACAGTGGATTCGCGGTCACTGTCTAATTTAATACGAGAGACAAGGATGTCGCACCGCAGTTTTTGTTCGAAAAAACAAGAAAATGTGAAATTAATGACAATGCAGACGTAATATAAAAAATCTAAAATGGCCATTATATCTGTCACAATAAAACACACAACCTAATTTAATTTCACAAAAATTCATGTAACCATTTCTGAGAATAATGTAGATTTATGTATTTGCCGAGGCAACTTTGGCATTTTTTTCTATCGAGTGAAGTTTGCGAAATCGTGTTTCGGCATCAGCCACCATGTCAGAAATACTTTCAATTGTATCCACATATTTTTTTAACAGTAATAAGATCTGTAGATTTTACATAAAACGATGCTATACGAACGAAATTTGCCAAAGTTGACTGATCACAGCGCCTTAAGGGTAAATAAAGTGGTTTGTTTATTCATGGTTCTTAAAAGACATTCCCTTGATTCGTCAATCAATAGGTCGTCACCTATCTGGCGAAGTCTGTACGCACCCGGATAAAAACAGGAAATGCTCCCGGGAGCTTGAAAATTTCATAATTTCCAAGTTAGCATAGGTCGGTTTGGTTAGGTTTGATTTGGTTTGGTTAGGTTAGGTTAAAGGCGATAACTAAACATCAAGCGACTTGTAGTATTTGATAAAAAAGAAATGAAATCTTCTAAAATGGTGATGTACTTCGGTGAAGTGTGTACCACGCCATTTAATTGGTCGTGTAAATTTAATTTCCAGATACTGGATATTTTGTCTTAAATAATTATTAATAATTAAAGTACATCTAATTAGAAGTTACGTCTTTACCAGATCTAATAAAATTAGCTTTGTTTTGGTACAAGATAATAATTAGGCTTACAGTACAATTTACGTATGATTTTTATTTCATTGCTTTATTCTTTAATCCTGCAAACCGAGTTTATAATACTCAATTTCTAGTGGAAAACACCACATAGCTTATAAGAAAATCGTGGAACTTTCGAAATTACGAAATTAAATTAAAAATGTTCTTAACAAGAGAGTAACTTAATAAATTAGAAACTGCAATAAAATATTACTCAGTGTGCATAAAAAAAAGATTTTGTGTAAATGTGGCAGGTATTTGTTATACTGAAGCAGGTATTTATTGCTTAATGTTTAGATTTATTATCAAACTTTGTTAAGGTATGACTTTATTTACTTTATTTTTGCTATGACTTAGGACGGGCAATTTGTCGGAAAAAAATAAAGGATCACGAAAGAATAGTTCCGATGCGAGTTCTTTTCTATGAGAGTGCGTAAAGTATGTCACTTCTTCACGAGTCTCTAACTTCCTAGTTTTCCGAAATTTTACCTGTCCCGGGAATTGAACCAACAAAATGTTGTTGCTGTACAAACACCTAATTGGAATCATCATTATTTTTAAGACGAAATTACCAGCATGCCGAGCATTTGTTTCTAATAGACATTGCACAGTTTCGGTAGGTATAGAGCTGTGGTATAGAGAGTACATAATAATTACTACAGAGATTAATAAACAGCGGCTTTAGATAGGAGTTATTGCTAAAGAAAAAACATATCTTTCAATATGCTCCGAGTAATAACAAATAAGTTCTTTTTTGTTTAGTTAATGTCAAGCCAGCGCTTTTGTTCGCCGGCTCACGTATGTAATTACTTCGGCATCTGCGTACTTGTGCTGATCTCGGCCTATTGTGATTGTTTGTTGGCGAACATATCTAATCGGCTAGCGCAGGTCTTTCGATCGATACGGTCGCTCTAAAATTGGAGTGCTCCTTTTGCATCAAATTGGAGCGGAAAAGCTTATTTTTTGAATAATAATAGGTATGATAGATAGATAGAAAATACTTTGTTGTACACCAAAACAAAATGAAAGGAAGAAAACAATTAAAATAAATGGCTAAGTACAAATATAGCGGCCTGACGCAGCGATCTCTTAAAGGCAACCATCGGGGTAAGAAGTGGTTATTGGATAATATGAGGTAGGTGGTACAATAGAAATATTTAAAATTTAAGAAAATATTGCATAAATAAATATATAATAAATTATGTATCTATGAGGTATGATCTTATTATTTAAACTTTTTTCCCTCCATTTAGTATTCTCGAACGTAGGTACTTTTATTTCCTAATAAAAGTACCAAGTAGAATGTTACGAGCTGTTAACTTAGCTTACTATTCATTTACAAACAAAATAACATAATCATATTATGCTTACAAAACAACAAATCTAGACGCAGAATTTTTTGGAGCTTGCTCTAACCAAATTAACTTGTTTAGATCCTGCTAAAGGTTACCGCAGATGGCAGGACCAACTTACCTACATAGTTAACAGGATTACTCGTTTACAATCCAATAATAATTTCTAAGTAGAAACATACTACCAAGTAGGAACACGTCAAACGTATTAATTAGCTGAAAGCCAATCAGAAAGAGAATCCCACGTGTATTCCACAAATAATCTCTGATTAATTTGTAAATAGAGCAAATAAAAGCTAGAAATAATTATAAAGGTGTACTTATATTAATGGGACACTATGGATGAAGTTATTGTGCTGTGACAAGTTGTGACAAAGTTCGACTTACAATGGTTCGACATATTTATTTGCGTGATAGGTGAACCCACAACTGCTGACTGGTCTTATTTACACACGTTTGAAAGAGGCAACAAGAGATTGAAAGCCTTTTCCAGTAAAGGTTGACCAGTAAACTATGATCGTAGAGTCGGGAAAAAACAGTTCCCGCGAGATAAAAAAAAACTAATTTACGCGAGCGCGATCGTGTGTAGCTATTAAATATAGATACGAAATCTTTCGTAAATAATAATAACTGTGCAACGGTATTTTCATGATTTACGAAATAAACAAGCAGCTATTTTAAGATGCTCATCTGTTATTTGGTTGCCACTATAATAATTTTAGCAATCCAAAAATAACCAATGACCTATGTTTTATACGTGCTGCATATTTAGAAATTCAAAAATAAACGAATAGTTTTTTTAATAGTCTCCAGCTATATCAATTCTTTAATCAATAAATCACATTCGCAATACTAACTTGAACAATTTTAATTTGTTGTGTCTTGTCACTAAAACTGGCATTAATTATAAAACATGAACTCCAAAACATGTACAGAATAATGATTCCAATATCAAAGTAATTCTAAAAAGCTATTTAATTAACATCAATCTCGCGAACGACATCAAAGAAATATTCCTATGGACCTTGTAAAATTCAGAAGCACCGAACACTCGATCAGGCGGACATGAAACGCGAATTAAAAAAAGATACGCTCTTGTCTCGTAAATTCGCCGCGTCAAGCTTAAGGTTGACACTCCGCAGTCTTAAAAATTAAAGGTCGCGGTTGAGGAAATCGTTTATGAGCCAATACGTTGGATAAACAGCTGACGCGAAGTTGAAACCCGGCTGCAGGTGGGACGGCGGGTATATTTAGCCTGTCGTTTGCGTTCATTGTCACCAACGAGCCAAGGTTTCGGGGATTGTTGGAGCATCTACGCAGAAACACGTCATTTACATACCTAAGTACAATAATTTTTCGGCAGTTTTAAGTTGAACCTAGCCTAACATTTGAATCTCGTACAATTAGAGAATCCGAAAACAGAATTCTCAAGATGGTGTGTAATGGAATACCCAGTAGTATTTTTAGGTACATATTGAATCATAGAAATAATAAAAAACAAAGGAAATCTTTTTAAGCTTCCCAGTTTGTTAATAGTGTACGTTATTAGTTTTAAATTAACAGATTTAATATTTATTGTATAAGTACTTAACTACCTATTGATTATTCCCGTTAATTGCGTCTCATTAAATCTAAGTACAAATATCTGTTTTATCAAAGCAACGCTTTGCCACAAGTCTTGCTTTTATAAAAAAGAGATATTTAAATAAGCGAGAGTCATTGCACTCTCTACCTCCTAACTCAAAAATTGCGTGAGTATTCTTGAAATTTGTGAGCTTTACGCTGGAAAACGTTTGGAAATCCGTTTAGTGAGCCGAGTAAATAAAGACCAGTTTACCGACTTACCAGTATTGGTCTAAGACCGATCCATCTTTAACTACACCAGGGAAGTAGACATCAATCATTCACACAAGAACGAGGCGCTCAGACGTGTTACGTGAGACAATAAAGATACTCACGAACCATATTATGCTCGTATGTACCTATAATATAATTAAGGGTGTACGGAAATTGAGCTATTATGAACATAGCAAGTAACTTTTTTTTCAAACCATTATTCAACTTGGTAATTTAATTTTTGAAAGGAAAACTTTCAGCTTATTCTTACTGAATAGTCTGACATCTAATTATCTTAAAGCTAATGAAAATTTTTCACAGATATAGTAAAAAGAAATTTAGATAACTATTGGTAACAGTTAATGGCAGTTTGGTAGAAGAGAGACTAAAGAAATAGATTGGAAATGATTTTTGTCATAAATTGGCGAACAGTATTAATATCGCTAAATACATTCATTAAAATATTTCCTTTGACACTTTGCTACGTAGCAGCATGTTTAATTTTTACATGTGGTCTGTTAAAATTTTTGAATAAACGGGCTTTTTACTCGTTTTTGATGAATAAACTATTCATTACCTGTTAATTACTTACTATACATGAAAATAACTAACTATTCGTTATTTTTATTCTAAGATTTTCTGAAAAGACTGACGGTTTTCTTATTTATTGGACTGGTTTTGGTGCGTGTGAAATATATTCACGCGTTCCAATGTATCAGTGTTTTATCTATTAAAATCCTTTTAGCATGACTTGGTGTATTAAATTTTTTTTCTCCATAGATTTATAATAGGTCGTCGCTCGCGCTCGACTAGATAGAGCCCAACCTAACAACGACAGCTCCGTGAGTGCGGCAACTTTGATATGGGGTGCAGATGCTAGTGTGCGTGAAAAGTTGTGTAGCAACGGCTCGGGTTTGCCAATTTGGGCAAAATATTTTTTGCCGCACTTTTGAAGTCAAGGGCTCCCTCTTGGACTTCTATGGAGTTATTTAAGACAATACTGTAATTTGCGTCTAATACTTATCGATTAATAGTATTGAAATTCACTTAAAACTTTATTCATTTCGTTGAATTTCGATAAATCATAATGATTGAAGTATGAATTTACATAGAGAAGTGCCGATCAGCGTCGGAAACGATGTTAAACGAATTGCCCGTTCGCGGCGCAACGAGGAGAGGCAGTTAGCGAATATTGTTTGTTCTAAAATGTTTCCACATTATTTCACTTCCTGTGTAAGCTCTGCGACTAGTTTGCTTGTTCACATATTGGCTCTCCGCTCAGAACATGGGCACAAAATTTAAAGTATTCCGGTACGGTGAATTTCACTCTGTATAATTTTTTGAATATTAAATTTTTTTTTAATATTAAAGCAGGCGCTATTAATTTGTTTTGCTATAATCCGCTACTTAAAAAGATTCTGTATGGTACAATATGCAGGTAATCTGCTCAGATGAAACGCAACACAAAATTTTCCAACACTTCCAAAAAATTAAAATTGAAAATTGAGGTTTTTTATGTTAGGTGCGAGTAAAGTGAGTTTGTATGCTTCTGAGTCGGGTGTCTGTCCTCAACCACGCCACAACTACTCAACCGAATAGTGGACATCTTGTAATCTCATCTATAGTAGGTATTAAGTTCACCCACGTGAATTAGGGTTTTTAGCTAATGCCGTGGGAAAGATGGATTTTCCGGGATAAAAAGTATGCTATGTGTTAATCCGGGTTATAAGCCATCTATGTTCCAATTTTCAGCTAAATCGGTTCAGTAGTTGCGGCGTGAAAGAGTAACAAAGATCCAGACATGCATCCATTCTTACAAAGTTTCGCGTTTATAGTATTAGTACAATAGGATTATTTACATGAATCAAATCCTTGGGAGTGATAATGAACTGCTGTAATCTTACTAGCATAATGAGTCTTTAAGAGCTATTGTGAAATGGTGAGAGCAAAAAAAACCCGGATGAGTTTGTGGTGGCTTCTTCTCAGTGCAGGTCGCGTTTGAACCCCCGTTAACTTATTTTAAAGTCGAGTTGTAGTTATCGCCATATACGTACAACACAAATATCATATTATTGACCTTTTACAAGGTATATGAAATATTTCTGACTTTGAGTTTTAGAATTTATGTAGGTACCTAGCTTATTTACAATTGAAACTGCGTTCATTAGACAGGTTATATTTGGTAAAAATGTTGAGAATAGGAGCAGAACAAAAACAATTTATCCCGGAAAAATCTTCGATTATCTCTTCATAGATTCAGATTACAATATAAAAGTTAATAATTTTTTTGCATTTAGACTACAGCAATAAATCTTTGAGCGACTTTTCCATTTTTACACGACCGTAAACTGTGTAGTAGTAAACGTATGAGTTGATCGACACAACGTTCTCGTGACATGAAGGACTATACATTGACGGGGTATTGCCTATTCATATGAAATATCTGTCGTACGTAATAATTTAATGAAAGTATATGCACACTAATAAACTGCATCGTAAGCATTAAGCAAAAATATAATAACATTTTTATAAAATTCGTTAGAACAATGATATACAACTATAATATTTTAAGAACATAACTAGGTAATAGAGCAGAATGATCCTTACGAAGTTTTAATAATGATACTTGATATCACGACACTAGAAAGTTAGTGATAAAGCAAATTTGTAACAAAGGCGTTACAATTAATGGCAATGTCCAAGAACTCAGCAGTTTTCATAACAAATTTTCGTTGTTGGTTAGTTTAGCGAAATTCAAAATTCTAATACTCTCAATACCCACTTTCAATATTAGTTAGTTATGCCTTTCAATTAAAATGTAACGCAAGAATTAATAATTACTTCGCTTGACCGAGCAACGTCGCTTTGATAAAAGTTAAATTAAGGATAGATAGATCAGTAAGATACTTTATATTCCAGAGTATTTTCAGAGTGAGTCCTGAAAAATTATATTCCTATGTCACCAGCCGTTCGGTTTTAGTACATAGTCGAACCCTCCCAGTGTCTTTCCTACCACTTACAACCCGGGTGTCTTCAAATCAAGAGTTAATAGGCATCTTCTAGGCAAACACGTTCCACCTTAGACTGTATCATCACTTTCCATCAGGTGTGATCACAATCAAGCGCTAGCCTATATAGTATTAAAAAATAAAGTTTCCCTTTAGTCTATAGTAATGTTTCTCCCTTTACTATTTCTACTTTAAGTCATGTCACTATTAAGTTAAAAGTTTGTGTGTAACAGTATAATATGTTCCTAACTTCAAAACGCCGCAAGTACTGAACCGATTTAGCTGAGATAGATTTTACATAAAATACAACCTATTTTATTAGTATGAAAAATAATTGTGAGTTTTTCACGTAAAATTATTGAGTCCATTATAATTTGATTTTTCAGCAAGTACTTACGCACCTGTACAACGAAAGGTCAAGCCGTCTTCATGAAACCTCTTGACATGCAAACCAGCTGAGTGGCATTAATTTTGATCTGATAGCTCTATACGCCACGTAGTGATTATAAAGATTTAGTGAATATTTGAGGTAAATAAATATCACCAAATTAAAATAAAACGTAATGTATTAAAACGATTTTACCTTGAGCATCATGAAAATAGTTAAGTAATTAAGAGGGCAACACTTTTGTTAATAATACTTTAAAAATTTGCATTTACTATTTATTTATAAGACTACATGGTGCCCACGACATTACTCGCGTGGTCCCTTTGCACCCTTTGAAGGATTGAATATTCAAAAATTCTTTCTTAGAATGCGAAAGTTTTAGCCCCATTCGTCTAGTGGTTCGAGATGTAGGTACGTTGAAAGATAAGTTAGTCATCCAATCAGTCAGTCAGCCAGACATCTTTTTTTTTGTTCTTATGTCTCGGATAAGGACACACACCCTTGTCTTTATACTACGACGAGTAATCCATCGATAAGAATCTAAACACCTTGTAATAGAAAATCATTACCTACAGGAATTCAAAACGTTATGACTCTCGTTCGCTGCAAGTTGCACTAATCTGTAAACATCTTAACGTCTCGGAAGTCGGTTTATAGCTAACATAAAACGGTTTACAACTTAGCGTATGCTCTTCGTAACTTAGACTAGAATACCGGCTGAAATAGTCACTGTAGTACTGTAGTAATGGTAAGTTAGTTACATGATTTGAAATATTTCGGTGTCTTTGAATATAGTATCTATGTTTATGACATAAATGTATATTTAACAGTTATTCCAATGTTTATGACATACCTACCTAATTCGTATATTTATCAGTTATTCCATAACACAAGCTATCCCTTACTTTGTGGCTAGATTGCGATGTGTGTATTCTGTAAAAATACATACAAAAAAGCCAAATAAAACTGGAATTTTATGGTAAGACCCAATTAAAGTTCATTGCAATTGAACCATTTAGCAACTACCAAGTCATGTACCTACCTATTAACTTTTTTCGCATTCATTAGATGTATTTTGTTACTAAAGTCTTTTGTTAATTAAAACCTAGACTTAAAATTTCAAATATACCTATAGGTAATAAGACTTTCTTTTTATGTGCCACAGCAACGGGTCAAACGAATGGTCGATATTTTGTTCATGTTCACGCATATTTTAGTCAAAAATTAACTGAACGTGATATCTTTACAATTATAAAACCCCTCAGGTAACGTTATATAGGCTCCAGGGACAAGAAAACTTAACCGTGCCCTGCATAAAATTACACGCCTGTTTGAACATACCCTGTAATATTTAACGGGAAACTTTCAACAGGGTTTTGAACTGGTTAAAAACAAGGTGCTGTTCACAATGTTATCGATTGGCCTATGTGAGTGACAAATGTGACTTCGTGACGATGTGAGGTAATTTATTTACCTAAGTGTTAGTTTCTGTTATGCTATTACTAGTAGTTTACCTCGTCAAAGAATAGAATAAAGAATTAGTGAAATTCAATACGTAAGGGCGCATTTGTGCGCCATACCTTCAAACCATAAATGCTTTATTATTTGTTTATATAGAGGACATAGCTAAAATTAAGTTATTTTTCTTTATATAGAGGCCACAGATCTAAGAATGTAGGTACCTATTCAGAACATTTTTTTTTAATTCTAATTTATTAAAGGCTTAAAACAGAATGTTAGCCCCGTTGATGCCAACATTTCCACAGTCACAACTTAAATAAACAAAACAAAACTTGAAAAAAATTACAAACACTATTTCACCCTAAAATTCTATCAAGACGACCAACATACTTTATCCAAAAAATTTAATTGAAAACTATCTTTGATTTGTTGTATTTGTGATGGTTTCGGACACATTCCGCTAGAAAGTGTATTATATCTTCAACGTTACGCAATTCAAAAAAAATTTTAAAGGCAAGGGCAAGCATTAATGCCTGAGTCTGACTAGCACTTGATCGGTATTTAAGGTAACTCTACAAAAATAACATAATATAAAAATAACTAACATTACTGGTAGAGTAAGTGAGACACTATGCGTAAGATATTCTTCTAAATATTATTATAATAAAGAGGCAAAGATAGATTGAAAGATGTATTTCTATTATCTATTATCCTGAACTTAAAAATTCTTAAACTAAAATTTTACTATCTCTATTTGCAACACCGCTGTTAAACGTTCTATGTTATTTAAAATAATACATTCATGAATTAACCAGTATACTTAAAATCTGATGTTAATAATTTTTTGTCCTGTAGATCACGAGGTTGTTCACACTAATATAATTATGAAAGAGCAAAAAAATAATTTTCTTTAATTACATTTTAATACTTACAGTTATAATATGATATAATTTTTGCAAGCAAAATATCAGTAAACCTAAGAGATAGGGGTTTTATATACACATATGCCAGATTTGGTCTGAAAAGAGATCATTATACTGTTTAGAATTGTGGTAGCATTTGACAAAGATTTCTATACAAGTGGAAAATTAAAAAATATTTAAACACCCACGACTTTTGCAGACTTGTAATTGAAAAAGGATTAAATAATTTTTTTGGAACTCCCCGACTAAAGGAAAGTAAGAACTAAGAACCTATCAGTATAATTACAAATCCAAGAAAATCCGCCGGAGCTGCTGTGTTTTGCCTATGACGGTGTTGATGGTGCTGTTTACCAGTTGATGACTAATTCAATTTCTTGATACTTCTCATATACCGGCAGTTTATCAATACTTACTAATTACATTTATTGATATTGGAAACGAAAATAGCAATGGCAGCTCCGACGAATTTTCTTGGATTTGTAATTATACTGATAGGTTCTTAGTTCTTACTTTCCTTTAGTCGGGGAGTTCCAAAAAAATTATTTAATCCTTTTTCAATTACAAGTCTGCAAAAGTCGTGGGTGTTTTAAATTTTTTTAATTTTCCACTTGTTTTATAGTTTTTCGATTAATATATTAATGTAATTTAAATTATATTATTATTGAAAAATTAAAATTAATCTTCAAACTAGCCATTAGCTCCTCTAGCAGGGTTTGAAGGCATCATCCCTTCCAAGTCATAAAGAGACGTTTATTGTGGCGCCCCCTGCTGTTCAATCACAAAAACAATTATCTACGAACCATTGCCAATGACTCACTAATATTTAATACAAAACTGTATCCAAATCGGTTCAGTAGTTTTTGTAATAATTGAGAACATTCGTTTGCACTGTAAATGTTTTTTATGGCGCCCCCTGGTGATCGATGTTCGTAACAACTATCTAAGAACCATCGCCAATGAATACCAAACATTATACAGAAAACTGCATCTAAATCGGTCAAGCCGTTTTTGAAATAAATGGGAACATTCGTTTGCAATATAAATGTATTTTATGGCGCCCCCTGGTGATCGATGTTCGTAACAACTATCTAAGAACCATTGCCGCTGAACACCAAATATTATACAGAAAACCGCATCTAAATCGGTCAAGCCGTTTTTGAAATAAATGGGAACATTGATGTGCACAAACAAACAAACAAACAAACAAACAAACAAACAAAAATATTTTTGCATTATTGGTTTTTGTGAACAATTTAACATACAAACAAACATAAAATCTTTTTAATAGAGTAATGTACAAACGGTCTCTCACCCTAAACTCATATACCCGTACTCCGTTCCGTCGTGGGTAATAATCTAAAGAAAAGTAAAAGAAACCCTTACATTATAAGATTGGCACTTGTCAGGATTCAACGTGACATGACTTATGTGATGTTCGATTTTCTTTCTAATAATAAAAGAAACGGAACTGTGTAACGTTGACTTTATTTATTTTTTATTAAATTTATTTTACGCACATCAAATTTATTAAATTAATTAACATGATGATTGATGTGCGATGAAAAGAAAATAATACATTGATAAAAACATTTTCAATTATTTAAAAATGTAATCCTAAATTACTGTAACTTTTCGTAGGCATAGACTCTAATAAAAACTTTACTTCCTTTATTGAGACAACCAATAAAATATTGTGTAGATTACATTTTAATAGGTGTAATTTTATAACTCAGGGAACTATTTTGAGCTTTCTTTTATTTTTTTAGTATACATAAATATGATGATGGTTATCATATTTTATCAGCCGGATGTATTATATTATACTTATCAGATTATGCGAACGGTATATATATCGCGGGTTTCAAGCTAGAAGGGCGTAGCAATACCTTTACCTTTCAGAAGACAAAGACAACTTAGTAAGTTCTTATTCAATGGATATCTTTAACTGAAAATTTGCACGTGTCTCATGAGATGCACAACTCTATAGACAAGTGCAAATAATTTCAGTTAAAGGAATCCAGTGAATAAAAACTTATAAAGATTTTTTTTGTCTCCTGAAAGCAGGGATAAATGCTTATACGCCCCTCTGGCTCGCGATATAATATATTATATTTATATACTTTCATTTTGTAGACGAATTTAATACACAGAATAATATCAAACGCTCAAAGCGATTAACGGAGATTGAATTACTGTTTCCAGAATCCAGTATTATAACTTGATTACGGTGAATTGGGCTTGAAATTCGTACCTATCTGGTTTCACTGCGAAAAATAAAATGCCCGTAGTTTTAAATCATTCCACTGCTATGTTCGAAATCGTTTTATTTTTAATTTAATAGCAGATCATCAATTATACAAATATATCAATGCTTCGATTTAAGGAAATATTCATTTCTGCTATTAAGGATTTCGTACCACCTGTTTCGTATCATCGAACATAGTCTCGTAAAATTATCTGGAAATATGGAAATTCCAATAATTCAATTCCACGGTTCATTGGACATGGAGAGATTAAAGGTAAAACTTGTTAGGATTGGTTCGTAGGCCATCCGTGGCGGGTGATTAAGGATTTGTATTATTAATGGTTAAAATAGTTTATTAATAATAATAAAAAACAAATAAAATGATATATTCCTTAAGATCTAAAATTGTTCAAGAAACAGTCATTCACAAATTGTTAACAAATACCTAAAGGTGTGTAATAAATGTTGTATTGAAAAATAATAATAGCAACAATATAGAAACATAGTGATATAAAAGTAGAGTAATGCATAGTAGAGTGCATAAACTTCTACGTAACATTATTAGCAGTATATAATGGTAATAGAGTACACTACTATAAATAATATTATAATAACGTAAGTATAGTATACAATAATATAACATTAAGTTATACACGTCATATTGAGTAATATTATGGCTATCATGAAAATCCTATAATATACACGTGTCTTTATTTTATCGCACATTCGTTGAACCGTATTAGGATTTCCTATTATATTTATCTTTTATCAATATTTGCTGGTGTATCTTTATTTATGTTCAAACGAAATTAATTCCTTAGCATTTTTAATATTTGAAAATTTTGCGTTCGACTTTTAAAATAGACAATACCTACATATTTTTCAGGAGATGGAGCTGGTCTAATATACAATATAGTGGATACACTGGAGAGCGCATGTCACTAAAAGCTGAAAAAATTTCACACTCGGATCCATTAACAGAATTGTATCATTTCTTTTTTACTTCGCAGAGGAGACAAAGTGAATTATATTCGATCACGTACACTCAATCACTTTAAGGAAACGATTTATTACGTTTGAGGATTGGGATAGATTTCAAGATTCATAAATAAAATAAAAAATACTTTTTGTTTTTTCGATTACCTTTTGGCTCGATTACGAATAGGTTTCTCGTGTAAAATTAGCACAGTTTTTCATTTTCACTCACAACGACTGCCGTAATATTTTCAACACCGCAAGAATAATATACCTATGTATTATTATGTTTTTCGTTGAATTTTCTCTGTAGATTTCTGAACGAACTATTAATTATTACTTCCTGTATAAAAAAATTGCGAGTTTCATTATGTTTTAAAATTGAGAGACAACTCAATGAAGCTTTGCGTAGGACGATGTGTTTTTTTTTGTAATAATATTATGATGCTATTTTACGAAGCAAATAGAAAACACACTCATTCAAATGCCCTTCAATTAATACACATAGTAGGCAGTTATAACGAGTATAAAAGTCAGTTCAACACTGCCCTCAAAATATTTCGGTAGCACGCAAGCGTTAATGAATTATTTATTTTTGAGGGCGTGTTAATTGAAGTATCAACGCGAAGTGGGTTTGTACCTTCATTTTAGATCCCTAGAGGGCGCAGTGTTCTATGAGGAAAATATGTCCTCATACCTCAACCCCGTAGCTCGTGTTTATTATGAGCGTAGGGATTCCCCGAGAGCCGATCTAAATGAAAATTTATACGATGGTCAGCAGGTGTAATGACTGTTTTATATCTCGTGATAAGATCCTTATTTCTTATACTTTAGTGCAATATACGGGTGTGTAATATTGTGTGAGTGATTAAATTATGTGCCGAATATTTTTTTAATAACATGTTAGGTATTTTTAATATTTTTTTGACTTTAAGTATTCTTGAAAAAGGACGCGAGTGTCGTGGAACATTCGGTAGAAACAAAGTTTGGAATAACACCTAAAACAAAACTCCATTTTATTTTTTCATGTGTGATTTCACCCATCGCTCGATAGATAGCGCTGTTTTTAGTTAGTTCGTGCTGAAGAGTTTGTCATTCTAACTCTACACGCGATTGCATGCATGCCCATTCTGTCTGACCAGTAAGAGAAACATTCATTCTAGATTTTCGAAATTTTGCTTCGTGACGCAAAAAATCCATTTTCTTTCGCCTAGCCCTCTGCGTGATACCGTCCGAAAATAAACTTTGTTTCAGAATTGTGTTACCAGTTTTTCAAACATTTTTTTTTGTTTTAAATATTGGTTGTATTTTAAAAACGATTTTTAATGTAAAAGACCATCGCGACCTGCAATATGTTCGATGTTACTCGTATTTTTTACCTTCCTCTTGAAATAACTCCGTGCAAGCGCGTTGTCCTAAAGAATTCTGGCACGAATAGATAATGAGATGCTAAAATAGCCATCGCCAGTGCACGCTTTGACACATCTTGTGACGCGGCCAAGTGCGGCGCTGGATATCGGTCAAGTTAACGTTCAACAGAGTAATTTTTACTGGTAAGTATAATACAAACATTTATATTCTATCCCTAAATATAAAAAAAATGTGTTTGAAAAATATTTTGCGTCCCATTATCTGGCCTTCCGAATTATCTACACAAAAATATTCATAATAATATACGTTCATTAAATAACAAAAAACCGACTTTAAGTCTCATCAAACTACTGTTGAATACATTCTTTTCTCGTGGCGTTATCAGAACTGGACTAAATTGGAACCACACACATTGAACCAAACGGGAAGCGACAGTTTTCTAATAAATTAAGAATCATCAAAATCGATTCATCCAGTCAAAAGTTATGAGGTAACAAACATAAAAAACATACAGTCTAATTGAACCTCCTCCTTTTTTTAAGTCGGTTAAAAATCGATCAAGCTGATTCTTAGGAATTTCCTTACAAACACGATAATTTTACAAATTAGATAAGATAAAACGAAAGACGACTGACTGATGTATCGATGTACGACTTGAACCAATCAATGGATGTATCGGACAGTTAAGAAAGGATTTTTAAAAATTCAATCCCCATGATCAGGCGAGTGAAGCCAGCCTCTAGATTTAAATAAAGAATAAACTTAAACCTCTAGATAGGACAAGTGGAAAATTAAAAAAATTTAAAACACCCACAACTTTTGCAGACTTGTAATTGAAAAAGGATTAAATAATTTTTTTGAAACTCCCCGACTAAAGGAAAGTAAGAACTAAGAACCTATTAGTATAATTACAAATCCAAGAAAATCCGCCGGAGCTGCTGTGTTTTGCCTATGACGGTGTTGATGGTGCTGTTTACCAGTTGATGACTAATTCAATTTCTTGATACTTCTCATATACCGGCAGTTTATCAATACTTACTAATTACATTAATTGATATTGGAAACGAAAATAGCAATGGCAGCTCCGACGGATTTTCTTGGATTTGTAATTATACTGATAGGTTCTTAGTTCTTACTTTCCTTTAGTCGGGGAGTTTCAAAAAAATTATTTAATCCTTTTTCAATTACAAGTCTGCAAAAGTCGTGGGTGTTTTAAATTTTTTTAATTTTCCACTTGTTTTATAGTTTTTCGATTAATATATTAATGTAGTTTAAATAATAATATTATTAAAAAATGAAAATTAATCTTCAAACTAGCCATTAGCTCCTCTAGCAGCGTTTGAAGGCATCATCCCTTCCAAGTCATAAAGAGATGTTTATTGTGGCGCCCCCTGTTGTTCAATCACAAGAACAATTATCTACAAACCATTGCCAATGACTCACTAATATTTTATACAAAACTGTATCCAAATCGGTTCAGTCATTTTTGTTATAATTGAGAACATTCGTTTGCACCGTAAATGTTTTTTATGGCGCCCCCTGGTGATCGATGTTCGTAACAACTATCTAAGAACCATCGCCAATGAATACCAAATATAATACACAAAACTGCATCTAAATCGGTCAAGCCGTTTTTGAAATAAATGGGAACATTCGTTTGCAATATAAATGTATTTTATGGCGCCCCCTGATGATAGATGTTCGTAACAACTATCTAAGAACCATTGCCGCTGAACACCAAACATTATACAGAAAACTGCACCTAAATCGGTCAAGCCGTTTTTGAAATAAATGGGAACATCGATGTGCACAAACAAACAAACAAACAAACAAACAAAAATATTTTTGCATTATTGGTTTTTGTGAACATTTTAACATACAAGCAAACATAAAATCTTTTTAATAGAGTAACGTACAAACGGTCTCTCACCCTAAACGCATATACCCGTACTCCGTTCCGTCGTGGGTAAAAATGGAATGTAAAGCAATAGTAAATCTTTAGGGCTCGTAAATACCAACAGAAAGACTTTCTATACGTTTAAATAGTCTATATAAATCACTTCTATAAACGAACAATCGTCCTTTGTGGCTTCATCGATCTGTCAAGATTCCAACAGACGTAGAATTTGTTTCCAGCCCCGAAATAGGAAATCTATTGAATATTTAAGGTACCTATAATATTCTCGTGTAAATAAGAAAAGTTTAATGTGAACCTGTTCCGGAGAGGGGTCAAGATATTTATGTGAAAATTTATTTGATAAAGTAATAATTAGTTATCGAATTATATTTTGTGTTAAGATTTGTCTTAAGACTGTTCATGCGTTAGTATTATGCTTGAGTCAAAATTGTAAATTTTCGACGTAACATAAGAGTGTCATGTGTTCAATTATTCATTAGATAATTGCCATCATATTATTTGGCATTTCATAATCTAGTTTTTGTCTCAAAAATATTTGAAAATATGTGTATAACTTTCTCATTAGAAAGTTTAAGGTAAAGGCTATAATTACTCACTTTGCGGTGGAAGCTCTATTTTGATGCAAGATATTTGCCATGTTTCATAAAACAAACTTATAACAATGACATATTTAGAAAATTAATAACATTTACTAAAAAATTTCTCAAAAAAAAACACGATTTTCCTAGATTTTCATTCAAAAACCATAAACCGAAAAGTGCCATTTTTAGCATTTTTCGATAAATTAAACGTATTATTTTAGGATAAAATCCAAGATATTTTGTTATTTCTGAATTATAGTAATTTAATTCAATTCATATTCAATGTCACTGGTTATTTACTATTTTAATAAGTTGTATATTTATTTTACTATAATTTTTTTTGTAATACCATTTTCCGCGCAAAATTGCGTCAGTGGGAACGGAATTCCTTTTTTGTATGGAGCGAGACGCGATTCACGCGTAAACGTATAAACGCTCTTAAGTTCATTGTGATTTTGGAAGTTCATTATGTTAGCATTTTAATGCTAAAACAGAATGGACTTCCAAAATCACAATTTGCCTTTTAGGGCATTCTAATTGCAAGTTCCAAGAAAAGTATCTAAATGATATCAGTTGGCACAAAAGTTTATGTGTGGTGCTCCATTTTGCCTTCACAGTGTTCCTACTGAACCAATTTGGCTGAAATTTCGAATGGAAATGGATTGATATCACGTACAAACACGCTACATACTTTTTATGCTGGAAAATAATTGGTTCTTTGGATTAGAGTAAACCTACACCGAATTTTTATATTCTGGTCCCATTTTCCTTCGCGTCAACGTTGTTATGATAATGTTAATAACAAACTTTATGTTAGCTTGCAATACGGCGTACGGTAATGAATGATGACCTTAAAATTTTAATTAGCGCTGGTAAATTAAACGCCAGCGGCACTACACCGGGGCGGCGCGCGGGCGTAACGTGATTTAACTAAAGAACATATTTAGGACATCTAATCTGACCAGGCAGAAGGTTCTGACATTAACACACTACGTTCTTTTTTTTTTTATAATTGATAGGCTTGCGCTTGACCACAATCAAGTCTGATGAACAGAAATGATGAGGTCTAGGATGGAGCGCGCTTGCCTAGAAAATGCCTATTCACTCTTCTCTTGAAGGCACCCAGATTGTATTTGGCTGGGAACACGGAAGCTGGAAGGGTGTTCCACACCTTAGCGGTTCGTATCAGAAACGTGGAGGAAAAACGTTTCGTGCGAGTTTGTTGGACGTCAACCACATAAGGATGCCACCGCTCTCGGCGTCTTGCGGTTCTATGGTAGAAAGGTGAAGGAGGCACAAGGTTGTGGAGTTCTTGAGCACACTCTCCAAAATAAATCCAAAATCCAAATCGTTCTAATAAAATGTTTGAATTTTGATGTACCTACGACATACTCCGACTTTAACCACACTCTACTTCATGCCTGTGGGAATATAATAACTTCGTACATTTAATCCGAGTTTTAAAAATTTTATAACGTCTTCACCGATAGGGACGTATCGCTACTCCCGTAGGGGTCTCCAAGATGTCCGTCTTACTTGGGCAATGGGAATAGAATACCCGCCGAACCGCGCAAAAAAATTTTTATTGTAATAAACAAACTAACATTTACATCTTTAATATTACGTACTGTTTCTACAAATTTACCATCTACGAGTTTGTTTAGTATAAAACTTTTTTTTATAATTGATAGGCTCGCGCTTGACCACAATCAAGTCTGATGAACAGAAATGATGAGGTCTAGGATGGAGCGCGCTTGCCTAGAAAATGCCTATTCACTCTTCTCTTGAAGGCACCCAGATTGTATTTGGCTGGGAACACGGAAGCTGGAAGGGTGTTCCACACCTTAGCGGTTCGTATCAGAAACGTAGAAGAAAAGCGTTTCGTCCGAGTACGCTGGACATCAACCACATAAGGATGCCAATTCTCTCGACGTCTCGCGGTTCTATGGTAGAAAGGTGAAGGAGGCACAAGGTTGTGGAGTTCTTGAGCACACTCTCCAAAATAAATCCAAAATTCAAATCGTTCTAATAAAATGTTTGAATTTTGATGTACCTACGACATACTCCGACTTTAACCACACTTTACTTCATGCCTGTGGGAATATAATGACTTCGTACATTTAATCCGAGTTTTAAAACTTTTATAACGTCTTCACCAATAGGGACGTATCGCTACGGGAGTGGGGTCTCCAAGATGTCCGTCTTACCTGGGCAATGGGAATAGAATACCCGCCGAACCGCGCAAAAAAATGTATTGTAATAAACAAACTTACATGTACATCTTTAATATTATGTACTGTTTCTACAAATTTACCATCTACGAGTTTGTTTTTTATAAAACTTTACAAAACCATGACCCATATTTTTAAATTTTTATAGAACAGGTTCCGGAATTTAAGAATTTATACAAAGAATAGAGAATCTAAGAGAATTAACTTGTAATTATAAATCATCATAATCTTTCTAAGATTTCATCCGGCTAACCTCACGATATTTTGGTTTGCACCTTCGCAATGTTTTAGGTACATTTTTCGAATTCAGTAAAATTTTCTGTTTTATTTATTTCGTCCTCGACGTCGTCATCGTCATTAGTATATTATTTTCAAACTCGCATAGTGAAATAGAAATAGGTGATTTTATAAGAAACACAATAAATCAGTTTAAAAATTCGAGCAGTTTGAGCGTTTCATCATCATCAAAGGTGCTTAAAACTCGTTGGACATGTTGCAGCACTCATTTTGCGCCGTCCTATATTTTAAAAGCCATTGTTCCTTACGAACAAAGAGTCAGCAAATACGAGGAGCACCATAGTCTTCAATTTGCGCATGTCCTTGCATCACAGGTGGCAAGTAGGTCTCCTTATACATATTTCATTGAATTTTAAAGCCGGCTAAACGTAAATATAACATTTCAAATATTATTATCAATGTTCTCTGAAACTAACTTTTGCATGTGGCTCCGACTCAAATTTGGTTTTCCACCAACCCCGTGTGAACTGTTCGGTGATAAAAAGTAATCTATAATATGATAATTCAGGGGGTATTTTATTTCCGATTGACATTTCTGTCAAACCGGTTTAGTTGTAACTTTATAAGTGTGATGTGGTCATTTATTAGAATGAATGTTTTTAATTAGGTATCTTGTTTGGTATTTATGCCATGATCTTCGTTATAAGGTCAAAGAATGATTTCAACTTACTGTTAATGAAATTTCTTATAAAATAAATGTACCTATCGATTTTCGAAATCTTCCTACATCAATCAAAAAATAATCGTCCATGCAATTTAGATCATATCTATTATTATGAAACTTTTTCATATGGGTAACACGTATTTGCCCAAAACTCTTTCTGCCGGTCAGTAGGGACAGGTACGAATAACGAAAACTTTTCAAATTTACGTGCTAAACCTGTAGAATTTCATTTTGTAGTAATAAATTCATGTTATGGTCCATTCTCTCCACAGAAGGCGTTAGTTTGGAATACTTTATGACATTTATCGTAGTAAGAACGCTTGTTGTTCTGAATAAATAATGTAAATGGGCAACTATAGCGTCGCAAACGGACTCCTTTGTAGACTACAAAATTATTTTTAGTCAAAACTTTGAGGTCTACCAATTTATTCATTTTTATACCTCGCGCGAGCAAATTTTTTACTTGACTCCTAGGAAAAGGGTTTTACTGATTCAGATGTTTTATGCTTAATAATGTTTACCACTGAGTATATTAAAAACGAACTACATACCAGCGCCACGCGGCGTCAACTGCATAATAGTACGGTGCAATTCGCTCAAAAAACGACCAAACCCGGACATCAAAAGTGGAAGTATTATTGGAGTGCCAGATTGTCAGACAATGAACGTCAACTTCTGGAACGTGAGTGTTCGATGTCCGGAAATAGATTTTAGGAATCAATAACATGGTTCATTATCTTGCATGGGATCGATGCCCACAACTGGTGTTTGAGTGATAAGCGTAAATGTTTCCAGCGTAGGTGCTTTTCTATATATATAGTGAATAAGTTTGTTCAATTTTAAATAAATACCAGTTCTTTTAAGATTTCACTTACGTTTGGCTGGATTGCAATCTCATAGAAAACAAGGAAAAACATTTGTCGCGTCCGTTGCTTACCTGTGCTCGTAAGATTGTCATGGAAATTGAAAGCTAATATATGCAAGGAAATGAACAACCAACACTTGCCTACTTTCTATGCTACTTAGAGATGGTTCCCGTCGCGTCGTTGGCATAAAATGGGTATTCCTCTGACGAATACACATATAGACTTCTGCAGAGGACTAAATCCATGATAACTATAAGGTACTAACGGAGGTATTAAATTTTATTGCTACTAACCTGGGTAAGTAGGTACTTACCCAAGTTAGTAGCAAAGGTAGGTGAAAATAAATATAAGATCTAAGTAGGTATTGACATAATGACAAGTTCTTGTTGTTACTAATGTAACTGAATGTGTGTTGTCTTTAAAATAACTAAATTCAATAAAACAATACAAAGACTGAGATGCTACACGTGAAGCTTTGAAACCAGACTTTTCACATAACTTCATGAATTAAGTACCTATGTGATGCAAATATTTAGATATAGTAAATACAACATCTGATCAGGATTTTCCAGTATTCTGCAAAATGCTTAAAGGTTTAGTTAGTTACTGCGAGGGGTACAGATTCATTTTCTGTTGTAGAATAGTTCTGTGGCCAACTAATGTAACTGTTCAATAGGTGATCGATTTTCATTGACACATCCCTATAGGCCCATTAGGTGTCACGTCTATCTGTGGTGTAATAGATGGGATCTATGATGGAACCCCACCCTAAGCAAAACAAAGTAGTTAATGGAGATATATGAGCATCGTGATAGAAGCTAAAAGTTTCTACACTATAACTATTAATTTTATTTCTCGCGTCATCTTTTATCGCAGACCTCTATGTTCCCTGCATCATGTTTAAGAATGCACCGGCACCTTTCATACACGGATACAAATACAAGCGATGCCCCGATTTTCCCCCTTATTAAATGAAAAAATACATATATAATTTTTTATTGTAATAGCGTATAAATAGGTAATAAAATTAATAGTTAAGGTACACTATTAATTTTATTTTTCGAGTCATCTTTTATCGCAGACCTCTACGTTCCCCGCAGCCTAAATATAGGTACTTTTTGTGGTATTTTTTTTAAATTTCATTGTTACTAATAAACCTTAAACTATAGTATATATAAATAAATAAACGTATGTTTTAGAAAGCACAGGCACCTTTCTTAATGATAGATACTCCGATACCAGTACAAGTGAAGCCCCGATTTTCTCCCCTTATTAATAATCTCCGTTGTTATACAACTGTTTCAAATTTATGTCAATTAATAGTTACTGATATAATCGAGTATGACAGACAATTACACGGACAGACAGGCGGACGGATGAAGTCACACCATAAGCGTTCCAGTTTCACCATTTTGGTATGGCACCCTAAAAATAAGGGAATTCAAAGTCTGGAAACGAAGACCTTAATAGTGTTATCTATAATTCAGCGTACTACATTCGATCATCTATTGTTAATAATATATAGAATGAAAGTTCAATTACTTAATAGAATTTCTCGCCGATTAATATTTAAATTGAAAAGGAAAACCACTGAAATATTTGTCATTATATCCGGCGTACCTATTTTCCCTTTATGTAGAGCGATTACATGATAGCTTTTTGCCATTAACGAATAGATGAAATAATAGTATAATCTTTAGTTTAATATGCCTATTTTCACACATTTGCTGTTTATTTCTGTTTAAACAAAGTAAGTATGCGTTATGCGTTTAGGTACATAAATCACAGAAGTAAGTAAGTAAGCAATTCTTTATTTGCTTAAAAACATGGTTAAATAAATGGAAGAGTACAAAATTGGAAACCGAATGTTTTTACCCACATACGGGTATGCAAATATTACAATTAAATTAAGTAGTTAAGTAGCAAGTTACTAATATACCTATTTATTATTGATACGTATTTGATACTGTAATACGACTTCTGTTTCTATAGAATATACAATACATAGTTCACATTACGTATACATGAAAGACGATTTATCCACCGAATAAATACATAATGCTACTAGCACAACTTCGCTGTCATTTTCCTACATTCGAATTTCGTATATTTAACATAACTTTCAACACAATTTAACTTTTCACCATAAAATAAAACTTTACCATTCTTCATAAAAGGCTCGATCAACAAGGAAAACCAACTTTTTAAATATCCGGCACATCCTTTAAAATAAGGGCGGAAACGTGAGACATTTTGTAACAAGGTAACGGTAGTATGTAGAGAGAGACTTTATTATTTATCACGTGTTCGTACTTTTCACAGCACACAACATTAGTTTAATGATTATAATATGGTTCATACATAAATACTTCCATCAGTATTCTGTAATTTACCTGCTAATTCAGCTATAATTAATTAATAAGACTTAAAACCAGTCTCCGCAATTTAAAGCTCATTACAGAATCCCGTACAGATTTAGACGAAATCTGATACTTTACAGGTTTTAACGTAAAATCTCGTGCTTGGAGAATTGCTCGTGCCACCCTGAATCCGAAACACTATCGGATTCAGGGTGGCACGAGCAATTCTCTTAAACAAAATAATTGTACCTACTCTCAAAATTGTTCTCGTAAACCTCGCAACCATCAACAGCCAATCGGAGCCTTCGCTACATTAGCAATGCGAGCATTAACCAATCAGCCCCAGATGTACCTTTGTCGATGCTATAATTAAGTACTTTGCAGAATCTGAAAAGTTCTACGATGTCATAATATGTTGAAAAGTTTAGCTGTACTAAACTTTTCAACATATGACATCGTAGAACTTTTCGATATAATCGCTTTGCGGTTCTTGAAACGCCACCCCAATTATTGTCATGTGGTCAAATCCGTTTTAATCTAAATCATCATGATGGGCTTTCGGTAGGTTTAGCAATATTAAGGCGCTTCATATTGCGTTAGTATTATGATTGAGTCAAAAGTTACGATTTCCGAAGGAACATAAAATAGTTCAATTATAGATTAGATAATTGAATTCATATTATTTGGCATTTCATAATCTAGAACTTGTCTCAAAAATATTTTAAAATATGTGTATAACTTTCTCACTAGAACAGTTTTTGTAAAGGCTGTTTGCTAAAATAGCGGTCGACGCTCTACGCAGATGCAAGATATTTGCCATGTTTCTTAACAAAAACTTATAACAATGACATATTTAAAAAAACCGGCCAAGTGCGAGTCGGACTCGCGCACCGAGGGTTCCGTATTCAAGAAGTACTGAAGCAAAACAATCAGGCAAAAACCAATATGTTTATTTGACGACGAGTACTTAGAAAAACTTGCGTTTTAATTACCTTTGTTAATGAACCGCAAAACTAACTTTGTTTGTAGAGGTTTATTGTTAATATCAAAAAAACTATGCTAGTTAGAGCATTGGCTATAGTTTTGCTGTAAAGTATACGTAAATTCCTATTGACCATAATTATTTGAGATTTTTCGATTGGTAAACTCCGGAGATAAGGGGGGGGGAACGGTATTTTTTTAGACATTTTCCCCGATAAATCAAAAACTATCAGGACTAAAAATAATTAAAAATCGGTTTTAGAATGTACAAAGTAAACCCTTTCATATGATACCCCACACAGTACAGTTATCTCACTTTTAAATTTCAACCCTCCGATTTTCCCCCCTTTTTAAATAAGAACAAAAATAATTTAATTTTTTTTTATTCCAGTGTCTTTGGGCCACTAATATACACAACTATTCCAAATTTCATATCGATAGCTCTGGTAGTTACTGAAATAATCGAGTGTGACGGACAGACAGACAGACGGACAGACAGACGGAGAAAGTCGCACCATAAGGGTTCCATTTTACCATTTTGGTACGGAACCCTAAAAAAATAATAACATTTACTAAAAAGTGTCTCAAAAAAAAAACACGATTTTCCTAGATTTTCGTTCAAAAACCATAAACCGAAAAGTGCCATTTTTAGCATTTTTCGATAAATTAAACGTATTATTTTAGGATAAAATCCAAGATATTTTGTTATTTCTGAATTATAGTAATTTAATTCAATTCATATTTAATGTCACTGGTTATTTATTATTTTAATAAGTTGTATATTTATTTTACTATAATTTTTTTTGTAATACCATTTTCCGCGCAAAATTGCGTCAGCGGGAACGGAATTCCTTTTTTCTATGGAGCGACACGCGATTCACGCGTAAACGCATAAACGCTCTTAACGCAAGCTTCAGTAAATTGAATTGGTCGATGCTAAAGGTCAAAGGGATACGTACGTTTGCTTATACCGTCAGTGATTTTCAAACAATAGTGCAATACTGCTATGTTTGTTTTCAGGCCATTTGAATGCCAGTAATCCCATATCAGTTACTTGGAATTACGATACATGAGATGAGTCAATCTATACCCGACACTACTGGAATAATTTGAACAACTTGATTCCAGTCCATCCCTTGTGTTTCCTAGATAGATATAATTAGATTGAAAAGTCTTTATCGATAAGTTTCTTATCTCATTTTGTTTGTTAGGAATATTTTATTACACAATATTTTAATAGGTTTTCAATTAGGTTTTCGAATTGTGGTAACCGTGGTAGCCGTGGTATGTTCTGGCATTTAGAATATCTAACTTGCAACGTCCTGCAAGCTAAAAAGACTCAAAACTTAGGTTTTATCATAATTAGACTGTTTTGCACTACTGGACACTATGGTACAGCGGTACATAGTGTTTAGACTCGATATACCGTTTCCATCCGGTTTTTTGCTTATTTTTCAATCGCCAGGTAAACTATTTGACGAATAAATTTGAAACATATGCCATACAAAATCGGTCAAAACATCATATTATTTATTCTTTTGATAACGATTATCTGGCGATTATAAAATCAGCCCTTAATGTAACTTCAGAAAAATATCGGATTTTTTTTAAATATTTTTTACGCTACAAGACATAGGTAATTATAAAATCTAGGTAAGACACATCTATCAATTCGGTATTTCTAAATGGTTAATCGACTGTAATTTTACTATCCATTTACAAATCTACACACATTTCTAGAAACCCGCACGATTCAGGACCCCATCTGGTACAAAACTTTGGGGTGTAAGTTTAAGTTCTAAGAAACTAATGAGATGAAAAAGTTAGCAACTTTCAACCAGTGTTAATTCAGTTATGAACATGTTAATAAGATGTAGGTAGACCCTACATTCGACTATGATTATGCGAATATTCAAACTAAACCTAACTCTACCGTTTTCAGAGGTAGGTAGGCACATTACACAAATATAACAAAGGCAAAAGTTTGTATATATAATTATGTATGTATGTGTGTATGTTTGTTACTCCTTCTCGCCGGAACTATTGAACTGATTTGGCTTTAGATAAATGATACACTGGATTATAACACATAGGCTGGTTTTGACCTCGAAAATATCCATATTTCCCACGGGTTTATTGAGCATTGAAAGCCTGAAATTCACGGATGCACACGGATTCAACCACGTGACCTCCGTTGCCTTTCTTAGCAGATGGTTTTAAAATCTCCTTTCTATTTGTCTAAACTGGATCCGTCCTGTGGTTTGAACTGTGCGTGGATAGATCCCAGGTGCCTAACTCCGAAAACCACTGATTCATAGCCATGTGAATTACCTATCTATTCTATTTCTAAGTTCGCTTTATTACTGCGCTTATGGAAATTCAAAAATAATTGATCACGTGACATTCTCATAGTTTTTGAATTTCGTTCCATAAGCGTACCAAAAGCTAGATTAGGATTGGAATAATATTGGAGCCATATAAGTCATATGGCTACAGCTGCAGTCAATCTGTCCTTTCCTTTAACTTAAAAATAAAATTTAAAAGTCCAGCTTCATACACACCTTCCTATAGTTATTGAGGTTAACATTCACCAAACGGATTTAAAAAGAAATATATTTCATTCTCCTTTTCTCCTTTTTTCGAACCCGTATTAAAATTTGACGCGTGGAAAATACCAAAACATAAAATGCGAGTTGCCCGGTCATGTTAATGAAAGCAGGTCAAGTGCCTACCCTGAACAATCCGTGCATCCAGGCGTCATTATGGCTAGTGTTTTGTATGGTAACTAGCTTTTACTGAACTCCCTCGCGCTGTCTCAACCATACAACGTGTACTTGAAAAAATCTTGCCTCTAATGATGAGGAGACTACTTTCGAGATGATATATTTAACAACGTTGCTTGCGCTATTTCATACGTCTGCAACATCAAAAATAAAAATATTAATTTTGTTGTTTTTCCTATAAATGAGTAATTTTGTATGTTTTTTTAGTCAATCTGAACGTAGAAGTTGTGGCAATATGCCACAACTTCTACGTTCTAGTTCTACATTCCTAGCGCTATTTTGTACGCTTGCAGGCTAAGGATTTTAACAACACCAAACATAAAATTAATTCTGTTGTTTCTCCTACAAGTGAAAAAGTTTGTATGTTTGTTACTCAATCATGCCACCACTGCGTATAACGTAGCTAAGTATAAGTATTAACCGGGCGCAATTTCGTGCGCTTATAGGCTAAAGATTTTGACAACACGAAACATAAAATCAAATTTGGCTGTTTTGTTAAGCATTTGAGGTACAAATTAGGTGTAGGAACGAATGGTTAAATCCTACATCTAATTTGTTTGCTACAAGACTGTTTGAAAGTAAAATACCTAAAATGATAACCTTAGTACTTTGTTGTAATAATTTACTTGGAACTCTATTGTAAAAATATTTGGTAATAAGGAAGTTTCAAAGCACCCAAATTTTTTTGCAACCATTCCCTCGCCATGAAAGAACTCAACTGAATCTATTATTATACCCTTTTTCCTGACTTTCTTTGTACCGCTATAAACGTCATACCAAACCGTTTTTATAAAAGGATCATAATACGAAGAAAATTTCCTGAATTTGTGTATTTCAAATATCGTGGATACTAATTTCCATTGCATTGTAATTTCAGAACTGTATTTGTTGGAGTGTTGTTGGACTTTTCTTCATAATGTAGTAGGATAACTGTCTCGTTGACCTAGCAAAGAGCATGTTTGACTCCAGATCAGAGGATCGAGGTTCAATCCCCGGGTCGACATTAAAAATATAGTATTGGGTTTTTCTATCAAGAAATTCCTAGTACCAACGCCGAATACATTATTAAGCCCTGTGCACCTCTCTTTGCGTACAAACCTAAACACATTATAATACATTACAGACTAATGCATATTATAAATATTATAATATAGTGGAATCTCTTATAACTCGAACCCCGTTTAGACGAAATGCTCAGTAAGTCGAATAAATGCTATTCCCTTCCGGTGAACCCCTAAATACACGGTATCTCGAATTACGAGTATTAGACTTTGTAACTCGAACAAAATGTTATTTTTCGACGACGTATTCATAATACACATGTATACTTCATAACTCGAATTTCAAACAAGGTGTTACTTGATATTCTCCGAAATAATAGCAATAACATCCAAAACAAATGCTTGGGTTTGGAGCTTCTAATCTATTGTTTTTCTTGTGTACTTGCAATGAAAGAATACATTCATTAAACTTTCTAAGTACCACAGCTGTGAACGTTATGATTGTTCCTTGTCGTCACGGGACACAATTACTTCTGGCAAAAATACTTGTTGTTAAGTCGATTTTTTTGCATTTCCCTTCACATTTCACTTATCAAGTTTCCACTGTTATTATGTCCTGTCCTGATGGAAAATCTCGGCAGAGATTGGCCACCGTCGTCAGGTCGCTATGGAGTGCATTATGTAGAGGTAATAGAGCAATCCTTCGATGTGATATTGTGTCAGTTTGAGGACGACGGACGTGGAAACTAGTATTGGTGACTTTTTCTTTAAAATGCCCTCTTTCCTCCGGAAACTTAATGAATCTAAAATCAATAAGGGCAAAGTAGTGAGTAAACTAATGTTTTATAATAAGGCTACATTGAATATAAATCTAAGATGAAAGTCTTAACGTCTAGATTCTTATTAATATTATCACAACATTATTTGGTTAGTTTTAAAGCTCCTTCTACAATCTAAACTTTGGGATACTTTTACGAAGAACTTCAAAAGCTTTTAACTGATTAGGTTTAACTTTCGTTTAATGTCAATATGATTAGAACAGTTAGTAAGAGTGTGAATATTGCTTAGGATGAAGAAGGAGTTTAGAAGCTAAAATAAACTTATTTCAGCTAAATAAGTACCGACACAAAATAAACATAATATGTGAAATTACAATAAGCCTCTTAAAGTTTAAGGTCATTACAAAAAACCTGGCGGTGAAAGGGGAAATTCTTGCTTATATGTACACCTACTTAAAGTAACAAACTTGGATAAATGCGTTAGTATTAAGTGATAAATTATAATAGAGGTATTATCATCCGTCCGCCTATCACCAGGCCTTTTCGTAAACCGCGATACTTAGATACTTAAAGTTTTCAGAGATGATGTGTTTCTGTTGCCGCTATAACAACGAATACTAATAAATAGAACAAAATAAATATTTCCCATACAACAATTAACATTAAAAAAATATTAACAGAATATTGAATTTGGTGGGCAGAGGTGTTTAGTTTACTTTAATGTTATTAAGAATTGGTCTTGGAGGTATGGAACCCCTCAGTGCACGAGCCCGACTCGCACTTGAAAAATTCTTTTTTTCTTCTCAATAACTTAGTCAAGAAAAATTTCTCGCGAAGAAACCACTCATGAAGGATTATAATCTCTACACTTCCTTTATTGGTCTCTTCAGTAATAGCACCATTAGCGGCGGTCCCTGAAGCAGGAAATGCCTTGTTATTTTCAACCCTTAGGTATATGGAAGCATGACTGGTGTGACTCTTCGAGTGAACTGAACAAAAGGAGGCCGAGAGCATTCCGCGAGACCACATGCCTTATTCTTAATAGTACCTACCTAAAACGTTCATTATAGGTTCTTGTATACGATAATATAAAATACATACATAAATGTTTAAAAAACTTTCGCATAGAGAAAGAGGGACAAAGTTTACGTGAACAAAAATTAGTGCAGATATCAAAATATACAGAGTTTTTATATATTTCATATTATATTTTAGTTTCAAGTATACTTTGACTTAAGTACAACAAATTATTGTATTGTGTGGTTAATTAATATGAATAAGGGATTCAGTACCTGTGTTATTTCCGTCAAATTATTCGGATAAAGGGAAGATAATGACCATGCGGAGGGATAATAGAGGACGGACGTCTTGGAACAAAGGTGGGCATGGGCTCAAATAAGTAGATAAAAATGTCATTTCCTTATGGCAAATGAAATTTATTTATTTATAGTAAAGAAGGTACCTACATGACATACGTGCAGCTAAGGTTATTATAGTGGTTAAGAAGGCGTGTTTTTAAATGTCTACGTATTTACTTAACGGCCTACAAGCCGTATTTAGGTGATGTTGAATGAAGTTTTATGCAAAAACTATAAAGACAATTACTTTCAAATTTATACGTCATGTTTTTGGGTCTTTAATCTAAAATCGCTTAGAAGCAGAAACACAATTGGATAAAATTTTCTCGATAGAAAGTTCTCCCAAAAGTTGCTCCAAAATTTCAGTTTTTCTAGTTTTTATCGGACACTTCATTGGATGTAATTGTAATTTTTGTTTTAAAATGTCGGTATTAATAATATCCAAAAACGCTTAGAAGCGATTTTTGATAACAAGCTTAGTTTTTGAGTAATTAGGTAAAAGGTCGTTTTTCTTTTATATTCTTCCGCGACGCTGCATGTCGCACCTACCAAATCTCCGTGAGAGTGAGAAAGACAAAAATAAATTCAATAAATCCCCTTAATGTAAAACTATGGTGAAACTTGAAATAAAAATATAATTGTGTAAGTAACTAATGATAATAATGTTTAAAGCATTTGTGTAAAATGAACCGCAAAGCATTTAATTTACGTGTAAATAACTTTCTCGTTGGTTTCTCACACAGTAACATCAAAAACCGAATAAATCAAAAAGTTTCAGCTATATGATGTTCTGAAAATCTTTAGAAATTTCTAATCGCAAGCATCTAATTGTAATTGATGTATCTACATATTTATATTTTTTATTTGATATATTGAATATATTAAAGCCTTATTTACAGGGTTGAAATAATATTGAAAAGCAAACATGGCTGAAGGAAATGTTAGTTTCCTGTTTCCCAGAATAAATAATTATAGTAATTAATTATTTAATTAACTGTTTGTATAACTAACTCGTCCTCGGGTAATTATTTATTAATATAATAATTTTATTCCACTACAAGAACGTTTTTAGCACTGGACTGTATCTAATGCGTTAGTATGAGCAGATAGATAGTCGTTAAAAATATTTGCTTGAGTGAATATAATATTAAGATAAGATTACACGTGCAAGAATTGGTAAGGGCGTTATTTATTTATCATTAAATATTTTATTATTATATTAGTTGAGGTAAATAGCTATTTGTTTTAAGGCGTCGTTTTCGTCTTCATAGATAGACGTCGATAGTCATCGATTTAGGCTTAAAAATTTGTTTCCGCAATTGCTATAAGTGCTGGTAATGCCACTTTCCTTCCTCCTCTATCGTTTCCTCGTTTCTTAAATATTATTTTAGTCGTTCGTAATTCACAATGGTACAATAAACATTTGATATTTCAAGAGCGAATAAAACTGAATAGTTTAAAAAGTTGCTTATTTAAAACAATTTAAGACTATTTTGCATAGTGTATATTGTTTATTATTTCATTATATAGTATAACTGCTATTGTAATGCTTCTTCGTCAGTTGTTAATCAAGTGAAGATCTTCAAGCTAAAGGATTCGCGCTTAGGCATTGTTAGTGTTTGGCAGAGGGACTTGACCCGCTTATTTTGCTTAGACCACTTATGTCGGTCTAAGTTATAAACAATTAAATTCTGGAATTGCATTTCAAGCACGGATCTTTAGTAAATATCAAAGGTAAAAATAATTATTTGATTACAATACAATAATTTTTTCAAACATTCGCAACAAACGCTTTACAAAATTATTAGATTTGATGGTGATAAATGTTAATTGTCGACTGAAACCTGACGGTACGAGGATCCAAGATGTTCCCAGTATTGAAAACAGCAGCTGTCTTTTTTTTATGATCCCCACTCTAAGACGTCAGTACATTGAAAACTACTCAATTAAAACACATCAGAAATAGGTAGTCAATCAAATGAACGATATTAAAAAGAATCGAAAGATCTGTTTACAGAATTCTATGAAGACTATGAACATACGAAATAATATACGAGCTCCAACCCAAGTTTCGTATAAGACTTGGATTTAGTAAATGCAGTCATGACCGTAAAATAGACAAAGAGATAAATCACTTATAGTTATATCACCATTGAGAAATGAAGCAAAAGCTACTGCTGCAGATGAAAGGAAAATATCATATTAATAACATTCCATTCCTAACATTTGCGGTTTAGACTGAAATATAGGTATGCAGCTGCGATTCCTTTGTAGTGAAAGAGAGAAATACTACTACTGTAAATTATCTAACAGTTGGATAAAGATTGTCTGTCTGAACCGTACTTCATACCTACAACTAGGGAGATATGTGAAGATAGTGCATCCTTTGTTGTTTTTATATTTATGATCCTGCTGATATTATTCTGAGATACCCCATACGTCATCCTAGGAAGGAGGCTTAGTTCGTAATAACTGTTACTATCGTGTTAGACTACCGTAACAACCTCGGCTCTCGGATTCGAGTGGAAGGTCGCGGATTCGATTTCCGCTACGGGCCACTTTGGAATTATATAACTTCTATATTGTTGAATCTCGTGGACGCTTTGGCCATGGCTCGTTACCACGCCACCAGCACAGACGCGCTGCCAAGCGAGTCATTAGCGGTAAATGTTTGTGTAATGAGCATGAATGTTTTCCAGTGTCTGGGTGTTTTTCAATATATTATATTTATGTATATTAGTATGTATGTATATTAATCAGTCATCTAGCACCCAACACAAGATATCGCTTACTTTGGACTAGATTGTGAAGTGTGTAATGTCCTGATAAAAAATAGTATGATTACATGTTCGGCTACATCGTCACTTATATCAGTTGAGTTCGTAGTCAATTATTACTTACTTTCAGTGTGTAAAAATCTTAACGCAGATATAGATATTTTAATCCACGAAGACGCGCCACACTCATATGGAGTTCGTATGGAGTTTGACAGAGTGGGCGCGTCATCGTGGATTGAAATATCTATACCTACGTCTCCTATTTTTGAGGAGAAATGTAACGTTGAGCGTAGACTGTAACGCTACGAGTATGTCTCTACTCGTAGCGCTACAGTCTACGCGTCGTCTCTACGCCCTTTAGATGAGCCTTTTATTATGGCAACGAGAACATACTCGGAACTTTAACGTAATTTTCAATATCAAGCGGAACCCGTACTTGTAGTAAGTATCACCGCTAAGGGGCCATGGCATAGGTACCCCTCTTATTGTGGGGTGGAATTGTACCTAACGTAGAGTGTAATAATTATAGCACTGGCCGACTTCAATTCACTTCGGCTACGAGAGCATATTGACGTCATTTGCAAAGTAGTACTTATGCGCTCGTTTTGCAACCAGCCGCAGGCGATTCCGTGCCGCAGAAAAAACATTGTTTTTAAGCTTTTCATTTCAATATAATATCTTTCTTTCTTCCTTGCCTTTTCCCACTTTATGTGGGGTCGGCACAACATGTCTTCTCCTTCCATTCGCTCCTATCAGCCGTCAACTCGCAATCCACTCCTTTCACACGCATATCTTCTTTCACGCAATCTATCCATCTCTTCTTCGGTCTCCCTCGACTTTTTCGTCCCTGCACATGCATACTCATTGTTCTTTTAGTGACATGACTTTCATCCCTCCGCATAACATGTCCATACCACGCTAACCTTTTACTCCTCATCTTTTCTGTTATTGGCGCAACTTTCAAACTTCCCCTTATGTACTCGTTCCTTATCCTATCCATTCTCGTCACACCACACATCCATCTCAACATTCGCATTTCGGTCGCATGCACTTTTCTTTCATCTGTCCCATGTCCCATCCATTTCAATATAATATACGTTAATTAAACAAAACAAAAAAACCGACTTTAAGTCTTATCAAACTACTGTTGAATACGTCCTTTCCATTTAAAAAATTAAGAGTTAAAGGCAATTTAATACCGCTTATACTAAGAGTTAAATGGTTTTCTCATGGATACCATTGTCAGAACTGGATTAAATTGAAATGGGACCACAAGGTGAGCAATTAAGCATCAGCTTCAAAAAAAGAATCATCAAAATCGATTCACCCAGTCAGAAAATATGAGGTAACAAACATAAAAAAAATGTACAGTCGAATTGAGAACCTCTTCCTTTGTTGAAATCTGTTGAAAACTACATGTTTTAGGCTGATCGCACATAACACTGTTAGGGCTGTTCATACTGCACCAACTGCAAGCGGATTCGCACGTTTTACAAAAGTTGCCTATTTTTCGTGGAAAAATAATATTCCTAGTATTTTTTTAGTAAGAACTAATTCAAATATTATAATATTGGTAGGCGGTTATACATTTGTTGATGTATGTTCACTTGTTATAATTTACCAAGACCACCGAATACATAATTTTATTTACGTACCAACACAAGACCAAGTTTTGTAGTAAGTTTGCAATCCTATTACTAACTCATTCACACACCAACACCGCTGCGCCAGCACGCAAACAGAGCACGAAAGTATTTCATGCGTGTGTCATTCGCTAACACACAGCAGTAGGTGTGCTACCTGCTGCTGTGTTTATATTCAACGCCAGTCAACTATACAAAAGCCCACTGAACTGATCTTTATCGGAATAAACTCGCTTTTGATCAAAAATAAATTATTTTTTATGTTATATACCTACAATTTTTAGTTTTTACGTTTATTGTGTTAAAGGTATGATACACCTAGGTTTATTACTTTTTTATGATGTTTCTCGTTATGTTATTGACATTGATTATTTTTCTTTAGGCTGAAGACATCTCAAGGACTAGCGACAAATTAGCGCGAAGATTATTATCCTACCTCCTATACATGGCTCAAAATCTCTCCCATAAAACATTCCTTACTCCTGTCACGCTTCAAAAATTAAACATTATTATTAAGAAACATTCCACGGTCTCGGGTTTCCTGAGCGGCTCGAAATCGTAATAGCATTGCGATATTAAGTGATTAAGCCACATATCTAAGAGAGACGCGCGTGAACCTCTTCGGAGGGCGCGAGGGGCCGGCGCGATGCGGTCTCGCCAGGGATGTACGTAATATATCCTGCGGACGAAGTAGTTTCCCTGACATACAGCTCGCATTCGCAGCCGCGGCCTCGGCAGCGACCGACGCTCGATATCATCGTCGGGCCACCGCCGCCCTCGCCGCGAAGCGCGAATCCCCTGCCCCCGACCCCCGCCCCGCCCCGCGCCACCTCCGTCCCCAAAACGGCGCCCCCGGAGCCTGCGGAGCGCGCGCCGGCCTCGCCGACGCCGTCGCTCGAGCGCCCGGCCAAGCTGCGCGAGCGCACCAAGGCCACTAAGCTTTTTAAAAAACTCGGCCGCCACGAGGACAATGAGTTCGGCAAAATCGTAAGGACACCGTGTCCCGATGAGTTCGAACTGCCAGCGCCGCTCCCCACGCCCGCGTTCTCGCGGAAGAACATTTTCGACAGGGACTTCGATGCTCTTTTCGAAGTCGCCAGTACTCCCGAATTCTGCGCGAACATTCGCGTGACGACGCCGGAGCCGGACCGGCGCTCCGATGTGTCGGCGGCGCACTTCCCGTCCCCTGCGGCTTCCTCTCTTAGTCTGCTCCCTCCCCGCCCGTACTCCGAGCCCGCTCCGAGCTCCTCTCCGACGCTCTCCGCTCGCACCTCCTCGCCGTCTACGCCTCCGACTCAACGATCATCGTTCGAAGGTTTTTGACCGAGAGTTTGAGTTTGGGATTGAAGGCCTGCTCATCGACTAATCAATAATAATACGTGGCGGTCACGTCGTCATTGCATGGTGATTGCAATATTTTAACACCACGCTTTACTTTGTCATGGTCAAGAGTTTTTTTTGAGTTACGTTTTTCTTGTTTTGCCTTTCATAACATACGTCTCGCTTGCAGCTTTCTTCATTGTTGTAATTTTTTGTTTTATTCATCAGGAACAAACTCAAAGCCGAAGAAAGTTAGCTTTTTTCGTAAGCTAAGTCGAGCGAAAGAGCAATCACCAGCACCCGCCGTCACCATGCAGCATCCGCCCCTGGAGATGGCGCTCCGGGAGCTGACTCATCCCACACATAATGAGCAACTGAAAAACCAACAACAAGTCACGTTCAAATTGGTCAAAACTGGTAAGTTATCATACGATACCTTTGCATGACAAGATAATGCAATCACGGCAAATTACAAACAATAAACTTCCATGTTGAATAACACAAGAACGGAAAGTTTTCAAGTAAACCGTACCATGCTCTACGTAATTTTCTGGCTTCAGCTATATGACTTTCAAATCACATGCAAATATTTTCTAAGCTAGTTAAAATTTAATATAATATGAAAGAGGGCAGGCAGGCAGGCCAAATCAAATGACCCAGTACATAATGTCAAAGGTTGTTACTTTTACTCGAATCTTAACGAATTTGTTCCATTTCTCAGAATACATCCTGCATCCAAAATCATAATCCTTTACCTTAATATAACATATTATAAAACTGGATGAAAATTGTATTCTGATGTTGTGGTAAAATAAAAATAGTTTAATTAATCTTTTTAGATCAACATCATCTCAGGCTGCGGATATCCGCAGACGGAAGGTCTGACAAACCCACGCCACCACACCCTACCCTAGCCTTCCTCTAATTAATGTTAATTAAACCTGAAATAATGTACAAATTTTTCAAAAGATAATAATAATATATTTAAGAATAATATAATAATAAAAAAATAATATAAAAATAATATATTAATAAGAATGTATTTTATTTTACAGTCTGACAAGTTTTCAAAATAAATAAAACTAACGTAAAAGCATTCGATGTACAGATTATTTTAATCCATTCACAAAACTGAATATCCTGTCAAAACAGACACGGAAAACCTGAAACGGTTTGCTTTGTAAGTTCCGTACGTACCTAGCTATTTGCATGTTTTTGACGTGCTTCGATAAAGGCGTGCACATACGCTCTATCTGCTGCCATTTTTTGGTCAATACCTCTTTTGGTTCGATAGGCTACCTCGCCTTTCAAAATCTGATGATCGAGGGATACTGTTCGGTGTTACAGCTAAATTTTAGTAACAATTTTAGTAACTTAGATCTAGCTGGACAGATTAATTTGTTTTGCTATAATCTGCTACTTGACATCACAATGTAACGACGACGACGATGTGTAGAGACGCTCTACGATTTCGCATTGTGAAGTCAACATCTCCTGAAGACGTCCCGGTGTCGGGACGAAACGTGTGTCGAAGAAAGTGTTGGAAAATTGTGTGTGGTATTTCATGTGGGCAGTGTTCCTGCACATTGTACCATAGAGAATCTATTCAAGTAGCCGATTATAGCAAAACAAATTAATCTGTCCAGCTAATTATGGATTTCCGCAAAATAACGCCTGCTTCCATTAAATAACATAGATTTAATCTATCCAATCATCTACATTCAAAACTTAAATAGGTACAGTACACCACGAGCTCAAGGATAAAAATTATTGTTTATAACTCTTTATCCACGTAAAAATCACACGACCTTGTCCACGCTATAGTTATATCGGGATTTTTTTTGCAAGTACTTTTCAGAGAAAATCACATACCTATTTTAGAAAATATTTTATATTGAATCTTTTAAAATAAGTAACGTAATACAACCGAATATTACTAACGGTAAAACAATAGGCACTAGGGACTCCTTGATAAAATCACTAAACATACATATGAATAGTCACTTAGAGACCTCCTACTGTTTAAAGTAAATTATTTTGTTTATTAAATTTTGAGTTATTTAGCAACACAACTTGAATTTTCATCTCAGTATGTTGTCGCCTTTAGCTTAACAGATTGTATTTTACATTGAATATTGCTCGATTTTAATTTCCTGTAAGCCCATTTATATCAGGAACGTTGCTGGTTTTAAAAACATATTAGGTACCGTCACATACATCAAAGAAATAATTAACGAGGACTCGTCATATTTGGAAATGCGAAAGTGAGTTTGTTTAACGTTACAACGCGCAGAAACAGACTGACTTATTATTTGTTAATTATTATCATGGCGTGTGTCTATTGAAACAAGTTGATGAAAACCTGGAAAAAATAGAAAATGAAGACATTGTAAACAGTACATAATTTAAAATACAATGTACTTATCGTATTATTTTGCTCATGAATGCAGTTTAAAATTAGAATGTTGTTTAAATAGAATGAATTAGTGTTATCGTGAAAATCTTCTAATAGTATTCCTACTTGTGAGTGAATTTAGATTAAATTAAATACTAAATTGCATGACATGAAAGTAAGCTATTGTGTTTCTAGTTTTTAACCAGCAGGTCACTAAACTCACTTAAATACCCGTTGAGCCAAAACAAAAATATTGCAGAACAATCCTTTAAACAAAAACTTCATGCCGTTATACCGTCACACAAAATAAGCTCCGACACTGACTATCCTACTGGAAGCAAAGCACAGCTTTTACATGTAAATTAAATCCCCTTTGAACAGCTACGTTAGAGAGCCACTGTAATTGGTGATTCTGTAAAACTTTGACTGGTAGTCGAAGATTTTTATTCCTTTTCAACGGTTTATTTTTTAAATATACAGCGTTCTCAAGGTGTTGTAAAAATACAACTCAATTTTAAATACAACTCAATTTTAAAGATAAAAGATGGAATGTCAGTGTAGCCAATACAAAAATTTTTTAGACTGGCTTACTTACCTGGCTTCGTTTGGCCTCGTTTGGGTGACAAGTTAGGGATTAAAAACAAACCTTTGTGCATTATGAAGGAAATTTCTGCGCATAATATCTGCTTTCTAGTTCCGAAGGTTTGGGATTGGGAAAGTATGGGTCAATGGGTGAATGTATGTTTTATTTGCAGCAAGTTCACTTCCAAATAAATTAATATTATTAACAGAATTAACTTAAGTATTACGCACATTGTTTCGATCAACTTCACGATATTTAAGGATGAAGTCTTAACTAAAATAACAATTTTCTTAGTTTATCCTAAAATTGTAACTAGGTTCTGTACAAAAAATGTAAATATGACAAAGGCACTAGCGCAAATCTAGTCTATAATAATATGTAAATTATTATAGACGAACACAGATTCGTAGTTATAAAATTTATGCACCACAGAATATTCAGTCCTACGAAATGCACTAAGCTTCTACTAATGAAGGAGAGGTATATAGTGTGTGGCCTTAAAGCCTTTGAGGTTTGTAATTATAATATACAAACGGCATAGGTACTACTGCAAGAACTTTGAGTAAGGTTACATAGGCTGCCGGTACCCGTTTTTGCAACTATGTACTCGAAGATCAATTATAATAGCAATAGCCCCGAAAATATAAAATTACTAACGTTATTATAGTAAGCATCAGGAGACTTTATTGATTTGTTTTAGTCTTATCTATCTAGTATTTTCCTTTCCTCTGTGCATCAAGCGATACGTTAAGGCACGACATAACTAATATCACAGACACTATTTGATTAAATCATTACGATTACCGTAGCTCAATTTTGTAGTCTAAGATTGATAATTAAGCCAGTAAAGTGGGTCTATAGTATTATCGGGACAGATTAATTTGTTTTGCTATAATCCGCGACTTGAAAATATTCTGTATTGTACAATATGCAGGAACACCGCCCACATGAATACCACACGCAATTCTTCCAACACTTTCTTCGACACACATTTCGTCCCGACACCGGGACATCCTCAAGAGATGCAGATGATTTCACAATACGAAATCGTAGAGCAGCGGGTACTAGCAAAACAAATTAATCTATTCTGCTAATAATGGATTTCTACAAAATAACGCCTGCTTCCATTCAATTCAGTGATTCCTTCTAACCTGTGATATAAGAGGGATATCTATTATAGTGAGAAAGTGCTGCAAACGAGGGTTAATGTGACATCTCAAGTGACAGCGCCATTGCTGTTGCCGCATTCGTTGTTGTTGCGACGCTTTTTGTCCGCCCCAAGCTTTACTTAGTGGAGCACTTTAAAACAGAATTTTGATATGCACTCCGCAGTAATTTTCATTCAATCTCGTTACTCTGCATACAAAATTCCACGACGAACCACACGAACACCTATTCACGCAAAGTTATGGTAATGAGATGTAAACAATTTAGGCGTAGTAACACGGATCACCAAAATTAGATTTTAAAGTACCTAATTACTTAGACCAGTCAGTGATGGTCTGTTAAGACCTACTATTGTGAAGATCATGGGCTATGTCCTAAAAAAAAAACAATTTGCATTAGGGGGCTATTCACGTAACGTGTCGGCTACATTTCGTGATGTGAGATGTTTAAAAAGGTGATGGTATTTTTACGTACATAAGCAGACGATATTGAATTCAAAACATTTTTTGCGAACATTGAAACATTAACTTCAATGCAATTAACATAGAGCGTAAAATTGAATGTAGTTCAAAACGCCATATTGGTCGAGAGTTCCGAGATTGATATTACTTAAGCGAGTCAAAGTCAAGCATTGTATTTCCTATGATAGAAATACATTCAATTTTACACTCTAAGCGAATTGGCGTTTCTAAAGTTCATTTTTCTGTGTTAATTTTTTTTTTCTTTTTCTTGTTTCACATCATTGAATGTGTGAAAACGTTACGGGAATGTCATAGCTAAATAATCATAGCATACATTTTACAAAATGTTTAAGTGAAAATATTTTGTTTTTTATTTCTTTTAACAACTGAATTTTTGAAATATAAAAGTTTAATAAACTCAACTATTATGAAAGTAAGGTAATTTTCTGTACATTTCATTTGCTTAATACGTAATTTGGAATATCAAAGGCTAGCTGTTGTAAATTGGAATCGCTTTGAAAATACTTTGAGAACGACAAAAAAGACAGACGAAGCACAAAATTACTTAAAATTCAATTCTTACCGTCTACAGATTTTTTATTAAGCCTTCTCTTGACAAACTCAACTCAAAGCTTTCAATGTAATGATCTTTACTATTTGTTCCAGTCCTATTCACAAAAAATACCACTTAATGAAAAAGTCTTTCATAGTGAAGACAAGAAATTCTATTGAAATTTTTTGTGTTCATCGTAAATATATTTCTGTCTTTAAGAAAGGCAATTCACTGATTTTAGCAAAACCGAGGTCATGTTTGGTGTTGCAGCTACATAAGGTACAGGCTTACGATAAACTTCCGGGCAAAAGACGTCGTCTTTTGACGAAAATTTGTTGGTTTAACAAGTGGAAAATTAAAAAAATTTAAAACACCCACGACTTTTGCAGACTTGTAATTGAAAAAGGATTAAATAATTTTTTGAAACTCCCCGACTAAAGGAAAGTAAGAACTAAGAACCTATCAGTATAATTACAAATCCAAGAAAATCCGCCGGAGCTGCTGTGTTTTGCCTATGACGGTGTTGATGGTGCTGTTTACCAGTTGATGACTAATTCAATTTCTTGATACTTCTCATATACCGGCAGTTTATCAATACTTACTAATTACAATTATTGATATTGGAAACGAAAATAGCAATGGCAGCTCCGACGGATTTTCTTGGATTTGTAATTATACTGATAGGTTCTTAGTTCTTACTTTCCTTTAGTCGGGGAGTTTCAAAAAAAATATTTAATCCTTTTTCAATTACAAGTCTGCAAAAGTCGTGGGTGTATTAAATTTTTTTAATTTTCCACTTGTTTTATAGTTTTTCGATTAATATATTAATGTAATTTAAATTATATTATTATTAAAAAATGAAAATTAATCTTCAAACTATAGCCATTAGCTCCTCTTGCAGCGTTTGAAGGCATCATCCCTTCCAAGTCATAAAGAGACGTTTATTGTGGCGCCCCCTGCTGTTCAATCACAAGAACAGTTATCTACGAACCATTGCCAATGACTCACTAATATTTTATACACTGTATCCAAATCGGTTCAGACGTTTTTGTAATAATTGAGAACATTCGTTTGCACTGTAAATATTTTTTATGGCGCCCCCTGGTGATCGATGTTCGTAACAACTATCTAAGAACCATCGCCAATGAATACCAAACATTATACAGAAAACTGCATCTAAATCGGTCAAGCCGTTTTTGAAATAAATGAGAACATTCGTTTGCAATATAAATGTATTTTATGGCGCCCCCTGGTGATCGATGTTCGTAACAACTATCTAAGAACCATTGCCGCTGAACACCAAACATTATACAGAAAACCGAATCTAAATCGGTCAAGCCGTTTTTGAAATAAATGGGAACATCGATGTGCACAAACAAACAAACAAACAAACAAACAAACAAACAAACAAACAAACAAACAAACAAACAAACAAACAAACAAACAAACAAACAAACAAACAAACAAACAAAAATATTTTTGCATTCTTGTTTTTTGTGAACTATTTAACATACAAACAAACATAAAATCTTTTTAATAGAGTAATGTACAAACGGTCTCTCACCCTAAACGCATATACCCGTACTCCGTTCCGTCGTGGGTAAAAATCATTACAAGTAAAACATGCGGCCGTGTCCACGACACAGCCTCGCTCCGATTAGTAAAAAAATAATTATAGATTCATTTTCATTCACTCGAGAGCTTTCCCCGCGTTTAATAACCTCAACTGGTGACAGAAGGGCTGGCTCATTTTTTGCGCAACGTATCAGCCTAGCTGTTCAACGCGGAAATGCAGCCAGTATTCTTGCCACCATTCCACGCGGGCAAGACTTGTATAGTAATTAGAATAAGCTAGTGATAAGTTTTTTTTTTTCAAAAAGAACTGCCATCAAATACCTATTATAGATTAAAAATTATTTACACCAATATTCAAAATTTGTATTCTAGCTCTTGTAAACATTTCATAGTTTCATTATCGGCCACCAAATCCTCATATCATTGCCATTAAAATATATTTTAATTGGAAACAACCCTCAAAAATTAGGCAGGCAAGATTGATAATAAATAATTAATGTTTGGAATATTCAAGAAAGGCAGCAGAACTACTTGATAATATTGCAACTAGCTCAATAATGATACAATGAAACAACAAAATCTTCAAAGAAGATTCTTCACTCAAGTGACATTCAGCAAATAAATTATGCTGTCTATTTAGAATTCTAGATCTGACTTCCCCGGGGCTCATGCACTTATTTGAGTAGGCGTTCCATTCTGCCTTTTGTTTCAACAAGCTATCGTTCGTTAACAAGGCATTTAATAGATACGACTGAATTTTATAAAAACTCCTGTGTTATTTATTAGTCACAAAAATACTCGCAAGTAGTTCATCATATTCTTTTGATTTTACTTATTTTTTCACTGCAAATTACCAACAAGTGGAAAATTAAAAAATTTTAAAACCCCCACGACTTTTGCAGACTTGTAATTGAAAAAGGATTAAATAATTTTTTTTAAACTCCCCGACTAAAGGAAAGTAAGAACTAAGAACCTATCAGTATAATTACAAATCCAAGAAAATCCGCCGGAGCTGCTGTGTCCTGCCTGTGACGGTCGATGGTGCTGTTTACCAGTTGATGACTAATTCAATTTCTTGATACTTCTCATATACCTACCGGCAGTTTATCAATGCTTACTAATTTCATTAATTGATATTGGAAACGAAAATAGCAATGGCAGCTCCGACGGATTTTCTTGGATTTGTAATTATACTGATAGGTTCTTAGTTCTTACTTTCCTTTAGTCGGGGAGTTTAAAAAAAATTATTTAATCCTTTTTCAATTACAAGTCTGCAAAAGTCGTGGGTGTTTTAAAATTTTTAATTTTCCACTTGTTTTATAGTTTTTCAATTAATATATTAATGTAATTTAAAAGATTTTATTATTAAAAAATTAAAATTAATCTTCAAACTAGCCATTAACTCCTCTATGCAGCGTCTGAAGGCATCATCTAACCCTAGATGTATGTACATACATCTAGGGTTAGATGTACTATGTACATCTAAAGGTTTGGGCCTAGTTAAAACATACGAATCCCTGTTTACTAGACTGTTTACACAATACGTGTTTAATAGAAAGATAACACATTAAACACAGGGAATTTCTCTAATAAAGTAAGAAAAACTGAGCGAGGTGCGGCTGGCGCCGCCCCTCGGAGGCTGACGCCCTGGGCCATGGCCCTCTTGCCGGGTAAATGCGCCATATTCATTCATTAATCCTCGCCACCAAGCCTAATGTGTTAGAATAGTTTAACCAAATCAAATGAGCCTAAACTCGAGGTATTTACTAGTTACCATTAATATGCATCGCTAATCAGCCCCATGTTGCATCGTCAGACCCTCGTCACCAAATTTAATGTTTGAGACTAGTTCAAACAAACCCAATCACTAACACAAGGAATTTACTAGAAATATATTAAAACAGAGAATTTCCCTTCCAAGTCATACAGATACGTTTATTGTGGCGCCCTCTGCTGTTCAATCACAAGAACAATTATCTATAAACCATTGGCAATGACTCACTAGTATTTTGTACAAAACTGTATCCAACTGTACAACTGTATTGGGAACATTCGTTTGCACTGTAAATGTTTTTTTATGGCGCCCCCTGGTGATCGATGTTCGTAACAACTATCTAAGAACCATTGCCAATGAATACCAAACATTATACAGAAAACTGCATCTAAATCGGTCAAGCCGTTTTTGAAATAAATGGGAACATTCGTTTGCAATATAAATGTTTTTATGGCGCCCCCTGGTGATCGATGTTCATAACAACTATCTAAGAACCATCGCCAATGAATACCAAACATTATGCAGAAAACTGCATCTAAATCGGTCAAGCCGTTTTTGAAATAAATGGGAACATTCGTTTGCAATATAAATGTATTTTATGGCGCCCCCTGGTGATCGATGTTCGTAACAACTATCTAAGAACCATTGCCGCTAAACACCAAACATTATACAGAAAACCGCATCTAAATCGGTCAAGCCGTCTTTGAAATAAATGGGAACATTGATGTGCACAAACGAACACACAAACAAACAAACAAACAAACAAACAAACAAACAAACAAAAATATTTTTGCATTATTGGTTTTTGTGAACAATTTAACATACAATCAAACGTAAAATATTTTTAATAGAGTAATGTACAAACGGTCTCTCACCCTAAACGCATATACCCGTACTCCGTTCCGTCGTGGGTAAAAATAAGTAAGTGAAAATCATGAATTTAGTTACATCATCTAGTTTTAATTAATTAAGAGCGTTTATGCGGCACGGTATGAATCGCGTGTCGCTCCATACAAAAAAGGAATTCCGTTCCCACTGACGCAATTTTGCGCGGAAAATGGTATTACAAAAAAATTATAGTAAAATAAATATACAACTTATTAAAATAGTAAATAACCAGTGACATTGAATATTAATTGAATTAAATTACTATAATTCAGAAATAACAAAATATCTTGGATTTTATCCTAAAATAATACGTTTAATTTATCGAAAAACTAGCTTTTACCCGCGGCTTCGCCCGCGTGAATTTCAGGGTTTTTACAAATACCGTGGGAGCCAAGGATTAACTGGGATGAAAAGTAGCATAATTAAATTGTGTTCAGGACTAATGCTAGGCACCCATATTCACGTTTATAGCATTATTAATGTTACATATTCTATTGCTCAACTAAAACACGCATTGTTAATAGCGAAACAGTTCAAATTTCAGTATCTATATAGGTATCTACCCATTTTCACATTTACAGCATTACTATCCCATATCACATTGCTCATCTAAAACACATATTCAGAACGAATTGTTGAACGAATTGTTGTTGAACTGGCTTAGTTTCCATATCCCATTTTTCAACTAAAACACACATTGTTAAAAGCGTACAGTGCTAAGTTCAGAATCTATATGGGGCCCATTTTCACATCTGTAGTGATCAGTAGGTAGTAGTAATATCAGATCTGTACTCTGTAGTATCATTAGCTTTTGCCCACCGCCCTGCCTGTGTCAAATTCGCTGTTAACATCCTGAGGGAAACATGAATTTCCCGTTCCATTCAATATTCCAACCTTATACCTACTTTCAAAGAAGTTTGCTTTAGCTATCTACCTATAGATGTAGCTATAGATTGCTGTAAAAATTTAGGTTTTTTGAATATCCCACGGGAACTATGGATTTTCCCGGGATAAAAAGTACCCTATTATTTAATCCGGACTTCTAACTTTACGTCTGCAAAGCAATCGGTTCAGTAGTTACGGCGTGAAAGCGGAACAAACATACAAACAAACTCACTTACTTACCTACGTACCTATAGATTGCTGTAAAAATTTCCCACGGGAACTATGGAATTTCCCGGAATAAAAAGTAGTCTATGTGTTAATCCGGGTTATAAGCTATCTATGTTCCAAATTTCAGCCAAATAGGTTCAGTAGTAGCGGCGGGAAAGCGGAACAAACATACAAACAAACTCACTTTCCCATTTATAATATTAGTAAGGATGCTAAAAATGATACTTTTCGGTTTATGGTTTTTGAATGAAAATATAGGAAAATCGTGTTTTTTTTTGAGACATTTTTTAGTAAATATTATTAATTTTCTAAATATGTCATTGTTATAAGTTTGTGTTATGAAACATGGCAAATATCTTGCATCAAAATAGAGCTTCCACCGCTAAGTGAGTAATTAGCCTTTATCTTAAACTTTCTAATGAGAAAGTTATACACATATTTTCAAATATTTTTGAGACAAAAACTAGATTATGAAATGCCAAATAATATGATAGCAATTATCTAATCAATAATTGAACACATGACACTCTTATGTTCCGTCGAAAATTGACAATTTTGACTCAAGCATAATTTCAACGCATGAATGGTCTTAATATAAAATTAGTTACTCGATGTTATGTAATTTTTTTTACTGTTTACATAATATGCCATGCTATATTAGTTAATTAGCGAATTGTTTAGTATTCCCTTTTCAATTAAATTTTTTAAAACTCTTTCCCTGACTCCTTATTTACATTTACCTATAATAAATAGTAATAGGCTTGCTCCGTAAATATCTTAGGTTTACTGTATTTATAAAGATCTAAAATCTCGCTGGTTAAAACCAGGGACCGATTAAGCGGCTTAATTTCAACACCCTTAAAAAAGCTAACCCTTTCATGGGGAAACTAATAATATCATTTGGGAAACTACTCTAAACGGTAACCGAGTAATAAGGGGGAAACCAAGCGAATGTGTAAGCGGTTTCCTGTTTATCAATATAAACGGGATTCCCCTTCATGGTTAGGCTTTCCGCTTTTTAAAGGGGTTCCCGCTCTCCATCTCCGAAGATATTCATTAGATCTCGACCAAATTTTAATGAGTCTACCTGTGATGTATGGCCTACCTAACAAAAAAAGAATTAATTATCTAAATCGGTTTCGCCGAACTCGAGATAATCGCGAACAAACTTAAATACAAATATATCGATCAAACTAAGAACTTCTTGTTTTTTTAAGTCGGTTAATACTAAAACCTTCTCCAAAATGTAACAAATACTTTCCTGAAAACCGCATCAAAATCGGTTCAGCCAAACGTGAAATAATCGCGGACAAACATACATACATACATACGGGTCGAATACAGAACCTCCTTTTTTTTTTGAAGTCGGTTAATAAGTTTACGAGGGTACTAACGCTACGTTTATTCTGACGTGATCAGAGGTATAGATATTTCAATCCAAGAAGACGCGCCCCACTCCGTCAAAATACCTTATGTTTCATACGATTCGTATGTAGTTTGACAGAGTGGGGCGCATCATCATGGATTGAAATATCTATAGCTCAAGCACCGGAGATATATTGGCGATTCATTTTTTTCGAAGCGCGAATGTGCACCGCCAACTTCATGTAACTTTAGGTCATATAAACCTACCTATACTGAGATGTTTAAGAAAACAGTTTCAAAACTGTTCGCTAAGTTTAAACAAGGTCAGTCTGTAACTTTTGTAGGATAAAAACCAACTATAAAATAAACAACTATTTAAATAAATAACTTTTGTAGGATAAAATAAACAACTATTTGATTCCCATTAGACACTTATACATAGAGGTCACGCCAACGTCTCTCTTAATCTCTCTCAATACCCAGTTTGAAACTGCAGAGTAACTAGTTTCTTCAAGTAGGTAGAAGCAAGTTCGTTGGTTTCAAATAGTTACGAGAAGTATTTCGGTCTGAAGTTTTTATTAGTTTGAACCCAATTGACATTGTATATGTCGAACTTGAAACAAAGTTAGTAAAGTTGGTGTAAATTGATATTGGCACTCGGATGTTCTTGATGTAATGGAATCGGTTCATAATAAATTTATAGACCACCAAGTTGCTTTGTTTTCCCGCTATCAAAGAGATATAAAAAGTTGTGGTTATAAACTGCATTACAATTTATTCTAACTATTTAATCATGTATTGTGTGATACATTTTTGAAAAAAAGCCGCTTATGCTTCGTCAAAATGACCACACCTGGCTTTTCCTCCGCTGAAAGTGCCCATCAGACTAATTGCCCTGCTGTATCGCGATGAACAATCTTTTGATTAGGAAGTTCCTAGAGTGCACACTGCTCATCGCCACCTCACTATTATCATCATCTTCTTGCCTATTTCCCAGAACAACTCTTCTTTTTCCATTCACTTCTATTAGATCAACTGGCAATCCACTCCGTTCACACAAATATCTTCTTTCAAACAATTCATCTCTTCTTCGGTCTTCCTCTACTTTTTCATCCCTGCACATTCATAATCATCGTTCTTTTCTCTCTTTCTTTCTCTCTCTTTTACTTCTCATGTGTTCTGTCACTGGCGCAACTCTAACACTTCCCCCATATCTACTTGTTCCTTATCTTACACATTCTCGTCACACTACACATCCATCTCAACATTAGCATTTCGGTCGCATGCACTCTTCTTTCATCTGTCCCTTTTTTTGCCCAACACTCTCATCCATACAACGCGGATAGGTCCGACCATCGTCTTATAAATTTCCCTTAATTAACGTTCTGAATAATTATATTTTATTTTATTAATTTATATGTCTTTAGTATAGAACCTGGCTGAAAACAATTTTACTTCACAATTTTACTTAAAATCTTAAACCTAAAAAATAATGCTCCCATTAATAAAATCTGTAAGATTCTTATTAAAAAGGATTTTCAGTCAGCCTGGATTTAGATTTTAAATCTCGTTGTTCCACAAAAGACAGGATTACTATTTAGTTAAAGCTATTGCAATTTTGCTTCTCCGAGGTAAATTGGTCAAAGAAGAAGCAAAAGCGAAATCAAATTGGTTTACACCATATTTGTTGTTATTGTGTAAATCCCTTCATTTCGATAACATAAAATTAATATTTCCGTTGCTTTTCTTTAAATAAACAATTAACTTCATTTACCTCTGAGGAAATCTCTTTGAATTTCAGTTAACAAATCATGCCGATGTAGTTTGATGGTGATTCATAAATAAATAAAGTCGGACGGACCATTTCCTCCGTTTCCCTACTCTGCAAAATCATGAATAAATCCGATTGATCTTCGTTTTGCGGCGACGAAAGCGCCTAGTCGTGGAATATTTAGTATTTACTACGAGATAACAATATTAATTATTTACTTGCAATGATGTCGGGGCATTTTATGCCAAATTCCATGTCGTGACAGACAGACCAACAGACAGACGATAAAGACCAAACTTTTTTTTTAATATAAATGTTACAATAAAACTTATCACTAGCTCATTCTAATTACTATACAAGTCTTGCCCGCGTGGAATGGTGGCCAGAATACTGGTTGCATTTCCGCGTTGAACAGCTAGGCTGATTGATACGTTGCGCAAAAAATGATCCAGCCCTTCTGTCACCAGTTGAGGTTATTAAACGCGGGGAAAGCTCTCGAATGAATTTTTTGGCACTATGACTCCATGGCCCCAGGGTCTCCACGGCAAACGGGACTAATATGTAACTCTCTAATAGAGAGGCATATTTGCGACGCTTACCTGATTCAGCAGTTTCAGCTGCGGCTCCCGGCTTTGATTCTGTCTTCCTGATATGAATCAAAGCCAATGTGTCAACGCATGTTGCGTCCCACATCAGATTATTATCCCCTATTATTTACTTATATTGAAATTGGGAGATTAAAATCATATAAATACTAACTTACTCATCATTTTTATCTTTGAATTCATTATTATTTATTGTCTCACTGTCTTTCTCTCTATGGTAAATTAAGGTTCAGACAGGGTTGAAAAATTATAGCGACAAGAGAAATGCCACGCTACTATATGCATGTACCTATCTAGTTATAGAATGTTCTCTATGACTCCTATGAGATACCTACCTCTGATATAATAAAAAAATCTCTTTTCTCGTGTTTGTTACCAAATTCCTTCGAAACGGCTAGACCGATTGTTAAGAAATTTTCTGTGTATATTCGGTAGGTCTGAGAGTAGCCAGTTAGCTATTTTTTATCCTTAAAGGCAAAACAACATTTGCCGGGTAATCTTGTCTAATAATAATAATTAATCGATACACAAGCAAATATTTATCCAAATTTTCAAACTTTTTAAATTTTGTGATTGTGCTGCATTTGAACTCAACAATTCTCTGAATCATAAAGAAAACTAAAATAATTCCATCGCTTAGATTATTAAAACTTTTATACATTCACTTCCTCCTATCATTACGAACCCTTCCAGGAAAAGTATAATTTTGTTAAAGTTTGCAGAATAAGTTGAAATCCCTTAAGTCGAGTTTTATCGAAGGTCTAGGAATAAATTCTGCCCGTTTCTTAAACCCCGATGAAGTTCTCAATGACGCGACGGGTGAGTTGGTTTCGTATTGTAAAACCTATTTGATTGCGTTATTTATTTTAATTACCGTTTATTTTAATTGCGTTGATTGAGTAAGTAAGGATTTTGAGATGGTTAAAAAATATTGCGTTAAAATATAAAGTAAACTAATATAGAAAAAGAGATTTATAAGTGAAATTGATCAATGCATATCGTACTACAATAGAACAGTGATATGTAGAACGCTTACAAGCTTAGGTACAAAAAGTACTTTTCGTGTAATTAAAATTAAATCTTTACCCATTTCATTAGATAGATACAACAGCATTACATGGTGGTGTCCTCTAATTTACTTTATAAGCCTCGTGTGACACGCTTGGTGCTATTTCCACGGTGTTTCCACGAATTTCATTTTAACAATGCAATTTAGTTCAGATTTCGCACAGGCCAGGTGGGATTACATCCTGCAAAATATGCATTTTTCAGTTCTGAAATGTCTTTTGCAATCGTATAATCAATATTAAGGAAATAAAAAGGCTGGTCTGAGGCTGATTAAACAGTTTAAATTTTTATTTTATGTATCAATAGCTAATATATTTATCGAAATTTTCGAAGTTTTCATTTTTCAGATAATATTTATCCAGCTAAGCTTTACATCACTTTCGTACTTAAAATGAGTACAACTATATCTGGTGCAACTAAATGTTCTGCTGAAAATAATAGTAAAATTATTAATTGTTTGTTGCGAAGTTAATGGAGCATAGCACTAGAGTTTTTACTATGGCAGCTGAAGTATGAAATAATAAAACAAGCTGCCTGGGAAAGTACTTAAATATAAAATTGATTTTCATATTAACATTTACAAAAACATCTTTTACATGATTGATAAAACGATTTATATACTTTTAATTTTAACTGTTAAGTTTCATTGTACCTACGGGCCTTCTACTTTGTGAGCATTTATTTTCGATTTTATTTTCCATCGAAATTCATGTAAATATTTCTTTTAAGCCCAAATTATTATTACTATGTACTTTCCGTTCGTTGTATTCTTCTAACTTTCTTTCTTGGAAACTCTATGCAAGTTAATAACATAAACTTTGAAATATAACAAAAGTGGATTTTTTAACACTAGAAGCTGTTGGAGAACGAAAGAGCAAAGAATTAGAGCATTTTATTTGTAGTTATTCAGCAACACACAAAACTCATTTAGATTCATTGAATAAACGGTTCCCCCGTGTGCATTTTCAAGCGACTACTAGTAAATGACATAGAAATGGCTCTCGAAGATACTTGGAATTACTGACCTAAATTTAGGATAATAGTACAAAAGGAAGGTGTAAGCACAGAAATAACTGACAATAAAGTCTGAGTTTGAAGGACTATAAAACGCGTGCTGTTATTGATGGAATTTATAAAACAAACCAAATAAGTCCTGACTCTAAGATTTTATAAGTAACATTGATGATTTCTACTGCATTGATGCTACGATTTTCTAAGATCCCATCCCTAATTATCAATTAGTGTAGAATTTCAAAAACAAGAAAATCGAATCCAAACATATAAGGTTTAATGTTAGCTGTTACGGAATTCTATATTATATAACTCTTTGTTGTAGAAACGGTAGATATTTTTAAAACGGAAGCCATAAATTCTTTGCTATTTAAATAAATATCTAGAATAAACACGGAAATTTTGAAATAAAAAAATTTAAACGTAGTAAGGCATGTGCAGAACCATCTCTACCCTCAGAATTAATATCATCAGATTAGGTGTTTCGATATTCAAAGTATTGTGCAGTCCCTATTACAAATCAATTTTATTATAATCACTATCGCTTCTTTCTATTACATCAAATTCTCGTGTCACTCAGTGTTTATAATCAAACTCCGAAACAGCATGACCGATTCTTATGAAATTTTTTGTGTACGTTCGGTAGGTCTGGGAATAAGATCGTAAACTATTTTTCACACCCTAAATGGCAAAACAACTTTTGCCCAATCAGCTAGCTATAATATATTAAATGAGTTTGAGTTACAATATTTAATAAAGTCAGTTACAGGTCTAGCTAATATTAACGTAAAGTAGAGGAAGCAGGGAACCCTGAAAATGAGTATTTCATGATATTTTCTATTTATAAATCGTTTGAGGATCAATCCCTCACTTCAACTTCGTAGCTCACAGATCTAAGAGCCAACATCCGGTTGTGTACGTGCCGTTCGGGAATTTGGAACAAAAGGATTGATCTCATCTTAGTGTTAGCGAGCTACGAGTACCTGTAGTTATACGTTTGCATTTCTATCGTAACATTATCACATAGAGACTATTTCCCTATACTTATTATGTTTGAGATATTTAACAGATAATAAGCTGTATTAGTTATTCTACGTAGTAACTATTTTGGTTTTGTATTTTCGTTTTATAAGTTTGCCATCTTCGATATGCTACTAATATTATAAAAGCGAAAATTTGTAAGTATGGACGGATGAAATTTGGAATATAGATAGCTTATGACCCGGAATTATACATAAGCTACTTTTTATCCGAAAAATTTATCGTTCTCACGGGATTAGCGAAAAACCGAAATACCCGCGGGAGGAGCCGCGGGCAACAGCTAGTACGGTTACAAAAGTGACCGGTGGGCAGATTTTGTATCGTCCAGTTTGTTAGTTAGTAACTTAGTAACCGTCACTGGGCTATTATCTAAGAAAATCAAGGCAAAATTCCTATATTTTTTTTGTATTCTTTTTGCACAGGTTAACAACTAGCATGGTATGTTGACATAAAACCATATCAATCTAGGTTCATAACTTGAGCAAAAAGAATGCAAAAATAGCATTTTTTTCTTCGTTTTGTTAATGAATAACAAAGTGAGGGTTGCTAACTAGCAAACTGACGATACAGAATCAGTCCACAGGAAAGATAATTATGGCATTGGACAGTTTATTGTATTTTATGTCCACACGAACAGTATGAAATACAGAGTAAAACGTTAATTTTTACTTTTTAAACCCAAACCTTCCTGTTATTATTATGAGGTTGGTCTCAGATTTTCAAATGTTTATTAAAAATCACGTAACCATGTAATTTATTAAAATTTTATAGGTATAATAAGTGCTGTAACTGCACATTTTTGGATTCTCTTCTTTATATTGTATAAATTTTTCTAGTAGTTTATATGCTGACATAATATATTTGCATGTCATTAGACGAAACATGTTTGGTTCTCAGAATTATTGTAACATCTATTTTTTACAACGTTCCAAGCAAATAAATTTCATTTCATTTCATTTTCGAGTTGTATAATTACAGTTAGATAAATAAACGTGGAATAGGTATTCGTGTAGGGATCAAGTGGGATTTATAAAATGGAATCGGTCCATTTCGTTCAATTTTCGGGTTCGTTATGTCATGAATAAACCATATTGATCTTGGAGACTATTGACATAGATATTACAATGTTGTAGAAAAATTGTATTTATTTGAATACTTTAATTCTTTTATTAGCATGGATTTGGATTGAACGAAGTCGTGGGCTACAATTGTAGTTTAAAAAGATACTATATAATTGTTTGTAACACGAATTTAAACATCACGTCGATATTTTATTTCAGACGTGACTGAATGAACCAAGAAACAAATGCACCTTAACTGGAAAGCTAATAATACTAAAATGCGAATAGTTGTTACTTTTATTATTTTTTCCGTAAGTATGCATTAATCCCTATTAATCATAATTATTTCAGATTTTTCAATTGGTAAACTTCGGAGATAAGGGGGAGAAGAGAAAAATTTCATGGCGATATATTAAATGGTTATTGAAATAAAGCGTCGTCACCGACAGACAGACGGAGAACAAAATGATATTATAAGGGGTTTTTTCTTTTAAGGTACGGAAACAAATACACGTTCTTTCGTTCATTTTCGAAACAAACACACGCACGTCGCACAGGTTTCACTTATCACACTTCAACAAAATTCGAATTTACGAGGATTTCCATCAAAACAACGCTGCAAGTGTCTCGTTGACATTAACATGTGCCTGCGAGTGAAATTGCTAAGCTTCTCAGAAATATGAGAGACAAACATAGGAAGTACCTACCCTCTACTTATTGTGTACTTAAAGATTTATTAAGTTGTTGAGAGAAGCCTTCAAGTTAATATTAAATCTAATATAACCTTTATAATATAGTATAACTACCTGACCCAGCAAAGGTTGTTTAACCGTTAGGGATATAAAAAATAGCTTACGAGGTCGGAGGTCCTCTCAGACTAAGAAACATACACAGAAAATTTCATACCAATCGGTCGAGCCCTTTTGGAGGAGCTTGGTAACAAACATGAGACGCGGGAATTTAATATAATTAGGGAAGAGAAGAAGAGATATAAATTTTATAATTTGGTATAACATAACCTTTATAGATATTTTTTTCACCCATACTAAGCGGTAAAAATTTGCATGCTAGGAAGTAAATTTCAGACGAAACAAATAACAAGAGCCAATAAACTGTTATTCGCTCACCGCTCAGCCTTGCTTAAGCATAAGACCAACGGATTGACGGATTAACGGACGGAAAATTGGACTGATGACCGTACGGACGGTTAATGGAATTGGGGTGTGTATCGTGTACCTACACGATTTTTTGCGCGAATACGTGTAGGTAATGAAATCTTTTAATCCTTTAGCTATTGAGTAATGTAATTAAATTTTAAAAGTAAGTTTATATCTCGGATAAACAAACTATGAGAGATGATCAAAGTGGCGGACATAAAAAAAAACCGGCCAAGTGCGAGTCGGACTCGCGCACCGAGGGTTCCGTACTCAAGAAGTACTGAAGCAAAACAATCAGGCAAAAACCAATATCTTTATTTGACGACGAGTACTTAGAAGAACTTGCGTTTAACCCTGTAAGTATGAGGGATTTTCATTTAAAATCTTAGCCACGCATTTTGGTAAAGCCACGTTAAAACGGTAATAATTACCTTTGTTAATGAACCGCAAAACTAACTTTGTTTGTGAGGTTTATTGTTAATATCAAAAAAACTATGCAAGTTAGAGCATTGGCTATAGTTTTCCTGTAAAATATACGTAAATTCCTATTGACCATAATTATTTGAGATTTTTCGATTGGTAAACTCCGGAGATAAGGGGGGGAACGGTATTTTTTTAGACATTTTCCCCGATAAATCAAAAACTATCATGACTAAAAATAATTAAAAATCGGTTTTAGAATGTTCAAAGTAAACCCTTTCATATGATACCCCACACAGTACAGTTATCTCACTTTTAAATTTCAACCCTCCGATTTTCCCCCCTTTTTAAATAAGAACAAAAATAATTTCCATTTGTTTTTTATTCCAGTGTCATTGGGCCACTAATATACACAACTATTCCAAATTTCATATCGATAGCTCCGGTAGTTACTGAAATAATCGAGTGTGACGGACAGACAGACGGACAGACAGACGGACAGACAGACGGAGCAAGTCGCACCATAAGGGTTCCATTTTACTATTTTGGTACGGAACCCTAAAAACATAAAGATCCTTATATTTTGGTATAAAAATATAAGGATTGATTGATTGCATACAGGCATTTAACGAAAATAGATATTTGAATATAATATCTTGCCAATTTACCCTCTTCTGCTTTCATAATCCTACGCAAAAATCCTAACATCATAATATATCAGACGCTTTTATTGATCATATACCTTCCCACCATATCGTAGGGCAATGCACTGCAAATGAATTTTAAATAGGCACTGTAGTGAGCTACTATAGTCGGTCACATACTGCGGTGAGAGCCGTAGAGCAAAGAGCAAGCGATGTGTTTTAGTCCGTGCCTATAATATGCAAAATATGACGCATATGAATATTCAAGATGTACAAAATCCTCTATACAGTTTCTCCAGGACTGACCGATACGATCAAAGCGTCGAAGTTTCTATCTTCTAAACTTAGGGTTTTCTTAAAGGCTTGGCAGAAGCATATAGCACCTAGGTACAGCTTTCGCAAAATATATCCTTCATTTCTTTTAAGACCGTTGAGGGAGATTTGCTAGAAGCTAACACGACAGTGATAGAAAGGCAGAGACGAATTTACTCTACCTAGACAAATTATGTGGTGGAATATTTAGACAATGATTTTTGAGGGATTCCTGCAGCCCATGTATTCTAAAGAAAAAAAAAATATTAAAATTGAAAGACTTTTTTATATAATTTCAGATATAAAATATTAATTCCAATGAGACTTCGAACCACACTTTGTTTAGCAAATCGTCAACAATTTAATTGCAAGAAGTTGCCAAAGATTTCATTTAGGTCTGTTAACATGTTTCGGCGACTTTCATCAACTTTATTACTTTGAGGGAATTTTATATAAGTAAACAAAATGAAACCCTTTTCACTGAGTGCTTTCTATATACTCGTAAACTTTGTTCTAGAGTTTACACGACGCTAAGTATATAAGTTTTTAAGTTAAAGAGCGAACCTCAGAGATTTTCCTTCATTATCAATGGCTCTACATATTTCAATCCAATCCAAACATACTCCAGGATGGTTGCTTTCCAATTTTTTTCCAGTACTTAGCACTATTACTAATAAAACTTTGCCCAAAACTTGTAGGTTAGATATTAGATATAAGGTTATTCGTTACAGGCTGTTCGTTCAGTCAACAGTAATCAATATTATGTATTTTGGTACTGGACAATACCAAAAATCATTTTCATAGCATCAAAAATATGATTAACTAGTCAGGTAGGTAATAATATTTGGTACAATGATTTCTTTATCTATGCTAGTTGATTATGTAGTTTATTATATACTAGCAGATACCCGCGGCTTTGCCCGCGTAAATTTTAGTTTTCCCTATTCTCACGGGAACCGTCGGTTTTTCCGGAATAAAAAGTACCTAACTTTTGTGTTAATTTAGAGCGAAATCTATCTGCATTTTAACTTTCAGCCAAAAGTTTTCAATAGTTGCAGCGTGAATGAGTATTTCTCCCGCTGGAATAGTGAAAAACAAATATTCAGAAATAACCATTGATTTTCCCGGGATAAAAAATAGCCTTCTCTAATTTTCAGCCAAATCAGCGAATTTCAGTCATATCAGTTCAGTAAGTGCAGCGTAAAGTAGTATTTTTCGCGCGTGAATATCAATTTTTCAGTTTTCCCGCGAAAACCACGGATTTTTCCGGGATAAAAAGTAGCCTTGTTATTAACCCAAGATATCATCTATCACCATTCCAAATTTCAGCCAAATCGGCCTTGTACTTGCGGCGTGAAGATTTTTTTCCGCGTGAATTTCGGTTTTTAACTAATCCCACGGGAACCATGGATTTTCCCGGGATGAAAAGTAGCTTATGTGTTAACCCAACATGCAATTTATCTCAATCCCAAATTTGAGCCAAATCGGTTCAGTAGTTTTGGCGCGAAGGAGTATTGAAGCTTGGTAAAATACGAACTTTGGAGCCCCGTTTCACCCCTTTAGGGGGGGGATTTTGAAAAATTCTTTCTTAGTGCACCCCTAGACCTCATAATGAATCTGTGTGCCAAATTTGAAGTCTCTAGACCCCGGGGTTTTTGTGCTGTGCGTTGATATGTCAGTGAGTGAGTGAGTCAGTATCTTCTTTGATATACCATGAAATTTTCCGGGATGAAAAGTAGCTTATGTATTAATCCAGGATAAAATCTATCTCCTTTCCGAATTTCAGTCATATCCGGTCAGTAAGTGCAGCGTAAAGTAGTATTTTTCGCGCGTGAATATCAATTTTTCAGTTTTCCCGCGAAAACCATGGATTTTTCCGGAATGAAAAGTAGTCTTTTTATTAACCCAGGATATCATCTATCTCCATTCCGAATTTCAGCCAAACCGGTCTTGACTTGCGGCGTGAAGATTTTTTTCCGCGTGAATTTCGGTTTTCAACTAATCCCACGGGAACCATGGATTTTCCCGGGATGAAAAGTAGTTTATGTGTTAACCCAAGATGCAATTTATCGCCATTCCAAATTTGAGCCAAATCGGTTCAGTAGTTGCGGCGTGAAGGAGTATCGAAGCTTGGTAAAATACGAACTTTGGAGCCCCGTTTCACACCTTAAGGGGGGAATTTTGAAAAATCCTTTCTTAGTGCACCCCTAGACCTCATAATGAATCTGTGTGCCAAATTTGAAGTCTCTAGACCCAGGGGTTTGTGCTGTGCGTTGATATGTCAGTGAGTGCGTGAGTCAGTATCTTCTTTGATACACCATGAAATTTTCCGGGATGAAAAGTAGCTTATGTATCAATCCAGGATAAAATCTATCTCCTTTCCGAATTTCAGTCATATCAGGTCAGTAAAAGCAGCGTAAAGTAGTATTTTTCACGCGTGAATATCAATTTTTCAGTTTTCCCGCAAAAACCATGGATTTTTCCGGGATGAAAAGTAGCCTTTTTATTAACCCAGGATATCATCTATGTCCATTCCAAATTTCAGCTAAATCGGTCTTGTACTTCCGGCGTGAAGATTTTTTTCCGCGTGAATTTCGGTTTTTAACTAATCCCACGGGAACCATGGATTTTCCCGGGATGAAAAGTAGCTTAAGTGTTAACCCAAGATGCAATTTATCTCCATTCAAAATTTGAGCCAAATCGGTTCAGTAGTTGCGGCGTGAAGGAGTATTGAAGCTTGGTAAAATACGAACTTTGGAGCCCCGTTTCACCCCTTTAGGGGGGGAATTTTGAAAAATCCTTTCTTAGTGCACCCCTAGACCTCATAAGGAACCTGCGTGCCAAATTTGAAGTCTCTAGACCCAGCGGTTTGGGCTGTGCGTTGATATGTCAGTGAATGAATGAATGAATGAGTCAGTCAGTATCTTCTTTTATATATTTAGATTAGTCTAAAATCTTAAATTTAAGAATATCAACTCTGGTGAAAGAACATTTACGAAAGATTTATGCTAAGAATTTAAGCCAGCACGTAAGGTGGCGGTAGGCGAGTTGGGTAATTATGACACAGTAAAGTTTTATGTCACCTAAGCCGCGGCATAAAAACTGGTAATGAGTCTCCCGGCTGAGGTGAATATTTAACGACCTTCATATTGTATTAGCGGGAGAAATATTTTAGGAGAAGACGTATATTTTCTTTTGCATAAAAGAAAATGTTGATAGACAATTGCTTTTCTCATACATTTTAATAAAATGAAATGCATCATAAAACATGCATATAGACTGAGTTTTGGTCACGATGTCAAATTTATTTTTAATTATATTGATTGTGATTAAACAAGATGGAAAATGATGATACAGTCTAAGGTTGAGCGCGCTTGCTTAAAAAATGGTAATTCAGTGTTCACAATTGATTTCAAGGTAAGCAAGTTGTAGGTAATGAAGACGGTACCGGTAGGGTATTTCAGACCCTTGTAGCTCGTACTAGGAACGAGGAATCTAACCGCTTCGTATGCGTCATTTGTACGTTTAGGGGTGTAAGTTTTAATAATAAATTAAAGTAAATTTTAATGGCAACTAGCTATCTATATGATCAATTAAATAATAATCCTAAAACTAACTAAATTACATACTTATCGAAGAGGATTTAAAACCGCCATAATGTCAGTTTAATGATATTCCTAAAACCAGGTTAAAACCATATCACACAATCAAATAAACTTACTAACAAAGCTAATGAGACAAAATGGAAGTAGCAGGTGTAAAGTGAACACACAATAGATGCGGTACTAGGGTAAGGTCACTCTTGTTCCGTATTCTGTGAAGTTACATTGTCAAGCAAAAATATTTCAGCGTTTGACTGAAATACCTTAAGTTCTAAGATGAATATTGTCAGAGGTTGAATTCCAGACGATACCCTACATCGATCTAACATTGTCAACATCGTCGGATTGCTGGCCGTTCTTATAGTGTTTTTTATGAACAATCACCACATTATTTAGTATGATATTGGCCTTTACTTTTCAGTCTGGCATAGCTTATCAGGAACAAAAACATTAAGCTATTTTTCAAGAATGCTGTTGCGCCATCTATCATTATCTTTCATTCAATCAAAATTATTTCCATATTGTCCTATATTATCAATATATTGGTATTGATAGTGAGATTCTGTCTGATTTCATAATGAAGAGAAAACTGTTATGTACACGACGTCAATTAATAAATAATCATTTGTTTGTTTGCTGTTCTGCCCAAAAGTTTGTTTTTAAAATTACAAGTTAAACATTGTAGGTAACAAAACAGGAATTTTATATTGATTTTTTGCAGGCAACAGACATAATGAATATCTAAGTGTAAAAATAACAGATAAGCGCTTTTTATGTCCACATTTGGGCATGTTTAATTTAAATTATAATGGTGATGGTTTTCTATTTGTTATGGTTCATCCCTAATTGATTTATACTATAACTTCTCAGATTAAACAACAGTGTACCCAAAAACTTTTATCAAGCATTTTTATCTCAACGTTTTTCTTTTGTTATAAAGTCAATTACACAATTATTGGAAAAAGTGTATAAAAACAACACATTAAGCTAATGCACTGCCTAAAATGTAGCCAAGCTATAAAAACCGTCGCCTCAATTTCCGAAACGTATTCCGTAACCTAAATTTCCTAACGAACGGTCGAAAATGAAATGTTTACCTGCGAAATTGAATGTGTTGCTGCGACGTTTAAAATATACCTGTGAAAATCTCACCGTTCACGGTCCAAGTTTCTTGGCTCGTCGAGACGTTCATTTTGCTTACAGAATTATTTATTTCATAATTTACGTGCACGTTTGGATAGCAGCAGTCGCCTCTATATACAAATACATTTTGACGTACCAGGAAGATACGATACGGTTTACTACTCAGACGGATTATCTCGACTGGAATACTACGATCCCCTCGGTCACAGTGTGTGAAATTGGCAATTTAAACAAAATATTAGCGGAACTGCAAAAGTTACACCAAAGTGATAGCGTAAATTCATATCCCTTTGCGAAAGACGTCGCCTTTTATAGCGGAGAATGTCATGGTTGCTCGCAATTAGAAAACATTTCCAGTCACAATTTCACCATTGCAAATTATAGCAATGCTTTCCGATCCGAGTGCAAAGATCTGTTTATCAGCTGCAAGTGGGACGGCAAACCTATGAACTGCTGCCAACACTTCAAACCGATTCAGACTGAATATGGACGCTGTTATTCCATGAATAATAATCAAATTGGGGAAACCCAATCACCGTATTATGTTGCATCGTCCAATATTCGTGAATTAGGCTTGCTTCAACTAAAACTAGCGCAAGATTTCGAGGTGTTCCTTCATTCACCTGAGGACGTACCATATTGGAACATGGAATCTGATAGAAGAATTTCAGTCTTAACAAACACAGAGGGTTCAATACTTTTCTCAATAGTTGATGTTCTCAATGAGCCCGAACTTACTCTAATGCCGCCGGATGTTCGTCAATGTAGGTTCCCTGATGAGTTACCTGATAATTTCAAAGGTTTTCGCCACTACAGCTACTCTGTGTGCATTATTCACTGCCGTATCGAAGCGCAGCTAGAGTTTTGCAACTGCACCTCGCATTTTTCGCCAGTTGAATACAAAGACCGGTATTGTGATGTCCGAGGATTGCAATGTTTAACAAAGCATTATGAAGCACTGAAAAAGCTCAAAGTGCCCGGTGCAAATCAGCCCGGTTTGAATTGTGATTGTCTCTCATCGTGCGTAGAGCCTGAGTACAATACTATAGCTAAGAAAGTAACTGCAAAACCTAGTGGTTTAGGAGCTGGAATAGTCAAATTAATTTTAAGTAATAGACCCTATGAAAGAGTCACTCGACAAGTGGCCCGTACGGGACTGGATTTGGTGGTCGCAATGGGAAACTGCTTCGGCCTTTGTTTTGGTGGCTCTTTACTTTCGATTGTAGAAGTATTGTATTATTACGTTTGTTTTAAACAGTGGAGATACATTAATGTAAAATAGAAAAAATTATATTTCTCTTGATGATGATCCCATGTTCTTAAAAGAAATTAATTAATACATCTGGAAGAGTTTAAATAATATATAACTCGTGAGTTTTTTTTCATTTTATAAGAAATCCGAGAATACTTATTTTTTTAAAATAATTTTTAATAATATTTCCTTTTCAACCGAGTTCGAAAAATAAAAGAAGGATTAGGTTCTCAATTCGATTTTTTATGAATGCATGTACACCGATTCCTCCGATAATACGCAATTGATTTTCATGGTTCTACATTTGATCGACAGGAAATAAGAAAATGCATTCTCCGAATTATTTCTATTTCACTTGGCAACAACTGTCATATTCTAACTTGAAGATTTTTATTATTTACGTCTACGGACACTCGAATGATTTTCGAGTGTCCGTAGATGTAAATAATAAGGTAGCAAAATATTTTTCACGAACAATTTTTTCTCGCTACCGAAACGCAAATACAGAAAATGTAGCGACAGCCGTCCTAAATAAACAGAACTCAAAATCCTTACATCAAACTGGAGTATTCGAACGATGACATCTAAAAATATCAACCAAGTGCGAGTCGAATTATCTCACCGAGGGTTCCGCACTATAGAAGAAGTAAAACGGCAAAAACGGCATTTTTTACAATGACTTGTGCATTTGTTGCTTTACACTAAAAAGTAAAAAAAAAATGAAATTGGTTTTTTGAAAATATTTTATTATTCCTGTAAAGTATACACAAACCTGTACTGTTCCTAATAAAGTGAGAATTTTCGATTGTTAAACTTCAGAGACAAGTGGGAAAAAAGGAAGGATGGAGCGGCTATTTCTGCGACAAAATAGAATGCACACATAAATTCTTTTTATATGATAGATCCCATTCAGTACAGTTATCTGACTTTTAAATTGTATCCTCCGATTTTACGGCCTTTTTTAATAAAACAAAATAATTTTTTAATTTTCATTTATTCCAATGATGTTGGGTCAAACTAATAAAACTTAACAACTACTCCACATGTCATAAAGAATCGACAGTGACTGACACAGGACGGAGAAAGAAAAGGATCTGATTATACCATTTTGTTACGGAACCCCAATACTGCGTGTATTCGTACTAAAGTTTATTTTAAGGCTGACTGATCTGTTATTGCAAACAACTGTACTATATGCAATGACACTTCTTTTTCACAGTTTCGTGCGAATAAAAGGCAAAGGCGTAATGTGCCTTATTGAAGTCCTCCGTCAGTCCGTCCTTTTAGGCATTCTACTAGTAGTCTTCACTACTAACCAGTGATTTGGTTGTTTGCAGCAAAAAAGTATACTTACCTCAAAGTGGTCTATTTTAGTTTTATTTGTTTGTTTTCAAAATATATTTATCGTCACAAATAAATAATAATACAGTCTAATCTCTAGTACTAAGCCTTGGTTAAACAAATATAACAAAAATAAAACAGTTCATGCAATAATAAACACCACAATAATATTCTTAGATACTTAATAATAACTGAACTCTATTTTAGTACTAAGGTCTATTTTAGTAGTATTGGGTAATAATGGGTTAAACTTAGACTCAGGTGATTTAAAAATTAATTAATAATCCAATCTTAATGTAATAATCCAATATTAATCTTAATGTTCCATTCATTAAGTATTATTAAATAACCTGAGTGAGAAAATATAGAGAATTTTCCAAAAAAGTTAGACACGAAAGACTAAAATAATAAGCCAAATATTTTCATAAATGAGAGCATAAAAGTGTCACAAGTTTCGGGTTTTTGATAGGCAAGAATAAAATATTTAGGAGACTTTGGCCTATTGAGTATTATACTTAATTAATAAAGTTGAATTGCTTGCTTTTCAATTATTATTATTAAAACTTGGTGTACTAAGTTTAATTTTATTAAATCGCTGAATTTTTCTCAGAAACTTACTCAACATTCGAATGAATGAATTGTAAAATTGAATGTATTTTTTACCCAAAGATTTACATCTTTTTCTTAACATAGGAAATACAGTGCCTCAACCTTATCGCGCCAAGTAAAATTAATTAAGCGATTATCGACCATGTTGCGTTTTAAACTTCATTCAATTTTATCATTAATTGTAAAATATATTTTTCAGTGTCCGCAAAAAATGCTTTGATCTCAATATCGTCTGTATGTAAATACATTGACCTTTTTCACGTGCTATTTTTTTGCCATGACATTTCACTTCACGAAATGTAGCTGGCGCATTACGTGAATCGCCTTCCTGAAAATATAAAATGGAAAATTCTTTCCAAAAAACCAACTTCAAATGCCACTACAAAGAATGAAATAATTTATAATGTACACCAATTCGAAGTCGGGCAATGTTTTGTTCAATCATTAATAGTCCTTCTTATTATAAAACTTGATGTGCAAAGAAACGACAATATTATCGACAATACCAAGGACTATTATTGAATGAACGAAACATTACCCGACTTCGAATTGGTGTACATTATAAATTATTTCATTCTTTGTAGTGGCATTTGAAGTTGGTTTTTTGGAAAGAATTTTCCATTTTATTTTATACTTTTTAGTGGAAAAAAACTAATGCGCAAGGCATTGGAAAAAATGCCCACATCGCTTGAAGTATGCTTCTAAAATCTGAAGAGTTCCCTCAATTTCTCCAAGATCCTATCATCAGATCCTGACTTGATGAATACAGTCGTTACTTGATGACTGCAAGGAAATGCAATCGTAACTATAAAAAATACCTAAATCGCTTCAAGTATACTAGCAAAATTTGAAGAGTTCCCTCGATTTTACCAACATCCCATCATCAGATCCCGACGTGATGACCATAAGACTACCTGGAAAAAATGACTCTTTCAAACAATACCCAAATCACTTCAAGTGTGCCTATAAAATTTGAAGAGTTCCCTCGATTTCTCCAGGATCCCATCATCAGATCCTGACTTGATGACAATGGGACCATCTGTGAACTATACCCTATCAAACAAAAAAAAAATTTTCGAAATTGGTCCACGCATCTTCGAGTAATCGGGGAACATACATAAAAAATAAAAAAAATAAAAAAAAAAAAAGATTCCGACGAATTGAGAACCTCCTCCTTTTTTTGAAGTCGGTTAAAAATAGCTGAACTGTTTTGTCCTTCTTCTACTAAAAGTTTTTTTTTAGAATTTGGCTAGAAATGGAGGTCTTATAACCTCTATATGTTAATTTTATCATAGAATAGTCCGCGACGGAAAAAGAAAACAAAACGAAAGCGGCAATAACCTAATAATATCTAATAAAATATGTATTTTAACTGTAAGGTATAATATATTTAAGCTATAGTATTGTTCTACGATAAAAACAATGTTCTATTTCTAAAAGCTTATACTAAAACTTTTGTTCCAGTCGCCGACTTCACGACCCAACTGTCACAGCTGTACGAACGTCACTCTTCGGAACTACAAGTCCTCGTGGCAACTTTCCGCAAGCGAAATAGTGACCTGCGGAAAGAAAGGTAGGTTTTATGATTGGAGAAATTCTGTTAGGTACCATTCTAGTGGAATTTCATAAGCTTCATAACACTGAAATCTTCAAATATCTCATTTACGCATTTGCCACACTAGTTTCATGACGGAGTAGGTATTTGAGTTCGATTCACGGGACGTGCCAGTTTTGGGACTTCTTCAGTACTAATTTAGCACAGCCTAGCGATTCGCGTATTGTTTTAGAACGCTGAGGGTGATGATTTCCACTTCACCACAGACTTCACGTAGGTGTGACTGTGACGTAGTAGGCGTAAGCGGGGGTGGAGAAGGGCGGGAGGTAGTACCACGTGTAGTCGGCTTGAAGAAGCGAATGCCGCTACTTTTTTTAAATATTTCACTTCACGAAAGGGAACGCTGAATACGTTACCTGAATCGCTTGGCTGATAAGTGAGCTTATAGCCACATGACTAATCCAAGATTCCAATAAATTAATTATGAGAATGACAATCGTTTACGACAAGTGACGTAGTAAATTTGTCGATCGGATACATTATTTTAAACTTACCTACATTTTCGAATTTCGTTCTATTTAGATATGAAATGAGCAGCAGATTTCTCTAACTATGGTACATAATTAGTCAGATAGTTTGACGGCTGGTAACTGCCCTACCAGCAAATAGTGCCGCTAAACGATTCAGCGTTCCGATGCGATGTCGTGTAGCAAACTACTTCAAGTTGGTACGGATTGAACATCTTTGGTTGCATCGGCTCTTGACATCAAGTAAAGTCGTAGCCAATACTAATTTGACGTAAATGTGTAACAATTATCTCCACCTGACAAGTCTATCCTTTATGTAAAGCCTGCTAACCCACTCGCAGCGACTGTGGAGAAATCCAACTGATTCTTAGAGAAGTACTGTTTCCCGTTCGGTAGTCAGCCATAAAAACACGTCAGGGTAATTTTTCTCCAATATGGTTTTAAATTTCGCAAAAGATAGGGGCTTATAAAAATATTACCTTTCTTTTGTAGCAGAGAAGCGTATGTTCAAACAAAGGCTGTGTTATACAAGCGCAACGTGATAAAATTGGATCTATTCTGTTTCCTGCAAAGCGGGAGGTTTATTTTTTGCTTAATTTAAACATGAGTAGCAGAATAATGGGTATTGAATTTTTAAACCCAGCTGGCCATGGTGGAAATATGAGAAGTGCAATATAATAGAAAAGTGAAAAAGAATAGAACCAATATATTATCAGCAAAATGTAGGTCTATTGTGCCTTAGTGATTACGGTTTGAATTTTCAAAAAATCTTAGAAGATAAACTCATGATTATGTTGAATCTTTATGGTTAGTCCTATACTGTATGAAAAAATATTACATTTTCTAATCATACTGTATGATAAAATATTACATTTTCTAATCATGGCCTAGCTATATCCATTCATCGACTTGAGTTGAGCTTACATATTTAGAAAAGTCAATAACTCAGGTAACACTACATGCCCATTTTATACTTTGTACATACAGTTAAATTACAAAACACTTTTTTAAGTGCAACTTACTACTTTTGACTACTTGTTCTTGCATCCAAAAAGCCTCTGGCTTTTAACAAAAAATAAATTATAAAAACATTTCTGGCTTCCCTTTTTTAAAATTTCCACCCTTGTCGTAGTACCTAAGCAAAATTAATAGACAGGAACAAGAATATACATTTGGATTATTTAATTAATTGAAGCTTATTCAGCAAGGAGCAAAGAAATTTAACTCAGCATTCAATTAATTTAGTTTGTGCGTTTGAATTCAGTGCAGTGTTTATAATATGCATAACTCGAGTTGTTAAACAAGGCGTACTGTGGGAATTTTAAGCTCGTAGTGCAATTTATTTAATGAGTGTGCTCTGTACACTCCTTCGTAGAAATATGTTTCATCTCTACCAACAGGAGTACAAGCGTTGAATAATCACCCAGTATGCCTAATTCTTCTTTCCAGGCACCTGCTATTTTTTTTTTTTTTTTATATACTATATAGGCTAGCGCTTGACTGTGATCACACCTGATGGAAAGTGATGATACAGTCTAAGGTGGAACGCGCTTGCCTAGAAGATGCCTATTCACTCTTGATTTGAAGGCACCCGGGTTGTAAGTGGCAGGAAAGACACTGCCTGGGAGTGTATTCCAGGCCTTTGCAGTGCGTATCAGGAACGAGGAACCAAACCGCTTCGTACGCGTCGTTGGTACGTCTACTATGTATGGGTGGAAGCCTTTACGATGCCTTGCCGTTCTATGGTAGAAAGGTGACGGGGGAACCAAATTAAAAAGTTCCTGTGCACACTCTGTGTGCTAACTGTGGAAACTCTCTTCAGCAGTGTTCATAAAAGGAGTATAATTTGAGGTAAAAGAACTGATGCACCTCTCCTCTAAGTACAGCAAAATATAGGCCGGTTCTGTGGCGCTGCTTTTCATATGCGGCAGTGATCAATTAACATCAGAATCTCGTAGTAAATGTAGTATGTACAGCAATTAAAGCAATGACAGTCTAACCAGTGTAATTGCCTTCCAAGATAAGCCGAAGACTGAGTAACTCATTATTTATTGCACAAGTTAAGTGGAACTAACAAGTTAATGTTGAAGCAACTTGGAACTTAGCTTTCTAAGACTTAAAGGGGATTCCACGACTATTTTCGTGAAATTTAGATTTTTTTTGTTATTACAAACTGTGAGTCAATTAAATATCGAATACATGTATTATAAGGTTACCATTTAAAGGGGATAAATTTGTCACGACCCTTGAAAAGTTAACCTTATTGCTCAAATCATTTAATCCAGCTATGCGATGAAATAAATTTGCGAACAATAACATTTACTTTATATTTAAAAACTAAACAAACAATTTAAAGAAAGGCAAAAATTCGAATTTCCAAAAATCTTACAAGTAATAAACTGTGAAATGTTTTTCTGATATTATATTCATGAAAATAAAATTTACTCGCTCATCTTCAGAGGCAGTCATCGATAAAATCTCATATCCTCGTACGTCGAGGATATTATTTTTAAACACCGAGCCGAGGGACTTTCCAAATTGCATCAAAAAGATGATAAGGCTCAATCAAGCAGACCATTTATATCTTAAGGGAAAAATGAAAAAATAAATTCCTAATATAAAGAACTCACTTTTGTACATGTAATTTTAATCATGGCAGGCTGTTATTAGATAGGTTTTACCACAAAAATAGCGTTAAGTTATCCTCACTTACTTAGATTGATGGTTTTGGAATAGCTAATATTTTATGGCTACTTTAAGTTAAGCATCTTTTTTGGCAGATTGTTAACAACACTCAGAAGCTTTGAAGTTTATCACGAAAATGAGCAGGGCTGGGATAATGATTCTGTTTTAACCGGCTGCATTCATTGAAAACACTACTATGATAAAGCGCAAAGTGAAGTTAGCAGCTAAAAACAAAATAAAAGCTAAAATTAAGTGCGAGTCTTATTTACGAGCATTTAGATCAGTCAACTGTATCAGATTACATTAATTTCAGTTGTAGCCGTCCTCGGGTAGAATAAGAATGAACATTTTACCTTTAATACTTAACAACTTAATTAAAATCAGTTTAAACGAGTTTCTATTTTAAGTATCTCGATTTGCACATCTTACAAGCACCAGCATCTTAATTATGTGCTTTTGCGTTTAAAGTTGTGGAAAACCAGTAGCATAATATGGAAAAAAAATTAGTCACTCTAAATTGTGTTAGTTTACTCTTTTCTAAATGGTAAAAGATAGGCAAAAGACGAGTACTTTGCAGGAAACAGGTAGGTAGGCTGTCAGTGTTTCGTTTTGACGTTACTATATATATGACGTTTGGAGTTAGACGGTCTTACTTGTTAATGTCAATCAATTAGCCACCTCCCACGTTTTTGTAATATCCTCGTATATCCCTAATATTTAAGTTAATAAATAATTAATTTTATCTAAATACCTACAAAATAAATCTTTCTAGATCCTCTACATAAATAATATAGATTTAATTTATACGGCAGAACAAGGTTTGTCGGGTCAGCGAGTATTTATATACCGCGTATATACGAATTGCGCGTTGAAAAACATGAGATATATATTATTTTGGCCCAGTGTACCAAAAGGCACTAAGTACTAAAGTGAAATTCGTGGTTCGGGTGCAGTCACTGAGCAAACGTAACAAGTTAATTTCTATGTATGTGTGGTTTTGCAAAGTTAATGATTCATTTTGAGATAAGCAATTTCTAGATTTTGAGTAGACAACTTTGTCTATCTAAATAAATATTTAATTCATTATCTATTTATCGCGTCACAAATATTTTCAAAGATTGAAATGATTTATTTATTAGCCAGATAAACGTAAAAAAAGGAATAAATTTTGACAGACTTTGTACGGCATAAAGTTTATCTGGCGATTGAAAAATCGGCCCTTAGGCTCATTTTTACAAGCACTTATAAATAGTCATAAAACACTTATACAACTCTTAAATAGTGATAACTAACTTAACGCCTTAAAACTAAGTTTACTAGGCTTCTAACGCGCCCTGAACTGAGAAGAAGCCCACAACAAACTCCGACGGGTTTTTCTATTGTTTTATTGAATTATACTTACGTACACACCACCATAAAAACCCAGACGCAAACATAACGGGCTGTGAAAATCCTAAGAATTCATGTCTTCCTAAACACACTATTTGTTTATATCCACCCACGATATTCGGAGTCGAGGGTCACAGTGGTCATGCATTAAGGATGAGGTCTCGGCCTAAATTCACGGCTAGGCTCAGTGCAGACCACTTTAATAGCTTTTCTTTTCTCGAAGCAGCACTTAATATTATTTATTCAGTATATTGAAACAAATTGAAAGATGTTTTTATCAATAAGTTACAAGCGATGTTCAGTTATGTATTTATGAAGACCTTTTCTAAGCTTCAGCTCTCTTACAAAGATGTTATACCTATTTACTTTTTCACTAGCTATCGATTGCAATTTCGCTTGAGTCCCAGCACCCACCCAAAGTGTAAAAAACGGGACTCTATTACTGTGTATTCGCCGTTCACCTGTCCATCCGTCTGTCAGGCTTGTATCTCTTGAACCGTGATACACACTCAAGCCGTTTAACGACACGACAGGTGATATTTTCACAGATGATGTATTTTCGTTGCCGCTATAATAACGAATACTAAAAAATAGAATAAAAACGTGATTTTTTGCTCGTTTTTGGTCGATGATCCAGAACACTCAATATTGCTCTACTTGTATAGTAGTAAAAATACAAGTTGTAAATCTTATAGTCTAAGTTATGAATTATGTTAATAATTTATGTTTCTCAGTAAGCGACATTATAACTTTTGCGAAACAAAGATAGTAGGAAACGATAGTAGGTACGAAGTAACACCCTAAAGCTGATTTCCTACGATGCTACGCTAGTACGTTAAATATAAATTTGTATATTAAACGCACTACATAATAGTAGAGCTTGATTTGAATACCCTATGAGATCAAATGAAACGCAAGATGTTCTGTTGCTTGACACAAAACGTAGCATGTCCCTGGTGAAAGAGCACTCTAGCGGCCCTTGAACCAGTGCGTGAAGCCAAGAGGAGTGAACTGCGGGTGAGGCTAAGAGACGCCATTAGATCAGAACAGCTGTCGCTCGCTCATTATAACGCGTCAGCGCTTCCACTTGATCGTGATCTTGACGGGAGCCGCCAGAAATAGACCAACTCGTAGCCACTAGAAGCGTGTTAATAAATCTTTACGATACGTCTTTACAAACACATAACCCTGCGACGTCATAATATACCTAACACGTAAATACAAAAATCACATAAATACAATTTTATATGGTGCTGAACTAATTATTAGTTCAACAATCACATAGATTTATAAGAGGGCGTCGCTCGCGCTCCGAATTATAACAACGACAGCTCCGTGAGTACGGCAACTTTTTCTTGTAGTGTGAGTGTGTCAATTTGAAAGGATGGTGTGCGGATGCTAGTGTGCGTGAAAAATTGTGTAGCGACGGCTCGGGTTTGCCAATTTAGGCAAAGTATTTTTTGCCGCACGTTTGAAGTCGAGGGCTCCCTCTTGGACCTCTATGACTATACATCTATGCAACATAATATTAAATATCTTTATTTATTAAATATATTAAAATTGTACATGCGGTTCGTGCGCTGACCACTGAACTAGTGAAAACTGTATTTCAGCGGTCGAAACCTTCCATATTGCACAGGTGATAGGTAAAAATCATGTATCTCTAATCTTTCTAATATTTTGTAAACGTTTGGTAGGCCTGAGAATAATAGTTAGGTAGCTATTTTTTTAAACCAATAAATCGCAAAACAATGTTTACCCGGTCAGCCAAATACATAAAATTCTTTGGTCACAGTGCTTATAACCAAACTCCTCCGAAACCGCTTGACCAATTTTTATGAAATTTAGATTTGATAAAACTTAAGGTCGTTTAGTTGTCACCGTCAAATCCTATACATTTAAACGAGCAATTCTTGTATATATATATATATATATATATATACATATATATATATATATATATATATATATATATATATATATATATATATATATATATATATATGTATATATATTTCTATATAATCTGAATCTCGGAAACGGCTCGAACGATTTTCATGAAATTTAGTATTCAGGGGGTTTTGGGGGCGATAAATCGATCTAGCTAGGATTCACTTTTAGAAAATTTCGAATTTCCCAAAAATAAAATATGAACCCTGCTGCCATCTATTGGCAACCGAGCAAAGCTCGGTCACCCAGATATTATAATGTTAAGTGAAAAATAAGATTTCAATAGTTTCTGATTATTGTTAGAATAAACTTTTACATGACGTATAAAAATATTATACGAGTACAGTTACTAAAACAAACTAATTAAAAAGTAGTAGGCACAGCTCGTATCAAACGACAATGGTAGTTAATAATAAAGCAAAGGAAACTGACCTATTGTTTCAGAAAACTAGTTTGTCGTTAAATTCATAATATAGCATTGCCTCCAAGTTCCTTACATTTAGTCACTAGTACGTTTTCTAACAAGCAATTTGGCACTAGCCCAGGGGCATGGCAAACTGAATTAGTGACGATCTATAATGGAGACTTAAATAGGTAGGTGACATTCGATGTGTTGTATGTCGAACTCATACGATAACGTTTGACCGCAGACTAAATAATTCAGCTCCCGTTTACCTCGGTCTGGTATTGAAATAGCACATTGTCCAAGTTCATTTTCAATCTATACCCATAGTCACTAGTCTCTTTTGATCAACAGTTCTAGGTATCTGTGTTCAAATCTATTTTTGCATAGCACACCTTTGTTAGGGCCCGGTTTCCACCAAAGCGGAGCGGAGCGGAACTGCGTTCAAGTTAACAATCAGATGTCATTTTGACATCTCCTCTCCCCTAAGTTTCGAAGATTTCAAATTTGGTTTCTCAAACACAGCTCTGCTCTGGTGGAAACCGGGCCTAATACAGTGTTATGTAAAAAATACCAAATCGCTCTCGACCTGTAGTTGTTTTCATTAACACTACACGACTTTCCAAAATCCAATATTTATTTATTTCATACCAAAAAACATTATTTCTGTAAAGTGACATTACACTGCTGCGGTTTCGCGCCACGAGTTTGCGCGCCGGCCGCCGCGCCGATGTTACATTACAGAGTAGAGTATCTCTGTAAAATTTTGAATATTTGATATTTCTCAAAATATCGTGTAAAATAAAAGTCGTAGAACAAAAGTTGTTAGTTTTAATGAAAACAAATACAGGCCGAGAGCGATTATTTATTACATTACCCTGTATCCTACTTCATTTTTTTTGATAATAACGAACGCAAGCATGCAAGCAGGTGTGTCACATGATGTTAAGCAAACTCCGCCGCCCATTGACATTTGCAGCACCAGGGGAATTGCAAATGTGTTGCCGGAGTTTGTTTATTTTCTCCTTGAATAACCCCATGGCGAAGCTTTGAGCAAACACTGCTTTTGGTAACTGGTTCCATAATTTACATGTGCGCAGAAAAAAGGATCTGATAAACCGAGAACGAGGAATGCCACACATCATCGATATTAGAGCACAAAAGTAACGAATGATCCAATTTGTAGAATAAATTTGTTTTAACTATTTCAAATGCTAAACACTACGGAACTATGGCAGTTGACAAATTACTAATATGCGACCTCGGAATCATAAACGAAATATTGGAAGAAGACCGTGCAAAAGTGCTATGGATATTTTCAGGGAAGCAAAACATTTTTCTTCAATTAAACAATGATTTATTAAAAGCTCAAACGTAAGATGAATTTAAGTTAAATTAAAGTATTCTTATTTTAAGAACACTCATAGGAGATTTGTTAGTTGTTGAGGCAACTAGACCATGAATAAGTGGGTCATAACCTGTATTTTTTGTAACCTGTATCCTATAAATTACTTAACCTAATTCCTAATAATCCTTGTCCTATAATTTTAAATACGTATCAAAATTTTACCTCCCGTAGGTATCCGAATTTTCATCATGCGGGGCTCACATAGTAGGTACGGCAAGTTTATAGGACTAACATCCTAGTGTGTTAAACACTACAATTATAAAAGATACTAGCTGTTGCCCGCGGCTCCGCTCGCGTGAATTTAGGTTTTTCACTACTTCTGCGGGAACCATCGCTTTTTCCGGGATAAAAAGTACCATAATGTGTTAATCCAGGTAATAATCCATCTCCATTCCAAATTTCAGCTAAATCGGATTCGTAGTTGCAGCGTGAAGGAGTAACAGACAAACACACACATATAATACAAACTTTCACCTTAATTATATTATAGTGTAATGTGCACATATAAACTTTCGTACTTTAAATACGCCGCTCCCAAAATAGGTTCAGTGCTAATGCCGAGTTTCACGACTCTTTAAACTTCAAAAACACGGGACTTTCATACAAACTTCCAACCCCTATTTCACCCCCTTAGAGGGGTAGTTTCTCAAAATCGTTTCTTAGCTGACAACTACCCATTAGAAAGAACCTACTTTCCAAATTTCAAGTCAACAGTAACAATATTAAAATTTTCACATAAAAACTTTCATCCCCTATTTTACCACCCTTAAAGGGGAATTTTCCAAAACGACTTACACAAATTTTTAATATCTGAAGCTGATAACCTAAATGACGATTTTCACGTCTCTAACTTCAAAAACACGGGACTTTCATATAAACTTCCAACCCCTATTTCACCTCCTTAGAGGGGTAGTTTCTCAAAATCGTTTCTTATCTGACACCTACCCATTACAAAGAACATACCTTTCAAATTTCAAGTTTGTAGGCTTTATACTTCCTGAGATATCGTGATTAGTCAGTGAGTGAGTGAGTGAGTGAGTGGTAACTCTCTTTTATATATATAGATTTAATAATTTAATTAATTTTGCTTTACGTTACATAGTGAAAATATAAATTAATTATTCATTTAGTTGAAATCCAACGAGAGCCCAGTAATTAGCGGCAAATTATATTCAAATATACCTATATCTACAAACGAAGGGCGTTCTATAATGTTATGCTGGAATATTCGCAAAGCTCTTCTAACTTGGTTATAAGAAGCTGAGTTTATGACTTAATGCATACCTAATTACTGACTAGTACAAAAGCGTTTGTACCATGTACCATGCTATATTATATGTATATCCGTTCTCAACCTATCTATCTCAGGGCTAATCCTACAAGAGATAGAAGTTTGTCAACCTTGAATGGAGCTTATGATGTCCTTATATCCCTAGTACGGTAAATTGTTGATAGATATTTAATATTATTAATGACCGTTAGTTACAGCCAGTGTATCGTATGACATAGATACGATTTTAAACCTTACCTACAAAAATATTGGTTGGTTGCCGAAGCACCCGGAATAATCAAAAAAGAATCACTAACACTGGCAAAATTTTTAAAATTTTCACGAGCAATTGTCAGTTTCAGTTTCCGTACCCAAAGGGTAAAAACGGGACCCTATTACTAAGACGCTGTCCGTTCGTCCGTCCGTCCGTCCGTCCTTCCATCCGTCTGTCCGTCTGTCACCAGGCTGTATCTCAGGAACCGAGATACTTGAAATTTTCACAGATGATGTATTTCTGTTGCTGCTATAACAAAAAATACTAATAAATAGAATAAACAAGTGATTTTTTTTGCTCTATATTGACAACGGCAAAAGGTAGGTACATGCCCAAAACATTCACAGAATATTTAGTTATAATACACTTATATTTAAGGGGAGCTCAAATACAACAAACGGGATTTTTTGCTCGTTTTGAATTTGGTGGGTAGACGTGTTTTGACTTTTGATTTATAGAAAGATATCGTAGAAACTTATATTCCTGAAATTTTTCCAAAATGTTCTCAAAAGTGCATAAAGTCTGATAATCCGTACCTAATGAACCAACGAGGTAGATAGTGTTACGTATTGGTCACGGTTTTGGATTGTAGGAGACCCGTGCTAAGCAGAGAGCCAATATTGTGGTGGGCTCATTTTATTATTCTCTGTAATTAGCCGTTATTAACGGCCTACAAGCCGTATTTAGGTGATTTTGAGTGAAGTTTTACGTAAAAACTATAAAGACAATTACTCTCAAATTTAAACGTCATGTATTTTGGGTCTTTAAGCTAAAATCGCTGAGAAGCAGAAACACGATTGGATAAAATTATCTCGATAGAAAGTTCTCCCAAAAGTTTTCTAAAATCTCAGTTTTCCTGTTATATGTCGGAAACTGCAAACTGAATGCTGCAACTGAAAAGTGATGTAATTGTAATTTTTGTTTTATTGTGTCGGTAATAACAATATTTAAAAACGCTGAGAACCGATTTTTGATAACTGGCTTAGTTTTTGAGTAATTAGGTAAAAGGTCGTTTTTCTGACATATTCTTCCGCGACGCTGCATGTCGCACCTACCAACGTATCCGCGAGAGTGAGAAAGTCAAAAATAAATTCAATGAATCCCCTTAATGACTTATGAGCAATTGTAAATATTTTTTATTATTTGAAATTGTCATGTCCTGACAGGGCGTCTTGTGCACGCTTGTGCTATGTAAGTAATTGTAAGCATGTGCATGAAGCAATTGAAATAAACAAAGAAATAAAAAAATTAAAATCTTAATTTTTCACATAATATGCCTAAATAATTAAGCTCTTATGAAAAGTCAAGTTCGGAAAGCAGGTTTGCAGAAGAACTGGCATTAATTTACTGGCCGGCTCAGACTGTGAACGTACCATCTGTGTTTCATATAGACTTCTTCTTACATAAAATGACCGTGTTGCGTTATTATGAGTATACATTGCAATAGTTTGTTAGTATTTTGTGATAGTGTTGGTTGTAGTAGGTACGTAATGTTTGACGGGTTGACGCCGATTGCACGGTTGGCAATCACCCAAAATTAGTGAATCAGAGTCCGATAGATGCCAATGGATAGTTACTAGGTACGTATCAACGTTAGTTTACTAAATTGAAATTGCATCGTTAACGTCTCAAACTCTCAGCGTATTGATCAATTTGATTATGTTAACGTTTTAGTTAATTTAAATGTACACCTACGTAGGGTCCTATTCAAACAAACTAGATGGACCCAAACTCGAAGGCGAACTTTACTAAATTAAAGCTCAATAGCTTCTAAGGTCCACCAATTATTATGTCTAAAACTGTATACCAGTCGTATTAAAACCTATATCAAGCATGGACGTGTGTATTTTCATAACAGTATTAAGTGGCGCCCGCCACAATTCGCACCAACAATTCTAGATCGATTATTATCAGATCGGTTCGATCAAATCATTGTAATGTGCAAACACAATACAATAAATTGATCGAACTGATGTAAATCCGATATCTTACACAGGTACTTTTGCATTCCAAATCTAGAGTTACTTACAGGTTTCTATATTCAGGTCCAATTCAGGTTTTAAATCAAAACTTTTTATTACAGGCAATAGTCAATATAAGTCTAAATAAGTAAGTAGGTACATATAAACGTAGTTATTTAGCTAAAGATGAAGCTCTTAAAAGCGTGTCAAAGGAAAAACATCTTCTTTTTTTTTCTTACTGAAAACTGAGACTGATATCCAATTTAGTAAGTAGGTATAATATTATAACTAGTTTTAAGCATTTGATTGTATAACTGTATTACGTTAAGCATCTTTGTCACCCTTATATAATTAGGAAGATGATATCTTAAATGAAGAAGAAGAAACAGATGACCTTGGGTAAAAATCTGAGTTCCGACCTAGAACAGGCTTGGAGAGGTATGTCCAAGGCTAAAGCGAGGAACACATTAATAAAATAAAAAAAGAAATGATTTCAGTACGCTTCACCAATGATACCATGTACGAATCTATGTATTACAAATGTCTCTCTATTTACAGACCAATGAATCTACTATTTGCTTATTGTACCAAATAAACTTTGGAGTTCAGATTCCCTCAAGCATTCAAAGGGACCCCCAACCGTTGAAGCATTGTTTGAAAAGTTGTTTCGGATCATCTTGTTTTATTTAACCTGTTGTGGCTTGCAACACCGTTGACAATGAGGGAGGGAGAACTTCAATCGTGAAATTTTCAGTATGTACGAATTATTAAATTATAATATCCAGAACCCAGGATAATTACATAATTACTTTTTTTAGTATTATACCTCAACAAAACCCTTATAGGATCAGTTTGTTATCCGTCTGTCCATCTTAATGCTATTCATGGGCCACGGGCCTTTTTCTCAGCAACCGAACTTTTTCTCGGAAGCTTTTCTATCATAGATACGTCTTCAAAAATGATACTGACTACTGAGGTTTCTAATATATTTTTTTATAATTTAGGTTTAGGTTGTAGGGAGAAAAAAAACGAAATGATATTTTTTGATTAACTCATCATAAAATTGCTTTATCGTTTGCTGAATGCGTAACGAATAATAATACCCAGGGCATGAATCCGGAACTAATTGTCTTCAAAATAAATTTAACGAACAGCTACAAACTGTCATGAGTTACAAATTACCAACCTAACATCCTACGAGGAACTTAATTATGCAATAAATCACTTTGACCCCCATTCATCGCCTGTATTGTTCAGTTAGGTACTAAACAAGAATAACATATTAGAAACAATGTTCATTTTTAGAACAAAGAAATATTATTTAATTGTTTGAAAATTAAAATGTATTATTATTTTCAAGGTCCTGGATCGAAATAAGGCAGTGAAAAATTTCATAAATAGGTACGAAAAAACTTCTCTATTTCACGAGAAACATGTTAACGACCTAGCTCTTAATTATGCAACGTCGGGATCACCAATATGGAGTAATAATAATCGATGATGTCGAGATGTCCATTGAAATTTACTCCAGCCTTTATCCAAACACTACATTGTCGTAGAAGTTTGTGATATTGATTATTGGGCAGGTGTTAACTATATTATTTAATGATGATTTTCTGAATGAAAAAGAATTTCGGAAGCTAGCTGTTCACTAGATACAATACATATTATTATACCTAAATAATAATAATAATATTTATCACTACAAAAAATTTGCAAGGGGTTTCTTCCTCGGTTTTCTTGGTGAAAAACTGCTTTTAGAACATTGCAAATTTCATTTTGAGTTTAATTTAAGTGTTTCCTAGATTCAGATTTTTTGTACCTAATTTAAATTTAAGGTCACTTTTTTCTTAGAGCTAATTTCGGCGAAGTAAGAATAATATGCCGGCGGCCGGATCACGTGATCGATGGCTCATTGACAACGTATCCCCTATAGGCCATAATTACACACCAGTGACAGTAATGTCATCGATCATCGGAAGCGTACAACTACACAGGAGAATTTATCAATACCGAATTTATTTGCTGTAGAACTGTCTTTTGATGTTAAGTATGACGTCAACTAGATGACACCTCAGATCAATGAAGGATGACACAAGCCTCGTGTTTGAAATGATTACTCCATCCCTTTCAACTTCTCTATCATTCTGAGAAACATGTCTACTAGTAGTGCTCAGTCAAAAATGACTGAGACGTCATCATGTTTGATCAGTTTTGAACAAGGTAATGCTTTCACATTTACTTTCGGTTCAAAACAGCTTTCGGAACTTGGCAATAGAGTTTAATATTTCATAAGTGCTTGCAGTAAGTTAGGCGTCATAAATATTTAGATTTCGGTTTTATATAATTTTGGCTTCACTCGATCCTCCTAAATGTGTGCAGATTTCTGCAATATAAGTTTTATCTTAATGCAGAGTCTGCGCGATCAAACCATGTGTATAATATTTTGTAAGGTTGTGTAATAACAAATTATTCTTATTCTTTGACTATACAGGTAGAAAATACCGAACACCTAGATAGCCTTTTACAAGAAAAAAAGAAAAGATTCAAGAGATAGGTCAGGCATTCTTGACTTACCGTGAATACCTCTCATAGGATCGGGGCGCATACCTAATATGGCATGTACGAGAAGCTTTGACATATAAGTATTGGAAATGTAGCCCAATAACATTTTATGCTTTCAAGCTTTAGCTTTTGAGAATAAACATCATGAAAGCAGGAAGTGGCAGCTTTTTATTCTTATCGTTGTTTGATGGTTGAGAAATTTTCACAGGTAGGATTACGGTATTTTACTCCATTTTTTATTGCTTTATTGGTAACTAGTTGGGCAATAATGACATCTATTGAAATTAAAATTCTTATCCGACAAGGAAATCAACAGTTGCAAGCATTTGAATTTTTCTTCTGTCCGTTTCTAGCAAAACGAAAATTTGTATAGAGTTTCGTGGAGTTACTATGGCATGAGTGATAGTGACGTCACAGTCTGATATAGCTATCTCTGTCTAATCAGGATTATTAAATTGCTTATAACTTTTTCGTTATTTGCTGGATTGAATATTGTTTCAAAATTTGTTGAATAAATCAAAAAATACCCTCTGTTGCCATAATATGTATGTTAAGTGCCTACTAAAATAATTTACATACAAAGCTTGATAGAGATTTCTCCATAATGTCCCCAAAGGTGTGATGCCTGCCTTGACCTTGGTCGTTTTTGAGGACTATGTGGTATTCCTTGGCCAGTACTGGAATGGACAAATCAAGTACAGGACCTAACTGAACTCGTACATAGTACATCACCACGAAGTGTTTGTAATTTGACCTACATTCAGATTTATATCGCAACAATACATATATTTTCAAAACAAATACGCTACGTCGATGTTTGCTCGCACATGGCCTGTTGGTAGTAGATCAATATAACCGTTACAGGTATTATGTGTCTACATGAATAATTTACAATTTACGGGCGCCATTTGTAGAGCCGCCTGTATTTAGTTCAACGGTCAACTGAACGACAATTATATTTTTGTATCGATTTTTTTAACGTTCATATACTTAACCACAAGCTCGATAGGTACCCTACGTACGTCGATTCGGCCTTTTTCTACGGTCCACAACTGGGCCATGGGTCTCTTTCAAAATGGAAAATGTGGGGCCGCAGACCATAATAATAACACCAACACTGAGTTCATATTACAGTGGGATTTCGATAAGTCGAATGTCAAGTGAAATGTAAAATTCGTTTTTCTATTATATTTTTATCTAAATTTCTAATGCCAGCATTGAAGCGAGTTGTAAGACTTCAAAAAACTTTAATATTATTATTATGAGGAACAACAGCTACCGCAGGCTTCCTTAAGATGTTGTACTCCACATATCAAGGAAGTAAGTTTATTTTGTGTATGTTGCCACTTTCATTAATGTCATGTCATGTCAGGTCATCAGTCATGAGTTTTAATATCGTCAATACCTAACACACATGAGATTAAAAATATGCATATTCAGGTAACTACGAAAAGTTTCTCATGTAGATTTCAACAAATTATAAAATTAATAGTCGTCAAAAAGAAGCAATTTTTTTTAATATTACAATATTATGATCCCTGTAGGCTGTACGCCTGAAACGAGCTTTCGGAGTCCTGTTACCTTCATCACTTCTCGTTTGGGATCGCTTTGATGTTTTAGTCTTGCCTTGCTTCCTGTTATAAGCAAGGCAAGTGTGCCGTAGTATAAGATCAGACATCAAAATTTGGTTTACTTACATATGCCAATAGGGTATTTTACACAAATCATATTATTGATTTACGTGGCTCTGAATAATAATAATTAATCAGAGGTGCTTGCCTGGGGCAGGGCCTGTGGGCCGATGACCTACACACACATGAGCCCTATACTTATGATAAATACAAAAAGTGCACTTACCAAAAACTGGACTTTTCCTGAGCATTTATCATCCAAATACATAAAAGAGGTATGTAATCAAAACTTTGGTGTTTATTTTTTTGTGTGAAGGGACTATTTTACAGCATTTAAATTAAAAATGAATTTATTTTCTATGATTTCCTTTCGTAATTTTTTTTTGTACTTACCTACTGTAATGAAGCAATTTAAACAATTCTGGAGCTTGTGTTATTTATAGCATTACCCTAGAGTATTGAAGGCAAGAAACCGCAAAGCTGCGTCAAACGGTTCATTTAATTGGGCAGATGAAAAGTGTCCATGTTACAAATGTTAGTAGGTACCTGAGTAAACATAAATATTGAGTTTCGCAGGGCTATATATACAAGTAAAGCGACCAAATTGAAAAGTGAAAACGAAGCCTTCATTATGGGATCTATTAGCAAATTAGGGATAATTTGAAGTAATGGCAGCTCAGCTTACTTTCTATATTTAAAAGGATTAAGGGACTATATAGTAGTATTTAGTATTTTATAAGTATTTGTGAGTTACGTAAATAAATTTTGAGCTATTTATTAAAAAAAAAAAAAAGGGACTATATTAGATAAATCAATTTTATCATGGCTACTTATGCGATGAACGGAAATATAAAGTAACACACATAAAAGTAGTAATGTGTTACGAGTAAGATGCAAGGGATGGTTTATCACTTAACACGAAAGTAGTTAGTATAGCAGAGAACAAATGAGTGCGATACAATTAAAAAAAAACACGAAAGTAGTCTGCCTTAATTCCCTGTTTGGTCAAAAATTGGGATTTTCAGTCCAAAAATTCTCAGTTTATCGTACCCAGTTCCAGACCAGAGAAATTCCCTCGAAAAATATCTGTCTCAATAACCTGTGTTACTTGCTGTAGATTTTGCATCTTGCATTAAATAACTAAATAATTATTTTTATTATGAAGTAACGAAAGTTCAACATTGAGATAATATTTGGCAATATCACATTATCTGGTATTCCTACATATATAGTATTTGCACTTATGACTGTAATTCTCTAAACTACTTGTTTATTCATGCCGCGAAAACTCAAACGAGCACTTATGCGAGGTTGTGAGGAAAATAAAATGCTAAGTAGGGAAATAAGCTAAATAGGAATATTTAACGTTTAAATTTATTTTATTATTTTGTAAAACTCCTATAGGATGTTCATACCTAAAGACTTGTACGAGGATACCTAAAGACTTGTACGAGGATGGATCATCAATATTTAAGCCAATCGAGGCCCACGGTTGGACTTCACTTGAAGAGTCGAGTCGATATGAAATCAAGTATTCGACATAAGTTTACTTGTATGGACTAACTGTGGACATGGAAAGCTAAGAAGCGAGAATGATAACAGACCTTCACAGGAAGTATGTCTGTACCGGTAACCTAATTAAAGGCCTAATTAAAAGTTGTGAAAACGGAAATTTTATTTTTTAACGGGATTTAATAATAACTTACTTATGAACGTAATGAAAGCGCCGATGCGTCTTGAAATCGTGGTGGTTGGATACCGCAGTTATAAATCATTTCAATACACATAGGAATATGTACTTCTTTCTGTATTCTAGCCATACTGGAAATATAGACATGCAAGCGGTGCAACCAGTAGCGACACTCGCCAGAGGTCGTTAGTCGCCGTAAGTCCTTTTTGGACAGTGTGGTTGTTTTTAGGGTTCCATACCAAAATAGTAAAAATGGAACTCTTATGGTGATTTTGGCATACATCCCTATCATAACTTAAGTATCTGCCCTGAGTGGCAGACCACGTAAAGCCCAAGCAGCTAAATGCAGGTATATTTTCAGGGAATGTCCCTTGAGGTGTGAGGTTTAGATTGGAAATTGATTTCTGCAAGCTATTCCTCCTTTGTTTAGTAGCTTGCGTGACTGTTTACATTGCTTTCAGAAGTAAAATTCTGCAAGTGTCCTTGCTCATCTATATAACCTCGTTTATAGTTAAGCTTCTCTGGATTTTTTTGAATAAAATCACACTGGTAAAGGTGTGGACAAAAAGCTCGAGCCCTGTTTTGTAAGTTAGGGTAAAGTTAACGTTAATTGCGTGTATTCCATGAGCAGAAACTAGGTCAATTAATTTCAATGAGTTGTTTGACCATACTATTCAGCAGTCAGGCAATGTTGTTATAATTATAATTATCGTGTTAGTGCAATCCCCTCTAGAAACCACAGCCTTAATTATTATTACATTATCATAATACGGGTAGGTTTATACATATTACATTATATAGTAGGCATACAGTACCAAAATCGATAAGAGAACTTTCCCGAAGGATTCCAAATTGACACTTTAATTCCATCTTCGGTAAATCCTCTTAAGACTTTGTAGAGACATTATGTACTTACTGTAAGTCGAAGCAGGTAAACTTTGGGAGGTTCTTATAAAAGTTAGTGACAGTTTAGAGCACATACATAAAATTTACGTGGGGCATACTTTTAAAGAATTTTAACAATTAGAATGAGCGAGTGAGAGAGAATGAGGAACCTAATTATTAGAAACTTACCTCCTTGTTCACAAATGTGAAATTGCGGTACAATAGTTTTAATCTTTTTTGTCTCTTTCCTTCGAATGTCAATTTACTGTTGACGAATAAAGATAAAACAGAGTATAACTATTCAGCAAGTAGAGCAATGATGAAGTACGCTAATATGTTTTATCAATGGCGTGGAATGATGCCAAGAATGATTGTTCGAATTCAATTTGAATCGAGAATTCGAATGATCGTGATTGTAGCGTGCTGAATGTTGATATTGGTAAACCGCTATAAACTTGACCCTCCTGATGGTCTGCGGGACGCAGGGCGGGAGTCGCTCAACCAATCAGCTAGTCTGTCACTATCCGCGGTCAGCGCTGCCGTATCATTATAGCCAATCGCATCACCCGCCTCGCGTCCCGCAGACCATCAGGAGGGCCAAGTATATAGTGGTTTACCTATAAAATAACCTATGATTAACACATAGTTTATGGAAACAGCACGATGCATGTGGATTATGAATATAGGTGAAACAATTAGCCCCATGAATGTAAAACCTTAATCCAAAGTGCTCGCTCGTTAATACGGGATTCCCTTTGTTTGCGACGTGAGCCATCATTATCCTCTTAGTGCTTATTTGTCGCTACTATAAGTAGATTCACGTTACATTGTTCAGTGCAGGTACACTTACCATTAATCATATCTGCGGGTAATCCGTATTGGAAATTATTGCTACTAAGCATAAAAGTGTGTATAGATCGTCTTACTTAAAAATGAATGCCTCTCCACGTGTTTACGCTTACACCGTGAAAGAATAATGAAGTGGAGGGCGTTAGTTTTGAATTATACATTAACATACATTATATATAGTATACATTAACACTACTTGAGTGTTTTGAAGAAAATGATATAGATTAGTGTTTAATAGACATACCATAAATAATCTGTATGGTAACAAAAAGCACACTCAGGTCATGTAAGAAGTTTTGAACTTCCCTAGTAGCCACAGTTGATGGCCCCTGTTAGTTGAAAATCCATAAATAATAATTTTATATACTTATATAAAAGAAAGTTGTGTTAGTTACACTATTTATAATTCAAGAACGGCTTTACCGATATGGCTGAAAATTGGTGAGGAGGTAGCTTAGAGCCAGGAGACGGGCATAGGATACTATTTATTCCGTTCGAGAGAAAAAAAATTATATGGCAAAACAACACTTGCCGGGTCAGCTAGTTAAACATATTAAATCAAAATATGAAATTCTTTATAACTTCATTTTCAAATTGAGGACCAGTGCAAACAGGTTTTGGATTATCCCATTTCATTGTACGTTTGGCCCTTCGGTCTTATATTTTAAACAGAGCGTAAAATTATTGCGATTTAATTTTCTGCTGGAAATAACACAATTTATAAATTAGCTACGCTAGATATCGGATTGGCAGATCTCTTCTCCTATTAAGAAAGAAAGAAAGAAAAAAACATTTATATCAAATAATTATATTACGTATCTTTTACGTTGACGCTTGAAGCAGCGTTGCTTATAAATTATTTTCCAACTCAATATGTACAGATTTCAATAGATTCAAAAAAGTGGTGCAAATACGAGGTGTGTACAAAAAGTACTGGGCCCTTCAACTCACAAAAGTGTTAATTTAATCAAAACTATATATTTTACTCGAATCCATTAGTGACTCGAATCTATTAGTAACTAAATATGTGCAAAATAAGGTATTCTATGCGTTACTTTTTATTTTTTAACCTATAGTTCTCTGATCTGTCTTGTACTTAACCGGTACTAACAAATGTTATGCTCTTTGACATTTCGTTTTAGGTACTCGTACTTTTCTTTGTCTAATTAACGTTAATCATGTAACTGATCACCTATCGAACAAACGGCTCCCTTTAATTAAGTATTTTATATCGGTTACCGTGAAGCTTCTTTTTACCTCAAGAAAATTACAACTCGTAACATCAATTACATTCATTTAGTGTCCTAAAAACCTAACACTTTTACAAAATGTTGAACGAAAAGTTACATTACAAGTTTGCCCATTACTCATTTTCCAAATACACCACGATTTTCCGTAAAGGCGATTTTAGTCTGATCAGCAACATCCCGGACGTTGCCCCTCGGCGGTCAGCGGTGATTAGTTTTGGGCTTGTGACGTTGACTCCCAGTTAAATGCCTGTCGGATTCATGCAGTGAGGTCATGTTCCTTCGCCTCTACGAGTAGGTTTTCCCCACAGGCTTCGTCCGCTCCGTTTTTAGGGTCCTGTACCTTAAAAAAAATGAGACCTTTATAGGATGATTACTTTTTTATCCGTCCGTTTGTCTGTCAACAAGACCCATTATATCGTGTAAATTATTACACATAGGTATGGTTTTTTTTAGTGTATGTAGATTTTATTTTTAAAAATATCTAATTCTACTTAGTATCTACTCATTCCTCATAATATAATATTTAAAATGTAACCATGACAAGCCTCATACCGTCGTGGATTATGTAAATAATAATATTATGCGTAAAGGAAGAGTTAGTACAAAGTTATAGTAGGTATCAGTTATATATAAGTAGGTAAATATTAAAATAATAAAATTAATACTAAAACATAGAACATGACTTAAAAAAATTCTTACCTATGATCAAATCCGCTAGTAATTGAAAATATTAAAACTTTTTCAAATAAATAAGTAGGTTAAGCTAATGACGTAATTGGGTTGCGTGATTGTAAATTATACCGCATTCTAATTTATTCACTTTTGTTCGTAATTAGCCAACACGATCTTTTATATTTGTGTTTGTGTAAGGGCGTAAGTAAACCTATTAAATTGAAACAGGTTAAATTAAAATCAATACCACCTTTCTTATTTAATTTCATTAATTTCAAATATACAGCCGTAGTTCAAACAGAAGTAGGTACCTAATGGAGTTCCGTTTTCACCCTACAGATGTGGAACCATAAAAAGCTGAGAATAAAAGTATTTCAAACACAAGAATGATGTTCAAAATTGAAAAGAAATTCTCCATTCATTTCATTGCGAAGCTGGATTTAAAAATGGACCTCTTATACGCGAGATAGACAGCTCTGAAGATAAATGGATATTTGAGAGTTACGCTAAGGAAGTAAATAAAAAGTTGGTGGCAGTTTCACTGTAGAGAAAAGGTCTCTCCTGAAATGTTAGTGCTCAATGTTCATTGACCTCCGGTTTGCTGAAAACTTGGCTTGGTACGTTTCAAAGGTAGAACTAAGTAACATATTCCAATACTCCTTATGGTACCAAGAATGTGAATAACATAATTAATACATAATCTCTTAAGTATTAATTATTGGTTATGCCCAGGTATAAGAGGAAGTTTGCAAGTTGCACTAGTAACAAAAAAATATGAGAAAGAAAAGGTTATCGTGGTAAGGGCATGTTATGCAGAGGGATGAAAATCATGTTACTAAAAGAACTATAAGTAGTGGAACATGTGCAGGGATGAAAAATTTGAGGAGGCCGAAGAAGAGATGGATAGATTGCGTGAAAGAAGATATGCATGTGAAAGGAGTAGATTGCGAGTTGACAGATGATGGAGAAAATGGTAGGAGATGACGTGTTGTGCAAACCTCATATAACGTGGGAAAAGGGCAGGAAGATAATAGGTATGCCCTGCAGGCATGGACCACATGAAATATTTCGATTCAATAGATGAAACGGAATGGAACGAAATTTAATAATTTGTGACAAGTTAGTTTTAAATTTCATTCCATTTCGTTCACAGAAATGGTAATAATACGGCAATAGAAATCGTAAATGAACGCGCAACTTGTGCCGAGTATAATATGACTTCTCAGTCATATGCACGGTTCTCGCGGCTCAGTCTGCAACGGTCCGTCATCGAATGTTAATCGCAGATTTTATTGAAAAATGGTCTATAGCAGTATTGTTAACTGCTCAAACAATTCATCAAAGCATGATTGTACTTCTAGACGAATATCATTTCACTGGTAAGTAATATAATACAAGTTCAGCAAAGATTTTTAATTAAAATCGAAGTTTATGCTATATTAGAACTTTGTTTCTTTTTATGTTTCATGATTTTAAGTGAAAAACAGTGGACAATTTCATTATTACTTTTGATTCTACGACATAATATTATTACTTTTGTTTTTTCTTTGTGCTGTAAGACATTGCCATGTATCAGATAAGTTTTAACATAAGTTAATATTTGTGTTTATAAAAATAAATTAGTTAAGTTAAGACAGCGTAATAACAGCTTTTTTATTGCAAACTACTTAAAATCATACCTAATTCGTGTCGATATTTTTATCGACTACATTTATCTTGGTCGAGCACTAGCGTATTTGTAAAATAAGCTTTGCTTTTACACACTACGTAGACGTCTCTGCTGTGAATGAGTGAGTTGCTTACTGATTTGCGATTTTAAGCAATATGGCGTCGTAATAACGTTAAATTTTTCTTGTTATTATAACAAGCATGAGAATGTGTGAGTGTTGTGTAATACGTGGCTATCGGTTGCGCGTGTGAACTAATAGCAAGGAGCGGGGAGCAAAGTGGCATCATCGGTTCTGCTAGTAAAGTCAAACGGAAGGCATTTCTATAGATTTCTGTGATTTCGTTCCATCTATCTAATTAAGATATGCTATAATATATCAACGGCTACAGGTCTCGTTTTATGCCTATTTTTTGGTCCCCTCAATACCAAGAGAGGCAGATTAGGCACCCTATTAGGGTGTTTACCATCATGCACTTGCTCCAAATTATGTTTTAAAACCTTAGCCTCTGTTTGTACTTCTATATTTTCACACGTTTATAAATATTTTGTAAATAAATAGTTTGTGATCACTCCAAGCCACGAAATTCTATTAGTAGCGTGTTTAAAATCGCTTTTGCTTAAATTGCACCTGAACCGCAATTTGTAAATAACACTCCTAAAATATGCACGCGTTTGTTCAGGACTTGTGTTTGCAACATATCGGACACAAAAGGTTCAACCCATCGTGTTATTCTTTGCTCAACCCTTCGATATTTATCATTCTGTAAGAGAAAAATATTCAGTTTTTAGGACTGCCAAACAACTTTTGACTAACTCACACCACCTACTCGTATTTGTGATTTTTTTTAGTTTTGAATTATAAATGAACTTTTAAGCCCTGACGCTAATTGTTAATGCATTCATCTAAATCAGTTCTTGACAGAACAGTCTCTTAGCAGGAATCCTCGTGTGATAAAGACTTTTATAAATAACTTGCTTCATAATAAAATGATTTAGAATTTAGATGTTATTCATCGTATGCCAATCTGATCGAACGATCACCACTCCCAATCCCTAGTTACCAAGGGAAAAACGAGAATAGCGAGGACAAATTTTTAAGCCTGCAAGAGTTTGAAAGTTTTATAGAGCGTTTTTAAGCGGATTTCGATTTTACCGTAAGCTGCAGCGTACACCAATTCAATTGACGTAAGCTTTCATTCAAACAAAAATATACCATTCGGTGGAAATACATATTGACAGCGACGCTTTATTTCATGGCTGTTAGTAAAACAATTACCTATAAGTATCCCAGAACCAAGAGTAAATAAAAAAAACTCTCTTTTAAACTTTCGTTTTGTAAATAGACTATAATAAACAGCGAACTAAAACTTCCTAGAGTTTTTCATACTTGAAAAATGCTGTCTGGCACAACTGTGTATGGGAATTTCAGATGAGGTGATAATATAACTTGGAACTTTCTAGCAAGAAATTTAGTACAACTACGTGTTATTTTTTATTTTTTAGTAATATTCCCAACTGCGTATTTCCACACTGCAAATTGCCATTGATATTATTAAGTCTGGAGTATTGTTGCTAAAGGGCCCGTAAAATAATCTCAAGAGCCACTCAACAAGCAATTATTATGAAGTCATGATTGAGTATCCAGCGGTAGTATGAGTTGTACCGTGTAGCTTTAAATATTCCCGCCATTGGTTGCCTGGTAGAAATCGCTATAAGGCCACCAAATTGTACTCCTAAGTTGTTTGTATTTTGATTATTTCTTTTTTGTACTTTTATTCTGTGGTGTGCAATAAAGAGTTTATCTATCTATCTATCTATGAGCTGAAATTAAAAATACGAATATCAGTAAAGGAACTAAAGTAATCAACCTATAGCAATCATAAAGCTTGCCTTTGGACGTTGGCTATTATTTACGTTGTAGGTAGACACATACTTCACGGCAAAAATTAATAGATGAGTAAATTACACATTTTCATTGTAACCCTTGAACGGTTGAAACTCATTAGTTTTCGGAGGATTTTTGGCATCTCACCGGCCGTAATGGTACCTTTTGTGAGGCACCACTTACCCATACCTTTGTATCTATCTCAACTATGTGTATATTATTTAAGGTAATTTAAGGAATATAATAGGAATTTAGTCGCGCTTCAACGAAATATAACTATAAAATATAACTAATAAATAAAAAATAAAATATAACTAAAACTTATACCTAAGTTTTAGTTTTATTACGACATGAAATTTCCCCTGTCTGTATGCACACAGTTACACATCTTTTGCCGCCGATAAAAAAATATGTTATTTCCTATTTACTTGCTTTCCATATTTCCGCTATAGAATATTTAATTGATATTTCACCTAATAGAGAACTAGGTAGATTACAATAATATTAAGTTTTTCCTGTAGCCCCGCATGTGTGGTTATCAGTTTTTAACAATTATACAAACTTTCACATTTAAAAAATTAATTTAGTCATTTTTTATTTCTTAAAAATATTTCTTGTCTAAAATACGAATAACTGCATTCATATTTGACCAACTGTACCAAAATTTGCCTTATGCAAGCTTAATGCAATCAAAAACAGGTTAACTTTAAGTTTGGAACGTGACTCTAGAATTAAATGTGTTTGTTGGAGTGGTTCAAGAACCTTACCCTTCGGGGAGCGCTGGAATTTCAGTAAATAAGTTATCTTTCTCTATAAATTAACGAACTGAAAACGAATCTACGAAACATAATTGCAACTTCAGCGCAGCAATATAAATAATATTTTCAATTACTTTGTTTCAGGAATATAATGTTATCCAAATTGACGTTTTACAAGAGGCTGTACGTCAGGCCTATTTGAAATAAAGATATTTTGGGTTTCAGGTAACAAGTCCTACGACTTTATTCCTGCTCATTTATTCACAAAATTTGGATCTAATCAACTAAGTCTCTCCCTTATAATAGGGTCCGGTTCTGTTATTTCAATACGCGATGGTAGAACGAACGAGATATATCCTTAACGAGAAATATAACGATGGATTCATTATGTGGTTTCATCAGGTGAAAACCCCATTTATACAAAAATATAAAACTATAGCAATAATAATTATAATGTGCTCTAATGTTTTACGTACAAGAAATTAAAGCTTTTTAAATGCGTACTAGGCGGCTATTCACGTAACGCGTCGGTTACATTCGTGATGTGAAATGTGATGTGAAAAGGTCTTGGCATTTCCGCATACAAGCAGACGATATTGAAATCAAAACAGTTTTTGCGAACACTGAAAAATTAATTTTACGACTATTGACATAGACGCAACATGGTCGACAATTGTGAAATCAAATTTACTTTCCGCGATAAAATTGATAGATTGTTTTTTTATATTTTGAAATACATTACAATTTTACACTCTAAGCCAATAGAAGTAAAGTTATTTTTTCAGTGTTAATTTTTAATTTTATTTCTTTATTCATATCACTCAGTGTGCGAAAACTTACGTAAAAACCTGGATAGCGTGGAGAAATAAAATACCTATTCTGAATTATATTCATACCCCTAACATTCTTGGTATTAAAGATATTAATGTGGGCATATGGGGAATTCACAAACCGGGTGAAACATATGACTCCTCTGGGAATGGTACGACTTAGTACACGTATGGTTAGCATAAAGGAAGATATACAGGGATGATTATAGGTTACACAAAGGACACGATTTTATGGAGTTTAATTTTTCACACTTTACTATTAAGTATAAAGGTTATTTGTATTTGTGTGCATGTTTTTTTAAACATTCACGCAAAAAGAACCAAAACAAAGGATTAACACATAGGCTACTTGTTTATTCTGGAGAAATCCCAGTCAGTCAGTCAGTCCCAATCCTTCCTTGACAAGATGATTGAATTAGACTGTAAAAGAAGCTGCTGTAACAAATACATAAATTGACCATCACGTACGTGTTAACAAAGAAAGATTGTTTTTTAACCATTTTGGTGAGGAACCCTAACATAAACCATTATAATTTCACTACTCACGGCTCGGTACCGCGAGTAGATTTTTATCGAAATTTTATATCTAACGCCCCAATTTTGCTCGACCCCGTTCCAAGCTCCGCTATCTAACCACTTACTAACGTTAGCCCCTGGTATGTTAAAAGTCGAATAACTTCGATAAGTTGCGATAGTGAACGTAAAATGCTTAAAAACTACAATTCGGGAAAGGTCATACGTAATTTTAACCAAAACAGGTTTATAATTGGTAATTGGTAAGTACCAGCATGGTATGTTAACCAATGGTAAAATACCATGCTGGTTGGTACTGTCACTACTGTGTGTCACTGACTGTCTGTCAGGACACGCATCATTGGGCGACTGACTGAGTGAATCAGCCACGTGGAACAACTATCAAATTATAGGATAGTTTTTACATGGGTATAGTATTATATCATATCGTTATGCCATATTTAAGCTGTTGAAATACTTCTATTTTTCTCCCGTTCACTGTAATGGGGATATTGACAAACCTTTTAGGGTCTGACATCAGATCAGTGTACCCTGATATCCGTGAGTGATGTGAGACACAATAACAAAATTTTAAGGATAAACTCAGTATGAATCCCAATGTCTTTACTTAGAATGAGAGTAATTTGACCATAGTCCACCATGCTGGTCAAATGCAGGTCGGGGGGCTTCGGCTTTTAAGAAAAATATTTGATTTGTTTATTGCTCTTGACTACCTTGACTACTGTACATCATGTCTGATGTACAGCAATGATGAGGTATAGGATAGAACGCGTTTACCTAGAAAATGCCTATTCTCTTCTCTTGAAGGCACCCAGATTATACTTGGCTGCGAACGCGGAAGCTGGTAGGGTATTGAACACCTCAGTGGTTCGTATCAGAAACGTGGAAAAACCGTTTCGTTTGAATTCGGTGGATATCAATTACATAAGGATGCGAATTCTATCGGCGTCTTGCCGATCTGCGGTAGAAAGTTGAATGAGGTACCTACTAGGTTGCACTACTGCTGGGCTTTAAAAATGTTATGCTTAAAAATCTTATTGCCATAAGCCTACAGTGTGTAGTTAATCTTATATACATCATTCATATCAAAGAACGAAATAAAATTTGAATTTTGCGGGTTTCAAAAGAGTCTTTTCTGAGCATAATTGTTATGCCTATACGCCATAATTTGAACATCTGAATGCCAGTTCTCAACCTGATTGGTCCAGTGAAGTCAGACCTATGCGTTGGTATACCACTCAGGGCAGTCACCTTTCCTTACCTTTTATTATATAAGTTCAGTACATTTTTATCCCAAAAAATCGCAAATGTAAATAATTTTTTCACAAAACACGAATTTTGCAACGTTCAATGTAAGTAGGTACGTACATAGTACGAACATGTGGTTGTATCCATTAAGTTGAAAGCTTTCAACTTTATTATCGATACTCCATTTAATAAATTGTACTTACAGTATAGGGATAACGCGTTCAATTATATGTTTCCCAGAAAAATTTTACTACCGATGAAAACTAAGTGAGATAATTTTGAAGAGAAAATATTTCTGAATATTAGACCATAAATTGTTATTGGAAACAATAACAAATAACTATATAAGTAAAATATTATTATGTAGAAATAAAACGAAAGTTCATCTAATGTTTTCATTAGATCAAACGTGATAGTTTCATAACAATATATTTAACCATTACAGTTGCAATACTATCAAACTATTCAAGCTCATTTCACAATTTGAAACTTTCTTTAATTCATATTGTTTGAAACATTGAAACAATGATTTGAAACAACTCTACCGATTCGTTTAATTAAATATAGCATGCACAATAGAAGGTAGGTAGGAATCTCTATAAATTACATTTAACTTTTACAAACTTTGATTAAAAATAACAGAAATGGAGTTCAAGACTGAAACCCAATTCAGTAATAAAAACATTAAGATATTTATTTTAAGATAATACGCATACAAAATTCTCTCATTTTTGTTCTTTGTTCGAGAATAAGTAAAATGAATTACTATAACGTTCACACAAATTCTCAAAGCTGGCCAAATGTAAAGCACATTTAGGAGGACGATAATATTTTCTGCTTTTAAAACCTATCTATGTTTTGCTATCATGACCGAATAAATAAATTTTGAAAATATATAAGTACAACTTAAAAAATTTTGGTATCTAAGGAATCTGCCATATTAGGGGTATTAATCATTTTTCTCCAAGAAAGTATATTTTTATAATAACAATAGAAAGTCTTCCAAAAAGTTGCCCCAAAATGTCCATTTTTTCATTTTATAGTGAACTACAATGTATGGACTTACACGTTTTTTTAGGGTTCCGTAGCCGAATGGCAAAAAACGGAACCCTTATAGATTCGTCATGTCTGTCTGTCCGTCTGTCCGTCTGTCCGTCTGTCCGTCTGTCCGTCTGTCCGTCCGTATGTCACAGCCACTTTTTTCCGAAACTATAAGAGCTATACTGTTGAAACTTGGTAAATAGATGTATTCTGTGAACCGCATTAAGGTTTTCACACAAAATTAAAAAAAAAGTAATAAATTTTGGGGGTGCCCCATACTTAGAACTGAAACTCAAAAATTTTTTTTTCATCAAACCCATAAATGTGTGGGGTATCTATGGATAGGTCTTCAAAAATGATACTAAGGTTTCTATTATCATTTTTTTCTAAAATGAATAGCTTGCGCGAGAGACACTTCCAAAGTGGTAAAATGTGTGTCCCCCCCCCTGTAACTTCTAAAATAAGAGTATGATAAAACTAAAAAAAATACATGATGTACATTACCATGCAAACGTCCACCGAAAATTGGTTTGAACGAGATCTAATAAGTAGTTTTTTGATATTTACAATAAAACCTCTAAAAACAAAGTTAGTTTTGCGGTTCGATAAGAAAAGTGGTTTTTATGGTTTTATTCCTCCGGTTGTAGTACGGAACCCTCAGTGCGCGAGTCCGACTCGCGCACTGAGGGTTTTTTTTATTTCTTGACAGGTTTTTTTTATTTCGTTTCGGTAGTAATACCATTCAAAATCGCTCAGAATTTATATTTTTTGGATAACTTAGTCTTTTAGCAAATAGGTAAAACATAGTCTCGCGCAAGACTGCATGGCCTACCCCACCAACTTACCTGAGAGGCCAATGAAATCCATCTAACATTACACTATTATACGAGTAAGTTGCGATATCAACTATACAGTCATACATCTTCTTTTTCTTGACGTGATGACGTTTAATAAATTGATGAAACCCAGCAACGCACATGAAAAATAGTAACGTTCCGCGTAACGTTCCACCTGAGCCTGTGCGTGCAAGCGAGAGCGCGCAACAAGCGATAGAGAGGCACGATGAAACAAACGATAGAGAGGCCAATTATGACGTTATCACGTAAATCTATCATCCGTAAACCGACTTTACAGACAAACAATTTTTTTTTCCACAGAGCAACGTGTCCGTCATCTCTGTTCCACACGTGGGAGACTCTGCTCCAAGAAGTGGAAGCCGACGTGGTCGGGTACAGCAACGCGTCTTCTTCGCTGGAGCGGGTGGTAGCGACGCCCCTCATAGAGAAGACCTTCCACATGAAGGTGCAGGCCCGGAAGCTGTTCGCTCATCGCGAGGGCTGTGAACTCATTCTGAGTAAAGCTGATGATCAACTTAATAAGGTAATAAAAGTTTTATACTATAACTAGCTGTTGCCCGCGGCTCCGCTCGCGTGAATTTAGGTTTTTCACTACTTCTGCGGGAACCATCGCTTTTTCCGGGATAAAAAGTACCATAATGTGTTAATCCAGGTAATAATCCATCTCCATTCCAAATTTCAGCTAAATCCGATTCGTAGTTGCAGCGTGAAGGAGTAACAGACAAACATTCCAACCCCTATTTCACCCCCTTAGAGGGGGGGTTTCTCAAAATCGTTTCTTAGCTGACACCTACCCATTACAAAGAACATACCTTTCAAATTTCAAGTTTGTAGGCTTTATACTTCCTGAGATATCGTGATTAGTCAGTGAGTGAGAGAGTTGAGTGAGAGTTCAAACCAATTTTCGGTGGAAGTTTGCATAGTAATGTACATCATATATTTTTTTTAGTTTTATCATACTCTTATTTTCGAAGTTACAGGGGGGGACACACATTTTACCGCTTTGGAAGTGTCTCTCGCGCAAGATATTCATTTTAGAAAAAAATGATATTAGAAACCTTAGTATCATTTTTGAAGACCTATCCATAGATACCCCACACATATGGGTTTGATGAAAAAAAAAATTTTGAGTTTCAGTTCTAAGTATGGGGCACCCCCAAAATTTATTACTTTTTTTAAAATTTTGTGTGAAAACCTTAATGCGGTTCACAGAATACATCTACTTACCAAGTTTCAACAGTATAGCTCTTAGTTTCGGAAAAAAGTGGCTGTGACATACGGACGGACAGACGGACAGACGGACAGACGGACAGACAGACATGACGAATTTATAAGGGTTCCGTTTTTTGCCATTCGGCTACGGAACCCTAAAAAGTTGGGTCATCTGTCAAAATTCCCGCTGTAATACGCCACAATAGCTCTATAATACGCTACAAAGCTCTGTGGCGTGGAGCGCGGTCCATAGACAATGCTGCGGTTGGCTTTCTACTGATAAGCACCTAGCAGTGGCGAAAGGTCCAGATTATATCACGAAATGGGATAGCATATCCCTTGCTAATAAATATAACTACTGGCGTAACCTTTCCAATTTTCCTTTTTTTTATTTATTCATATTCGTAGTTGTCAAGTAAACTCAAAAGTGTCTGGTGTACAAAAACAAAAACTTATAACAATATATTGTTTACAAATTCCCAATCTGTAACGGATGTTTTTAATAAAATAATATTTAGTATCTATCATTCATTAAATTTAATTAACCTTCACTTCTGTTGTATTGTTTGGAAAATTTTCGTATTAATTACATCTCGTTGAAATTGTATGTCAGAGAGTTATTATCAAAGTTGAATTAATTAAACCACGATTTTATAATTATAGCAATTATTATTGTTATGATCGTGAAAATGTGCTACAGGGATGTCGTTAATGATAGTAGATAATGAAAGTTAATGAATGAGATAGATAGTATTAAACTCACTCCTGATACATTTTTTACTACTTACCTAATAAAGTACTTGTAGGTCAGACTTATACACGGCGGAAAAATAAAAGGGACATGGAAGGAAAGTATTTTTAATGTTGCAGATATTAACTTTCGTAAATAGGGTTATAATATTCTATTATTTACATTTAAAACCTAAATATTATCTAAATTTTCACACTATTTTACTTAATCAATGAAGAAGGTCTATAACAAGGATAGAATATCTTCAGAATAATTCGATTTCAATAAAGCCAAGATACCGTATTTACTTTATTTACAGCGTGGAAACAGCAATAATGTAAATCATCAGTGTTTAATAAAAACAAATGGCTATTAAATTTTTCCCATTCTTTTATAGGCCTGTTTGAAAAAAAAAAACAATTTGAATTTTTTGTGTGATGTTGCCAAAATACTTCTAGATCCTAGAAGCTTTTTTTATAAGTTCGAAATGTAGGAGAGGAGGATGAAAGGATTTTTAATTAAATCTCTTAATGGAATGAACTTTTTGGGTTCCTCTGATAAATTAAAATGTAATGGAGGTATATCACACAAACCTATATGCTGACCGCAAACCTGATTGCCTTCTACCCGAGGGAGCAAATCATGTCATTAGCTTTGCGCCATGTAACACTTTGCAACGTGACATTAGCGTTTATAAGCCATAATCGAATTCTGTTCATTTACATATTAAAAGATATATCTAACCATGTACGCCGTCTTTTATGTAATTATTTAATCATAATCATAAAATAATTATTTAAACATAAAATAATTTATGTAGTGAATAATTATTTACAGACCTGTTAATAATATAGAATATGGGAAATGCATTATTATTCTCACATTTTTTTTTTCTATTTTTATATCTGAGATCAGTCTTTTAACCATAATCAGATTTGAGGTCTACAATGTTAAATCAACAGGGGTCACAAAGGTTGTCAAGTTTACAAAGAAATTATTCTCTCATTTAATAAGATATTTTTGTCTAATCGGTTTAGTAGTTACGTAATACCTACGAAAATTTAAAAAATCTCTTTTCATTTTCCAATCACGAGCAATTTATTACCATCAATAGAGTTAAGTTAATCAATAGAGTTAATTGGAAACCCATTAAAAGCTCCCCAATCATAATATTATACTCGTTACTACAGGCCATCATTTTAATTGTTTATATTATCATTAGTGTAAGTGTCCAATTTAATGTTCGAACTTATATAGGTTTCACGAATGGGACTTTGAATAATTTATCGTCAAGTAATGGGATATTTAATGGTACTTTGTGTCGGTTTTAAAGATGATTAAACAATGTAAGGAAGCACTAATACAATTTGGAATTAAGGTTTAAGTCACTGTTATAACTACCTAGACATTTAGATTAACATGTTTGAACTGACAATGTTCTTAGATGCTTCCTGAATACAAGGTGGCAAACTAGTTCCTTTCACAACCACTCAATAAAACTTGAAAGGAGTCAAGAAGGCACCCTGCCGCGATTCGGCCCCAATAACCGCGAAGTTGATTGTGCGGTGGGAGGTGGAGAGACGTCTTATCCACCCAAAGATTTTAAAATGGGACGATGAGCTTTATAAAGTGGCTCCATCTGTCAAAATTCCTACGAACCGAGATAGAGTTAAATTAGAACGAACTACGTGGTTGCCAGCCGTAGGCCCTAAACAAACACTTTTGGGGCCAGTGCAAAGGTTCCATTTAGTGTATGTCTATGCATCTACCACCCAGACTATTTTTTCACATATTTTATTAAGCTAAACTATTTAGTAAACACGGTTAATTTAGTAAACCTACACGAAATCAAGAGTTTGATTGCGGGCAAAGTCAAATTTAGACTTTTATAATTTGTTTTATCTACGCTCATTGCTTAAAGTTCGAATTATGAAATCGAAATGTGTCAAATAATTACCTACTTTATTCACAGACTTCTATAATTATTAAAAAGTTATTCATTATAACATCGCTCTACTATGGCAATATTTAAAGAAAGTTGTTTAATTTCCATTACGATACACGGCTCTGGATTCTTGTATTTGTATCTGGGGTAATATTTTTTATGTAATATTTTTTTAAGTGAATCCACAGACAACATATAGTTGGTAGTCATTGCCGAGAGTATGGATGGGCCATGATTGACCATAGACAATAACAACAATGTCTATTGTCTATGGTTCTGCGCCACATTTGCAGAATTTTGGCGCCATAGGTACATACAAATTTTTAACATTTTAATGTGTTATTTTTGTTACTTAGTCAAAATTTTGCGCTGAAAAATGTCTTGCAGTGAAACCTACTAAAGAAAATTTAACTCCACCTGACATTTTAGTAGTTGAATTTAAAATGAAACAAAGTGAATGAATTACGACAAACGGTAGCAAGATTTTATGGTTTGGATTTATGATAATAATATGAGCGTAGATAAAGTAGTGTATGAAACTCTACATAATTAGGTATTAAAACACTCGTGTGATACTATTAAAAAACTCGCCTACGGCTCGTTTTTTAAACTCACGAGACTTTAAACGAGTGTGAGTTTAAAAAACGAGCCGCAGGCGAGTTTTTTAATAGTATCACATGAGTGTTTTAATACCTAATTATGTAGAGTTTCATACACTACTTTATCTACGCTCATATTATTATCATAAATCCGAATCTGCATAAAATCTTGCTAACGTTTGTCGTAAATCATTGCAACTACTAAGATGTCAGGTGGAGTGAAATTTTCTTTAGTAGGTTTCACTGCTAGACATTTTTCAGCGCAAAGCTTTGACTAAGTAACAAAAAAACTTGGTTGTCTGTAAAGTCGGTTTACGGACGATAGATTTACGAGATAACGTCATAATCGTAATCGTTATCGTTATCGTAATCGTAATCATAGTCGTAATCTTAATCGTAATCATAATCACAGGCCCAGGTGGAACGTTACGTGGAACGTTAGACATTGTGTTGTTGTCTATGGTCAATCATGGCCCATCCATACTCTCGGCAATGACTACCAACTATATGTTGTCTGTGGATTCACTTAAAATAATATTACATAAAAAATATTACCCCAGATACAAATACAGGAATCCAGAGCCGTGTATCGTAATGGAAATTAAACAACTTTCTTTAAATATTTCCATAGTAGAGCGATGTTATAATGAATAACTTTTTAATAATTATAGAAGTCTGTGAATAAAGTAGGTAATTATTTGACACATTTCGATTTCATAATTCGAACTCTAAGCAATGAGCGTAGATAAACTACTATTAATTAACTCAGCAGGCCTAGAGAAATTTTATATCGTTAATCTTTAATAACTTAAACTATAACCCGTTCGCAGAATACCGATGACTTTCTCTGCCAATTCATAGGACCGCCACCCGCGCTCGTCTGTTATACCAGAGTATCAAGCGGGAGTGGAAGTCATCGGCAAACCTTCTGCGAACGGGTCTACCTCCGGGTTTACGGGTCTGCGAACCCCCTACTGGTCTGTTTGAGAAGCTTCAGTCGGGACGGTTTACCACCCTGCCAGGCACTGTCTATCAATTTATACTCGTTACTTTATTGTATCGATCGATAGGGGTAGGCCCTTTTCAAATTAATATCAAGTTGCATCGTCAATGTGTCAACCTAAGTTTAAAAGTAATAAAGTACTGGTATCATTCATATTCACATTTATGAAATTGGACCAAGTCATCATAAATTATTATATCCCATAAAATATAGGGTTCCGAGTTTCGACATTTATTATGCTACGTTACGTACTTGTATATGTTACAACTCCATTAAATGTAGGGAATATAAAAGATAAAGAGATATGTTTTATTGTTAAGCCTTGACTATTATTAAGTACAATAAACAAAATATGAAGGTATCTGACCTCCGTTTTGAATGGTCCACTGCCGGAATCCCCGGGGCAAGAATTTCCCTTTAATAATAAACTTTTGACTTTTCAGAGTTATGAGCGCTTGAGACAATATTATACAGGATCATCTCATATTCTCAATAGTAGATGTGTAAAGTCTGCCAAACTGTATACATATTTCAATCCACGATGACGCGCCCCACTCTGTCAAACTCTATACGAACCGAGTGAAACACAAGCTATTTTAACAGAGTGGGGCGGGTCTTCGGGGATTGATCTTTACTGGGCTAGCGTGTTTTTTTAATGTTATGCTCTTGCGCTTGACTACAATCTCTGATGGAAAGCATTGATGAGATCTAGGGTTGTCTAGCGCGCTTGTCTAGAAAATGACTATCCATTCTTCTCTCGACGGTATCCAGATAAGCTATCATCAAGTATTGCCAATACGTGTTTTTATTTCTTAAAGGAACCTCTAGTTGTGGCTCTGCAGTGAGCAAAGGCTGGGTTGAGATTATTATGAGTATAGACATAATTATTGATTACTAGCTGACCCGGCAAACTTCGTTTTGCCTGTTATTTTTTTCTCATAATATTAATAATACAATAATAATAATTTTATTTATTTATTAATAGGTACAACTGTAACGGGTCACGTTCCGTACTTTGAAGATATTTCGAAATTTTTTGTTGCAGAGCACTCTTTAGTCGATACTGAAGCCAAAACTGTAATTTGTTTAATTTTTGTCTGTTTGTCTGTCTGTCTCTCTATTTCACGGCCATGCATCACGATTCACGGCTAATCCGCTGGATGGATTAAAATTACACTTGGCATGATGTGAGTTTATATACCGAAGTAGGACATAGGATACTTTTTATTCCGAAATTCAGCATGGTTTCCCTGGAAGACGACATCAAAGTCAAAATGTGTATGTATTAAGTTATAATTCATTAACTCGCGGTCAGATTTCATTCATTCTTTTTTGCTCGAAAGGAGGTACTTCATAGATTGTCTCTGAAATATTTAAAGTTTATCAGTTTTGTAGTTCAGAAATTACAGACCTACAAACCCTCAGTGTAAGTCAAACCGTATAGCCAAGTCATGCCACGATATTTCTTTTAGCGCCATCTCTAAAATTAATGTGGTACCTTCTTGAAAGTAATTTTTTCTCGCATTACCGAATTTTAGTTATGTCATGGTGTATCTATCTATCGTTGTCTCACTTTGTTTCGAGATGGCACCTGAGGTTTTCACTTCTGTCAACATTTAATTGAACGCGGCCGAAGCCTCTCGCTGGATCAAATATAATTGAATTTCATCTCAACCCCACAATAGCTGGGTTAGGGTTTCCTCTCAGAATAAGAGAGGTTTGTTAAGTAAGTACTTAGATGAAGACCAAAAAAGAAATGGATGGATCGTATGGAAGAGTATTGCACGTTGACAGCAGATAGGAGAGAATGTAAGAAGACTCCATGGTAAAAATTTAGAATCCTTTGGCAGGAGTAGCGGGACGGGAAGGGGGAAGGGAGGGAGAGGAAGTGTCCTCTAACCCCCGATACCACTCCCTGAAAAGGTATTGCACCATTCTTGAGCAAATTTAAAAAGATGAAATAATTAAAATGACGATGATGGAGTCGCTTCGTCGCGGAGAGAAGCGAAAGGGAAAGGGGTGGGAAGAAAAAAAATGGGATTTTTTCCCCCCTCCCAAGCTAAAACTTTCGACACGTAGTAGTTTTTAAGAAATATTTTTTTTTAATTATGAAGTTTTGAATTCAATTTTGCTGTTATAATTACTGAAATACATGTTTTGGAATGGGAATTGTAGTATCAAGAAGAAGTAAAGGAGTTAGGAAAACCCTTTATCCATCACCATCTACCCCTCACCCCCCCTAAGGGTCAGTCGACAGAGCTTTAAAATCTTGAGGTTAAGACTCTTTTTTAGCCTTCAGTCTTTCCCTTACCCTTTTTAAGGCTCGGTCGACGGAGCCCCGCTTCGCGGGGCTCCTATTTCTGGGTGGTTATAAAAGAAAATAACCACTCAGAAGGATGGTGGGGCCTTGCAGGCCCCGCCATCCTCTTCGTCACCTATCCGTTATCCGAGTCGAGGTGCCCCAAGTCCCGAGCTCGCTTCGCTCGCTCTACATCCTAAGTCTTCAGCCTTTCTCTTACCCTGTTTAAGGCTCGGTCGACGGACGGGCTCCCATTTCTGGGTGGTCATAAAAGAAAATAACCACTCAGAAGGATCCTCTTCGTCACCTATCCGTTATCCGAGTCGGGGTGAACCAAGTCCCGAGTTCGCTTCGCTCGCTCTACATCCTAAGTGGTTTGTGTCAAAAATTGAATCTGTAATACTACAAATAACATATTTAAAAAGTTCTGTGGCCTATTTTTTTTGTCGGTACGACAAAATATATGTGTGGTGTTCCATCTCGTCCTACTGTATCTCCTAAAAATCATCCTAACTTCGAAAAAAGACCTCCCGATTTATACTGACCGCCACATAGATTGAATAATTGTTTTTTTGAAAAGCTCGAAAACAGTGCGTTACCTCGTAGTTAATGCGAATAGTATTGTTATAATCAGGGACCAAACCAAATACAACACCTTTCTTTTCAAAAGGAAAGTAAATCCAACCCTGATTTACCAAGTTTCATCAGTACCTACTAACAAATATCTGTAAGAAGTTTGGTGAATCGGCTTTAAACAACTCCAAACAATTGCGCTAAATCGTTAGTCGGTTGCATTTATGTTCAGCTGAAAGAAGCCTCGGTACCCATCTCGCAGAAAGCTTCGAAGCCCTGATTCTGATTTTCGATCAACGGCCCCGAGTATGAAATCCCAAATATTTCCGACGTTATTCTCAGTACTCGAAGCTGATGGCCGTCCAGCTCGTGGGTCATCAATTCTTCTGACCATTTTTTAACGATTGTATATACACTGGAGCAGGTCCTAATTTGTCAATCTGTTTCAGCGTTAACCCTTTCTTGAACAAATAAATACTTGGCATCGACGTAGGTAATGTTCGATATTCTCCGAAACCACAATCGGTATTATAAGGTTATTTGCATATCAAATAAATTAAATAGACCAAAGAGGTCGGACATCATACTCCGGCTACAAAGTTCGAAACAAACCTGTCAGAGGTGCTGACATGACAGCAATGAAATGTTTACTTAGCAACGCCATTAAATCAATTTATTAATTTTATTTTTATTTCGAAAATACTCGATAATCCTAAGTCTCCACATATAAGTCCTCGACTCGGATCGATTATTTTTTTACGCTCTTTCATTTGATGTGCGATTCGTTAGATTCCACCGTACACCGGTACCGCCCTTGGTTTTTGTATGGGAAAATTAAATCGGCCAGGGCCAGGGTTCTTTCAGCATTTTGGGACATCAAATATAGATAACAACCCGGTCCCGCACCCAGAGATCATTCCCTGAAAATTTCATAACGATCGGTCCAGCCGTCTCTGAGGAGTTTGGCTACAAATATATTTTAACTTTTATCCCCTCTCCTAAGGGAACCATGCTGAATTTCGGGATAAAAAGTATCCTATGTCCTTCCTCGTAGTATGATCTCAAGTCATACCAAGTTTCATTGGAATTCATTCAGTAGTTTCGGCGTGATGCGCGGCCGTGATACAGAAAGACAGACAGACAGACAGACAGACAGACAGACAGACAGACAAAAATGAAAAAAATTACAGTTTTGGGTTCAGAACCGATTTTAGAGTGCCCTCGAAAAAAAATTTTCAAAATATCTTTAATGTACAGAATTTGACCTGTTACAGATTTATTATAAGTATAGATTATAATGAGCCTAAAGGGATTGATGGTGTTTTTTTTTATTGTACTGTTTATTATACTCATAGTAGTATAAAAATCCTGATATACAAATTCCTGTTTCGGTTTTGCGGTTGATGCTAAGACAGAAATATTTCCATCTTAAACAATTCTACTAGTGTTATTCCTCTTTTCCCGCGAGAGAAGAGATATTCTGTGGTGAAACGTTACCCCTGATCACTATTTCTCATCGGTTTTAGCTGTTCTAGAGGATCTTAAAAAATATTAAAAAGGTGTGTCAGGTGTGTTTGAGACTAAATAAAATATGATATTATTAACATAAATTAATAAAGCGCAGATAATTCTAAATTACATAACTGAAACGCTTTAAGTTTTGGTACAAATTGTGTTCGACATGCTCACAAAAAATCCAATGTCTAAGAGCAAGAGTAAATTTTATAATGTAGGTTATGTAGGCGACTACTTTATAAAATAAAATTAATGCCTTTATCATATTCATACGGATTTTATTTATGAAAGTTTTCGAGATTTATTAAGTAGAAGGAAAACTTTCTTTTAATGGGTGTTAGTAATGTTAAAATGACAATGTGGTCGATTCTGTTGTGCAAAATCTCTAAACTAAACTAATTTAAAGTAGTGCTATCCTTTTCAAACTGCTCCCTATGGAAAAGGATAGCACTATTTTAAATTAGTTTAGTTTAGAGATTTTGCACAACAGAATCGACCTTATTGTCTCTCTATTACAGAGTCGTCAAGATTACCGGACAGCGTTCCTCAACTGCTGCACCAACTCCAACCCGACCAACCTGGCGATGTACTACGACTCCCACAACAACTATGTGCAGCAACTCACCGCTACCAACGCAATGATCGAGCAGTACCACAAACACACGCTACCAACTATATTGCAGGTAGGATTAACAATAATAGACATAGTCATCAAGATTACCGGACACATTCCTCAACGGCTGCTACAACTCCAACCCGACTAACCTGGCCACTTACTACGACTCACACAACAACTACGTGCAGCAACTCACCGCCACCAACGCGATGATTGAGCAGTACCGAAAACACACGCTACCAACTATATTGCAGGTAGGTTTAACAATAAAATAGACAGTCATCAAGATTACCCGACAGCGTTCCTCAACGGCTGCTGCAACTCCAACCCGACCAACCTGGCGACGAACTATGACTCCCATAATAACTACGTGCAGAAAGTCACCGCCACCAACGCGATGATCGAGCAGTACCACAAACACACGCTACCAACCATATTGCAGGTAGATTTAATAATTATAATAGACAGAGTCATCAAGATTACCGGACAGCGTTCCACAATTGCTGCAGCAGCTTCAACTCGACCAACCTGGCAACGAACTATGACTCCCATAACAACTACGTGCAGCAACTCACCGCCACCAACGCGATGATTGAGCAGTACCGCAAACACACGCTACCAACTATATTGCAGGTAGGTTTAACAATAAAATAGACAGTCATCAAGATTACCCGACAGCGTTCCTCAACGGCTGCTGCAACTCCAACCCGACTACCCTGACCACATACTACGACTCCCACAACAACTACATGCAGCAACTCTACCGCTACCAACTCGATGATCGAGCAGCTACAAAACACGCTACCACCCGTATTGCAAGTATATTTAATAACTATAATAGACAGAATCATCAAGATTACCGGACAGCGTTCCTCAACTGCTGCAAAAATTCCAATTCAACCAACCTGGCGAAGTACTACGACTCCCACAACAACTACGTGCAGCAACTCACCGCCACCAACGCGATGATCGAGCAGTACCACAAACACACGCTACCTAATATATTGTAGGTATGATTAACAATAATAGACCCTGTCATCAAGATTACCGGACACTGCGTCCCTCAACTGCTGCAGCAACTCCAACTCGACCAACCTGGCGACGTACTACGACTCTCACAACAACTACGTGCAGCAACTCACCGCCACCAACGCGATGATCGAGCAGTACCTACTACAAACACACGCTACCTACTATATTGCAGGTAGGATTAACAATAATAGACACAGTCATCAAGATTACCGGACACGTTCTTCAACGGCTGCTACAACTCCAACCCGACTAACCTGGCCACATACTACGACTCACACAACAACTACGTGCAGCAACTCACTGCCACCAACGCGATGATCGAGCAGTACCACAAACACACGCTACCAACCAAATTGCAGGTAGATTTAATAATTATAATAGACAGAGTCATCAAGATTACCGGACAGCGTTCCATAATTGCTGCAGCAGCTCCAACTCGACCAACCTGGCGACGAACTATGACTCCCGTAACAACTACGTGCAGCAACTCACCATCACCAACGCGATGACGAGCAGTACCACAAACACACGCTACCTACTATATTACAGGTGGGATAAACAATAAATTAGACAGTTATCAAGATTACTGGACAGCGTTCCTAAATTGCTACTCAATTCTACAGAGACCGTTTATTTTTCGAAAAAAAGGTTGTAATCCAGGTCATACTATCTCTACATATTCCAAAACCCCAGTCAACTCAGTAGGTACTGGTGTTCTAAAGGAGAAATAATCGTAATAGAAAATTTATGCCGAATTTTGCAGAAATAGGACATTAATATTTAGATGTTTAGAGATTTTTTTACAACTGAACCTTTTTCTGAATCTCATCCTCGTTGAAATCCGTTCTTGCAACAGAGTACGGTACCACCAACTGGAAAAACTTGGGATCTAGAGCTAAAAACAATGGATAGATAAATGACTGACTGACTGATTAAGGAATAAACGAACCACTCCACGACGCTCTCATCTGAACAGAAAAGATGGTTGAATTGTATTGTATTGAATTCCTTTCGTGGAAAAGACCGACTTTGCCATTTCATTAAAATGATTCAATAGGATTTATGTTTCTCATTGCTTTACATTTTGCCAGCGTAAAGAACGTGTCGAGTACCACAATATTAGGGGTTCTTTATGTCCATTTTTCTTTTCAGTATGGGTTAGTAGGTAAATTCTAAGATATTTAAATAATTCTTGATATTAAAATTACCTGAAAAAAAAACTTTGGTAAATGGTAATATTTCATAATTGGACATATTATAAAGGATTTAATTTGCAACATCATCAATAGATAAAATACATTAAGCAACAACGTAACATATTTGGGCCGAAACCAAATTTCGTATTCAATAATATATGATTTTTTCGGGGAAAGTCTTTTCAGATTTCGTTCATATTTATGTAGATTATTCCTTCCTTTACAAATATTTTCATACATCGGATCTCTCAAAGAAGAAAATCTGGAGAAAATATTTCGATTTGTCCTCACGGAAACATGCGTCACGGATTGCGAAGTAAAAAGCTTTTATGAATATTCTATGGTTTAACAATGCTACTTCCTACTCCTATTAATTTTTTTTTATTTAGTATTAATATGTTTTTCCTAATATTTTTTGTAGCATTAATCTATATATATAAAAGAATGAGGCATTTTGGTGATTTTGGTTGTTCCACGGATTCCGCCAAAACTATAGGTCTTAGAGATCTGAAATTTGGTACTAAAGTAGATATTAGGTCATGAATTCGTACTAAGACGGGGATTCCAGAAATTCCATGTTTAAGGGGTAAAAATCATACATTTAAGGGTATTTCCCATACAAAAGTAAAATTTTTTCGTTGTTCCAGGAATTCCCGAAAAACTAAAAGTCGTAGAGATCTCAAATTTGGTACCTAGGAAGATATTAGGACATGAATTCGTACTAAGACGGGGATTCCAGAAATTCCATGTTTAAGGGGTAGAAATAGTACATTAAAGGGATTTCTCCATACAAAATTGTAATTTTTTTCGTTGTTCCAGGCATTCCAGAAAAACTAAAAGTCGTAGAGATCTGAAATTTGGTATCTAGGTAGATATTAGGTCATGAATTCGTACTAAGACGGGGATTCCAGAAATTCCATGTTTAAGGGGTAAAAATCATACATTTAAGGGTATTTCCCATACAAAAGTAAAATTTTTTCGTTGTTCCAGGAATTCCCGAAAAACTAAAAGTCGTAGAGATCTCAAATTTGGTACCTAGGAAGATATTAGGTCATGAATTCGTACTAAGACGGGGATTCCAGAAATTCCATGTTTAAGGGGTAGAAATAGTACATTAAAGGGATTTCTCCATACAAAATTGTAATTTTTTTCGTTGTTCCAGGCATTCCAGAAAAACTAAAAGTCGTAGAGATCGGAAATTTGGTATCTAGGTAGATATTAGGTCATGAATTCGTACTAAGACGGGGATTCCAGAAATTCCATGTTTAAGGGGTAGAAATAGTACATTAAAGGGATTTCTCCATACAAAATTGTAATTTTTTTTGTTGTTCCAGGAATTCCCGAAAAACTAAAAGTCGTAGAGATCTGAAATTTGGTACCTACATTGACATTAGGTCATGAATTCGTACTAAGACGGGGATTCCAGAAATTCAAATTGGAAGGGATAAAAATCCTACTTTTAAGGGATTTTCCATACAAAAGTGCAATTTATTCGTTGTTCCAGGGATTCCAGCGAAATTAAAAGTCGTAGAGATCTGAAATTTGGTACCTAGGTTGGTATTAGGTATATCATGAATTCGTATTCAGAAAGGGATTTTCGAGATTCAAATTTAGAGGAGGAAAAATTTTGAATTTTTTGGCCGCCATTTTGAACTTTTTTGTTACTGGGCCGATTGCTTTGAAAATCGATATTTGACTATGGCAGCAAGCATAGAGACGGAATTTGTGGTCAAAATTTACAAAATAGGCCGCCATTTTGAACTTTTTTGTTACTGGGCCGATTGCTTTGAAAATCGATATTTGACTATGGCAGCAAGCATAGAGAAGGAATTTGTGGTCAAAATTTAAAAAAGTCGCCGCCATTTTAACTTTTTTGTTACTGGGCCGATTGCTTTGAAAATCGATATTTGACTATGGCAGCAAGCATAGAGAAGGAATTTGTGGTCAAAATTTAAAAAAGTGGCCGCCATTTTAACTTTTTTGTTACTGGGCCGATTGCTTTGAAAATCGATATTTGACTATGGCAGCAAGCATAGAGAAGGAATTTGTGGTCAAAATTTAAAAAAGTGGCCGCCATTTTGAACTTTTTTGTTACTGGGCCGATTGCTTTCAAAATCGATATTTTACAGTGGCAGCAAGCATAGAGAAAGAGTTTGTGGTCAAAATTTAAAAAATAGGCCGCCATTTTGAACTTTTTTGTTACTGGGTCGATTGCTTTGAAAATCGATATTTGACTATGGCAGCAAGCATAAAGAAGGAATTTGTGGTCAAAATTTAAAAAAGTGGCCGCCATTTTGAACTTTTTTGTTACTGGGCCGATTGCTTTGAAAATCGATATTTGACTATGGCAGCAAGCATAGAGAAGGAATTTGTGGTCAAAATTTAAAAAAGTGGCCGCCATTTTGAACATTTTTGTTACTGGGCCGATTGCTTTGAAAATCGATATTTGACTATGGCAGCAAGCATGAGAAGGAATTTGTGGTCGAAATTTAAAAAAGTGGCCGCCATTTTGAACTTTTTTGTTACTGGGCCGATTGCTTTGAAAATCGATATTTGACTATGGCAGCAAGCATAGAGAAGGAATTTGTGGTCAAAATTTAAAAAAAAGTGTCCGCCATTTTGATATTTTTTGTTACTGGGTCCGATTGCTTTGAAAATCGACATCTGATTATTTCACCAAGCATCGAGAAGGAATTTGTAGTCAAAATTTAAAAAATTGGCCGCCATTTTGAACTTTTTTGTTACTGGGCCGATTGCTTTGAAAATCGACTTTTGACTATGGCAGCAAGCATAGAGAAAGAATTTGTAGTCAACATTTTTAAAAGTGGCCGCCATTTTGAACTTTTTTGTTACTGGGCCGATTGTTTTCAAAATTGATATGTGATTATCGCAGCGAGCATAGAAAAGGAATTTTTGGTAAAAATTTAAAAGAATTGGCCACAATTTTGTACTTATATGTCTTACCATGGTAATTGGTAGCAAGCAACCACGGCCGGATGGACGAACGGACGGTGGAGTCTTAGTAAGAGCTTTTACCCTTTGGGTACGGAACCCTAAAAATGGCCACCATATTTAACTTTTTTGTGACGATCGAATTTTTCGAAATCAATATGTGACTATTACCAGGAAGCAAGAGAAAATTTTGTGGGCAAAATGGTGTGTGATGCAGGAATTTTGGAAATTAAACCACCATAGTAAAGCATAACTCAGAAGTTAACGTGAGCGAAGCCGCGGGCGTTTGCTAGTCCTAGTATAATATTCGTATGCCAACTTATATCCAATACAATTTTACAGATAGTATTATACCTACTTGCCAACATATTCAATCAAAATGAACTTGGGTGTTCTATAGCATAAATAAATGATGCAGTTATTAAGTAATTTAACTTAAGGCGGTTCATGCGTTAGTATTATGCTTGAGTCAAAAATTACGATTTCCGAAGGAACATAAAATAGTTATGTGTTCAATTATAGATTTGATAATTGAATTTATATTATTTGGCATTTCATAATCTAAAACTTGTCTCAAAAATATTTTTAAATATGTGAATAACTTTCTCACTAGAACAGTTTTTGTATAGGCTGTTTGCTAAAATAGCGGTCGACGCTCTACGCAGATGCAAGATATTTGCCATGTTTCTTAACACAAACATATAACAATGACATATTTAGAAAATTAATAACATTTACTAAAAAGTGTCTCAAAAAAAAACCACGATTTTTCTAGATTTTCATTCAAAAACCATAAACCAAAAAGTGCCATTTTTAGCATTTTTCGATAAATTAAACGTATTATTTTAGCATAAAATCCAAGATATTTTGTTATTTCTGAATTATAGTAATGTAACTCAATTAATATTCAATGTCACTGGTTATTTACTATTTTAATAAGTTGTATATTTATTTTACTATAATTTTTTTTGTAATGCCATAATCGACGCAAAATTGCGTCAGTGCGATCGAAATTCCTTTTTTGTATGGAGCGAAGCGCGATTCAAACCGTGCCGCATGAACCCTCTTAAATTTTTTTTAATGAAACAATGTAACTTATCGGTAGCTAATTCTAATTATTTTAAATTAATTTGTATAAAAATATGAATGCTAGATAAATGACAGTTATTCATCAGCCATGATTTTCAACATATTCACCAGTTCGACATTAATTAGGTATTTAATTATCGTTTAAGTACTAATTATAACTTTGACTACACGAAACATTTACCTCCAAAACTTGACAAAACAAGTTCAATTTGATGCAAAATTCAATTTAATTAATACGAAACGGAAACTTGCTTCGAAATTATGACTGAACAATATTCAGGTAGATAGATATTAATCCTAGTTAGGAAACTCGCCCAATTTTAATGTAATGCGTCCATCTAACTTTGACGGGAGGAAGTTTTCGGTTCATATACCTACCGAAAAAAGTTATGGTAAAGACTAGATAGCTAATTTGATTTACCTATATTACCGAATAAATGATACTTAGGTACTCGTAAGAAAATACTAAGATACTATAGTTATATACGTAAGTATTACTAAGTAAGTATATGAAAAACTCCAGTTTTTAATTACATTAATATTTTTTATGTTAAAATTTAAATTATATTATTGCAAGTGTGATTTAGCCTAAAGGGTATTTATTCTAAAAGTGTCTGAGGGTCAAATCTTAATCGTAAAAAAGGCCTGCCCAGAATTTGCAGAATTTGGCAGAATGTATTGTTTACATTTTTTCCTAATGTGGCAAAATTTGTTTACGATTACGATAGCGATGAATGCGCGTTTCTTAAGAGCATCGTCTAGTGAGTAAGCGCGACGCGAATAGGTGTTTTCAAAAATGCTATCTATGCTCGTATAGAGAGAGTTCCAAGTCCAGAGGGGCCTCCCTACATTTTAATCTTGAAATAATGGTTTGGGTGGCAACGTTTTTAACCACCCAAACGTTTATCGAATTAGACAATTTTAGTCTCATCAGATTCAGTACACCTTAATCTAGGCTCGTACGTTTTATTTTTTAGTATTTGAGTTTAGTTAAATTAATAAAAGTTTAAATACTCGAGGCAATTTTTAGATCAAAACTATGGATAATTAGACGCTAGTAACTTTCAAGATAAGCTTTATTTCTTAGAAATTGAAACTTACTACTATAGTTCTTCATTGTTTCTTCATCTAACAACAAGATTTTCAACATTCCTTTATAAATGTTGAAGTTTCTTCAACATTTCTAAAAATTATAAAAATCGGACTACATTTACGGGTAGGAAAACGTAATCGCTTTTGTAAGAAAACTTACAGCTAGGCGATCCTCTTAATACAACCGCCCAGCTGTAATCGGTATGAATTTAAAGTTGTGGACGAGAAGCTCCCCTGAATCTGACATATTTCCGAATTCTAAATGATATAATAATCCCTCCAATCCTGTAAAATCTCGGGATGATAGGAAGCTTCAAGTTGAATAGAAACATGGAACGATTTTAATGAAAATGACATTTCCGCGCTTTGAAGCCGGGATTACTGCAAGATTCTGCATAATATTTAGTCCTTGTATTGTACATAGTACGCTGATGTATCTGCTCCTTTACCTAAGTCTGCTTTACCTAACCTCCCCTCTTTTTGACGACCCCCTGGCGTAAAGGCGCGCGCTCGGTCACGGGTTGTATTCCCGCCACGTGCAATTTACATCTTTGTAATTTCTAAATTGGCTCAGGTCTGGTTTGGAGTGCGGCTTCAGCCGTGGCTAGTTGCCACCCTACGAGTAAAGATACACCGCGAAGCAGTTTAGCGTTCCGACGCGATGCTACTTTAGGGGTTACTTAAGTATACCCCCTTCTAAGTTAGTACGATAACATCTTCGATGGCATCGTCACTTACCATCATGTGAGGTCGCAGTCAAGTACTAACTTGTAGTATGTTAAAAAGGCTAATATTACGTTGACATATTTAACTAATTGAGTCTAAACTATGTACCTACTTATACAACAGATTGTAGAGTTCATCAAGGATCTTCATTAATTTCGGATCCTCTTATTATTGTAAAATGTGAAAGTTTGTATGTTTGAGTGTTTGTTACCGTGAACACTGCGACGTTTGACCTTACTAAACCTGTTTGGCTGATATTGGAGATTTTCAAAACGTAATGCTTCTAGCTTTGTCAGTGTGGATTTTCCGGCATTTTACAAAGCACGAGTTTCGAGATTTTTTTTTTCGGGACAAAAGGTAGCCTTATAATACAAGGTACATAATATTTAAGATAACACAGGGTATTCAAACTTCAAAATCGGTTTAACACCTACCCAGTAGTTGCCGCGTGAATCTGTAACCAACATACAAACAAACCTGCAAATTTTCACATTTAGGTATATCTGTCTACTTTTAATGCTAATATTTTAGTAAGTATCGCTTATGGTTTCATGCATACTAATGGCAGTGTATTAATTTCAGGAGCTGGAGGAAATTTTGACTGATGTTACAACCGCTGTCAGCGACGCAATTTGTCAAGAGGGGGAAATAATTACAGACAAGGTACCGGGTTTTTCCAAACTAGAACTTGCCAGCGGCTTTACCTTAGCTATTTATTATTACAGATAGGTACCCATATACAGCTACAAAGCTAGAGTATTTGTATGAACGCGCTAATCTCAGGAACTACTGTTGCGAATTGAAAATTTTTTCTTGTGTTGGATAGTCCATTTATCGAGGAAGACATTATTATAGGCTGTATAACATCACGCTATGACCAATAGGAGCGGAGCATCAATGAAAAATGTAGCAAAAATTTGAAATATAATTCCTCTTGGAGAGCTTCCGTTGCGTGCACTGCGTAAACGGTTAAAGTTACGCACAAATCATGTATGACCGAATTGTTCTCCTTTAAAAATTCTAAAATAAAGTCCAGCACACCGAATGTGTATTGGTTTTTGTTCCCACGCGATTTTTAAAAACCGACATTCACGCGCTACCCCGGTTTTTCCCCCTTTTTAATAGTACATTGTTACCCTAGGGATGAAAGTAACTTATTTAGTCCCGAGACGGGGTTTGGCGCCCGAGCGTAGCGAGGGGGCCTATATTTCGAGGGACTAAATAAGTCTTTATCCCGAGGTAAACACTGTGCTTTTCATTACGAATATAAGGAAAGTCAAAATAAAAATAGAAATTAGCTAAAGAAAATTGAATAATTGTGTCAATAAAAATCACTGTTAAACAGAAGCCTAAACAAAACTCTACAACTCGAAAAACAAAAAATGAAGATCGGATTGCCGCTTGCCACTTTCCCGCCTTTTTTTTTCTTTGGCCTAGCCGGCGGGCTATGCATTTAGCTTTTTAATAGTCAAGTATTGTCTATGATTGTCTATGAATTTCTATGAATCAGTTGTCTTTACTTTATGAATAAAGTCTATCTTTCTTCTTGTCTATGGATGCACTCGGGTATGTCGTGTTTCATTTGAACTCCAATAAAAATGTGACAACTAAATAGTTTTTTTTAATTATTTGACAGCTGTCAGTTGAAAACGATTCTCCCTAGGGCCGCAAAGTATTACTTTCAACCCGCTTCTCAGGCAACTTCAGACCTACTTTCCGTGTATGAGTGATGAAAATAAATTTTTATTTAAAAAGGGGGCCGGGTCATCGTTATCACAGATCGTTATCTACAGTTATTCCAAATTTAATATCGATATCTTTAATAGTTACTGAAATAAAGCGTCGTGACAGACAGACAACAAAGTGATCTTATAAGGGTGCCGTTTTTTTCTCTCTCGAGGTCCGGAACCCATTAAAAGCTCCAATTTTTGTAGCAAAATAACGTTTATATTTCCTTATCATTTTGTGTTGTAGAGCACGAACCAGCTCCGGCGCTACGAGTCCCTGTGCGCTCAGGCACGAGCCGTCTCCAGCACGGCGGACCTGGCCCACCTCGCGCGCACCTTGCTCACCAACCAGCCGCCGATAAAGACGCCCCGCCGAGCCTTCCTGCCGCCCTACCCGCCCGAGCCGGACGACCCGCCGTTAGACGTCTCAGCGGTAACATACTATAGCACGGTCGCGGAGCACGAAGAATTTCGTACATTAACCTGTTACTACCTGTCTCTGTCACTCGCGCGTCAAAATAATGCGGTCACGTTCGCACAGATGCAATGACCCCGTCCTGTGCGAGCGTGACCGCATTATTTTGACGCGGGAGTGACAGAGACAGGTAGTAACAGGTTAATGTACGAAATTCTTCGTGCTCCGCGACCGTGCTTTAGCTTATGTCAAACGAAGAAAAGTAGCAGCAAAAAAAGCATTATCACCATAGATTTATAATAAGTTCCGCTCGCTCTCTGACTAGATAGAGCCATACCTAACAACACAACCGTGAGTGCGGCATCTTTTTACTGTAGTGTGTGTGTCAATTTGCGATTTGTAAGGTGGACGGATGGAGTGTGCGTGAAATATTGTGTAGCGACGGCTCGGGTATGTCAACTTGGACAGAATATTTATTGTCGCACTTTAGAAGTCGCCAGCGGCCTCTTGGACCTCTATGATTATCACCCAGACCAAAACCTGATCCTGGCCCAAGAAGTATGACACAAAAAAATTAGAAATAAGACACAGATCGTTATATTTTAGCTTTTCGAGACCATATTTTCATTTAAAATATGATATTAATAATAGGAGAACAATAACAATGTATTATTATTTCAAAGCTGCCTTCCATTAATTTCGGATTCCTTTATAATAGCGATGCCAGGAATGGATACAATTTAAAAGTATAAATTTAGTTTCAGACGGACGGACGCTCGCTTGTGTAAATATTTCGTGAAAGCTCCATTTCTGTCGACGATCCAATTAAACGCGTAAAAATATCGAATTTACCTCACTACTTCGATGGTATCTAACGATATTTAAACTTTTAACTTGAAACTTGAAAGTATTTGAGTAAACTGCCTATGTGAACGCCCTTTCAAAAAATAAATCTGTAGGTTTATATAGGGCATATTATATACTGAATGGAGGAAGGCGTTATTTTGTGGAAATACATAATTAGCAGGACAGATTATTATTTGTTTTGCTATAATCCGCTACTTGAAAAGATTCTGTATGGTACAATATGCAGGAACACTGCCCACATGAAACACCACACATAATTTTCCAACACTTTCTTCGACGCACGTTTCGTCTCGACACCGGGACATCCTCAGGAGATGTTTTCTTTACAATGCGAAGTCGTAGAGTCAGACTCTACTATATTAAATACTAAATTTACAAACTAAATACAATACCCAACTGAATATCGCGTGCCCGAAGTCTGGTAAAGTCAATTAGCTAAAACCACTATAGCATTATATAACTATGTACATATTACTCATTCCTATAACTATGTACATATTATACTTACCTAAGTTAGTAATTATTGTCCAACTTTCGTGTGGTGTTTCCCACGGCATAAACTCCAATATTTCTTTAGAATGAATATAATCTGATATCGAATCCAATTTACCGAAATACATGCAGATAATAAATTTATGGCGCATTTAGGTACACAATAACCTCTTCTATTGTGAGAATTTATCGCTTGGCAATTGAGTTATCGTTCTTGCTTTGTTAAAATTCTGCGAAATAAGCATGATTTGTCTATTATTTGGACGCCCTGTTATCTGGAAGACTTATTGTATTTGGAGATGCTGGAAGAGTTTGTCAGCAATCGGGTTTTCACTGATAGGTAGGTATATGGTGCTCGATTTATTATTTAAATTAGAAGCAGAGCTTTAAAAAACAGTGGGGTTAGTTCAAATCGGTTTCAATCTCGATTCAGCGTCGCCAAACAATCTATACCTATGTAGTTTTCAATATCTAAGTATCCAACCGCCTTTGCCTTTGGTCATAACTTATTTTGTATACACTTTCATAAATCTTAGCTCTGTACTTACCTACCTATATGTTATAAAAAAATGGGATAGGTACTCATATATTGTGTCGCGCTCACGATATAATTGGTTTTATTTACTCGTAGATATATTATGTGCCTAGGTACATGATGCATGCAGGTAGATATTGTGGTTGATTCTGTTGGGCAAAATCTCGGTTCGTATCAGAAACGTAGAAGAAAAGCGTTTCGTCCGAGTACGCTGGACATCAACCACATAAGGATGCCACTTCTCTCGACGTCTCGCGGTTCTATGGTAGAAAGGTGAAGGAGGCACAAGGTTGTGGAGTTCTTGAGCACACTCTCCAAAATATATCCTGTAAAAAACCGCTAAACAGGCAACACTGCGTCGGTGTTCTAAACTGAGCAGTTTCGCCCGAGTTAGCGATTCCTTGAAAAGAACTCCTAGTAATTTTACTCTATACCTACATTGTAGGGACAACGAGTACAAGCAACGTACAAGATTCATTATTAGTCATTTTGTTTTGTGTCCAGGAATGTATGCCGCCAGTGCTGCGTGGGGAGATGCTGTTGGACCGGATGGCGGGAGGACAGGCGCGCTTGAACTACGAGCAGCTACGGAAAGACGCTATAGATTTAGAGCTACAGATTAAGCAATTGCAGGTACTATCATCACTGCCACAGTGGCTTATGACAATAGACATTATACACAGGACCCGGCGAATCACGCAACAAAATGTCGCCAATTTACTGGTGTTAGAAATTTTTGTTTTGACTCCAACGGCGTCAGTAGTAAGCCGACCGCAGTATTGTGTATGGACCGCGATCCACGCCACAGATCACTATGTATTGTTATTAGCTCGAACGTGCGTTTCCTTAGGTTTCCGCCATATTGTATCCCACAATTAGCGGGAAATTTTACAGATGGCTCTATTAGTTTTTGTATGAAAAAGATTCACGTCAAATGTTCAGATGAGCTTATCCTTAGGTTCATATTGGTGCTTATGGCACTAATATTTTAAAGGTATAGGTAGCTTTTCACTTTTTTCTTTTTATTCAAAAGAAGGATAAGATGAGCAAGACGCTTATACCTAAGTGATGATGTTAAGTGCCCTGCCTATGTCAGATGAAATGTGTTCTACGGATGTGACGCACTGCACTGCGCTAATCATCCTGAAACACTCTCGTAAGACTCTTAATAATCACGTCGGCTACAGTATCCTGTAAATCGAAACAGAGTACTACAGTTTAAAGATATTATGTCTTTGGTAATACTTATATTACTTCTGCACGCTAGAATTACTGACACTGCGTTAATACCTTTCCGACAAACAAAAAACTGTAAAATTCAGGGGTCCGGAAGAAATCAAAGACATAAATCAACATTTTTTTTGACCCCACAAGGTAATCGATTCTACAGCCCCGCGTGTGCATTATACTCGTTACAATACAAGTTTGGTATTAAAATCATCGCATTTGCTAATTTCGGTATTATTTCTTATTATCAGGACGGCCTAGACGCCCTGGCGCGAGTGCAATCACGCAGTCTAGAAGGCGGTATTTACAGCAAAGTCAATGAAATACAGGTAACCTTATGACAATATGTCTATTCAATCTCTACTCACTCTTCATCGTCCAGTTCCGTCCTTGAGGAGGCTGATATTCTACAAAGATGTTTTTCATAGTAGACAAGGAATAAGTAAGAATTTCTTGAAATCCAGTAGAAGCTTCAGAGTAAAGCAGAGACGAGTCGACACTAATGTTTGGCAAGAAAGTGTAGAGTAAGAAAGCCACTGTCTATAAATTGAATGGCATAAGTATTCAATTGAAAATACACTTTTAGTAATTGAAACTCGTAGACGTACCAGGAAAAATATTAAATAATTTGAATAATTTCTTTATTTCAAAAGTTCAATATGTCCCTTCTTACATACGTAGACCCATCTACGTGAAATTATAGTGACCTCTGTTTCTAAGTGTAGAACACAGCTGACCTCTATTAATATAGAAGTTATTAATATATATATAGCTGTTCGTGCTGATTGGCCACTGACTGATTGATCACCTCTCCTGAACAATTTTGTATGAAAAATTTTTTTTTCAATGACCATTCCGCATAGAAGGGAAAAATTGATTAAGAACAAAAATATGGAGAGAGCTGATGAGTGAGGATTCGGAGACGGGTGAAGAGCACAACCAAGGGTATCAAAGATAGGTGGGGGGTGCTCGACCAAATGTTATTTGAAACGTCATCCCATTGGCAGTGAGCAGAAAAAAAATTCAAAATGGCGGATTCAAAATGGCCGCCATTCGAATTTCGACGATATCTCGGAAAGTATAAAAGATGGAAGAACGGTTTCTTGACAAGAGTTGATCAGAATCCAAAGGTCTATACGATGGATAGAAAAAAAATTCAAAATGGCGGATTTCATTTTTTTCATAGAAAATGTATGGGGAATTTTAAAGGGATATTTAATAGGCGGGAAGACAGCACGCGGGCCACATGTGGCCCGCGCCCCCACGCACCCTACTAGTTAATTATAGAGGTCTCTCTGTAATGGTGAAGTTAGAGGACGTAGACTGTGCATTACAGGTAGCGACATCTATTTCCGGTAGAGAAAAATGTAGCGAGCAGAGCCATCTACAAACAGTTCCTTATTTTACATTGAGAGAAAATTTTACCTGCTTTCAGAATATGGTTCCTACACAAAGTCACGTCAAATTTTATGTGAATCCTTTCCTTTTCCTCCTTATTACTTTGTGTTAGTAGATGGCGCGCAGTTTCATGAAATCTTAATTAGGAGCGTTCAATATAAAATAAAACTTTTTTATAATAATAACGTAAAGTTATACCAACTTTATTTATTTAGAATCTTTATTGCGTAAAATAATTAAAAAAATATTTTAATGTAGTTAAAAAATATATATCTTCATGCACCCTTACTAAATCCTATAGGGAAAACTATAAGTGAAAATATAGGTAACATAATTACTATTAATTAATATATTTTTTTCGCAGGAAGAAATTTCAGTAAAAAAATATGACTACCGTGCTACGCAGCTACATCTTGCCGCGGTTAGAGCTCAGGTAAGAGTAGTTTAATGCTTTCTTGTTTTTTATACAGGATCATAATATCACGATCATGGGGTTTGCATCCTTGTCGCAAAGGCTTCATTGTACCTACCGTAATCATTATCTACACTGAAATGACTTCTGGAATTCAACCTAGGAATTTCAATTCTGGAAACGACTTGTGTTTTGCAAATGGAAACTTCTCACTTTCTGGAGTTAATAAATTAATATTGTGCGTTTGGCTATCAAAATAATATTATCACTAATTGCTAAACGGTGAAGGACACATTGTGAGGAAATCTGCAGGTCTGGGATTTACATACTTCATTATGATATTATCAAAAGTACACTGTGAAGACTTCCAAGCCGCACTTAGAACATGTGGTGTTTAAGGAGGGTTGATGTTAATGTTAGGATAATCTTAGTTATCTACTAGGTCACTAACAGGAATAGGTACCTAGGTATTTTCAAAACCGCTTTCTCTATACGAGAGAGTTGCAGGTCAGCTAGGCCTACATTTTGTTCTTGAAATAATAAAAATTTGATGAAGTATTTATTTAAAACTAATAACTTTTAACATTAGCAATATTTTATAATAAGTAAAACGTACGAGCATAGTTCTTCATTGTATCTGCAACATTACTAAAAATTATGAAAATCGGACTATATTGACGGGTAGGAAAATGTTATCGGTTTTTGAATGAAAGCTTACCTCTCTATTTAATTAATAAGTAATTTAATCGCAAGATTCCATAAATTTTTTGACATTTCTTGTGATTAAATTAGTTTAATTGCACTTAACTTTGGGATTTGTTTCGAGCAAGAGGGTAAGCGCCTGTGTAATTGTATGCCTAATAAGTTTATTTTAGTTTATGTGTATTAAATGTATAATAAAAACTTTATCTATCTATATTTTTAATTAGGTCCATTTAGAAGATTTGTCATTTGATTAGTTAGGTACATTTAGAAAGTTGTTTTCTGTGTAACTACGTGAAAGGAAAAGCAAAATATTTGCCATCAATAAACCATCAAAGATTCGGAACAAAAGAAAGTTTGTTTGAAAAACATCTTCACCTTCAGCGCTAGACAAAGACCTCGTAAACAAACAAACCACACAGTTTCCATGCGAAGAGCGCATGCCCCATCGCTGGCATGCCCGGGCCATGCGGAGTAGACGGCCAACCTTCAATCAATATATTTCAATCTTTCCCGCTATTTTCACTCTTCACTATATCCATCTAAAATTCTCCCTCTTACTCAATAGTCTTATAAGAGTGGACTAAAATTAACCTCAAGGGCAAACTTCTACAATCTTTATCGTCAGATTGCGAAGGTAAGTGGATTTTTACCTAATGTTTCACGTATTTTTTTAAATGTATCTAAGTAAATCCAATTAAAAGAATAATTTTAAAGATCCTAGCTCGTTCATGGTATCTGGATGATAAACAAATTAATATTAAGCAGTGATAGGTGAAGTTCAACAACAATAACTTTTCAAAGTGAAATCTGCCGCATTGCGCACAGCCTCCCACTTCGAGTATTCAGTCTGAATCTGGGATGAGATCTCGCGGACTGGCTTAACTTACGTTCCCTGTCAACTGTGTATCGAATTTATCGGGTTTTAATAAACATAATTCACGTTTACTCGGGCTCCGGACGGTTATAATCACGGATCGTAAAACCAAATTTAAGTATCGGGCCAAAATGGGCTGGATATCTATGAAAAATCACATGGTAAGTCAATACTTTGCACAATGCACATGCTTATTTTCTCTTTAACAATTGAAGCTGTGAATAAAACTGTACGATTGAAGATAATATTATTGTTTATATCGTAGAGATTTGGCTGTGTCTTGGTTTTTATTTGTTAATATAATATAAGTACTAGATAATAAGGTAAAACAGGAATTCTCGTAGCTACATAGGTAGTCAACAGGTTTCATGAGATGCTTTTTTGAGAAATCTTACGTAAATATCTCAAAAGAGTCTCTATTCATGAATCTATACATAATTTTAAGTACCTACCACCTAGCTCAGACTATTGCCTACTCACACACGCTCACGTCATGCAAATATTAGCTTCCTGGTTATCTATCTCAGAATGACAACAGAATGATATACTTTTTTTTTTTTTGGTACTTAGTAGGAAAATCTGTTATTGGCCATAACTTTAAGGTATTATATAAGGTATAAATTATTACTTTCTGTAACGCTGTAGATTTCTGTAAGAATAATTAAAAAAAAAAAAAAATTATTGCAGCAAAAGACATAATAAGTATTGTTTCTGAAAATCCTGTGGGGCTGTTTCGGTTTTCCAGGATTATGAGTAAGTACTATTTTTATATCCATTTTTTTTATCAACTTTGACATGTGGTTAGGCTAACTTTCGTCAAGTGCGTCCTATGAATTTATTATCGCCTTTAAAGTGGTTAGTACCTAGTTATCTGCTTATAAAATGTATTCATAATTTCTAATTAATTAGACAAATACCTACTTGGTGCATATTTTCTTTAATTATTACGACGAACGATTTATACGTCGTATTTTAAACGAATAGTAGCTACAAAACATAGTTCCAAAAATATAATTTTTAATCTCTTTGAAATGTCGTGCTATTCTTGTGAACGCTTCCGTAGCGATTTCCCGCGCGTTCGCAGCGCCAATCGTGGCCTTGCACGGAACTCCGAGTGTCAAAATGCGTCATGAAGTGTGACTGTGAGCGGATTGTGTTGTGTGTTATTCGATTCGCGTTTGTTTCCATTTAATTATTATTTACATAGTGTTGGTGCTTTAGAAAGGTGCAGAAAGATATTGTATATAAAAAATAAGTTTTATATCAGGTGAGTTTTATGTAATTAAGTCTTTTGGTTATGTAATGAGAGACCTATTCAAAACGCTTGATGATAAACTATTTATTGCATTTTTTCTCGTTTAAAACGTAATAAACTTGATAAGAAATACAAGAAAATGTTTCTAATTGTATCTGGAGTCAATCAAGTTTAATATTTACTTCGTTTGTAACGAATACGAATTAATTTCAATAACCTCAAACTTAGTATTTTTACCGTATCTTATTGATAAAAAATGTATGGATGATGGCTTTTTATTGAAGTTTCTGTAACGCTAGCTGTTACTTTTGCCTTTGTATTGTTTACATTAGGTAAATTATTGTTAAATATTGCGAAATTTCATATCAAATTTTAGGCGGGAAACGACGCGAGTAGGTTTTAGCACTGGCGTAAATTGACATTATTAGAGGCTAGAGTTCAGCAAAAAATCGTTTTCTCATCTTTATGAACATATTTCAACAATGTTTTTGTATCATTTCAGGTTGCATATCAGCTTAAAAACAACTGTTAACATTATGAAGCAAAATTCAGTTGAGAAATCCAAGAGAAATGGCTATCAATATGACGATGACGATGTGAGATATAAAATTAACACCAAAATTCTTAACAGTGCTACGAAAACAGCAAAATCTTCTAAAAAGAGCATATTTATTAATGACGATGACAATGTCAGATATATGTTACCAACGTCTCCTGTACAGAAAACCAAATCCATTGAGCGCAAGCCAAAGCCTAAACCGAAATTTAAAGTTAACTTTTGGAGTAATAAACCAGCAGCAAACAGGATAACTAAACCTGAAATTAGCACAGAAAGAAGCAATCGAAGGCACACTGTCGGCGGTACTATAAACAATCTTACAGTTAAGCCCAAAACTTTACCTGTAAAAGTCCGCAAACGGGTTTCTTTTCTTCCGTCTCCAATATTCTCAGAAAACCATATACCTATGGTTACTGTTCCGGATGATTTGACAATACAGTTGAATGAAGAAGAAGTTAATGACCTTGCGGATGACCTTAACCTTGCATTTGTTAATAGACAGTTGGAGGAAAAATCAAATGAGAACTCCAAAAAAAAAGATAGAGCAGTCAAAAACCAGTCTAGTCCTAGAGCTGCTAAACGGAAAAGGAACTCAGAGGATATAGATCAAGGCAATGAAAATGAATTAGAATTTTTTTCTAAGTACGTGGTGCAAAAACTTAGGAGAATGGAAACAAATCAGCGGATTTATTCAGAGAATTTAATTAACACTGTCCTTATGTTAGGGCAACTCAGAAAATTAAATGGCAAGTCGAAAATATCAGAAGCATAATATACAAAATTATAATATTATATTTATATGTATAAATGAAGTACATATTTATTTTAAATAAATATATGTATTTACAATATTACATTAATATATTGCTCCATTCATTGTATATTTTTAGTAAATTTAAAGCAATTATTGTTGAATTAACATATTGTACTTGTTAAGGGTTAATGTGTAAGGTGGAGTGCATGGGTCTGCTGGCACAATATTAATTTTATTCAGTTTTTCATAAATTGTAATTTAATAACACATAGATATTGCAATTCACAAGTGGTCGCACCCCACTGTCAAAATCGCCTGTTTCTTTCAATTCGTACGTCGTGGATTGAAATATCTATAGTAAGTTATAGCAGTTAAATTGCTGGAATGTCAGTATCATTTTCAATTGTTTATCTGTAAATCTTAGCCTGATAATGTTTATTTTACAAAATTAGTCAACTATAATATAGAGTCAGACTCTGATAAATAATACTTTATATAAAAATAATACTCTGATAAACAACCTAAACTAGACACTTTCAAGCAAAGACTTTCACATAAACATGCGAAAATGATACTGCCATTCCCACTAAACTTCTGTCATGAGCCAACAATATGTTATACTGATATGTTTACGAATTGCAAAAAACCAAATAAAATTTGAATTTTTCTGGTTAACTCCTGCAGGTCACCTTAATGCAAATGTGTGTACCAACATTTTTGTACATATAGTAACTGTAAAACTTATTATTAGAATACTGAATGGAAGCAGGCGTTATTTTGCAGAAATCCATAATTAGCAGGACTGATTAATTTGTTTTGCTATAATCCGCTAAAAGATTCCGTATGGTACAATATGCAGAAAGTGTTCCTGCATATTGTACCATGCCCACATGAAACACCACACACAATTTTCCAACACTTTTCATCACACGCTTCGTCCCGACACCGGGACATCCTCAGGAGATGTTGACTTCACAATACGATTCTACGATTTCGCATTGTGAAGTCAATACATACCATACAGAATCTTTTCAAGTAGAGGATTATAGCAAAACAAATTAATCTGTCTTGCTTATTATTAGAACTTTTAAGTTTAGAACTAGGCTAGAATTCAAGTCCCTGTTCAGTGGCCCCAATGTTAAATCATGATTGTTAACTTTCAAATGTCTAAGATCTGAGATTATCAAGCATTTAACCACGTTTAAGTAATTCAAAGATTTTCGTATGTTCTTTTTTGAAAATGGCATAATATATTATGTTATCAGCACAGCAAAGTTTACTAAACGAGAGTTTAATGCTTGGTGAACTCTGGAGTAACTGTTGGAACATTTATATTAAAGATGAATTGTTTAGTTTCTGCTCCAAACAAAATGTGTAACTAGATAAACCTTTTATAAATTCTATATCATGTAAATTCTATGAACTGTTTTACTTATAAGTATGGTTGTTTGCATCATTCTAAAAACAAATAGTTATCATTTAAAAAACAAGCTGTTATATGTTTTATGCTCATTATTCTCGGCACCAGAACCGGGTTGTCATCTAGCAGCAAAATACTTGTCAAGTAGGTTCAAACAAGTCCAAACTCTATGGGGTATGTCATTGAACTACCTAGTTTTATGGCAACCTTTTGGTTCCAAATCCACCATCAGATCAGCTCCATGACATAATTATTTTGCATTGTCATCCAATTTGCACATGCATGTAAAATTTTAGCTGGGAAGTGGATCAAATTTGACTTGCAATATTTTATTACAGACCAATAAACATAGGGATGGATAAAACTAAATAAAAGCTTGTAATAGTAATTTTATAATATGCTTAGCTAAACTTTATTGGCTATTGTTATGTGAAATAGGTTTCTAATCCCCATCAAAATATTTGTTGTGAAGCCTAATATATTATGTGGGCCTATCAATACCATACAGGCTGGCATTGGATTGGATTAATTGTCTTTGGGCTGGCTTGTAAACCTGAATAGGTAATGCAAATTATTAAAATAAAAAACTATATTTATGTAAAAATATGAATTATAAATGTTAATGATTTTTCATAAGAACATCCATAATACTTCTGTGATCTTTTCATGATTTAAAAGTAAATGTTAAAAAAAAATTAAGTTGTAGGTTTTGCATACTAGCTTTGCAATTTTTTTCCTTTGTTATTTTTTTTCTAATGCTAAATTCAGGTTATGAACTTTTATACAACACACCTTCAACCAAATCGGTTAGTAAGTGTGGTCTGACATACAAACTTTCAGATTTATAACATTAATAGGATATCAAATAAGAGCTAATTCCATCATGAGGTAGTTAAGCTAGATTTTGCTACATAATGGAGTGCACAATCAAAAGTACTAGTATAGTAGTATTAAGTAGTAATAATTATAGTATTTTTTACAGTAAGCTAAACAAGATTGCTACATCTTTAAGTACTATTATACTATTTCCATTCGTTTATTTTCTCTTTGACACATGAAACAGATATAGCAATAGCGAGGGACCAGAAAGAGACAACTTTACCTTTATCTCTCTCTGGTACCTCGCTATTGCTATATCTGTTTCATGTGATTTCATGTGTCAAAGAGAAAATAAACGAATGGAAATAGTATAGTTAACCTGAATGTTAAATTTGATACTTGTTATGGTTCTGTGAATTCTAAGAATGAGAACTTTAACTTTTCAGTTTATGATTACTTATAAATATTTTCATAAGTTATTATTTAAAAAAGTAAATAATAATGTATCTACTTGGACAATATTGCTGTCGGCCTATATTACTGGCTCAATTAGGGAAACAATGTTTTTGAGTTTTGAATATTATTGTTTAATTAATGTTGACTGCCTTATTGAGAAATAAAATTTATAACAAATTCCTGTACATTTTATTTTCATTGCCAAGTATGTAAGTATATTTTCCATTTTAGTTTTAGGACGCTTAGAGTCCACTTGTATATGGCTCAGGTTTTGGTCGAGGAGTTTTCATTCTCACGATATTCGGAATTCTTCGATTTCGTCTATTTAAGCCCGCACTTAACATGATTTTGTAGTAGGTTCTTGTAAATAAATATCTTAGCACAAAAGTCAAGAGCACTCTATAAATTGGATAATAAGCTGCCGAACTCTTATCGAAATATTACCTACCTACGCAACCCTACCCAATGTGTATACAAAACCTCTGAGACGAAACTTAAAATCGCTTTTGTTTTCGAACCTTCAAAACTTGTTACCTACGGAATAAGGCCCTTGCCTTCTTAAATTACCTTGGAAGAATAAGTTTTCTTAACCTAAGTATGTACAGTCACCGAATGAAAAGGTTCGTCAATTTTCAAAGTGATTCGTTTGCACTAGTCGATTGTTATAGTATGTGGACATTATGGACTCTTGCAGTACTAGTGCAAGGGAAAAACGACACTAAGGTGGCGCATCTTTTCATTCCGCGACTGTACCTACTTCTAGTGATTATTAGTAGATACTGATACCATCAACTAGGTATCCTGTAATTATGTCATTTTTAGACATATCATGTTAAAAGCTCTACCTTTCCTAGCACGTTGGTAACTAAGCTACTAGGTACTATTACCGTAGTAGTTCCGTGCTAGGAACCGATTCGTTTTAATTATTACAGCTTAACTACACAAAAATACCTACCCCTATAATAATCTAGGTTATTTTGCCGTAAGGGATATAAAAACTAGCATACGACCTAAGTACTTGCAGAACTACCGAACATACACAGAAAATTTCATAAAAATCGGTCGAGCTGTTTCGAAGGATTTTCGTAATAAAAATTGGCACGAGAATTTCATATATTAAGCGCAGATAATTAACTTGTAGGTAACTACCTCAGAATACAGAAAAAACAACTACTTAGCTTTATACTTATACGAAACCAGTAGGTATACGAAATGCACCTAGTCTGGTTCTATCGATAACTTTAATGTAAACTGAAGAGCAGTGACATACCTACCTACGTAGTCACAGTCACACGTCGTGATTCGGATGTGGGCCGGGAATTTACAAAAGCTCTACATCTGCCCGATTCGGACTTGCGTGATGAGCTTTTAATTGAACCTTTTGAGAATATTGCCTTTTCCAAGCCATGTTGTGATGTAACGATCTCTACTGATTAAAAACCTACACTGCCCAATGCCGATGTCAACGAAGCACCTAATCAATGTTACGGAAATGAAGACTTGTGGACATAGTATTCAGTTTAGAATATAGCCTGGAATTTAGAAAATATTTACAGAAGGTATGTAATACCCATTCTTCTTCCTCAATCACCTCTCCCATTATTATCAATGGTGACTGGCAGATATCTCTTACAGAAATATAAATAACGTAAGTTTTCATTTTTCTCTATATTCAGTATCCACAGTTATCAAACGTAGGTAGCTGCCATAATTTTGACCATAGGTGTATGGGTACCTATAATAATAGATACTTGGATACATTAGGTATTAGGTTATACTACTTAAGCCAAATTATTTATCGGACAAATCCAACTAATACACTATGAGCAGTGAATAACTATCGAGAATATTAGTTTATATCTACCTACTAATCGGATAGCAAAGTTACTTAGTACATTAGACCTATCAACGTAATTAATTTAGGTATTTCTTTTAACTATATTAACTACTACGCCTGTCTAGGCTATCTTATATAGGTACATAATATTATTAAGTTTAAAGCCCTCTCATTCTGAGAGGTGATTCGTGCACAACCCGTGGGAGTCTTTCAACCAAAAGGGTAGAAAGAAAAATATTTACCCAAAACTTAGATTTAAAATAAATTGCGAAACTGAGGTAGAAACACAATTTTCCAAATACCTAAACATTATGCTAAATATTAGATAATTAATTAATGTGATAGCAATCACGGTCGAAAAGATCATGTTGTTGGCAACCGGTTGCTGGGATACGCGGGAGGCAAAGGGAAACTCCATCCGCCCAGCTCAGTCGTCAGCCGCCCGCCTCCGGCTTCGGGCCAACCGCTTACGCCGTTATGCCCCCCTCCTAATAATTTGACTCGACTTCGTGTTTTTGTGTTTGTAATAAATTAGGATGAAAACAAAATATTTAAGCGTTATAGTGTTCTTCTCCAAACTAAAACTAACATCATTTTTTTACAAAATCAAAAGAGTTTTAACACCGTGAATTTTAAGTTATCTAAATCTTTACTTCTAATGTTTTTTATACATAATTAGATGTTAGAGACTTTCATATTTACTTAACATAGTGATAAAAGTTAATCTAGAGAATAATATTTTGATACAAAATGGATATTGTACACCGTTTGCATTATCTAGTGCTAACTCAAAAGTCCGATCTGATGACTATGGAACGCGAACAACGGATGCGCATGCGACGTCAATCAAGTCTTCCAGATTATAGTAAAGGGAACAAAACGAGACAACGTCTTGAACAAGCCTATTTCAATGACGTAAGTTGTAACTAGTACCTACAAATAGGCCCGTTTCGACATTTTGTCAAATCGGGAATAGTAAAAATAAGAGAATACTCGCAATATGTTCTATCATTAATTATTTAGCGCACCAAAAACTGTGAATTTCTTAAAAACACTTAAAACACTTTATGTACCTGAGTATCTTATTATTATTTATATTTTTCTGTCAGATTCGTTCCAACTATAACTATAATTAATTATAGTGGCGGTTCCCAATAAACTCTGTCTATCTTCTATTTGCCCTGCAAGAGAATAAGTATATCAATGTTTTATGATAAGCTTCATACATTTCATACATTATGTCCAATTTCTATCTCTAGTAAGACAAACCATGGATAAATAGGATATTGGAAACCACCTCAGGTCTTTCCAAATGCCAAAACGAGCAGGTAACAATATATTATGAACAACCAAATTTCTAAATATCTGCCAAATAAATCCAGATGATCTAGTTGCGCTCTCTGAAAGGAAGACAGGACAAGTTATAATTGATTCATATCCAAACTTTTAGATTTTATATTGCTTCGCCTTATTATTATATTTTTTTCTGGTAGCTCTAGTTAAGATTGGCAGATATGTAATAAATATTTAAAAAAAAAATATTTGTATTTGTAACTCGCAGCTACTAGTGCGTGAATTTCAGTTTTTCACAATTCCAATGGAAATCATTGATTTTCCTGGGATAAAAAGTAGCATATGTCACTTTTCAACTTTCAATAATTTTAAAAATTAGGTAGATCCATTGCTTTGTTGTGATCGAAGGATAAACAAACAAACACAACAACAAACTCACATTTTTTATACCGCTGCGCTGTACGTATTTGTAATACCTACCAAGGTGCCACTGTGATCAAAGTAAATACAAGTATTACAGTAAAGTTGACGTCGTTATTCTTAGGTATTTCAGGAGACTGAAGACTCGTTAACTGGATTACTCGGCGCAGTCACTGTAACCTCAGCTTGCTTGCTCAGCAATTATGCTCATACCGATAAAAGTAACAAAGCGGCAAAGACGTGGATTTATTGTTATTTGTTGTGATAAATAATATCCTATATTTTGTGTAATACTGCGGTAACAAAAACAAATAGATATTATTAGCTCAATTTATGTACAATAGCATCAGTTTAACGTGCATAATAGTAATCAAAATATATTATTTAAGCTCTTATTTGTACGTAAAATGTATTTTAAACAACATACTTTAAAACGAGTTTGGTGAATCAAAACGAATTGAACAGTTACCTAAATCTTTACTCTACTTGGCGGTTTGCCATTGGCAGCTTAAGGAGTGACCCGTGTGCAGATAATCTGAACTGTCATAGTTAAAGTATTCACCTATTACAGTTGAACGATAAACGATGCTTACTTGGCCCGGATCACCCAAATCTCAGGTATGTATTGCAAGAGAACCTTTAGATGAGTTAGAATCGATTAAGACCTTTGTGGTAGCTATGGCTTATGCTTTTTTCCTTCGAAATGTTTAAAAATTAGCTTCAGTTTGGGTTATTTCAATTAAGATCAAGATGCTGTATTCTTTTCTTTTAAATTCTAACACCAACTTACCTACTATTCGAGTATACAAATCAAAGTCTAAAAAAACTAGAGAATATCTCCAGTTTTTTTTAGACTTTGATTTAATTGATTATAAACGGAGTTTTGTTTTCTGTATTTCAGCTCAGTTAAAAACAATGTTTTGAAGAAAAGCTTTAGTTGTTATGCGTTTTCTTGTGATATTTGCTAGAGAAATCTAATAAATACTTAGATATGTGAAGTCTATCCACGAAACTTTCACATACCTACATTATGTATGGCCAGTATTTCTCGGACTGAAACGACAGCTGTTTCTTGTAATGTGATATTGTTTTTTCGTCATTCAATTAGTGAGTAGGTAGGTACCTCATCCATCAACGAAAACGTTATTTAACTATTCTTCTGACGCAGCAATACAATTGGGTTGCTCAATGTGTACCTAGCTAAGCCCATTAATTGTAGACTGTAGGTTGTTAATCAAGAATCCAAATAATATTGATAGAACGCAGAAGTTTTGATAGAAAATAGGTAAGGTGTAAATCGAAAGAATTATAATATTACGGGGAGAGAAGAAACATTATTTACCATATTGAAATTAACAATACCTATACATCTGTTTATCTAGGAAGAGAGGTCAAGTTTTCATTTTATAAAAAATACTTTAATTTATTAGATTTTTGAGTTCGCTGACTTTTAATATAAAAATGCGATACATATTACATTCAATCGATTTCGCAAGTAGTTTGAGGCAGTCACCAAATTGTTATTTCCTTTTGTTTTTATATTTTTCGAGCAGTTGCAAGTCATTTCACCAATAAAATTTCTGTTTTTTCTGCGGTTAATTTAAATAAGTTTTCATGATATTTAAGCCTTATTGGAACTGGATAGAACCTTTTTGGACAATCCATATATTATTTTTGAACTATTGGATAACTATGACGCATAATTTCTAAACCGCTTATCCTTTAGAGCTCTAGCTGGTAATTTTGTAGGGGTATTTGCCCTACAAAATTACCAGCTAGAGCTCGTTACAAACAAGCCTATCAGTTTCTGACGCTACGCTACGCAGCGCCAATGCTTCATGCTACGCGCTACACTGGCCTCAACTTACGCGTAGCCGTAGCTAGAGGTTGCGCCCAATAGCGAAAGGGGAGCGGGCGCAGCGGAACGCATTTTTTTAACAAACTTAAAAAACAAACAAACCAAAAAAGACGAGGTTCTCAACTCATCGGAATCTTTTTTTTATTTTCTATGTGTGTTCTTTAACAAAAAAAGGCGCTCGAAGACGCCTAGACTGATTTGGATGTTTTTTGTTTGAAAGAGTAGTAGAAGGTCATCAGGCCAAGATCTGATGATGGGATCCTGAAGAAATCGAGGGAACTCTTCCGATTTTATAAGGACACTTGAAGTTGAAGGGTTTTGGTATTTTTGAAGAGATACTTTCCAAGTTGTTTTATACAATGAAAATTGTTTCACTCTTTGCAGCGGCGTATTTGAGATCGGTTTTTCAAAAAAAAAAATTTTTTGAAGCTGGGCACTGTTTCCCCACAGAATGAGAGGGGTTTGACCATAGCCAAAATTAGCAGACATTATAAAAAGAAAATAAAGTAGATAACCCTTTCCCCCATCTATTCATCGTAATCTTAGATAAGATTTATTAAAAGGCTTTGTACCCCGCGCCATTATTTGTTCTTGACATGAATCACGATCCTGTTCGTGAAGCAGTTAAAATTCGTTTCTTTTCGCTTTCATTCTAATTCCTCTAATTACCTCACTAAACGACCCGTCTGAAAAATAATTAATGAGTATCGAAAGTAGTTCATCAGATTTATTTATAAGTAACAAGGGATATTTTGACTTTTTTTTTAGATGAAAAATTAGAATTAGAAATTTAGGTTTGCTTTTTAGATGAAAAACATAATTATGATTAATATTTGTTATTGAACTTACCAAAGAACATCCATCAAAGATGCACCGCCAAGCGATTTAGCGTTCCGGTGCGATGCTTGTAGAAACCGTTGGGGTATAAATTTACTTACCCTTCCAAGTTAGTACGCTAACATCATATAGTCTGTATCCAGGTAAGATCGCAGTCAAGTACTAATTTGTGTAGAGTAAAAAAAACTACTGTCAATTAGTGATCCTATTGATGTTGATAGTGTCTACTAGCAAAATATATTAAAATACTGCAAGTGAATGCAGCTGCCTTGCTCTGCTAACTTTCTGTGTACAATTATTACTTTTTTTACATTTATTACATTTAGGGGTCAGTTCCTCGAGGGGCTGTAATTTAAGTTCGAGGAAACTTCAAATTTTCAAAAATCCTTTTTTATCGAAGGGCTACGTACCTAATGTTAGCAATCTGTAATCTAGTGTTTTGACTTGTGCATTAATAGAGCAGTCAGTCAGTCAGACACTATTTTATGTTTTTTATGGTGGTGGATTCCTGCGGGTTCCACCACCACCTCCTAGGAATTAAATTTTCGCTTATAATATTATTTAATAGCTTCGAGTATCTGGGATACCAAATTTGAGTTCAATTAGTCCCATGGTTTTCACCGTGGTTTACTGGTCTCTCAATCATCTTTCTCTTTTCATATTATGTATTTACGGATTATTTATTTGAGTAGTCACGAGTCTCGACTCTCGACCAACGTCATAACATAAGTACAGAGTTAATGTTGCCATTAGTAATATTATAATGTACGAGTATACTTATTCGATGGTACTGTATTGCTTTAGAAGAGCGCGTTAGCGAAGCGTTAGTTGAGAGCGATTTTCATTACATCTATTCATCAAACCGACATAATAACATCATCGTCGAGAGAAGTGGCATCCTTAAGTGGTTGATGTCCAGCGTACTCGAACGAAACGTTTAAGTATAGGCATTTTCTAGGCAAGCTCGCTCCATCCTAGACCTCATCATTTCTGTTCATCAGACTTGATTGTAGTCAAGCGCAAGCCTATCAATTATATAAAAAAAATGTACCTAAAAAGTAAAAACCTACATTTTTCACTAGCCTATCCATACATATAGGAATCATAATTTTGATGGTTTGTTTGTTTTTCCTCCAGTCATACCATAATGGAGTAACTGATAACCTGTGATGTATTAATTGAACACATAGTGTACAGAAATAATTGAAAAATCGGAAAATGACATACCTAGGCTATTCCGGGAAAATCAATGTGATAAACCGAAGTTCAGGCTGACGGAGCCGCGGGCAATAGCTAGTCATGAAACAAACGTATACGGCGTATGGTAAATTGCAATACCTTTTGTATTCTCTTATCAGAAAATACCTGTCCGAAACAGGAAGTTCCTGCCTAGGTAGAAGTCACGCTACGGACGCGATATAGCCTGTTTCTTGTAAGACTGTAAATCGAGGTCAGTCCTTATGAACTGCTTGAAAAAAAAATATTACAACGGCTGTTTTATCATGCGTCAAAGAAACAAGTCTCTGAGATTTCCATTCGTCTTAAAACATAGAGTTTCAATCTAATTTGCCAACGTCTCCCGTGACTGTAAATATGCGCCTGAAGGTTGTAGGTATAACAATAAGTACCTAGTACTTACTCTGCTACAGAAACTCGCAAAGTGATTGGTTTTGTTACTTGAGTAGGTCCCGCTATCTACTATAATAACTAGAGTAGTTGGGTTAAGTGTGTAGCCTACATATTTGTATTATTTTTTAAGGAATGGTTAATCTTTCGTCCAAAAAATATAGGCACAGAGTTAAGCACCTATCTTTGTGGTAATGGTAATTAAAGGCGCTGAAACCTTCTTTGAGTGAACCTTAATATTTTATTAGAACTTTTTTAGAACCGCGTTAGAATAGTACATTTCAATATAAGTGCGGAAAGTATGTCATTTCTTTACGAGTCTCGGTTTGTTGACACAAGTCGTAGGCGCGTGTCAACAATAGAGACGAGTGGAAATGACAATTCCGCACGTGCATTGAACGACATTTTTTAACACATTTGCGAAAATACATAAAGTTGGGGCCAAAAATAAAATACCTATGTAATTTACCATGAACTCAGACCACTCACGCACAGAAAAAAAATAAACAAAAAGAAGACAAGAATTGTCAACAGTTATGAAAGTCCTTTTATTTTACAAAAAAGTAACTCTGAAACAAATAACAATGAAACTTTGTTGAAAAATTATATTTTTATTTCAGATTTAACAATTTAAAAAGTTAAGTCCTTTAATTCAAGTATTAATAGTCTTTACGCTATAAAATAGTCATTTAATGCAAACATTCTGTACAACACCACTAGCACCTTTTTGATTAAAACCTCCATGCAAAAGGAAAACAAAAAGTACTAGTGCGGAAAAGAAGTACTTTGCGCACGCTAAACATACATGGAAAGGTCCACTATTTGAGCAAATGTGTTAAAAATATATTTTTTGTCCCGGCCCGTTTGTCCCGTGTAATACTTCAGATTAAAAGTTCGGGATAAATAAAAAAAGTTAATATATAATTTCGTAGGGAGCCGACCTGCGCATATCGCCACGCAACGGCCGAAGTGGCGCGACCCCACGTTTTATTTTGCTAATATCTTTGAAGATATTTGTTTAAAATGTATAGAAAAAAGGGTATAAATATTCTACATTAAATTTCAGTTCTAATAAACTTATTTATAAAGATATAAATTAGTACCTAATGGGCTAAATAAGTGTAACAATAATAATTATTTTTTAATCCACAATTTTAACAGTAGGGTAAACTGACCTAATTTTGGCACCTCACTAATTATTGGCACTTCTGTGTTTAAACTACATTAATATATTAATCGAAAACTATAAAACAAGTGGAAAATTAAAGAAATTTAAAACACCCACGACTTTTGCAGACTTGTAATTGAACGATACACGCCACGATAGCGGCGGTAAGACCCGTCATGGAGAATTGGCTGGGGCGTCAGCATGGCGCCCTTACCTTCCGGTTGACGCAGATACTTACTGGACACGGATGCTTCGGTAAGTATCTGCATCGCATAGGTCGGGAGCAATCGCCTGGTTGTCGCCACTGCGGGAATCGCCTCGTGGACACGGCGCAGCACACACTGGAGGAGTGCCCAGCTTGGGCGCAGCAGCGCCGTGTGCTCGATGCAGCAGTCGGTGGCCTCTCGCTCCCAAACATCGTTCAGGTGATGATTCGGAGCGAGACAGCGTGGAATGCCGTCGCCACCTTTTGCGAGGAGGTGATGTCAGCAAAGGAGGCGGCGGAGCGAGAGAGGGAAAATCAGGCAGCCCATCCCTCTCAAAGGAGACGCACCAGGCGCCGGAGGGTTAATGACCTCCGGCCTCCATGAGTTGCCGGCCTGCGGGTGACGGGCGATAGGGGCCGCCCGTCGCCCAAAACATAGACAGGCCAGGAGGTGAGGTGAATATTACGGTGTACAGACGTAAAGGAAACCACAGCTACTTTGATGCAAATGGCGATGCGATGATCTTGAACTTTAGCAAAAAGTATCAAGTAAGAACATTTCGTTCAGCTGATTGCTTTGTGTGTATTGAAACAGCGGGTATTGTATTATATAGCATCTATATGAGTCCAAATAAATGCTCCTTAGCAGATTTTAATGAAAATTTAGGTAAAATACAACTAGATATACTTGAATCGTTAAAAAGGAAAAAAAGAATTGTGATAACAGGAGACTTAAATGCGAAACACCCATGCTGGGGAGGAACAATAACTAATAAGAAGGGTGAGGAGTTACTGGAATGGATCAACAGGCTTGATCTAGTCATCCTAAACGATGGCAGGCGGCCCACTTGCGTCCGACAAAATGGTTTTTCATTTATCGACGTAACCATGATAAATGAAAACCAAGCTAAAGACAAAGTCAGGTGGCTAGTCTTGGATGACGAATCTATGAGTGATCACAAATTCATCTTAACAACCATTCAAGAGAATAAAACGGATAATAAACACAAATACATATATGGAAAGACAAATTTTGAAGAACTGGACAAATACTTTAAAAACGAGATACATGACAAAGAAATCAACGAAGACGAATGTGGTAAAGCTCTTGACAAAGCTTACAAGAAAAGCACACCCCGCGTTAAATGTGATGAAGACTACAAGCTCCCGTACTGGTGGAATGAGATCGTCCAAAACACAATTAAGGAGACTAGAAAGAAGAGACGAAAATTCCAAAAATGTAAAAAACCTAATGAAAGAGGAAAGCTGAAAGAAGAGTACAAGAACTCTAAAAAGGAGCTCAAAAAAACTATAAAATCTTCCAAGACGAAAGCATGGGATGCTCTATGCATGGGTCTTGAATCAGACATTTTTGGTGATGCTTATAAATAGTCAAGAGCCAAATGCAAATACCAAATGCTAAAACAAACCTAACACTAGAGGAAAAAATGGTCATTTTTCAAAGCTTATTCATAACCTCAGCCAAAGAAAAAGAGGTTAAAGAAGAAATGGTAGAGAACGAAGATTTTGAAAGTGTTGCTTTTACGGTGGATGAAATAAAAGACTGTGGCAAAAAGATTAAAGCAAAAAAGGCTCCCGGCCCAGACAAAATACCTCCAGAAGTAGTCAAGTCGCTTATTCTACAAAACATTAAATACTTTACTTGCCTCTTCAATAATTTGTTGCGACAGGGAAGGTTCCCTGATAGCTGGAAGAATACGAAGCTAGTGTTGGTGGATAAACCTAAAAAATCCCAATCTGAGCAGACAAAGTATAGGCCTATTTGTCTCATAAATGTTATTGCTAAGGCATATGAAAGGCTTATCTGTGCTCAATTAACACAGGAAATTGAAAAAAGTGGCGGGCTCCATAAATACCAATATGGCTTCAGACCAGGAAGAACAACGATAGATGCTATTGAGCAAGTAGTTCAAGCTGCTAGAAAGGCCAAACAGAACGGTGAATGGAATGCTCTTATTCTAGTTGATGTCCGGAATGCATTCAATACAGCGACGTGGGCAACTATCATCGACAAACTGAAATCTAGGAACATCAATAAATATGTCATCAACGTCATCGTCGATTACTTTAGGAATCGCCACATCCAATTAGAAGGGAAAGTGACGGCCCAGGTAACTGGTGGAGTACCACAGGGATCGGTACTGGGCCCCACTTTGTGGAACATCATGTACGATGACGTGATGGACCTTGTTGTACCGGAAGGGGTCAGGCTAGTTTGCTACGCAGATGATTTGGCGGTTTCTGTAACAGCAAAAGATCCGCTCCAGATGATACTGAAAGCAAACGAGACGCTACAAGCTGCTGACTTGTGGATGCGACGCAACAAGCTGGAAATCGCGCCAGAGAAAACCGAGGCTGTCGTATTCACTAGAAAGAAATATAGACATAGCGTAAGTTTTGACTGTGGAGGTGTGATGGTTGCCCCAAAAAATAGTGTTACGTACCTGGGAGTTAAACTGGACCGAGACCTAAATTTTGGCCAACACATGAAATCTGTCTGTGATAAGGCTTCTAGGACCGCAGGAGCCCTGTGCAAAGTACTACTCAATACAAAGGGCCCGAGCGACAAAAAACGAAGAACTCTGGCTATGGCTACCCAGTCCATAATTCTGTACGCAGCACCGATCTGGGAGCCAGCCATGAAGGTCGACTTGCACAAAAGGCGAGTCCTAAAAGCGCAGCTTGTTTTAGCTCTTCGAGTTTGCAAAGCCTATAGGACCGTCTCCACAGACGCAGTACTTGTTCTGGCCAATTTAACACCCATACACCTATTAGCCCAAGAGAGAGCACAAACTCGAAACTCGAAGGATGCTGAAATGGCAATAGACATCAAAGCAGATACTCTTGCTAGGTGGCAACAAGAGTGGGACAGATCATCAAAAGGTAGATGGACATATGAACTTATTCCTAACCTGGAAATATGGACGAAGAGAAATCATGGCCGTCTGTCCTTTTGGTTGACACAGTGTCTGACAGCACATGGAGTTTTCATGAACTACCTGGCGGGAATCGGTAAAAGACCGGATCCATCATGCATGTACTGCAGCGAGATAGACGATGCAAGACATACATTATTCACCTGTACAAAGTGGACTAAGGATAGAGAGGAGATTGTGAAAGAAATTGGAGAAATTAACGCAGGAAATCTTGTGAACAAAATGCTACAAAAAGAATAACATTGGACGATAGTGGAGAAATACATTGAAAAAATTATGAAAGAAAAAGGGGAAGAGGAGAAAAGAAAAAAGGAAACGAGGTTTTAAGACCAACGTGTTGCCGTGTTTTAGGCTTAACGGCAGGCACACGGCAACATCGGAGATGGGGGGGTTTTAGCCGGTAGGAGTCCGGCACTACCAGAATGGTGTCCATGAGGATTTCCCCTCCGAAGGAAAAAAAAAAAAAAAGGAGGTGAGGTGAGGCCAGATAAAGGCACACCTATGAGATGGTTTCGGCAGCAGCCAGGCTGCCGACAATGATGTGACTCGCTGCTGCGGTGGCTAGTCGAGACCTGGCAGAAGCGCGGTGAATACGAGAGTGAACCCCGTACTTCTGCCAGCGGGTCCGTCGTGGAAACAGACAGTTTTTAGTGGGTGCAAGTCCCACATAACCCTTCCGTTTCCCCTGCCGGAGGGGTATGCGTTAGGCATTTTCTGTCTATAAACAAAAAAAAAAAAGACTTGTAATTGAAAAAGGATTAAATAATTTTTTTGAAACTCCCCGACTAAAGGAAAGTAAGAACTAAGAACCTATCAGTATAATTACAAATCCAAGATAATCCGTCGGAGCTGCCATTGCTATTTTCGTTTCCAATATCAATTAATGTAATTAGTAAGTATTGATAAACTGCCGGTATATGAGAAGTATCAAGAAATTGAATTAGTCATCAACTGGCAAACAGCACCATCAACACCGTCATAGGCAAAACACAGCAGCTCCGGCGGATTTTCTTGGATTTGTAATTATACTGATAGGTTCTTAGTTCTTACTTTCCTTTAGTCGGGGAGTTTCACAAAAATTATTTAATCCTTTTTCAATTACAAGTCTGCAAAATTCGTGGGTGTTATAATTTTTTTTAATTTTCCACTTGTGATTTAGGTATTTCTTTTGTTGAAGTTAGATAGGCGACATTTATATTCACAGTGGAATTTACCGAACCTTGGAGTGAAATACACAAATTATTTTTATTATCTTTTCACAAATCTGCTACATCAAAAGGGCATATTTGTGGTAAAGCCCCTTGAGGATTTTGTGTTGGCGTCTTTTCATTAAAGAGTATATTTTGCTGTTGAGTATTTTTTTATGTATGTTTATAGTTTAACTGGTCGTCCCACAAGAAGAGATGTTATATCTTAAAGCAGACTTAAACAGTAACAATTATAAATTAATTAACAATTAGTAGGTACACAAAAAATCTAAAAGTAAATTTGTGACGTTCACTATTCAATCGTTCATTAAATTTACGAAAAAAACATCATTTGCAAATTATGATAATAAAGCTCTTTGTGACTTGCCTATTTTAAATACGTAGCTTTCTTCTAAACGATGAAACAAAATACATAATATAAATATCTATGCAAGAATAACTTTCGTCTAACCTTTCATTATTAATAATTAATTTTCCTTGTAAATAAATTAGTCTATTACTAACTACTGTTGTTGAAGGAAAGGCACTATTAATAGGCCTTAGGGCAAGGAATAGTGTTTAACTTATTATTTCAAAGAAGCCTAGTGGAAAGTTATACAACTTAGACAGGCAGATACCTACTACAAAAGCAATCTTTTGAATACTAATTCAAATTGCAAACAAACTTTGTTTACATAATAATGCTTTGTATACCTACAGGCAGTGATACAGGTTGCTATAAAAATACCAAATCGCTCTCGACCTGTATTTGTTTACATTATGGCGCTTCATGCGTTAGTATTATGCTTGAGTCAAAATTTACGATTTCCGAAGGAACATAAAATAGTTATGTGTTCAATTATAGATTAGATAATTGAATTCATATTATTTGGCATTTCATAATCTAGAACTTGTCTCAAAAATATTTTAAAATATGTGTATAACTTTCTCACTAGAACAGTTTTTGTATAGGCTGTTTGCTAAAATAGCGGTCGACGCTCTACGCAGATGCAAGATATTTGCCATGTTTCTTAACAAAAACTTATAACAATGACATATTTAGAAAATTAATAACATTTAAGTACTAAAAAGTGTCTCAAAAAAAACACGATTTTCCTAGATTTTCATTCAAAAACCATAAACCAAAAAGTGCTATTTTTAGCATTTTTCGATAAATAAAACGTATTATTTTAGGATAAAGTCCATGATATTTTGTTATTTCTGAATTATAGTAATTTAATTCAATTAATATTCAATGTCACTGGTTATTTACTATTTTAATAAGTTGTATATTTATTTTACTATAAATTTTTTTGTAATACCATTTTCCGCGCAAAATTGCGTCAGCGGGAACGGAATTCCTTTTTTGTATGGAGCGACACGTGATTCACATCGTTCCGCATAAACGCTCTTAAAACTAACACGACTTTTTTTTACTCGATATATTTTGAGAATTATCAAATATTCTATATTTAACAAGAAAAGGAAAAAAATATTTGCTATAATCCGCCAACAGAGAAAATTCTGTATGGTCAAACATGCAGGTACAAGTTAAGCACCGATTACCTTCCCACCAAAGCAAGAAAGCCAAGTTACCCAGCAAGCAAAGCCACCACCACCACTTACATGCACCACCACACAAAACTTTTATATAACTCTCGACGCACGTTTCGCTCCGAAACCGGAGCATCATCAGGACATTTCGACTTCACAATTCAAGATTGTCTTCGGGGCAAAACGTGCGTCGAGAGTTATACAAAAGTTTTGTGTGGTGGTGCATGTAAGTGGTGGTGGTGGCATTGCTTGCTGGGTAACTTGGCTTTCTTGCTTTGGTGGGAAGGTAAGCGGTGCTTAGCTTGTACCTGCATGTTTGACCATACAGAATTTTCTCTGTTGGCGGATTATAGCAAATAATTTTTTCCTTTTCTGGTTAACCATGAAGTTCCGCAAAGTAACGCCTGCTTCTATCCAATATTTAACAGAGATAATTATCTACTCTACGTGTTCCTACTCTGTAATGTAACATCGGCAAGTTGCAACGGCGCGATGCGCTCGGCGCGGTGGCTGGCTCAACGCGCGCAGCAACCAGAAACCAAAACAGTGTCATTTTGCAGAAACAACATTATTTGTATTAAAAAAATTAATACTGAATTTCAAAAAGTCGTAGAACAACGTTGTTATAGTTTTAATGTAAACAGATACAGGCCGAGAGCGATTCAGTATTTTTATATAACCCTGTATAAAGGACCTTGCAACAATTCACTGTATCACACGTTTCTATCAATATCGAACTTTTTTCAAGGCCACGTTTTCCGATAGCTTATACTCTGAAGTGATTGATATGCACTTTTCGCAAAGGTTCTTCGTTATAGAACCTTGTTAAAATATGAACCAAGTCTGCTTATCACGTGTGCCATCTTATTTACAACATTTATTAAACAAATTAAGTAAGATAATAAAAAATAGGAATTGCAAATCTTGAAAATAAGCTTCATAATAATTTTCTTGCGAAATAAAGTTTTTTTTCTTTCATTTGTTTTATCAGAATGCATGAGATGACGGGATGGAATGGATTTATCCTGGTAGGTACCATCGCTGACGGATAACTGAGCAAAATGAATTATAAGAACTGATGTCTCAGGTTAATGCAGTCAGTGTGTCATTTGATATTGCAATGCAAAGTCCTGTAACGCATCTCCGTCTGACTTGGGTAGGCCTATTACGAACCTCTTGCTCATCTCCTCATTCTTTGTCATAACAAAGTGGTATAATAATCGTCGCGATTAAAGAACAAATAAACCACCAAAAATACTTAATGTTATGGGTACTAGATAACTGATGAAATTAAATATAAGTACATAATGTTAGTTAGTACGATAACATCTTAGGCTGCATCATCACTTACCATCAGTTGAGATCGCACTCAAGTATACTAACTTGTATAGAGTAAAAAGAAAATATTAATACACATAAATATCTCTTTCTATCTCTGATAAATAAAATTCCCGTGCCAATTTTTGTTACCAATCTCCTCTGAAACGGCTCGACCCATTGTTACGAAATTATCTGTGTAGGTACCTATGTTTGGTAGGTCTGAGAGTAGATAGGAGAGAGAGTAGGTCGTAAGGTATTTTTTATATCCCTAATGGCAAAACAAAGTTTGCTGGGTCATCTAGTAATAATATGTTAAAATACCCAGACACCAGAAATCATTCATGCTCATCACGCAAACATTTTCCAGCTGTGGAACTCGAGCCCACAAGTCAAGAAGGCTACGCCATTCGGTCGTCCTTATTATAGAGCGAAAACAAATACATACCTACTACTTTCAATTCAAACGGCAGCTTAGCCTCCTGTACCGTGGATAATTAATATCCTATTATGTTAATCAATATACCAGCGAGTGACACGCTTGGGGTATATCTAGAGTTATTAGATTAATTACGCACAATAACGTTTACTGAATACCAAATTGCCATACGCAGTGCGTATTGTATGAGGAATATTAAAATATTTTTTATTTGATGCCTACATGCCTGTTAACTAGTGCCTTGAGATAAAAAATTACCTTTGAGAATTCGGTATGCCAAAATAAACACTGAGAAGAGAACTTACAATTTTAGAGTACCTACCTATATTTTCAAAATATGCTAATTGTTGCCCGTGACTTCGTGCGATTCTACAATTCATACTAAGCCAGTTTATCTGAATACTGTAAGGAACTAGATGGGTTTTAAAAATTACGTACCCGTAGGTACTTGGGTTTCAAACGACTTGAATTAAAAATTAAACATGCCAGTAAAATTGCATTGTCGATATGCCTGAATAATACTATAATTTTGGAGTATTTAAATAATTCTTTCTTTATTCTATAACTAGCTGTTGCCCACGTCTCCGAGCACGTTTTCGGTTTTTCACAAACCCCGTGCGAAATATTGATTTTTTGATGCATGATCAATTAATCATACTTACGCAACCCGTAAGTATCGGATGCATAAGTTCAGCAGACGATCGAGTTCATTCAGTAGCTCTTGGTTATGTCTATGTGGCTAACATCAGCTTAGTTAATAATAGGGAGAGTAAGGGAATTAATTAACCAGCACTACTTTTACTCTTCGAGGCAAGAAATTCTCCATCAGGTTGAACCACGTAAAAAATCACGTTGATCCGATACTCAGTTTCAGTGTTGTGGTCGTAGTAAGGCGTCAACCTATAAACACCAATATCAACATTTAAAAATGGACATGTCATGTCGTGGACTTTTTTTAGAACTTAAAGAAGGCCAATCCATCATACATGATTTTTGATTAACTTTAACTATTTTAGGAGCACTCGCAACAAAACAGTAGATTTTTTCCCAGTTTTTGCAACATTTTTTATTGATACTCCGCTCTTATAAGCCATCAAGCATGATGTTAATCGCTTATAGCCTTCCTCGATAAATGGACTTTTAACCAAACAAAAAAACCCTTCTGCTAGGCAATTTTGAATTCCCACAAAATGCTTTTTCATCTCACCCGCTCGGAAAAGGCATTTTTAATGCCCAAAATGCGGGCGGAAAATGCTATTATATTCCCTAGGGCCCAAAAGAATTTTCTTTTCTCCCTAGGGCGGGAAAGTAGTATGAAAATCCTTTTCCGCCCTAGGGCCGCAAAGCATTTCCAAAAACGAACATGACGTACTCTCGTATTGCGTCTATAATGTCATGAAGACTTTTTTTTAATCACGCATACGGTCAGTAACGAAGTTCGACCTTAGAGTTTGTATAGGTACATTACTTTTTTATTTTTTACATTTTTCTTAGAATATCGATAAAAATAATAACTCTTATTTAGTTTTATGAAAAATAAAGGAAACTTAATTAAATTCATGATATTTACCCATTGTTTATCTAATTATTGTTATTTTTTTTTTAATTTTCTATTATCGTTGGTTCTTAGAAATTGACATTTCTGAACGCATTTAAAAAAAAGTAGAATAGAAAAAAGGATTTCTCAATTTTTCTTCTAATCGTGATCGATGATATTAATAATATCTTGTTTTTGTTTAGTAATAACATGATTGAAGATTTAAAGCGGATTTAATTAGGTGAGTGAAGTTATTGCAAAGTATTACTAAAGACAACGTCTAACATACTCGCAATGCCGATCCAAGTGATCTTCTAGTAATTTTCCTCGCTGTGGTGAGATGAAAAATTTTGTGTTACGTACGGCCGCAAATTTTTTTGGGTCTCGTGTCCTTTGAATGCCTCGCTATGCTCAGGATTCTATTCTTTGAACCCCTCGCTGCGCTCAGGGTTCAACCCTAGAATCCTTCGCCGCTCAGCATTCAAATTTGACACTCGGCCCAAAAATCCATTTTGCGGCCTTGCATAACAAATAACTATTGTCAGCAAAATGCTGAAAGGGCACGTGTTCAACCTGCACTCTGCGACCGCATTGGAGCAGCAGCCATTAAGAGAAGTGTTTTTCAGTCAAGTGTCACACTAACAAGCTGTTACATAACTTATTGTTTTCAGTGCCAAAAGGCGATTCTTCCGACTGTAATTAAGAAAAACACTCGTAACCATTGAGGAGAGATAGATTAACGCTATTTGTTTTCTGTTGTAATAATGTACCCACTTTTCATTCCAGCAGCGGCGTCGCTGTCGGATAGGTACTTCACAGTTCTCTTGACAAACGTTGGCCGAAGGAAATGTATCTACTTAATAAAACCTAGTTGTACGCTAAAAGTCTTTATCTTTTTCTATTATTTCAAATTCTCGTTCCTATTTTTGCTACCGAATTTCTCTAACTCAATACTCGGACTAATTTATTAAAATGGACGTTTTAAAGCAAAAGTTCACTTTAAATATGACGGTCGGACCCTTATGCCGCTCGATATTCTGTTAACGGTAGTTCAAGCAAGCGAGCTTAGTACCCATTGAGGCGAAAGCTCCTAATCTTTATTTAAGCTGAATCTGTCTGCCCTCTATTTCGTGCAAGATTTATAATTCCTGTTCGAATGCGAGATCCGAATTAATCGATTTGTTATTGATTTTGATTAAAAAGCAATTTTCTATTCTGCGACGTCTAGTATTTGCCTAAAATATACTTGGTGACACAGAAAAAAGAAAATATGTGCTCTGTGCTTGGTGATAAATCGGTATTGTTGTGATGTTGGAATTCGTGAAGATATTAGCACACATAAAATAGATTTAATTTAAAATCTAGGTTTTATTTATTCATATTCAGAATGTTATTCTTTATGGTGTTTATTCTTGGAAAATGTATTATTATTCATAGCACATTATTTTTAAAGTAGTTTTATTAAATAGAATCACTGGACTCACTTGAACGCACAAAAAACATCAAAATCGGTCTTGTCATTTTCTAATTTTAATGAGTACAGAGTATGAGCGAATACCGCCAGACGAGTCAAGCGAAGCGCGAGGGCACTACCTATATTTTCTCGTTTTGCAGCCGTTTGGCTACCGTCACATTGGGCGTAAAATCAAAAATGTATTCACTTCTAAGTACTCTGTAAGTTCTGTAAAATCAAAATTTGAAATCAGGAAAATGTTTTTGGTGGGATAAATTTTTCACTTTACGCCCATGTGACGGTAGCGAAACGGCCAAGACATTATTGTAACTAAAGTGTAGAGTTTGTGAAGTTAAAGCTTGTATTTTAGGGTATATAAAGTCAGAAGTCTTGCCCTACATGAGATCTGATAACTTTTTGACAGTGTGAGCCATATGCTCGTCTGGCAACATTTTACATGAAAATGTTTTTGTTGGTATAAGTACTTACCTAATCTAACTTAACCTAACCTAACCTATAAAGGATTTTTTGTTGCTACACTAGAAGCATAACTTTTACTTTAACCAAGCCAACCTTGAACCAACCTAGTTATTATACCTACCTACCTAGGTACCTCGTAGAATAAGCAGGTGTAAATTAATGTAAAAGTGCTTAGTAGATAAAGAGCTGTAAGAAGAAATTATTAATAGTATGAAGTATCTAGGCTAACAACATTTCTCGATCGAACCTTAATGGTAGACGTGACTAGATTAGTGGACGTTGAAACAGCTTTAGTTTCCTATTTTCCTTTTCTGGTTGAACTTATTCATATTCTCTTATAATAAAATCCAGAATAGTGTTTTGCAGTGTCTTGACTAAAAGTAATAATAATTATTGCCTTAATACCTAAAGATTTATAAATAAATGATTGACTCACTATCCATCTGATAAAATACAAAAAAAAAACAGATATGTGAAAAAAGATGTGTTTTAAGTTGTGATATTATTATCAACTTATCACCGTTATAGATGAAATGACTTTTCATTTAAGAACCTCTGTATGCTGGGCTTACATGAAATAAAGTATTTTTCTATTCTGTTCTATTCATTTGTACGCCACATTTTATACTTTCATTTGAAAAAACTTTCTTGTAACGTTCTTGAAAACTTTCCTCTTACTTGTGAAATTTTCTTTGAACTAGAAACTAGGACTTTACTTAAGTCTACAGATGTATTTTTGAGGCCAAATCTCAATATCACTTCACGGCGCGATATCTGACAGTGTGTTGGTAGGTACCACAGATACCTGAGGTGGTACCAAAAATTCCTACCATCTAGAAAATGGTGCCTCAATAAAACTAAATCTAAATGAGACCCGATTTGAACCAGCCCTGTTCTGGAAAAAGCCTTGACAAACCCAGACATGTATTTTTCTTCATTATCGCCGAGGCATTTTACATAATTCTATGATTTATATTATATTATATTATACTATGATTTCATATTTACATCATATCAATAAAGGATCTCCTTGAAATCTCCTTAGGTACCTATACTTTTACATGGATAATACTATAAATTAGAAGTAAAATCCTTTGGCGCTCTAGCCACTTATAATTTGGCAAGGCGTGCGCCCAACTACATCATTAGATATTATCATTGCCTTCTCTCATGCGAAAATACAGTGGAAACCTAAATTTTCGTGTTGCGTGAACTCTGACCTATTTAAATAAACTTACAGCAGTTAAAACCTATAAAATTGCAGCATCGATATAAAACTCTATCCGCGCATCTATGCTTCCAATCGATAAACCAATTATATTTGATGGCGCATCGGATGAAAAATAGGTCTAGATCAAATCTTGTTCGCTAAACTTGGCAGTTTTCCCGGACACTTGTGTTTTAATGAGTTGCATTTATTTGCAGAGGGAGTTGTTCGCGGCAAAAGCCGACAGTAGCGCGGCGGCAGCTGACCGCAAGTTATCGTCTTCTTCAGCCGGCAGTATGAAGAATAAGTGGCTGAAAGCTTTCCGGAGCCTCAAACCTCCCAGCGCCCCACCGCCACATGCCGCCCCACCTGATAAGTATGAATGAACCTTTATTCGAGGCCTTTATTCCAGTATACGATTTGTTAAATATTTTTTTATAAACTTTAAATTGTTTAGCATTTTAAGGCGACACAGTTCATATCATTTCATAGTAACAAAATATTTAAATAATAGCGACAAATCAATAAAAACTTGACAACAATTATATATCTAATTCGTGACGTAATATTATGTTATTAAGGCAAAGTTAGGGGTTATTTATGTACCTATTATATAAAGGCCGACAATTTTAATTAGCGAACATCCTGTAGTTCAGCCTGTCCGTTCGATATTAAACTCAGTCTAAAATAACATTTAAATTTTGCTCCATCTACGAGTACCTAAAATTTTGTTATAAACTTAATTACAATATTGTAAATTTTATACAATTGACGATTCTCGTTGAATTTTTTTTAAAAGTTCTCTTTAATTAGGTATGTATTTTGATGTTTAATTTAACTTTGTCTCATATACGTACGCGAATCTGAACCGATGAAAGGAAAGAAAACCTTTGCAAAACTATCCGTCTCAATTATTTTTTTGCTCTAGCGAGTAGCGTGACCTTTCCATCAAGATTCTGAATAAGAGGAGGACGATCTTATGACGTAGTAATCCTCAGGAAGAATTCGAGAATTCCCGGCTGAGAGTTTTGCGTTTATCCATTCCGTAACACAATAAATTACTGTAGAACTTCTCTAGTAACACATTCGTAGGTATGTTACTGATTCGTATATCCACTTAATCAATGTTTCGTGCTAACGCCGTGTATGCAATAACTGAGCCAGATTAATTGTTATTCGGAATAGTAATAACCAATACTGCATCTGTTGATATAGACGACCTGGATTAACGGCGTACAAGCCGTATTTAAGTGATTTTGAATAAAGTTTCATGTAAAAATTATAAAGACAATTACTTTCAAATTTAAACGTTATGTATTTTGGGTCTATAATCTAAAATCGCTTAGAAGCAGAAACACGATTGGATACAATTTTCTCGATAGAATGTTCTCTCAAAAGTGGCTTCAAAATCTCAGTTTTCCTGTTTTTTATCGGAAACTACAATGGATGTAATTGTAACTTTTGTTTTAATGTGTCGGTAATAACAATATCCAAAAATGCTTAGAAACCGATTTTTGGTAATTGGCTTAGTTTTCGAGTAATTTGGTAAAAGGTCGTTTTTCTGTTATATTTTCCTCCGCGACGCTGCATGTCGCACCTAGCAACGTATCCGTGAGAGTGAGAAAGACGAAAATAAATTCAATAAATCCCCTTAACAAAGTTTGCGACCTTGCAAGTTGCACCTACATTATCGCTATTACAGTTATTCCGCTTGATGTCTCAAGATTTTGAGCGCAGTGTAGTGTGACGTGTGATATTGCAAAGCAAAATTGACATGGGCATGACTGAGGTGAATGTATTGCTCGTCTCATAATTTTTCATCATAAAAAAAATTGCAATCCTCTGAATTCTAAAATCAAAAGAACACCAGGTGTCTGTGTTCTTATTTTTAACCAACTTCGAAAAACAAAAGGGGGAGGCACATTGTTTTCTTGTTTTAAACATTTAGGGATATTCAGTCCCTCTAGCTATGTAACATAATATTATCAATTCGCGCTCACTATTTGGTGTTAACAGACCGACAGGAAAGATGAAGTCGCATCATCAGGGTCACATTTTTACCAAATTGGTACGGAGCCCTAAGAATTGAAGAGAATGACTTACCCATTGGTGATAGTATGTTTAGTAATCAATGACAAACCAACAATAAAATTCCGCCCAAACAATGCTTGTAAGGGCCTTTTAATGGAATTGGGCCAAGCTATAGTATACCTATAGAATATCTGGCATTGGCCTTTTAACCTCCCACACATCTGTTACAAAGCAGTAAACAGTTGTTTTTCCATTTCCAAACCATTCAGCATCAAGTGCAAATAGGCGTTTTTCCATTATACGGAACCTCGGATGAACGGAAATAATATCATGTCCGTCCATGATTCAACATAAGAACGCCCACACAGCACTTATTGACATTGTCGTTCCTGAAGTCGTTCTATTATAGTCTAACAACATACTTACGAAGGTTTAAGTTCAGACAACAAAATAATAATTAAGTAGTACCTTTGTTTTTTTTTATTCGAGCTTATTTTTAAAAAATGGTGTTGTTTACCTTATTATTATTTTTTAACCGACTTCAAAAAAAAGGAGGTTCTGTATTCGACCCGTATGTTTGTATGTATGTATGTATGTATGTTTGTCCGCGATTATTTCGCGTTTGGCGGAACCGATTTTGATGCGGTTTTCGGGAAAGTGTTTGTTGCATTCCGGAGAAGGTTTTAGTATATTAACCGACTTAAAAAAACAAGAGGTTCTTAGTTTGTTAGATATATTTGTATTTAAGTTTGTTCGCGATTATCTCGAGTTCGGCGAAACCGATTTTTATAATTCTTTTTTTATTAGGTAGGCCATATATCACAGGTAGACTCCTTTCGATTTGGTCGAGATCTAACGAATATCTTCGGAGATGGAGAGCGGAACTCCTCAACGGAAAATCGCTTGCGATCGGTATAATTAGTTTACAGTGTAGAATTTAACGGACTTCATAGTGATTCTCAAGTTGTTAAAAATATATTTATATCTGACCGACTTCAAAAAAAGAGGTTCTCTGTTTAACCCCTGTATTGATGTTTAGGTTTGTCCGTGATTATCTCGCGTTTGGCTGAACCGATCTATTTGATCTATCGCGAAACAACATTCCTCATCCTCGTCATTAGGCATACAGCATAATAAATAAATATAATAGTAGGTATGTCAAAGTCAGTATTACATAATATGATATACAAATTAAAATCAAAATCGGTGCCAAATCAAAATTCGCAATTCATTTTGAGTATAGCTAATGGCACCGACTTCAAAAACTAAGTAGGTAGGTAGGTAAGTATAACCCAGATTTATTAGAAAATTATTTTTTTGCTTTTCAGTGAGTTGGTTTTTTGAAAGCGGTTCCCTTTTTTAAAAAAAATGAAATAGAATTATCATGTGTTTTAAATGATTTTTTTAATTATTTTTTTTTTGCATGTGTTTTGCACAACGTACAATTTTACATATCATATTTTTTTATCTTTTCTTAACTTCCAGCCAACATTAAGCAATATCTGGGAGACCGTAGTATTTTTAGGGTTCCGTACCAAAATGGTAAAATGGAAGCCTTATGGTGCGACTTTCTCCGTCTGTATGTCCGTCTGTCCGTCTGTCTGTCTGTCCGTCACACTCGATTATTTCAGTAACTACCGGAGCTATCGATATGAAATTTGGAATAGTTGTGTATATTAGTGGCCCAATGACACTGGAATAAAAAAAATGGAAATTATTTTTGTTCTTATTTAAAAAGGGGGGAAAATCGGAGGGTTGAAATTTAAAAGTGAGATAACTGTACTGTGTGTGGTATCATATGAAAGGGTTTACCTTGTACATTCCAAAACCGATTTTTAATTATTTTTAGTCATGATAGTTTTTGATTTATCGGGGAAAATGTGTACAAAAATACCGTTCCCCCCCCTTATCTCCGGAGTTTACCAATCGAAAAATCTCAAATAATTATGGTCAATAGGAATTTACGTATATTTTACAGGAAAACTATAGCCAATGCTCTAACTAGCATAGTTTTTTGATATTAACAATAAACCTCTACAAACAAAGTTAGTTTTGCGGTTCATAAACAAAGGTAATTATTACTGTTTTACATCTTTGGTCGTTACAGTTTTGGTCGTGTTACATCTACATTAGTATGCCTGATTGTTTTGCTTCAGTACTTCTTGAGTACGGAACTTTCGGTGCGCGAGTCCGACTCGCACTTGGCCGGTTTTTTTGTGTAATAGGGCATTTTCTAAAAATGAATCCTAACTAAAATCGATTTATCGCCCCCGAAACCTCCTGTACCAGTACTAAATTTCATAAAAATCGTTGGAGCCGTTTCCGAGATCCATATTCGCCATAAAAATATATAATAGAATCGCTCGTTTAAAGATATAAGACAACATGTATTATTGTGTAGGTTCTTTTAAAAAAGAGGAATGTTAAGCCACAGTCCACCAGTTGGCAGGCTTTATAAACTTTAAAAATAAGATAGAGAAAGTTTAGAAAACAGGTTCAGAGTATGTCAGACATAACAAACAACATAGCATTTCATTGAAAATTTCAAGAGAATCCTTACAAAATACTTAAGGTACGTATACAGTCTGCCTAAATACGATTAGTAGACGATAAGGTTCTTTGAAGAATCTCGTGGGTAGAACGCGTGGTTATTTCTTAGAAAAACCAAGTTTTTAAAATTTTTATAAAAACGAGCGAGAATTTTAAGTTGCGAATGTTTCTGCGTTTAATTTTGTTATTTAAAATCCAGCCACATGTAAGTCGGTCTCGCATACTAACGGGGTTCCGTACCACCATCACAATTCAAGTTTATGTTAATGTATAGTCGGTGGCAAAAGGTACAACAATTGTGTGGAAAAAAACCGAAGGACCACCCGGATGGAACGAAGTATATCTGGCTTGCTTTCTATAAGAGAGAGAGAGAGAGACAGACAGAGAAACATGCGCACGCCGCACGACTTACAATAGCTTACTTTGGCAAAAACTGTAGTTACAACTTTTCGTCTTAACGGCCCATTATCCCGGTTTTTAGCGACTACGCCACTTTTCAAACCAATTCAAAATCATGAAAAAATAGTTTTTTTTCACTCTTAAAAATAAATATTAAAGATACATGCCTTATCTCATTAATGTACTCATGAAAACACGATAAGTTAAACTTGCCTCGATCATAAAAATTTTTGAAAACAGGTCGTTTTTGTTCATTTTTCTAATGGCATTTCCAAAGCTTCAGACCAAATTTCATAAAAATTATACGTAAAGTAAGCTCATTGTATTACCTATTTATTGGAAAGACAGATTTTAAATGAAAAAATTGCTGCAAAATTTCGCCTAACAGAAGTCATAAAATGATCTAACGCATCGAATAAGCGATGTACTTCAGTGGCTCACGAGCCTCTATACGAGAAGGACCTGCGCAAGTTTTCACGACTCACGCTCCTTTCGCGCTAAAATTATTTATTTTTTAATTATTTGTAAATAAATTCTCTTACTACATTTAGTAATAAAATTAAAATATGGTAAGTGTTTCTTGAGTTTTTCAAAATACCTAGCCCTCAAAAGCTCCAAAGAAAATCTGATACGAACTAAGAAAATTAGGTAGGTAGAGTAAATTCCACCACGTGCAAATACCATCACGCGTAACCACAGTTTATACCTATATACAGTCAGTAAAGGAGACGGGATTTTTTTTGTTTGGCTAAACTGAGTTTCTCATGAATACATGATATTATAATATCCTCTCGACTTTATTTTGGACATGGCAGTCAATAGAAATTTAAAAACTGCGTGGGAGATATTTCTGAATTTGCAACCCCTAGATTGGTTCCTACTAAATAGAAATACCTCACCAACCTACTAATAAGTTTTTAGAAAAATACAAATATAATAATATTAAGGAGCACAAACCCGCGGAACCCGAGACCTTTCAAAATTTCAAAATGGCGGATTCAAAATGGCCGCCAAACGAATTTCGTCGGTATCTCGGAAAGTATAAAAGATGGAAGAACGGTTTCTTGACAAGAGGTGATCAAGACCCGAAGGTCTATTTGATGGATAGAAAAAAATTTCAAAATGGCGGAATTTGTTTTTTCCATAGATAAGTATGGGAATATTTAAGAGGTCAGCGATGATTCTTTTATAGGCTGGAAGACAACCCGCGGCCTACTAGTACATTTATATATTCACTGACTCATTGATCACCTCTCCTGAGCAATTTTGTATGAAACAAAATTTTTTGACGTATACTGTCAAGTACAAGCCAAATGTCATTTGAAACGTCATCCAATAATTGGCAATGAGCTGAAAAATTTTCAAAATTGCGGATTCAAAATGGCCGCCAAACGAATCTCGCCAATATCTCGAAGAGTATAAAAGATGGAAGAACGATTTCTTGACAAGAAGTGATCAGGACCCAAAGGTCTATTCAAAGGACAGAAAAAAATTCAAAATGGCGGAATTTATTTTTTTCATAAAAAATGTATGGGGAATGTTGAGACTTACGTTGTAAGGCAAATAGCGGGGGAAGACAGCACGCGGGCCACATGTGGCCTGCGCCCCCATGCGCCCTACTAGTCAATTACTATAACTATTAATATTTATATAGCTGGTCGTGCTGATTCACTGACTCATTGATCACCTCTCCTGAACAATTTTGTATGAAAAAAAATTTTTTGACGTATACTGTCATATACAATGGAAAAATTCATTAAGAACAAAAATATGGAGAGAGCTGATGATTGAGGATTTCGGAAGCGGGTGAAGAGCACGGCCAAGGTATCGAAGATAGGTGGGGGGTGCTCAACCAAATGTCATTCGAAACGTCATCAAACGTCGTCAAAAAAAATCAAAATGGCCGCCATTTGAATTTCGTCGATATTTCGGAAAGTATAAAAGATCGAAGAACGGTTTCGTGACAAGAGTTTATTATGATCCGAAGGTCTATACGATGGATAGAAAAAAAATTCAAAATGGCGGACTTTATTTTTTTCAAAGAAAATGTATGACGAATGTTGAAGAGACTAAAGGTTGAAAGGCAAATAGGGGGAAGAGAGCACGCGGGCCACATGTGGCCCGCGCCTCCACGCGCCCTACTAGTTAATATATATATATACATATATATATATAATATATAGTTACTCGGGCTGATTCACTGACTGACTCACTCATTGATCACCTCTCCTGAACAATTTTGTATGAAAAAAAAAATTTTTAATATCCATTTCGTATATAAGGGAAAAATTCATTCGGAGAAAAAATACGGAGAGAGATGATGAGTGAGGATTTCGAAGACAGGTGAAGAGCACAGCCAGGGTATCAAAGGTAGGTGGGGGGTGCTCGACCAAATGTCATTTGAAACGTCATCCAATTGGCAGTGAGCTGGAAAAAATTTCAAAATGGCGGATTCAAAATGGCCGCCGTTCGAATTTTGTCGATATCTCGGAAAGTATAAAAGATGGAAGAACGGTTTCTTGGAAAGAAGCGATCAGGAGCCAAAGGTGTATTGGATGGATAGGAAAAAAATTCAAAATGGCGGAATTATTTTTTTTCATAGAAAATGTGTGGGGAATTTTGAAGGGATTTTTTATGGGTGGAAAGACAGCACGCGGGCCACATGTGGCCCGCGCCCCCACGCATCCAACTAGTATATATATATAGCTGCTTGTGCTGATTCACTGACTGACTGATTGATCGCCTCGACAGTCTTCAGAACCCTGAATCATCATCTCATTTCATATGTTTTCTGTGAGAATCCTCCAAAAAACCGCATCGAAGTACTACATGTTGCACAACTTTTCAATAGTCTCTTCAATATTCCTTAGACATTTTCTATGGAAAAATAAATTCCGCAATTTTTAATTTTTTTCTATCCATCGAATAGACCTTCAAGTCCTGATCACTTCTTGTCAAGAAACCGTTCTTCCATCTTTTATACTTTCCGAGATACCGACGAAATTCATATGGCGGGCATTTTGAATCGTGCCATTTTTAATTTTTTTCAGCTCACTGCCAACTGAATGACGTTTCAAATGACATTTGGTCTAGCACCCCCCACCTATCTGCAATACTCTTGGCTGTGCTCTTTACCCGTCTTCGAAATTCTCAATCATCAGCTCTCTCCGTATTCCCTCTGAATGAATTTTTCCCTTAAATACGAAACAGTACTTGAAAAAAAAAATTTTTTTATACAAAATTGTTCAGGAGAGGTGGATCAATCAGTGAGTTAGTCAGTGAATCAGCACAAGCAGCTATATAGGTACTCACCGTTCAAATCATTCCTAGACTACGACTAGTATTTAAAAAACAAAATCAGCTAAATCGGTCCAGCCGTTCTTGACTTTTAGCGAGACAAACATACAGCAATAACTGATTTATATAAAATATACCTCTGTTGAGATATCGATTACCATAAAAAACTCAAAATATAGGTAAAAACGCAACTTCCAACATATATTTCGTGAAGCGAATTATAATGTAAATAGTCCAACTGTAACAGTTCAACTGTGACGCAAATATTTATGATATAGGGTCACGGAGTTCATTAGAACTGCGCGACTTACGGCAATGATCGGTAGGTATCGTAGCGCGGGGTCTGAGCGAGCGATAAATGCCTAAAGTGCTGGGATATAGTCGCCTTAATTTTTTCCGTCTAGCTCCCTTTCGCAACGCGCGATAATAACTAGTCTTATTAGCTGATGCTGAGACCCATTTACACCTTATTCTATAAAAACTATTTTATTTATTTATTTATTTATTATTCTGAGTAGGTATTATACTATAGTTCAGTTAAACTTTGTCGTTTTAGGTTAACCACACGTTTTATTCACTATGCATAGTTAACATCGGTTCCTAATCTTATAAATTAATTAGTCTATGTTTATTCAATATAAAATATGTATCACGCAAATGAGATTAACGGGGCAAGTGACCGTGCTAGTTAATATGGCTTCAAATGGCATAATGTTGTATAACGACGCGTGATTTGTAATATTGTGGACTTCGTTATAAGTCTTTATTTGAGGCATGAGCAGTGAGCACTATAATAACGTGATAACTGATGATATACCTACAGTAGAGTTGATGATAGCTGAGATACTCTAGCTACAGTAAAGTTCTCAGAGCGAAGTAGCATTATTTATTGGTATGGAATTAAGCTTGTATTAGAAAACTCCACCAGAGCTTCTTACACCAAAAACTACTTTAGCTCGTTTGGCATTTTTTAAGATAGGAAAAACCATTGAACTCACTATAATTTTACCGATATCCTTAATTTAAAAAAATCTTGACGATTCAAAAAATACACACTTGATTACTCAAGTATTCACTTTTATCGGCCACTGTTATTTTTTTTTCATATTTTTTTTGGTAAATTCGACATTTTCTAAAAGTGAATCCTAGCTAGATCGATTTATCACCCCCAAAACCCCCTGTATACTAAATTTCATGAAAATCGTTCGAGCCGTTTCCGAGATTCAGATTATATAGAAATATATATATATATATATATATATATATATATATATATATATATATATATATATATATATATATATATATATATATATATATATATATATACACAAGAATTGCTCGTTTAAAGGTATAGGATTCTTGTGGTTAAAAGTTTCTCGTAAGTGGTATGTGTTTAAACGGGGGTTACTTAGCTTCGCTAGACGGTAATCAATCCTGTATCGGACCTGAGATCAGACCAATTCAACCCGCAAGATTTTCTCAATAACTCTTAGCTTATACTTAGTACCTAGGTATTTATGAAACTACTAGTCTGTGAGTTCGATGACCTAGACGTCTGATACTTTTTTATAAATATGGGGGACAATATATGGAAAAGGGTAGGTATTATTGTAGATAGCTATTATTTATTTTGTACCAATAAAGAGTACCAAAGTGCTGGCGATTTTTTGTTGGTGTGTGGTGTGCGAACCCTTTGTTACGGGTAGATATTTGAACATTATTAAGGTACGTCATGAGAAAGATATACTTAGGTGGATTACGTTATTGCGTAAACGTGTCAAAAATAAAAATATTTATAAATTAAATAAATAAATAATTTCATTTCATTATTTTATTGATTTGTCGTTATTATATAGTGATCAAACTTTAAATAACGTTGTTCAATTTACTAAAATGTTTGAGTACTGATTTGTTTTTACTTTTTAGATTATTTCCTTGAATTAAAATAAATGAATAAATTACTTTATAGTAGCATAATCCCATTTTAACAACATACATATCACTTAGAAAAACAGCTTTCGTCCTATCCTACTCGTAATTAACATTTAAGATAAATAGTATTTATGATAATAATATTTATCTCAAGTATTTATAACATAGGTCTAAAAATGAAATGAAATAAGGCACGTGCATTTTTAGTAAGACATCTTTATTAAAAAATTATAATTAAAAATATTCGTATCATGTGAGTGGACTACATATAGACAGATAATATCCGCCATTATTTGCGTTTCCCTTAACATTATCTCCACAAAAGCTAGTCATTCGACCTCTTAATTAACGTGCTGTTAAACTATATTGGTATTATTATATTACTATACATAATTACGAAAATAAACACCCACAACCACGACGCGACCACACTAAAATAGTATTAAATGTAAATAATAACAGAATGTTTATTTTGGAGCATTTAGTCTTTAATATTAATAATTAATAAGAATAACATACCTTTGCTTATATCTAATAGAAAAATTTAGACACTCACGAAATAATTTGGCTTGATTTATGGTGGGTTTATGACATCTTTTTCATCATATAAATTTATTTCTCAATTTTGCTTGTCTTCAACAATAATCTTGTTTGTACCTTCTTACCTGTGTCGTGTACGAACCCCATTGTAAAACAATTAGTTTGCTATTAATTGCTTGTTTTTGATTTTGTTACTTTTTCTGTTGGTGTTTCGATTATTTTGCGTAGCGTCGTGGAAGATGGGCCAAAATCCGATCACTAACTAACCGACTAGTGGGAGGTTTTCGCTACCGCTGATTATCAGCCTACCAGCCGAAATGCACCGCCAAACGATTTAACGTTCAGGTGTGATGCTGTGTAGCATTCCTGAGGTGGTTAACTAACCATTTCCAAGTTGGTACAATAACATCTTCAGCTGCATCGTCAATTAACATCTGGTGAGATTGCAGTAATTAGGTACATGTTAGTTTAACGACGCGTTATTAAAGAGGCAATATGTGTAATACTATGTTTACACTTGTCATGTTCATTTTGGTGTTTCTTTCTTCTTGCATCATAAGAAAAAATCAAATGTACCACGCGGTGTCCACGGTTATGGCGATGAGGTAATTCTGCCCCGTAGGTGTAATGTAACCACACCTTGTATGTAACCCAGAACACACCCTATCTACTCGTATTTATAATATGTACCTATACATACTCTGGTACCTAGTATTACCTATGTATACCTATTACTTACGTAGTTATACTATACAATAATTAAACCTTAATAGGAAACCGAAAGCAACAAAAAATATCGATGGATTCTTTATTAATAAAGTAAGGCCTGCATGTATAACAAGTACGAACCTAACTACTATATATAAAGCATCGATAGTTTTTGTCTTTCCCAACCAAGCTTACAAATGAAACCATTGGAATTATTGATTATTGTACACTAATCTCTTCATTCGCTATACTTACCTAATATCTGCCCTTGATAGTAGAATGCTTAATGTATGGTCCCTACCTAAAAGTAAAATAATTGGCATGTGCTAAATACTCATACTATTATTATTTATTATGCTATTTATAAGTAGCTGTCTACTTCTTCTTTCCGTTCTTAAACGTCTGTAAGTAATATTTAGTCTTAACCTAGTTTAAAGAAAACTTTAATGTTAAGTAATTTCTTTAATGTACAATATAAAACTTTAAGTGTCAAAAACAAGTAGATACTAGACACTTGTACTTAACAAAAAATTTTACAGTATATTTTAATGAGCCAAATTTGGGAAAATATTACATAGGGCACATTATTATCATTTTTTTTATAAATACGGGGAAGCTATCTTGCAAACCGTAAAAGATACAGTTTTTCTGCATTTTCTATTCTGCGTTTCCGTTTAAACTGTCCCAGCTGACAAAAACACTGAATATAATGTTATAAAAATACATAGATATACATAAATCTGTGTGGTCAGTGGTGGATTTGAAAAAAAAATCTCTCATGGACTTAAAATCTCAACATTATGGGGGTTAGCACGTCGCTCATATTGATCTATGAATTTCAGGGTCAGAAACAGGTATTCCTAGCACAGGCATGAGGCATTCAACTTCGATTGAACGACTGCAACCTTGACAGTCACCTTTGGTTATTAGAATAACCTAAATCAAGCTAATGGACTGTAAATTGTTAGGAAAATTACGTCTCTACGTTATTGATAATACTAAAAATATCATAAAATTATTGCCTGAACTGACTTAATCGAACACTGACCTAAAAGTTGTACTATAATAGGTACAGGCTGCGTGCAAAGAACCCAAAACAGGACAGCTCGAATTAGCTATTTAGATTGCTTACTTATTTATCGAAATTAATACGATCAACTTGATGACATGACATGCTATGCTAGCCCTATAAGGCTGTATATCCACGGCAGCCGTTACCGGGGTGTCATGTCACCGAAAACGAGAAGATGGCACCAAAGAAGCGATACGTACCTATACTAATGTACAGACTATAACTTTTTAATTTTTAAACAGAATTTCTGGTTCTACATATCCCGTTAGATATAATGATTTAACCTTACAAAATAGACATGTGGTGTGGCGGACCTACTTTTAGAACTCTTTATGGAGAACAATTTTGACATACATGATTTTTGTGTAACTTTTATCGTTTAAGCAGCGTACATAACAAAAGATCTGAAAGATCTACATAAGAAACAATTTTTTCTTCATTTCCAACCTTTTCATTGATGCTTCGTTCCTATCCTTCGGTCATAAAGTGATGTTATATGTCATATAGCATTCCTTGATAAATGGACTATCAAACACAAAAATAATTTTTCAATTCGGACCTGTATTTCCAGAGTTAGCGCGTTCAAACAAACGAAAAACATGATCTTGATGTCAGTCAGAAATATTCACGTTTTCAGTGACGTCCCGTTGACGGCTGCGGTGGATAAAGCCTCCCCCACACAGGCGCGTTATTATCGCGCGATAATATCGCAAGCGTTATTGCGATATCTGTTTTCAGTACATTTTGTATTAGGATGGTCATGTGTCAAACACTGCTGCGATAATAACGCCGCAATGGAAGTATATCGGTCGATATTATCGCAAGCGTTATTGCGATATCTGTTTTCAGTACATTTTGTATTAGGATGATTAAGTAGTTACACACTGCTGCGATAATAACGACCGATAATAACGCGGGACGCTGCGTCCGTCTGCGCGTTATTATCGCGCGATAAAAACGCAGCTGTGTGGGGGAGGCTTAAACGTCGTAAGAAAACCAACCTGACGAGATGACATGCTAGCCCTGTAATAATAAAGCCGTTAGCCCTGCCAATACAAAGTAAATGTGACTGTATCGACAAAATATGCTAATGTACTTTATTTCTTTAGACGGAATGGCGCCGCTCGAGACATGCGAGGGGACTCCGACGCACACAACTTCCAAGAGTACACCTACAAGAAAATAACACCCTGTGATGTCTGCTCTCAAGTTCTTAGAGGTAACTAGCTGACCCAGCAAACGCTGTTCTGCCATTATGGATATAAAAATATAGCTCACGACCTACCGAACATACACAGAAAATTTCATAATAATCGGTTTCGGAGGAGTTTGATGACAAAAACTGGCACCAGAATTACATAATGTTTTTGTTCTTTTTTTGCATCCCCTGTATCAAAAGGGCGGCAACAAAAATTAACCCACTGGTAAGCTCTTCAAATCTCAAAAATCATAAAGTAGGTCTTTATGATTTTTGAGATTTGAAGAGCTAACAAGTGGGTTAATTTTTAATTCATCAGCGCTTCACCCAACCCTCGACACTAGAAAGCTTAAATGTTAGAGTTGTTAGTTCTAATGAAAAAACTACAGCTTAAGAGCAATCGAGTATTTCACCTATTCAAAAGGAGGCTGCTCTCAAATATTTACAATGATTTTGGCTGTACTTATCCAAGCATCACGCATGCAGTTAGTGCCGAGATAGGATACACAGCAATATTACTTTAGAACATTACATCAGAAGTTCTAATACAGTGCATTAGATAGACAACCATTGGGGCAGAAACCGGCAAGGGAAAATATGTCTAACTTTCGGCTGACCCGTACTAACTTTCGAAAATTTTGTTATCGGAATCTAATTATTGATATTATGTGCCCCGCCCCTACTGGCATAAAGTTGGTCGAATCTGCCTACATTTATTTACCAAATGGTGTAATTTTACTTTGAGGTAACCGCCATTGCACTAAAGCTCCTCTTGCAATTTCTCACACCATTTAAGTCTTACGATAGCTCTTGGTTTTGACTCTTGACTTTCCTTGTATAATAATGTATTTATTAGGTACAAGGGCGTCAAATCGAAGGTCATTTCCACGCGTCTGCCACTGCCTGGCACGATAATAATGTCATTTCTTTAAAAAAAACAGACCATTGTATGATAAATTATATAAATGGTACCATTCACAAACCGCACCAAATATATTTATTGCGTAGGTTATTTGTTGACTCTTGTTCTTTCGATCCGTAAACAATGGTAAAGTATAAACAGCAATAAAAATTAATTAAAACACGGGTGATTATTTCCTAAATCCCAATAAGTATAATACAGGTTTGTTTATACGTACCTAGTCAAGGAACCATTAAAATAAATCTCAACTCACCTAGTTTTAATCCATTAGTTAATGAGAGCTTAAATTAATTCGATCCCATTAATTATTAATTATATAGATTCGATTGAAGGGTCAAATGATTTTATTTTTCAACTAATGATTTTATTAATCTTTAAACAATAATTATGATGTTGAATTATAATATGTTATCGCCATCGAAGTGTACCTAACTACTTAGTAGGTAAGCTAAATGACGCACGTTAAAAAAATTTAACCTAAATCTTGTGTAGATTTAGGTACAATCAATAGGCTAAATTAACGATAATTACCAAACTAAAATCTAGGCCGCTTTTAGAGAATTTCGGTCAACGCCGATGTAGGGTACGCCGAGATTACCAAATAATATTTAAAATAAGTAATAACGATTAGTAAATACAGGTTAAAGCCTAACCTTGAGGGTAGAAAATAAACAAAAATAAGAACAGTTTTAAAATTAAAATATACGGCTATACTAGCTGGCTTACCCCTGCTTCACTCGAGTTAATCCTGTGGGAATTTTGAGGAATCCTTCCTTATCCCTTGTCTATATTATAAAAAGAACCTCTGCATACACCTTTGTCGATGTTTTTCTTTGTCTGCTGGGCGGTGAAGAGTCAGTAGGTGAATGATTGAATGATTGAAACAAACTTTTCGGACACCAGTAAACTAGCGACATAGTATACACTATACAGGGCTATATAAAAAATACCAAATCGCTTTTGGCCTATAGTTGTTTACATTAACACTAACAATTTTTGTTCTACGACTTTTCAAAATTAAATATTAATTTATTTCATATAAAAAAAAGATATTTCTGTAAATTGCTGTAAAGTGAAATTCTCAGATTACTCAAACACGGGTGACATGTAACTGATGCGGATTCGCACCGCGAGATCGCGCGCCGCCGCGTCGTTGCCACTTGTCGATGGTCGTTACATTACAGAGTAGGAACAAGTAGTAAAGCATTGAATATTTGATAGTTTTCAAAATATCGAGTAAAAAAGTCGCAGAACAAAAGTTGCTAGTTTTAATATAAGTAAACAAATGCAGGCCGAGAGCGATTTGGGATTTTTTAAATAACCCTGTAGGTATGTCTATTCTAGTGTGTAGGTATGTCTATTATATAGTGTGTAGGTATACCTGTGTAGGTATGTCTATTCTACCTACCTATAATCTTTACTTTACTTTTACCATGTTATCGTTTGTCCTCAGGGCACACGCGTCAGGGGCTCCGATGCAGGTTGTGTAAGATGAACGTGCATAGCGACTGCATGCCACAGGTGGGCAAATGCCAGACCAAGTCGCGGCTCCTCAGGAGACAGAAGAGCACCTCGGAGATCGAAGCACATCGCGTACAGGAAGCTGCGTTCGACGAAGAAAGTAAGCTCCTCTGTAACAATTAATAACCACATGTTCGAGTACACAAAGAAATGACAATGGCAGTAACATTTCACCCGACGGTGGTCTTACGTTTGATTACGGTGTTTGCAATAAGGAACATGAGGATATGGTCATCAGAACATTTTACGCAACCTTTCTTTAAACAAGGAAATAGTAGAGCTGTGTGCCGAAATTTCTTACTATCACGCCGCAATGTGGCGGAAACCGTCTCCTTGGAAACGTGCGTCCAGACTATTTTATTTATATTGACAAAGTTATCTGTGGCGAGGACCGTGGTCTATAGACAAATTCTGCTGTCGGCTTACGACTGACGCTGTCGGTGTCAAAACAAACATCTTTGACACCCGTAAACTAGCGACACTTTTTCTCGCGGTCCGCTGCGTTCAGGGTATAGTTTCATGATACTAATAATTTAAAATAAAATATTTTATTTTGAAATAATTCCTTATATATATATAATGAATAGGCTTAGATAATATAATGATTTCATACATATTTACTTACAATAACTGCATATCGTATATAGATCAATTCATATTACGCTACGAAATCCCTGCTAAGGCAGCTGATAGTCAATAGATGCAAGCCTTAAGCTACGAGGCTACGAGGCCTCTACAGTCTACACCAGCTCTCCCGTAGCAGTGTCGGGTGGCATGTTACAGCCATTTGAGTACCGTTGTGTCCTAGTAAAAGTAAAAAAAAAATTAAAAAATATTAATTAGTGAGAATTTTCTATAGTCTGTTGCACAGATTAGCTCATAACAAAATTTTATTAACGGTAAAAGCTGTTGTCTGTATCTGTATTAATAATGATAATATTTTTGTTTTTGTATGATATGTAATAATAAAATATTTAAATAAATAAAATATTTTAAAAACAAACTACCTACTCATAATAATTAATTAATTATCTTCGTTGAAAAACAATACAACATTTTCCCCGGATGGTAAGTTTCTCTTCATGGAAATGATTCTAAATTACTCTGAGTTTGTTTAGCTATGTTATAATGTTGGAACGATATTTCTCTATAAAACATACATCTCTACAACTTTATGATGTCGTTTATGTGCGAATCTGCATTTATACATACTTATTACCGCTTTTACCGCTTCAAAAGATTAACATAGCCGTTAAAAGTGTACTTGCTACTGCTATAATTGGTACTTACACTTATTCAAATTTACTATAATAATGATAAGCTAGGTATAATGTTTAGAATCTACCGCAGCAGTTTACGAGAGCAATTACTTTGATAGAAAAACAATGCACTCGTATCTATTACTGGCACATCAGGGAGCTTTAGCGTACGCCACACGTAACCGCAGTACCAACACGCATCATGCGCAACACAGACTACAAACACAATCAGATACTGAGTTCGCATTGTCCAGGGGTGGAGGACGGCTGGCTGCCGGGACAGAGGCTTACCAAGATCTCTTTCAGGAGATCGGTCGAGTTCGATGACGATTTCGATAGCCACTATGACGAGGGTACGGCGTGAGTCAGTGCGGATTGCCCCTTTTCAACCAGTCCTGCATTTACTAACCACCCCGCCACTGTCATTGCAGACAAGGAACAGGAGCCATTACAATTTCCAATACTAACACACGATTATGCAGATAGGTACCGACCGAGTCGTGCACATGTACGGGACCTATTGCCGCGTAGTTAGTCCGCGTTTGTGTCTAACGTTTCGCTCGGTACTCAGAGGAGGAAGTGGATCAGACCTACCAAGTTCTGAAGCGGGCCAACGAAATATCGAAGCCGGGCGCCGGAGCCGCGGGCGCAGGCGGCGGCGGCGGGCCTGTGGTGCGGGTGTCCGCGGCGCCGGAGGAACCGCCGCCCGCGCGCTCGCCGGCGCGGCCCGGCGCGGGGCTGGCGGTGGCGTCGCAGCCCGTCTCCTCCAGCTCAGGTCTGGCGCCGCTTCTCCGCTCGAGGCGCTCTCCGCCGATCGCCGGCGCCTCCCGCGGCGGAAGCGCGATCGCGCAGTGCTTCACTCGGATCACGTTTTCAGTAGTGTCGGTTTTGCACGCCTCGTTATCGCGGGCGCAGGGCGGGGGCGGCGTGCGGTCGTGTGATGCGCGCGTGCTTGTCGGTAGGCGCGGCGCCGCGGAGCGAGAGCGGCGTGCGGCGGCGGCTGTTCGCCGGAGTCAAGAGTTTGTCCTTGTGGGGCTCGAGGTCGCGCCGCGGCTCTCCGCAGCACCGATCCATTTCCCTGCCGGAAAGTACGAGTCCACGATCCGAGGCTGCAGTAGCATCGCATCGCTCACTGTCTGACTGCAATTGAGCTTTATTGTTCTGTTTTCTGTTGGGCTCCGTTCATGGTTTTTTTTTGTGTTTTTGTTTCTGTTAATTTTTGTTTATTTGTTGTGTACATGTATGTCGCGATATCAGTGTTAGTATCGAATAGGATAGCTAGACGAGGCTCGAGAACCACACCGTAGCTGCTTTGCCCCGTCCTTCCCCTGGATGTTTCCCGTCACAGAAAGACATTACGTGACACGACCTTGAATTTCATTTATGCATTTATTTTATTCAGTTATCTTACTCATTTTAGTGAAAGTTTATTTTGTTTGTTTACTTATTTTTTTTGTTCGCTCATTATCTTTGCAGAATTTGAAGAGACGACGACGCGACCTTTCGGACAACCCTTATGTTTCATAAACGAAAACGGCGATCCCCCGCCTTCGATCCTCAAGCCCACGGCCAGCGTGCGCAAGAAAAAATGACTGTACTGAACCACCACCAGGGGAATGAGATTAGACGGTCTAGTAGAAAGAGCACCAGCTCAGCGCGACGCCGGCTCACCGCGCGAGCCGGCGGCCGCCCGCGTGTCATGTTGCCCTGTAACGCCCCGCGTTCTGTGATATGTATATTGTTACTTGTTACAATAAAAGTCAGAATTACGTCGCTTTATTTTTTCGGTCCTTCTACCAGTATGCACATTAAATTTTGTATTGGGCGCCGTTCTCTCCGGCGGTCACTTGAATGCGTAAGTGGTGCATGGCTTGACGCGTGTCGCGCTGATGATCGCATGCGTTTGTCTTCGGCGATTTACATTCACGAATCAGCTATATTTCAACTGCACCATCTCACAGAATACTAACTGTATATACAACTGTGTGAAGTGGTTCGTAAATTACACTAACTTCGCAACTACAAACACGCTACCACAAAATAAACGCCACATAACATGCAGAACATGTTGTTAATATCGAGGTTGACGCGCCAACGGTGTAACTCTCTGTTCGCTTTTTTGCATTCCTTGTTTATTGAGTTTACAGGGCGATACCGACCCGCACGCGTGGAATGTTGTACACAGGAACAATTTTTACAGACTAGACTCCGTTTACTTTGTTCAAACAGGTTCGATGAGGAACTCCAAGAGTGCTCAAATGTTGAGGCAGGCAGACCGCACCAGTCCCTTACCTGGTACCCACTTACTTTGTACATAAGTGAATTCCCGTAGACCTCTTCTGTGTTAAGAGATTCGTTGCATTTTGTTGCCACACACCCATATTATGATGGCACACCTTTGCTATTTTACCGAACCTTACTGCCATGAGGTACAAGATCAGATGATTTTTTGCCCTATTGAATACTTTTAACTCATCATACATTACGATATCATTGAAAGTATATCAAATCGTATTTTAGAGCAGTTCATATTTGATCAGTAGAATTTCATAGGTTTCGTCACGTAAACTCCAATATCTATTTGTGCATCTTGATTCACATGTTATACCTATTTGACATTTTTATTTTTTTGTTGCAAGGCTTACGCACTGATATTGTTATGTATTTCATTTGATATGACTGTGTTAACCAAGTTAGCTTGTAAGTTTTGATGTAACTTTCAAATTATTCAGAAACTACATACTTAGTTTCGAAGATTGAAATTTAGTTTCAGAATTAATTATTACATAATACATATTCACAATGATTTTCGAAATTCTATTTAATTGAACGACAAAACAAAGAAAATTTTCTTGCAGGTGTGCTAATCGGTTCATTGCTTAAATCATAAGTAGGTAAATAAGTACGACGCTTATTCTTAATTAGTCAAAAAGTTACTGCAATTTTATCTTAATAGTTAAAGAACGTTCATTTATTTCATCCATTGACGAAAACAAGAAAATACTCATCTAAATCTACTCTGTGTGAATACGGATCTATCGGGAGAGTTGTTGAAGTTTGTAAAGCTGGTAAGTTCTCAATGCTCATACCGCATGACTGTTATAGCGCCGCATTCGCCGAGACGACAAAAGTTGAACCTTAGGATGAAGAGTCTGTCGCTGGATTCCCCGGAGTGTGGAGAGCTGAGACGGCGCCCTAGAGACCAACCTTCGCAAGGCAGCCGAGTATTATGTACGAACATCGCCATATAAACAAGCTTGGGCCCAAAAAACCTTCACTAAATCCATACAAAGCATTTGCTGCCAACAGCTTACTTATATAATATGTACACCTATTTAAGCACACTGCCAACAACTAAGGCATTAATACTGAAAAGTTCCTTGAAAAGCATAATGTTACGAAGTTTGAAAAATCATCCACAACTTTTAAAAAAGTTCACGCAAATTGCTTTTACACTAAATATTTATTTTAAGTATTGCTTTTACACTAAATATTTATAACGTCACTCGCATATTGCCTAAAACTACAATAATCGATTTAACGAAATTTGGGTGATGTACAAAGCTAATGAGTCAAAATTTATAGTTGTGTTCAACATGATGTGCAAGTCCCGCTTGTTTATTGCAACATACTGTTGGCATCGTTTCAGATACCTTTTAATCCGTTTGAAAATGCAATGGAAGATCGGTGAATTGCTGAAGCAAAAGGCAACGAGCAATAAAAAATACGTACAATAATTATGAAATAGTCAACTAATATTTTGTTGACTAATTCAATACTTAAAGGGTTTTTTGGACTCAGCCGGAAACGTATCAGTGTGAATAAAGCGATGTCTTGTGACCACAAGCAATGTTGAATGTTCACTTGGACTTTGGGCTAGACATATATTACGTCACAGAGAAATTAACATCTCCAATACCTATCAAGATAATGTAAAGCTTAACTTTAAATCTAGCAACGCTCTAAACCCTCCGTCGGTGTTTTCACACAAATTACGTAAAACATTATTCTGGGTAAAATTTGGAGACTTTGCGAATTGTTAAAATGTTGTCATGCTTATAACACGGTGTTTCTTTGTTACGTCACACTGCTATTCTTTTTAACTTTTATATTAAAATGTAACGTAATATACAAATAGCCCATCGTTCGGCTTGGCTTGTTTGTCTTAGTACCTACCTAAGTACTCGTCGCCTTCACTATCTCTAAGTTTTCCTGATGTGCTTCCTACGTCGTCGTTAAGTGGTAACCGAATGCCTTGCAATTCGGTATTTTGGCTCCTATTTCTTTGTTCCAACAAAACACAATGTGCTCTGAATTTTGCGACCCTGCTACACGTGAAAACAAAGGATGTATGTACTATCTGTCATTAATTTGCTTTGTTTAATTTTGCATGAAGATTCACATTTTTTATTTTCTTTTTAGGTGACTACAGAACTTATTGCATGAGATATGGCTCGCCTAAAATAAGTAGCCATATGAGGCATCACTTTGTCAATTCTCAAACTCAATCATGTACGTTTTTTTATATACCAACGGCATTTTATAAAATGCAACGGCTATACCTATTACCAGGTCTTTTTCAGGTGGTTTTAGCCTTTGTCTGTCAATATCAAATCTTTCTTTCATGTTGACTATTGAAACTAATTATCTTCCCGAATCCTAGCGTACATAAATCATTTCGTTATAGAGAACTGTTTTAATATTAATTTTCTTCCACCTTAATATTGTGGTAATAGGTATTGTAGAAAACGCGGTTGCCTTTTGTTAAATGTTGAAAGGAATGCCAATTGAATCATTTGCGAAGGCTTATGATGTTAGTATCTAATTGTAATTTGTAGTCCACTATTATTCCTCATTACAGTACTGTACTATATAGTTAGAATTCGCATACATGTATCATTTTCGCAAGTACATTAATATTCAATGCAGGTTTTATGAATATATCGATACAACATGACTGGCCTTGTAACCTTAAACAATTGAGGTAGGTTTTTGCATGTATATACCTACCTACGAATTATAATTATTTATGCTAAGTATGCCAAATAATTATACATAAATGTCTGTCCATTTCTTTGATTTTTTAACAAAATTTTAGTAACTAATATTATTAATGTCATTGATTTGATAACAACATTCTAATATTCGATGATGTTCTCAAGCATGTGGCAGCAAGAGTGGGGTTTTACTGAGGTTTTTACTTATTTTAATTGACAGTAATAAATTTCAAAAATTGTCTCAACTATGCTCCTGAAAAATTGAATTCACTCGACGTCAGTTCCTCTACAAATATAAAACAGTTACGATTTTTAACAATAAAATTCAGCAAAAGAAAGGAATCCTTTTCTGACAATATAAATCCAAACGACTCTACTCGTACAAGATTCAAACACTCGAATAAAAACGTGGACTTATACTTCAATCCCATCAACTGAAAGCAATATTCTTTTTAACCCCTCGGATTTATTTGTCGTGAACAGAAATGATTAAATACAAAGGTCATATTATTATTATATCCACGTAAGTCTAGCTACATATTTACAGTAGTTAAGATGATTCCTTAAAAGAGAGAAGAAAGATATCTTAAACCAAATTAATTTATTCAATAGTAAGTATGACTCAGTGTGACTGTTTGTGGCAGATTCCTGCCATTTGGGCAGATTTGGCTCCTAAATTTAAACTCTGGTAGAATAAGCTGACGATTTAAGAATGTGCGGCAGATTTCATCTTCCCTATTATCTTTTAAATAAAATGAAAAAACTCATGAGTTTATGTCTATTTACTAATTTTTGTATCACTTAGTAGGTAAGTCGAAACTGTTATTTACTAAGCTGGCACTTTTGTCTTGTGTCGATGAAATGAGGATTTTCCGACGTCAAAACTACTAGGCCATCACTGCTTGTACAATAACTGTACCTACTTAAACAATTCGGGAATCAAGTTGGCAGATTTTGACAGATTTTTGCTAGTGGCAGATTCGAAAATTTTGAAACGGTCACACTGAAGTATGTACCTACCTATTATATACCCATGTTTTAAATAACTAATTCTGTATTTCGTTTTTCCCGACTAATGACTAATCTGTTTCTAATACTAATGGCCATGCACACTGGGTACACAGCACCGTCGTCGCCAGTACACAGCCGGAGACACTTGACTGCTCGAATGGGACGCATGAGCAGCGTGGAACTTCCCGACGAGCCTGATAAGAGCCTGTCCTCCAACAGTGCCAGCCCCTGTCCATCGCCAGTCAAGCAGCACAGTGTTAGTACACTCCTATTTTAGTAGTACCTAACTAATCTAAGAATTAATATTATAATAACAAATTGCTATAAATAATAAAATAAAATGCCAAAAAAGGAAAGTTTTGCATGGAATTTGAAAAAACAATAATAATTACAAGAAATCATAGACAATAAAAAGTAGTCAAAGCACAGATTAAATAAATCTAACAGCCGCAACCACACATTTAAAAAAAATAAAAAACGAAAGGTCATTGAAATAAATTTATATTAAAATTAATTTATTTATTTATAGTAGTAACACTGTAAAATAATTACATTACTGTGATTTTTTACAATAATTTTGTAGCGAAACCTTTTTACTTGAAAACCTCCTTCATAGATTTGGATCCATCATGCAGGGGGAAAACAAAAAGCTCTAGTATGGAAAATAATAACTTTGCGCACGCACACCCACCTGGAAATGTCAACTTTTTGAGCAAATGGATTAAAATAGTACATTTCGATATAAGTGCGGAAAGTTTGTAATTTCTTTACGAGTCCCAGTTTGTTGACCCAAGCCGAAGACGCGGGTCAACTATAAAGACGAGTGGAAATGACTATTCCTTACGTGCATTAAACGACGTCTTTTTAATAGATACATTTGCACATGCAGGGGTCAAACAAAAAGCTCTTATTGGGGAAAGAATAACTGCGCTAAATACCCGTGGAAATGTCAACTTTTTGAGCAAAAATTAAAAAAAAGAAGCTCTACAATATACATGCATGAACGGTATTGAACAACAAAAGACTTAATTTCCGAACAGTACCTATTGTTAGTACCATTTTGTTAAGGAATATCTTTAAACTGTGCGATTCCCTTTCTAGGATCGCTAACAAAACGAAATGTAAAGGAGTGATCCTATCGAACAGATAATTATCTGAATAAAGAAATATACATTTGTTTTTGTTAGCGATCCTTGAAAGAGAATCGAAAAGTACTAGTAGGACCTAGCTTAGAAAGAGTTTCGATCCTTGAGCTAGACTCACGAAATTTCAATTGTCGAATTTCAGAAACATCAACGGCTTTTGCCCACAAACCTGTACGTGATCCTGTACAACTTCAAGTCGCGCCACGCCGATGAGCTGGACCTGAAAGCCGGCTACAAGGTGACCGTCATCGACACTTCCGATCCCGATTGGTGGAAGGGCAAGTGCTTGGGCAAGATTGGCTACTTTCCATCCAAGTACTGCACCAAGTTACAGGCAGGAGAGAGGCCTCTCCAAGTCACCCATAATCTGCAGGTAATAAAATAGTGTTCCGATTTAAATATTTTTAAGCACTTTACGGTTACTGGTCAAATTAACAAAATCATCTGTCATTTAATTTATATCAAAGTCAACGGTTTTTGCCATAATAAAGAATCATAGGACGATTATGAATCTTATCTCCTTGTGGTGTACAATGTATGCGTGGTGTTCTCCCAAGCGAAGTTAAAATCGCGCTTGGTTTTGAGGGCATGTCTGTTGGGTGGCTATTGCCGTGGGTGGTTACCTCTTAACCAGCAGAGACTCACCACCAAACTATTACGCACTTAGCGTTCCTGTGCGATGCTGTGAAGCAACCATTAGGGATTGCTGATGCTTTCCAAATTCCGTTAGGTACGATAACATCTTTTGCTGCATCGTCACCTTAGATTAGGTGAGATTGCAGTCACGTACTAACTTGTAGTATGTAAAAAAAACTTCTTCCGCAAGCTTTTCGTAGCATGGTGCTACTCACTGCTCGTAAGTCTCACCTGTAATAAAAGTGCCCTTCCTAACTGTAGGATTAAAAGAAAATGATTATTTTTAGGTGTCAGATGGCGACAATGGGCTGATGCTGCTTCGTGACCAGATTGTCATTCAAGTCGGGGACGAGGTCGACGGAATGGTCATGATCCGCTCAGGCGACAACCGTCAGGGAGTGTGCCCGGTTAAGTTTCTTCAGGAGGTGTGACGCTTTAAGCTGCCCCACTTTAATGTTATGAAAGTAAGTTCTTCTAATCACTCACACATAAAAATCTCTGTTTTCAAGTTTGGTAACGGTGCCTCACATAATCACACACAGGGTAAATACTCTTAACTAAATTTAATCAGCGTATAGACGTCCATTGCTGGTCATAGGCCTTTCCGAGAGCGCTCTACCACACACGGTCCTCCGCCTTCCTGATCACCCGCTACCAGTGACCTTTTTCAGGTCGTCGGTCCAGCGGGCAGGAGGTCGTCATACGGTACGCGTTGTCCACTCCAAAACACTTCAGCCCCAACGACCATCGATTCTGCGACAGATATGGCCTGCCCACTGCCACTTTAGCTTGCAAATCCGTTGGGCTATGTCGGTTACTTTGGTTTCCCTACGGATGTCTTCGTTGCGGATTCTATCCCTCAGAGAAAAACCCAGCATAGCCCTCTCCATAGCACGCTGAGCGAGTTTGAGCTTGTGAATAAGGCCTAGGTACTCATTAATTTATAATATTGAAAGTAGTAAAAATAAATGAATAAACAAATTCAGATACTGGTACCAAACTAGAAGATACAGATTTTAATGGTCGACGAAAAATCGGGGGAGTAGGTACCTAAATATAAATCATAGATTCTGCCTCCACCATAGAAAAAGTGACATGTGAACTTTTTGAATTTGTAGGAACTTGTTTCTCACTGTGTGTTCTCTACCTAAGGTAGTAACGCAGACAGCTACGGTAAACGGTAACGGCAAATACATGCAGACTTTTCATTATCGTTGTTTAACTTTACAGAGACGTGGCTCACTGTCCGAAGGATCCAGCAAGTATAGCCAACCGAAACCCAGCCGCAGCGCACCGGTGACCCCGTGCGAGAGCGAGACATCAACCTGGTCGGAGACGTACGAAACATTTAAGATGCGGCAATCAGACAAAGCAAGCTACGAAGCATCAGCCGAAGGCATGTGGTGGTGGCGACGACCTTTAGGCGTGAGGAGAACCACTTGCAGACGATGCGGAGCCTCCTCTTCTACCAGACCCCTGCAACTGACTCCGTGCGTGCCGCAAGATGATTACTACGAACAGCGACCGATCACATCCGGTGACCGACCGCTGAATTTTGTTAGGCAATGGTTTCTTTAGTTTTGTTGGAGTTTGATTCAGCTGCTGTTGCAAAATTTAAGGCGAAATCAACGAACCTGCCCGCGAAATTCAAAAATGTTCGTCTATTTTTGCAATTTTTACGGTAATTAGACATAACAGGCTTGATGGCAGTCAAATTGCGGGAATTCATCATCATCTTTACATATTTATATCAAAATGTTTGCTTAAAAATGTCTATCCTATAGGAAATGAGTCCGTGTATAGAGTTTGAAGTGAGCAACTCGAAAATCTCGGACTAATTTCTTTAACTAGACACTTTTAAGCAAAGACTTTTATATAAACACGTGAAAACGTTACTGGAATACCCGCAATTTGACTGCCATAGCGAAAAACCACAAAAAATTTCAATTTCGCGGGCACACCCGTGGCATGCCCATTAGTACTTATTTTTTCGTGAGTACTCAAAGAAAAAAATATGAGAACCAAGAGGAAATCCAACGAAATTGCTATACGTACTTAATCCATTTTTTTCTAACTCCATAAATATTTAGTATTTAATTATCATATGTAATAAAGTGTCTAATTCTTATGATTAACGCTTCTATAACTTACCTAATTAATGAGTTTTTTATACCTACTAAAAACCCTTGTGCCGTTTACGATCTATTTTGAACTTTTATATTTATTACGGCCTATTTATTAATAATGAAATCCTTCCATAATTAGGGTTATTTTAGAATATTTTTTATTATTGCGTAATTAAATTTATACAATACATAGCGACATATCATTTACAAAAAAATAACATGTATACCATAAATATTAAAATTACATTATACAAAATAATATGATCTCCTTACCGTATATTATATTTAAAATAAGTATAACATTATATATTCGTATTACTAAACGTAAGAAGTTAATTATTTAATAAGTAAGTATAACACATTACTTTGCCGTTATTATGTTTTAAATTGTACCTGCATATTCTATTTAATAATCCTGGTTTATATTTAAATTAATTGAATTTCGAATATTAAATGGAACCAGGCGTTATTTTGCGGAAATCCATATTTGAATTGAATTTCATTAATCTTTAAATGCGATACATAACATTAATTCTTATTTACATTATTTTGTTCTTCATACTATTTGGTTTCTTTTTATACAGTGAATTAGTTACGCATGTATTTCATTAAAATATATCAATAATAGCTTAATAATAATTCTATTTATATTCCGGTAAACCCCGTAGATACATGTATCATTTCAGCTTCAAGCCCTGACAATTACAGTATGTACATGCAAATAGCAGAGTAAACCAATACAAAAGTTTTACAACTTATAAATTCATTCATTCATTCATTCAATTCATTCAATTCGTCCATTCATTCATAAAGATAGTAAGTAGTAGGTAATAATTATGTTTTTGTACCTCTTAATATATGTTGCACATCATGTTATAATTTATCCATTTTACAATTAATACACTTATGGAAAATCTATAGTATGGTATGTGGAAAATATTCGAAGTTGGAATATAATATGTACTTAGGTAATTGTTAAGTATTCCTGCAGTGTTGTTCCTTATGACCTTTTAATATTTACAAAAGTCTAGTTTACATATTTTATTTAACATGTTTGAACCGTCCCCTTGATGTCTAAGTACTAATATAATAATTATTATTATTACAAAATATACCTACTACGTATTATACAGTCAGATTATATTATCATAATAATATTATATTATTAGTATTTCATGTGAAATTACCGAACATTCCTTACGTTTAATGTTATTTATAAGAAAACATATAAAATATTATACTTGTAAGTAGGATAGAAGGATGTTATTGTAATACTTATTTTGAAAATATATTCTGTTAATATAATTAATTTTGAATATTTGGTCAATTATACTTTTCTTTAACTCAGGCGTGGTTCAGTGTTTAGAATTATTAAATGTTACGTTGATAATATTTTGCATTAATATATTAAAATAGTAATTGAAAACTTATGTAACAGACGGACGTACAGAACTGGACCTATAAAGACTTCCGGAGTTTTTTTTATTTAAAAAAAAAACCTAACGAAACTGTAAAATATAAATGTGAAACTACAGGAAATATCAGTATTTTGTATAAGCATATCTAAAAAATAGAATTGTGCAAAATATTCTTATGTATCTGCCTATTTCACATAAAACTATATTATACTTATACCTAATTATAAACAAGAAAATATATGAACGCAAAGCGAAGAGTCTAAAGAGAACGTAAAAATGTTAATTATTATCGGTATTGAATTAATTAAAACAAAGAACCAAGTGATGAAAATGATTATTGTTATAAATTGGGTATAATAACTAATAAGTGTACGGACATGCTGAAGATACCTCATTAATTGGATAGATACCTACCTCTATTTTCTATTGATTGATTACATATTATTGCTTATTTTAAATACTGGAATGAAGCAGGTGTTATTTTTGCTAGTCTCGAGAAATCATGATCTCCTGATGATGCCCCGGTTTTGGGGCGAAACGCTTGTAGAAAGATTAAGCGTTCCAACGCGATTCTGTGTAGAAACCATTAGGGGTGAGTTTACTTATCCCTTCGGCTTCGAAGTTGTTACAATAACATCTTCGGCTTCATCATCTCTTAGCATCAGTACCTAGAGTTAGTACGGGTTTTTGTACGAATTTCGAGTCGACTCGCATCGCACAAACGAATCGAATTCCTTCATACATTTAAAGCGTGGCAGCGGCATCTATTGACAGCCGCATGTCCAGCGATGGCGCTAGCTGTAAATGTATGGAGGAATTCGATTCGTTTGTGCGATGCGAGTGGACTCGAAATTCGTACAAAAACCTGTACTAACGCCTCAGTTGAGGGTTGGGTACTATTATGTATTCCGTGGTTGAGGTCGCAGTCAATTATCAACTTGAAGACTAAAAAAGACATTCAATCAATTCATCAATCAATCATTCAATCACGGAGGTCACATCAAAGTATTGTGAGATAAATAATTGTGATCGTGTATTGCAATGATGTATGATCAGTATGTCCGTACCTCTATACTCCGACTTTTAATTCGATGCAGTAAAATGACGTTTTATTGTCATTTGGTAAATTACATAAACGAAAAAAATATAATATAGGTAATAAAAGTGTTTTACCATAGATTTATAATAGGTCGTCGCTCGCGCTCCGACTATATAGAGCCCAAACTAACAATGACAGCTCCGTGAGTGCGGCAACTTTTTTTTGTAGTGAGTGTGTCAATTTGAAATTTGTATGGATTGCGGATGCTAGTGTGCGTGAAAGATTGTGTAGGCGACGGCTCGGGTTTGCCAATTTAGGCAAAGTATTTTTGCCGCACTTTTGAAGTCGAGGGCTCCCTCTTGGACCTCTATATATTTCACATAAATATTATTTTGCTTCGGAAGTCACTTTTCTTTAAAAAAAAATAAGTTATTTTGGTGAAATGAAATACGAAACATCATTTTACTGCTTCGAATTAAAAGTTGCAGCACAAGTTTTGCACCTCGCAACGTAGGTACCTACTTAGCAAAAATCTTAGCAACTAACCAGCCACGGTAATCTGTGTAACCAGCACACCTCCTTTCGTTGATCCTAACGTGATCCTAACCTAAACCAATAAAGAATTAAGTTCCTACGGGCAGTAGTACAATGTACCTACATACCTTTCGGGTCACCATTCGTTTAGTAAGCAATTTTTTTATGAACCTTATAATTGTAATCACGAATGAACGCAGTTATTTTTGAATTTCAACTCTAACGAAAATTGAATGCTACCAATATTCGCCACCAATACGTCTTAACATTATCCAAAAAATAATATTATGTCTTTGAAGCGAGGTGCAAATCAATTATTTAAACTTTAAGGGTGAAAAGTTTTATGCGGAGCTTATCTCAGATTTTTCTTACAGTATAAACACAATTGAACACCGTTATATTATATTCTCTCTAGACAAAAAATATCTCAGTTACAAAAATTTTTTTTTCAAACTCCTATAATTTCAGGCTGCAAGTACTTACCTACTAAAATCTGAGCGAAGCGAAACCCCTTTCACCCTATACAATTAATATACCTTTTTTAGATTAAGAGAAAAAGCCCAGGCGAATGATCCCTAGTGAGATATTTAGTGTTATTGTAAAATTAACAAGAATATTTTAGTAATATAAGTACATTGTGATGCAATTTGAAACTGTGTATAGCGTTTAGGGTCTCACCGTTAACAAAAGTTGTATCTAATGTTTAACTTGAATGTTGTCCACTTATATAGATAATCTACTGACCTATTTCCATAGTTTATTTGTTTGTGGTCTAAATACTTAATAGTAAACTTACACTTTCAGGCACGTCAAAGCCTTGTAGGCTGATTCTGTATTTTGTTAACTAAGAAAACGGAGGCAAAAATCCTATTTTTTTTGTATTATTTTTGCACAAGTTAGCAATTAGCATGGTATCGTAACACCATGACTGTACCAACCAACCTAGTACCATACCAACCTAGGTTAGTAACTTGTGCAAAATAATACTAAATAAAATTTTTGTTCACGTTTTCTTAGTTAAAAAACCCAGCGCGAGTTGATAGACAACGATACAGAATCATCCCTGTCAATGATCAAAATTAAAAGTTTCTTTAAAATTAATTCACGACGATTTTTAACACTGACCTACAAAAACCTGACATAAAAAAACCGTCTTTTGAAATAGTCGCGTAAGTAGGTAGGATGTAAACACTATAATGACTTGCATTTAAATGAGGTTTTCTCAATTCGTTATTTACATTGGTCTAGTACAGCCCAAAGAGAGTAATGGGGGTGGGTATTGTATCTACCGATTTCAACGAGGATAACCAATCGCAACAGTAAACAGCATAATTTAATCATTTGAATTATAATATTTTGATGAATTTTCTTCTTCGGGCTAAGGTGTTTTCCACACTGTACAAAAAGACATGCAAAAAAAGTCACCATGCCAAAATTTTCTGTCTGCCTAAGAGACATAACTAATTGATGGACGTTACTAGGGTGCACCGCACGTACAAAGAACTTGTTCCACGCAATAGGTATTTACTATAACAAACACTCGTAAATCATAGAGGTTACACGATTTGCCCCCCAAATATTAGGCATATTTGAGGGGCAACCTAACCTAACCCAACCTAACCCAACAAAGAATCTGATGCTAGTCCAGCAAGGAGTCAAGATATAAATAATAATATAATAAATGAAAGATATGTATGTAAATTGGTCTTACTGAATTTTCATTCTATTAAATAATAAATTACCTGGGTAAGTACTGTACTAATGTAAATGAGGTGTTAATCCATTAGTTAGACTGTATTTATTTGTAATCAGTATTATTATGATGGTTATTTATCTTTTTTTGGCTCTGACCCTCTCAGTTTGCTATACAATCACAATTTGTAAGTCAGAGTTAAAAACAGATATTATCCTTTTTAAATGTCTCCTTCAAAAAATACAGCGCTACTTTTAGACCACTTCAATTTGAGTAACTTGAAATACTTGTACAGCCTAAATGTATTAAGGACAATGCATTTTAATTAACTGGTCTTGAAGTAGCGCTCAAGGAAGCACAGTGTTAATAATTAATAAATGACTATTATTATTATTACATTTTGGTTCGATTTAACTGGCCTAGAAGAAGCACTCGGAAAAATACAGCACTTTTGGACTAGTTCAGACTACTTATCTAGTCTTGAAGTAGCGCTAGAAAAAAGACAGCGCTACAACAAGGCCAATTCAACTTTATCTGGTCTTGGAGTAGCGTTCGAGGAAGTGCAACGCTACATCTTCGTTGGAAGTAGAGCTCAGAAAATACAGCGCTTTAAGACTAATTGAAACTAATTCAGTTTATCTGGTCCTGAAATAGCGCTAGAAAATACGCACTATTATAGACTAATTCAGTTAAACGGTGTTGAAACATACCTACAGTGCTACATTTAGACAAGTTCAATTTGACTGGTAATAATATTTTATTATTATTTATTATGTTTATTTTTATGTTCTTGTGTTATAGGAACTTACTTATATGTTGTTGCGTTATTTTGTTTATAAGGTTTAAAAGTTGTGTTAGAAGTAAATAAAATAATATGTCAGATTGTTGTGTTGTGATTTTACATAATTTTTTTTATTATGTAGTTAGGTTACCTTACTAGTTAACCAGCCTCTGGGCCCTCTGCTACAACTCAATGCAATGGTAACCAGCCACGACCGAAGCCTCTCACCAGATTAAAATCAATTAATTACATTATATTCAAGACATTTTGTTGTAAAAGTCAGTCCTGTCTAAAAAAAATTTCAGTACCCGATGTCTAGGTTATTTTACTCATTACTCATGTTAGTAATTGACTGCAAACTCAGCTAATGGTAAGTGAAGATGCAGCCGAAGATCATACTAAACTTGGCAGCATGATACCGGAACGCTAAGTCGCTTGGCGGTAGCGTCTATAGCGGTAGGGTGGTACCTAACCAGCCGTGGCCAAGCCTCCCACCAGATGACACCTGAATCAATTTAGTTTTATGTACTTATCTATATATTTCAATTATAAAATTCCAAACTGGCTGGGCCGGAAATCGAACCCAGGACCGTCCCCTGCTCACCAAAGAGCGGCGAGCCAACTACATTACAGAGGTTGATGTGATAATATCCCTACTATTCAATAATTATTATACTCAATGGCCCTTTATCTTTTGTAAAAGACGTCCAAGACAGATTTTTTTACATTTTGAGGGTAGTTTTTCTACGAATTCATATAAATAAGAAATAAAAATCTCAATGACATCTATTCCCCTTTTCTGTGTACCTACTATCTGTGGCACTATGTCGTGTAGCTTTTCAGTACTTTGAATACTTTGAATTGCTTCAAAGTTCTGCATACGGGCCACAGATGGCACGTAACACATTTGTGTGGCATCAATTTAAACATTATTTGTGTTCTGTACTTTTATAGTAGGGAATTGATACTAGGGAGTACAAAACCAACTTAAGTGAATGACTGAATAAGTGACTAACTACCAGGTAGTATGTGTCTACTAAAAAATAATATCAAATGAAACTTTTTATCCAAAGAAACGAAGCGAGACAGACCGCCTGTTGGCTGTATCGCCACGGTACATGCACAAGCAAGATACGCCGAATGCCGACCCTACTTTTCGCCTCGTGTGTCGATAACCCTGGTAGACGCGGCCTGCCATCACGCCTGCGCCAGCGAAGTCTCTAAACGGCACTAACCTGGCCGCATTCCAACAGTTGCGAACATGCTGCCGCACTTTCTCATACTTTTAACCTGAAACATGCAAATAACTTCGTAATACGCTCATATTCCTTATAAATAACGCTAAAAAATCACATCGTGATATTAGTTACCACATTTGCGGTATAAAATCACTACGAACGAATATGTATCGCAATCTAAATAATGTACATATTCGATAAGCGCTCCAGTACGCCGCCTTTCGGTCGCTGAGATTCCTTCGCACAGATGGCAGCACTATAAATATTTGTCATTCCACGCATTCCAATCGCAGTGGGCTCGGCTCAAATGTCAAACGCGACTATTTCGTCAACAGAGTCAGAGTGTGGCGCGGTGGTTGGATTTTATAAAATAACAACAAATACTACAGTAGTTTTGATAAAGGAAAATGGATGTTAACCGTTAAATAAAACTCAGTGAATTCCTCCGCGTCGCTTCAGTTATTGTTGCCTTCAAGTCGTGCAATTCCAGCGAATGTTGAGTTGTGTAGTTTCAACGAATCGTTTCATATCGATTTTTATTCTTCGCCGGTTTTGAAACATTGTTTTATAGATATTTTGGTAATTCTAATTAATTTAGATAAACTTAGTTGTGTGTGGAAATAAGCTAGTTGTTATAAAGTGTTAACGCAAAGAGAACTCTCAGTTTTGCATTGTTTTGTAACTTGGGAATCAACGTAAGTATTTAAATTTTTTGTATGGATTTATTAGTGTGTAAATTTATCGTTTGATTCGTTTACGATAAACCTGCTGCATTTTTACTTTAAGGAACATTGCATTTTGTAACTTTTTTCTCAATATGATAGGTACTTAATCTAAAACACTAAATTTTTAGAAATTCAAGTACTTAAGTATCTAGTTAAGTATAGAAGGAATTGTATCTACAACGCAATTACACAGACAACAAACACCAATCGTGATCATCAAATAAGCGTAGCTATCAAAATAAGTACGAGTAAGTACATACTAGGTACCTACCGGTTTGATTTACGAACGCGCCACGCAAAAAATCTGCCGCTAGTTGAAGCGGGGGCATTCGGCGACGAGGCGAGGAATCTGGCGAACATAATAGCGTGGAATGCGACTGATAAGTACGCGCCTTTAGGCGTAAACTCACACTACATACGACATACCTTTTTTAGGCAACTGGCAAAAAACGGAACCCTTATAGATTCGTCATATCTGTCTGTCTGCCCGTCAGTATGTCACATCCACTTTTTTCCGAAACTATAAGCATATACTATACTATGCTATACTATGCTGTTGAAACTCGGTAAGATGTAACTACCTATTCCGTAAACCGTAAGAAGATTTTCACACAAATAGAAAAAAAAAATTTGGGGGTTCCCCTCCCCATAGGTACCTACTACTTAGAACTGAAACTCAAAAAAATTAAAAAATATATATACCTACATAATAATATATAAAAAAATTGTGTGTGTAGCTATGGATAGGTTCTTGAAAATTGTGTTTAGGTTTCTAAAATCATTTTTTTCTAATGTGAATAACTCGATCCCTCTCCGCAGCCTACTTCTTCGTCATAACACCCTCGCTAAAGGAGGATGTCGCTCTCTATGCCACATACGACATACCTATTACCTACTTACTTACCTAAGGCTTTGTTACACAAAATATCAAAATTCACAAACTTTTTGCAGTGAAACCTTCTTTAGGCAAGTTGGGTTGGTTGGAGGTGGGAAAACCCATTGAACTCGCGACGGTGTTACCACTAATGATTTTACCACACACCCAGTTATTGTAACGTTGGAAGTGAAAAATTATTTTTTTTTGAGTTTTCACTTTTGTCGGCACTCGGAGTCTCGGGGCCACGTCTATTTTTAGAGTTCCGTACCCAAAGGGACTTTATTACTAAGACTCCGCCCTTCGTTTGTCCGTCTGTCCATCTGTCCGTCCATCCGTCTATCACAGCAGGGCTTAGCAGGGGTCACACCTGTTTAACTCACTAGGCTGTATATCTCTTGAACCCTGAAGTTAGTTGAAATTTTCACAGATGATGTAAATTAAAAAATATTTAAGGGCCCATAAACGCGTCGTTGTTTCCATCGCCGAACCAAACACACACTCACAGCTATCTCAGTCTATCACAGCTACTGCGCTCTACCTACAGCAAAAAAATTAGAGTCACAGAAGGTTAAATGCACGCCCCTATCCGCCAAATTCAAAATTTAGTTAGTTTTTCGCTATTACCATCTTTACTCTATTTTAAATATCAAAATCTTTGCTTCAAAGTATCCATTTTTGTAGGTACACGTAACTCAAACAAAAAACTAACCTGCAGTTAGTCGAGAATTAGCAAATAGCGGTTCCTATTACAATATTAAAAATTACGGGCAGCAGCAACTAATAGTCGAGCGACATTCCATAAGTGTGGTCATACGGGAAATCTGCGTTATTCGCGGCCGCGTTGATAACAGCTCGATAGAAGGTACTCTGAACGATTGCCCAATGTGACCCACGGGCCACACTGTTACGATCGGTTCAGACTTTGGGTAGACCTTAGTGATGTAGCTTAAAGTGACGTAATCCCTTTAGCAGTTAGCGCTGCATACTGGCTATGATTTTATTAGAAGGCCATATCGCAGACTATGACCTATTTTTTTTTTTTTTTTTTTTTTGGCAACAATATTATATTTAGTACCTACTTTAAATTACTTTAAATTAATACCTACTTTACCCAGCGAATTAGTATCGCGATACAACGAGGCAATGGGGCTAGCATTTTGGGAACAATTCCCTCTGACAGCGGTCTACTAGATTAATTTGTTTTAACATTTTTTTTTTAGTTTAATTTGTAGTTTTTATTTTAGATAAGTATGTAGTTTTTAATTTAGATATAGTTTAATTTTATACCTAGTTTTAATTTTTAATTTAAGCTTATTTTTTAATTATTATGTAAGTCCCTAAATTGATTGTAATGACCTATTTGTTTAAGAATTCAGACTCTACCTCGATTCTGTTATACCAATAAATAATCTTACAGATATTGAAGAACTTTACTGGGTTTTGCAATGTTTATAAATAGTATATAAAATCAGTAAATAGGCATCACGACTCTCCTTAGTTCTTGTTTATCTTAGGTAGGTAGGTAACTAATTGGTGTAAGAATTTACAAAATCATCTTCGTGAGCATTGTGCAGTGGGCAGAAATAAATCTACCTTTATATCTAGATACTATCTACCTACGTCCACATATAATTTCTACGTCTGTGCATTCCTTTTAAATTAATGTAGACTTGTGTAGACGTAGTTACTGCATAATATCACGAGTTTATACTGGGTATAATTTCAAATAAGGAACGTAGTACTCGAAATACAAAAACGCCAAAATTAAGGACATGACGTAAGATTACATATCCATCCAATGACTTCTTATAGAAGTCATTGTACGAGTATCTATCAGTTTTCATTATATTTCGGAGAGTGTGGATAGGAATTAATTAATTTGGTTCCCCTTTCACCTTTTACTAACAGAATTGCAATTCATCGCAAAGGGCTCACAACCCTACATAATATCTTTGACGTGTCGAAGTCACATACCTACTACCCACAGATATCTATAGCTAGTCATGATTCCTCTTAAACACCACAGAAATCTGGAAAAATGGAAGGGTGACTACAGGCACCTCCTCGCAAACGCGCTCCATCTTAGGCTCTATAATTATCAATCACCATTTTCCATCTGGTGTGATATCAATCAAGCGCTAGCCTATTTAATATTTAAAAAAATACTCGTAATTATACTAACGAACTATGGATAAGTACCTATTTAACTAGACAATCATTATATAAATAAATAAATAAATACAGGACATTTGACACATCGCAATCTAGCCCCAAAGTAAGCGATAGCTTGTGTTATGGGTACTAGATGACTGATAATATACATACATACTAATATACATAAATATAATATATTGAAAAACACCCAGACACTGGAAAATATTCATGCTCATCACACAAACATTTACCAGTAGTGGGAATCGAACCCACGACCTCCGGTGCAGACGGCAGGTTCGCTACCACTACGCCATTCGGTCGTCAAAAATCATTATGTTGTTGTTTCGAAAAAATAATGAGTTCTTTAGAATCTAAAGTTTAGACGAACGTTTCTACGCATTTATTACGTCGTAGTAGACAGTAACCCTCGCATTACGAGTGTGTTGGGCTGCCTTATAACTGTCGAACATCTGCCAGTCCCGGACCCTTCAAAGACACGTGCGCGAGCGCAGCAGGGGTGGCAGCCGTCGTAAAAGACAGGCACCGCACCCCAAATGCGGGCATTCCTAAAACCTCTGCCAACTTAACTTATACTTTATTATCAGCGGTTACAGTTTAAATTACTTTGTGTTGCGGTGCGTTTTAAAATAGATTATTATTTTTACCGCCCGGAATGTCAAGGTTCGATCACCATGTGACTCTCCTTTTGGGACTTTGAGGTGACAGTGGTTTGGATGCCCACCTCAGTTTAGTTTAACAGCACTAGAAAATTATACTGATCTGCCCCTAGATTGCGTTAGACAAACGTATTCATCGTTATCGTAATCGTTTACGAATTTTGGCCACTGATTGGTTCCCTGACTTACGCCAGCCAATCGGCGGGTAGAATTCGTTAACGATTACGATACCGACGAATACGTTTTTCTTATGCAATTAGACGAAGTAATAAGAATAAGTGAAATTGTAAGTAAAAAAATAAACCTAAAATATAACTGTTTCTGTTCCCATTAGTCTAGAATCACGTTCTTCTTTGCTGAATAAAATTCAGATGTCAATAACAATGTAGGTATTTTTCATACTGACTATGGAATGTAGCCAATTATTTTCTATTCTGTACGAGTACGTCGCACAGCATTGGTATTTTCTAATTAGCTTTGATTAGATGTTTCAAACATAACCATCAACATATTATCAAGAGAAGTTGTACTGGCACTAAATACATTGCGTTCCTATCTGTATACACTACATACTTAATTAGGTACTCATAATTAATTATTTTTAAGATAAATCTTGAGATGTACCTACCTACCTACTATCAAGTCAATTAATAAACCTTTATAGATCGCCGTTTACGATCACACAAGATTTTACTTAGGTAGGTACCTTATTGTATTTTTATGTATACTATAAATATAGGCACAAGATATTAAGGTTCAAGGATAAGTACATAATATAAGTACATACGCGTATACTTTACTGAATTTAATCACCTTCGTTATTTACATAAGCGGTCATTAACCCTGCAAATTATTGTAAAGTCTTATCGTACCAATTAAATTAATTTTCCATGTTTTGTGTGTCTTTTGTTTATTTTGTTTACCAAGTGGATAAATTGTTTAATTTCAGATTCCGAATATAACAAAACCACCAATTTTCCTACATTGAATACATGAGTTTTAAGCTTTTATTCCTAACATACCTATAGGTTGATCCACATAACTACTGAATTACCTAATCAAAAGGTGTTTAAATCCGATCACATTCAGATCTCAGTTGCGGTGTAATGTAAAACGATACAATATCTCCAGTCTCCATCTATCAAAAATAAAACCTCTTTTATTTATAAATTGATAACCTAATGTATAATACATAGATGTTGACGCAAGTGGACACAAGTGTGGAAAATTTAGTATTTTTTCAGAAAAAAAAAACAAGGCTGCATTCAAATGTTAGAATATTATACATAGCCTACGTAAAGAAGGTAATAATAGTTACAAAACATTTTTAAAACAAGCTTTTACGTGAGTTGATTCGTATTCTTCTAAGCTATACCCTTTTATTTGATAGATACCCATAGACGTAATGGGCATGCAGAAAAATAACTGGTCCATCATTTTGGGTGTTTCACCATATTACATTTAGAATAAGGACATAAACGTAACTAACCATGCGACAAATCAACATGTACGAACAAAGCACATCTCAAAAATTCAGTTACAAATTTTTAACCGGACTAAATTTTTAACATGTTCGTGTCTGAGGTCCGGTTATAAATTTACAACTCATGTATACAACTCATGTTCAAAATATTATGTCAAATAGAAAATGAAAATATGTCTGTATTTATTTTTCCATGACAATTCTTCTACTTGGGAAAAAAGTCCCCATGGGCGAGCCCCGTTTTACAAATGGCCGAAACCTGGATAAAGATTGAAACCTTTTTGGCTCCAATTGGCCTTATAGTCAGGGGTCTGGAGGGAAATTGTGTGAGATCGTATCCATCGTTATCATAATCATGAACAAATTAAGCCCGCTGATTGGCATTTGGTCCCCCGATTTAATAAAGCCAATCAGCGGGCAGAATTTGTTTACGATGATGATACGTAGGTGTAACGTACAAATAGCAATCTGAAGATATTATTAGAGAATTTTTGAAGTACTCTCTAATAGTTCGATGACACTAACTAGTATATCTACTAACTGCTTATTAGTATTTTAGAAGTTCATACGTCATAACACTCACAACCATATTAAGTTGACTTGAGAACCTTGTGCGATACATAATAACTAGTTCCTGTTCCGGTAAACGAACGCCTTCGTGCCAGCAATAAAACCCAATTTAACAATAGCAATGTGGAAAGTACCTGATTAGTTACCATTTAAACATCTAGACAGGAAATACGATTCGATCCAGGATAGATTTAAAATAGCTCGCCTAATTAAAGATTATTTAGGTTTCTGCAAATAGTAGACTAATTGCACGTTGTAGGAACCTGTATGGTTAGTGATAATTCGCTCGAATACTAACTACATCGACATATTTTTGGTTTTATTAATAGGTATGAGGTGAATGGATATTTGGAGAAAAGTTTTCATTAAATGAATGTAGCTGTATTTACTATAATGTTTGCGTAACTAACGTTATCAAAAGTCTTATGAAGTGTAGTAAGACTAGTAAGTCTAGTATTCGTGAAAACCTTAATTGTGAATTTGGCGGGCTAATTTTTCCGCACTACCCTATATTTTTACTTGAGCAATACGCGCGCAGTTTGTGGATCGTCTGCATTGATCCCAATATATCAACGCTTCAGATTCAGAACGCAGTAACGCCTTTTTCATGTTTGACGATATTATAACTAGTAAAAATGTGCAAACGATAATTTTATTTTGAAACTGACGTGACATATAACTGCATTACTTTTCACTTGTGGCTTCTTTGAATAATTAATATTCATTTAAATAAGTACCTACCTCTATCTGCCTACCCACAGGGCAAGGAATAACTTTATATTTCTACCTGCTTGGTAGACAATTCTCATTTTGAAAATTTAAGTATTTATCTCAGTAGTTTGAAAAAATGTTATACCACAATCTAACTAAAAGAACTAGTTTTAAAATTATACGTGAAAAAAATTGTCGATTCGTAAGTGTTCAAGTGTGCAAAATCAGTAATATTTTCATGAATAAGTTACGTACCTACATAGTCAGACAGTTTCCGCAAACCTATGGCTGAGTGATGTAACTACACATGTAAGAACCTACTAAATATGTAACAATTTTTTAACTCTACCTACATATTTTTATGTCGTAGAAGTGGTCTTACTCGTCGACCATCGTAGAGCTCGGCATTTCCAAACTAATGCGGGTTTGCTGTTTAAGGCCGTAGACGGTTTTTAATTTTGTCATCCTCGCTCTTGCGAATACGTTGGTGGGTTTGCAATATACGACGTGGACGTGTAGCGAAAAGTTGAAATAATATTGAAGGGTACATAGTGTACTTGATGACGAATCATCCTGTAGAAATATTAAATAGAAATAAGCATATTTATTTTTTCATAATGCATGGAAAAATGAATATGCTTATTTACATTTATTATTTTTACAGGGTGATTCGTTATCAAGTACCCTCCAATATTATTTCAACTTTTTGTTACACGTTGTATGCATAGTAAAACAATGTTATTATGAATGTTTTTTTTGGCCATATAAATTCATAGTAAGTAGATAGATACTCACGATTCTGCCTCCGGGAAAAATTCTATTGTGGTTAACGTACCAAATTCCGCCACTGGCCGCGCTGTCTTAAGTATTCCAAACTATTCGGCCGTCCTTATTCATCTGCGAACATCGAACTTTTAATGGATGCTTCTAGATCTACTTCAATCTATACCGATACCTAAATCAATATAAATAATACGAAATCGAGGTAAGGGAGATGGGTACCATCCGGGCACGAAATTCAAATTTTTTTTCGTTGTGGGCTGATAAAGGCTTCTGGACATGAGTTTTGCGAGCATAGATATTTACGTCATGTTCTTGATAAAAACTTTTTTTTTACTCTATACAAGTTAGTACTTGACTGCGATCTCACCTGATGGTGCCTAAGATGTTATCGTAAAAAGATCGTGAAAGTGATGATGCAGCCTAAGATGTTATCGTACTAATCTGGAAGGATAAGTAAATTTAACCCAACGGTTTCTACGAGCATCGCATCGGAACGCTAAATCGCTTGGCGGTATTTTTGCTAAAAATACGCATTTAGTTCATATTCCCGATAGCTCCAAAGCGGGGAAACTGCAAAAAACAATCTTGCGGGAACCAATATGAGGTGTATGGGAATTGCCGAACAAAGTTTTTATTGAAAGCATGTAAATGCTTATTGCATGAATATTATGCTCGCCAAACTCATTGCCATAAACCTACAATTCAGTACAATGTGTAGTTAGTCTAATATTTGCGGGAAACAAAATAAAATTTGAATTTCGCGGGCTACTAAGGCCGAAGTAATGCCTATATAATACCTGAGTTAAAGTTTCCATTCTGGGTTCGAACCCGGATCATTTCGGTACACTGCAGCCGCGACATCCGCTTCGGAAGACAGAACGTCGCGTCTGCTTAAGAAAGTAATAATTTCCTACATGTGCTCACATTCCCGAGATTTCTCGACATTTATTACACTCATTACGAAAACATCGGGGCTTTATTTATCACTACATAGTATAAAACAAAGTCGCCTTTTCTGTCCCTATATCCCTATGTGCGCTTAAATCTTTAAAACTACGCAACGGATTTTGATGCGGTTTTTTCCAATAGATAGAATGATTCAAGAGGAAGGTTTATATGTATAATACATGCATCATATACTTATTCTTTCAATCTAAATGTAAAGAATTTTTGAGCGATTGCTCTGTACAATTAGAAAACTCGTTCGTCGGTTTTTTATGCATTTTTATGCAACACAATTTCGGAAATGATTGAATAAATAATAACATATAAAATACCTAACTGAAGCTTGGCTGTAGGTCATCCGTAATCTGTAACAAATTCTGGTGAAAAAGTTTTGTTTTTCAACAAAGCGTAATTTATTGTTATGCAAGTTTCCCTCGTACTTATATTATTTATTTAATTTTACGGCTAAGTTTATCACCACGTAAGTACTCAATAAGACGTAAAAACGCAGAACATATGTATTTATTTGATTTCATTACTAAATCGCCGCATATTATGTTTGTCATCTAAACTATTTGTGTCAAGTCCCAGTATAAGTTTATCGCAGACTATCGCAACATCTACAGAAGACGGGCCGGGTCTTTTCGATATCTGGCGTAACAAAAAACAGTTTCATTAAAAATTTCCAACGAAGTAGCTATTTACATTTTAGCACAAACGAAACGAAATCGAACTAGAGTTAGCGAAGTTTATGTACACCTTCGAGTTTGCATTCACTTTTCTTTTACCTGCAATAAATACATGTACGACAGTCGATCTACTTGCTTCTCATACACAATAGCTATAAATGTACTGTGAGAGCGAAAATCTTGTTCAATCATAACAATTCTTACTCCGGGTATTGCATTACTTCTTGCATGACGCTTTAACCTTATAGAAAGACGTTAGCTTATTACTATCTTTCGGGCTGTTAGTAAAAAAAAGTTGTATGTCCTGCATCTGCGTTTTATAAAGCAGTGTGCCATCAACTTGAACACTCAAATGTCACATTTTGAGCTGGCAGCGCGCAACCGATCCGCGATAGTGCTTCATTGGCCGAGTTCCCGCGTGGTCGGAATAATCGGTATGAATGCTATGGGACCAAGCGATTACAAGATACAGGGTGCTTGCCCACCAGAGATTTTACTGTGCTACGTTTTTTGTCATACAACATCAACAGGAATAGAATTACTACAAGCTTTTATTTTTTAATTTTTAGTTTCATCTGTCCCGATGTTTGTTGGTCTGTAATCAAATCTTGCAAGTTCAATTTGATCCCGATTACTTACCGATTAGACTGAAATTTTGAATGCATAATATTATGTAAATCGGATGACAATGGAAAATTATTATGACATGGAGCTTTTCGGATAATGAAACCGGAAGATGTCCATATCAACTCGGTAGTGAAATAATTTCATAGCTTATGACACCGAGTGATTCTATTGTACATTACACATCATTGACACAAAATGTACCTTGGCGTGGAGCAACATAGAACGTCTTTGGTGGACAAACAACTTATTCTGTGGTTCTTCAGGACCTATCACAGTATCAAGTTATCAACTAGGTATACTAAAACATGTAGTCTACGTGCTACCACCTACTGCACGTCATTTCAGAGAACCTTATTAATTATGCTACGATCATCCAGGGAATAATTAAAATAAAGATCTCTTCAAACACTTTAGAATTTAGATCGTAAGTCATACTCACATAGTTGATATACCTACTAGTACTAAGTACACCATTGGCAGTTGGCACAACAACTTATGTACTCTTATGTCGGTTTGTCCACTGCTCTAATTTGCTCTATATGATTCCTCTCCACCACGGCCGTCTGTTCACCGTCTAGCCGTTTACGTCCGAGGAATTTAAGATCCCAAGTCACAATATCACAGCATAGCTGATTGTAGTTCCCACCTACTTATACATACATCATTGGCACACTAACTTACGTACTCTTTTGTCGGTTTGTCTACTAGTACTCTTATTTGCCCGATATGATTCCTGCCCACCGCGACCGTCTGTTCACCGTCTAGCCGTTTACGTGCCGAGGAATTTAAGATCCCAAGTCACAATTACACAGCATAGTTGATCGTAGTTCGTACGTATAGATACACCATTGGCACACCAACTTACGTACTCTTTTGTCGGTTTGTCCGCTACTCTAATTTGCCCGATATGATTCCTGTCCACCACGACCGTCTGTTCACCGTCTAGCCGTTTACGTGCCGAGGAATTTAAGATCCCAAGTCACAATTACACAGCATAGATGATCGTAGTTCGTACGTATACATACCTATACATCATTGGCACACCAACTTACGTACTCTTTTGTCGGTTTGTCCACTACTCTAATTCGCCCGATATGATTTCTGCCCACCACGGCCGTCTGTTCACCGTCTAGCCGTTTACGTGCCGAGGAATTTTCGCTCCGGTATTTGCATGGCATTTAATGTATAATCGACGCCGACATTCGTACGCTCGAGCCAAATATTTTTACGTGCTCAGACGCGAATTGTTTCCGCTTCTGAAAATGTGCGGTTTGATTGCACGTCACGGTTTTAAAAGACGAAACATCATGTGATTTTCTTTGTCGACTATTATGAGAGTTTTTTAGTTCACAAAAATCTTTAACCTGCCTTAATATATTTATATAGGATGTCCCTATTTCCTAATGGCAAGGGCCATTTCCATATTACAGCCATGTACATACGGCGGTTCACATTTATGCAAACCCTATTGCAAGTGATCTCAACTGGTAAGTACTCCCGCGAAATTTATTGGTTTTTCATACGTTGTAGGCAAAAAAGAATTATAAGTGAACGCCCATGAAGGCTCTACATACCAATATGACTGTTTCAGGTACAGCATGGAGAAAGTAGAGTCGCCTCTGGACGTACTGTCGCGCGCTGCAACCATGGTCCAACCGTGCCCTGCGTACCCGGCGAGCGATTCAGAAAGCTTCGGTAAGTAATTCAAACTCCAAACTCACCTTCTGTCACCGTCACCACATATTTTGGAACGCATTCATCTTCCTAATGCGTCTATAGGTATAGGCAATTGTACACGTCGACACGTTTGTATTTGTTCGCTTTAGGGTCCGATTTTTTAGTCGTCAGATAAACGTTAACTGGGGAATAAATATGACGTTTTGACCAATTTTGTATGGCATATGTTTCAGATTTATTCCTCAGATAGTTTATCTGGCGATTGAAAAATCGACCCTTAAGAAAATAGTGACCGCTCTCCATCCATTCCAACTTTAATTTGAAAAGATATTATACTGAATTTATTATTGTACTTTTCACTCTGAGGAATACGTTGGCGGGTGCGACATGCAGCGTCGCGGAACAATATTACAGAAAAATGACGTTTTACCTAATTACTAAAAAACTAAGCCAGTTAGCAAAAAACCGTTTCCGAACGTTTTTGGATATTATTGTTTCCGACACATTAAAAGAAAATTAACAATTTCATCCATTCTAGTTTCTAATGGAAATTAGAAAAATGGCGATTTTGGAGCAACTTTTGGGAGAACTCTCTATTGAGAAAATTTTATACAATCGTGTTTCTGCTTCACAGCGATTTTAGATAAATAAATCCAAAATACATAATTGTCTTTATAGTTTTTAAACTGCAGGCCACTAAACATCGCTTAATTAGTAAGTGACATTTTTGCCTTTTAAACTCTATCCTTCAAAGTATACATTTTTCGAATTATTACTCTGCAATACACGTCGTTTCGTCACTTTCGTGTACTTGCACTGATGAGTTAATATTGCACTATTTTCTAAGAACGAACGAACTAAGTATACCTATGTAGGTATATATTTTGTTTGTTTGTCGACAAAAGCTGAAGCTAAGCAGGAACAAGCTATGAAAGTATCAATACGCGACGCGCGGCCTTGTAGGCGGGTCGCATTCCAGATTCCAGCTGACATTGTTAAATCGTCATTCGTTAGGGCGCGGATATACCGACGGTTTTATTTTATTTATACATTATCGGGCCAATACTAAAAGTAATCTACATGAGTTGAATCAGTCTTGAAAACCGATGTATTTGGATAAGGATTTAAACAGAATTATGAATAACATCATACAATTTTGGTCGGCATTTCTATCAACTTTTAAAATACAAACATTGGATATAATATAGTGTAGCGATTTTTTTTGTATTCTACAAAATAGAACATACTTTTGTTCTATAATCAATAGTTTTTGAGAAGTGCCTGCAGCATTCAAGGAAAGTTTACACAGTTTACATATTTTAGCCTTCGTGTCGTAGCGCAAATGCTCGTAGCTGTTGAGACCGTAAAACTTGAGTTACCAACAAGGTTGGAAACTTGTGCAAAATACCAACCAACCTAGGTTGGTAACTTGTGCACGAATAATGCAAAAATAGGATTTTTACCTACGTTTTCTTAGTACTAACCCAGAGCGGGTTATAAACTAACAAACTGAACGATACAGAATCAGCTCACTGTGGTCTTAATCATACTTTGACTAACAATCGATTTGTGTGGCTGCAGCTTTAGATTTCGAATCACTACCGTCCACAACCAAAAATTCGTAGTTGTTTGTATACTCGATTGACATCTTATTGCCTATTATGATCGTGACTTACATTATATACATATTACAGTAGTCAGCACATTATATGATTTTTTCTACATACCTATATAAGCACCCAGATTAAAACATATTATGTTAGGCATGCTGTCGATGAATTCGTCTAAGGTTTAAATGGTACCAGATTGATATGCGCGTAGGTTATACAGGGTTATATAAAAAATACCAAATCGCTCTCGGCCTGTAGTTGTTTTTTTTTTACTCTATACAAGTTAGTAGGTACTTGGCTGCAATCTCACCCGATGGTAAGTGATGATGCAGCCTAAGATGTTATCGTACTAACTTGGAAGGGTAAGTAAATTTACCCCAACGGTTTCTACAAGCATCGCACCGGAGCGGTGCGTCTTTGCTGGTAGGGTCACAGTATATAGTATACCCTGTATACAGGGTTATATAAAAAATACCATATCGCTCTCGGCTTGTAGTTGTTTACATTACTAACAACTCTTGTTCTACGCCTTTTTTGATCATAATTATGTATTTAACGGGTACATACCACGATTAAAACATGATGTTGTTATGCCGATATTTCGACCTAGTTACATAGGCCGTGGTCGCGGCAGGACTGCAGAGTGGCGAGACACGAAGCTGGAGCTGTCAAAGACCGTATCGGTCTACCCTCTCCCTCGATCTTCTTAACTTTACTTCGCGAGTTGTCCGGCAAAACACACTAATAACGTCATTTTTCACCCCAGCTTTCTCACGATTTCGTTTCGGTTTACATAGTTCTACAACCGGATTCCACGTGCTAGCTAGTTTGAACCCGTCTTCACCTTCGCCTTTTTTGATATTCGATATTTTAGAGAAATATCAATTAATATTCAAAATTTAACGGAGATACTCTAATTGTTACTACTCTGTAACATCGGCAACAGCGGCAGCGCGCAAACTCCCGGCGTAAAACCGCGGCGATTGGTTTCACAGTGTAATGTCACTTTAGAGAAATAACATGATAAATGCATTTTTTTTTGTATACTTAAAATTTTTAAAAGTCGTAGAAGAAAAGTTGTTATTTTTATATGAACCTCTATAATCCTATTGTAAAATAACTGTCAACTTAACAATTAACGCTGACTCAGACTGGTTTCCATTGTGATGGCAGACCTGTTTCCATTATTTTCTCGGACTGGTTTCACCATAGTGTTTGTGATTTGACTGGTTTTCTGGGGTTCCCTCAACGCTGCAATTGTTACAAAGTCGTAACCGAATCCGAGTGTCGTTTGTAACCTGACCAGAGCAAGGAACCTGCATATACTTACGTTAAATTAAAAATTTCACGTTTTTACATTGGTTTTTACAGCTATTTTGTGTGTGTTTGTTTATTTCACGAAAATGTGTTTTTAGTTATCACTCTTATCATAATCAGTTTCCAAAATTGATTGTTATTTATTAATTTTTGACATATGTATTTATGACCTTGCGTTTTACAAAAGCTTATAAAATCATTAAAGGAGTGTTCTATAATTTGATGATGCACAAGTCATATTTCTGAAGTAGATATCCTCGTGTACAAACACTAACTCACTCGGCAAACGTCGTTTTGCCATCAGGTATATAAATAAGATTACGACCTACTCTCAGACCTACCGAACATACATAGAATATTTCATAATAATCAGGCCACTTTGAAGGAGTTTGGTAACAAAAATTGGCACGAGAATTTTATATATTAGAGAAAAGATTAATTATTAATTATGTCTGTATCCGAAGTGAACAATAACTTATACATAATATCTCTATTGTACCTATAAAGATTACTGTACCATTTGAACAAGACGACCTCAATCACATGGCAGAACAAGAAAACCCTAAGACTTGAAGAACAATTGCTGCTATTGTTAGACCGGAGTGATTCGTGTTTTTTGTCGTTTTTACTACGCGATTTGCGTTTTGCATTCAGGTAGATAACTATCCTTGTATACTGTACATAAGACTCATTCAATCGATGGAAAAAAAACCCTTCACCTTGAAAACTACAATTTCTTGTCATTCACATAATTGGTATTTAAAGTTTTGTAGATTACTCAATTAGTTAAAATTTTATCCTTTAAAGCCGCCCTCGTGAATTTCGGAATTTGCACCGATTACATGGGTTATGGGAAGTGGGAATCTTGTATTTTCCGGGATAAGTTGGCTATGTGTTTATTCAAGGTACAATTAAATATCCCTATTACAACAACCAAATGGGTTTAATAGTTTGAGCGTAAACACACACATACACACAATATATATTATTAGTGTGGAGCATAGATGTGGAGTATGATAAGGTGGCCCGGCCCACCCTTTATTATAATCTGGTGAATTTATGGGAATTTCGAAAAATCCTCATATATTCCTGATTACATTATGAACGTTCAGTTTATAAGGATGGAGAATAACAAGAGACGGGAATATGGTGCAAAATTTGAAATTACTAAGGATAAGGCAGCTCTTATTCTTGTATCTTTACTGCTAAGTGCTAAACCGTTGTTAAATTTTTTTAACATCGATTAATAAATCGAAGAACCTTTTCTTGACAATACCAGTGTCAAGAGTAAAGGCCGATTTTTCAATCGCCAGATATATGTCAACTATCTGAGGAATAGATTTGAAACATATAAAATCTACAAAATGTCAAAATCAATCCATACAAAATCTGTCAAAACGTCATATTTAGTCCTTAGTTAACGTTTATCTGGCGATTGAACAATCGGCCCTACTCTTGACACTGGTATTGTAAAGAATTATTTTCTTGTTTTTAATTAATTTTTCACATCACTGATTTAAGTGTTTTGATGAACAAGTTGATTTTCATTTGAATTTCAATTTTTCATTAATCCCACGGGAACCATGGATTTCCCGGAATGAAAAGTAACTAATGTGTTAACACAAGATGCAATTTATCTCCATTCCAAATTTGAGCCAAATCGGTTCAGTAGTTTCGGCGCGAAGGAGTTTTGAAGCTTAGGTAAAATACGAAATTTGGAGCCCCGTTTCACCCCTTTAGGGGGGGGGGGGGGGGGGCGGATTTTGAAAAATCCTTTCTTAGTGCACCCCTAGACCTCATAAGGAACCTGTGTGTGAAATTTGAAGTCTCTAGACCCCGCGGTTTGGGCTGTGCGTTGATATGTCAGTGAATGAGTCAGTATCTTCTATTATAATATTTAGATTACAAAGTAATATAGAACATATTACTTTCCCAAAAATTAAAAACAACCTAGCCGTTAATAAATTTCAATAACAACAGTATCCTACGGTTTGGCTCGTTTAGTGTTACGCAGGTTGCAAAACGGAAGCGCCAGCTAAGCTACCACTTACGCCATCTATATTTGTATCCTGGTACTAAATCGTTTTATAAGGCTGAACAGCCCGTGAAATTCAGTAACAGTGATAGGATTATTAAACCATCTAAGGTTTCCTTTCTGTGATCTTTCTGTCTTCACTCATCAGTCTTCAGTGACCGTTTGTTTTGACGTGATAACGTCTTATAAATTGATGAACACCAGCAACACACATGAAAAATAGTAACGTTCCGGGTAACGTTCCACCTGAGCCTGTGCGTGCAAGCGAGAGCGCGCAACAAGCGATAGAGAGGCACGATAAAACAAACGATAAAGAGTAGAGATTATGACGTTATCACGTAAATCTATCGTCCGTTAACCGACTTTACAGACAACCATTTTTTTTTCTTCTGTCGCATATTCACTCGAGCGCTACGTCCGGGTAACACGGGGTCGTAACCACGCAATCGTGTTGTGCTTGCGGCCAGGTCTATTGTGTTACTTCGATATCTAAGTAAATTTTGCAATCGTTGCGTACGCGATAGGAACTGTTATCCGATTTCAGTTTTTATAATAATAACTTTGTTTTCTCATTCAGCTGTTACTTCGGTTAGTATTATATTATCTGTGCTTCGGTTATGAGTTTAGCTCGCCATACGTTAAAGTGTTACGGCCCTACCAGCCCGCGAAATTCAGATTTTATTTAGTTTTTCGCAAGTATTAGACCTTATAAGTATGTGTACTTGTAGGTTTATGGCAATGAGTCTGGCGAGCATAATATTTATGCATCTACATGTTTTTAATAAAAACTTTGCTCAAAATTCCCATTCAACTCATATTGGTTCCCGAAAGATTATTTTTTTGCATTTTCCAGATTTGGAGCTATGGCCGATTAATGGCCGATTAATAGCATTTATTTGAAATAACTCAGTTTACAAAGTACTTTGGACTCCTGACCCCTAAACTAGGTAAGCCTGTATTTTAGGGGCCAGTGCCTTCCCACTCGTTAAATTAAAAACATTTCAAATTTGCTCCAAAAACTTAGTTAACAGTTAGAAATTTTACAAATTTAATATTACTTTGGTTAAATATTATATTATGGTTAAATTAAATCAATAATGGTTAAATTAAATTAATTATTAAATATTATGGTTAAATATAATATGGTTAAATAGGGAACCGATATGAACAAAATGCGTTTTTTTTGAGAAAAGTTTTTAAATGCATAAATTTTATGCTCGCAAAACTCATTTCCTGTATAATTAACCCACAACTAGCGAAAAATCAATAAAATTTGAATTTTCGCGCCAGGATTTTAATAATTTTGGGAGTCAAAACGAATTTCCCAGATTGGAAGTCAAAACGAATGGTAGTCACAAAAAAGAATAGCCCACCGAGTCCGTTGTGAGGTTCTTCTCAGCGGCAGGGCACGTTAGAACTTTCGTTAGCTTAGATAGTTTGAAGTCGTGAAATAGTAATTGCCATTAACTAACTATTAAACAATTTTGTTACTCGTCAAAAGTGCCTGTAAATTAGGCCTATGTGAAGCTTTCATTTGAATCTTTGAATACACCATTGAGTTGATGCACTAACGTTAATACACGGTGTTTTCGAATCCACAAACACTTTGCAGGCATAGTGCTTATTATTGAACTTAGTCATTAATGTTCTCGTGATATTATGTGATATAATATTATCTTCCACTGATTTATTAAGATCCATGGGCACATTATTATGATATTCATTTCCCTGTCCGATTATTTCTTTACCGCTTGCCAGAAATTTCCGCATACCAACGTAACGTTTCCATTGCGAATGTATTTGTAAACATAACGTCGGCAATAACATTTTCTTGGGTTTACCTATAGCTATTCAAGACGGAATACCAAACTCCTACGCAAATATTATTTAACTATCACCGTTTCCAAATATATCTTTCGGCATACCCTTTGAATATCAAGTAAGTACCATGATGGTGGCTCTTCCCGCATCGTCGTTGAATGCCTAAGCCCCTATCATTAACCACATGAACTCAAGTCAAACACTCTTCAGAGGTTCGTCAAAGAAATTCTACCAAACCTCATAGGGTTCTCGTTGCTTTTTTAAGGGTGCAAACCTGTTTCTTGCATACTTAAGCACACTTAAGAAAATATGGGGAAAATCTGTGGATATTTCAGTTCTATTTTATTTTTACACTAATAGTTGCAATTTAGGAAGAACATCGTATAAGTACTTAATTCTAATAACATAGAATCAGAACACATTTTGGATCACAAAGAGCCCATAATCTTATCTTACTCTTTTGTGTTTACTGTTTGATCTCATACGATTTTTTTTAATTAGTTAAAGAATATTGTTCTCGTAATTTAGGTGTCTTTCTGTCGGCTTTAAAAATTTAAAGAATAAATTATTAATATATCTACGAATTCACTTTTATGAAACTGAAATTCACTTTTTATCAAGTGAATTCTTATGCGTACATGCACATCTTCAACCGCAACTCAACATTCCATTGATTATCATGGATATTCAAGGGAAAAATTGATTTTTATTTTAAAAGAATTTTAAAAGTCTGACAAAACAAATTTCGCCTCAACAATGCCGATCTATCGAGACACAGTTATGTAGTTTGAAGAACGCATATAAAATACATCTAATCAAAATACGATCACGCGATGTCCACTGATGGATTCTTGTCGCTGGTGTTTACAAACAATTGTTCAATAGCAAATAATTATGCAATATGATGATGACAGAGGCCCGGCGCATGAGTTTACTTTCATTGGTCGGCGCGGCGTGCGTGCGCGTGCGACGAACTATCGGACTCGGAGAAAGTTCTGAGGAATTTGGCCGGCCTCGGACTTCTGAGCTGAGTCCACACGCCTCTGCCTTGTGCCTCCCGTACGCGAACCTGGGGGGGCAATTCACGTAACGTTTTCACCCACCGAGTGATGTAAAAATATGTGAATCAAGAAATGAAATAAAAAATGAACTATACGTCTCTTGGCTTAGAGTGTAAAATTAATATATTTCAACATAGGAAATTCAACTTCATTGCGCAAAGATAACTTAGATTATTTACTAACTTTTTTTTAATGTTACAATAAAACTTATCACTAGCTTATTCTAATTACTATACAAGTCTTGCCCGCGTGGAATGGTGGCAAGAATACTGGCTGCATTTCCGCGTTGAACAGCTAGGCTGATACGTTGCGCAAAAAATGAGCCAGCCCTTCTGTCACCAGTTTGCGCAAAGTAAATTTAATTTTACGATTCTCGACCACGTTGCGTTTTGAACTACAGTTCAGTTTTACGCTCTATGTCAGTGTCGTAAAATTAATTCTTCAGTGTTCGCAAAAAATGTTCTGGTTTTAATAACAATTAATTTGATCTGCTTATATGTATACGTAAATGCCATGACCTTTTTAAACATCTCACTTCACGAAATGTAGCCGACGCGTCACGTGAATAGTCTACCTGATAGAATTCGCAATATCGACGTCGCGTTACAAGTAACAACATTTCACACTAACAATAGCCCAATAGCCCATCGCCAACGAGGCTAGTACAAAAACACCATTCGAAATCTCGCTTTGGTTATCAACATCTCATATCAATCATCATATTCTACTTTGTATGTAGCCATTTTACAGCTCTCTATAAATTCAATACCTGACATTATATCGTACGTTCCATGCGAAACGAGGCTTTATTTTGAATTAGGTAAGGGTGAATCTGGCGTGTATGACTGTATCCGGAACGCTGAGGCGGCGTGTTACGGTTTTGAAAAGAATGCAGAATGTAGGTTGCGCTGCGGACTACAGTTACTAACATTCTGAGGAATGCAATTACCGATCACTATTGTTGTCATAAGTCATAACAAATTACATTTTCGGTATCATTGTTGGGCTATGTAAATATTTGCACGAAACAATATTTTATGACGTATAGTTTGCATGTTGGTATATTCTTTTACTACCATATCTCTTACACTGCCAGTTTCTATCCTTACTCCTGCATTGCAGAACACAGGAGCAATCCTGTGTTCTGCAATGCAGGACAAGTCCACCTAAATGTAAAAAAATGTATGTCTATAAGTCGCTAAAACAGTTCCAAAAATTTCTAAATCCCCATGTGTAGTTTCAAACAAATCAAAGATCAATAAAGGTTCAACAAAACCTAGAGTAACTATTTAACTTAGTATTAAAACATAGGTTGTTTTAATACTAAGTTTTATCAGTTTTAACACTACCAAAACAATTTTTTCCCGTTAGCCCGAAATAACATTGATAAAATATCCATGTTTCTACATCTTCTGAAGCCTTCTTTTATCCATTGTTGGACATAGGACTCATAAATCCCATAATACCCCAAAATATTCATTTCGTTTCTCCTTTCATCCATGATTTACACAAGAGTTTAGCAGGCAGGCATGTTATACCTATTATGTAGTAATATAATTAAACTAGCAAACACCCGCGGCTTCGCTCACGTTGATCTTCTGCTTTACTCCCTCAGGCGTTAAGTTTCCAAAATTCTTGTATTACCCGTCATTTAATTTAATTTTGACCACTAAATATTTCCTAATGCTTGCTGGTTATAGTCAGACGTCGATTTTCAAAGCAATCGGCCCAGTAACAAAAAAGTTCAAAATGGCGGCCAAAAAGTTCATAATTTTTTTATCTTGACCACAAATTCCTTCTCTATGCTTGCTGCGATAGTCAGATATCTATTTTCAAAGCAATCGGCCCAGTAACAAAAAAGTTCAAAATGGCGGCCACTTTTATAAATTTTGACCACAAATTCCTTCTCTATGCCAGCTGCCATAGTCAAATATCGATTTTCAAAGCAATCGGTCCAGTAACAAAAAAGTTCAAAATGGCGGCCACTTTTTTAAATTTTGACCACAAATTCCTTCTCTATGCTTGCTGCCATAGTCAAATATCGATTTTCAAAGCGATCGGTCCAGTAACAAAAAAAGTTCAAAATGGCGGCCACTTTTTTAAATTTTGACCACAAATTCCTTTTCTATGCTTGCTGCCATAGTCAAATATCGATTTTCAAAGCAATCGGCCCAGAAACAATAAAGTTCAAAATGGCGGTCACTTTTTTAAATTTTGACCAAAAATTCCTTCTCTATGCTTGCTGCCATAGTCAAATATCGATCTTCAAAGCGATCGGTCCAGTAACAAAAAAGTTCAAAATGGCGGCCACTTTTTTAAATTTTGGCCACAACTTCCTTCTCTATGCTTATCGCCATAGTCAAATATCGATTTTCAAAGCAATCGGTCCAGTAACAAAAAAGTTCAAAATGGCGGCCACTTTTTTAAATTTTGACCACAAATTCCTTCTCTATGCCAGCTGCCATAGTCAAATATCGATTTTCAAAGCGATCGGTCCAGTAACAAAAAAGTTCAAAATGGTGGCCACTTTTTTTTAATTTTGACCACAAATTCCTTTTTTATGCTTGCTGCCATAGTCAAATATCGATTTTCAAAGCAATCAGTCCAGTAACAAAAAAGTTCAAAATGGCGGCCACTTTTTTTAAATTTTGACCACAAATTCCTTCTCTATGCCAGCTGCCATAGTCAAATATCGATTTCCAAAGCAATCGGCCCAGTAACAAAAAAGTTCAAAATGGCGGCCACTTTTTAAATTTTGACCACAAATTCCTTCTCTATGCTTGCTGCCATAGTCAAATATCGATTTTCAAAGCAATCGGTCCAGTAACAAAAAAGTTCAAAATGGCGGTCACTTTTTTAAATTTTGACCAAAAATTCCTTCTCTATGCTTGCTGCCATAGTCAGATATCGATTTCCCAAGCAATCGGTCCAGTAACAAAAAAGTTCAAAATGGCGGCCACTTTTTTAAATTTTGACCAAAAATTCCTTCTCTATGCTTGCTGCCATAGTCAAATATCGATTTTCAAAGCAATCGGTCCAGTAACAAAAAAGTTCAAAATGGCGGCCACTTTTTTTAAATTTTGACCACAAATTCCTTCTCTATGCTTATCGCCATAGTCAAAAGTCGATTTTCAAAGCAATCGGCCCAGTAACAAAAAAGTTCAAAATGGCAGCCAAAAAGTTCAAAATTTTGCCTCCTCAAAATTTGGATCTCGAAAATCCCTTTCTGAATACGAATTCATGATATAATTCCAACCTAGGTACCAAATTTCAGATCTCTACGACTTGTAGCTTTTCGGGAATTCCTGGAATAACGAAAAAAATTACACTTTTGTATGGAGAAATCCATAAAACCAACGGTTTTCACCCCTTAAAATTTGAATTTCTGGAATCCCCGTCTTAGTACGAATTCATGACCTAATATCAACCTAGGTACTAAATTTCAGATCTCTACGACTTGTAGCTTTTCGGGAATTCCTGGAACAACGAAAAAAATTACACTTTTGTATGGAGAAATCCATAAAACCAACGGTTTTCACCCCTTAAAATTTGAATTTCTGGAATCCCCGTCTTAGTACGAATTCATGACCTAATATCTACCTAGATACCAAATTTCAGATCTCTACGACTTGTAGCTTTTCGGGAATTCCTGGAACAACGAAAAAAATTTCACTTTTGTATGGGGAAATCCATAAAACCAACGGTTTTTACCCCTTAAAATTTGAATTTCTGGAATCCCCGTCTTAGTACGAATTCATGACCTAATATCTACCTAGGTACCAAATTTCAGATCTCTACGACTTGTAGCTTTTCGGGAATTCCTGGAACAATGAAAAAAATTTCACTTTTGTATGGGGAAATCCAAAAAACCAACGGTTTTTACCCCTTAAAATTTGAATTTCTGGAATCCCCGTCTTAGTACGAATTCATGACCTAATATCAACCTAGGTACTAAATTTCAGATCTCTACGACTTGTAGCTTTTCGGGAATTCCTGGAACAACGAAAAAAATTTCACTTTTGTATGGGGAAATCCATAAAACCAACGGTTTTTACCCCTTAAAATTTGAATATCTGGAATCCCCGTCTTAGTACGAATTCATGACCTAATATCAACCTAGGTACCAAATTTCAGATCCCTACGACTTGTAGCTTTTTGGGAATTCCTGGAACAACGAAAAAAATTTCACTTTTGTATGGGGAAATCCATAAAACCAACGGTTTTTACCCCTTAAAATTTGAATTTCGGGAATCCCCGTCTTAGTACGAATTTATGACCTAATATCTACCTAGGTACCAAATTTCAGATCTCTACGACCTTTAGTTTTGGCGGAATCCGTGGAACAACCAAAATCACCAAAATGCCTCATTCTTTTATATATATAGATAATGAAAAAGTAGGTAGGTAGTCCAAGTGCTCGCTTAATGGCATGGTGCCCAAAACACTGGCGCTATTGCCTCGCTGTATAGCTAGGATACAAAATGGATTATATTACAAAGACTTAAATACTGTAACGTGTGGAATCTGGACGCTGTAATAATTTCACAGAAATCTGTTAAACGCTGATGGACCTAATAAATAATAATAGATTAGAGTAGTGCATTTCAGCACTGGAAAGTTTTGTCCTAAAAACAACTAGACGCAATGTCAAAAATGCGCGTGCGTGTGGAGCGTTAAATCAAACGCATCTGAAGGAATCCCGATTAATGAAGTCATCGTGAAGAATAGAATTTCTAATGCATGAATCCATTTCATTGGCGGCCAAGCGAGAGTGCAGCTATTCCAGATATCTGAACTATTCGGGCCGTCTCAATGATCTAATAAGTAATACACTTCGACTAATTATTTACAATTGTACCAATGTGTATGTGTCTGTATTACTAATGAGTTTACGAATTCTTTACATAGCTGCGTAATTGTAATTGGCGTTTTAATAGATTTTCTTTTATTCATCAAGGTGAAGATAAGGAATGCGAGTTTTAGTACAAGGCTGACGTGGTTGGTCGTATTTGGTAGGGTTCGCTTTTCGTGTCTTTGAATATGCATAGTAATGCTTCTAATTTTTGTTTTATAATTTTAGTTAGCTTTCAATTGCTATACCAGAAAATAGATTTTTTTACATGGAACCGAAACAAATCTTATAGATTACTAGGTGACCGGGAAAACGTTGTTTTGCCATTTAGGGATATCTTCATCTTAGGGACGCGACTTTGCAGGGCTTCCTTCTGTTTCCGGTAGCACGTTGACCGTTTCCGATCTTTTGTCCTCGCCTCTGTCTATATATCTCAACACTAAGTCCGGTTGCCGCAAGGAACAACAGCACCTCCTTAGCAGGAGTGTACTTGGCCTCCTGAGGACAGAGAATATGTGCTTTCCTAACAGTCGGCTCCTTGTATGTACTAAAGCTGGTCACCAACACAGTTTGTGCATAGGAGTTTCCTCCGCCTCAGAGCTTGTCCCGAAGCTTGAGGTTGACCATAAATATTATGTTTGTTCAAGCCACAATGCCCCGTCAGTGGCCTTACTAAGGTTCTTATACCTTCTTCTTAGCCAAAGCTACGGCCCTGGAGGCCACCTTTTTACTGAAGGCCCTTATTAGCGCTTTTGTGTAATTTTGACCTGGAGAATGACTCCATCGTATATTTGTCTTTAAAAGACTGCAGTAGGTAGCCAGGTAAAGGTATGTCACAGAAGTGATCACCCCGCTTTGCAAATTCGTCAGACTCTTTGTTGCCGATGATCCCTGCATGCCCTGGAACCCATCTTAAGAGCTTTACATCAGATCCTACTAGTTTGAATCTTATAGTCTCCGAGGACAAGGCTGTGAGTGCAGCTTGAGGTATGAAAAATAGTTTACGACCTTTTCTCAGACCTATTGAATTAAAAGTCTAGGCGTTTCGAAGGAGTTTGGTTACAAACACTGTGATACGAGAATCTTACAAATTAGAGGGATGTGTTTTGTCCTTTGGAATTCAAATGGAATGTGATCATCAAATTAAAGGCACTCGGATGTTTACGCCACTCAGAATGATCGCCATTTCTGGACGCAGATAATAAAATTCTCTATAAAGCGTACATAGTCATGTCGTGATGCAAGACTATGTTATGTCGCTGAGTCAGGAATGTCGGATTTACTTATCGGAAAGTCAGTTTTTACCTTTTTCCCCTCTGCATTCACTAGAAATATGATTAAATTTAGAAACATTCTAAGTTTTGACTAACACAGTTTATGACATTCTTTTGAATTATACCTACCTAGAGCCCTTACAATTCTTGAACCTAATCTCTTCAAAACGTGCCAAAAGAAGGATAGATTTTTAAAGGACCACAATATCATTTCTCAAGACCCAACCTAGAATTTAAGAAGAATCAAGAAAAGATATCCCTACCCTGAATTTAGACCAAATTTATTTTTCAATTCACAAAGTCGCATCCACTGACCATGCTCAATTTAAAGAAGATAGGAATTGCATAAAATATATTTCTAAGGAGCCCCTCACCAAATTGAAACAAATTTTAAGGTGCCATTAAATTCAGAACATTTTTTGTTCGGATAAACATATCATTACTATTAACTATCATTACCTAATATTAAACTAGCTGAACCCGTAAACTTTGTTTTGCCATTAGGGATATAATTACGACCTACCGAACACACACATAGAAAATTTCTTAACAAACGAGCCGAGCCGAACCGAGTCGAGCCCACGTCGAGCCGTTTCGGAGGAGTTTGGTAACAAAAATTGGCACGAGAATTTTTAAATACTAAAAAAAAGAAGATTAAAGATATATTTGGAAAGATATTATTATCGAAATGCGATTAAAGCTCATTTATTGTATGCAACACGGCTAGGATCCGCGCGTAGAGATATGTCTATCTACTTATGTCGCTCTCTTTTCTCTTTCTGATCCATATTGATAGACAGAGAAAAGAGAGTCCACAAAGTCGGCTTAAACACAGAGCAAGGAATGACTTTACTGTGGGCTTATACGTAGTACGTACCAAGGTGGCATAAATGATAAAAATTCATACACGAACACATCCACACAGGGCTACTCCCTAGTCGACTGGCGATCGATCCATGTCAGGGCTACCACGTACGGACGCGGTATATGGTGCTATTTTGTTATGCAACGAAGGCCGCATGCACAACCGGGCGTGGACTTAGGTTTTATAAAAATTGTTTTGTGGTGAATCATTTTACAAAACTACTAGATGCCTTTACCTCTTTTTAAACAGTGGCCTGCGGCTTTGATGTTTTTTGATCAAACTGATAAAGTAAATCCAGCCAGCTTCAGATGATCTATTGTAGTTTCATTCAAAGGTCAACTTAAGCTAGTCGACTGTCATGGTGTTGTCATGGTTTTATAACAAGCTTGTCAACTGTCATGATTTTGTGTTAGACACAAACCCTTGGGAGTGATAGTGAGTCGCTCTGATTTTAATTACTTCTTATACAGTTACTAGCTACTACTTATTTGTTAAATGGAGGTAACAAAATAGAATACCGGGCTGTGTTTGTTGTAGGCTTCTTCTCACTGGCTCTTCTTTAAATCGTGAATTAATAATCACCTGTATTATAACTACTAAAACTGAAAAATTAAATGACTCAACTGGAATAAGTGTCTGTAACTTAGGCCTAGGTATATGAATGTAACTTAGGCCTAGGTATATGAAATAAACAACGACAACTTACAAATAGTGTATTTCATAAGTCCTACTTAAATTCCTTCTCTTTATGTTACTACCCAATTTTGCAGTTCAGTCGCATTTCACTTCAAACGGACATTATATTAAGTGGAATGTTAGGTACACATATTAAATTAAAGTCTAGACTACAATTAAGCGTGAGATTCGTGATAATTCAATTTGATGTAATTAATTATGTTATGCGATTTTATTTAAAAAAAAAATAGGTTTTTTTCAGCCAAAAAAACTTAATTTGTAATTTAATATTATAAAAAAACTCAATACAAAAGGTGGGCCATAGACCTCAGGGAACCAAGGAGCAAAATATCAATAATAAATACCCTTGATTCCCCGAGATCCGGGAACCTACCACTTAAATCTAATTATTTGGCTGAACAGGGCGCTGCCACAGCTTGATGCTGCAGCCGGTGTGCTGCAGCGCTGATTTTTAGGCAGAACCCTCCTAGGTGATGTCACGGGCTGATCGGGAGTGCGGTAAACCCACAGATTACCAGATTAACACTTCGGAAGCAGCAAGTGACGCACGGTATTTTTGTATGTGTGCGTGCACACACACGGCTATCGGTCCGATCACTGTCTAACGCAAGCCTGATAATGTTGCTAGCTTAAGTGGCTTAAGGAAAAAAACTCCCACTACGATATAGTATTATAGGTACAATTTCCTTAGTAAAGAGTGATTAGTACCTAAGTATATTTTTAACCTCCGACGCCGTCTCGCTGCCCGCGATGATATAAAACGGGGAAACGGCGTCGCCTGTTGTTCTGCAGATTGAAGACGGTATTTGTTTTTGATGGTGAGTGACGGTCTTCGGTTCCATTTGAATTTATAATATTATCTGCATCATACATATTGAAGACAGTCATTTCTTTTGATTGTACTCTAACTGGTAAGTGACGGTCTGTGTATGGAGAAAGAACCGTGGTCAAAATTTAAAAAAAGTGGCCGCCATTTTGAACTTTTTTGTTATTGGACCGAATTGTTTCAAAATCGAAATTTGACCATGGCGGCAAGCATTGAGTAAGAATCTGGTGTCAAAATTGAAAAAAATGGCCCCCATTTTGAACTTTTTTGTTATTGGACCGAATTGTTTCAAAATCGAAATCTGACCATGGCGACAAGCATTGAGTAAGAATCTGGTGTCAAAACTGAAAAAAGTGGCCGCCATTTTGAACTTTTTTGTTATTGGACCGAATTGTTTCAAAATCGAAATCTGACTATGGCGGCAAGCATTGAGTAAGAATCTGGTGTCAAAATTGGAAAAAGTGGCCGCCATTTTGAACTTTTTTGTTATTGGACGGAATTCTTTCAAAATCGAAATCTGACCATGGCGGCAAGCATTGAGTAAGAATCTGGTGTCAAAGTTGAAAAAAGTGGCCGCCATTTTGAACTTTTGACACCAGATTCTTACTCAATGCTTGCCGCCATGGTCAGATTTCGATTTTGAAAGAATTCGGTCCAATAACAAAAAAGTTCAAAATGGCGGCCACTTTTTTCAATTTTCACACCAGATTCTTACTCAATGCTTGCCGCCACGGTCAGATTTCGATTTTGAAAGAATTCCGTCCAATAACAAAAAAGTTCAAAATGGCGGCCACTTTTTCCAATTTTGACACCAGATTCTTACTCAATGCTTGCCGCCATAGTCAGATTTCGATTTTGAAACAATTCGGTCCAATAACAAAAAAGTTCAAAATGGCGGCCACTTTTTTCAATTTTGACACCAGATTCTTACTCAATGCTTGCCGCCACGGTCAGATTTCGATTTTGAAAGAATTCCGTCCAATAACAACAAAGTTCAAAATGGCGGCCACTTTTTTCAATTTTGACACCAGATTCTTACTCAATGCTTGCTGCCACGGTCAGATTTCGATTTTGAAAGAATTCGGTCCAATATCAAAAAAGTTCAAAATGGCGGCCAATTTTTAAATTTTAATACTATATCAAATGAAGTGAAAGACCGTCACTCACCATCAAAGAAAATTACCGTATTCAATATGCAGAGCAACAGGCGACGCCGTTTCTCATTTTATTTCATAGCGGGCAGCGAGATGTTAGACCGATTAATCTTGGGTCTTATAATTTTATTACACTTTTTCCGCATAGCCCCATACAAGATATCGTCCGAAAAGAAACGTTGTTTCAACAAGAGGCCAGTCATAAAGGTTTTTTTTAAATCTCAAATGCCCTGTTTACTAACATACAATTTTAACCTTACATCTAGGGAAAATAATTTCAATGTAGACTGGTCACACTGATGGACTCTCACTGGGGTTTGGCGTTTCGAACGTGAAGCTAACACAATATTTAAAAATAAAATAAATTTATTTTCATAGCACTTAAACTTACTTGTGAAAAGATATTCCTTCTTTTCGTCTTGACTTTTGCGAACAACTTTTACACTGTTTAATAGCACAAGATGGCATTTTAATTAATTGGCAGTTTTGAGCATTACGCAAGTTACGCAGCAGTGACTCGGTCAGCGGTTCGCTACGTACTAACTCAAAAGGGATACGACTTTCTGGTGTGTATCCGTTTTGCGTGAACTAAACACATATAGGTACATATAGATAAATTAGTTTTGAGAACAAAGGGTAAATATGCGACAAAGTCTTATAATTTCTGTTTTTCTAATAAATAGTTTTTTGTTTCTCTTTTAAAATAATAAATAGATTTAGATGTTCGAGCTGGAGGAGGAAAATCATTCCGTAAATTATTACGTAAATATATTCTTTTTGGTTTGGCACAGCCCTGTTTTGCTCATAATTATACTGTATATTATTATTGTCTCTCTGTCCTTTGCCTGAAGGTTGCTGAAAGAAGCGATACTTGAGGTTTAATTTTAAGTTACTCCTGTGTTTTATTTTTAGTATTTTTTTAGTTTTTGGTATTTTTTGATATCACAAAATATTTGAATGAGGTATCGCTATTTGAGCCCGTAATGTGTTTCTTTTTTTTTAATAATTTCTTATAAGTAACAATTTTACATATAGTAAATATAATTAGAGTTAACGCTCAACGTAAGCTATTGTTAATTTTGTTCCCATATTTTCTCCTTGGGAGTTTTCTATTGTTACGAAAGCTAACGATTGTGCTTCCATCTGTGGATGGCATTGCAAAACCTTTTATAGACCAAAGTTTATCAGAGGGCGCTGTAAGGTTGACGGATTTGAATTCCGAATATCCTGATAGAGGACTCTAGTGGTCTTATTTCATATAACTCACTTCATCAAAATTAAAAGATAATATATAAAGTTAATTTATTTATTATTAAATATATTTGGAAAAATCAAATGGTAAACGAATACGTATAATATCCATGCATCAATGAACGCTTGGAAGTTGGAACAATAAAGTACGGAATGCGGAATGTTTTCGCTTCCCGCACTTTCGCTTTAAACATCCGCCTTTCGGGCATTCAGTAGGTACCTACTAGGTATGTAGATGTAGTTATTTATACTGATGTTATAGTGTCCACAGACTACAGACACCGACGAAAATGTTTCTATAAGGCACTAGGGTTGTTGCGGATGCAAAAATTTAGACATCCGCGGATGCAGATGCGGATGCGGATTATTAGAACTTCACATCCGCGGATGCGGATTTGATGCGGATGCGGATGCGGATGCGGATAAAATAATGAAATTATTTAAATTTTAAGTGCATTTAAAATAAATGGAAATCAATTTAAAATTAACTTTTTACTTCGTCGTCGTCGTCGTCGTTTCAGCCGATGGACGTCCACTGCTGGACATAGGCCTCCTGAAATGACCGCCAAACACCTTTTTACTTAAGTTATCATATTTCTTCTAACAAACTTTTTACTTATGTTATCATATTTCTAGAATAAAATCACACAAGTTTTACTCAAGACACAACATAATTTAAAGATTCAAGTTTCATAAACATCTTTCGCATCGCAACTCGCAACTCGCAGCAAGCTGAAGTGGAAATAGGCGAGGACTCGATAGGCGAGAATACCGATAGCTTTGGAGTCCCAAGGTGTTAAAATGGCGACCAGAAAACGCATATTTGCAGATTGATAGAGGATCCTGCAGTAGTGATACTGATAGTGATCAATCACATCGAGAGAGTCGAGGACTACACGCATCGCAACTCGCAACTCAAGTTGAACTGGAAATAGGCGGGATACATTAATTAGCAAGCACAGAAAACCGATGGATTTGGAGTCCCAAGGTGTTAAATGACTGATAAAGGATCCTGCAGTAGGTAGTGATACTGATAGTCATAGGCTTTTGCGTCATCAATATGGTCTACAACGTAAACGTGGTCTGCATTCAGTAATGGACGTCTATCCGCTTACACTACGACAATATCACCTTAGTGTAGACGTAGAGGCGAAAGGTTTACCTTCTTGAGAGGTTTAATGTACAACAAACTTTTCTAGTAGATCGATTTTTTTATATAACTTCGTTATATCTGCGTACTCATCGCCCTCTAACCTGGACGATATACATCAAAAAAGACTCACGACACATAAAATAGATACCTTTCTTCCCAGTGCCGACATCGATATCCATTTTAAAAAATAAACGTTTGTCATTCATAAACGGCTTTAAGAAAAAAATAAACAAATCTTATCAGCTACTGGAATTTCCAGCATATTGCATGCCAGCCTTCTTAAAAGGTGCGTGCACAGGTAGCGTTTATACATAAATATCTGTGTTAGAGTTGTGAGCCCACCGGCCTTCATTCCGATGGCAAGATATTCCCACTTATTCACAAACGTAAATGTGCAACAGCAGTAGCATAGTTATAATCTGTTTATATCTTTGTTTGTCAACAGTCATTTGACTTTCGAAGGCAAGAGACAAAACAGAGAACAACTATTCTGTGTTAGATAAGCAATAAGTATTTCTTAAAAATTAAAACTTACGAGCAATGGTTTTTACCCGACTGCAAGAAGGGTTATGTTTTTCGCGCGTATCTTGTATGTATGTAAATTTCTTTATGACCACGTATCTTCCAAACGGCTGCATGGATTTTGACGTTAATGGTATCGTTAGATTCGTCTCATTAACCCAAGTGTTCTTAGATAGGTTTTTGAAAATAAAAAACAAAATGGCGGATTTTGGGCCTAAAATTGTCAGTCATTTTTAAAATAATTTTAACCAAACCTATCGAGTAGGGTATCAAAATGAAGGGAATTACAAGGAGATTACAAAAATATATATAAGTCATATGTTTTGAATTAATTTGGAATTATAAACAGTCGATCAATGCGTTCAAAATGGTAACATTTGTAGTTTTTGATAGCGTTATTCTTGTATTGACCAAGTGTGTGTCGTACTTTATATTGTGCATTTTTACTTGGTATATCATAGCATAAATCGAAAACATAATTTAATATAATCATTAAACAATTATTTTAACATCTGTACTTTCGCTACTCGCCCTAGATGGCGCTGTGTGTACTCTAAGACGCGCTCCACTTTGTCGATCAGATTTAATCTAATGACCCTAACAAGGTAGGCTTTCTAATATTTAGCATTTTATTTTTGAACGGCGCGGAGTAGACACTGTGGTCGATTCTGTTGTGCAAAATCTCTAAACTAAACTAATTTAAAATAGTGCTATCCTTTTCAAACTGCTCCCGATGGAAAAGGATGGCACTATTTTAAATTAGTTTAGTTTAGAGATTTTGCACAACAGAATCGACACCACTGTCTAGGTACCGTTGACGAGTAGTTCGAGAAACTACACCTATGAAATGTTACAGCTTATATATTTCCGGGATAAAATCCAGGTTTGCGTTTGACGACACTGTTTACAACTTTTACTTCTTCCAAGTGACTGACTGACTTGAACCGACATAATATAATATATAACCAAATATACCCACTTTACGTCTTTCACATTGTGTAGATAAAAGTGCTTAGGTTTCGCTCGTAAAGTGTGGCAACTAAAAAGCCTGAAATAAAATAAATAATTAAAAAAATCAAAAAACCCGACTGCAAAAATGTCAACTGAAATGCAATAACTTAAAAGACTGAAACAAGGCGGACAACGAAAACAAAATTATAATAAACTTAAAACGATGCAATTATTACTTCATTTTAACAAACAACATTATGAGCTGATAGCTTTAGTAAAATTTTCGCATTCAATTTAAAAATAAAGCAGGCGGGACCTATTAATTTTCTTTATAATTTGCAAAAATAGGTCCCGCCTTCTATATTTTTAAATTGAATGCGAAAATTTAACTAAAGCTATCAGCTCATAATGTTGTTTGTTAAAATGAAGTAATAATTGCATCGTTTTAAGTTTATTATAATTTTGTTTTCGTTGTCCGCCTTGTTTCAGTCTTTTAAGTTATTGCATTTCAGTTGACATTTTTGCAGTCGGGTTTTTTGATTTTTTTAATTATTTATTTTTAATTCTATCTGTACAATTTCTAAAAATTATGAAAATCGGACTACATTTACGGGTAGGAAAAAGTTATCGCTTTATGTATGAAAACTTAGAGCTAGACGATACTCTGACGGCCGAAATTAATAACCCATCATAACCGGATTTTTCCTACCAGAGATCGAAATTTGACATAACTTGTATGGAGCTTATGTCAAATTTCTATCTCAGGGCAAATACGGATCGGATTGGTTATTTATTTTATTTATGTATTTATTTTAATCAAATAAACATACATATTTACACATTTCTTGCAGTTGCTTGGCACCCCTAAGCCTCGGCGGCTTGTCGGGGCGCTGCACATTCCTCTTTAAAATGTTATACTAGTATAATGTACAACTAATTATATACATAGTAAGGTTAAATTGTAACTAAACATTCAAAGAAGAAAGTAGGTAATAGAAATAAACAAACACATAGATATTAATTTCCTATAAGTCTACTATGGCTAACGCTGCAGGACATTACTTACCTACTGAGTAATTAGCAACGTTCTTTGTAAAATAGTTTCAGGAGATTTCATTATTGCAAAGTGTTTGGACGCAGGTGCCTGGTGGATAGCCAGCTTAGAACCAAATGTTGCCTCGTTTATAAAATAACAACAGACCGAGGCCAGGGCCCCGTGCCCTCGGGCCACGGACGCGCTAACAGCTTCACGCGATCAGGTCTCCAATTTACGCAAACCATGAAGATGTTTTTTTTATTTATTTACAGGATATAAACTGATAACTCCAAATTACTTAGAAACCCAAAAGTAAAATATATAAGTAGGCATCGTATAATTTCAATCGTTTTAACTCCATAGAGTTCACCAAGCAAATTGCTCGTATATTTATTAACCATGGTTTAGTTAGGCTAGCTTGCGTGATGTTTCATCCTGGATTAGCGTTATTAATTTTGAGTTTGTAGTAATTGTTAAAATGTCCGGAGCTAGACGTTAGCTCAGTTTTAACAATGTCAACTAAATATTTGACCCGCAGATGTTAAATATTTAGTTCTAAAGCAAATCCTCAACACATATATATATTTTAAGGTTGACTCATATTATTACAACGGGATATATGTATAAGCCGAAATTCATGCAGGTGAAGCTGCGCGCAACAGCTAGCAAGTTTTTTTTATTCAATATAGGTTTACGCTTGACCACAATCTCACCTGATGGAAAGTGACGATGTGGTCGAAGATGGAGCGCGCTTACCTAGAAGAAGATGCCTATTGACTCTTTTTAAAGGTACACAGATTTCGGTAGAGCATTCTGAACCTTAGCCATGCGTACTAAAAATGAAGAAGCGAACCGCTTTGTGGTGGTATAGCCATGACATAGGGATGAAAGCCCGCCCGGTGTCTTATCAGTAAGTCATAAATAGCTAATGCTGCTGAACTATGGCAAGATAACTAACAGCCGCTTCACCATGTCACAATTATTGACTGTCTGGAAAAGATCGCTAGTTAACTATAAGTCCGCCTCATTGTAACCTGTATCTTCTTTTTTATTTCTACTTAAATTTTTGTGAATTGTTTCTTGGGTGCACAAAAAGTATATACATACATACATACATACATGTCCAGTGGATGGTCAGCTTCGGTGTTTTATCTGGATGTTGAATACAAATGAAGAAACAGTCCGCCGCGCCCCGCGGTCACGGACGGGCTACCGGCTTCACGCAAGCCCGAATTTGAATACAATTAACTTCAACTGGTTATTAAGTATGTGCTTATTACGTATATGTGTGCATGTATAACTTAGTTCAACATAAATCTTGTTATTGTTATATTTATACAGATAACTCAAACTTGAAACGGGGAGTAGACTTACCCAAGTAAATTCTAAAATAGCAATAGGTTATGCCAGTCAATTAAAAGCGCTTTTAAAAAAAGTAACAGGTGTAACTTGTCATTGATCGAAGTTTTCGAGTAGTTGCAGAGCAAACAATAACTTTATTTGAAGTCGGATAATAGAATAGAGTTGTAGTACACGTATAAGGCTCTCCATTACCTTTTCGTATCACTCAATTCTTTTTCAAAAGCAAAGCTGCCATTTATGTCTCGTAAGTTTGTCGGTGCAATAAAATATTTCTTCGTTATAACCACAGTAAGGATAGTTAAGAATTACCTATATGTAGTAATATGAATTTAAACGAAAGAAAACATGTACTTACTTTAATTAAAGAGAACACTTTATAATAAAAAACTAAAAATAAAAACAACGCAGTAGGTGGGTACTTCTGTGATTATTATATTTACTGGTCTCATTAAAAATTTAGACCGAAATAAAAGCATCTCCTCGGTACCTAAAGATAGAGAAGCGAAAGTGATCGATAATGTCGTGCGTATAAATAACAAGCCCCCCTGGCAACTACATCCGACATCCGCGCAGGGCGCAAGCTCAGGCCAGCCCCTAGCGCCGTCGCCTCTGAATTACCCGCATCCTTCCTTCCCGGCCTTACTCTACAGTCAGCACCGTAACGCAGGAAGACGCTTTTGACATATCCCCAGTAGCTAAAGAGATTGAAGCGAAAGAGATCGATAATATCGTGCGTGTAAATAATAAGCCCCCTGGCAACTACATCCGACATCCGCGCAGGGCGCAGCGCAGGCCAGCCCCTAGCGCCGTTGCCTCTGAATTACCCGCATCCTTCCCTCCCGGCCTTACTCTACAGTCAGAACCGTATCGCAGGACGTCGCTTTTGACATATCCCCAGTAGCTAAAGAGAGAGAAGCGAAAGTGATCGATAATGTCGTGCGTGTAAATAACAAGCCCCCCTGGCGACTACATCCGACATCCGCGCAGGGCGCAGCGCAGGCCGGCCCGCCGTCGTCGCCTCCGAATTACTCGCATCCTTCCCTTCCGGCCTTACTCTACAGTCAGCACCGTAACGCAGGAAGACGCTTTTGACATATCCCCAGTAGCTAAAGAGATTGAAGCGAAAGAGATCGATAATATCGTGCGTGTAAATAATAAGCCCCCTGGCAACTACATCCGACATCCGCGCAGGGCGCAGCGCAGGCCAGCCCCTAGCGCCGTTGATGTCTCCGAATTACCCGCATCCTTCCCTCCCGGCCCCCAACTCTACTGTCAGAACCGTATCACAGGAAGTCGCTTTTGACATATCCCCAGTAGCTAAAGAGAGAGAAGGGAAAGTGTTATAATGTCGTGCGTGTAAATAACAAGACCCCCTGGCGACTACATCCGACATCCGCGCAGGCCAGCCCCTAGCGCCGTTGATGTCTCCGAATTACCCGCATCCTTCCCTCCCGGCCCCCAACTCTACTGTCAGAACCGTATCACAGGAAGTCGCTTTTGACATATCCCCAGTAGCTAAAGAGAGAGAAGGGAAAGTGTTATAATGTCGTGCGTGTAAATAACAAGACCCCCTGGCGACTACATCCGACATCCGCGCAGGCCAGCCCCTAGCGCCGTTGATGTCTCCGAATTACCCGCATCCTTCCCTCCCGGCCTTACCCTGACGTCAGCACCGTAACACAGGAAGACCCTTTTGACATATTCCCAGTAGCTATAAACTGAGAATTGGGATTTGGTGATCAATAAGGTCGTGCGTGCAAATAACAAGGGGCCCTGGCAACTACATCCGACATCCGCGCAGGCCGGCCCTTCATCGTCGCCTCCGAATTACTCGCATCTTGCCCTCCCGGCAAAGTTAAGTCTGATTACTAGTCGAGTCGAATCTCGACTAGTAATCAGAACCCATTGGTTCCGACCTTCTCTCGTATAGCCAGTCGGGAGTTCAAATCTCATCCACGCACCTCTGACTTTTCGGGAGTTATGCCCGTTTGGTCGTAACGTGACGGAGGAAGGATGTGAGGAAACTTATATGCTCCTGAGTTCACCACAATGCTCCCAAAGGTATCTGAAGCCCGTTAAGCCGCACTTAGCCAGCGTGGTGGGTTATGGCCAGTTATTTCCTTCTTGACCTTTCCCAACGTTTACACTCGAGAAACACACTTTGAATAATAAATAATACAATTTTTCACCGGTTTTTGGTCTAGATAATTAGATATTATGTAATCTTGTTTTCCAAACATCTTATTCTTAATTATTTATCAATTATGATTGCAAGTCAGGTAATTCGGAGTCGGAGGCCTCGGCTACAAGGTGTAAGCCTGGCGCTCCGCTTGAATGAGCGGCGAAACAAAAACGAAGTCTAAGAAATAATACCTTTTGTTCATAATTATACTGCGTGGAGAACCTATCTAATAGTATCTATGTACCTTTTATATTCCAGGTACTTACAATTATTTACGTGCTCTGTTATCCATATAGTGTGTTAAGACAAGTAGATAATGGATACATTGGTAAAAAATAAGTATGTACAGATTGTTTCTGAACAAGAATTAAATGTATGCATAACGTCTATTATTGGGCTAGTTTTTTCAAATGTTTGTGTGAAAAATTTGAGTAAGTATTAATGTAAAGGAAAGAGCAATTGAAGCACATGAGAGGATTGATAACATTTTGGGAAAAACTGAATGTGATTTTTCTATTAACTAAACTTAAATGAGTGTCTAAACTTTTGCCTGTATCACTGAAGTCAAATATTTCAAGCGAAAATCATCAAACTTTATTTTTCTAGTTCAGACTATAATAATTAATCTAGCGGCGCCATCCTCGCTCTACCTGTCGGCAGCCCTTTACCTCCGCTCTATTAGACAATAAAAAACCTAATGCCTGTACTCTCCGAGCGGCTTCTCACAGCCTTCAACTCAGCCCCCCGCTCGTCGCGGCCGCATCAAAATAAAACACAACCTTCCAAGGATACAACCACCGTAATTTAAACTCGATCATTAGAACGAACCTTCCAAACGAATCTCAACCTTATTTTGTTGTAGGCTAAAACTTAAGTTCGGTGAATGGCACTGATTTGTTACATCCCCACCTGCTGCATGCGATATATCTCCTAAAGGCAATATCGCTAAAGTTCAATTTGCAACTGCTAGGAAAAGGCTGTCTTAGCGACGAAGGAGAGGAGTGGAGGGGGTTCATTAATCCCCGCGCCCTGCGCTCACGCACTTTCATGAATGGACCGAACAGGTTGATGTATTCAAATACAGGATGTTTGTGCAATTGTGACACTGAGAAGTCGTTTCTCCCAAGCGTGTTTTCCTTAAAATATTTTTTGCATATATTAAGATGTGCATATATTTTGCATATATTAAATGCTATTACTAGGTAAAACAAAGAAAGTCCTGATAAGAACGTGTAAACAAAGGCCAACAATTATCAAACAAAAGATGAAACTAATTAAACGAGGACTGCGTCCCGAAACAACTAACTAACATAGAGAAATCGCTGATGAAATCAGACTGTAATAGGGAAACTTTTGCGAAAAGTACACAATATAATATGGATTCTAGCACAAATAACAGTCTTAGGTTTATGGATGGTACTAAACTATTTTTCTTATTCTTATTTATAGTTCTGTGTACGAGTAAAATGGTGTCAATATACGATGAACTTTTCTTTTATGTATGTACGATAGTATCCCTATTTGAAATTCCGATGTTGGTAAACGGGGCAACAGAGGTCATGCCCATTTGACACAAAAAAATATGTGTTGCGACCGTTTTCTTTGTGATCGAGATGAGGTCACATAAATAATGTGCCCTCGATGCCACTTATCAGCATATTTCTTGAAACTGTAACAATGGGCATTCAAACGCGTGTAGGTACAGCTTTGTTATAAATAAAACTAACATTTTAACGTGATTTTACGTGTTTGTATTTTTTTTTTTTTTTTTAATTTTCCGAGACTCCGAGATCTCTAGAATCAAAGTTATTTGTGTACACCGTCCAGCACCTATTTTATTATTTTAACTTCATAATACACGTAAATTAATAAAAACTATAGAAGCACGATATTAATAGATATGCCCGTTAATCTCAGTTAACAATAAACTGCATTACTAGCAATAGAATAAATTGCAACATTATAATATCTGTAATTTATAGCACGATAACGCGCCCACTCTGTCAAATGCCAAACAAAACGAATGAAACATAATCGATTTTGACAGAGTGGGGCGCCTCTTCGTTGATTGAAATATCTATACCAACTTTAAATAAACTTAAAAAATGTGAGGTTTTTGGCCAACGTTCTTGAATTTCACTGACAAACAGACGGTTACAATTTGTATAAGATATATCGGAGATAATGTGTTTTATCTGTCATCGATATGCAAAACTTCTCAAACACCCTGTATCGTAAGGTTCGAAGGAAGCGCCGCAACGTCCGGCCGCGTGGATGTAGCATGATGCTCTTTTTCCTTTTTGGTTTATTTTTTGTTCATCTCATTTATTTATTCCAATGTAATCTCTTCCAGTTCGTTTTTTATTCAGTCGACCTTCAGTATTACCTGTGCTGGGACGCCAATGTGTTCCCTATAAGATCGATCTGCTAAAAGCATCGCTTGTGCAAGCAGCTATAGAGTTTTAGTGGCAATATCAGTGCAGATTTTAATGTGGTTTTAAAAAATAGTATTTCTAATTTCTCGGGAATTATACGTTTTTCGGCATTTTAAATTCGATTTAGTTTTCAAAGAAATTGTGCACCTTCCTGAAAATTTTCACCAATTCAGTTTCAATAAAAAATATTTTTGTCAGTGTGTGTGTAGTAGTGGTGTGGCTTACTTGATATTTGTGTTAACTTTTAAATGATGGGTTTTTAAATATGCAATGGTTTTGAGTGTTGTATCAAGGTTTTTAATGGTGTTGCGATGATGGAACTTTCGGATTATTTTCTTCTTCTGGCTAAGACTTCTCTGGACCTGCTTTCGATGGAACCTCCTCAATCACCAAAATTCAACGTGCCTTTATGGCAACCTTGGATTTGTTCTCCACTTAAAGGTACTCACCTATTTACCGGATTTTAAAATACTCTATCAAGTTTGTTATCGTCTTTAACTGCGTCGTATTTAGTGCGCCCGACGATAAGACTTGAAAAACATGGGCCAGTAAAAAAAAACAAGCAAAGCCAAAACAAGCCGATATTTTCTGTTTTCTATAGAACTTAGAAGTTTTGTTTGAAGGACATTCTTTTGCAGCGTTCGCCTTGAAGCAGTGATTGCATATAGTTTATACTCAACTTTATAAGCAGTCAGTAATGTATTTCACGCACGGTAGACGAAGAAATTACTGAGCAATGAACATAATGAGATGTAACAACTGAATATGCCTCAGGATAACGTGCCCAGTGCAATGCGTATAGGTAACGCATAGTCAGTGTGTGCTCAGTAATGCGTTGTTCTGTTTATGAGACGCCTGCATCTGACACAGAAGATTTGAATTTGCAGGTTTCCGGCTTTCGCGACATGTAATGGATCTAATTATTGTTTTTTTTTTTGTAAAGTTTGTTTCATACTTTTGCCACATAGCAGCATTAGTACATAATAATATTCAACTAAACCTTTCTCAGACTCACGCCAATCATTTTACTCTCCAAAACATATCTTTGAATGAATCAGACATGTTCTTTATTTTTTGGTGAAATATGTAGATACTACCAAGCCCCTACCTAATTTTACGCTACTCTCTATTATGCAGTAGCCCTCTACGGTGTTCATAATTAACAGTTATTGCAACGCTCTTTGCTACTAGACCAGGGTAGAAACGGTTTAAAAATAATAAAAAGTGAAAAAAATAATAGTAGGTTGAAACCCATTAGAAAAGGAGGAGAATATTATAAAAATGAAAGGAAAAATAATTTACGGGCGATCTGAGGTCGGGAAGGGGATGGGGGTGAGTTTCTAAGGGTGAAAAACGGTTTTCCTCGATTTCCGGCAAAACTAAAAGTCCTATGGAAAAAGTCAAATGACAAAGTTGTAGGTAGTTGTAGGATAAAAAGATCTAAAACTTTTGTATTTACTTACACTTTTTTCACATAACCTCAAAATTTAAGTGAAAAATTCAAAAAACCAAGTTTTAGGTTTTATCTTTTCAAAATTTTTTGTTTTTTCACGAAATTTTTTGGTTTTTTGAATTTCTCACATTAATTTTGAGGTTATGTGAGAAAAGGGTGAATACAGATTAATTATTATTAATTAGATCTTTTTATTATTGAGGTTATTTTTTTTTTGTTTTAAAAATTATCGACCCTGGTCTATACAGTAATATATAATCTTAAGATCTCTAAATAATTATGATAATATACTGTTATGTGTTCATTTTCAGAGACCCCAAGCACGGCATCAAGTGGCGAGTCGGAAGGTGACCGAACACTGTCCCCCGAGACACCCCGCGTGCAACCCAAAGAACTTACCGGGAAATGGAGGCGAGAGAGGCGATCCGCGCGCTTAGCATTACCGGAGTACAGGCCAAGGTAATAAATAATTACTTAATAACACATCAAATTATATCCTCACTTTATAATCCTCGTTCAGTGGTAGATATAAGTACAGCATAACTAAAATTTCCAAAGTTCTATTTTCTGGTACCAGTAGGTATATTGTCGGAAACGAAGGCAAAAAAGGCCAAATTATTTGCTTGTATGTTAGTTGTTATATATACCTTCTTTTATGTTAGTTGGTAGTTTGGCTGTGATACAAGAAAATTAAGACAGAAACATAGGTACAGAATTCCTAGTAATATATCGGCAATCTGGTAAGGGGTGTAGGACTGTAGGGGGTCATTTTCAACCAAATGACCCCTGAAGACCAATACCTTCTTTTATTTTTGCTGGTAATTTGGCTGTAGTAGAAGAAAATTAAGACTAATATTTTGGAAGAAAATATAAAATTTTTTGAAAAGATTTTAACATAAGATTTGCTTATTTTTACAGGGAGAGTGGCAAAATGGCGTTACGATCACAATCCTTCAACGAGCGACGCACAGCGCCGGCAATGGCGCGCGCTCAGCCCCACAGCGACGGAGAGCTCTCCGACGAAACAGACGATGCGCCGGCCAATCTAGCAATCAACATCAATGGCAAAGGTAACGCTTACTAACAGTTATCCACTGAAAGAGTTCTCAATGTTTCGCTACTCGACGAAGCAGATTCCAATGGAATAGGTAACGTTTGCTCAATAGTTAGTAAGCTTCAAAAAAATCTCAATATTTTAAGAAACTACAGAGCTCTATAATCTCTAGTGATCAACATCAATGGGAAAGGTAACGTTTACTTACTGTTATCCACTGAAAGAGTTCTCAATGTTTCAACGAGCGACGGAGAGTTCTTCAACGAAGCAGATTCTAATAGAAATGGTAATGCTTGCTATTTAATTAGTAAGCTTCAAAATTAAATCTTATAACGAGCTACAGAGCGCTATAATCTCTAGCGATTAACATCAATGGGAAAGGTAACGCTTACTAAACAATAGTTATCCAGAAATAGAAAGAATCTTCAATTTTGTATGTGCGACGGAGAGCTTTTAGAAACGGAAGACGACGTGTTGGCTAATGTAGCGATATATTATATCAATGGGAAAGGTAACGCTTACTAAAGAACAGTTGTTCACGGAAATAGTAGCCTCAATCTTTCCAAGAACGCAGGAGAACTCTCCGAATCTAGCAACCAACATCAGTGGGAAAGATTAGGTTATAAAACTTTATCTTGCACTGTTTCAAAACGTCTGTGTTCCCTCATAACGACAGATAGATTTCTAAAGAGGCAGATCACATTCAGAGAGTTGTATGCTCGAACAAATTAATGAGAAAGCTTACTAACTAATAGATATAAAATATTATATCCTTAATACTAAGGGTCTATAGTCTATACAGAGATATTTATGCAATAGAAACCAAGCGAGTCCTGGCCAATCCAGCATTCACAGTCAATAAGAAAGGTAACGCTTAAGTATATCTCCAGAAACTGTTGCTCACATTTGTGTCAACGTAAAAACATGCAATAGTAGACCGTCGGTCTAAGACCGGATAAATAACCGGTGGGAAAGCTGGTATAAACAATTATTTTACTTTTATCCAATAAATAAAGAGTATATTAACTAACAAACTACTAGTCCACGATAAGGTGTAAGGCACAGATACGATGCTAGGTAGTAAGTAGCACGTAAGCATGGTAATTTCGAGCATTTGCTACTAACTTGCATATGTACGAAGCTAGTAATGATCAAGAGAATGGTTATTCCGCACATAAATTATTTTAAGCAAGCTCTAATAGCATACTTTTTATAAGCATATGTATCTGTACTTTTATCTAATTGAAACCTTTTTTTTAAATGGAAAATGATGATAGTGTATGAAAATAGTGACTATGTTCGAGTGTCCATAAATATTGTAATGTTTGTCGTTTTTGTCCATAGCACCCCCGGAATACCCCGGTGCCAAGCTCGAGGCGCCCATAGACATGAGACTGCGCACCAGACCTGCTCCTCCGCCCTACAACAGACCTTCAGTTATCAAGAGCAACGATACTCCACCCGGTAAGACCAAAACCCCTCTCTCTCTCTCTTTCTCTCTCTCTCTTTCTCTCTCTCTCTTTCTCTCTCTTTCTTTCTCTCTCTCTCTTTCTCTCTCTCTCTCTCTCTGGTGATTTTGCAACCTCGTGCGGATTAATTTCTTTCACCGGTCTATCGGTTCGCTGGATCGAACATTCTATGCAATTGACAGTTAATTGTTTGTGTCGATTGAAGTGCCCCTCTCGATGGTCCACGGTACTAAATTGACATTTGTTGCTAGTGACCGTCGTTTTGAGTGTCATTTTATTTTAGTTCCATGGACACTCACTCCAGGTTACGCAACAATGAGCGCCAAAATGACGAAAATCAAGCGTCTTCATTTTTACGTTAACAGTCTGAGGTCCAGCGTACTAAAGCACGGTCGCGGAGCACGAAGAATTTCGTACATGAACCTGTTACTACCTGTCTCTGTCACTCCCGCGTCAAAATAATGCGGTCACGCTCGCACAGGACGGGGCCATTGCATCTGTGCGAGCGTGACCGCATTATTTTGACGCGGGAGTGACAGAGACAGGTAGTAACAGGTTAATGTACGAAATTCTTCGTGCTTTCGTGCTCCGCGACCGGACTTTAGTATAATAGACGTCAGTAATATGGGGCCAGTCTTGCAATCATGTGAGCACTGGAGTCCCTCAGGTATAGTAGTATTATTATCTCGCTGCAGACTCGGTCATAAATCACACGAGTGTTTCGCTTTTGTTGTTCTTTGTTGAGTTGTGCAAAAAACAACAAAAGCGAAATACTCGAATGATTTAAAACCGAGTCTGCAGCGAGATAGTAACACTACTATAGTCTATCCATCTGGTGGTGGCCTCTCGATCTTTGATCTTTCGCCCTCAGTTTTGGCCATAATAATTGTGTCTTAGCTGTCGTTCCTAGTCGTATAAAGTGTCTGATATAGCAGGCGTTGGCAACATAATATGACCACAACATAATGCCTGTATTATGTATTATTAAAACACGAAAATGACTTATTTAACACAATTCAAACCGTTGGAAGGATCGACTGCTATAGGGATAAGTAATAATAAGTATGACGTAAGGTCCGAAGCGAATTTTAAAATTCAACCCCTTAGGACGTATAAAATAGGTCACGTGAGAAAAGCCGCAGGTGCCCTCTAGTGATAGTCATAAATAAAAATCAAAACAGGTTACCCTTGTGTATTTGTATGTTTGGATCTAGATTATCCCTGAGTGACACAGGCATTTCCATCTCCATTTTTCAATTAAAACTTTGTTAAAGACCTTAAATATTATTTAGATTTCTCCCAAAGTTAGACAAATTAGAACTTTCCTTCATTACCATAATTCAAGTAGCTAAAATGACTTCAATAATTACTTTGACGGCTTGAATTAACCCTAATTACGAGCATGACTCGACATATATTAAATTCTAATGAATGCTGATGATCTCTACCTACCTAATTATAGTTTTTTATTGTAGGATTTACGGATGCAATTATTTTTGAACGATGACTTTTTTACACACGTCCTAATATCAACAGACAATGCTCTAATGCATTAACGGCGTAGACGGTCGTTTTAAGAGATTTTTAGTGACCTGCAGTTTAAAAACTATGAAGAAAATTACTTTAAAATTAAAACGTCATGTATTTTGGATCTTTAATCGCTGTGAAACATAAATACGATTGGATAAAATTTTCTCGATAGAGAGTTCCAAAAGTTGCTCAAAAATCTCGCATTTTTTATTTTGATCGGAAACTACAATGGATGTAATTGTAATTTTTATTTTAATGTGTCGCTAATAATAATACCCAGAAACGATTAGAAATAGATTTTTGATAAGTGGCTTAGTTTTTTAGTAACTAAGTAAAACGTATTTTTTTTTGTCATATTCTTCCGCGACACTCCATGTCGCTACCACCAACGTGTTCGTGAGAGTAAGAAAGACCAATATAAATCCTCTTAATAAAATAGTCTAATCATATTTTATTTGGTTTGTTTACAGGCTCCATGTCAATGTGTGACCCCGTGATAGACGAGCACTTTAGGCGTTCCCTCGGTGATGATTACATGAACCTGTTCAAGAAAAACACCGCCCCGAGCGCGGAGACTACACCGCCACCCAAACCGAACATGAAAGACAGAGCCAGCAGTCCCATACTCTTCAAGCCTGAAGAACAGCCCGACCAACCGAAACCTAGCAAAATAATAGCCATGGAAGTCGACGACGCAAGCATGTCTGTAGACGACCACTTCGCAAAAGCACTGGGAGACACGTGGCGGCAAATCCAAACCTCTAGGCTAAAAGACAACGAGAAGCAAACCACAAAAGGGGGCGTTGACGACCACTTCAGCAAAGCTCTCGGAGACACGTGGAAGAAGATCCAGTCTTCCAAACTCAACATCGAAGACAACAAGTCTAAAGATCAGACCACCAAAATCATCACACGAAGCGGCGTTGTCATATAATGACGGCAATTGACTCGACCGGCTCGGTTTATAGCCCCGTATAAATTTACGAGGCATCGCGATCCTAACTGGAGTACCGATAAATTACCACTTATTTAACCTAAATGTCGCTATCCGCTTTTATTGTGGCGTGAATTTATCGAGCGTTTTTCAATTGACATCCATGACAGTAGGGTAGTTTTGTTTGAGCCGAATTTCCATTTTTGACGTGGTGAACACCACATGAAAAATAGTAACGTTCCGCGTAACGTTCTACCTGAGCCTGTGCGTGCAAGCGAGTGCGCGCAACAAGCGATAGAGAGGCAAGATAAAACAAACGATAGAGAGGCCAATTATGACGTTATCACGTAAATCTATCGTCCGTAAACCGACTTTACAGACAACCAATTTTTTTTTTGCGAATAAAAATGCGATATAGATATTTAAATCCATGCAGACGCGCTCCACTCTGTCAAAATCGCTTATGTTTCATTCGATTAGTATGGAGTTTGACAGAGTGGGGCGCGTCATCCTGGATTGAAATATCTATACCATGAAATCATGATCCAAAACATATTGTTAATTTATTCATAAATAGCCTTTTAAAGGTCAGTATTTAGTGAAATATAATGACGTCACAATTTTGTATGTAATGTTGAACGTTTTTGGTTTTTCTTCATAATTATGTTAAGTAATTTCCCGCAAATCTGTTAGTTAGGTCTTTTGGGTATTCGAGGTGGTTTCTCTTCGATGTAGTCAATTATTAGTCACCATTACACGCTAAGTTATTACCTCAATTTAATGCGCTTTTGCACAATTCACTATATTATTAATAATATGATAACATTAAAAGATAATGTAGGAATGTCGGTGTTTTGTAGAAAGGGCGATAATATTCTGTATTCTGTAATAAACCGAGATGTTTTATATATTTGCTAATATTATGGTTGTGTATTTATATATTTTGAGAGCTTATTATTATTTTTAGGTTATCTACTTTTATGTTTATACATCGACTACTGTTAGTTAAGCAATGACTAGATATTAGGTTTCTTTAACTTATGTTGTAAAAAATATTTATTAGATATCATGTGCTCTCTTCTCAAAATAATATAAAAAGCTCTAATCCTCTTTCAACGAAACACTAAGTGTATAATAAGTTTAAACCCTGTAAATATTAATTAGGTATATCAAAAATTCGAATAATGTTAAATATATTTTGTAGATTATCAAAATAGTGTTAAGTTTGTGCTGATTTCTCCATCACGTAATGTTCCTTTATTTTTATAATCATTAAATTTAATTTTGGTATGCAAAACTAAATTCCCTTCATTTGATGATACAGAGCTTACGTTTAAATATATAGTATTGGCATTATTATTAATAAGGACTTACCAGTTTCAAAACATAATATGTAGGTATTTTTTTTTAATAACTTTTACTTTCCAGGAGGGCGACTGAACTCTGATCAGTACCTAAAACGTTTTGCTATTGTATTTTAGTTTTGTGGTCTAGAATAGGTTTTAAAAAATAATTGACAAAATCAATGAGCTATAAAACACCAAAATAATTTAACATTCAAGAAATGTTCTTAAAAACTAGTTTCTATACACGTCAATTTATTCTTATTCATCCCAGCAAACCCTTTTCTTTGTGTGCACGGAAAATAACTACTTCGCCATCTTGAGTATTCCGCCATGTTGGATTTAGAATGACGCCATACAGCTAACCATGAACTGTTCTGATCTGACTGTGTTTACAAAATTTCAGCTCAATCGGTCTGAAATCAAATCGATTCCACTCTTACATAGCAAATCAAATAAATGAGGACTATATCATCAAAATCATTAATCTTATTGTCGAGAACACAATTACAATTATAGGAATACACATTGTACGTATACCTACCATAATCTCTGTAACATTCTCTAATTTATAAAATTCTCGTGGCAATTTTTGTTACTAAGTACTTCGAAACGGCTGTACCCAACGATATTTTAAATATCATTGGCTTGTTATGCAATTTTCTGTGTACGTTCGGTAGGTCTGAGAGAGAAAAATCTCGTGTCACAGTGATTTAACAAAAACCTCCGAGACCGATTTTTATAAAAAAAATTGTGCATATTCGGTAGGTCTTAGAATAGGACGTGAACTATTCATACACCTACCTACGTGATAAATAAATAATTTATATGTTAAAACAAAATATTTTGTCGGGTCTAGTAGCCTGGTAGGTATAATATGGAAATACGTATTCAATACATGAATTTCTGACAGGTTCATTAGTAGCGGCGAGACCGGGGACGCCAGTAACATGACTTTGAACAATGGCTTTGTATTAACATGGAAATTGTAAGGGATCATTAAGACGTTATTGTCGGCTAACCGTTTCACGTCCAAACTTCGAAAATCCAGGCTTGTTGCCTATAAATAAACTTATCTGTATACTAAAATAATTTCAGCTGTACCTACATGGTTTTAGTAGCAGGTTTACATGACTCTTAACTTAACCTACATACAAAAATATTGTGGCTGACTACTAAAATAATTTCAGCTGAACATGGTTTTAGTATCAGGTTTACATGACTCTTAACATAAATAGTAAATACCTACATACAAAAATATTATCAATACATTCTAAGGGTATGTAAACCCACTTTAAGATAACCACTATACTATTTCCATTGGTTTATTTTCTCTTTGACACATGAAACAGATATAGCAATTACGAGGGGCCAGAAAGAGACAACTTTACCTTTATCTCTCTCTGGTCCCTAGCTATTGCTATATCGTGTGATTTCATATTGTCAAAGAGAAAATAAACGAATGAAAAGACTAAGTATACTAGCTTTATTAGTTCTTTGATTGCTTGCGAAATTGTAAACCATAACTAACCGACACTTCCCTTCGAATGCCAAATTATTGCTGACAGAGGACTAAACAAGAGTATAACTATTCCAAGGCTATTTCATAGTGACTTTTATGTACCAATTAAATTCAACCCTTTAGAATAAGCAATTAATTAACCTACCAGTAATTGGCAATTCATTATTTCGATATCACTTGTACATATTAATAATACAATATCATGTATTCGATAATACAAGAGTCATGCTGTTTCTGTGGATCATTTTCTATGAATTATAAATATATGGTTAACCACCATCCACAAAGGGTAGTCATCACAAAAATGTAGTAAGTATAATAATATTATGATGTAATTGAACATCTAAATGTATTACTGGTATGCTATCATTTGATAAAGGACATTTGAGAATTTGTATAATGATCACTATTTAAGAATAATTATAATAATCGTCTTTAAACGAATTAGTAGTCATTCAAATGTTCCATATCGAATAATACCTATAATTAAAATCAGTAGGTGAAACGACACTCACAAAAACCCTTTATAATTTCGTAAGTAATGTTGTAAAATTCAAAGTCGCTTCAGCTCATTATCAAGCTGGTTGTTATAAAATCTGGTCAGACATTGTTAATGCGACAGCAGGCTGGTGTTCCCACTACTTTATAAGTTTAGATTGTATTTGTAAATAACGTTTTTTCCTATTTATGCACTTAATTAGGGATGAAACTTCAAAGAATAAACACACAAATTAAGTCTTATCGTTTTATTTAATACATCATTTCCTATTTTTTAAAATTTTAAACAAAATTCCAATCTTTAAAAATATATACACATTGTAAAATACATTCTGTGGCTGTGGTTAGGTATAGCTAGAATAACTGAGTGATACAATGACTACAAAAAAATTAAAAATAATTTCATGAAACGTAGCTAAAAAATTAAAGAACATTAATAAAAACCAAGAATAAAATCAATGCGTTGCAAAGATCATCCACCACCTAATTATAGGGTCTCCCCTCAGAATAAGAAAGGGTTTCCCACGCCCGTCGCCCATGGCCCATAACCTAGCCAAGTACCTACTTAGGTATACGCGTCAGAAGACTTCACACGAGTTTGCGAAGAATAGAATAAAATCAATGCATTACAAAGATCACCACAATCTATTTATGGGCTCTCCCCTGGAGAATAGGAGAGGATAAGCCACGCCCATTGATCATAATCTAGCCAAGTAGGTACGCTTTGGAAGACTTCTTTTGTTGTCCTTGTGTGGCTTTTCTTCACCGCTAAGCCAGTGAGTTTTGTTGGCACAAACGCACAAGCTGATATTAAAAAATATGAACCCAGGACATCCGATTAGAAACCAAATGTCTGAATCACTGGGCTTTCCCTGCTTTAAAAACAAGTCTTATCACAGTACCTAGTTCTGCTGTTAGTCTCGTGACCAAAGTTCCAATAGTCCGGTTGACGATAAGCACCGAACTATTACAACGTACCTACTTTGTATTACATACCTACTAACTTTTAGTAACAGTTCGATAGTAAATTCGTTTGACCGAACCAAGGGCAATAGTTCGATTGTTAGCACCGAACTATTACAACCTTTTAGTAGCAGTAGTACTAAGTACCTAACTAAGAAATACTACTTACGTTTTAGTTGCAATACTTAGTTCAGTTGATGAGAAGAATCAAATTAAAACTATCTTTTAGTAGCAGTAAGTAGTTCTGTAGTTAAACATGTTCACCGAACTAATGCTACTTTTCCAGTTAAGGGGATTTATTGAATTTATTTTTGTCTTTCTCACTCTCACGGAGATTTGGTAGGTGCGACATGCAGCGTCGCGGAAGAATATAGCAGAAAAACGACGTTTTACCTAATTACTCAAAAACTAAGCCAGTTATCAAAAATCTGTTCTTTTTTAGGATATTATTATTACCGATACATTAAAACAAAAATTACAATTACATCCATTGTAGTTTCCGATAAAACATAGAAAAACTGATATTTTGGAGCAACTTTTGGGAGAACTTTCTATCGAGAAAATTTTCCAATCGTGTTTCTGCTTCTAAGCGATTTTAGATTAAAGACCCAAAATACATGACGTGTAAATTTGAAAGTAATTGTCTTTATAGTTTTTGCATAAAACTTCATTCAAAATCACCTAAATGGGTGAGGCCGCCTTTTTTGCTGATTTCGCAAACTTTTTTCTCCGCGGTTCATATTTTGAAAAGTATGATATCCATCTAATTTTTGATAACAGCGTAGGATTGAGCAACAAAAGGGCTCAAGTGAACATTATAATTGTTAAAGTTCAGTGAGTAAATTAAAAATATATTTCGAATGGAACTTGAAAAAAGTGACGGAAATTACACAAAAACTCCTATCCGCCGAGGCAGAGGTGCACTTTAACCTTTGCTGTAGCAAAAGGATAGAGGATTCTCGAGATATAACTGATGTTTTAAGAATACTTAAATAACTAGCTATCTATGCTTTTAATTTCGCAAGGGGTATCCTAAGACTTTCTTTAAATTTTTGTCCAAAACAGTTATTGCGTTAAAAATTGAAATTCAACGCCACTTTGTCAACGCCACCAATATTTTTCATACCTATTGAAGTTTGGAGTCAGGGAGGTTTAAATCGGGAAGTGGCAACATAGAGTTACTATAGATTAAGGACAGCGGCTCGATAGCGGTTATTATTTTGACGGTTGACATGTGAATGTAAGGTCCGGATTGTGTACACACATTTTTCGAAAGAGGATTTTTGCGCATAAAAATTTAAATTTAACTGTTTCACTTAAAACTATCAGTGCACCGTGTGATTAGAAGTGAAAGCTATATTTGGTGCTATAATGCAAGTCTAATCGTACGTTATTTACAGAGATTTAATGTAATTTTCTCAACGCGTCGGTAGCGTAGAAGTAAAAATTCGCCACCATTTTGGCTCTTCAACGCCACTGGTAGCGTAGATATTCGCTACTTCCCCTACGCCACCAAATAAAGGTGAGTATTCACTCGCAAATAGAGAAAATACCGAGCAAAGCTCGGTCACCCAGATATGGCAGTTAAAATTGCGAGTGAGTTCTCATTTTGTTCGGACTATACAGCAGGTATACTCATGGACATGACTCATGAGTGATAGGATAACCGAAATTATACGTACCTGCGTATATTTTGTATCACATAAAAATAATGTAAGATAAATAAATTTGATTTTATTCATTCAATGTGTTTCCTTGTGCATTTTCATGTACATATTATTATGGTTACTATTTATAAAATACACCAATATATGTAATATATAAAATACATCAATATAATTTTACATATGTATGCGAACCTTTACATTTAACCGTCACTATTAAACGCCACTCAACGTCACCGACGCGTAGAAGTTTCTACGCCACCATCGCAATACTTCTGCGCCATATCAGCAAAAAACGGCGGCCTCACCCAAATACGGCTTGTAGGCCGTTAATAGAAAACCCGAACAATGACTACTTTTAGTAGCAGTAGATAGTATTAAAGTTAATCTGGTTGATCGAACTACTTAGTGTTGAAACACTGGCATAACAATAACTTATTACCTACTTAGGTCGGTAAGTTCTTACTTCCCAGTGAACCGCACGTGTGAAAGCAATCATTGCTTACCAATGTTACGGCGTTACACGTAGCCTGAACTTTGACGTCAAGTCATTAATCTTTATCGACGCCTAAATTTGATAAATGAAACACCTCAGCTATTATTGATTGCCCAATCAAGCGAACCTAATTGGTGCCGGCTCGCCCTTGATAAATCACAGAGGTCAAATGGCAAGCGAGCTGCGGTAACTGGAAGCGCGATTTCCACTGTTTACAATAGTAAAAACTAGGTAGGCTAGATTAATATTTGTCTAGGCAAAAATGATCAATATTTAAGCACATGCTTTTATTTTTCAGGTAAGTATAATTATTTTACTAGCTGTTTGTGGAATTTGTTTTTATCAAAACACGCATGATTACCTAAGTAGGTACTTACTTATTTAATTGTTTCTAGAATTAATTTTAAAAACATTAATTTTTGGTTTTAAACGATAGGTAGCTATATATACGAAAATAATAAATTATATATTCAGTTATAAATAGACTTATGTACTTAAGGGGATTGATTGAATTTATTTTTGTCTTTCTCACTCTCACGGAGATTTGGTAGGTGCGACATGCAGCGTCGCGGAAGAATATAGCAGAAAAACGACGTTTTACCTAATTACTCAAAAACTAAGCTGGTTATCAAAAATCCGTTCTAAGCGTTTTAGGATATTATTATTACCGATACATTCAAACAAAAATTACAATTACATCCATTGTAGTTTCCGATAAAATATAGAAAAACTGAGATTTTGGAGCAACTTTTGGGAGAACTTTCTATCGAGAAAATTTTATCCAATCGTGTTTCTGCTTCTTAGCGATTTTAGATTAAAGACCCAAAATACATGACGTGTAAATTTGAAAGTAATTGTCTTTATAGTTTTTGCATAAAACTTCATTCAAAATCACCTAAATACGGCTTGTAGGCCGTTAACTACACATTTCCCATATTACCTACTTAAAACGTCATGTCATGGAGATTTCAGATTTTCTTTACCGAAAAAGTAAAGTACTGTAGGTAGAGGGTTGCCTGAATTCTTATCTTAACCACATCGCCTGTACTATAAAAACATGAAAATGCTAAACTTGAAATACCTATATTATGATCATCATGCTCGAATGCTCAAGTACATACCTAGGTATTCGCATTCTCTACCTATTGAAGGGCCTGGCCCTTAGATAAAGTTATCTAAGTGAAGGGCCGACGCTCGATGGACTGACGCTTCCAATGTCTATTTTCTAAGTAGGTACCTACTTACTCCAATATTTATTAAAAGATTAATGCCGAGTTGCACGAAACAAATTTAAAAATTTAATCACAATCAATGTCAAAAAAAGTATGAAATATTGACATTTATCGCGAACTAGTTTTAGTACGCACTTAAATTTTTAAATCTATTTCGTGCATTTTGGTGTTAGATAGGTTCTTAAACATTTAAGTAAACTAACATAACAGGCGGTGATAAGAATAAAAGAGAATATTTCCAAGTAGGTACTTAAGGCCATAAATCCTTTTTTTTTTCAATAGAAAATGCTAGACAGTAGGTACAATACAGGTTTCAGCGATTTACAATTTAAATGTAGGTGAAATAAAAATGAGCGGCAGCAACTGCCGGTGCGAATCAATACGGCCAATCTTCTTTTGATCTGGATCGCGTCGGACGTCCACATTCGAGCACTGAATTCGAATGGTGCTAGATAAGTGACCACTCTACCCACACACTCGAATGCAGTGTCAAATTATGGATTCAGCTTCTGCTTCATATTCGATATCTTCAGTAGTTTCACTTCTTCTTTGCTCCTCCTGCGGGGCTAGACAAAGTAACCACAGTCGCTTAGCGTTCACGACAGTAGATAAAAATGTATGGACAAACCACGTGACGAATGAAAACAAATGAAAGCAGAATCTACTTTATGCTTAGCGTTGTTCACTGTCGCGGCTGTCAATTGTCATGCGAAGTACGCTAAAGTTATCTACAAGGTCCGCGAGAACGCCAGGGAGCGTTCAAATTGTTGTAGTCGATTATTTATCAAACACAGCGTGTTTTCCTCTATAGGGACACGTAGTTTTTCTACAGTCATGTGGTTTGTCCATACATATTTGTTAACGCCAAACGACTGTTACTTTGTCTAGCACCGCAGATCTTCGAAGACTAATTTCATGCAGGCAGTAGGTAATTGGCGACCAGCGATGCAGACGGCGTAGACGACAATGATGGGTCATGCGATGCAGAATCTGAAATCACAGAAGAATCTAGATCAGTAAATTAAATCCAAAACCAGATATACTTATTTTCTCCTTGACCTTTAGATAAAAGGCATATTCTATTTTCTTACAGGATTGCTTTTCATTTGTCTATCAAAGTACTTACTATTCTATCTTAGCTAATATCTAGCTGCTTATCCCATGATTACTTGGTCTTTGCTTTAAATAGCTGAAATTATTAATTAAATACGCCTCATCTAAAATTTGATGTGTAATTTAACGTTTATTTATAATTCGGATTACGTACACTAGTAAGATTTTAAAGTAGATGTAGGCTATAGGTACGATTATACAATACCTACATCTGTTATACAATTCTGATTAGGTACCCTTATGTTAATTGTACTAGCTAAACCTTCCTAAGATTGCTAGAATTTTATGTACCTATTTATTATCGATAGGTATGGTACAAGTTCCTACCTATAACTTAATTGAATATAGGTATCACATAAAGTTGCGATTATATCATACTTAGTTATATGATTAATAAATCTTTAATACTTATATAAAATTCTCGAGCCCATTTTTGTTACCAAACTCCTCCGAAACGACTCGACCGATTGACGTGAAATTTTTGCGTATGTTCAGTAGGTTTGAGGGTAGGTGAGTAAGCTATTTTTTTTTATTTATATCCCTAATGGCAAAACAACGTTTGCCGGGCCAGCTAGTAATACTATATTATACTGGCCCAACCCGGCAATCGAACCCGGGACCTCGCAATTGGCAGTGAACATGCTCACCACTAGACCTACGAGACGTTGATCGGTTGTTTCTATCAGATTATTTTTAACAGTTCAGAGCTTGAATTGGCGGTGTGTCACCCCCGTGCCTCGGAGAGGGTTTTAAGCCGTAAGTCCCGTCCCGTTGGAGACGCAATAATATAGACATAGGAACTATTATAGCTCGTAGAACTGATGGGGACCAATGTCTGTTACTGAAAACAAAAGATGAGCAAAACTCCAGAAAAGTATCGGGAACTTTTAGGAAAAGTCTTCCAAACGCAGCACGACACCACTGTCGCATATTATTCAACGGAAGTCTACCCTCAAGATCTTTGAGGCCGACCGCAATAAAGTCGTCAAAGGGAACTAACTAAATATCCGACCTTTTGAGGGGCCACTTACTTTTAAGTAGGTATAGAAACGGTAAACAAGCCGCCCCGCCGGGGTCCTCTATTATTCTATAGACGGTAGGCCTAGTGCACTTATCTACTACTGTAGGTAGGTACTTAGTTACAGACAGAACGTTGCGTCGGGCAACTAGGTCGACTTTACGTAACGCGTTTTATTGCTTACATAATGTTTTTTCTTACATGAAATTTACGATATTGGCGTCATAACAAAATAGAGGCCAACAATAAGTAATAAACCTTCTTCTGCAAATACAAAATATTTTTTGACACCAGCAATCAGTATGGCCTCGCCATGTATCACGCCACATATCGATTCTCGCTGACGATTTAAAAAAAATTGAGAAATATATAAGCATGAATTTGCCTGACTTGGTCAATAAAATAAGTCATCATCTGTGGCCTTCCCATACATTTTTATAGTTTTCTACTCGTCAGCGGTTATAGAAAAAGAACGAAAAAGAAGAAGTAATAAAAATAGAAGAAGATGTAATAAAAATGAACCGGGGGTCATTTGGTCCTCGAATCACGAATCATCATCACACGTTCGCGGGAAAAACGCTAAACGCTTCATTATTTTCGTCGGGTCTCAACTCTCATACGAGTGTAACCTGTCCAAGTATCGATCGGCCCGCGCCTCCCCTAGTAAACGTTTCAACGGAATCATACTGCAAATTAAGATTTTAACCAACTAGGCGACCTTGTAGAGTCATTCAGCTCGGATCTCATCGCAATCGAATCAGAAATGAGGAGACTAGAAGAATCGGACTAAATAACGTACTCGTATAGCTAACGCGTTGCAAAGCTTTGGCAATGGGCGGGGCACTATCTATGGATGTTGAGGACCTAAGGTGCTAGATGGTGACCCCGCGATACACCATGTTAGCCTTAGGCTTGATTGGGAGACCTCACCACCAGAGGATCTGATGGGCAGGTGAAACGAGGACGTGATTGGTAAACGTCGAAACCACCGTAGTCAAACAACAATGATTTGAATAAAATATTAAGTAAACCATTGTCAAGCTCCGCAATATGAATGAAGTTTCCCTTTGGGCTTTATCTTTTAAGGAATCGGTTGTCAATCAATAAACAACGATCGATAATTACGTCTATAACAGCGTATCGGGATTCATGACTTATTGAAGTGTCACAATAAAAAAAAATCATTTTCATAAGGTAAATAATAAAAGATACCCTCAAACAAAACCAAATTTGATATAGGAACTAGCTGTTGCCCGCGGCTCCGCTCGCGTGAATTTAGGTTTTTCACTATTTCTGCGGGAACCATCGCTTTTTCCGGGATAAAAAGTACCATAATGTGTTAATCCAGGTAATAATCCATCTCCATTCCAATTTAACCCCCTTAGGGAAGGATTTTCTCAAAAACGTTTCTTAACTGACAACTATCCATTAGAAAGAACCTACTTTCCAAATTTCAAGTCAACAGTAACAATATTAAAATTTTCACATAAAAACTTTCATTCCCTATTTTATATATAAACTTTCGTACTTTAAATACGCCGCTCCCAAAATAGGTTCAGTGCTAATGCCGAGTTTCACGACTCTTTAATCTTCAAAAACACGGGACTTTCATACAAACTCCCAACCCCTATTTCACCCCCTTAGGGAAGGATTTTCTCAAAACCGTTTCTTAACTGACAACTATCCATTAGAAAGAACCTACTTTCCAAATTTCAAGTCAACAGTAACAATATTAAAAAACTTTCATCCCCTATTTTACCACCCTTAAAGGGGAATTTTCCAAAACGACTTATACAAATTTTTAATATCTGAAGCTGATAACCTAAATGACGATTTTCACGTCTCTAACTTCAAAAACACGGGACTTTCATATAAACTTCCAACCCCTATTTCACCCCCTTAGAGGGGTAGTTTCTCAAAATCGTTTCTTAGCTGACAACTACCCATTAGAAAGAACCTACTTTCCAAATTTCAAGTCAACAGTAACAATATTAAAATTTTCACATAAAAACTTTCATCCCCTATTTTACCACCCTTAAAGGGGAATTTTCCAAAACGACTTATACAAATTTTTAATATCTGTAGCTGATAACCTAAATGACGATTTTCACGTCTCTAACTTCAAAAACACGGGACTTTCATATAAACTTCCAACCCCTATTTCACCCCCTTAGAGGGGTAGTTTCTCAAAATCGTTTCTTAGCTGACACCTACCCATTACAAAGAACCTACCTGTCAAATTTCAAGTTTGTAGGCTTTATACTTCCTGAGATATCGTGATTAGTCAGTGAGTGAGTGAGTGAGTGAGTGGTAACTCTCTTTTATATATATAGAATAGATAGATTTCAACAGTTAAGTTGCTTTTTATGTTTCTTAACTTAAGAACCCAATTTGGTCTATTTTTGGTTTCATCTCCTTTCACTGGTAGAGAAAGCCCTTCATTCCATTTGTCGAATCATCAGTCTCCATATCCTCATACACAGTGGAATAAGTCCGGAACAAAGAGGCCTTAGTGGACTGCCACTTTGGTCCGAACTCTTGAGAGAGATTTTGTTTCTGATCTTAGTTGGTTAGTTTGTTACTGTACCAGGCACCAGCCTATGCAGTATGCGTACGTAAATTCAAATTCAAATTCAAAATATCTTTATTTCACATAGGCCTAACGTACAGGCTCTGGCAAAACGTCAATATGACATTTGTCGCATAATATGTATGGTGATAACTACAATTCAACTTAAAACTAAGTTTACGAGGGTTCAAACGCGCCCTGCACTGAGGAGAAGATAGAGAACTGAGACTGCAACTGCAGAGAGAAGATATTATATTAAGACAGATACCGTAAAGATATATTATGTCTCTCTACTTTTGTCGATCGCTTTTCTCTGTCTATCTATATGGATTAGAAAGAGAAAAGAGAGCGACAAATGTATAGAGATCGTATATATCTCTACGCGCACATCCTAGCCATGCAGATCTTAGTTGGTTACTCCAATCCGTCCAGAAATCTGGAACGCTCTTTCGTTATGTCCACGTTTTGTTCTCTGTAATTGTGTGTGTATGAATTATGAGTTGAAATGGTCTACCATGAGGATTCAGTCCAGCAGGAGGTCTGGGGCGCTTCCATTATTGACGCGGAGTCTCGCACAACCTGCCCGCGTATATCGATCGCCGCGCCCCTAGCGAGCGGTTCAGCTAAATAATACAACAAATTAAGCTTCCCGCCTACTGTACTGGATCGCATTCTGCATGCATCAAGTGCCAACGAGTTATTTACGTAAAAATAACAAGCGGTTGAGAACAATGGCTGACTTGTTTCAAAGGTAAATTAAATTATAGAGAATAGGTTAGGTACACAAAGAAAATTAAAAAAAAAACAGCGGTTACTTTAACTCATATTATAAACAGTGGTAATTTATACATTTTTGCTCTTTTACAATTCCAGTTAAAAACCCGGCATGGTATCTAATAATCTGAAGATTTTCGAATGATTTTATCGGTGATTAATTTATAGGATGTGTATCGAAAACCTTTTTATTTTACAACACCAAAACACGCCTCACGCTCCAGCAAATTAATAATAAAGTCAATCGGAAGAGAACATAGCACGTGTAACTATCGATTTTGCGAGTAGGTACAACAGGGATGAATAAATTAGTAGTTTTTACGTATTTTTAGAATCTGAATAGCAGAATACTACTTACTTCCTACTCATTTATAGTAATAGCTTACAAGAAAAAAAAGAAACTTCCAGTTATACGTTAGAGGTAGATAAAAGGTATTCTTACATCTAGTAGGTATAAAAAGGAAAGGTTAAGGGGATTTATTGAATTTATTTTTGTCTTTCTCACTCTCACGAATACGTTGGTAAGAGCGTCATGCAGCGACGCGGAAGAATATAACAGAAAAACGACCTTTTATCTAATTACTCAAAATCTAAGCCAGTTATCAAAAATCTGTTTCTAATCGTTTTATTACGGACACATTATAACAAAAAATACGATTACATCCATTGTAGTTTCCGATAAAAATGAGAAAAACTGAGATTTTTTGAGAAACTTTTCGGAGAATTTTCTATCGAGAAAATTTTATCCAATCGTGTTTCTGCTTCCAAGCGATTTTAGATTAAGGACCCAAAATACAGTTTAAATTTTAAAGTAATTGTCTTTATAGTTTGAAATAAAACTTCATTCAAAATCGCTTAAATACGGGCGAATGATCTATCAACGCGCAGCTAAAAACAATGGTCGGATAGGGCTGAAAGGCAAGGCTACGATGAGCATCCGATACGAAAAGGTTTTTGAAAATTCGAAGTTCGAAGAAATAATTTTTCTTACAAAAGAAATTTTGAATTTATTTTGTAAGAAAAATTAGCAAGTAAATTTTTTATGCAAAGTATCAAAATTATTCGATCCATCGATAATTATTTTACAGTGTTGCTCTATACCACTTTTCAACTACCTTTTAATTTACCCAGGTACACTGACATACTTATCAGACTATAGCTGTTAATATTTTTATAAAAATAATATCAGGCGCTTAAGACTAAGTAGAAGTGACTTGCTTTTCCCTTGGGATATTAAGACATCCGACAACGGTCTTAAAAATACATTATACTTTTTAAAAATACAGTCATCTCATAAAACTTTAACAAGCGATCGATTTTTGATGTAACGATGATAAATTCTAATGCACAGGGGAATAATCCTTTGTCAAAAGTCGAGGGGACACCCAAGGCAAAACATAATAGGTTTATCTAGTAGGTACAGCTCTTGGATCTCGGATAACAGATATTCATTCAGTGACAGGTAAACACGATCTTGTGTCGAGGATTTCCTTTTCAGTTGCCAGTCGACCGGGCGAGAACACATTTCTAATTCTGCCCTGAATTTTTTATGCCTTGGCAATAAGTTGATGTTATTAGGGGTAGGTTATGTTTAGCTTTAGCTGGGAAAGGTTTTATAGGAAAAGAAAGGAAGAAACATCTAAAAACGTAGTTATAGAGCTTCTTTTTTTGTTTTTACCAATTAAATATCTCAAACACATTGATCTCAACTCCCAATACAATTTTGAGGTCTACAAAAGGGCAAGGGTATCATATAATATCATCATAAGGTAGAAGGTGCGAGCGTACCTTCTCCTAACCAATTAATTTAGTAGTTCAAATAATTAGTAACGCTAACCTGCCTAGCGATTCACGTAACGTATCGGTTACATTTCGTGAAGTGAAATGTTTAAAAGACGTCGCGGCATACGAATCTTACCCACCCCTCTCCACATGCACCTCCCCGCTCACGCCTACAACGTCATGCCTACGTGAACTCTGTTGGTGAAGTGAGTTATCACACTCCATGTGCCAAAACAATAAGTGAATCTATTTTTGTTTAAAAAAGTAAGTACAATTTCAAAAAAGTTATCGGTCATGTCATGAAGTGATTCAATTCTAATATCTGGCGACAATATATCCACTAACACACCACATCAGCAAAATCCCACATCTCGAAGATCTGTAATTAACTCGAGGACAAAGTAATACGATATTCGTGCTGAATTCGTCCACTATTGGATGTAATGCGATTACCTCACTAGTTGAATGTGAATACGGCATGTTGAGCGAACAATTATGTCGTGATTTAGCCATGAATGACATCTACTGTTCACATGATAATGTTTATTTAACAATGTGAATGCATTTCAAAATAGATTTTCTTTAAGTTGGATTATGAACCTAAAAATGTAGGCTCATAGCCCGTTAATCAAGTACCTACGAGTCGAATTTAATTTTAATAATTTGTTTATAGAGTTGACGTCACAGATACATAAGTATTTTCAACTACGCTCATGTACACAACCTTTCACCTCCCCGGAACCTTTTATATAAAAGGTCCCGGTTTAAGTAAGATATAAGGTCCCGTTGCCACCATTTGGAGGAACGCTAAAAAGAAAGAAAACTAATATTTGGTTTAGTTCAAAAACCGCACGAAAAATAAAGCAGGTCCAAGGACCTTCTGTATTTTTAGAATCTTAGGATGTTACAGAATAAACCCAGACGGGTATTTAAATAGAAGACTTTACAGAAGTCATAGAGAGCTAATAGCAAAGAATACCCATCATTGAACGTTCAATGAGTTTCATCTATTAAAGATTTCTCGATGGTCATAAGCGATCGCTCGCGTCTGCTACTTTTCAATTTTCTAGCTTCAGTCTTCAGTATCGATAACCTCTGTAAACTAAGCAAACGTTCGCTTCGTGTTTCTCTGTTAATATCCAGCCGTTTTATATCGTAGGTGTAAGTATACCACAGACCGAGGAGCGGTAAAAGTTTACGCATAATGTTCGGGGTCTACCGTGACGTACCTATACAAACGTAACTTGAACAGACTGCTTCTTATACTGGCTAAGATAGGCAGCCAAATGATACATGAGTGTTGTCTATAGTGAGTAGAATAAATAAAGTGAGGATTCCAACTGTCACGGCGTATGGTCTCCGAAGAAGAAAAACAAGAAGTGGTACCAAACAAGTAAGTGCTGAGTTATTTTGTGATTTGTTTACCTAATAAAAACTTATACCTACAATTCATATTGGGTGTAATTTTCAAAGCAAAATGATGCTTTGGATAAAATCACAATAAGCAAGGTAAAGTTGTTTTTTTTTTTGGGTTCCCTACCTGAAGGGTAAAAACCGGACTCTATAACTTAGCCGTCCGTCCGCCCATCTGCCTGTCTGTCACTAGGCTGTATCTCTTAAACCGTGAAAGTTACAAACAAAAAATACAATAAAATAAAGATCAAAGGGGGCACCCTTTCAACAAACGTGATATTTTGCTCGTTTTTGGTCGATGATCAAGAACTCCCAATATTACTTACTTCGCTACGGTATATAGATGATATAATGGTACGGAACCCTTCGCGCACGATTTAGACTCGATCTTGGCCGACTTTTTCTAGAATAATAAAGCGTTCCGCCTGCCACCGTGTTTATCGCAAGTGACAGGTCGCATAGATACGCGTCCTGTCTGAGGGAAGGAATATTAGACCAAAGACGTGATGGAAATACAAAACGGCCGAATTGCGGTATGAGCATTGCTGTGAGTCTGTCGTAAAGAATTTTGTTTGTGTCTTCTCAAGAGAGTAGTGGGTAAACGGAAGGTCGTAATGCGAGCGGTACATTCCAAAATAAAACAGAGCACTAATATTATTTTAGTAGATTGCTAAGGAATGTAGTTTAGTTATATACCCATTGGGTAGAATATTAAAGTGACGAAATCCCTAGCGCAGTAGTATCTACCTATCTTAAATCGTAAGTTAGGGACATAGACCAATTTAGTATTTAATTTAGGTTTCACTTATCAACTGCCTCTTAGATTTTGTCGTTACAAATAATTTTACTAGAAATAACTTTGTCACAATCAAAGTGAAAAGTAGTGTGCAACTCGGTTGTAAAACCCATTTGATCCTTTTTTCTTTAATATTGAAATCTCGGTTAAAATAGTTTTTTTTATCATCTCATATCAAAGTAGTAAAATCTACTAGGTATTATTGTTTCCTCCAAAAAAGACAATTTACTCCACCAAAAACTGATTGTATTGTTTCACGTAATCTGTGTAGCAGACCACATTCTATGTAGCAGTAATTTAACAGCTCGATAAATAGCAAATTGTGATTAACAATTTATTCCACCAAAAACGGATTGTATTGTTACACGTATTAAAAGTGGAATCTGTGTAATAGACCACATTCTATATAGCAGTATTTTAACAGCTCGATAAAAATGGAATAATAGCAAACATTCTCCGTGTAGCTGTACATAATATTTTATAGTAGGTCAGCTCAGCTCGCTACAAGCATACGGCGTAGCACTGCCGGCCGCCGCATCGTCGTAGCAGGGCGTCCCGCTTGGCAAAGTGTGAATTTCTACGTTTACCCCCATTGACTTAATACCTAGGGACCCCGGGTGTAATACAAAATTCACAAAAAAGTGTCCCGAGAAAACCTATAGGTATATAAACGAGGGTATGTGTATTTTTATAAACATACTAAAACATTGTAATTTATGTCTGAAACCATTATTATACAGCCTTATTTTACTTGCAACTAGCTATAGTGCAATTGTCTCCCTTTTCGCGTTTTATCTCTCTTTCGGTTCGGACACTTTTTAGCGCTGACCCGTCATCCTTAGTATTATACATCTATGTTTACCCCCTTTGCAAACGGCTCGTAAGCGTAAGCGTAGCGTAATCCTCGCGTACGACGAGAGCAGTACGAGCACGAACATTTTCAAGCATGTTCGCAGATGAAGCGTTGTTGCAGCGAATCGCAGGAGGTGTAATTGTCATATTGTTATGCGGTGCGTCATATAACGATACGCTTACGCTTACGAGCCGTGTGCGAAGGGCCTTACGTATCTATTTTATTACTAGCTGATAACCGCGGCTTCGTCCAGTTAGTTTTAGAAAAACCTCAATATTCTTCCAGTCAATGGATACCTAAATAACACCCATGTCCAAATTAAACAAAAAAAATACATCTCACGTGAGGTGGAGCCGCGGGAAAACACTAGTAATATATAAGTATAATATGTAAGTTCGTTCTTAGTTCATAAAGATTTTACACTTATATTTTTAAGCTAATAAGATTAATGTTAACAAGCATGGTGTCAAGCATTTACTATATGAAACCATACAACAGCCGATTGCAACGATTTAATAGTATGCAGATACTAGATAGGTATTAAAGATATTTATATTTTAATAGAAATTAATTGGCTTAGTTTTCATTTTTATACATTACAAATGACGTGGCATAGCTACCGCGTCATCTCACATTTTTTAAAATGGTTGATGGTAAATCATGTTCGTGGCACTTATCTAGTACCTATATATAATATTTACCTGAACTTAATAACAATAATAATGAACCTAATAATGTTGAACCTAATAATAATGAACCTAATAAATAAGCCTGTAAAAAATTCTTAAAATATACTCTCTCGGTACCTAAATATAATCTTTACCTGAAGCTATAATAACAAACCTAATAATTGTAATAATGAACCTAATAATAATGAACCTAAACCTGTAATCCTAAAAATATACTCTCTAGCCCCATCCCGATTTATCAGAATCAAAAAATAAATCACTAAAAAATAGTTTTATGTTACAAATTAGACAGTTCGCCGTTTAAAAATCTAAGTCCATTACCGAAAGAGATCAGGATACATAATCGGGATCTTCGATAGATCCCGATTATGTATCCTGATCCTAGAGGACCCTAATCACTCACGATACGGGTAGGTAACTGTTGTAGTGTTGCCCAAATGCAAGAACAAGACGAGACTCAGCCAGTCTTGGTCTTGGTCTTGCGCCAGTACATGTGGTCTTGGTCTTGGTCTTGCACTCCGAGTCTTGGTCTTGGTCTTGGTCTTGCAGCAAGAGTCTCGCAAGTCTCGCAATTTCCTATTAGCCTACTGCTGGTCCCGAACTCCTACACTCTCCGAAACGACACTCAGTGTTAATACTCTTAATAGCCACAACGACCTCCTATAAAAATGTTATTATCTCGCTGCGGACTCGGTCATAAATCATTCGAGTGTTTCGCTTTTGTTATTCTGCAGTAATGCACAAGTCAACAAAGAACAACAAAAGCGAAACACTCGAATGATTTATGACCGAGTCTGCAGCGAGATAATAACACTACTATAGCGCAGTGACGCGCGCCCGGATAGAAATGGGAGGTCGCGGGTTCGATTCCCGCCACGGGCCACTTTGGAATTTTCAATTTTATAATTTCTTATTTGGCTCAGGTCTGGTCTGGTGGGAGGCTTCGGCCGTGGCTAGTCACCACCCTACCAGCAAAGATGCACCGCCAAGCGATTTAGCGTTCCGGTGTGATGCTGTGTAGAAACCGTTAGGGGTTGCTTACCTCTTCCAAGGTAGTACGATAACATCTGCGGCTGCATCGTCACTTACCATCAGATGAGATCACAGTCACGTACTTACTTGTAGTGTGTAAAAAAAACGGTGGTCGACCCGCGAAATTCAAATTTTATTTTGTTTTTTTGTCGCAGAGGGTGCGATTTCACGATAACTGCAAGACGCAAGAGTCTTGCAGGCTTAGTCTCGTTCTTGCTCAAATCTTGCACTGCCAGTCTTGTTCTTGGTCTTGCTAAAATTAGGCAGTCTTGGTCTTGGTCTTGGTCTTGCAAAAATGCAAGAACAAGACCAAGACTGCAAGACCAAGACTGATTTTGGGCAACACTAATAACAAAGGGAATTGATAGATCCTTGTGAACGTGCTTTCAGAGACTATAGAGGAATATTTAATATCAAAGTTGGGCCATGTCATTTTATGACTATTAGTTACATCTCCTCTCTGAATAACGTTAAACTTAAGGGGATTTATTGAATTTAATTTTGTCTTTCTCACTCTCACGGATACGCTGGTAGGTGCGACATGCAGTGTCGCGAAAGAATATAACAGAAAAACGACCTTTTACCTAATTACTCAAAAACTAAGCCAGTTATCAAAAATCAGTTTCTAAGCGTTTTTGGATATTGTTATTACCGACACATTAAAATAAAAATTGCAATTACATCCATTGTAGTGTCCGATAAAAACAGGGATTGATCAAAACTGAGATTTTGGAGCAACTTTTGGGAGAACTTTCTATCGAGAAAATTTAATGCAATCGTGTTTCTGTTTCTAAGCGATTTCAGATTAAAGACCCAAATTTTACAATTAATTTTACAAATGACAATATTACGAAACTACGATTTGGTGAAAAACTGATTTTCATGCGGATAGAGCAGCGGACCATAAAAGGCGTGAGCATTCAAATATCTATCGTAAGTATGCACTAATACTTTAGGTAAGTTCGTAACAACTACTTATTCTAGATACAAAAGAAAATCTTGAGGTTTACGTAATTCTACTAGATTAGGTAGATCTTTCCAAGAAGATAAACTTTCGAGATATTATCTGGCAGATGAACTGAATTTGAATAGAAAACTATTCACTCGAGGAAATAAAACGGAAACATTCAAGAACATTCATGTTACATCGGAATAACAATTGCCTACATTATTGGAATTTGTTCGGAAGGAATCGTGTCCCCTGTACTGTAACATTATGCGAATGCAAATCCTTGATTTAAATTTTAAACTTTGAAAGCCGTCGTTTCGTTTTTAATGCCTAATAGTGCCTAATGCAATTAAATTTGACTAACAAGTCCATTGACCCAATTAGCGCACTTTTTGTATGTCTCGTTGAACCTACGTGCGATATTGCGGTCAAAAATGTCACCTCCAGAAAATTGGAATATAAACGTATTTTTATGATATCGTCAAACATTGTTTTTTTTAAATAATATTTGCGAGCATATGAACAGGCAGATCACCTGATGGTAAGAGTTTACCGCCAACAATTTGGGAGCACCAGGGGCCACCAGGGGGTTCTAACTTTTGACGCATCGAAAAAGTTATCGCTGCTAAAAAGTTTCGTTCACTACTTTTTTAACATTTTACTTATCATACTGGTGGTAGGACTCTTCTTGTGGAATCCGTCTGAGTAGATACCACCGCAGTGTCTGTTAATTCTACTGAGAAGCAGTAATTATTATGAGTATGACTGTGGTAACATGTTTTGGTTTGGAGGGCACTGTACGCAGCGCCGACGTGATTACTGGGCAAAATGGGACCTAACAACCGCGGATGTTTCAGGACGATGAGCACAGTGCAGTGTTTCATAAGATATTGCAAAGCAAAATTATGGGACGCACTGCATCTGTCATGGGCATGCGTATCCCTTAACATCAGGTGAGCGTCTTCCCCGTCTCATCATTTATATAAAAAAAAAATTAAACATTTTTATACTTAACTTAAAATTCACCACACAACACTGCCACTACATCACTCGTAGGTACAACATTAGTCAAGAGACTGTCAGCGCTCCTGCAGGCATAGTTATTTAAAGGCTGGAAGGTTCCGGGCGAGGGAGTCCGCACAAAGCCGGGTGCATCGCATGCCGCACCGCGGACAAAGCCTGTAAGGGGATACTTCCTCTAACGAGATATCTATTCGATTCTAGTGTCACCGCGGAACGAGATGGGTGACGCGGAAATGTTTTCATTTCACAAATAAAGTTTATAAGTTTGAAGTGAAAACTACTTTAGACGCGTTGGCATTTATGAGAGAGGAAAAAAACATTGATCGCACGTTACCGTAACGTATACGACACCTCAAACTGTTATACCGCAGCCGACACCTCTGTAGATGAATTATAAGTTTTTTTGAGCTTTCACATCTGTCGGCATTGTCTTAAAGTGTAATCATGCTAACTTGAAAGGGGTATTTTTATCTTTTGCCGATAGGGGTATCGATTTGCTACATAGCATTAAACCGGAAATCTAAAGCGCTTGAAAGTGGGACGGCCTTTGCCATTAGGGTATCAGCGACAACTGAAGCCAACCCCAAAGTGAGAAACCCAGTCCAATCCGAACCCAGGACCAGCTTAGGTACATTCATCTGCTCATCAACTACGCCAGTAAGGTCCCCAAATGTGTTACAATTAATAATATTCTAAAGCAGTTCTTCCGTAAAAACATACTTTTTTTACTCCAAAAGTAAGTTATGTCTTAAAAGTAACTGAAGATATTTCTTTTTCCGGCTCTTCATTCGTTCGCTTTCATCTTGTGCCTGTTCAAATCCCCAAATGTCCATAAACAAGCGCGGCTAAGCCGTTCGAGTACCAAGATTAACCTAATTACTCCTGATTCAGGATATTGCGTTGCAGTTTACTAGCAACAGGTACTTGAAGCTTCGTTTACACCTGACTTAAGTCTTTGCTATTCATATTATCAAGTATAACTTAGGTCTGAGATAAAAGTTAGAACCATAAATTTATATAGGACATCGCTCGCGCTTCGACTAGATAGAGCCCCAACTAACAAGTAACAACGACAGTTCCGTGAGTGCGATAACTTTTTCTTGTAGTGTGAGTGTGTCAATTTGAAATTTGTAGGTATGGTGTGCGGATGCTAGTGTGCGTGAATAATTGTGTAGCGACGGCTCGAGTATGTCAACTTAGACAGAGTATTTATTGCCGCACTTTTGAAGTCACGTGCGGCCTCTTGGACCTCTATGGTTTGAAAATTACACTCAGTGACTATTTCATGCAATCGATTAAAGTACCGCGGTTTCTGTCTGTCTGTCACACCGTTTTCATTGACTATTTAAGTATTTAAAATTCTTGTATCACCTTGAAAGCTGCCCCGAAACGGTATGATCGATTTTCATATATTTTTTGTGTATAAATATTCGATAGGTCTTAGAATAGAACGTATTTACCTCAACTATTTTTCATACCCCTAAGTGAGAAAAAACTGTTAGTATACTGTTTCTATAAAATTGTTTCATCTTGACTGAAAATCCTAATCTATCTATTCTATCCTAATCTATCTATTTTTCATAACCTTAAGTGAGGAATAACTCTAACTATATTGTTTCTGTAAAATTGTTTCATCTTGGCTAAAAAATATAACATTCAGCGTTATTTAAGTCAAACGGTGAAGGCTCTTAAACTCAGTACCTAAGAAGTTATATCATAAAACACTCCCCTAAACGAAGATAGATATTCAGGGCATTATCATATTATAGCGGTTTCCTCTTACCAATATTTTCTGCAAAAGTTCAAGCTTTATTTATCTACTAAAAATATATCTATCTACTAATAATAAATATTTAAAACTAGCTGTTGCCCGCGGCTCCGCCCGCGTGAAATTTGGTTTTAAAAAATCCCGTTGGAATCGTGGATTTTCCCGGGATTAATAGTGTTTCCGTTCTCGTTCCCGCTCTTTCCCTTTACACTAATCAAAGGCTATAATAATCTACCTATATTGCTACGAGTTTTGGATTTTTAGAAATCCAACCGAACCGTTTTTTCGGGATAAAATGTAGCCTATGTCCTTTCCCAAGCTCTAGTCTATCTATGTTCCAAATTTCATCAAGATTGGTTCAGTGGTCTATACGTGAAAGCGTAACAGACAGACAGACGGACCGAGTTACTTTCGCATGATAAGTACTCGTAATTATCTATGTTTTTGTTCCCATACGAACAAAGTCGCGTGGCAATTATAGCAGAGCAATAAAATATTGATAGGGATCTTCGGGCGCCATAAATATCTCAATATTGCGTATTTCTTTCGGATAAAATATTACCCTCTAGAGGTTCACATCCCGCGTACGTATAACCCTTATAGAAAGTAGGTAAATACGTGAATCCTTCCAAGTCCAACAGTAAGACCTGTTTTCTTCATTTTGTTCAGATTTTCCAGGTTCTTTACCGGTGCATGATTTTTCATTTAATTTAGGTGTTATATTAACACTTAGTTATACTTAGTAGAAGTTAAGGTGGGTGGGTAGCATCTGGCCGCCAAATATTTAGTTTTTTGCAAATAGTAGGCTAATAAATCGTACGCTTGTAGCAATGAGTTTTGAGAAAACAACAATTATAGGTACATCTACATGATTCCAACAAAAACTTTGTTGAAAAATACTTGGTGTATCCTAGGTCTATTGCTACACGCTAATAATTCTCCTATTGCAATTGTAGATCCTTAACTGTTGGAATAAAAGTTAACCGAAGCTTTTAGAGTTCATCTTCACTTAATTGGTTTTGAATCACTATAAAATAAAATAAAATATGGTGAAAACACATAACAGCATGCCAATAAAAGTTCCTGCTTTTTTATTTTCAATAAATAAGATAACCAAACCCAAAACTTAAAGCACAGTTTAAATATAGGATCTTTAAGCACTGTGCTTAAAGTATATGATTGAAAATCTTTAATTTTGCTGTCCAAATAAAATGGACCTAATTATGCAAATAAATCTTAATAGCTATAACTAACTAAATTGCGAACGTATTTCTAAAAAAAGCCAACCTAGAACTAAATGTGAAAAACGAACAAATAAAGACGAGAAATGAAGTCATTAAGTCTATGAAAAGTACTGAGCTCTATTTGTCTTAATTTGTCTCTTGTATACGAGCGTTTATATAAGGCTTTATCCCTTTAGAGATTCAAAATAATGAGGGTGGGAGTTGGGACCTGGTTCTGTGAGCATTGCTCGATTTGAAGCCAGGGTGCACAGACCTTGGAAATAATATGGACTGGCCCCGTCAACAAAATTAGCGTGACTAGATATGGTACGGGACCTAGTTATTATGTGCTCTGTGGTACGGGAGCTAGCAACGTTTGAAAAGTAAGAATTTTAGGAGAGCTGATTTTGTGATATGTTGTCCTTCTTGCACTTTCGGTTAGAGTCTGGGCCATCTGGCTGCCGGCAGCCGTTGCGTTCATTAATGCGCATCCTACGTCTGTCGAGGTGTTGCAGCTTACGCATCCATAATGTTTATACCAATGTTGTCGGGTCTACTAATTAAATTATTTTAGGCGCACTTGTACCATTTATGATGACGTTTCATATAAAAACATATAAATTGGGACAATTTATATGTTTAGGCATATAATGGGGCAAATGAAACACCAACAACACCAAATAACAACAAAAATGAAACGTCATCATAAATGGTACAAGTGCGCCTATTAATTATTTAAGGACAATTAGTAGCCCCGACAACATTGGTATAAACATTTTGGAGGCGTAAGCTGCACATAGGATGCGCAGTAATAAACGCAACGGCTTCCGGCAGCCAGATGGCCCAGACTCTAACCGAAAGTGCAAGAAGGACGACATATCACAAAATCAGCTCTCCTAAAATTCTTTCTCGAAAACGTTGCTAGCTCCTATACCAAGTGGCCCAACGATAGCGTCACCTAGGGTAGTAACTCAGTAAATGAACATTTGACAACAAATCTTGGCGCTCATCATGGCGCCGCATGTCATGCAAGGCTAGGCTTCAATGAATGAATGGGTCGTCTCCATAGTTTTGATATCTCTGTGCCAGGGTGACTTATCTTAAAACTTGATGGGTGACTGAACTCTCATAGACAGCGTTCTGCCGAGTATCTAAGATGAATAATATTTGCATCCATAAACTTATCAGGGTCATTTCTTCCAGAGGATGCCCCAGATTTACGATGCATTATTAGATTTATTATGAACTCTGATATTTCATCCATTTCTTGAATCGTTTTCGTCTTTAGTCGAGGATAATATGTATATTGGTAACTTTTCTAGGCAAACGTAGGTGTCACTCTAATTTAATAGAAATATTGAAGACTAGGCTAGACGAGTATTTTAATACTGTAGCGCTAAATGGCTTCGCTACTATACCTAATATAATAACAAACCGATTAAGTGTGATTAGGAGTTTTAAGACATAATGTCTTTTATGTACAAATGATAAGAGCTACTTTGGTTTCTCCATTACATTTTTTAGAATACCGCTTTCATTGTAATCTATAAGAATGCAATATTAAACAAAGTCGAGTTTTGGCTGGACCGATTTTCATGGTTTTTATTTTGTTGTAATCGTCTACGTCTACGAATAGCGGAATAACTATTAAAAACATTGGAAAATTGACAAACAAATAAAATATAAGAAAAAACTTTTCCCATGTATAAAATGTTATAAGTAGGTTTGGTAACTGTCAACCAAGTTCAGTAATCACAAAATTCACTGACTGTTAGGCAGTACGAAGTTCGCCGGGTCAACTATTTAGTCTTTATATAAAATACAATTCTGATTAGTACAAATCAGTAGATTAATCTTCTTTTCTGGTATTTACTTATTTACCCTTTAGCACAAATCATTTAGGTACTTACGCTACTTTTACATTCTTTTTGCCTTTATTTTTTCTGCAACTGTAAAGTATTATGTGCTGTTCATTTTTATTTCTTCATCGAGTTAGAAATATCCATCTGACCGTTAACTGTATTTCCCTAGAGTCGCCGTCATAACTTGCGCCTATTAGGTTCATCTCGTAAAAGAAGTGTAGTATACTTAGCTATTATTTATAATATGTAATATAAAAATTTAATATGTAAATAATTTAATGTTCAACAAACAGACATGCAATTGTATATAGCTAATGTAATGTAGCGAACATCGTCCGGGAGCGGCCGTGGCGCGCGCGGCGACGGCGCGCGTGGCCAACTTCAGTTTGTTGTCGACAAATAAACGCGATGCGCTTGCGATGTGATTGGAGGTACCTACATTGTGTTCGGCTTTATGTTTTGTACTTACTTGTGTGAAATAAAAACGGTGATTTTGCAATTTTTAGTGGTTTAAATTATAGAAACCTACTTCTACCACTAAACTGGTGACCCCGACGTGATCTGGCCGACCACGTCCACGACATCGTCACGCCGTGCACCGTGGCCGCTACATCTACCAGCCACGGCAGCGTCTCAGCCGAGATCGCGGAACTCAAACAAATGGTGGAACGGCTAGCTGTTAAGGTCGACGAGCAAGCCCGTTCGCGTCCGCCAAACCGGTACCCTCGCGAGAGATCTCGACATCAACAACGGAACGGACGCTCTTCCGGATCCCGCGCGAGATCAGTGTCGGAACATAAAAAACACCCGTTATGTTGGTATCATTTTACGTTCGGGAACCGGGCAAATAAGTGTGCGAAACCTTGTGACTTTTCGGTAAACACCGCGGGCAGTCGGTAATGACGGCCGGCGACTGTCCAAACACGGGTCGCTTATTTATTAAAGATGAACGTAATAATATAACCTTTTTAATTGACAGCGGTTCCGATTTGTGCGTTTATCCAAGATCTGCGTTAAAAGAACATCGTCAGAAAACGAACTTTGAGTTATGTGCAGCAAACGGATCAACAATTCACACTTACGGTTTTATTCATTTAGTTTTAAACCTAGGCCTGCGCCGCGACTTCGCTTGGGCATTTATTGTAGCGGACGTCACTAAGCCAATTATTGGCGTTGATTTTTTATCCGCGTTCAATCTAATGGTCGACATCCGCGGTAAGCGCCTCGTTGATGCTAGCACTACACTTTGTACCGCGGGTTTGTCTGCGATTTCTTCTGAGGGCATATCTTCAGTGAAAACTATTATGGGTAACACAGTATATCATAATATCATATCTAAGTACCCTGATATAGTGAATCCATCTGGTATGCATCGTACACTCAAACATAATACAGTTCATCACATTCGCACTACACCTGGACCACCTATATCATCAACACCGCGTAGGCTAGCACCTGAAAAATTAAAAATTGCGAAGGCTGAATTTGAGGCTATGTTGCAGATTGGTACCTGTCGTCCATCAGAATCTCCATGGTCTTCCCCCCTTCACCTCGCCCCAAAGAAGGACAGCACTTGGCGTCCATGTGGGGACTACCGAATGCTGAACGCCCGCACCGTACCTGATAAATATCCGATCAGGCACATACACGATTTTGCACACAGCCTTGCAGGATGCAAAATTTTTTCGACGATCGACCTGGTAAAAAGTTTTAACCAAATTCCAGTCCACGCTGACGACATCCCAAAAACAGCAATTACCACGCCGTTCGGTCTCTTCGAATTTCCGTTCATGACGTTCGGTCTTCGAAATGCCGGACAGACATTTCAGCGTTTTGTAGATGAAATGCTTCGTGACTTGGATTTCGTTTACGCCTACATCGACGACTTTCTGGTCTTTTCCAAAGATGAGGAGACCCATCAGCAACACCTGCACCAGCTGTTCGCTAGGCTACAGGAATACGGTATGGTGATCAACGTTGGTAAGTGTGTTTTTGGTGTTCCTGAAGTAGCATTTCTTGGATACAGCATCTCAGCTGAGGGAACCAAGCCACTGCCAGCAAAGGTTGAAGCCATACGCAACTTTCCAATTCCCAAAACGGTTAAGGAACTGCGACGATTCCTTGGAATGATAAACTTCTACCGTCGTTTCGTTCCAGGCGCAGCGATTCATCAAGCTTAGCTCAATAACCTCCTAACAGGCTCAGTGAAAGGCTCACATCCAGTTAACTTAACAGCTGAGGAACTCGAGGCCTTCAACACTTGCAAAGACAGCTTATGCAAGGCAGCTATGTTAGCGCACCCCATCTGCGACGCAAAGCTTGCCTTGGTTACGGACGCTTCCGACAAGGCTATAGGAAGCGTACTCCAGCAGCTAAGAGGGACTTCTTGGGAACCATTGGCTTTCTTCTCTCGCAAACTCAGCCCTTCCCAACAGAAGTACTCTCCTTACGATCGAGAGCTCCTTTCTATTTATGAGAGCGTAAAGCACTTCCGCCATATGCTGGAGGCTAGAGTGTTTACGATCTTTACGGATCATAAGCCATTAACTTTCGCCTTTAGCTCTCACAAAGCCAATTGTTCCCCTGGGCAATTTCGTCACCTGGACTTCATTTCACAGTTCAGCACTGACATCAGGCATATCTCAGGTAAGGACAATATCGTGGCAGATACTCTGTCTCGCATCGAGGCAATAGGACAACCTGTCGACCTGAAGACATTACAAGAAGCGCAGAATGCGGACTGCGAAATGAAGACCCTTCTGAGCAGTAACACATCGGTACGCCTCAAAATGGTGACGCTGCCTGGTCTTCAAGGAGACTTATGTTGTGATGACCGAGATGGTAAGTTGCGACCTTTTGTACCGACTCAACTGAGGCACCAAATCATCAACAGCTTGCACTCGTTGAGTCATCCAGGTGCTAACGCAACTGCCACACTGGTATCTGACCGTTACGTATGGCCTGGCGTGAAACGTGACTGCCGTGAATGGGTACGTAACTGCCTTGAATGTCAGCGATCAAAGATCACCAGACACGTCTCCGCTCCTTTAAAATCTTTCGAGCTTCCAAAGGCTAGATTTTCTTTTGTCCATATAGACCTCATCGGGCCACTTGCAGTTTCGAATGGCTATCGGTATTGCCTCACGGCTGCAATTGTCAGAGCTAGTCGGTTTTCAGCATCGCAGGACTACAGCATATCATCCACAATGTAATGGCCTGGTGGAAAGATTTCATAGACAGCTTAAATCAGCGATCGTATGCCACAGCAAAACATCTTCCTGGGTGGATGCATTACCACTTGTTTTGTTAGGCATTCGCAGTGCAGTCAAGGAAGATCTCAAATCATCATCCGCCGAGCTAGTGTACGGAGAACCTCTGCGTCTTCCAGGCGACATTTTCGAGCCCACAGACAGTCAGATATCGGACATGTCGGATTACGTGTCACGGCTACGTAGGTTCGTAAAGGACCTCCAGCCGACTGCCACCAATCAGCACAGTGGAACACGTCAAACCTTTGTTTTCAAACAGCTTAAAACATCATCTCACGTGTTTCTCAGAGACGACACTACCACAGGCTCTCTTAAACCTGCATATACGGGTCCTCACGAGGTGTTGGAGCGAGGTGAAAAGGTATTTAAGATAATGTATAAAGGAAATCAGGTAACAGTATCGATAGACCGCCTTAAGCCAGCCTACATACTGCACGACCCAAATGCTAATCATACATCAAATACACAACACACCTCAGACTCACCTCAACAATCAATCAATCAAAATAAAACAAAATCCACTACAAACCCCACACATACATCACGTACAAACACACATACAAACATACCAGATGATCATAGTAAAACTGAAGATCTTCCTATCAAAAGATCTAGATCGGGGCGCAGGGTTAGGTTTCCTGATTTTTATCGCCCGTAGCACGGTCTCAGGAAGGGGGTAATGTAGTATACTTAGCTATTATTTATAATATGTAATATAAAAATTTAATATGTAAATAATTTAATGTTCAACAAACAGACATGCAATTGTATATAGCTAATGTAATGTAGCGAACATCGTCCGGGAGCGGCCGTGGCGCGCGCGGCGACGGCGCGCGTGGCCAACTTCAGTTTGTTGTCGACAAATAAACGCGATGCGCTTGCGATGTGATTGGAGGTACCTACATTGTGTTCGGCTTTATGTTTTGTACTTACTTGTGTGAAATAAAAACGGTGATTTTGCAATTTTTAGTGGTTTAAATTATAGAAACCTACTTCTACCACTAAAGAAGAATGCTTCATAAATAAATGAGCTCTTTTATATGGACTGAATGGTTTGTCTAGTGATTAGATTAATTGGGTTTAGGGATCGCGAACTTTCTGGTTTGTATTGTGGTCAAGTACTCGAGTCAAATAAATATTCACCTTTAATTACTATAGATATTTCAATTCACGAAGACGCGCCCCACTTTGTCAAAATCGCTTATGTTTCATTCGATTCGTATATGGAGTTTTAGTGGGGCGCGGCGTCGTGGATTGAAAAATCTACCATAGAACCGCGTGACCCGTGAGCAGTGGCATCCTTATGTCGTTGACATGAAACAAACTAACACGCACGTTACATAGTTACTCGTTCGTTTCAGCCGACGGACGTCCACTGCTGGACAAAGGCCTCCTGCAATGATTTCCAACCAACACGTTTCTGCGCAACTTGTACCCAGCGACTTCCCGCGACCCTCTTGATGTCTTCGTCCATCTGGTCGGAGGCCTGCGAACTTGCGCGCTGCGCTTTCTTGTACGGGGTCGCCATTCCACTTCGGTTCCCCAACGTCCGTCGGTTCTACGAGCTATGTACCCCGCACATTGCCACCTCAGCTTCGCGATACGCTGAGCTATGTCGGTGACCACATCGGTGACTTAAATTCGAGAAAAGCTCTCTCCATCGCAAGTTGAGTGACTCTTGAGCCTTCCTTTTTCTTCGACGTTTTTGATACGAACCGCTTAAGGCGTGGAACGGACTGGGAAACACAGAGGCTTGCAGCCTCTGTGTTTCCCAGTCAAGTACAATTTGGGTAGAGTGTAAGAGGAGAATGAATACTTAGGCATTTTTAGGCAAGCCTGCTCCAACCTCAACCTCATCATTATTTTACATCAGGAATGATTGACGCAAAGCGCAAGCCTATCCCTATTAAAAAAAATTAAATTATTATTATAATACCTAACCTAATTAATCCTCAGATTCTTTCCTTGGTTCTGTTACTATAAGAATAGTCTAGTAGTAGTCTCTGTTTCAAAGATTTTTTTTTTTGGTTTAAACACCTATTAGGTACATTATTAGATATTTCACGTAAATCAAGAAATTTTGGTATTTTTAATTCGTTATGAAAAGTGATTCTAAAAGAAATTAGAATAAATGAAAGCGCCAACTAAACATTCTGGTCGGAACACCTTTGTTAATCTAAAAAGAAGTGAAATACAACCCAAAAGATATCGTAAGATATTTCTCCTAGTCGCATAAAGAACTCGCCATCAACTGTAATGAAAATGAAAATGAAAATGAAAAATCTTTATTTTCACATAGGCCCAATTAATAAGCTCTTATGAAAAGTCAAAACTCTACCGCCAGGTTCGGAAAGCAGGTTTGCACCGAGAAGAACTGGCAAGAAACTCGGCACTTGCTCTTTTCAAAAAAAAAATGTCATTATATACAATTTCTTAAATAATATCAATAATTAATACATAATTTTTAAGATATCTCGTGAAGAGATGGAAATATATCCCTATCATTCCAACAATTCTTGTCATTAAAAAATTCTTCAATAGTATAGTAACCCCGACTTATTAGATGTTTTTTGACAGTGACTTTAAACCTGTGTAAAGGTAAGTCCAAAACAGACTTCGGGATCATATTGTAGAAGCGTACACTCAACCCCACAAAGGACTTCTGTACTTTACGTAAACGGTGTGGTACTACAACTAACTTGTGTCCGCCATTTCTAATTGGACGGTTACTTACATCTATACGTTGCTTATAATTATTAATGTTTTGACGTACAAAGAGTAAGCAATTATAAATATATTGAGATGCCACTGTAAGAACACCTATTTCTTTAAATTTTTGGCGAAGAGATTCGCGTGGCTTCATTTTGTATATAGATCTAATTGCTCTCTTTTGCAATACAAATATAGTTTGAATCTCAGCAGCTTTGCCCCATAATAGAATACCATAGGACATAACACTGTGGAAATAGGCATAATAGACAAGCCTGGCTGTATCAATATCTGTTAACTGCCTAATTTTTCTCACAGCATAGGCAGCTGAACTAAGTTTACCTGCCAGAGTCTCAATATGAGCGCCCCATTGTAGTTTATCGTCTAAGGTTACCCCCAGAAATACTGTAGAGTTTTCCATTTCCAGTGTTTCACCATTCACAATCACCTTTTTGTTGGTAGCTACGTTTTTTACGTTTGGTAGTGCGAACTCAATACACTTAGTCTTTTTTGAGTTTAAAAGTAAATTGTTAACAGTGAACCAATGCGATACATGCGCGATAGCATAATTTACGTCGTCAAAGTTGTCTTTACCTCTATCAGTTTTAAAAATCAAAGAAGTGTCATCAGCAAACAATACTATCTCGCAAATACCGTTTACATGGTGCGGCAAATCATTTATGTACACTAAAAATAGAAAAGGTCCCAATATTGAACCCTGTGGCACACCCATTATGGGGGAACAACCCTGCGACTTTATGTCATTTATGCATACCTTTTGTGTTCGATCACTTAGATAAGAGGCAACGAAATCAAGAGCTCTGTCTTTGATGCCGTAATGGCTAAGTTTAAATAGTAGTGTCTGATGTTCAACGCAATCAAAAGCCTTGGACAGGTCACAGAAGACTCCGATGGCATTCTGAGACTGTTCCCAGGCATCATAGATATGGCTTAAAAGCTTGGCACCTGCATCAGTTGTATTCCTACCCTTAGTAAAACCATACTGTTCGGAGTGAAGAATTTTGTTAGAATTAAAATGACTAAGGAGTTGGTCAAGAATGATTTTTTCAAATATCTTACTCAGAGTTGGTAAGATTGAAATAGGTCTATAGTTATTGAGGTCCTGTTTATCCCCAGATTTAAATAGTGGTATAAGTTTACTATGCTTCATTAAATTTGGAAAAATTCCTAGGTCGATACATTGGTTAAATAATACAGCCATATAAGGGGCAATGGAGTCAATTATGTTAAAAACTACTTGCACAGACATTCCCCAAAGGTCACCAGTTCTTTTAATTTTTATCAGGCGGGAGGTTTTTTTAATGTCTGCTGCAGTGACATGTTCAAATTTAAATAAGGCAGAGCACTCTTTCACGTTTTCTCTTAAAAGTTTTTGAGCTGTTGTTGGCGATGACTTTAGAGAATCCGTTAACAAAACAGGAACATTTTGAAAATAGTTTTCAAAGGTATTCGCGACCTCCAAATCGGATGTTATTTTATTACCATTTGCAACTATTTCAATCTTCGGGTTGCGCGATTTGGTTTTTCCTGCTTCCCTGTTGACTATGTTCCATGTGGTTCTTATCTTGTTATCGGATTGAGTAATTTTTTCTTTAATATGCAGTGATTTAGCTTGAATACACACATTTTTGAAAATTTTTGAATAATTTTTAACCTGTTCTAGGAAAATTGCAGATTTATTAAATTGTCTTTCTTCATAAAGCTCATATAACTTTTTTCTACTTTTATGAATCCCGATAGTTGCCCAATCGCTGAATTTTAATTTATTGTTCATAATATCTATCTTTTTAAATTTAAAAATATTATTAAATTCCGAATCTATTGCTTTGAATAGGGTTCCATAAATGCTATCAGGGTGCTCATGTTCAAAGACTAAGGCAGGAACTGTAGAAGATATTTTATCTTTGCACCGCATTAACTTATTTTTAGTTATAGGTTTGCATGTAACTATTTGCTTGAGTTTAACAGAACTATTCAAGACCTTAATTTGTTGACCAAAGTGATCAGACCTAAGCTTATTTACTATAGCCTTATCCACAATCTCGCAGTTACAAAATATATTATCAATGCATATATTATCAAAATATATTATCAATATAATTCCTTCCGAGACAGTGCCATACAATTCGACTCTATTCAACCTCCCAATAATGTGTTGTTGGGAGTTATTTGAATAAAGCGTTTGCGAATAATATTAACAAATTGTCCACAATGCTTTGTATCATCACATTTCTATAGGTTACCTATGTTATGCAAATTATTGTGATTTTTTACGGTTTTGTAAGAAAACGGATGTCAAGGATGCAAATGATTTTCAACTCTCAATAATATAAGACATTTAAAATAAAAATAAATGTTATGCTTCATTGCAAGTGTTGCGTTTTGTAAAACATACTGATACGAGTAGAGACGTGAATATTTAATTACAAGACATACCTACTTTACACTGTAAATACTATTATACTTTTACAGGTAGTAGGATACTGTAAACTTTACAGTATCCTACTACCTGTAAAATATTATTTCTAAAAACAATCAGCTGAATTGTAAAAAACAACCTTTACGTGTACGGATCACAAAATATTCTCTGCTGTGTCTACTCTGTGCCAAGTAGGAAGTTACGACTCTTTTGAAATGTTCAACTTTAGGACTCTCAAGTTGTACCTACCAAGTCGTCATTTCTTAAGTGACCGCTGATAACTCGTTCAACCTCAGCTAAGGTAAAGATATTGTGCGAAATGTAGGTAATAGAAGTGACATTCATTTCCTTGGGTTCACTCAGTAAATAGGTCGGAAAAACTTTGCAAAGGAATGGAGCTGCTATTTAATAAAGTAAACGTCCAAGTTGGTGAAAGTAGGTGTCCTATTTGCAAAGAAGTTGTTCAGTGAGGATGTACAAAGAAACAGTCATCTCCTCGCGTATTCTGAATGAAGGGTAACGTGTTAAAATTATATTAACAAGAAGTAATTTATTAAGTAACATTTAATCTACTTTTAAGAGTTATACGTACTTAAGTAAGATTTTTTTTGTGCATTTAAAACCCTTAGATATTTTACTTAGCAAAACCTTTTCTATTATTACTGGCCTTTAACTGTGTTAGTAAAACTAATTCATCGCTATCGTAATCGGTAGCAAATTTTGCCTCTTGATGGGTTGAAATAATATGAACTTAGCCAATCTGGTGGCGAATTTGGTGCTGATTACGCTTACGATGATAATGTTCTTCTTTCGAAATCAGTGTTATGGAGTAATCATCAAAAACTTCTTATGTACTTTGATTAAATACAAATGCTTATAAAATAAATAACCTACTTCGATTATCTTGTTTTAATTGTTCCCACATCCAGGACATCTGGAAGAGATCCTCATTTGTAGCGATAAGATGTCCTTGTGCATGTCCTCTTTATGTTTGCTATAACTATAAAAGGCTTTGTCCTGCGTGCAGACAAGCTACAGCCCAAACGGCTGAACGTAAGAACTTGAAATTTTCAGGGAAGATTCTTTGTGAACCCAAACCGCTCGCTATGAAAGGGTTTTTTGAAATTCTTCCCCTATGGGGGTTAAATAAGGGATTTAGGTTTGTATGAAAGTCCCTCATTTTTCAAGTTAGATTCTTGAAAATTGGTATATAGACTTTCGAATAAAAATAAGAGAATGGGTGTCCGAGGGATTTTGGAAATTTCCCCCTTAACTCTCTAAAAAGGGGGTTGAAACTAGAAAACGCTTGGTCCCGGCTGGCTGGCTTTTGGACAAGCTACTGCCCAAACGGTTGAACGTAGAAACATGAAATTTTCAGGGAATATTCTTTTAACACCCTAGATGTGTACTAAGAAAGGAATTTTTGAAATTCTACCGCTAAGGGTGTTAAATAAGGAATTTTATTTTACATATATGGAAATCCGTCAATTTTCAAGTTGTGTTCATTAAAATCGGTGAGTAGGCTTTTGGATAAAAATAACAAAGTTCCTCGATTTTTTTAATTCCACCCCTACTTATGAGACTACCTCCTATAGGGGGGTGAAACGGGGGTCCAAAGATAATACGAAGAAATGCTTCTTCACGCCGCAGTTACTGATCGGAATTGGCTAAAATTTGAAAAAGAGTGATATCATGTTCTGGATTAAAAAATAGACTACTTTTTATCCCACAAAAATCTATGGTTCCCGCGAAATTTGTAAAAAAAAGAAATACGCGCGGGGAAATGCTCCTTCACGTCGCAATTTCTGAATCGATTTGTCTAAGATTTAGAATAGAGGTAGATTATATCCCGGTTTAATACATAGGCTACTTTTTATCCCGAAAAAGTCAATGCTTTCCGCAGGATGTGTGAAAAACCAAAAATCCTGTGGGAGAAAAACTACCTTACGCCGCAACTACTGAAACGATTAGGCTAAAAATTTGAATTAAAGGTAGATTATATAATGATCTAGCACTTAGGTTACTTTTTATCTCGGAAAATTACATGGTTTTTGCGGGATATTTGAAAAATCGAATTCCACGCGAGAGAAAAATCGTTCACGCCGCAATGACTGAACCGACTTGGCTGTAATTTGGAATAGAGGTAGATTATATCCCGGATTAACATATAGGCTAATTTTTATCCCGACAAATCCATAGTTTCCGCGGGGTGTGTGAAAAACCAAAATTCCTGCGGAAGAAAAACTCCTTTACGCCTTAACTACTGAAAAGATCGGGCTGAAATTTGGATAAGAGGCAGATTATATAATGATCTAGTACTAAGGTTACTTTTTATCTCGGAAAATTACATGGTTTTTGCGTGATATTTGAAAAATCGAATTCTACGCGAGAGAAAAATCGAAGAAGAACCGACTTGGCTGTAATTTGGAATAGAGGTAGATTATATCCCGGATTAACATATAGGCTAATTTTTATCCCCAAAAAATCCATGATTTCCGCGGGATGTGTGAAAAACGAAATTCACGCGGAAGAAATTATCCTTCATTCCGCAAATAAAGAACCGATTTCGTAGATATTTTGGAATGGAGCTAGCTTATATCCTGGATGAACACAAAGGTTACTTTTTGTCTCGGAAAATCCATGTTCACCGCGGAGTTTGTGAAAAGTCGAATTTTACGCTGGAAAATACTCCTTCACACAATATACATTCTTAAAACATAAATTAAAAATACCCAATTTTCCAAAGCAATCGATACCGTCAGCTGCTTTCTTGAAAGTAGGTATAAAGGTTAAGGTTGATAAGGAAATTCAGGTTTATGAAAAATCTGAATCTCTGGGTTTGTGAAAAATCGAAATTAACGCGGGCGAAGCCGCGCGCAAAAGCTAGTCTTTGTATATATGTACAGAATAAATAAATAAATAACAATTAGCTACTTTATAGATATAACAAAGAAGATAAGCAATATCGATGTCATCATATTTATCTACTTTCTAACTTTTGATCACAGCAATCCGAGTTCCACGAAGAATAAGATTAGAGATGTCGAAGTCCTCTGGGCTTACGCAAAGCTCCGTAGACAAAGCGCTTACTATCTTAGCAAACATCCTTTATCAACATCGCTTGCGGTCCCTTCCATCGCATTCGTCCGTTGGTTATTGGTTATTTATTCATTTGTAAATGGGCCCTGATTGTGATTCGAGGAAATAGTAAATAATATCTAAGTAACTAGGTAGTTCTATTTAGGCCGAACTAACGCTTATTACAATTTGTGCTTAAAAAAACAATCTTGATCTGTGTTTTATATTACTTTTATTGCTATTTTTCATGTCCATTGGCAAGCAAAAAATCAAGATATAATAATGGAGATTTTGGCGCAACTTTTGAGAGAATTTTCTATCGAGAAAATTTTATTCAATCGTGATTCTGCTTCAAAACGAATTTAGTTTAAAGACCCAAAATACGTGACAAAAATTTTGATTGAAAATAATTGTCTGTATAGTTTTTAAAGTACAAGTCCAGGTATAAGTAAACCTTTACGTCGTTAAATAAAAGCTTGTAAAATTAAATCCGGTATCTGTGAGAATATCTTTCGGATTACCAGTTCATATTGAAAGAAAATCACTAGGTAATAGGAACAAATCAAAAACCAACGAAAAAACCCTATTAGATAGGAAAAAAATAGTTAATTCCGAGGTCGTGGTTATTTCTAAACGATGCACACTAGTCTTCTTCTTTTATCCGAGGCGAGGTTAGCAAAAAATAAAAGAGAAATACCTATTAAAGTTTGCTTGAGGACGTGCTGAAATTAATTTGTGAGCTGTAGAATATATTTTTTGCTACATAAGCTGGATTTTTTTCATGAGACCAAACTTTATTTTACTTAATGTTCGTAGCCACACCACGATTAATAGAATAGACTCATTTATTTTCTTGATCATCCCCAGACGTTTGGACTAATGTGAAGATGCTATTGCAGTAATTTCCATCAGCAACCTCAATATGACTTTAATTTATAGACCGCTGTCGCTAATCAAAATTTGTTTTTAAAAAAGCTCCAACGCAAAAAAACAGACTTTGAAAATCGGGGTTACCTTGACTCCCGCGGCTCCGCGTTACCTGGATCTTAAATGAAATTGATGAATTGATGAATGAATTTAAACCTATATATTTATTCCAATAAATTACCAAAAACCTCTGTTTAATTACTGACTGCACCTTCTAGCTATGAGCTATCTGTATCTATGCCAAATTTTAACCTGATCGGGATATTTGTGTATTAGTGTTTTCTTATGTTACGTAATAAAAGTTTATTCATTATTTCACAGTAATAGCACGGACTGAATACCACAATATTATAGTCATAGTATCAGGAATATACTGCTTGAGCAGTATATTCTTGATACTTCAAACGCTTATTGAGACAATTACACGAGGCCAAGTCAATAAAACCCACGATATCGTTCTGTTTGATATGTTTCTCTAATAAGTGGCTATATTATTGGATACGCAAACAAATAACATAGTCCATAAACAACAATAATTAGGGACTGATCATTAAGTTGACATGAAGGTAAACCTTACATTAAAACGATATACCTCGGTATATTTACTACTACCTAAGTACCTACGTAGGTACTTACTTTTAATTTTTAATTTCGCATGGCATAAAAAGACAAAACATAATTAAAGCGATAGATGGAACTAACATAAAGTAGGTACATAATATTCGAAATCTAAATAATTAATATTAATAGTGTAAAAAACTAAAAACACGCAAATTTCACGGGAACAGTAAATTTTCCCGGGATAAAAAAGTAGCTTATGTGTTGTTTATTCCAGGATAGCTGTCTAAATTCTGAATTGCAGCTAAATCAGTTTATTGATAGTGTGATTGAATAACAAACAGCAACTAACTAACAGTCAAACTAACAAACTTTTATACTTATTTATAATATGATTAATTTTGTATTTTAATAGTTTTGTATGTTTTTGGGTTCTTGATACTTATCAACTTTTGCAAAGTCTTTAAAATGGGTTAAATCACATAATTAATGATGGTTATAAATAATGCTATAAGCGTGAAAATGGGTGCCTAATATTGATTCTGAACTAATAACTGTTTCGCTATTGTGTGTTTTAGATGAGCAATGGGATATGGGATAGTAATGCTATAAATGTCAAAATGAATATTACCGAAAAACGACATTTTACCCAATTTTTAAGGGCCGATTTTTCAATCGCCAGATAAACAAAAAATCAAAAATTCGTTCTGAGGGTTTTTGAATATTATTATCACCGACACATTAAAGCAAAAATTACAATTACATCTATCTAGTTTTCGATAAAAATTAGAAAAATTGAGATGTTGATGAAAGGCCCAAAATAAATTTGAAAGTAATTTTAATTATATTTTTTAATGCAGGTCACTAAAAACTAACGTTTACGCCGTTAACAATGTGTGTTTTAGTTGAGCCCCGTAGTTGAACCTATACTGGACGGAAGCGGGAAGAGCAGTAAAACTACTAAGCCAATAATAGTAGTTGACTGTTTATCTATCCCGTATACTACTTTTTATCCCAGAAAATCCTTGGCTCCCACCGTATTTGTAAAAGCCCGAAACTCACGCGGGCGAAGCCGCGGGCAAGAGCTAGTATTACATAAATATGATGAGCACTCATTTAATTTCAGCTTTTACCTACTTATAACTTAGGATGTACTAAAGGCTGATTTTTCAATAGCCAGATAATCTTTAACTAATCGTTTTGACAGTTTTTGTTTGGCATATTATAATGTTTCATAGTTTATCTGGCAATTGAAAATAAGCGGCGAGATTAGTTTACTAAAGATATGTAAGCAATAACACGTTATATAGACAGAAATAATAACTAGACATGTTTTATAGATATTACAGTCTCAACCCTTTTTTTATGGCGCACTACTTGGCACGAGTTTAAAAATGAGAAGGGTTTGGCCGTAGGCCACCACCCTGGCCGAGTGCGCGTTAAAAAGCACAGAACATTATGGAGTAACGGTCGAACGGATCAGACATGCAGTTTTCCCACGTTTTCCTTCACCGCAAGTGATATGGCAAGTGACACAAACTTACTCAGGTAATTTCGAAAAGACAAAGATGCGATGAAAGGGTGCGTTGGAATCCTTCTAAACTTAGTTTTTAAAAGTCGACTAATAGTTATACTTACCACCATTTAGGGCCGATTTTTCAATCGCCAGATAGTCGCTAACTAACAAATAAATATTACGTTTTGACAGGTTTTGTATGGAATATGTTTCAAATTGATTCCTCAGATAGTTTATCTGGCGATGGAAAAATTGGCCCTTATACCTAGATACATAACACACTTGTATCAAAAATAAGTGCCTGTGGGGTCTATTTGAAAGAAAGATATGTATTTTGATTTGATTTTTGTTTTTGATGCCTATGGGGTACAAGCCCCAGATTACTGATGAAATATACTTATTTAATTATTACTTATTTTTATTTAATTTGTGCAACTGAGTGAGATGAACAAATAAAGAGGATTAATGTTGTTAGCACCCATATTCAGAATGTGTTTCTATATTGTGTTGTTTTTCCTTTGGAACATTCGCCTCGAATCGGATTAAGATGGAACTTTCGCTGAAAGGTTGAATAACATCCTTAATCTGGATCTTTCCTAGAAATTATGTTATCTGAACCAACCAAATAAAAATTATTTTCACATTCATACTTTAACATGCGAATTCCAGTAATCTAGCTTATTCTTACCTCAGGTACCTACCCTAGATACCTAGCAACTATTATTATCTTTTACTTCATAAATGGTAAAATAACACATCGGCAGAGTCGGCGGGTTTTTTGTCCCGACTTGCGTTCGTTGACTCCTTGACTCCTACGGCTATGATAATACATTTTATAATAATAAAAATTTCCATAACTACTACCATTCCTTAACACTAATAGGTAGTCAAACAAAATATACCTTTTTTAAAGAAAACAAAATATCTCTAGCAACATTATTACACTCTTGTATCGATCAGATTTTAATTCTTATCGCTAATAAGAATAGTTGTGAATAAAAAGGTTAAAGGACCGTTGCATCATGCAATAGGTAAGTATACCTAATATATTCTACTTGAACTTTGACTTTATCAAAGCGAGAATTTTTTGCCGTATTCAGTTGCATGATTTAACATAACAGCATGATAAATGATGTAAATGAAGTAATTAGAATACAAAGGTTTAGCGTAGTTCGCGTGAATATTACGGCTTAGACAAGTGTGAAGCACGCCCTGCGCACACCCCTTATCGACTACGGCAGCTACGTTCAGCTACAACAGTATACAAACTCTACATGGCAAGGACCAAGCGATTTTGGCTCTAGTCACATTTACGTACGTGTTCAAATTGTTTGAATTTATTTTTATCAAGTATGCATTAAATGTGGCAGGGTGTCTAAATACCACCGGTCAGTGTGTGACCCAGTAAAACAAGTTACTAAATTTTAATAAAAATAATTGGAAAGTTTTTTTTTAATATTTTACATTGGTGGTAGAAGTCAGGAAGCGTTTAATTAAGTGTTGATATTTGGTTGAATGTTAACTTCAGATATTTGTGCTATCTTTGAAGTCTGAAGGGTTTCCCGGAAATGAGCAACGTAAAAGCAACCGCAAAACGAAATTATAATACGTAAACACGATAAGTAGGTATACCAAAGTTTTCGAACTAGATAACAAACCGTTAATATATTATTTAGATCACAAAAATAATACTTTTGCAGAAACACGAGTAATTAGATAATATTAACTGAAAAAGAGGCGGAAAATTGGGCGTACATAAATTTGTTAAAGAGAACTCTGCAAATAGTGTAAGTCCATCATAATATTATGGATTCCTTTTCTAAAACGAGATGAGTCTTGGAAGCCAAAAAAAACAAAGAGTTTAGTGGAACATAGTATTGATTATTTTTTTAGTTTTGTGAAAGTCACACGTTGTTTTTTTGTGCCTTTAAGTTTTAAACCCAAAGGATCAATGCATTTGAAAACAAGGAAGAATTGATGTCAATGATCTAATAATAATGACAAAACAATTAATGATGTTTACACAGACATTGACAATACCAATATAGGAAGCGAACCGAGTACCTAATGACTCCATTAGGTAAATCTATAAATAACTAAAGCAAAATAAGAAACCCTTTAAAACGAAATTTTACAATACAATCCAGGGTTTCTTCCTGCGAAAGTTTATTGTGTTGAAAATTTTTGAGGTGAGTATTTTCGTTTGTAAGTTTTTATTTATCAAGTAGGTATTTTAGTGGTATTAATTAGCTACTGAAATATGATTCTGTTGAATTATCGTCGCTGAAATGTATGTAACACTTAAAAAATTTGAATTTATATGGACGTTCAATGACTTCAGGATACATAGAAGTCATTGTGGACGTTAAATATATTTCGGTTTCACCAATTTAATATATAAAACTTGAAAAAAGTTGATTTTATATGAAAGTTGAAAGGTTTCGGTTTCACCAAGGATAATTAAATTTCCGTTTCGGCTGAAAGTAAATCAACTAAAATCTCTATCCATTTTTCTATGGGTAGGTACCCATAGAAAAGGAACAGCTATTGAACTCTGCAATATCTAGCATCTTCGTAATATTGTAGTGATTCGAAAATTATTTTGTCAAATGTAAATAATCAAACATTAGATATTATTATAATGATGTCAAATTATCAAGATAAATAGAGGTTATTATCCTTGAATTTAGCAATTAAAATTCCCAGCGTTAATTTTAAAATGCGGTGTAGGTACGATATTTCGTAAGCATAAATATTTATATAACTCATAGCTAGATAGACACCGATTAGATAACAACATTCGTGGAATATAAAATTATATAAAATCCATAATGCCTAACACCCTCACAAAGTCACAAAGTCTATATTATCTAGGTAGAAACTAGAAACACTCATGAGCCGTGTCTCGCTCTAACCCGTAAACTAGATTTATCATGCTCTCCCCTTCCAGACTGAGGTGTTTAATAGAAATGAATGGGTTTGGGAGAGAACAGTCTCCAATAACACTAAGAAAGAAAAATGTTTGTGTTCCGCGCATAGGTATAGTACGATTCACGAAAGATGACCACAAATGGCGGGCCTATTTTAGGTCTCTTTGGACTTATCTAACTAATATTATGGTCTTATTTATTTTAACTAATATATATGGTCTTATTTAACTAATATACGGTAATTATTTTGGCTTAAGTCTTTTCTTCATGAGTGTACATGAAGAAAAGACCCGCCATTTGTGGTCATCTTTCGTGAATCGTACTATACACGGAAAAGTTTTGCTTTGAAAGGCGAATAAAGGCGAAATTATACTATTTCATCTATCGAAAATTATGTACTTGAGTAGATTTTTACGATGTCAATATATTCAAAATTATTTAAATTAAAGTATTTTTCTGTATGCAACAAAATACTTATATCGACTTACTAAATTAAATATTTATCTTCAAATATGTATATTCTATTCTTATTATTTTAGGTTAGGTTACATTGCAACTTAGTTTTGGGTTGGTATTTCTCTAAACAGATGTTTATAACCTATAGTGTGCGACCTCTACCAGAGGGTCAGCAAAAGTAGACAGAACTGAAGAAAAATAAAAAAGTACCAACTAAACTACAGTAATTTGAATGAATGAAATCGTAGGGAGTGATAGTAAACTGCTGTAATTATACTAGCTCACTGCTCAATTAATATTTAAAAACCATTGTAAATTTGTGATATGTAATAACGAGAAACGTAAACCCAACTATTTATGATTGTGGCGGGCTTCTTTTCTTTTTGGAACCGTCGAATTTGTTTTAAGTCGACTGTAGTGAGAACTAAGTAAAAAAAAACTTCGACCCTAGCCCATATTGTTTTCAGTTCCCTCAACTATTTTCTGTTGTTTAATGATTTACATAATAATATACGAGCTCACTAAGAAAACATGGCCATGATTTAGTGTTTTAGATCCCACATAAAGGATAACACCATTGCAAAAGAATGGTACTGAGTCACGCGACGAAATTGTTTAAATTTCCATTTCCAACGTGCAAAAGGAATATTTAACGAAAGAAAATCTACAATATTAAAAGACAAAGACTGACCAACTAACTCGTACCACACACATCTCAAACAATTGATCGGATCGGGCTGAAATTCAGCGATAATCTTATAAGAGGTGTAGGTACTAAAAGGCGAAATAGTTGTCAATTTGTATATTAGAAATGTTAGAACAAACGAAACGAGTCCATACTTTGAAGTTCTTTACAACCACTGAACAGTTTTGAAATTCTTATCCAGTCTGCACCATATGTATTAATCAATAGTAATGTAGTCAGCTGTTAAAACGATAGATGAGCCCAAACTCAAGGGATTGACTAGAAACTACTGATCTGCATCAGGTCAGCTCGATGGAAATACTTTTTTAGTATCATGGTTATTAAACCAGGCGAGGCATACTTCAATGATTAAGGTATAAAGCAAAATATGTAGATAGAGTTAGACGAAGAGAGGCAAAGCGACCTGCAGACGAAGACAGCAAATGCGACCTGAATTGCAATTACAACACAAATATTGCCTGTGATTATTCTGTACCTGTAAAGATACTATGCAGTATTCTGTGATAATAAAAATACAAAGTTTCAAATAGATGCGACTCTACAAATTGGTTATCTTCGAGCTTGTTTACACAACTAATTAAAGCGTACAAACAGGAAAACAGAAAAGTAGTCCTTAAAAAAATATATAATAACGTTAATGGCGGAATTTCTAAATTGGATTAAATCAACCAAATAAGCGTTGTCAATTTAGGCAATTGCTCCGTAACGAATATTCAAAGATTGCCCCAGTAACACAAAGCCGCGCCAACATCGTAACAGAGTTGATTGAAAGCTTCACATATACTTATGCAAATTTTATGAGGTTGAAGACCCATCTCATTGTGACTGACTCGCGAGGCGAACTCAGAAGCGGGTCGGGGTAATTGCAACTCAGTTTTCGCTTTATTTGCTCAGAGTTATATTTACTGTGCCTATTATTTTGTCGACTTTTGTTTGTTTCTTCTAATTGTTCACTGCTCCAAAAAGACAACGTACGTACCAACATCATTTTAGGTTTTTGAATAAATCCAAATTTGCAAGCTGTTATTATGAACAATAATCTAGGTGTTTCCCAAAAGAGGAGAAAAAGTCAAGAAAATACGATTCCTGCGGGTATTGCGGAAAAATGAAAGCCACGCAGGCTGTGCTATACCCCAAGATCTACAGTGCGTTCAGCGTTATTTTGCCTCTGGCTGTCATATTGCCTAACCTGAGCTCTGTGTTGCCGCTTAAGGTTTGGAAGATACCCGGTATGAAACTGCGAAATATTTTCGTAGTTAAATTTCTCAATTAAAGTAAGTTTGGATGTTAGAATTTAAGTTTGTAATCTTTGGATTTGGTTTGTGGGTATATTTTTATCCCAATATTCATTCATAGGTACGGGATCAGGACTTATGCGGGTAAAACTGCAGGGCGCCGGTGCGGCGCCGGTACTTTAAAATAATTAGGATAGGTATTTGAATTAGTATTATGTACCTCAAGTTTGCATTTATCTATATACATAGGTAATATATGACTAAATTAAAACAACATTTTTATAGGTTTTATTTATTTTGAATAAGAGTGATCCAAGCGGGTCGCTAGTGGTTCGTCACTGTCTGCTGATGAACGTGAATCGTCGGAACTGCTGCTGTCCGATTCTGTATCAGACTCGTCATTTAATTCTATAATAAATTTATCGATTTCAGAGTCTATAATTCCATCTATTTTAATAAACTGTTGTTCAATATGGCACACATGTTGACACTGCTTCTGCCAGTCTTCTGCAGTGATCGATTGGAACGCTTCTTCTGTTAATTGTAGTATCTAGTCTGCTTCCTGTCCAACATTTTTAGCAGCTACACGCCTTTTCAACAGGCTCCACATAAATTCTATAGGATTAAGTTCGCAGTGGTATGGTGGTAACCTAGCCACTTTGTGTCCATGCGCTTCAAGAAGTTGATCAGCTTCATATTTTGGAGCTTCTTTATGCTCTTTTATAATTTCGTATAATTGAACTTTCACCATAGTAGGAAGATAAGATAACCCCTTATTTGTGATCCAATTTTGCATATCAGTTTTGGTAGAGCTCATTGTTGGTGCCTTGTTCACCTTTACAGTGTGATAGGGCGCATTATCCATAACAATTAAACTATTAGGCGGTAAATTGGGGATGAGTTTCTAACCATTTCATGAAATTCGTCCTGTTCATGTCATCATGGTAATCTCCTGATTTCGACTGCGATTTAAATATTAATTGTGCATTTGGAATAAACCCCATTTCGCCACCTGCATGAACGATGATCCAGCGTGCACCAACTGAATCGCTTTTTAAAACACCTTGTTCATTTTCCATCTGCCAACATTTGTTGACAGAATATGAAGCGTGTATATAAGTTTCATCAAGATATACGATAGGTTGGCCTTCATTTCGATTTTGTCTTAAAATATTTAAGTATCTGTACCTCCAGGCTACAATGTCATATCGTTCCATTAAATTTTTTCTTTTAGAACCACATTTTTTAAATCTAAATCCAATTTGCCGAATTATTTTCCATAGTGTGGTACGACCTCCATTGAAGTTAATATCAATTTTTAATTCAGCCAAAAGCTTGCCCAAAGTAGGCAACTCCTTTCTGACTACGTACATTTGATGTATTTTAGTTCTGATTGCACATAGTTCAAAATCATCTAACTGAATTTTATTCGATTGGCAGCGTTTTTTCCTGGGAGTACATATTTTCTTAGACGTGGAAGCAGCAACCTCACACTCTTTGGTAATAGTGGTGACAGTTCTCTCAGAAACGCCTGAAATACAAAACATTACATTAATAACATGCATATTGTACATTTTTTTAATTAATCTTGTTATTAAATAATACATAATGTAACAAAGGTTTGTATTAAAGAAAAAAAACCGATCGGGACTTGCGCGGGTGAAACCGCAGGGCGCAGCTCGTTTATACAATAAGAATCAAATACTATGTTTTTAAAACAAATATAATTATTATACATATACCTATGTACGGAATGTATTACAATTAAAACATCGTGCCTACATACAAACAATAATCTATTAGCAAAACAAATAACTTTCGATCCCTAATAACGGGAAACTATGAATAGCAGGTAACACTAATTTACTTACCAGTCATGGCGGCTACACGTTGACGAACATGTTCAAATGGGATTATTGGTCCTCCATTAGCTTTTTCCCGCTCACAAAAATTACGAACTGAGGATACAATTTTTCTGCCGCTACTTTGAATCCTTTTTGGCATGATTAACACGTTTAAAATAAAAAAAAAATTAAGAAAAACGCAAGGAGCTTCACACTGTGTTAGAGGTACTTGTCAGCAAGAATGGCGGGTAATGCCAACCTAACAGAAACAGCTGTCCAAGGAATATACTACTCTCTAACGAGAGCAGCTGTCAGAGGCAAAATAACGCTGAACGCAGTATAGTAGATTTAACATGTATTTAATAAGTCAAAAATAGTGCTCTACTTTTCAAAACGGATAACAGTAACAGCAGAAATTAGTTTTTTTTTTTGTTTTTACTCGCATGTCTACCGTGGGACCACAATATTACTTATGCCGTAGCCATCTTTTCCTAGCCCTGTAGGTACCACCTACGTTTTGTAATTTTCCAATCCTAAACTAATATGTACAAGAGTTATGCTATTTATGTACCTATTAGGTGGGTGAAATCTAAGCTTCTCCCTATGACCTTGTCTGGGCTCAGGTAGTAGCTGTTAAGCCACGCCTTCGTTATGCGATGTTGAATATAAAACACTAGCTTATGCCCGTGGCTCCAGGTATTATTCGATTTTTCACCAATCCGGATTTTTGAGATTAGGTATTAGTTGCGTATATGTAAATCAAGGTCATATTTTAAACCAATGGTTAAACAGCTGCGGCATGAAGAAGTAACAAAAACGGACGAATTCACCTTTACAATATTAGTGTGATAACCTTTACCCGTGGGTGACTGCTAAATGGATAAAACTGTAGAAGGGAAAAACATTTTATCCTCTCCCCGTGGAGACATTTTCCCTGGCCCCGGTGCTAGGAAGGCCTGGATGAATAATTAATTCGATTTGAATAAAGTTTTATGAACTACCTCCGCCTAGCGCACAAAATAATGTAGCTCTATGTTGAAACTACATAATATTTAGGTACTCCTCTCTGTAGCACGTTGAAGGATGAATTCTTCACTTTAATTAGACGCATCTCACTTGTATGTTTCACTTCAGAAGTTTCCACAAACTTGTACCTACCTAAGTTAGTTTACTTGGGTAGTCTTCTTGGGTTCTATGCCTCTTCAAAGATAGCTAGTGGCCTCTTCTTTTACTTACCCAACCATAGGAGCGGGTTGATCGTCAATGAGGTTAAATAGTAATTTGTTACCAAATTGTTGATATTGAAATTGAGAAACAGTGCGGAATGACTAGTAGGTAACTAAGTCTTCCCCTATTGGTCTTTAAAATACTTTTTAATTACTTCAATTAAAAAGTATTTTAATACTTTATTAGTTTTAGTCAGCAGATTGCATGTATGTTGTAAAACTATGTTTTGGACCTATTTCATTGCTTAACCCCAAACAAACGTTTTGACCAATGATGGGCGTGCGTGCAAATTGATTGCAGGTAGCGTGAATGTAGTTGACTGAACTGCGTTGATTCTTCACACACTCTCCACCATACTCTTCATACCGCTTGATCTTACATTTTGTAATATTAAATTTGTAAAATTACTAAATTTTAGGTAAGTTTTTTGAACAAATTTGAAATGTTTTCCATTTCAAAGAATGGGAAGGCAGGCACTGGCCCCTAAGATAAAGGCTTACCTAGTTTAGGGTCAGAGGTCCAGAGAACTTTGTAAACTGAGTTATTTCGATTAAATCCTATTTATTATTAAAAAAAACTGGGTCATCGACAATATCACCACAATGACAATAGGTACTTGCGATTGACGGCATATTTACGTATAAAACGATTTTAATTAATTCTTGTTGTTGTAAAAACATCGAAGTTAGGTACATTGCCTGTGTTATTAACGTAAATTAATTATCTCATTAATGAGATGAAATTAGAACACCTACTTTAATTTGCATGCCAAACAAATTAAATACACCTTGATAAATTCAACATTAGCATAGAAAAGTGTTCCGTGACTCGTGAGTCTCCTCTGGGGCATAGAGAATAAGATTAGATATACCTACACAACGTGTACTAGCACTAACAATTTAATTACTCAAGCGAGCCGTTTGCTGGCGCTTGTTTAATAAATAAATTTATCTTAAAATAATAAACGTAAATGGGTCTCATTTTCCCGGCAGAATGTCTACTCTCGTATCTCGTTAGGCGCTTTTATTATAGCATTTTGCTGTTAATTTTGAAAGGGACACTTTATTCGCTGTAAACATTTCATATTATACGTAGTCTCAACCTCTTTTATGTCCAGTTCCCCGGATTCGAACTTCCGCTCCTTCATGAGAGGGCTTATATTGCTTTTATCTTATTATACTTACATTTATTAGATTTTAATTATAATAGCTCAATATTAGCATTTAAATGGACTATACGTTCATTGCTGGGTACAGCCGCTTGTTGCAGTACAGTTTTAATACATATTTTCATACAAACATAGTATGAAAATGCCAAAACAGTATTGGAACAATTCGCGGAACCTCTAAAAGGTGTTCCACAGGAAGGCCCCCCGACTGCCAGAATTTATATGTTTCAATCAATGAGAAATTTGAACACTTTTCACTTTGTCAATAGGTACCTATGCACAACAACTAATATTTTTACTTCGTTTTATAACAGGGCAGTCGTTTTTTAATTTTTTAATTTAACTGTCTATTTTTATTACCAAAATGGTATACAACAAACACGTGGTATACAACAAACAGGCGTGTAAGCGTAAAAACGTGGAGGGACGTTCATTTTGATAAAACGATCTATACAAATATCCATCTATCCGATAGAGCTCAATATTAGCATGTAAAAGCTCCCTGCTATATACCACCATCCCTACGTTGTTTCGTCCGTCGTTGAAGTTTTCAAATACTGGTTGTAACAGTCTTTTTACTTGTTAAATGGTGCTTATTCATCAAGTGCACACAGTCGTAACAATGTTGCTGTTCTCTGTTGATTTATAGGGTTCCGTACCCAAAGGGTAAAAAACGGCACCTTATTAGATACTGAGACTTCGCCGTCTCGTCTGTTCTGGCTGTATCTCTTGGACAGTGACACTCGAAATTTTCACAGACGATGTATTTCTGTTGTCTCTAACAACAAATACTTTAAATAGAAAAAAATATATATTTAAGGGGGCTCCCATTTTTAGGGTTTCGTACCCTTAGTAAGACTTCGCCGTCCGTCCGTCCTTCTGTCACCAGGCTGTATCTCTGGAACCGTGATACAGACATTTTCACAATTCAGATGTATTTCTGTTGATGTTTATAAAGATATCTAATCAGAGCCTACCTCGACTAAAGCAAGGAAAGTTCTTACTCGAAGCATATCAATGGTAATCCTATGTCTACTGTTGGCCGATGCATAGTCAACAATAGACCACCCCTCGAGCGTCGGCCGTCAGTTCTATTCTCAGGCGATCTGTCATTGACCCACTTCTATGGGGCTGCGAGTTATTGCAACCTATTTCAGTTCTAATTTGATCTAACAAATTAGCATTTCTTGGGATGCTCTAGGTCATCTCTCGGTTTGACAACAAGAAACAAGACGTATGTAATGCGTATTTTACTAGATTTTTCCCGCAGCTTCGTCGCTCGTCGTCGTCGCTTCAGCCGATGGACGTCCACTGCTGGACATAGGCCTCCTGAAATGACCGCCAAACACCACGACCCGCAGCTTCACTCGAACGAAATCCGTTTTTACTCATCCCTGAGGAGCATGGTTTTTCTCTGGACAGTAGGTAGGAGCATATTTCACATATTTGTATCCAGGGCAAAACTGCACCCATTTTAAATATCAATAAAATTGGTTCGGTATAGTTGCGGCAGTAGGAGTAACATTAGCATTAGAAATGTGTATTTATAAAGCTGCTAGCATTTCAAATGCTCTACGAATGTCTACTAAATCTAGTACGTGGGTCTATTCATGTCTTGTAAATATATTTTATTTAATAATAAATTGCGACAAAAAAAAACTTAAACACACTTAGGTACCTATTTACGTTTTTGAATTTAAAAACCTTATCAGGTCCGTTGAATTTGGATGAATTTCGAGTTTTAAATTTTTCCTAGTGTATGTATAGGTACTATCTTCCATTTAAAATAACGACCATAAAATGTTGCTGTAAGTCATAATGTAATGTCAGTTGTAACAATTTAGGTAACTGAGTACCAACATATTGTGTTACTAGCTGACCCGGCAAACTTCGTTTTGCCTGTTATTTTTTGTGAACATTTAATTGAACGCGGCCGAAGCCTCTCGCTGGATCAAATAATATAGTTAATTGAATTTCATCTCAACCCCACAATAGCTGGGTTAGGGTTTCCTCTCAGAATAAGAGAGGTTTGTTTAGTTAAGTACTTAGATGAAGACCAAAAAAGAAATGGATGGATCGTATGGAAGAGTATTGCACGTTGACAGCAGAAGAAGAGAATGGAAGAAGACTCCATGGTAAAAATTTAGAATCGTTTGGCAGGAGTAACGGGAAGGGGGAAGGGGGGAGAGGGGGTGTCCCCTAACCCCCGATACCACTCCCTGAAAAGGTATTGCACCATTCTTGAACAAATTTAAAAAGATGAAAATAATTAAAATGACGATGATGGAGTCGCTTCGTCGCGGAGAGAAGCGAAAGAGGAAGGGGTGGGAAGAAAAAAAATGGGATTTTTTCCCCCCTCCCAAGCTAAAACTTTCGACACGTAGTAAACTACTACGTGTCGTGTCAAGAAATATTTTTTTTTAATTATGAAGTTTTGAATTCAATTTTGCTGTTATAACTACTGAAATACATGGTTTGAAATGGGAATTGTAGCCTCAAGAAGAAGTAAAGGAGCTAGGAAAACCCTTTATCCATCACCATCTACCCCTCACCCCCCTAAGGGTCAGTCGACAGAGCTTTAAAATCTTGAGGTTAAGACTCTTTTAGCCTTCAGTCTTTCCCTTACCCTTTTTTGGCTCGGTCTATTTCTGGATGGTCATAAAAGAAAATAACCACTCAGAAGGATGGTGGGGCCTTGCAGGCCCCACCATCCTTTTCGTCACCTATCCGTTATCCGAGTCGAAGTGCCCCAAGTCTCGAGCTCGCTTCGCTCGCTCTACATCCTAAGTCTTCAGTCTTTCCCTTACCCTTTTTAAGGCTCGGAGAAGAAGTAAAGGAGCTAGGAAAACCCTTTATCCATCACCATCTACCCCTCACCTAAGGGTCAGTCGACAGAGCTTTAAAATCTTGAGGTTAAGACTCTTTTAGCCTTCTGTCTTTCCCTTACCCTTTTTTGGCGCGGTCGACGGAGCTCCTATTTCTGGGTGGTCATAAGAGAAAATAACCACTCAGAAGGATGGTGGGGCCTGCAAGGCCAATGCAATCCTCTTCGTCACCTATCCGTTATCCGAGTCGGGGTGCCCCAAGTCCCGAGCTCGCTTCGCTCGCTCAAGATCCTAAGTGGGTTGTGTCAAAAATTTAATACTACAAATAACATATTTAAAAAGTTCTGTGGCCTATTTTTTTTTGTCGGTACAACAAAATATATGTGTGGTGTTCCATCTCGTCCTACTGTATCTCCCGAAAGTCATCCTCACTCCGATAAAATACTTCCCGATTTATACTGACCGCCATATAGATTGATTTTTGAAAAGCTCGAAAACACTGCGTTACCTCGTAATGCGAATAGTATTGTTGTAATCAGGGACCAAACCTCTACCAAATACAACACCTTTCTCCCCCGAACTCCTGCCAAAGGAAAGTAAATCCAACCGCGATTTACCAAGTTTCATCTGCAGTACTAACAAATATCTGTAAGAAGTTTGGTGAATCGGCTTTAAACAACTCCAAACAATTGCGCTAAATCGTTAGTCGGTTGCATTTATGTTCAGCTGAAAGAAGCCTCGGTACCCATCTCGCAGAAAGCTTCGAAGCCACAATTCATTATGAATTATATTTCAAGTTCGTTCATAGGATACACCTATGATTTCAGCTATTTATCTGATTTTCGATCAACGGCCCCGAGTATGAAATCCCAAATATTTCCGACGTTATTCTCAGTACTCGAAGCTGATGGCCGTCCAGCTCGTGGGTCATCAATTCTTCTGACCATTTTTTAACGATTGTAAACGATGGAGCAGATCCTACTTCTTTGTCATTCTGTTTCAGCGTTAATCCTTTCTTGAACAAATACTTGGCATCGACGTAATTCGACGATTTTCTTCCAAACTAACAATCGGTATTATAACGTTATTTGCATATCAAATAAATTAAATAGACCAAAAAGATCGGACATCATACTCCGGCTACAAATTTCGAAACAAACTTGTAAGAGGTGCTGACGTGACAGCAATGAAATGTTTACATAGTAACGCCATTAAATCAATTTATTAATTTTATTTTCAATTAGAAAATACTCGATAATCCTAAGTCTCCACGTATAAGTCCTCGACTCGGATAGATTATTTTTTTACGCTCTTTCATTTGATGTGCGATTCGTTCGATTCCACCATACACCGGTACCGCCCTTGGTTTTTGTATGGGAAAATTAAATCGGCCAGGGCCAGGGTTCTTCAGTATTTTGGGAGATCAAATATAGATAACAACCCGCTCCCCGACCCAGAGATAACACCCCGAAAGTTTCACAACGATCGATCCAGCCGTTTAGGAGGAGTTTGGCTACAAAGAAAATCGAGAGAATTTAACTTTTATCCCTTCTCCTAAGGGAACCATGCTGAATTTCGGGATAAAAAGTATCCTATGTCCTTCCTCGTAGTATGAACTCAAGTCATACCAAGTTTCATTGGAATTCATTCAGTAGTTTCGGCGTGATGCGCGGCCGTGATACAGAAAGACAGACAGACAGACAGACAGACAAAAATGAAAAAAAATACAGTTTTGGGTTCAGAACCGATTTTAGAGTGCCCTTGAAAAAAAATTTTCAAAATATCTTTAATGTACAGAATTTGACCTGTTACAGATTTATTATAAGTATAGATTAGGTACTAACATACTGTGTTGGTACTCAGTTACCTAACCAACATATTGTGTGGTAAATTGTAGCAAGCGACAACTAAGTTTTCGCGTGACTTGCTATACCTATCTGAAGTTTGCAACTACTACATTAGACATTTGTGTCGGAAAATTGTATAGACAACGTTATTGTTTCCAACTCTTCTACAGTTCAATTCACTAATTATACGAGTATTTACTAAGGTAAATGATATTTTATAATTTATTGAGCTTGACAGGTTTGTCGTGGGTGGATTGAAACAAACGTTCACGAGCCACTTGCAGTATCGACTCTATATTTTTCATTTATACCAGAACATTACAATACAGAACTCCATCTGGCATGGCCACCCTCAAGTATTCACTTAATTAATACTATGGTGAGTGGAGCACATCATAGGTATAATAATTATGTCGTGAAATGAACGTGTCGCAAAACTGAAGTGGCAATGGGCGGGGCACATAGCTCATAGGACCGATGGACGTTGGGGACCCAAGGTGCTAGAATGGCGGCCACGCACCGGGAAGCGCAATGTCGGCAGACCCAGACCCCCAACAGGTGGATGGACGATGTAAAGAAAGTCGCGAGGAGTCGCTGGCGCCAGGCGGCGCTAGATCGTGATGTTTGGCAGTCATTTCAAGAGGCCTATGTCCAACAGTAGACGTCCATCGGCAGAAACGACGACGACGAAATTCTTGCGTCAGCCTCCTTCTTCTTTGAGAAAGGACTCCGGATGAGTCCGAAACTTAATCATGCAAAAAATGTCTTTCACGGGAGCTAATCCGTACCTACTACACATAATGTAATGATTCGCTTACACATAATATGACCAAGCCATCAATATTTTCAGTATCTTTTGACATGTTATTTATTCACCAAGTAAATGAAATCAATTAGTTTTTCATCACGAGCCCTTTAGCATTCAGCTTAATTAAGTCGCTTTTCATCCTCGTTAATTGGGCGTCAGTTTTGAGCTCTCTTTAACGAAATTGCTGCAAACTGTCGATTTTCACTTGCAAACAATAATAATAGCTAACAATTCAATTAATAGAATGTTTCTCAATGATAGCATGTTGAAAATACCAATTTAATTTCGAGAGACATAAAAAATATTTCAATGGAGGCAGTTTAAGCTTTAAATAAATCAAAGTGGTTTACGTTGTTGCTGCACTACAATACTCATTAATGAAATAATTACTTAAAGATGTGTAAAGAAACTACTAACATACCTACCTAACGAGCAGTTTATAAAGCAAGCGTAAAACAAAACGAAAACCCTTGTCGTGTTCAACAACATTTTGCGAACGTTTGCTAAAGAAAAGGGTAAAAAGAAGCTAATTAACACAAAAACACTCGGGCTGAAGTCTCTCAGGATGGTAATTTTCATATTTTATACGCTGTACCTATTTCAGATGCTAAGTAATTTGTAACTAAAATATTTCTGGCTTACCTGTACGTGCCTATACCTTACAAGACTGAAATTTCTTCTTGAGATGACCTGGTTGAAACAGTCTCTCATTTGAGTGTAGTGTGCCTACCCTAAATATGTGACCATTTCTAAATTATTGCGATTTCATAAGTTTAGGTACCATAGTTCAGTTCACTCAATAAAACATCAGGAATTTGCTAAGAGTAAACCTAACCTTGTATCTCTCAGACTCGTTTAAAACTCGCATAAGTAAGTACCTATGCTATTTTCGAAAAAGGGATAGCATTACAATGCTTGACTAAACGGGCGTCAAATGATTGGCGAACGCCGGTCTAAGGTTATACACCAAAGCTGGAAATTAGGTTCATAAAGCAAAGGAACACAAAAAGTCGCCCCCCACTGTTTATATTTATTACTGAAAGCGATACCAAGAAAACGGATCGAGCAATATACGCGAATATTGCAAAGGCTTTTACGTATTCATCTGCAAAAGCATTGCTGAAAGCTTTTTTGGAATTTAGGTTACGAGTTATAGCCTAGCGAAAGGGTGTTCGTTCGCTATTAGGTTGTATTGGGCGAATATTACCCCCTCCTACAGCATTTTATTCAGATGGAGACTTAAATTATAATTGAGACTATAATATAAAAACTTTCTGCGAAGTTTTTAGGTACCTCCGTGTTTCCAGCCAAGTATAATCTTCCAGAGAGTACAAGCCTTCAAGAGAAGAGTGAATAGGCATTTTCTAGGCAAGCGCGCTCCAACCTAGACCTCATCATTGCTTGCCATCAGGCATGATTGTCTTCAAGCGGCAGGGGCATTACATACATCACAATCTGGCATAAACGCTTGTGTTAAGGTACTAGGGATCTGACAAAATATATACATAATCTTTAATGTACATAAATACAATACATAGAAAAACACCTAGACACTGGAAAACACAAACATTTTTCAGTTGTGGGAATAGAACACAGACCTCCGACACACGAGGGCAGTTAATGCTTGCCAGTTTAATGTTTCTTTATGAACACTGATAAGCAAAACAATTATCATATAATTTATATATTGATAAGCAATTTGCTTAGATACGAAATAACATAATATATACTTACCAAATGACTTACTTAGGTATGATAATAAAATTAAACACTTATAAATAATTATCAAAATTGTGGATAAATGATATATTTTTCTTAGGTACTTAGTCTTTTACTTAGGCACGTGCATTTGAAAGCAAGAGGAGTTTAGATTACTATTTCCTAGGTTCAGGTAATACAAAGAATGTGTTCCCAGCAACAAATGAACAAAAATGATTTGCTTTGCTGTGGTATGACTAAAGTAAAACAATTCTTAAATCTTTTTATTATCCATTGTCCATTACAAAAGCAAATACGCTGTATGTTAAACATGTGATCGTAGCTTTTGTAGAATTTAATAGAAAGTCTAAACAAGTCACGAGGGCTCCAACGCGCTGGAGTAGAGGCTGGGGTGTTCTTGTTATTAAATAAGTTTTATCGACCTACCCGACTGCGCGCTGGGCTTTGTCGTGCTCAGACAAAGTTTCATCGAGATAACATTCGCAGATAATGTTATTATCCAAAAGATTGGGCTGAAACCTGTGATGAAACGTATTTTTCCTGGTAGCTACTTATAGATAGAAAGGTAATTTTAGAATTCGAACAATCTTCTATTTAAGGACTTTCGGCGGTGCAATTTATTTTTATCTGTTCACTTCCCCGATGAAAGTTTCAATCTGATATTTATTAAGGGGTTTTAAGAATTCCAAATAACCTCAATGATCTCAAGTCTCAACCGGGTGGCACGAACACCCAAAGAAATAGAAAATACACCGTAGGTACTCTTTTCTAATGCCTATCTACCTCTAATTAGGGTAGCGCGGTATTGAAGTTTATATAAAAGGCCATCTAAAAACCCAAGCGGCAATAGACATGAAACAAAAATAATAGAGGTACCTACTCTTAGGTAGCGATCCTCATAATTATAGCGCGGTAATGAAGTTTATTTAAAAGGCCATCTAAAAACCCAAGCGGCAACAGACATGAAACAAAATTAATAGAGGTACCTACTCTTAGGTAGCGATTCTCATAATTATATTTGGCACTACGCGATAAGGAATGCGACCCGAATAGCTCCTGCTACTATTTACACCTCCACGAGCTTTCACAATTAAAGACGTGTCTCATCTATTGTGCTAGCATATTCCACATTAATTTATGTTTTAGTAAATCAGTCCGCCGTACAAAATCTCAATTTATGTAGTTTTTTTTGTTATTTTTCCTATCTCTTCCAGCCTCCGTGTTCGCACTTCGCATCCAAGCACAATCTGGGTGCCTTCAAGAGATTACTGAATAAGTATTTTTCAGACAAGCACGCTCCGACCTAGACTTAATCATTACTTTCCATCAGGCATGATTGTCGGCTACAACAAAAAGATAAAAAAACGTCATTAGCACGTTACGGTAGTTAGGTAAAAAGTTTGATGATTTTACCTATTTTAAATTCAAAGTATTTTTAACAAAATTGTATTCCTCGCACACTATGTCTACTACTGGCAAAGACGTAATAATAATAATAAATTTCTTTATTGTCAGTAACAATATCAGGTTACAAATATTTCAGTTGTTGAGGTCTTCTTTTAAGCTTTGAAGTGCCTGTGTCAGAAGACCTCGCACTCCCATGCCAAACAACATAGCATCCCAATGCGATGTTGTGTAGAAGTAGTGTAGTGCAAGTGAAGTTATACTGGTTACATTTATGCCCTGTCCTGGTTAGTAGTGAGATAGTAGTAAATTACCCATTTCTCACTGATAAGTTGTGATTTAAGAAAAGCTAAAGAAGGACGATCTGAAACATTTTATGAATAAGTAGAGTCAGAACTCAGAAAAAATCAAAATTTCATTTTAATTACTTAGGTACTATCTGTAACTATAAACCAAGCACTATTGTTGAAAAATAGTCGGAAATATAAAGCATAATAGTCACGCAATCTTGATAGTTTTCATAAATAAGCAAATTAAGAAAGTGTTTAAAACTTCAGCCCATGAACGAAACCTTTTCTTTTCTTTCAATCTGCAGCGCTGTTCTATTGTTCGCCTACGCCTTTAATGACGTGCTGATTTTTCTTTTTTTTGCCCCTTGAAGCAGAAAAAGTTCACGATATTGTAACTAATTTCTGTAAATTTATTTTGAAGACACTAAAAGAAAGTATTACATATTACTGAGTATAAACAAATGAATCATGTACGTAATATATTATAGAGTATATATATCTCTCTTATACTAAAAATTATAAATTTTTTTATCTTCACTAGGAGTGCAAAATTATAATCAATCACCAGTATTTGCGGAGTTAAAACCACAACACAAGATAGACGCCTAATGGTGCTAATTATGTTGTACAAAATCTCTAAACTAAACTAATTTACAATAGTGCTATCCTTTTCAAACTGTTCCCTATGAAAAAGTATAGCACTATTTTAAAATAGTTTAGAGATTTTGCACAACAGAATCGACTACATTGACTTTGATTTCGTCACCCAGGATTTTGTATTCCGGTGTTAAAAGTAATTTATTTCTAGTAAGAGTCAATAAAACCGAACACCAGCCTGTCCGCTAATTGAATTTGTAGGCGGCTGCGATGGGGAGGTTCGTAATTCGGAAATATCGGAATTACTTAACATTTTGCCGCAGTTTGATAGGAATAAAATGCTTCATTAATTTATTTTTTAACTGGTATTACATAATATTATGACTGGGCAAACACTGATTCGCCTATAGGGGTAGGAAAAATAGATAATGACCGAATGTAGACAAAAAAAATCATTAAAATCCATCAATTTCTAAGGAGTTTAGTCACGGAATACCATACTAGTTGGTTTAGTTACAAACACTGTAACACGAGAATTTTATATATTAGCTAAATTAATACATACATATGTATAATACAGTACCCACGTACTCCCTAAATGGATGGAATGTATAATTTATCTTTATTTCAATACGAGAAAATAATTTGATTGCAGAAGTGAAAAGTCGTATAAATTCTGATTAAAATTATCGCATAAATCTAATAGAAACAAAACGTCCACGTCCAAACCTTTGTTTACGAAGAAAGAGCAGACACAAGTAAATAACTATTTGGGTCCTACTTATTTGTTTTGTAGGAAAATATGTTTTTCTCGAATGTCCCAGAAATCCTAACATGCTTTTTTGCTCAATATTGCTGTAAGTTGCTGTAAGTATAATAAGATAAGTAATGACCTACGAGTACTTTTGATTATACAGATTTTAGTTTATCTTGAATAGGTTTCTTATGTTAATATTACCTTAAAGTTCTCTAAGATGATATTAAATAATATATTAAATAATATTATATTATAGCTCCAACCTAGACCTCATCATTGCTTTCCATCAGGCATGATTGTCGTCAGGCGCAAGCCTATCTTCATAAAAAAAAGATGATATTTATATACTTTTCTTTATCTTGTCACCTGCTTTGCTTATCAAAATCTGAAGCTAAAAATAAATGTCTAAATATGGTAAGTATCAAGTTTTATCATGAACCAAAACCAAAATATTCTAGGAAAATAAAAAAGTGATTTTTAAGAACCATTGGCACTAGGGATTTGTTTTTCATATACGGAATAAAATTTCGCATAAAAAAGCTACTTACTTTCTTTTCAATGCACATTTCCTGTCATACAGATTTTATTGAGAAGTACAACTTGTTTATTTGTCTATAATTTTTGGCTCCGGATGTTAATTAGAAAAATAATAATTGTAGGAGGTAATGTGGAGACCGTAGTCTATAATAGTAAAATAAAGATTGGGTAAGTTTTATCATAAAAATAAGGTACTTTTATGATTAAACTTACCGTTTTGATAAGTCACGAAAAACTCATTTTCTTAACCTTTGACATTGAATATTTTTTTTATACACGGGAGTGATGGCGAACTTTAAAATATTATTATTTATAATTATGTTTTGAACAATTTTACTGATTTTCAGCTTGTTGGGACTTTATGCACCTTCGAATGTCTAAATTGACTGGACTATTGAATCTATACATCCATGGTCATTATCTTTTATTAGTTTGTAGATGTGACAAAATTAGACAAGCCTCATGGTTGAAATAAAATCTTCATAAGGAAAGTTGGTTTATGCGACAACGGCTATAGAATATTATATTTTATGTAAAGAGGTAATCTGCATCAATTTCTCGGAGGCAGCCGTTAGTTATGTTTTAGTAGTCATCAATATGCGGAGGGCGCGAATGGCGTCACCACGTCTGCCCGCCCGCCTTCCATCAAGCCATTTCTTTTATCCATAAAATCTGTATTCAACGAAGTTACGGATATTTTACTCGCTAGAGGAAGGAGAAAATTGGTCAAGTGCGAGTCCGGCTCGCGCTTCGAGGACTATCAAGACCAATTCTCAATTGTATTAACTGCCCTGCCCACCAAATTAAAAAACAACAAAAAATTACGTTCGTTGTCCCCCTAAAATACTTATTTTAATTTAAATATTTTTTTTAAAGTGAATATATTATTAAATATTCTGTGAATGTATAAAGCGTTTACCTGTTACCGTTATCATATCGAGCAAAAACAAGCAAAAAAATTACGTTTGTATGGGAATGTTTACTTTATTCTATTTTTTAGTATTTGTTGTTATAGCGGCAACAGAAATACATCATTTGTGAAATCAATAGTAAATTGTAACTTGTATTTACAAGTCTGTAACTATCACGGTTCTAGAGACACAGCCTGGTGATATGATGGACGGATAGTCAGCGAAGTCTAAGTAATAGGGTCCCGTTTTTAGCTTTTGGATACGAAATCCTAAAAATCGGAGAACTGAAATATAATAAACAATGTACCTAACTATTTTCAAAATGAAAGGTTAACTATAATTATTCGATATTTTCAAAATGCATAAGTGAAAATGAATAACAGATCCCAAAACAAAATGTTAATTTAATTTTTGTGAAAAACAAACATCGAACTTGTTTGAAACGCAATTTCGGTGACCCGCGACTTTCTCGCAATCTGACATTTCGTATTTCCAGTAGAAATCGTAATTGCTTCACCTTTTAGATCCAGATATACAAATTGGATGTGTCGCGCTATTTCTATCTCGAAACATGGTTTTCGCTTTATTTCGAAGATTGAAATTTATTTCTGTGAATGATTCTGTGACCGTCTCAGGAAATGAGAGCAAATATAATAACTAGAAATAAAATAAATATTTTTGTCATGAAGGGACTTTCGATTTTATCAGTCTGCCCCTAGGTTGTGTAAGAAAAACTTATCGTTATCAACTTCCTGCCCGCTGATTGGTTCCCTGATTTACGTCAGCCAATCGGGGGACAGAATTTTCTAACGATTACAACAACGATGAATACGATTTTCTTACAGAATCAGACCCCAGATCAGGCTCGAGAACAATGATTCTGTATCGACTACAAATCGTAACACTTTCCTATTGGACGACCGAATGGCGTAGTGGTAGCGAACCTGCCGTCTGCGCCGGAGGTCGTGGGTTCGATTCCCACAACTGGTAAATGTTTGTGTGATGAGCATGAATGTTTTCCGGTGTCTGGGTGTTTTTCAATATATTACATTTATCTATATTAGTATGTATATTTATCAGTTATCTAGTACCCATAACACAAGCTATCGCTTACTTTGGGGCTAGATTGCGATGTGTAAAATGTCCCGTATATATCTTTCGACCCGAATGGACCCACTGTATCTATAATTTATAATACCTACACAATAAATATTTTTTATTTAGGTAGGCAAAATTCATTATTCTATTCGCGACTGGTTTACATTGAAATGTTGCGAATAGGTACAAATTAAAAATGTTTGGTACTTGTACACAACTTCTAAATCATAGTTATTTTGGTAGATACATTGAATTTTTAATCTGCAGAGAAAATGTATGAATTAATGTAAATTGTAAAGTTATGGTTGCCTTGGCTGAAATGGTAGTTTTAATCAGCTAAGATTTCCTGAGCAACCTTACCTGACTTTAAAGTAAAATGTGCATACTGCAAAAGCCTCAACACTTCAAACCGCATTCAAATTAGGCATCCAAAGTGACGGTTCGCCACTGGAAATGGGAATGGCTGGCTGCAATTTCCAAGCTTTCAAAACACTTTCATATCTTACAACTATTAAATTTTCAAATGTAGGTATGTAGGTACTAAATTGAGATTGCAGTTAATATAAATCATTTGACTTAATATAATCTAGATCCAAAAAACAATATACAAACATCAAAACTTAGTTACTTACGTTATTATCTAATAGAGCCAATAAATGTTGGACGAAATCTATCTATACTTATAATAAAACTGTAGCGGGTCGAATTCTGTACCTACATTAAAGAATATATATACAAATAGGTAGCTGATTATTATAGCACGGGTTTTTTTTAATAAACTCTCGATAAACGTTAATTTTCGAAGGTATAAGGTGGGAATAAGTTGTCTAAAGCCAAATCAATTGCGTGGTTGTGTCGTGATTAAGGAACATACATCCAAACATATAAACTAACAAACTTTAACATTTAAATTATTAATAATGGCTAAGAGGCATAGCTACAAGTACGAACTTACACAGATTAGTTAAATTATAGTTATTCTGTAAAAATTTGGGCTGCCTAGAGAAAACTTATTTTAATTGCAGATATTAACAGATAGCTAAATCTAACAAAGAAAAGCAAAGTTGAAGTTAATTTTTAATCTGTGCCTAAGTCTTGGAAATGCAAGAATGATTTGGCTGAACAAAGCAGACTTTTTGCATTGCTGGCGTTTCAAAAAATAGACCTTTCGTTGTTTAATTTTGTATGAAAACGTTAGTCTTTGCAAACAAGTTCAGAAGTTCAAGGGAAAATATAACTATTCTTTGACGTAGGTACGTAAGTAAGTATCTTAGTCAAATACCTATCACAATATATTATAACTTACTGACTTTTAATGAGGATTATTGTTGTTTTTTTTTAAATTCTTACGTATTTCAATTCGTAGGTACTAATTTAGAGTTTCTCCTACTAATAATCCTTTTCTTTTACCAATCCTTTCAATATCTACTAGTACCAATACCTTCCACCAAAATATATATCTATAATGTGTTGTGTGATAACAACAGAATAGATATTAAAAATGTAAAGAAGATAAAAATACATAAAAATACTACTTTTAATAGGTCAATAGGTGTGCTTGGTAATTTGGTAGTAAAATATCAGAATAGCTCGTTATAATTTTGCTATACTTTCAAACGATCTTGCTACAAATTGTTAGCACAAGGCAGAAATAACTGTCAGAAACATCAAAGACTGCACGTGATGAGCTTAACCGTAACAAATTGATATTCGTGAATCGGGAATGGTGCCCATAAAAATTGTTAAACGGAATTTTTCCGTAAAGAGTATTTCACAATTTTTTGACTCCAAAGTTTTTAACTTTTGCGCAATCCGCTTAACTGTCAGGTAATTACGAAAACTCGCGAATACAGTAGACGAGATTCCTTTTGGATTTGTGGTTAAGTACTCTTCAGAATGGGTGAATTCAGCATTTTCTCGCACATGGTAATGCCTGCTACAATATTCACATGGATTAAGTTAATATTCTTGGTTCATATCTTTGGTTTGCCTGGGATAAAAAGTACTCCTAAAATAGCGTTACCTAAGTAGGTATAACCCGTTCGCAGAAGCTTTGCCGGTGACTTCCCCTCCTACTTCATACTACCATAGCCCGCATTTGTCTAATAATGGACCAGCGCGGTAGCATAAAGTGGGAGGGGAATCGCGAATAAATAAATAAACTCATTTTCACATGTCTATTTATTACAGAATACCTGCGCATTTGTCGAATTACTTGTCCAGAAAATTGGTAGGTAACTTTTGAAGGTTTCAGACTATCAGAAATTTTCAAACAAACAGCATTCCAATGACAATATTTTATTCTCATATACGGCGGATTTTCTTGGATTTGTAATTATACTGATAGGTTCTTAGTAGGAACCTATCACTATAATTACAAATCCAAGAAACTAGGATAAAGGAAATTAAGAACTAAGGACTTCTTAGTTCTTACTTTCCTCGTTCCTTTCCTTAGTCGGTCCTTTCGGTTTCCTTAGTCCGGGAGTTTCAAAAAAAAACATAATCCTTTTTCAATTACAAGACTACAAAAGTCGTAGGTATTTTAAAGTTTCTTAATTTTCCACATCCAAGAGATTCCCATGAAAGTGGACATAGGTATATTAATTAACAAATGAAAATCAGCTGTTGCGTAGGCGCGAAATGCAATGATTGCGTGAAACCAAAGACTGCAGTATCGGGTGACCAACCTCATTCTCATACGTCCTTAATACCGGTATTAAAACTGCACTGCTACATATCAAGTTATTCACGCTTTATGCACTAGATATGATTGCAACGTTAATGCCTTTGTACTGTGTAGGTTATAAATATACCTAGTACATATTAATAAGTTTAAACTGGAAACATATAGGTACTATATACTTACTATAAACTGGAAACAAGTAAGACTAAAGAAAATAGTGGGACAATTGGCCATAAAACTAGCACTCACTTTGTTTTAGTGAAAATTACGTGACTAACCACTGACCAGCAAAGGAATAAGAAATCTTATGACTCAGTCATGTCCCGAAATTTCTCAGTGGGTCTCCTTACATGATGGTAATGTAGTCAGGAGACTAATGTTATTCATAAAGATAGTAGGTAATCGGGGATGGCATCGAGAATTAGCATTTATATTGGCCAGAGATTCAAGCGACCATACGCGCAACATGCTATCTTGTGCACACATGGGGGCATGTGAAATTGTTGCTTATCTACGTCACTGTAAAACTGGACAGATTCATTAACAAATAATTAAAATTCTAACTCATTGACTGATAAAACTCTAGACCTAAAGCAATCTGAAATTTCGCACGCAGCGTAGGCGCCCTATATTGTACTCAATAAAAGCAAGTAATGCAGAAGGATTTTTTAAAATTGCCATGGACACAAACCAGCGAGCGTGTCAGCTATACTTGTAACAATCACTCGTTGCTCGCGATGTCATAAAATGGGAAAACAGGACAGCACATGTAGCACGACAGACCAGCCGTTAAAGCCTGTAAGTGTGAAGAAATCGCAACATGCAGCCTGTTTTCCTTTATTATGACCACACGGGCGGCTACTGTTTGCTACGGATACCTATAGTCTAACCTTCCACGCACAGCTTCCTAGATTGCGTAAGAAAAACGTATTCATCGTTATCGCAATCGTTAGCGAAATCTGGCCCCCGATTGGCTGCCGTAAATCAGCGAACTAATCAGCGGGCAAATTTTGTTTCCGATTACGGTTACGATAAATACGTTTTTCTTACATAATCTAGGGGCAGGTTGTTTGGCATGAAAAAACAAGCCCGAAGGGGGTAAAATAGCGGGTAAAGTGTTTTCATTTTATTACTAATAAAATATTGTTTACCAAGTTTCTTATCAGTTCTTCTCGGTACAAACCTGCTTCCGAACTTCGCGTTTTTCATAAGAACCTATAATATACTCGTAACTTGTGTGAAGAATAGATTTTTATTTTCATTTTCTTACCGAATAAAGTGGAAAATTGTGTTCAATTATATCGTATTTCATTTACATCTAAAGTCCTAAGGGAGCTGAAGGGCACGTGGGAGTGATGACCTCTAAAGCCCGTCCTGTAGATATAGCGTTCATATTTCGTAGGCCTGTATAGTATAGGTATGAATAGAATATAAATGCTGTCTTGGATATAATAATATATGACTCACTAAGTACTATGACTAACTATAATTTCCGTGACTTATGAAATTACTTTCTGGTGCTAAAATTGAAAAAAAAAACACTTTTAGGTGAGATAAGGATTAGGATTACACGGAGATAAGGGGGGGGGAACGGTATTTTTTTAGACATTTTCCCCGATAAATCAAAAACTATCATCACTAAAAATAATTAAAAATCAGTTTTAGAATGTACAAAGTAAACCCTTTCATATGATACCCCACACAGTACAGTTATCTCACTTTTAAATTTCAACCCTCCGATTTTCCCCCCTTTTTAAATAAGAACAAAAATAATTTCCATTTTTTTTTATTCCAGTGTCATTGGGCCACTAATATACACAACTATTCCAAATTTCATATCGATAGCTCCGGTAGTTACTGAAATAATCGAGTGTGACGGACAGACAGACGGACAGACAGACGGACAGACAGACGGACCATAAGGGTTCCATTTTACCATTTTGGTACGGAACCCTAAAAATGATGTAGGCATCGACTCATTGAATGAATACAAAATTTGGAGGCTAGGGAAATTTGATCAAAGAATTTAAGTAACATCAATCAGATTTCGGTACATGTTTCACACCAACTTGGCTTCCCCAGCATCTGACGAAACCAAGATGGCGTACGATAGGGTTGACATTATACTGAAAAACAAAAAATAAAAGCCGTTTAATTTAAGAATATAAAAAGACTTCTTTTTACACGACTGCCCAAAAAAAAGGAGTGTTATGTTTTTAGGGTTCATGTATGTATGTATGTATGTATGTATGTATGTATGTATGTATGTGAGTTTCTTTATTCCACCATAACTCTTGAATGGCTGAACCGATTTGGACAAATGGGGTATCGTTAGAATCCTTTCATTATTCCGGGTAACATAGGCTATATTTTTTTTGGAAAAAGTTAATATGGCGCCAATTTCAAAAGTGGAAATCAAAATGTTTTCTTCAATTATCACAATATGGGTATCAAAATGAAGGTATTAGAGAGTAGTAACCGAATATATATATATATATATTTAAAAAAGTATAAAATAAAAATAAATAATTAAAAAATTAAAAAACACGACTGCCCTGTTTTAAAACGAACTAAAAAGTAAAAAACAAGTTATTTTAGTTCATCTGCATATTGAAAAAGGGAAAAGTGGTCAAATTTCTCATTAATTAAAACAGATAAACATATTATGGCAGTCGGGGGACCGTTCTGAGGAACACCTTCTATTCTAAGAGGTCCCCCGACTGCCATAATATGTTTATCTGTTTTAATTAATGAGAAATTTGACCACTTTTCCCTTTTTCAATATGCAGATGAACTAAAATAACTTGTTTTTTACTTTTTAGTTCGTTTTAAAACAGGGCAGTCGTGTTTTTTAATTTTTTAATTATTTATTTTTATTTTATACTTTTTTAAATATATATATATATATATTCGGTTACTACTCTCTAATACCTTCATTTTGATACCCATATTGTGATAATTGAAGAAAACGTTCTGAGGAACACCTTCTATTCTAAGAGGTCCCCCGACTGCCATAATATGTTTATCTGTTTTAATTAATGAGAAATTTGACCACTTTTCCCTTTTTCAATATGCAGATGAACTAAAATAACTTGTTTTTTACTTTTTAGTTCGTTTTAAAACAGGGCAGTCGTGTTTTTTAATTTTTTAATTATTTATTTTTATTTAGATATTCTAAGTATTCTATAATTAGGGTCGTTTAGCCAGTTGGCGACCGATTAGCGGGATATTCAACTTTAAGTCAATATTTAAGTACGACGCATCCATAGTACACATACTAAAGTCATTTGACGGGGTTCTAGACATTGTCAAGTTGTATTTAAAAGTAAAATAATGAGAATTACAGTTGCGAGAACATTTTAAATTGAGTAAATCTTAAAAACTATATGAAATGCCAGTTAGCGACCACCTTTGCTAGTTGACGACCGACCCCTTATCTAGTTGGCGACCTAGGGCAAACTACATTTGATTAATTAAAATAAAAAAATAATTATAATTTTATGATTGCATTGACGGCGGACCATCATTATCTACGACTATTCCAAATTTCATGTCGATATCTTTGATAGTTACTGAAATAAAGGGTTGTGACACACCGACAGACAGACAGACAGACGGACAACAAAGTGATCTTATAAGGGTTCCGTTTTTTTCTTTTCAGGTACGGAACCCTAAAAAACAGACTAAGATTATGGTAGTGATTGCAAATGGTTGTAAAACCACACGTTAATCAAGTGGTCGCCAATTAGAAGTGACACTCTTAATTGGCGACCACTTGATACCCATACATTTTTAGATGTTTAAATATAAGATTTATAATCATTTGGCGGTCGTAAACTAAAATATATGTAGATAAAAATAAACAAATTAAATTGAAAGTAATTGAATTCCGAACTAGATTTGTAGTCTATAAAAAATTAAAATAAATGTTTTTGTATCCAAATATCTATTGGCGACCAGGTGGCCGCAAATCAAACGTAATAGAGTATTCCAATTCTAGTTAGCGACCATTCAATTTTTTACAAGATTTTGTATATTACATGTAATAAATGTACAAATTACGTAAAATATGTACTTATACACTTAATGGAACATTAAAAAGTCGTCTCTAATAAATATATCACGATATACTTACCTTGAACGCATCACTTGCTCACTATTTTTTCCTTTGTTTTGGGAACCTGTACGCGCCAAAAATATGAGGGCGGACTGAACTAAGATTTGTTTACTGTCGGGTAAACACAAAGCTGCCAACTATTGTAGGTAAAGCTAATAGATCTATCTCCCTATTTAATTAAGCGAATTTCATTTGGAAAAGCAGGATAGAATTCTTATTTTTTTCGTATTAAGACAGTAGGTCCTGTCAGTGGTCGCTAACTGACCGTGGTCGCGTAAACGACCCTATATTATCGTGTCTAAATTAAAGTCGATTAACGAAGAAATAGAGTCCTTACTCCTTAATAGAGTAAAAATTAATAATTTTTGAATAAAATAAGCATAACTCGTAAAATGGCGTGGTATGTAACGGTCTAATATGTAAGTATATTGTATATTTATCAATGGAATAAAAAATGTGTGGCAGTGAAAAATCATTGATTGAGGCTATCAACCAATGATTTTGGAAACTAACTGCCAAACTTTTTTATGTTACCTTTCCCTAATCTGTATCTGTATTAACCTGCACATTATAGGTATCTAATGTGGTTATACAGATTGGGGAAAGGTGACATGAAAAATCATGAACTTTCATATCTTGTGTAACTCCCTTAGGAAGGAATTTTGACAATTTTTTCTTATTACACATCAGTAATGCACAAGCATATGCCTTACTTTCCAGTATCTATAAGTACGTTCAGTAGCTTTGGATTAAGGCTGTCTGCTAGTCAGTCAGTAATTCTGAACAACAGCCTTAAATAGTTATTGATGATATTATAGGTACATCCCACTAAAGTTATAAATGTGAATGTAAGTTTGATAGTTACGCTTTTACGCCAAAATCTGGAACAAAGATAGAATGGAACTTGTGAAAGGACATCTAGGCTATTTTTTATCACGGAAAAGTCCATAGTTCCCGTGGAATATTTGAAACCCCGAATTTTCCATAGTAACCTATAGCGGCAGCTATAGGTAGATTGCTTTAGGAAACTTCTTTGAAAGGTATTAAGGTCGGAATAGGGAATGGTCTCGGGAACGGGGAATTCACATTTCCAACGGGATTAGTGAAAACCGAATTTCACGCGGGCCCGGTCGATGCTGTGGCAAAAGCTAGTAGGTCATCATAAATTCTTTGCCGGTGTACGATCCTAAGTGACCCCCCCAAATTCAAATTTATTAGATTTTTGCAAATTGCAAACCATGTAAGTATTATAATTAGCATACAATTTGCAAAATACCAAAAAAAAATGGATTGTGCAGGCTTCTTATTGCGACGAATGTGTTCGAAACGTCTTCATTAGTTGATTCTGCAAATCTACCTAATCTACCGAAACGTTTAAATTTAGTTTGCCAAGCGTAGGTATCCTATCGAGAAGATTGGATGGTAGAAACGTAGAACCAATGACGAGAGGTAAAACATGACTCATTTTTTTAAGCTCCAGAATGATCTGCTTAGGTAACTTGTAAGTATATTACCGATATACGTTATATCGGTAATTTATTAATATAGAGTAGTATTTTTTTAGCTTTGTTAATATACTTGAATCAGGTGGGTAATTGTTTGCAAAATATGGCTTCCAATATATTTTACGTAGGTAATTTCATGTTCTTTTTTGGATTTTGGAACTCTGGTTACTAAAATTTTACGTAGAATGTAATTCGCAATATTATAAGAGTATTCACGGTACAAGGAATACTAAAAATGTATAATAACAATGTTTTTATTAGACATTTTTATTATGACAAGTTAACTCACCAAACTAGGATTCATGCCAAAAAGCGGCGCGGCGCGGCGTGGCGTCCCGGCTCCCGCCAAATTGAAGCGATCACCGAATACACAGTAGTAAGCACAGAGAGGCAGTTCGCGATCGATACACTCGGTCACTACGCGGCCGACGCTGCCGGCGCGAACGGCGACCAGCCAGCGCTCCTACCGCACGTATCACTCGCAGGCTCAAGTTATTATTTTACAAACATGTCCACTCATGAGAAAAGCAACTTGAGACGACCGCAGCGATCGAAACCTTAATACTTCCCTTCGCTGCCAATATTAGGTGACAGAGCCGAGGAAACCGTTCGAATAACTTCGCGCAATCGAACGCACGGCCTACTCCTTTCCGAGTTACATCGCACATCCATTTATTGAACTTTCCGGTACGAAACTATCGAAATACAAAGAACTTGAGGAACTTAGCGACGCGTCGAGCGAGTCCCAATGTAAAAATAATCTGAACAATGTGGGGACAGGAACAGGAGCCGCGTAATAATAAGAGAACTCGCGTGGGGATGGTACGGCCTGCGGAGGGTGCATTGTGCACCGTCGAATTTCGGAAGGGTCCGCTGCGAAAGCCCTCGTTTGGCCCCCTTACACTTGCGCAAGATGCGAACCCGTTTTGATTTTTGTTAATATAACTGGGGATTTAACCGTTTGCTCACGGTTCTTTGTCTGAGCGAGCCCGTCACTCCTGTGCAGTCTCGAATTTTTTAATGTACCCATATTAAAGTAAATGACCCTTGCCATGGGAACATAAAGTATTTTATGTTGACGAACTAGGTACTAAACTGATTTAGTTGAAGTTTGAAACGAAGGTAATCATACCCTCGTGCAACTACTTTTTAACGCATAGACTACTTTTTAACTCGGCATAGCAACAACTAAAAGAACATGTTTTGGGCATAAGCTAGTTATGCTGGTACCTAAAGGGCTTGACATATTATTTACATTCAAACATGCATAACACATTAGTACATATTGATAGGATACAAAATGATAATAATATCATGTTGGATTAGATTAAGTCCTTATCCAACCTTTTATGTTGCTGTGGTTGATATTATAATCAAATGCTTTATAGGCTTTGGTACAATAGGTACATACTTAGGTACAATGGGTATGCATAATAACACAATTATCTAAGTAGGTACCTATCTATCCTATCCTAGAACGAAAAAATTGTACACTCGTAGGCCAAAAAAAAGATTCCGACGAATTGAGAACCTCCTCCTTTTTTTTGAAGTCGGTTAAAAAGCTAGGCAAACAGACCATCCATCCAAGAATACATCATCGTTTTTGTGTACCTTCTGACAGAATTGTCTTCGTAGAATTGATCGGTTAATGAAATGGTCTAGAGTACATCAATCTAAGCTGTTGATTTCCTTACTTTTACAAAACGTTGTATGGATGCGACAGGGTGCATTGATTGTGAATATAACAAAAACAATTTTTTTCCAAATTAATAAAAAACTATGCCAGTGATCAAACATTGTTTTTAGCGAAGCTGGAATGGAAATTATCATTATTATTAAAAAAGAATCAGCATTTCTTAGGCTATACTTATATATCAAGACTAGTAGGGCGCGTGGGGGCGCGGGCCACATGTGGCCCGCGTGCTGTCTTCCCCCCTATTTGCCTGACAACTTTAGTCCCTTCAACATTCCCCATACATTTTCTATGAAAAAAAATAAATTCCACCATTTTGAATTTTTTTTCTAGCCATCAAATAGACCTTCGAGTCCTGATCACCTCTTGTCAAGAAACCGTTCTTCCATCTTATATACTTTCCGAGATATCGACGAAATTCGAATGGCGGCCATTTTGAATCCGCCATTTTGAAATTTTTTTCAGCTCACTGGCAATTGGATGACGTTTCAAATGACATTTGGTCGAGCACCCCCCACCTATCTTCGATACCCTGGCCGTGCTCTTCACCCGTCTCCGAAATCCTCAATCATCAGCTTTCTCCGTATTTTTCCTCCGAATGAATTTTTTTCTTCTATACGACCTCATCCGTGAAAAAAAAATTTTTCATATAAAATTGTTCAGGAGAGGTGATCAATCAGTGAGTGAGTGGCCAATCAGCACGAGTAGCTATATATATTGTTACGGCCCCTTGCCTGTCCAGACGAGGGCTGAGTTCCCGGGCCCATAGAGGAACGAGCCCGGACAGGTCGAGGGGGGACCGACTAGTGAGACTACAAGTGATCAGTACGGATGACGGTATCCAATCCGAGTCGGATAGTAATATCCGAGTCTCACTAGCCGATCAGTGGAAATAACAGGCGGCTTTTACTAGCACTACTACGGCAATCGTCAACTCGGGCAGCGACAGCCTTCGACATAGACAAGGAAAATAGAAGGCCACTAACCTGGTTGATGCATGCGACGACACTCGATGCGACGCCCCCTGTAGTGGATGTGGGACAGTATGAGACGTGAAAGTGTAAATGTGTGTGTAGGTGTGTGTGTGGGGCTTGCAACCGTAGGGCCTCTGCACCAATCAGCTCCCAGACACGTCAAACACGAACACAGCTCCAATCGTTCGTTCGCCTCCTATGAGTGGAGTGCTCAATGCAGCAGCACAGTGGGTCGCAACCCGCAACAATGAACGCGACGGTCAAAATATGTCGAACGTTCAGGCTGGCTTCAACTCCCACAAACACTCAAGCGAATAAAATAAAGTACGTGGTTCACGACACACAAGGTCAGCGGTCAATGACAGCGCGGTCCACAATTACTTAACTACCGCGAACTTTATCGCCGCTAAACGCAGCTGGGCACGCGTGTTACTAGGTAGATCCGGCGAGCGTAGCGAACTCACAAAGGCCGGCACAACAACTAGTCAATGTCCCAAACACGCGTGCAATGTCCAAAAAACCCAGCGATATCACAGCGCAAGTCGAAGCGGTCCCAAACAATCAGGTCTGGGCAAACAAAACCGCGGCGCGAAAAACAACTCAGGCGCCTCAAAAAACGGACGTCCCGTTGCGCAAACATTCCATGACCACACACCCGCGCAAATATAAACGTGGCTACTCAAACGCAGCAATTTACGTCTCGCGACTACGCGTTTCAAAGACGACACGTGATCAAAACTACGTCAGCCACGCGCGGGGAACCGCTAAGTTTGTCGGTCGACAGCAGACTCGCTCCACAAGATGAGTTCACGAATACGCACAAAAGGTCGCGCCCCCACATAAAACTGTCGCGGTCCCAAGACGTACGTTTCTTGGGGTACAAACCGCCGGGGCAAAAGGGCGCCGCAAAAAACCCAGCCGCACGCACGGCTGTTGCTAGCTGACTCCGATTCGTACTGTGCGCGCCCCGTTATCGCCGCGTCATTGCAGGCACAAAAAAAAAACTCTCGTAACCGAGGCGTGAGCGGGACACGCAGATAAGCGCCTCTGCGGGTTAGCGAGGGAGCGCACTATTCAATGCAAACAAAAAATCTCGGCGACCGATGCGCGAGCGGGATAGGAAGATTGGCGTTTCCGCGAGTTGGAGCGGGAGCGCACGATTCGATACAAAAAACTCGCCGTAACCAAAGCGTGAGCGAGACGCGCGGATGAGGGCTTCCGCGGGTTAGAGAGAGAGCGAACGTCGTGCGCGTGAGCTACTCTCGCGTAAACAATCCCCCGCTCCGAATCTAAGAATGTAGATTCGCTAATCAATAGGCCGTTGGGACAACGTGGCCACGGCACGTTGCAATACGGAGTCCCCTACAAAACCTCGGCCACCCGCGGAACGCCATCCGATCCAAATAACAGATTAACCATGCGTCCACGACGCAAAATAGTGGGAGTAGATTAGATTCTTTAAGCATAACAAGATCTCCCATTCTAGACATGGCGGTGCCTACACAGTGCTTGCTCTCAACAATGAAGTCGACGACCTCCTTCAAATAACGATTGGTTCCCTTATAATTAGTCCAGCAGTCTGTCCGAACCAAATCGGGTAGGCCGCGACGGCTCACGAGGCGGCCCAGAGTGGCCACGAACGCCTCCGTGCTGAGGGCACTGACAAGTCCCAAGTGGACTGCCTTGGTTGCAAGGCAAACAAAGACGCACAAGTAGGCCTCAAAAGACCGAGCATTCTTAAGGTTAGAGCTCTTCACTAAGAAAGGACCGGCAATTGGTTCCAACACCGGCGAAAGGTCGAGCAGCCTTTTCGCGGTCCGCAGACAGGTCACCCATCACAAGCTGTGCAATGGATGCCTCCAAACGATAGCAAGCAATACAGTTGAAGATCACGCTTCGAATGGTTCGTCGGCCTGCCAAAATCCAAACTCACGCTGCAAAATGGCTGAGAGGGTATTGCAACCCGCATGAGTATTTAAAAAGCCAAGATTATGGACCGAAGTCCGAAGCCAACACAGGACAATCTCACTGTCCGACCAAGCAAAAACGTCCACCATGTTTACCAGAGACTTCCAAGAAGCGTGGACGTGGTTTAGTAACCGGGTCAATAGTTCGGCTCCACAAGTGCAACTTAGGAATTGTTAGACGAGACCTGATAGATGCAACCTTGCACTTAGCTAGGACAAGGTGCGATGAGACTTGCCCCGAAGCGCTCACCCACCACAACGACGCAATCCAGCGCTGTGATCCGAGATCTAGCAGCGCGCGTACCATAAGCCACTCACCCTTCGGGTTGTACACCCTGACCAAAGCCGTTGGTAAAAGTACAGTCTGGCAGACCGGCTTATGGTCGTTCAAATGGTCAGGTGAGGTGGCGGTGGTGGGAGCCAAGGCAGCAGCAAGTCAACGGAAGTTGCCCCTTTCGGGCAACTCCTCTAGCCTTGGGCGCTCGTAAGGGCCTTCTTGGGGAACTTCGACCACACCAAGAGGTGGGGTTCCCCCAGGGTACACCCAAGCGTCTCTCCCGGTCTGAGGGGGTCTGGCCATGTACGACAGCCGCGGGGCGGCGTAGTGCGGAAGGGGGTGTCCAGGCCATCGAGGAAGGTGTCGCTGCAGCCTGGGGTATTCAGCCAGAGGAGGGGAGTACCTCCTTGGATCAGGCTGAGCGACGGCAAAACCTCCCTCAGGGTTGACAGAGGGCGGAACGCCCCCGCCCCTGGAGGGCTGCACCCCCGCCCGAGGGGGGGGTGAAGCCCTATCAAAACCAGGGGCCGCACTAACAGTGTCACCACGCCTTCTATCGGCTGGGCCTGTGACCGGTGAGGAGACTCCACTCCTGCCGGGTGTCCGCTCAACCACCTCCTGCCTACCGACGCCATTGCGGTCGAGGCAAAGAATAGGAAGGTGGTTGCCCTGACAATGGGGACAAGGCCGTTGGTGCTGGCAATTTCGTTGTAAGTGCCGACCTAAGCAAGAGTAGCACCAACGGCGCTCCCTAGCGATGGCCCTACGGGACTTGGGCGGTCTCTCCAAGAATTTAGGGCAGTAGGTCGTCGAGTGCGTGGAAGCACGGCAATAGTGACAGGGGGTCACCTCGGTCGCAGCAAGACCACTAAAGTTTAGAATTGGGCGGCGTCCAGTCTCCTGCGCTAATTCTGGCTGCTTGGAACCCCTGGTGGAAGTCGTGGGTTTAGAAGGTGGCGTCGGTCGCGCCGGCTCCTTTGCCGGTGTTCCCGAGGCCACGGCATTCTCCACCTGGCGGCTCTGTTCCTCAAGGAACTTTAAGAGGTCACTGAACGGGGGTATATAGTTAGCCCCGTCCCCGCCGTACCTCTCTTCAAATCGGATCCGCAGATCGAGAGGCAGGCGGGACAGAACCAGGTGAAGAAGCCAGAAGGACCACTGATCCACCGGTAAGTCAAGTTGTCGAAGGGCGTTGCAAGCAACCACGACTGGGTCAATGATCACCTCCCGGAGACGTGCTAGGTCTTTCAAAACCGGGAGGGATATTAACTCCATCATGTGCGCGTCAGCAAGGCGGCGCACATTGGCGTAGCGCCTCTCGAGGAGTTCTCTGGCCGTGGAGTAGCTGGCGTCAGACAACTTCAAATGGCAGACTACCCCCAGTGCCTCCCCTTGAAGGGAGGTCCGCAAATAGGCCATTTTTTGGCCTGGGGATAGGTCGCGGCGGGTATGGACTAGACTGTCGAAGATGGAGATGAACCCCATCCAGTCTTGAAGCCGCCCACCAAAGTGTGGAAGGTCCAAAGTAGGCAGCCGACCCAATAGGGCGGGCTGCTGCTGCGGGCGAGGCGACTCGCACAGAATGCTCTTTCGAGCCTCACGATTCATTTTGGCCCCAGCCTCGAGCACATCGTCTGTGAACTCGAAGAACTGTTCGTAGTCCTTCTGGGCCGATTCTCGCGCCTCGTCGTCCTCCACTGTAGCAAGGAATTCCGAATAGGCCTCTTCAAAATGGGCTCGTCTGGCTGGGAGCTGCTCAAGGCGGTGGAGCAAGCTAGCCGTCCTGTCTGGACGAGTAATAAGCGCATGCGCGCTAGCTGCCCACCGCAGCTCATCCTGCATACGGCGCACCGGAGGCTTATGCGAAGGCATGGCGAGACTGCGCGAGAATAATTACAAGGAAGCACGAAACCAAAAAATAAAACAACAAGGAAGTAGAACAAGCACAGATGCAAACACCAACACGTGCAGAACGCTAATCAAGGTCGCGGTTAACAAACGCGCGGCACGCGGTAAATAAACGCGGCGTTGCTACAAAAACGCGTGGTGTAGCGGTACAATAATCTGTGGCCGTTAACGCGGCGTATCGGTCCGACACGTGGCGTACCGCGCCTACAAACGTGTGACCGACAGAGATACGCGACGAATTAAATACGCGCAACAAATATCGATATCGACGCGCCGAACGTGTAAAAGCCGCTTAACCAAAAGGCGCGAAACCACGCTCTGCTACCAACTGTTACGGCCCCTTGCCTGTCCAGACGAGGGCTGAGTTCCCGGGCCCATAGAGGAACGAGCCCGGACAGGTCGAGGGGGGACCGACTAGTGAGACTACAAGTGATCAGTACGGATGACGGTATCCAATCCGAGTCGGATAGTAATATCCGAGTCTCACTAGCCGATCAGTGGAAATAACAGGCGGCTTTTACTAGCACTACTACGGCAATCGTCAACTCGGGCAGCGACAGCCTTCGACATAGACAAGGAAAATAGAAGGCCACTAACCTGGTTGATGCATGCGACGACACTCGATGCGACGCCCCCTGTAGTGGATGTGGGACAGTATGAGACGTGAAAGTGTAAATGTGTGTGTAGGTGTGTGTGTGGGGCTTGCAACCGTAGGGCCTCTGCACCAATCAGCTCCCAGACACGTCAAACACGAACACAGCTCCAATCGTTCGTTCGCCTCCTATGAGTGGAGTGCTCAATGCAGCAGCACAGTGGGTCGCAACCCGCAACAATGAACGCGACGGTCAAAATATGTCGAACGTTCAGGCTGGCTTCAACTCCCACAAACACTCAAGCGAATAAAATAAAGTACGTGGTTCACGACACACAAGGTCAGCGGTCAATGACAGCGCGGTCCACAATTACTTAACTACCGCGAACTTTATCGCCGCTAAACGCAGCTGGGCACGCGTGTTACTAGGTAGATCCGGCGAGCGTAGCGAACTCACAAAGGCCGGCACAACAACTAGTCAATGTCCCAAACACGCGTGCAATGTCCAAAAAACCCAGCGATATCACAGCGCAAGTCGAAGCGGTCCCAAACAATCAGGTCTGGGCAAACAAAACCGCGGCGCGAAAAACAACTCAGGCGCCTCAAAAAACGGACGTCCCGTTGCGCAAACATTCCATGACCACACACCCGCGCAAATATAAACGTGGCTACTCAAACGCAGCAATTTACGTCTCGCGACTACGCGTTTCAAAGACGACACGTGATCAAAACTACGTCAGCCACGCGCGGGGAACCGCTAAGTTTGTCGGTCGACAGCAGACTCGCTCCACAAGATGAGTTCACGAATACGCACAAAAGGTCGCGCCCCCACATAAAACTGTCGCGGTCCCAAGACGTACGTTTCTTGGGGTACAAACCGCCGGGGCAAAAGGGCGCCGCAAAAAACCCAGCCGCACGCACGGCTGTTGCTAGCTGACTCCGATTCGTACTGTGCGCGCCCCGTTATCGCCGCGTCATTGCAGGCACAAAAAAAAAACTCTCGTAACCGAGGCGTGAGCGGGACACGCAGATAAGCGCCTCTGCGGGTTAGCGAGGGAGCGCACTATTCAATGCAAACAAAAAATCTCGGCGACCGATGCGCGAGCGGGATAGGAAGATTGGCGTTTCCGCGAGTTGGAGCGGGAGCGCACGATTCGATACAAAAAACTCGCCGTAACCAAAGCGTGAGCGAGACGCGCGGATGAGGGCTTCCGCGGGTTAGAGAGAGAGCGAACGTCGTGCGCGTGAGCTACTCTCGCGTAAACATATATATTAACTAGTTTTTCGCGTGGGGGCGCGGCCCGCTAAAGCGGACCGCGTAACTGCTTGTAGCAATTTACGTGGTCGCTCATACTCGGATTTAGCAAAAATTAGTAGGTAGGTACCCAATCGCCATACAATTTAGTATGAAAAAAAAATCCACCATTTTGATTTTTTTTTCTTGTCACTAAATAGATATCCCCATTTTGATCATCTTTTGCTAAGAAACCACTTTTCTAATTTTCGTACTCTCCGAAATAGACCCCGTCGAAATTTGTATGGCGGCCATCTTTTTTTCGCCATTTTGAAATTTTTTTCAGCGCATTGGCAATTGCACGAGATTTCGAATGATATTTGGTCGAGCACCCCCCACTTATCTTCGATACCCTGGCTGAGCTTTTCACCCGTCTCCGATATCCTCAATCATCAGCTCTCTCCATACTGTACCCGAAAGAAATTGTTCTCCTCTGTACGAAAGTGTTTGTGAAAAAAAATTTTTTCATACAAAATTTAACAGGAGAAAATTTTGCGAAAATCTCGGCCGCCATCTTGTTTTTCCAAAATTTTCAATTTTTTCTATTAATCGTTTACCTATTCCTACACTTCTTGCGAGTTTGAACGAAATTGATTGGAAAACAAAAAAGTTACAGAAATCACGTCGGCCGCCATCTTGTTTTTCGGAAATGTTATATTTTCCCCCTACTCGAATCCCGTACCCAAACACATCCTATAAACATCATATTATCGTTTTCCGTCTCCTTCTAGGTCTCTTCCATACATTTTTTATGAAAAAAAAATTCCGCCATTTTGAATTTTTTTTCTTGTCACTAAATAGATATCCCCATTTCGATCATCTTTTGCTATGAAACCACTTTTCCAACTGTCATACCCTCCGAGATAGAGACCAACAAAATTTGTATGGCGGCCATGTTTTTTCCGCCATTTTGAATTTTTTTTCAGCTCATTGGTAATTGGACGAGGTTTCAAATGACATTTGGTCGAGCACCCCCCACCTATCTCCAATAGCTTTAGCGTGCTCTTCACCCGTCTCCGAGATCCTCAATCATCAGCTCTCTCCATACTGTCCCCGAGAGAAATAGTTTTCCTCTTTACGAAAGTGTTTGTGAAAAAAAAAATTTTCATACAAAATTTTACAGGAGAAAATTTTGCGAAAATCTCGGCCGCCATCTTGTTTTTCCAAAATTTTTCATTTTTTCTATTAATCGTTTACTAATATCTACAATCGTTGCGAATTTGAACGAAATCGGTCGGAATACAAAAAAGTTACAGAAATCACGTCGGCCGCCATCTTGTTTTTCAGAAATGTCAGATTTTTCCCATACTCGAATCCCCCACCCGAACACATCCCCCATACATCATTTTATCGTTTTCAGTCTCCTTCTGGGAGAACAATTGTATATGTCAGTCAGTGAGTCAGTCAGTGGTAATCGAGCTATATATAGTATAATAACTAGTTTTTCGCGTGGCGGCGCGGCCCGCTAAAGCGGACCGCGTAACTGCTTGTAGCAATTTACGTGGTTGCTCATACTCGGATTTAGCAAAAATTAGTAGGTAGGTACCCTACAATTTAGTATGAAAAAAAATCCGCCATTTTGAATTTTTTTTCTTTTCAATAGGTAAATAGATATCCCCATTTTGATCATCTTTTGCTAAGAAACCACTTTTCTAACTTTCGTACTCTCCGAAATAGACCCCGTCGAAATTTGTATGGCGGCCATGTTTTTTTCGCCATTTTGAATTTTTTTTAGCTCATTGGTATTTGGACGAGGTTTTGAATGACATTTGGTCGAGCACTCCCCACCTATCTTTTACACCTGAAGCGGGCTCTTCACGCGTCTCCGAAATCCTCAATCATCAGCTCTCTCCATTCTATCCCCGAAAGAAATGATTTTCCTCTTTACGAAAGTGTTTGTGAAAAAAAATTTTTCATACAAAATTTTACAGGAGCGAATTTTGCGAAAATATCGGCCGCCATTTTGTTTTCCCAAATTTTTCCACATTTTCTGTTAATCGTTTACCAAGTCCTACATTCCTTGCGAGTTTGAACGAAATTGATTGGAAAACAAAAAAGTTACAGAAATCACGTCGGCCGCCATCTTGTTTTTCGGAAATGTTATATTTTCCCCCTACTCGAATCCCGCACCCAAACACATCCTCCATACATCATATTATCGTTTTCAGTCTCCTTCTAGGTCTCTTCCATACATTTTTTTAGAAAAAAAAATTCCGCCATTTTGAATTTTTTTTCTTGTCACTAAATAGATATCCCAATTTCGATCATCTTTTGCTATGAAACCACTTTTCCAACTGTCATACCCTCCGAGATAGAGACCAACAAAATTTGTATGGCGGCCATGTTTTTTCCGCCATTTTGAATTTTTTTTCAGCTCATTGGTAATTGGACGAGGTTTCAAATGACATTTGGTCGAGCACCCCCCACCTATCTCCAATACCTTTAGCGTGCTCTTCACCCGTCTCCAAGATCCTCAATCATCAGCTCTCTCCATACTGTCCCCGAAAGAAATAGTTCTCCTCTTTACGAAAGTGTTTGTGGAAAAAAAATTTTTCATACAAAATTTTACAGGAGAAAATTTTGCGAAAATCTCGGCCGCCATCTTGTTTTTCCAAAATTTTCCATTTTTTCTATTAATCGTTTACTAATATCTACAATCGTTGCGAGTTTGAACCAAATCGGTCGGAATACAAAAAAGTTACAGAAATCACGTCAGCCGCCATCTTGTTTTTCAGAAATGTCAGATTTTTCCCATACTCGAATCCCCCACCCGAACACATCCCCCATACATCATTATATCGTTTTCAGTCTCCTTCTGGGAGAACAATTGTATCAATCAGTCAGTCAGTCAGTGAGTGGTAATCGAGCTATATATATTATAATATAATAACTAGTTTTTCGCGTGGGGGCGCGGCCCGCTAAAGCGGACCGCGTACCTGCTTGTAGCAATTTACGTGGTCGATCATACTCGGATTTAGCAAAAAGTCCGTAGCTCTTAATCGCCATACATTTTCTATGAAAAAAAATTCCGCCATTTTGAATTTTTTTTCTTGTCACTAAATAGATATCCCCATTTCGATCATCTTTTGCTATGAAACCACTTTTCCAACTGTCATACCCTCCGAGATAGAGACCAACAAAATTTGTATGGCGGCCATGTTTTTTCCGCCATTTTGAATTTTTTTTCAGCTCATTGGTAATTGGACGAGGTTTCAAATGACATTTGGTCGAGCACCCCCCACCTATCTCCAATACCTTTAGCGTGCTCTTCACCCGTCTCCAAGATCCTCAATCATCAGCTCTCTCCATACTGTCCCCGAAAGAAATAGTTCTCCTCTTTACGAAAGTGTTTGTGAAAAAAAATTTTTTCATACAAAATTTTACAGGAGAAAATTTTGCGAAAATCTCGGCCGCCATCTTGTTTTTCCAAAATTTTCCATTTTTTCTATTAATCGTTTACTAATATCTACAATCGCTGCGAGTTTGAACGAAATCGGTCGGAAAACAAAAAAGTTACAGAAATCACGTCGGCCGCCATCTTGTTTTTCGGAAATGTCAGATTTTTCCCATACTCGAATCCCCCACCCGAACACATCCCCCATACATCATAATATCGTTTTCAGTCTCCTTCTGGGAGAACAATTGTGTATGTCAGTCAGTGAGTCAGTGAGTCAGTGGTAATCGAGCTATATATATTATAACTAGGTTTCCGTGGGGGCGCGAGCTGCTAAAGCAGCTCGCGGGATGTGTTTAGATTTAACTTAATTAATGCAATAATTAGTGTAGTCTGTGTCTGTTTGTTCCTGCTCTCTGAAATGGCTGGACCGATTTTAACGGGACTTTTTTGGTAGGTAGCTGAAGTAATAAGGAGCAACTTAGGCTACGTTTGTTTAAAAAAAATATATTTTAATTTGAAAAATAATTATCTGTCCAACATCAAACTTAGTTCGCCGGGTCAGCTAGTTGTAACTATACTCTTTCCAATCCTTTATTTTCTCGATGACAGATCTATCTATCATATCTGTCATAGATATAGCAATAGCGAGGGATCAGAGAGAGACAAAAGTAATATGGTCTCTTTCCGATCCCTCGCTATTGTTATATCTGTCTCATCTGTCATTGAGAAAATAATGGATTGGAAATAGTATAAAAAGATAAGTTTAATATTGGAAGTTCTCTGGCCCTAAAAAAGGTTGTTTGAGTTTATATAAAATAGACATTTTACCTTATTTACCTTTTTATCTGCATTTCTTTTTAGTGATCTGTCGGGTATTAGGTGTATTTTGAATTAGGTATTATTATGATGGCGAATTAAATAAAACGAATATAATTTTTATTATAATTTATTTAATACTTTAGGTACCTACCATGTGAATAAAATGTAGTAAGTAAGTATTATATTGTTTGTAGTCAAATTAGGTACCTATTACATTATAAATTGGAATTGGAGTGTTTGTTTGTAATAATGAAATAACCGTTTTTTACTACATTTATGTGAATATAATTATATACGGTACATACACCAAAATAACATTTTTTATATTTTTGAAAAATTATCTGTCCAATATCAAATTTAGTTCTTAAGGATCATCAACAGATGGCGCTGTCTGAAGATCATGATTAAAGAATCGATTGTTAGGTGGAACGAAGTTCGCCGGGTCAGCTAGTTGTAACTAAAAGATGAGTTTAATATTGGAAGTTGTCTGGCCGTAAAAAAGGTTGTTATATTGAGTTTAAGTATTTCAGTAGTTAAATATATTATTATCAAAGTATTTATAGATTGTAAAATCAACACGTTCGATGTATTATGTAGTTGCTCTTCCTCCGTAGCCCAGCAATAGATTGCAGCATTAATGCGTTCATTGTAGTTATCTGTAATAGAATAAATGATAATTAGAAAAAATCTAACTTTCTTAGAGTAAATTTAATTATAAAGAATTATATACATAAAATATATTATAAAAAGATTTAATGAAGAATAAGATTATAAAAATTTGATAAACGAAGTACAAATTGTCAACTTGTAATTAAATATTTTACTGATTGATGCTGAAATTTTATTGCTGTTTTGTGGTGAAAGGTATTCCGTATTCGTATATTGGATTTATATTGCATATTAATGTTATGAATACTCACTAGTTTCAAAAGTAGCGTTTCTGGTGCATTCTGGGCTATGTGCGACGATTTCTTATGAAATTAGTCGCTAACTCAGACCGACTACTCTGCAATGGAAACTATGATCGTCTTTTTATTGAGTCTGTAAACAAACAAGAAATATTATATGCGTATTTGTATCAGCAATAAAATTGTAATATAACTCATCTTTGTATCTATTTTTAAGAATAAGTTTCATTTTTGTGTAAAACATAACAATGTATTAAGTATTTAAGATAAATTTTAAAGTACTATGATTTCATGTGGTTTTTTAATACCTACATTTTTTTATTTTTTAATGAAATAAACAAAAGGATGATTAAAATTAAACATTTTTAAATGGAAATACGAGTATATTATGTTCTGTTGTTGGACTCATACAACTTACCAGTATGGAAACATCATAATTATATTATTGAAATTGTTTTATTTCTATACATTCAATAGTGCTGGAATAGGTATACTGTTTTATCTTTAGTTTGTCAATATTAATTTGTCATTTGAAGGGAAAAAACAAAATAGAGAATAATTATTCTACCGCTATTATACGTTTATAAATAAGAAGGTTAGATATTAACTTTGTCAAATACAAAGATGAGTTAAATTTTATAATTTTGGTGCCAGTGCCTCGTTAGTAAGGGCGTATACATACGTAGAAAGTTAGCAAGCAGTCATGCAGCTAGTTAGTGCAAATTGGTAAAGATCATGTAAACGTCCTTAGCAGGGAGCACCGCGGGCAGGTGAGGTTGGCAAATGACGATCAGAGTAGTTAATAATAATGACTAATCCGAGCGTCTTTTACTCCCCATCTAACTACAACTAAACTAACCAAACTAAACTAAAATCAACTAATAAAAGCATTACTTAGATACGATCAATATTACTAAAGTGTACCTATAATGACGATGTGGAGTGTTTATGAGTTAGTAAAGGAAAGAAAAATGTCAGTTTGTCAGTTGGTTAAATTGTCTATACCAACAAAATATTAATAAATAAACAAATTTTATAAAATATAAATGATTATAGATTAAAAATATATAATATATATATGATATTTCATAATAGTTACATATCAATATCACATACAAATAAATGCGAAAAAAAGTATATATATATTTATAAATTAAAAAATAAAAACCGTTTAAATATAATGTACATGCATAATTTATTAAAATAATTAAAAATTAAATAAAACATACATAAGTATACATATCTAAGAGCAGTCAAAAGTCTGTGAGTTATGTCATTATTTAAAAAAAATGTTATTTGAATAAAATATAAAATTTTATTAAAAAAATAATTTTATTTATATAAATGTTACATAAATAAATAATTTATAAAAATATAATAACTAAGTTAACGAAACCTATTTACGATCTACTAAAATAACAAAGCGTAGGTATACTAAAAAACTAAATAACAAGCATTGCGTATACTAAAATACAAAATAACAAGCATATAAGCATGTACCTACTAATATAACTAAACTAATAAGTAAATAAATAAGCGTATTTACAAAACAAATGTCTTGGGTCTGGTGCAGACTTTGGCTATGGCTAGTTATCATTCTACCAGCAAAGATTTGTGTTCAATCGTGACACTGTGTGGAAACCGTTGGAGGTCGGTTACTTATTTCTTTCAAGTTAGTATGTTAATATTTTCAACTGCATCGTTATTTACCATCAGGTGGAATTGCAGTTAGGTAAGTACTAATTCGTAGAATGTAAAAAGTCTGTCTGTTAGTTAAAGTCATTACTAATGAAAATTTATTAAAAGCCACTAATATTTTTTTGAACTACTTAAATACAATTACGTGTTTCCTCACTGTAAGTGATTGATGTGTGAAAAGAAAAAAAAGTTAGATATGCATCAATTGCTTGGTAAAATACTTTGACTTGAGTAAATGTAGTGTATGTAAATGGTGAAAATATAGTGAAGGCGTTTTACTGAAATTTATATAGCGTATTATATTGAACATGTGACCAATAATATTCGTTAATCATTATGCGTTAAACAATATTATCAACAAATGCAAAACAATTGAACTGTAAACTCATTTGAGTCGAATTGATAAGGAAGCTGTTGGAGAGACGCATCTGAGAGGCAATGGAAGATTGTAAGAACGAGACACTGTCCAGTGTGAAAGAGTAATCAATAAGTATTGTAGGACGTAAAATAAAGGAAAGAGGAAGATGAGTAGAAATGATGGAGAACTAAATATTTTTGAACTCGAGGACATGCATAACGTCGACGTGATTTCGTATATATAGAGAGAGTAGTACGAGTTGGTATTGAAGTCAGAATGTTCTTGTTGGCTATATTTACCTTCTAATAATATTCATAAATGGTAAATAGGATAGTACGTCCGACATACTTTCAATGAAGAAAGTAGTAAAAGTAGTAAAGTCAAATAAGAGTGTTCTTGCTTGGTTCATAAGAGTACTAAAGTCAAACAGGAGTGTTCTTGCTTGTTTCTATTTACTTTTAAAGAATATTCATAAAAGGTAAATAGAATAGCACGTCAGACATACTTTCAATGAAGAAAGTTGTAAGAGTATTAAAGTCAAACAAGAGCGTTTTTGTTTGGTTCTATTTACATTTAAAGAATATTCATAAAAAGTAAATAGGATAGCACGTCAGACATACTTTCAATGAAGAAAGTAGTAAGAGTACTAAAGTCAAACAAGAGTGTTTTTGCTTGGTTCTATTTACCTTCTAAGAATATTCATAAACGGTAAATAGGATATAGCACGTCATACATACTTTCAATGAAGAAAGAAGTAAGAGTACTAAAGTCAAACAAGAGTGTTCTTGCTTGGTTCTATTTACCTTCTAAGAATATTCATAAATGGTAAATAGGATAGCATGTCAGACATATTTTTAATGAAGAAAGTAAGAGTACTGAAGTCAAATAAGAATTTGTCGGCTATATTTACCGTCTAAGAATATTCATAAATGGTAAATAGGATATAGCACATCAGACATACTTTCAATGAAGAAAGTAGTAAGAGTATTAATGTCAAACCAGAGTGTTCTTGCTTGGTTCTATTTACCTTCTAAGAATATTCATAAATGGTAAATAGGATAGCACGTCAGACATATTTTCAATAAAGAAAGTAGTAAGAGTACTGAAGTCAAATAAGAATGTTCTTGTCGGCTATATTTACCGTTTAAGAATATTCATAAACGGTAAATAGGATATAGCACGTCAGACATACTTTCAATGAAGAAAGTAGTAAGAGTACTAATGCCAACCAGAGTGTTCTTGCTTGGTTCTATTTACCTTCTAAGAATATTCATAAATGGTAAATAGGATAGCACGTCAGACATATTTTTAATGAAGAAAGTAAGTAAGAGTACTGAAGTCAAATAAGAATGTTATTGTTGGCTATATTTACCGTCTAAGAATATTCATAAACGGTAAATAGGATATAGTACATCAGACATACTTTCAATGAAGAAAGTAGTAAGAGTACTAATGTCAAACCAGAGTGTTCTTGCTTGGTTCTATTTACCTTCTAAAAATATTCATAAATGGTAAATAGGATAGCACGTCAGACATATTTTTAATGAAGAAAGTAAGTAAGAGTAGTGAAGTCAAATAAGAATGTTCTTGTCGGCGATATTTACCGTCTAAGAATATTCATAAACGGTAAATAGGATATAGCACATCAGGCATACTTTCAATGAAGAAAGTAGTAAGAGTACTAATGTCAAACCGGAGTGTTCTTGCTTGGTTCTATTTACCTTCTAAGAATATTCATAAATGGTAAATAGGATAGCACGTCAGACATATTATTTTCAATGAAGAAAGTAGTAAGAGTACTAAAGTCAAATAAGAATGTTCTTGTCGGTTATATTTCCAGTCTAAGAATATTCATAAACGGTAAATAGGATATAGCACGTCAGACATACTTTCAATAAGGAAAGTAGTAAGAGTATTAAAGTCAAACAAGAGTGTTTTTGCTTGGTTCTATTTACCTTCTAAGAATATTCATAAATGGTAAATAGGATAGCACGTCAGACATATTATTTTCAATGAAGAAAGTAGTAAGAGTACTGAAGTCAAATAACAATGTTCTTGTCGGTTATATTTACCGTCTAAGAATATTTATAAACGGTAAATAGGATATAGCACGTCAGACATACTTTCAATGAAGAAAGTAGTAAGAGTACTAAAGTCAAACAAGAGTGTTCTTGCTTGGTTCTATTTACTTTCTAAGAATATTCATAAATGGTAAATAGTATAGCACGTCAGACATATTATTTTCAATGAAGAAAGTAGTAAGAGTACTGAAGTCAAATAACAATGTTCTTGTCGGTTATATTTACCGTCTAAGAATATTCATAAACGGTAAATAGGATATAGCACGTCAGACATACTTTCAATGAAGAAAGTAGTAAGAGTACTAAAGTCAAACAAGAGTGTTCTTGCTTGGTTCTATTTACCTTCTAAGAATATTCATAAATGGTAAATAGGATAGCATGTCAGACATATTATTTTCAATGAAGAAAGTAGTAAGAGTACTGAAGTCATATAACAATGTTCTTGTCGGTTATATTTACCGTCTAAGAATATTTATAAACGGTAAATAGGATATAGCACGTCAGACATACTTTCAATGAAGAAAGTAGTAAGAGTACTAAAGTCAAACAAGAGTGTTCTTGCTTGGTTCTATTTACCTTCTAAGAATATTCATAAATGGTAAATAGGATAGCACGTCAGACATATTTTCAATAAAGAAAGTAGTAAGAGTACTGAAGTCAAATAAGAATGTTCTTGTCGGCTATATTTACCGTTTAAGAATATTCATAAACGGTAAATAGGATATAGCACGTCAGACATACTTTCAATGAAGAAAGTAGTAAGAAAACTAAAGTCAAATAAGAATGTTTTTGCTGGGCTATATTTACGTTCTAAGAATATTCACAAATGGTAAATAAAATAGCACGTCAGATATACTTTCAATGAAGAAAGTAGTAAGAGTACTAAAGTCAAACAAGAGTGTTCTTGCTTGGTAAAAGCAAGTAGTAAGACTACTAAAATCAAACAAGAGTGTTCTTGCTTGGTTCTATTTGCTTTGAAAGAATATTCATACAAGGTAAATAGGATGGCACGTCAGACATACTTTCAATGAAGAAAGTAGTAGGAGTATTAAAGACAAATGAGAATGTTCTTACTTGACTATATTTACGTTCTAAGAATATTTATAAACGGTAAATAGGATAGCACGTCAGACATACTTTCAATCAAGAAAGTAGTAAAAGTCAAATAAGAATACCTATTCTTGTTGGCTATATTTACGTTCTAAGAATAATCATAAATGGTAAATAGGATAGCACGTCAGACATATTTTCAATGAAGAAAGTAGTAAAAGTCAAATAAGAATACCTATTTTTGTTGGCTATATTTATGTTCTAAGAATATTCATAAATGGTAAATAGGATAGCACGTTAGACATACTTTCAATGAAGAAAGTAAGAGTACTAAAGTCAAATCAGAATGTTCTTGTTGGCTATATTTACCTTCTAAGAATATTCATAAATGGTAAATAGAATAGCACGTCAGACATATTTTCAATGGAGAAAGTAGCAAGAGTACTAAAGTCAAATAAGAATGTTCTTGCTTGGCTATATTTACGTTCTAAGAATATTCGAAAATAGTAAATAGAATAGCACGTCAGACATACTTTCAATGAAGAAAGTAGTAAGAGTACTAAAGTCAAACAAGAGTGTTATTGCTTGGTTATATTTACTTTTAAAGAATATTCATAAAAGGTATTATTAATGGTATTATTAATGGTAGATAGTTACGTTCTAAAAAAAATTATTAATGGTAAATGGGATAGCACGTCAGACATATTTTCAATGAAGAAAGTTGTGAGTACTAAAGTCAAATAAGAATGTACTTGTCGGCTATATTTACCGTTTAAGAATATTCATAAATGGTAAATAGAATAGCACGTCAGACATATCTACTTTCAATGAAGAAAGTAGTAAGAGTACTAAAGTCAAACATGAGTGTTCTTGCTTGGTTCTATTTACTTTTAAGAATATTCATAAAAGGTAAATAGGATAGCATATCTCACATAATTATTTTCAATGAAGAAAATAGTAAGGGTACTGAAGTTATCTAGGAACGTTCTTGCTTGGGTCTATTTACGTACAAAGAATATTCAAAAATTTCTACATATGTAAATATACATATATTTCATTTAATATATTAAAATATGTAAATTCTAAATAAAATATAAATATTTTTAAAAGGTAACAAAAGTTTATTAATCGAGAAAAATATATTGATTAGCTATTGATAATAGAAAGTTGAGATATAAAGTGAATTTTTAAACGTTTTTTGAAAATATTTACTGATTTAGTCTATGGTCTAAATAGTAAAATCTTGCGAAAAACAAAGTTGAATTAAAATAGTAGAGCATTGATATAAAACAAAAACGTATTTCTTCGCATCGCTTAATTTAAAACACATTTTATTTACAATGTATTGATTGTATTACAGGTTTTGTGAGTTTTCTTTTTCACATAATATTATATTTTCACATATATTTTTTTTTCCTTTTTTTGAGGAGTATACTTTTTTGGATTTTTTTTATCGGTATCTTATTAATATTTTTTGTGAGTATTCTTTTTCACTTTATCCTTGTGAGTATTTTTTTTTTTTCACAGTTCATATAATTTTTTTGTAACCTGTTTTACATAGATGATTTATTTTTATAAAATGTGTTTCATTTATATATTATAAGATGAATTGTTCATCATTTTTAATTTACATTATATTTTATTCTATTGCGTAAAATGAATTTATAGTGTTGTATGAATAAAAAGTTTTGAAATATGGATTGATTGTGAAATCATGAGTTATATTTAATTCTATAGCAATCATGTTGTGCATACTAAAGTAATATTCTTATGCTTAAAATTTTTATTCGTAGAAATTAATTTACTTCTAGTAACTTCTTCAACTTGCGCTACTTCTTCGTAGAAACTTCTTCAACTTGCGCGACGTCTTCTATAGGAAGTACCGTTCATACCAACATTTTCTCATCGATGCAGGAGTTATATGATGTAGGATAAGGTTTTTTTTGAAAATTCAAATGCTTGTTAAATGGATAAGTTTTGGAGTCTTCGTGTTGGATGGAGACGTAATAACTTTATGTCTCACATTTGCCAACCAGTTTACAAGATAGCTTTTTGTTTTATAAGCGTAGAATTTTGTTAAAGTATCCAGAAGCTATTATTTGTGAGGTTCATGGGATCTGTATTTTCATATAAAATGTCATGCGTTGTAACATCACTTGTCATGTCACTCTCTCACTCATGTTGTGACCAAGGAAATTGAACTGGATATTGATCTCATGTTTTTGGTGCTGTTGACATTTTCATCATTTCCATCATCCTTATCATTTTCTTAATGCGATGAACGAACTTTTGATAATATTCAAATTTTTCAATATGACGACATTTTTAATTAGTGTAGATAACATTCATAATATCGAATCTATTACAAAATAGAACTTTGAATGAATAATAAATCTTATGCAAAATCTTTATTTTATAAAAAAATGTTTAAGATATTAGTTTATAGTATCATATTTTCACAATTTCCGTTATAAACATATTTTTTACACTATACATTTTATTTATCGGTCGAGCGGTTTTTCATTGCCAAAATAACGTTTGCTGGTGCAGCTAGTACTATATATATAGAAAAGAAATTGAATTCAATAAAAAGAATTTTATTGTCGATTTTATAAGGTATTAGTTATGGAATAAAGTTTACAGCTCCAAAATATAAACCTGATAATTAACTTGCTTTCTAAAATAATGTTATAAAATAATATTTTTGTAGAATTCATTCTGACATACATTTTATAAAGAAAATAGTAGAGATTAATGCCTTGGTAATTAATTTTGGAATAATGTTTACAATACAAAATATGTAATTAAAATACGATTTCGTTTTTAATAAATGTCATACAATTTTATTTTTTTAATTTTAACTGCTAAACTTAATAAGGACCATTAAAATATAATATAAGAAAAAAAATATTCTTAACAGAAATTTTCCACATTATAGAAGACATGTTATGAAAAAAATATAATCATACTCCAGCTATTAAAATGTATTTGTATAAATATGTTAGGTATATTATAAAATATTTTGAGTGATATCTATAGGCGGGGAATACATGTGATAAATGAATTAATTCTCGTTGTTACTAAATGAGTAAGTTAGTAGCTAATTCGTTGGAAAATTTAGAAAGCAGTGATAAGATTATTGTAGAACTATAAGATAATGAAAATTATGATCATATCTTATATATAGGTTGTCCCACGGCTATGCTAAATAAAAGGGAAGTACCTTAAATATCGTGGATGGAACATTTTACTGTTGTTTGTTTGTTGTACTTGTTTCATTTTTTAGAAAAGCACTATACCTGCTTCGATCAGGAGTGCCTTTCTGGCCTCGTGTTAATAGACGTCCTTGCTAAGGCTCGGCTGTCTAATTCACACTCGCCCAGAAAACGCTTACTTCCCGGTCTCGTGCAGTAATGTACTCGCTCTTTAAAATCTCAAGTATTTCTAAATACCTTTCCGTGTTCAGATGTTTTTCGTAAAAATGTAAAAAGAGGACCCGATTGTTCACAATCCCACACTAACAGCTGAATTAAAAACGCACTTGATCATTAATCTTGCAGATACGGAGGGATTCTCCCTGGACCAAATATGATTATTGCATCGGTTGTACATATTATTATTGTTGCTAAAGTTTGACTCGTCTGACCAGATGATATTATTTATGAAATACTGATTATTTAGAATGAGCCTCTCCATTTTATGGCAGAAAATAAGTCTTTCAGCATCACCCGGCTGTAATGTTTTCACTAATCATTACATAATCAACTAATCATTCTTTAATGTAATTTTTGAATTTATACTTTTTCAGTACCTACACGTATTTTGCTTTTCGAAATTCCAATTTCTTTTTCACCTCCCTTCACTGAACTCTTAGGATTTGCCTCAAAATACATCAAAATGTCGAGTTCATCGTCAGTGTTAGTTATTTGGCGTCACGGTTGTGGTAAGTGATGATCAAAACGTCTTAAGTTTATCATAATATTATTAACCAACCTTTTCATAATAAATCGAGATGGTGTATTTTTATCAGGATTTTATATTTCGCGGTACCAATGCAAAGCTAATGTTATGTTTTTATGATTCAAAAAGTATGATTCCATTAAATCGAAATTAATGTGATATGCCATGGTTATGTAACAAATTCACTATACAATCTAAAAAAATCAAGAACACTTTCTTTTTCATTATCCCAACAAGGGAGATTAGTTCTATAAGAAAAGGCACAAGGACCGTGAATCATATGATTCAGTACAGCTTTACGCAATCTCTCATCAGCTTCAGACAGATGAGGTATATCGGCTCCAACAAATTTGTCAATATCGGTATTATGTACCGGGCCTCCAGTTTAAATTGTATTTAAAATTAAAATTAAGTCTTTTTTCAGTAAAATGTTCTATCCACGATGTTTAAGGTACTTTCTCCTGCATGTGACATAGCCGTGGGACGCCCTGTATAATAGAGAGCGTATATTTAATGAAATTGATGATCATAGCGCAAAGATAGGTCATTTTTTTAGTTAGGTTACTTAAGTTGCATTCGCGATCTTCTTGACGATATTTTATAAGAATCAACGTAAAGTATATGATTCAGGGGTATGGATATTCCTTATACGTTTCATAATTATTCTTAGAATTAGACCTGCAACGCAAAGTGGGAAATAACGTTGTTAATCAACCCTGAAAGCGTTACCATGGGGCATGGGGCATGCAATAATGTACTCGTTTGTGTTACAAAATCACACTCACGTTTGCGAGCCTGAGTTCAAAAATGTTAAGTTCTGCATCATTTCAACTCATCTTTCTCAAATTTTCTATTAAGTTACGTCCTACAAAGTATTGATCACGCGTTCTCACCGGACAGTCACTCGTCTAAACAGTCTTCTATCATCTCTCAGATTCATCTCTACAACGGTACTACCCTCATCAGTTTCGATTCAAACAAGTTCACAGTCAGTTGAATTGCAAATGTTAATAATATTGGTTAACACAAAAATTAAAGAATATTATTATTCACATAGTCAATATAAGCTATGATAAATCTCACTATTGTCCTCACCATATTGTTCATCATTGACAAACAGACCACAAACACACAAGCAAAGTAAATTATTTCAGTAATTGACTCAATCTTAATTCTTTAATTTCTTTTTAATGAATAGTAAAATAGTGAATGTCTGTAAGAGCAAACTACTTAATTAACTACTTAAGCAAAATAAAAAATATAAAAAATGCGCAATAGAGTCGCTATTTCAACATGATTTTGATTTTATAATTTAAAATATAGTATAATCATGATTATCGATTTGCCATCTGATGAGGTGAACAATTTTCAGAAAGCTGCGTGTATTTACATTTTACAATAATGGCGGATAAACTACATTATTTACAAGCGGGTTGCCGTTTATAACGCGTTCTTTATTTATAAGTATTTTAATGTGTTCTCGATGTTGAACGCGACTAAGAGCGACGTAAAGTTGGCCATGACTGAAAACATCGGAACGCAAGTCTACTCCAACATAGCTTATTGTTTGACCCTGAGATTTGTGAATCGTCATGGCGTAACAAACTTGTAGTGGAAATTGACGGCGACACATTTCGATGGGACTACCTGGTTCGATAGGCGCTTTAAAAATGATTCTAGGTATCAAATAATAATCCGATAGTCCCGGCTTGCGAACTGTTATTAGACGAGGAGATGTATTTACGACAATGACTTTGGTCCCGTTTACTAATTTATCGGAGAAATTTAAATTTCGCATAATCATGCACACACATCCTACTTTTAAATTTAAATCATGCTCCGGTATTCCTTTTGGTTGCATTCGGTTTAAAACGTCGACACCTAGGAAGATTTGGTCCGCGTTGTCACTCACTACTTCATCGATCGAGTAAAAATGCAAGGGGTCTTCAGGTAAAAGTTCTAATATTTTAGTATTAATTTCATATACGCTTGCATTATGAGTTGATAATATAGCTCTGTGGACGCAAATATCCGGTTCATTCAATACGACATTTGGATACACAAAATTAATTAAATCATCTAATTCCGAAACAAATGAAATCATTGAGAGATTTACTAAATTTTGAACAGTACGGTTTGAAGGCAAAGTTACAGCAGTTAATTGATTTGATCCCAATTTAAGTAAAAATTCAGAAAATTCGGGATCATCTCTACATCTTTGTGATGTTACCAAAGAGAATGTTTTTAATTTTTGCCAAATAGGTGAAGATTTAACAGATGCATTGTACACGTCTGAATTATGTTTGGCGTCAACTACTACGGGTGGAATTTGACGGTAATCACCTGCGAAAATAATAATTTTTCCACCAAAAATTTTGGCATTTTTCATTAAATCGCGTAGAGATCTGTCTAATAAATGAATGAGCCATTTGTGAGCCATCGGAGCTTCGTCGAAAATTATCACATTTGCATTATATATGAGTTCCGCTCTTTGTGAACCGTTTGTTATGTTCCAATACCCGAGATCGTCTATAAGGTTTAGTGGAAACCGGAACATGCTATGTGCGGTGGTACCATTTTCATGGTTTTGCGCGGCGATACCTGACGACGCAGTGCATAGAACGATACCATTTAAATTACCTCGAACGTGTGCAGTGATAACGTTTAAAAGTAATGTTTTACCGGTGCCGCCGGGGCCGTCAATGAAAATAGCGCTGTTTTGAGATTCGCGAAAACTTTGATTAGTTACGAGATTGTTTACATACTTATATATTTCATTTTGTTCCGGTGATAACTTAGGTAACCAATTATTTACGAAATCTTTTAAAGTATTCCGGTTATACTCTGTTTGTTCGCGCCCTAGTTCGGTAGTTTCATCGGCGACGTCTGGCAAACCCTGCTCGATTAAACATGTACCGTGTTTTCTCAAAAGGCGGTCGATCGCCACGAGACATGAATGATATGCGTAATCAATATTGTCAGGTTGACGGTAGATAAAATCTTCACTGATTTGATCGCGGAATTTTGTCCAAAGAGACGCGACTGGAATACCGTTCACGGCTAAAAGAACGAAAAAGTTACGCAGACGCGGTCCAGTAAAAAAAGCACAAGCCTCAGTCATAGCTTTTTCGTACTCAGCTTCATCGTTCGCGAGTCCGATTGTTTTGGCAGCTTCCTGGAACGTCATGCAGTCTGGACCACCCAAATTTAATAGGTCTCTGTAACTTTGACAGGGATGTGATGCTAATAAAAGACGCAAATAAAATTGTTCACCTCTATTTGGTGCAACGAAAAATAGCCGCGCCACGAGTTCGCCCCGTTGTCGTTGGGTTACGAACCGGTTATTTGAAGTTTCGTAAATTTCTACGTTTTTGGTTCGGGGACGTGTGGCGTGAACAATATATTTTTCGTAAAAATCTTGATAAGTTAATTGATCAAAATTAACTCCAGCAGGCCGATTGAAATATGTTATTAAATCTGATGTTGCACGATTTGCAGCTTCCGTTTCAGTGCCGGTTTTAAAATATACATATTGTTGCCCTTCCAGGTGAACAGCGAGTTGTTTGACGTTAGGTTCGCGGCAAACTAAATCAAATTCTAAAATACGCCACGTCGCTTCGCAGGAACCTAAATATCTTTTAGTTACGTAATTTTCAATTTCGTCATTGTGATTTTCATCCAAAACAACAGCTACACGAGAATGATCAGCGCCTTTTGTAATATATTTAAATAAGTATTTGACAACGGCAGTAGTTGTAGACACTTCCACATTAATATGACAGTCGTACTTGAGGAGTAAGGCGGCGTTGTATGGAACTACCCAAAGATCATTGATTTTAATTGTTTTGCCTCTATATGTTATTTCAGCTTCGTTTGAACTATCGCGTTTTAAATTAACGAAGCCTCTATCATCAAAGAACGTAGTGTCCGTTTCGCGTTTTGGAAAAAATTTAGAACACTTTTGTTTTTCATTATCCCAGCAAGGGAGATTAGTTCTATTAGAAAGGCCACAAGGACCGTGAATCATATGATCCAGAACAGCTTTACGCAATCTCCCATCAGCTTCAGACGGATGAGGTATATCGGCCCTAACAAATTTGTCAATATCGGTATTATGTACCGGGCCTCCGCCTTCGACTCTAAAACAAATATGTGCATGAGGCAGACCTCTTTTTTGAAACTCAATAACGTACATGAGATATACAGAGGTTCCAAACCATTTTCCGGAACGGATGTCTTTAATTAGTTGCGATAATTTTAAATTAAAAACTCTGGCACAAATTAGAGGATTAGTTTTTTGTCCTGAAGGGACAGACTGTTTAATTTCAGCCCAATTAGGATTACAAGTAACTGTTACAAAAAATGAAGGTTGTCCTAATCTATTCACTAAAGCTATTGAATCTAGATATTTTGATTTCATGTATCTGGGGCTTCCAGTAAAACTATAAGGAAGATATATTTTTCCAGGGACAATACCGCCTTCGCCTTGAATAGTCTCGTCATTATTTAATGCTTCAATTTCATGAAGAGGCGCTGACCTAATAGCAGAGTCAAAATTTTTATTCTGCATATTGCTTATATAACGTAACCGTTCATCTGAAATCCTATTAAACATGTCTATAGTCCACTCCTCTGAAAGACGATTGAATTCCGAAAAACGCGGTTCTGATAGTAATAAGCATCGAACGTATTTTAATTGTGTCAATTTACTGCCCTTGTTGTCCACTTTATTTGGGTACCATCCGGGGTTTCCGTATGGATATAGTAAAGGATACTGAAAACTTTCATAACACGGATTCAAAATATCAACTGTGTGGGGGCTACGGTGGCCTTCTTTCCAAATGGCGATACAATGAGGAGCGAACTGTTCTACTTCTGTTCTAATTATGGCAGCTACTTCTCTGCCTAATGGAAGATCACCTAAAATATTTCCATGCGAGCTGCGTGACGTTTGTTCAAAAATAATGTGAGCGTTTTCGGAATTTTCGCGATTTAACCGTTTGAAACATTCAATATACGGATTAACGTTATACATAAAATTTGTTATTGAACGAATCACTTGCATGTCTAGATTTAGATTTTGGGCTTGTTGTTCGCGAATTTCATTGTCGTCGTGTACGTACATTCCGATAGGATTAGTACTATCTGAATATTCTAAATCAAAGACTCTATGATAAATGCGACCTTGAATTTTTAAAAATGTTATTCCCGTGTTGGGTTGCTGGTACCCGTGTGAAACGCCTAACGCAGAGAAAGCGAATAAATTATTGTAAGCGCGCGGTCTATTTAAAAACGACGGATGGTTATAAAATTCCTCGGTAAGGGGTTCTAAATTTTGGACATTGTAGGCGCCTTGTCCGCAGCACCATTTAGTTCGAGTTTTTTCTTCAAAAAAGAGTCGAGTTTGACAAATTGAACATACGTGTACATCAGGACCCAACAGTGACGAGTTTTTTAACGAAAATAATTTAACTACGTTAAGATCTTCATCGCGTTTTTGGGCAATTAAATCTGATCCTCGCAATTCTGGTTCGACGTTTCTGTTTGTTTCATTATACCGCTGAACGGAAGCTTTATTTATTTCCGGATGATTTCGAGAGTAATTTTTCACAGCTTTTTGATTAATTTCAGGTTTTTTAGCAGTATACGTTTTAACCGATTTTTGATGTATTTCAGGATTTTTAGCTGTATACGTTTTAACCGATTTTTGATGTATTGCAGGTTTTTTAGCTGTATACGTTTTAACCGATTTTTGATTTATTTCTGGGTGTTTTTTTGTGTACGTTTTTACTGCGGCTCTATGACTTGCTGGATTGTTTTTAGTATATTTTTTTGATGCATCTAAACGCGCATTTTGTTTTGTTGGTTTACGTCCCCGGTATTGTTTTTTAGGTCTACCGCGACTGATTTGTTTATTGCAAACAACGTTGTCAATTTTGTTTAAAATAACAACTGGATACATACTTAATTTTGCATCATATGATTCATGAATTGTAATTTTTTTAGCGGGTGTTCTTTCATCGGTTGACGCTTTTCGTTTTTTGAAAATTTGTGGTGCACGCGTGTCAAACTTTTCCAGAACCACAACTGGCTTTAAAATTGTGAGTTTTGGATCTGTAAAGATCGCTTGTGACTGTAAATTTGTCTCATTAATAGCGGATAGATTTTCGACGCGGATTTTATTTATTTGATACTCATCGTTCGAATGTGAATAACTTTTAATTATTAATGTAGCTAATTTTTCTACATTTTCCGCACGAAAAAGTCGTGCGACGTTCAAATTTTCAACGGTGTTCCTTTTGTTCGTTTCGTCTACTCCATGACTATTGAACAAATAATAATTACCGTTGTGACGCCAAAACGACATTGTTTTTTGCTGCCCCGTAATTAAATAGCTGTCTGTAGTGTCTATATGAGTTTGGTTAAAAATTTCGCGAATTAAAAGGTTTTTTAATGAAAGTATTGAATTTTGTACGTTAAAATTATTTCCATTTTCTGGGAATACATTATTTGCTACCCAGTTGTTTCTTATATGAGCCAAAAAATTACCGACGCGGATATCAGATGGCAATTCTGAATCAGGATCTAGGTAATCACTGTAATATCTATTATTATTTTTCAGGTCATTTATAATACGCGCGTATAGCTGATCTCCGTACGACAAAATTGAATCAATTTCATCGTTGGTAAAATCGAGCCTCTTTTTGAGACTTGAATAGACGGACGCGTATGCTGAAATAGCGACACATTGCGCGTTAACCATTGCGCCAGTTGATGCATCACAACGCAATTGTCCCTGATGCTTCGAACCTATAAATAAAAATGCAAATTATGATGCAATATGCATGCATTACAAAGGTGCATTGTGTGAATAGAAATAACTTTAATATTCTATATTTTATAGTAGAAAATCACACACACATAAAAATTTTGTCGTCAGAAATATGAAATTATTAATGAATGCGATAGTCAAAGGTGTACCAAATATTTTTAAGAGTTGTATATTGTAAAAAGCTTTTATAGATAAGTACTATAACTAAATGAAGGTTGTTATTGGGTTTATTAAATCACATGAAACTTTGTGACCATATTGCCTATAAAGTATAAATATAAAATGGATGTACCATGGAAGACCATCAAAATAAATAAATAAAACGTGTGAAATGCGAACTCGATTTGCGCTTAAATTTTTTTTACTGATAAAAAAATTATATGAAGCATCAGTTTAAAAAATATTGACCAAGTGCATTTCGAGCCACACACAGTAGATAATAGTTGCAAATCACAATTATTATTGCTGATCTAGAATAGTGATTCCAGTTGATTCATGAATATTGAATATATTTTGCATTTATTGGTTTGGCAGATTAAAAAAATACTATATTTATTTCTTTATCACACATAGGTACATACAGAAATAATCAAAACCTAACTTCATAATATTACCTATACATACAAATATAATATATATGTTACAGTCAATGTGATTCAGTAGCTATTATACATATTGACTGATCTTTATGTATAATAATTAAATTGTCTAGACAATGTGATTAATTTATCACTTTGTTCGGATATTATTCATAATAGCGGTCCAAAGTTAGCCAAAGCAATAAATACGGTTGAAATGAATAACTTCCTCTCCCGCTCTTCATCCCGCTGTTGAATGGCCTGATCGCCATAATCTTGTGGCCGTTTTTACGGTTCCAGGGTTTACTTTTTTGCCATTTGGCTACGGAACCCTTATGGACTCGTCATGTCATGTCAAATCATGTCTGTACGTTATACAGACAGACAGACAGATATATCATGTGTCATGTCAGATTATGGCATGTAATTGTAATGTTAATTGCATGTCATTACATGTCATTTACATTACAATTACATGCCATAATCTGACACAAAATGGCATGACTTCACATGATATGACATCACATCACATGACATAGAATCACTTCACATAACATCACATTACATGTAATATCATATCAGATTATGGCATGTAATGGCATGTCATATCAGATTATGACATGTAATAGCATGTCAAGACACGACATCACAAGATATGACATGTCATGTCATGGCATATATTCAATATACAAACGATCAGAGCCATATGTAAACTCGAGAATCCTTCGTGAAAAATTTAAGGGATTGTTATAGGTACTTACAGTGGCTTCCCAGTATATTTACAACAATGTTATCTTCGTTCATCAACATATCAATAACTATAAACGAAGAATTGATGTAAGTCACCGACCAATCTGACACGGGGAGCATAACTTAGTTGAATCGCCTCACCGCTTGCGTAGAGTTCAGAAATCCTTTGTGGGATTGAGTATACGCTTTTATAATATGATCCCGAAGCCTGTTATGGACCTATCTATACATAGGTTCAAGCAATCTGTTAAAACCCATCTTTTCCTATACTATAAGTGAATTTCTAAATGACAAAGACTCTTGGTAGAACAAGTTAATGTATATTCAGTCTGCTCACAAGATTGTAACATAATCTGATGTATATAATTCATAACAAATTGTAAACTAAATTATTATTTTTAAAAAAAAGCAAGTGCCGAGTTTCTTGCCCGTTCTTCTCGGTACAAAGCTGCTCCGAACGTGGCGGTAGAGTCTGACATTTCATAAGTGCCTGTAAGCTAGGCTTATGTGAAAGAAACATTCAATATACGGATTCATTTTGAATTTTTTGAATTTTTAATTATGTGAATTAAAAATTCAAAAAATTCAATGGCCAACTTTGGCCTGCTATTATGAATAATTGCTAGATAATATGATTAATTCTGAGTCAATAATCACTTTGTCTAAATTGAGTAGATAGTATAGATAATGGCTGGATATTATATATGTATAATATTTGGATTAATCGTTTTGGCTGTAACATATATATACATACCGATATTAATATAACAGCTAAGTATAGTGTTAATTTAATTTTTTTTATTTATTTAAGTTACAAGAAAATTTCATAAGTTAATTACTACCTAGTCCAAAGGATAGGTACTACATTGTGGCAACAAGATGGCAACTAAAGGCCTCCACAATACAGATTCATCATCTGGTGTGAAAGCCAGTGGAAAACGAAACAGTATTTATGTATCTTTTTCTGGGAAATATCTACAATACATAAAATACTTTGTCAGCCTGATTAATATTTATACCTATGTTAAGTTGTAGATTTTTAGATAGTCTCTGAGATTAACCAAAGACAGACAGACTGACAGACAGACAGACAGACAGAATATAATATGTATATTATAATAAAAATATTGTATTGACCTTTTACAAGTGTCTGTAAGATAGGCCTTTATGAAATAAAGATATTTTGATTTTTGGTCTATCCAGTTGAAAGTTTAGTAAAGTAGTTAAAACATAAAAAACACAATTGAATTGAGAAATTCTTCCTTTTTTGCAGTCGGTTAAAAAAATTAAATTGGGATGAATGATTGAATTCAAATTTTTAAAATTGCTCAGTCAAAACAAACATTTAATAAAAAGAATTTTTATATGTTTATTTTATATTATGAATTGTTGTATTTTTAATAATAATTGTGAATATTAAGTCCATGTTTCTACTTAAATTGTTTCTGCTGGTCAAATATCAGAAGAACTCGTATCTAGGTACAAAAGTTTAACACCAAATTAGTTATCAACTCTTAACTCTGGACTTTTATCATCATTTCTTAAGTGGTGATGACTGAAGTCACAGATTTTACAGATACACCGCGCCGCGCGCGGATCTTCGGGCGTGCCGCGTGAGGCACGAAAAAAGGATACTAAACAGAAAGTTGTATTCTTTTCGAGTTAATACTTAATACGCAGCGAACCGCTGGCCGCGTCACTGCTGCGTAACTTGTAAACTGCCAATTAATTAAAATGCCATATTGTAATAGACAGTGTAAAAGTAGTTCCCAAAAGAAAAATCTTATCATTCTTTGGTAATCATGTCTAAGGTATAAGACCTGTATATTAATATAAGGTATATTAATCGGTGGAATATTTCGCTGCTCGTGATAAAATAAAACGGGGAAACGGCGTCGCCTGTTGCTCTGCATATTGAAGATCGTAATTTTTTTGATGGTGAGTGACGGTTTTTGATTTCATTTGAATTTATATTATCTGCCACACATAATATTATATTCATATAATATACATTCTAATACAAACATACATATACATTCTCAATGGAACTCTTAAACTGTATTGAAGACGGTAGTTTCTTTAGATTTGAATCATAGAGTATTTTTACAGTGTAATTATAACTCTATGATTTGAATAGACCGAATTGTTTCAAAATCGAAATCTGACTGTGGCAGCAGGCACTGAGAAAGAATCTGGTGTCAAAATTTAAAAAAAGTTGCCGACATTTTGAACTTTTTTGCTATTGGACCGAATTGTTTCAAAATTGAAATCTGACCGTGGCAGCAAGCATTGAAAAATAATCTGGTGTCAAAATTTAAAATAACTTGTCAAGTGCGAGTCGGACTCGCGCACTGAGGGTTCCGTACTACAACCGGAGGAATAAAACTATAAAAACCACTTTTCTTATCGAACCGCAAAACTAACTTTGTTTTCAGAGGTTTTATTGTAAATATCAAAAAAACTACTTATTACATCTCGTTCAAATCAATTTTCGGTAGTTGTTTGTATGGTAATGTACATAACATATTTTTTTTAGTTTTATCATTTTCTTATTTTAGAAGTTACAGGGAGGGGGGGGACACATTTTACCACTTTGGAAATGTCTTTCGTGCAAACTATTGAGTTTAGAAAAAAGCGATATTAGAAACCTCAATATCATTTTTGAAGATCATTTGAGAAGATCATGTATCCATAGATACATCACATTTATTGGTTAGATGAAAAAAAAAATTTGAGTTTCAGTTCTAAGTATGGGGAACCCCGAAATTTATTGTTTTTTTTTTCTATTTCTGTGAGAAAATCTTAATGCGGTTCACAGAATACATCTACTTACCAAATTTCAACATTATAGCTCTTATAGTTTCGGAAAAAAGTGGCTGTGACATACGGACGGACAGACGGACAGACAAACAGACAGACAAACAGACACAGACAGACAGACCCCTAAAGAGAACCCTAAAAAGTGGCCGCCATTTTGAACTTTTTTGTTATTGGACCGAATTCTTTCAAAAACGAAATCTAACCATGGCAGCAAGCATTAAAAAAGAATCTGGTGTCAAAGTTTAAAAAAAGTGGCCACCATTTTGAACTTTTTTGTTATTGGACCGAATTCTTTCAAAAATGAAATCTAACCATGGCAGCAAGCAATAAGAATCTGGTGTCAAAATTTAAAAATGTGGCTGCCATTTTGAACTTTTTTGTTATTGGACCGAATTGTTTCAAAAATGAAATCTAACCATGGCAGCTAGCAATAAGAAAGAATCTGGTGTCAAAATTTAAAAAAGTGACCGTCATTTTGAAATTTTTTGTTATTGGACCGAATTGTTTCAAATTCGAAATCTGACCGTGGCACTCATGGCAGCAAGCACTGAGAAATAATATGGTGTCAAAAATTTAAAAAGTGGCCGCATTGTTTGGATTTCTTAATGCTATCTTAATAGTTGCCAAAATGGTGGCCACTTTTTTAGCGAGGTGTCAGAGATTAAATAGTACTACTCACTCTTCACTAAGGAAATAGTACCTATACTGTAGTGGGAGATTTTTCCTAAGCTAGCAATATTACATGGTTGTGTACAGAGTGTTGAGACTTGAGACCGATAGCTGTGTGTGTGCACGCACACATACGTAAATACCGAGCGTCATTTGATGCTCCCGAAATGTTTATCTGTAAAATTTGTGACTGAAGTAAACTGAAAAGTTTGTTCTTATTAAAAAATATTTTCAATAGCTCTTATTATTTCCATACCTCTTACTACGTACCTAATCACGGCAGGTAAAATTCATTTTAGTACATTTTGGATAACCATATATTATGTTAAAATTTTAACAAAATGAATCAATTTCAATTTTGCAAATCAGTTGGACAAAAAATTGTATGGTTGCATACCAGAGCAAAGAAAATTTAAGGGATACAGTGAACATAGATGATATATATTATATGTTATTTCATAGTAAAAATCTTCTATTTTTGATAGTTACCTAAGAAATTAATTTATTTTACAACCTACTTTAATAAAAGAGGAAATATTTCAACAGTATTCTTTTTTTGTAAATAATTATATACGTCTTATACTACTATGATGTAAAATAGAGATAGTCCATTGATTCAGAGTTTAGACGTATTGTATCAGGAAATTGGGGCTGAGGGTTCGAATTTCTTGATGTGTAGGTTTTTAGAGCTAGTTTAAAGTCAACTAAATAATATCTTGCTGTTGAAGAAAAGCTACGTGAACAAACTGGTTTGTTATAATGTTCTTAACATGTAAGAATGAGCGATAATGATAAATTGTAGCTTTTATAAAGAAAAAAATTAAAATGTATTCAATCAAAATGGCTTCTAAAGAGTACCAACAATAACTTTTTATAAAAGTTTAGCTTTCCATGGTCCCTACGAAATAATAACAGAAATTATGTAAATTTACACGAAATATTAATAGATAAAATTATCTATTTAACGGGTGGGTATTGTCCAATAAATAATATTCCTTCGTCGAAACCAAGTATTTTATTATGAATTCACATGCACCTAATGGCATTTTAAGTTCACAGTAAAAGTATCAACAAAATGTATAAAATTCTATTTTCTATGTATAAAATTCTGTTTTCTTACTACAGTTTGGACAGTTGCTCTTAATGACATTTTTAGTACCACATCCATAGCAGATTAATTCCTTTTTGTCCTTATATTTACTTATTATATCCTTACGCACTCATTCATTTTTAGTTTTGTTTAATAACTTAACACACTCATCCTTTTGATGATTAAAACGTTTGCAGTATGTGCAAAACAGGCGAACCCGAGGCTTTGAGGCTGCTGTAGACTTGCTTGAATCCTCGTTTAATCCATCGGTCTCGTTGATAGATGCATGAGTTGATGTCACAGCGTTAGTCTGGCGTGGTGATGTAGTCTGAGACTTTTTCCTACCATCCACTTTAGAAGACTGTGTTTCACCTACTAATAGTGATTCTTCAACGCTACGTGCTTTCTTTATCAGATCATCAAATTATGACAATGAGTCTCTGTCCACTCTCTTTTTAATTCGGCGGTCTAACAACCCGAATATCATGTCCAACTGCACTTTCTCAGATAAATCCCCATCAGGCAATTTTGAAAACAGAGCTCTTACTTTTGAAACGAAAATATCTGTGTTTTCATCTTTTTGAGGCATAGCAAAAAGCTTTTTATAAATTAAAAACCGTGGTTTTTGTGCCCCAAACGCTGAGCGGAGACGAACGTTGGCTTCATCCCAGGAAATAGTCGATTTCCGAACACCTTGCCATCAAACAGCCGCATTGTGGGTCAACAACATTGACAAACCCTTTCTAGCGTTGTCGTCTGTGATCGCGAGACACTATTTGTATACCTCTATAGCATCTATGAAGCTCTCCACCTCCTCGCCCTGGGCACCCCCGAACCTCGCCGTGTACCGCGCGATGTGTTGCACATTGTGCACGACGGCGGATGCCTCGACCGGCGTCGACGAGCGTACCTCCTGCAGCATTCTGGTGCAGAATTCTGTTTGTGTCTGTTGGAAGGTTTTCAAAAGAAATTGGAATTGGTCCATGTTGATGGCCGGCTCCGAAGTCTCCTCTTCCTGCGACACGCCCGCGTGGGCACTGCGGCCTGGCGACGATTTTGATCTCGTCAAAGGCATCTTCTCACTATTGTTATAAAAACTGTGCAACAAAACCTCTAACACCATAAGTAGGTACATGTAGTGTTACACTCAGTCGTGTTTGAGTGATCTGGAGCTCAGTCCGAAGGAAAAATACGTTGGGCAGCCAATTTAACGGGTAGGTATTGTCCGTTATTTAATATTCCTTCGTCGAAACCAAGTATTTTATTACGAACTCACATGTAATGGCATTTTAAGTTCACAGTATGTAAAAGTATCAACAAAACTTCCAAAAATTCTTAATTTACAAACACAGACACCCCTCTGTCTGCCAAAACGCTTCACCAATCCGGAGACGAAACGACGCGTCTCTACACCAAGGCGCGAGATTTAAATTATTCTGAGTCTCTAAATCTATGGGTAAGTCTCCTAGCTCTGTGTATGCTGCTACATCTATTAATATTTTGTGTAAATTTAGCATGTAATCTGAGTTTATAATAGGTATTAAATACATACCTGCTGCAATGGCTGTACTCACGGTCACGGGATCCGCCATTTTGGACTCCATTTTCAAAGAATGTTGCATTTTTCTGTAAGTATTTAATAAAGTTAGTAAGTAAAAGAAAATTAAGCTTAAGTAAGCTAATAGTAATATACTTGCCAATTATAAACAAAACTACTTCAAATACTGATTGTATAAAAAAAAGGGAAAGAATGCTTTTGATACCTATTGACAATCAAATAATTATTTCTAGTAATTAATGTGAAATAAAATTATTCTAGTTTAGATCATGTTAACTTTCTGAAAACTGTAAATATTATATTTCGTTCTTTTAATTCATAAATAAACTCGAAAAAACATTAAATCTTAGATGAAATATAATGATATTAAACAAAATAAACTGATTTTAGTACTTACCAATTCACGAAAACTTTGAATAATGAACTTTTTTCAAGGACGCTAAAGTAAAGTGATGTGCTAAGGACGCAACAAACATTATACATCGATAGATCCACAGAGTATAGTTTTTTTTAGGATAGGACAGATATATTACATACCTTAATCTATATAATTAAAATAATATAGTTAATGTAATTAAGATAACGTAAAGGATGAGATATAGATTTATTAATTTTTTGTTTCGTGTTTTATGGATAAAAACTATCCATTTTTCAAATTTAAAACATAGTCTGATAATAATTATCATACTAATATATAGCTTTAATTATATTCGTGACTTATAATGACAAGTTAACACGTTTTGTCGACTGCCCTGGCGCAGTGGCGCGCGCGCACGGATTCGAGTGGGAGGTCGCGGGTTCGATTCCCGCCAGGGGCCTCTTTGGTATTTTATGATTTCTAATTTGGCTCAGGACTGAATTGGTGGGAGGCTTCGGCCGTGGCTAGTTACCACCCTACCAGCAAAGACGCATCGCCAAGCGATTTAGCGTTCTTGCGCGATGCTGTGTAGAAACCGTTGGAGGTAGGTTATACTTACCCCTTCCAAGTTAGTACGCTAACATCTTCAGCTGCATCATCACTTACCATCAGGTGAGATTGCAGTCAAGTACTAACTTATAGTGTGTAAAGAAAAAAATGGCACTGGGGGTGGCTGAGGTGATACACTTACTAAGGTAGGTAATGTAGTGATTATATACTATTTGGTAGATAAGTTAACAATTACAACTAAATAGCATTATTTTCGATTTTGCTTACACAAACAGACTTATATTGTGCGCACTATAGCGCATTATTTTCGATGTGACGAATGTTTGGAAAGCAATTATTTTGTTCATCAATTTATTACGCAATTTACTTTATTCAAATAGTTTTTTTTTTCAGAAGAATCATGAATCTGCGTATATTTGATACTATAAAACATTAAAGATTTGTCGTTGTTTGCGTTCCTATTGCTTTGAAAAGTTTTTATCAAAAATATTGATTAAAACATATTATGTACCTATTACATCTTAATATATCCAAGAAGACAAGAAAACTAAGACATATCAGACAAAGTTTGTCTTGTTGGGTTCTTATTGACCCTATCCGGTATAAAACATTTGATAAATCTTAGGATAAGTCGTTGCCCGCGTTTTCATTGATTCGAAACTTATAATAAACATAATTTCTAAGACGTTTCCTCAAAACGTCTTCCACTTAAACTCAATTGAGGTTACTTTAACAATTCACACAAAGGATCCTCAAAATTTGTATTCTAAGATTGAAATTTAAATCGTCTACGTTATTTAATTTACTATATAAATCCATCGTTGAGTGATCTTCAAATTAGTTCCCGATGTACATTGAGTTTGACAGTTGTCTCCTCTCCTGGATTGAGGAATAGTTTAAAGTGTTAGGTAATTAGTGGAGATATAATTTTGCGATTAAGAATACCGGTTGGTTGAGTGAAGGTTGACAGGAGGTGAAAAATTCTTGAGGAAATGTCTTAGAATATGGGTGGTAAATGGGTGCGGCTCACAAAAAATGTACCTTTTCCAAATTTTTCGTGACCCTACCTTTGAAAAAAGAAATAAGTATTTTTTTTCAGTCAAGGAAAAGATTTTCTGTTATCTGTACACACTTCAATTCACTTGTAATAGTATCAGGCCAATGTAGCAATTAAAACATTAATAATAACAACAAAAACATTTGCAATCAGTAGGAATAATTTTTAGTTCCATAGAAAAAACAAATGTCCCAGCCCCGACTAAAAATCATTAAAAATTATTTTTCATCATATAACCTGTAGTTATAGGCCCATCGCATTATTAAACAATGGCATTGGAATGAATCTACATATAATGAGTCAAAAAACCGATATTAATACAGATAAAATAATAAAAACGTTGGATTTAAAAAATGTCCCTATTTTATTTCACGTGTGTTATTAGTCAGTTTGATACGTGTAAGTTTTTTTTTATTATGAATAGAAACACTTCACTTATTTTTTTTGGTCTGGCAACATTTCAGCCATCAAATAGTAAAGTCAGTGATCTGACAGCCATCTTAGTTTGCTATAAAAATGCTACCCAGTGCGTGTCACGAGTTCGTCATTGGATTTTCTTGACTTTTTGGAATTAATTTTTCATGGTAAATAATGATATAGTTTATTGGGAGTCTAGAGACATAAAGTTAATACTTGATACGACTGAATGATGTAGTTGTTTAGTAAATTATATTGCATTTGAAGTTGCTACATGACTTTGAGGTTACTTTTGCACGTGTGTGTTTTCACGTGCGTTATGTGTGTTACAAAATTGTGTGACGTAACACACGTGAAAAATATAAAGCTTAGTATTCATTACAAGAATGCTTATTCTAACTTTATATATTTAGAAATAAAAAATAGTAATATATAATTTGTCGAGAAACCAGCCAAGTGCGAATGGGACTCGAGCACGAAGGGTTTACCATTATAGATACTAACCTTTACATTAATTCCAGTGTGTTACGCATTTCCAGTGTGTTATCGTGTGTTACAATTTCCAGTGTGTTATGGTACATTTTTTGTGAGCCGCACCCAAATATTAATGGTGATATTATGTTTTTGAATTATATCGACTAATAAGGCAGCATTGTTATCTATTTGTCAGATAAGTTAATACAGAATAGGGGTCAAGGAGCTTAATCCGTCTTTTTGACAGTAGCAGTGATGATTCACTGTTGTCTGTGGTTCGTTATAAATATATCTAACAACAAATATTTGAATTTTTGTATATTAGGTATATAATATTTATCGGTAAGTATCGATTGCATCACATCACTAACTAACTGGTAACCGCGAAACGTCATTTTTTACTACAGACAAAAGGGATTGGGAAGGGATTTATTTTTGGCCTTGCGTCGACAGAATGTGGTACAAAAAAGCAATTATGTCAAAAAATGTCTTATTTTAAATCATGATTATTCGCGATTTATAATTGTGTAAATATAAATTGATAAAAACTTCTTATAATACGTATTTCAATTTACTAATAATGTATTTCCGGCGTTGATTTGATTTACGTATCATTGCCAGTCTTAAAAAATATTCCCAATAATTGATTTCAAATAATTTAAATCGATGAGTTGTTACTCGATTTATTAAAAATATGGCAAAGTATTCTTAAACCAATACTAAATAATAAGAATTTATTAGCATAAAAGAGTAAAAAAACAGGAACTGGCAAATTACAATTATATTATTACATTGTTATTTTATGAATAAAAACAAGGAGCTTTATTAATTATAATTATTGTACTATCGATTGTTTTCGATTTAATCGATTTTGATTTTGCGAAATGAGTTGTATGGCAATCCTAGACCTGCTTTTTTTGACCTGTCATTTTGGCAATTAATGTCACAGTCATTCGCATTCATCGATTTCTTTGTTTTTGTATAGTGTTAGATGTCTATGGTTTTTGTTTTCCTATACCTACTACATAAGCGACTTCTGCTTTGATGATGGACTGGGATGACGCTTTGTCCTTTGAACGACGACCCTGACATCCCAACCGGTACTGTCAGGAGCCCTACAAATATAGACCTTGGCATGAATACGGAACTCAATCCTATGATGGAATTGAGTTAATTGTGGTACATAGCGACGTTAATCACAGGAAAAGGAATAGCCTTGAACTTGTGTTTTGTCCGATAAACGACAATGGATTGCACCCCAAGTGGTAAGTACTGTTTGCTATTTCTCGCTAATGTTTATTTAAGGTAAAGTCGCAGTCTCTTTGCCTACTTAAGATGAAAACGATAAAATACAAGTAACATTTTTAATTTGAAGACAAATACACCATATGAGCAGTAAAAAAGTAATTGTCAGTATTCATTAAAGATAATAAAAATTCTAGGTTGTTCCATTATAAATTCTATAGTGTGACATAAGATTTTTTTTGTTAACAGGTGACTGACAGCACTGTAGTGTGCCATACTTGCTGGACTCTAGCTCTTTCTGGGGACTCTAGCTGGACTCTAGGGGAGAGGATCTCACCCCGTCAAGTAAATATTATATTTAGTATTTGTCATTTTTATCCTCTATGCATTTTCTCTATTAAGTAACATAATGCTGATGTTTTTGCTTTGTTTCTGACACAAAAACTAAACAAATGTTTGTTATTTATAGCAATCTTTGTAAGTTATGGCCAAAACTTTTTCTCAGAAGCTATGGCCAAATCGTATTTTATGTTCAGTAGTAATTTAACTCTGTTTATAAGTCGAACTTCATTCTGTCCTCATAACATATTATGATATTTATTCTAAGCTAATTATGAATCTGTTCATACAAGGGAACTTTGTTTCAGCTGCATGGATCTGATGAAATCTGCCACTCCGGCTGGCAGAGAAGTGACAGATTGAGAACGATACAAAGCAGGCACAAGCAGTAAAATATATTATATATATATTTTATATCATAATAATGAATTAGGGAGAGAAGGTATAAAGCAATATTGCTGCAATTGCATGGTGGGTCGATGAACAGTGGGTTGCTGTGCCCATGTAATGACTATAATTTGGTATTTGAGCTGGGCAAGGTTTTAGGAACACATTAATCGGCCTGCCCAGTTTCTAGATAATATTCTATTAACATATTAATCTGAATAATAAAACAAAAATACCAAAAATAATGCTTTTTTATTTGAAAATCCTACTTATACACTTGTGCAAATTACTAAAATTAGAAATACCTGGATACAAAACTTTATAATTTTTCTAATTACAATTATTACTCTCAGTTAAGTACTGTCCACTCCAGGCCAAAACCCCCATACAAAGTGAACAGTCCCCTTTGAAGAGTACTTTAGGTCAAGAATGTGTAATGAAAAGATGTCGTTTATAAATAGATTATTAAATAGTAAATACGTCTGTACCATTTCTAATTTCTATTTTTGAACATGAATGTCTCACAAGTTTTATAGTTAAAAATTATGTTTGTGCTTTGTATACTTAGGAATTTCAATATACATTTATGAAAGTTAAAAGTTAATGTAACTGTGAAGTAGTCTGAATTTTAAATTTTTCAAGATTAGAATTAAAATAAGTTGGACAGCCCATCGTATAAACATCACCGTTTTCAAGGAACTTGAGATAACTTTCATTGATTGAGCAACGACGAATCCTGAAGTTCTTTGTCTGCCTATACAGTGTGAGTCTTCATAATGTGCACATATTGAAATGAGGGAAACTATGCTTAATTTTATCGACGGAAAACGTATTAAAAAAAATTTAAAATATTTTTTTATATTTTTTTGGAGTTTTTAAAATTTATGTTCGCCACTATGACCGTTGTGTAAACAAAACGGTGTAACTTTTAAACTAAATGATCTATCACGATGAATCAAACTTATTAATGATTGGAAGTAATGGTCCGTCCTCATGAAATGAAAATTGTGGAAAAAATTACCCTTATTGGAAAATACACGTGTTTTTAATAAAATTTCTGTTTTTTTTCACTAATTTTTACAATAATCGTAAAATTTCTCAATAAAATGCCCCGATTGTGTGCCTTTTTTATTACTTTAAATTATTCCTTATCGTATTAGCTACCTAATGGTAAAAATTGCATGCTTATAACTCAATTCTAACATTTCTTATCAAGTGGTAAAGAAAGGCCTAGAACACGGCTACGCACTAATTATTGAGATTGTAGATATCACGTAGAACCCTCCTTAGGAAAACAATAACTTGCGCGTTTGGAGTGCTATTTTTGAACAGTTAAAAAGACATGTTAGGATTAAGTTACAAACATGCAATTTTAACCATTAGGTAGCTAATACGATGAGGAATAATTTAAAGCAATAAAAAAGGCACACAATGGGGGAATTTTATTGAGAAATTTTACGATTATTGTAAAAATTAGTGAAAAAAAAAACAGAAATTTTATTAAAAACACGTGTATTTTCCATTGAGGGTAAATTTTTCCACAATTTTCATTTCATGAGGACGGACCATTACTTCCAATCATTAATAAGTTTGATTCATCGTGATAGATCATTTAGTTTAAAAGTTACACCGTTTTGTTTACACAAGGGTCATAGTAGCGAACAAAAATTTTAAAAATTTCAAAAAAATTTCAAAAAAAATTAGATTTTTTTTAATACGTTTTCCGTCGATAAAATTAAGCATAGTTTCCCTCATTTCAATATGTGCACATTATGAAGACTCACACTGTATAACAAGAAGGTAGAATACCATAGAATATCTGGTGGTTCAAGGGCGAATGGAAGGTATGCCTGTTAGTGATCGATGTCCTACGAGATGGACTAATATTAACCGGGCTACTACCAGATCCTCTCTTATCAAATGTTCCTGCAATGCAAGTAATAAGAGCTACTGGAGGATAATAGCTGTAGTGACTGACTTGCATTTAGCATTGTAACTCATAACAACAACCACTCTGTCAAGAGTGAATGACTGAGAACAGGAGATTTTAAAACTTTGCGATTTAATGTCATAATTTATAAACATTATTTGTTTATGGTTTAATCTAATAAAAGTATCACTTTTTTTTAATAATCTTTTATATGTATTTTCAGTTTATAACTCCTCATACAGATTCTATTACTCCTGAGCAAATTAATAATATTCTTTTTAATTTCTTGGTTCAACATAAGGATTTAACCTGGGATTGAGGAATGTTGAAAGAAACATTAATGTACTTATGAGAAGGATTGTGGAATGTGTAATTCCATGGGCAGACAAGTACAAAAACAATTCAACAATAGCAAAAGGTACACAGGTAGTTTTATATCAGTATCTAATAACATAATATTATGAGTGTATGCTTCAACAATATAAGTCTATTTTGGATTTACCTACCATTGCATAGGTTTATGGAAACTGTTAAAAAACATCTAGTAAATCAGGGTTACTGTACCACTGAAGAATTCTTAAATGATAAAGATTTTTGGAATAATAGGTATGGATAGGGATACGCTTCTGTCTGGTCATGAGATATCATAAAATTATGATGTAAGATAAATTGTAATAATGCCTTTTTTTATTGAAAAGAGCAATTGCTGAGTTTCTTGGCAGTTCTTCTCAGTGCAAATCTGTTTTCTGAACTTGGTAGTAGAGTTTTGACTTTTCATAAGAGCCTGTGTGTGTGTGTTTTCTGGAAATTATTATTATTTTCGTATTAAATTTAACTCTCACACCCGGCACATGATAAATATATATAAAAACCAAAGACATATAATAAACTTACTTAAATACGCAAAATTTAAATAAACATACATAAACGTTACTCACATACATATATGTGCCGGGCGGAGGACTACACCCCGGCAGGGGAGACCAAACGGTCGGGGGTCGGGGCGACAGGCTAAGAAACCGACGGACTATCCTAGCCGAGTCGAGCACCACCGCCCTCTGCATCTTGGCCGCAAGCGAACTGCCACGGAAACCTAGCCGCCGCAGATGGTGAGCGAGGCTGACTGGTATTAAACCATTGGCAGATATCACGATTGGTATGATTTCAGTGGACTCCACGTGCCACATGGCGGAAACCTCGTGAGCGAGATCCAGATACTTTCGTTTTTTCTCCGTCTCAGCTCTCACGAGGTTCTCGTCATACGGGATCGTGATGTCCACTAAAAACAACCGCGACTGCGCCCGGTCCATCACCACGATATCAGGCTTGTTAGCCAAGATAGTCCTGTCCGTGATGATTGACCGGTCCCAATAGAGCCGGACGCCGCCGCGCTCGAGGACAGGAACCGGCGTGTACCTATAATAGGCTACCCTCTCATCCAAGAGTCCGTACTTCAGAGCAAGCTCTTGGTGTAGGATTTTGGCTGCTTGGTTGTGCCTGTGCAAATAATCAGTGTTGGCAAGTGCAGAACACCCCGAAAGCACATGTCTGAGTGACTCACCGGGATGGCGACAAGCTCGGCAAATGTCCTGAGTGCCATCCTTCAGAATGTACTTTCGGTAGTTCCGCGTCTTAACCACCTGATCTTGTATTGCACAGACAAAACCCTCGGTTTCCCCAAAGAGGTCCCCGAAACGCAGCCACTGCACGGACGCTTTCCTATCCACGTGGGGCTCATAAAGAGCCTTAAAAAAGCGTCCATGCAGCTCCTTCTCCTTCCATACGGACTTCCGGTCAGAGGTGCCAAGCACAACCGGTCCCTGCCACTCGGCGTTGGCCAAAGATAGGGGGGTCAGTCCTATATCACATTCTATGACTTCCCGATGCACCGGAGACTCCATTTCGCCCTAAAGTAAGTTCTAAAGCTGGATATCTCCCGGTTGTGCATGGTCTTGACGTTGAGAATGCCTCGACCACCACACTTCCGGGGGACATACAGCCTCATCACAGAAGACTTCGGGTGGTGCATACGATGGGTAGTCATAGTTGTGCGGACTTTCCTATCCAGGGCATCTAGCTCGGTTTGAGTCCATCTGAGCACGCCAAAGGTGTACATGAGGACGGGCATGACCCAGCCGTTATAGGCTCGGACTTTATTGGCACCCGACAAATAACTCTTACAGATCTTTGCCAGGCGCCTAAAAAAGACCTCGCAAACTGACTGTTTCACGTCCGCCTCCTGAATCCCTTAAGATTGTGACATGCCCAGATACCGGTACGATTCAGCCCCGGAGAGGGTCTTGATGTTCGAAGGCTCGAGACTGATCTCGGCTGAGCGAGCGACCTGTCCCCTCTCCACATGCAGGACCGCACACTTGTCCACCCCAAGTTCCATTCTGATGGAATTGCTGAACTCAGTGGTTATGTTCAACAATTCCTGCAGACGGGAAGCGCTGGGTGCCATCAGCTTGAGGTCATCCATGTAGAGAAGGTGAGGTACCTTCGGCCCCCCTCTCCGAAACTGAAAGCCTGTCCCGGAACCCTCCAGCAATGTGCTAAGGGGGTTCAGAGTCAGGCAAAACCAAAGTGGACTCAAACAATCGCCCTGAAAGATACCCCGCCTTATCCTGATTCGGTCATCCGCAGCCGCCAGCCGCTCGCCATGGAGACAAAGGATCGTGCTCCGTGAGACGAAAGACAGGGAGCAATCATGTCACATGAGAGAGTTGCGCTTGCGACTATTTCCGCAGTGCGCGGGACCCAAGTATTTTTCCATATAAAACAAAATATTGACAAATTCGCATCGCATTTGCGAATATTAATCACATGTGATTATTTTTCGCAGTGTGCGCTTAGCCTAACGACTATAAAAGGGGTGCAGCGTGCGGGGCGGGGAGGACGACGTCGGATCAGTGACCGCGCTCGGCGTTGCCGATATTACGTACAGAGTACAGAGTAGTTACAAAGAAAGAATGTATGCAAAATATTGAATAAGTGATATTTTTCAAAATATCGAGTTAAAACAAAAGTTGTAGAACAAAAGTTGTTACTTTTAATGATATCATTTAGGTGTCGAGAGGTTTCCGGTATTTTTTATATAAGCCTGTATATTATTATCAGTGCTTTCATACTCGTATTTTTGAGCCACATATTAATGGAATTCTTTGAAATGATTGCATAAAATTTTCTTGATAGAAATTCTCCTAAGGGTTGATACAAAATCTCCATTTTTCTAATTATTATTAGAATCTGATTTTTTTTTATTTGTGTTGGTAATAGTAGTACTTACCTAATTTCTTAAAAATTTTGATTACTGGTTGGTTTGATAAAACGTCGTTTTTCTGATATTCTTCTGCAATACTGCCTGGTGCACCCATCAACATACTTGTATGAGTGAGAGGGATAAAACTAAAACCAGTGTAGGATCTTAAGTACCTATTTGAGTTGTAATATTGTTTACAGCCTACATATATCCTAGGAGCCATCCTGCTGCTAACATTGATGTCTAATGTCTAACGCAGATCTCATCAATATGAAGAGGACCTTGTAGAGGGAGAAACACTCAAGAATAATGAGGTTGCAGGCATCAAGGCTTACAGCTACATTATCATAGTGTAATCTATTTTTTGAGGGCTTTGGCACTGGTTTATATAAGATTATTGTCTTTTTTTCGCGATTATAATTATATATATTACATGATTAAATTTTTATTGGACAACATTGTATTCTTTATTTATTAAAAAATTAAAGAATTCCCTCGATTTCTCCAGGATCCCATCATCATATCCTGACTTGATGACCATGGAATCGTCTGGAAAGTGTAGACTGTACCTACACTTTTAAACAAAATAGTGTCTTATGGGGCCAAAGTGAAAAACAAGCAAAGGATTTTATAGTTAATGATTTCTAAAGAGTAGCGAGGAATTCAATATATTATGTCGTCCAAGAACAAAATATTTTGGCCCCGAATGATACATAAAATTTTTCATCATTACCTATGAGAAAAAACTATGAGAAGGTAGATATTCCTGCTGGGCACGGTTCTTCTCTTAAAATGTGAGGGTTTTGGCTAAGTGCGGGTTGGCGGGCTTCACAAACTTTTGAGAACATTTTATAAACGTTAGGCATGCTTATAAATCTTAGGTTTCCTTATGGTGTTTTCCTGCACCGTTAAATGTTAAGCCATCTTGTTTTTCCAATTTTTTCCATTTTCTCTTTTAATCGTTTACCATTTCCTAAAGCTCTTGCAAGTTTGAACGAAATCGGTTGGAAAACAAAAGATTTACGAAAGTCACGTCGTCCGCCATCTTCTTTTTCTGAATTGTCATAATTTTTCCCTACTCTACTACCGCACTTAAACACGTCTCCCATACATCATTGTATCGTTTTCTATCTGTGTCTAGAAGAACAATGTCAATTTTCTTAAAGCTCCCCTAATCGCCATACGATTTAGTATGAAAAAAAGTTCCGCCATTTTGAATATTTTTTCTTTTTAGTAAATAGAACTCTTTGTCCTGATCATCTCTTGCTGAGAAACCACTTTTCTATCTTTCATACTTTCTGAGATGGACGCCCACGAAATTTGTATGGCGGCCATCTTTTTTTCGCCATTTTGAATTTTTTTTCAGCGCATTGGCAATTGCACAAGGTTTCAAATGACATTTGGTCGAGCACCCCCCACCTATCTTCAATACCCTGGCTGAGCCCTTCACCCGTCTCCGAAATCCTCAATCATCAGCTCTCTCCATATTTTTCACCGAGTCATTTCTTGACTTCTATACGAAGCAACAAGTGAAAAAAAAATTGTTCATATAAAATTTTACAGGAGGGCATTTTGGGGAATATCTCGAAAACTACCCCAAATGTGGCAACACTGCTTTTTTACTTCAATACTGCCCGTTGAGTTACACTATCGGTTCATACATGTCGACTTTCTGAAATGTTGCCAAGTGCCTCAAAAACACGATCAAAATATTCAAAAAAATTAAATGTATACAAAATGGCCGCCACCGCATTTCACAGAAATATTTTACATAGTTTAGTACTTTTTCTAGTAACTACAGGATATGCCGCTTTGTATTACATTTAAAATTTTCATCTCGCTCGCACCCAGGCGACATGAGTGCCCCTGAAATGTGACCATGTCGATAATCACTTTTACTTTGATAGATTCCAGTGTTGCCAGTGCCGGGCGACAAAAATACCCAAATGTCATTTGTACAAGTAAGACACGTGATGGCTCATACTCGGATTTTGCAAAAAGCCCGTATTTCGATTTTTTACTTTTTGGGGAAAATCTCGAAATTTCCCGAGAAATGGGGTATTTTTTTTTCCCCACTTAATACTTCGAGTCTGTACTCGCGATCGCCCCATAGAAGTCGAAACGCTCCGATGTTGCCAAGTGTGTGAAATTTGAATTTTAAAATTGCGTTTTTTCGTACCTCAGACTGATTGGCCGCCAGAACAGCCGCCATCTTGGATTTGGAAAAATTACTCCCGTTTTGTCAAAATTCAGGATAATTGGGGGCGAAACAAGAAAAAATCATCATCCTCGAGTACCCTGTTTAGGATCTGTGGCGCCGCGGTTTGGGGTGGAAAAATGAAAAATTTTAAATAACCACAGCTCGGCCGCCATCTCGTTTTTCCAAAATTTTCCATTTTTTCCATTAATCGTTTACTAATATCTACAATCGTTGCGAGTTTGAACGAAATTGGTCGGAAAACAAAAAAGTTACAGAAATCACGTCGGCCGCCATCTTGTTTTTCGGAAATGTCAGATTTTTCCCATACTCGAATCCCCCACCCGAACACATCCCCCATACATCATTATATCGTTTTCAGTCTCCTTCTGGGAGAACAATTGTATCAATCAGTGAGTCAGTCAGTGAGTGGTAATCGAGCTATATATAGTATAATTATCTGACTGATTAATCACGATATCTCAGGAACTATAAACCCACAAACTTAAATTTAAAATGTAACCTTCTAGGGCTTGAGATGTCAGCTAAGAAACGGTTTTGAGAAATTACCCTCCTAAATGGGTGAAAAAGGGGTTGGAAATTTGATGAATTTGATTTTTCAAGTTAGCAGCATTTAGGTTATCAGCTTCAATAAAAATGTATATAAGCATTTTGGAAATTTTCACCCCATGTAGGTAAGGGTGGTAAAATAGGTATAGGATGAAAGTTTACATGGAAAACTTTTAATATTGTTATTTACTATCCTTCCAAGATAATATTTATGTGTTTGGTTAACTTGAAAAGATAGTACCCAAACGGTAAAAAAACGGATTTGAGAGACAGCCTCCCTGAGGGGGTTGAAATAGGCGTTGAAAGTTTTTAGAAAGGTCTATGGTTTAGTAGGTAAGCGACGTGAAAATCGGCATTTTGGTTGTCGGCTTTAAAGTTTAATGGCCTATATAAGTTTATTCGGAAAATCCCCCACTTCAAAGCTTTTCCATGGGATTTTTAAAAAACCTATTTCAGCGCGAACGAAGTCGCGGACAACAGATATTTTCTGGTCTTTTTTAAGTGAATATACATAACTAAATATTCTGTGAATGATTAAATCTCCCAAAGTTGCCAACTTGCCATTGTCAATATATTGAGCAAACGAGCAAAGAAAAATGAGTTTGTTGTATATGGGAGCCCCCTTTCATATTTATTTTATTCTGTTTTTAACCACGACGGAACGGAGTACGGGTATATGCGTTTAGGGTGAGAGACCGTTTGTACATTACTATATTAAAGATTTTATGTTTGTTTGTATGTTAAAATGTTCACAAAAACCAATAATGCAAAAATATTTTTGTTTGTTTGTTTGTTTCTTTGTGCACATCGATGTTCCCATTTATTTCAAAAACGGCTTGATCGGGGTTAATCCCGTAAATAACGATAAGGGCCATATTAAAAATAAGCTACAAAACTTAACTAAAATAACTAATAATTTTAATAATTTATTTTTTAACTTTTATTTAGGTAGGTGTAGGTAATTTATAATAAAAAAATAATTCAAAAGCATTGAATATCAAAAGGAAAATGACAAAAGTCGGCATTTCTTCATTGCATGATAGAGGAAAATTTAACTTGTGTTTTTAACCATATACCTAATAATGGTTAGTTAAATTTTCCTGCTTATAAGCATGTGGGATGACGAAAGTAATATTAGGTATCTACCTACAGTCAGTATCTAGTATTATAGACGAATAAAATTTTAATGATTGTAAATTGATTAGAAAATGGGTAAAATCGCCTAAAACAAAAACTCGGTAAGAGGGTCAATGCCTCCAACGCACTGCGCACTTGCACTGAAGAGAGCCCACAAAAAAAACCAGAAATGTTTTCTTTTGAGTCCTCTCCATTGCATCCACTAATTGGGCTAGTAGTATAATAACTGTAGGTAAAAGCTTATTCTTCACCAAATAAAAAAAATGGTCAAGTGCGAGTCGGGCCTGCACTCTGAGGGTTCCGTACTATCGAGACCAATTCTCAATAGTATTAAAATAAACTAATTATTTACTACCCACTAAATTCGAAAACGAGCAATAAATCACGTTTGTTCTATGGGAGCCTCCCTTAATTTTTTTGACGTGACAACGTCTTATAAATCGATAGAGCCGGTTGCACGCACGAAAAAACATGACTCATCCGGCGTTACCTCGCTCATGCGGCGTTACCGGCGTTACCTCGCGAGCGCGGAACGAGCGACAAAGAAGACGTTGTCACGTTCAACTATCGTCAGTAAACCGACTTTACAGGCGACCAATTTTGACGTGACAACGTCTTATAATTCGATAGAGCCGGTTGCACGCACGAAAAAACATGACTCATCCGGCGTTACCTCGCTCATGCGGCGTTACCGGCGTTACCTCGCGAGCGCGGAACGAACGACAAAAAAGACGTTGTCACGTTCAACTATCGTCAGTAAACCGACTTTACAGACAACCAATTTTTTGTTTATAATTTAATTAAACTATTTATTTTTAAGGGCATATATTACTTAATATTCTGTGAATATTTTAAGCGTCTACCTGTTGCCGTTATCAATATCGTGCAAAAACAAACAAAGAAAATCACGTTTGTTGCATGGAGCCGCCTTAAATATTTATTTTATTCAATTTTTTAGTATTTGTTGTTATAGCGGCAAGAGAAATACATCATCTGTGAAAATTTCAAGTGTCTAGCTATCACGGTTCAAGAGGTAGGATGGAAAGCGAAGAAAAGTAAAAGCTTTAGTTACGGAACCCTAAAAATCCAATTTCCTATCTTGAATATCAATTTGATGTCACCATATTCGGTTGGCCTGCATGTTTCATTACAGCCGTGTTCCTGGGATCACTTTCCTGACCCTCGTATATTTTTTGCACACCATACCAGGTATTTGTAAAGGCCATCCTAATGCTTACCTAAGAGAATGCAGTTAAATACAGAACGAATATAAATTTCATTGAATTTCTTTTTATGATCAAATGAATACAACAAAAAATCAATCAACCAAAAAATATAAGCATCGACTTATTTTTTACCCACGACGGAACGGAGTACGGGTATATGCGTTTAGGGTGAGAGACCGTTTGTACATTACTTTATTAATGAGATGTTATGTTTGTTTGTATGTTAAATTTTTCACAAAAACCAATAATGCAAAATTATTTTTGTTTGTTTGTTTCTTTGTTTGTGTGTGCACATCAATGCTTCCATTTATTTCAAAAACGGCTTGACCGATTTAGATGCGGTTTTCTGTACAATGTTTGGTGTTCAGCAGCAATGGTTCTTAGATAGTTGTTACGAACATCGATCACCAGGGGGCGCCATAAAATATATTTATATTGCAAACGAATGTTCCCATTTATTTCAAAAACGGCTTGACCGATTTAGATGTAGTTTTCTGTATAATGTTTGGTATTCATTGGCGATGGTTCTTAGATAGTTGTTACGAACATCGATCACCAGGGGGCGCCATAAAAAACATTTACAGTGCAAACGAATGTTCTCAATTATTACAAAAACGACTGGACCGATTTGGATACAGTTTTGTATAAAATATTAGTGATCATTGGCAATGGTTCGTAGATAGATTAATTGGGAGTTTCAAAAAATTATTTAATCCTTTTTCAATTACAAGTCTGCAAAAGTCGTGGGTGTTTTAAATTTTTTTAATTTTCCACTCGTATTACAGTCTGAAAGTTCGACAACATGTAGCTCGCAAAGTTGTCAATAGATGTCGCTATTCGAAACAAATTGTAGACCACTCTCTCTGGTTTACTGCTGCGCTAGTGTATCGATTTTACGTAGCGGCGGGGTTGCACAAGTAAAAATGCTTTTATAAAAAGTGTTTTTTCACGCGTTATTCTCTGAGAAGTGGTTAATGTTTCAACGTTTTGTGTATGTTTCAATCTTTTACTACAAAAAGGGCTAGCAATGCGTTAAAATAGGTTTTTATTGTAAAAGTTGATAAGCACAGAAATATAGCATTGTTGAAGATGGCAACTCACAAATGTCTATGAGTTTGACCCCGAAGCTCGTGTCCGGAGCAGGAGAGTGTGGTGTAGGGCCAGGCCCTTAGTTTTCGGTCTTCATCCCGTTAATAGTGTAAAATGGGTACATAATAGGTAAATAACTTGATAAATTTCAATACGCGTCATTATCGATCACTCGTTGTGTTTTATTTGATTTATTCTCGGTCATCAAAAATACATCGCGAGCCATCCGTATGATTTACAATTGCTAAGAATACCGTAGAAAGTTGCGCACTGATCATCTTATTCTCAGTATAAAATGTGTTAATAAATAAAAATGATTATTGCATTTAAATTCACTATTCATCTGATGATTAAGCTTAACAATTGTTATCGAATTGGAGAAATAATGTGAAGTCCTCTAGATTTCGGTAAATGTGTTGAGACAATGGTCTATCGATTATTTTGCGCTAACGAAATGTCATCCCGGTACCGTAGTGTTAATATTAGAAGTCTATGTTTGTGATCACGATAACTTTTGTCTAGGCATCTACGCGTTTATATTCAGCTTGCAGATTCGATTTTAGCTTTGTAGACCAAAATAGTACCTTAAGTAATAAATTATTATATTTTCATGCATATAAAAGAGTGATAAAAATAATTTAAAGAATATTTTTCCTGAAATAATCAGTTTAGAGGTAAAATTGTTATAAAATGTGCTCATCCGCAATTTAGTGGTAGTAACTAAATAGGTACTCGACAATCATAAAAAAGTGGATCAAAATTGTTTTACTTTACTCACATAGGTAGGTACCTACCTACGCTACCGCCCGCAGTAAAATTTTTCAAATTAGATTCTCCATGATCTCTAAAAAAATTTACCTAACCACCTACCGATAAATTCGATAAATATAAAACTTTTCAGTTAATAAGTGCTTTACATTGTTTCAGATCACTATCGGAGGTTAAGAAATTCGAAGTGCAGTGTAATTTGAACAATCGTGCTAGGATACGTTGAATAAAGTATTAAATAAAACATGGCGAATCCGAATCGTGATAGTGTTACTACTCGTTTCTCCGATAATTATGAAATCAAAGAAGAGCTAGGAAAAGGTGCTTTTTCAGTGGTGAAACGCGCAGTCCAAAAAGCAACAGGATATGAGTTTGCGGCCAAAATAATTAACACGAAAAAGCTTTCGTCGAGAGATTTTCAAAAATTAGAAAGAGAAGCCCGGATTTGCCGAAAGTTACAGCATCCTAATATCGTGAGATTACATGATTCCATTCAAGAAGAACACTATCATTACCTCGTGTTTGACTTAGTGACAGGTGGTGAACTGTTCGAAGATATAGTGGCGCGGGAATTCTATTCCGAGGCCGATGCATCACACTGTATTCAACAAATTCTGGAATCAGTGCATCATTGCCACCATAATGGCGTTGTTCACAGGGACTTAAAGCCAGAAAATCTTTTATTGGCAAGCAAGGCGAAGGGCGCCGCTGTTAAATTAGCTGATTTTGGATTAGCTATTGAAGTCCAAGGTGATCAACAGGCATGGTTCGGATTTGCTGGAACCCCTGGCTATTTATCACCTGAAGTGTTGAAGAAGGAACCCTATGGTAAACCAGTAGACATTTGGGCTTGTGGCGTTATTTTATACATATTACTTGTGGGATATCCACCCTTTTGGGATGAAGATCAACACAGGCTATATGGCCAAATTAAAGCTGGTGCTTACGATTATCCGTCCCCCGAATGGGATACGGTGACACCCGAGGCCAAGAGTCTTATAAATCAAATGTTAACTGTTAACCCAAGCAAGAGAATTACTGCATCGGAAGCATTGAAGCATCCATGGATTTGTCACCGCGAGCGTGTGGCTTCAGTTATGCACAGGCAAGAGACTGTGGACTGTTTGAAGAAGTTCAATGCACGACGCAAACTAAAAGGCGCTATATTGACTACAATGCTTGCAACCCGCAACTTTTCTGGGAAATCGATGGTCAACAAAAAAGGCGATGGATCACAAGTCAAAGAGTCAACCGACAGCAGTACTACATTGGAAGATGATGATTTGGATAAAGATAAGAAGGGTGTTGACCGAGCATGCACAGTAATTTCTAAAGAACATGATGAAGAGGGGCTGACAAAAGCAGATTCATTTGGAAAGGCTCGAGGCGACAGCAACGCATCTTTACGTCGCGCTGAAGTTATAAAAGTAACGGAAATTCTCCTAGATGCTATAAACAACGGCGACTACGACACATATTCTAAGTTGTGTGACCCTCATGTGACATCATTTGATCCCGACGCTCTCGGCAATTTGATTGAAGGTGTAGAATTTCACAAATTCTTTATTGATAATACTCCTTCACATGTCAAAACTAATACGACTATTATAAATCCCAGAGTGCAGTTACTTGGAGAGGATGTTGCTGTGATAGCATATGTGTGTATTACACAGAGCGTAGACGCGGAAGGGCGACGTGCCACTCACCAGTCGCAAGAAACACGGATCTGGCACAAACGCTACAACAAGTGGACAGCAGTTCATTTCCATCGCTCCTAACTAGTCTCTTCCCTTACAGCCTTTGCAATGCCCGAGGAATTTGGTCTCAAGAATCAAGAAGATTTATGCAACGGCGATGTCGTCAAAACTATAATATCTTATCATGACTAGAATGGAGGCTACAAAACAATTTCTCGGCAAACGAAAAAGATTAATGTATTGAAATCTTGAATCTAATTCTGCTATAAAACTTACACGAATTTTACTAGTAATTCTTTGTAATCTCAAGGAATTAAGTTAACTTTAGGTATTAATCAAACAGTAAAAAACAATTCAGTCCGCTATTTCTTCAGTCACTCAAGTCCCAAAATTTTTAAAAATAAGGTTTTGTGAAATGTGATACCGGTTAAATATCCAAGGCTTCATGCTAGTGATACTGATCTCGCTCATGATTGAATAATTTCAACGAACAACTATACAGTTAATTAAATTATTGATGATCATTGAAACAAAAGTAATCTCCAAGATGCCTCAGATCTGATACAATGGAATCTACTACATAATTAAGTACATATAAAATCTGCAGAATTTTTCAACGTTTAGAATTATTAGCACATTTCTCAATAAGTCTCTCTACATTTTTAACTATGAATGTTTTTTGTCGTGCTTAAAAATGGTGTTCTATTTGTTATTGAATACCTAGCTGATAAGATTTAATTAAGTACCTAAATGTTACTGCAGTTATTGGCACTATACATCCAACATGAAAAATATACCTAACTGTTGATCTAAAATACTTTTACTAACTATTTATTATAGATTACACTATCTACAATTTAAATTAATATAACCTACTTCTTTTCAAGTACCTACCTATTAGTCTAGTTGATTTGTAAAGTTTTAAGTGAATTATATCAATTTTGTCAATTTTAGATTTTAAAGTTGTTAACATGTACTGTGCTTTTGCTTTGTTAAAATTGAAAAATTATGTACCTATTTTAGTGATGGCTTTAAAATGTTTAAAAAAATATTATTTGCAAATTAAGTTTGTTGCTTAACTTAATATCTATATTTTTTGGTCAAACATTTCTAAAGTGATTACTGTGCGAAAGGACTGCATAAGAGACTCAATTTTATGAGAGGAGCTTTGGTCAAGTGATATTAAATATGTAATGGTAATTATTGCACGGTTTCACTTATGAAGTACGCTAATATAAGTCTGCAAGAAACTCAGTATTTCCTAGAAGTAAAATTTAGATATAAATGTCATTTACCAATGTTTTTACAATTTTGTAAATGGTAGAATAGTTAGCAAAACCTAATTTATAAATATATACCTACTTCAAAAAAATTGGAATTGTAATTATAATAAATTGCATAATATTTACTTGTTTGGCAATGATGGTAATGTATCCATGGTATGCCGACTACATTATGTGCCATTTCCATTGAATTTAGTGCCAATAACTGTAAAAATGTATTCTAGTCTTTATTGTTACACATATATTTAGTATTTAATCAATGTTTTGAATTTATTTGAGATATTATACCTGAAAAGCATACATGTACATAATATTATATAATAATATAGAAGTGATTGGCACACTGAACGTCTGAGAGTGTTGACATCCAAAAAAAATTACATAACTGTTATAATAAATATATTTTCTTTTATTTATATTTGTTACTATTGTTTCAACTACATTATAATAATATTATGTAATTGTATTTGGTTTTTCACATTGTTATATTATTAAGAAACTTTTACACTATTAGTTTTTTAATATTATTTCTTTCTAACTGCTATAATATTGGCGAAAAGTATTATTTTAAAATATAAAAGGGTTTCACAGCTTTAGTTTTATATTTGCCATAAAGATCTTCTTAAGTACTTACCTACATCACAATATGAAAGACTAGAGCTATGTTAAGATTGAAGTATTCCTAAGTACCTTTACTAAATAACATTAATGTTTATTTTAACGAATGTCTATGTTAATAGCTACCTAACTGAATGGTTAAATGAAATTAATCTTTTCTCGTTTACATACTTACCTAATATATAAAATAGATATACAAAATATCTCAAGACCTATAAATTGTTAAAGATTTTGTTTCTCAAATATAATAAATACCTATTATTATATTTATACACCTGTATTGAAAACTTACTAATAATTATTGTATCCTGCTAAAGAACATAAGTGTGACACTTTTATTGTTCTAATTTACTTTTGTATTATTAATGATTTAGAAAAATATAATTGATTCAAAAGTGTGTTAAGTTTTAGATACTAACTATAAAACTGTTACAGTAGCACAAAATATATTGTGACGAGTAACAATACAATTTATCACAGTTTCAGTTCAGAATGCTTAGTCGTAAATGATTGTCACATTATGGTGTTGTCTTCCTTCATCAGTGTTCCAAAATCTACATAATCAATAACTACATTTTCAAAAAAAAAACAAATATCAAATCTGTTTCAAAATATTTAAAAGACAACTCTCCATTGTTATTACACTTTTCCTGATTACATGCACTAACTTTCTGGCTTGAATATTTAGGGAGGCTTTTTAATAAATTAATAAATAATTGTCTATTGGCTTAAATTAATCATAATTATTAGAAAATTAGGTTTTGATGAAAATTATGTACTTACAGTTTATTATGTACTTGAAGTTACCATTTAATACCTGCACAGTATGTAACAATGTACCTACTGGTTGGTATGAATGTGAATGATCGTATTTATAGGTATACATTATATTATATTATAAAAGTGCATAAAAATCGGTGTACTCCTTCAGTGTGCTTCGTAAATCTTGTTTAGATACATCTGTAATATGTGGGTGCAGTGCAAAATGGTATTAGATTAATAAAGATTATAATTATTGAATATAAAAGCCATTATGTTAAAATAATTGTAAAGTTCCTTAGCCAATTTCTGGTTCCAGTATGCAATTTTTACCACTCTGATAGAAATTATATTGAGCGCATACCTATGGAGTGTTCTATGTCAGCATATTATGGTTCATTAAGTATGCCTATAAAAGTTACCTTAAAATTATTATAGGATGTACTTAAATTGAGTGAATAATAATATTTAGTTTGAATCAAAGTAAATATTGCACCCCTTCCTAGTTATAATATACAAGATTGTTTTGTCATAGCTAGGATTTAACCAAGAATTTCATACTTTAAAGCACCATTTTTGTTCTCAAATTTTCTCTTGATTATGTGATGATGGTTGTTTGATGTAGAATTAATTGAAAATGTGGAAGTGTAGGTGTTATTAACGTCAGTATATTTCTATTCAAAATAATTTCTTAAAAACTCTCGCCGATTATAATGTAACATTATCTAAAATAAAGTTTTTTTGATCTACCTATTGTAAATATTTTCATGTTCATCCTTTTGCTTCATTTTAAATAATAAGCCTCCATGTTATCTAGTACCCATAACACAAGCTTTCGCTAACTTTGGGGCTAGATAGTGATTTGTGTAATGTCCTGATATATTTATTAATTATTTTCAACAAAGATTGTTTACATAAATGTATTTTTCAATCTTAAAAATAACAATTGATAAAATTACTTAAGTACATTAATTAGGAGCTCTCCCAAATAAATGTTTTCCACATGCTTCAATAATATTTTATTAGACTATTAATACGGACTACTCCAGCCTTGCCTATTTTTACTTGTAATGTTTTAAGGAGGGTAGTATTTTTATAGTTATTGGCAAGTAGCCAATATGAATAGAAGAAACATTATTAATCCCTATTTCACTAAGCACCCAATTTGATTGCAGCATTTGAAAAATAATATTTAAATTAGACATATTATGAAGAGAGTCAAAAAGGCACTTGCTTAATCGCAAAGCTAGTTCATTAAGTGGCTTAAAAGCTTACAAAATATTCTTATTTTGCATCAAAAGGCAGCATGATTGATGTATGAGGCTAATAATAAATCAGTACAAGCAAAAACAAAAAGGCAGGAAAGTCGGGTTAGGCCATATAAGTGGAACAACAATAGAACAAATGATTGCAATTTGTAAACAGTGTGCTGTTTATATCCAATCCTATTCTACAATCTCATATCAAATGTCACATCTGTTTGATAGCTTGATCATGTAAATTTAAGTTTCAAAATGATAGTGTTTGTAGAAAGTGATTTGATATGCAACATAGCTAGGGGGGCAGAACTCAAAATGTAGAAGCTTCTGCAATAGTGATACCCCATTGGTTAAAACCTCAGCCTCATATTTGTGGCGCCTGGGCTCCTGTGTTAGTGCTTTCAGGTACAATCAACGCATCTGCCTGCGAAATTCAAAATTTTTGTGGTTTTTGCAATTTGTTTGTGTTGACATATTAGCTTAAAAAAGCGAAAAACCACAAAGAATTTGAATTTAGCTTGCACACCCGTTGCATGCCCCTTTATTAATTTCATTTATTCAATTAGGTATTTAATCAAATAACAATTTGTTTGTTAATTATTTACAATTTGTTTGCTTGGCACCCTTAAGCCTCGGTGGCTTGTTGGGGTGCTGCACATTCCTCCTTAAGGCAACTAAATACTATTTTCATATCAATGAAGGAAAATATTGTCAAGAAAGCTGCATGTCTTGGGGATTCTTTAATATCATGTTCTCAGTCAAGGGTGTGCAAAGCCTACCAACCCCCACTTGGGGGCTATAAAAGAACTCTTCTCGGTATGAGAAAAGTTCAGTGTTTTGTAGTGGGCTGTAATAGTGATACAACAATTATCATTTATTTACAGCCTTTTACATATATACAGATGCATAAATAAGCGTTGTAACTACTGCACTATTTTAACTTATAACAGCTACTCTACATTAACTACTTATCTAAAATAAAACTACATGTCTACTTTACAATCAATTTTTTAATTCAATTTCATTGATTTCAAATAGTATAAATAGTAAATACCTTAGAATTATAGAATTGTCATGTATTGCAATTTCTGGTGTACACCTTTGCATCCGTCCAGAGTTACATTGAAATGTCGCGCAATTCTATCAATATTCTTTGCAGTAATTTTTCTATCAGCTAGTTCGTTTTCAATGCAATTCCTTAAATGTTCTTCAGTCAAAGATTTAAATCTGATAAAATATTTTTTAGCGTCCAAGTCATCTAATCCTTGTTTTATCTCCAAAGGAAAATTTTCATCACATTTCCTTGAGAAGTTCTCATTTACTACAACACAATTGTATATCAATATTATGGTTGTGTTATTGGAAAGGCTCTCACTTTTCACCAGCAATTCCTTGACAGGCACTTTAATGCCCAGAGTATCGTTACTGGTTAAATCGTCCAGCACTAAAACAGCAGACTTGCAAAATAGTAATCCGAGCATCAATTCAGTTGAAAATATTTGCAGAAAACTTGGCATCGTGTAGTGATAAATATTTTTATAATGCAGTATGTTTTCCAGCATCAGTGAAGAGGTGTAAGTCTTGCCAACACCTGTGCCTCCATACAATACTATTATTTTTCTACTTTCCTCAGCATCCAGCGCCTTTACAAAGTCATGAATAGCATCTGCTTGACCATATAACTTGGTCCTAAGGCTATGTCTCAATCTTTCTGTGTCAAACCGTTCACAGCAGTTAAAATCTGCTCTCCGATATGTGAATATTGATATAAATATTATTAATAAACTTAAAACGAAAATTGGACCACGTTTACTTTTAGTGGTTCTAGTTACTAAAGTGCTACGATTTTGTATCTTGCAAAGGATCATCTTATTAATAGTTTCTGGTGTAACAATTTCATTGTGAAAACTGTTTTCGATTTCGGACACAAAGATAACATCATTGTCAGCTGATTCAGGTTCTGTTTTCACGATTGATAAGTCCACATTGGAGCTAGTGTACGAAATGTCCATAACGCTTGCAGAATGGGCGCTTAAATCCACGTCCATAGGTTCATCCATACTTGGCATAGGTACAAAATTAATTGCAAGTTTTAGTTACACTTTTTAAGTTTTCACAATTTATTATTTAAACTTTTTCATAACTTCAATGCTTTTGGCAACATAGTTCGCAAACCGCAACGTATTTTAACGTCAATGTCAAATGCAGTTTGACAATCATAGACCTACTACACTATGAAATCCAAATACAGAATAATAATCATATTTATAAAATATCATAGAGATAAAAAAGGGAGTCGCCCCATTCTTCCATGCTAGCATAGCCTTGCGTGACATGCGGCGCCATGATGAGCGCCAAGATTAAGTGTCAAATATTCGTGTAGGTAGGTATAAGTTACTATCCCTCTACTACAAATCCTGTGACGCCATCTTATTCGCCAATTAACAGATTAAAAATAGGTAGTTACGCTCATAATGGCGCCGCGTTGTGATCTGTGGCGCCGCGAAGGTCTAGATTAGAATGTTAACATCAACACATACATAACCATAGTTTTACCATAGATCATAAAAAGAGTTTTGCTATCTCTGTGTTCCCTATAGTGCATTTTTTTTAATAGCACAATTATTACTATGGAACTCAAAATAAATCTAAACTAAACAAACATGATTAAATATTAATATTTACAAAATATATACACCATCCAACTGTTCATTTATGGGCATACTGCCAAGACGCTGGCGCTATTACCTCTCTGTATGGCAACTTAGCCGTTGAGCTAAATAAGCGCCAGCTCTAGGCTTGGACAATTTTTGGGATATACTTATATTGACGATTTTTTAGTAGTATCCTATGAATCCGATGCCCAGCGTTTCAAACGCAAGCGCCGCAAAATCGTCGTCGCATCGTCCTTAGGCCGATATTACACTATACTATTATATATTATATGATCCTATATCTATGACTACTAGAAATAATAATTATGATAGTGTAATGGCCCAAATTCTTGATGATCATATAATAACTAAGGTACAGTCTGTCAACATGTTGATAATAATAATTAATAGGATCCTATTTGCACACACAGACAATGACAACTATTTTCAATAATAATTGAGTTTCCATAAGAAGAGTAAATATTTGACGATCTATGGTGCGAGATGCGATCTATGGTATGATAGATCTATGGTGCGAGAGTATAAATATTCCTAGGCCTTAAAGGACTGGTATCCAGGGCCGTAAAATAAAAAAATTTCCAAGAAGGTTTAGGTGTTCTGTGTGGTTCTGTGGACTGTGATTCCTTGGTCGGTGGTTTGAACTGTGAAGTGCAAGCTCTCGTTAGAGAGTAGTATATTCCTTGAGTGCGAGGAAAATGAAAAATTAGACCCAAATATACGTTATTTTCGAAATGAGTGTTAAAAATGCTAGTCCAAATTGTAATAAAAAAAAAACTCCCCCAACAAAAGAAAAAGTCCGGAATCCCTTTGATAAAGTTTTAGTTGAAAGGTTACACAAACCAATATGCAGGTAAGTTATATTTGGGACCTAAAAATAAGGTTCGCCCTTTTGAAAGCTATTGTTATTTTTTTTTCACTTTTTACAGTCCGGGGATGTGCAAAATTTACAAAAAACAAAAAAGTGGTTCGTTCCGATGGGATATAGACCAGGCGTGTACACTAGTACCAGCTGATATAGTCGCCTGCAGTAGCCAGTTTGAACCTTCGCCAGATCCTGTGTTAGAGAAGATCGCAGAAGAAGTGACTGAAAAGTATGTATTTAGTGATTTCCAAATAATAATACCTTCAAAATTTTTATAATAGACCATGCCTACCTCAATCAAAATCTGTGTAAAACATCAAACAGGCCAATGTATCCAGTTAGGCTTGCTAGGGTTCTAAACCTAATAGCCAGACAGATCAGTCAGTATGGGCTGATATTTGGATAAAGAGGCTTTCGTGAGTGGACAATACAAGAAAGAAAAAACGGCTGAACTCACGCGTCGTTTAATCAGGTCCGCCCGACTAGTTTTGGACCCGTCCGGGCCCTTCTTCCAGGAGCGATTCAGGTTCTGCGCGAAACCCCTGTATTACACTGAGACCTTTGTCTTTTATATATTGGTACAGACACATAAGTATATTTTTATTGCAAATTCCAAATTGTACCAAAGAAATAACTTCTTATTCTATTTTTATAGATTCTTTTCTCAAGAGATGGTTGTACCTAGTCCACTAGAGGTCACCAAAAAAGTTAAACCTCTTTTATCATCATCTGCAGAGAGTAGTGGTTTATTCATCACAAGTGTACTAACTGAAAAGACTGTTGAAGTGAGAGATTGTAAGTAAATTTTCACTATTCATTAATATTTCATAACTACCATAACTATAAGACTGTCATGTATGCGTGATAAATGACAGAGTTTAGGGTATACAACATTATTACCTGCATCAAATCATCAAAACACTTGAAAGTATACATATATTTAGTAGGTAATAACTAAGAAAAAATGTAGGTGTTAAGTTTTGGATGAAATATTCATGATACCTACAAGCACCAAAACTGCAATAATTTTTTTTTGCTGCACCAAAACTGTTTTAATTAAATATTATGCTGGCTGCTAGTCACGAGCAATAAAAGTAGTTGAAACAAAGGCTGACAAATTGCTCTTTTAACATAAGGGCATTTTAAGTAATCTTAATATATATAAATCTCGTGTCACGATGTTTGTCCGGGATGGACTCCTAAACTACTGAACCGATTTAGTTCAAACTTCGTGAATATCTGTCATTTGGTCCAACTTGAGAGATAGGATAGTTTAAATCTCAAATTATAGTCGCAATTTTAATTTATTAATATAACAAAAACTTTAGCCACAGCAACGCGTGGCCGGGTCAGCTAGTAGTATATGTATTTTCTTATCTTCTTGATGATGCGCCTGATAGGAATGTTCTGCCCGCAGTAGCAATGTGACCATCTCTGATCTCTTGTGCTTGCCACTATCTAGTTTTTGCTACTACAACTAAGTCCGGTTGCTGCCAGAAAGAGCAGCACAACCTTTATAGGGGTATCCTTGACCTCTTGTGTTGGCGGAGAATGGACCATTTTGTGTCTTGTCTGTCTGTCTGTGTCTTTAACATCTTACTGTGAATGAATAAATAAATAAATAAATAAATCTCATTAGACGGCTTTGTGTGTTATTAGGGCTGGACATTGAGACTGTATGTGCATAAGAGTATGCTCCTAAGCATTTAATATTTAATTTATAGGTATTTTTTGAATGCAATTTAATTTGTCATAATTTCAGTTTCAGCCCAGACTGTGCTCTCTCTGCCACCGGAACTGCCACCTGAAATCGAAAGCGTTTTACAGCAGTTCTGCACTTTTACACAGGTGACCAGTAAACAGTATAGTATACAGCAGGCGACTTGGATCATAGTCCACTTATGTGCTATGATCCATGTTGTTTTTTGATATTGGGTGAGGTGTGGGACAAAGCAGGGGTGCGATTTTAAAATTTATTTCCTGTATTTGACTTGAAAATTAAATGAAAACTCAAATGATTTATTTCATATGCCTAACTTAAAGGCAATTATGAATAATTGATTTGATGACTTAAAACTAAGTTTATAATGGTTTACTCAAAAATTTAAATACATATCTTTATTTTACTTAGGCCTAACTTAGAGGTACTTGAGAAAGATCAATAGGTATGATATTTGCAACAAAATATGTAAGTACCTATGTATATGGTGATAACTATTAGTCTACTTAAAAATAAGCTTACTTAGATCTTAAAGTTCATTCTGATGAAAGGTGATTGCACTATTATTGTCAATAATTATAATTAATGAATTGCATATTAAATTCATTGGCATTTGATCAAAATCAATCATTTATTGATACTAGAATTCAAACAAATACTTCCTTATCCCGACTTGTGCTATAAAAGTATCTCAGCTTTCTAGGTTGAAAAGTTTGACCTTTATCATTGTGATAGCAAATTTTAATTGTGAATTATGAGTTTTAATTAGATATGTCTTCCAAAACATTATAATAACATTTGTCAGAATTAGCATCCTGAATCCTGATTTCATATAAATTATTTTTCCAGTAGATTGCTATAGTAAATTTATGTTGTTTCACAAACCCCATACAAGCCATGGATTTTTCCAAGTGCCCTATACCTTAATCCTGGGTATAATCTATCTCCATTGCAAACAGCAGCTACATTGAGTGACAAACTTGCAAACTTCCACATGTATATATTATGTATATTAATAATATAAATATATACGGGACATTTTACACATCGCAATGTAGCCCCAAAGTAAGCAATAGCTAGTGTTATGGGTACAAGATAACTGATAAATATACATATACATACTAATATACATAAATACAATATATTGAAAAACACCCAGACACTGGAAAACATTCATGCTCATCACACAAACATTTACCAGTAGTGGGAATCGAACCCAGGACCTCCGGCGCAGACAACAGGTGCGCTACCACTACGACATTTGGTCGTCAAATATAATATATGTAGTTATAATATTAATAGGAATATGAATTAGACAACATAGCAAAGAATATTATAACAACACTGCAACAAACATTTCCAGGAGCAGAACATATCTGGCGAATATGAAATCACAGCGAACGGATCACTAAGACGGAAGTTGTACTTCGAGGATCACAGTGATATGGAACACGATGACTCGGAGCAAACCGACGATGAGGTCCATGTAGAACGACGTCCCCCATCCAGCTATGAGGCTCATTCTCCAGTCACAGTTAGTCCAGACCTGGTGAGTTGTTGAAAACATTATCTACGTCCTGAAAACCGGAAAGGTTTTTGTGTTGAGTTATCATAAGAATAAAATTCTAAATTGGCTCAGGTCAGGTGGTCTGGTGAAAGAAATGGTTTACTGTCAATTGATCTTTAAAACTTTGTTATACTATTATGAGTATTAACAAGATCAAACATACTAAAACATCACGTTTTACAGAACTTTAAATTATATATAGGCATAAAAATGGCTTAATTAGATAGGCATAATAACCTGTCAAGTGCGAGTCGGACTCGCGCACTGAGGGTTCCGTACACTGGTACTGGAGGGTACTGGAGGAATAAAACCATAAAAACCACTTTTCTTATCGAACCGCAAAACTAACTTTGTTAATTTTTGAGTTTCAGTTCTAAGTATGGAGCACCCCCAAAATTTATTACTTTTTTAAAATTTTGTGTGAAAAACTTAATGCGGTTCACAGAATACATCTACTTACCAAGTTTCAACAGTATAGCTCTTATAGTTTCGGAAAAAAGTGGCTGTGACATACGGACGGACAGACAGACATGACGAATTTATAAGGGTTCCGTTTTTTGCCATTCGGCTACGGAACCCTAAAAATGGTACTATCCTTCTTAAAACATGAAAGGCTTATAGTTTATTTTTATGCGATCTTAAGTCATTTAAATCAAGAATATTTCATATGTTACGTACGTACGTTGTTTCGTAGAACAATTTCGTACAAATGCATTTTGCAAATTATTAAGACTGCAGTGATGTGGTTTAACTGGTAAATGCCCAACCACGATAGCTGAAAAAATGCGGTTCCCGCTAAGTATAAAATTACATTTTTAACGTGTAGTGAGTGAGTTTTTTATCTATTTAAAGATATATAAAAATGAAATACTCAATGGATATTTGATAAATATTACTTATGCACTTAATTTTGCAGTCTTGCGATGTAGTGGGGAAAGGTATGAAGCGAACGTTTGGCACACCTTTGCACAAGGGCCAAAGCGACGGAAGGCGGTGCTATCGCAACAAAATACTCGACATGGTCGATTTCGGCGAGCCGTGCTTCAGTCCCATAGAGTTCCAGACCCCGAAGCGAAACCAGACATCAACTGCGTCGTCCGCCACGTCCTCCTCGTTGGCTTCGGCGTTAATATCGCCCGTTTTGAAGGCGATTTCCAGTGATGAAGAGGTGTGTGAAATATTCAAAATTTGTATTTAATACTGGCTAAAATGGCAAAGGTTGTTTTGCCATTAAGGGGATTTATTGAATTTATTTTTGTCTTTCTCACTCTCACGGAGATTTGGTAGGTGCGACATGCAGCGTCGCGGAAGAATATAGCAGAAAAACGACGTTTTACCTAATTACTCAAAAACTAAGCCAGTTATCAAAAATCTGTTCTAAGCGTTTTAGGATATTATTATTACCGATACATTAAAACAAAAATTACAATTACATCCATTGTAGTTTCCGATAAAACATAGAAAAACTGAGATTTTGGAGCAACTTTTGGGAGAACTTTCTATCGAGAAAATTTTATCCAATCGTGTTTCTGCTTCTAAGCGATTTTAGATTAAAGACCCAAACGTGATACATGACGTGTAAATTTGAAAGTCTTTATAGTTTTTGCATAAAACTTCATTCAAAATCACCTAAATACGGCTTGTAGGCCGTTAAGGTCGAATATTCTCAGTGGGGTGATTCTGTATCGTTCAGTTTGTCAGTTAGCAACCCTCTATTAACTTGACGACCTCCCTGACGCAGTGGCGGCGCGCTCGGATTCGCCACGGGCCACTTTGGAATTCTATAATTTCTAAATTGGCTCAAGTCTGGTCTGGTGGGAGGCTTCGGCCGTGGCCAGTTACCACCCTACCAGCAAAGACGCACCGCCAAGCGATTTAGCGTTCCAGTGCGATGCTTGTAAAAACCGTTGGGTAAATTTACTTACCCTTCCAAGTTAGTACGATAACATCTTAGACAGCATCATCACTTACCATCAGGTGAGATCGTAGTCAAGTACTAACTTGAATAGAGTAAAAAAAAAACTAAGAAGCGAACAACCTATTTTTGTATTCTTTTTGTACAAGTTAGCGACTAGCATATTAGTTGATATGAAATGATACCAACCTAACTCGTGCAAAAAGAATGCAAAAACATAATGTTGGCCTCGTTTTTGTCAGGTTATTAACCCGGTGAGGGTTGCTAACTAACAAAGTGAATGATACAGAATCTGCCCACTGATCTATTTGAATATAATCAGACGAGTTTTCCAGAGGAGTTTGGTTACAAACGAGAATCTGCAGTTACCACCCTACTAGAAGCGTACCGCCAAGTGATGTGTGTGCGTCACGGGTAATCTCGTGTATAGGTAGTTCAATCCACGAAGACGCGCCCCACTCCTTCACAATCTCTTGTTTCACGCGACTCGTAAGGAGTTAGGAAGGAGTGGGGTGCGTCTTCGTGGATTGAAATACCAATACCATGAGGTCAGTGCAACGTATGTACGTAGGGCTCAATGTACGTACTTGCGAGGGCAAGTACGTTACGTTAGGAGGCATCATCACTTACCATCAGGTGAAATTGCAGTCAAGTATGTCATCGCGAATGGCGCTACAGACCTTTGTGGGTCGAGCCTGTTCAAGAAGATTTTGCCAGTTCGCCACCCCTCTCGGCTGATAACTGTTTTGCTGAAACGTGAATGAAAAGAAGTTCAATTAGGTTGTAAAAAAAATTGGTTGTCTGTAAAGTCGGTTTACTGACGATAGTTGGACGTGACAACTCTCGCTTGCACTACAAGCCTTACATGGAACGCCTCAGAGCGAGGTAACGCGAGCGAGGTAACGCCGGTAACGCCGGATGAGTCATGTTTTTTTGTGCGTGCAGCCGGCTCTATCGATTTATAAGACGTTGTCACGTCAAAAAAACCAAATATTTCATATCTGAACCCTCTCTCAACCATCGTACAATCCAAATGGCCGTGCTTTACAGCTGTAATTTCCTTCACAGAAAAACAATTTCACGTCACCAGAGTCTGAGGCAATGGCGACTTGCCTAGACTGCGCGGTCTCGGCATCGGATGGCAAAGCTAAGGCGTGTTTCTGTAACATTGCGCCGAAGAAATCTATTGTCAAAAGGACCGCTTCCCTCAAGGACTCTCCGGAAAGAATCGGCAGGGCCTCGCTTTCGGAGAAACGCAGTCAGAGCATGTCCAGTCTGAACAGGAGTCGCTCCGTTCAGAAACTGGACTTCAGCATGGATATGAGCGTTGACGGGTCGCTTCATAATTTGTCTCAAGGTAATTATGTAATTCTATTCTTCAGCTCTAGCCATTTTTCCCATCCATGCATTTTTAAGATTGCTGTTGCATCACTTTCGAAGGGAATTAAAAAAAATGAAGGTCACACGACCAAATTAGCGATCATTTTCATACATTTTTTAATTTCGTTCCATTTCTATATTTTTAGCATATCGCAAAAAGCTATACGTCTAGAAGTGCTTCTCTAATGACACTTCATGACATATCAAGAATAGTTTTAGCTTGTCGCAATTTTTGTAAAATTTAATTAAAATTTTTAATCTTTGTCATATCTTAATGTCTACCAAAAGCCGCCATTTGTATACCTAGGCGATTATTTCTCAGTCAGTTCTATTACTTTTACTGTAGCAACTGATTAACTTGTCTTAAAAAATATATAAAAGACTTCCCTAAAAGTTGTTTTTAAATGTACAGGCATTTTAGAGAAATCATTAATTTTTCATTAATAACACAAATATCCACTTTTTTATTTGGTCTGGAAGTTGTATAGCTAAACGATATTGGAAAGTTTTACATGAAAAGCCCAAGTTTCAATTCTTGTTTTAAATTTTTTCGATTTTAATACACGTACATACCTTTTAGCAGACTCCGAGTGCTCACCGAGAGGCAAACAAAGGACTTGGTCTATAGTAGAGGATACTAGCTTGCATAAGATAATCAAAGCAGAGTCCGTCGCAGCGACGTCGCGCGAAATACAGTCTTCCACGCAAGTTATCAGCGTTAGCAATAATAGCAATAATTTCCTAGACGAAACGCCCATTAGGAGTAAATACAAGAAGAATATACGAGTGTCCCACGAGATTAGTAAAATTCGAGCACCCATGGGTCTGAGCCCGGTGCGTATGTCGCTAGATAATAGCTTAGAGAATTTCGACATACCGTTGTGTATGGAAGAGAAGAAGATAGACTTTAACAACATTGATCTCAAAGTTTTGACTGATAACGTTTCTCAATTCGAGTACACTAACACCACTCGCGCTGGCGAGAGCTCCGCAAGTTTCAAACGAGTAGATAGCGGCTTTAACGAGAATACGTTCTACGCGTCTAGTTATTACGAAAGTGCCATAAAACCCTCAGAACTGACTGTAACCAATCCAAAGAATACGACAGCGTTAAAAGAGATTTCTAACATCAACTGGATGAGAATCGACAGCGGTTTCAAGGATGAAACGTCAACGGACAGCATGCAGTTCTATTGCAACGAAAGTACTACCAAGAAAGCTTACCGGTTTTCTGAAGCGAAACTGCCGGATAAAGAAAACGTAGACGCGTTCGAAAAGTTCCTCATCCAACCGACTAACAACGATGCAGCTTCGATGTCCGACATATTCACCGACGACATGACGTTCAATTGCAATTTCTCGTCGACACCATCCAAGAATAAGTCGCGTCAAGTTAAAAATTAGTTTGATTCTGGCATCGATTTCCGAAGCGAAACTGCCAGATAAAGAAAATGTTGAGGCATTTGAAAAGTTCCTGCGACAAACATCGATGCAGCTTAGATATCCGACATATAGTCTATCAAAAAAGTCATGAAATAGAGTTGAAAATTATTAAAAAGTCAGAGTTAGACCATTCATGCGTTGGAATTATGCTTGAGTCAAAATTGACAATTTTCGACGTAACATATGAGTGTCATGTGTTCAATTATTGATTAGATAATTGCCATCATATTATTTGGCATTTCATAATCTAGTTTTTGTCTCAAAAATATTTGAAAATATGTGTATAACTTTCTCATTAGAAGGTTTGAGGTAAAGGCTAATTACTCACTTAGCGGTGGAAGCTCTATTTTGATGCAAGATATTTGCCATGTTTCATAACACAAACTTATAACAATGACATATTTAGAAAATTAATAACATTTACTAAAAAGTGTCTCAAAAAAAACACGATTTTCCTAGATTTTCATTCAAAAACTATAAACCGAAAAGTGTCATTTTTAGCATTTTTCGATAAATTAAACATATTATTTTAGGATAAAATCCAAGATATTTTGTTATTTCTGAATTATAGTAATTATAAATTCAACTAATATTCAATGTCACTGCTTATTTACTATTTTTATAAGTTGTATATTTATTTTATACTATATATTTTTTTTTTTTTGTAATAGTCGGCGCAAAATTGCGTCAGCGCCAACGAATACCATAATAGTATGGTACGAAACGCGAGGCCCGCCGTTTCGCATGAACGCTCCTAAGTACATTTTTAGTGGATAGTCAAGTAATCAAAAATTATACTCATAATTCTTTTTAATATTCTGTATTTACATACTTTTGAATCGGTCAGAAAAAAATATTGTTTCCTTGAATTAATTTCATGACTTTTTTGACGGCTTATATTCACCGACGATATGACGTTCAATTGCAATTTCTCGTCGACACCATCCAAAAATAAGTCGCACAAAATTAAAAATTAGTTTAATTCTCTCATCGTTGAGGGTATTTTTTTTTAGAAAATTATGAATTTTGTAATGCATTTATTAGTTTTAGTTTTGTCAGTGGCGTGCATATGTTTAATGCAAGTAGAGGCAAGAAAATATCAGGAGGATAGCTGCAGCACTAAAGGACTTTGATAGTAGTGCTTGCCTAGATTTTGGGTACAATCATTAAATTCAGTTCTGTCTGTTCTATGACATTCTAAGAATATTTCTAGAAAATATAACATTTTAACGTGAGTTTATCAGCTAAACAAAATATAAAAAGCATCCAAATTTTTCTGACTGTGAAATTTACTAGTTAGGTAGTGTTGTGCAGAGACCATAGACCCTAGATTTTTTATCAATTTCAACTTGCTATGTCTAATACTAATGGCAAAAAGACGTATAACAAAGTGATCCTTTGTTCCTTATTTTTTGTACTCAGTAAGGAACCCTAAAAATTAGATGATAGTATGGATATATAATGATGCAAACCTCTAGCTAGTACACGCCATTGTACATAAATAAGTATAGTATAATTAGGAGTTAATTTTGATGTGAATCCATTATTGTGGATTTTTATATCATTAAGTTAAATACGTATGTAGTTTATAATGTGACATTGATGCTAATGAATGAAGTTAATTATTTTTTGAAGTTGTGTGTTTACTATAAATGTATAAATGTTTGTTTAATAATTTCAATAAAAATAAAGACTGAACTCTTTAGTAATTTGTTTTTTTTTTTATTGGACACCCGTCGTTCTTTGGTTTGACAGTGTTGATTTGGCTTTAAGACCTTATCCTCTAATTAAGTTTATTTTAATTGAGTATCCTTTTTGGCAGACGTCATACATGTATGCAATTTTGGAAAGGATACAAAGACCTGGGGGCCTACTATGAACTTTTCTAGCTACGCAGTTCCGGTTACGATTCAGTTTTTCATGTCATCTTTTTGTCAAATTCAAAGAATTTATGTCACGAATTAGCGATGCAATTCAGTTTAGGTCTGTAGTTGAGTCGCGATTAGAGTTGATGGTAGGCCCTCTGTACTTAACTATGGTTAATTGCTAGGTAAAATCCGGTGGAATTAAATCATTACATAAAATTGAAAAATTTTAAAGAAAATTGTACAAATCGTTTAAATGGCACATTGCTCAATTAATGCATGAGCATCGTTCAGAAAATATTTTTGAAAACAAGTTTTTTTTAATGTCAATTTTCTTCTCAGTAGGTAAGGTAATTCCTTACAAGTGGTACTTATATTGTGATGAAAAGTGCATTAAAATATATAAAAATAAAATTTTAAATTAAAAAAATTGCTATCAATTCTACATTTATTTTGTAATTCGTTTTAATTAATCTTGTCTCAGTTAGAGTCTATTTGATCTTGTCTATCAAATCAAAACTAATTAGGTACAGCAGATATATCAGAAATACCTACCTAATTCTCATGTTATCGTTTGTTATGAATCGTCCAATCATTTATTGTAAACATACTTTTCATACCGGATTTTCCAAGTAGGTATGTATATCAATAAATTTCAAGAATAACAATCAAAGTCCGATTATTGACTTGTTTTTGAATTGTAATAGCTAGTAGCTAGCAGTTTATGTGTAGTTAAGTAGAAATTCGTATCAAGTTTGTTTTGATAAATGTTTGTATAAGTATTTAATATAAACTACTCAAACTCAAAATATCTTTATTTCACATAGGCCTAACGTACAGGCTCTTGTAAAACGTCAATATGATATTTGTCGCATATGTATGGTGATAACTACAAGTCGACACGAGGGTTCAAACGCGCCCTGCACTGAGAAGAAGCCCACAACAAACTCAGCCGGGTTTTGTTTTCTGTTATCACCACTTCATAAAGGCTCTTAAAAATTAAATGAACTAGTTACAATAATTACAGCAATTCATTCACTCCCAAGGATTTAATTCATGTAAATAATCCTTAATGCTTTCGTTTTACACCCACTTTGAACTTTTAACTCTTCTGAAACATTAAAGGTAGAACGAAAAAGACAACCCATGTGTTAAGGGGATTTATTGAATTTATTTTTGTCTTTCTCACTCTCACGGAGATTTGGTAAGTGCGACATGCAGCGTCGCGGAAGAATATAACAGAAAAACGACCTTTTACCTAATTACTCAAAAACTAAGCTGGTTATCAAAAATCTGTTTCTTAGCGTTTACAATTACATCCAATGTAGTGTCCGATAAAAACTCGAAAAACTGAGATTTTGGAGCAACTTTTGGGAGAACTTTCTATCGAGATATCCAATCGTGTTTCTGCTTCTTAGCGATTTTAGATTAAAGACCCAAAATACATGACGTGTAAATTTGAAAGTAATTGTCTATATAGTTTTTGCATAAAACTTCATTCAAAATCGCTTAAATAGGGCTTCTACACCGTTAACGAATAATTACATGTGTGCAAAACATATTTGTTTTGCACATGTTTATATAGGTACCTACCCTATTGGGTAGGTACCTATATAAACAGTTGCAATGGTCACGCCCTAATGATATCGCCGGTACGTCTAGACCACTCTATTTTAATAGGAGATAAAATAGCAACAACAATCTCGATCGTGTGGCGAAGCGGCCAAAGTACCTATGTACTTACTCGCAATTACTAATTAGCAATTACTCTCGCATACTATTATCAAGCAGACTTCTCGTGCGTCAATCGCGTTAACAAATAACAGAGCTTTGATAACGCCATAACCCCTCTTATCGGCATATCCCGGAACGTCTGCGAACAAGACGCGACGCGGATCTATTAGGTGGAGATACATACCGGCGGAGGTTGTGTCCAGTGCACTTATGAACTATATAAACAAGAGGCGCCTTGAAATTATTTCATTACACACCCAACTGGACAATTAGCAGTGCTCCAGTATTGGAACAGAACGGTTCGTTACCGATATAGAAACAAAACTGTTGATAAAAGTCCAGTGACACACGTGGGTCGAATTACTATTTACGTTGCACTGTTTGGCGAAAGCTGGCTGAGCGAACGTGCGCGCACGAAAATGAACAATACAAGCGCTACGCTGATGCTGCAAACCATTATGGTGCTAATGGATAAACAGAACTCCACCACACATTTCCCCAGTTATGGTTAGTATTATTTTGATTCTTAATATTTTTCAAACGACTTCGAAAAAGGAGGAGGTTCTCAATTCGACTGTAGCTGTTTCTTTAGGTTTGTTACCTCATAACTTTTGACTGAGTGAATCGATTTTGATGATTCTTTTTTTATTAGAAAGCTGACGCTTCCCGTGTGTTCCAATTTCAATTTAGCCCAGTTCCGATAGTGGTATCCATGAGAAAACCATATAAGTCTTAAATTTTTAATTGGAAAGGATGTAGGTATTCAACAATAATTTGATGAGTTGAAGTCGGTTTTTTTGTTAATTAATTAACATTATCTAAAAATTTGATTGTTTTGTCAGAGGATGCTGAGCTGGAGCGATGCTATCCACCGTACGGATGTTTCTCGAAAGCCTACCCGTGGACCGAGCATCGACCGGACAACTACTTCCCCGTGTCGCCGGAGGCTTTGGGGGTGCGGTGAGTACCTATCTGAAGAACAAACATTCTTTTTTAGGGCTCCGTACCCAAAGAGTAAAAACGGGACCCTTTACTAAGACTTAGCTGTCCGTCCGTCCGTCTGTCACCAGGCTGTACCTATCTCATGAAATTGTGATTTTTTGCTCGTTTTTGAATTTTGTGAGCAGGGGTGTATATTTTACTTCAATACTATTGTAGAGAATGGGCCTTGATGGTAGGTACGGAACCCTCGGTGCGCGAGCCCGACTCGCATTTGGTCAATTATTTCATTATTGTCAGTGGATATTCTTGCGCTTGACAAAAATTATGTGTGATCATGTGATGGTAAGCAATTATTAATTATGAAGTCTGGGCTAGAGATTTTAGAACTGATCATTTTATAATGGTATGATGCCAATTTAAAATAAGCTAAAGTGATTTTTGCTACAGATTTTCTACAAAATTTTGTTATGTTGAACCATACCTTAACGTAGTTAATACCCATTCGCAGAAACTGCCGATGACTTCCCCGCCAACTTCATACATCCTTTTATTTTTATAACTACTAAGTTTTACGCTATTGGATATGTAAATAACAGTTCACCATTGATCAAACATGAAATGATCAATTTTAATATCTAGCTATGATTAAATGTACAAACGACCGTGGGTTTAGTTGATTAGGTAGGTAGTTAGTATACCTTTGCGGTTTTCAACCACACTATTCAAATTTCTTCTTCTATCTAAACATATAAATATTCTTTATAAAGTACCTAGGTATATGACCTACCTACAACTTTACATTTGTGTTTACTGCCATACAAGGTAATTTATCTAAAACTCCACAAGGGTAAACTTATGAACTAATATATAATGCGAAAAGACTTTTTCCCCAACCTAATATTTGTGTACTTTTTGTCATAATAGCATTTACCTATTTACCTTAATTATGTTGCTCCTAATATACCTACTAGCGAACGAATACCAAATCTCCCGAAAACCACATATTTTTCCGGGATAAATAGCATGTGACGTGTTAATCCAGGGTGTCTGCAAAATCGTTTTAGTTGCAGCATGAAGGAGTAACTAAACAAACACACTTACATACAAATTCTCGCCTCGATAATATTATTTCAATATCGTTTATAGGCAAGACAAGAAAATACAATTTAAAAAGGTTGTGGGGGTGTGTCGTTAATATTGACGATGACATGTAGGTACAATATTATGTTAATTGCATATCATATGTGTACTGCGATAAGACTTGTTTATTCCATGCCAGTCAATAGAATTGATAAGACCTTTTTAATTAATATTGTTGCATCGTCGCAGACCTAAGCTGTATCCACTAATTAGGTATAATGATGATTATGGATCTAAAGTTAACACAGACTAGGTACTTAAATAACTACAATGATGTGAATCACAATACGCCGATATTTTCGGATAAAATTAATTGGGTTTTATTAATAGAAATGAGCTGACCCAGCGAACTTCGCTCTGCCAAATAAATCATTTTTCACTTTGGGGTAAGGTACGAAAAATAGCTTAGGTAAGTACAGTCGCGGAATGAAAAGGTTCGTCACCTTAGTGTCGATATTCGTTTGCACTAGTAGGTACTCTAGTACTGCAAGAGTCCTTATGCCAACATTCCAGTGCAAGAAACAGCGCTGCTAACATTTGAATAAATATGACGTTTGCTATCAAATAAGGTTTTGCTTGTTTTTTCTATCCCGTCAATGTGTTACCAAAATGTATTAAAACCTCATTAAAACCTTAGTTATTTAGGAGAAATTATGATATTTTGAAATTGAAATAAATGACATTGACCGATCGACAATAGTTTTAATCTCAGGTTGAATTAACAAGAAGGTTGCAGTTTATCCATAATAATCTTGTTGACAAGATAAATAGTCAAACTACCTTGATCTGAACAATTTTGAACTTTACTAACGAACAGTTAAACTTTATTTTCTCTAACTCGAGTCTATTCTGTAACATAGTTTCAAAACGTAATATGTGCTCGTGATACGTTGAACGAATCAATTTGAAAATCGACGAACCTTTTCGTTCCGCGACTGTACATGCTACTCAGTCCTACCGAAAACACGCAAAAATATTCATAAAAGTTGGTCATGCCATTTCGGAGGAGTTTTATTACAGTCACTGAGAAATTAATATTTTAGATATTCCTCTGTTTGTTTTGGTTTTGACGATTATTTTCAACTAAAAGTTTTTTCAACAACCATGCGTTGTTTTCCTCGAGTGATAAAGTAACAAGCATTATAGGTACCTATCTATATATATAAAAGAATGAGGTATTTTGGTTGTTCCACGGATTCCGCCAAAACTATAGGTCGTAGAGATCTGAAATTTGGTACCTAGGTAGATATTAGGTCATGAATTCGTACTAAGACGGGGATTCCAGAAATTCAAATTTTAAGGGGTAAAAACCGTTGGTTTTTTGGATTTCCCCATACAAAAGTGAAATTTTATTCGTTGTTCCAGGAATTCCCGAAAAGCTACAAGTCGTAGAGATCTGAAATTTGGTACCTAGGTTGATATTAGGTCATAAATTCGTACTAAGACGGGGATTCCAGAAATTCAAATTTTAAGGGGTAAAAACCGTTGGTTTTTTGGATTTCCCCATACAAAAGTGTAATTTTTTTCGTTGTTCCAGGAATTCCCGAAAAGCTACAAGTCGTAGAGATCTGAAATTTGGTACCTAGGTTGATATTAGGTCATGAATTCGTACTAAGACGGGGATTCCAGAAATTCAAATTTTAAGGGGTGAAAACCGTTGGTTTTCGGGATTTCTCCATACAAAAGTGTAATTTTTTTCGTTGTTCCAGGGATTCCCGAAAAACTACAAGTCGTAGAGATCTGAAATTTGGTACATAGGTTGATATTAGGTCATGAATTCGTACTAAGACGGGGATTCCAGAAATTCCATGTTTAAGGGGTGAAAACCGTTGGTTTTCGGGATTTCTCCATACAAAAGTGTAATTTTTTTCGTTGTTCCAGGGATTCCCGAAAAACTACAAGTCGTAGAGATCTGAAATTTGGTACCTAGATTGATATTAGGTCATGAATTCGTACTAAGACGGGGATTCCAGAAATTCCATGTTTAAGGGGTGAAAACCGTTGGTTTTCGGGATTTCTCCATACAAAAGTGTAATTTTTTTCGTTGTTCCAGGGATTCCCGAAAAAATACAAGTCGTAGAGATCTGAAATTTGGTACATAGGTTGATATTAGGTCATGAATTCGTACTAAGACGGGGATTCCAGAAATTCAAATTTTAAGGGGTAAAAACCGTTGGTTTTCGGGATTTCTCCATACAAAAGTGTAATTTTTTCGTTGTTCCAGGGATTCCCGAAAAACTACAAATCGTAGAGATCTGAAATTTGGTACCTAGGTTGATATTAGGTCATGAATTCGTACTAAGACGGGAATTCCAGAAATTCAAATTTTAAGGGGTAAAAACTGTTGGTTTTAGGGATTTCCCAATACAAAAGTGTCATTTTTTCGATTCCGACAAAACTTTGATTCGTACTAATCAGGGTAGGTACCTAGGTTGTTGAATTTGTACTGCGACGGGATATTCGAATTTCAAATTTAACTTCTTTGATTTTCTCTCAACAGCAAGCGTAGAAAAGGAATCTGTGGTCAAAATTTAAAAAATTGGCCGACATTTTGAACTTTTTTGTTACTGGGCCGAATGATTTGAAAATTAATATGGGACTATAGAAGCAAGCATAGAGATGGAATTTGTGGTCAAAATTGAAAAAAATGGCCGCCATTTTGAACCTTTTTTGTTACTGGGCCGAATGATTTGAAAATCAATATGTGACTATAGAAGCAAGCACAGAAAAGGAATTTGTGGTCAAAATTGAAAAAAGTGGCCGCAATTTTGAACTTTTTTGTTACGGGGCCGAATGATTTGAAAATCAATATGTGACTAAAGAAGCAAGCATAAAAAAGGAATTTGTGGTCAAAATTGAAAAAAATGGCCGCCATTTTGAACTTTTTTGTTATTGGACCGAATTCTTTCAAAATGGATATCTGATCATTGCATCAAGCATAGAATAAGAATCTGAGGTCAAAATTTAAAAAATTGGCCGCATTTTGAACTTTTTTGTTATTGGACCGAATTCTTTCAAAATGGATATCTGACCATTGCATCAAGCATAGAATAAGAATATGAGGTCAAAATTTAAAAATTGGCCGCCATTTTGAACTTTTTTGTTATTGGACCGAATTCTTTCAAAATGGATATCTGACCATTGCATCAAGCATAGAATAAGAATATGAGGTCAAAATTTAAAAAATTGGCCGCCATTTTGAACTTTTTTGTTATTGGACCGAATTCTTTCAAAATGGATATCTGACCATTGCATCAAGCATAGGAATCTGAGGTCAAAATTTAAAAAATTGGCCGCCATTTTGAACTTTTTTGTTATTGGACCGAATTCTTTCAAAATGCATATCTGACCATTGCAGCAAGCACAGAAAAAGAATATGTAGTCAAAAACTAAAAAATTGGCCGCCATTTTGAACTTTTTTGTTACTGGGCCGAATGATTTGAAAATTAATATGGGACTATAGAAGCAAGCATAGAGATGGAATTTGTGGTCAAAATGGAAAAAAATGGCCGCCATTTTGAACTTTATTGTTACTGGGCTGAGTGATTTGAAAATCAATATGTGACTATAGAAGCAGGTATAGAGAAGGAATTTGTGGTCAAAATTGAAAAAAATGGCCGCAATTTTGAACTTTTTTGTTACTGGGCCGAATGATTTGAAAATCAATATGTGACTAAAGAAGCAAGCATAGAAAAGGAATTTGTAGTCAAAATTGAAAAAAATGGCCGCCATTTTGAACTTTTTTGTTATTGGACCGAATTCTTTCAAAATGGATATCTGACCATTGCATCAAGCATAGAATAAGAATATGAGGTCAAATTTTAAAAAATTGGCCGCCATTTTGAACTTTTTTGTTATTGGACAGAATTCTTTCAAAATGGATATCTGACCATTGCATCAAGCATAGAATAAGAATCTGAGGTCAAAATTTAAAAAATTGGCCGCCATTTTGAACTTTTTTGTTATTGGACCGAATTCTTTCAAAATGGATATCTGACCATTGCAACAAGCACAGAAAAAGAATATGTAGTCTAAAATTAAAAAATTGGCCTCCATTTTGAACTTTTTTGTTACTGGGCAGAATGATTTGAAAATCAATATGGGACTATAGAAGCAAGCATAGAGATGGAATTTGTGGTCAAAATTGAAAAAAATGGCCGCCATTTTGAACTTTTTTGTTACTAGGCCGAATGATTTGAAAATCAATATGTGACTAAAGAAGCAAGCACAGAAAAGGAATTTGTGGTCAAAATTGAAAAAAGTGGCCGCCATTTTGATCTTTTTTGTTACTGGGGCGATTGTTTTGAAAATCTATATCTGACTATCGCAGCAAGCATAGAGAAGGAATTTGTGGTCAAAATTTAAAGAAGTGGCCGCCATTTTGATTTTTTTGGTTACTTGGCCGATTGCTTTGAAAATCGATATTTGACTATTATCAGCAAGGTAGTGAAAAATTTTGTGGTCCTAATCAAAATAAATGGCGACGACAGGAATTTTGGAAATTAAACGCTTGAGGGAGTTAAGTAGAAGTTCAACGTGAGCGAAGCCGCGGGCGTTTGCTAGTACTACTATAATTTCAATTTGGTCTTTTATATAATTTTATACTAGCATATGAACGTAAAATGCATAGGAATAGTCAGCGGGAAGCGATTTTGTTTTAGACTATGTAGTACGTACGTTACGTAAACATTCTAGCAAGGTGTCCACCCCCTCTAGAAATATGTTCGTCTGCTCAAAGTACAAGAAGCTATTAAAACTATTCATCTTATCAATTAAGATAAGCACTGGGGGCTCGTCCGTGACATCGATCTATCACAATTCACAGCCACGGAGTCAAAACAATTTATAATTGCCTCGTTACTGCACTACGGTCAGTGACGTATTATCACTTTACAAACAATTTTTTGGTACCAACATACACTTTATCTCAGTGCCCTAACAATCACAAAGGGTCAAACGAACTTTGGACTTTAAGGGCTCGTCGTTTAATTTTGCTCATATCATATAAGTCTTACATATATATCATTAAAACCAAGATGAAATAGTTTTTTATTTTTACCCTGGAAGGAATGGAGTACAGGTATATGCGCTTAGGGTGAGAGACCGTTTGGACATTACTTTATTGATGAGATTTTATGTTTGTTTGTATGTTAAATTGTGCACATTTGTGTGGTTCTTAGATAGTTGTTACGAACATCGATCACCTGGCCGTAAAAAACATTTATATTGCAAACAAATGTTCCCATTTATTTCAAAAACGGCTTGACTTATTTAGATAAAAAAATCTGTATAAGTAATGTTTGGTATTCACTGTCGAGCCAAGACAATCCGTCGGAGCTGCCATTGCTATTTTCCTTTCCAATATCAATTAATGCAATTAGTAAACTGCCGGTATATGAGAAGTATCAAGAAATTGAATTAGTCATCAACTGGTAAAAAGCACCATCAACACCGTCACAGGCAGAACACAGCAGCTCGGGCGGATTTTCTTGGATTTGTAATTATACCTACTGATAGGTTCTTAGTTCTTACTTTCCTTTAGTCGGGGAGTTTCAAAAAAAGTTTTTAATTCTTTTTCAATTACAAGTCTACAAAAGTCGTGGGTGTTTTAATTTTCTACTTGTAGTTAGGTACCTACATACGGAAATATTTTTCGGTTTACCAATCTTCTATAGATTATTCCACACGTAAATACAAATTAATTTACTTCTACAGCTAATAGTCTCGTGTTTATAATATTTATATCTGTTGTATAAAATCAATGTTGGGGTCTTACGCCTATTGCTTCAACAAAATAACGGACAAGTACCTAACCATTACACGATATGGTGCTTTCTATTTTCTTCTGTGTTCTGTAGCGCCATGTTTAACAATTACGTGTGTAAAATTTAACAATTACCTACGTGTGTAAAATTTAACAATTACGTGTGTAAAGTTTAACCAACCGAGCCTTAGTTTTTATTTAGGCGTGGTTACTGTAGAATTTATCGGACTTAATTTTCTTGTTTCAGGTACGCTGTATTTACGAGAAGAAACAGAAAGATACCGGTGTTACTGCAGTGTCAGGATGTAGATAAAATCCGGAACGCCAATCTCGATCCAAGGGGGCCCTTCTATTTCATCTCGCACGGATTTCTGGAAGGCGGTCATAAACTCTGGGTCAGAATTCAATCAATTTATTTATTTGCTTTCTTTTGGTACACGGGTCCGCCCGTTTTCAATAGTACATTTCAATGTAAGTGCGGAAAGTTTGTCAGTTCTTTACGAGTCTTGGTTTGTTGGCTCGAGCCGAAGTCGCGGGTCAACTATAGGGACGAGTACAAATGACAAATCCGCACGTGCATTGAACGAAGTTTTTTATTTTAAACTTTACTTCTTTATAAAAAAAAGATACTTAAAATTTCGACTTAAGACTGAGAGTTAGGTATGTATTTACTTATATATAAGCTTTTCTTTTAGATCCAAAACATGGCGGAAGCGCTGCTAAACCAAGCGGGCAACGACGCAGCAACGGTGACGGTGGTGGATTGGCGCCGAGGGTCTCAGCCGCCGTATGGCCAAGCCGTGGCCAATATACGCCTTGTTGGGGTCATGACTGCGCACTTGATGAAGAATATATACGTGAGTTTATCTATAAACCACACGGGAACACCAGTGATAAACTAAAATATTTAAAATGAAAATGAAAATCCACATAGGCTTAAATATATAAGCTCTTATGCAATGTCAAAACTACCGCCAGATTCGGAAAGCAGGTTTGCACCGAGAAGAACTGGCAAGAAACTCGGTACTTGCTCTTTTCAAAAATGTCATAATATACAAGTGTTATTATTAGTATGAAACAATATTTTTAAGATATCTCGTGAGGAGATGGAAGCATTATCCCTATCGTTCCAAGAATCCTTGTCCTTTAAAATTTACGCCCTGTTGCTTCAAAAAATTTAACTAGACACAATCGTTAAACATGGTGCTATATAAGAAAATTTAAAAGGAACCGCCATATTTAACGATCACGTGACTGTTAAAGTTTGTTGGAGCACCGAGCCTTATAGTAAAACAAACTTAACAACTGGAACTTAGAAGATCTGTGGTGTAACAATAGGCATTGTAACTGTAGACAATGTAACTGTAGGCAGGATACACCTGGGATTAGGGCGAACGACGAGCAAAAAAATGTCGCCAGTTTCACGATCCAAAAATGATTGTTTTCCAAAACTAAGGCCACGCTGTAGTTCACTCAGCGGCCACCTATAGAATTTTGACAGCACTACTGTTTGCTTATACGAAAAATGTTTACGTAAATCGTTCGGATGCCCATGAACCTGAAGTTTCTTGTCGGTGGTTGTAACACGATGTGTCATAGACTCATGGGTTTGAAAAGCATTACATTTTCAACTGATTAGCTAGGTGTTTTAAGAAATGATTGCAATTAATTTACATATCTTTTTTACAGGAGGTGTTACAACTACCAAACCTGAATCAATTTCACTACATCGGCCATTCTTTAGGAGCGCATTTAGGGGGATACTGCGGACATGCTTTACAAAAGGTAATCTCAAGCTGAAGGCATTCTTTTATTTGCCAAGGAATAGTTTTATCCATTTAACTCTTTAGTACAGTTCACGGCAAAGTTCTTATGTATATGACCTTGATTTGCGCACAAGCGAATTTTAGATCCTTTTGGTGATAAGTGCGGGGCGCGTCGGCGGAGAATCGCGTTACTTGCCCTTGCCCCACTACGACACTTCATGTTCAAGAAGTTTGCCTGCATCTGTACGCTTTGTTTTATATTGGTTTTACTCTAAATTCCTTGCTACTAATACAGTAATACTGCATGCAGTCCTCTCCACTTTGGTGGAAACCAGGCCTAAGCCGCAAGCCGGCGTTGCGTTACAGAGTAATAAACGTCCATACTCTTCCACAAATATTCAATTAACAAAAATACATTCTGTGAAGTTGACCTCCCAATTGCTCTATTGCCGTGCTTAAAACACGATTCTTGGTTCAGCATTGTGCGAGAAATTAACATGTTGGACGTAGTTAAATTCTTTAATACTTTATTTCAGCACTTCAACCTCAAACTAGGCAGGATCACAGGCCTGGACCCCGCAGCGCCGTACTTCAGCAACACGGTGACTCTGGTCCGTCTGGACAGGTCTGACGCACAGTTTGTCGATATCATCCACAGCAACGCCATGCCGTTATATTTCTCAGGTAACCTATCTATCTCTATACAACGTGTTTCTGAATTCCAAAAAAATATAGAAATAGAAAGCTGAAGTATTGCACAGAGGCACGGAATACAATAAAATACTTAGTATCTAACGAAATAGCGCACATAGCGCTGACACAAAAAAGTGCTATTCTGTTGGCATCAGCGCTTGGCACCGCCTCCTATGCACCTGAAGTTGTGCTCTATTTCTATCGCGTAACTTTATCTCTTTTGACGTACTAAGACTGCCCCGGAATCGGGCGCACGCAGCATGTGAAATAACCGTACAAGATTAACAAGAATTTTCTTGTTAATTATGAACTTCCGCTAAGTAACGCCTGCTTCTATCCAACCGTACAAGAACTAACGCGAGCAACCTAGTCGGCGCGCGGCAGCCGTCTGAAATCGTTCCGTCTTGACGGCGCTACCCATCTACTTGTAGCGGTCTTGATCTGACAAGTGCCTTGAGTGTGGCAGAGGTTACATTTATAATGGACTTTTAAATGGCGAGGAATAAGGAATGATTTTAAGAAATTTCCATGGGGTAAATTAAGGGTGTCACTTCAAAATAGTTGAATTTGGATTTTCCAGGTTTCGGTATAACGGAGCCGATCGGTCACGTGGATTTCTACCCCAACGGCGGTTCCACTCAGCCGGGCTGCAAGAGCGGCGGGCAGGGCTACCAGATGGACAGCGACATGTACAAGAAGCTGGTGCAGTTCGTGAGCTGCGACCACGAGCGCAGCTACGAGCTGTTCACCGAGAGCGTCGCGCCCGCCTGTCCCTTCATGGCGATACAGTGCAAGTCCTACGAGGTACTCACTCATAACAGCCGATCGGTCACGTGGACTTGAACCCCAACAACGCAAGTCCTACTAGGTACGACTGCAAGCTTTGGACTCTCGATTAACGCACAACGCGGCGGACTTGTACCCCAACAATGCAAGTCCTACTAGGTACGACTGCAAGCTTTGGACTCTTGATTAACGCACAACGCTGCGGACTTGTACCCCAACAATGCAAGTTCTACTAGGTACGACTGCAAGCTTTGGACTCTCGATTAACGCACAACGCTGCGGACTTGTACCCCAACAATGCAAGTCCTACTAGGTACGACTGCAAGCTTTGGACTCTTGATTAACGCACAACGCTGCGGACTTGTACCCCAACAATGCAAGTTCTACTAGGTACGACTGCAAGCTTTGGACTCTCGATTAACGCACAACGCTGCGGACTTGTACCCCAACAATGCAAGTCCTACTAGGTACGACTGCAAGCTTTGGACTCTCGATTAACGCACAACGCTGCGGACTTGTACCCCAACAATGCAAGTTCTACTAGGTACGACTGCAAGCTTTGGACTCTTGATTAACGCACAACGCTGCGGACTTGTACCCCAACAATGCAAGTCCTACTAGGTACGACTGCAAGCTTTGGACTTTTGATTAACGCACAACGCTGCGGACTTGTACCCCAACAATGCAAGTCCTACTAGGTACGACTGCAAGCTTTGGACTTTTGACTAACGCACAACGCTGCGGTTTGCGGCATGCGGTGCTGGATACATAATAATCGTATAAAAAACTTCTAGAATGTAAAGACACGAAAGAAGCGGTTTGTTTCTTCGTGCATGGTACGCGCTGCAAATGTCTGAAAGGGAGAGGCTTGGGCTTACGGCCTTTTACCTCTCTACCAGCAAAGACGCACCGCCAAGAGATTTAACGTTTTGGCCTTATGCTGCGTTAGGAATAACAACTTACTAACCCCTTCTAAGTTAGTATGATAAAATCTTACGGCGCCTTCAAATTAGCCTTAAAGTGCCGCGCAGTGGCAGCACGTCTGCAGCGCTGCAGCTGCGCTGTTGTCGCTAAGTTTGAGAATCGTAGTGTCACGATGGACTCGATGTTTAGAATTGTACAAGAAAATACGTGCGGGCAATCACTAGTCGGTCGATGAACTGACGCGTGGCCGCAGCGCGGGTGTAGCGCTGCAACCGCGCGTTGTTTATTTACATAGATGTACAAAGTAGCGCGGTCGCAGCGCTACAGTCGCGCTGCTGCCACGCAGAACTTTGCGGCAAATTTGAATGCGCCCTTAAGGGGATTTATTGAATTTATTTTTGTCTTTCTCACTCTCACGGAGATTTGGTAGGTGCGACATGCAGCGTCGCAGAAGAATATAACAGAAAAACCACCTTTTACCTAATTACTCAAAAACTAAGCTGGTTATCAAAAATCTGTTTCTTAGCGGTTTTGGATATTATTATTACCGACACTAAAACAAAAATTACAATTACATCCAATGTAGTGTCCGATAAAAACTCGAAAAACTGAGATTTTGGAGCAACTTTTGGGAGAACTTTCTATCGAGAAATTTTATCCAATCGTGTTTCTGCTTTTTAGCGATTTTAGATTAAAGACCCAATATACATGACGTGTAAATTTGAAAGTATTTGTCTTTATAGTTTTGCATAAAACTTCATTCAATCGCTTAAATACGGCTTCTACACCGTTAAAGGCACGAGGCACGAGGTTTATACGAACTGACTTAAGTTTTTATTAATTTTTCAATCATATTTCAGGCGTTCGTAGAAGGCAACTGCACGACGTGCGACAACAAGCACCTGTGTATCCCGATGGGGCTACACTCGCACGGCGTGTACCAGCACCTGCGAGCGAGCGGCATGGTGGACTCCAGCTCTAACGTCGCCCTCTACGCGATGACTGGCGGCTCCAAGCCCTATTGCAGTGAGTAGCAAGCATTTAATAGGGCTATACAGTTTATATGGATTTTAGCTGATTAATCGGATAAAATTGTTGCGGCTAGTTGTGTGTTCTTCCTTGGTGGTAACCACCTTTTCGATTTCAAAGCATTAGGGAAAATTCCCTCCAGGCAGGAGCTATGCCTCTTGTGTTGCCTAGCGTCAGTTAATATTCAGCGACCATCGAAGAGCGAGGAAGTTTCATTTGACCCTTTAAAGGGTCCGACGATGGGGATGCACCATGCATTTGTTCTCAGGGGTTGTATAGTAGGGACTCCCCTCCACCACCCATGGCCCAATCAAACTCGCGGTTATGGGAACCATAACCCGGGAGGGCGCCCGTTCGGTACTTGCTCTTGGCGTGTTCCCGGGGCGCCTTCTTGACTCCCTACAAGTTGTTTCCTCTCGCTCCTTGTCCCTATGGGCTCACTCTCCCCATTCTGGAGCAGGACGATACAAAAGACAGGCTCGCCGCGCCATCGCTGTCCGCAGCATAAATTCAGGGGTTGTATAATCAGACAGTGACTTTTGTTTTGCAGGAGTGCACTACGAAGTGACTTTGAAGGTGTCCAACTCTACGGAGAGCATCCGTCACGGTCCGGACGTGGGGAAGATCTTACTCACCCTCGTCGACCGGAACAGCAACCAGAGTGACCACAAGTTGATGCACGAGGAACAGTGAGTTATCAGTATAGTTAGTAGTTATAGTATCAGTCTTAGCGTCGATGGGTATAGAAACGTTGACGATCGCTCATTCTATACTATACATAAAAAAAGACGTGTGGCACTCGGAGACTGCCGCGGTAAAGCTATTGCATAATGCATAGCTGTTTTTATCAACTTAAGCAATTATAATTATACAACCAATGCCACCTAGAGACGAGTTGCTGAACTAAAGAGACAATTGGGATATTTTAAAGAGTCATTAAAAGTCCTGCTATTCATCGATAGATGGCAAAACTAAAAAGTGTTAGGTTATTTTCGTTACGGAATTTCTGGATTCGGTCTCCACGCTCAAGCCCCGCGATAGAAGCTATGCAATAGCTTAAAAAAACAACAATGTCATATCGGTTCCAAGCCTAGGAAACGCTATGGACTGCCTACTGTTAGGCTAACTTTGTAGATGGGGCCTACAAAGTTAGCGTGACTATTTTTAATCTGTCAAGAAGCGTATAAGATGGCGTCACCTAGAGTAGTAACGTCATAGGTATAAGGTGCTGTTCCGAAATGAATTTCACTTTATTGTTTCGGCGCTAGAGTCGCTATTTATTTCAATCTTTTTGCGAATATCAATCATTTTTTCATACTTTTTTCTTCTCGTCCGTTTTTCTTTTCTTTCTTTTCTCGTGCAAAATTTCTTTCTAAACTCAGCGGTAGATTCTCGACTTGTATAAATGCCCGTTAACGAAAAAATTAACATTTTGAATATTTTTCAAGAAATAATAAAAAAAATAGTCTCCATTTACATTTATAATATGTAATATGTACTCACAAAGTACGGAACCCTTAGTGGGCGCGTCTGAATTGCACTTGTCCGGTTTTATTAATTTTTATAGAAGACACTGATAACAACAAGTATAAATGTACAATAATTATATTACGAGTATTGACGTGTTGAAAGGTCAAGTTCAAAAAGCGTTGTTTTATTATTAACTTTAATTTAAAACAATGTATGGTCAGTGGTCATTAAAGAAAAAAATGTACACGGAACTCGTTATCGTTGTTTAGTGTTTTGACACTGATAAGCTGATTGTACGAAATTAATTATGTGTGTAATGACGCAAAAACTTTTTATAGTACGTTAAGCTTAGGTTCCTACCTATATTATAAAAATAGATTTAAAAAATAAGGATTTTAATACATATAGGCTTCAAAACGTCTAGTGTGTCTGCTCATAGTCTAAGGTCTGAAAGCAGTATTCAGAAAGACAACATCATGGCGCCGCATGTCACGCAAGGCTAGGCTAGAATAAATGAATGGGGCACCTCCATAGTTTTGTTATCACTGTGTTTTCGAATGACAAACTCACGTATGAAAGCTTGTTTTAAATTTTTCTTTTGACGTGATAACGTTTAATAAATTGATGAACACTAGCAACACACATGAAAAATAGTAACGTTCCGCGTAACGTTCCACCTGAGCCTGTGCGTGCAAGCGAGAGCGCGCAACAAGCGATATGGAGGCACGATAAAACAAACGATATAGAGGCCAATTATGACGTTATCACGTAAATCTATCGTCCGTAAACCGACTTTACAGACAACCAATTTTTTTAAAGAAAAAACTTACTGACAAAATATTTTTCTTTGTATTAAGGAAATACTACAAGCCAGGGGACATCGAAACCAAGTTGTTAGCCTTCAAAGACACCGGTCACCCGCCCATCTCAGCGATAGTGGAGTGGAAATACGAAACCAACCTCCTCAAGCCGATGACGTGGCGACTGTTGCAATCATCCAGCGTGTATATCGAGTACTTGAAGATATCTTCGCTTGAATATAACACAGTGTAAGTAATTTAGTGATGCTATCTAATTATCACTTTTTTTATATATAAGGTGTTGTCAAATTATCTGCCACCGTTCCAGGAGGTGAAAGTGCCATGCACACTTACAATTATTATAGTAATATTTAGTACACTTCAATAGTGAAGAAATCTCAGTCCCCGGACTCAATTTTTTTTAATGAAACATTATTAACGGCCTACAAGCCGTATTTAGGTGATTTTGAATGAAGTTTTATGCAAAAACTATAAAGACAATTACTTTCAAATTTACACGTCATGTATTTTGGGTCTTTCATCTAAAATCGCTTAGAAGCAGAAACACGATTGGATAAAATTTTCTCGATAGAAAGTTCTCCCAAAAGTTGCTCCAAAATCTCAGTTTTTCTATGTTTTATCGGAAACTACAATGGATGTAATTGTAATTTTTGTTTTAATGTATCGGTAATAATAATATCCTTAAACGCTTAGAACAGATTTTTGATAACTGGCTTAGTTTTTGAGTAATTAGGTAAAACGTCGTTTTTCTGCTATATTCTTCCGCGACGCTGCATGTCGCACTTACCAAATCTCCGTGAGAGTGAGAAAGACAAAAATAAATTCAATAAATCCCCTTAACATATCGCATCATGTTGCATAAACACGTCCATCAGTCAAACTTGAGTACATGTTTAGTACAGTTATCGCCTCGTAAAGGAAATCAGCTGTTTGGGTGCGGCGTGGGAGCGTTGACCTTGGGTTGCGACGTCATTTTTAATTAAAAATTAAAAAAATTTGAGCCTGGGGACGGAGATTTCTTCACTATTGAAGTGTATACGTATGGCACATTCACCTCCTGGAACGGTAGCAGATAATTTGACAACACGCTTATATAATTGACAGGCTTGCGCTTGACTAAAATCATGTCTCTCTCAGAAATGATGACGTGTAGGATCGAGGGCGCTTGCCTAGAAAATGCCTATTCACCCTTCTCGTATCAGAAACGTGGAAGAAAAACGTTTCGTTCGAGTATGCTGGACATCAACCACATAAAGATGCCAGTTCTTTCGACGTCCTGCGGTTCTATGGCAGAAAGGTGAAGGAGATACAAGGGGAGTTCTTAAGCACACTCTTAAAGAAACCGCTAAACATGCAACAATGCGTCGTTGTTCTTAACTGAGCTGTTTTGACCTTACTTCGGCCTTTAACTTTATTTAGTTTTTCGGCGAATAATATGCTTATTATGCATCGTAGACTTATGGAAATAAGTTTTGCAAGCATAACGTTTATGCATCTATATTTTTTTATAAAAACTTTGCTGATTAATTCCCATTCACCTCGTATTGGTTCCCGAAAGATTATTTTCTGCTGTTTCCCAGATTTGGAGCTATCGGGAACCAATATGAAGGAAATAAGTAATTCTTAAAAACTAAATATTATTTGAATTTAGCAGACCGTTGCAATCAATCTTGTAGAGTAAGATCCCAGGGCCGCCAGACGTTACGTATTTTCTGACGAACAAAATGTGCACGATTGAGTAGTGTTACTATGTACTAAGAGCGCATGCCTACTTACTAGCCTGCTTAGTGGGCCAATTTTCAGGTATCAGGTGATCAAGGGACATAAAAACATTACTTACCTTACGTAAATTCTCCAAGCTGATTTTCACGTATATTTTAGGCAATACCCTCAAAAATAAGTCGCCAATACTCCCAGACACTTTCCGTGGGCCGTATTGCTTTACAGACGCTTTAAAGTTCACAAAATAATTACTTAACTTCACGTAAATTCTCATGCTCCATTTTTACATACAATGTGAGTCTTCATAATGTGCACATATTGAAATGAGGGAAACTATGCTTAATTTTATCGACGGAAAACGTATTAAAAAAAATCTGAAATTTTTTTTTATATTTTTTTGGAATTTTTAAAAATTGCGTTCCCTACTATGACTCTTGTGTAAACAAAACGGTGTAACTTTTAAACTAAATGGTCTATCACGATGAATCAAACTTATTAATGATTGGAAGTAATGGTCCGTTCTCATGAAATGAAAATTGTAGAAAAAAATTACCCTCAATGGAAAATACACGTGTTTTTAATAAAATTTCTGGTTTTTTTTTCACTAATTTTTACAATAATCGTAAAATTTCTCAATAAAATGCCCCCCCCCATTGTGTGCCTTTTTTAGTACTTTAAATTATTCCTCATCATATTAGCTACCTAATGGTGAAAATTGTGTGTTTGTAACTTAATCATAACATTTCTTTTTAACTGTTCAAAAATAGCACTCCAAACGCGCAAGTTATTGTTTTCCTAAGGAGGGTTCTACGTGATATCTACTATCTCAATAATTAGTGCGTAGCCGTGTCTTAGGCCTTTCTTTAACACTTGATAAGAAATGTTACAATTGAGTTATAAGCATGCAATTTTTACCATTAGGTAGCTTATACGATGAGGAATAATTAATAGTAATAAAAATAATAGTAATAAAAAAGGCACACAATAGGGACATTTTACTGAGAAATTTTACGATTATTGTAAAAATTTGTGAAAAAAAAACCAGAAATTTTATTAAAAACACGTGTTTTTTCCATTGAGGGTAATTTTTTTCCACAATTTTCATTTCCTGAGGACGGACCATTACTTCCAATCATTAATAAGTTTAATTCATCGTGATAGATCATTTAGTTTAAAAGTTACACCGTTTTGTTTAAACAAGGGTCATAGTAGGGAACGCAATTTTTAAAAATTCCAAAAAAATATTAAAAAAAATTTCAGATTTTTTTTAATACGTTTTCCGTTGATAAAATTAAGCATAGTTTCCCTCATTTCAATATGTGCACATTATGAAGACTCACACTGTATGTAAAAATGGAGCATGAGAATTTACGTGAAGTTAAGTAATTATTTTGTGAACTTTAAAGCGTCTGTAAAGCAATACGGCCCACGGAAAGTGTCTGGGAGTATTGGCGACTTATTTTTGAGGGTATTGCCTAAAATATACGTGAAAATCAGCTTGGAGAATTTACGTAAGGTAAGTAATGTTTTTATGTCCCTTGATCACCTGATACCTGAAAATTGGCCCACTAAGCAGGCTAGTAAGTAGGCATGCGCTCTTAGTACATAGTAACACTACTCAATCGTGCACATTTTGTTCGTCAGAAAATACGTAACGTCTGGCGGCCCTGGGATCTTGGACTATTGATGTATCCTAAACCAAAAACCGTTCAGTGTTTTTTCGGTTTTTAAAATAACGGTTTTTTTTTTGTTTCAGAATCACGGTATGTCCGAAGTTTAAAAAGCCGGTCGTCGCAAATTTAAAAACTGTCATGAAAACAAAGTACTGCACTTCGTAACTTTACAATACCTTAAGCAATTTTTTTTTAAATTACAATGCAATGAAATTTCCTAACGACTAGTGAAATTCAAAGTATTCGAATAGTATTGTTAATTAAGAGATTTTAAGTAATCGTTTTTGTTAAAAATGTTAAATAATGTTTAAGTGTGTAAATTACAATGTAATAAAATTGTTACGTAAATAGAATATTATGTAATATGTAGTTACTAGTTACTTATGTTGTATGTTGATAAAAAATAAAGTTATTATAAATTAATAACCTATGTTCTTTATTTTACGACTCAGCTGAGAACGGAATTCCATTTCAATATTATTACGACGTATGGATATAACGAAAATCCTCAGATGGAGCAATTATTTGACAATTAATGTCACCGTACCTCTAGGATATTCAAAATATATTGTGTCCTATTTAAAAATGCATATGCTATAAAACGGACACCAAAATAATTTGGCTGTATATGTATATAGGTAATAATGTGGTGTTGCTAATCGAACAAATAATGAAATTGGCTAAATGCGTCTGAACGTATCCATAATTTCATAACGACCGATAAAATTATCGTCCGATATCGGTATGGTGGACAAATTTGTCAATATCGCTGATATTCTCTCTTTATAACGACCATCAGTAAATAAAGCGTCGGTTGCCAGTCATGGTGACGGTGGGCAAATCACAAATGGCAAAGTTTTCAGGAATTTTGTTCTAATTTGGGGATTTTATTGTTTTTTTATCTATTCAGTAATTATTTACGCACTTTATTAGAATACCATTTACGGAATCACTGCAGGTGATGATTTGAGCTCAAAAAGACTAGAATCCAAAGCCGTTGCAACGATAAAAATCAAATGTTCGTTTGATACTGTCAATGTCAATTTAGATTTGACAGTTGACACATTTTGACATGATAGCATGGGTGTTTGTGGTCTGTGGCATGGGTGTATCTTTGCTCATTTGCGGGGCAGCTGTTTTATCGTGTTGTTATGATTTCATAATTCGATTCACGTAATAATTGTTATATCACAGCCTATCCTTCCAATTAATTAAACCTGCAGCAAGGGCGTAGTGAACCGTCGAACACAATGGGAGACACGCGGAAAAAGAAAAAGTTCTACTTTCGCAAGCGGCGGAACAAATATTTCCTCGAACCCGGCTTCCGAGGATTCTTCTGCACATGCAATTTCAGGGAGAAGGATTGCGTGAAGGAGATGTACAACTTGCTGAACGAGTACGCGGGCAAGTTGTACCCGGAGGGGGACACGAGCAGCGCCCGGCCCGCGTCCGTCGAGCCCGACGAGCGCTCCGACAGCGAGTCCGACGACGGAACCGATATCGGCGACGAGCTGAAGCAGGAGCTCGAGGTCATGAAGCGGTGCACGCGGAACTCGCTCAGGCACAAGCGGTTCCAGGTCGTGGAGACCGGAGCTTCCAACTGTATCTTTATAAAAACCAACCTACCTAGTCCAGAAGAATTGACCAATGCCATAATAAAAGATCTGTCCGTTACGAAAGTGCAAAAGACGCGACACGTTCTACGCTTGCTTCCCATCATGGCCACGTGCAAAGCAAACCTGCCTGATATCATGGAGTGCGCCGGCAAACTGTTCGACAAATACTTCCTTAAGGAGCCATCAACGTTCGCAGTGATCTTCAATAAGAGGTTCAACAGCAGTGCTTCACGAGAGTTGATTATAAAGGAGCTCGCAGATATGATTGTTCTTAAAAACAGAGGGAACAAAGCGGATTTGAAAAATCCAGGTCTCTGTATTATAGTTGAAATAATCAAAGGCATATGTCTGCTGAGCGTAGTGGACAACTACTACTCGTTCAAGAAGTATAATCTTCATGAAATATGCAAAGACGATACACCAAATGATTCCGGAGAGACCCAAGCTAAGAAGTTCAAGGAGGACACACCTCTGTCAGAAGAAACTAGCAAAGTCGAATAAATGTTTGTGTTACTTCTCTTTAACAATGTATTCCAATTTCTAGGTTAAGGCAACCTGGGGCCCCAATACCAATTCTTGCACCAAATTTTTCTCTATTTCTTACTATCTTTTGTATTAAATAAATGGATGTTTACGATATATGTGTAACTTAAATAATAGTTTTCTTTGTCTACCTTAAATCCTTAATGTTATTTTTTAATACTGATTAGTCTATAGAAATTCATAGGATCATTTTTACATGCTGTAAGTACCTACTTATGGTAAATAAGTTACACAATAATGGTAATTTGTCAGAGTCAATGTTGAATACAGTCATTGTGTCCATTGTGTTATGTAAGTGCAGATACAGAGCTGGTGATGTAACAAGGATTACAATATAAGGCTTATATAATAACAACAAATACCTTTTATATAACTGGTACCTACAAAGTAGGTAACTTGGCCTCCTACGCGAACCGCAACTTTGTAACTTGACTGTCACTGAACCAACAAGTGCCTCTTGTATTACCCGACATTCCTGCTAGATGGCGCTTAGACTGTATTACATGAAACACATAATAATATCTTTTTTAATATAAAACTTAGCTATCAATACGCTAATTTCGTTTAAAAAATGCAGCTTTTGCTAATCTTTCTAATGTATAAAATTCTCATGCCAATTTTAATTACCAAACTCCTCCGAAACGGCTCGACCGATTGTTATGAAATTTTCTGTATATTTTCGACTTCGGTAGATCTGGGAGTAGGTAGCTATTTTTTAATTATATTCCTAATGACAAAACAACGTTTGCCGGGTCAGCAAGTATGTAATAAAATTATTTTGTCTATGCAAAGAATCATAGATTACTTACTTCGATACCTACTACTGTTCTAAGTAAATAGCGACTGTAGCTACTTACCTTTACATTATGCACAGTATAAAATAGCTAATGGGGTAACTGTCTCGTCGATCTAGTGGTTACTACTGGTTCGACTGCAGATCACGAGGTCCTACGTTCGATGCCCTTGGAATGGAAATTCGGGGTCTTTCACCTCCGTGCCTCAGAGAGCACGTTAAACCATCGGTTCTGCGCCTGATCTCGCCGGTCGTATCAGAGCTGTTGTCCTATCGGATTATGAGCGAGGATTATAGAGAGTGCACCTGTTGTTGTACCCCCGTCTGTGGAAAATCTCGAACTCCCGAACTTTCATGGCGTGGCCGAGTTGATGTTTTACTTTACAAACCCGAGCGAATGCAGTAGCTTCAACTATTAATTACCTACTATAATAGCTGTTGCCCGCGGCTCCGCCCGCGTGAATTTTGGTTTTTTCACTAATCCCGTGGGAACGATGGATGTTCCGGGATAAAAAACACCCTATGTGTTAATCCGGGTTATAATCTACCTATCTATCTTCCGAATTCCAGCCAAATCGGTTCAGTAGTTGCGGCGGCTCGGCTCGGCTTAGACAATTCATGTAAGGTGGGAGGAAATTGTCTAAGCAGAGAAAGAACGAAGAAACCACGGATTAAGTCTGTGGAGGAAACATAAATTTTGTACAACATTCGTTTTACTATTATTATGACAAGGAACAAGAAAGACTTATCCTATACACACAAAAAGATACTCAGTCAACAAGTTTCCACTGCTAAAGACGTTCGATTTTTAGGTAGTTAGGTAGGTAGGTACCTACTTGCCTAAACTCTCTCATTACAATGTTGACATTGGTTGCAATAATGTAGGACTTGGTAGCTGCACAGAAGATCACTTGACGGTGCCTAATGACTTCCCTAGACGCTCGTTAGGAAATGATCCTCATTTCGTTTATCCCTTAGTTAGCCTGCGAGAGCTTTCCTCCTTTCAGCTTTCATTTTCGCCGTTTGTGAAACTCGCGCTGGCTACGTATATATCTACACCTGCTGAAGCGAATACAAATGAATAGCTACAGAGTAAGTTACAAGTAAAATTAGTAACAAAATAAGTACTTATAGGTTTTATACTTAGCTTAAGTACCTAATATGTTATTGTTATATTTAGGTAAGTACTTCTACCTAGTTGTACAACTTAATTGCTTAAATAGTATACTGTATACACACATGACTGGATAGGTACATAAAGGTTTGTTTTTCACGAAATTTGCTTTTTAGGGTTCCGTAGAGAAATTCCAAAAAGCAAACTTTATTAGGTAATTTCTTTCTGTCCGTATGCTGCCTACCATATATATATTTTTAATTTTAGGCCGGCCCTAAGTAGATTTTTTTTTTATAAGGTAGGCTTGCGCTTGACGACAATCATGCCTGATGGAAAGCAATGATGAGGTCTAGGATGGAGCAAGCTTGCCTAGAAAATGCCTATTCACTCTTCTCTTGAAGGCATCTAGATTGTACTGGGCTGGAAACACGGAGGCTGGAAGGGAGTTCCACACCTTAGCGGTTCGTATCATAAAGCAGGTACCTACTAAGATTCACTTACCTATTTTGTTCCGTGGCTTACTTAATGTCTATTTTCAAACAACACCAACTCATAAATAATATTTCTGGATTGAACGAGGCACCCGCCCTTATGTTAGCTTTGAAGAAGTTTACCGTTTGCGCGTATCTTACGATCACAATCCTGTTGTCCTAAGCCCCAAGCCTCGAGTAATGTAATTAAATTTTAATGAATGGAACTTGAACTTTCTAAAGACATTTTCCTTGAAAGTTCAGAGGGTATTATCTACCAACGTAAGTATAATTAAATTAAGTTTAAAATTTACCTCCAGATACATGGGTGATACACATACCTACCTCTGCAGACTAATTAATAACCCTAGAATTTTAAACATAATAGCATGAAATTCACAAAATCTCGACGTAAATCTATAACATGATTTAAAAAGATTAAATAAGTATTCTGTCAGAGAAATTAAATAAAAATTTTAAATTAGAACTTAGCAAATGGCCACTTATCCATTTAGGCTACCGACAGAGAACACACATTTACGAGTAGGTACATTTTACAGTTTAGGAGGTTCTTCATGTTAAGTTATAAGTTTGGGTACCTATAACTTATCGCTCTAGGAGTCTAGTCTCTACATGGTAATGGTTTATGCAAATTAAGGTAATGTCTTATGTTAAAGGACTAAGGAGGAGGCAGATCGTTTATGCTTGTTTATAGCCTAAACCTTTTTTAAAGTGCCTCATAAACTGTTTATATCACGCACATTACTTATACTTCATCAATCTTCTAGGACTGTGGTACGAACCGAACTTACACACCGTAATTATCTATTCTCACCTTAATTTGTTTGCTTAATGCTTTGTCGATAGAGCAAGTTAACGAGCATGATTGCAGGGTCAGTTAGTACGAAATACAACAACGCTAAGAATTTGATAACGTTATACAGGGTTATATAAACAATACCAAATCGCTCTCGGCCTGTATTTGTTTACATTAAAAATAACAACTTTTGTTCTACGACTTTTATTTTTACTCGATATTTTGAGAAATATCAAATATTCAATGTTTTACAGAGATACTCTACTTGTTTCTACTCTAATACTGTATGAAATAAATTAATACTAAATTTTGAAAAGTCGTAGAACAAATGTTGTACTGTTAATGTAAACTACAGGCTGAGAGCGATTTAGTATTTTTTATATAGCCCTGTATACGTTTTCGGTTAGATACCTACCTACTCTACACATACCTACGGGCTATAGCTGCTAAATCTACTAAAGTACCTAAAAAAATTGGTTGCCTGTAAAGTCGGTTTACTGACGATAGTTGAACGTGACAACGTCTCAACGTCTATTTGACACATGAAACAGATATACCTACTTACCTAGTAATAGCGAGGGACCATATAGAGACCACTTTACCTTTATCTCACTTTGGGCCCTCGCTATTGCTATATCTGTTTCATGTGTCAAAGAGAAAATAAACGAATGGAAAGAGTAAGTATAACAAACTGAACGATACAGAATCAGCACACAGATGATTGTTTGGAGTAAGGCATAGAGTATATTGAATATAGGGGTAGAGTAAGGCTCGGTTTCCACCAAAGCGGAGCGGAGCGGAGCTGTGTTTGCGTAACCAATCAGATTTCGTGATTTCGACATCTCTCCCCGATGTCAAAATGGAAACCAGGCCTAACTTGCAGTGTGTCAAAAAAGTAGGTACGTAGATACTTACCTCAAGCCTAAAATTGTTGCTTGTAATAACTTTCGTTTACAAAAGTTATTATTGGAGGAAGGTACAACAATTTGTAATGAGCCCGTCTCGTCTCTCTTATTTACATCATAATTACCGAAACTTTATCGAAATAATTAAAAACAATTTGGATCCCTTTCACAATTTTAATTGAAAAAATGCGCCTTTGAAACGAGTTCCCTTAAAAAATGTCTACTGTTTCATTATCATCGCTTACCTATTTTAATAGGAGAGGCAAAACGCTTTTAACATTACGTAGTTTTATGGAATCGTAGAATCTACGAATACAATGGTTGTCGCATAAAATGTTTTCCTATTATCTTAACTAAAACTAGAATATAATTTTTATCCCCGACGCAAGCGATTTAAGTCTCGCCTTTTAACAAATGGCAGACAACGTAGCACCTGCATGGTTTTTGTGTGTTCATCTAGAATAAATGTTGGGAAAAACTCCTAGGAATTACGTAGAGCACTCATTTTTACCGCTCCTGAAATGTATGCACACATATTTTTTAGGTTTTCTCGTTTATCATACGAAATAACTGTAGTTTCATTTACATAAGTAAGTAAATAAAGTCTATTCGCTTAGAATTTGTCGTTAGGTACATGTACTTGCGCACGGTCGGCGTCGTTTGATGTCCTTTTAGAATACCGATGCCGCAACCGGCCGCGCGACAAAATGAAAGCGAATGGACTATACACTAGTATAGTATTATATTATCTGTGACTATACGAAATACATTTATTTACCATCTTATTTGGACTCACTTTACATTAAATATAAATAAAAAACTTTCCAAGTTATTAAAATTGCTTCCTTAATTAGGACTGTTTTAAAATAACGTTTCTTGTTTTTGTAACATCCAGGGGAAAGCTACATACAAATCCTGCGTGGATTTGTTTGGTACGTAACGAGTAAATTTAATTAGGCCGGAGTGCACTTGACTTTTAGCCTGAAGCTTGCCAATTAAAAAGCTGTTGACTTTTTGTATCTTTCAAACGACAGCAGTGAAAAACGATAACCTTTGCACCGTGATAGGTAGGAGTTTTATTTTACCCTATTTATTTCTGGTCAAAGGCTTTGAATGTTAAAAAAACGTTAACAAATTGCTATTTTCTTTTTTTGCATTCTTGTTGTAATTTAACGAAGTTTTCTGCATTAATAAGCAGGTTTCAGTAGATAATATTTTAGTTAAATATTAATCAAGGTCGTCGCTCGCGCTCCGACTAGATAGAGCCCAACCTATACAACCTTTTTTGTAGTGTGAGAGTGTCAATTTGAAATTTGTATGGTGTGTGGCTGCTGTTGTGCTTGAAAAATTGTGTAGCGACGGCTCGAGTTTGTCAATTGTATTTTTTGCCGCACTTTTGAAATCGAGGGCTCCCTCTTGAACCTCTATGATAAAGATGTGAAGGTTTGTAAGATTGAATGTTTGTAACTTAATCAAGCCAAATACAACTACCAACCGATTTGACTGAAAATTAGAATGTAGATAGGCGGATAGCTTATAACCTGGTGGATAAAACAGCTATCTAGGCTACTTTTTATCCCGGAGAACCTCTTGTGAAGAACCGAGCCATGAGCAATACCTAGATTTAACACAATTAACTTAAAATCGTCACATATAAATATTACACATCGTCAGGTTGAATTCAACGGTAATCAACCTTTTATTTTTGCAAAATTCTGAAAATAATAACCTAATTCTAAAATTAAAATAATACATACTTGCCGGTCTCTACAATATCTAACCTACGCGATTATTATTATGTAGGCTACAGAAAAATATCTATAGTTAAACACTGCGATTATTTAGATTTTAGATGAACCATAAGTAATTGCATCAGGGACCCAACCGCGTGATCACAGTATAATTATTATCCGTTGTTATAGTTAAAAGGGATGAGTATACCTACCATACCGGCGCAAAAATTAAAATTTTATTTAGTTTTTCGCTAATAATATAAGGCATCGTAAGCTTATGGCAAGTTAAGTTTTGCAAGCAAAACATTTATTCAAAATGTTTTGTTCAAAAATAAAAAAGCTATGTTCAAAAATACGCATTTAGTTCATATTGGTTCCCGATAGCTCCAAAGCTGGGAAACTATAAAAAATAATCTTTCGGGAACCAATATGAGGTGAATGGGGATTTTCGAGCAAAGTTTGAATTAAAAGCATGTAGTTTAAGTCTCATTATATTATCCAGTAATCTCAATGGCCTTTAAGCACCTTAGGTACTGCTTCATTTAAGCACAACTGACATTGCAGTGATACCTGAGCGGGACGACTCAGAACGAAAAGTCCCACCCAGTCAAGTAAACATTTCATTAATAATAATCTGATCTATATGTAGAACCTTCCTAATTAATTAACAGAAATATTATATGTATTTCATTTCGTGGCATTATGTATACGTATAGTTTAGACAATTAACTAAAATTTGAGTTACGATTTACGTACGTATTCCGTGGTATAGGTCAGGATTAAAGGAGCTTAGTGTGTGGTTGCTTGATCGGACCTTTTTTCAGAGATAAGGCAGGCTTGCCGACTTGTCGAAGTGGCACTTACAGCTACTATAAGCTCCTTGATGCTTGCCTGTCCTGACAAGAAGTTTTCACGCTGTTGTTTTTCTGAGAATTTAATGTGATAACTTTTTGCATTTTAGAAGTGCGAAAATAGTAAGATGTTGTTAGTATCCAGGTGTTTTTGACCTTATTTTTCGTAATTATTTTTAATATTAGTGGTCATCAAGTATGATTTTTTCAGAACAAAATTTGGGACACGTTGCTAAGAATTACGAATCAAAATAAAAAACACGACTTGTGGTAAAACGACTTTTTCCAAAAAAGGCTATGTTACTCGGAATGATGTAAGGATTCTATTTCTAAAGATACCCCATGTGTCCAAATCTCTTCAGCCGTTCAGAAGTGGTGGAATAAAGAAACTCACATACATACATACATACATGGACCCTAAAAACATTACACTCCTTCTTTTGGTCAGTCATGTAATTATCGCATCGGTTGTACCTGTGACTCCCAGCTTTCGCGATTCTGTGCTCTATCGATTGACTCACAAGCACAAAATATCCACCGAGACAATCATTTTGTATAATAATACTAGCTGTTGCCCGCGGCTCCGCTCGCGTGAATTTAGGTTTTTCACTACTTCTGCGGGAACCATCGCTTTTTCCGGGATAAAAAGTACCATAATGTGTTAATCCAGGTAATAATCCATCTCCATTCCAAATTTCAGCTAAATCGGATTCGTAGTTGCAGCGTGAAGGAGTAACAGACAAACACACACATATATACAAACTTTCACCTTTATTATATTAAAGTGTAATGTGCACATATAAACTTTCGTAAGTACTTTAAATACGCCGCTCCCAAAATAGGTTCAGTGCTAATGCCGAGTTTCACGACTCTTTAAACTTCAAAAACACGGGACTTTCATACAAACTCCCAACCCCTATTTCACCCCCTTAGGGAAGGATTTTCTCAAAACCGTTTCATAACTGACAACTATACCCATTAGAAAGAACCTACTTTCCAAATTTCAAGTCAACAGTAACAATATGAAAATTTTCACATAAAAACTTTCATCCCCTATTTTACCACCTTTAAAGGGGAATTTTCCAAAACGACTTATACAAATTTTTAATATCTGAATCTGATAACCTAAATGACGATTTTCACGTCTCTAACTTCAAAAACACGGGACTTTCATATAAACTTCCAACCCCTATTTCACCCCCTTAGAGGGATAGTTTCTCAAAATCGTTTCTTAGCTGACAACTACCCATTAGAAAGAACCTACTTTCCAAATTTCAAGTCAACAGTAACAATATTAAAATTTTCACATAAAAACTTTCATCCCCTATTTTACCACCCTTAAAGGGGAATTTTCCAAAACGACTTATACAAATTTTTAATATCTGAAGCTGATAACCTAAATGCCGATTTTCACGTCTCTAACTTCAAAAACACGGGACTTTCATATAAACTTCCAACCCCTATTTCACCCCCTTAGAGGGGTAGTTTCTCAAAATCGTTTCTTACCTGACACCTACCCATTACAAAGAACCTACCTTTCAAATTTCAAGTTTGTAGGCTTTATACTTCCTGAGATATCGTGATTAGTCAGTGAGTGAGTGGTAACTCTCTTTTATATAATAATATAGATAGAAGATAGATAAGTACTTACAATCATTTTGACATACAAAATTAAAATTTCAATAAATTAAAATTTTTATCTACGCTCATTGCTTAAAGTTCGAATTATGAAATCGAAATGTGTCAAATAATTACCTACTTTATTCACAGGCTTCTATAATTATTAAAAAGTTATTCATAATAACATCGCTCTACTATGGAAATATTTAAAGAAAGTTGTATAAAATCCATAACGATACACGGCTCTGGACTCCTGTATTTGTATCTGGGGTAATATTTTTTATGTAATATTTTTTAAGTGAATCCACAGACAACTTATAGTTGGTAGTCATTGCCGAGAGTATGGATGGGCCATGATTGACCATAGACAACAACACAATGTCTATGGGGTAATATTTTTTATGTAATATTTTTTTAAGTGAATCCACAGACAACTTATAGTTGGTAGTCATTGCCGAGAGTATGGATGGGCCATGATTGACCATAGACAACAACACAATGTCTATGGGGTAATATTTTTATGTAATATTTTTTTAAGTGAATCCACAGACAACTTATAGTTGGTAGTCATTGCCGAGAGTATGGATGGGCCATGATTGACCATAGACAACAACACAATGTCTAACGTTCCGCGTAACGTTCCACCTGGGCCTGTGATTATGATTACGATTACGATTACGATTACGATTACGACTACGATTACGATTACGATTACGATAACGATTATGATTACGATTACGATTACAATAACGATTACGATTATGACGTTATCTCGTAAATCTATCGTCCGTAAACCGATTTTACAGACAACCAATTTTTTTTGTTACTTAGTCAAAACTTTGCGCTGAAAAATGTCTAGCAGTGAAACCTACTAAAGAACATTCCACTCCACCTGACATCTTAGTAGTTGCAATGATTTACGACAAACGTTAGCAAGATTTTATGATTTGGGTAATAATATGAGCGTAGATAAAGTAGTGTATGAAACTCTACATAATTAGGTATTAAAACACTCGTGTGATACTATTAAAAAACTCGCCTGCGGCTCGTTTTTTAAACTCACACTCGTGTTTTAATACCCCCCATTATGTAACCGTTACATAAACTACTATAATTTTTTGATATACTTTTATTACAGAACTTTATAGGAATAACATCCCAAGTACCTAAAGCACTTAGCAAAAAGATAATAATTAGATGCTAAGAAATGTGTTATGCATTTGATATCAACTAGGTACCTACATGCAAAAGGAGCGGGTGTTGGCCCCAATTAACGATGTATTTTTATCCAATGAGTTAACAATAATATAATTATGATTTATCTAGTTCGTAAGAACCATAGGTACGTTCCAGCCAAGAATACCTACAAGTATCTGAGTTTCAAATCACAAATTGATATTGATTTCAATTTGGTTGCTACAAAGGATCAGGGAAGGATAGTGTGTCAGTGAGGGCTGACGCCTAAATCCTTTTATCATGTACAAAGAGGGGTAGAAATGGCGTATCACGTTATGGAAATGGTTTATCATTCCGCCTGTGATTTTGTACCAAGACGACTAATATCTGTTCCATTTTAACTTCGTCACTAATGTACCTATAGCTTACTCGAAAAAAATCATGTTTTTTTCAGATGTTACTACTTAGAAGAACTAGGACTGTAGTTATGATTAGGTACATTCAACTTTGCTTCGATTAGGTTTTGAAGTTACCTGCGTTATCATGTAAAACTAGGTACCTACAGGTATTTCCATACAAAGAGCAGGGAAGGCACTTTTCTTCGTAAAACAAAAAGTATTTACCAAACCTATCAATTTTTTACGACGAAACTTTCAGGGATCGCGATCTACATATACGGCTGTAAAAGTTAGATCGTATAAAGAATATCAAACTTGAGAGCTTATATTCTATCATGGATCCACTATGAATGTTAAGCATTTTCTTAACACTAAACTAGGAATAAACGTGGACTAGACTGGCAAGAGACAGGCACTTATGGAAGAGTTTAGAGGAGGCCTATGTCAAAGGACACGCTGATCAATAAGTTTATATAAGAAATAATTATAAGAAAGCAAATGTAAAATCAGCAATAAAGGCTATTTTTATTTATTTATTTTAAACTAGGTGCTCTTTTACTAATCTGTGATCATATTAATAAGTTCTGTGATTTTGAGCTGATTCAGATAATAAATAGGGGTCTGATTGCGTAAGAAAAACTTATTCATCGTTATCGTAATCGTTTGCAAATTCTGCCCCTCGATTGGCTGACGTAAATCAGGGAACCAATCAGCACCAACTTGTAAACGATTACGATAACGATGAACACGTTTTTCTTACACAATCAATAATAATCAATAATCAATAATCAATTTATTTGTAAATTTCTTTACACGTCATTATAGTACGTTGCGTTATTAAAATATACGCCTTAAATTAAATAATTTCAATTATAATATTTATAATCAGTACATATATATATATTAATAAATTTTATTATAACATTGATAATAATAATTATATTATCTTACAATTTAAAAATTCCGTATAGGTATAAAAAGACTTCTCGACAAGCCAACTCTTTAACTTATTTTTAAAACCAGATTCACTGGCAGCATCTCTTACCGATGGAGGTATTCGATTGTATACCTCAATCCAGGGGCAGATATCTGCATACATACTAAAGGTAATTCCTAAAATAATTGAGAATTACATACGTTGACTTATAATATTTATAGAAATATACACTTTTTGGCAAACTTTTGTTCCTCCGGCAAAGCTAAATTTTTATTTCATGTTGCATTACTTACTTGGCTGTTTTGTTTTTCCTATAATGTTGCGTTCAATCTTCACGTCATTGTAACTAGTACCGTACTTGTAAGTTGTAACTTCTCTGTTCTTGCTATAATGTTATACTTTTATTATTTTATCTTTGTATCCTGTAATTTGTAATTTTATTTGGCCTTATTTATAGCTTAAGTTAATTGTTAATAATTGTTTGTAACGCTGTAGATTGCAGTAAATAAAGAAAAAAAAAAGAAACCAGAAAGGTAGGTAATCATCGTATACAACATAGCTGTGCATAACAATAACTCGTTGACCTACAACTGGCAAAAATTCGACGTATATTGGAGTTTCATTGTGCGTTAAATCGAATCATCCGAATTCAGGTTTATTGTGCCCCACCCCTCTTCTCGCCGCGTTATGCAGTATGGAGAACGTGGAAATTTCCGGAAAATCTCGCTAATAATGGTCTCATGCTATTCGGCATCCACGGTAATTACCATTCAAACGAATAACGTTTTTTCACACAACATTGTCTATACGTTACTTCACTCTACAGACGATATTGCTCCGTTTTATAAAGGTTTAGTAAAAAGACGTATCAATCAAAGGACGTACAAATAGGAAAGCCTAATTCACGTTATATACCATACCATATACCATGTAGGGTACCATTATAGTGGATATTAAAAGGAGCTCAATCTGTAAACATATTTATTATTTTAAATTAGTTTAGTTTAGAGATTTTGCACAACCGAATTGGAACCATTGTCCTAAATTCATCTTAAGATTTGGAAACTTTATTTTCCAATAACTACGGTAAAACAAATTCTTAGTTTTTTTTAGCAATTAGGAACAACATAGTTTTTTTATACACAGTTAATTCTATTTATCGTATTCGCGCACCTAAAAAGAGGGAGGAGAGCAACTGCTTTGTATATTAATACGAAGGTACAGTACCTACGTTTTCAAAAAAAGTATTACTGTTGTTGTTTAAGGCTTGAAGAGATGGCAAACTGGCTCTTTTTTATTGTTTAAATAAGTGATCATCGAATCCTTACAGAAAAAATATGTAACGGAAAATAAGGGTTTTATGAACAATCGTTATTTACAAGAAAATTAATTTTCTCAAACTTTTCTTTCAGAAAAAAATCCCAAAAAGCATCTAATTTTGTCATACTTTCAAAATTGTCTGTAAACGGCGCAAGCTTTTTAATGAATTCTTGCACACAAAAAAGTAAATAAAAAAATTGCAATAACTATAATAATTTTCCCGAAATTTAAGTAAATCAGTGTGAACGCGGCTGCTCCGTCCCCCTGTAAACTGTCATTCGGCGTTCTTAAAGCCTTAAAATGAAATATTTGTTCTGGAAAGGTATGAAAGGTCGGCGCTTTAATATATTATATCTGATACTCAAATCTTCTTGTGCTCCGACAGTTGCATACTAAACAGTGCGCACGAAGATTTGTGCGCGATAAATTGAACAATATTGCTAACGCCGCTCTTTGCCGTCTTATCTTGATTGGAAGACGTTCAGTTCAGAGTTCCAACGTCAACTCTCAAAGCTCGAATTGCAAAATTTCGAAAGGCCACCCAGATTATAGCTGAAGATTGCGGATAAAATAAATTAAGATGGAAAAAAAATAGCAAGAAAATAATCTCGAAGAAAATTGGACAGCATATTAATGAAATCTAATTTCAGTAATGTCACAGTGGACATTAGCTAACGACGTCCCGCACCGCTCGTTAGGACATGATCCTCATTTTATTTTATCCGTCTAGTTAGCCCCTTCGCACACGGCGTCGTAGTGTAAGCGTATCGTAATCCGCGCGTACGACGAGATCTGTACGAACAGGAACAAATTCTAACAAGTACGCAGACGAAGCGGTGTTGCAGCGAATCGTATGAGATGTATTTATTGACTTACGATAGTCGTAGTGTACTGGCGTAAAAACACAAGCGTAAAAAGTAAACTTTTCATCATTTTCTATGAAAACACATGAATTTCAATTTATTATGACTTTAAACTTTATGTGTGACTAAAAAAATAATTGAATTCATCGAACTGGTTGAAGAATACCAGTCTACTATAGTAGTGTTATTATCTCGCTGCAGACTTGGTCATAAATCATTCGAGTGTTTCGCTTTTGTTGTTCTTTGTTGAGTTGTGCGTACTACTACGTCTACGCGACGATTCGTTTGTGCAACACTGCAGGTCTCGTACGTGTAGCGTCGTAACGATACGCTTACGATACGACTACGCTTACGACCCGTGTGCGAAGGGGCTTATTTATCCGTGTAGTTAGTCAGCGTTTCCCGGACGCGTTCCTGTGTTTTTACCGTTCGAATGGAAAATTCGTCACAGCCTTCCGCCGAGCGAGGAGAATGCTAATGCCGACCTACATTATGTTTTGTGATGATAAAATTATACATGGGTTATTTACGGGGAGCTGATGTGTAATAAGCACATAATAAGGCTTATGCGGACATTTCAGAATGTTATGGAAAAGTCTTTAAATATCTACTCCAAAAACTATAAACAGGAAATCAAACCATTTAGAGCCCAAATGTGAGAGATTTTTTAGTAGGTATAGTATACATTGAAAAGTTTCAATATGTCAACTCCAAGATGTACAAGATGTATTATTTTCAGTTAGTGCATTCTACCTATTGCGCGATAAAAATTTACAAGCGCTCTGTTGGCATACTCGTACCTATTATAATTATAATAACTAATACCATAAGATATTTTTCAACCGACATCAAAAAAGGAGAAGGTTCTCAATTCGACTGTATTTTTGTAAACGTTTGTTAACTCATAACTTTAGACTGGGTTAATCGATATTGATCATTCTTTTTTAGGGTTCCGTACCAAAATGGTAAAATGGAACCCTTATGGTGCGACTTTCTCCGTCTGTCTGTCTGTCTGTCCGCCACACTCGATTATTTCAGTAACTACCAGAGCTAGCGATATGAAATTTGGAATAGTTATGTATATTAGTGGCCCAATGACACTGGAATAAAAAAAATGGAAATTATTTTTGTTCTTATTTAAAAAGGGGGGAAAATCAGAGGGTTGAAATTTAAAAGTGAGATAACTGTACTGCGTGGTGTATCATATGAAAGGGTTTACTTTGTACATTCTAAAACCGATTTTTAATTATTTTTAGTCATGATAGTTTTTGATTTATCGGGGGAAATGTCTAAAAAAATACCGTTCCCCCCCCTTGTCTCCGGAGTTTACCAATCGAAAAATCTCAAATAATTATGGTCAATAGGAATTTACGTATATTTTACAGGAAAACTATAGCCAATGCTCTAACTAGCATAGTTTTTTGATATTAACAATAAACCTCTACAAACAAAGTTAGTTTTGCGGTAATTAAATTACCGTTTTACATCTTTGGTCGTTACAGTTTTGGTCGTGTTACATCTACATTAGTACGAACGAATCTTAAAAGTACCTAGCTATAACTACCTAAGCTTATTTTGCTTTAGTACTTCTTGAGTACGGAACCCTCGGTGCGCGAGTCCGACTCGCACTTGGCCGGTTTTTTTTATTAGAAAGCTGACGCTTTCCGTGTGGTCCCATTTCAATTTTAGTCCAGCTCTGATAATGGTATCCATGAGAAAACCATATAAGTTAATTTTTTTTTGGAAAGGATGTATTCAACGCACATTCAACAGTAGTTTAATGAGAGTTGATGTCGGTGTCGGTGTTTTTGTTTATTAATTAACGTATATTGTTTGGTTTGTAATTGACGGAAGATTTAATTACGCTAACGGTCTCTAAGAACGAGCCTTATTTGTATTGATGGGGACAACGAGTGAGGGTCACCTGATGTTAAGTGATTAGGTACCACCGCCAGCGGCCAGGATAATATATTATGCAGTTGAGGGATAAAAGACATCCATCAGGTGGGATGGATTAACAACCACGCTTTATTTTGTATGTTTACAGATAAAAGAGACCTCTTGAATACGTCTATTAACACTATACTACTACTAACGTCTATTGTCTATACAGCGTTGCTCGTTTGTCTGAATGTCTGCCACTAATTTCTCTGATTTTTCGAATTTCTAAATTAAAACTCTATTTTTTATTTTCAAGTGTGATTTCACCCATCGCTCGATAGATGGCAGTGTCTTCAGCTAGCTCGCGCTAACGACTTCAAAACCTACCAAATCTATATACTTTTTGATTGTCTGCCCATTCTGTTGACTAGTAAGAGATACCTTCATTTTATATTCTCGAAGTTTTCTTCGTGATGGGATTTTCGTCACGCAAAAAATTAATTTTCTTTTGCGCGCGATACTCTCCAAAAATATTTTTTTTTCAATAGTTTTTTGCATTTGACGCATTTGATCCTAAAAAAAGTGCGGAGTCCTACTCACACTTTTACCAGTTTTTTTTAACTGGAATAGTATGAGGAAATCATAAACGCCTATAGTGTATCTAGTTTAGTACTCAGTGATATGACGTGTGTGGTCGTGGAACAGCGCTGACTGTTAGAATAACAAGCGCGAAATGGTCACTGGCAAATCTACCCGAGACCTAGATTTGTAACAAAGTGGAGCTTTCCGCATAATGTAACCGAAACACCCGAGTCGCAGCTGCTTGGTAAGTCCGCTCAATGCAGTTTCAATTTCACGGCTACGTCTAGTTGCGATTGCTTGGAATTCTTTGAGAATAAACAAAGTTTAAGTATTAGCGTGTGTAGCGCTCTGGCAAAATAAGTATTCGATTGTTTTACTTAAGTACAAGTTAAATTTTAAACAAACATTTGAAGCAGTTTTCACTAAAGCCGTATTCACATCATCATGAAATTACTGGGTGTTCTTGACACTTATTGATTTTTATCGGACAGACTGCAATAAGATAACGTGAAAATGAGACACTTAACGTGCTTTTAATGAATGACTTACTTTTTTTTTTCACCATAAAAAGTGAAAAGGAAAACAACATAACTGAAATATAACTTATCTAATAGCTACTACAAAGGCCACCTTGTCTCTACATACTGATTTATGCCAGGCAACAGTAACACTTTAATTTTTGTTAAAGAGTGCGTAAGAGTAATATTTTGAAACAACGTAGTAGATATCAATAATCGGTTGAATCAGTTTATAACTATAAGTACTTACGATTCCTGTTTCATTAAAATTGCAACTTACATTAGACTGCAACCTACTCAGCTTACTCAAATATAATTTGCAGGTGGAATATTTAATGTACCTACAGTGTAAATACATAATTAGGAGTGTCTTCAACGTTTGCGGTTTACGCTCGAATTACCTATATGCATCTTACTTTTCACTTGAGTTGAAATTAAATATCACTTTCACAATCATAGATGTAGATTGGGGAACACCATGAATTTTTGAGAAATTAAAATGATGATATAAAATAAAATAATAAATAATTGTGCAATGAGTGCATATAATACCATTCATTTCATCCTTTATCTCAGAAACCGGAGGCGAGGTAAAATGGATTATTTTATGCAGTTATTGTACAATCTACTATTTCCTTTGTATATCTTTCTTATAGTTCAGAAAGGAATTTTTATAGCAGTTCTGATGTTATATTTGACCTTACACAAGTAGGTAAGTATGTTGTGTGTCAACACTGTAAAGCTTTCAGGCGTTAATAAATTTCCTTTTAGAGCAAACTATCACGTGGATAAAAATATTTTTTTGTGTGGAAATTTGTCTCGATTCTTAAAACAAAAAAAAATGTTTGTCACTAACAGGTAATTTTTTTTATTAGATTTTTTGGTACAAACTTCAAATTTACGACTTCAAATTTTGAGAGAATAACTAACTAACCGAAGCTAGCGGTGGATAGCAAATGGAATCGAATTATCCAGTCCACTCTCACTGATTTATTGAAAATCAATTACTATACCTACTTTACCAGTATTTATGAAAATTCTTTTCAGCGGCAGGGCGCGTTTGTGAAGTGTGAACCCTCATAAATTTAGTTATATAAGTCGTGAAATAGTTATCACCATTATACAGACAGTGTAAAATTGAATAGTTATAAGAGCCTCTGTATGCTAGGCCTACATGAAATAAAGTTTTCTATTTTCTTCTCTATTTTATTACGATAACTCTTTGCTGTTACTCAAGGTCGTCAGAGTTTAATGCTCCTAGAGGCAATTCTATGCCCAAAACTTGTAAATTATCTGCTGCTATGGAAACATCGCTCGAGAAATTCAAGACCGTATCTTACAGAAGCTGCAAACTTAAGGTACATTTGATAGAAAGTTTCCTTGTTCCCATTGTTCGGGCCTCCTTAAGCCGGCGCGAGCTGAGTGCAGGAATAACAACCACAAAACGGACACCGGTAAATCCAACCCGAGGCCCGGATTTGCTATAAAGCGGGCTTATATGTATCCTACGTTCTAAATAAAATAAATAAAATAAAATAGCCATTTATTTCATAGTGCGTCCATGGTAACAAAAATAGGTACATTGATCTTTCTCATAGATAACTAATTTATTACAATAATATGTCAACAAAAATAATTAAATTTAGTTTTATGTCAGATTTTGATTCAGAGTCATAGATGTCTTTTCTGATGTCCGTAAAAGAAATGATTTAAAATTAAATATTACGCACTAGTCGCCTCAGCGGCGTAGGCCTCCCCCAACTTTCTCCAAAGCTCCCGGTCTCGAGCTTTCCTCATCCAATCCGATCCCACTCTCTCCGAGAAAACGTCTCGCCACCTTTTCCTTTGACGCCCTCTTTTTCTTTTCATATCCCTTGGTATCCACTCTGTTACCTTTCTTGTCCATCTTGTCTTGTCCAGTCTACAGATATGTCCAGCCCATCGCCATTTCAATGTCCTTATAGTCTTTTTTATATCTAATAATTTTGTCTTTTTTCGAATAAGTTCATTACTTACTCTGTCTTGAATTCTAAGTCCCAACATACTCCTTTCCATTTTTCGTTGACATACCGCTAATTTTTCTTCTTCCTCCTTTCTTAAAGACCATGTTTGGCACCCATATGTCAGACTTGGCAGTATTGCAATATCGAAAAGTTTCCTCTTTATTTGAACCTTTATTTCCTTGCTCTTCATGATCTCTTTGTAACTCCAAAATTTTCTCCAAGCTATAGCAATCCTTCTTTCTATTTCTTTCTTTGTGCAGTTATCAAAAGAAACAGACTGACCTAAATACACATACTCTTTTACATACTCAATCTTTTCTCCTGCCACTATTATGTCTTTTCTCTCTGCATTAGTTAGGATTTTGGTTTTAGAGCTGTTGAGTAGAAGTCCAGCTTTCTTGCTCTCCATTGCTAGCTGCTCTAGGAGTTGGCCGAGATCCCCAGCATTTTCTGCAAAGACGACTATGTCATCAGCAAAGCGTAAATGACTGAGGTACTCTCCGTCGATCCTCAAGCCCCTTTCTTCCCATTCCAGATTTCTAAATATTGACTCTAGCACGGCTGTAAATATTTTAGGTGACAGTGGATCACCTTGTCGTGTGCCTCTATTTATGGGGAACTCACCGCCTTCCTTTTCAAGTCTAACTTTTGCCCGACATCTGAAATAAATGCTCTTAATCACATTTACGTATTTTGGATGGACACCTTGTTGAAGTAATGATGACCACATCGCATCTCTATTAATAGAGTCAAAGGCTTTTGTGTAGTCAATAAAGCACATGTAGAGCGTCAAGTCATATTCGTTAGCCTTTTCTATTAGTTGTGTCACTACCTGAATGTGGTCGATCGTAGAGAACTTTTTTCTGAATCCAGCTTGTTCCCGTGGTTGCTGCTCGTCAAGCGCCTTTGTTATGCGGTTCAAGATAACTTTCGAAAAAATTTTATATATATTAGACATCAGGCTTATGGGCCTATAGTTTCCCAATTCACCCCTGTCGCCTTTTTTATATAGAAGTGTTATAATCGATTCAGACCACTGCTCTGGTGTCAATTCTAAGTCCAATATACGGTTAAATAAAATATGAAGTGGCTCTCGTAAGGTATTAAGAAACGACTTCAAAATTTCATTTGATATCCGATCATTTCCTGGCGTTTTGCCGTTTTTCTGGGTTTTTATGGCGTATTCTATCTCGGAGTATGTTATAGGTAATACATTTTGGTGGTTTTGGTGCAAAGTTTCGGATACTTCATTACGGTCCACTATGTTAGTATCTCTATATAGGTTTTTATAGAATTTAGTGGCTTCATTTAGTATCTCTGGCCGTTTTGTTAAAGTATTTCCACTTTTGTGCTTAATATTTGCAGGCCACTCAATCTTGTCGCTTAGTTCTTTGTATGCTTTTCTTATAGCTCCAGTTTTCGTTATAAAATCCTCGAAAGTTCGCTGTCGTTGTTTTCTCTTTTCTCGAGTTATATTGCGGTTTATTTGTTTGCTTATTTGGGTTATTTTATACTTTATATCCTTAGTACGCTTTTCTTTAAAAAGCTCTTTTCTTTCTTGTAAGAGATTCCTTGTTTCCTTGTTGATATAGTTATTTATCCCTTTTCTGCTTGTCGGAATTTGCCTTAATAAATTTTGCATCTCTCCCATTAAGTTATTATATTGTCCTTGTATATCTTCCGTTGACTGTAAAGATGTTACAAATCTATGTCGCCAGTATTTCTCACAGTCTTCGGATATTTTAGGGAGGTTTGTTGTACACATACCTGCCTGAATGAATCTCCTACTTTTCTTAAATTGTACCTTTATTTTACATCGAATCATTCTATGGTCAGTGTTAAAATTTAAATTATTAATAATGTCAAAATTGTGTATTTGTTTCGTCCGATTTGTCAATATGTAGTCAATTTCGTTGAAGCTCTTCCCATCAGGGGATCGCCAAGTCCACTTTTTGTGCGTCTTTCTTTTAAATAAACTGTTAACAATTTTAAAGTTGTGTTCCAATGCGAACTCTACCAGTTGTTGTCCTCGAGCACTTCTTTTGCCTGAGGAGTGTTTTCCGAACACTCCTTCTTCACCTTTTTGCTTTTTCCCTACTTGCGCTAGTATAGTATCCTACGTTCTAGTATAACTTTAAACTCACATGCGCTTCGTTTTGGTCTTTAGGTTCTGAATGTAGTTTATAGTTTTACTAGTATTTTTTTAACAAAAGAATTATAAGACAAGCGTAAGATTGACCTAATATTTGGTGATATGCCTGCCCATGTCGGATGCATTGCGTTCCATCATCCATGGCTTTGCGTTGAAATATTACACTATACATTACATTAGTTCTTAGGTCTTATTATAACCCTGGTGTGTGATTCTCGAAATCATAAAATTGTATATCGGCCAACCATCAACGGTAACAATAACCAGCCATCACCAGCCAATTATTGTCGCCATGGCTGCATAATTGATGCAAGCTTTGACCAATCAGTGCATAGCATGCTAGTCGTTGTTTTATGTAATTTTATCTACGCTCATTGCTTAAAGTTCGAATTATTATGAAATCAAAATGTGTCACATAATGACCTACTTTATTCACAGACTTCTATAATATCTACTACGGAAATATTTCAAGAGAGTTGTATTATTTCCATTACGATACGCGGCTCTGGGTTCCTGTATTTTTATCTAGGGTAATATGTAATTTTTTTTAAGTGAATCCACAGACAACATATAGTTGGTAGTCATTGCCGAGAGTATAGATGGGCCATGATTGACCATAGACAACAACAAAAATGTCTATTATCTATGGTTCTGCGCCACATTTGCAGAATTTTGGCGCCATACATACTAATTTTTAACATTTAAATGTGTTATTTTTGTTACTTAGTCAAAACTTTGCGCTGAAAAATGTCTATCAGTGAAACCTACTAAAGAAAATTTAACTCCACCTGACATTTTAGTGATTGCAACAAAAATGAAACAAAGTGAATGATTTACGACAAACGTTAGCAAGATTTTATGGTTTGGATTTATGATAATAATATGAGCGTAGATAGAGTAGTGTATGAAACTCTACATAATTACTCGTGTGATACTATTAAAAAACTCACACTCATGTTTTAATACCCCCCATTATGCAACCGTTTCATAAACTACTATTATAGAATTAAGGGCCAATAATCTTGTCGGCATACAGTGCTACACGGACATACTCTAAAAGGAGAGTCCTACTACCATGACGTAATTATTAGCATAACATTAAGACTAGGAAGCTTCTATAACAATACTTGACGTTTTGTATCTCAACAATATTATCTTGATGATACTTATCTTTTTTGTTCGGGACTAAGGACCAACTGGAGTCCAATCCGCAGCTCAATAGTTATGTCATAATATTGTGTCATATTATGTTATACAGTGTATCCGGTATCGAACTAGCGATAATGGGCGTGTTCTATAACTCATTACAAACAAAAATTTTACAGAAACAAGAGTTGTTTGAGGCGTGCATCGCGCTCAGCTCTGCGTGCAGCTTTACGTTCTTCGGCTTCACGCATTTCACGCTGTCGGTATTCTCTTTGCTGTTTTATTGCCGCTTGCTGCGCCTCCAACATTTTTTTACGAAATAGACGATCCGTTTGTTTCTCCTCACGGTGCAATCTGCTCTGCTCTGCGCGCTCCTCGCGTCTTCTCTCGTCTCTCTCATCCCTCTACCGCCGTTGCCTTTCTTCTCTCTCTATGATGTTGATGTAGAGTTGAGCTGCAACCCATGATGATTACCTGATGACATAATGTATATAATGTATATTATGACTTGAAAGCCTTTCTATGAACGTTGCTACTGCTCTACCTTCATAGAGAGAAGCTTTTTTGCAACCTCTGCGTCACCATTCCGAATTGCCATTTTTGTGTTGTAAGTTGATATGTCGGCAGGTTAGGTTAGGTTAGATTAGGTTGGGGGGCTCCGCCAAGCAACCTCCACGAGTGCCCGAGTGCTACGGTGCTTCTCTGTAGCGCACGGGCCGGTGCTCCCTGGTAACGACGGTTGATAACCGACGGCGAATAGCTTGGCCCGGCGGATAGGTGACGTTTCTTCGCGTGTCCCTCTGAGTCCCAGCAGAGGGCACAGTGTCGAAACGCACCAACCCCGGAGGAGGAAGACAACCTCATTAAAAAATTACAGGCGGGGGCGGAAACGCCCACAAGTCCCTTCGGGGCACTACGAGGAAGACAACCTCGTAAAAAAATCACCGAAGTGGACTGGAACGCTCGTCGAGAGGGATATTTACGGCGGCACATCCCTCTCGCAGGAGACGCGCCGGTTGCTGGGGTGCGAACACCTTCCTTCGGCGACCGGTGCCGGCCTGAGGGTGACGTACGTAAGGGGTTCTGGCGTCCGTCACCCGAATTCCACCGACAGGCCGAGGTGGTGGCGCAACCTGTTCGGGACGCGCCTCCCAGGAGGGTCGGCAGCGGCCAGGCTGCCGGCAGCAGCGGCGGGACCTGCCGCTTCGGTGGCGGGTCGAGGCCTGGCGGGAGCGCGGTGAATACGCAAGTGAATCCCGTACTCCCGCCAACGAGGTCCGTCGTGGCAAAGCACAGGTTTTAGTGGGTGCAAGCCCCACATAACCCCTCCGTGTCCCCTGACGGAGGGGTATGCGTTAGGCATTTCATTTAGGTTAGATTAGGTTTCCCGTGACCCAGTCGCCAGGCGATGCGAAGGAACATCGCTGGTTTTTTTTAGTGCGTATTCCGGCCACCGGTGAGTCCCACATACCCTTCCGGAAGCAAGAGCTACCCTGCTTCCGGACGGGATGTCGTAAACGCATTTTCCCAGCGTAAAAAAAAAGGTTAGATTAGGTTAGGTTAGGTTTTTTTGTGCTACCTGGTAGCAAGGCGGCGACCCCCGACACGAGACGGAGACTTTCTAACGCGACACTGTTTTAGATTTTAACCCTAGCACCTTTTCACGTTAAACTAGGACGAACTATCACTTTTATCACACACTGAATTAATATTAAAGAAGGTGGAATAGATTCTCTCACCGACCGTCCCATTCGAGGGCTCGAGGGCTACATTAGAAATAAAAAGAAGATACAGGTAACAATGAGGCGGGCTTATCGCTAACTACCGATCTCTTCCAGACAATCTCAGACACCGATTAATTAGGAAGTAGGAAAGTGGGTGGTGGTACAAGTTATATTATACAACTAGTAGGGTGCGTGGGGGCGCGGGCCACATGTGGCCCGCGTGCTGTCTTCCCCCCTTACAACTTTACAACTTTAGTCCCTTCAACATTCGTCATACTTACTTTTTCTATGGAAAAATAAATTCCGCCATTTTGATTTTTTTTTTTTACCCATCGAGTAGACCTTTAAATCCTGATCACTTCTTGTCGAGAAACCGTTCTTCCATCTTTTATACTTCCCGAGATATCGACGGAAATCGAATGGCGGCCATTTTGAATCCGCCATTTTGAAATTTTTTTTTGCTCACTGCCAATTGGATGACGTTTCAAATGACATTTGGTCGAGCACCCCCCACCTATCTTCGATACCGTGGCTGTGCTCTTCACCCGTCTCCGAAATCCTCAATCATCAGGTCTCTCCATATTTTTGTTCCTAATGAATTTTTCCCCTGTATATGACAGTATACTTCAAAAAAATTTTTTTCATAAAAAATTGTTCAGGAGAGGTGATCAATGAGTCAGTCAGTCAGCACAAGCAGCTATATATATATTAATTAACTTAGATGCTAATAACTACATAGACTAAACATAGTAAAATAATTAGTAATAACATAGATAATATTAATAATATATGAGTCAGAATCAACAACCCCTCTCCGGCACCTACCACTAGCACTATCACTTCGGCTACTTTCGCGAACGCTCGCTACCTTTTCGGAACGCGACGTCTTGACAAGTTAATGACAGACTAACTTTTTATTTTATCCAATGTTACCATCATTATACAACAAATTATTCTAATTTAGATTTAATTTTTAATGACACTACGGTTTTGACCTGACAGATACCAATTTTGGTGATAGCAGTCCCTTTAAATGTTCCATCGAATCCGACCATCTAATAAAAAATGTCTATTAAAAAATTATCTCACGTTCCTTTGATAAATTCTGAGGATAAAGCTAAATTATTAATTCCCTTAAGGAGCAGAATACTAATTACACTAAAATTTTATGACGCCAAAATTTTAATCCAGTGTTTATTCGAGAGCTTAATTTTTTTACATTTTACAAGATTTAGGCTGTGTTTATTAAACAATATTATATGCTACGGTAACTAAACATTATTTAGTTACCGTACCGTTTGATTTATCTTTGGAAACAAGACCTATTTTTTTTATTGGTGTAGGTAATTCGGGTTAAACTTATACATTTGATTAATATACTTAATTCAATATATAAACTTATAATGGAACCGACACTTTATAAAATTAATTAATTATTTCGACACTTTTAGCAGCATTTTAATTTATGATAATGTGGAACTGTAAATATATCTTTCTCCTGAGTTCTGTGTCTGTTTCCCAACAACTTTCCTTATCACTGATTAGTTGCAGCTACATCTCTCGCTTAGTTTTAGACTAGTAGAAACGGAAAATAAAAACTGAAAGATGCTGTAACAAGTAAAGTTATAACAAGTAGTCCTCGCTCGGGGTGACTTATGCAAATTGCCATGTCGTACTGCACAATGGTGGATGATGTAATTATGCAAACGTCCTGCTTTCAAAGTTACATTGTTCCTTTAGACCGGTGGGTCTTAATGGAGAGGGTCCGCCCTCAGGTGACGCCTGAGAAGATATTGTTGCGCTGACTTCGCACCGGACTAAACAGCGGGAGACCGAATATAATCTTAGAAATAATGTGACGATTTGTACTGCAATCCCACCTGATGCTTTAAGTGACATTGCAGCCAAAGATGTTATCGTACTAAGTTGAAAGGGATTAGAAACCTTTAACGGTTCCTAGACTGCATCGCACAGGAACGCTGTATCGCTAGGCGGTGCGTCTTTGCCACTATGGTGGTAACCAGCCGCGGTGGAAGCCTCCCACCAGACCTGCCAACTTAGAAATGATAGATAAAAAATCTCTATTTTGTAGGTATAAAATAATTTTCTCACATATTCTCCAAATTTGCGCAAAGTAACCTCGCATGTTTGTGGTGGAAACAAAATATGCTGCATCTGCGATATAATACAGTCATATGACTTTATATAACATGGAAGAATTTAAAATATCGTAACTCATAAGTACAACAATAATACAGATGTTGAGGCTACCCGTGCCCTTTTGTACAGTCGCGGAACGAAAAGGTTCGTCAATTTTCAAATTGATTCGTTCAACGTATCACGAGCACATATTACGTTTTGAAACTATGTTACAGAATAGACTCGAGTTAGAGAAAATAATGTTTAACTGTTAGTTAGTAAAGTTCAAAATTGTTCAGATCAAGGTAGTTTGACTATTTAACTATCTTGTCAACAAGATTATTAAGGATAAACTGCAACCTTCTTGTTAATTCAACCTGACATTATTATTTCTGTTAAAACCTCAGAACTATTGTCAATCGGTCAATGTCATAACTTCAAAATATCATAATTTCTCCTAAATAACTAAGGTTTTAATGAGGTTTTAATGTTTTGGTAACACATTGACGGGATAGAAAAAACAAGCAAAACCTTATTCGATAGCAAACGTCATATTATTTATTCAAATGTTAGCAGCGCTGTTTCTTGCACTGGAATGTTGGCATAATGGACTCTTGCAGTACTAGAGTACTAGTGCAAACGAATATCGACACTAAGGTGACGAACCTTTTCATTCCGCGACTGTACTTGACGGTGCTACGTAAACTTAGTTTTAAGTCGTGAAATGGTTATCACCAATAAATACACAGTGTAAAAGGAAATGACTTGTCATAAGAGCCTCTGTATGCTAGGCCCTATATGAAATAAAGAATTTTCTATTCTATTCTATTCTACGAGTATTTATCCTATACGTAGATGACCTTTTTGCGTTTGAAGTAAACATCAACATAACCGTCATAACCCAGAAAAAGGACGTAAAATATAAATAAAGAATGACGATCTAAGCACACGTAAGGGTAGCAAGCAAGTAAAAGGACGCCTTTTACATCAATATTTGTTTCACGGGACTGTTATGATAAAGGTAGTATTTTAATAAATAATAAGTCACAATATGCCAATTGCCTCTGAACATGCCACGAAATTTTCGATATTTTTAACAACGCATTAAGAACTTACATCATTTATTAATTTCATCTTCTTCGACAAGCGAAAAAATCAAGAATCCAATTAAATAACTAGATGATATATTTATCTACTAATCAGCCTATAGATATCCACTGCTGGACATAGGCCTTTCCGAGAGCGCGCCACCACACACGGTCCTCCGCCTTCCTCATCCACCCGCTACCAGCGACCTTCTTTAGGTCATCGGTCCAGCGGGCAGGAGGATATTTATCTATAAGTAAAAATTAGATAAAGTATTATTAATGTTTTGTTTTTTTGTGTTTCGGTTATAATCCTCCTGTAAGTAAAATATTAAAACAATAAAATCTTAATATATATAAATCTCGTGTCACGATGTTTGTCCGCGATGGACTCCTAAACTACTGAACCGATTATAATAAAATTCGCACACCATGTGCAGTTCGATCCAACTTGAGAGATAGGATAGTTTAAATCTCAAATTATAGTCGCAATTTTAATTTATTAATATAACAAAAACTTTAGCCACAGCAACGCGTGGCCGGGTCAGCTAGTATAATATAAATAATGAAATACATGGATAATATAATAATTAATTGTCAGACACATTTAGTCAATGTATTGTAGCTACGAACTTCACGAGATTTCATTTTAAACATAGGGGTATTAGGCCCTTGAATAGCAAGCTAAGCCGCAGATTTTTCTGGGTCGCAGACCGTAGTATCGTCACTTTACAACAGTTGAGTTATATCCATAGAGATAGGATATTATAGGATATTATTATATATTATGCGTATTTTGTTGGATATAATAGGTTTTGGCATACTGAGTACTGTTAAGTACATATTTTATGTTAATATAATATAATGTACTGCTGAAGCAGACAATTGCTTCGCAATTTACAGAGTGTATTTAGGGTGTTTCTATAAAGCGAGTGTTGTTATATTTTTACGGTTAAAAATGCAAGGTGTTTTATGTCTGAGACAAGTTTTCTCGAATGAAAAATAGCTTATTCCCTCTATTCTTATATTCTTCAAACGATCGGTAACTCTTAATAACAATCCAGAACTCCAATAATAATTTCTCGTTAAAATGAATAGGTATACTTTCGCGTTTTTAATATTACTCTAATTCCCATATAAAAAGCATATTTCACAATTTCAATATAAAAAACTGTATTCCGGCAGAAAGTTTAATTCTTAATGGATTTACATAAAGCCCGGGCAGCGTTAATGTCTCCCATTCGTAGCTAAAACACGACAATTGTGTTGCGACAGTTCGCGACAAAAATGAATAGGAACGTAGTCTTTGTTGCAGCGAAACGAATACATTTTATGCAACCGCTAGAAAATGCACAACTCTATACAAGTAGTAATCTTACGTAAGCCCTCGTTACGGGGTATTTCTGTGGGAACTTGAAAGTATTGAATAAGGACCTCGTTCATGCTTTGAAAAGTAGACCGGAATAAAATTTTTTTCGTTGCAGATCTCATATAATTTTCTTAAGGGTGCTGTTACTCGTTTCTTCATACAAATGTATTACACCTATTTTTCTATTATTTGCCGTTTATATAAATAGCGTAGATCTAAAAATAAGACAGATATCGATGTATTTCAATTATCTGTGCCCTAAAATAATAAATTTAGTAAAATCGCTATTTAGCAATACGTCTGCTTTTTGTAGGTGCTTACTTTATATTCCTTGTATACCCTATTGTATTCTGTTATGTGGTGTAAAAATAAAGAATAAAAAATTATATTTGTTGTAAATGTTAGCACCTTTGATTATCTCTATAGAGATACAAATAAGTTGAAAGTTATGACCTTACTTGAATGTCTATACGCCTATTTTTCTTTTGCAAATATTAGAAAAATAGGCGTAATGCTTTTATATGGAGAAGCAAGTATGAAGAGCACCCATAAGTACTCGTAGTTTGTTTAGTTATCCCTAGTACAACGCGCGGACTCTTCGCTGCGATGCAATGTCTGTATCAATATCTATGTGTAAGTAAATACTAAGATATTACAAAAAGCTGGCATTGGTTTGAAACTAAATAAGTTCATCAAGCATCTTTCTTATTTACCTCTTCCTTGATTCAATTTCATACATTTTAATTCAATTGCTAATCTAATTGCAAACTGTATCGCATAATACCTATCTGCAATATCTGTTCCATAAATCACTGACATAAGTTAAAAAGTTATTCATAAGCCTAAAACTTAAAAATCCTTTTAGAAGAACGGCATTTTTAACCACGGGAACAAAACTAAAACTATTGAATCCGGAAATATATTAATCGAGGTATTAACATCTTAATAGCGAATTATCAGTTTGAAAGAGTTGAATCTAAATTGCCTCACAAATTAATGAAATAATTTGTGAGATATCACTATAAATCTCAAGATTACGAAATAACTAAAACTGCAACACTAAAAGACAAGCAAGCAATTTATATAATACCAGATATATGTAAAAGACTTCGCTGTCTATAGTAGGTAAGTGTTTTGCAGCCTAACGGATATTGTATAAGCTACATGGCTACGGGCATATTAAAATCGGTTCCTGAAACATTTTTACTTTAATATTTAGTAGCTGTAGGTATGTCTACATTTTTTACGAGTGGATGAATCGTATGTTTTACGAGCACTGTTACCCAATATTTTTCTTTTATTACAGGGCCAGATTTTTACTGTTTCGTCTTTTTGGTATATTTGTTGTATAAGTATAATATATTGAAGTATTTTAGGAAGACTCATTGATCTTTGGCGATTGAATTAAAATAAAATAAACTAGTCAAGTGCGAGTGGGGCTCGCGTATTAAGGGTCCTGTTCCATCCGTCTAATGGCAATAGTTCGGTTGACCGAATTACTCCTAAGTAGTTCGCGTTCAAACAAACAAAAAACAAACTCTTCCACCTTTTTTTTATATGAGTATAGATTAATTTAAAAAATTTGATTCTCTAATGAAGTTCAATGATCCGCTTCAAAGTGTTTTTTTTTTGGAAAAGTTTCTGTTTGTGACCGCCCACCAGGCTCTATCTCATGGATTACAAAAGGCAACCACTGGAAATATTCAAAGAATGTATTTCTTTTGATAATTTAATATAAATATATTATAAGTAACAATATTTAATAACAGAAACAAAATTATATTAAAACGTTAAGGAGCTCCAATAAAAAAAGGAAAAATTTTTGGTGATTTTTGCTCACTTTTAACATTAACCTATTAAGGTTGAAGGAAACAGGGATGGTGGAGATTTAACGATTCGATTCTCCATACTTTTGCCCTGCTCCTAAGATATTGCTGGGTACGCCCATGCTGTTTACTAAATAAGATAAGCATATACATTTACCATAGTTATAACAACTTATAGAGTATAGTTATAGAGTATAGTTATAGAGTATAACCAGTATAGTACGATTCACGAAAGATGACCACAAATGGCGGGCCTATTTTAGGTCTCTTTGGACTTATCTAACTAATATTATGGTCTTATTTATTTTAACTAATATATATGGTCTTATTTAACTAATATATGGTAATTATTTTGGCTTAAGTCTTTTCTTCATGAGTGTACATGAAGAAAAGACCCGCCATTTGTGGTCATCTTTCGTGAATCGTACTATACATGTTGGGAACTTTCAATTTTGTCCACGGCAGCTTGTCCGAGTGGGCGCCGACCAAATTGCGCCTTTGTTGATTAGTTCCCTTTGTTCCAGCGCTTAGCCGGTGCCAGAGTTTGTCGACAATTGATTGAAGACGTGTCCCACTGAGATAGGTTCCAATTTATTTCGCCCCACGTCTTCTTACAGCATTATAAGCGTTGGTAAACTCGATGGTTCAGAGGACAGCTGCATCCTAACCAAAGGTTAAGGGTTTCTAAGACAGATCCGATTTTCTAAGTCATGTGCGCTCATACTTCATAGCAAGTAAATAGGTAATATATATAGATCTGATATCTGTACAGTGGTATAGGGTAAAATCTTGCAGAGTAAATATGCATGCCCCAAAATTTCTGAAGGTGAAAGGTGTGTGTAGCCTTCCAATCCGCACTCGACCAGTGTGATTTGTCCGACCTAATAGACCCGAGCCCACTTGTTGGTCGTGTTAAAAGAGGATAAGACAACCTACAAAACTATTTTTAAAGAAATACTATAATATAAAAGTGGTAATTTGAAAATATTGTGTAAATAAACTCAAGTTTTAAGTAACGCATTATTTTTGCATTGCAACTGGTAGATCAGAATCACATTAATAAACGTAGTTTGTATAGTAGTAATATATTATTTCCTTTTAGTAAACAAATATAGGTCGTTGAATAAACGCGGAAGCGAAACATGAGATGCTGTACGTAGTATGGTTGCCGGGACCGCCTGCTCTATCATCTTCGACGATCAATCTCGTCCCTTATACGAAAACCCTTCAAGTCTCTTTTAACCTTAAGCGTCCTATAACAATACCCAAGTTATGAAAAATACTCGCGGCCCTAAAATTATTTCACGTTGAAAAATGCTTCGGCGGCGTTACGAATGCTTTGAGTTGCTCGGAAATTCTCGTATCTGAATTTGCTTGATTACATAATTAATATTGGGGTAAAATGAAGGTTTCATTATTTGCACACCTTATTATATTGACTATTGTTCCATGCTCTCAAAATGTTGTAAGCTAGGCTATAGGGAAATTAGAAACAAATCTTATTCACGCATTTCGATAACAGTTACACATATTATACAGGTATACATCCTAGGCTAAACTCTAGAAAAAACCTATCGTCACAATACTTATATGCAGTGACAAGTGAACGACATTTAAGAAAATCAATGATGGAAGTCTTAAGAGCTTTTTCTGAATAAGGACGAGATAAGAATTAAGGAAATTAGATGTCACTTGTGAAAAATTGACCAGTAAATAGCCTTTAGGGCATCTGGTTGCTTTGTAAAATAGCTATCCGGAGTAACGGATATTACAGAGAGTATCAGATATCCGAGCGTAGCTTTATTTATTCTCGCTTTTTATACATTTTACGGACGCTATCGGGAAGTTTTAGAGGTTTTTGTATATAAGAAACTTTTAGTGCATATGAGCTTTGATGTTTATCGGTATAACGTTGGAAGCTTATCATTAAAATTAATCAAATAGTCTGAGATTATTTACACTTAACTTTAATATAGGTAGGTAGGTAATGTTTTAAGCATTCAAAAAAACGTATTATTAAAACCTTTTCTCTTGTATATCAGCTGTATTCGAATTTGAAGCCTACTTAATAATACTCGCACATTAATATTAATGTAAATATGATACCGTAATTACATACTCGTACTCATTTACCTTTTAGATAAATAAATATAATACATCCGACACGAAGGAAGGTAGGTGAAAAATTAAAATGAATAAATAGCGAAAGGGATTGTAATTATGTATTTATTTTATGTTAGAGCTCTTTAAACACTAACCCCATACTAACCCCCTTATTCACAAAAAATAGCGGTAGAATAGTTATAATCTGTTTGATCTTGGTTTGTCAATAGTCATTTGAATTTCGAAGGTAAGAGACAAAACAGAGAATAACTATTGCGCCGCTATTTCACGGTTATATGAATAAGGGAGTTAGGATGACCATGTTAGCACCCAGCCGCGATAGCTATGGGATGCTGGTTCAAATGCCATCGGGTGCGATATAGTAGTTTATGAAACGGTTGAATAATGGGGGTTATCACACGAGTGTTTTAATACCTAATTATGTATAGAGTTACATACACTACTTTATCTACGCTCAAATTGTCTTAAAATCTTGGTAACATATTTTGTCAAAACTCACACTTACATAATATCATCGCTGTAGGTATCTTACCAATACGACTGTCTATAACTTTGCTTTTCAGCATCACTGCTAGACATTTTCAGCGCAAACTTTTTGACCAAGTAATAAAAACAATAAAATAAAAGTAAAATAATAATAACGCGTATGGTACCAAATTCCAGGTAAGTGCGCATGTGCGTGCAGCATCAGCTGGTGATATCTATTTGTCCGTGGTCAATTAGGGTTGGTTTAGCGGGAAACGTTATGATTGGTCTCGCAAAAGCGCGCGAAGCTCATTGACCAATCGCACTCAGTTCTCGTCCTCTCAAAAATGGAAGTAAACATTACCACAGAATATCAAGACCATAAAATTATAGCACTACCACAGAACATAAAAAATATTACCCCAGATAAAAATAGTACAGGAACCCAGAGTCGCGTATCGTAATGGAAATTATTCAATCGATGTTACATACATCGATGTTATAATGAATAACTTTTTAATAATTATAGAAGTCTGTGAATAAAGTAGGTCAATATATGACACATTTTGATTTCATAAATAAAGAGTAGATAAAATAGTTTTCATACGTTCTCAATAGTTTATGGGAAAGGAGATGCTTTCGTTTGAACGGATGGGCGTCCACTGCTGGACATTATTGTATACCTACCTGCATAGTAAGAGATCTCTACAGAATCCAAGCGGCGCAAAAAGCGGTTTGGATGCACCCGCTTCCTGCGATCCTTTTTGTCATCAATCCACCTGGGTGAGGGTCTGCCAATATTTCCATTCCTCGGGCTGGGTTGCCATTCTAGCACCATAAACCTCCAACGTCCGTTGTTCCTGGGTGCTACGTCCCCTACCCATTGCTCTAAAACAGATAAACAATTAAAATAATACCATGGAATGGGTGTTGACGTAGTAAAATTACATACTTATTTGTACATATAATATAATTTACAAGCACGGTATAATACAAAACAAAGCTGGAATTAATGTTTAATCCGAGCCTGTGGATCTTGCGAGGGCGAATTTATTTTATTGCTTTCTGAAGACACTTTCCCGGCAAAGCGCTAATTTATGTGAGCTGTTTATGAGAGTTTGTTGCGAGACGTGTTGTGTACTTACACAAATTGATGAAATCTGGGGCTTATTTGTTTAATATTTTAATGGGTCTACTGAACTCGAATACGCAGGATGTGTACGTCGTACGTACTAACTAAATAGTAGGTACTTGTTTTATTACGAAGATCTGTCTGGTAGGAGGTTTTGTCTGATGGGAGGCTTCGCCCATGGCTAGTTACCACCCTACCCGTAAAGACGCACCGCCAAGCGATTTAGCGTTCCGGTGGATTTAGGGTTCCGGCTTATAGCAACAGTTGGAGTAAATTTACTTACCCTTTCAAGTTAGCACGATAACATCTTAGGCTGCATCATCACTAGGCATCAGGTGAGATCGCAGCCAAGTACTAACTTGTATGGAGTAAAAAAAAGGGAGATAATACCTTATAGTGAGGGTGTAGGAATCCTTTCAAATAGTTAACGTTAACAAGAAAGTATGAGAAGCAGAACAGCGCCATACAGTAATCTTGCTAACGCTAACTATTTGTAAGTAAATTTTGTTTCTAATAAAAGCTCTACTGCACGCTCGCTTCTTCGCAATGTAAATAAATGTTAAAAGATCACAAGCTTATAGTGTTTTTGTAGTTTTTTTCCATCGCTCGCGCTTCGACTAGATAGAACCCAAACTAATGGTACGGGAGCTAGCAACGTTGGAAAAATAAGAATTTTAGAAGAGCTGATTTTGTGGTATGTCGTCCTTCTTGCACTTTCGGTTAGAGTCGGGGCCATCTGTCAGCCGAAAGCCGTTGCGTTCATTAATGCGCATCCTTGGTCTGTCCAGGTGTTACAGCTTACGCCTCCATAATGTTTATACCAATGTTGTCGGGGCTACTAATTGCCCTTAAAATTATTACAGGCGCACTACCATTTATGATGACGTTTCATATGTTAACTCGTATGTGGTTGACAATTGACTAATACAAAAAATGAAACGTCATCATAAATGATAATGCGCCTGTAGTAATTTTAAGGGCAATCAGTAGCCCCGACAACATTGGTATAAACATTGTGGACGCGTAAGCTGCACATACGATGCGCAGTAATAAACGCAACGGCTTCCGCCAGCCAGACAGCCCAGACTCTAACCGAAAGTGCAAGAAAGACAACATATCACAAAATCAGCTCACCTAAAATTCTTTCTCGAAAACGTTGCTAGCTCCTATACCATAACAACGACAGCTCAGTGAGTGCGGCAACTTTTTTTTGTAGTGAGTGTGTCAATTTGAAATTTGTATTGTGTGCGGATGCTAGTGTGCGTGAAAAATTGTGTAGCGACGGCTCGGGTTTGCCAATTTGGGCAAAGTGTTTTTTGCCGCACTTTTGAACTCAAGGGCTCCCTCTTGGACCTCTATGGTTTTTTATTGCTAGTTTTTTATTCATGTTCAATGCATGAATGACAAAGCAAATGGAGAACGATGAATGCTTCACACAAACGTTAGCGAGAAAAATACAACCATTACGTGGAAAATTAGTATCATTTACATGCTAACGGGGTGCCAATAATAGTGTCCATTGCTTTTACTATTGCTAGCCGCGCGAAGATGTGGCGAATTACCAATTTTATCGACTTTTAATACCCGTAGGACGTGTTTTCCGCTTACCTTGTGCTATTTAACACTGTCGTGTTTATGGAAACTAAAACGGTTTTTTCCCTAAGAAAACGCCTCACAATTACCTACCTATTCAAAAAATATTGCGTGAGCATCGTGGAGCACTCGGTGAGAACGAAGCTTCTTTTGTAGTACATTAATTCATAGCTTCCTAGTGTCTGTGTTGGTAAAGCGGTTACAAACCTTTATAGGCTTGATTAAAATCTCACCACGGAACCTCAAGTTATTTATCTTTCATCCAAATAATCTTTTGCCAATTGAATGTGCTGGAGTACACAAAATAAAATAAAATGCATAAATGATGGCATTTTCCATCCGTCACACCAGGCTGTATCTCTTTATCCGTGATACATGATGCTTGAAATTTGAATTATTTTTTAACCGAAGTAAACTATACTGTACCTATTGTGGAATATTTTGGAGAAAATAATTATTACCTAATTAAGTTGGTACCATTAATTTAGTAAACACATAAATATTTTCAAAATTTCAAAGTTTAGTAATTGCATATTTTTCAATGTACTACTAGATCGTTCAATAAGTCCCGAGACTAACCTGGAAATGGCGCATATATTAGGTCCTTACATATGAAATTGGCGTTTTGTATGGGAGGAACATAAAGTCGAATTTTTTTAAAATATAATATATATATTGAATCAAAGTATGTACCATTGCTATCTATGCACTTTTGCCACCTTATAGGTAGTTCATTGATCCCTTTACTAAAAAAGCCATTCGGACGGGAATCAATAAAATCTTTGAAAGCGCTTTGGACTGCCTCATCGGAGTTAAATTTTTTACCTTGTAAGAAGTTATCCAAATTTCGAAAAAAATGGTAATCTGTTGGAGCAAGGTCCGGGGAGTAAGGTGGATGTCTTAGGCATTCCAATTGAAGCTCCTCTAATTTGGTAGCCGTCTGTTGTGCAGTGTGTGGTCTAGCGTTGTCCTGAAGCAGCAGTGGCCTAGAACGATTGACCAGCCTCGGTTGTTTAGCAGCTAGCTTTTCCATCATGGATTGCAGTTGCTGACAATAGATATCCGCCGTAATCGTCTGGCCAGATTTAAGAAAGCTGTAGTGAACGACGCCGGCGCTAGTCCACCAAACACTCACAAGTAATTTTTTTTGAGTCAATTTTCGTTTGGGGCAGGATTTGGCTGGTTCGCCAGGGTTCAACCATTGCGATGAGCGTTTCCGATTATTATACAGGATCCATTTTTCATCACAGGTAATGATTCGATTTAAAATCCCTTCATTACTGTGCCGGTTGAGTAATGTAACACAGCAGTCTACGCGCGTTTGTCGGTTTGCTGCACTCAATTCATGAGGTACCCACCTTTCAAGCTTTTTCACCTTCCCAATTTGCTTCAAGTGAACTAAAACAGTTTTATCACTAACACCGCAGCCTGCAGCTAGCTCGGACGTGGTTTGCGATGGATCCGCTTCCACAATAACCTTCAATTCTTCATTGTCAACTTTGGTCTCCGGCCGTCCACGGGGCTTGTTCTGCAGGTCGAAATTTCCAGAACGAAAACGTTGGAACCAAAAACGCACTGTGTTTTCTTTTGCGACACCCTCGCCGTACACATCATTAATCCTTCGAGCCGTTTCTGCAGCACTGGTGCCACGATGGAACTCGTACTCGTAAATAACGCTAATGTTTACAAAATGGAAAACTTGAAATATTTCAAGTTTTCCATTTTGTAAACAGAGTGGCGCAAAAAAAAACCAAAAGAGAAAAAAACAAATGAATTATGATTTTCAAAACGCAAAAGCATGAGTTAATATCTGTATAAATTTGAAATTGGAATTTCTAACCAAAGAAGAGATATTTGAGATCAAATTGGCCAGTACGACAAAACGCCAATTTCATATGTAAGGACCTAATATTAAAAACTCTTTTGATTTTTAAAAAGTACTGGCTATAATTTCGGATCCAATATGCTTGACAAAATATTATTGCGTATCGACGATGAACTGTTGCCATAGTTAGTTTCGCTTAGGAAAACACATTGTTTGGTACTAGGATCTCATTACTGTCAGACAAACAACGCTTATTTAAAAGTGGTTTCTGAAACATTATCATATTAGGAATCTGGTCGGTCGGACCTGACTAAACGATGCGTGAGTTGAAGCCGTTTTTTCCTTCTTATCATATTAGGGGTTTAAAATCATGGGATGGCTAAAAAATTATGTATTTAGACCATTATATAAGTAAGTTAACGCGAGTTTTTGACGTGATAACGTTTAATAAATTGATGAACACCAGCAGCACTCATAAAAAATAGTAACGTTCCGCGTACCGTTCCGCGTAACGTTCTACCTGAGCCTGTGCGTGCAAGCGAGAGCGCGCAACAAGCGATAGAGAGGCACGATAAAACAAACGATAGAGAAAAGAAATGAAATGAAATGAGATAGAGATTATGATGTTATCACGGCAATCTATCGTCCGTAAACCAACTTTACAGACAACCAATTTTTTTTAAAACCAGAATTGAGAAATTTCAAACAACATTTCATTTACCTTAGTTAAAAATTTAGAAATATAATGACATATTTAGAAAAAGTGTAAATTCGGCATCTTTGATTAGATTTGATCTATTGATGCAGTTTTTTAAATTAATGACATAATACACCACATTTTTTGTACATCTTCATATTCTATTGCCGATTCAAACTGTGCTTAAACTATGTATTTTAATTTCAAAGAATATTCCAAAGAAGATATTACCATCATAGAGCTATTAAGTTTATCTCGTATTTCACTTACAGTGTGTTATAACTATTTTGAGGTTTTCCCCCGCAGGTGCAGATGACAAATTAATAACGTTGGTCTGGAGATACAGTGATCTTCGTCTATATGAACAGTGTTATAGAAACAAAGTAAATAAGCGCGTTTGTCTGTGGCATATCAACAATAACAGTCGCTACTCGCTATAACGAGTGGCGTAAACTCAGCTTAAAAACTTAGGAGGGGTTGCTAGCCCACAATTTTATTGAATCATCACGTCTTTTTAATAGCGTAAAAGCGGTATTTAAGCGATTTTGAATGAAGTTTTACTTAAAAACTACAAAGACGATTACTTTCAAATTTAAACGTCATGTATCTCATGACAGTGTGACATCATGTGGTCTTTAATTTAAAATCGCTAAGAAGCACGATTGGATAAAATTTTCTCGATAGAAAGTTCTCCTAAAAGTTGGTCCAAAATCTCAGTTTTTCTATTTTTTATCGGAAACTACAATGGATGTAATTGTAATTTTTGTTTTAATGTGTCGGTAATAATAGTATAAATAAAAAATTGGTTGCCTGTAAAGTCGGTTTACTGACGATAGTTGAACGTGACAACGTCTTCTTTGTGGCTCGTTCCGCGCTCGCGAGGTAACGCCGGTAACGCCGCATGAGCGAGGTAACGCCGGATGAGTCATGTTTTTTCGTGCGTGCAACCGGCTCTATCGATTTATAAGACGTTGTCACGTCAAAAAAATTGGTTGCCTGTAAAGTCGGTTTACTGACGATAGTTGAACGTGACAACGTCTTCTTTGTCGCTCGTTCCGCGCTCGCGAGGTAACGCCGCATGAGCGAGGTAACGCCGGTAACGCCGGATGAGTCATGTTTTTTCGTGCGTGCAACCGGCTCTATCGATTTATAAGACGTTGTCACGTCAAAAAAAAATTGGTTGCCTGTAAAGTCGGTTTACTGACGATAGTTGAACGTGACAACGTCTTCTTTGTCACTCGTTCCGCGCTCGCGAGGTAACGCCGGTAACGCCGCATGAGCGAGGTAACGCCGTATGAGTCATGTTTTTTCGTGCGTGCAACCGGCTCTATCGATTTATAAGACGTTGTCACGTCAAAAACGCTTAAAAACAGATTTTTGATAACTGGCTTAGTTTTTGAGTAATTAGGTAAAAGGTCGTTTTTCTGTTATATTCTTCCGCGACGCTGCATGTCGCACCTACCAACGTATCCGTGAGAGTGAGAAAGACAAAAATAAATTCAATAAATTCCCTTAACTGGTCCATATTAACATACAATTCTTATTTGCATCATCATCAGCAGTGACGGGTTTGCTTCGTAGATTCTTACATCACTCCCTGTCCTCTTGCTGCGCTGAGCTTGCTCTCCATATATTTCAAGTTTCGCGTACTGTTTTATAATATTCAGTCGTGCAGCCAATGATATAATAATTGGTCCTTGGTCCTACCAACATTTCTACGAGCAGAAGATTATCAATTGTATACTCTATATGGAGGAAGAGAATTAAAAAGGCCAACCCCAAGTAAATGGAAGAAAGAAGAAAGAGTTGGGAATAATGATATATCTTATTAGTAATGTACTAGAGTACAGCGACTTAGTTGTCGTGCCCATACTGTTTTCTAACTAGTTCTGTTGTCATTTTAGCACTACTTAGAAATTACATGCATTAAATAATAAGAATAATTGATAATAAGAATTTTCAGTTTGAGCCATCAATAGAATATGAATATTTAGATCAATATGTTATCCTATTTCTAAACTTAATCATCACAAACAGAACAGAAACAAAACCTTACAATTATTTATAAATACGAACGAAATATACTTTAATTCATACCAAGCTTCTATAAATTTTCTACCCACAAATATTATTATCCTTAACACTGATTGATGGACACCATTGTTCATCGTGACACGAAATTGATTATAATAATAACCTTCGTATCATAAATTATAATTTGTTAATTGGTGCAAACCAATTTGTTTCTATTTTATTGTTAGTAGGATCTGTTTGTTAATTGGACGTTCCACGGTAACATTTCACGAGCAATTTAAATATGAGCGTGCTTGAAACTTGGATTAACGTAGTAGTAAGGGTAGTATCTAAATTGCTGAGATCTGTATTAACCCTTAGTTAGCCGCATTAAGTCAACCCAGTGGCGTATTTACCCTAGGGACAAGTGGGCCATGGCCCAGGGCGGCTGCCTCCGAGGGGCGGCGCAAGCCGCGCCTCTCTCGGCTTTAGATTTTTTTTTGAGAAAGCTTTATTCATTTGCCTGAACAAATTAAAAAAAACCCACATTAGATCAGTAGAAAGGCATTTTTTATAACTTCTTCAATATTCCTTGATTAAGTACATCAAAAACTTAACTAAATTTTATGTGATTGTAAGTTTGATAGACATTACAACGCAAGGCATTGTTTAAACTTTAAGTTATTACTGACAGGCGCACCGATGGTAGAGGGCGGGAGTTGACCTCTTTAGAATCAGCACTCTGGACTAATTAGTCTATACAATTTATAGTTATTTATTGTGCCGATTTGAAGCGCCTACCTCAAAGTTCCCTAGTACTAAAATAAACATTATGTTGCAAATGACCGTCGAAGTAAATGTTATTTTATTTTAGTTCCATAGACTCTCAAGCCAACTTACGCATTAATTAGCGCCAAAATGGCGAAAGTCAAGTGTCTTCCTTTTTACGTTGACAGTGTGAAGTCCAGCGTACTTATATTAGAGAGGGCGGATGATGGGTGGCGATATTCTATCGAACTTCATATCTTGGGAGTTCGGGCAATTCAGGACTAGAGCGGCGCGAAGCGATGATGCAGTTCGTGTTTAAGTTGTTACAAGTTATATCTAATAAGGCTCAGCATGAAAATAAAAATGTAAAAAGTTTGTCACATACACTATGGGCGGCGAGAAGCCATTTTTGTAACCAACCTTAACAAAGTCTGGGCCAAATTGGCTGTTGTACTAAAAGTTACGTGACCCACCAAAAAGCTTTCGTTAAAAAACGGATTTACACCGAAAACTACTTACAATACTTACAGGTTTATGAACTTCACGAACGCGGCCCGTTAAAGTCGTTTCACTTCAGAATGAACGCACAGAATAATTTCAAATTCACTAATTGTACGTATATTGATGGCCCTTAGCCGGTAATTGCATACAAAATATTAAATATGTTATTGGAGAGAAGCGCTTAAAGAATCATTTTTTTTATTTAGCTTCACACCAGCTTGTGGGGTATTGTTAATTATTAGTAGTGCGAAACGGGCTCGCGCACTGAGGGTTCCGTACTATCAAGACCAATTCTGAATAGTATTAAAGTAAACTAAACACCCCACGCCCAACAAATTCAAAAACGTGCAAAAAACGTTTATTGTACGGGAGACCCCCTTAAATATTTGTTTTATTTTAAAACTATTTATTTTTAAAGTAAATATATAATTAAATATTTTGTGAATACATTTGTGTCACGATGAGCGCAGCAAATAGTTCAAAGAATAGAATTCTGAGTGAGGCGTGGCATTCAAAGACACGAGACGTAAAAGATTTGCGGCCGTGCTACATCATACTAATCTTAAAAAGGTGATAGTTTGTATGTAAGTGTGTTAATGTGTACGTGTTTATATTTGTATGTCTCTTACGCTGCAACAACTAAAACAGTTTTATTAGGCATAGAGATTATATCACTGTTTGAAATGGACCGAAACCGTAAAAAAAAACAGAAAAATTCGCGCTCGCTTCGCTCGCGTTCTAATAGTTAAAATATTGTATGAGATTCATGTTTATTTCATTCGCGGCTATTTGTGTCTTCAAGTTCACTCACAACTTTAAGCTCGCTTTGCTCGCGTTTGTTTCTTAACAGTCAAATTCAGTCATAAGCTCTAAACTAAGTAAATGAACAATTTTCGGCGTTTTTTGCTTGATTTTAACAATCGCTGTATCCTTTAATTTCGTAATAAATAGATACTTAAAAATTTCATAAACTGGATTGTATTATTACTATTATACTGTTTATTACTATGGTTCTTGCGATAACAAATTAACAAACAATAAAAATAAAACTTTATAAAAAAATATTAAAAAACAAAATTGCGATTCTACACTTCTATAGGGCGGCAAATCCTCTTGGCCCGGGGCGCTGAATCTTAAAATACGCCACTGAGTCAACCACACAACTAGTCGCATAGCGTTACATCTGACCCCAAAGTTATGACTAAAATGGAGTAGAAGGAATTAATTAAATGAAATACGTTGTGTCAAAAATAGTAAAATGCTTTATTAAAATAAATTATAAATATAATTTTGTACATCAATTCTACTTAAAATATTTAGAAACATAAAACAACTTGTACCTAATACCAATTAAAATTACTATTTTTTGGTGTAGCCGAGATCAAAACAAAAAATAACTTGATTCATCAGCTGAATCATCTTCGCATCCATCATTAAATCTAAACTCTATAACTCATTTTTTTTTTCAATTGGAAATTGTCGCGACCCCATTGCGCCTAATTAAGGGCTAATGTCGTGTACCTATCTATTGTGCGTTCACAGTTATTTACCTGTGTCAAACTAAAGTGATGAAAAGGAAGCTGTTTTGTTTCTAAAGCTAACTTGACTAACCAGTAGCAGGAATGAGTGCGTTGATAGAATCGATGTCAGAGATAAAATGATTTTACGTATGCACGCAATGTACGCACTCAGCGAAAGTTGTGCTGTTAATGTTATAGTGACGACAAGTGACAACCAAGTATGACGAAATTTAAATAGTATTCACTCCATTTCCGTGTCTCTATAACAGGCAAAGACGGGTTACTAAACAAATACATTTTTGCATTTAAGTATCACAATAATTAAGTGGTATAGTTAAGAATACAATTTATGCAAAATGTGTCTCTATCATTGATAATTATAATATGCTCGTAGTTCTGTTTAGTCGGTGGCATATTATTAGTAGCACCGGTCACAAAACAAAGCAAATCAATGCGCTTGGGTGCTTCCCGGTATTGTGGAAGCTATCCGTGTTCGTAATGACTGGTACAGATGCTACGGTTTAATTAAAACTTTAGGCCATCATTATCCTTCGAAGTTATTGGACCTTTCTGTGATACCTCTCTTATGCTGCCCGTAAAGTTCCGGTTACAACTATTTACGGTAGCTCTGACGAGCTGTACAGATGGGCAGTCATGCTATTTTGTCGTTGGTTACAATAATTAATTCACTCTCATTTAGTTTTGACGTGATAACGTTTAATAAATTGATGAACACCAGCAACGCACATGAAAAATAGTAACGTTCCGCGTAACGTTCTACCTGAGCCTGTGCGTGCAAGCGAGAGCGCGCAACAAGCGATAGAGAGGCACGATAAAACAAACGATAGATAGGCCAATTATAGACGTTATCACGTAAATCTATCGTTCTTAAACCGACTTTACAGACAACCAATTTTTTTACAATTAAATAATATTTTTAACAATATATATAAAGAAAAAGAAAACAAGTTTTAATATATTAAAAAACTGATTCCACCACCGATCACGGAGTCAAACCAGTGGTCAAAGCTCCAGAGTGAGGAACCTCCTCAAAATACGTGCCGTTTCCAGGATAATTGCCTTCTGTTTGCGGCCCTTGGTCCAACAGTCGAGCGAAAGCCTCTTTAGATGTTGGTTGAAGCTTTTCGCTATAGGACTGATAACTCAAACGACTGTTTTAACAATAATTGTCTAGTCAATCATAGTCGAGTTTGTCGAGTCAACCATCTTCAAACAAATCCTGAGCTACCTGAAGCAAGAAACATAAGACATCGATACGGTATAACAAACTCGTCCGACGTCCAAATTATAGGCAGGCCAGGAGGTGGTGTACCCTATTTCCTATGAATCATGTACTCCCACCAGGTCCGACGTGGAAAGTTGTTGATTGCCAAGCCCCATATAGTTCCTAAATTTTTCCCAGACGGAGGGGTATGCGTTAGACATTTTGTGTCTAAAAAATTGAGGTATTAAATACAAGTTAGAAAAACTATTTCATACTTTCCGTAATGGTGTTGATTTATATTTTATTTTAAGAATGGGATTGTATCGCGGTTGATCCCTACATTATAGGAAACCGAATTAAAAAGCAAATCTACGACCTACATATTTATTTTCAGTATCAAATATTTGTATGCGTGGAATTGGTAAACTAAATAAAATATTCGTTATATTCTAAAACATTTTGATTCGTAATTACGGCATGTATTTTCGTTTGATCTATGAAATAAAAATTCACAAAATTGTGTTATGTTCAGGCTTTTTTGCAATGACTTCTATGTCATTGCTTTTTTGTGTAAAATAAAACCGGACTCGCGCACCGAGGTTCCGTACTAGTTCAGAAAAAGTAAATAAGAATCACTTTTTTTACCGATAGGCAAACTTATAATATAAAAATTTTGGCTAAGTAGGTAGGTTTTTTCTGTTTCACATGCACAAAATTTATCACTCAAATATATGGAAAATATTTCCCCTAGTCTTTAGAAGAAAGGTGTGAGATTTATAAACAAGTTATAGTAATAAAGAAGTAAGTATGTCAAATCTTTACTCGAGAAAAATTTTGCGTCTAGACACTAAGTTTTTCTAGAAAGTGTAGTTATACACAAGCAATTCCAATAATTATAATTATTTTAATTTTAAGTTGTATCAATGTAGAGATTAATAATTAATGTAATTTTATTGTGAAAAATTTACAGGGCCGTAATTTGGTACTGCTGTCTTTAATCATACCGTTTTCAATTTATACCAATTGCTTTGTATATTATCGCTAAATCGTCGGTTGTTTGATCATTCCATTTATCACATTTGTGAAGGGCCCTTGAAAACCTTGCCTATTCAAACAGTCTTGAGTGTAAATTATTAATTACAAAGTTTGATTTAATTAAATCGAGTTTATGTAAACTTAAATTTGGATTTAAGTATATGAATTTAATGTTTAATTGCAGCTAGTAGGCAATTTATTGACATGACTGAATTAGATATCGATACATCTATAGTAATACAGCTGACCGCTTTTACTTTACTCGGGTTATCTCAAAGGAATTGTAAAAAAACTGCAAAAGATGAACACAAGTTAGAGCATTAGTTATTAATATTAGTTGCATAGAGTTATTTAATGTAAATTATGTAACTGACTTTTAATTGTATTAGTTAGAGCTCGATATTCTTTATAATGTGTTTTTTTAACCGGAAAAGTTATGTAATGCTGTGTACACATGTAAAGGTTACTGTACTCGCACTAGACTTAAACATTGTACTATTTTTTTAAAGATTATACAGTGACTGTTTGTGTATCATTTGTAATAAAATAAAATAAAATAAAATAAATTAGTTTTATCTGTGGACAGTCGCTGATGTTGTCAATAGATGGCACTGGCTGCAAATGTATGGATGAATTCGATTCGTATGTGCGATGCGAGTCGACTTGAAATTCGTACGAAAACCTGTACTAAATCCACTGATATTCGTAGAAAGGAGAAATTCTAGTCACAGCCTGTTGTACGATTAGACCCCGGTTCGCGATTGCTATCCCATGCGCTTCCGTTCGTTAGCCGCACGGAATTGTTGCTGGAAATTGTGACTTCACAAAGGATGAAAAGAGGATAAAATGTAGACTTTTCCGTCCAGCGGTTTAGATGAGCTAGCGTGAACCCTGGGAACCAATCAACAAATTTGTTGTTAACTTTAAAACTCCAATGGCCGTGGAGAGCGATGTATTTTAATACAAGTAAGTAAACTGCAGATAAAACAAAATAGTAGGGACCTAATTAAGAAGGAAGGATGAGATGAACATCTATAACTATAAAAGGCTTTGTCCTGAGTGACTGACTGACAGACAAGCTACAGCCCAAACGGCTGAACGTAAGAACTTGAAATTTTCAGGAAAGATTCTTTGTGAACTCAAACCGCTCGCTAAGAAGGGGTTTTTTGAAATTCTACCCCTAAGGGGGTTAAATAAGGGATTTAGGTTTGTATGAAGGTCCCTCATTTTTCAAGTTAGATTCTTGAAAATTGGTATATAGACTTTCGAATAAAAATAAGAGAATGGGTGTCCGAGGGATTTTGGAAATTTCACCCTTAACTCTCTTAAAAGGGGGTTGAAACCATAAAACGCTTTGTCCCGGCTGGCTGGCTTTTGGACAAGCTACTGCCCAAACGGTTAAACGTAGAAACATGAAATTTTCAGGGAATATTCTTTTAACACCCTAGATGTGTACTAAGAAAGGAATTTTTGAAATTCTACCGCTAAGGGTGTTAAATAAGGAATTTTATTTTACATTATATGGAAATCCGTCAATTTTCAATTTGTGTTCATTAAAATCGGTAAGTAGGCTTTTTGATAAAAATAACAAAGTTCCTCGATTTTTTAATTCCACCCCTACTTATGAGACTACCTCCTAGGGGGGTGAAACGGGGGTCCAAATATATAACCAAGAAATGCTCCTTCACGCCGCAGTTACTGATCGGAACTGGCTGAAATTTGAACAAGAGTTAAATTATATTCTGGATTAATAAATAGACTACTTTTATCCCACAAAAATCTATGGTTCCCGCGAAATTTGTAAAAAATAGAAATACGCGCGGAGGGAAATACTCCTTCACGTCGCAATTTCTGAATCAATTTGTCTGAAATTTGGGATAGAGGTAGATTATATCCTGGTTTAATAGATAAGTATTTTTGATCCCGAAAAAATCGATGATTTCTGCGGGATGTGTGAAAAACCAAAATTCCTGCGGGAGAAAAACTCCCTTACGCCGCAACTACTGAAACGATTAGGTTAAAATTTAAATTAGAGATACATTATATAATGATCTAGCACTTAGGTTACTTTTTATCTCGGAAAATTACACGGTTTTTGCGGGATATTTGAAAAATCGAATTCCATGCCATATTAAAATCGTTCACGCCGTAATTACTGAACCGACTTGACTGAAATTCAGAAAGGATATAGATTATATACTGAATTAATGAATAGGCTACTTTTTATCCCGAAAAATTAATGGTTTCCGCGAGATGTGTGAAAAACCAAAATTCACACGGGAGAAAAACTCTTTTACGCCGTAACTACTGAAGCGATTTGGCAAAAATTTGGATCAGAGGTAAATTGTAATGATTTAGAACTAATGTTACTTTTCATCCCGGAAAAATCCATGGTTTAAGGAGAAAAATCCTTTACGCTGCGATTAGGTACTGAACCGATTTGGCTGAAATTTGGAATGGAGATAGATTATATCGTGCATTAGGCTACATTTATCCCGGAAATATCCATAGATTCTGAGAAATATGTGAAAACCCGTAATTTTCGCGGTAGAAATACCTTTATGCTGTAACTACAGAAACGATTAAGTTGAAATATGGAGCGAAGATAGGCGATATCCTGGATTATCATACAGCTTATCTTTTGTTCTGGAAAATCCGTGTTTACCGCAAAATTTGTGTAAAAACGAAGTTCACGCGAGAGAAGTACTCCACGAGTGGTGAAAGATTGTTACTTGGATTAATACAAAGGCTACTTTTTGTCCCGGAAATGATTGGCTGAGATAGACGATATCCTATTTTTACCATATAAGCTACTTTCTAGAAAGTATAAGTATAAAGGTTAAGGTTGATAAGGAAATTTAGGTTTTTGAAAAATCTGAATCTCTGGGTTTTGTGAAAAATCGAAATTAACGCGGGCGAAGCCGCGCGCAAAAGCTAGTACCATATAAAATTATCGTGCCAATGTTTGTTACCAAACACGCAAATTAGTTGCTACACGAGTGCTACACGGTGATAGTTAGTTTAAAATATATCAATCAACAATAATTATTTTTGGCCGTAGGTAATTAAAACTTCCAATAATCACCGGACTGAAGAATTTCCTCTTCCTCAGATAGATTTTTCGACTCAAAAGTTGAGCGAAAGATTCTCATCTCTAAGGTATTTTAAGGCACCGATGACAAGTTTAAGTTGAGAAGTTTCAGAGAATTAGAGATAAAAATTGATTTTAGGCAATAGTATCTGTATGTGATCTACAAACTACATATAATATCCTGAGCCCAGTAGTGGGCCATAAGATAGAATTGATTCGACAAACAACTTTTATAAAGTGTGGTAAGCTGAACATTATTTTCCCCCAGGTCCCGATACTAAAGAATTTGTTTGCGACGTCAGTCTTTGTAAGCTATTGCATAAAATATAGTACTTCAATGTCCAGAGCACACCATTTATCTTTCTTTCCTTTTCGCCCGATTAAATATTTATTTAAGCATTTAAGTGCTCGGAAAAATCAGACTTTCCCGCACGAATATACCTAACTGGAACAACTTTATTTATTCTCATCCCGGAAAATGCATATCTAAATATTTTATTCCCAGTTGCATGCATTACCTGTAAAAACCACTCGGGCGAACGAAAAACTGCTTTGTTACTCGTGATAAATGCGTGGGTAACTTTTTCCTGATTCAAATGCATTGTAGATTTTTTTATAATGATGAGTGAAGCTTTTTCCATTTCCCAGATACCGTGTTCTGTCATTATAAAATAATTACGTTAAAAGCTTCGCAGTTAATTAACATTGATACCTAATATATTAAAATTTGTCATAATAATACCTACTTATTGTTATTTTGTAAACGCTTTGTTCAATTAAGAGCTTCTAAAATATTACGTTAAATATCAACTAATATATTATGTCGAGAGTGGCGACTAATATGAGTAATTATTTTATTAATATAATAGTTGGCACTAATATGAGTGCCAACTATTATATTAATAAAATAATTACGCTTTTAGCGCAGATAAAGCGAGTATAAATCAATTATTCCAATTCAAGAGGAATGGTACTAAAGAAATGATCATTAACTGTAGGTTGGCGAGGCGTCGAGTATAGTGAGTTTTCCAATCAAGACTGCATCTTTAGGTCAAAGATACTATGTTTTTGCAACATCATTAAATAAATAGAGTTGCTCCAACTGGTCAGACCAGTGGAGACGAAAATATCCCTTACCTAATCGTTAGCCGTGTCAGTAAAGTCGTAATACTTCCAACTGTTAAAATGCCGCTAGCAAACATTATAAAAACCAATGAAATATTTGTATGAGTTGCGCCTGTAAAAAATATGACATACAAGCGTTCCTTTAAAAAAATCATTCATAAAAATTTATATTTTAAATCTTGAATAGGTGGGTATATAAAAAGAAAAAAAAACGAAAATCCATCGCAAAACAGTGCTTCACCGGGAAAACTGCACAAAAATGCATCAATGGGTTCACTGACGACATTTCATATAAAACTTTATTTTGTTAGCAATATCGTCACGGTGCAGTGTTCATTCGTTTGAAATTCACATTAATCCGGTATGTTTGTGTATTTTTAGATTGGATTGTAGTATGAAATTGTGGACAGGATTTTTCGAAATGCTGAGTCAATGGTTAATGAACTTGAAATAATTTTTTATGAATGCATTTTGATGAACCGTGACAATTTATTTGTATTTTATTTTTTGTCATAAATGCAGTTGTAGCAGGGACAAAAAGGTCCAATTTCGAAGCAATATTGCTTCATTGCCATTTAAATATAAGGATTCCGGAAAGGTTCTAAAATATATAAATGACTAGCCTATTCCTTCCTCTAAATGTAATCAATAAAGAATATGAATAGTTTAAGACTATTCGGCATATATTAAGTATTTAGCAAGATAAGGCAAGTGGCTGCAAGGACCAGTGGTCCGAGTTAAAAGGATCAGGACGAATAAAACACGGATTTTAGTTGATAAAAGAAAATGTATGAAATGACACGACATAAGAGCCTCTTTATGCTAGACCTGTATGAAATAAAGTATTTTCTATTCTATACTATTTATGTTGAACTGCACGAAAAGATAGAATTTTGTAGTACAATTCTTTTTACAATGCATACTAGATAGACCTATACCTAGATATTGAGTTTTATTAAACCTTTGTTTTACATTCCTTCAAATATTATTGGCAATTTTACGAGAGTGGCTTAAGAATACTCTGAAAATAGTTTAACAATCGAAGCGTTATCAGCACAATATGCAAAATGGGGAGCGACGTAAGTGCATAGTGACTGAAAACGAATTTAAAAACAGCGAGCATTGCTGAGCTTATTGTTTTGTACTGCAGAATGTTGTGAAGACGCGGGTTTCAATATTAAAGTGGAGATTCCATTTATTTTTCTTTCAATTCCATGGAGGTAATACATGGAATATAACAGTCATTAATGATTATGCTGTTATTAGCTGCTGAAAGGGCAAACAAAACTACATTGGATGAAATGTATTGCTATCGCATTTTAAGGATCTCTATACAGGTAGAGAAAAACATCTTTTTCTCTACCTGTATAGAGATCAATCAAGTTTGGTTTTTATTTTCCGGTTCAAGCATCATCATGCTTGAACCAGAAAATAAAAACCAAAATGTTCTTTCACACAGGCCTAACTTATAGGCACTTAACCTTCGGAAAGCTGTATTACGCAGAGCAAAACGCGAAAGAAAATCGGCATTTGCTCTTTTAAAAATCATGAAAAAATACATTAAGCTACTTTAAGCTTATTAGCTGATACATTTACTTTTAAGGTTCGTCGTCATTTCAAAATTAATTTATTGTAGGAATAGTAGCTCTGACTAAGAAAATGTTGTGTAACAGATTGTTTGAACCTGATGGTAAGTCAAGCCTTCGAAATCATATTGATATTTATGTTTAGTGGGGTTGATACGCAACCCCACGAAAGATTTTTCAACAGTTTTTAAGTAAGTGCGGACTACAGGTGCCTACGTTTGAAAATTATGAGATATCAAAAAATTACGAAATATCAAATATCAATAGACTTATATCCTGGACAGGGAAGACGGCGCGAGTTTATCGGTGCCAAAAATGCTTGTTTTGCCACCAACAGTAAGGTCACGCCTAGAGAATTTTGACAGATGGCGCTACTGTTTGCTTGGACGAAAAAGGTTTACGTAAATCGTTCGGATGCCTCTATAACGAGGTTTTTTATCATAAGTTCGCTAATAAGACTAGTTTTTGCAAATTTCAGGGGAATCAGTTTATATAGTTTATGCTAAGGTCCAATAACACAGAGGAGGGGCACTGCCCGTTGGACAACTACAGCACGAAGTTTTAATTAAACGGCGGCATCTGTGCGACTCGTTACCGATAAGGCTGCGCGAATACAAACACACCCTTTGATATACGGGCACTTGAATCGGAGAGGGGCGCGAGCGGGGCGGTATCTCAAGAAATCCTTTAAACTCAGTGATCATCACCTTTTTTTATATAGTCAACGCGAGCAAACGAGCGGGCGGGACACCTGATGGAAAGCGATCACCGCCGCCCATGGACATTAGTAGCATCAGAGGAACTGCAAATGCGTATTTGTTTATCCGCCCATTGAATAACCCCATGTAATAGTTTTGAGGGAACACTGTTGCTGGTAGATGGTTGCATAGTTTGCATGTGCGTGGAAAATCACTAAATGGCGGAAAATAATGATTACGTTGCTTTTTTACTGTAAAAATATATAGATTCTGCCGGTTAAAAAGAACAAGGAACAAGGCTACCATTTTTTTAAAGCCATTACACTTAGGAAAGGGGCCTTGATGGTCGACAATGTTCTCCGTGAATTCAATCAATGGTACCAACTACTCGGTAGTATGCGATTAAAAATAGTTTTGTTTTAAACCTACTGTGACGTGGAGTTAGGGCTGAACTCATGTAGTGTATAGACCTAATTCACAATAGGACGCTGGTTCAAAGCGAAACTATTAAAAATTGCATTGTAAAACATTTTCAGGTAATTTTTTAAAACTACAAGTTAATACTTGACTAAGATCTCACCTGATGGTAAGTGATGAAGCAGCCGAAGATGTTATTTATAGTCCTCACGAAAATGGGGTAATAAATATTACCCTTAATAATTTCTACACAGCATCGAACTAGAACGTTTATTCGCTTTGCAGTGCATCTTTACTGGTAGGGTGGTAACTAGTAGTAACCACACTAGGCAAAACCAGGTCTACGAGAACATGAGAATCAAAGTTTATTATTATTTGACGACCGTATGGCGTAGCGATAGCGAACCTTCCGTCTGCGTCGGAGGTCGTGGGTTCGATTCCATTAATGGTAAATGTTTGTGTGATGAGCACGAATGTTTTCCAGTGTCTGGGTGTTTTTCAATATGTCATATTTATGTATATTAGTATGTGTGTATATTTATCAGTTATCTAGTACCCATAACACAAGCTATCGCTTACTTTGGGTCTAGATTGCGATGTGTAAAAATGTCCCGTATATATTTATTTTTTATTTATTTATTTTATCATCCAAAAAGGCTATAGCAATTTTTTCGCCATTAAATCTTATCTAGGAGGAATAAGTATTTCAATTGATGACAAAACGACTTCTAGTATTTGATGATACCTACTTAAAGGTATGCACAAACAGACTCATGCATGCTGCATTTACCGTATAAGAAAAATTCAGGAAATTCATATTGTATTCGTATAAAATACTTTGGGCGAAGCAATTTAAGTTTGGTTGATGTTCATACCAACTTTTTACCAATAAATTGCCAGTGAACATGCTTTAGCATTCTAGTAAAATACTTTGTGTGATCGCTTCGAATACGATTGAGGATAGAATTTATTCTTTAAATAGATTTTATGGGGACTTTTCTGTTTTCTCAATGTAATAATAAACCTAAATACAAACACATATATTGAAATGTAAGAAATAGTCTCGTAATTGAACCTATAAAAAGGAACATTTAAAAACTAAAGATTCAACAATTATGAAAATTTTGGATAATCTTATTCATCAACAGATTGATTGAAGATTGATAAAATCTTCCTATCTTCTTGACGACGCCGCTCTTCTGCTCTCACACTTACGTTGACAGTCTTAGATCTATTGTGTTTGCGTCTGCCTAGATTTCTCCTCCTCCTCCTCCGGGAATAGCAGCACGTCTTTTGCAGGGGTATACCTACCTAATTGACCTCCTCCAGTGGATAATGTACCGTCACAGCAGTCGGCTTTGCGTGTGTATCTGTAGCTGTAGCCATATGTCTTAGCGTCGGTCGGCGTAGAAACGTTGACGATCGCTCATTCCATAGCTTGTGTAGAAAGATAACAATAACTGTCTATGATTAGCGTTCGCGAATGTTAAAATAATGTCAATGCCACATCGACTCATATAGGTCCGCAAGCGACGACCTGTTTATAATCTGCGCACCGACAATAATTGTTAGCGACTGTCAAAATTCCTCTTGGCTACCATTTTATAGCAACTTTTGTGAGAGAAGTTATTTTTTTTTAATTTAACGTTTGTTCGCATACATTTTACTATACGTCGTGACCCAACGCTATTTGTTACTTGGCGCAGCCTGCAGGGCTACGCATCGAATTTGTTCGATTTCTATACGTCGTGATCCAATGCTATTTGTCACATGGCTCAGCCTGCAGGGCTACGCATCGAATTTGTTCGATTTCTATACGTCGTGATCCAACGCTATTTGTCACTTGGCTCAGCCTGCAGGGCTACGCATCGAATTTGTTCGATTTCTATACGTCGTGATCCAAAGCTATTTGTCACTTGGCTCAGCCTGCAGGGCTACGCATCGAATTTGTTCGATTTCTATACGTCGTGACCCAACGCTATTTGTCAATTGACTCAGGCTGCAGGGCTACGCATCGAATTTGAGCGATTTCTTTACGTCGTGACCCAACGCTATTTGTTACTTGGCTCAGCCTGCAGGGCTGGGCATCGAATTTTGTTCCATTTCTACACGTCGTGATCCAACGCTATTTGTCACTTGGCTCAGCCTGCAGGGCTGGACATCGACGCAGCACGTGCATAAGAGTTTCGAACCTTAGGAAACACTGAACAAAAAGTTTGCCGACCATAAAAGGATGCTTAGGTACCTACATTGCATAAAGTTCTATCTTTACCTGCACAAATATGCCGAGTTTCGTGCTGGAAAAGAGTAGTTTACACACCTCACATCGCACTGAGCTGAGGAAAGCAAACCTAAGCGTCTTATATCCGTCGTGGTTAGACTTGAAAAATTTGAATGAAATGTGAGCACATTCGGTTTTGACGTTACTTTGCTTGACTTGATATCAGATTTGTTCCCCGGAGCTGAGACTTGTGAATAACAATGAAATATGTGCATTGTGCATAGCATAAAAGACATAAGTAGATATTATAACAGATGAAATCCTTTACAGATTGACAAAAAGTTTATTCAAAACATTTTCTACTTGCTAGAGAACTTTTGATAGAGATTTAAGTACCTTCTGAAAGAAGAAAAAAATGGAGTTTTCTGAAAGTTATTGACTTTTTTTCTAATAGTGCTTTTCATGAGAATACAATATCGTTGGATTATTGGTTTATCATTCACTCTTGACCCAAATATTCAACGATGATAAAAATTGAAATTTAATGTCTAAATATTTTAAAAACAAAAGAAGAAATCTTATATATTTACTCTTCGTTTAACAGAAAAGATATTAATGGCAAAATGAGATACAAACCAACTGAAGTGGATTGAAGGCATTGCGGTGCCACTTTACCCTCATTGTGGCGATCTTGTGGGAAATCAGCCGCCGCGCCCTTGCTATCAGTTATCTGCACGAATCAAATTAATAAGGCTTGGATAGGTCATACGCTGTGGTTACCAAAATATTTCCAACCCAGAGCACCTGATGATACGTAACGATAAAGTCATACTTATTCGTAATTGGAAGATGTAAACCCCCTAAAGATTTGTCCTAAAGTACTTACTTTTATTTTTTTTAGTTATAAGATTACTTACAAGATAAAATTTGAACACGGGTATGTACTTTACTGCTCTGTGACGAAAATGTAAAAATGGGTCAGGTGCGAGTCGGACTCCCGCAGAAGCCAGATCTCTCAACAATACCCTACTACTTCTACTATACAAGTAAAGTAATATTGGGAGTTCTGGACCTTCGACCAAAAACGCGCAAAAAATCACGTTTGTTGTATGGGAGCCCACTTTAATCTTTGTTTTATTCTATTTTTTATTATTTGTTGTTATAGCGGTAAAATACATCATCTGTGAACATTTCAAATGGACCACGTTTGTACAGCCTGGTGACAGACGTACGGACGCACGAACGGCAAAGTCTCAGTAATAGGGTCCCGTTTTTACACTTTGGGTACTGAATTTCTAAGGTAGGTGATAGGTCCCATCGGTTATCTCATAGATCGTCGGTTTCATACATAGGTATAATATAAATGACATCATATTCTGCCACTTGAACTTTCTAATCGCAATTATTTGTGTTATAGTTTACATTCCTTTTCGCTAAGTTTAGTTCCCATACTAGCGTATAGGGTAGTTCCACTTGTCTTCAGTTTCGTACAGTATTTTGTAACTGAAGCGCGGAAGATACTCTAGCGATAAAACATGTCGTGCGTTTCGTGGAATGTCTGAAATAAAGCATAAAATAACAATAATGTTTACCCCTTTTGTTCGCTCAGCAAATTGATGTAGCGTAATGGTGAAATATAGTGTGCAAAGTTAAAGGCAATGTGGGTCGCGGAAGATATTTATGACTTCCTTTAACTCCGAACACTCCAAGTTCAAAAGTTCATAAAGACTTTGTCACAAAATTGAATTTTATTATCCTCGGCACTTTTATTTTACTTAAGAGTACCTGGCCTTTTTAACGAGGGTAAGTTACTTTAAGGATTAAAGATAAAGAATAGGTAAAGGCGAGTACGGACCAAGGAAGTTACCCGCTTTTAGGTCCAACTATTAACTAATAATAATAATTGAGGTTCGAACTGCTATCATATTTGCAATATTATGAAATGCCGGCAGCCTTAGGTTGATAGATAGTAGAGCCACTGTCGTCGGTATTCCTCATTATATTATGGAATTTATTATAATCACTAAATACAAATAAAATTGATTAAAAAAATATCACCAATGAATTAACCTTTAAAGCGATTGGTCTGTTAATCTCAGTTTTTATGTGTTGAAAATATCTATTGAGTATTGTATAATATGTTTACTATCAAAACAAATATGGTCTTAAAAAAAATAATATAAAACTATTCCGCTATTCCTACAAAATGCTACTTACTTAGATATTGAATAGGCACTATCTATTCAATGAGAAGACGACGAACATGAAAAATCCTTGAATCGTGAGTTTATAGTGATATCGACTGTATTGAATCCGATTTCAAATCAAGCGTGCAGCGATAGTAGTTTAGCTTTTTATTTAGTACCTACTCTGCTTATCGCAGGAACCTCTGGGAGTGAAAATTAAATCTTATGATAGGATATTGAAATTGAGATCTATTCATTTAATTTATCCAGTTGGTTGAACTCTTAGATTCAGTTTTTAAGTTGAAAAATGTACCAATAAAATTAAATAAAGTTTATTATAATGTTATGAATAAATTCCGATAATTCGTGCACAACGGGGTACCTACGATGTATACGTATAGCGTTGTGAACATCTCATTATAATTCTTTTGCCCTTTGACTTCCGACTCCATTTTGTCGCTTTCGTTTCCTTCCTCGGGAGTGAATAATTTCAACTTAGGAATTCAATTGAAATTAATTTATTATTTCTATTTCTTAACATCTCAGTTTAAAAGAGATCTTTTAGAAAAAGCTGCTCTTCCAAAATTAAAGAATTGTAATTATCTATCCATTGTACCGATATGTTTCTTTTTACCATTTCAGCAGCGTTCGTCCAACAATCCTGAACTAATTTGGATGATGGTTTTGTTAGACCCGACTGCCAAAGAAAGGTTGTGTTTTTGCCTCTGAAAGAAAACTCAGGATATGGGCATCCGAACAATTTTAAAGTTTTATGCAAACCTTTTTCATACAAGCAAAGAGTAGCGCCATCTGTCTAAATTATATAGGTAGCTGCTGAGCGAACAACAACGCGGCCTTACTGTATTATTGGCACCGATAAACTTGCGACATTTTTTCACGCCGTCCGCCCTGTCAAGGGTAGATGTCATTTGCGTTTGCGCGTATTTCATATATATGTATGTTTGAAAATTTCTTCTCCAACTTTGTAAAATTCGACCTTTACCCCACTTTTCGTCTTAACTTTAGGTTCATTAATAACTAGGTTAATATGTAGGTACGGGTTATATTATTTATCCATAGGAGTGGGTTAACCTATTAGATCGTAATTTATGTTAAATCTAATGCAGATTTGGTCTGTTCAAACTTTAAAGTCTGCGAGGTGGGTTTTTTACGCACATTATTTTCCAATACTGTCTCTTCTCTCTTCAAGTGAAGTGAATGTAATCGAAGCACTTGAAGTATATTTACGAGGTGATAAAAAGAAGAGAAGGGAAGCAGACACTCTTATGAAATATGAATTATCGTCACCCTATAAATACACCACATCGTGTACTAAGTGTGAAAGCTGTTATTGTTCGAAACTCAATTACATCGATACCCCTTGTTTTGTTAGTAAAGTGGTTTCCCATTAATTGAATCAAAATACAGTAAGTAAGCTGCGGTTGTTGGGGTTCTGATAGTTATTTAGGCATATGATATTAATTCTTTCTATGGCAAACAGTAGATGTAGATTATTCGTAAGTTTTTCAATAAAGTTGAAATGAAATAATATTATAATTAAGTTCAGATGTGAACTTAAATATTAATAATATAGGCATAACTTATAGGCTGCTATGCAAAGACAAAACTCTACCGCCAAGTTCAGGTAGTGGGTTTGCACCGAGAAGAACTGAAAGGAAATAATAGGCACCTCCCTGCAGATACGGTCTAAGAATGTCACTTGACGCTAAGCTACGCTGGAATGCTAGGCATGAAGAAAAGAGAAGACCTAGAAATGAGATAAAATAATATGAACTTGCTCGAATTTCATCGTAGTCAGCAGAAAATAAGATCTCGAGTCAATAAATAATTTAATACGGATATTATTTTACTAGGAACAACGAATATTTCACGAATCGACGAAAGGACAAAGTGGCAGGTGGTATATATATATTGGGGCAGAATTTCTGACACGATTGTATTTGTTCAGCTATGTTGACTAGGAGTCAATAGCCGGATGCATGTCCGGATGGGTCAGGCAGAATTATTGTCAGGGCCATTCAATACGAAATAGAAGTCAGTTGCTGCAGCTTTGCATCTTTTGTTACATTTTTTTCTTTTAATCTTTGAAAAACTGGTTTAAATAATCAAAGCAAAACTTTTGAACGTGACATCGATAATTATATATTAATCAGCTATATAAGAAGAATTTGAATGTAGTTTTCACTGTTCCTTCGTCACGTTTTAATTGCATTGGATGAGATGCATAAATGTAGATAGTTTACACACCTTAAAGCATACGATGAAAGTAAATATTAATTATTGTGCTTTCTTTTCTTGAAAATTATTTACGAAGCTCAAATCTTTAATGCGGCAAGCAAGCCTGCAAAACGTGGCGGTGCGACTGCAGAGTTTCTATGAACTTAGCCTTAATCGCACCATCTAGGCACTTTAGTTTGAGTACCTACTCAACGAAGTAAGCGGCAGTGTTGTCTTTGTTTTACTTTCGTTCGCATTTGATACATTAAATGTTAAGAATCTTAGTTACAATGGTTTGTAGCGTCTTTTAACTAAGTGAAGAATGTACGTTATACGTTCAAAATTATCGATTTATAATATATTTTAGATTTATAATTTATATAGATATACCTACCTCCTTAATCTTTAGTTACTATGTCACACTGGGTAAGCGTATTACGCAAGGTCTTGCTCCTCACATCGTTCTATGTTATCAAAAAGCCTACTTTTTTTTTCATAAAAATGATATACATAATGTAGTTATTCCCGGCGGGTCCGATACAAAACAGTATAGATTCTTATCCTAGTATCTCATAGAAGTCCCGGGAGGTCACGTCCCGACCCTTGTTAAGGGATGTTCTAAAAGTTCGCACAAAAACCGTTCTTCTTTTTTTTTTGGAATAAAATATGGGTCATGTTATAAGCGTCTACAATTGTATAATATCCAACTTAATATAGAGCCAAAGGGTCAGTTTTGTTAGATTTTTTTAGTAAAAGTAGCTGACCCGGCAATTCACATCCTATTCTCAGATCTACTGAATATACCCAAATTCCATAAATATCGGAAAGTTTTGTTATAAATACGAGAATTTTATGTGTTTGATATGAAATAAGTGAGAGCATAAAGATACAGTAAATAATGTACCTACCTATAGTACTTTTATACCTATTTAAAATATTAAGCTAAAGAATAAAATTTTTTTTTTCATAATTCATTAGGACGTATATAATCGGAAAAAGGATCTCAGAATATTCTGTATAACAGGACGTTTGTATCAGAAGGTCTGTACCTACCTACAATGGAGGCAAATACGTATGAAAACGGTGCAAAATGAATATTTTCCCTGAATAAACATTCAATATTCGCCGTGAGTCCGAAATGTTTGCTTATTGTGCTGTCACGTCACATTGTGTCCACGGGCCCAACGACATTAAATCTGGTTCAATCGCCCTTAATTCCTATGTTAAAAATTAAATAACAGATCGCTATTCCTATATTTTCAGTATGTTTTATTAAAGAATAGGTTTGGTCCGAGACTTTATCCGCGTTCATTGTTATATTCCAAAATATGTTTCTAGAGCATTGATTTTTCTTGAAAAAAAAAACGTGAGGTTAGGTACTTACTTACTCCATTACAGCTATTTATCTCCATTCCAAATGTAAGGATCGATTATATCATTCCAAGATTATAGTAACGTAAGTGAGTTTGTTGTGGGATTCTTCTCAGTTCAGGGCGCGTTTGAACCCTCGTAGTTAGTTTTTAAGTCACGAAATAGTTATAATAAATAGGTCATTTTACAGACTATTCATAAGTGCCTGTAAGTTATGTCTAATGGGGATAAACCATTTAGAATTTAATAAGTAATAAATAAACATAAACTTCTAATCTATCACTTTATTAAAATTTCAACAACTTAAGGAAGTTACCTCAAAACGAAAAAAAAAAGAACTATGTTAAGAATAAATTAATAGTAAAAAAATTTTTTAAACAAAAGCTCTTATTTAAATGCTCTAAAAAGAATAATATAAACTTTTCTAATAAAACTTTTACTATCAACTTGTAACGTCGTTACACAATTTTTCTTTTATATAAATATAAAAAAAGTACACAAAATACTCAATAAAGTACAGAAAAATACACGAAACAGAAACTTGCTCTCCAATTGGATAAGTTAGGTCCTACCGTTAAATAGTGGATATCTACGGTCACATTGAATATAGTCGCTTTAACCCATTTATATCGTACTCAGTATGTAATATATTTTTGTAGAAGAAACCGAATAAAATTCATATCATCAATTTTATATTTTGCGCGCTCGTTAAGCTTCGATCCATTTTTATTATTAAAGAACATTTTGCAGGATAATGCCTTTCCACGTAAATTATCTCAAATGATCGCATCCACTTTCGAATTTTACGGGGATTATTGCGATGCAATTTGTTCCTTGCGCATCACGGATTTTCATGAAATATCACTTTCTATAGTATTGTATACCCATTAGGTACGTAACTGCGTACAATGTAGAAATATTGTATTTAAAATATTAATATGAATTACAACAATCTAATGTAACGAATATTATTAATGTGAAAGTTTTTGAGTTTGTGAGCTGTTGTGAGTAAATTGGCTGAAATTTGGAACATAGATAGCATATAACCCGGATTAACACACAGGCTATTTGATCCCGGAAAATTTATAGTTCCCGTGGGATATTTAAAAAACCCAAATTTCTACAGCAATCTATAACTACATCTATAGGTAGGTACCTAGATTGCTTAAGAAAACTTCCTTGGAAGAAGGTATATCGGTTGGAATAGGGAATGGGAACGGGAAAATATTTATCCATCAGAATTTGTGAAAATGTGAATTTGACGCGGGCGGGGCCGTGGGCAAAAGCTGGAAGCCGTGTTTATGCGATTTTGAATGAAGTTTTATTTGAAAACTGTAAAGACAATTACCTACTTTCAAATTTAAACGTCATGTAAATTGGGTATTTAATCTAAAATCGCTTAGAAGCTTGGATTCAATTTTCTCCATAGAAAGTTCTCCCAAAAGTTGCTCCAAAATCTCAGTTATTCTAGTTTTTATCAGAAACTACAATGTATGTAATTGTAATTTTTGTTTTAAAGTGTCGATAATAATAATGTAAAAAACGTTTAGAAACAGATATTTGATAACTAGCTTAGTTTTTAAGTAATTAGGTAAAAAGTCGTTTTTCTGTTACCTATATTCTTCCGCGACGCTGCATGCCGCACTAACCAACGTATTCGTGAGAGTGAGAAAGACAAAAATAAATTCAATTAATCCCCTTAAGATAATATATATAAAAGTAACTCAGTGATCTATAAAAAAAATTATGAAATGAATATGTGGAGGGACTTTTTTGCAGACCAACTAAATTGGAACCACCGCACAGTCAGTGTCACATATTTCACCGAACTGTGAATCTTTTCGTACGTTAGTAATTTAACATATCAATGGTTTTGGTTTGAAGGGTACTGTAGAAAACTATGAAAACCATTGAGCGTGTTTTTGTCTTTGCAGTTAACATTGTTTTCAATGTAATCGTAACAAGAATAGCAAGCGAAACCTTTAAATAAAATCTATATGAATATTATACAGCTGAAATGTTTGTTAGTTTGTTTGTTTGAACGCTCTTAGGATTATAAAAATATTTTAGGGTTGGATAGTCCATTTATCGAGAAAGACCACAGGCTATATAACACAGGCTATGACCGATAGGAGCGGAGTATCAATGAAAAATGTTGCACAAACGGGAAAATTATTCCTTTTGCAGAGCTTCCGTTGCGAGCGTTGTGTAACTCAAAAAACCTGTCAAGTGCGAGTCGGACTCGCGCACTGAGGGTTCCGTACTACAACCGGAGGAATAAAACCATAAAAACCACTTTTCTTATCGAACCGCAAAACTAACTTTGTTTTTAGAGGTTTATTGTAAATATCAAAAAAACTACTTATTAGATCTCGTTCAAACCAATTTTCGGTGGAAGTTTGCATAGTAATGTACATCATATATTTTTTTTAGTTTTATCATACTCTTATTTTAGAAGTTACAGGGGGGGGGACACACATTTTACCACTTTGGAAGTGTCTCTCGCGCAAGCTATTCATTTTAGAAAAAAATGATATTAGAAACCTTAGTATCATTTTTGAAGACCTATCTATAGATACCCCACACATATGGGTTTGATGAAAAAAAAAATTTTGAGTTTCAGTTCTAAGTATGGGGCACCCCCAAAATTTATTACTTTTTTTTAAATTTTGTGTGAAAACCTTAATGCGGTTCACAGAATACATCTACTTACCAAGTTTCAACAGTATAGCTCTTATAGTTTCGGAAAAAAGTGGCTGTGACATACGGACGGACAGACGGACAGACGGACAGACGGACAGACAGACATGACGAATTTATAAGGGTTCCGTTTTTTGCCATTCGGCCACGGAACCCTAAAAATCATGTATGACGAAATTGTTCTGCTTTAAAAGTTCTAAAAACTTCTCTATGCCACATACCTATCTTTTGAAGTTGATTCATTATAATGGGATTGAAGACCGAAAGTAGTAGCGGTAGCGAACCTGCCATCTGCGTCGGAGGTCGTGGGTTCGGTTCCCACTACTGGTAAATGTTTGTGTGATGAGCATGAATGTTTTCCAGTGTCTGGGTGTTTTTCAATATATTATATTAATCTGTATTAGTATGTATGTATATTTAGTACCCATACTAAAAGCCATCGCTTACTTTGGGCCTATATGTGTAATGTCGTGATAAATATTTTAAATTTAAAGGGATATGTAAAAACCAAAATTTATGCGGCCGAATTTATTTACCTATATATAATAACAAAACAATAGATATTCTGTTTACACTTTTTTTCTAAGCACTCTAAAATTATTTATTAAAGATTATGAAACTTTCGTAATTACCCTTGATTCACACCCGATGAATATTAATGATGTAACGGCTAGGCTCGATCGACCCTTTTCAGATTTTAAAGGATCATTAAATTTTGTTCTGATAACGAACGCAAAGTGTTTTTAGGATCAAACTTTTTTCTTTGTGTAAAAATTTAAAATAAATATTTTGAATAATTGTTTCAACAATGAAAGAACGCCTCTCTTATTTACCGAGCTTCTTTAATTTAAATAGGAATAAAATCATTGTAGAGTTTATCGAAGTGAAGGGGAGAAGAAAACTTTGTAATTAAAAAAAAACATATTTTAATCATGAGGGAGTATTAGTAGATTTAGCATTATAGACTGAGGAGAAGCGCGGAAAGCTAAAGTTAACGAATCAATCTAGAAGTTTGTCCAATACGTCCATATGCGTCTAAATATAACTTTTTTTAGAAGATAGAATGTGTACAATTAGACATTATTTACCATTGCACATTTTGTTATGGTCTGTAAAACAAAAATGCATGGCATTGTGTTAAGGGACTATAGGCATTGTGTCCGTTCAGATCTTCGTGGTTTGACTTAAGATATTATGTACGCAAGCCTTCCTCACGAGTGACTACCTATTGGTGAGTCATTAATAATCAATAAAATGTAGTATTGGGCTTTTCTATCCGGACATTCGTAGTACCAGGTCGGAGTTTGTAAATTGGCGTTGTATCACCCCTTGCCTCGGAGAGCACGCTAAGCCGTCGGTCCTGTGCCTGATCTCTCTCCGATCGTGTTGGAGTTGCCATCCCATCATGTAGGGGAGAGAATAGAGAGTACACTTGTGTTTGCGCCTACTTGTGCAATATAATATGTTCCACGCTAATGGAGTGTTAGGGTCGAATTTAGCCAAATACATATGAGACAGTTCTCAGTGTAACCGTTTCAAAAATGGGAAACCTGCCCGACTGCCCGACTCGAGCAAAAAAATCTTCAAAATCTTCCAACTCGATTCCTGAACTATACAAGACGTTAAATACAAGCAGTGATAGACTAGTGGATTTCACGTCGAGATATCTCTGTACCATTGGCACGAGACAAAAGTTGCCAGCTTAGTAAGTAAAATTTCCTACTAAGTCATACAAAAATAAAGTAAATGGACATAAAACCATGAGTTTTCTCTTTTTATTTCAGAGATAATAAGTATTTACTAATCTATTAATCTACTACTTTTCAAATCGTGAGCTTATTTTGGCGGAGTTAAAATTTAGAAGCCAAATCTGGCCAAATGGTAGAAATCTGCCATAAATTGTCACACTGGTAGTACTGTAAATTATAGAGTATGCAACCTGAGTGTAGTATAGCTCTTACTACCGTCTCCGCACGTGGAGTTCTGAGGGGTTAGCATAGGTTTTTATACGAATTTCCAGTCGACTCGCATCGCACAAACGAATCGAATTCCTTCATACATTTAGAGCCAGCACCATCAATCGACGTCGCTGACATGCGGCTGTCAATAGATAGCGTTGACTGTAAATGTATGGAGGCAGTCGATTCGTTTTTGCGATGTGAGTCGACTCGAAATTTGTACGAAAACCTGTACTATTAATGGCGACAATTTTCCACTACGTTTCCGCCCGCTTAACGAACGGAAACGCAACTCGCAAGGGATGTCCAATTGACACATAACTGCACTGCAATTACCGTACGTATTGTATTGTGGTCCTATATTCCTTGTGAAGATTCAAGTACTGTAAGGTAATAATGAGATTGTGCAGAGACAACTAACGCGTCTGTGGTGATTATGGCTTTATATTATTCTTTTGGAATGTGAAATAAGAATAGTTGGTATATGTAAAGTCAGTTTGAGTCTTCGAATAAACACGAACAAGAATAAGCAGGACAGATTAATTGTTGTGCTATAATCCCCTACTTGAAAAGAATCTGCATAATCCATTATGCAGGAACGCCGCCCACATGAAACACCACACACAATAATTATTCTTCCAACACTTTCTTCGTGTGTCAAAAAGTGTTGGAAGAATTGTAGACTGAGTAGAGATTCACTCTACGATTTTTTTAAAAACATTGTGCCTAAATATTTTCATTGTTCAGAAAGTCCATTTAGCCTATTTTTTCGATGATAATGCCTTAACCCTTTACAGGCTTAGCAGAGCGTTAATGAAACTGCGAACAGCGTAAATTGAAGTAGAATATTATAGTGAGAAAAGTTCGAGACTATGTAGGTCGCGCGAGATATTTACAACTTCCCTTAACGAGGTGAAACCGGAACATCTAGAGGTAATAAAAACCTGGACCCGTTGTGCTATTTTGTAAACGGCTGTAACGGGAGGGCTAATTATTCTTTTTGATGAAATTATTGCACCAAGTTAGGGCGCGTTTATATAAAAGTTTAGCCATGAACTGAAGTTGTTTTTATTCAGAAAATGTACTTAATCTTATCTTTTATAAGGACTTTTTAAAAACACCGCACTAGTAGACCAACCAGAACCAAAAAGTTGTGAATAATATTAATTTCTCTACAAATTAGAAATTAAAGACACATTAATTGATTATTGTTATCAGTTAGTTGTTATATTTTTCGATTTTGCTATAGTGTTATAATCTAAAAACGTAACTGAAAACTATCTAATAATGGCATCGGATAATTCTTCGCATTGCTTAATGTGTCTTTTACTAACTGCACTCGATCAATAGACCCGCGTAAATTAGGTGTTATTCTGTGATAAAAACATCGTTATCGTGGTTAGTCACAGTTTAAGAGTAACAAAGAAGCATGAAAATAAAAGAAACACTTGCACCAACCGTAGCAAAGGTGCAAAGTTAAAATAAAGTTGTTATCACTACTTTTGAGGTATTTTTAATCCGTGCACATTTCTAGCACTAAGCAGTTAGCTAGGCATCTTATGACCTATTTATACTCGTAAGTTAACTACAATCGGATACTGTGCCGCGCAACTAAGGAACCTTTTATGATCAAAACAAAAATTTATATACCTAGAGGAAATACTTCCTGAACAATTTGAAATATCCCTACATCTCTGGCAAAGACTCATTCGGTTGTTCCAAAGTTATGGAGTTTAATTCGCTCCAATTATATGAACTTTCAATTTTGTTTATTCTTTCATTTGTTGTTGTTGGATGAACATTGTCTACAACAATGTGTTTTCGACAGCTTCTGTATTTTCATATTTTAGACACAGTCCACAAAGTCGAAAGGTCCTGATTCAAACGTTTATAATTTTGTGTTTACTAGTTTTATCATCAAACGATCTGCGAGGGCCTAACAAAACGTGGGATAAACGTTTTCATAAAGTTGTCTATCAGTGAAAGGTTCAGTGAATTATTAATTAAGAATTATTGTCTGTTAATTATTAATTTCCAAATCAGGAGAATACTTTGATGTGTAATTTTAATGTTTTATAAATTTCCAAATAAAGCTTTTAGACCACCGAATTTAACAAGTAATTTAAGATTCACGGCCCTTAAAATTTCTGGTAGGATGTTAAAAGATAGAAAGTCCTAATTCATCACTTGGAGATTCTATGTGCAAACGATGCCTATTATAACGAATTTAAAGCTGACTCACTCTCGCTGTTTTCAGTCATAGAATATCCTTATAGCCTCAAGCGTGCCATGTATCAGCTAAAGCCCACATTAACTAAGTACATAGTGTCTTTAATGGTAAAAGGTTTCGCAAAATCATAAAACCATAACTTTTCAGCGTAGGAGTAAAAAATACGTCGTATACAAATAAAGCAAATTAAGTAATAGGTAATCTAAGTTCCGCCATAATCTTAAGTTTTTTGATATAAAAATATATACATCTTAGCAGGACAGATTAATTTGTTTATCGGAATACTTATAGAACAACACACAGACAGACAGACGGACAAAAATGAAACAAATTACAGGTTTGGCTTCAGTATTGACTAAGGAGTGCCCTCCAACAACAATTTTCAAAATATCTTCAATGTACAGAATTCGACCCGTTACAGTTTTATTGTAAGTATAGAAGATATAGATGAAGCAAATTAGTGACTTCTTTTTTGACAATTTAAGATATTGCAAGCAATTATCCATTTCCTTCCTATCCATTTCCTTTCCTACGTCAGAGAAGATTACCGAATTAGCTATAAACAACTTTGAGAAAGCTAAGCTTAATCAACTTAATGTAATTGTTTGGAAGTTAAAGGGTTGCGCTTAGAGTTTCCGCAACTTATAAGTTATAATTGGCACAGACGTTGACTTCAAACTTTAATCAAATAACCTAACCTTTAATTTCTTATATAAAATACTTCTTCCGAACAGAGCTTAGGTTAGTAAGTAGGGTGCAATTTTTAAAGGAAACTTTTGAAGAAAAAGGCTTAAAGAGTAAAGGAGAACTTTCATGTTGGTAATGGGAGACAAAGAAAACTTTTAATAATCGAACTTTCTTTGTAAAAAATTTACAGAAGGGTTAGATATTTTATGATACTGACAAATTAAATATAATGAAGATGTTCTGAAAATGCAAACAAATTAATAAATTATGTTTTGGTTAATAGATAAAATATAAAAAAAATGTTTCTTTTCACTTTGGAAGTTTCTATACTTTTGACCAGCTACAACGCTATACAAAAGCAGTTTTTTGTTTTGTACAACAGTATTAACAAAATTAGTATAGGCTCTATACGGTGAGGCTCTCATAACATTTCTTATCTCCCGCGATTCATATGAGCTACTCGTGCCGCTGTAAAATTTTATTGCGCCTAATATTGGAGTTCTAGACGTAGGTACCTCGTGACCTCTTTTGAGGGTTCATAGATCGAGAGATTGAGGCTTAGCACGTACTCTTGGACCTCACATTGTTACATTGATCATTATTTAATGAGGTACCTTATAAGACGTACTGCTTAAATTCGACGGTTTGTCAACTGTTAGTCATGCAGGTCGTCTTTTATTGTCAATGATACTATCTGATCCGCTGTGCTTCTCCCGGATGAAATAAAGAATCCTTTCTTATCCCTTGTCTATATTATCCTCTGTGTAGAACCTCTCGCACAGGACGGGGTCATTGCATCTGTGCGAGTGTGACCGCATTATTTTGACGCGGGAATGACAGAGACAGGTAGTAACAGGTTTATGTACGAAATTCTTCGTGCTCCGCGACCGTGCTTTAGATATCGCACATACGCGCGGTATTTGTTGCCGACAAATTACCCTAATCAGTGTAATTTTCGTTCAGTCCGCGAGCAACGGAGAATGAGGTTACGCGTGTGTCAGCGCGCAATAAACGTCGCTTAGTATGAACGTAACGTATCTTTAGAATATCTTTGCCACTGATGGGAACGGATCAGATTACCTAAAAAGAATGCAAAAAATAGGATTTTAGCCTCCTTCTTATTAATTAACAACGCAGTGAGGGTTACTTATTAACAAATTGAACGATAAAGAATCAGCCCATTGAGAGCTGCAGAATAATTATGGAAGCTTTGTTTCGAGGGAAGTCCAAACAGTGAAAGACTTTCTCAAGCACTCTTGCTAAACTAAGTCGGAACGTTTTAAATAGATTCAATTCGTTAAACTATTTCTTCACTCAATAAGCACAGCCACCCTGGTCTGGGGTACCTACGTATTAAAGCATTCTTTAGAGCAAAACTACAAAATTCAGCAATATTGCGCAAACAGGAAGCGGGATTGAAGCGCCTCGTCAAGTGCTCATCCCGCAAACATTTCACCTGCTTCCTGCGCTAAATGAGTTTCTAACGGGATTTTTAAATTAAAAATTAAATTCGATAGCGTACTAGAGTAGGTGCTTCAGCTTAATAAGAATGAGGCGCTAACTAGAGGCAATAAGTTATATCTAATCTTCTCTATTGTATAACATTTTCGTGTCAATTTTTGTTACCAAACTCCTTCGAAACGGCTCGACCGATTCTGAAATTTTCAATATAGGTCTGAGAGTAAGTAGGTAGTAAGCAATTTTTTTTTATATACCTAATGTCAAAACAACGTTTGCCGCGTTATCTAGTCTAATATATAAAATTCTTTTGCTTTTCTTTGGTAACAAAGAGAATTAGCACGTGAATTTAAAAAGAATTCTCAAGTTCCTACGTATACCTACCCGTAATTCTAATTACGTGTTATTACGGGATTGCTTTATACTTCGAATATTTTCATCAAAATTTACTAAACACCTACGATTTAGTCGTTTATCGCTGTAAATTCTGCTAGTCGCACTTGTAGCTTCATTAATTCACCTGTTTTCGCAGGCCGGGGCGCAGCGGTTTATTTTCTTGTTTTCACATCGCCCGCTTTGTGAAAATGTGAAAAAGCAGTAATTTCCTCAAATTTTGTTGCGTTAACGAATGCAAATTTGGGGAATGCGGCTTTTGATGCAGAAAATCCGACCCGATAACAAATTTTAATCAGAGACTACTATGAGAAATAATTGTAAATTAAATTGCCCTGCCATTGACATAAAATAAATTCTATGAAAGCAAAAAGCTTTAAAATGAGTTGATTGTTAATTAATTGTAAATTTCAAAGCTGATTACGCATGTGAAGGCAAATTTATTTTAAATCACTAAAATACAGTACCTACCTAACAAAAACATGTGAAATCGATTAAATAAACATGTCGACTGTCATAAATCATAGCGTATTGCGGCATGAAAGCGCAAACTCTACTGTTAAATATTAAATAAACTTACTAGCTGACCGGACTAACGCTGTTTTGCCATTTAGGAATATTAACATTGATAACGACCGAATACATACTGAATGTACACAATAAATTTCATAAAAACCGGTCAAGCCGTTTCGGAGAAATTTCGAGACGAGAATTTATATATATTAGAGATTGTTCCCTTAAATTTAACGGCTCACTTCTGATGACGTGTCTCCTCTTAAAAACAATATTACACATTTAATGACTTTTAAGTAAATAAGGAAGAAAAACTTTACTAATTTCAAAAACCTTTTTCTTTTCTCAGTATTGTTTAAAAGATAAAATTGATAAGATTTCATCTTATCCGGATTATTTTCATTAAATATTATACCCAAAATTTCCACCTGTAAAATATTCACGGAGCAAAATTAATTTACGCATTCTTGAGGGTAAGTAATGCACGTTCCCGGCACTGAGTCATTACTCTGCGCCCCGCAAGTCTTAAGTGACTTCATTTTGCCCTTCCTTGTTCCTTCCTCTACAGTGTACCGTCTGAATAATTTCGGCGTAATTGAAATAAGCTGTATTCTATTTACACGGATTAGTATTACGGTGCTTCAACAAGAATAAGGGATTTTTTTGGTACTATTTACCAAAAAAAACCCTTGTTCTTCCTCTACAATGTTCCTTGACGGATTTAAAACATTGACTGAATCATTTAATAAATAATTAAGAATCAGAGTCACAAAGCGGGCGATGGAGAGAGCAATGCTCGGATGCGCGTATCCCTAAGTGATCAAATCAGAAATAAGGAGATCCGTAGACGAACCAAAATAACCGACGTAGCTCAAGGTATCACGAAGCTGAAGTGGCAATCTGCAGGGCACAGAGCTCGTAGAGTCGACGGACGTTGATGGGAGCCCAAGGTGCTGGAGCGGCGACCCCGCATGCATGGGAAAGCGCAGTGTAGGCAGACCACCGACCAGATAGACATGTCATGGAGTCGCGGGGAGTCGCTGGTGATGCAGGACCGTGTGGACTGGAAATCATTACAGGTGGCATTGGTCCAGCTGTGAACCTCCATCGTCTGAAATGAACAAACGAACTAAATTAATCAAACAAACTCTTTATATAAGATCACGGTCAATAATTTTTCTCTATCAAACCCTTTTACTTTCCACTACTAGGCGTCACGGCGAAACCCTGCTACTCCACGGTGACAAGCAGAGATTTGAATACATAGGCAATCAATGCTTTTTCGATTGATTAATATATTAGGTATGTCATTCTCATATATTTGTTCAATTTCATTCCATTTCGTTTCCATCAAGCGAATTGAAATATTTTATATATCCATGTGACATAATATCCAGCCATATCATACCATATCACGCCATATCCAGGATGCTAACAACTTAAAAGAATATTATTTAAACGCAAGGTCTTTTTTAACATTCATTTTGTATAACTGCTCACACACGCTAACATACACATGGGACACACACTCATACAAATCTTGCATAGTCTTAAGATAGTAATTTTACTTCTGTTATATCTACTCAATTTGCTCTTGTACCTGTTCCTAATATAATTATGTTACCTTGTAGGATACGAGGGAGAGGGCTAGTTGTCCTTAACACAGATCGTAACAAATCTAGCAAGGACAGGACAACTACCGTTGAACTCTAATTATACTGATTATGTCATCATGTCATGTCATATAAGAAATTATTATAATATATAGTGGCATAAAGGTACTTTAACGAACACATAGCAAGGAATGACTTTCTGTGGTAACGAATTATGAGAAATAAAAAATTTATTTATTTATTTATTATAAAAAAAAAAAAAACATTTGGCAGACACTAATCAAATAAATCGTAATGTATTTATCTATACATTATTCATAATGAAAACTTTATTCACCATTATTAACAGAAAGTCCTCGCATAGAAGCTACTTTTCTTTGTCTTTTCCTATATTAACTTAACGAAACTTTGCTGAAAGTTTCCTTTTCACGAACGGTTTTATCACTATTACTACAACTTTAATAACGAACTAATTGTACATTATTCCAAGAAGGAAGTGAAATATGTATATCTGATAGACTAAAACTGACGTGGTAGATAAGTGGGAGGTAGGTAATACTTGGTTATACTTTATAACTCTCAGCGTAGTTGGCTAGTCTCGTTGAAATTGTCTGCAATTAACGGCGTAGAAGCCGTATTTAAGTGATATTGAATGCAGTTTTACGTAAAAACTATAAAGACAATTACTTTCAAATTTGAACGTCATGTACTCGTATTTTGGGCCTTTAATCTAAAATCGCTTAGAAGCAGAAACACGATTGGATAAAATTTTCTCGAAAATTCTCCCAAAAGTTGCTCCAAAATCTCAGTTTCCTATTTTTTATTGGAAACTGCTATGGATGTAATTTTAATTTTTGTTTTACTTTTTTTGAAACCGATTTTTGATAACTGGCAACGAAATCTTTGTTTTTGAGTAATTAGGTAAAAGGTGGTATTTCCGTTATACTCTTTCGCGACGCTGCATGTCGCACCTACCAACGTATCCCTGAGACTGAGAAAGACAAAAATAAATTAAATAAATCCCCCTAACAAGTTTTGATATAGTCTTATCTGTGGATTCCAACTTGGAATGGTAGGTTTTACTGAGCGGGTAGGCAATGGACCACGATTAGGAAAAAAAATTTCAAATGCCCGTCTAATTCCCTCCTTTTGTGTTGAACCCGTAAATTACATTAAGCTCTACGTAAAGACGTCTTAATTAACATAATTTGTTTAATCCACCTACAACTTTGTTTCTCTGAATAACAGTTATTGTAGAGGATTAAGGACAAACTGTTACCGGTTTTATTATTTAAAGTATGGCGAACAAAATAAGTTTCTTTTTTGAAACAAAATTAGGCTGTAATTTTGCCTATTCCTGCATTTGGCTATGTTTTTGCACCACAATACGCACAGTCATTTGACTTTCACATCCAATTGCTAAAATTCAATTACTAAAAATATTATTTAATAAGTTTATACACGACTGGTCAAAAAAGTAATGTAATATTTTCAGGTAGCCAGTTGTTAATGTATTTTAAATGGAGGGATTCGGTGCTTCTAATGGAATGTACTTTTTAATTTTTTTAAATATTGTTACAGTAAACAAGAAATATTTTCTTGCAGAATGCAAATAAATCCTTTCCCACAAATTCCGGCAAAAATATTTAAAAATATAGAAATGCATACCTACAAAAAGCGTACCTATACATTAATATCTTGAAAAATATAAGAAAAAATTCATGTACGGAACAAAGAATCTCAGATCTGTTTCGCTATAAAAACATGTACGGATGTCCTATGAAATATTCACCCTAGTGAAATTAGGTTACGTATTTTGGGGATAAATAACGCTAAAAGAAACTAGGTTACGCGCGCATCAGGTGTTTAAAGGTTTTGTTTTTATTTTTGTCACAATCTTCTTGGGAAAAATGCTCGAAATCTTTGTTATAAAAAACTCCTTTAAGAACTCTAAAATACAATAATTATATTCCAATACACTGACATAAACACACGCACTCACACACGACACACAAACTTTTGTCTTTATAATAACTGTGATTAAAAAGGCCAGATTATATACCTGTTTTTTATTTTAAATAAAATTAATGAAGTGTAAGAACAAAATATCGTAATATAATTTTTTAATTTGTAAATAAGCTACCCGAGCACGAACGTTAGTAATGTCTTAGCAGTTAGCGCCAAGTAAATAGATAACTATTTGTTTCCAAACAAGACAGGTGATTATGTGGAAAATAAATTATTCCGCCTTCATTGGTTGTTCCGCGCACCCAAAGGCCCTTGGAACTCAGCTGTGCCATGCCTGAACGTAATTGCTTGGGAAATAATATAAACCTGTATATAAGCAGTTAGCTACAGGCACGATGTAAATGCTCTTTCAATTTAATATTTCAATGATTCGGCAGATTTGTAAATGAAACATCAGTTCTAAATGTACATCAAAATAACTCTGAAATCATCAGTTTTATATGCAGGCCTAACTTACAGTCTCTAATGACGAATTCAAAACAAACAAGTTCTAAGTTTGCGAGGGTTCCAATGTGCACTGCCATTATGATACCTATTACCCATTGATCTCAATGGGAAGTGTATCGAATAAAGATCTGTTGAAAATTAAAATAATCGTCACAATGTTCCTTCAAAATAAAAAGCTTCTTTTTGAGCTATATTAGCTTTAAAGTCTCTTGAACGCTGGGAGCTTTTTAACTTAGCGCACAAAGGCAATAACATCAACGATATAGCCGTTTTCTCATCTTTAAGTACCTATTGACTAAAGCATTTTTCATCATCATCTTCTTCTTCTTAGTTGTTCGCTCTTGACAGAGTGGTCGTGGTTATGCTCTTTACGATGTTCATTGACGTGCCACTGCTGCTTTAGCGATAATTCTCCAACGGCTCCTGTTTGCGGCATTGCAAGAGCACTCAATAATAATAGAGGAATTTGTAGCACTCCGGATTAGATCTGTCCACCTCGTTGGGGATCGATCATGTGGACACGTGCCTTCCACTCGCCCTTGAACCACCAGATGTATCTTCTCTTCGATAAATAAGACAGTTACTGCAATTTTATATTCAAAAATACAAAAATATCCACAATACCACTGTAACGAGGACAAGACACCGAGAATGCTAGCTGTGTTACCCCTTTATATGGCCAGACTCATATGCTGGCCGAGGTAACTGCCAGACTTCCGGTAACCTGTGAAGTCGTTAAGGCGAGACGACAGTTCTTTGAAAAAGCTCTGGCTTTCTCGCCCCACGATCCCAAGGCCAAGCGGTATGCACATGAAATTATTTTAAAAATTCCGATCCGAAAAGCTAGTTGACACGAGTGCATAAAATTATTATAAAACTCTGTGCAATCACCAAATAAGTCTCGTTTAATATAAAATAGCATAAAGAACTTCATATGAAAAAAATTATGTCTCACACTAGTTTTGCTACAGAAGAGAAAATGTTCCCTGAAATCATTTTGTTTTTTCCTTTTCTAGTAGCAGCATAGACGCATAAGTTGTGCTTCTGGTTTTATTCTTGGTAATAACCCACCCGAGCTATTCGGTTTCTTACTTTTAATAAACATGTTTGCCCCCTCATTTATATATAGTGGCAAAAATTTGAGTACAGAGAAAATTATTTGATGGTTTTACACTTGCAGATAGGGACTTTAGTATAGATTTTTTTCAACTCAAAATAGGCACCATGGTGGTTCTTAAAACCGAATAATATACAATTATTATTTATCGATGGCCCAATACATTTACTTTAAAACTTAAAAGCCGCATATGCCGTTCACAGTCTACGAAACTAAAATCCTGTTAGAAACTTATATAACCCGGAGCAGGTGAAAACGCCCGTGCGGCGAGTTTATCTAAACGAGGAGCCTGCAATCTGGCTTCCTGTCTGCGGAAAATTTTCTCCAAGTACGCTGCTAGTATGTTGTAGCCAGAACTGGCAAATGCTTTTTAAATACTTATACCTACTCAGACTTCAAAATTTTTCTATATTATATTTATACCTTATCAATCTTAAATTTAAATGTCTCATGCATTACATTTCCATAATATCTAGTGGTTGTACCCGTAGTTAAATCTTTGATTTTAGATTTTTTCACTACTTCCTCAATTTAACTGTGCTCCTTCGTACACGCATAGTTATGCTTAAAAACGACCCAAAGTTTTCTCTTTACGTATTAAATTATATGGAATCTATGGTCTCTGAAGTTATTTTATTACTTTCGATTTTAATCCAAATAAATTCGATTCATATTTAGATTTTTATAATGTTCTTTCTGATTTGACATAATCGTGCTTGTTTTCAGAGACGAATTTAAGAAAATAATGTATCGTGCGATATTGCAACCTGGTTGCTTTCAAGATATGAGTGAATAGGCATTTTCTAGTCAAATATCAACTCCAACTTAGACAAAACTGTTGAAGCAGGTAAGCATCGCAAATATGCCTCTCTATTAGAGAGTTACATATTTGTCCCGTTTGCCGTGGAGACCCTGGGGCCATGGAGTCATAGTGCCAAAAAATTCATTCGAGAGCTTTCCCCGCGTTAACCTCAACTGGTGACAGAAGGGCTGGCTCATTTTTTGCGCAACGTATCAGCCTAGCTGTTCAACGCGGAAATGCAGCCAGTATTCTTGCCACCGTTCCACGCGGGCAAGACTTGTATAGTAATTAGAATAAGCTAGTAATAAGTTTTATTGTAAATATATAATAAATAATACTTAGACAAATCTCAAAATTAAACGATATTTTTAATAAGTGATTGACTTGAAAATATAGTTTTTAGATATAAAAATCCTGTAAGGTGGTTTTGAAAACAGATGATAGTAATAATAAATAAATAGGTTCCGTATTTTCGTGTATTACCTACTCGTAACACAATATTTTGCAACGCTGCCCGGAACCTCCTGGAACATATTTCATCGCACTGCACCTATTAATATCTGCTCGGGAAAGCCTGCGCCTGACTCGGAGGCACATTGGCTTGTGACTAACACAGGCCTGTGGCTTGTATCGACTTTGTCCTCCTACTCGATACGGATAACGATTTGGAAGCTATACCTACAGAGTGTAAGAAGACCTCTTCTGAAATAAAAAATTATAGTAACCGTGACTACTGATAAGATACCATATATAAATAAAAGGAAGAAAAAATTGGTACTTTTGGTACTTATGCTTGGTATTATGGTACAGGTTACGCTCTCACAGCTCAGCTGATCTGCTCGTCTAGCGTCAGATATTAAATCGTATTTTGCTGTTTGCATTAAATTGAGAGTGACATGAAATATGTATGCTTTTCTTGTTTTTTTTTGCTCTCATGCACTAGCAAAATAAATCCAAACCAGTGTATCAACTTTTTTCGGTTTTCCTTAAAACAAATCTTCGTTTTCTTAACTTACGCCCTGTACCTATACCTACAGAGGAATCTGTAGAAATACAGTAATAATTTTATGATCATCACGCAATATCAGATGGAATCGATGCCCTGCCATAACATTTGTTATCTCGTGCCACGTATAGAAGCCCGAGCCACCCACGCTCTGTTCGGTTAAGTGTAAAATTTTATTGCGCCTTTATAATGTTATATTGCACTTTGAAGAGCAGTAATATTCTCGCGATATCGGTCTATGAATATCTATTTTTCCAAGCAAAGTCAATTCTTATTTAATATTCCTCTGGAAAAATAACAAGTTTATTTTTTTCACCCTATTATATCCATGAAGATAAAAAACATGTATAAATCATGATTCCATTCAGGGTGTAAAAATCATTACTATCCACATTTTTCCTCATTCTCTACAATATTGGAAATTTCGTTCTAAAAGTGGAGTCGAATGTGAATTGAAGTCACGAGGTAGGCGAAGGTAACTATGCCGGGGCAACTCTAACTACTTATGTACTACTCGTCTTATAGAGTTAAATATACATACAATACAATATACATTCTGAACTTTAGCAGGTAATAAGTGAGGCTCCGTATTTTGGAACATCTCTTATTTGGCATATCATTTGTAACCGTTATTCTGTATAACGGTCAGTCATACAAAATAACCTAAAATGGAAGTGCAAAATTGCAAACGTTTCAATGCAATAACACGTGACCAAAAATAAATTTATTGAAGCTGTAGGTTGTTAGCCAACTTTTTCATAGAGAAGTTAAATTATAAAGAAAAATATGTGAAGTTGAGACCTGAGAAAAATCAAATGCTTCCTTGATTCAGCACTCCTGAAATTTATTGAAAGCAAAGAATAAATTGCCTGTTTAATTTCATCGAATATCTTGTTAAAATGGCTAATTATATAATTATTAGGTTCTCTTAAGTAGGTACCTTACTAACTTTAATTACGTGGACGTTGAGGCAGTAATGAAATAAGTTTATAAGGAACAAAGTTTCCCTTTTCTGATTTTTGTTCTTTGTTTTACGACTGAAATTTGTAAGAACTGTTTCCTGCGTAATAAAATTAGAAAGGACGAGACGTCTTCAGGGAAGTTCTCAATTTTTACGGCTAAAATGATGTAACTCGATGTAATCTAATTTAGCTTGGGGTTTTAAAACATTTTATAATTAAATTTTCTTTTTTTTTACTTACTGATATTATAGAAGCGTGGTATCTACCGGCGATAGGATAAATGTGCGTAAAATGGACACATAGTTACCCCGCTTTCGTTTAAATCCCAATGCGTCTGATCTCAACCTACGGTCATCTGTGATAAAAAAAAAGAAAAAACAAACTCAAAATTGTTTTAGAAATATATTATACTTACAATATAAAGATATTCCTTGCTCTGTGATACTTACCTAACTTAAAGATACACCTAACAATGTGACGTTTCCAATAATTGCCACTTCAACTAATATCATAATTAATAATTATATCATCATTTAAATTTGGTTCTTATCAGTCAACATCTGACGCTTGTAAAACTTTAAACAATAAACTTTTTAACGAAATAATATTACAAATTATATCACAATGTGCACTGAACTAGAAAGATAGTACGTATCTGTGGTACGTATCTACGCTGTCTCTAAAATTTTATCTGATTTAAAATATCTCATTCGTTACCAGGGTTACATAGCTAGTGAATAGTCCGCATTAGCTACTGTTCTATAATTTGGTACACGTAGTTCTGGATACGAGTTTAGGTACTCGTATAGGTACGTGTGAATAAGCGTTAATTGCTCAAGGAAATTTCGTTTTCGTAGAAACTTCGACAGATAACACTTACCTACCTACTCTCGAAAAGCGCTGAGAAGAAAAGGATTTTACCAAAAGCAGGTAAAACATTTCGAATGATGATTTAGAAGGAACGTAAGCGCTGAGAAGAAAAGGATTTCACCAAAAGCAGGTAAAACATTTCGAATGATGATTTAGAAGGCAAAAACCAATATGTTTATTTGACGACGAGTACTCAGAAGAACTTGCGTTTAACCCTATAAGTATGAGGGATTTTCATTTAAAATCTTAGCCACAATTGCTTATGATGACTGAAAAGTATTTTTTAAGCAATTCTGATGATAGATTATTTGCTTTTACATATTGTCACAAAAACATTTCACAAAAACATACCACGACTTGCACTGTGCAACAACAAAACTAACTTTGTTTGTAGAGGTTTATTGTTAATATCAAAAAAACTATGCTAGTTAGAGCATTGGCTATAGTTTTCCTGTAAAATATACGTAAATTCCTATTGACCATAATTATTTGAGATTTTTCGATTGGTAAACTCCGGAGATAAGGGGGGGAACGGTATTTTTTGAGACATTTTCCCCGATAAATCAAAAACTATCATGATTAAAAATAATTAAAAATCGGTTTTAGAATGTACAAAGTAAACGCTTTCATATGATACCCCACACAGTACAGTTATCTCACTTTTAAATTTCAACCCTCCGATTTTCCCCCCTTTTTAAATAAGAACAAAAATAATTTCCATTTTTTTTATTTCAGTGTTATTGGGTCACTAATATACACAACTGTTCCAAATTTCATATCGATAGCTCCGGTAGTTACTGAAATAATCGAGTGTGACGGACAGACAGACGGACAGACAGACGGAGAAAGTCGCACCATAAGGGTTCCATTTTACCATTTTGGTACGGAACCCTAAAAAGATATGTGTACATGTAGTGAAAAAATGACTTAAGAAGTTGTGAATTTCATGATGTATTTGCATCATTTCCCTAAAATTACACATTTATTTAATGTTGTTCGCTTGGTTTGCATGTACCATATTTCTTAAGGTACAGATTACATTATAATATTACTAGCAAACGCCCGCGGCTTCGCTCACGTTGATCTTCTGCTTTACTCCCTCAGGCGTTAAGTTTCCAAAATTCTTGTATTAACCGTCATTTATTTTAATTTTGAACACTAAATATTTCCTAATGCTTGCTGGTTATAGTCAGACGTCGATTTTCAAAGCAATCGGCCCAGTAACAAAAAAGTTCAAAATGGCGGGCAAAAAGTTCATCATTTTTTTTACCTTGACCGCAAATTCCTTCTCTATGTTTGCTGCGATAGTCAGATATCGATTTTCAAAGCAATCGACCCAGTAACAAAAAAGTTCAAAATGGCGGCCACTTTTTTAAATTTTGACCACAAATTCCTTCTCTATGCTTGCTGCCATAGTCAAATATCAATTTTCAAAGCAATCGACCCAGTAACAAAAAAGTTCAAAATGGCGGCCACTTTTTTAAATTCTGACCACAAATTCCTTCTCTATGCTTGCTGCCATAGTCAGACGTCGATTTTCAAAGCAATCGGCCCACTGACAAAAAAATTCAAAATGGCGGCCACTTTTTTAAAATTTTGACCACAAATTCCTTCTCTATGCTTGCTGCCATAGTCAAATATCGATTTTCAAAGCAATCGATCCAGTAACAAAAAAGTTCAAAATGGCGGCCACTTTTTTAAATTTTGACCACAAATTCCTTTTCTATGCTTGCTGCCATAGTCAAATATCGATATTCAAAGCAATCGGTCCAGTAACAAAAAAGTTCAAAATGGCGGCCACTTTTTTAAATTTTGACCACAAATTCCTTCTCTATGCTTGCTGCCATAGTCAAATATCGATTTTCAAAGCAATCGACCCAGTAACAAAAAAGTTCAAAATGGCGGCCACTTTTTTAAATTTTGGCCACAAATTCCTTCTCTATGCTTGCTGCCATAGTCAAATATCGATTTTCAAAGCAATCGGTCCAGTAACAAAAAAGTTCAAAATGGCGGCCACTTTTTTTAAATTTTGACCACAAATTCCTTCTCTTTGCTTGCTGCCATAGTCAAATATCGATTTTCAAAGCAATCGGCCCAGTAACAAAAAGGTTCAAAATGGCGGCCAAAACGTTCATCATTTTTTAATTTTGACCACAAATTCCTTTTCTATGCTTGCTGCCATAGTCAAATATCGATTTTCAAAGCAATCGGCCCAGTAACAAAAAAGTTCAAAATGGCGGCCACTTTTTTAAAATTTTGACCACAAATTCCTTTTCTATGCTTGCTGCCATAGTCAAATATCGATTTTCAAAGCAATCGGCCCAGTAACAAAAAAGTTCAAAATGGCGGCCACTTTTTTTAAATTTTGACCACAAATTCCTTTTCTATGTTTGCTGCCATAGTCAAATATCGATTTTCAAAGCAATCGGCCCAGTAACAAAAAAGTTCAAAATGGCGGCCACTTTTTTAAATTTGACCACAAATTCCTACTCTATGCTTGCTGCCATAGTCAAATATCGATTTTTAAAGCAATCGGCCCAGTAACAAAAAAGTTCAAAATGGCGGCCACTTCTTTTAATTTTGACCACAAATTCCTTCTCTTAGCTAGCTGCCATAGTCAAATATCGATTTTCAAAGCAATCGGCCCAGTAACAAAAAAGAAAAAAGTTCAAAATGGCGGCCACTTTTTTAAAATTTTGACCACAAATTCCTTTTCTATGTTTGCTGCCATAGTCAAATATCGATTTTCAAAGCAATCGGCCCAGTAACAAAAAAGTTCAAAATGGCGGCCACTTTTTTTAAATTTTGACCACAAATTCCTTTTCTATGCTTGCTGCCATAGTCAAATATCTATTTTCAAAGCAATCGGCCCAGTAACAAAAAAGTTCAAAATGGCGGCCAAAAAGTTCAAAATTTTTCCTTCTCAAAATTTGGATCTCGAAAATCCCTTTCTGAATACGAATTCATGATATAATACCAACCTAGGTACCAAATTTCAGATCTCTACGACTTGGAGCTTTTCGGGAATTCCTGGAACAACGAAAAAAATTACACTTTTGTATGGAGAAATCCATAAAACCAACGGTTTTCACCCCTTGAAATTTGAATTTCTGGAATCCCCGTCTTAGTACGAATTCATGACCTAATATCAACCTTACTACCAAATTTCAGATCCCTACGACTTGTAGCTTTTCGGGAATTCCTGGAACAACGAAAAAAATTTCACTTTTGTATGGGGAAATCCAAAAAACCAACGGTTTTTACCCCTTAAAATTTGAATTTCTGGAATCCCCTTCTTAGTACGAATTCATGACCTAATATCTACCAAGTTACCAAATTTCAGATCCCTACGACTTGTAGCTTTTCGGGAATTCCTGGAACAACGAAAAAAATTTCACTTTTGTATGGGGAAATCCAAAAAACCAACGGTTTTTACCCCTTAAAATTTGAATTTCTGGAATCCCCGTCTTAGTACGAATTCATGACCTAATATCAACCTAGGTACCAAATTTCAGATCTCTACGACTTGTAGCTTTTCGGGAATTCCTGGAACAACGTAAAAAATTTCACTTTTGTATGGGGAAATCCAAAAAACCAACGGTTTTTACCCCTTAAAATTTGAATTTCTGGAATCCCCGTCTTAGTACGAATTCATGACCTAATATCTACCTAGGTACCAAATTTCAGATCCCTACGACTTGTAGCTTTTCGGGAATTCCTGGAACAACGAAAAAAAATTCACTTTTGTATGGGGAAATCCAAAAAACCAACGGTTTTTACCCCTTAAAATTTGAATTTTTGGAATCCCCGTCTTAGTACGAATTCATGACCTAATATCTACCTAGGTACCAAATTTCAGATCCCTACAACTTGTAGCTTTTCGGGAATTCCTGGAACAACAAAAAAAAATTCACTTTTGTATGGGGAAATCCAAAAAACCAACGGTTTTTACCCCTTAAAATTTGAATTTCTGGAATCCCCGTCTTAGTACGAATTCATGACCTAATATCTACCTAGGTACCAAATTTCAGATCTCTGCGACCAATAGTTTTGGCGGAATCCGTGGAACAACCAAAATGCCTCATTCTTTTATATATATAGATATCATCTTCTTAAAAACAATTTATTTATAAGCAATAAATATGATGTTACAGCTTATTACCTAAATATAAAATATGTACTCGTCGGTAGAAGTTATGCTAGGTGCGAGCAAAGTTTTCTGTTAAGTCAGAGAGTGTATAAACAACACCCTACGATTGTGGAGCCAACACGTGAATGGGTCAATAAAACATCAAGACGTGTGAGGCTTTGATGTAGCGACTCAGATGTAGGGTCGCGGCCGCCAACCATCCCTCTCGAGTCTACTAGCATCGTGAAACAAACTGTCGATACCTCAATATTTATGAGCTCCTAGTACCTAAGTGCTTTGACAATAGTGATTTATTTGATATCGGATTCGGGATTAACGTACTTGTAGCGAATTATTTGGGTTTGTGGAAATAAATCATGGGCATGCATTCTATAAGAATGGCAGTTTTAACACGAGAGTTACAATACTCTCGTCCCTATAATCTTACTATTACTGTGTTTATGTTTCGGCTTTTAGAAAGAAAAATAACTCTTTTGCTTCCCAAAAAAAGAAAATAATAAAGAAGGTTGATTAACGATGACTAAAAAAGTAAAAGCTTAAAGAGATGCAAAGCCAGCCTTATCTGGGAGACAATCTTTTTTGACGGATTGGGGTACGTAAATTACAAACAAGCACAGCTCGTAGTATCTAGTAGATAAATTCTCTTTATCTATCTGCGAAAACATTCCATTTGTTCTCGTTGAGATGGCAAAGCACATAATAGAAAACATTCTCTAATTAAATAGCTAGCACAATACTCCAGACGAATCGACATTCTTTCATCAAAGCGCGAAGACAAATAACTTCAAGTCGGAAGGTTTTCAATAAACTATTGTCTTACGAACACTTTTTGTTTATCAGTTATCTGGTGTTTACAGGTAGAATAATATCTTTCTTTTCTAGGCAAGCGCGCTCCATCATAGACCTCATCATTCCTGTCCATCAGACATGATTGTAGTTAAGCGCAAGCCTATAAAAGAAAAACCGGCCAAGTGCGAGTCGGATTCGCGCAACGAGGGTTCCGTACTCAAGAAGTACTGCTTAAGTAGTTATAGCTAGGTACTTTTAAGATTCGTTCGTACTACTGTAGATGTAACACGACCAAAACTGTAACGACCAAAGATGTAAAACGGTAATAATTACCTTTGTTAATGAACCGCAAAACTAACTTTGTTTGTAGAGGTTTATTGTTAATATCAAAAAAACTATGCTAGTTAGAGCATTGGCTATAGTTTTCCTGTAAAATTTAAGTAAATTCCTATTGACCATAATTATTTAAGATTTTTCGATTGGTAAACTCCGGAGATAAGGGGGGGAACGGTATTTTTTTAGACATTTTCCCCGATAAATCAAAAACTATCATGACTAAAAATAATTAAAAATCGGTTTTAGAATGTACAAAGTAAACCCTTTCATATGATACTCCACACAGTACAGTTATCTCACTTTTAAATTTCAACCCTCCGATTTTCCCCCCTTTTTAAATAAGAACAAAAATAATTTCCATTTTTTTTTATTCCAGTGTCATTGGGCCACTAATATACACAACTATTCCAAATTTCATATCGATAGCTCCGGTAGTTACTGAAATAATCGAGTGTGACGGACAGACAGACGGACAGACAGACGGAGAAAGTCGCAACATAAGGGTTCCATTTTACCATTTTGGTACGGAACCCTAAAAAGGATAATTAGTGGCATTTGCGATAGTAATATTGCTGTTACTGATTGATATACTGCTGGAAGTTTTGTTGTAACTGTGCTTAATAGAGTCAAGCATAGCTACAGAAAAAAAAGTCAAACCAGAATATTGTTTAAGAATGTAATTACATAAATTAATCACTGTTGATGTAAAAGAAACTTCTATTAGACTTGTTCACCAGGCTCTCGTAAAGTTACTAAATCATATTTTTTCCGACGTTTATGACCAACCAAAGGAAATGTATTTGGAAATTAAGTAACCAGATTACAATGATTCCTGGTTATTCCGGAACATTCGAACATAAAACTATTTTTCGTAAGAGATTTATGGCGGAAGGGTTAGGGAGATCAAATTGAATAAAAAAGTAAGTTCGAGACATAAAAGAAATGTAGATACAGCGTAATGGCTTATACGAAAACAAGCTGATTTTAGGAGTTCAGATAATAATTTATTAAAAAACTTTTGACGTTATTGCTTTCGTTTATATTTTCAAGGTAATTTAAAACATTGTTAACCAACTTACCCACGTCACGTGTGTGTGGTGACCATAGACAATAAGGAAGATAAAAGGTTCGCACTTGGACTCTTTCTTGTTCAGCGCGTCATCGAGTAGATTTGAAGTGCGAACTGAAAAAGTATTTCTAAACCATTGGAATTAACTACAAGTGGAAAATTAAAAAATTTTAAAACACCCACGACTTTTGCAGACTTGTAATTGAAAAAGGATTAAATAATTTTTTTGAAACTCCCCGACTAAAGGAAAGTAAGAACTAAGAACCTATCAGTATAATTACAAATCCAAGAAAATCCGCCGGAGCTGCTGTGTTTTGCCTATGACGGTGTTGATGGTGCTGTTTACCAGTTGATGACCAATTCAATTTCTTGATAATTCTCATATACCGGCAGTTTATTAATACTTACTAATTACATTAATTGATATTGGAAACGAAAATAGCAATGGCAGCTCCGACGGATTTTCTTGGATTTGTAATTATACTGATAGGTTCTTAGTTCTTACTTTCCTTTAGTCGGGGAGTTTCAAAAAAATTATTTAATCCTTTTTCAATTACAAGTCTGCAAAAGTCGTGGGTGTTTTAAAATTTTTTAATTTTCCACTTGTTTTATAGTTTTTCGATTAATATATTAATGTAATTTAAATTATATTATTATTAAAAAATGAAAATTACTCTTCAAACTAGCCATTAGCTTCTCTAGCAGCGTTTGAAGGCATCATCCCTTCCAAGTCATAAAGAGACGTTTATTGTGGCGCCCCCTGCTGTTCAATCACAAGAACAATTATCTACGAACCATTGCCAATGACTCACTAATATTTTATACAAAACTGGATCCAAATCGGTTCAGTCGTTTTTGTAATAATTGAGAACATTCGTTTGCACTGTAAATGTTTTTTATGGCGCCCCCTGGTGATCGATGTTCGTAACAACTATCTAAGAACCATCGCCAATGAATACCAAACATTATACAGAAAACTGCATCTAAATCGGTACAGCCGTTTTTGAAATAAATGGGAACATTCGTTTGCAATATAAATGTATTTTATGGCGCCCCCTGGTGATCGATGTTCGTAACAACTATCTAAGAACCATTGCCGCTGAACACCAAACATTATACAGAAAACCGCATCTAAATCGGTCAAGCCGTTTATGAAATAAATGGGAACATTGATGTGCACACACAAACAAACAAACCAACAAACAAACACACAAAAATATTTTTGCATTATTGGTTTTTGTGAACAATTTAACATACAAACAAACATAAAATCTTTTTAACAGAGTAATGTACAAACGGTCTCTCACCCTAAACGCATATACCCGTACTCCGTTCCGTCGTGGGTAATAAAATAATATATTTATAATAACCATAACTGGAAATTATTAACTTTTTTGGTTTACCATCTGCGACCGGCATCGCGCCCTGTTATTATTATTATTAGTTATGCATAGTTATTTATTTTATTTATGTGTTATATTACTTTTGATTGTATTATATTAAAAGCTCTACAATATAAGTGCAAAATACTCGCACGGAGTGTTATTTAAATGGTCAATTGACTCATCAATTTTTAGCCTTTACGTGAAGCAGCTGAAATTCAGTATCTCCACAAATATAGTGCTGCCTCTACCTCTGGGAGCAATACTTCACACAGCGAACACAACTTACGCATTTAAGCATCAATAATTTGTATCTACTGTAAAAAATAGGGAAGTAAAACCTTTCTGTAGGAACCTCCCTGGTGGTATTGTAATTATAGCTTCCCCCAAAATTTTGATCCAAAATCTCAATTTATCTAGTTTTTATCAGAAACTACAATGGATGTAATTGTACTGGATTTTTAATAACTGGTTTAGTTTTTTAGTAATTAGGTAGAACGTCGCTTTTCTGTTATATTCTTCCGCGACGCTGTTACATACCCTATACCAACGCATCCGTGAGAGAGAGAAAGACAAAAATAAATTCAATAAATCCTCTTAAGAACAAGAGTTCAAATATCTAAAGCACGAAATAAACTACATCTTAAAACATTTATAGAGGATTAACTAAAGTTGCAGGCCATAATTATCACCAGCGAGTTGGCGAGTGCAGCTCTATAAGTTATATCGGCCATCGTAACTATCAACTTTTGCTAACTCTCGTGCGCTCTGTTTTTAATTTTGCTGTGTACCTACTAACTAATAAACTCTAATAAGCTCTAAGTGCTAGTAGACGCAATATATTCTTGTTGTTTATTGTATAGGAACCGTATTTTACTCTCCACAAGTTAGTACTTCACTGCGATCTCATCTGATGGTAAGTGATAATGCGGCCGATGAAGTTATTGTACTAACTTGAAAGGAATAAGTAAACTCACCCCTAACGGTTTCTACACAGCATCGCGTCGGAACGCTAAATCGCTTGGTACGTCTTTGCTGGAAGGGTGGTAACTAGCCAAAACCGAAGTCCTACAGACGAGACCAGAGCCAATTTAGAAATTATAAAAAATATTAACAAGTTGAAATAATACTACCACCGAACCTTTTAAAGTTTTAAGTTGTAGATGATTTTTGTTTACAATATTTATTGGTTTTGCTCAAGAAACTAGAGCTACGACTGAGAGATATACATAGAACGGCATATTAATTTTGAGGCATTTCCTCGATAAAAATCTAAGGAAAAATAAAAAAAAATCTGTAGAGACAGATTTCTTTATTATTTAAAAGCGATGTCTTTAATGATTCGTTTATACCTATACTTCCTTTACTGCTGTTCCAAGATCAAAGCTTCCGCATTTTTTTTCTTTCGATCCTTTAAATCCTTTGAAAATAGTCATTGTTCAGAGTTTCGGACCCCAAAGTCAATTAACGTGATAAATTGAGAAACTCCTTTCGTCGAAAAACAGGATGTTCGAAGTAGAATTTTTCATTTTCGTGTATCCTCAATAAATAACCTTTATTTTAAATTTCCACAACAGACAATGGTAACGCCATTTACGTTGACGATGGAACCAAAATTTAATTAGTCCAATCACGTTACCAATCTCAATGTTGATTCTATCTTTCACACGCGCATTGCAAGAGTAGATTGATAAATTAAACGTGTTCCGTAAATAAAATCTCCATTTGGTTATAACCTCGAATAATAATAATGTGTTTCTTCAATGTTTATGCAACGAATGAATTGCCGGTTTTGATGATATTGGAATTTCGGAATAAATCAGCCCTTTGGTACAATACATTTTTTAATCAGTGATATAGATATAGTGGTTGTTGTTACATTTACTTTACAGTTGGTGCACAATTTTAAAAACTGGCCTTTTATTTGGCCTTATTTAACGCTGTTGATTGCAATAAATAAAGAAAATAAAGAAAAACTGTTTAGGGTCTATAAGAAATTAAACAGATGTACTATTTTATTTTTAAATATCCTTAAGCTGCGACCTCAAGTCTTACACCACTAAGACATTTTTGGAGGTGATTTTAAAGAGAGTCAGCCAGTTTTTAAAAGAAACGTATTGTACTAGGTCGATTTATTTGAACTTAACTGAGATTTAAGTTAGTTAAAGTCGAGGACTAGGTATATGAACATAAATAATGGCCATAATCCCAAAGCGCCGTTGTCGAATTCTGAATCGTAAATCAGAACTATTGTTCGACAATAAAAGCGGAGAGCACAACAATGTTTGATTAAGCTACACCTTGTTTAATTTATGGTTATTGTGCAGTTCTGGTTTCTACGTCTACAAGGTGTGTTATGACGTGCTTCCATACATAATACATATCAATACAAGTGCAGAAAGTATGTCATTCCAGTCTAGGTTTTTTGACCCAAGCCGAAGGCGTGGATCAACAAAAGAGACGAATGGATATGACAATTCCGCACGTGCAATGAAAGATGTTTTTAACCCCCGACTCATAAGTAGCGTTATAAGTTTGACGTCAATGTCTGTCTGTCTGTGTGTGTGTCTGTAACTAACAGCCACGTTCGAAGCCTTACACTAACACAATCTTAGTACTCATATAAAGTCAAGCTAAAACACCAAGTTTTCCCAACTTAGTTAACTTGAGCTAAAAGGATTAATGAAAACAGGTAATAAAGAACCAATTCAGTGCTACATTTAAGCATATTTTTGGTTTGGTAATTACTGAAACCTTCTCAATAAATTTATTAACCAAATAACACAAATTATTTCAACCAAAAGATAATGCTCGTGATATGAAAACTTCCTCTACCATAAATAAACTAGCTTTGAGGTATTATTAGACATCAAACGTACCTGAATCTTCAACAAGATTCTGAGTCCATCATGATCAAAGATTTTACGAACAAACTTGATCTAACGATGCAATGTTGAAGGTATAACCAGAAGCAATGATTTCAAAGCGTAGTTTCGGAATTCTAAATCGTAAATCAGAACTACTCGCAATAAATGTGGAGAGCACGGAGGATGCTTGATTAAGCTTTATCTTGTTTAATTTATAGTTATTGTAGAGTAATCCGGTACAAGGTGTACGTTAATAAATATTTTGCATACCGTAAAGCGTTTACTAACTAAAAGTTATTGTAGATACAGGTAATGCGTGGAATATGGTTTCATAATTCGTTCGCTCGTATTAGTTTGTACGACTAGTGACCAGTGATCATTAGTTTAGTTAGGTAATTAGAACGTAGCTAAAATTTGATGAAGTAAGGATCTTAGTTATGATTAAATTCCTATTTCCTTTCTTTGAATAATTAATTGAACTATTTGTTAATACTACTGATTCTTTCAAGTGTCGATACATTAGACAAAAACGAAGAAACAGGACGATTTCGCATTTGTGAAGTCGACATCTCCTGAGGATGTCCAGGTGTCGAGACGAAACGTGAGTCGAAGAAAGTGTTGAAAATTGTTTGTGGTGTTTCATGTGGGCAGTGTTCCTGCATATTGTACCATACAGAATCTTTTCAAGTAGCGGATTATAGCAAAACAAATTAATCTGTCCTGCTAATTATTGACTTCCGCGAAATAACGCCTGCTTCCATTCAAGAACGAAGAATCAAACGACCCTCTCTAAAATAGTAAAATGGTTTTCTAAATCAGAAAAAAAGTATAATGAAATCGAAATCTACATCGGAAAACTTTTTACAGTGTTAGTTCTATTAAGTTAAATCGTTAAACAGTGTCAGCACAGCACTGTAAACACTTGAGACTCTACTCCGCAGCTTTCGCCGCTCTTCTGTAATAGGGATGCTTTTGGCAAACGAAGCACGTTGTGTTTTAGTATGATCGGCATTTTCGGTCGTCGTACATGACACCGGCTGTGGGCTAGCTTCGTTTCACAGCCAACTCGACCGTAGACTTCACAAATCTCTGAGACATAGGTAGCAGAGTGCACTGCGTGTTCCGTGACACACGAGTAGGTTATTATGACGTCATAGGTTACGTTATTAAATCCCTACTTAATATTATACATGCTCTGTCTGTAACTCGGTCTATCTGTCTGTTACGCTTTCACGCCTAAACAACTCAATCTTGATGAAATTTGGAACATAGATAGACTAGAGCTTGGGAAAGGACATAGGCTACTTTTTATCCTGATAATTTCAGCTAAAATTCCAAAACTCGCTACAGCAATATATAGAGAGAGAAAGTAGGTATGATGGTTAGAAAAGGAAGCAGGAACGGGAACACTATTAATCCCAGGGAAATCCATATTCCCACGGGATTTGTAAAAAAACAAAATTCACGCGGGCGTAGCCGCGGGCAACAGTTTGTGTGTTTTATAAACCTAAACCGAGTTTACAATGCAAAATCATGCCACATCTGAGGATGTCCCAGTGTCAATACAAAACGTGCGTCGAAGAAAGTGTTGGATGGTGTGTGTTGTTTCATGAGGGCGGTGTTCCTGCATATTGTGCCATACAGAATCTTTTCAAGTAGCGGATTATAGCATAACACATCAATCTGTCCTGGTATTACCATTTACAGAAAATAAACTCAATATCTCAAACAACTTTACATTTTACAAGTTCATATCTCGTAAAATTTTACGCAGCAGTTTTCTTTTGCCAAGTCAGTGACGGATGTGGAGCGCTATAAATCTTACAATACTCACCTAGACTCGTACGTTCGCAGTAAAATTTAAAATAAGTTAGTCTTCACAAATTCACGAAAATTGTGCTTCCAGTTTTATGAGATAAAATTACGTAATACCTACCTAGATAGTAAGAACAGGTATAAAACTTTTTATATTGCTACTAAGTTTTTTTTAATTGTAGCAAATAAAAAGAAAATAGAACCTTTTTTTCTAAAATCGTCATAAGAAAACGAAATTAAATAATTATTCATATGTAAACTTAATAAGGTTTTGTGGGAATTTCACTTTCACGTGGGAAGACAAACTTCCACATTATAATAATTTTATTTTCTATAATGTAGTAATAAAATATAATATACTAGCTGATGCCCGCGACTTCGTCCACGTGGGATAAAAACTGTTGGACCAAATGACAGATATTCACGAAGTTTGAACTAAATCGGTTCAGTAGTTTAGGAGTACATCGCGGACAAACAACGTGACACGTGATTTATATATATTAAAAAAAGAAGAAGATGTATACAGCTTTCTATTTGCAAGCCAACAAAACCTTTGATTTACCGCCTTGGTTGCCACGTGTCACAGTGAAAGATCGTGACAACATGTTTAATAAGTATAATTACAAATCCAAGAAAATCCGCCGGAGCTGCTGTGTTTTGCCTATGACGGTGTTGATGGTGCTGTTTACTAGTTGATGACTAATTCAATTTCTTGATACTTCTCATATAACGACAGTTTATCAATACTTACTAATTACATTAATTGATATTGGAAACGAAAATAGCAATATGGCAGCTCCGACGGATTTTCTTGGATTTGTAATTATACTGATAGGTTCTTAGTTCTTACTTTCCTTTAGTCGGGGAGTTTCAAAAAAATTATTTAATCCTTTTTCAATTACAAGTCTGCAAAAGTCGTGGGTGTTTTAAAATTTTTTAATTTTCCACTTGTTTTATAGTTTTTCGATTAATATATTAATGTAATTTGAATTATATTATTATTAAAATATGAAAATTAATCTTCAAACTAGCCATTAGCTCCTCTAGCAGCGTTTGAAGGCATCATCCCTTCCAAGTCATAAAGAGACGTTTATTGTGGCGCCCCCTGCTGTTCAATCACAAGAACAATTATCTACGAACCATCGCCAATGACTCACTAATATTTTATACAAAACTGTATCCAAATCGGTTCAGTAGTTTTTGTAATAATTGAGAACATTCGTTTGCACTGTAAATGTTTTTTATGGCGCCCCCTGGTGATCGATGTTCGTAACAACTATCTAAGAACCATCGCCAATGAATACCAAACATTATACAGAAAACTGCATCATAATCGGTCAAGCCGTTTTTTAAATAAATGGGAACATCGATGTGCACACACAAACAAACAAACCAACAAACAAACAAACAAAAATATTTTTGCATTATTGGTTTTTGTGAACAATTTGACATACAAACAAACATAAAATCTTTTTAATAGAGTAATGTACAAACGGTCTCTCACCCTAAACGCATATACCCGTACTCCGTTCCGTCGTGGGTAATAAGTTAAACGCAATAATTATTTATCAGTTTTATCAATTATACAGATAAAACTTGGACATAAGGAGTAACACAAAAAGTATACAAATTACAAAGCCAATATTAAATCTTGTTTTAATCTTGATTGAATGTGATATTTTTGATGAAGCATAAAATAATGTATTTTTTCTTTTACTAACTATTGTAATGAGGCAGCTTCTAGACCCCAACTGGCAGGGTCGCTATGTAATGAGAGTCGAGGGTTGAGAAGTAAAACACGTTCGTTCGAAACTCTGAACTGAATCTAACTGAACTGAAGTCTTTATTATGGATAGCTGTATATATATAGTGGTACAATGCAGTGAGGGGCGCGCGGTAGGTACATACTTTATGACATCATAGGTCACACGTGGAGAGCTCATAGGTACGGTCGGATAACGGCGTCAAATAACATGATTCTATATAAGGAATGGAATCTCTAAACAAATAGCTGTGGGTGGTCCGTTTGAAATATGAGTAATATTTATCTACCTACTACTATGTACCTACTACCTATACCACATCTTCACCCCTTTTTTTTTAAAAAAAATTATGAAATACATTTTTTTTTTTGAATACAATATTAACAGTTATTTAATCGCGTTTAGTTATAAAAGTTAATACATGATGATTACATACAAATATTTATATCTTTTACATAGTTATGGTTTTCTTTATAATTTTATCGGTCTTAAATCTATGATTACAAAACTTATTCTATGATTATATTGGTATGATAACCTTCTTATTCTATGATTACATGATATATTTATTCTATTATTACAAAACTATGTGGTTATATACTTTTTTATTGTTAGTATCGTTAGTAAGGTTAATAAAGTACATTAATTTTTATCTTTATCACTAAATATAATATGGTACTGTTCTATTCATATGTATTACATTGATTATATAGTTCGATTACAAACAATAATAATGATACATTATATTCAATTGAAATAAAATATTCTAATTTTTGATTTTAACATTTCATCTTTCTGTAACATAATTACTCTTTAACAACGTTATTTTCTTTTTCTTAATTCTTATTTCTTTCAAATTTATTTCAATTTTTATATGACAATATGTTTAAAATTTATATATATAGCATAATTCTTTTTGTAGTGTTATGTAAGGCGTCCTTTTTATTTTAGTTTTTTTTTATTATCCTTAATATTTCAATAGTTTTATTCAAAAAAATAATCATTGATAGTTTTATAAAAAAATGTAATTGTTAACTGGGTTTTGGGTATCGGGTATTGGGTATTGGGTATGCTTCCATATTATAATAAAATATCTCTTATACAAAAAATATGTTATTAGGTGATATATTGATTTATCTGAAACAAATTGTCTGTAAATAATTTAATAAGTTATTTTTATTTATTCATTTATTTATTTATTTATTTGTTTGTTTATTTATTTATTTGTTTATTTATTTATTTGTTTATTAATTTGATACTCTCTTTTTTTTTTATCTTTTTGTGGATTTGCCACTTATCCAATTGATATATCTATATACTACTGTTCTTATTTATTTTTGTAATGATACCCTTATATCCATTTATTTACGGGTTTACCACATTTTCCTTGTGGAATTTATGTCATAATCATTTATGGAAATACCATTTCGTCCATCATTTGTGTGTTTCATTGTGTGGTAAAACCACATTGATCTATTTAATAATAAATCGTACAATATAATTCATTGTACATACTTCATTGATCCATCTATTTATGGATTCAAAATATTTGATCCTTTTACTATTGGATCCCACACCTTTAGCGCGCATTTATTTTTATTTCGTGTATTATGCATAATAATAATATATAATATATTTTCTTTTAACTTTGTTACGACATTTTACCAATTCCAACACAATGAAAGCTCGTTTCAATCATGATCTGGATATTTGGCATGTACTGTAACTTACGCGCTTATATTTTTATATTTTTGTGCACATTTATTTATTTATTTATCTGTTACCACTTTGTACCAATTTCATCACGATGAAAGCTCGTTTCGATCATGATCTGAACATTGGGATAGTAACTATAATTATAAGGTGTGTATATATTTATGGCATATTAGCCAATTAAATGTCAAGTCCTGTGTTTTGTAAGAATTTCAACGACTCTTGGGGGCGCCATCCAATTGTCTGAAGAAATATCTTTAGTCTTATCCGGGTGTTTATTATTCGTCGTTTCATACCTTCTAATTCCTTTGATGTTAATACTATACGAGATAATGCGTCTTTATTATGTGTTTTACTATCCGAGATAACGCGTCTGCAGCGGCATTATTTGGTAGTAAAGTCGAATATTAAATATTTAATTTTGAGTCTAAATATCTCAAAATAAATTAATTTTGTAGGCTAGTTGGTTAAATAGATTCCCGATCTTAAATTGATATTGATACCGATCACCTTATATAGGTCGTGCCTTATATGGTGGCGAGATGATACTTGAGTGCATGCCACACTGGTCATTGACCTTTATGTCCGTAATATCGTGTGCCGTATATGGCAGTGCTCGGCGGTCGGCCGGCTCTCTGTTATATCTAATGTCCTTGATAGATACATCTTGTAAATTATACTTTTCGTGTTATTTATGATTAGACCTTTATAATTTTTTATCGTACTTTATAAGTTTTGTTCACGTTTAATTAATTAAAAAATAAAGTTCGACACTTGAATACTGATTTAATGCAATTTCTCTCACTATCACTTCTCGAGCAGATAATGATCGAGGTTTCTATACATAAAATCATTTACTCAATTACTTTGAATAAACAAGTTGTCTTACCTTATTATTTAATACTAAAAGTAGCAAATAATATATATATTTGTAATTTATTAAGTGGCTACGAAAATTTATATTTATTTTATATTGTTTAGTTACTATTTAAGTACCTAAAATAGTCAATTTATTTTAAAATATCTATTCGTACTCAAATCAATAATGTTCATTTATTTGTTTGTTTAATCTAGTTTATAAACGCTTTTTGTATTGGAAGCATCCCCAAAAAATATTTTGTGGTAAAAAAGGACCCTTACGTTACATATTTTTATATATATTACTTAAATGGAAACGCAGACTATATAATTTTTAGGTAATATTATGAAGATTTTATGGCAATGTAAATTAACTATGCTTCGCACTTACATAGTTCACGATGCGATGAGGTCACGTAGCGATGCGGTCACGATGCTATGTGGTCACGATGCGATGCGCTCACGATGCGATGCGGTCACGATGCGATGCGGTCACGATGCGATGCGGTCACGATGCGATGCGCGCGCTGGTTCAAGGTTGTTTCGGGTGACTCATAGTTGACCGTCGATCTTGATCTTCTTAATATGATGTATTCTTTCTTGATGTTTCTGGAACTGGGCCGGGATCACCCTGGACTCCTCTGGAACTGGGCCGGGAATACCCTGGACACCTCTGGAACTGGGCCGGGAATACCCTGGACACCTCTGGAACTGTTGTTGTTGTCGCATGTTGTTGCCGTTAATATAAAAATTTTTAATTTAAATCTTCATAATATTCTTCTAAATAAATTCAAAATAATCTTCTTTATATTTTCTTCATAATAATTTTCATTATAATTTTCTTCGTATTATTTTCTTCTTAAAAAAAATTGTTTTTGGTTTTTTCTTTTCTTCATTTAAAGTGTTTCTTCATTTTTTTTTTTTTTTTTATAAATTATGTATTTTTCTTCTATTTTTTCCAATTTTCTTCTAATTTTTTACTGTCCAGTTATTCTTCTTTTCTTTTATTTCTTCATTTTTTCCTCTTTGCTGTCCAGCCGGCACGCTATTTTGGAGGTGCGTGCCGACTGGCAGAGTGCGGACCCCTTTTTAGACCCGCACTGGCAGGGTCGCCATGTAATGAGGCAGCTTCTAGACCCCAACTGGCAGGGTCGCTATGTAATGAGAGTCGAGGGTTGAGAAGTAAAACACGTTCGTTCGAAACTCTGAACTGAATCTAACTGAACTGAAGTCTTTATTATGGATAGCTGTATATATATAGTGGTACAATGCAGTGAGGGGCGCGCGGTAGGTACATACTTTATGACATCATAGGTCACACGTGGAGAGCTCATAGGTACGGTCGGATAACGGCGTCAAATAACATGATTCTATATAAGGAATGGAATCTCTAAACAAATAGCTGTGGGTGGTCCGTTTGAAATATGAGTAATATTTATCTACCTACTGCTATGTACCTACTACCTATACCACACTATAAAATTGGTTGTGAATTACATAATAACAAGAAAACTTCCCGGAGAGGAAGTTTAAAGTTGAATTTGAATTTGGTACAGCTGCTATCTCGCGAACTTGAGGAACTAGAAACTTTCCACAACACGTAAGGAAATAACATGTGTAATGCGAATATATAGCTGTAGGTTGAAACTATTAGTATTCACTAAAGGAGCAAATCCTTTATCCGCGTGAAGAATATAAGCCTACGGCAATAAAATACCTTATTAATTACGTAATTCAACATAAAAACCATCAGTCTATTATAGTCAGACGGTTAGGTATACGGACTATAGAGTATTGACTATTTTGTTTGCACGAATATGCTATAGTACTATTGGTATGGTATTATTTTCCCTTCCATATTCTACCATATTATGGCGTGCAATAATAGTAGCTTAAGTTACCTATTATTATGTTTATACAAAGTAGTTCTCAATAGTTATTTAAATGCGAATAGTTTCGAAACTATCCAGTCATATACACCAATCTTTATTTTCATTGTTAGAAATGCAAAATGATAGCTTGTTGAAAACAAAGTTACCGTGGAAGCGTGCACACTCCCAGGTGGAATATCCTTGTCTTTGTGGAAGCTAGATTTCCAAAGTTTTACTGTTTGAACATTGAAGAGTTTACCTGCGAAACAATTTTGGTGTGCACTCAAAGCTAGTACCTACTATTTTCCCTAATACTAGCCCTGAATACAGTAGTGATAAACATGCAGTAATGGTCATGGTTCAACCTTTTAGGGTTTCGTACCCAAAAGGTACAAAACGGAACCCTATTACTAAGACTTCACCGTCCGTCGTGATAGTTAGACTCTTGAAATTTTCACAGATTATTATACTCTTCGAAATTATTTTATTCATTTCATAAAATTCTAAAATTATTATTTAACTCAATAATATACACGTAATACATAGGTTAAAAGTTAGTAACATTAACTATAAAATTAAACTATATCTAAATTAAAAACTACATATCTAAAGTAAAAACATGAAAATTACTAACTTAATGTAAAACTATACTTAGAAATATCATCAAATTAAAATAACTAAAATTAAGAAGTAAAGTACCTACTTATCAAAATTTTGAGCCTTAGGTAGGGTGCCCATTATGCAGGCAGCATTCCCGCGTTGAATAGCTATTGAAAGTCGTTGCGCGAGAAAGCTGCCCGCGCGAGGGTCGCCTGTTGCCTCCCTAAGGCGTTTGCTGAGGTCCTTGTGGAGCCCCCGGGCACCCTTGCCCCACGGACCCAGTGTCTCGACGCCAAACGGGACAAATTCGTATTGGGCGCCGAGACAACTGTATTTATTTATTTTTTGGCAGATTATTATAATTTCTGTTGCCAATATAACAACAAAAAATTATACTAAAAAATAAAATTGAACAAATACTTAATGAGCTTAATTGTAATACTTGACTGAGCTCGTCATCTTGAAACATCAGTTTTTACCTCCTTTGCCATAGAACCGCGAGACGCCGAGAGAAGAAGCATCCTTATGTGGTTGATGTTGAGCGTACACGAATGAAACGTTCTTCTTCCACGTTTCTGATACGAACCGCTGATGTGTAGAACACCGTTCCAGCTTTCGTTTTCCTAGCCAAGTACAATCTGGGTGCCTTCGAGAGTAACGTGAATAGGCATCTTCTAGGCAAGCGCGCTCCATCCTAGACCTCATCATTTCTGTCCATCAGACATGATTGTAGTCAAGCGCGAGCCTATCAATTATAACAAAAAAAGTTCAAGAAACACAGTTAGTGCTTCACGGTAGATTAACTGACACTTCAATGGTATCTACCTGGATGAACTATGCAAGTAGAGAACTACCACCAGTAAAAGTGCCAAATACGTACTAGTAACATGGAAGAAATAACAAGTATCATAATTTTATAGACAAAGTAAGGATTCAGTAGCGTTCTTGAATATTAAGTATTTTTTCTTTCTTTGTTTCTCGATAGCGTTCTACAGTTTCCTATGCTAAAACACGAATCACGATGGGAAAAGTTTTAAGTGTTTACACTCTGTTCGAGCGCTTTTTAACCAAGTTCGACGTCATATTTTCTACTGTAAATTTTCCATTTTTAGACTCACGGACTTAGAAATAAAGTTTATGTTTATGATTTCAATTATTATAAAGCTTTAACGTCGTGTACTAACTATAGTCTACACTACTACCAACTATAACAGCTTTGGTAAAAACACAAAGAATTTAGTTTAAGACGTTTTACAGTTTTAGGAACTAATTTGTCATTTTTTAGTATGGCATAATCATGATAAATAATATGGCCTTATAAGATTTTAATTTAACTTGAGTAGCGACAAAACGATGTTTGGAATAAACATTCAAAACTATACCTAAAATGTTGGGCACTCATTTAATATATACCTTTAAACGAGCAATTCTTGTATATATATATTTATATATATATATTTCTATATAATCTGAATCTCGGAAACGGCTCGAACGATTTTCATGAAATTTAGTATACAGGTGGTTTTGGGGGCGTTAAATCGATCTAGCTAGGATTCACTTTTAGAAAATGTCGAATTTACCAAAAAAAAATATGAACCCTGCTGCCATCTATTGGCAACCGAGCAAAGCTCGGTCACCCAGATATTTGAAATAACTAATGTTGAATGAGTTAAGAGCAAAGTCACTTCATCTCTGTTTTCGATTGGTGTTTCCTTAATTGAATTTCATTATGAATAGGTTTTAAACGGGTGCTCCAATGTTCTCGTACAAACCATTTTGGAGCTCTTGGGAGATGCTTGCTTCATATTGGATTTTCAGCTACGAATGTACCTACATAGTATTCTATGTGAATTTTGGAATTTGTTGCTAAATTATTTTGGTATAAATAGACTTTTATAGTATATTTTAAAATGGGGCAGTAATCTTTAATTGAAACTAAATTTTGCTAAAGAAATTGCTAATGGGTCAATCAATGAATCACAAACAATGATATTATATATAAACACTTTTGCCATAAAAGTGTTTATCAATTTATGAAAATATTAAGTAGTCACTACGATAGTTTACTGACAGTTTGGATTTCAACATACGAGTAGGAACCTACAGCTTTATTAAAAAAAAAAACAATTTCGAAGTTACATAATAATATTATGTTGTGTATTGTTGTTGTCAGTTCGTTACATCCAAAACCACACGTAAAAATGCAATTTTCATTCCGACCAGCTCGTACGACCTATTAAAGTTGTTAGCGCTAACGGTAAAACGTGACTACCTACTGAAGGGAATGTAATTTTGATATGTACATATTTTTGAATAGGCATCTTTGGAAGTTTCCATTTCCATTTAAGACCATCGCTAACGCGCATATGCTTCGCTTGAGAGATATCTTGGGAATCACAAAAATCCTTCTTCATCCCATATCTAAATTATGCAGGGATCTTTTGTTATTATGAAATTGTGTCTACAAAATTTCAGTTTTCTAGGACCGAAGATTTGGGTTACGCGATGGTAAGTCAAGGAACTTTCTTCTTACTTACTTGATTAAGCTAACCTTAATTGAGATTTCCAGCACCAAAATTAATTATTTTCATCTATAAGAATCAACAATCATGACCACAATCGAATCGAATCGAAACAGTACGTGGTAGGTAGGTACATAACCATAGCAGCCATAGTCTGATTGTTGAAACCTCGGTCTTATATTTTGGTAGGTGTTTGTGGTACTTAATAGATTTTGTTTATATTTTACAATTCTGTAGATAGCAATCCCAAACACCCTCAATAGCCTGGGGCATTAATCCTGACCTTGACCTTCCTTGAGTGTGGATAATGTTAAGGGTCAGCCAGAGGTGAGCCCTACGGGCGTTGCGCAAGGGAGCCAGCAGTGCGTTCGTAAGATCCCAAAGACTTCCAATATGAGCGCTGAGGATATCCGAGGGAGTTTTAGTGTGTAAAAATCCCACATCATCCAATCTACTTATAGATTGAATATCTCAATGGAGATTTCCTCCCCGTAATAAAAAAAAGGTGTTTGTGGCACTAAAATATAACATGCTTAGGATTAAAGAAGCCTGGGTGTTGAGAGTACTTGATCACATTCTAAAACTTGTTGAAGCCATACTTGATTAGAGTTTCGGTCTATAGCTCCACCCGCTTTAACACTAAGCGGAAACCCTTGTCCAGTAGCGAGTCGTAAACGGTATCGAGACAAGCTTTATTCGGAATATTGCAATGCTTCAGTCAACGTTTCCGTGGAACAAGAGAGTAGATTCGGCTCAAACGAGCTCGGGGATGTAGCAATCGGAACGCCCGCTTGTACAAGTGCTAGCGACTCTCGAGCAGTGCATTATAAAAACTGTCAGTAGACAATTTTAGAGAGATAATCGCAAGTATATTTTAGAGAAAAATGTAAAGTGAGCAGCACTTTGACGTTCCTACTGTTGAAGATTTTACCTTGGTTTTTGAATTTCAAGCGTAGCGCGGTTTTTTCTCGTCGTATATAGACATTGCAATATTTTTAACAATGCTACACAAATTATTATATGAAAATGAATACCCATATAAATTTTTGTTACCAAACTCCTCCGAAACGGTTCGACGGATTGTAATGAAATTTTTTGTGTATGTTTGGTAGGTTGTAAGCAATTTTTATATCCCTGATTGCAAAATAACGTTTGCTGGGTCAGCTAGTATAAATAGATATACATACGTAGGTTAAGTTTCTAAAGTAAAGAATTCTGAAGAAACCGAATTGTTCATTGCCAAACGGGTATCTTCGAGTATAGCCCAAGTTGGTATACCAACGTCACAAAAAATTTCAGTGCCCTGTGAAGCCATTTCAGACAAAAGATAGATAACACCGCGAACAGTAACATTTATAAACTTCACCCGACCGCCTCTGGGCTCAATTTATTACCGTAACACGAAATTGAACGCGAGCTGATGTTACGACAAAAATGAACTTTTCTGGCTAACGTGGAGATATTTTCTTTTTTTATTCAAACACTGGACACTAACAAGCGGCCTGATCCACAAATTCAAGGTCGCTCAGCGTGCTATAGAGAGGGCTATGTTAGGGTTTTCTCTGCGTGATAGAATCAGATATGAGGAGATCCGCAAGAGAACCAAAGTCACCGACATAGCCAAAACCATTAGCAAACTGAAGTGGCAATGGGCAGGACACGCTTGTCGCAGGGGCGATGGCCGTTGGAGCCGGAAAGTCCTGGAGACTGCGTACGAGTAACCCCGCTGGACCGACGATATAAAGCGGGTGGCGGGAAGTGGCTGGATGAGGAGGGCTGAGGACAGGATGTGGTGGCGCGCTTGGGATGGCCTATGTTCAACAGTGGACGTCCGCAGGCTGAGATGATGATGATTATTTAAACGTGATCTGAGATTTAAACACTAATACTAACTGAATGATTTATGTGATAATATTGTTTCTATTGTACCTACAGTGTACAACCAAAGGAGCAAGTGAATTAATCCAAAGCAAGCAACGTGTTTTTTGTCGCACAAAATGGCGGTGATTTCAGCGCTAAGCACCGATAAGACACCTCAGGTTAAGGGCATCCGAACCGATACACGAGCGAAATTTTTTTCGCGCCGACCGCCCTGTCCATGTCTTTTGCGCTAACAAAACCAGTATCGTTATACATATAGTACAGAAGTACTACATAACTTTACGAAAATAATTATTATATTATAATAAAATTATGTAAATTTCTCTTATTGGACAAATCAATGTTGTTAATCAAATTAAACATATGTTCAAAGTTATTTTTAGGTATCTTTGTATAGATATTTCAATCTATGACGACGCGCCCTACTCTGTCAAACTTCATACGAATCGAATGAAACATTAGCGATTTCCAAAAAATTTTTAGAATTTTTTTTCAAAAACATGATCTCCAAAAAGTTCTGCCACAGGAATAAAGTTAAATTAGGATGTGCAATATGCAAACACACTTCTCGCTCGTAATTTACGTCGCTTTACTTCAAAGCCTTTCAATATGTAGAGCGCTGCTCTCTGAAATCCACTATTGGATAGATGTTTAATGCATACAATGTTCGGGACTAGTTACAAAGCAATTGTTCTGCCCCCCGTTTGCCCTGCTGCCTCTCCCTAAACCGTTTATCATGCGAATAGGCAATTCAGAAGATATTGTCGGGATGATAATTTACCAAACAACTTCATTACTGACAGAGACGTCACTTCAGGTTTAGGCAGCTTTTTTCCTTACAAAAGTAGCAAACTGTTAAAATGTAAATTTAAAATTCGCGCCTTCTGTCTCCTCTATGTATTAGATTTATAAGTTGTGTCTGTGGACAAATGTCACATATCAAGTGACAATTGAAATGTCAGGCGTGCGCGTTTTTGTTCTGTCATTCATCTTTTTATTCCTTTGTTTGCACCAATAGGTTTTTCATTAAATTCTAAATAATATAATACAAAGTGCAGTTTATTTTCTTTTAGATAAATTATTAGGTTGTGGGCCCAGAAAGCCCAAGTGAAAAGATGTCGTCGAACAATCCACTTGCACTTATTGAAAAGTTGACTGGTAGGGAAAACTACGCAACATGGCGGTTCGCGGTTATGACCTACTTACAACATGAGGAGCTGTGGGAGTGCATAGAGGATCCACACGTGGTAGATACGAAAAAGGACACTAAAGCAAAAGCAAAAATAGTTTTGCTTGTCGACCCGATAAACTACGTACATATCCAAGAAGCACGCACCGCAAAAGAAGCATGGGATAACCTTACACGTGCGTTCGACGACTCAGGGCTAACACGCCGGGTAGGCCTGCTGCGTGACTTATGCACCACAACGCTATCAGGGTGCAAGAATATTGAGGAATATGTAAGCAAAATCATCACAACCGCACACAAGCTCAGAAATATTGGCTTCAAAGTAGACGACGAGTGGCTCGGCACACTGCTGCTCTCCGGTCTTCCCGAATCCTACAAGCCGATGATAATAGCTATAGAAAGCTCAGGTATAAAAATTACAGCTGATGCGGTGAAAGCTAAAATTCTGCAAGACGTCAAAGATATCAGTGAAACTTCTGCCTTCGCTACCTCCAGCAGGGTTCCAAATCAAAGGAAAAAGGGGCCTCGCTGTTTCTCCTGCAATAAATATGGACACAAGAGCCCGGAGTGTAAATTGTCAAATAAAAAGAAGCCTAGCAATAGTAACAGTTATGCAGCTGCATTCACAGTAAGTCCAGAAAATCAAGATTGCTATTACATAGACTCCGGTGCCTCAACCCACATGTCTAGGCACCCTCTGCCAAATATGAGGCTCCCGTCGATTCAGAACATAAAAGTTGCAGACAATAAGATGTTACTGGTCAAGGGTTCAGGAGAACTTTCCATAGAGGTTCTTGATGACAAAGGTCAGGAAAATAGAATATTATTTAGAGACGTCTTGTATGTGCCGGATCTTGCTACAAATTTACTATCCGTAAGTCAGATAGTTAACAATGGTGGCCAAGTAATATTTAATAGTAATGGCTGTGTTATCTTAAACAAACAGAATAAGACAGTGGCAACAGCCAGCTTGATCAACAACATGTACCGGCTTAACACCCCGAGGGGCTATGCATGCATGTCCGATGTTGAACAAGATACTTTCCTGTGGCACCAACGAATGGGACATCTGAACTTTAATAGTCTGGAAAAGATGACAGAAAATACAGAAGGTGTTTGCTTATCAGAAAAGAAACTCAGTTTTGCATGTGTTACATGCAAGGAAGGAAAGCAAACACGTCTACCATTCAAAAGTCAAGGCTCAAAATCAAATCAGCTACTTGAATTGGTGCACTCAGATGTCTGTGGTCCGATGGAAACCAAATCACTGGGTGGAGCATCCTATTTTCTGACATTCCTGGATGATTATTCAAAGAAAATTTTTGTATATTTTTTACACAATAAATCTGAAGTATTTGAAAAATTTAAGGAATTCAAGAATCAAGTAGAAAATCAGTTAAATTGTCATATCAAAGTTCTACGGACAGATAACGGCCTTGAATATCTGAATAAGAACTTCTCAGAATACCTGAAAGGTGCCGGAATCATACATCAGACAACCACACCTTATACACCAGAACAGAACGGAACAGCTGAGCGCATGAATAGAACACTAGTAGAGAGAGCTAAGTGTATGCTTCTGAATGCAGAGCTGCCGAAACAATATTGGGCCGAAGCAGTACATACAGCTGCTTACATCATAAACCGTTCTCCGACTCAATCATTGTCATTCAAGACACCGGAAGAAATGTGGTCTGGTCGAAAGCCAAACGTCAGTCATATGAAAACATTTGGATGTCAAGCTATGGTTCACTTACCTAAGGAAAAACGAAAGAAATGGGACCCGAAAGCACAAAAGATGCTCTTCATGGGGTACTGTGAAAATTCTAAAGGTTACAGGTTTATTGTACCCAACTCCAAGAAAGTCATCAAAAGCAGAGATGCTACATTTTTAGAATCAACCGTTAAAAGAAATTATGTCCCGGTGGAGTTGAATACAAGTACAACAGAAACTCACCAGCAGAATTACCCCTGCGACAGTGAAGAAAGTCCCTCAGAAAGTTCATATGACACAGTTACTGAATCAAAATCAACCTCTGAAAGTGAATACATACCAAGTGAATCTGTAGAGTCTCCAGATATTCCTCGCATCACATTGAGACCTAGAAATAAAATAAGTAATAGAAACAAACAAGAAAATTCTTTCCTGTGCTACAGTGATACATTATCCTGTACAACTCCTGAAACATATAAAGATGCATTAAGTTCAAGTGATTCAGAAAACTGGAGAAAATCCATTGAAGAGGAACTAGAAGCTCATCAGAAAAATGAAACGTGGACATTGGTCGAAAAACCAGCAGATGCCAAAGTTATTGGATGCAAATGGGTTTTCCGTGTCAAAGACGAGCCAACGGGTCCTCGTTTCAAAGCACGTTTGTGTGCAAAGGGGTATGCACAAACAAAAGATATTGATTACAAGGAAACGTTTGCCCCTACGGTCAGGTATGATTCTATCAGATTATTATTGTCATTAGCTGCTCAACATAATCTTGAAATAATCCAATTAGATGTCAAAACTGCTTTCCTTTATGGAGAATTACAGGAAAAGATATTTATGTCTCCACCAGAAGGTTTAATCTGTGGGACAAACAAAGTTTGTCAACTCAATAAATCTCTCTATGGTTTGAAGCAAGCACCTAGATGCTGGAACAGTAAGTTTGATAAAACGTTAAAGAAATTTGGACTTATTAACAGTAGAGCAGATCAATGTGTTTATTTTGGAAATATAAATGGAATTAAATGCTACTTATGTCTATATGTAGATGATGGGCTATTGTTCTCCAAAGACAAGTCTGTATTGAAGGAGCTTATCAGTGACTTACAAAACATTTTTGAAATTAAAATAAGCCCTGTAAATAATTTTGTTGGAATGCAAATAGAGAAGTGTGATAAATATATCTTCATTCACCAAACCAAGTACATTGAACAATTGTTGAACAAATTCAATATGAATAATGCAAACCCCAACAGTGTTCCAGTTGATCCTCACACGAAGCTTGAGAAAGGAGAGTGCTCGACTCAGAACATCCCGTACCGAGAAGCAGTTGGTTCGCTGATGCACCTTGCCATAGTAAGCAGACCTGACATCATGTTTGCAGTAAGCTTGGTGAGTAGATTTCTCAATTGCTACAACAATGCCCACTGGAACGCAGTCAAGAAAATATGCAAATATCTCAAAGAGACAAAACACTTTGGGTTATGTTACCTGCCTACCTCTGATGGCAAGGTGGAGGGCTACTGTGACGCAGACTATGCCAACGACATGGAAACTAGACGTTCTGTGACTGGCTATGTTTTCATCAAAAGTGGAGCCGCAGTAACCTGGTGCAGCCAACGCCAGCAAACCGTAGCTCTATCAACAACAGAGGCCGAATTTATGGCTGCCTGTGCCGCTACCAAGGAAGCCATTTGGATCAAACAGTTATTGTGTGATATTGGTGAATACAAACAAGATACTTTGTGCTTAAATCTTGATAATCAGAGTGCTATAAGTGTTATTAAAAATGCTAATTTTCACAAAAGGTGTAAACATATTGACATTAAGTATCATTTTATAAAAGAAAAATACTGTGATAAGCTAATTGATTTGAATCATGTTTGTAGTAATAGTCAACTTGCAGATATTTTCACCAAAGCATTGAAAAATTTCAGTTTTTCAGAGAAAAGATTGGCTTGTTAACACTTAAAATTTAATTATTTTTTTTTACTCTGATTTGTTTGTTTAAAAGTTTATTTTAACTTGTTTTTCTTTTAGAAGGCTTAAATTTAGTGGGAGTGTTAAAATGTAAATTTAAAATTCGCGCCTTCTGTCTCCTCTATGTATTAGATTTATAAGTTGTGTCTGTGGACAAATGTCACATATCAAGTGACAATTGAAATGTCAGGCGTGCGCGTTTTTGTTCTGTCATTCATCTTTTTATTCCTTTGTTTGCACCAATAGGTTTTTCATTAAATTCTAAATAATATAATACAAAGTGCAGTTTATTTTCTTTTAGATAAATTATTACAAACGTCACTTAATACGGCTTTTTGTTGGCACCACTTTACCTTTTTTTAAAGTATGCGTAAATTAATACATTACATATCATTTGAGTTCCGAGTACTCGCTTCTTTTTTAGAGAAATCTCAAAGCGCTTAATCGATACCTCTCGTGACCAGAGGGCTGGCCTATTCTTAGGTCAGAGGATAGTTAGATAGAGGTAGATCGTTAGTTAGATAGAGGAGATTGTCATTCAACGTGGTAATGCTGCCAGCCTTCTGGTCACTTTTCCAGTTGACACCGATTCGGAGGAATACTTTGCCGCTAGAGATTTTGCACAACAGAATTAACCACATTGTCATTTATCTAAAAAATAACAATAGCTGGTCGATTTATGAATTACATATCAAGGCGAATAGCAATCCATTTTTAAATTACACGACAGATATTAGTTTACTGTGTAATTTATTTAGCCACAAACCACGACACAATTATGGATTTTCTTACAACATTTGCTCGCATGTTCTCTCCAAAAAAGATGTCAAAATAATGCTCAAAGCATGTTTGAGAACAGATTATTATTTATACACTAAGGTAAATAAGTAGTTTCACTTGTAATAGATGACATTTTGCAGGGAAGCCACTTTTCACCCTACCCTAGGTATGAGTACCTATGTTGTATCAAAGTAAACTAACTCCTTCAGTTTATTATTGTAGGAGGAACTTTTGTTCTCGTTGTTGTTATATGCAGGGTGCCAGGCCAGGCAGCAGTATCAGGGGAGTCATAATGAACTTAGAGTTTAAAAATGTATGTGTGCTGATTTCCTGATATATGTCTCACATACCTCAAATAACCTCAAATAAAATGGGACGTTGGTTTGTCTATCGTCGAACCGTTTTTAACCCCCGATGCAATAGAGACGGGGTGTTATCATGTTTGTGTGACAGTGATCTGTAGCATCGTTGCTCCCGAATGTATGAACCAATTTTATTTGTTGTGTTCCTAGCCTATATCTTTGACGAAAGTCAGTCGGTCCAAGATTTTTCACAATTCCTTCAATATGGGTATCAAATTATACGACTTGATGTAGAATATTCGATAACAGAATTTCAACTCCAAAACTGGTAATGGTCAAATTGTGGTGATCGAGGGTTTTTTAAATTTTTTATTAATGAAAAAAAACGTAAAAAGTGCAATAAACCGACTTTTGTGACCTTTTGACCTTGAAATTTAATAGTTGCGCACACCCTATCATATGTAGGTTTTGAGACAACCTTTAGGGAGTCAATATACAAGTATTTACAGAAATACAGCTGGGTATCTATCTCGAATTCCAAGATTCTTACCTAATTTAAGCTTAAATGACTGGACTATAAATATTAAGTAGGAGTGATTCTGTAAATATAAACAAAACTCCTAACGCATTCATTCATTTATCGAATCATAGTTTCCCAGCCTAAACCGGGAAATCTGAAGGACAAGAAAGGATTTAGTGTTATTCTCTCCTACTGTACCCTAGTAGGTAAATCAGGGTGGGTGATGTGCAGAAGTGAATACCTGCATCGTTATTTTAACCGTCCATTACAAAAGTTATATACATTTTTCAAGCACGCAACAGCTGCCTCGATAAATGTGAACAACACAATATAATCACAAACAAAGCTATGTACCTACTCGTATGTTCGATATCGTATATTTCATTAGGCTTAAAGCTAACAAATGCAACGCCACCAACCGCTATAGCCGCTGCGTTCAATCGACCGACCCCTGTTGACAAAATACATATCCGTAAAACTGGCGGAAATGTACGTAATTGCAAATTGTTACGCCACTGCCTCGTAATTGCTGTCAGCAACAGAACATCGGGCAGTTTCAAATCGTATATTTTTAAAACCCTACCTAGGAGCAAAGATTAAATTGAAAAATCTACCTAAAAAGATAATATGGACTTGACAACACAAGTTTCTTTACGAATTTCGAGTCGACTCACATCGCAAAAACGAATCGAATTACTCCATACATTTATAGCTAGCGCCATTTTTCGACAGTCGCTAACTAGACTCGAAATTCGTAAAAACCTTGTACGAACCATACTGTATTGATAGTCTAACATACAGTAAAAAGCCAAGCACTGCCCACCCTGCCCACTCAAGCACTAAGGCAAGCTCCAAAGCAAGCAATGCAACCACCACCCACATGCAACGCCACACACAACTTACAACACTCGACCCACGTTTCGTCCCGACAACGGGATGTCCTCAGGAAGATGTTGACTTTACAATGCAAGATTGTATATTATATCTCAAAGCTGTACATTGTAATAAGACTTGGTCTTTTGTGAAAAGTAGTCCGCCTCACCGCAAGACACCGGGCGGGCTTTTATCCCCACTAATTCATTTTTAGTACGTAGGTACGCATGGCCAAGGTTTGCAATGCTGTCCCCTGGCTCTCCCGAATCTGTGTTTCCCGTATGTTAAAGGTTACCTACCTTTAAAAAAAGAGTGAATAGGCATCTTCTAGGTATAAGCGCACTCCATCTTCGACCACATGGACATTTTCTATCAGGTGAGATTGTGGTCAAGCGTAAGCCTGTATTGAATAAAAAAGTAGTAGCAAGATTTAAGAACCTATGTTTGATATTTAAGAAATGTTTTCAGAAAAATCTAAGCTCTACATTTCCTACATTTTCGTTTCGTTTTAATCTTACAGTTTACCAGCAGATGTTGTTCTGTAAAATGAAAAATCTAATCTTTCGATCCGCGATTGTTTTATAGGAAAAATATCTGTTTATCTTCCATTTCCATTTGTTTTTATTTGTAACTTTTTACAGAAAATCCATAGGTATCTAAGTGTGAAAAGATGCCTGCCGTTAATAAGTAGTAATCACGAAATTAATTAAGTTAAATCTTTCTTGCGATGATACCTTTAAACGAAGTTAGCGCCACCTAATGTGTCGGTTACTGCAAATAACTATGCTAATGAGATGTGAAATATCAGAAGACTCGCAGAATCGCGATAAGCCAGCGCATTTGTGATGTTTACTCTCTGAAATCCACTCTCACTGAAAGTAGCGCGGATTCGGAGCTCTGCCAAAATTACTTAGCGCCTGCCTTCGACTGCTAATGAGACCAGTTTACATCGATTTTTTTTTGTTGCAGGAATGTTCTCATACTAAAATACAATGCTCATACATTTTAAAACATCTGGTCGGTTAAAAATATCGAAACAGTGCAATAAATTAAATCAACTCAAAGAAATCCATAAAAAAGCAATGAAGTTTTTCCGCACTATATAAGTGTATACATATACGACTCGGAATATGCTTCAAAAGGTTTCTCTTTTGTATATAATTAATTTATTATCTGTACAAAACCTATTTGATGCAGGAATTTCGACATAAATTATAATGTAGCTGCAAATATTTTCACGGTTAATTAATAGTTAATGCTTTTGTACAAAATTTAACTCATTTGGACCGTTGTTGATAGTATTTAATGATGTTAGCTAAAAGTGTGTGCCACAAATAGCGTCAAATAGGCAGTTTTATGTCTATGATATACTTACTAAACCATAGAAATATAAAACTTTCCCTGGGTAGCCGCCATATTCGCATGACAATACATTTCATACTGTAGCAAGGGTCTTCTACCATTGGGACGTATCCACTGAGAAGAAAACTCAAGATATGGGCATCCGAAACATTTACGTAAACTTCTTTCGTACAAGCAAACAGCAGCGCCATCTGTCAATATTCTACAGGTGATTGCTGAGCGACTACAGCCTGGCCTTACTGTTGGTGGCAAAGCAAGCATTTTTGGCACCGATAAACTGATTAACAATGTTTCGCCCCGTCCGCCCTGTCCAGAATGGAATACGTCTATTGACGTATCCCTCCTAGGTTATGGGCCTTGAGGATGTCCTCTTTAACTGTAGGTACGTCGGATATCGCGAGGGAGATATTGACGCCCTTGAATATTTTAGAATCTAGCCTGTAAGGCTAAGGCCCACCTACTGGATAAAGGCCTCTTAGTTAACTCTTGTTTGGGAGGTTTGGTCAGTGTCAAACGAAAACCAAAACAAAAACTAAAACCTAAACCACAACCACAACCGCAGCCACAACCACAATCACTACTACAACCACAATCACTACTACAACCACAACCACAACCAGAACCATTATTATGCTTCGTTGCTGGCGCCTTCCGTGTGTAGATACCATGGCCGGTACTATTTCTTGTCCTAGAGAGAAAAACCTGTTTTTCCGCCACCATTTCATACTTTTTATGTACGTCTAGACTAAGTAGCTGTCTTGATTACTAAACGAGACACTTCATCAAAGATGGTGATTGGACCCAGGTTGTTTCACTAAAGCATAGCAATCGGCGGAAATTGAGCCGGTCGGGATAGTCCTGTCCTGTAGAAATAGGTATAGATAGAAACCTGGCTTAAAAAAACAAATATCCGACGTCATGCAAAACACCCGTGTTTTGTTTGTAAATAAATATCCAAAAAGTGGCCAAAGTAACTATCACTGTATCGTACGTACAATAAAAGATTCTGGAGCTGACTGGTGAGTGTTCTTTTGTGCGTGGGTACCTTTGAAGTGAGTCGCTAACGAGGGTCGCGGCACAAAGACCCTGTTGAGTCCCCCCCTCCCCCTTTGAAGAGAACACACACTCGCTACAATACGGAACTGTGAAATGTTTATCTTAATTACTTTAGTGTTATTTGTCTAAAATTTAGAATGCCTACCTACTATTGCAATTATTACAAACAATGTATCCTACTACATAGAAGTCATTGATTTTACAGAAGCTGAATTATACAAGGCGTACTCTTCGAGGTGACACGATTGTAAGTCTATAGACAATAAGTATCATTTAAAAAGTTGAGAAGAATGTTTGTCCATTTTGTCTGTTGCGCTAATCATACTTTTAAAATACTAAAACTATAATCGAAATATAATTATAGATTATAGACGCCGAATTCTTAAAAAAATAAATTATTTTATTTGGGTAATTGCTACAACATAGTGTAGAATACATACAACCTCTGGCTTTCTTTGTTGTTGGAAATCACAGTATTATTATCACAGAGAGAGTATTTGCCAGGTAACGTCATTTTGCCCTCCTAACAGTGAAAACGCGTAAATGTCCTGTAAATTGATTACAGCTATCAGTCTCCAAAGAGTATTACGTAATACCCTTAGTCGTAATTACGAAATAAATCAATTATTTTTTTCTTTATTCTCTACACCCAAAGCAAAGATCATCCAGGTGTGACGGATGGACGTAACAATTTTGGAAACGAAGTAGTTAAAGAAAGTAACTGGTGAAGCTATAAGTTTAGAGTTTGGTTGTAGCACAGACAACTTATTACCTATAGGTAAATAATTAATATGAAATACTTATGAATAAAAAATACTTTACATTTTAAAACCTCTCGAGAACAATGGGTCACAAAACCAACATAACTTCTTAACCAACAAAGTATAGGGAACTTGAATAGAAGTAGTTGCAGAAACTTGGCCTAGCTTGACAAAGTTGTCGTGTTCTTATGCCATTCATGCTAGCGAGTTGTAAGGCAAAGATGAAGTTGGTAATAAAAGGAGAATACCTAGACATTTTTTATAGATTTAAAATGCGAAGTTCATTAAGAAGAATTTCTTCTCAGATATACCTATAACCTAGCGGAAGTGGATAGAATAATTTTTCGTGAATAAAATAATATTGAGAAACAATAAAATTGCGGCAGAAGCAGCAACTCCTTCTTTGTGAATGAAAGAGGGTTATTTACAAGCTGGAACTTTGGAACAAGTTGTTACATAGGTACCTGTTTTATATGTACGATGGGTGAATTTCGATTGAATATCAATCGTAGAAATCGTAGACATGAAACACTACCACCAGTTATCAGATTAAGTACCCAAGTTGTCTACGTAGGAGAAAGTGGCTGTGGTGGAGCCACACTTAAAATTAAAATGACAAGATGGAAATATGATTTTATTGATGACTTTATACACTTCGCCTATTCTAAATAAATTGCCTTTTATAAATCTAGCTTTGTGAAATCCAATTCGTATTTCAATTGACACGACTGGCTAGCAACGGGTTTTTTGACAAAAAATACAATCTAAAATTCTGATGAACGAGTACTCGTAAGTAGGTACGTACCTTATCTTTTATACAATTTTAATGGTTTAGCGTCGAGACAGGTACAAGTAGAGTTTTTGATTTTACACTTTTGTTAGTAATTTATTGACACGTAAAATATTGTTATACAACTATAATAAATCTAACCTAAACAACCAATATTATACTTAACCTATAATGCAACAAATTCATCATTACTTATTATGTATTATGTAGATTACGTAGATGCAGACGACAAACGATTATACATGTAACGTTCATCGCCGATAGTCAAGAGGAGCCATAATAATAAGAATACTCAGCAAAATTATCTCGCGATGCAGTTTGCTAAGTTCGCAGCAGTTGAAGTAGTTTTAAAAGTAGGTATAAAACTATCTAAAACTGCTAACTAAACGAAACTTTGTAATGGATTAGGAAAGTTAATTAATCAGCGGGAGCGATCTTATTTACATTCTGATAAAATATTGCATAATCGCCTATACAGCGGATTTGTAATTCCTATATTTTTAAAGTAGCTACAAAGCAGTATTGAATCTTCTTAAAATAAAGAGTTATTATGTTCATATTTAAAAGTGGTATAAATTAAAGTAACCATTAGTATGCTCCAACCCGTTGTTACCCTTTGGTACGGAACCCTAAAAAGGAACTGTCAATTGTAGTAGGTATAGTATAGTTAGTCCAGCGTACCATAGTAGTGTTATTATCTCGCTGCAGACTCGGTCATAAATCATTCGAGTGTTTCGCTTTTGTTGTTCTTTGTTGAGTTGTGCATTACTGCAGAACAACAAAAGCGAAACACTCGAATGATTTATGACCGAGTCTGCAGCGAGATAATAACACTACTTTAGTATAATCTCGTTTAATAGAGGTGAGTGGAGTAAATACAGCAAAGACGACACTTCAAAACCTAGCATTTGCATGTACAATAACAGAAGAAGGTGGGATCACAATAAATCATATTGGACAATACAAGCGTAACAATAGAACGCGTTGAAGCGTTGTCACTGCGTATTCATGTGGTATTCATGTTCCATGTAGGTACGTATACTGCATTCGACACGGAAATTCGTATTATGAGATGTGACAGTTTTAAAGTACATTTGCTTCAAATATGTCAGGAACAAGTTATGTGGCATCGTATCGTCATCGGTGTCGGAAATAAAATAGATATTTTATAATTTTATTATTTCCTATTGGAAAGACAGGGGTTCCCAAACTGTGATAACTATTAAACCCATGTGTTTACTAGTTATCACAGTTTGGGAACCCCTGTAAACCAGATGTAAAAGACATCTATAACTAACGTAAAAAATTATAATATTTTTTGATATCTATGAAATGTATTTCAATGTATGTAAGTCAGGATTACTCAAAGCGAACCCCTAGGGTTTTGACTATCGACAAAAAGGGGGGCGACATTTACGTAATGGCGGCTGGGTGATGTCAGTCACGTGTGAGTTTGGTATTATGTCGCGGCCGCATATTAATAAAGAAAATTAATGAAAATTTGGGGTGGGGATAGAAGAGTGAAGTGACTTTAATGGTACCCCCATTACCAAAAGTCTGAAAAAACCCGATGTAAGTAAGTAATTTAAAACCATGTAAATATATAAAACAAGGTGATTTATATAAGCGCAGTACGGTCCGAGGTGAGGAACCGTTGAGACCTATCAGCATGTTTGATGTCTTTAAATATAAGTAACAGTAAGTAATGTAAATTGTCATGGGAACGAAAGGTAATATTTACGGACGTATTCCGTACGTATTTCAGGTAGGCAAGGAAAATACTTTGTTAATATTTCCGATTTCAACTATAACCTGATAAAGCAAGATAAAGAGGTTCGCGTTAAAAGCAAACCATGTGGTATGCCGTAAATCTGTGTGTTTAATCCAAGTTTAATTCAAAGTAAATATCCGTATGTGTTACTTAGAGCTTCAGCTTATAGATGTGCTTATGCAAAGTTGTGCCTAAACTTCCCACTAAACCTCGTTAGTAAGTTTACCTTCAAGTACTGAACACACATTGCTTTTGCGGCCATTAACTGTTCTGGTAGATATATGAAGACTATCACATGATATAATAAGGCGTCTATCTAGTATTAGATACCGATGGTAGTAATATTATAATGCATTAATTATGTACACTAGAAGCTAATGCTGGGTCGGGTCTAACATGGTATAAAATGAAATGTATAAAATCCTTTTTCTCTCAAAATTCTGGGTATAGTCTGCAGGCTTCGATAATAGACATTGACGAGTGTGTGTATTTATTTAAATTTAATGTTACTACGACATAAAATAAACAGCCGGTCTCTATGTACCTATCCCTAGTATGTGTCAAGTTTTTCTCATTCTAAGGGAAAACCCGTGTGCAGTAACTTTTTAGTATAATTTCAATGTATGGTGTCTGAACGATATTGTTATGTATATGTTCAATACATAAAATAAATCTCTTAAAGGCAAGCTCAACGTAGGTGCGTGGAAACTTTTTTAGGTAGGTACACAAAACATTACATTGAAAAACCCGATCAGATAGATTAGCATTGTTGGGGTGAGACGGACGGCCATTTATTGGAAATCGGGTTACGCGTTAAGCCATTAGTCACCCGGCTGGTAGAAAAAGCCGTATGGTCGCTGGAACACGGCGTTGGAGCTACTAATTCTATTACAGAATATTCACTTGTGGTGGTGCACCGCCCGTCAATCTGTGTAGTTTTACTACGCTCATCCAGTCATGTCACACTCAGAGTAAACTGCAGTTTAATTACGAACAAGATGAATAATTACAAAAATAAAAAAACCCGACTGCAAAAATATCAGCTTAAAAATTCAAAATCTTAAAATCTGCTTTTTATTTACTTTATTTTGATACCCCATTGATAGGTTTGGTTATTTTTTTATAACCACTCACATTTAGTCATTTATTGCAATAAATCCGCCTTCGTAATACTTTCGTATTTGAAAAAAAAATGTCTAAAACCACTTGAGTTTCTTAGACGAATCTAACAATACCTTCACTGTCGATATCCAAAAGATACGACGTAAAAAGATTCCGACGAATTGAGAACCTACTCCTTTTTTTGAAGTCGGTTAAAAAAGAAATTTACAGACGCGAATTTACAGAAAGAGATTTATACGAGTGAAAAACATACCTAACCCTTCCTTGGCAGTTGGATAAAAATAAGTAAATGTTTTTCGCTTATCGCGTGCCAAGTTCGGTAAACCTGTCTTTGAAGATATTATTAGTATCTTTCTACATAGAAAACTACTTATAATGTGCCTTAGGATGTTTGAGCATGTTGAATTTCCTGCGAAAAACAACATTTATTTCTAGATATATTGACAAAGTTTCAATATGCTCTTTCTTTCGAATAGAATTGTATACTAGACTCGAAATACAGGATTTTACTCTTCAACCGGAGGAATAAAACCATAAAAACCACTTTTCTTATCGAACCGCAAAACTAACTTTGTTTTAGAGGTTTTATTGTAAATATCAAAAAACTACTTATTAGATCTCGTTCAAACCAATTTTCGGTGGAAGTTTGCATGGTAATGTACATCATTTATTTTTTTTAGTTTTATCATACTCTTATTTTAGAAGTTACAGGGGGGGGGGGGGGGACACACACATTTTACCACTTTGGAAGTGTCTCTCGCGCAAGCTATTCATTTTAGAAAAAAATGATATTAGAAACCTTAGTATCATTTTTGAAGACCTATCCATAGATACCCCACACATATGGGTTTGATGAAAAAAAAATTTTGAGTTTCAGTTCTAAGTATGGGGCACCCCCAAAATTTATTACGTTTTTTTAAATTTTGTGTGAAAACCTTAATGCGGTTCACAGAATACATCTACTTACCAAGTTTCAACAGTATAGCTCTTATAGTTTCGGAAAAAAGTGGCTGTGACATACGGACGGACAGACGGACAGACGGACAGACGGACAGACGGACAGACAGACATGACGAATTTATAAGGGTTCCGTTTTTTGCCATTCGGCTACGGAACCCTAAAAAGAGAGTTACCACTCACTCACTCACTGACTAATCACGATATCTCAGGAAGTATAAAGCCTACAAACTTGAAATTTGAAAGGTAGGTTCTTTGTAATGGGTAGGTGTCAGCTAAGAAACGATTTTGAGAAACTACCCCTCTAAGGGGGTGATATAGGGGTTGGAAGTTTATATGAAAGTCCCGTGTTTTTGAAGTTAGAGACGTGAAAATCGTCATTTAGGTTATCAGCTTCAGATATTAAAAATTTGTATAAGTCGTTTTGGAAAATTCCCCTTTAAGGGTGGTAAAATAGGGGATGAAAGTTTTTATGTGAAAATTTTAATATTGTTACTGTTGACTTGAAATTTGGAAAGTAGGTTCTTTCTAATGGGTAGTTGTCAGCTAAGAAACGATTTTGAGAAACTACCCCTCTAAGGGGGTGAAATAGGGGTTGGAAGTTTATATGAAAGTCCCGTGTTTTTGAAGTTAGAGACGTGAAAATCGTCATTTAGGTTATCAGCTTCAGATATTAAAAATTTGTATAAGTCGTTTTGGAAAATTCCCCTTTAAGGGTGGTAAAATAGGGGATGAAAGTTTTTATGTGAAAATTTTAATATTGTTACTGTTGACTTGAAATTTGGAAAGTAGGTTCTTTCTAATGGGTAGTTGTCAGTTAAGAAACGGTTTTGAGAAAATCCTTCCCTAAGGGGGTGAAATAGGGGTTAGGAGTTTGTATGAAAGTCCCGTGTTTTTGAAGTTTAAAGAGTCGTGAAACTCGGCATTAGCACTGAACCTATTTTGGGAGCGGCGTATTTAAAGTACGAAAGTTTATATGTGCACATTACACTATAATATAATAAAGGTGAAAGTTTGTATATATGTGTGTGTTTGTCTGTTACTCCTTCACGCTGCAACTACGAATCCAATTTAGCTGAAATTTGGAATGGAGATGGATTATTACCTGGATTAACACATTATGGTACTTTTTATCCCGGAAAAAGCGATGGTTCCCGCAGAAGTAGTGAAAAACCTAAATTCACGCGAGTGGAGCCGCGGGCAACAGCTAGTAGGTTATAAAAGGAAAATGAGGGCTACAAGTTTTAAGCCCACCAGATGTTATACTGCGATATTCGGGAAACTCACCCATGTAAGACTTCGCCAGCTTCATTAGGGATCACTCGCTTGGAAAATTTCCATCATACTCGTCTGTTTTGTTTTACCTTTATAAAGCCGGTTAATTTGATGATCACTTTGCTATAAAGCCGTTATAATCGGTACTCGATTAATTTATTGTTCATTCTGCAACAACTATTTGAACTGTTCTAATTAAATTTAACAAGTATTTTACCTTCTATGATTTATTTCATTATTTCATTGAAATCTTTTTTTAGTTAACGTACTATGTAGTTATTCATTTTATTTTAATTTAGCTTAGGTACTTACCCCTACTTACTTCGCTAACATGCAGATGCCGGAATTTTGAAAATCTTTCTTAATCCCTCGTCTACTGTCTCCTTTAAAATTCCGGGTTTCTAGATCTAGTTGTTTAGGCCACAGGCTTTGCAATGATCACTCAGTATAGATATTTCAATCCTCGATGACGCGCCCCACTCTGCCAAACTACATACGAATCAAATGAAACATAAGCGATTTTGACAGAGTGGGGCACGTTTTCGTGGATTGAAATATGAATGTATGAATGAATTATTACGGAAGAAAAGATAATAAAATTAAGAAAAAAAAACATGTAAAAATCTTCTCATCTTTTTAATCTGTGTTCCTTATTTTACAGTAACAGTTACATACATAGAGTTTGTGAAGCAAAACATCACTATACCTACTCTTACATCTATAACTTTTAAACTAATAATGTTATATACAAGTAGGTATAAAATTCACTGCTACTCAATCACTTCACTGATAAAATCGTTCCACCTGTCAATTTGTATAATCAAATTACCCAAATGTATAGTAGAGTACTATTACAATTATATTATAAACATCATCTACAATTATTATTGAAAAATTAACAGACAATAGGGTATTTTACTCAAATCAAAACGTGGATTTATTTAACTCCTTTTAAAAACAATAATACATAAAATTTTGAAAAAACAAACGAAATCTAGTAAATAACGAAAAAGTTATAAGCAATATAATAAACCTATTTAGACAGAAATAGCTATGTCAGATAGTGTCGTCACTACCACTCATGCCATAGTAACTCCGCGTAACTCTACACAAATTTTCGTTTTACGAGAAAGGAAAGAAAAGAAAGAAAGAAAGACATAAACCTTATGTTACACAAAAATGCCACATGTAACAAAAATATACACCTTACATACTAAAACGATGTCTGGTAAAGGGACAGAAGAAAATTCAAATACTTGTAACTTTTGATTTCCTTGTCGGATAAGAATTTTATTTTCAATCGATGTCATTATTTCTTACCTATTTTACAATAAAGCAATAAAAAAATTGAGTAAAATACCGTATTTTAAATTATAAATTAAAAATAAATAAATACGGTGTTGTAAGAAATATAGCATCTATTTTGATATATTTATAACATTTCTGTAGTCCATTTGTGTTAGGTACTGTACAAAATAGGAAGGCAGAACGTAATTAGATGCACCTTAGACTGCATGTTAATTACTAACGACTAGAAGACTAGAGGCTTGGTACTTAGATGAAAGGTTGCACTGGAATTTCTTATGATGTTCTACCCTCCTAGATTATCAACACACATAATATAATATATAATATAAATTTATTATCAGTTTTAATGAATATATTTACAATGAAAACTTTATGTTTATGGTGTATTTTTGTATTTTCTGTATGATACATACAAATGAAATACTCGACTATAGATATGGGTGTAACTTCCATCGATTGCGATGTGCGATCATCGGAATATCCTGTAAAAGAAAAACGTTTTAATGTGAAAATATAATTTTACTTTATTACTTTATTTATTGAAATTGCTTCATGCACATGCTTACAATTTCTGCTAGAATTTTAAATCATGATATGTACAGAATGCAACGGTTTCATATAGCTTGTTTAGGAACAATGGATATTTCCGCAATAAATTGCAGTGTATGTTTTAATCCAGCGTACATATTTTTATCTTCATTCCCAGCCAAATAAGTTCAATGATTGCGGCTTGAAGGAGTAGCAAGCATACAAACAAATAAATACAAACTTTCGCCTTTATATTTTAAGCATGAAGTGTGTTATACAATTTATTCAGATAATTTTCTTATTACAATACGGTTAATAACATAAATATCAAAATAACACTTCAACTCTTCACTTGCGTCAACCAGGGCTAGGAATTACCACGCTATGGACATTTCAATCCACGAAGCTCTAGCTTATTTTTCATTCAAAACGTATGGAGTTTGACAGAGTGGGGCGCGTCATCGTGGACTAAAATACCTATAACCACGGTTGAAGTTGTCAACAATGTCCAATGATATATGTTATACATTTATACATATTTCAATCCACGAAGACGCGTCCCACTCTGTCAAAATCGCTTATGTTTCATTCGATTCGTATGAAGTTTGACAGAGTGGGGCGCGTCATCGTGGATTGAAATATCTATAGCCACGGTTGAAGTTAGTCAACAATATACGTTATAGGTCTAACAATCCACGAAGACGCGCCCCACTCTGTCAAAATCGCTTATGTTTCATTCGATTCGTATGGAATTTGACAGAGTTGGCGCATCTTGGATTGAAATATCCATAACTCAGGTTAAACAACAAAAATATTTAACCCACTATTTGGTGCAAGTGGGCCTAAGTTATAAATAAATATCGTAGTTCTCAGTTTTGCAGCTGGAAGCGTTGCTTATTGCGTGAAACTCAGCGCAGCGCATAAGTTATGTATGAAACACGAAACAGAAACAGTCCTCACCAGAGCGCCAGGAGTAAATAGTTGAAAAGCTCCACGACGTGAGATGTGGAGCGCCGGAAACCTGGGACAATGGAAACACGCTTGCACTTAACTTTTTAAAAAGGGTCATTTCTTGACGCGGCAGTGTTGGAACGTGTGTGTAATGTGCAAACTATTCGTCTTTGCACGTTCCAGGCATTTTTACCTGGGACTTTTTTAAGCCACGTGACATGGTACTGCGACGTCTCTATTTATAAAAATGCGCAGGTCTCTGGCAAATTATTATGACCTTCGTAATTGGTGGTTTAGAATGAGTAATACAATTATTATTTATGTGATTAAAATAATTATATTACGAAGTGTTTTGTTTCGACAGCTGAATCAATGTAACCTATAATGTCTTATTTATCTAGTATGTCTGTGATATACCTACTTAACGAGTTAGTATTTTAGAAAATTGTCTTGTAGGTCTATATCGAGAACAACTGGGCATACAGCATACATACGTTTTCAGGTCAGGATAATAGTACACTCAATGCCCTATTGCCTTCGGGACAAGCTCTCGAAGACATGGAAGTATATTCGAAAATTAAAATCCAACTTAACTTTGGAGATTTACTGAACGTCCTGTTACGGATTTAAGTCGAAATTGTTTATAATATTATTGTACCTATGGTGTTCTCAATTTTTATTATGTCTTAGGTATAAGTTTTTAGCTCAATTCAAATCTAAATTTTTCATTCATCTCGAGTCAAATGCGAGTCGTTTAGAATAGTCAAAAATGTTAAATATTTATCATATTATTCGATTGGGTTATCCCGAAGAACCGATATTGGTCTCCGCATTCGTCATATTGCCAGTGTTACACTGTATGCCTTGGCACATTAAACAACATGGGATTGGTTATAGTCGGCCGATCGGTAGAGTCGTAGAGAGTAGAGACTCCATCGACGCGCCCCGCACTTACCACCAAAAAGATCTAAAATTCGCTTGTGCGCAATCAAGGTCATATACCCAAGAAGATTGCCGTGTACTGTTATTATATAGTGGATAGTGGATACTGAACACGCGGAGTGTTTATTTATCTAATGTGCGGTGCATCGCGCCCACAAGTAGCCCACCTGAGTTTGAGTCCCGGCTGCCCATGACGGGCGCTATCTGCGGTCTCTCCTCGTCCAGTAGCAGGAAGCCGCTGGCCGACCACACGGACAGGATCCTCGCCACGCACGTCACGTTCAAACGACCCTGATGGAACAAGTACGCATTACGTAAATTGGGAATTTGAACCCAATTTTTTTTATTACCATATTGTAAAGTACGATAAAAATAATGTCGTACACTGGAAAAACGAATTAAATCGACCAAATAAGTTATTAGCATTTAAATATTTCTGATTCAGAAATAGCGACAATTGTGACGTCACACCTTACTAATGCCGTAGTAGCTTCGCGCGGCTGAGGAAAGAAGCCCCTCCAAAATTAAAATGTCTGAATCTTTGTAAACCTTCGTTGGATTATAATATTTTTTGACGTGATAACGTTTAATAAATTGATGAACACCAGCAACGCACATGAAAAATAGTAACGTTCCGCGTAACGTTCCACCTGAGCCTGTGCGTGCAAGCGAGAGCGCGCAACAAGCGATAAAGAGACCAATTATGACGTTATCACGTAAATCTATCGTCCGTAAATCGACTGTACAGACAACCATTTTTTTTGTGTACGTCATTATTTGTATCCTAGTTTATAATTAAGTAATATAATTTTTATCACATTCAAAAGTAGTGTATTACCCAATTAGAATAAAATATGTTAAATATTTATAAGCTTTTATTTTGCGTCACGTACGTTTTGTGTTTATTTGTGTCCTTGTGTATTTAGGTCAAATATTACGTCTAGGTAAAACGGACCTATTGAGCTGAAAATGTGACTGAATAAAGAGACATGAACATCTCGTACAAAGCTGATTCAAATTTTAATTTTTAACTTTATTTTTTACCAACTACGGTCTCCACATTAACTACTACTATTATCGTATTTCTAGACAAATAAACAAGTTGCTCATCTCAAAAAAACCTTTAGGAAAAATGCATTGAAAAGAAAGTAACAAAATTAAATTCCGGATATGAAAAACAAATTTCTAGTGGCAATTGTTCTTGAAAAACAGCATTTTATTTTCCTAGAATATTTTGGTTTTGGTTCATGAGAAAACTTGATACCACCTTTCGTCATTCTTCTTTACTATTTTATATTCGTCGACCATAAAGAATATATTAATAAAAACAATATAAGTAATATTAAAAACAACAAAACAGATTTTAGCCAAAATGACGTGCGTTTCGAGCTAAAGAGCTTTGAGTTATAAGTAATAACTATTTCCAAAACTTATAAAAATAAATAAAGTTGTGCATATTATTATAATAAAACGAGTTCGTAGCAAAATAACTATTTCTATCATTTAAATTGGAAGTCATGCAATTTCAATGCAGCCATGCTCGTACTCGTACCTTATAAAAATGTGAAGTTTGCACTCGAATAACGAGCTGACTGAAGGAGGAAGACTTATTAGATTTTTCTTCTTCGACGCTTATATTTTTGCTAGCAATTTGCTCGAGTCTCGGGGCGAGGGACGTTGTGCTTCCCAAGTTGTTCTTGTGAGAGTTGGAAGCTGCGTCAACGTCGCCCGGGATGTCTATAATATCAGTGGCGATATCCTCGTAGCCCGAGATAGCGTCCCACGGACTGAATATTATTCTATTCGCGTCCTCTAACGATGCGTCGCTTATCACTGGCGGCCTCGGCGGGAATAATGTGTCTTGTAGTGGGATGTCGAGGCCTTTGACCTTTGAACAAAACATAATAGGTATACATTAATGTCTCCCACGGTAGATTCTTGTCGAGGCCTTTGACAACATAGAATATAAATTCACTTCCAGGAAGGCATTCACCTTCACTACCTGTTAATTGACGGTTAAAAAATAGCACCGGAGTTCCAAGATTTCAGTAAGTACGTCAAGCTGGGAAATACGGGTTCAAGTCCCGTTTGCAGCGATATTTGATGCACTTAATAAATACTTAATTTAAAAAAAAATAGCTAGTGTGTGAAACACTGTAACAAAAATATAAATGAATAAAAAGGGCAAGGTGGTCTTCTCTACTTCAAAGCTAGCTCTATTCGTAATAAGGGCCTTTGAAATTGTATTGAAACCGTAGTTTTCCAATAGATGTCTCGGCAGTCTGCCTGTGACTGAAAACAATTTGTATCGAAATAATCTTTTCAGCGGTAATTGCTCCCATAGCTCAATTGGCAGAGCACCTAGCCGCGATATCTGTGGGATACGGTTTCAGACCCATTGGCAGCGATAATTTTGACACACTATAAATGCTTAATTTATAAAAAATACCTAGTGTGTGAAACACTGTAACAAAAATATAAATCACATTATATTAGGTGTACCTAAATTCCTTGATAAAACAAAAGTTTATCACCAAATACCAATGTTATGTACTGTCACAGAACACTAAATAGTGAATTATAATTTTTTAACGTAACATAATATTCGATCCACGACGGCGCGCCCCACTCTGTCAAACTACATACGAATCGAACAAAACATTAGTGATTTTGATAGAGTGGGGCGCGCTGTCGTGGATTGAAATATCTATATGTTACGGTAAAAAATTTATGTAAGAACATCAACATCACTGATAGCTACTTTTGAAGTTATGTTATAAGGATTCACCGTAATTCTGAGATGTTGTCGGAAAATACTCGTATAAGCACAAAACCTTGTTAACTCTGTTAAAGAAAATCGTGAAAGGATACGTGTTTTCAACGAAAGTACTCGTTACACTTCACCTCATAACCGTTAAGTAACCACGTGAGGTTGGCCGCGGGGTCGGAGGGCGGGGATGTGCAGTTAGCTCGCAGCATGTCGCCCACTGTGTACCAACTCTTCTGCGCCAGCACTTTAGGCCCAGACTCTGGTAATTCTGAGGAAAAAATACGCTACTTATAACTAAAGTCCTTTTCATGAAAGAAGTCCCCCAGACGCAGCGCTGTACAGGTCGCGCAGTGATTTAAGATCGCTCGGTAAAAGTAGAAGGGGTATGCGCAGTATTCAATTCTTAGGTCTAAACGGAGGCGTGAGGGGGTTGCGGGGCGGGTGCGCCTGAGCGGCGCACGTCATTGGTCAGTCAGTTTCGGTGTGTCTTGAGTACCGTTGCGCACAGATTGCTTAATTGAAAAAATGCCTGAATATAAAGTTTTAACACGGCAAGCCCGAAAAAAAGCTTCCATCCTCAACCATCAACATCGACATCGCAAGATGATTTAGTGGAAGGAATAGCAACATTGTCGGATGATTAATTGTTTTTTTTTTTCTATTTTATGTCTTGTTCTTATTATGTTTAAATATATCTTCTTAAATTTAATTATGTTCTTTATTTTTTTGGATATACTAACATCTGCCCTGGCTTTGTCCGTGGTACATGCATTAACCTATGTCACTCGGGGATAAAAAACCTTTACCACGGTGAAAGAGAATTTATTAAATCCGTTCATTAGTTTCTGCTGAATAAATAATCCATATTTTACTCTTTATAATATTAATATAGAAGTATAGACTAGCACGATAAATCGCAAGCAAATACTAGCGTTTTTATTTGCTCAATTACTAATATACGAAATTATAATAAATTATTTCCCTTAGCATTTTTGTGCGCGATTGTACACATGCGCAGATTACCCCCACTAGTTTCACCGAGCGATCTTAAACCATCGCGCGACCTATACTCGCGTGACATTGGCATTTTTTGGCAACTTTTGGCATTGTAAACAATCTTTAAAATGCACTAAGCTAGTTAAAAACTCACAAAAATCTACCACAACAACAATAGTAGTTTATGTAACGGTTACATAATGGGGGGTATTAAAACACGAGTGTGAGTTTAAAAAACGAGCCGCAGGCGAGTTTTTTAATAGTATCACACGAGTGTTTTAATACCTAATTATGTAGAGTTTCATACACTACTTTATCTACGCTCATATTATTACCCAAATCATAAAATCTTGCTAACGTTTGTCGTAAATCATTGCAACTACTAAGATGTCAGGTGGAGTGAAATTTTCTTTAGTAGGTTTCACTGCTAGACATTTTTCAGCGCAAAGTTTTGACTAAGTAACAAAAAAAATTGGTTGTCTGTAAAGTCGGTTTACGGACGATAGATTTACGAGATAACGTCATAATCGTAATCGTTATCGTAATCGTAATCATAATCGTAATCGTAATCGTAATCGTAGTCGTAATCGTAATCGTAGTCGTAATCGTAATCGTAATCGTAATCATAATCACAGGCCCAGGTGGAACGTTACGCGGAACGTTAGACATTGTGTTGTTGTCTATGGTCAATCATGATTCATGGCCCATCCATACTCTCGGCAATGACTACCAACTATAAGTTGTCTGTGGATTCACTTAAAAAATATTACATAAAAATATTACCCCATAGACATTGTGTTGTTGTCTATGGTCAATCATGGCCCATCCATACTCTCGGCAATGACTACCAACTATAAGTTGTCTGTGGATTCACTTAAAAAAATATTACTTAAAAAATATTACCCCATAGACATTGTGTTGTTGTCTATGGTCAATCATGGCCCATCCATACTCTCGGCAATGACTACCAACTATAAGTTGTCTGTGGATTCACTTAAAAAATATTACATAAAAAATATTACCCCAGATACAAATACAGGAGTCCAGAGCCGTGTATCGTTATAGATTTTATACAACTTTCTTTAAATATTTCCATAGTAGAGCGATGTTATTATGAATAACTTTTTAATAATTATAGAAGTCTGTGAATAAAGTAGGTAATTATTTGACACATTTCGATTTCATAATTCGAACTTTAAGCAATGAGCGTAGATAAACGAACTTAATAACATCGACGAACGACAATATGACCGACCTGTCAAATTTAGTTCCAAAAATCACCGCGGGATTTTTCTCATGAAAAGGACTGTACATAATTAGTTTTTGCTGATAACCCTCAGCATTCGATGTTCCTTAAATTGTATACTGATTACTTCCAAAATGATTTATGTATTTCTTGTTCTGTTATGAAATGTCTTGTTGTATGTATTGTGTATTGTAATAACTAACTAATTATGTCAACGGCTGGGTGCACGGAAAAACTCATAAGAGTTTATGTTTGCACCTTTTACACTTATAATATTTTGTAATTTGTTTCAAGTTTAATAAATAAATAAAAAAATAATAGGCATTCAAAATGTTTTTTTGTCTATGTTCTCTGACAAAGTGGCAGTATTTTATTTGTTAGAGTTATAATTTAAAAGATAATAATATAACAATTAAATAAATTATTTTTGAATCTGTGCCAAAAACACGAGGTGTGTAATAGTGGGCTGACAGCGGATGTGAAGTACATTTTCGTGTTTTCGGGCTCACTTTTTGAAATAAGGAGTACTCATAGTAAGAAGTCACAGATATGGCCGCCTAAATTTGGGGCGTTTTGAAACCACGTGACCTTTTACAAGATTTTCAATATTTTTGATGAAAGTCGTCGATCGTCCGACAATATTGATGTCGTACTTTTAAAATGACTGATAATAAAAAAAAACTTTTTTTTGAAAAGCCCATTTACATACGAGCAATAAATCCACGCGTCGATAAAAACAAAAGAAAATCGCTTCGGTAGTGCTAATCTACTTAACGTTTAATAAAGGTGGAAATTTATATTCCGGTTTGTTTTTTTCCCTCGAATGTAAAATAATTGGTGACAGAGTACGAGTTTTTCACTGCCATTATACTTGTATGCTTCCACGTTTATTTTTTAGGCGTTAAAACTTTACAACGGGGCCCTAGGGTCTGACTTTTGTTAAAAAAACCCAAAGTATACACATATATATTTATTTATTTATTACACATATATAAAGATACATAAAAACACAAACATAGAGAGGATATGCACAAGAACATCTTATCGCTACAAATGAGGATCTCTTCCATATCTACTTCAACACAAAAGGTTTTCTGTGTAGTATATTATTATTCAAAAGGTCTTTATCATGTTAATTATATCAATTATTATTGACCTAATAAAATACGATAAGTAGGTGATAATAATTTCTCGCTTAAATCTATTTTCGGACGTGTCTCAACCAATAAGATTGATGAATGAAATTTTCCCGAAAGCATTTCCCGGTCACGAAACCATTAACGAAAGCTTTCGTTACATTTTTAAAGGCGAGATTAATTGTTTAGAAATTTGCCTGTTCACTGAAATTAAATTACTCCATTACACAGCGGTATAAAAAAGTTACAAGAGTAACAGAGGCGGGGAAAAAATACCGATCTCAATAAATCATATCGGACAAGGGCACATGCGTTTTAATTGAACTCATGGGAACCCCGACGTTGCATATTCATCTTTCATACGGGCTCATTCTACTTTAGCGGAGAATTCAGTAGAAATTGCTAAAACGCTGGCCAGGCTGAATTCCGTTCCGGGCTTTGTTTGCCGACCATATTTTTTTACTATGGATCAGAAACTATCTATCTTTTAGTGGAATGGACGTTTCTGGGATAGAGCGGCGAAACTCGTAGAGAAAAGTTTCATCAGGCTTTTGATATACCTACAAAATAGTATGACAGATATACGAGTAGATATATCATTGCAACCGGAGAACAATCATTATTTATAAAAACACTATCTAATTATTCTCAGTTGCTATCTAGAAGCAATATAACATCGTTAAATTCCTAAAACAAACCAAAGTCCTTAGTTATGGAATAGATTAGTGTACAGTTACCAAAACTTTAACCTAAACCTAGTTATTGAAGTTGGCCCCACAAGTACACATTGTTTCACTCGAAATGTGCCACATACGGACGTGTAATAATATATGTGTTATATTATGTGTAATAACGTATGTGCAAATAATATGTACGTGTAATGTTATTAGTTAGCCCTCTCGCTAAAACTTTTTAAGTAGAAAGCTACTGTAAAAATCACCCACCCCCCTTTTTCTGCCATACAACGTCACACAGACCTCATATTATTTTATAGAGATTTAGTTCAGACAAAATTCATCTTGAGCCAGAGACAGTATCCACGTGAATTTATAGGATTTTTAGAAATCTTGCCGGATTCGTTTGTTTCCTCGGCTTTAACCACGAGTGACCAGTCAACATTAACGTCAATCAACCCATTTTCTGTGGCTGAATAATTTAAGACTAAACTAACAGTATAATGTTGCCAGATTACTAGATTACTTGCTTGTATAGATAGGCAAGAGATCGATGAAAATTAAATTGCCTGATGCCAAATACAGTGCCGCACTGATTGACTAACTCACTTGCGTACCTAGTTAATCCGCTACATTGCAAACTTTAAATTACGTTAACAAAGTCATAAACAAGCAATCTCTGGAGCGAGCAATCAACATTTCTCATTGTTTACTAGTTCATAAACTGATTCAGGAAAGTAATTTGTACAATCATTTAACTGAACCTATACCTACGTCGTAAACTATAATTGGATATTAACTACTTCAAGTTGTTAAATTGCATCTACTTAAACTAGAAAAAAATTGAGTGATAATTGTAAAAAGTGTAAAAAAAATTCAAAACATTAGATATTTTGTGGCAAAAATCACCTAATCTAATAATAACTAACTAACCTACTTGTTTTTATTTGTTGCGATCCATTCACTGTTTTCGATTTTTAGGTGCTACGAGGCTTAGAAAATTAAATATTTATCAAAATTCTAATGCTCAAACAACTAACCTGCAAATTAGTTGCCTTTTCATACTTATACCTATGATTGGAAATTATAACCCTAACGTTTACAAATATAATTTAACTTTGCTGATCGAAGATGCGATTGTGTGTTGCTGATACGGTAAAATGGAAATTCCATAGTTTTCATTGTCTTAGTTTAAATTAATTAATTACAAGTACAAATAAACAAACAAATGGTAATCCTTGTCCATTTGTATAAGTGTATGTTCTAAGTAGTTTTTTTTAACTATATAGGCTTGCGCTTGACTGTGATGGAAAGTAATAATACAGTCTATGTTGGAACGCTTGTCTAGGAGATGCCTATTCACTCTTGTTTGAAGGCGCCCGGGTTTTAGGTGGCATTTGCAATCGGCTTTTTTTTGGAAATGATCATAATTTCATGCAAATTATACTTGCCTACAACGCGCATGTATGCACTTTTGTAAACGGTGTGGAAGAACGGCGCATCGGCGGAAACTTCGCAGCGATATCGTCCGCTGAGGCTCCTAGTTGCGCCTCGCAACACGACCTGCTGCGCTCCTGAACGTGACACCTGGTGAAAAACACGTTCCAGCATTTAGATGTTAGAAATAGTTGCTAAGATAAGCAGCCGTAGAGATATGACATATTGCGTTCTATGCTTGGTTCATATTCGATAGGTCAGGTAATCAATATTCAGGGTTAAATCTCATATATTTTTTGAATTTTCTGCGATATGTATAGTACCTACGCATGGAAACGCAATATCTCTAATAGCTCAGAGGGCTTCATGTAACGTTTTCACACACTCAGTAATGTGAACCTAGAAATAAATAAAAAATTAACTCTGAAAAATTTACTTTACGCTTATTGGTTCAGCGTGTAAAATTTTACGCTCTATGCTAATACTCGTAAAATTAATTTTTCAGTGTTCGCAAAAAATGTTTTGATTTTAATATCGTCTGCTTAGGTATATACGTTTCCTTACGAAATGTAGCCGACGAGTTACGTGATTAGCCCCTGGGCCCTGGCCTAAGATAGGCATAAATAACTATTTAGTTACAAGTTTTCTTATTCGTTCGTTCGTTCGTTTCAGCCGACGGACGTCCACTGCTGGACAAAGGCCTCCTGCAATGCTTTCCAGCCCACACGGTCCTGCGCCTAAGATAGGCATAAATAACTATTTAGTTACAAGTTTCCTTATTACTAGAGCACATTTCATGTACATTAAATTTGGAACCCAAGCGTAATCATCTTTTAGTATTTGTTGTCAACGTATTCGTTAGAGCGAGGAGGACAAAAATTAAAACCGTCAGCGGGCAGTTTTCAAAAAAGCAGCGGGGCCTAAGAGGATCGTCTAGCTGTAAGCTTTCATACAAAAAGCGATAACGTTTTATGTAGTCCGATTTTCTTAATTTTTAGAATTGGTTCAGAAACAACGAAGAACTATACTCGTACGTTTTATTTTTTAAGACATATTGCTATTTTGTAAGAAAAATAAAATATACGAGCCTAGATTAAGACTGTACGAAATCTAATGAGACCAAAATTATCCAATTTGTTAACCTTTGGGTGGGTAATAACGTTATTACCCAAAACAATATTTCAAGAATAAAAAATAGGCCTCGTTCTGGACTTGCAACTCCCTCTACCCATAGGAGCATAGATAGCATTTTGAAAACACCTATTCGCGTCGCGCTTAGTCACTAGACGATACCCTTAACATCAGCGCTCTTTTTGCGTGACACCATATACATAAGTGTATTATAGTATTAGCCGTAGACGAGTTAACATACAGCGTCACAATCGTCCACACTTCAGTTTATAGGTTATACACAGCTGGAGTCAAACTATCGCGCTAAAAGCTTTCATCCATCTTGCGCTAAAGTGGACCACTTGGTACACGGATAATCACAAAATCTGATTCAGATCCATCTCCGCCAGCGCGTCTGACCTAGATTTATAAAATAAAAAATGTCATTGTTTTTCATGGAGCAATATTTTTTTACCAGTGCTATAAATACTTGAATTCTCGGAATTAACCTAAAAAATATAGTAGCGAGTCGGTTAGATCTTAAAACGCGGACAAGCGATGGATTTAAGTTTGGTTAAACTTTTTGTAATGATGGGATTGTTCTTAATTACCAAAATAATATGTAGGAATAAGTTTAACATAGATATGTTGTTAAGGTGAACTAAACGGAGTCTTAATTTTTCGCAGTTACAAGCTAATAATACATTGTAGGCTTACCTATATGGTAGTTTATTTTCGGAAATGGCAGTATCGTCTTCACATATTTTTGTTCAAATTAAAATATTAGCTTGAAACTGTTCATTTTAAGAAATTAGTTTGTCGAGTAGGTAACTTACAAAATAGTCTGTTCTAAGAAAAATTCCCAAAATTTATCATTCTTATGCAAAGACTTTAAATATACACATCTGTGAAGATGATCCTACCAAAACTTTCACAAAAATAATTTTAGCTTACAAATTACAAAAAAAAAAAAAAAAATTTCAATATGGTGGACATAGAACCTTATGTTTTATTTTCTTAACTCGTAATTCACGATGACCTAAATTTCACGAAACGTTACTGAATTATGGTATCATCTTTATGTATGCGTTATTGTCTAAAAAGGTTTTTAATGTATTATTTGGCACACTTTTATAGCTCTCTCATTTCATAACGCCAGCTGTTAAGGTTTAACTTGTACCCCGTACCGCCCTAAGTTCTGGCGCGATTGTTTTTTGTTTTTGTTTTTGTGACGCATTCTCTGAAAGCAGTTTAACGACCCAGTGAGACGTCGGAAAATCATTGACCCTTTTATTCACAACCCTATGTTGCTATTTGTTAATGTGGGGCAAGTAAATCTTTTGGGGGAAACATTAAGTGAGTTCGACTATCGCTGTAAGGATATTTATACGCAGTAAGATATTATATGACTATCTACTATTACTACATATTAACTTGACTGCTACTTCTTCATGTTGACTTTATTGAGTTAATTATAATAATTAATTTATAGATACCTAGTGCTTCGCCCCGACCTAAGACCTCGCAACCTACCCAGGACAAAATAGCAACTTTATACGATATATAACTCCAAATCGAATTTTTTTTTTTAGTTAATCTTTCAACGATGAATGAATGAAACGGTTCGTCGATTTTCAAATTGATTCGTTTGCACTAGTCGATTGTTTTGGTATGTTGACATAATGGAATCTTGCAGTACTGTACAGTAGCCATCGTGCATGTCATTCTCATACTTTTTTTGAATTTGGTTCCATTTCGTACAATACAGCTAACCGAATTGAATCGAATTACTAGCTGACGCGGCAAACAATTTTTTTGCCACATGAAAAATAGCTTATGACCTATTCTCAGGCCTAAGGAATGTACACAAACGTTTTCATAAAAATTGGACAAGCCGTTTCGGAGGAGTTTGGTTACAAATGAATGACAAATGACGGAATGGCGTAGCGGTAACGGACCTGCCGTCCATGTCGGAGGTCGTGGGTTTGATTCCCACTACTGATAACTGTCTGAGTGATGTGGATGAATGTTTTCCAGTGTCTGGGTGTTTTCAATATATTATAGTTAAGAATGTATATATATATCAGTTTTCTATAGTACCCATATCCCAAGCTATCGCTTACTTTGGGGCTAGATTGCGATGTGTATAAAAAAACATTAGATATCATTTTATGGCTACGATTGCTGTACTTACATCGACACTAATGCCAGTTTGCGAGAAGACCCTCGTGTTGGGCAGCTCTTTGGGCACGAAGCGGAAGAACTCCTGCGCGCCGTGGTACCACTTGACGGTGTAGAGCGTCTCGCCCGTGTCCAGCGCCCAGCGGCAGCCCAGCGACGCGCTGGCGCCCACGCCCACCGCCTCGGGCACGCTCAGCTGGATGTCCCGCAGACCGAACACGCCTACTGTACAAACACGTTACAGAGGAGTTAGTACAAATTTTTGTACGAAATTCGAGTTGACTCGCATCGCTCAAACGAATCGAATTTCTCCATACATTAACAGCCAGCGCCATCTATGGACAGTCACTGATATGCGGCCGTCAATAGATGGCGCTGGCTGTAAATGTATGGAGGAATTCGATTGTGCGATGCGAGTCGCCTCGAAATTCTTACAAAAACCTGTACTAAACCCTCAGAATTATTTCGCTCGTTCGTTTCGGACGAACGTCCACCGCTAGGCAAAGGCCTCCTGCAATGATTTCCAGCTCACACGATCCTGCGCTACTTGTATCCAGCGCCTTCCGGCGACTCTTAGCCGATGAACCGACGGACGTTGGGGACCCAAAGTGAAGGAATGGCGACCCCGCACGGGAAAGCCCAATTTTGACAGACCGCTGACCAGATGGACTGACGACATTAAAAGAGTCTTGGGATATAGAATTGTTTAATATTTAAACACTACAAGTTGTATTTGACGATATTGTTGGAAATGTAATCTTAAATATTTTGGGTATGGCTTTTTTTACAAAAAAAAATTTACAAAAGGCTATAGGCTCAGAATACAGAAAAAACGCTATAGGTATCTATTGCATATAGGGTTTCAATGAAGGATTACGTTTGCTGAATAAAAAATAAAAAATAACTTTTTTTCATAAAAACTCAAGAATCAAGTGGCTCTAAAATATACGTTTTTGTACTATTATTTTGTACATGCAAAAACAATTTGATAATTCTACTTAAAATTTTGGGTTATAAATTTCGACTGTAAATGGGGCTCATTTTTCATATTCTACATTTGCATGGATATTAATATCAGAGCGGCCGATGTAAAGTAGCTTAGAGTAAAATGTAAAAATTAAATTTCCTCGCAGTTTTTAATTTAAACATACCTATTTTTCACCATTGTCAATTACGCTTTCTTCAAAAAGAATCATTAGATACATTATTTTTGCCAAAACACATGGTAAGACATGGTTTCTATTGTGATTTAGCTTTTCCTTCTTGATTCAGGGTTTAGAGAACCTAAACACATCTAGTAGTGCCACACAGATTAGGAACATGAGTCACATTACAAAAATCTACTTAAAACTAACCCCTTTTTTGATTATTTTGCAGTCGTGTGTAAAATATACTATTCAACTTAGAGAAAAAAGTAAATTTAAATATATTTTGAAAATTATCAATAAGGAAAGTCAACCTGAAAATCTCTTAAAATTGAAGTGACCTCAAGACGTGCCAACTAAATCTGGAGGTGGGTTTTAGAGGAAATAAAATTATGGCATGTCGAATATTAGGACAAAAATCCTAAATTATATAAATAAAATTAAATAATTGAAAATGCTTGCCGCGTACTTTTGGAAAATCTATAGAATTCGCTTTATTTACCCTGTACCTATCAACTGATGTAAGAGCTTAAAACAAAAGCCTAGCCGGTTATATCGGTTCGAGATTGCACAAATAGAACTCCAACCCAACACACTCATAAGTATACATAATCAAATCTCCGCCTTCAGCAATACTAAAGGTGGTCAGAATACATAAATCAAGCGAAGGGTACGTGATCGAATTTAGGATCAACCCAATACACAATTCCTGACGAGAACTCATTACAATATAACCAAATTCAATTTACGATTTTGGCCACATCATAATATTTCATCTCGGGAACTTTCAATTCAGCCGCGTATTTCAAATCAGGTCGTAGCGAACATTATTTCCTAACAAGAATATATGATTATGTATAATAGGGTTGCTACTAGACTGCACTTATTCATAATATACACAGATGTTTCAGAATTCGCAATAAGTACATATTTGATGAGGTAATGACTCGTTCAGTACTTTTCTCAAATATAGTGGGATATGATTGTTTTTGTTTTTATATTCTTCTTGCGTTATTCAAAACCTGTCCATGAATATTTTGGTATATCTGCGATTATAGCAAATATTGAGAAAATTGGTCAAGTGCGCGTCGGGGTCGTCAACTGAGGGTTCCGTATTACTAAGACAAACTCTCATAGTAGGTATTAATCGCGTCGTTGTAATCTGCCCCTAGATTGTGTTAGAAAAACGTATTCATCGTTATCGTAATCGTTTACTAGTTCTGCCCGCTGATTGGGTCCCTGATTTATGTCAGCCAATCGGGGGGCAGAATTCGCCAACGATTACGATAACGATGAATACGTTTTTCTTACGCAATCAGACCCTTTTGTAGCTTTTTATTTAAACTTTCTAGTTATAAAACAACACTCGGATTTTGACCTGAAATTGTGGTAAGCTTCTCTCCTTTCATGGGTTTGTCAAAAGTTTATATACTGAATACACTATAGATTTTGAGTTTTCGAAAACTACGAAGGCTACAACTTTTAATTGTTGTTAATTCGTTTAATTGTTCACGTTGACAGTTTTACCCGTTGAAAAAAAAGAAACATAAGTAGTGGACAGACGGACAACAAAGTGAGCTTATAAGGGTTCCAGTTTTTCATGGGAAATATGGAACCCTAAAAATGAGAAATAATTTTATAAAATATCAACATTGCTATAACGTTTTCTCATGAAGCATAACCCTAGGTAACATTAAAATGAATGAGTGTACCCGCAATAAGCTATTATGACTTGTCCTCGGAAACAGCTGTATTTGCCATTCGGTCATAGGTTATCAGCTATTTTTACTTAGTAACGTTTATCAGTGAGTCTAATTTTAAAACACAAGTAGAAAGAAAAGTCCTGCCTCAATGTCACATCATCGCTCCGCCACTTTGTTGCGGTAACTATTTCTTCTATGACTTCCTTTCATGATGTACACACCGAAAAAGAATGTTTTTCTTAAATTCTCACGGGATCGACCCAGCAAAGCTCACAAAAACTAGCTCACCTTTATAACTTTTAAACCCATTAGTGCCTTCGTTTATTATCTTTCTTTTAAATATATTAAAAAAATATATTTCCAAGTTATTTGAAATCTTATTCTTACTTTTCTTAACGGAGATACTCATAATAATTATATTTTACGAGTTACGAAATAGCACTTAACAGAAAATTTCGCAAGACGCCTATTCTAAAGCTTTTGAGAGATCCAATAATCAGCTTTACTTAAGGGATTGGATACGAAACAAGATTGTATCGGAGTGATTTTAATAATTCATCGCCTTTGCATAGACACGGGGCTCGATTTCTCATTTCAATAAGATGGGATGTAAAAGGGTGTAAAACATACAAGGGCAAGATAACTTACCGAGTAACATAATGTTTAGGTATACCATAGGTATACCTCTTGAGCATTCTTACATATTTTGCTTAAAGTTTTTTAAGCGTATCACCTCTTTTCAGAGATAGGTGCTCCTACAAGAGACCTCGCCTGTAACGCAATTTTAGATTTATTTTGAAAACGTAGCAATTACAATAACAATTTTTGTATTTTTGTAGCTATTTAAAATAATTTTGTAAATATTAATTTATTATTTTGATTCTATTAAAACACATAATTTTATTAGGCGCACAAAATTCTTATTTTTATGGAATTTATTTAGTTTGTTGCCCATGGTATGTTATGCCCTGGTTGCCTTTGGTACCTCAAGTGGTAACGTATGGGGTTACAATGTGTAACAAACGTCTTATTTACACAGTGTGCCATAACTTTAACCAATTAATTGTCAGCCAAATAACCAATCCATCAGATTAAATTAATGGCAGTAATATGGGTAATCCATATACTCAATTGATTGCCTTCCAGTTGCAAAATAGATTTCCCAGACTTGGACTATACATTACATGTTTAGACAGATTACTAATCTCAATATCCATACCGTTAACCAGGGCAAATAATAGGGGAATTCTGATTACTTTCCGCTCATACATAATTAATCGAAAATTCTCCATAACCGATTCTTTAAAATATTTTACTAATAATATGTTCCACCACCCGTAAACCTTTTTATCACGCGGAACCAGAGACAGTGAATTTAAAATTCGACGTTATGCATACGGGTTATGTAGTCACAATAATATTGTGAAGGCAAAAGCTACAATCTCTGAATTGATTTAGTTGTTAAAAAAATGGATTACATCATATTGGAAAATAACTGATACTCTTACACTGCTGGACCGATAAATAATAATTAACAACAAAATCGTAGCTTAAAACCACCGCAAGGAGACTCGCTTTCAAATGAAAAAAACTGCATATAAATCAGTCCATCCGTTTGAGAACTACGATACATACAGACAGACGTCGACGACAAACGTATAACACCCCTCGTTTTGCGTCGGGGGTTAAAAATGATACTTACTTCCGCTAAGCCACAGTAATATGGTGGCAAGTTGAGGAGCCATGCTGGTTTGTGACCGATAGCTCACACGTCAAGTCGCAAGCACCTCTTGACGGCAGCGCGCTCTTCTCACGACGCCCTTCATTGTTAATACTCAGAGCTCTCAGATATTGGATTGTGCCCTTTCATGAAACGAGCTAGAGCTGTTCTTGGCGTCGCCCGTGACAACGCATCTTTATCCTCCAACAAGTGACTGTGAGCCTGTAACAAAGGAAACGTCGAAGTAATTTACGAATGCTCGGAATCATATCTATTATAGCCAGTTATACTTATTCTATAACTAGGTAAATATTTATGAGAAACGGATGTTCATGGAGTATTTAATATTATAACCTCCGTTTCCTTTCCTTCTTGGAAAGTATTCCGTCCAATGGACGATCAGCTGGACAGCTGTGTTGAAAGATCAACAGTCCGTAATTTCTCCCTTATACACGAGCACATATAAAGATTTTAAATACCAAATATGTACTAAGAAATGCGAAAACCAATAAACAAGGGCAGGAAATTTCGAGGGAAAAAAGTCAAGTGCCTTATCATTTGGTTTATTAAAATTGTTTTTGAGTTTTTAATAAAGTAAATAAAATCCTCATTCTTAAACATAGCGGAAGCTATTTGCGGGTAAGTTATTTATGGTTCCCAAAGGACCCTCCACACAATGTTCAGAGGCGATCGATCTCTAGACAACAGCGTCTAGAGATCGCGTCTAAACAAAATACATTCCAAATAGAATAATATCTCGCTCCAGTGCAATGTTTTATCGAAACTTGAAAACGGCACTTTTTCCAAAGAGTAGGAGTTATAACAAGTAGAGCTTTGCGGGTAGTCTAGGGCTTCTTTCAATACGAGTAAATAGTAATTATCTTTTTTATTAGTGTTTTACACACTTAGGAAATAATTCCTATAAATTTTAATACGAATCAAAATTTTCCACTCGCAGCGGGATTCGAACCCGCGTCTCCCATCTCTCGCGGCTGGGTGCTCTGACCGCTGAGCTATACGAGACTTATCCCCCTGCGATGCCCCTGCCGTTTAGGGTTCCCTTTTATCCATACGTTGTATATTTGTAGTTACGAATATGTCTTAACAAAGTTTTCATTTATATAGCCCTCCACAGATATAGCGACTTAGTAAAGAAGAAGAGTATACTAGACTATGGCCTATTTATATACTCATATATTTATTTATTTAGTAACTTTTAGCTTTTACAATACATAAAGTTTGTTAGATTGTACAATACATCAAAAGAAAAGATAGTTTGTAGCTCTTATTCAGAATCCCTCGATGCTTGATTGGGACTCGCACTTGACTAAATATTTTACCAGACAGCTAGACCAGATTTGACAGACTATCAACATAGTTTATTATTATTATATTATGCACTAAAATACCCTCAAGTTTAAAAAGACTCAAAATATGAAATCTCATTTTAAATTCGTTTTAATTTTTTAGAAAATCATTTATTAGGTTAGGATTTAATTGCTCAGTGTTTTGCGTAGTACAGTCTACAGTCTACAGTCTACATAATATACAAAAAGATAAAAACATAAATTGATTTCTCTAAAGTACATTGCGGAGTGGTTATTTATCGCCTCGCGAGACACTTTATTCACGACGAGCGTTGTATTGTGCAGATCGATTGGCAGCGAACAAAACGCAATCCAAATAGAATAGAATATCTCACGCCAGCGCAATGTTTCAGAGGGCGACACTTTTTCCACGAAGCGGGACGACTAATAGCCTCACGCGTAGCCCGACTTTCAATAAATGGTCGGACTCCTCGCCCCTACGAAGCTAATTTATCTGTTCTCGTTTTTTCCAATTTAAGGTTTTTGTTCGAAGAAAAGCTCGGCGCCATTTCATCTGTTTCGAGATTAAGACTGTTTTTCTTTAATGAATGTAGGGCTCCTATTTTTTACAGCAAATAATGATTCTTCGCTCGTCGTCGTTTAGCTCGTCTCGACTAGCAAGACGTTCATCTGATGCTAAGTGATACCCTGCAGTGCATTGACTTTGCATTGGAAGGTTATACGATACCACTCCACAAGATTTTCTTATTTATTTATCTTTTATTAAAATCTTATAGTTCCATGAATTGACATCTATCCTGGACAGAGCGGACGGCATAAAAAATGTCTCTAGTTTATCGGTGCCAATAATACCAACAGTAGTGAGCCGTCGCTGTACTTCGCTCAGCAGTCACCTATAGAATTTTGACAGATGGCGCTTCTGTTTGCTTGTACGAAAAAGGTTTACATAAATAGTTCGGATGCCCATATCCTGAGTTTTCTTATCAGAGTTACTAAGGCATAAGATTGGAATCTGATCAACAGCATGTGATTAATAATCTTCGCTAGTAGTTATAATTATTTACTCGTGTCTGATTATACCCAGTAATTTTCCGGTTGCAGCGCCCTTTAAATCCATTTTTTTAAACATTTCAGTTTGTGAATGCTCAATCATGAGCACTTACGAACGTCAATTAAACACAATTCTGCAATTAATGCTACGGAATTACTGCTTTAGTGCAGAAAATTATCTCACACTGTGATAATACCCATCCGGATGGAATTAAAGAGTCCGAGCTCCGTAAATGAAGATATTATTTTTTAATTATTATTTTGAAAGCATGTAAAAATATTAGACCCGTAGCGAAGAATATGCTACGGCCACAAATGCGGCTTCCAACTGCACATGAAATTATTTATTTCAACTTCTAGTATTAGTCTTCTCTGATACCCTATATGTGTGTGAGAGATGTTGACTTCATCAAATTTTATTTTGTTCCCGTAGTATCCAAAAAACTTCAATAGTGGCGACCTCATAATAAATTTTTAATAAATAGCAAGCAGTTTTAAAATAAAAGTGTAAGCTATTATTAAAGGATTAATGTGACAAAAAATGGAATCATGACCATATTTGTTAGACAAGACAATAAAGGCGGCAGGCTCCGAACTTTCAATAAATTAGCACCGCCTCGCTGTACGAAGCTAATTTATCTGCTCCATATTTTTCACTTTAAGTTTTTGTGAAATTTAAGCATGCTTAACACCATTATTTTCAGTTCCGTATTACGTCCGTTTGTCCGCTTATGGCCTACTTTTCTAAGGAACGGGTAATGGCATCAAGCTGAAATTCACGACAAATGATTAGAACTTCGGATGTATCAAACCCCAAACAATCGTTGAAATCGTTCAAACGTCTTAATTCAAAAACCAAAGTAAGTAGGTAATGGAAAATTTTTGTCATTTTCGAAAATTCGATACCCACCTGTACTTCGTACTTGGTCCGAAAATTATAAAATGTGGAAGGAAGAAAACAAAAATTACCCATACGCTTAGCACAAATTCAGAGAAAATCTGGAAGTTATAAAAAAAAATTAAATAGGCTCAGAGACGTACACGTCGTTACGATGCCACACGACGCAATTAATGCATTAACTATTGAGAATTTGTATCGGTAGTACAGAACCCTCAGTGCGTGAGCCCGACTCACACTTGATTAGTTTTTTCGCTTCAAGTATTTCGAATTATAAGTAGTGGGGAATAAAAGTATTTGAGTCATATTATAGACCCACTTTTCGATATAATATATTCACTCTACGATAGTAAGTAAGGTAAGACTGCACAGATAAAATATGGTGATGTAGCATGAGAAAAATATCACGCGAGTAGATTGGATTTCGGCCACATGCTACCCAGTCCCGGCGTCTCGCCGATTTACCTGCGTTTTACTCACTTTTACTTACGATTCTTCGACGTAAATGTGTAACTGAATCCTTAAACGAATTTACATAGAGATTCAATAAAGAACGAGAGGAGTACCAGGTAAAGTAGATTTCGTATGAAATAGGTTCACAGATTTATGTAAAGAGCTCTGGGAGGTGTAGATAAATTCCCGGAAATTGGATTCATGAACGAACTGTTCTTTGATAAGTTACGTTTTATTAATTACAGCGTTTTAAACATTTGTCGGCGCTTTGAGGAGGAAGTATTTACAGGATAGACAGTCAGGTAGGAAGTTTCATTAAGTATGCTCAGAAATTACACTATGCACAGGAACTGGAAATAAAGTATCATATTTCCATTTTAGAAATCAATGAGAAGGCTCACCAGTATCCACTAGAATCAATCAACGTGCAAAAAAAGTCGCAATAACAACAACTTACATTTTCTTATTCAAGTAAAATTACTTAAAATAATAGAGTGTGACGGACGGACGGGTTACATGTTTACCATTTTGGTTTGGAACCCTAATAAAAGACGTGAGTGTCGTGGAAGACTCGGAAGAAACAAAGATTTGAATAACACCTGAAACAAAACTCCATTTTATATTTCATGTGTGATTTCACCCATTGCTCGATAGATGTCACTGTCTTCAGTTAGCTCGCGCTAACGAGTTCTTCATACCAAATATAGAAATTTCAATCCACGACGGCGCGCCCCACTCTGTCAAACTCCATATATAGTTAAATTGAATGAAACATAATATATCGAATGAAACATATATTGAATGAAATATCTATAGCTATATTATGTGTTTGCGTGCGTGTCCATTCTGTTGAAGTATTAAGAGAATCGTACATACCAGATTTTCAAAGATTTTAGCCCCCTGGGCGTTACAATCCGAAAAGAAAGTATGTTTTAATATCGTACAAATGTTATTTGATTTCAAAGTTAGATGGCACGTTGAAGACAAAAAGCATTTCAATAAGCATGTGAGTTTAAAAACTAAAAACAATGAGACACTTGAAAAATGAGGATTGCAAAAACACCTTTCATAGAAGTTCTATACAGTTGTCCCTAATTGCCTACACTCAGCAGTTATGAAGACAGCTCGATCCTCTCAACCGTAAAACGGCTGGTTAAAATTCTAAAAGCGCTCGCAATTGTTTCACGAGACCGCTCCGAAACGGCAATAACAAAACTTTTGAAAAACTAGAACACATCCACATTCCACATCCTAGCCCGAACTATAGAACGTATGAGATGCTTTAACAGCATTTTCTTTTATAAATCGAGTATATTGTTAGTTGGAGTATGTTAGACTTTGGGTTCTCAAGAATGATTTAATTAAATAAGCTACTTAAATAACTTGCAAACTAACTTATGCTGGAAATTTTGTGGTGAAAGTTACCATAAATTAAAAAATCACGAATTTGGGTTTATACGAGGCGAAGCCGAGTATGATAATAGTATCACATGAGTGTTAACAGTTTCATATAAGACTTTAATCTACAGCCATACTTACTAACTGTCTGAAAATGAATCACATAGGCCTAATTTACAAGCTCTTACGAAAAGTCAAAACGAAAAGGCAAGAATCTCGGTTGACTGGCTGACTGACTCCTTGAATGTCAGATTGACTGATTGACTGACTATCACTCGCTCACTCCCTCACTCATTTACTTACTAATACTCACTGACAGACTCACAAACTGAATGTCTCACTCACTCACTAACACACTGACTCACTCACTGACTCCATCACTGACTCTCTCACTGACTTACTCACTGACTCACTACTACTCACTGATACACTACTGCTCACTGACTCACTCACTACTACTCACTTCCTGACTGACTCACTCACTTACTAACTCTCACACTGACTCACTGACTAACTCACTCTCACATTGACTCACTTACTCCCTCACCCACTCACTCCCTCACTCACTCTCACATTGACTCACTATTACGCACTCACTGACTGACTGACTGATTCAGATACAGATACTATGCATCGAGCAGTAAGAATGTGCCTGTGACCTTAAAAAAAGTGTTATTGTGAAACAACAACATGCAACACAGATATCATCCATATGGTTGCTTTAATGGTTATAAGAATATTGGGTATTATTATTATTATATTGGCAATATGCTACCTTTAAATAGAGAATTTAAGGCAAGGGTGTAAATCAATGTTTTTAATTTATATGTGTATGTGTATATTAAATTCAGATTTGCCTCTGCCCAAAAAATTATTGCGGAATCCGTTGTTATCTAACAGTAAAACATAAAAAATGTTTGTAGAGTAATAACTTTTTGAGCCTAGTAAAAATTATTACTTCCTAGTTCCTCTAACAAAACGCAAATAATTTAACGCAAATAAGGGTATTACAAGGGTCGTGAAATGGGAATAAAGGTACAACAAAATTTGCTAATTATGACGTTCTTTGCAATAAATTGCAAGCGTGATCCTTTTTAATTGAGAGCCTTGTTAAGTTACGTACTAACCTAGTTGGTGCAAAATAGACAGGGTTTTTCCCCGGGCGCAACGGAAATCCTGCTCTTTATCTATCCGACCCTGGTATAATGTAATCTGTGGTACGCAAGCACCATAATTATAGAGAATTTATTGCGGAATATATTGTACGGTCCCACAATAGTTGTTACATTGTATTGTACTGAGATCGACTTACTAACTCCATAAAACAATACTTCACTTTTATGATGATTTTACCTAAACTTCGTTTTAGTAGATTTATGAATACTTAATCTCGTTTCAGTAAATGTACGTAGATACTATCTTATTCTTAGTAACTAAGCGATATCGTGTAGGCATAGTATGGCGTATAAAAAAGTCTCTTTTGAGATATTAAAAAAATAGTTATAGGAATAATATAAAGTAGGACCAAAATAGAACCGGCAGATAGAACTTATGGTAAGAAAATTATGGTATAGCATAATTATTTACTAACTTTTTCCCGCGGCCCCGCGTGACTGTGGTGTTTGCACTAATCCCGTGGGAACCACGGATTTTGTCGGAATAAAAGCCTATGTGTACTAATAATATCTCAATGTAATCTATAATTTCTTTGCCAAATATTATCCAAATCGGTTTAGTAGCTGTGGAGTGAAAGATTAAAAATTATACACACTAACACAAATATGAAAAATCATCATTCGCCGTTATAATATTAGTGTGATTTGGCAATAGGATTGCACATTTTGTAAAAAATACAACTTTTTTCGTTACGGTTTATTAAATATAGATAGATGAACAGATGGACAGCGAAAGCTTAGGACCCCATAGGTCCTACCTACTAGCTAGCAAAAATAGAGTCCTTAGCAAAAATAGGATACGGAACTAAAAAAAGGGATTAATAAAAATCTGAAAAAAGAAATATAAATCATAGGTACGTGGGGTTGTAAAGTAAAAACTTGTGAAGAGTCTTACGAGAAGTCCAAGTAGTTCGAACGATTTACGATATTTTTACTACAGAAGCCTCGACGCCATTTTAGAGCGTCGACACTTTAAAATGACAAACAGCAGCGCTTCATATTTTATGGCTTTATTGGGAAGCCGATGAACTGTCTTCGACAATATAATAATATACATTACCTATAGAAATATTCTATTAACAGCTTCTTTTTAGGCGTCGCTTGTGGTTCTTGACAAGATAGGTGGTAAACGACTATCCTTCAGCCTCAAACGCAAATCACATAATTTTACAGAAAAAATATGTTAGTCCACTGCTCAAATAGATCACATATAGAGCGTCGACACTTTAAAATGACAAACAGCAGCGCTTCATATTTTATGGCTTTATTGGGAAGCCGATGAACTGTCTTCGACAATATAATAATATACATTACCTATAGAAATATTCTATTATCAGCTACTTTATAGGCGTCGCTTGTGGTTCTTGACAAGATAGGTGGTAAACGACTATCCTTCAGCCTCAAACGCAAATCACATAATTTTACAGAAAAAATATGTTAGTCCACTGCTCAAATAGATCACATATAACTTATCGATGACAAATGTCATTTTCATAAAAATTTTAATTTTCGATCTAATAGCAGTCGTAGAAATAGCTTAGATAAGGTAATATGGCTACAGCTGCTGAACCGATTCTAAAAAATCTTGAGAATCCGGCAAAGACGCACCCAATTATTAGCGTTCCGATTTAGCGTTCCGGTGCGATGCTTGTAGAAACCGTTGGGGTAAATTTACTTACCCTTCCAAGTTAGTACGATAACATCTTAGGCTGCATTATCACTTACCATCAAGTGAGACCGCAGTCAAGTACTAACTTGTATACAATAAAAAAAATGAAATAAAATAACCAAGGAGGCGAAGAAAGTCCGAGTGTACACCTAGTTTATGTTACTGCCTCTCTAAGAAATAGCCGTCTGTTTCAACCTTCGTCAAAGGGTCGATATATCAAAGCGACATCGCACTCGATATTAATGATGTGCCGGACAAGTTAACGAACCGTCATGCGACATGAATACTTTCGGGTAAGTCATGACTATAGATATTTCAATCCACGAAGTCGCACCCACTCTGTCAAAATCTCTTTTGTTTTACTCGATTAGTATGTTTGAAAATTATACAAGGGCTCAAGAGTAATGTGTGATAAAGAAAAGTTAATAGTATTTTAGCGGGATTATTTTTATAGAGGCATCATTAAATTTTTCCTCGCATAAAATGTCGCAAAAATAATGAAGCTGTAAAGAACGACAACTTTTAATTAATTTTCCGACGGTAATCGCAACTGATGCCAGTAACGTATACTATAAACATATTTTTTTTCTTTTTTTTCAGGGTAATTTATGGATTGATTTTATTATAGTAACGAAGTATATTAAGATATCCCATAGAAACATGAAAAACTTCGAATTTCCTACAGACCTACTGGGTACTAACAACCTAATGGGTTGGTAGTTAGTAGATACAAGTTGAGTGATACGATTTCGATTCGAATCTCGTTTGGGGGCTATTCCCGTAAAGCGTCGGCCACATTTCGTGATGTGAAATGTTTAAAAAGTTGATGGCATTTACGTATATAAGCGGACGATATTGAAATGAAATCATTTTTTGCGAACACTGAAAAATTAATTTTACGGCTATTGCCATAAAGCGTAAAATTGAATGTAGTTCAAAATGCAACATGATCGACAATTATTGTGAAAATATATTTAAGAGCGTTTATGCAAAACGGCGCGCATCGCGTTTCTTGCCATACTAAATTGGTTTTGCGTTGGCGCTGACGCAATTTTGCGCTGATAATGGTATTACAAAAAAAAATATAGTAAAATAAATATACTACTTACTAGCAGATACCCGCGGCTTCGCCCGCGTTTATTTTAGTTTTCCCTATTCTCACGGGAACCATCGATATTTCCGGAATAAAAAGTGTAACCTTTGTGTTAATTTAGAGCGAAATCTATCTCCATTTTAACTTTCAGCCAAAAATTTTCAATAGTTCCAGCGTGAATGAGTATTTCTCCCGCTGGAATAGTGAAAAACAAATATTCACGCGGGAGAAATAACCATTGATTTTCCCGGTATAAAAAATAGCCTTATCTATTCTAATTTTCAGCCAAATCAGTTCAGCCATTACGGCGTGAAGGAATATTTTTCCCGCGTGGATATCTGTTTTTCACTGTTCCCGAAGGAACCATGGATTTTTTCGGGATAAAAAGTAGCCTCAGTCCAGGATATAATCTATCTCTATTCCAAATCAGTTCAGTAATTACGGCATGAAGGCATATTATCTATCACTATTATCATGGAAACCATGAAATTTTCCGGGATGAAAAGTAGCCTATGAATTAATCCAGGACAAAATCTCCTTTCCGAATTTCAGTCATATCAGTTCAGTAAGTGCAGCGTAAAGCAGTATTTTTCGCGCGTGAATATCAATTTTTCAGTTTTCCCGCGATAACCATGGATTTTTCCGGGATAAAAAGTAGCCTTTTTATTAACCCAGGATATCATCTATCTCCATTCCAAATTTCAGCCAAATCGGTCTTGTACTTGCGGCGTGAAGATTTTTTTCCGCGTGAATTTCGGTTTTTAACTAATCCCACGGGAACCATGGACTTTCCCGAGAGGAAAAGTAGCTTATGTGTTAACCCACGATGCAATTTATCACCATTCCAAATTTGAGCCAAATCGGTTCAGTAGTTGCGGCGTGAAGGAGTATTGAAGCTTGGTAAAATACGAACTTTGGAGCCCCGTTTCACCTCTTTAAGGGGGGAATTTTGAAAAATCCTTTCTTAATGCACCCCTAGACCTCATAAGGAACTTGTGTGCCAAATTTGAAGTCTCTAGACCCAGCGGTTTGAGCTGTGCGTTGATATGTCAGTGAGTGAGTGAGTCAGTATCTTCTTTGGTATACCATGAAATTTTCCGGGATGAAAAGTAGCCTATGTATTAATCCAGGGTAAAATCTATCTCCTTTCCGAATTTCAGTCGTATCAGTTCAGTAAGTGCAGCGTAAAGTAGTATTTTTCGCGCGCGAATATCAATTTTTCAGTTTTCCCGCGAGAACCACGGATTTTTCCGGGATAAAAAGTAGCCTTGTTATTAACCCAAGATATCATCTATCACCATTCCAAATTTCAGCCAAATCGGCATTGTACTTGCGGCGTGAAGATTTTTTTCCGCGTGAATTTCGGTTTTTAACTACTCCCACGGGAACCATGGATTTTCCCGGGATGAAAAGTAGCTTATGTGTTAATCCAAGATGCAATTTATCTCAATTTCAAATTTGAGCCAAATTGGTTCAGTAGTTTGGGCGTGAAGGAGTATTGAAGCTTGGTAAAATACGAACTTTGGAGCCCCGTTTCACCCCTTTGGGGGGGAATTTTGAAAAATCCTTTCTTAGTGCACCCCTAGACCTCATAATGAATCTGTGTGCCAAATTTGAAGTCTCTAGACCCAGGGGTTTGGGCTGTGCGTTGATATGTCAGTGAGTGAGTGAGTCAGTATCTTCTTTGATATACCATGAAATTTTCCGGGATAAAAAGTAGCCTATGTATTAATCCAGGATAAAATCTATCTTCTTTCCGAATTTCAGTCATATCCGGTCAGTAAGTGCAGCGTAAAGTACCTAGTATTTTTCGCGCGCGAATATCAATTTTTCAGTTTTCCCGCGAAAACCATGGATTTTCCGGAATGAAAAGTAGCCTTTTTATTAACCCAGGATATCATCTATCTCCATTCCGAATTTCAGCCAAACCGGTCTTGACTTGCAGCGTGAAGATTTTTTTCCGCGTGAATTTCGGTTTTTAACTAATCCCACGGGATCCATGGTTTTTCCCGGGATGAAGAGTAGCTTATGTGTTAACCCAAGATGCAATTTATCGCCATTCCAAATTTGAGCCAAATCGGTTCAGTAGTTGCGGCGTGAAGGAGTATCGAAGCTTGGTAAAATACGAAATTTGGAGCCCCGTTTCACCCCTTTGGGGGGGAATTTTGAAAAATCCTTTCTTAGTGCACCCCTAGACCCCATAATAAATCTGTGTGCCAAATTTGAAGTCTCTAGACCCAGGGGTTTGGGCTGTGCGTTGATATGTCAGTGAGTGCGTGAGTCAGTATCTTCTTTGATATACCATGAAATTTTCCGGGATGAAAAGTAGCCTATGTATCAATCCAGGATAAAATCTATCTCCTTTCCGAATTTCAGTCATATCAGGTCAGTAAGTGCAGCGTAAAGTAGTATTTTTCACGCGTGAATATCAATTTTTCAGTTTTCCCGCAAAAAACATTGATTTTTCCGGGATGAAAAGTAGCCTTTTTATTAACCCAGGATATCATCTATGTCCATTCCAAATTTCAGCTAAATCGGTCTTGTACTTCCGGCGTGAAGATTTTTTTCCGCGTGAATTTCGGTTTTTAACTAATCCCACGGGAACCATGGATTTTCCCGAGATGAAAAGTAGCTAATGTGTTAACCCAAAATGCAATTTATCTCCATTCCAAATTTGAGCCAAATCGGTTCAGTAGTTGCGGCGTGAAGGAGTATTGAAGCTTGGTAAAATACGAACTTTGGAGCCCCGTTTCACCCCTTTAGGGGGGGAATTTTGAAAAATCCTTTCTTAGTGCACCCCTAGACCTCATAAGGAACCTGTGTGCCAAATTTGAAGTCTCTAGACCCAGCGGTTTGGGCTGTGCGTTGATATGTCAGTGAATCAGTCAGTCAGTCAGTGTCTTCTTTTATATTGTTACAAATGAACCCTATGATAAGCGCTATAAGGTTTATAATCGCACTGCCGAAATACCACTCGTAAGTTGTAAACAACTTGAGGGGTCAGTGACCTCTCTAAACAATGGGTTTCTGGTAATTCCGACTTCTCGAACGATCTACTATTTTGATAAATAGCGAGGGGTGGAAACTTCGAGACTCGTTCAGATGTATATAAAAAGCGGGCCGCGCGCCGACGAGTCAGTCTGACTGAGGGACGAGAAAGGTGAACAAGCGAACCAAGCGATCAAGAGCGAAGAGGAAGCGAACTACGAGGAAGACCAGGGATATTGGATACTGGAAGTACCGAATAAAGTCTCATCAAGGATCAGCAGGTGTTTAATTCCAAATCGTCGAACCCAGCACGTAACAATTGGTGTCAGAAGTGCGATTTGGAAGAGATGCCATTGACTCCGAGAGACGACTCCAGCAGCGAGGGTGTCAAGACCAGGGCCCAGCGTGCTGCGGAATCCAGCCGTCCACCTGCAGTGGAGCACCTGGAAGACCCGGCGCTCGTTGGGTCAATCCACCATGAGCCACCCACTGGCCCCGCCCACCAGGCCACGCCCCCTGAGGCCACGCCTACCTCATCGGAAGCTCCGCCCACTGGCCCCGCCCACCAGGCCACGCCCCCCGAGGCTCCGCCCATTGGCCCCGCCCACCAGGCCACGCCCCCTGAGGCCACGCCTACCTCATCGGAAGCTCCGCCCACTGGCCTCGTCCGCCATGCCCCGCTTTCCAAACAAACCACGCCCAGCATCGACTTATCCAGTTTGCTACGGATGATGCAACTACATTTTGCAGCTCAGGACAGCAAGTTTGCGGCGATTCAAGAAAATCAGGACAGCAAGTTTGCGGCGATTCAAGAAAATCAGGACAGCAAGTTTGCGGCGATTCAAGAAAATCAGGACAGCAAGTTTGCGGCGATTCAAGAAAATCAGGACAGCAAGTTTGCGGCGATTCAAGAAAATCAGGACAGCAAGTTTGCAGAGGTTCAGCAGACCGTCTTGACTGCAGTGAACGAAGTTGGCGGCATGGTGACCAAAATACGGAAAGATTTGGATCTAATGGAGGAACGGGTCACTTGTCTGGGAACCGACGTGGAAAACATGAAGTGTGGCTTCAACGAACTGCAGAAGAAGTTTGTACGTTTGGAAGCCACAAGGGGGACATCAGGTGGAGCAGTGAGTGCAGTCCAGGGACCGCATGTGAAGGTACCCCCATACGAAGGCAGCACCTCCTGGTCCGCATACCGGCACCAGTTCCAGACGGTCGCTGCTGCCAACGGATGGACTGATGAACAGTGCCTGACTGCCCTCACTGTCGCGCTCAGAGGGCAGGCTCTTACCGATCTGGAGGCCCTGCCTAGTTCGGGTTGTGGATATAAAGAGCTGTTGGATGCACTCGAATCTAGGTACGGGGAACGACATCTAGAGCATGTTTTCCGCGCCCAGCTGCGCGACAGATTTCAACGAGCAGGAGAAGGGCTCCAGCAATGGGCGTTGGAGATCGAAAAGCTCGTGCGGAAAGCGTATCCATCGGCCGATGACAAGATGACAACTGCAAATACCGTGCAAGCATTTGTTGATGGAATCAGAGACCTGGAGGTAAGAGCTGCCGTGAGGCTTCGCCATCATGCCTCATTAAAGGAAGCGTTGGCGCATGCCTTGGAAGTCGAGGCAGTGCGACACGACATTCGGCAGACACCTGTCCACAGGCTACGTGAAGTATCGGAGGAGGTGAAAGAGGTCAAGACCTCATTCAAGAAGAACCTTGGTGTTGTGTGCTATAAATGCGGCGAACGAGGGCATCTGCAGCTGAATTGCCCACAGAAAGAGTCACAAATGTCTAGATTAAAGAAAGTGGAGGAATATTTGGAGGAGCTGAAGAAGAAGAGTAGGGATACAGCTTCTCCTAAAAATCAGGGAAACGAGTAACAGCCAGAACTAAGGGGCGAGTACTGGCTGGCACGGAGGAAGCCCCAGCAACGGTGATCTCTCAGGCATGCAACGGGAATAATTTAGTAATAGCTGGCACCATAAACGGGACCGACTGCAGGATGACGTTAGATACTGGTGCCTCCAGGACAATAGTACGGCCGGACCTCCTGAAATCTGTAATGGGGAACAAGAAGCAAATCAACTGTCGACTTCTTTCAGCCTCCGGCCAGCCGATACCCGTCCTGGGTGAAATATCAGTGAGGATGTACATAGGGGAGACATCTTATACGCACAACGTCATCGTGGCTGAAATTATGGATGACTGTATCTTGGGTTTAGACTTTATGAAGGCACACAACTGTAGAATTAATGTTACTGACGGAGTTTTTAAATGTGGTGGAGAAGAAATCTTCATACTGGGTGGCGCCAATGGAAAGGTAACATGTCTTAAGGAAATCATAATTCCTAGCCGATCGGAGGCTCATGTGTTGGTAAAGCTGCCAAGTACTAATACCACCAAGGAGGATAGGTGCGTGTTAGTTGAGGACAACCCCCAGAAGTCTGTGTCTCGGAGATTCATGACAGCAAGAACTCTCGTCAATGGTAGCAATAAAGCTGTTGTAAGAGTTCTGAATCTGGAAGATCACGAGATCAACTTTAATAAGGGAGACATCATCGGGAAGTGCGAGGAAGTTGTGTGGCTGAAGAAATGCACATCAATGCCAAGCTCGGATAAAGCAGGTTCCTGGAATGATTCTACAGTCAATGATCTCCTTAAAGACTGCAAAAGTAACCTGACTTATTCGCAAAGCATCAAGGCTAAGAAGTTTCTTTTACGTTACGCGGACATCTTTTCTAGTCAGGAAGGAAACCCTGGAAGAACGTCGTTAGTGCAGCATAGAATTGATACCGGCAACGAGAGACCCATCCGTCAGCGGGCAAGAAGGATACCGATAGCGAAAGAGAAAGAAGTCAAGGATATGCTGCAAGAGATGGAAAGGAATAAAATCATTGAACCATCCTCAAGTCCATGGTGTTCGCCTGTTGTGCTAGTAAAAAAGAAAGATGGAAGCACACGGTTCTGTGTGGACTATAGGCGACTCAATGACATCACAAAGAAGGACAGTTACCCGCTACCCAGAATAGATGACACTCTGGACACCTTGAGTGGTATGAAATGGTTTTCGACTCTAGACCTGAAATCTGGATACTGGCAGGTGGAAATACATCCAAAAGACAAGGAGAAGACAGCGTTCTCAACAGGAAAAGGATTATGGCAGTTCAATGTCATGCCATTTGGTTTGTGCAACGCGCCTGCCACCTTTGAACGACTCATGGAGTGTGTGCTAGCAGGGTTAGTAGGAGACGCCTGCTTGGTATATCTGGATGACGTCGTTGTCATGGGTCGGGACTTCGAGGATCATTTGCGAAACTTGGAACGCGTCTTCGCAAAAATATATGGAGCAAACTTAAAACTGAACCCGAAGAAGTGTCAGTTATTCAGAAATGAAGTGAATTATCTCGGCCATGTCATCACTAGTGAGGGCATACAAACTGACCCAGCGAAAGTTGAAGCGGTTAAAAAATGGCCCACCCCCAAAGACAAGACAGAGGTAAGGGCATTTTTGGGCTTGTGTTCCTACTACAGGCGTTTCGTCAAAGGGTTTTTGGAGATCGCAAAACCATTACACAAACTAACAGAAGAGAAACGACAGTTTTGTTGGGATGAAGCATGCGAGGATTCCTTTCAAAATCTGAAGAAATGCTTATGTGAAACACCAATTTTGGGTTATCCACGACCAGAGGGCCAATTCATCGTCGATTCAGATGCAAGTAATACCGCGATTGGAGGAGTGCTTTCTCAAAAACAGGGCGATAGAGAAGTTGTGATTGGGTATTTCAGCAAATCACTATCGAGACCGGAACGGAACTACTGTGTGACAAGAAGGGAGCTTTTGGCCGTGGTAAAAACGTTACAGCACTTCAGCAAATACCTCATAGGTCGACAGTTTTTACTACGCACCGATCATGCAGCACTGAAATGGCTACTGCAATTTAAGAATCCTGAAGGTCAGGTCGCTCGATGGATCGAACAACTTCAGGAATATGACTTCGAGACTCAACATCGCAGTGGGAAGTCTCACGGAAATGCAGATGCACTTTCACGAAGACCATGTCCGGAAGACTGCAGACATTGCATGAAACAGGAGTCCATGGAAGTGACATTGAAACTTACCAGGACGAGTTCCTTAGGAACCTGGGAGGATGATGCAATGAAGATGGCTCAAGAGGGCGATGATGATCTGCGGCATATCATCGGGTGGAAGAAAAGGGGGGACGCTAGACCAACCTGGAGTAAGGTTGCACCTACGAGTGTTGTCACTAAGGCGTATTGGGCTCAGTGGAACAGTCTTATTCTACAGAATGGAATACTTTACCGGAAATGGGAGAAGACTAACGGCAGGGAGTTCCATCTTCAGATAATTGTCCCGAGGTCCAAAGTACCCGATGTCCTTCGTGAAGTGCATGACGGTGTTTCGGGAGGCCATCTTGGCGTCAAGAGGACACTAACGAAGGTACGAGAGAGGTTCTACTGGCTTCATTGTCGGGAAGATGTGCAGGCTTGGTGCCGTAAATGTACTACTTGCGCTGCTGTGAAGGGACCACAGACAAGGAGTAGGGGTAACCTGCAACTGTACAACGTTGGTGCACCTTGGGAACGTATAGCTGTGGATGTAGCCGGGCCATTTCCTGTGACGGAATCGGGGAACAAATACTTCATGGTTGTTATGGACTACTTCACTAAGTGGCCAGAAGTGTTTGCCATACCTAACCAGGAAGCTACAACCGTTGCAACTAAGCTAGTCGAGGAGGTCATATGTCGTTTTGGTGTACCGCTGGAGATCCACTCCGATCAGGGGAGGAACTTTGAGTCACAAGTGTTTCAGGAAGTATGCAGAACTTTAGGTCTGCATAAAACGCGCACAACTGCATACCACCCGCAGTCGGATGGAATGGTGGAAAGATTTAATCAGACTCTTGAAAGACATTTGGCTAAACTGGTGGACACCTATCAGAGAGACTGGGACAAGTACATCCCACTGTTCCTCCTCGCCTACAGGACAGCAGAGCATGAGAGCATTAAGGCAACTCCGGCGTTTGTCAACTATGGCAGGGAACTCCGGTTGCCAATAGACTTATTGACGGGAGGATCACCGGACGAACCTTGCACCATTCAGGATTACGTTGCCAACCTGAAGGAAAAAATGCGGGAGATACATGCCTCAGTTCGGGAAAACGGATTGCAATCGAGCGAGAAAATGAAAACCAGATACGACCGTAAATCGAACACGAGCGGATTCGAAGAAGGCGCCTTAGTATGGCTGCATAATCCGACTCGTCGGAAAGGGAAGTCTCCAAAATTGCAAACCAGATGGGAGGGTCCGTACAAAGTGGTCACCCGTATGAATGATGTCACGTATAGGATTCAACGTCAACCAAGAGGTGCATTTAAGGTGGTACACATCGATCGCCTGGCGAGACATCACGGGAGCAACAGTGATGCTCGGGACGAGCATCGCTAAGAGGAGGGCAGTGTTACAAATGAACCCTATGATAAGCGCTATAAGGTTTATAATCGCACTGCCGAAATACCACTCGTAAGTTGTAAACAACTTGAGGGGTCAGTGACCTCTCTAAACAATGGGTTTCTGGTAATTCCGACTTCTCGAACGATCTACTATTTTGATAAATAGCGAGGGGTGGAAACTTCGAGACTCGTTCAGATGTATATAAAAAGCGGGCCGCGCGCCGACGAGTCAGTCTGACTGAGGGACGAGAAAGGTGAACAAGCGAACCAAGCGATCAAGAGCGAAGAGGAAGCGAACTACGAGGAAGACCAGGGATATTGGATACTGGAAGTACCGAATAAAGTCTCATCAAGGATCAGCAGGTGTTTAATTCCAAATCGTCGAACCCAGCACGTAACAATATATTTAGAAGATTTACACTTTTCAATGTCGATTTACACTTTTCAATGTCAATTACACTTTCAGTGTCGATAGTCTCGAGTATTTATGAACTATTTACAGATTTACAGATTACAGATTACAGATTTACACTTTTCAATGTCGATTACACTTTTCAGTGTCGATAGAGTCTCGAGTATTTATAAACTATTACAGATTACAGATTATAGATTTAAAGTTTACACTTTTCAATGTCGATTTACACTTTTCAATGTCAATTACACTTTCAGTGTCGATAGTCTCGAGTATTTATGAACTATTTACAGATTTACAGATTACAGATTTACACTTTTCAATGTCGATTACACTTTTCAGTGTCGATAGAGTCTCGAGTATTTATAAACTATTACAGATTACAGATTATAGATTTAAAGATTACAGATTGACGGTTTTGAGAGCTATGTATGGAGTTTTGAGTATTTACAACCTATTTCAGTTTTGAGTGCCGGTATTGACCTTCTATTGAGCCTTAAGTATTTATGACGTATTTACGGTTTTGAGAGCTATTACGGTTTTGAGAGCTATGTATGGAGTTTTGAGTATTTATAACCTATTTACGGTTTTGAGAGCTATGTATGGAGTTTTGAGTATGTATAACCTATTTACCGTTTCGAGTGTATGGAGTCTAGGGTTCAACATATTATATTGTGAGTATAGTTACGTATTTACGGTTTTGAGAGCTATGTATGGAGTTTTGAGTATTTATAACCTATTTACCGTTTCGAGTGTATGGAGTCTAGGGTTCAACATATATTGTGAGTATAGTTACGTATACGTATGTTGTGAAACAGTGAAAAATTACACTTTTAATGCAATCCCACAGGAAAAGGCTTGATTTTCGGGGATTTACGGTTTTGAGAGTTATGTATGGAGTTTTGAATATTTATAACCTATTTACCGTTTCGAGTGTATGGAGTCTAGGGTTCAACATATATTGTGAGTATAGTTACGTATACTTATGTTGTGAAACAGTGAAAAATTACACTTTTAATGCAATCCCACAGGAATAGGCTTGTTTTTCGGGAATAAAAAGTAGCCTATGTCACTCTCCGGGTCTTGAACTATATCTGGGCAAAAAAATCAGATCGATCCGTTGCGTGGCTGCGACGTGATTGAGGGACAAACAAACCAACAAACCAACAAACCAACAAACTCACATTCACATTTATATATTAGTAGGGATAGGGATTTACCGTTTCGAGTGTATGGAGTCTAGGGTTCAACATATATTGTGAGTATAGTTACGTATACTTATGTTGTGAAACAGTGAAAAATTACACTTTTAATGCAATCCCACAGGAATAGGCTTGTTTTTCGGGAATAAAAAGTAGCCTATGTCACTCTCCGGGTCTTGAACTATATCTGGGCAAAAAAATCAGATCGATCCGTTGCGTGGCTGCGACGTGATTGAGGGACAAACAAACCAACAAACCAACAAACCAACAAACTCACATTCACATTTATATATTAGTAGGGATATTAGATTAGATTAGATTAGATTAGATCATTAGATTAGATTATTATCACACTACCCCATATCCCACCCATGTTCAATGTTCATGTCCCATGTTCAACTGAAACACACAAAGTTAATAGCGAAAAAGTTGTAAGTTCAGGATACACCTAAATTGGTACCCGTTTTCCCAGTTATATAATATTATACTAACCCATAACCCATTGCTCAACTAAACACACATTGTTAACAGCGTACAGTACTAAGTTCAGAACCTATATGGTGCCCATTATCACGTCTGTAGTGATCAGTAGTAGTAGTATCAGATCTGTAATATCATTAGAATTTGGCTATCGCCCTGCCCGTGTCAAATTCCATTTTAAACATGAATTTTCCGTTCCCAGTCAATATTTCAACCTTATACCTACTTTCAAAGAAGTTTGCTTTAGCAATCTACCTATAGATGTAGCTATAGATTGCTGTAGAAATTTAGGTTTTTTGAATATCCCACGGGAACTACGGATTTTCCCGGGATAAAAAGTAGCCTATGTGTTAATCCGGGTTATAAGCTATCTATGTTCCAAATTTCAGCCAAATTGGTTGAGTAGTAGCGGCGGGAAAGAGTAACAAACATCCAAACTCACAAACACACAAACTTTCACATTTATAATATTTATTAGATTAAAATAGTAAATAACCAGTGACATTGAATAATAATTGAATTAAATTACTATAATTCAGAAATAACAAAATATCTTGGATTTTATCCTAAAATAATACGTTTAATTTATCGAAAAAAGCTAAAAATGACACTTTTCGGTTTATGGTTTTTGAATGAAAATCTACAAAATTCGTGTTTTTTTTGAGACACTTTTTAGTAAATGTTATTAATTTTCTAAATATGTCATTGTTATAAGTTTGTGTTATTAAACATGGCAAATATCTTGCATCTGCGTAGAGCGTCGACCGCTATTTTAGCAAACAGCCTATACAAAACCTGTTCTAGTGAGAAAGTTATACACATATTTTAAAATATTTTTGAGCCAAGTTCTAGATTATGAAATGCCAAATAATATGAATTCAATTATCTAATCTCTAATTGAACACGTAACTATTTTATGTTCCTTCGGAAATCGTAAATTTTGACTCAAGCATAATACTAACGCATGAACCGCCGTAAGCGCGTCAAAGTGGAGCATTGTATTTCCTATGATGAAATACATTCAATTTTACACTTAAGTCTAAACCAATAGACGTAAAATTATTTTTTCAGTGTTATTTATTTTTCTTGTTTCACATCACTCAGTGTGTGAAAACGTTACGTGAATACATTTTTGCCTTGCAATCTATATGCGGGAAGTATCTGAAACTCTATCTAATTCTTAGTAAGTATATCTAATACTAGCCCTGCCGTATTTACAATGCAGTTACCAAGGATCAAGTTTATTGATAGTTATGTTATCGGTGTAGGTAAGACGGACTTCCGTTTCGGTGTCGCATCGATACGTCAAAGCGCCAACCATTCTTTATCACTTCGCCCGCATTTCAACAAACTGGCTCGAACGTCGTCGTCGGGTAAAATGGCGTCATTTTAAAAATATTACCCCGCAAAATGCGCAACCCTTTCAGTTTAATAAACATCAAGCTACATTTTTATAATCATGAACGTTATTTAAGATTCTTCTTTACGTTGACTTTCAGAGATATACGAATAAGTACGTAACTACGTACATGAGTGTGTTCATTAGGTTTCTTGTTTCCGTACTCTTAGAAAGAAATGTTCAATTCTGAAGCTAAATTCTTATAGGTTGTATAAAACGGGTAATTATATAAAATATACCATCAATAACTTCTTCTTTGAATCAGTACTTATGAAATACTGGTACAAATTTTTTGCAGCATAATTAGGAATAAGGATGTTTTCAGACTGGACTGTCTGTATAAGTATTCTACCTCTATGTTATTTGGTTTCGCCTATTGTGGCGATATATTTGTGTTAATTACAAAAGTTAATATTTAGTAACGACTTTTAAGTATTATGTAATCAATGTTAATTTATTACTTCAAATTGTTTTACAATAAAAAAAAAACAATTTTGCGATATCATTTACGTTAAAATTAAAAAAAAAATTGGTTGTCTGTAAAGTCGGCTTACGGACGATAGATTTACGTGATAACGCCATAATTGGCCTCTCTATCGTTTGTTTTATCGTGCCTCTCTATCGCTTGTTCCGCGCTCTCGCTTGCACGCACAGGCTCAGGTGGAACGTTACGCGGAACGTTACTATTTTTCATGTGTGTTGCTGGGTGTTCATCAAATTATTAAACGTTATCACGTCAAAATTGTAAAATAAAACCTAATCTAGTTTCAGCCGGAAAAGCAGAAGTAAGACTAAGTATTTGTCAAAAGTTCACATCTGTTTTAACAAGTCTAATTTTGATCCATTTATTTACAAAAGTCTAACAAGGGTTCGTTATGCTTATATAAACGGTAGCCAAACGGTCAAGACATTATTGTAACTAAAGTGTAGAGTTTGTGAAGTTAGAGCTTGTATTTAAGGGTGTATAAAGTAAGAAGTCTTGCCCTACATGAGATCTGATAACTTTTTGACAGTGTGAGCCACATACTCCTCTGGCAACATTATACATGATAATGTTTTTGTTGGGATTTCATTTATTTTTGTAAGTTTTTTAAAACAATGTTTTTTATTAACTTAATTTTTCTTTTTTTTTGTGTATTTCTTGCACTTCAAGTGCGCCTCTTTTCACAGCCCACTCTCTAATATGTTTGTATTACGAGTAGATACGTACTTTGCTTAGAAGTATATTCTGAAAATTTAAAAAACTTATAGTGGATTTAAAGTTAGTAGTTTTGGCCTACCGAAAGTGAAACTAATTTTACATTTATCAAGATAAAATGATAATTAAAAGTAATGTACAGATACAAACTTCAACTTTTACCTATTAAAACACAAAGTCAGATACAAATGAAAGTTTGGATGTTTGTTACTCAATCACAACACAACCACTGAACTGATTTGGTTGAAATTTAAAATGTAGACTGATTATATCCTGGACTAACACAGACTACTTGTTATCCATTACAAATCTACGGAAGGTATCGGTGAGATTTGTGTGTTTATTAGTTTTTAACTATTGTTTTATTTATACTTAGTCTTTATTTTCGTTGGGCGCTGAGGCGCTCTTGAAATTCAAATTTGACGCTTGACACGCTTGACAACTCATTTTGGTCACAGAGCACTGGACTCTGGGCAATGAACACGCGGAGCTCGGTACGGGAATTCGGGCTTGCCGCGTGTACTATGGTACTGGGCACACTGACGTTGGGGCGCTTTTAAAATCCACATAATTTACGCTTGGCATGCCCGACGGCTAACTGTGGGTTTTGGGCACTCATCTCACCCTGGGCACTGGGAACTGAGAGCTGGGCTCGTTGGACGGGGCCTGTATGTAACTTGGGCTTGACGCGTCCGTTTGGGCACTGAGCAGGTATTTATGCGCTAAACGCTCTTCAGAATCAGAGAGATTTGACGCTTGGCACGTTCGACAGCTCAGCTGGGCACTAGGCACTCGGTTCAATGTGGGTGCTTGCCATTGAGCGCTGGATCCTGGTCACTCGATATGCAGTGAAACTCGGCTTGTTAAACATGACATGCATGAAACTTGGGCTTGAAACGTGCGATATTACTGGGCACGGGGCACTGGGCACTTGGGCGCTTGGCCACTTGGGCACTGGAATCGCGCTTATAATTACCAAAAAAAATTACGTGTTTTTCCAGATGTATACTAGCAGATATCTTACATGAAATTAAGTTTGTACCTATCTATATACGTATGGGAAACCCCATACGAAATTCCAACCCCCTAATTTGATGTGGGTGTGGGGTGATTTACTAAAAATCCTGAAACACGTATTTAATTGTTTATTACAAAGAGTCCCTATATCAATTATGAGACCTCTAGCATCAATATTTGCCGTAGTTTCATACAAACTTCCATCCCCCCATACGAACTTTCAACCCCCTATTTTGATGGATGTGGGGTGATTTACTAAAAATCCTGAAACACGTATTTAATTGTTTACAACGGAGAGTCCCTACATCAATTTTGAGACCTCTAGCATCAATATTTGCCGTAGTTTCATACAAACTTCCATCCCCTATTTTAAGGGGTTGGGGGGTTAAATTCCCAACTTTTGGAATTTTTCTGTTGGTTGTGTACTAATTCTAGCTTACATACCAAATTTCAGCTTTCTAGGACTTCAGGAAGTACCTAGGAATTTTGATGATCATCAGTGAGTCAGTCAGTCAGTCAGTCAGTCAGTGACGAAATCTGGGTTTTTCAGATGTCAATAAAATCTAAAGTATAAGACCTGTGATATTGAAACTTTATACGTTTAATAAGTTCACCGGCGACATCATTTCCCGAGAATTTTGATTATCTGGAATAATTCTGGCCTAAGTTATAAGGGTTTAAAAATACGGCGAAACACTTCGAGAAAAGATAGGTAGTGCCCTCGCGCTTCGCTTGACTCGTCTGGCGGGGACACTACCGTGTCCCCAGATATAATATACAACACAACGCCGTAGTTAAATTCTAAGTTTCACGAGACATGTCTTTGAGCTTATTGTGTCTGCGTGACTCGTTGTAGTCTCAGAAAATTAAACTGCCATGTATCATGCCACTAAGTTGGAGGATACTTTTATTCTAAGTTCAATGTACCTGCTTACTTCTGAACGATTATAAGAAGTGAACCAATAACAAAGTTGCTTTACAACAAACTTCGTACAATTTGAGTTTTGAATATTAAAAAGAAACTTAAATGGAGTTTCTGTGTTACAGCCGATAGGTTTTACGTCTGAATCGGTTATTTATACCCAGTCGAGTTGCTATTAGATACGGAGAATGGCGGAAACTTTCCCTTAAGATGAAAGGGATAACGTAAAGTGAGCCAGTAAATTACATCGATTATTCGATTAAATAGCGAGTGCTCTCTTAAGATATGCTTATGATTTAATTCCATTTCTTTTGATTACAATATATCGGGATTTTGATTATAATATATAGATTGGGATGCGTGGTGTAGTGATGACACATAAACCTACAGCGGTTTAGGTTTCATTACTATGCTTTCTCAAAATGCTCTTTTTTAGATATGTACAGACTGAAGGCAAGAAGGAATTTATTATCTCTTTTATTTTAGTTTTGTAAACAAAGCATGTTAAATGACAAAAATCCAAAAACGTTCACTTTCACCTATAATAACGATGTCACACGTAAGAAAAAATGCGAAATGCGCCTATTTCAAACAAATTCTCACCGTCTAACGTCGAAGACTACTATCAGCATTTTCACTTTTGCTTTCCGAAGTCGGACAGTTTTATTTTATTACAAGTCTATGCAAAACCCTTACGTTGTGAAACGTTTCACTACAACTTGTCGATGTGCGAGACACGTTGCCGACGGCAAATTTGACACGTCTTGTCTTTAAGAAAAACGTATTTAACTTTGCCATTGAATTCGTTCTATCAAATGAACTACCCCTGTGGCAGCCATTCGAAATTTTTTGTTACTGCATCAATTTTTACAAACTTGATATCCGATCCATTGCAGCAAACATAGAGAAGGAATCTGTATTCAAATAAATTAATAATTTTATAGCCTCTGAAGGTACACCATATTTTTCAACTGTATTGATACACGGGTGTGTAGATTATTGCAAACGAACTGTCAAACAAACCCTGGCTGAAGGCGAGGGTTTTTAATGCCACGAGTTACTATTTACAACCTACTTTCCACCCTTGTATCAATGTACCTACCATATTTAACATTTAATTTATTTTGTACAGATAGTACCTACTAATGTTACGTATTTTTGGGCTTTGTGATATAATATGTACACTGTACACACTGTAGCGGTTCCAGCACACGGCACAGTTAACACAACTCAGCGCTTTGGAAGGCACTGCTTTTGGCAATGGTCCTGGCATTCCGAGTGTTCAGGCAACTTAACACCCTTATACGTTTACGTAAGTAATGTTGACCCACTGTACTCACGTGCCCAAATTATTATGTACAGTTTCAATACTGACTCATGAGATCACTAAATCACGATCATCTATCTCTCTTTCGGTGCAACGAATTGCAAGCGTAAATAATTTTCAACCAAGACGAAAAAATGCAGATTGATTTTTAAGATTTTATATGTGGAGAATTAATGAAGTAAATAATAAATCATAGGAAACCGCAAACCATAATACAATATTAATTTATAACCAACAATCTAATTTTAATTAAGGAAACTAAAAATTTTGTATAAAATAACAGTATAATGGATGATGACACATAAAACAAAGTTGCAAAGTAGAGAAAATTTTATAAAAAGAACGTTAAAAATTCATAACAAAAGACTTTATTAAAAGTTTCGAAGTCCGCGACCAAAGAAATATTGATCTTGTTATGATAAGCTTGAATAAGCTTAATGCAAACAATGAAAGAAAAAAAGCTTTGTTTTTTTCACGTTAGTAGGTGCAGGTGTGACGTCTTACCCACTGCACAATTGGAATAAAAAATTGCCACATAAAAATCTCTAATTCCATAATATGCTCGTTCGTGCGTTTCAGCCGACGGACGTCCACAGCTGGATAAATGCCTCCTGCAATGATTTCCAGCCCGCACGGTCCTGCGTCACTTGAATCCAGCGCTTTTCCGCGACTGTTTTAGTGTCGTCAGTCCATAACATTTTAATCTACTGATGATTTTTTGAGAAGACGCTACAATAATTCTGTACTTTGTCTCACAAAAAGTTTTCCAAAAAGTAAGAGGCACAGGCACGCACTTCTGGCTTTTCAAAATGTCTTGCAAATGTTTTCAAATCCATTTTTAATCAACATTCAAGCAACATAGCGAAAACATTCTCATTTTGGGAAGAGACCTATGCCTATACCTATAATAATGTTTAGTCCTTTAGTCCTGGAGATTATCACAGGCCATTTTAAAACTGAAAGCAGGTCTCTGTAGAGTTTACCATCACTGAAATCCACACGAATGAAACGCGCAATGTACGTTAAATGTTAATATTAAACTTACGTATAATATAAGACAAAGTGATCTACCAAATTGCAGACGGTTACTCCTAATTAGGAATCTGGGTTGAAATTCCGGGCTTGTACTCAGTTTTGGACTTTTGTATAGATTTAATAGACTTAATTTAACCAAGCTTTTTACCACCTATAAATTAAAATACGAATCAAAATTTCACTCATGGTGGGATTTGAACCCGCGCCTCCCAACTGTTACAGTTTATTTAAACAGTAATGCTGACCTTTATTGAAAGATAAGATTTGCGATTTTCAAAAAAAAATTTGTTTATGATGAAACTATGTTTAATTCCTGTGGTGAAAGTGAAATGAATCACTTCATTAATATTAATCGACCAATAATGAGAGTTAGCATCGATATTGTTATTAATATAATATCAGAAACTATACATACATGATTATGTTGAAATTAATTAATCACTATGACATAATATAATTTAGTACAAGCTGAACTATTCAAACTATCCTATTAATTAGCTAATAGTAATTTGTTACATAATTAGTTGTTTATTGATTAGAAACTAGTAAAAGACTAAAACCGGAGTTAACCAAGCTATAACCTCAGCTTTAGTTAAATTTAATGCTATCGATTTTCAAATAACAATAAAATATGATTTTCGAAAAGGAGAGATAGAAAGATTTTTGAACTACTTGGTTAAATCCATATGAAGTCATATTTTTAATACAAATATAAAATGATGCTGTACTGCCTGCCTATCGAAACTGTGTCCTAATTGAAATACCTGCTTTTGGCACCTTTAGAAAGGGATTGTTTGGTGGATCGTTCAATTTTCCTATGAAATTCTTTGATACCTATACGCAATAAAAATAAGTATCATTTTATAATTTGATATAAAATGAAATGATGAAGCATAATGAAGTTATAAATAGTAACTTCATTAAACTTATTGTACTTAAAGGGCACGCTATATGTTTAGGCATATAATTGGGGCGAAACAAAAACACCAACTTTAGCCGTTAGCTTGTTTTATTGTTCACTCGAACATGGTTGACGAGTGACTAGTCAAAATGCTATGTCATTTTACATTATTGGAATACGCCTGTTACGATTGAAAAGCAATTAATAACAACTTCCAAATTAGTGTTGTGAAGGCGTTGGCCGGAACACTATATATTTTAGTATACGACTAACGATTATTTATCTTACGCTGAATTAGATGTAACCACATTGCTATGTATTAGTTAAATGAATTGTTCTCGTCTTCTGAATTGTTTAACTTTTGCAAACAAATGACGTATGCTTCAGTATTAAAAAGTATAACAAGAATTTAAATAAATATACTATAGGTATCGATGTCTTTAGTGAACTTTATAACTGATGTCTTTAGTGAACTTTATAACTTACCGGAAAAAAGTTATCCAATCCAAAAATATTATCGTGCATCAATACGATAAAACAGTTCACAGAATGACGGAGCACACAAATAAAACAGTCGTTAATGATCACTGATAACGGATAACGGTAACGACTCCCTCAGTAGCGGCGCTACGTAACGGCGCGACTGCTACGTGAACGCTACGACACAGGCGCGCGCGGTCGAGCCTCGTAGACGACTACGCCGCGCGGGCCGCGCCGTGCGGGGCTCAATCACCGCGCAATGTCGACATGCAAACTGCATTTTCATCCTATAAACTGTATTAATATTGAAATAGAAAGCATTGGTTAGAGTGGCGGTTAAGGCTTTGGCTTCATACTAACACCGTGGTTTTTGACGTGACAACGTCTTATAAAGCGATAGAGCCGGTTGCACGCACGAAAAAACATGACTCATCCGGTGTTACCGGCGTTACCTCGCTCATGCGGCGTTACCGGCGTTACCTCGCGAGCGCGGAACGATCGACAAAGAAGACGTTGTCACGTTCAACTATCGTCAGTAAACCGACTTTACAGGCAACCAATTTTTGACGTGACAACGTCTTATAATTCGACAGAGCCGGTTGCACGCACGAAAAAACATGACTCATCCGGCGTTACCTCGCTCATGCGGCGTTACCGGCGTTACCTCGCGAGCGCGGAACGAGCGACAAAGAAAACGTTGTCACGTTCAACTATCGTCAGTAAACCGACTTTACAGACAACCAATTTTTTTTTCATTACGGGGTTACACATCCAATCTGTAAGTAAATTATGTGGGATTTTTACCCAATAAAATCCCCTCGGTGTACATCTACAGCGCTCACGTTGGAAGCCTCCGTGATCTAATAAGAACGCACTGGAGGCTCCCTTGCAAAACGCCTATTGTGTTCGACTCCGACTGAATAAAAGAAATAAAAGACTACTGGTTACTAGACCATTATATCCCCGCGGTTCTACGGGACTAAGAGCGAATGATATGATAAATACTAAGTGTTTGTATTTTTGTAGTGAAACTAGCTGACCCGGCAAACGTTGTTTTGTCTTTAAGGTTATAATAAATAGATAACAACCCGCTCCCAGACCCAGAGATCATACACCGAAAATTTCATAACAATCGGTCCAGCCGTTTCGGAGGAGTTTGAAAACAAAGAAAATCGAGAGAATTTTATATATTAGAGATATGTTAATCTGAGGTTGTGTCGAAAGCATCAAAATTTTTAAGTCCTGCGTTTGTTTATGCTTAACTAAATATCACGTGATTAACGTTGATCACGAGATAATGTTGGTGGTGATGATGATGTATGAAACTGAAAATTCCACGTAGTACCAAAAAAGCAGCAAAAAGATTTTCCTTAATAACAATGTTTACGCGCCATTTCCCTTTCCCATAAATTCTTTTGTGAACTGTTAAGAGAAACAATACGATTACATTCAGAATTGAAATCTTTTATTTAACTGCTCGCTGTCTATCAAAAGCAAGTAAAAATGAAACAATTTTATTTTACAAATATATCTTAAGTAAAACTAAGTAAAGTAATACTAGTTGCTCAACAGTAATGCGTGGCTTAAAAAGAGAAATCTCATCTGTCTTCTTGCATTATTCTTGCCTAACTAAACGATTTGGATAGACAAGAAGAATAATATAACATTGCCAGTGTTATTCTTTCTAGAATATGATACCGTCATTATAATTTGGGGTAGGTCGGTATACAAGAACACGTCATAGGATGCGATTTCCCATATAAAACCGAGAGACGAACAATCTAGAATACAAAACTTTATTTTAAAAATCCTAGTTTGCTCCAGCAATATTTAGCTATAGCGATAGTTTGCTATATCCGGATTTTTCAAAATTTCCGCGGTGACCATGAAATTTTCCAGACATAAAAAATCATTTGGTTTAAATTAGGAATATTGGTCAAATTACCATGACACTCCGTAAGACAACAGTGGAGTGAGAGAGAAAAAACCAAATTGAAAGCACCATACTAAACACACATTAGTAATGACAAATCATTGTTTTGGATAAATATCTCAAAAAGCTTATGTTCTTTAGCGAGAAGAAAGACCATTTAAACGGACTTTAGTAGCAAAACAAAGCTCGCCGAGCACTAACGGGCAATTTAACGAAGACGAGTGTAATCTAAGTTCAAATACACTCACAAACATCGTCGTGCCGCCGTACCTACTCGTACTGTGCTTAAACATAAATGAAATTCCATTACGATATTAAACCAAAACCGCAAACCATGGCTCGCTTTATGAAAGAATTTAATAATAAAGAACTGTTTTTCCATTTTTCCTAAAAAATAAAGACGTGGAAGGAAATTCTGTTTCCACCTGGGGCCTTTTGGGGGTTAGTAGAATTTATTAGCATTCAAATGATTTATAACTAGCGGGCGGCAGCTGAATATTTTCTGATTCGTCTTAAATTAAATTCTTTCTTTCCTTTGACCGGATTTCATTAAGGCAACGAAACGCCTCAAAGACGAAAAAGATAATCTTCAGATGTCAAAAGATACCATCGACTCATTGCAATCTAACTTAGTGGCAATCTTAGCACCGACGAATAATGAACAATTTGCTTACAGCATCTGAGTCGTCTGTAATCTGAGTAATCATAATTATCATCAATATTTCAATTCCTAAAAAAAAAAAAATGTTGCCATTTTAATAAGGTATGGTTAGTTATGGTACTTGTAAAAACGTTACGCAAGATGTTACTTAATTGCCGTAAAAACATGTAAGGTACTTGTAGATGAGCGGCTTAAACAAAAATTCAATTTAAAAAATATTTAAGATAGTGCTACTTTAAAATAAGTTACATGATTGAAGTCAGCAAGATATTTGATTATTTACTTTAAAAAAGTGTCAACGCGCCCATAATCATCATTAAAAAATTTATAGGTGTAGTAATAAAAATATATTTTTGATTTGAATTAATTACGTTTGCGTTTCGTTGGATTAATAGATTTCTAAGTGAAATAAAATAAAATCTTGATTGTTTTCCCTCTATCTTTAAATTAATTCAATGAAAATACTCTGTAATTTATATCTATTTAATTTCATTCTATTCAAAATGAAATATCTGAAAAGGGATATCTTAAACAGACATCAGTCTCAGACACCTTATTTTTTTTAATTGTCTTATTCCTCTTTGCAAAGATTCTTACGGTTCTAGTAAAATATTTTTTATGGAAGTTATCCTTTGTAAAGGTGCAGTTTTATAAAAACGTCATTCATTCCACTTAAAAATATTTAACAAGATTTACTCTGTAGAGTGTTTTTTTAACATTGAGTATAACTTATTTTTGCAAGGAAAATAATTAATTGTCGTTTTATGCTGATTTCACTTCCTAGAAATTAATAAGCAGGATACTAAGAAATAAAATAATAGTTTATATAAACCGACGGTCAACAAAAATATATCTAGTCAAGTAATAAGTATCTACTTCTTTCAGAAATCACGGTTTTGATTCCAAATAAGTCTTATTATACTCTTTCCTGCATTCGTTTAATTTCTCTTTGACACATGAAACAGATACAGCAATAGCGAGGGACCAGAGAGAGATAAAGGTAAAGTGGTCTCTTTCTGATGATCTGATTTCTACTCGTAGCTATTGCTATATTTGTTTCATGTGTCAAAGGGAAAATGAAGGAATGGAAAGATTGCTGTTACTATCACCCAGTAATAAGTTCAGCCAAGATGACAACTCTATTGCGGTATAATAACAGTGAAACCATAATAACTTTATTTTGCTCATAAAATAATCTTAAACAGTCGTCAAACATGAAACACGTTGTGAGAAGATTAAAAGAAGCTTACATCCTTTGAAGCACGGATACAAAGATAAGCATGCTTATTTACAAGCGTATACTATGACTGCGGCTTTATTGAGTCTGTATTTGAATATTGAATAGTTACTTAGTTAGTCCTCAATCAACGTCTATAGTGCCTAGAGGCCGAAAGCTTTGCATAATACGTACGTTGTATAATATGTTATGGAAAAATGAGGCAATATCTATTGTTGAGTACCTTTCATTTTTGTCTAAATTTTCCTCCACTGCTTTGTTTGAGTGGATACTATGATATTAAAAATTTCTAAAAGCAAGATTTGACTTAAATCAGTTTTTTATATACCTTGTATAGATTTATATAAGTGTAAGGCATTTAAAACGTAGTCTTTGTCACTCTCCAGGTCTTGAACTACCTATATTTGTGCTAATAAATCAGGTTGATCCGTTGCTTTGTCGCAGCATGATTGAAGACAAATAAACAAATTCACATTCTTTATACATTAGTAATTATGGTTACATTAAACAAACATATACTATTACAATATCTCTTAATAATAACAGCAGAGGACAACCATCAACTGAGACTTTAGCGACTACTACCTACCAAAATTAATGTCATTTGTTAGTTGTTGATAATAAATCGAAGCTTCAATGATAATATCATGACTACACTAATAAATATGCATTGATATTGCGTTTCTTAAATTATAAAAAGCCGCTATCACATCATGCAGCTTTTTGATTCCATCTCATTTCATGAGAAAATACACCAAAATTTATATAATTTTGAATTTGACATAAATTTTAATGCGAATTTTAATGAGCATCGAAATAAATACAAGAGGTAAAACAATGAATGACGTACATAAGCAATGAAAATAATGAAAATATTGTACGTCTATTGTTTTTCACGGAGCCACATCATTATAAATTTTTCACAGCAACAATGTCTAATGAGTAAAAACTCTGCATACCTATTACGCGTATATTCCCACACTCATTAATTACGTCTCAAATATATGATTGCTTGGCTTAATGATAAAGTAAATAATAGCTGAAGATGATTGTAAAAGTATAATGTAAGGCCTGCATCTTCACTATTTATTCTTATTTATTTTATTCTGATTAAAAAAAATTGTTTGGTATTATTAAGAATTTAAGGACATGTGTTTATTAACAATATATTACGTAGCAGCTAAAGTGGTAAATAGAAACCAAGATGCAAAATGTTTCGCGAACCATAAATTATATAATTAGGTACTTTCTTTCTGTAATTGAGCTCTGTAATTGCCGCTCACTTGTGAATTGAGTCCAGTACACAAGTGCAGCGGTATTAGATGAACAGAACTTGACGTTTAATTAGGCCAAGTTTCTAATTAAAATGTACATGAAACATGTGACATGGAAGCGGTCAAGACTGAGAAACAGTTTTGTTTTTTAAATTGAAAAAGTACGAACCGTAAGCTCCACAATGTTTACCTTTCTTAATTTAACTACTACCATGTTATCATTGCTACCTATTAAGAGACAGGTTCTAAAATAATGGATGTTTCGGTTAAAAACTCATAATATTTTATTCGGACAGACAAACAAACAGACGGGGCGAAACCATTAAGTTTCCTTGTTTTATATATAACCATAAAAAGAGAGATAAAAATAATATGAATTTAAATCATGGTTAATTAATAAAAGAAATTAAATGTTGGTAACTTTGGAACTCAATGTTGAAAATTATCAAAATGGAATCACGCAAATTCAAACAGATGTTTATTTTTCTATCGATGTAGGTAAAAATAAACATTTGTCGTCTCTTAAGTAAGTAGTATTTTATAACGACTATTTTCTCTTAAAATGTGAAACTCAAAACAACGGAGCTTTTCTCCTGCAAAGAATTTAAAAATTTACTTTCAGGGTTTTAAGGAAGTGAAATAACGAGATCATTACTTTAAAGAACGTTTTTGAATCCTTAGTAATGGAGCAACATTTGAAGCTAGACTAGAACTGGGTTGAAATGAGGTTGGGACGAATAAGCTCACTCTGTGATTGAAACATGTCGCCCAGTTAATTAAAGTTCGTATTTAAGCTACTGGCTAACTTAGTTGACCGAATACTCATAATACTCCAAATCCAGGTGAAAAAAGTAAACTCGTTTTAACATTGGTTCAACGGGTATTATATTCGATATTATCATTATTTATTTTGGATAACTTTCCTCATATAGATTTAATGGCAAATCTGAATCGAGATTCTAAACCCAAATACTTGTACTAACCGTACAATATTTTTGTAGGACCGGTTGCCCAAATAAATTTTGAATGTTTTAGCGTTTCAGAACATTATGTCAAAGAAAACAGATTTTCAACAAAACGACGTGTCTTCTTCTTAGTCTTTCCCTCTTCCCGTTATTTGGGGTCGGGTCTTGGGTTGTCGGTTCAGGCAACTGGGCTTGCTTAAGGTCTTTCTTTATACTTGACCACCAGGTCAAAGACGGGCGGCCCCTTCCTCTTTTCTCTTCAGGTAGGTTTAGTGCTATTTGTACTACGTGGTCTTTGTTACGCCTCATTACGTATCTACTGCGGTTTTCAATGATTTTCTCGGAAACTAGTGTTACTTTAAAATAATAACTAACGTATATGTAATAGAACTAACGGTTTAAAACAATCCTGCCATAGACAAGTTGCGAAGCGAAATTTCATGCAAAAAAGGATTATTTATATCGTAGATTTAGGTATGATTGAAAAATCATAGCCAGCCAGTCCATACCATGGACGGATAAATACAGTTAAAATGTAGCTTATAATTCCGAGCGGGGAACGGTTTCAGCTGTATTTCGGGGGTCAGCAAAGCGTTGCCGAGTGCCGGCGCGCGCTGCGCAGGTAGAGGAAATAGTGACGTCCGCTCTGCAAATGGAATGGACCGTTGCACATGAGGGCAACTTAGCGCGTTTATTAATGTGCCTACGACTTAGGACTAGGTTGGAATAGCGAAACAGTTTTCGGTCCTGTGGCTGTAATTTTTGTCATCCAGCTCAACATAAGAGCTTTTTCAGCTATCTACAAAATAAAGGGTCGACAAATCAATCGATCCAGTATATAAACGGTAGGTTTAGTAAGCGGCGTATAGGTTGAAGACTAAGGTCTTCGAACAGTGCGTGTTGCCAGTGACGACATATGGATCCGAAACAATATGGTCATTTACTATGAGCCTCATAAGAAAGCTCAGTCACTCAGTGGGCGATGGAGAGAGTTATGCTCGGAGTATCTCGACGTGATCAAATCAGAAATGAGGAGACTCGTAGGCGAAATAGAGTCACCGACATAGCTCAACATATTGCAAAGCTGAGGTGGCAAACGCAAGTGGTATTTATTAAAAACATGTGGATAGAGTTTTGCCACTCATTGCCACAAGCCTAATGAGCCTGAGGCTACTTGGGGATAAGCCCCTTAAAAGTTGCGAAGAGCTGGTCAACAATAATTCGAAATAATGACGTTGTATATACGAGCACGTATGTAGATTTTTTTAATAGGACTTAACAGGAAATAATGTTTTCCTGCGAAGTGCGAACTAGCTCCATAATTGAAACATTCCGGTCAAGGGCTGGAACCAATAAATTGCTACGGAAAACGAATACCTACGCACCCAGGAAATTTAGTTTATTACTTATTGCAGACATAACTCACCCGTCACAGTCCGTTACCCGCTCCCCGTCCAATTAACATTCAATTTAAACTTGGTTGTCATTACATTACCTACCTATCTCTGCTATGACATTCTCGTAACGTTTTCACACACTCAGTGATGTGATACAAGAAAAAGAAAAAATATTAACACTGAAAAATAAACTTTACATCTATTTGCGTAGAGTGTAAAATTGAATGTATTTCATCATAGGAAATACAATACTCAACTTTGACGCGCTTAAGTAATTTCAATCACGGAGCTGTCGACCAATATGGCGTTTTGAACCACATTCAATTTTACGCTCTATGTCAATTGTATTAAAATTAATTTTTCAGTGTTCGCAAAAAATGTTTTGAATTCAATATCGTCTGCTTATGTACGTAAATACCATCACCTTTTTAAACATATCACATCACAAAATGTAGCCGACACGTATTGTGAATAGCCCCCCTGTTCTATGGATCTCAAACTGTCAACGTAAAAATGAAGACTGTTGATTTTCACCATTTTGGCGCTGAACTAGCGTGAAAGTCCATGGAAAGAAAATAAAATGACATTCAACACGACGGTCTCTACCACTGATAAGAAAACTCAGGCTATGGGCATCCGAACGATTTACGTAAAACCTTTTTCGTACAAGCAAACAGTAGCATACTCTGTCAAAATTCTATAGGTGGCTGCTGAGCGAACTACAGCGTGGCCTTACTGTTGGTGGCAAAACAAGCATTTGTTGGCACCTATAAACTGGCGACATTCTTAGCGCCGTCTGCCCTGTCCAGGGTATAATATGTCTATCGTCTCTACCAACAAATGTCAATTTAGAAACGTGGACCTTCGAGGGGGGCGTCAAATCGGCACAAGAAATGAATTGTTTAATCCATGTAATAGAGATCAGCGTCTTCTATGAAATACAAACATCGTGTAATATATTTTTTGTTGGTATTCTTTATTTTAATGAAGTTGTTTCTAATAAAAAGTTTACCGGAATATTAACTTACATTTCACTAGAACTTTCAGTGCAAAATAAGTGACTTAAGTCTCTTCTCGGATCCAATAATAAGTTTATTATCACATATTAGAAGTTTTACAAAGGAAATGACATACTATAATCGTTGGGGACTAGACTAACTACCCTCCAAGTATATCCCATAAATTTAAATACGTGTCTCCCAGCTATTGCGGCTCTTACCACTGAGCTATACGAGCCATATCCCTCCGCGATGAAATTCAGATTCGTAATGTTGAAGTTCTTAGGCAGAACCCCCACTCTCCACGTATACTTGAGAGCTATGGAGCCTTCGATATGTTCGGTGGGAAGTGTATATGCTTGAGAACGTCGGAAACTAATCTCTTTATGGGATATTGATAACCAACCGCTAATAACATGACATGGCGATTAGGTTACGTTTCTCGCGTGGCTTCTCTGATTTAAGCAGAGATCAGAGGACACACTGGATACAAACTACATATCTAAAAGATATTAAAAAGAAATAATATTGTTAAAAATAACAGAAATGGACCGGAAACGCCCAAAAATAACTTTAATTATACTCCTATAGGCCTTTATCTTATTTGTTTTATTTTTCTCCAGGGTATAAACCTGGTACAGTAGGGGACATAACATAAGTTATAAGAAAGTAATAGAATGTTTATGACCCTAATAATACTACATAATAGCGTACATACCGAATGTACAATTATAGATTTTTTTTACCGATGGATATTATTGGTTCAGCACCTTATAAAAATTGTATTTTTGATATTATTGTAATAGTTGATATAACCTATATTAAATAAATAAATACAAAATAGGTAAGCAGATTGTATGCTTGTCTGATCACATTATAGGAATATATTATAACGGTTCAACCCGTCACGTTGGTCTATGCCTGATCAAATCAAACAGTTCGCATCAAAGCATCTCGTATTGAAGTCACGAACTTATGATTATTTCAATCACATTTTGGAGAGCAATAAGTGAATTATTCACGAGATTGAGCAGACAGAATGGCTATAACTGTGAGCGAAGATATTGTGACTGCCAGACTCAATGTCAAAAGTTTTATGGCTACATTTTCTATTCCCATACTAAAAGTGGGTAAGCATTTTATATTAAAGGTCCCTAAACTAGTCTCTCTTATCCTTCCGGGTCCTTAAAATGTCAGTTTTGCGATGTTACAAAAAAAGTCGCGAAAATGTTAGCTGTCAATCATGCAAAAGGAATCCTCGACGTCAGATTACAAAGTAATCTTCAGTCAGTAATCCTTACTGAGTCCGGCGATAATGTGGTCTTGGTCTTAAACCTTAACTTTGTTGCCGATTTGAACATGGGCGTAAAATGTGATGAGTCTATTTTACTGTACACAAATTAATATAACATCACGGAAAACTTAATCTTGTTACTTATTAATTATACCGAAATGAGCTTGTAATTTTAACTCAGATTGTCTGCAAATTCAGTCAGTCAGAAAGTTTTTAAGATCATAAAATACATAGTTAGGTATATGGGTTATTAGCAACATCCATAAATCAATAAACCGTATTAAACGGCCGTGATGTAGCTATTACCGTTAAGGCACGTAATCTTTCTCGCACGGACATCGGAGGTATATTATTTTTTCACCTAATATTTCTCCCGCTAAAGTTCCCCGGAGGCGATTACATAAACAGGATTCAACCACGACCTTAATGCGCCTAATAAAGTTTTATGAGGGACCCTTCGCAAAACGTGAACATTTCAAGGCGACGATGCTTTTATCTTTCCAGTATTACTGATTGTTTCGTTTTTCTAGGATCAAACTCTCGTAACCTATTTGAAAAGGTCAAAAGCAAATCTTTTTATGTATCACAATCATGGTATCTACTTTTCCGGTGACACGTACTATCTTTTCGTTGGTAATATATAACATAGATAGATATAGCTGTGCGATACGAGAGAGCGTTCTGTTGGATAGGTCAATGAAAGCCAAACCGTTAAAAAATACAGTTATTTTATTGTATTACGCGCTGGTGAATTTTGGTTGTTCACTAATCCCGATGAATTGTTCGGAATAAAAAGTGGCTTATAGTGGTAATTCAAGGTATACTAATAAGAACACTCGGGATAAAATTATCTATGACACAAAATAAACTTCATGAAAATCGGTCCATCCGTTTGGGAGCTACGCTACCACAGACAGAAACACAGATACACAGATACACAGATACACAGACACGTTAAACTTATAACACCCCTTTTGCGTCGGGGGTTAAAAAAGATCCCCATCCTTGGCCAGGATCCAGAAGGCGGTGGTGCTTGACTTGGCTAGAATAGTCCGTCGATGTCTTAGCCTATCACCCTGACCCCCGGCCAAATGGTCTCGTCTGCCAGGGTGTACTCCTCCCACCCGGTACATAAAATATGTGGGTATATGTGTAAAGTTTATCTATGTTTATTTACTTTTTGGGTTTATAAGAAAGTTTATTATATCTTTATCATGAGATAGGATGCTTAGTTCTTTCATTAAAATTTACTGTAAAAGTATCCAAAATAAGCGTTTATAAACAGGAAGTAGACCAATGTCCCACATTTATAAAGTAAACATTTGCAGTTAGAATGTTACACGACATCATACACATTCATCGCGCGAAAATGCAAGTAACACAAGTCACATTTATTAAAAGGACTGTTTAATGATTATGGCTCGGAATTGCGGAATTAACGCCATGAATCAACGTCACGACATGTTTACTAGCTAACAGAGTTAATTCCATTGTGACATGATGTTTAAATTCATGAATAATTGTTGATTGTGCACCAGGGACTCGTGACTCTAACAACTTAGGCATGTATGTTCTGGAACTTCACAACAAGTCACGCGAGGCGTTTAAGTTGAGCCAAATCTACCACGCTTATTAAGACCGAAAAACTCTATAAACACCCAGTAACAAGTGAGGTTGGATGCTTTCAGTGCGTGTTCAAAGGAAAAATAGGTACAATTTCATCTACTCGACACGCTTCGCGTGAGAGAATTAATTGAACAAAAAATGTTTCTGGCTTCATAGACTATCGATTTAAAGATTGAATAAAAATCTGTACATTCTGTACTTATTAACATTACTAGCTGACCCAGCAAACGTTGTTTTGCTTTTAGGGAGATAAAAAAAAATAGATGACAACCTTCTCGATGGCACGAGAAATTGACATAAAATAAATAGTAAACAGTGTATATATTTTGATACTTGTTATACTAAATATACCTACTAAAACGATTGAGATGAAATAAAAGACATGTAGGTACCATGAACAAGGCGGACGGCGCGAAAAAATGTCGCCAGTTTATCAGTGCCAAAAATGCTTGTTTTGCCATTAAGAGGAAGGCTGTAGTTCGCTTAGCAGCCACCTATAGAATTTTGACAGAGGGCGATACTGTTTGCTTGTACGAAAAAGGTTTACGTAAATCGTTCGGATGCCAATATCCTAGGTTTCTTATGGATGGCTGAAATAGAGATAAATCATACCTTGGATTCGAGTCGGGATGAAACGTGCGTCGAAGAAAGTGTTGTGTGTGGTGTTTCATGTGGGCAGTATTCCTGCATTTTGTACCATACAGAGTGTAACTGTTTCGACTAGGTCCTACTAATAAAATACCCTATACTTCCTTAATTCATATAAATATAGATCTTTCTCAGGTTGGCACGTGATTATTTAATGGTAGGACCCTTTTATACGTTGCGTTCATAGTAGTATCCCAAATCCTTTTAGAGCGTCAGAAGTCATGAGTCCACTAGTCCCAAAGCCATCATAATTTATCAAGTGATAAAAATAGGACCAGACGCAATGTCTGATCCTTATAACAGGTTCTTGCTTCATAATAAAGTTATGATGTATGGCCCTACTAGCAGCCCGGCGTACTTCAACTATTATAAGCTTCCATACTCCAAGCACTGCGTTCGGTAAGCGTTCGATAAGACCCTACTAACAGCCCGGCGTACTTCGACTATATGCCTCCATACACCTAGCACTGCGTTCGGTAAGCGTTCGATAAGACCCTACTAACAGCCCGGCGTACTTCGACTATATGCCTCCATACACCTAGCACTGCGTTCGGTAAGCGTTCGATGGTGGCATCTTTATGAAAAAGATGATCCAAGGCCCCGCACTCGCCCAGGATGGTGAGCTCCCGCATCCGCCCCGAACCCAAAGGCGCCCCGAAGGGTGAGCTCTCCCCCCTCATCTCTCATAAGAGATGTAAGTCCGGCCGCATTAAGGTGGCGGTTTTCACCTATGTTCACATCCCCGTAAGGATATGAGATAAAGAGCCTCATTAAGGTGGAGGTTACACCTGGGTGATAAGGTGGGGCACTCTCTTACAAGAGCGCCCCTAACGGTTGTACCGCCCCAGATATGTGTTATATTCTTATCCAGGTGAGGATAAGAGATCAGCACCTTAAGCGTGGTGTTACGCATACTTGAGACCAAGAGACAATCTGCAAACATCGAGGCCTGAAGGCGCAGCCTACCGTATTAACTTATAGTGCAACAGCCAGCTGCGACGCATCAAATACACTCGACGTCATACAGACAATATGCGCCACTTAGGACGTCTTCCCATAGTACCATAGTACGGGCATTCGCTGTGTTAGCCATCTCAGAAGGGTCTTACTAGACTCTGCTAATATTCATATTCATATTTATATTTATTATTCATAAGATTCGTCATGACCACCAACATGACGCACTAGCCATCAGAAGTCTTTATGTCTTTCGCTCATACCATCTCGGGACACAGGCGCTCTCGGCGACCCGCGTCCCCTCATTTTATGCTTTTACTTTCATATTGTCTTTCGCTCACATTTTACCTTTTAATGTATTTGCTCCGTGAATCATTATTGATATTCAAATATTATGTGTGAGACCCACACAGTATAACTTATATATTATTCATAGGTCATTGGTACTAGAGAGTCAGACTCAGGCGTCGCACCAGTGTGATGTGATGCTTTGCCAATAAATAAAAGGTTTTTTGGTACGACCGCTTGGTTCCCTGAGGAACACAAATGAGATCAAGGTCCCATCGGTCGGCGCTGTGCAAGTTCATATAATGTCCCAGAGGAACATTTTAAAATATTATCTCGGAAAAATATCTCTTACCTCAACCACCTTCTTCCTTCGCATCAACTTATAATGAGGATGCCAATACACACAGGCCACTCCAGTGCACTGCCCACTCGAGCCTCACTCTTTACGGCCTTTGAGTGCGACCAACACAATACATTTCTCAAACCATGTAATAATATTGTACGTCTTTAATACCTTAGTGACGCACTTAACATCATCGGTCCGTATACCTCAACTCAACTCTGACTTCGGACCTCAGCGTCGCGCGCCTCGCATCCCCTTATATTTGTCGCGCGGCGATCTAGATCGACTGCGCGCATATGGTGAAAACCCTGTATCACTACATCATGGAATGTATATTGCCATGCGATAGTACTTCGTTTACCTCATTGATTAAGCTTATTTCCATAGGTCACTAGAAATTTCATTACATGAACACGCTCTGCTCCTATACAGGAACACAAAGTCAAATTATGACTTTGTCTAAGTTTGATTATTTCTCTTTGTATTGCTTCGGTCATCACCCTCGTTACTCAGACAGTTTGTCAAGCTATATATTTGTGTTGCTCTTACATATCAAGAGTTAAGAGCGGTTCTTTTCATGAACATAGGTATAGGGTAGTTACATCCAACCCCCTAAATTCTATGTAACCTGTGGAATAGAATTTACTCTAGGGAATTAGGCCTTCCGCTTATACAACTCATTTTTACTCCATCGGCTTATCGGCTTTATACATAATTGTTTACTGACCTACTCGCAGTGAAACTGCTTTCGATACTGTACCCTCTTGCGAGAGCCAAGATACATAAGTGTTTACTGATCTACTCGCAGTGAAACTGCTTTCGATACTGTACCCTCTTGCGAGAGCCAAGATACATAAGTGTTTACTGATCTACTCGCAGTGAAACTGCTTTCGATACTGTACCCTCTTGCGAGAGCCAAGATACATAAGTGGTTACTGATCTACTCACAGTGAAACTGCTTTCGATACATAAGTGTTTACTGATCTACTCACAATGAAACTGCTTTCGATACTGTACCCTCTTGCGAGAGCCAAGATACATAAGTGTTTACTGATCTACTCACAGTGAAACTGCTTTCGATACTGTACCCTCTTGCGAGAGCCAAGATACATAAATGTTTACTGATCTACTCACAGTGGAACTGTTTTCGATACTGTGTTCGTCTACATCTCAGTTAAGAGCTGAAGCTTATATTTTGATTGATGAAAACATTTTTGGCAAATGCTTTCGCTGTTGTTCGTCTTGCAACGATCCAAGAATTTCACCTCTACCGTCGCAATACGAATGCCCCCAAATGTCCCTATTAACCATTTCTCTTATATTTTTAATTGATGAAAACACCTTTGGAAAATGCTTTCGCTGTTGTTCGCCTTGCAACGATCCAAGAATTTCACCTCTACCGTTGCAATACGAATCCAGGTATCCTTATTGATCATTTCTTCAGAGTTCGAAAACTCTTATGCATTATAACATTATACTTTAGTCTGGTATCATCCGTTTAATAAGGTAATATTTGTTATTTCACTTGAAATCATCACTACGTACCATCCCTTCACGTAATTTATAGTGCTTGCTCAAACACTACTTCAGCTATTCTCCTTCAATAGTTTAAATTTGTTTCGCTCCGTGAATCATTATCTATTAATATATTGTGTGTGAGACCCATACAATAACTTGTAATTGTTTTTCATAGGTCATTCTTCCCCCTTGCATCGATAACTCTTATATAGCATTTCTCCACCATACACAACTTGTCTTCATTCCATAAAGCTGCCATAAACAGCTGCTTTAGTGCAATACTCGCTTGAGCATTGCTCCGAGTGTTCCTTTGTTTGTTTTGCAAGTATTTCCCATTCCCTATTAATCAATATTGTAATATTTCAATCGCTCTGGCGCACCGCTCGCTTGAACAGCGCTCTGAGCGTTTCTTTACTTGTCTTACAAGTAATCTTCACTCGCCACTCATCAATATTCTAATATTTCAATCGCTCTGGCGCACCGCCCACTTGAGCATCGCCACCGGCGATCCATCTTATTACATACACCTTCACTCTCCTTAATCACTTATTTCTGCTAAATGTTGCATCACCAAGCAACAAAAGATAACTAATTGCATTTCCAACAGTCACTTCAGTGCCCCGCTCTCTCGAGCATCACTATTTGTGATTCAATATACTACCACAATGTGTATGATGTGACGCTCTCGACACAACTTCTTCACCAATAGACACTTCAGTGCCCCGCTCTCTCGTGCATCACTATTTGTGACTAAATATACTACCACACAATGTGTGTGATGTGTCGATCTCGACACAACTTCTTCACCAATAGTCGCTTTAGTGCACCGCCCTCTTGGGCATCACTCTTAGCGAACCATACTCATTACATCACGTCTTAGCACAATGTGCTGTCTCATCACCACCTCTCAACTCTATTTGACAACCTTGTGTTGCTGTGTCAAATAACTTGTTTTATCAGTAAGTTAAACATAGTCGCTATAGCGCATTGCTCACTTGAGCATCGCTTTTTGTGACCCAAAACACAGTACAGCCAACACATCTCTATCTTTACACATCCTCCTATCCTTAACACCACCTTAAAATGAGGATACTAATTCATCTAAGCCGCTTCAGCGCACCGCCCTCTTGGGCATCGCTCTTTACGGTCTTTGCGTGTGACAAACCCAACTCATTTTTTTGTAAATCATGTCATAATATTACATGTCAGTATCAACTTTGTGTGGTATTTAACAACTTCGATCCGAATACCACAAATTCACTTTACCTTCGGACCTCGTCGCCCACACGCTTCGCATCCTCACATTAGTTATTCGTATCATACGTCAATGCTGCCTTATCGACGTATTCAATGTTAAAAAATGTACACATTATTAAACTCCATCTCCTCGTGTCATCAGGCGTTAAGCATCATTAAGATTCAATGTCCATTTATAACATAGCAACCCCCAGACCTTAAGGGTTTCTTAATTTTCTACAACTTTATACAAGTCGTAATCACCTTCCTTCCACTTCCACTTTATGTCTCGAGTAGAGATCACGCCTCTACAGATAGAAGACAATTAGTTAAACATGTTTTGACATCAGATGCCTGTCACGGCATTCTAAATTCACATAATTAGTGTAATACAACCCCCAGAACTCAAAGGTTGTATTTCTTGCACATAACTATAACAATAATAACCATCCAACTCTCCACTTTGTTATCTTTTATATTTATAACAACCCCCAGACCTCAAGGGTTGTACAACTTACTTATATTTGCAATTTCATATCTCATTTATTTACATCATTATAAACTTGGTCACATACTGATTGCATATATCTCACATCTTAAGGCCATGCCCAAACCTTTAATATTTCACCATGAATGCATCACACTCGCCATTTCATGCCATTAATAAATATTTAAGACAAGTTCGACTTGTTGCCTTTCAAATTTGCAGTATTTTACAAGTCATTTAAATATGTATTTAAGCTTTACGCATAGTATGAGTAAAATGTATCATTAAGAATAGACTCATAGTATAATCTGCCTTCACATCCAAATGAGCCATCAGGCAAAAGCCTGTATAAGAATGTCTTTCCAATTACTTCGATAGCGCTCAACAGGTGTTGCAATATTGCACTTAGTAAGTTAACGCAACACGTCAACTTTTATAGGTATAATTCTCATAACTCGTTATTCAATTCAGGCCTTTGCAAGCCTTACTATGATAATGATTTCTTTCTTTCCACAACTCGTTATTCATTTCAGGCCTAAGCCTTACTATGATAACGATTTCTCTCCTTCAAAAACTCCAAACCACACTTGGTATCCAACGGCTTTGATATCACTATTTCTTCCTTCAACCCCCTGATAGTATGACTTTCGGGACATCATGAACTCGTAGACCTCTTCAGTCTCTTTCCATTTCACGGACAACAAATTGTAGGCTTTCGCCTACTTTCCTAACCCCTAACTTGCCGTTTGACCAGCATCCTGGTCACGGCACCAAATTGTAACTGTTTCGACTAGGTCCTACTAATAAAATACCCTATACTTCCTTAATTCATATAAATATAGATCTTTCTCAGGTTGGCACGTGATTATTTAATGGTAGGACCCTTTTATACGTTGCGTTCATAGTAGTATCCCAAATCCTTTTAGAGCGTCAGAAGTCATGAGTCCACTAGTCCCAAAGCCATCATAATTTATCAAGTGATAAAAATAGGACCAGACGCAATGTCTGATCCTTATAACAGGTTCTTGCTTCATAATAAAGTTATGATGTATGGCCCTACTAGCAGCCCGGCGTACTTCAACTATTATAAGCTTCCATACTCCAAGCACTGCGTTCGGTAAGCGTTCGATAAGACCCTACTAACAGCCCGGCGTACTTCGACTATATGCCTCCATACACCTAGCACTGCGTTCGGTAAGCGTTCGATAAGACCCTACTAACAGCCCGGCGTACTTCGACTATATGCCTCCATACACCTAGCACTGCGTTCGGTAAGCGTTCGATGGTGGCATCTTTATGAAAAAGATGATCCAAGGCCCCGCACTCGCCCAGGATGGTGAGCTCCCGCATCCGCCCCGAACCCAAAGGCGCCCCGAAGGGTGAGCTCTCCCCCCTCATCTCTCATAAGAGATGTAAGTCCGGCCGCATTAAGGTGGCGGTTTTCACCTATGTTCACATCCCCGTAAGGATATGAGATAAAGAGCCTCATTAAGGTGGAGGTTACACCTGGGTGATAAGGTGGGGCACTCTCTTACAAGAGCGCCCCTAACGGTTGTACCGCCCCAGATATGTGTTATATTCTTATCCAGGTGAGGATAAGAGATCAGCACCTTAAGCGTGGTGTTACGCATACTTGAGACCAAGAGACAATCTGCAAACATCGAGGCCTGAAGGCGCAGCCTACCGTATTAACTTATAGTGCAACAGCCAGCTGCGACGCATCAAATACACTCGACGTCATACAGACAATATGCGCCACTTAGGACGTCTTCCCATAGTACCATAGTACGGGCATTCGCTGTGTTAGCCATCTCAGAAGGGTCTTACTAGACTCTGCTAATATTCATATTCATATTTATATTTATTATTCATAAGATTCGTCATGACCACCAACATGACGCACTAGCCATCAGAAGTCTTTATGTCTTTCGCTCATACCATCTCGGGACACAGGCGCTCTCGGCGACCCGCGTCCCCTCATTTTATGCTTTTACTTTCATATTGTCTTTCGCTCACATTTTACCTTTTAATGTATTTGCTCCGTGAATCATTATTGATATTCAAATATTATGTGTGAGACCCACACAGTATAACTTATATATTATTCATAGGTCATTGGTACTAGAGAGTCAGACTCAGGCGTCGCACCAGTGTGATGTGATGCTTTGCCAATAAATAAAAGGTTTTTTGGTACGACCGCTTGGTTCCCTGAGGAACACAAATGAGATCAAGGTCCCATCGGTCGGCGCTGTGCAAGTTCATATAATGTCCCAGAGGAACATTTTAAAATATTATCTCGGAAAAATATCTCCTACCTCAACCACCTTCTTCCTTCGCATCAACTTATAATGAGGATGCCAATACACACAGGCCACTCCAGTGCACTGCCCACTCGAGCCTCACTCTTTACGGCCTTTGAGTGCGACCAACACAATACATTTCTCAAACCATGTAATAATATTGTACGTCTTTAATACCTTAGTGACGCACTTAACATCATCGGTCCGTATACCTCAACTCAACTCTGACTTCGGACCTCAGCGTCGCGCGCCTCGCATCCCCTTATATTTGTCGCGCGGCGATCTAGATCGACTGCGCGCATATGGTGAAAACCCTGTATCACTACATCATGGAATGTATATTGCCATGCGATAGTACTTCGTTTACCTCATTGATTAAGCTTATTTCCATAGGTCACTAGAAATTTCATTACATGAACACGCTCTGCTCCTATACAGGAACACAAAGTCAAATTATGACTTTGTCTAAGTTTGATTATTTCTCTTTGTATTGCTTCGGTCATCACCCTCGTTACTCAGACAGTTTGTCAAGCTATATATTTGTGTTGCTCTTACATATCAAGAGTTAAGAGCGGTTCTTTTCATGAACATAGGTATAGGGTAGTTACAAGAGTATTTTCATGTAGCGGATTATAGCAAAAGAAATCTATCTGTCCTACTTATTATGGATTTCCGCAAAATAACGCCTGCTTCCATTCAATAAAAATGCATTTTATTTCCTGAGTAAAAGCGGTGTTATTTCTAAAAATACATTCGAGATACCTACTTATCCCACAAGCACCTTCTTTCCGTCGTGCATCAACAAATCTCAATGCAAATTAGGTACCACATCGGAGTCGCTCTCGTGCGCAACGGCCCATTCCAATTACAGAGCGGACGTCATTATTTCCGTTGCCTTCAGACATCTCTAAGGCTAGGCGTATACTCAGACGCAGGCGACGCAGGTCCACGCAGGGCAGAGCAGAGCAGATTTTGTAAAGCATGGAACGTCATTGAACTACGTACGCTGCGGCGCAGGCACATGCGACGCAGACATGTGTCTTTCCTGCTCTGCGTCTTGTTGTAGTGCCGGCACAGAATTCTGCGCGACGCGTGCACGTCGAGAGGTGTTCATTAATTAACATTATTTTATAATTTTGTTGCAATGACAGAACATTTAATTAAATTAGTTCGTTGTGAACCTTGTTTGTATAATACAAATCATCCAGACTATTCAAAAAACCTACTAGCTAGGAATCTAGGATGCGAATGTCAGTTGCGTTGCGTCGCAGCATGCGGAGGGGGCACATGTCTGCCTCAACTGACCTGTCCTGCACTGTGCTGTACTGTGCTGTGCTATGTCGCCTGCGTCTCAGCATACGCCTAGCCTTACGGGGGCACTCGGCCACGCTTTGCTGACCCCCGAAATTCACATGCCAACCATTCCATCCTATTAGTGCCTACCCCTACTTTTGAATTACATGCTTATTTATGTTGTATTTTTAAATATTGATTTATTTTTAGAATTTGTTTTAAATCATATTAAATACAAAAATTAAGCACAATAACCATCCATCTCAATTTTCAAAAGTCGCTTGTACCTGTATTATTCTATCGTTACGTAACTAGTGTTTTACGGAAAATGCTCATGTAATAGTATGTGTAAATAGTATGTATTATACGGGTGTATTATGTATGTATGTATGTAGGTATATATACAATTTTTATTTATTTTATAGATATATCTTATTTTATTTTGATTATTTTTTTTAAATTATGTTATACTATCCCGCGTTTCATTCTACTAATCCTCTTACCAAAGGTTGCCTGGAAGAGTTTGCTCTAGCAATAAGGCTGCCTTTGCACTCACTGTGTTCCGTTGTATCTTGTTTCTCTATCTGTGTTGTTCTGTATTTGTGTGCAATAAAGCTAATTAAAAAAAATAACGAAATCTGAGATCTCCACGCTAGGTTTCCAATGTTCTGTGGAAATTACAATTCACATTCTTCCACGACTAAGTTGCATGTTTCGAATAGGGCTTGGCTTTTATTTTAAGATTTGGTAAATCAAACGTTTACAGTGTATATTTTAATGTTTTTCCTCTACCTTTTTGAAGATAAAAAAATAAAATTCACTAAAAAAGATTTTCTATAGTTCCCAGTCTCAATATGAATAAGAGTTACATTAGGATTATTTTACTGCAATACAAATACACTTGTTTTATTATTGTATCGGTGAAATTGGAATATGTCCGTCAATCACGAGACTATTGGCGGGTGTAAGGCGGTACCAGGTCCTACCGAGGCTTCTTTGGATAAGTGAGGACAATTTTACGACACAAAGACCCTAATTTATTCTTGAAGCGAGTTTATTCTGCAAACGCAGTTGATGGTAGAGAGCACTTGAGGCTGATGTAGGTTTTGCCATTGGAAATTGGTACGGCCGCGGCTACAGGTATTTGTCACGGGAAATTGGACGTCGTTGGGGCGGTATTTCTGCCCGAAACGCAATCTTCTATGATGGGTAGGTAGGTTTTTGAATTGGTAATTTTAAATTTGCGACAAATATTGCATTGGCGGACCTAACGCTATATTATCATCATTATGAAATTGTTAACTTACATGTGACCGTCAAAATTGATATAGAATTAACTTAATTTTATATAATTTACAGGACACATAAATTTGAATTTTTTTTTGTAATGGCTTATTGTGAAAAATCCATACTATAATATTACTTTTGATATAATTTTTGATCATTTTCGGATTAAAATGCTATTTTTATCAATTTTTATCATAGAAGGCAAGCGAGGACTGTTGTAATAGAAGTCTGTAGAATCAGGAATCACGTTCTAAATACTGGGGAAATAGCGAAATGAAAATACAATAAACGTTTTACAATGGTTGCTATTCAAACATCTTAATATCTCTTTTGTTCGACATTAGAAAAATGACAGTATAAAACCTAACAAAGTATCTTATCCAAGTAGGTTTTACAACATCCGCCCTTAATGGGAATAAAAAGATAAAGTAGTAAAACTAAAACATTACTACCAGACTAAACAGAAATACAAAACATAAACCGAAGAAAAATAAATAAATAGAAAATTATTCTACCTATTTATCCCTAAACCCATATTAACTACGCACCTTAGATGAGCTATGCGCCTTAAGGGCTTGGTTAAAACATCGGCTGTCATTTTATCCGTAGGTATAAACTTTATATCTATAAGACCCTCAGTAACCTTTTCACGAATAAAATGAAATCTCGTATCAATGTGTTTGGTTCTATTGTGGTGGATTGGATTGAGCACAAGTTTCTGTGCAATTTGGCTATCATTGTATAGCAACACCCTATGAGCAAAACCAGGAACGTCACACACTAACCGTCTTAGGAAAATGGCCTCCTTTGCAGCACTGGTCAAGGACATATACTCAGCTTCTGTAGATGATGAGGCTACCGTCGGCTGTTTCTTACACTCCCAGCTAATAGGTCCACCTGCTAGCGTGAAGTAGTAACCCGTGTATGACCGACGGTCATGTACACAGTTCGCCCAGTCAGCATCCGTGTATCCACACAGACGTCCACCGACTTTCCTTTATCCAACTTGTTATTCTCCAAAGGTGTAGGAACGAACCAGAGACAGATCACTTTGTTCACCCGAGTGTAGAGACTCCGTGTCACCAACACCTCCAGCTTCATCAGTCGCGTCCACAAAATAGTCAACTTGCTCTACCTCTATCTCCACATCTTCTGAAGTAGATGAAGAAGAAGTAGAAGCAGATGAGATAGAAATCTCCTGTGGCGAAGTGGTATCTGAAGAAGTTTTTGAAAAAAGATCAATGACATTGGGGCTCACAACAACTTCAGGCTGAACAGGTTTATCCTTCAATCCTGAAAAAATATTTTCAAATAACGTAATATCCCGTGACTTAATCAACCTCCGAGGGTTTTCCGCGCTACGGAAATAATAACTCGTTGGATCATCTGAATATCCAACGAAGATATGTTCGGAAGCTTTCATGTCTAGCTTAGTTCTCTGGCATGAAGGCACGTGAACTAAAGCTCGGCAACCAAACACCCTTAAATGAGACAGGTCGGGTTTACTACCACACCACATTTCATATGGTGTCTTACCATCAAGTGCACGATGAGGTGACCTATTCTTTAAATAAACACTAGTCTCAACAGCATCCTGCCAAAAAGCTTTCGACAGAGAGCTCTGTGCTAGCAAGGAACGGGCCTTCTCTACAATACTACGATTGCAACGTTGACTTACCCCATTTTGTTGAGGGCTGTATGGTACAGACGTTTCATGTCGAATCCCTTGAGCTTGCAAATAATCTATCAACTCCTTGTTGACATACTCAGTACCATTGTCTGACCGAAGAGTTCGAATCTTAGTACCGGTCTGTCTCTCAACAAGTGCTTGGAAAGCGCAAAAAACTTCTGAACTTCTGTCTCAGATGACATACAATAAAGAAATATAAAACGTGTATAATCATCTACAAAAATAATAAAGTATTTATTACCTTTAAAAGATTCTGTGGTCAGGGGACCACAAACGTCCGTATGGACCAATTCTAATGGTGATAAAGCTTTCTTATACTTTATCCCTTTGAAAGGTTTCCGGGCCTGCTTACCCTCTACACAAGGTACACATGGTTCTTTGTCAACCTCAGTATACTCCACACCAACAGCTAGACCTTTTCTGAGTAGATCCATACCGACACGGCAGAGATGTCCTAGACGCTTATGCCAAAGCTGAAACTGGGACAAATTAGTGTGAACATTATAAGCTGAAACATTTTGCGACTTTATTGTACAATCTAAAGTATACAATCCACCACAAATGTAAAAACCATGTAAAACAGGACCATTTGAAAGAAACATCATTAGAATTATAAAAATTACAGCCATTTGTATCAAAAACAATTGAGAAACCTTTCTCTACTACCTTTTTGACTGAGAGTAAATTACAATCTAGATCAGGAACATGTACAACATTAAAAATCTTCTTGAAATCGGTTTTTGTGTCAATCGCAACATCTCCTAAACCCACAGCTGGCAAACTTTTACCATTTGCGACAGTTAACTTCCCATCACAGGGTCGGTAACTATTAAACCATTCAGCATGTGGAGTCATATGAGTAGACGCACCAGAGTCGATAATCCACTTCTCAGACATCTGAACATTAGGTGCAGACAAAGCCAGTTCCGTGACACCATCCAAAGCCAATTCCGTCACACGATTCGTCATATTCCTTTTACTAGTAGCAATCAGTCCCTTATCTTCTGAACAACTTTCTGTAGAGCAACGCGCCTTTGCCTTTTTCTCCTTCTTTTTGAGAGGACAATTAGGACTCTTGTGCCCAGGCTTCTTACACCGAAAGCAAATAACTTGTTTAGTATGCAACGCAGCCACACCATCTTTAGTCTCCTTCGTCATTTCGTTCAATAACTTAGTCCTCACCAAATCTGTTGTGACTTCAACGCTCCCATTCTCAAGCGCCATTATCATGGGCTCGTAGCGAGACGTCAGACCTCCCAAAATAATAGCTGCTAAAGAGCTATCTTCTATGGTTTTGCCAATATCGGCCAGGTCTTGTGCTGTAGTAGTTATTGCCATTAAGTAAGCTTCTAAATCAGAAAAGTCAGATAAGGAGTACCTGTACAACTTACGTTCCAACGACAGTTTACGGCCCAAACTTCGATCCTCGTAGGATTTCATAAGAGCACCCCACGCTTCTTTTGCGCAATCGAAATAGCAGCGCCATCCACAGTAAGGCATATCTTAGAAAGAGCCTTTTCTTCCTTCCGTACATGGTCGGATGTCTTATTACCTTCGACCACTACTCCGTTTACGGTTTCCCACAATCCTTCATGGATTAACAACATTCGCATTTTAAATTTCCACACAGTGTATCCTTCTCTACTACGAAGTATCGGAATACCATTTAGGGACATACCAGAATCTGCAGACGACATCTTACAATTTCACCACCAATCTTCTTTTAAATTTGATCGTAGATAAAATATACAGAGCTTCGTGCTGATAACGTGTTGTAATAGAAGTCTGTAGAATCAGGAATCACGTTCTAAATACTGGGGAAATAGCGAAATGAAAAAACAATAAACGTTTTACAATGGTTGCTATTCAAACATCTTAATATCTCTTTTGTTCGACATTAGAAAAATGACAGTATAAAACCTAACAAAGTATCTTATCCAAGTAGGTTTTACAACAAGGACCTTTTAGAAATCTACGATTTTTATGTTCTTTTTTTTTTCGTAAAATGTAGCGAGAAAAAGATTTTTTCCGGGAAAAGTCAAAGAAAAGAGATGGGTAAAGTCGTCGGAAACTCGCAGACTTAGTTAAATTTTCACTGTTCATGTTCATCTCTTTTTCTTCCATTTTAATAATAACAATTCACATTCTACACTCTTAAATAAATTAACATTTTGTTAATGAAGGAAAAACTGGTTTTTGAATCATTTCTATCATCGAACATGTCTATGATGGAAACGATGAAAAAACCAGTTAATGTTTTGTCAAAATAAAGAAATGTCAGACTGATTTTTTGTTTTAATTATGCTTGTATTTGTATTTATGAGTTGTAATGCTGGTCGTTATAAAATTGTGTTTATTAAGTATGTCAAAACCTAAAAGTTCTATTGTTATAGCTTTCAGTTCATTGCATTCAATGGTTTTATCCTCACGTCCCAGTCTAAATTAAAAGGGATTATAAGGTACGTCATATCCATTAGGGAGGTTCGGACCTACGGGTTTTACAACGAAGTTTGTAAGGTTGAGTGTAATTATAATCGTAAACGTAGCTCGCCATTTACTTATGCAATGAGCTTATTCATGAGGACCGCAGCGCGATTCAGAACAAGTGAATCGGTATTTTATAGCATATATTTCGGAGAGTGTGCTCAAAAACTATTAATTATAATTTCGTTTCCCGTCACCTTTTTACCTTAGGCAAGGTATCGAAAATGCTTACACTCATATAAGAGCCAGTTTGCCAGCTCTTAAAGCCTTAACCACTAGAGCCTCTTCAGAACAAGTGAATCGGTATTTTAGAGCATATATTTCGGAGAGTGTGCTCAAAAACTATTAATTATAATTTGGTTTCCCGTCACCTTTTTACCTTAGGCAAGGTATCGAAAATGCTTTCTCTCATACATATTCGACGTACCAAAAACGTGTACTATGCGGTTTGATACGCACTGCAAAGGCCTGGAATTCCCTCCCAGGCACTATCTTTCCCACCACTTACAACTTGGGCACCTTCAAATTAAGAGTGAATAAGCATCTCTTTAAGCAAGCGCGTTCCACCTTAGATTGCATCATCACTTTCCATCACGTGTGATCACAGTCAAACGCTAGCCTATATCGTAGTTTAAAAAAAAATCAAAATTTTCCTACCCTGAATTGATTTTGATAAAACCACAGAATACCTAAAATACGTTCAAAACTTTCACGGGAAGATTTTTTTGTTCAATATAGGTTTACGATTGACCACATTCAGGTGAGATGACTCTAGAAAGAGTTGTATTTTTTTCTACAAAAGATAAGGCTTTTTCATTTAATTTAATAAAACCCAGATCAAAGAGCAAAATTTATTATATTCTTAATTTTTAATTCGCTTTATACGCTATTTGCATCAAAAATTAAACAGAAGTTCAAAGAGATTAATGTAATAATTTCACCTAGATTTACTATTAGTACGTGTTGTAGTGAACAAACGACAATTATTCACGAATATAAACGTCATGTCACACTGGAATTAACTCTGGTAGCTCGTAAACATGTTCCGGCGCTGATTTATGACATTAATTCCGCTATAGCGCCCCGTAACCTTCAAATATACTTGTTTATATTATTTTGCAAGAATAATATCTCGAATACTTTCAAAAAACGTGGTAGGTACTTACGTAAGTAGCGTAGGTAAATTCTATTAAACGTACATAATTATTATGGTTATATACATAAGTAATATTATACCTATGTAAATATTCATACATAATCTATGTGTGTTCTCATAATTTCAACTGTCTAACTATCACGGTTCAAGAGATACAGCCTGGTGACAGACGGACGGACGGACGGCAAAGTCTTAATAATAGGGTCCCGTTTTAACCTTTTGGGTACGGAATCCTTACAAGAAACTTTTCAGTTATATTTCATCTCATTTTAGAAAAAGGTAACTAAAAATCATTCATAAAAATATTTGCACACATTGTATTAAATCTCTACTCAAGGTGATGCAACAATTTTGTTAAAAATATTGAAAGGTGTAATACGATTGTAAAATGTAAATAAAATTGCTCACGAGCGAAGTCATGGGCGGCCGCTACTGTTTAATAAAACAAATCGTTCGCCTCAAATCCCGGCGAGCCACCCGTAACCCCATACATCAATGTCAGGATTTAAGAAGTGATTTTCAATGAATGCTCGTTTCACGGAGCTCGGTGCGCAGGAATGTTAAACGATTAAAAAAAAGTCGCTTTTTGCAGTTTCCGGACACAAGCCACTGTTGAACCGGAAAAAAATGCTAACTATATTTTGCCGTGCTGCAGAAATTGGTGCTACAAAGACTTATTGTAGGTACCCATATTTAGAGCTCAATTTTTTTTCGAAATGTTCTCGAAACAATTTCAACAGTTGTTGTTTGAACCACAAAAAAGATAATTATTTAACCGATTAATTACCGCCTTTAGGTTCATATTAATTATTCTATAAGTCATTACTCTCATTTCCCGATTAGATTAGATTACTTGAGCAAATTGTAATGAGAAAATACCCAGTTTAGAACTCACGGAAGAACGCTCATTATGCTCTTAAGCTTCATCCTGAAAGGGCGATACAATCGTTAAAACATAAAAAGATAAACATCGCTGCGTTGCCAGTGAGAGTTTAGTATTTTCGATGGAATTTTAGATTTTTCAGTGCAATCTAACGTAACCAAAAAATAGTACTTACCTACTGATAAAAAAGTAGATAACCTTACATTAAGAAGAACGCTACCATAGGTAGTGTCCTCGTCTTATTTATCATTATAAGATCATTGACAAAAAGGTTCTATTTAAATTAATGCCCCCGTAATCTTCAAACGACCCATCTATCAGACTAAAAAAAATATTTGATTAAGATGACTGGACTATAATAGAAAAGCGCACATTCTCTGCAACATTGCGCACTATTGTTATACCGTGGTTACACCCGTCAAGTTGCTTACAGTGAGATTTACTACTGAATTAACACAGTTTACGGATATTTACCTAACTGTAAAAAAGTTGAAACTGTAAAAGTTGTACATTAATAGAAACTAAAGTAGTTAGAGTCACTTACCTTTCCGCAATATTTTTGGGGGGATAATTTAGATTATTTCCCCTAAAACTTGTTTTTGGCGTACTGCCGAGTGCGCGACTGCAATTAGCCAAAGTTATGTCCAAAACAAGTTTGGGAGCAATTAGCAGATGTAGACCGAAGTTAAGGACTACTTTAAGCCAATTTACTGAAGTCCGCGGAATAAAATTTTGTGACCATTTCAACTGAAGATCGACTAAGAGCTCTTGAACTCTACAAGTAGGACATTGTTCAGGTTTTCGCAAGGTCAACATTTTTGGGCAAGACGTAGGTATAATTTTATTATACTACTTAGGTACCAACCAAGGTTTAATTTTAAAAATAACTTGCAAATTGCAAAACATCACTAAGTAGTTCTTTGTGATTTTTCTGTGTACTTCAATGACTAAATACGCTACGCTATGTTAAATCAATGGTGTACTTACGTACACTGGAAAAGTCAAACAGGTAAAATATTTCTCGTTGAAGATTTTGTTCATACCAATTAAAACTTTGTCACTCTCACGGATACGTTGGTAGGTGCAACATGCAGCGTCGCAGAAGAATATAACAGAAAAACTACCTTTTACCTTATTACTCAAAAACTAAGCTAGTTATCAAAAATCTGTTTCTAAGCGTTTTTGGATATAATTATTACCGACACATTAAAACTAAAATTACAATTACACAATTACATCCATTGTAGTTTCTGATAAAAATGAAAAAAACTGAGATTTTGGAGCAACTTTTGGGAGAACTTTCTATCGAGAAAATTTTATCCACTCGTGTTTTTGCTTCTAAGCGATTGTAGATTAAAGACCTAAAATACATGACTAAATTGAAAGTAATTGCAAAGTTAAAATCTTCGTCTGCAGCATCACATACCACCAAAAAGATCGCAGTCTAACTCACAGACTAACTTGTAGAGCGTAAAAATAGAATCCTTGATAATCGTGGAACATTTGGTTGGTACAAAGTTCAAACATCGATTGATGGCTGGAGCTGTATGTATGTATGCTCGCGCTAACGAATTCTCATACCAAATGACATGGCTGATTATTGCATGCTTGCTGAATCTTAAATAGGATTTTCGTGAGTTTCTCCATATTGGGATTTTCATGGCAAAAAAATCCGTTTTCATTCGCCAATCTCCTTTTGCTGTAACGTGCGAATAAAACGTAAGTAAAGTAAGTAAAATAAAACTTCGTTTCCTTTCGTGTCATGAAGTTAATTTCTATTTGACTTTGTTAGAATAGAGGAGAGGAAATAAATAATATGTCGGGACACAACAATCAGTCAAGCGGGATGAAAACGGGACCGCTCCTGTTCTCAAAATCCTTGTAAGCCTTCTCGTGAGACGAGATTGTAGTGATTGCAGTGACAGCCCACTTGTTAGTGTCAGTGATGCTCTGATACTTCAACTCTAAACTTCGACTGATATAATATAAAGAAATATATATAAATATGAACCTACCAATTAACATCGAAATAATAAAGCATGGAAACTACTTTTAAGTTCAAATCATAATTTTTTAATTGTGTCCTATTTAAATAGAAGAAACACTTCTACATGTATTTATATTTAGATACCAGTGTGTAAGGGCTAATCGAATAAAACTGAGTTTATTGCAAAATCACACAACTGAAAAGGTATTACATCAATAAAATAGGGTTACCTTCATCTACACTAATATTATAAAGAGGCGAGATTTGTATTTTTATGTGTGTGTATGTTTGTAATGAATACACTCAAAACCTACAGTGCCAATTTCAAAATTTAAATTTTTATCATTAGTATTAGAAAGCCATGTTCTAAGTAACATTGGCTATATTTAATGCTAGAAAAGATAAGGAATCCTTACTCAAACTTTAGCAACGTAACCTAAGGAGTAAAAAGAAAATGCCATAAAACATCTAACGTCGCATGCGCTGCGGAAATTATTAATGATAGAACAAAAGTATAGGTATATTATGTGAATGTAAATTCGGGTTTAAAAATACCACATAAGCCTGGCATTTTCAAAATTAAACCCACCTATTATTAAAAATAAGTAAAACATTAATCGTTTATTTCGGTAACCTTAGATTAGATGACAAAATTAAAGCTTTTAATTAAGAGCCCTTTTTTAATTTAATATACCTATGTTTGAAAATCCCGTTAAAATTAGTCCAGCAGGACGAAAATAATTCAAATTTTCTTATGAAAACCTAAATCTTGACCAGGATTAAAACTCTACAATATAACTTATTGTAATGACCCATAATCCTCAATAATTATGCTATTTAAAGTCCTTTAAAAATCGGTTCAGCCGTTCCAAATATTATTGCTTCCAGTCCCACTCCATACATGTAACATTCTACATGAAACATCCCGACTGGTTTTACCAGTAGGCGTACTCAGTGCTTACAACTCCAGTAAGGTTTTACAACTTATACCCTCTAATTACGATCGTTTATCAAACTGTTTACATTTAACATGAATAAATCATGTACTATTGCATAATGTTATTGGATCAATTAAGTGTTAATGGCTTTAATTTAGACAAAACGTCAACACACACTATTATTATTAAAGCATGCTCATATAATTATGTAGGTTTTGCTCGATTGGGAGCATGATAATTTCTATACCTATTGTTATAGTAACCACGTACGTTCTAAGCGCCATTATTCTATTATACCTATTGATTAAATAATTATACTTAATACGATTGCTACGGGGTAATTGAATTAATTTGCGGTCATTGTCGAACACTCGTAGTTGGAATTGACCGTAAATGGATTTTCCATTATCACACGGGTACAGATATGCACTTTACATCAGTGCGTTTGCATTATTAGCACTCTAAAATGACAATTGATATGGCTCTCAACTTTTTACACCCCATTTATTTATAATCCGTGTCCCTATTTTAATAAGTTTGTAAAGTGACCTAAAATCGAAATATCTTCAGATTGAAGCTTTTTCTGCTAATAAACTAGGCGGGTTAGTTGCCTTTAGGGGAGCCAGACCTTACATCTAATCAATAACAAAATAAACAAAATATTTGACGGAATATGAAATCACTAAAAAGAACGAGGTCGGCTAACTTGCGAGGTATATTTTCACAAGTAACATTTATCGAACAACTTGAAAATAAATCTTGTCTATACAAACAGTTTCACATTCTGTACATCGTGTGACATGTTCACGTCCTTACTTAATCTTAATTGAAGGTTCTTGGTGGTACTTAAGTAACTTGCTTCTAAAGGTCCGAGCGGACGATTACATAAACAGGATTCAACCACGACCTTAATGCGCCTAATAAAGTTTTACGGCCCTCCGCAAAAACCTGAACGCCTCGAGGCGACAATGCTTTTATTTTTTCTGCTCTACTGATTGTTTCACTCATCTAGGATTCGGTTGGAAAATGACGTTTTTTATTTGCTCAAGTAAATGAAATCATTGAAGTTTCCACTAACAATAATTTAAAGACTTCAATTCATTAAGTAGCTAGCAAAGAAACTATTTGCAATGGTAAGTAAAGTACATTGATAGATTGGTACGTATTTTAAAATTTACGTATAAAATAACAACAACATGCAAAAAGTTTTAAGAGTATGTAGAAATGCATACTTCTCTGCAATGATGCAATGCAATGAAGACTCCTTAGGTACTTACATACTTAATGTCTGCAGTATTTACCTACGTACGTACTTTCAGTTACTACTTTACTAGGTGCTTCCGAAACGGTGAATATTTAATTGAAACCCAACAATTCACGCCTACAACAAAGTAATGATGCTTTTAATTTAATAATTCCTGCATAAAATAACAAAACATATTAAAACAGGATTTGACAATCCATGAAAACTGTAATTAATGTCGCTTGTTAAAGTTCGTAACGTATGGCGTATTTATTGAAACAATTTTGACGATTATGGCACAGAATTAATGCCATTGATCAATGTCCAAATATGTTTACATACAGAATTAATTCCAGTATGACATGACGTGTAACATTTGCGAACGATTTTGATTTTTCATCGCATAGATGTTTCGAAAACGGATGTTCCAATATGGAAAGACAAACGGGTCAATGAAAGTGAAAATGAAAATAAAAATCTTTTTTTTCACATAGATCTTACCTTACAAGGCCTTGTCAAAAGTAAAAAAGTCAAAATATCTTCATATATAATTTTTCTAAGATAATGTGTCATAGCTCATAGCGCACCTGCGTATATTCCGACGCACTAATTTCGGTGGTATGCAGCATACCAACCCAATGCTACTCGTAAATCTGAAAATTTACACGCTGAAATTTCTGCATCAGCGTACCTACCTACCTACGTGTGTTCCGGCACTTAGAAAGATATATGCATAAGATATGAATATGCAAAATTGCAAACAAATTCTATTACAATAATATATGTTTGTCGGTCGCGATTTTTACTGCCGGCATAAAAGGGTTAAATATTTAAGCATTTTTAATGCCCTGCACCATTGACTTACTATCTAAAGATATGCGTCTTATTCATTAAAAATAATATTATATAAAATGGAAAATTCTTTCCAAAAAACCAACTTCAAATGCCACTACAAAGAATGAAATAATTTTTAATGTACACCAATTCGAAGTCGGGCAATGTTTTGTTCAATCATTAATAGTCCTTCGTATTATAAAACTTGATGTGCAAAGGAACGACAAAATTATCGACAATACTGAGGACTATTATTGAATGAACGAAACATTGCCCGACTTCGAATTGGTGTACATTAAAAATTATTTCATTCTTTGTAGTGGCATTTGAAGTTGGTTTTTTGGAAAGAATTTTCCATTTTATTTTATACTTTTTAGTGGAAAACAACTAATGCGCAAGGCATTGGAAAAAATGCCCACATCGCTTGAAGTATGCTTCTAAAATCTGAAGAGTTCCCTCAATTTCTCCAAGATCCCATCATCAGATCCTGACTTGATAAATACAGTCATTACTTGATGACTGCAAGGAAATGCAAAAGTAACTATAAAAAATACCTAAATCGCTTCAAGTATACTAGCAAAATTTGAAGAGTTCCCTCGATTTTACCAAGATCCCATCATCAGATCCCGACCTGATGACCATAAGACTACCTGGAAAAAATTACTCTTTCAAATAATACCCAAATCACTTCAAGTGTGCCTATAAAATTTGAAGAGTTCCCTCGATTTCTCCAGGATCCCATCATCAGATCCTGATTTGATGACTATGGGACCATCTGTGAACTATACCCTATCAAACAAAAAAAGAATTTTCGAAATTGGTCCACGCATCTTCGAGTATTCGGGGAACATACATAAAAAAAAAAAAAATAAAAAAAAAAAAAAAAGATTCCGACGAATTGAGAACCTCCTCCTTTTATTTGAAGTCGGTTAAAAATAATAACAAAGTGTGATGGTATTTAAAACTTGCATCCTTTGCAACGCTCGGATAGAAAGCTCTTTGTGATATCAGTCTGCATAAAGAAAACATTGTTCGCCAAATAGTTTGTTTCCCTCAACAAGTATTCCACTTTAACTAGACTTGAAACTCCGATGGCAATATACCAACGTTTCTCAATTTCAGATTGCAACAAAGTTGTTTTATTTCCCAGTATATAAATTGCAGTAACCAAGTAGGTACCATTCTTTGAACAAATAACCAGATCAGCTTTGCGAAGTGAGCTAAAATTGTTGGTAGGTGAACGAGTTGTTCCTGAGCATGTTGTTTGAAAATTTCATAAGAAAACTCACCAAATCGATTGCCAATTTTCATCCTTATATTTTTGCGAGTAGATATTTTATACGATTGTTTTAATTGATTGCTAGCTTTTTCTTTTTTAACTACGAAATTCAGTTTTTCATAAATCCGGGGGGAAATACGTCTTTTCAGTGAACCCGCGTAAACTTGTCTTAAAGGACCTTAAAGCACCTTTAAGCAATGAAATATTTGTGAGTTGTAGTGTATAGATGAAACAACTTATTGCGACTTAACACTTTAAGTGCCAATAAAAGTTTTAACGTACCAAAAAAAAGCCTGTGTGAAGAAGAACTTTCGTCGTATTTAATTTTTCGGGAACAAAAAGTGCATGTATTTTTCCATCTTTCGCCATCCTGAATTTCAGCCAAATCAGTTCAGTAGTTGCAAACCTTTTGTTCTTCTGATTTAATTCCACTGACCATGGAGCGATTGAGACTAAAAACTTAAAGGAAGAATCACAAAAGCACTGCAGTAAGCTTTACTCGGTTCAGCAAGAAGTAATGAGGTCCGGGGAAACAGCTCCGTAATTGAAACATTCCGTTTGGGGATGCGAGTAAATAACCACAGCAAACGAACGTTTACCTACAAAAGAAATGGATATTACTACGTATTCGGTTCTACTTTATACTGTTCCTTAAACTTAACTCAGTTACGCTTTGTACTCAACTCAAAGAGTTTCAAAATGTTTTCAGTTTTTAGGATTAATGAGATCTATAATTCCAAAATGAAACCTTAGTCCTGACGTCAATGAGTGATGAACGTAACGCCCAGTTCAACTATTAAAGCTGTATTTTTGAAATTTTTTATGTTTCGCCAAAAGTGTCGAAGAAGATTTGGCTAGAGTTTCAGAATAAGTATAAATTAAATTATGTAAAATCTTCGAGTATCGATAGTTCCCTTAGAATGTGTAGAAAAATCGACTGATTTTCTAATTTACACTAATGATCTAGTTTATCAGTTATATTACTTAAGTCTTTTGGTATTATGCAAGTAAAGGATAGGTAAAGAATAAATTTAAAACTCTAAAATTATTTTAGAGGCAAGAACATCCTCAAAATTCCTCACAAAAGTATCCCAAATCGCTACAAGATCTGCTGTCGTTGCCATCGGACAATTCTTATTATAGAACGGATGTCATTATTTCCGGTGGCCTAGATACCTCTGATGCTGACGTCCTGCTACTATTTGCGTATACCTACCGGATTTTGTATACCTATACAAACCATTTCACTCTATCGGTGGAAATCTAAGAAATTTAATCCGAAAATTATTGCAAAAAGTAAATACGTTGTCGAAAGCAAAGTTGATCAAATAATTCTATGAGCTTTATTTACGCTACGAGCATTGCCACTTCAGCTTTGCGATACGTTGAGCTATGCCGGTGACTCTGGTTCGTCAACGAATCGCCTCATTTCTGATTTAATCACATAGAGAAACTCCGAGCATAGCTCTCTCTAACGCCCGCTGAGTGACTCTGAGCCTTCTTATGAGGCCTAAAAGAATTAAAAAGCCTGAAGAGTAAAAGAGCATTTCTCGGATCCGTATGTCATCACTGGCAATAAGCACTGTTCCTTAGTCTTCAGGCATTGAGGCATATTGGACGAGAAGACGTCACGAAGCTTCCCGAACGCTGCCCAACCGAGCTGGATTCGGCAATTCACCTTTTTCTCGAAATTTGACCTAACTAGATGGACGATTTTAATATAACACAACTACACCATACCCCTCGCTTTTGTTATCAACAGTTTTGCGAATTGCCTCTTCTTAAGTTCTTTTGCAGTTTTCGTAACGAAACGATTTTGGTGACTAAAGGGTAAAGGATTTATTCATTTTGCTGATCATAGTACAGTTTTCTTCCACCTAGAAAACAATTTTAGGCTTTTAACAATTTTAGTTCCGTATGTAAAACGCTATTTACTGCGAGATTTTGATTCATTTACATAGGTCTATCAAAACTGATAAAAGCAATGTTTGATGTTCATTAAAAACCATTCGAGCGTAAATGGGCGATTAATAAAATCTGTTTTTGTTTATGCAATAAGTATCGACATTTTGCATTCATGAAACGTTATTATATTTTGATATATGATTTTCAGTTTTGATGAAAATTGTAATTTAATTTTTGTGGGTGCCTATTTAGAGCGTGAGCTAAATAGCCGTAATAATTTTGCAAATTTATAAGGATTTAATTGATTACGATCATTCACCTTTTTGCATGACAAATTTTGTTCACGGCTTTGTTAAAGCATTTATTCATATTGCTATAATTATAATAAACACAAAAAAAGTTAAAAGATGGCGACTGATTAACACCACTACACAATCACGTAGACTACCAGAAATCTGTGATCTGTGGGATGACGATCCGTCTTCTTTATTTCCCTCAGCTATGACATTTTCGTAACGATGACACACACTCAGTGATGTGAAACAAGAAAAAGACAAAAATATTAACGGTGAAAAATGAACTTTACACCTATTGGCTTAGATTGTAAAATTGAATGTATTTCATCATAGGAAATACAATGCTCGACTTTGACGCGCTTAAGTAATTTCAATCTCAGAACTGTCGACCAACATGGCGTTTTGCACTACATTCAATTTTAGGCTGTATGTCAATTGTATTAAAATTAATTTTTCAGTGTTCGCAAAAAATGTTTTGAATTCAATATCGTCTGCTTATGTACGTAAATACCATCACCTTTTTAAACATTTCACATCACGAAATGTAGCCGACACGTAACGTGAATAGCCCCCCTGTTTTCTTTGGCTTACACGTTTTAATGTTTAGCAATTCAAGGCAAGAAACAAAAAAAAAATAACTGCCGTTCCCGTTCCCGCTCCCTTTTCTAACCTTAATACCTACTTTTCAAAGAAAGAGCTATAAAGGTTAGAAAAGGGAACGGGAAGCAATATATGTATAGCTAAAGATATAGGTAGATTATTATAGCAAACTATAATCATCTACCTATATATTTAGCTATATACATATTGCTATATCGAGTTTTAAATTTTTCGAAATCCCGTGTCCTTTTCCAAGCTCTAGTCTTAAGTCTCAAGCTCTTTACGCTTTGACGCCTTTTGGTACATAGATAGATGTACCAAAAGGCGTGAAAGCGTAACAAGCAGAGAGACAGATAGAGTTACATTAATAATATTAGTAGGGAAGTAGGGATTAGTGACGCGTGAAAATTCACTCAGTAATTAAAGTACGGTATCGCTCGTAGGCGCTGTTATTTCCATCCTTTGGTTGTTCAGAGCGGCTCAAACAACGTCAGTTAGTATAAAGTACGACTGGATTTAATGACGAGGCATTCGGCGCAGCTAGACAGGTTCAGTACTAAACTCTATGCGCTTTGTTCTTTTACCCAGCGCTCGTTAAATGTTTAAACTCGAATGGACTTTTTTACAGAAACTTAGTATACAAGGCAGTTTTTGTGCTACGTCACAAAGGCATAAAAATGTAAGGAAAAGGCTTGAAGGGTGGAAATTATTCTAAACGATGTCGCAATATTTTGATAAATGTTTTATGCCTAAAAAAATACAGATGTGACCCTTATGACAGATTTCGTTTCAATTCGATTCAAAGTTTGGAACGAAATGTCACGAAATTTAAACAAAATTTGTGAGAATGACATAAAACACCGCTCAATTAATCACGTGACTTCCGTGCAGACAAGTGTCATACTCATACATTTTTTTTTAATTACGTTCCACCTAGCGAATGGAATCGAATCGAAACAACAGATTTAACAACATTTCATTGTATTTCAAATAATTCTAACCTAATACGATGTCGCAAATACAATTACCTATGACACAATATTCGCTCACATACCACCACACACGTGTTAAATATACAGAATTACATTCGATTTACATTCAGAGTTCGTTAACTCTGCTCGCGACGATTACCCCGAGGCAACTCGCGATGTGACGCTTCGTGGGGCTGGCAGCTGAAGCCTATCTATATACCTACTGCTAAACGTACACCGGCTTTAATCCTCAAATACGGGTGTATATATATATTACATATTCTGCATATGATTAAATATAGTAGTCATTTCTGTGCAATATCTTTTTTAGGTAAAAAATACGTGGCACTCCTGGAGTAGCGACAAGAAAAAACTCAAAACAAAAAAAAGAAACTTATATACCAAACCTCAAAAGTGCAGAAGGCGCCTAAAAAAATTTCACATTTTTTTCTTTTTTAACTCTATACCAGTTTGTGCTTAGCTGCGATCTCACCCAGTGGTAAGTGATGATGCAGCATAAGATGTTATCGTACTAACTAGGAAGGGTATGTAAATTTACCCCAACGCTTTCTACAAGCATCGCACCGAAACGCTAAATCGCTTGGCGGTGCGTTTTTGCTCGTAGGGTGGTAACTAGCCACGGCCGAAGCCTCCCACCAGACCAGACCTGAGCCAATTTAGAAATTTATAAAATTACAAAGTGACCCGTGGCGGGAATCGAACCCGCGACCTCCCACTCGAATCCGAGCCCGCCGCCACTACGCGAGTGAAGTCGTCAAACTACTTCAAAAATTACATCTAAAATGTAAAATACTAGCGTTTTCAATGCAACCAACATGATATTTACAATCAGCTAATCGGCATTGCCGTTAATACTCAAGTAAGTAGGCAGTCGGTAAATTAAGTAAAAGGAACTTGTATCGTTAAGAAATATATAATAACGATGTGACTTTGTTATTTTCATTCGCTACTGCAGGCAGACTACAGTTTCAGTTTCAAACATTATTATAATACCAGCTCTATTCATAAAACTCTATATTATTAGGGACCGCGGGGAACTTTATTCACGTTACATGGTATCTTGGAGAAGCAAGCGACACCGAGAGCCATAACGCTCATGCGGTGACTTCGTAAAATTTTATAGGCGGTTTCTTGCTACCGTACGTAGCTAGTAGTTGTATAAGTAGCTACCTAATACGTCTCTTCTTAAACATACTCTGTTATAATTTATTGTATTAGCTTAATATGAAAAGGTGATATACAAATAAGTAATGCAATCACGAACATAAATGTGAAAAATGGCAGCAAAGTTCAATATCGTATAGTGTCGACTTCGCCGAAAAAAGATCTGACATCAAAATGGATGCCAAGTTCCGAACAAAACGCAAAAATTTATTTAAAAGAACGTGAAATTTATTTACAAACCAATAACTTGAGAACTAATAATTGAACCTCAACATTTGACTAGCAAATCCAATATTTAGGAGAACCTCACAGTGCATTACCTATTAGAAAACGATAACTTGAATATATAAGATGATGATAAGATGATAAATAATGAGACGTGCGGCTGCTGGCCAATTCACTTTTTTTTGGAACTCGGCTTTAACACGCTTTCGCGTGGCAAATAGGGGGGAAGACAGACCGCGGGCCACATGTGGCCCGCGCATCCACGCGCCCTACTAGTTAGTTGTACCGTTACATAATAGCACCTAACGGTACAGACGGTTCACTCCGCAAGATGATTTAAAGAAATAGCGACTCTAGCGCGGACACAAAAAATGCAATTCAGTTCGCAATAGCGCCTGGCTCCGCCTCCGAAAACAACACGCAACAAACGTAAAGTTGTCGTCTCTTTCTATCGCGTAACTTTATCTCTTACGACGTACTAGGGCTGCCTCGTAATCTTAGAGACGTAGCTGAACAGACGGCGCATGTCGCGCGTAAATTAGACCGTACAGAACTAGCGCGTGCAACTTGGCCGGCGCGCAGCAGCCGTCTAAAATATTGCCGTCTTGACCTGAGGTCTTGACCTCAGACCAATAAGTCTTGACGACTACCTGTGAATTGTCACATTCATTCATTTAATTTCCCCTAGCGCAGCTCAATTTGGCACAGCTTAATTTTGTAAACAAGGCGGTTCGAATTTGTAAATAGATTTCTATCAAAGTTTGTTGGTGAGTCCACGCGGACATTGTTTACATTTAATTCGCGAAGAAAAGAGATTAAACAGCAGTATCAAGGGTCGTTACTCGAACTTGTTGAACTTGGAGCAGCAATAATTTGTATCCTACGCGTTTTGAATATTTATGTTAAACCTCTTCTAGCGTAAGTTTGACCTTTCGGCATCCCTATAACTTGAGGAAACTGGCGAACAAAAATAAATACTAAACTATTCGTGGCTCAATTGGTAGAGCGTCCAGCCGTGATAGCTGATCCCGCCGAGAGCAACTAATTTTATACGTATTCATTGATAGGATCAACGATAAAATTATGTAGTAAAACGTATTCATCGCAATCGTAATAGAAAACTTTTTTTGCCCGCTGATTGGTTTGCTGATTTTCGTCGGCCAATCGGGGGGCAGAATTTGCTAACGATTACGACAACGATAATAGTACATTTCAATATAAGTGCGGAAAGTCTATCATTTCTTTACGAATCCCGGGTTGTTGACCCAAGCCGAAGGCGCGGTTGAACTATAAGGACGAGTAGAAATACATTTTTCTTACGCAAGCAGATCCCGACTCTGAAATATTTAATTTCGTTTAGACGCAGTTCATATTTCTTCGAACTTTTGAGCTTTGTTTGAATGTTTAACATATTAACATATCATTTTACGGTAACACATAAGCATAATATCACACAAAGGTTTGTTTTGTTGTCACAAACTTAACGGCGTACAAGCCGTATTTAAGTGTTTTTGAATGAAGTTTTACGTACAAACTATAAAGACAATTACTTTCGAATATAAACGTCATGTATTTTGGGTCTTTAATTTAAAATCGCTTAGAAGCAGAAACACGATTGGATAAAATTTTCTCGATAGAACGTTCTCCCATAAGTTTCTCCAAAATCTCAGTTTTCCTGTTTTTTATCGGAAACTACAATGGATGTATTTGAAATTGTCGGTAATAACAATATCCAAAAACGCATTTTAGCAAAGAAACAGATTTTTGATAACTGGCTTAGTTTTTGAGTAATTAGGTAAAATGTCGTTTTTCTGTTAGGTATATTCTTCCGCGACGCTGCATGTCGCACCTACCATCGTATCCGTGAGAGTGAGATAGACTTAAATAAATTCAATAAATCCCCTTTAATAAGTTTTCATTGCATTTTTATTTCCAATCAAAACCAGACCAAAAGTGTTTACCAGTCGGTATTAAAAGTTTTACACTTCCATTTTAATCGCCACTTTTTTCATTTCGAGTTTTCGATTCCTATTTATTTAGCTACGGATTATACAATAAATAAACCCCTCAGGTCAGTCATCAAACGTTAAGTTAAATTGAAATGATATTAATATTACCTCTGAAGATTCTTTCAATTCGTATACCCGTCATAGATAATGAGTTTTGCCTCAGGCAAAGTAGCCAAAAAAAATTCCTTCTGAGCCCTATTCAATGGACCACCTACACCTACTTAGGTATGCACCTATATAGGTGCAAAGGTACCCCTAACATTCCATTCCAGGTGATAAATAGCTCGACAGTGGCTGGGCCAATTTTCTGCGACAAGCTCCCATAAAGGCAAGCCCCAATTCGTTCTTCTTTGCAATCTATTTTATCACTCGCAATAATGAAGTACTACTATCAAGTATTTTGCAACTAAAAATATTATTTTCCGTTGTAACCTTTGAAAACAACAATATCAAAAGGGTCAAATGGCGAACAACACTTCTTTGTGGAAAAAATATTTAACATCGCATGGGTCTTTACGTGACCTAAACATTAAAATGCGATATATGTTGGAAGCGTGATCAAAAATCTAAGTCCCAAACTATCTTAAGTATTTCAATACTTTAGTAATTCAATATTTTTTTTTAGTTTCGTGTCTTTTTTAGTTGTAGTACCATAATTGAGAAAAACTATTTATTTATGGTTTATTTTTGTGACCGTCTGTTTTTTGGTGACACTTTTAATCAGAAACGGGTTTATTTACTAACATCTAAGGTTAAATGAAAGCCAGACTAATTAAAATTTACGGTCACTTACGACATTAGTCGAAAAAAAATTGGTTGCCTGTAAAGTCGGTTTACTGACGATAGTTGAACGTGACAACATCTTCTTTGTCGCTCGTTCCGCGCTCGCGAGGTAACGCCGGTAACGCCGCATGAGCGAGGTAACGCCGGATGAGTCATGTTTTTTCGTGCGTGCAACCGGCTCTATCGATTTATAAGACGTTGTCACGTCAATAAAAATCTATTTAATTGTACGGGACTCTAAATGCACGACCTCGACTCGGTACTTGATCAGTTATAATTTTTATTTGAGACATAAAAATTGCTTGATACGTATGACGTATCGGTGGTAAAACTGACTTTATAACATGACCTCAAAGACTTTTTGAATTCTAAGCCATTGTATTTGCTTCGATTGCACATAATATCCAATCGTTTCACGTTTCTCTTTCAATTTTTATGAGCGCCGAATCGTAAAAATTTTCGGCGCCGGGATTTTATAATACTAGCTTTATGACATTGTCTTTGTAATATCGCCCACGTTTTTATTAGTCCCTAAAAATGCTTTATGATTTCGTTATAGGGAAAACTGGCAGGTAAAATATGGTGAAATTAAGATGAGTATTATTTTATAAAAACGAGCCTTTGTACCCCACACAAAGTACGAGTATGAATATGGTAATATGAATGGGCTAGAACCGTACCTTCATCATGAAGCTGTCATTACAGGACATTGCGTTTATGAGAGCGTTGTAGCATTGCCCTTTATGTAATCTTCAATGCTATTGCTACTGAATTTCCACAATTTAGTGTTAATTAAAAAATTTCGTGTCAGTGTTGGTAAAATCTTCCAAAAATGGCTAGACCAATTTTTATGATTTTTTGTGTATGTTCGGTAGATCTGAGAAAAGAAAAGGCCCTTAATAAACCTAAAATATTTAACATACCTCTAAATGAAAAATAATGTAAATGACACGTTTACCGTTTGGTTCAGCTTACCTATAGCATATAAAGATATGAGGCTAAACAGCTTTCATCATTCGTGATTGTACTATGAACGCGAATCCTTTAAATAGAAGATCAAAGCTAAACAAATACTCGGACAGATATCGATATCGACTGTTACTTTAATAGTTTGAACTCTTGATTTTAGAACAAAATTACAAGCAGAAAATTCCAAATGCCAGTACAAGCACTTCACAAACAATATTTGTATCGAAAAGAAGCAAAAATACCTACCTAGTTGCACATTTTACTGGAACTTTCAAGGAAACTTGCTCTAAAATGCATTTTGCCACGTAGCCACTTAGTTCATCCAAGCGTGTACTTTGCGATATGTTAAAATGTGACTACACCCTCTTTACAAAATAACAACTGCTACTATCATTATTTAATTCATCTTTAGAACTTCAAACACGATTTGATTTTTTTCAAGCAAATATTTTGCTACATAGGCATTTATAACGTTCAAAACTCACGTAGGTAATCGAAAAAATGGATTTACTTATTACTAACCGTTTCAATGAAAAACTCTAAAAAGGAGACAATGATGTAATGAAAAATTTCCATTTGTGAGTATTCAAAGATATTTTGCACAATACAATAACATCACAGTAATATCATTAAGGCGAAAGTTTGTGTGTGTGTATGTTTGTTTCTCCTTTACACCGCAACTACTGAACCGATTTGGCTGAGGGATGGAGATGAATTATACCCCGGATTAAAACTTATGGACTATTTTTATCCCAGGATAATCCTTTGTCCCGCGGAATTTTTGAAAAACCGAAATTCACGCGGGAGATTCAAACTGGCTTTTTGCTTAATTCCGAGTTATTCTGGCGAATGACGTGTAAAATATTACAATTTACGTACACGCAAGAGTTTAGCACGTAAACGTAAGACAAGTGTCGTCAACAGGGCGCTTAATGCTCATAAGGTAACTCCGAGAGCTCATAAAACCGTTATAGCTGTTAGGGGCGCAGGGTACATCCCTGAGGGATGTCACTGCGGTCTTACGTTGTGCCTCTTCCAGACACTATTACAAGGCCCTGATTAATTGCCCTTTATCAGCCACGCGGGGTCTCGTTTTCATGAACTTGGTTTTTATAAGGTTAAATAAAAAAATACCAAGTGTCTATCGTTTCTATCGTAACGGAACATCATAGAAAGCATCCTACCACTCTCGTTAAGCTGGGTTAGCGTGTTAACTCTGAGTTAACATGCTAGCCCAGGTTCAATTGGTTGGTAGGGGCCGTCTGTCCAAAACATAGACGGGCCAGAAGATGGTGCGCCATTAACAGGGCGCGCCGTTTTAGTTAGTTTTGGCAGTGGTCAGGCTGCCGAAGATGATAGGACCCACTGCTGAGGCGGCTGGTCGTAACCTGGCGAGATCAGGTTTTTAGTGGGTGCAAGCCCCAAGTAACCCCTTCGTTTCCCCTGACGGAGAGTTTAGGCATTTTCTGTCTATAAAAAAGGTAAGAATTATCAAAACCGTCTAATGATAGACCTTAACTAGTTTGATGCACCACACAAATGGGCCTAATAGTAAATAAATAAAAAAAAAAATAAAAAAAATAAAAATTCTTTATTTCGACCAACAAAGGATCATATGTATAAAATGACTAAATTAAAAGTTTTAAATAAGTACTAATTCAACATTTCTATTTTCAAATTGCCGAGGATATTGGTCGGTTTTTTTTTCAGGCTTGTCAGTGCAGAAATGCGGCCAGTATTCTCCGCAACACTCTGCGTGGGCAAGACTTGTACAGGAATTAGAACTCAATTAGCAATAAGTTTTAATGTAGCAAACTGGGCAACAAATCTTATATTTGTTGCCAAGGTGGTAGAAGCTGCAGTCATTTCAGTCGTTTTAGTACATAAGTGTGTACATTGTTTTTATATGTGGCATGATAATAAGAAATACAATATTTTTTCTTTCTTTCTTTTTTTTTAAACTCTTAAATGCTATATGAAATAAAAAATCTTTTGCTTTCATATAAGTTAATTAATTTCTGGGTAAAGATTAATTATAAAACATATACTTATGTAAAACTGGAAGACCAAACCATATCCCCCGATTTTTGTTACCAAGTTTTGAATTTCTTCCCGCTATGGAAGCAAAGTTGAAGACTTTTCACGTCAAAGTGTACGAGTCTCAACTTTCTTCGCAAAGCCTGTAATTTTAATTGTAATTTCCTAATTTCACCAATGCACTCGGCAGTCGGCTCACAGCCAAGTTAAAGCGAAGTGCATTAAACTAATCTAAGGCTGTCTTTGGCAGACAGTATAGTACCTAGATGGAAAGTTTTTGTCTCGACTGTACCAATATCTTCTACATGAACACAGACGTCTAATTTGACCTATTTAATACTAATTTTAATTTAAACGAGCAGCTCGAGCTGCTAACTTTTGATCTACTGGATCGATTGTAATTTTTTTTCACTCAGAGGGCTACATGATTCCAGATAGACATACTATTATTACATGCTTCTTTCTATCCCTAAAAAATAATTCCCTGAGAAATGAGCAAAGTCGCGGAAATATTATTATTTACAAATGTGTAACTAAAAATGTGTAACTAAAAAATTTATTTAGGTAGACTAACCGAAAAGTACTTAAACTTATCGTATAATCTAGCAAACGTTTGCCTAACATACACACTACGTAATATACATACATAAAATATACATACAAAAATTAATATAAATATGTAAAATATACATACGTTTGTGTTTGCATAACATGTGTACACTGTATACAAACACAAACGTTTCAACCACACTGGCTGTTCTATGCATCGAGTGAAAAGCTCTTAAGCTTCGATTGTATCCTAAGCGTATGAATGGAGTGCTCGAATGGATCGCAATCCTTAGAACAGTTAGGCGATTCGCGTAATGTTTTGAGACACTGAGTGTAATGATTCACTCTACTTCACCACAGACTTCACCCAGACGTGACGTAGTACACGTGAGCGGGTGAAGTGGTTTCACATGTATTCTGCGGAAATATACGCAAATGCCGCGACGTTTTTTAAACATTTCACCATAGGGATCCAAGAGGGAGCCCTCGACTTCTAAAGTGCAACAAATACTTTGCCCAAATTAGGAAACTCGAGCCGTCGCTACACAATTTTTCATGCACACCATACAAATTTCAAATTGACACAATCATACTACAAGAAAAAGTTGCCGCACTCACGGAGCTGTCGTTGCTAGGTAGGGCTTTATCTAGACGGAGCGCGAGCGACGATCTAATATAAATCAATGCATTTCACTTCACGAACTGCAGCCAACGCTTTACGTTAGTTTAGGGGTCAGGAGTCCAAAGAAGATTGTAAATAGAGTTTTTCAAATAAACGCTATTATTATTATTATTATCCACAGGAATGAACACGTATCCAAATATGAAAACATATATGTGCAAAACGGTTAATTTAACCGATTAAAAAAATATAAGATGAGAAAATCATTATGAGGATTAAAAATACAATTTTGTGTCCTAATAGCCTAAAACAAATTTGATTTTCACTGGTACTTTTGCTACTGTTCATAAGTGCTTTACAGTCATAGCGTTCATAGATCCAAATCATTTCAAGTTGCCGGTGGTTGCTTTACAAATAATTATCAATAATTGTTGCGTCACTCATTGGTCAAATGGTTGAGATAAAACTTTCTGATCCCAGTATCCCTTTATCTTGGACATGCTAATCGTTTTTGCTATGATTAATAAAATTACAAAGTTTTCTAATCACGGTACCTACAATTAATATGCACGATAAAGTACATACTTGAAACCGTAACCGATTTGAGCTGTTAGGTATGCTGAAAAGGGCTTAAAAGTAAAGCTTTTAAGCACTCCAATAACAATTATTCGCACACTTCACGAAATTCTCGCTGTTTTCGAAGATACGGTCTCACCGAGTTAAAGTTTTAAGTGTAATGCTGTGGAGATGACTTTCTTTGAAAAGTGTATTAAACCATGCTGGATTCGCTGATTCGTCTTCATTAAGAGCTTTACCAGCATCCTTTTTCGAAACTAATATCATTATTATGCTTATTCTATAGTAGCCATCGAGTTAGAGTGACAATATATTATTTAGTCCAATCATTTAATGGTGATTTAAACTGGTTTCCTTCTTTGATGTCATTATTAAAAATTAATTAAGCTTATTGATTCCGAGAGCTTGACATTGTTTTTCCCACGGGAACTGTTTTTTCCATGAAAAAAATATCCAATTTTAGAGAGAAATTAGTGTAGCTTAATTAGTGATAAAACTTGCAGATTTTTTCTGTATACCCAATATAATTAGAAACAAACATTAAGATACCATAAGGGCGATACAAAATATATTTAGATATCATTAGAAGAATATCGTCTATTGTGGCCCTGTTTTCATTATCTACGATATACGACCACCTACTTACAATCGTTATGCTACCAAATAATATAAAGGCTTTTGATCAGAGGCATATTTGCCATGGTACAATAACTTACGTATGAATGTTTCCTCTCACAAATACCTTTTCAATACGAGTTTGTATAGCATGAAATAAATTACCCTACCTCTAAGAAAAAACAAATAAAGTACTACTTCTGTTGTAGGCAGAGATCGATGTTTAGCCTCTCCGTGGATTGACTGGTTTATCCTTGGTTTGACTAGCCCTTTTTGGTGAAACCAGAAATAATTTTTTTTTAACTATGTTTCACTGACGCAAAATTTCATTTTAAGCAAACTTTTAAATGCCTAACATTTTTAGACAACGTCAAAATCAAAACTTTCACTAAGACATCGTGTCAGGTTTGACTAGACGAACCTAGCAGTGCCTGAGTTTCGAAAAACCTATGCGTCCAACTAAAGAGAAGGCATTAATTTCTTTCATCTATTGCGTTAATTGGTCTCCTAAGAGTACCTAAATAGGAAGGAATTTTCATTTGTGTGAGGGCTGAACCAAGTAATCTTACCTCTCAAGAGAGGAATCAAATCAAGAGCCTAGTAATACCTCGTTCGTGCTATTTATTACCTACACCAAATTTCTTGTTAATTTCGGTAAAACATACCGCTTCTATATCGAACTGATAGCAGCGGTTGATATATAGGTATAAGTATAGTGAATACGGTCAATTAAAGTTCAGTTGCATGTCAGGTTTGAAAGGTATTTTAAGGTTACTAACAGATTTTAGTAAGCGCTGTTACTCTAATTTGGAATCACACAATTCATACCTGTTATGTATTCTATCAGTCGGACTTTAATAACTGTATTGTGATTCCGAATAAACGTTTTTTCTTTCTTTCTTTTTTCTATTTTTCATCTGAAAATTACTGACCATAATGAGACAACAACATAATAATATATCTTATACGTTTTAAAGGGAAACCAGAGTAATAATGTATCTTAATATAAAGAACGCATTGCAGTGCGTCTCTAAAATAGGAACGCACTAGGTCCAATAGCAAGTCCTGATGGTACTGACATGATCACTTAATAATAGGTGAATGTCTTGCTAATCTCATTATTATTACATCTTACTGTTAAAAAAAGTAATAACACAGAGTATAGATACAAGTATTTGGCGACACCAAACGCCCAAACTTTCTATTCACTTGCTACAACATGGAATGGCAGTAAAGTTGCTGTCAGCAAGTTGAAATTATCTGCAACTTGGCTCAAATCCAAACTCAAGCCGACAGGTGACATGTTATTCGATATATTATACGTAGTTACGTTCTTATGTGCTCTACATGTTTGTAGCAGGTAAATGGTCTCTTGAGACTTTTAATGTATTCTAGATCGATGGAGGCATTAGTCACAAACGAGGTTTTCTACTATATTATGTTATAACGTAGGTAAGAGGTGGTGAATCAAGATAACTCGTTAATGCTTGTTTGCTTAAAGACACGTAACATTTAACCCAAACAACTAAATACATACATAGAAGTACCTAGTATGTAATATGTATTCATATTATTTATTTATTTTAATTTCAAGACTGAATATATCGACTGGTAGCGATTCCGTTTAGATATGTCTATGGTTTCAAAGGTCTAGAACTATTTCTAAAGACTCTATCCATTTGCCGTGAAGCCATAAATGTAATAGAGTACCACGCTGACTGTATTATACACGCCGCGAGCAGCTAGATTTTGCGCCACCTATATATAGTGTAGGTTATAATATGTGTATTTGATACTCGTTCATGCTGCAGTTACAGTAACGATTTAAATGAAATTTGGAATGGAGATGATATCCTGAAATCGGAATCAGCTTTAGAACATACTTTTGATCTTGAAAACTCCAAGGTTCACGCGGGATAAACCATCACCAATCCCATACACGTATCCTAGTAACTTAAAAGTATTACGATTTTACACTCATAACTGATAACATGGTATTAAAAAAAACAATCAAATAATGTGGTACAGCAACTGTCGGGGTCGTCTCTTGATTCTTTATGAACGTGTCATAAAAAATTCGGGCGCCGAGTTTTACGTGAATTTTTATTAGACTATCTTCATAAATGTTGTCCGAGTTTTTTACAAGCTCCTAAAACTCCATGCTTTGATTACGGTCTAGTTAAAAAAAGGTCATAATATTATGATACTATTATTAATTTGAATAATATTAATTAACAAACAACGTTAATTTATTAACAAAAACCGACTTCTCTCATCAAACTGCTATTATATACATCCTTACCAAATAAAAATTTAAGACTATGGGTTTTCTCATGGATACCATTATCAGTCCTGGACTAAATTGAAATTGCACCAGGAAGCGTCAGTTTTCTAATAAAAAAAGAATCATCATAATCGATTCACCCAGTCAAAACTTATGAGGTAACAAACATACATACAGTCGAATTGAGAACCTCCTCCTTTTTTTGAAGTCGGTTGAAAATGATAAATAATTTTAAAAAAAATGTGAATTTAATGTCCTTCTGCTGTCTCAGCCTGTAGCTGACTTACTACAAAGCAAGGGATTTTTTACCAGAAAAAAAGATATGAACAAAGCCCACTATATCGCTGGCCACTAGGTACTTATGGATTGGTATGTATCGGGTTAATTTAGAAACCTTTACCTGAAACTAATCATATTAACTAGGCATGTACATTTTCTTACGAATTACGATGGTTCACTGTTAAATCAAATAATTTTATATACCTTTAAATATATTTTGTTGATTATTGTAATATTTGTTTAAAAAACAAACAATTCACCCTATTTTTTTTTAATGACAGGAAATGCCTAACGCATACCCCGCGTCAGGGGACACAAAGGGGTTATGTGGGGCTTGCACCCACTAAAACCTGTCGCTTGCCACGACGGACCTCGTTGGCGGGAGTACGGGATTCACTTGCGTATTCACCGCGTTCCCGCCAGGCCCCGACGCGCCACCTGAGTGGCAGGTCCCGTCGCTGCTGCCGGCAGCCTGGTTGCCGCCGACTCCTCCTGGGAGGCGCGTCCTGAACAGGGCGCGCCACCTCCTCGGCCTGTTGATGGAGTTCGGCCAACGGACACCATAGCCTCTTACGTCCGTCACCCGCAGGCCGGTGCACACGGAAGCCGAAGAAAGATGTTCGTCCTCCAGCAACCGGTGCGTCTCCTGCGAGAAGTATGTGCCGCCGTAATTTATTCCTCTCGACGGGCGTTCCCGCCCACTTCGGTGATTTTTTTACGAGGTTGTCTTCCTCGTAGTGCCCCGAAGGGTCTTGTGGGCGTTTCTGCCCCCGCCTGTAATTTTTTAATGAGGTTTTCTTCCTCCTCCGGGGTAGGTGTAGACGTTTCGACACTATGCCCTCTGCTGGGACTCAGAGGGACACGCGAAGAAACGTCACCTATCCGCCGGGCCAAGCTATTCGCCGTCGGTTATCAACCGACGTTACCAGGGAGCACCGGCCCGTGCGCTACAGAGGGGCACCGTAGCACTCGGGCACTCGTGGAGGTTGCTTGGCGAGCCCCCCAAACAATTCACCCTGCGAATACAAGGCTGAAGTCGTATTAAGCTACTAGTCGATATAGAATTTCAATCTAAATATATAAAAGAAGACACTGACTGACTGACTGACATATCAACGCACAGCCCAAACCGCTGGGTCTAGAGACTTCAAATTTGGCACACAGGTTCCTTATGAGGTCTAGGGGTGCAATAAGAAAGGATTTTTCAAAATTCCCCCCTTAAGGGGTGAAACGGGGCTCCCAAGTTCGTATTTTACCAAGCTTCGATACTCCTTCACGCCGCAACTACTGAACCGATTTGGCTCAAATTTGGAATGGCGATAAATTGCATCTTGGGTTAACACATAAGCTACTTTTCATCCCGGGAAAATCCATGGTTCCCGTGGGATTAGTTAAAAACCGAAATTCACGCGGCAAAAAATCTTCACGCCGCAAGTACTAGGCCGATTTGGCTGAAATTTGGAATGGTGATAGATGATATCTTGGGTTAATAACAAGGCTACTTTTTATCCCGGAAAAATCCGTGGTTTTCGCGGGAAAACTGAAAAATTGATATTCGCGCGAAAAATACTACTTTACGCTGCACTTACTGACCTGATATGACTGAAATTCGGAAAGGAGATAGATTTTATCCTGGATTGATACATAGGATACTTTTCATCCCGGAAAATTTCATGGTATATCAAAGAAGATACTGACTCACGCACTCACTGACATATCATCGCACAGCCCAAACCCCTGGGTCTAGAGACTTCAAATTTGACACACAGATTCATTATTAGGTCTAAGGGTGCACTAAGAAAGGATTTTTCAAAATTCCCCCCTTAAGGGGTGAAACGGGGCTCCAAAGTTCGTATTTTACCAAGCTTCCATACTCCTTCACGCCGCAACTACTGAACTGATTTGGCTCAAATTTGGAATGGCGATAAATTGCATCTTGGGTTAACACATAAGCTACTTTTCATCTCGGGAAAATCCATGGTTCCCGTGGGATTAGTTAAAAACCGAAATTCACGCGGCAAAAAATCTTCACGCCGCAAGTACAAGGCCGATTTGGCTGAAATTTGGAATGGTGATAGATGATATCTTGGGTTAATAACAAGGCTACTTTTTATCCCGGAAAAATCCGTGGTTTTTGCGGGAAAACTGAAAAATTGATATTCGCGCGAAAAATACTACTTTACGCTGCACTTACTGAACTGATATGACTGAAATTCGGAAAGGAGATAGATTTTATCCTGGATTAATACATAGGCTACTTTTCATCCCGGAAAATTTCATGGTATATCAAAGAAGATACTGACTCACTCACTCACTGACATATCAACGCACAGCTCAAACCGCTGGGTCTAGAGACTTCAAATTTGGCACACAGGTTCCTTATGAGGTTTAGGGGTGCATTAAGAAAGGATTTTTCAAAATTCCCCCCCTAAAGGGGTGAAACGGGGCTCCAAAGTTCGTATTTTACCAAGCTTCGATACTCCTTCACGCCGCAACTACTGAACCGATTTGGCTCAAATTTAGAATGGTAATAAATTGCATCGTAGGTTAACACATAAGCTACTTTTCATCCCGGGAAAATCCATGGTTCCCGTGGGATTAGTTAAAAACCGAATTCACGCGGAAAAAAAATCTTCTTGCAGTAAGTACAAGACGGATTTGGCTGAAATTTAGAATGGAGATAGATAATATCCTGGGTTAATGAAAAAGCTACTTTTTATCCCGGAAAAATCCATGTTTTTTGCGGGAAAACTGAAAAATTGATATTCATGCGCGAAAAATACTACTTTACGCTGCACTTACTGAACTGATATGACTGAAATTCGGAAAGGAGATAGATTTTATCCTGGATTAATACATAGGATACTTTTCATCCCGGAAAATTTCATGGTATATCAAAGAAGATACTGACTCACTCACTCACTGACATATCAACGCACAGCTCAAACCGCTGGGTCTAGAGACTTCAAATTTGGCACACAGGTTCCTTATGGGGTCTAGGGGTGCATTAAAAAAGGATTTTTTAAAATTTCCCCCCTAAAGGGGTGAAACGGGGCTCCAAAGTTCGTATTTTACCAAGCTTCAATACTCCTTCACGCCGCAACTACTGAACCGATTTGGCTCAAATTTAGAATGGTGATAAATTGCATCGTGGGTTAACACATAAGCTACTTTTCATCCCGGGAAAATCCATGGTTCCCGTGGGATTAGTTAAAAACCGAATTCACGCGGAAAAAAAATCTTGCAGTAAGTACAAGACGGATTTGGCTGAAATTTGGAATGGAGATAGATAATATCCTGGGTTAATGAAAAAGCTACTTTTTATCCCGGAAAAATCCATGTTTTTTTGCGGGAAAACTGAAAAAATGATATTCACGCGCGAAAAATACTACTTTACGCTGCACTTACTGAACTGATATGACTGAAATTCGGAAAGGAGAAAGATTTTATCCTGGATTAATATATAGGATACTTTTCATCCCGGAAAATTTCATGGTTTCCATGATAATAGTGATAGATAATATGCCTTCATGCCGTAATTACTGAACTGATTTGGAATAGAGATAGATTATATCCTGGATTAATACTAAGGCCACTTTTTATCCCGGAAAAATCCATGGTTCCTTCGGGAACAGTGAAAAACAGATATCCACGCGGGAAAAATATTCCTTCACGCTGTAATTGGTGAACTGATTTGGCTGAAAATTAGAATAGAGAAGGCTATTTTTTATCCCGGGAAAATCAATGGTTATTTCTGAATATTTGTTTTTCACTATTCCAGCGGGAGAAATACTCATTCACGCTGCAACTATTGAAAACTTTTGGCTGAAAGTTAAAATGGAGATAGATTTCGCTCTAAATTAACACAAAAGTTAGGTACTTTTTATTCCGGAAAAACCGATGGTTCGCGTGAGAATAGGGAAAACTAAAATTTACGCGGGCGAAGCCGCGGGTATCTGCTAGTAACAGTAATTTTTTTTTTAAATTTAAATAACAATATTCAATGTTTAATAAATAGGTATATTCGAGGAAACAGAACTCATATTCTTAGCAGGGAAATGAGTTTCATTGCCTCGAATATTACTTCCAGGTAGACAGTACAATAAAATATTTGTATAATTGGAAAACAAAATTAGCACTTAGGTATATTAATTTTATGGGAGGTATATATATTTTATACCATGTTTCAAACAACAGGTGTTCCATTAGCGTATTGAATAACCAACAACATCTTAATTTTAATTAACAAAATGTACTTATTTAGGGAAATTTTGATTAAAACACCAGATGGCAATGATTAATGCTTTTTTCGGTACATTGCGTTATTATAACTTACTGATCATATTTTAGGGTCTTACTTACGAGTATACAGTCGATATTTTCTACCTTATGAAAGAATAGAGAAATCAAGAACTCTTGGGATGTATAACGTGTTGTAGGTGTGTTTAAACAGTGAGATAAAATAAGTACTGTATGAGGGTAAAACTTCAATCTTCTTACAAACTGTGTAAGGTGGAAAGTGAGCCAAGAAAAGCAATAACACTCATACTAGGCTCATAAAATGTTCGTAGGTGTTCAGAGCTCGGGATATCTCCCGCGGGAACTATGTGGTCTTACGTTACGCCTTCTTGAGTCGCAATTACATGGGCTTGTTTAATTTCTTTATTAGCCCCTTGTGATTTACATTCCGGCTCAATGACAGGACTGGTTACGAAATGAAATAACCAAGTTGCATTATGTAAGCTAATCAAAGGTTCGAATGCTGTTCAAAATCTCTAAACTAAACTAATTTGACGTATCTAAATCTAGTGCTATCCTTTTCAAATAACTTCCTGTGAAAAAGGTTAGCACTATTTTTAAAAGCGTCAAACTACTTAGGTTAAGTTCAGAGATTTCAGAATTGACACCATTGCGTAGGTACAGCTAAAAACTATAACCGATGTCTGAAGATCAAAGGATCTGTTCCAAAATGCCGATCGAATGGCTATCTTTATACGCGTACAAAGTAGAACCCTGGAAATTAGTTAATTACATTTTTCACAAAAAAAAAATTAATCTGTATAAGGAGTACAAAGGTATTTACGAGGTAAAGGTATTACGAGTCCTGCAAAATAAAAAGTTCTAACGCTCTCACATAAACCGAATTATTTGTAACCTAGCCTAAATCTTTGAACCTAGAGAGTTGAAATGATGCAAAAGTTTTTTTTCATAATGAAGACAAGGGATAACGAAAGGTCATAATTCCTACAGGATCACCCAAGTGAAGCCGGAGCGTGTCAGTCAGCGACTGCCTTCGTGTATCATAAATGATATAAATACGTACTATACATAAATATATATGAGTACTAGCAAACGCCCGCGGCTTCGCTCACGTTGAACTTCTGCTTTACTCCCTCAGGCGTTTCCAAAATTCTTGTATTAGCCATTGTTATGCCATTTAATTTAATTTTGATCACTAAATATTTCCTTATGCTTGCTGGGCACATAAAAGCGTCACATAAAAGCTCAATATTGTGGCCATTTTTAGGGTTCCATACCCAAAGTGTAAAAAGGTACCCAAGCAATCGGCCAAGTAAAAAAAAGTTCAAAATGGCGGCCATTTTTTTATTTTGACCACAAATTCCTTCTTTATGCTTGCTGCGATAGTCAGACGTCGATTTTCAAAGCAATCGACCCAGTAACAAAAAAGTTCAAAATGGCGGCCAAAAGTTCATAATTTTTTAATTTCAACTACAAATTCCTTCTCTATGCTGGCTGCCATAGTCAGACGTCGATTTTCAATGCAATCGGCCCAGTAATTAAAAAGTTCAAAATGGCGGCCATTTTTTTATTTTGAGCACAAATTCCTTCTCTATGCTTGCTGCGATAGTCAGATATCGGTTTTTAAAGCAATCGGCCCAGTAACAAAAAAGTTCAAAATGGCGGCCACTTTTTTAAATTTTGACCACAAATTCCTTCTCTATGCTTGCTGCCATAGTCAAATATCGATTTTCAAAGCAACCGGCCCGGTAACAAAAAAGTTCAAAATGGCGGCCACTTTTTTAAATTTTGACCATAAATTCCTTCTCTATGCTTGCTGCCATAGTCAAATATCGATTTTTAAAGCAATCGGCCCAGTAACAAAAAAGTTCAAAATGGCGGCCAATTTTTTAAATTTTGACTACAAATTCCTTCTCGATGCTTGGTGATGTCGATTTTCAAAGCAATCGACCCAGTAACAAAATATTTCAAAATGGCGGACACTTTTTTTAAATTTTGACCACAAATTCCTTCTCTATGCTTGCTGCCATAGTCAAATATCGATTTTCAAAGCAATCGGCCCAGTAACAAAAAAGTTCAAAATGGCGGCCACTTTTTTTAAATTTTGACCACAAATTCCTTCTCGATGCTTGGTGATGTCGATTTTCAAAGCAATCGACCCAGTAACAAAATATTTCAAAATGGCGGACACTTTTTTTAAATTTTGACCACAAATTCCTTCTCTATGCTTTCTGCCATAGTCAAATATCGATTTTCAAAGCAATCGGCCCAGTAACAAAAAAGTTCAAAATGGCGGCCACTTTTTTTAAATTTTGACCACAAATTCCTTCTCTATGCTTGCTGCCATAGTCAAATATCGATTTTCAAAGCAATCGGCCCGGTAACAAAAAAGTTCAAAATGGCGGCCACTTTTTTAAATTTTGACAACAAATTCCTTCTCTATGCTTGCTGCCATAGTCAAATATCGATTTTCAAAGCAATCGGCCCAGTAACAAAAAAGTTCAAAATGGCGGCCACTTTTTTAAATTTTGATCACAAATTCCTTCTCTATGCTTGCTGCCATAGTCAAATATCGATTTTCAAAGCAATCTGCCCAGTAACAAAAAAGTTCAAAATGGCGGCCACTTTTTTAAATTTTGACCACAAATTCCTTCTCTATGCTTGCTGCCATAGTCAAATATCGATTTTCAAAGCAATCGGCCCAGTAACAAAAAAGTTCAAAATGGCGGCCACTTTTTTAAATTTTGACCACAAATTCCTTCTCTATGCTTGCTGCCATAGTCAAATATCGATTTTCAAAGCAATCGGCCCAGTAACAAAAAAGTTCAAAATGGCGGCCATTTTTTTAAATTTTGACCACAAATTCCGTCTCTATGCTTGCTGCCATAGTCAAATATCAATTTTCAAAGCAATCGACCCAGTAACAAAAAAGTTCAAAATGGCGGCCACTTTTTTAAATTTTGACCACAAATTCCTTCTCTATGCTTGCTGCCATAGTCAAATATTGATTTTCAAAGCAATCGGCCCAGTAACTAAAAAGTTCAAAATGGCGGCCACTTTTTTAAATATTGACCACAAATTCCTTCTCTATGCTTGCTGCCATAGTCAAATATCGATTTTCAAAGCAATCGGCCCAGTAACAAAAAAGTTCAAAATGGCGGCCAAAAAATTCAAAATTTTTCCTCCTCAAAATTTGAATCTCGAAAATCCCTTTCTGAATACGAATTCATGATATACCTAATACCAACCTAGGTACCAAATTTCAGATCTCTACGACTTTTAATTTCGCTGGAATCCCTGGAACAACGCAAAAATTACACTTTTGTATGGGAAAATCCCTTAAAAGTAGGATTTTTATCCCTTCCAATTTGAATTTCTGGAATCCCGTCTTAGTACGAATTCGTGACCTAATGTCAATGTAGGTACCAATTTTCAGATCTCTACGACTTGTAGTTTTTCGGGAATTCCTGGAACAACAAAAAAAATTACAATTTTGAATGGAGAAATCCCTTTAATGTACTATTTCTACCCCTTAAACATGGAATTTCTGGAATCCCCGTCTTAGTACGAATTCATGACCTAATATCTACCTAGATACCAAATTTCAGATCTCTACGACTTTTAGTTTTTCTGGAATGCCTGGAACAACGAAAAAAATTACAATTTTGTATGGAGAAATCCCTAATGTACTATTTCTACCCCTTAAACATGGAATTTCTGGAATCCCCGTCTTAGTACGAATTCATGACCTAATATCTTCCTAGGTACCAAATTTGAGATCTCTACGACTTTTAGTTTTTCGGGAATTCCTGGAACAACGAAAAAATTTTACTTTTGTATGGGAAATATCCTTAAATGTATGATTTTTACCCCTTAAACATGGAATTTCTGGAATCCCCGTCTTAGTACGAATTCATGACCTAATATCTACCTAGATACCAAATTTCAGATCTCTACGACTTTTAGTTTTTCTGGAATGCCTGGAACAACGAAAAAATTACAATTTTGTATGGAGAAATCCCTTTAATGTACTATTTCTACCCCTTAAACATGGAATTTCTGGAATCCCCGTCTTAGTACGAATCCATGACCTAATATCTACCTAGATACCAAATTTCAAATCTCTACGACTTTTAGTTTTTCTGGAATGCCTGGAACAACGAAAAAATTTTACTTTTGTATGGGAAATACCCTTAAATGTATGATTTTTACCCCTTAAACATGGAATTTCTGAAATCCCCGTCTTAGTACGAATTCATGACCTAATATCTACCTAAGTACCAAATTTCAGATCTCTACGACCTATAGTTTTGGCGGAATCCGTGGAACAACCAAAATACCTCATTCTTTTATATATATAGATTATATTTGAACAGATTTTATCCGTCATAACTCATGACTGATTCAGGCTTCTGAATATGTTGGAAAGCAAAGCTTTTAAGCACTCCAATAGTAGTAGTGCTCTCGCACTTCTAACAATCCATGCCAGTTTGAGAGGGCAATTTCTACGATAAAAGTTATAACTTTTTGAGTAAGTGTAAGTATGAAAAACATATTATAAGGTACCTACGCTAAAATAATAAGACGAACATATAAATTTAAAAAAATCTTACACTTAATTCTGAAACTATAGAAAAACAAGAACACTGCAGTTCTAGTTCGACGTTGTGAGCTAAAAAAATAAGACGAATATATCTATTAAAAAAATCTAACATTCTAATTCTGGAACTATAGAAAAACAAGAAGGCTCTACAGCTCAAGTTAGACGTTGTGGTCCCAAGATTGAAGATATATTCTATAGGTGGAAGGAGGACATAAAACGGTGGAAACGTTACCGGTGGTAGACGGCCAGTAATGGAAGTTCACTCGTTAAGACAACAATGCCGCGACGATTCTTCATTCTTCAATTATTGTGTAACCAACTTTGCGACCCGACGGCGAAATAACATTTTACGAGCAATAAGAAATAAATAGCAAAGCAATATTGGTAAACTCGTAACATTTTATTATGATCGCGGAGATGTATACTCGCCGATATGAACTTCTAACAATCATTATTCAGAATAATAACAAACATAACTTACATAAACGGGACGGTATTCATCAAAGGGATTATTGTTTGAAGAACTATGTATACTTCCGCACGAATCACAATTGATATCTCTTTGGCAATAAATTACCATTCCGACTGGAATATACGAGCTCATTTCGGATATCGTTGAGCGATATCTTATTTACGTAATCGTGCCTTTGACTGCAGATTCGGTTCTCCATTTAAATGAGTAAAGCCTTTTTAAAGCAGCCGTTGCTGCAATTCCAGTTTAATATAATGATACAACTTTCTAAAGACTGCCTTAATCTGATCTTGGCTATATTTTCAAGTAAATACAGAAACATTTTAATCAAATCTAGGTTACTTACAACCTATGTTGCCTGCGGATCCAACCGCGTGAATTTCGACTTTTCATAAATCCCATACGAATTATGTATTTTTCAATATCCATACAAACTTTTTTCAGATATGAAGTGATAAAAATTTGTCGGCTAAAGACTTCGTAGCATTTCGTTTCGAATGGTTCTCTGAAAAGTTTGAAATGTTAGGGATAAAATTTAACCTCCATATTTTTTTATTGATTAGCTGTAACTAAGCTAATACAGACATTTCGATTCTTATGACAGCAAGCGTAAAACACATAGAACGTTAATAAAGCAAAGTTGAATAATCTAGCTGAGCACTTCACACAGGCTTTGAACTAATGTAAGAGATACGGGAAATAAGAAAAGGTTATTCAATTTCTTTAACGATGCTCATTTTCGCCGGGTCGCCATGAATCTTGAAGATAAACGTTTTAATGGTAATAACAGCGCGTTGTGAGACGTAATGGTCATATGCGAACTATCGCCAAGCTATAGAAAACGTTATTGTGTAAATATAAAAGCTTTGTTTCGGTAAAATACGGCAATGGCTACGATATCGCTGTTTAAAGTGGAAATTTCAATCGTTTCTGTTATCATAAAACGTTTCTTTACGGTGATAAATGTAAGTATCACGTAAGTATATTTAAGTGATTCAAAATTATTTTCTACTCTTGAAGCTAAGTTGCCATCAAAAAATTTTTTCCCGTGCATTGACGAATTAATATTTCCGTGAGATTCCTCTGTTGTCTCTAGAAGGCATACTTGAGTGAGGCTTTTAAAGCTTAAAGACGTTTTAGATGACACTAAATGTTACAGTAGATTTCACAGCATAATATCCGTAGTAGAGAACTTTTGAAGAAAACCATTGAAAGACTAGTAAGAATTGTCTCTCACAACACAACCCTTGCCAGCTAGTAATGTCTTGAATTTTCATTACAGGTAATCTGAATGTTTGAGAGTTCATCACAATTAGCGAAATTTGTAAAATTGTAATTTGTACATGTATAGTTATTTTTAAATAAATAATAAATAATATCCCAAAGGTAATGCGAAGGTGCGAAGACCGCCAACCAGGATTTAGTCAGACTTATGGGCAATGGCCAAAGCCTCACTAAGGCTCTCCAAAAAAGCCAATAGCATTTTAAAAGGAGACCCTTGCCCACTGGGATATAGCCCATTGTTATACTATGTTATGTGGCGTCTTAACTTCTTTTAAGTATGCTTAAGAGGATTTATGACGTACAATTATACTTTAATCCCCTGTATTGCAGAGTTGTTTATTTAATGTTGCAATAGTTAGTTGTTTTAGTAATATTATAACGAAATCACCAACGTAATTTTGAAATCTCTAACTTAATTAACATAGTTAACCTTCATACAAACTTCCAACCCTCGTTTCAAAACGTAAGGTAGGTACTTTGACTAAAGGAAAAACATAAACAGGAATTCAAAGGCACCTAAAGGGATTCCAATGTAAATAGTGTCGAATCAACACGACGAATCTATCTAAAAAGAAATCTTTACGGCGTACTGCAAACATTTCGACCCTACAACGAAAGACTATAGCGGGGAGAATGATTCACTGGCTTAGAAAATGTCACTTGAGTTTTGTATTTTACACATCGCTGCTCTCTCGAACGGGATGGCGGGCTGTCCTGCTCAATTGTCTGAGCTACATCTAAACATTGTTGCTTCGTTAAATATTCTCACACTTTCATAAACATTCATTACTAATTACGACTCGGAATTAAGATGTGTTGATATATCAATTTTAGGTTTTATGAAAAATCCATGTTTTGTAAAATTTCGTTTTAAAGGTCTTTAAATTTATCGATTTTCAGTACATGTCGTTAACCAGCTTTTGTATTATTAACATCCTCAAAATGATCGTCCATTTTGATTAATTCCTAAGACAACTTGCATTAAACAGGTTCATACTATATTGCTTGCTATTCATAATTCAATTTATTCAAAAAGTCCACCCCTGGTGGCTCCTAGTCCAGCAGTCTGGCAGCATTGCCACGCTGGATGGCTACAGAACGCAGGTCACAGCCTCTCCGACAGCCGATGGCCGATGTTTCAGAACGTCTTTGTCTTTGAACGAACACCTGAGCAACCCATCTTCTCAACCATAGTTTTGATTTAGTTTCGTATAAGTGAGCAGGTGCTATAGAGTCATAACAGTCATATATTCGCGTTCAAAAAATTTCGTACACTGCTTTGGAAATGGAGTATTTCATGAACATTTTTAAGCGTATTAAGGGATAAACGGCTCTTTTATTTAAATTTCTTCAAGTCCTAGCAGAAGAAGACTAAGCTGCAGGTGCTATAGTCACAACAATGTGTCTTCTGAGGCACATACTTCCTACCTACTTAGCGCTTTCGTGAATATAATTTTAATTCAAATTCCTAGCAGGAGCAGACAGGAACTAAGAACAAAGGGTCCCAAAAGGTTTTCAAAATAAATACCTGATGTTGAATCATTTCGACGAAATTATCTAAAGAGGGATCTTCACAGTGTAGAGTAGAGCAAACACGTGACCCTTACAGGCTATAATGGCGGGTAAAATAATTCACTGAGCTAGAAAATGTTACTTGATTTTCGAATTTTCCACCTCGATACCCGCAAGAGTTGGAAGCCAGAATTGCTCTGCTCGATTCTCGTACCGATAATGTTTAAGTATGACGAATGAGGATTTAATTACTGTTGAATCTATTATTGCAACAACATCCGATATGTTTATAAATTTGAGGCGTTAATTTTCACTATGTGCAAATGATACAACTAGGTTCACAACTTCTTTTTTATTCTCTCATAATGAGGGGTATACCTATGTCATGAATACTAAATTCTAGATTTTTCGTATTCATAGACATAAACAATGCTTTTTCCCTTTCATATTAAACTTAAAAATCAAAACTTTGTACGCCCATACCCTTTACAAAGACGGATGTGAGGATTTAAGATGAATATATTAAGAAGCTATATGAATATATTAAGTTGACAGATTTCACTGTCTGCATACACGTTGAGCTCCGTACAAAAATCCATTTAAAATTGAAAACATTACAGTTAACGCATAAAAAGTAATCTAAAGTGTGTACAAGTGTGTAAAAATCAAGTGGAAATGTTATCTCTTCACAATATATAAAAATATTAGTATAAACTTGAAAATCAGTGAGAACATATTTGGTGAAAAATTGTGTTCAAAATAGACTTTATATCAGCAAAACTAAGTAATTCCCGTAATATCCCGTGGTGTTTTATCAAATAGAAACTCTAACATCTACGTAAGTTCTTCAAAAACTAATATTTACAACATATAGAACAATTTTTTTCTGTTTGAACTAACGACGAACGGAGAAAAACAGCACCCACGCCATCTCGTTACAAGAACATACATCTCCAAGAAGGTACTAGGAAATCATTTAGTAATACCAAATATTGTCACTAGATGTCAGCAGCAGCACCTTTAATGTTAGAACTGTTTAGTTTGGCATACGTTTGATCACTTAATTATATTGAAAAAAAATAACTGTACAACAGTTACAGTAATAAACTATCAAAGACGCATAGAAAGTGCTGAACACGGTCACCAAATTCATATCATTATACTACGTAAGCAACAGTCCAGCAGTTATAGTTGAAGAGCGTAAAGGCGAGGTCTCAGGTTCAAAATATATCCCAGTACACTTTCCTGGATTTACTTATTTTTCATTTAATTTATTTTTCATTTAATTCATTTAAAAACTTGTGATTAATCACAAACTCAGAGATAATGTCGAACTTGGAACTACTATTACGTGAGCTTCGACACGATATTAAGAAAGATTCAGAGGAGTCTCTTAAAATAGTTGAAGAACGGATGACTAAAAGTATCATCGAAAATATTGATAAAAAATTCGAGAGCATTCAATTCCAGATTGAGACCATTAAGAAAAACAATAGCGAACAGAACGAGAGACTCCTATCTATTGAAAAACAAATCAGACGTAAAAATTTAATATTTTTTGGGATAGAAGAAGGGGAAAAATCATACGAAGAGTTGGAAAATAAAATATTACATATAGTAGCTGAAGACATGAAGGTACTCTGCAGTAGAAGTGAAATCGAAACAACTAGTAGAATGGGAAACCGAAAATAAAATCAGACCTATAGTCGTAACTTTTACCAGTTATGGGAAAAAACTGTCTATCCTTAAAAACAAACAGCACCTAAAGGACAAAATTATATAGTATATAAAGGAAGATTACCCGCAACAAGTGTTAGAGAAAAGGAGACAGCTTCAAGAACAATTACAGGAAGCGCGTAATGAGGGAAAAATTGCATATCTGCGCGAAGATCGCTTAATCATACGAGAACAAAACAAGAACAATGATTATGCTCAGTCCAACCAGGAATACACAGATAATAATCAAAGTTCCCGAAAGAGAGAATTGCAGCTCACACCACCAAATCAATTTAGCAGCTCTGTTGTCTCAACGCAACCATCTTCAAGTTCACAAGTGGCTAAGAAGAACAAACACAAGTCACATCCTTTAAAAACCGATCAAAGCTCTTTAAGCAAATTTCTACAAAAACCGAGAGATGTCATTAAAAAATCAATTCCAACGACTGAAGAATCAGACGAATGACAATAAACGCGGCCCCTTTAGCACCCAACTAACTTATAACAGCCACATCAAATCTATACAAAATCAATGTCAAGAAATGCCATAAACAAATATTTAAGCCTCCCAACCCGGCTGGTCACCGTGGGAGTGCTAGACCGAAACCCTCTAGTCAAGAATATGTCATTCCTGTTAATACAAGGTGAAATACAAAGAAATATAGCAAAAAAAAAAAGAAGCATCAGAGAACACAATGAACAGTTGTAGCTGTGGTTGTAGTAAAAAATTACACATCTTGATAAATTAATTTTGGAAGTCTAGAAAATTTAACAGAATTAAAAGAAAGACTGGAGGAGGCCTAAGCCCTACGGGCATACTGAAATATTTACAAAAAAGTAGAGGAAGGAAAAACAAAATATATAGAACCAAATAAATAGAAGTATATATATATATATATGTGTGTAAAAAAAAATAGATGTAGGTTTATTTAATCAATAAGCTTTTTCTTCTTTAAACTGTATTAGAATAAGTTATGATATATGTAAGAGATTCAGTAAATAAAGGCTATTTCATTTCATATTAAGAAGCATTTATATGAGTTGAAAGAAGTCTTAATTAACGAAGCAATGAAGTGAAAAGGTTGAGACGATGATAACACAAAATAAACTACTACGTAATAGGTACTACATCTACTCGTATATCAAGATTCGTTTAGGCGTAAAAAATACATTAAATAAAATAGAAACACAGGTACGAGTAGATGGATAAAGGAAAATGTTTGCTAAAGAAATATTAGCGTAACTACCTATATGTTAAATCACAAGCGAAAGACTGCTGAAATACGATTCAGTGGGTTTGAAAATCCATTTGATTTTCGAGATTCACGAATTTCTCGCAACAAATGTTTGTTTAAACAAGTTACAAGTACTGACAGAAACATTTTACATAGTAGATTTTACCATACTATACTTTGTTTCTTTCTTCGCCTGATTGAATTTAGGTTTTGGAAAAAAACACAAATTAGTAAAATCTGCTTTAACTTAAAGTTTTAAGAACTGTCAATAGATACCTGGGCGCGCTTTACGCAAAACTGTGTTCATTAATTATTGTGACCACAGTTTTGGGACTAATCCGTTATTAAAGTATACCATTAGCTCTGCTTCAAGACAGTTTTTTTTACCCAATATGGTAGGTCTTGAGCAACACAATGCCCAAGACAATAGGGAGATGCCACAATATTTTTATATAATAGGTTCCAAAATAGTAGTGATTCTACTAACTGCATTTTTTAAGTAGTTAAATATTGGATACTAATACGATTCGTTGTGCCACAAGTAGTTAGCAGTGGCTCTGGCTGTAACATTATAATAGTTAAACAAATATATGTAACATTGCTTTGCTGCAGTACTTTACTTAATCAGTGACAATACTATGATATGAAAGTTTAACAATTGACTACCTTCATAACAACCTATTGTGTATTACACAATAACATATTGTGTAGAAACCCAGGAGTCAATACAAAAAGTAATAACACTAACAATGTAAACGGTAAACGCATGTTATAAACTTCCAGACTCATACTCGTATGAAAGTAATTGCTTTCTTTTATCGTCGTATCTGGAGCGAACAAAGATTTATTCCATTCTACAACAGCGACAGATTGCCAGAGCGTCTGCCGTCGCGACTGCATTATAAACTATATTTCCCCAAGGCGACCAATACTGGCACAAGAAAGGCGAGACACACCTATCTGAATACATTAAGCGCCTACTAAACAAAAGCAAACTGCTCGTAAACTTTTACACCACATTAAACGTTATACAACTTATGACACTGTTGAATGTTGGACCAACTAACCAACAATCAATAATTGCACAAACGTAGGTAGACACTGCTTGTTTCCAATTACTTCCACTTAGCACTCACAAAAATCTTACACCGAACACTTTGTTTGGCATCAAAACGTGTTTAAAGCAGGTACTAATGTAAAAGTTGTAGGTTTTGAGGTTCGTCAGCAATTATTGTCGTTTTACTTCTTCTGAACCCTCGGTACGAGCACCTAACCGATTTTAGTGATTTATGAAAATTAGTTTTGTATAAAACTTTGCGAAATATATAATACATGAGTGTGTCTCCAATACCAGAAGCCTCTATTCTATTTCCCTCTTACATACCCCTTCCTTGCTCCGCTTTAAACTACTGTGCTGAGAGTAAGCTCATACTCACATACATATAACTTTATGCATGTCGTAAGGATGTTTTTCAGCATGAAAACATAATGCATGTTATAATGTTAATTTTGAAAAAGCTCAGTAATACGTCACTGTCTCCGGAACGCGAGGGTTTGGGGTCAGTAAAGTGGTTTCAGAATGCTAGCAACGTGCTTCGACTGCTGATGTCGCGTTAACGACCCAAAATTTGCTAAAGACGACAAACTTTGCCGGAGTTTTTATTATTTTATTGGCAGATGCTTAATAGGTACTTATTAATAATCACGGAAATGAATGACATAGCTTGATTTCTTAATGAAAGCTATTTTTAAAATCTTGGTGGCATTCGAATCAGATTCACTTTCACGAAACAAGGATTCCGTAGTTCTGTAGCTTCTTAGTTCTATTAATATAAAATCGACGGACACTTTTTTGGTTTACATTTTAGGATCAGTTGAAGCCTAAAACTTCCCAAAAAAAAAAAAACACATTTCTAGTATACAGAAAACGTAAATTAATGGTCTTTCAGTTTTTTGTATTTGTTGTTATAACGGCAATAGAAAATACACACACTGTCATAATTTCAGGGACTTGGGATTTTCTGGAACAAGTACTAGTTAATCAAAGATTAAAGTTAATAATGATTAAAAGGTCCAATTAAGGCGAGGCATCGGGCATATAGCGGGGAAAACAGTTTTTTCAAACGAATAATTTAGGTGTTTAATCGTTATTCCGGATCTTACAAAAAATACACAATACACATGAAGATGTCATCTAAAGAATGTGCTAATTTTTAACACGATAGGATTTACTTTACTCGATCATATAAAATCTTGAAATTGCCTTAAATAAAAATTTTAAACGAATAATTTCATAAGAAAATTTGTAAATATGCACATAATTTTTATATAGAAATATTTGTCTTGAAATACTACAGAGAACCTGCTAATTTTTTTTGTTCAATTGAAGTCCTATATCCAGCAAATTCAAATTTATCCCAGAACTGGAATAATAACCAGCGATTTCAGGACATGCCGCGCCGCCCGCTACCCCGCCAGTATCAATTCGGCGCTTGCCAACGTCGGGTGTGTGTCAAATTTTGTACGCCTGATCTTTCGTTCGCGCAACGGTTAAATAATTAAAAATGGGGGATAAAATAATTAAATAAGAAACAAATCAGTGTTAGAATCCAAGAGAAGTACAGGAAAAGAGAACTATAGGAAAAGATATGTAAATTACTCTCTTAGTAAAGTTAGGTTGATTTGATTTCGTTATTACGTTATGACATATAGAACACAGATTAGAGAATTGTACAGAATGACCAAACAGCTAAATCTATTAGTACGAGTACTCTCGACCGTTCAAGCATTCGCGGTCGAGTAAGTGATAATATTGAAAGATAAAAATAAAATATGTTTTACTTCTTAGGATTTGGACATTTAGGAATTTCAATAAAACAAGAGTTTATTAATACTCCGAATTTTAATTCGATGCAGTAAAATGACTTTTCATATTTTACTGATGATTGAGGATTTCGGAGACGAGTGAAGAGCACAGCCAGGGAATTGAAGATAAGTGGAAGGTGCTCGACCAAATGACATTCGAAACGTCGTCCAATTGGCAGTGAGCTGAAAAATTTTTCAAAATGGCGGATTCAAAATGGCCGCCATACGAATTTCGTCGATATCTCGGAAAGTAAAAAAGATGGAAGAACGGTTCCTTGACAAGAAGTGATCCAGACCCAAAGGTCTATTCGATGGAAAGAAAAAAAAATACAAAATGGCGGAATTAATTTTTCCATAGAAAATGTATGCCGAATATGGATTCGAAATGGCAGCGGAAGACAAACCGTGGGCCACATGTGGCCCGCGCAGCCACGCACCCTACTAGTATAATATATATAGCCTTTTGTGCTGATTGGGTCATTGATCACCTCTCCTGAACAATTTTGTATGAAAAATTTTTTTTCAAGGATGTTTTCGTATAGAGGGGAAAAATACGGAGAGAGCTGATGATTGAGGATTTTGGAGACGGATGAAGAGCACAGCCAGGGTATTAAGGATCGGTGGAAAGTGCTCGACCAAATATCATTCGAAATGACATCCAGGTGGCAGCCAGCTGAAAAAAATTTCAAAATGGCGGATTCAAAATGGCCGCCAAAAGAATATGGCCGATATCTCGGAAAGTATAAAAGATGGAAGAACGGTTTCTTGACAAGAGGTGATGGTTCAGGACCCGAATGTTTATTCGATGGATAGAAAATAAATACAAAATGGCGGAATTAATTTTTCATAGAAAATGTTTGGGAATATTGAAGTGACTAAAAGTGGGAAGGCAAATAGAGTGGAAGACAGCACGCGGGCCACATGTGGCCCGCGCATCCACGCGCCCTACTAGTTACCGTATATAAGCAGACGATATTAAAAACAAAACGTTTTTCAATCTATTTTTTATTTTAGTTAGGTTACAAACGCAGCCACGAGTGCCTGATGTGACTAATCTGTTAGAATTAGAATTGTAGCCTGCGAATTTTAATACAATCCTTGAATATCCGAAAAAGAAGATTATCAACCCGTCAAGGGGTGACGAATAGTGGATATAAATTATCTTATGGTCCAATTGCAGGACAAACCCCCCATTGCTATTTATTTGACTGCAAAACTGGGTATTGCTGATTGGTGAAAAGTGGAGCTTTAAAATTAAATAAAAAAAATTGATTAAAAATAATAATTAATTACTATATTTGTTTTTTTTTTTATATTTATAATCAAAGCAAAAACATCCGCATTATAAATAAAATCTATCCTTTACAAAAAGTTGATCATAGCTGCCTACTTGAAGTTCTGAAATATTTTACTCTATGCCACAGCGCTAACATCGTGACGCACGAAACGAGAGTCGTTGCGTCTTACCTACGAAGTGTGAGACGCGCGGGGGGCACCCCACACCTCATCTCCTAAAATCTTGCGTCGCATGGAAATGCCTCGCCTTAAGTCACTATTCACAAATCATTGCAAGAAACTGTGTGCACCGTGCACAGCCATTGGTGCTGTTAGTCTCAGGTGCATAACACTTGAGGAGTAATAACTAAACTAAGCAATGGGTTTTAATTAGAGTTGCCACGAATAGTGATTTAGCCGAATACCGAATACCGAATGTTCGGCAACGCTGTCGGCCGAAGCGCCGAATATTCGGCCGCCGAACATTCGGCACTAAGTACATGCTTGTCGATGATGATGAATCTAGTAGTACTGATGAAGGTTCTTCTCCACTTCGTAAGAAGAGAAACTTGATTGAAAATGATAAGACATTTGAAATACATGACAGTTTCTGGAACTGCTTTGAGGAAGTCGCTACTGATAATATGCGAAATAGTAATAATGAGGAGAACATGGAGAAGAATACTGTGAGATAGATTTTTATTTGAAAACTACTCGCCTAGATAGGAATGCTGATCCTTACAAAGTTACAAGTGGTGGTCAGCAAATGAAAAGCAATACTCGGTACTCCTACCTTTCAAAATTTGCTAAAGTTTATCTTTCTTCTCCCGGGAGTAGCGTGTATAGTGAGAGGTTGTTTTCTGAAGCTGGTATCATTTACGATGAAAAGCGTAATCGTTGCTACCATAAAATGCTGAAAAGCTTGTTTTTATCCATCACAACTTACCGCTGTTTAATTTTACTTAGTAAAATATTGTAATTTGGTAATAAATACAAATCTTGAGTAATATGATGTGTCTTTTTGTCCACAATTTGGTATTCGGTATTCGGCCGAATAATAAGTACTATTCGGCCGAATACCGAATACCAAAAAAAGTGGCCGAATAGGCCGAATACCGAATAGTAGCCGAATATTCGTGGCATCTCTAGTTTTAATCTCTAGAAAAGCGTAGCGATGCGTCACTGTCAGCGAGGGAAGATAGGGGTGGAAAAGTGATTCTAGAAGCGGTATGCCGACAACGTGACTCGAGTGCCGATGCTGCAGTCAGCGCCGATATTTTCACGTTGCTGAATGTTGCTCTTATTAAAATGATGATTTTTGTAAGAATTCAAACAATTACGCAAAGGCAGACAACGAAGGATTTGCTAGCCAGGCAACAAATAAAAATGAAGTGAATTTTTTTACACACTATAGTAATCGACTGAAATCTCACTAGTGACTAACCTTTTTTTTTTTGTCGCTGGGAAATGCGTTTACGCATCCCGTCCGTAGACTGAGCGGGTCAAACCGCGCAGTCTCCGGCCGGGTATGAACCTAACCTAACCTAACCTAATAGTTGTTACGTAGCATCGCACCTGAACATTTTCCGGTAGGGTGGTAACCAGCCGCGACCGAAGCTAATTTTAAAGTTACAGCTTACATCTAGACGATCCTCTTAAGAAATTATAATAATTCCAAACTGGCCAGTGTCAGGAATCGATAAGGACCTTACGATAAACTCTGAGCGCAAATGCGCTAGAGTGGTCGTCAACATGGTCAACAAACAATAATCTAACATATTGGTAGGTAAGTGACATAGAACGTCCTAATAAATAACGTTCCCTGGATACGTGGGCCCGCATACCCGGAAATCCATAACTGTCTCGTCTTAAGACTCCGAGATAAAGGGAAGACGTCGACCGACCACGGCTGATGGCTGCAGAAGGCTTTGGATCAATCACCCTGCCAAGATCAATTAATGCAGCGAATAACACACGTGAACATGTCTTTAAGGCGTAGGATATTTTGAATTTAAAATTCTAAAATTTATCTTTTGTATGTTATAATACTGGTATCCTCAATTTCTGCCAAGGTATAATTTGTTTTATAGAATCTAAAGTCTTTTAAGAATAATCGTGTAATATAATATAACTTATGTATAATGTAAATTAGGAAACTTCAAATGCATACGAGAATACGCAAGTAATACTTTTCTCGTGATTCGTTTTATTTATGCACAATACTAAATCCTGGAGTCAGTGAAGTCAAAATCTTTTGAGGGTGTCAGTGTCGGGACGAAACTTGCGTTGAAGAAAGTGCTGGAAGAAATGTGTGTCCTGTGTTTATGCATATTGGACCATACATAGATTCTTTTCAAGTAGGGGATTATAGCAAAACTAATAAGTTTTCTAGAATTGAAGTTAATATGTGTCTAAGTATAAAATTATGAACTGAAATTGCAAACCTTAATTTTAGATACTTTTAAGGAATAATTGAGATGGTTTGTATCCTTCCTCAGACAACCTTCGCATTTCGTACATAATGTCACTGTTTTCGCAACATTTCCAAAAATTCCTTATTTCAGCGCCACGCTTTCTCATAATATAGCCTTTTACAAGAAAACAAAACATTAAACATATTATTAAGTAAAGGCTTGGGATGAGTACGAGCGTCGGTGGCGACTGACAGGCGCTACCTTTTGAGATAAATATTCAGCATAGCTTGAACACAGCGGTTGAACCTCGGCGACACAAAAACACCACCGAAACAGTGGCTTGATTTTAAAGTCTAATTTGAATAGTCAACAAGTTCCTATATTTAGGCCCAATAAAAAATAAAAGCTTTTAAAATGTATATGGGGATAAAAAATTATTTAGATGCTACGCCCTGGCAGGGCATTTTGACTGTAAACTTTATGTGGAAAAAAGGGATTGGAAGTCACAATATGAACAATTAAATGGGAGTAAAAATCTAGGTATGACTAAAACATTATTAGATAACGGATGTGTAAAAATGCAAAGATATTCTGCTACTTGCATTACAATTGTTCTAATAACACTAAATAGGTATTATAATTGTCCGAGCTAACACATATTTAAACGTTTGTTGAGTGGAAACAGGCGTTATTTTGCGGATTCGCTTTTCTCTATATTGCATTGTGAAGTCAACATCTCCTGAGGATGTCCCGGTGTCGGAGAAACATGCGTCAAAGAAAATGTTGGCAAATAGTGTGTGGTGTTTCATGTGGGCATTTTTCCTGCATTTTGTACCATACAGAACCTTTTCAAGTAGCGGATTATAGCAAAACAAATTAATCTGTTCTAGGTACATTTCTTTCAGTTTTACGTAAGAATTAATATTTTCGGGATCTGTTTACGCGAGGTAGACCCGCAACCTCACAGGTATATGCATCGCTGCCCCTCTATAGATTCAGGAAGTTGGTGAATACAAATGGTGTGGCTAGATAACGATGCGCCAACGGAGTCAAGTTGGCGTAATCCCAGACTACGCTGAGAGGCAAGGTAACATATTTGCTTACTCGAGTTACATTTACCGCACCTAATAACTAAAAGCTTAAAAGCCTATTCGTACCGTTAACCGTATAGTGTACCCACACAAGTCACGGTTACTAATATTTAGGTATGTTCTAGTTTGTCATACTTTTCAGAAAATATAAACCGGACATAAGCTTCCTAAAAAATTATTCAACCACGTGACTCCACGTGAATCACGGTAGCAAATCATTGAGTTGCATGAGCTGGCTATTTACGTTTTAAAAATGAAACTCTAATATTGTTCCCTTGTATTACCGTTGACACAATTAATTATCACGGAAAGTGTTGGTATTACAAAGCCTTCTTAAGACCTTTGGTACCTTAAGTCTACGAAGTTGTTGCGTAGTTGAATGCCATTTCATGTACAAGGTTATATAAAAAATACCAAAGCGCTCTCGGCCCGTAGTTGTTTACATTAACTTTTGGTCTACGATTTTTCAAAATTCAGTATTAATTTATTTCGTACAAAAAAATGTTATTCATGTAAAGTAACATTACACTGTTGCGGTTTTGCGCCCCGAGGTCGCGCGCCGGCCTCCGCGCCGCGCGCCGCGCCGTTGCCACTTGCCGATGTCACATTACAGAGTAGGAACAAGTAGAGAATCTCTGTAAAATATTGAATATTTAATATATTTCTCAAAATATCGTGTAAAAATGTCGTGGAACAAAAGTTGTTAGTTTTAATGTAAACAAATACAGGCCGAGAGCGATTTGGTATTTTTTATATAACCCTGTATATTATCTCTAAACTGCAAAACAATATATGTTCCTGACGATATCCAGATTCAGAATAGAAACTGGTAAGCGCTTCACACCGTGGATTCTGTTTTGCTTGTTAATCTCCAAAACTCCTGTAGGTATGCAATGTGCATAACTCGATAGATTCGATGCCAGCTGGACCGGGCAATCGCAACGAAATTTTAATCCTCTAGTAACTCACAATTCACTGTCGACAATTTTAGTGCAAATATAACCAGAATCTATGTTTTCAAGAGACGGTCCCTCGAGATCCAAAAATTTACTGAAACAATATTTTTTTAAGTTTAAGTTCAAACCTTAAGATTTTGAAACTTAACCAAAAACCTTTGATAAGTCGGAAATATCTTATCGCACACAGCTACAACGAAAAAAGTGGGGCCATACAAACACAGAGTAAAGTGATGCAATACATGCGAGAGTGTTGTACTCGACGAAAAAAAAATCTTCGATACAGAATAACTTACAGAATATTTTTTTATACATATTTTACAAGCTGAGCTATTTCTCATACCCCTATCTACATGGCAAAAAAAAGTTTGCAACGTTAGCTAACAATTTGGATTGAACCTAGTTAAATTTCTCATAAAGACACGACATTCTAACAAAAATACCAAGCAAAGCTTGTTCGCCCAGGTACTATTCATAGAAATGAAACTTGTTTCAAAAATAAAAGTTACCAATGTGGCCCGGTGACCCGGCTTAGTGTAGAAGCCAATAACTTAGTCAATTAGCCTGGTACATTACTTAAGTGATCTTCGAACTTAAAATTTTCGATACAAGTTCACTTTGCTAAGTTATTTAATACGAAAAAGCGACAGTGAGAACGCCTAAATAATTAGCGTAAACGTGTCTTACAAAACGTAATTCGACAGGATTACTTTTAGCAAGTTGCGTAAGTAATGAAGTAACTTGTGACACGGGTCCGACGCCGGCGCTTGGATCGACATAATTAAATTAATGAGAAAACTTCACTTCAATTTAGGCCTCCTATCTCATCTCCAGCTTATTTGCTGGCGGTCAAATCTGCTGAATTGCCGTTCATCGTACCCGGTTTATTTGGACAGTTTATTTATTTAAAAATAATAGCATTTAACATATATGATAACATGTTCGTACGTGTGCGTAAAATAAAATATAATAGCTGCCTGTGCTCGACTGTTATCACGCCTAGCCTAGAGCGTGGTGGGATAGATGGAGTTACATTCGGACTGACTCATAATTTTATTATCATTTGATCAATAGCATCCCAAAATTTGATAAACAGATTTTACGTATGGGTACAATCAAACAAGATAGTATTTCTCTCAAAAAACTTTTAGCAAACCTCAAATAACAGGGCAATATTTTATATACAAAGTCACATATTATAATATTTTTGGCATTTATTGTAATATTAATAAATCGCCCTATATAAATTTAAGTGAATGTAATTATAGACTCAATTAGGTATGACAACAGCAGATTACAGGACAAGTGACAACCGACCCTCGTGTTACTTCTTTAAAATTTAATCAAAACAGAACACCCGTTTCAAGAGGTCACGAGTGGCAGGATCTTAATCCCTCATCAAATCCAAATTAATTAAACTGAAACCGACCACGGTCCCAATCAGGCCGTACTTACATAGGTCGTCCGTATATAAACTTAGCCTCAGGCAATTACGTACGGCTCAGTACCCTTAACAGATATATTATTGTCTTCTGTAATTAGTACCGATAGGTAAAATACGAAAGTTTTGCCTAACCTTCACAATTTCGATAACGAAGGTGTCGCATCAACGAAAAATTAAGGTTTAAGTAAGTCTTTTTAAAATGCTGAATGGTTCACCAAAGAATTTTTTTTTATTTATCACCTTACATCCAGCATTATACAGGATTTCCTATTTCGCTAGAAGGAGCTGAATGTACCTTAAACAAATACTTACAAACTAAACAGACTAAATATAACTGAACTGAACTAAACTATCGTAACAGATAGTCCACAATGCTACTCTATTTTTCGAGAAATACTTTTGAATACGGATGTTCTTTTACATTCTATCCTACATTTTCTTGATGCAATGCTACTTCTATATTTATTCATGCTTTAAAATGTTATCTACTGTTATATTATGTTATGCATAAATTCTAGCAAAGTTTGTAATGATTGAATGAATACTATAAATACTAAACATTGTCTATAGAAACAGGAATGGAAAATACCTAGACAGGAATAACAAAAGAGCAAAGTTCTTGGTATTACAACTTAGTTATTCCGCGGCACGTTCCTAAGGACTCACCCGCAATGTACTCGTACCTACCCAAAATATCTCGCGTCGTTGACTCATCATCATCATGGAGTAGGTATTTCAGAGGTGGTTACTGGTTTTATTTATCAGTGCGAGAAGCGAAATACTTACATTCGTGTAGTTAAATAACGAATATTTAAGCGGAATCAGTATTTTTATATTAATTTGTTTCAATACATATAAAAAATACAAAGAAAATCATAATTTTCAAGTTTTTATACGACTTATAAAAAAGTATCAAATAGTATAGTGCATTGTTAAAATTATTTTCACTGTCTATTTAGGTACATTTACAGGTTTTATAAAATTTTCTTATTTCATTCTATTCCCGTAGGGACAAGGGAAAAATTTAGTAGGTAGGTATTATGATGAAATTCGCCCCACGAGAATTTCGGGTTTTCACTTATCCCGACGGAATCGTGGATTTCTCGTCCCTGCAGTGCCCGCTCACTTTCTCAACCGTCATAGCTACTTTCAAGGAAGTTTGCTATATAGCAATCTACCTTACTACAGCTGTAGCTATAGATTGCTATAATTTTCAATTTTTTTTATCTCGCGGGACTTCAAGGTTTTTCAGAAACAAAAAGGCACATAGACACTGAACACATAACCTTATCAAGTTTATACGTATGTTAATCCAGGATATAAGCTATTTACGTTCCAAATTTCACGTGAGATGACTGACTGGAATCTTATCTGATGATTCTGTAACGATGCATGTGAAGACGCGATCATACTAACTTAAAAGGAAAGCCTTAACCCCTGTCTATGTACCTACCATAGTCCATACACAGTATTATATCAGTCAGGAAAGCTGTCAAAAATACGTATCATAAAATTTAATGTTTTGGGGTACTTATATCATAATTTTTGATTCGCATGGTTGATATTTTAAGTGTCTTATTACTCCTGAAATAATAATAATTATAACAGACCGTAAACAAGCTAATTTAAAAAATTAAACTAAGTTTCATCTTTTACAGCTAAACAACGGATAAAATACATATTTCAGCTAAAAGATTAACGAGCTCTCCAAACAAAGCATGTACATTACAATCAAAACTTTTGATGAATTTCTCGAACACAATCTTATATCACCCTCTGAGGCCCGATTTAATATAAAAGCTTACAGCTCTTTATTTCGTAAGGGTAACATCAAACACTTTCATTTTAATGAAAATGCATAGTATACATACGCAAATGCTTTATGCGTCTGAAGAAGGTTGTTGAACTTTTCTTCAACCACAACGTTTAGTATTACTTTTTTGTAGAGAGGATCGCGCTTGGCGATAATCTGTTGTAATTGAAGTCTGTAGAATCAGGAATCACGTTCTAAATACTGGGGAAATAGCGAAATGAAAATACAATAAACGTTTTACAATGGTTGCTATTCAAACATCTTAATATCTTTTTTATTCGACATTAGAAAAAATGACAGTATAAAACTTAACAAAGTATCTTATCCAAGTAGGTTTTACAACATTCGCCCTTAATGGGAATAAAAAGATAAAGTAGTAATGCTAAACAAAAAAAAGCAATACTACCAGACTAAACAGAAATACAAAACATAAACCGAAGAAAAATAAATAAATAGAAAATCATTCTACCTATTTATCCCTAAACCCATATTAACTACGCACCTTAGATGAGCTATGCGCCTTAAGGGCTTGGTTAAAACATCGGCTGTCATTTTATCCGTAGGTATAAACTTTATATCTATAAGACCCTCAGTAACCTTTTCACGAATAAAATGAAATCTCGTATCAATGTGTTTGGTTCTATTGTGGTGGATTGGATTGAGCACAAGTTTCTGTGCACTTTGACTATCATTGTATAGCAACACCCTATGAGCAAAACCAGTAATGTCACACACTAACCGTCTTAGGAAAATAGCCTCCTTTGCAGCACTGGTCAAGGACATATACTCAGCTTCTGTAGATGATAAGGCTACCGTCGGCTGCTTCTTACACTCCCAGCTAATAGGTCCACCTGCTAGCGTGAAGTAGTAACCCGTGTATGACCGACGGTCATGTACACAGTTCGCCCAGTCAGCATCCGTGTATCCACACAGACGTCCACCGACTTTCCTGTAAGTAATACAGTAATCCATTGTACCTTTTAAATACTGTAACACCCTTTTAGCGGCCAACCAATGCCTTTTATCGTGACAGTTATTAAACTGACTTAAATAGCTTGTGGCATAAGCTATATCGGGTCTTGTATTCACAGCTAGGTACATGAGACATCCTATCAAGTTTTGATAAGGATATTCACCAGGAGATGTTGGATTACCTTTCTCCAACTTGTTATTCTCCAAAGGTGTAGACATCTCCTTGCAATCTCGCATATTAAACCGCTCCAATACCGCCTGTATATAGGTCTTCTGACTGACCACGATTTTATCGTCAACACGGTTAATATTTAAGCCTAAACAATATGACAATGCACCCAAATCTTTTAGTGAGAAAAATTTTTCCAAGTCATTTTTGACAACGTCAAACAAACTTTTTTCTTTGTAAAAGACAATTAGATCGTCGACATAGACTGCAAGTATTATGGTTTCATTACCAAACTTTTTCAAGTAAACACATGATTCCGCAGATGTTCGTGCAAAGCCAATTTTTGAAAGAGTTTGATGCAATTTAATATTCCAGGCTCGAGCTGCCTGCTTCAACCCATAAATGGATTTTCTGAGCAAACAGACTTTACCTTCTGCCCCGTGCTCAGCAAATCCCTCAGGCTGTTGCATGTTCACCTCCTCCTCTAAGTCTCCGTTGAGGAATGCGGTATCTACATCCATGTGTTGAATCTTCAAATACATTTCTGCCGCCAACGCTATAAGGGCACGCAGAGATGAATTTCGAACCACAGGGGCAAAAGTTTCGTTATAGTCAGTCCCCCAAACTTGACTAAAACCTTTCGCAACTAGTCGCGCCTTATACTTGACTATTGCTCCGTTCGCGTCCCTCTTTATTTTGAATACCCATTTACATGGAATTACCTTTTTATTTGGTTTATCCACTAATGTCCAAGTCTGCTTATTCAATAAGGCATCGTACTCATTTTTCATTGCAGAGATCCAATTATCTTTATCATCGCTATTAACAGCTTCACGATAACTTTTTGGATCATCATACAACAAATCAACATCGAGAGTGCCGTATGAATAATAATCAGGAGGTTTTCGTATTCGTTAAGGATATCTTCTCTCAGGACATACATCGCTGGGTTCATCTGAAGGAACCAGAGACAGATCACTTTGTTCACCCGAGTGTAGAAACTCCGTGTCACCAACACCTCCAGCTTCATCAGTCGCGTCCACAAAATCGTCAACTTGCTCTACCTCTATCTCCACATCTTCTGAAGTAGATGAAGAAGAAGTAGAAGCAGATGAGATAGAAATCTCCTGTGGCGAAGTGGTATCTGAAGAAGTTTTTGAAAAAAGATCAATGACATTGGGGCTCACAACAACTTCAGGCTGAACAGGTTTATCCTTCAATCCTGAAAAAATATTTTCAAAGAACGTAATATCCCGTGACTTAATCAACCTCCGAGGGTTTTCCGCGCTACAGAAATAATAACTCCTTGGATCATCTGAATATCCAACGAAGATATGTTCGGAAGCTTTCATGTCTAGCTTAGTTCTCTGGCATGAAGGCACGTGAACTAAAGCTCGGCAACCAAACACCCTTAAATGAGACAGGTCGGGTTTACTACCACACCACATTTCATATGGTGTCTTACCATCAAGTGCACGATGAGGTGACCTATTCTTTAAATAAACACTAGTCTCAACAGCATCCTGCCAAAAAGCTTTCGACAGAGAGCTCTGTGCTAGCAAGGAACGGGCCTTCTCTACAATACTACGATTGCAACGTTCACTTACCCCATTTTGTTGAGGGCTGTATGGTACAGACGTTTCATGTCGAATCCCTTGAGCTTGCAAATAATCTATCAACTCCTTGTTGACATACTCAGTACCATTGTCTGACCGAAGAGTTCGAATCTTAGTACCGGTCTGTCTCTCAACAAGTGCTTGGAAAGCACAAAAACACTTCTGAACTTCTGTCTTAGATGACATACAATAAAGAGATATAAAACGTGTATAATCATCTACAAAAATAATAAAGTATTTATTACCTTTAAAAGATTCTGTGGTCAGGGGACCACAAACGTCCGTATGGACCAATTCTAATGGTGATGAAGCTTTCTTATACTTTATCCCTTTGAAAGGCTTCCGGGCCTGCTTACCCTCTACACAAGGTACACATGGTTCTTTGTCAACCTCAGTATACTCCACACCAACAGCTAGACCTTTTCTGAGTAGATCCATACCGACACGGCAGAGATGTCCTAGACGCTTATGCCAAAGCTGAAACTGGGACAAATTAGTGTGAACATTATAAGCTGAAACATTTTGCGACTTTATTGTACAATCTAAAGTATACAATCCACCACAAATAGAACCATGTAAAACAGGACCATTTATAAAAGAAACATCATTAGAATTATAAAAATTACAGCCATTTGTATCAAAAACAATCGATAAACCTTTCTCTACTACCTTTTTGACTGATAGTAAATTACAATCTAGATCAGGAACATGTACAACATTCAAAATCTTCTTGAAATTGGTTTTTGTGTCAATCGCAACATCTCCTAAACCCACAGCTGGCAAACTTTTACCATTTGCGACAGTTATCTTCCCATCACAGGGTCGGTAACTATTAAACCATTCAGCATGTGGAGTCATATGAGTAGACGCACCAGAGTCGATAATCCACTTCTCAGACATCTGAACATTAGGTGCAGACAAAGCCAGTTCCGTGACACCATCCAAAGCCAATTCCGTCACACGATTCGTCATATTCCTTTTACTAGTAGCAATCAGTCCCTTATCTTCTGAACAACTTTCTGTAGAGCAACGCGCCTTTGCCTTTTTCTCCTTCTTTTTGAGAGGACAATTAGGACTCTTGTGCCCAGACTTCTTACACCGAAAGCAAATAACTTGTTTAGTATGCAACGCAGCCACACCATCTTTAGTCTCCTTCGTCATTTCGTTCAATAACTTAGTCCTCACCAAATCTGTTGTGACTTCAACGCTCCCATTCTCAAGCGCCATTATCATGGGCTCGTAGCGAGACGTCAGACCTCCCAATATAATAGCTGCTAAAGAGCTATCTTCTATGGTTTTGCCAATATCGGCCAGGTCTAGTGCTGTAGTAGTTATTGCCGTTAAGTAAGCTTCTAAATCAGAAAAGTCAGATAAGGAGTACCTGTACAACTTACGTTCCAACGACAGTTTACGACCCAAACTTCGATCCTCGTAGGATTTCATAAGAGCACCCCACGCTTCTTTTGCGGTCTTAGCTGGTCGAACAATCGAAATAGCAGCGCCATCCACAGTAAGGCATATCTTAGAAAGAGCCTTTTCTTCCTTCCGTACATGGTCGGATGTCTTATTACCTTCGACCACTACTCCGTTTACGGTTTCCCACAATCCTTCATGGATTAACAACATTCGCATTTTAAATTTCCACACAGTGTATCCTTCTCTACTACGAAGTATCGGAATACCATTTAGGGACATACCAGAATCTGCAGACGACATCTTACAATTTTACCACCAATCTTCTTTTAAATTTGATCGTAGATAAAATATACAGAGCCTTCGTGCTGATAACGTGTTGTAATTGAAGTCTGTAGAATCAGGAATCACGTTCTAAATACTGGGGAAATAGCGAAATGAAAATACAATAAACGTTTTACAATGGTTGCTATTCAAACATCTTAATATCTTTTTTATTCGACATTAGAAAAAATGACAGTATAAAACTTAACAAAGTATCTTATCCAAGTAGGTTTTACAACATAATCACGCCTAATGGAATACAATGATGAGGTCGAGGTCACAGTGCACTTGCCTGAAAAATGCCTATTCACTCTTATCTTGTAGGCACCCAGAGTGAGTATAAGTAGATAAGTGCCTATGAGCTGCTATATTCTTCCTTGAAGGTCAAAAGGGCAAACAGTTATTTAAGCAACAACTAAACTACTTTACTCCTTTAACACAAGTTGTGGTCAAAACTCGAAACCTATAGTGTATTTCTAAAGGGAACGAAGCCGAAAGTACGTCTTGATACCCTGAAGGTATAAAGAAAATTCTACGTCCTATCATGTACCTATGCTATAATAATGAATATCTTAATATACATATATAAATCACGTGTCACGTTGTTTGTCCGCGATGGACTCCTAAACTACTGAACCGATTTAGTTCAAACTTCGTGAATATCTGTCATTTGGTCCAACTTAAAAGATAGAATAGTTTTTATCCCACATGGACGAAGTCGCGGGCATCAGCTAGTAATATTATATTTTATCCCGTACCCACTGCTTAGACATCCATATCGTTCTCTACTGCCCGCGCCGTCTCGCAACTTGATGACTCAGCTAATTCAAGAAATAAATGTTAAAATAATGGACTGGCTTTGAGTACCTAACATTTTATTTTGATAAAATTGAAATGTTGCAATTTTATCAAAATCTAATTACTATACATGTCTGATGGCCTCGTAAAATGGTGCTAAGAATACTTACTGGCTTCATTTCATTGTCTCTATTTAATAAAATAGGTACAATTATAATACTTTCTTCCATTTTATAAGAAAGCTTCGGCTTAAATAAATAACGTGGAGAGTTTATTGAAAATGTTTATGCAACCGAGAAAGAAAATAATCCATGAGATTTTCTTTATGACAGCTGAGCCTAAAGAATATTTTATTTTCCTAGTCCTTTTTGTACCTAGTTACGCAATAGTTGTTATAATGTATAGGTAGGGTACGGTTTCATACAACACGTATATTTTACCTGCCTCTCTATCACAACTTACGGAAGATTTCTCATAAAATTTTACGACGATCATTAAGGTTGCGCGTTAAAGGGTGCGAATACTACCTTATTAAAGCATATCTGATATAAATTGTAGGTACAAGCGATCTCATATTATTTAGGTTACTTAAGCTGTTACGTTGATAATTGTCAATATGTTTCATCATCATCATCGCTTATTTTAAATGCGCGATCGCTATATTGTAAGCAAGTGAAGTGTGAGGCAGGGCCTCTACATTTTAATTTTGCAAAAAATGCTAGTTTACCTTTCATCAAATTACCCTTGTTAAAGAAAAACGCATTTACTATATTAAAAATCGACAAAACTCTTTTCCCTGGTTTACTGAAAAAAAAGTAAACCGCGCATTCAATCAATCGGAGGACAGGTATCTATTACCTATTTTATATCTACCAGTTGGCGTCACCGTTGGAGATTTATCTGGGGGTAAAAAACTTATACCCTGGATAGGGCAGACGGCGTGAAAAAATGTCGCTAGTTTATCGATGCCACAAAATAATAATTATGTTTGTTTTACCATGAACAGTAACGCCGCACTGTAGTTCGCTCGGCAGCCACCTATATAATTGACAGATGGCGATACTGTTTGTTTGTACGAAAAAGATTTACGTAAATCGTTCGGATCGACAGACTATGCTGTTTGCTTGTACGAAAAAGACTTACGTATCTAAATCGTTCGGATGCCCATATCCTAAGTTTTCTTATCAGTGCTGGGGGTATAATGTTTTTATACGACATATGTCTGGTTATTTATTTAGTAATAATTTCCCGTCCACATATTCTGTACAAAAATGTATATTTTTTGTACTATGTAGTGAAACGCAAGAATAAAATCGTGTACGTACGTGTGAATGGATCGTTGGTTCCTGTCACGGTAAATAAATCGTAAATAAAGAGTGATGCTACCTTTCCTCTCAGGCTTGGAATAATGCCAACTTGACTCCATCGACAAACGCGCATCCTTGTCAAACAGAGCTATTCGCACCGAGCAAAAAACTTAGTGATATTTGTGGGAGAACGAGTTCTATATCGCGGCTTTAAAATATATATATTTCATAGATTTATAATAGGTCGTCGCTCGCACTCAGACTTGAGACTAGATTGAGCCCTACCTAACAACAACAGCTCCGTGATTGCGGCAACTTTTTCTTTTGGTGTGAGTGTGTTAATTTGAAATTTGTTTGGTGCTCGGATGCTAGTGTGCATGAAAAATTGTGTAGCGACGGCTGTGGTTTGTCAACTTAGACAGAGTTTTTATTGGCGCACTTTCGAAGTCGCCGGCGGCCTCTTGGACCTCTATTGCATAAAATTTGCATAGAGATTCCTTTTTTTACTAGAGGTAAGCATTTTGTTGGATTCCTATGGGATCATCTGGGCAGCAGGAGCGGGTAAGCTAGTAATAATAAATATAAAACATATAATGAAGTTTCCTTATTTATACGTGAAAGGAATGCGTCTAGAAAGGTTAAAATTAAGCACAAAAATACAAAAAGTAAAGTACAAAAGTAAATCTCGGCAAACTTAAAACGTGAGTTCACAACCTTGCATCCAACAAATACTACCCTAAATTGTTTAACAAAATGACAACACACAACACATAATTAAACACTATATAGCCTGATTTTAAAAACAAATCATGCCAAACAAAACAAACGTTAGCATTTTGGATGAGAACACCCAAATTTTGTCTTTAATAAAGTTTTACATAATACCCTACACCAGGTCGGCACGGTACCGCTAAAATGTATTCAAAATACGAAATTGTTTTGATATGCAAACGAGGCGTCTAAATCATAAAATTTGAATTTGAAATCAAACCGCAGTCTCAAAAGTGTTTTTGCGTGACAGACGAAATATTCGTGGCTCTCCGCTCTACACGAGTAGTATCAAATATTTATGCAGGAAGAGGCTGCCAGATACATCCGTATTTACCCTCAGTATCATGCTTGCTGCAAGAGATAATCTCAGTTGTGATACCATGACTTAACACTACCATTGGTCGTACCAACCCGGTTTTCGATTATAATCTCTTTATTAACATTTAAAATTCTCGTATCTTGTGTTTGTTATCAAGCTCTTCCGAAACGGCTCGTCCGATTAAAAAATAGCTTACGACAGTAGGTCGTAAGCTATTTTTTATATCCCTGATGGAAAAACAACGTTTGCCGGGTCAGCTAGTAAAACTATGAAGATGGGCATCGTCTAATTATGGAAATAAGTTACGATGGACTGACTAAATGTTTTATATGGATATTTGTAACTCGCAGACTGATAACTCAACAGCGGGGCTAGACAAAGTCACAGTCGTTTGGCGTTAACGCTAGTCGACAAATAGGTATGGACAAAACAAATGACTGTAGAAAAACCACGATAATAATCTCAGATAATAATAGTACTAACCACGCTGTGTTTGATACTGTTGGCTGTCAATTGTCAAGCGAAGTACGCTAAAGTTATCTACAAGGTCTGCGAGAACGCCAGCGAGCGTTCAAGTTAGCGTAGTCAATTATCAAAAACAGCGTGTTTAGTACTATTATTATCGTGGTTTTTCTACAGTCATTTGTTTTGTCCATACAAAACGACTCTGACTTTGTCTAGCCCCGCAGTACCGTAATCGTAAATTATACAATCGTACAAGTTCTCATAAATTAGCTGTTATAAGCGACTATTTTTATCTCAATACGTCTGCAAGACTTAGAAAAAAATAATGAAACTTTACAAAAGTAAAACAAAGGAACAATTCTTAAGTTGATTGAATTTGGCAGAACGATTGATTGGAAAACGCTACGTTACGCATTTCGCAGATTCTTCTATCTGTATAAAAGTAAACTAGTGGAAAATTAAAAAATTTTAAAACACCCACGACTTTTGCAGACTTGTAATTATTGAAAAAGGATTAAATAATTTTTTTGAAACTCCCCGACTAAAGGAAAGTAAGAACTAAGAACCTATCAATATAATTACAAATCCAAGAAAATCCGCCGGAGCTGCTGTGTTGATGACGGTGTTGATGGTGCTGTTTACCAGTTGATGACTAATTCAATTTCTTGATACTTCTCATATACCGGCAGTTTATCAATACTTACTAATTACATTAATTGATATTGGAAACGAAAATAGCAATGGCAGCTCCGACGGATTTTCTTGGTTTTGTAATTATACTGATAGGTTCTTAGTTCTTACTTTCCTTTAGTCGGGGAGTTTCAAAAAAATTATTTAATCCTTTTTCAATTACAAGTCTGCAAAAGTCGTGGGTGTTTAAAATTTTTTTAATTTTCCACTTGTTTTATAGTTTTTCGATTAACATATTAATGTAATTTAAATTAAAAAATTAAAATTAATCTTCAAACTAGCCATTAGCTCCTCTAGCAGCGTTTGAAGGCATCATCCCTTCCAAGTCATAAAGAGACGTTTATTGTGGCGCTCCCTGCTGTTCAATCACAAGAACAATTATCTACGAACCATTGCCAATGACTCACTAATATTTTATACAAAACTGTATCCAAATTGGTTCAGTAATTTTTGTAATAATTGAGAACATTCGTTTGCACTGTAAATGTTTTTTATGGCGCCCCCTGGTGATCGATGTTCGTAAAAACTTCGTTCTAAGAACCATCGCCAATGAATACCAAACATTATACAGAAAACTGCATCTAAATCGGTCAAGCCGTTTTTGAAATAAATGGGAACATTCGTTTTCAATATAAATATTTTTCATGGCGCCCCGTGGTGATCGATGTTCGTAACAACTATCTAAGAACCATTGCCGCTGAATACCAAACATTATCAAGAAAACTGCATCTAAATCGGTCAAACCGTTTTTGAAATAAATGGGAACATCGATGTGCACAAACAAACAAACAAACAAAAATATTTTTGCATTATTTGTTTTTGTGAACAATTTAACATACAAACAAACATAAAATCTTTATAATAGAGTAATGTACAAACGATCTCTCACCCTAAACGCATATACCCGTACTCCGTTCCGTCGTGGATAATAAATAAAAGCAAAAATCAGCTGTCTACTTACTTAAGTAGGTAGGAATCACAAAGGAGCCATTAAAACAAAAAAATCGTAAACAAGTTCAACTCAGTAACTATTGTGTCACAACAAATCCCTGGGAGTTACGTTTAAATTAACTTAGGTTATGGTAAAGTTTACTAATCGTAGATTTAATAGTTTATCTTGACAATTTTTAATAGATTTTAGTACATACCACTAGAGTTTGGCAAAGAAAAGTAGAAAAAAAACGGAGGCGGCTTGATTAAATACTGCTAATGCGATGCAAGGCTAGATAGACCAGGCAGAAATAATAATTGTGTTGTACTATTTCAAAATATTAAATAACGCGTTATTTTTTTTTTTTAATGACAGGAAATGCCTAACGCATACCCCTCGGTCAGGGGACATGGAGGGGTTATGTGGGGCTTGCACCCACTAAAACCTGTCGCTTTCCACGACGGACCTTGTTGGCGGGAGTACGGGATTCACTAGCGTATTCACCGCGCTCCCGCCAGGCCCCGACCCGCCACCTGAGCGGCAGGTCCCGTCGCTGCTGCCGGCAGCCTGGCCGCCGCCGGCTCCTCCTGGGAGGCGCGTCCTGAACAGGGCGCACCACCTCCTCGGCCTGTTGATGGAATTCGGGCAACGGACGCCATAGCCCCTTACGTCCGTCACCCGCAGGCCGGCGCACACGGAAGCCGAAGAAAGATGTTCGTCCTCCAGCAACCGGTTAACGCGTTACTGAGATTAGTCCATAACTGTTTTATTGACAGTAACTCGTGTTCAAAGGAAACAAAAAAAATGTTTCGTTTCCACTCATTTTTACCAAACCAAATAAAACTGTTCTTACATAAAATATTTATATATTTTGCCAGCATCATAAAGTTGAAGTTTTAAACATTCCAATTTTGGCCTAATTCATCAACTTGTATTCCGCAATAAAAATAACGAAGTAAACACAATTACCAACTGCAATGATAAAATTTATTATGACGCTGAGGTTCATAAAACCTTTTAATTAAATTTGAAGATAGCTCAGAAAAGCTCTCGGAGAGGATATAATACAGTGAAGTTGGTAGTTTGTGTATAAGAGCTTAAAGTATAAAGCCACGGGAGCTGTGTTGTTGGCGACAAGCGACTTAATTAACTGGCTATGTACTAGAATTATGCATTTACGTACAGAAATTGCAGGTGTAAATATAATTAATTTATCTAAACACACACTTCAAAGTGAGAGATATAAGTCAGATTAGCTGTTTATTTTGTACAGACTGAAAGTTTCAATGACTACTCGTAATTTAAATAAGTTTGTGGCGGATTTTGGATGGCCGCCACAGAGAGGAACGTGCAGGGAGCACGCAGGTTGTAGACGATAAATAAAACACTCGGTCTTAATGTATCGCAGAGATGCGACCTCTAAGGAGCCTCGAAGTGAAGTGTGCCTGCTGGCTGAATTTTAAGGGTATTTATCGGCTACCTGAGTAGGCGCATTCTCGCATTCTTTATTGAATAGATATAATCAATGAGTAACAGAGATAACAATAGATGCTTAAACTAGTGCAGCTATACATGATAGAAAAGCACTTATGCGTTAGACAGAGATAACAAATTGGGCGTGATAAATGATAAAGACAAGTATACATTAAAGCTGAGAAGGATTATAGACAATTTAAATAAAGACAAACTTATATGCTAGAGCGAGAGGGGCTGTACACCCGCAATGAGCAATACTGTAATGAGAAATATACATGGGTTTTTATGCTAATTTACTGTTACTATACAGAATAATTAAACAATTATTATGTTCTTGCGTAAACTTGCAGTTAAATATATACGAGCTTATAAAGCAAAGGAAAGTATGTAATATTAAGTCTGAAATTATTACTAATTCACATAGTTTAAGCAAGGTTTTTACTAAAGGTAAGAACTAAAGCTTAATATAAAATGAATAACGTACTTATTACTACATATTCTAACTAAAGGTAGTAAAAACACAATATTCACATGATTTATTTGACTTAACCTAGGTAAATACTATGAATAATCAACGTTACATAAAATCCTACTCAAACATTTATTTAGCTAATTAATACGATAATTTTGTAGTCATTTCCGTTGACGACAATCTTCAACAAAGTTCAACCTTTGCAATTTGTTGAAATTATCATACGAGCGCACCATATGTATGTGTGTGTTGATTTTGATCTTCAAACTATAAAATTAATTTCATAGTTTGAAGATCAAAATCCGAGCTCAAATCAAAGAAAAAGATATTTATTATGATCGTAAACATTATTTATTACCCATATAATTTACGATAGACTAATAAAATAGTCTCCTTCGTGAAGAGCACGCTGTGTCATCAGTCTAACGAACTTTGTGCTTCAGCTTGAGTTTTTTAACAAGATGAGTAACTTTACGAGAAACGTTTTATCGAATGGTAAGTCTACGATGTAAGCCTACACTGTAGGTCCGTAGGTGCTACGCCGTAGGCCCTGTAGATGCCACGCCGTAGTCCTGTAGAAGCTACGCCATAGGCCTTTAGGTGCTACGCCGTAGGCCTGTAGTTGATACTCGTAAGCGAAGTCTCTTCTCGTAGACCTGTCAATTCTATGCCACTAGCAAATATTCTCACGATACTGCCGGGTTTGAAAATAGTCGTCAATAAAATATGATTACTGATTAATATGCCAGAGAATTTAAAAGCCGTTGGTCGCACCTTGTTTCTTCGACCATGTTAATTCGAATGACGACCGAATGGCGTAGTGGTAGCGAACCTGCTGTCTGCGCTGGAGGTCGTGGGTTCGATTCCCGCTACTGGTAAATGTTTGTGTGATGAGCATGAATGTTTTCCAGTGTCTGGGTGTTTTTCAATATATTGTATTTATATATATTAGTATGTATGTATATTTATCAGTTATCTAGTACCCATAACACAATAAGCATAATCATTAGCATTATCATTAGCATTATCATTAGCATTATAAAAAGCATAATCATTATCATGATCATTAGCTATCATTAGCATTATCATTATCATGATCATTAGCATAATCATTAGCATTATCATTATCATGATAATTAGCATAATCATTAGCATTATAATTAGCATAATCATTATCATGATCATGAGCTATCATTAGCATTATCATTATCATGATCATTAGCATTATCATTAGCATTATCATTAGCATTATCATTAGCATTATAATTAGCATTATCATAAGCATTATCATTAGCATAATCATTATCATGATCATTATCATGATCATTAGCATTATCATTAGCATTATCATAAGCATAATCATTAGCATTATAATTAACATAATCATTTTCATTATCATTAGCTATCATTAGCATTATCATCATCATGATCATTAGCATTATCATTAGCATTATCATTATCATGATCATTAGCATTATCATTAGCATTATAATAAGCATTATCATAAGCTATCATTAGCACTATCATTATCATGATCATTAGCATTATCATTATCATGATCATTAGCATAATCATTAGCATTATCATTAACATAATCGTTATCATGATTAGGGATGCCCCGAATATTCGGCTACTATTCGGTATTCGGCCTATTCGGCCACTTTATTTGGTATTCGGTATTCGGCCGAATAGTACTTATTATTCGGCCGAATACCGAATACCAAATCGTGGACAAAAAAAACACATCATATTACTCAAGATTTGTATTTATTACCAAATTACAATATTTTAATAAGTAAAATTAATCAGCGGTAAGTTGTGATGGATAAAAACAAGCTTTTCAGCATTTGATGGTAGCAAACGATTACGCTTCTCATCGTAAATGATACCAGCTTCAGAAAACAACCTCTCACTATACACGCTGCTCCCGGGAGAAGAAAGATAAAGTTTAGCAAATTTTGAAAGGTTTGGGTATTGCTTTTCATTTGCTGACCACCACTTGAAAGGATCAGCTTTCCTATCTAGGCGAGTAGTTTTCAAATAAAAATCTATCTCATTTGCGACAGTATTCTTCTCCATGTTCTCCTCATCATTACTATTTCGCATATTATCAGTAGCGACTTCCTCAAAGCAGTTCCAGAAACTTTCGTGTATTTCAAATGTCTTATCATTTTCATTCAAGTTTCTTTTCTTACGAAGTGGAGAAGAATCAGTACTACTAGATTCATCATTACAACTTGATTTCAGAGCTTCTAGAAGAATTTTTTGTTTTGCTCTTTCTGCTTGAACCAATCCGAGGAAACTTGTTTTGAAACGTGGATCAAGAAACGTAGCGACCAGATATTTGTTATTTTCATCAAAGTTAAATCGCTTTTCAAGCTCAGCTTGCAGTGAAGATCTCACTGTCACTAAATTTGGTACTCTCTCAGATGTCTCTGCCTTTCCCAGATATTTTAATAAAGTAATTGCATGTGGAATCACTTCAGAGATGCAGGAGATACCTGAGCTGGTTATTTTTGTAATCTCTTCGAATGGTTTGAGAAGTTTGATACATTGTTCCATTAGTTCCCATTGAGCATGAGTTAGATTATTTAAAGTTTCATGATCTGTTATGTACAAGGATACTGCTCGCTTTTGTTCTAATAATCGCTCCATTAAATAATACGTCGAATTCCAGCGAGTGTTCACATCTTGTACTAGTTGATGGTTAGGCAATTTAAGTTCTTGTTGAATGGATTTAAGTTTCTGTTCTGCTAAGCTTGAATGATTAAAATGGGTAACGATTCGCCTCGCAGCAGCTACCATCTGTAGTACTTCTGGTTGAGATTTTAGCGACTCCTCTATAGCTCGTTGCAATGAATGAATAAAGCACCTACCTGAATCATATCCTGCATCTCGCACACCTTTTATCATATTAGCCCCACTATCATGGACAAGTAAATGGATCTTGCTTTTAGGTATATTCCATCTTTCTGTAATAGCCTCGAGTTCTTTTGCAATATTGGTTCCAGAATGTGAGCCGGGAAACGATTTCATAGCTAAAACGCCATGTTTCAAAATGAACTCAGGAGATATCCAGTGCGCAGTGAAGCTCAAAAAGCTCTCGTTATTGTGCTGACATGTCCATATATCAGATGTCACTGATACTGCTGGTGCCTGCGAAATACTGGTTTCTATTTTAGACCAAATTCTGTTGTATATATCAGGAATAACTTTCTCGGTCATGAAAGTGCGACCAGGTACTCTATAATGGGGCACAGCGGTTGCCATAAGCCTTTGAAAGCCGACCCGTTCCACAAGTGACAATGGTTCGTTGTCTAAAGCAATCATTTCACCAATCAAGTAATGATATTTTATAGATTTCGGATCATTAATGTCCCACAACAATTTCCTCTCTGATGTTTCTTTCAGGGTTAGCTGTCGTTCTCTTGATCTGGGCGTTCCAGGTACTGCTGGCATCTTGGAATCGGTGGAAGTAGAAGTACCGCCCTTATTGCTGCCACTTGTCGAGGGAACATCAGTTAAAGTAGCGTACTCCGCAGTATGTTTCGTTCTAAGATGATTTTTTAAAGAAGTTGTAGCTGAAAAAAAAAACAAAATTAAGTTTTACGATTTTTTTTATTTGACTGTTTTTATATGCCATGTTCACACAATGACGACTTGTGGAAAATTATCAAAACATGTTTCACCAAAAGCACGAATTCTCTATTACTTCTTCTATTCTTCTTTTCACTATTCTTTTGTAACGATAAACGTCGAAACGAAATTCAGAAAATGTCCATATTTTGATGAATCGTGAAAAATTACGATTGCGTACGCAATGTGAACAGCCAAACGTCATAACGTATCGTTCGTTACCTATCGTGTTTTATGACGAATCGTCAATGAATAAACAAGCCATTAAATTAAGTTTTGACTTACTTGCTTTCTTTCCTTCTCCGCCTCTTGATATCTTGTTGTTACACAACAAACACTCGGCCAGTTTATTATTTTCTCTATCAATGTCATAATATCGCCATAATGCCGATTTCTTATTAACTGATGTCATTTTTTAACACGCAAACAATTACAAGAACTAATGAAAATTTCTACAAAATCGTAGGTAATGTTTTATTTTTATAATCATCTGACAAAGCATGCCGTGACGTGCCTACTCGCAATAGAAACAAACAATCAAATGGCCGCACGCCGTACGCCCACGCGGCCCGCGCCCGCGCTCGAGTGAGACAGGTCGCGACACGATTTTGCGGTCGACAAGCATGTACTTAGGGCCGAATGTTCGGCGGCCGAATATTCGGCGCTTCGGCCGATAGCGTTGCCGAATATTCGGTATTCGGTATTCGGCTAAATCACTATTCGTGGCAACTCTAATCATGATCATTAGCATTATCATTAGCATTATCATTAGCATTATCATAAGCATTATCATTAGCATTATCATTAGCATTATCATTATCATGATCATTAGCATAATCATTAGCATTATCATTAGCATTATCATAAGCATTATCATTAGCATAATCATTATCATGATCATTAGCTATCATTAGCATTATCAATATCATGATCATTAGCATTATCATTAGCATTATCATTAGCATTATCATAAGCATTATCATTAGCATTATCATAAGCATTATCATTAGCATAATCATTATCATGACCATTAGCTATCATTAGCATTATCATTATCATGATCATTAGCATTATCATTAGCATTATCATTAGCATTATCATTAGCTATCATGAGCATTTTCATTATCATGATCATTAGCATAACCATTAGCATTATCATTAGCATTATCATTATAATTAGCATAATCATTAAAATGATCATTAGCTATCATTAGCATTATCATTAGCATTATAATTAACATTATCATAAGCTATCATTAGCATTATCATTATCATGATCATTAGCATAATCATTAGCATTATCATTAGCATTATAATTAGCATAATCATTATCATGATCATTAGCTATCATTAGCATTATCATTATCATGATCATTAGTAGGGCATGCAGAACCGGTTCCGGTTCTTAATTTTGAATTCCCGGTTCTGCACCGAGCTCAGAACCGGGTACCCGGGATTTCCCGGTTCTTGGTAAAAAAGTTTTAAAACTTTAATTAAAAGCATTATTTTTAATATTCCAACAAAAGGGGCTATTTGTAGTAAACATGAAATAGAAAATTATTTCCAAAAAACCGACTTCAAATGCCACTACAAAGAGTGAAATAATTTTTAATGTATACCAATTTGACGTCAGGCGATTGTTTATATAATATTATCGTATTTTCTTCGCACATGGAGTAGGTATTAGGAAGGACTATGATTGTACGAAACATTCAAGTGTTCTTATAAAATTTGACAGTTCCCTCGATTTCTCCAGGATCCCAACATCAGATCCTGACTTGATGACTATAAAACCATCTGGTAAGTATACTCTTTCAAACAAAAAAATAATTTTCGATAAAATACGTAATAATTGTATTTTTTTAAAGAACCGGGAGAACCGGGAAATCATATTCAGAACCGGTTCTTTTAACACCTTAAAAATCCCGGGATTTCCCGGGATTTTAAGAACCGGGAAATCCCGGTTGCATGCCCTAATCATTAGCATTATCATTAGCATTATAATAAGCATTATCATAAGCTATCATTAGCACTATCATTATCATGATCATTAGCATAATCATAAGCATTATCATTAGCATTATAATTAGCATAATCATTATCATGATCATTAGCTATCATTAGCATTATCATTATCATTAGCATTATCATTAGCATTATCATTAATCATTAGCAGTATCATTAGCATTATCATTAGCATTATAATTAGCATAATCATTAGCTATCATTAGCATCATCATTATCATGATCATTAGCATTATCATTAACATTATCATAAGCATTTTCATTAGCATTATCCTTAGCATAATCATTAGCATTATCATTAGCATTATCATTAGCATTATCATTAGCATTATAATAAGCATAATCATTATCATGATCATTAGCTGTCATTAGCATTATCATTATCATGATCATTAGCATTATCATTAGCATTATCATTAGCATAATCATTAGCATAATCATTAGCAGTATCGTTAGCATTATCATTAGCATTATAATTAGCATAATCATTATCATAATCATTAGCTATCATTAGCATTATCATTATCATGATCATTAGCATAATCATTAGCATTATCATTAGCAATATAATTAGCATAATCATTATCATGATCATTAGCTATCATTAGCATTATCATTATCATGATCATTAGCATTATCATTAGCATTATCATTAGCATTATCATTAGCACTATCATTAGCATTATCATAAGCATTATCATTAGCATAATCATTATCATGATCATTAGCTATCATTAGCAAAATCATTATCATGATCATTAGCATTATCATTAGCATTATCATTATCATGATCATTAGCTATCATTAGCATTATCATTATCATGATCATTAGCGTAATCATTAGCACTATCATTAGCATTATCATTAGCATTATAATTAGCATAATCATTATCATGATCATTAGCTGTCATTAGCATTATCATTATCATGATCATTAGCATTATCATTAGCATTATCATTAGCATAATCATTAGCAAAATCATAAGCATTATCATAAGCATTATCATTAGCATTATAATAAGCATAATCATTATCATGATCATTAGCTATCATTAGCATTATCATTATCATGATCATTAGCATTATCATTAGCATTATCATAAGCATTTTCATTAGCATTATCCTTAGCATAATCATAAGCATTATCATTAGCATTATCATTAGCATTATCATTATCATGATCATTAGCATAATCATTAGCATTATCATTAGCATTATAATTAGCATAATCATTAACATGATCAATAGCATTATCATTAGCATTAGCATTATCATTATCATGATCATTAGCATTATCATTAGCATGATCATAAGCATGATCATTAGCATAATCATTAGCATTATAATTAGCATAATCATTATCATGATCATTAGCTATAATTAGCATTATCATTATCATGATCATTAGCATTATCATTAGCATTATCATTAGCATTTTCATTAGCATTATCCTTAGCATAATCATTAGCATTATCATTAGCATTATCATTAGCATTATCATTAGCATTATCATAAGCATTATCATGATCATTAGCATTATTATAAGCATTATCATTAGCATTATCATTAGCATTATAATTAGCATAATCATTATTATGATCATTAGCTATCATTAGCATTAGCAAGATCATGATCATAAGCATGATCATCAGCATTATCATTAGCATTATCATTAGCATAATCATTATCATGATCATTAGCTATCATTAGCATTATCATTATCATGATCATTAGCAATATCATTAGCATTATCATTAGCATTATCATTAGCATTATCATTAGCATTATCATTAGCATTATAATTAGCATTATCATAAGCTATCATTAGTATTATCATTATCATGATCATTTGCATAATCATTAGCATTATAATTAGCATAATCATTATCATGATCATTAGCTATCATTAGCATTATCATTATCATGGTCATTTGCATTATCATTAGCATTATCATTAGTATTATCATTAGCATTATCATTAGCATTATCATAAGCATTATCATTAGCAAAATCATTATCATGATCATTAGCTATCATTAGCATTATCATTTATCATTATCATGATCATTAGCATTTTCATTAGCATTATCATTAGCATTATCATAAGCATAATCGTTATCATGATCATTAGCATTATCATTAGCATTATCATTAGCTATTATTAGCATTATCATTATCATGATCATTAGCATAATCATTAGCATTATCATTAGCATTATCATTAGCATCATCATTAGCATAATCGTTATCATGATCATAAGCATTAGCATTATCATTAACATTATCATTAGCATTATCATTAGCATTATCATTAGCATTATCATAAGCTATCATGAGCATTATCATTATCATGATCATTAGCATAATTATTAGCATTATCATTAGCATTATCATTAGCATTATAATTAGCATAATCATTATCATGATCATTAGCTATCATTAGCATTATCATTATCATGATCATTAGCATTATCATTAGCATTATAATAAGCATTATCATAAGCTATCATTAGCACTATCATTATCATGATCATTAGCATAATCATTAGCATTATCATTAGCATTATCATTAGCATTATCATTAGCTATCATGAGCATTATCAGTATCATGATCATTAGCATAATCATTAGCATTATCATTAGCATTATAATTAGCATAATCATTATCATGATCATTAGCTATCATTAGCATTATCATTATCATGATCATTAGCATTATCATTAGCATAATAATAAGCATTATCATAAGCTATCATTAGCACTATCATTATCATGATCATTAGCATAATCATTAGCATAATCATTAGCATTATAATTATCATAATCATTATCATGATCATTAGCATTATCATTAGCATTATCATTAGCATTATCATTAGCATTATCATTAGCATAATCATTAGCATTATCATTAGCATTATCATAAGCATTATCATTAGCATTATCATTATCATGATCATTAGCATTATCATTAGCATTATCATTAGCATTATCATTAGCATTAGCATTAGCATTATCATTAGCATTATCATGATCATTAGCATTATCATAAGCATTATCATTAGCTATCATAAGCATTATCATTATCATGATCATTAGCATTATCATTAGCTATCATTGGCATAATCATTAGCATTATCATTAGCATAATCATTAGCATTATCATTAGCATTATAATTAGCATAATCATTATCATCATCATTAGCTAGCATTATCATTAGCATTAGCATTATCATTATCATTATCATTATGATTATCAGTATCATTATCATTAGCATTATCATTATCATTAGCATGATCATTAGCATTATCAGTAGCATTAGCATTATCATTAGCATTATCATTAGCACTAGCATTATCATTAGCATTATCGGTATCATTATCAGTGTCATTATCATTATCATTATCATAAGCAGTATCATTAGCATTAACAGTATCATTATAATTATCATTATCATTATCATTAGCATTATCATTAGCATTATCATTAGCATTATCATTAGCATTATCATTAGCATTATCGTTAGCATTATCGTAAGCATTATCATTGTCATTAGCATTATCATTAGCATGAACATTAGCATAATCATTATCATTAGCATTATAATAAGCATTAACAGTATCATTATCATTAGCATTATCATTAGCATTATCAGTATCATTATCATTAGCATTATCATTATCATTAGCATAATCAGTATCACTATCATTAGCATTATCATTATCAGTATCATTTTCATAAGCATTTTCATTAGCATTATCATTAGTTATATCACTATCATTAGCAGTATCATTATCATTAGCATTATCATTAGAATGATCATTATCATTAGCATTATCATTATCAGTATCGTTTTCATAAGCATTTTCATTAGCATTATCATTAGCAATATCACTATCATTAGCAGTATCATTATCATTAGCGTTATCATTAGAATGATCATTATCATTAGCATTATCACTATCATTATTATTATCATTAGCATTATCGGTATCAGTGTCATTATCATTATCATTATCATTATCATTAGCAGTATCATTAGCATTATCATTAGCATTATCATTATCATTATCATTATCATTTTCATTATCATTATCATTTACATTAGCATTAGCATTATCATTAGCATTATCATAAGCTATCATGAGCATTATCATTATCATGATCATTAGCATAATTATTAGCATTATCATTAGCATTATCATTAGCATTATAATTAGCATAATCATTATCATGATCATTAGCTATCATTAGCATTATCATTATCATGATCATTAGCATTATCATTAGCATTATAATAAGCATTATCATAAGCTATCATTAGCACTATCATTATCATGATCATTAGCATAATCATTAGCATTATCATTAGCATTATCATTAGCATTATCATTAGCTATCATGAGCATTATCAGTATCATGATCATTAGCATAATCATTAGCATTATCATTAGCATTATAATTAGCATAATCATTATCATGATCATTAGCTATCATTAGCATTATCATTATCATGATCATTAGCATTATCATTAGCATAATAATAAGCATTATCATAAGCTATCATTAGCACTATCATTATCATGATCATTAGCATAATCATTAGCATAATCATTAGCATTATAATTATCATAATCATTATCATGATCATTAGCATTATCATTAGCATTATCATTAGCATTATCATTAGCATTATCATTAGCATAATCATTAGCATTATCATTAGCATTATCATAAGCATTATCATTAGCATTATCATTATCATGATCATTAGCATTATCATTAGCATTATCATTAGCATTATCATTAGCATTAGCATTAGCATTATCATTAGCATTATCATGATCATTAGCATTATCATAAGCATTATCATTAGCTATCATAAGCATTATCATTATCATGATCATTAGCATTATCATTAGCTATCATTGGCATAATCATTAGCATTATCATTAGCATAATCATTAGCATTATCATTAGCATTATAATTAGCATAATCATTATCATCATCATTAGCTAGCATTATCATTAGCATTAGCATTATCATTATCATTATCATTATGATTATCAGTATCATTATCATTAGCATTATCATTATCATTAGCATGATCATTAGCATTATCAGTAGCATTAGCATTATCATTAGCATTATCATTAGCACTAGCATTATCATTAGCATTATCGGTATCATTATCAGTGTCATTATTATTATCATTATCATAAGCAGTATCATTAGCATTAACAGTATCATTATAATTATCATTATCATTATCATTAGCATTATCATTAGCATTATCATTAGCATTATCATTAGCATTATCATTAGCATTATCGTTAGCATTATCGTAAGCATTATCATTGTCATTAGCATTATCATTAGCATGAACATTAGCATAATCATTATCATTAGCATTATAATAAGCATTAACAGTATCATTATCATTAGCATTATCATTAGCATTATCAGTATCATTATCATTAGCATTATCATTATCATTAGCATAATCAGTATCACTATCATTAGCATTATCATTATCAGTATCATTTTCATAAGCATTTTCATTAGCATTATCATTAGTTATATCACTATCATTAGCAGTATCATTATCATTAGCATTATCATTAGAATGATCATTATCATTAGCATTATCATTATCAGTATCGTTTTCATAAGCATTTTCATTAGCATTATCATTAGCAATATCACTATCATTAGCAGTATCATTATCATTAGCGTTATCATTAGAATGATCATTATCATTAGCATTATCACTATCATTATTATTATCATTAGCATTATCGGTATCAGTGTCATTATCATTATCATTATCATTATCATTAGCAGTATCATTAGCATTATCATTAGCATTATCATTATCATTATCATTATCATTTTCATTATCATTATCATTTACATTAGCATTAGCATTATCATTAGAATGATCATTATCGTTAGCATTATCATTATCATTAGCATTATCGGTATCATTATCAGTATCATTAGCATTATCATTAGCATTATCATAAGCATTAGCATTATCATTAGCATTAGCAATATCATTAGCATTATCATGATTTTTAATTCTGCATGATTCGGATAGCTCATACTTTTTATGATTGAGATTTAATTGTAGGTAGAAACCTTTTCACAGGAACAAAACTGTCTTCTGCGAATTAGATTTCCAAGCATGAATATTACAAATCTAAAAATAGATTATTCTACTACTATACTTTTATCAAACCGATAACTATATAAACCGATAATATTTCTTGCACTTCAAGAGCGCCTCTTTTCACAGCCCACTCTCTAATATGTTTGTACTAGCAAACGCCCGCGGCTTCGCTCACGTTGAACTTCTGCTTTACTCCCTCAAGCGTTTAATTTCCAAAATTCCTGTCGTCACCATTTATTTTGATTAGGACCACAAAATTTTTCACCACCTTGCTGATAATAGTCGAATATCGATTTTCAAAGCAATCGGCCCAGTAACCAAAAAAATCAAAATGGCGGCCACTTCTTTAAATTTTGACCACAAATTCCTTCTCTATGCTTGCTGCGATAGTCAGATATCGATTTTCAAAACAATCGCCCCAGTAACAAAAAATATCAAAATGGCGGCCACTTTTTTCAATTTTGACTACAAATTCCTTCTCTATGCTTCTATAGTCATAATATTATGATCTGTTCCTGCCCAGCACTGATGCACAAGCATAGCAACCTCCTGGGGAAATCGATATTGGGCCCTGGTGTTGCTAAACTTCTTTCAGCCAAGAAGTTACTGCTGTTCCTGGCGGCAACAACCATTGGATGGGAACTGTAGATGGCGGCGTCACAATAGATCGGGGACGGTCAAAGTGACACTAGAGGCCATGGGAACCTGAAGCTGTGGTCAAGAGAAGAAGATCGTAGAAAATAAGGTGTTTACTGTATACGAAATGAAACTATCAAACTGTTAAGATAAAAACAAGAATATTACTTTGTTTTTATGGTAAGTCGACGCGTAAGATAGAGAGAAATCTCAGTGTTGTACAAACAACTTCCGAGAGCAAGACAATCGAGCGGCGATATGATTCAGTGGGTTAGAAAATACCTCTTCATTTTTACATTTTCCACCACAATGCCTGACTCAACAAGACAGAGGCCTGATCAAACGGCGATCAATTATTATTGTACGACTTGTAAACCTTGTGTGTAGTTTGAATCAAAGTAGAGCGAAGTATTTATTTGTTGGAACCAATTTGAACGAATATATGAAAAAGTTTGAAATTACTACTGCTTGTTTACTTTTCCCATTTTATGTGTTTTAGGGTGAAATAAAGAATTCATTTTTAAATACAATTTTTTTTATTTTATTTCACTGCAAGTAAGCTGATTTGTCTCTCATTGTTTTTTATATTTTATTTGGCTATAAGCTTTAATTTGATTTCGAAGGAATAAATATGTAGTTCACATCTAAAAGTGCTAAGGGTGTCTTTTTTAGATTCATTATAATTACTCAAAGCTAAGTTGATTTATAAATTATAAGTGAGCAAAATATCTCAATGAAATTTCAACAAGATTACAGTATCAAAGAAAGAAGTAGTAGTAATTGCCTAAGTAATTTTAAAACTCTTTCTCCTAGCTACTTATGATTAATCTGCTAATAATAGTGACGAAATTATTCTACTCGCATGATAATAACAATCTCAAAATTGATTAGATGATTAAGAATTCCGATTAAGTAATCGATAAAAGGTCTGGCGGATTAATTTGCAATAATATTAGCGTTGCTGACGTGACAGTATCGGCAGTCGAAGCACGTTGAGGGCATTCCATTCCTGAAATCACTTTGCTGTACACCCGTCCACCCTCCTCGGACAGAGACGAATTACTATACTAAAATAAACACTTTTCCTTTCCCCTTTTCGAGCTGATGTCATTTGATTGCAAGTCATGATGTTTGAATCCCGCATATATTGGTTTTTAACGAAAAATTCGGTCACAAGTTCACGGTATTTACCAGAATGTTTCATGAGTTAAAAAATCCTGAACGTAACGAAGGGAGCATGGTAAAGTTATTATTCTATATTCCATTGGATTTACTGAACCGCAAAACATTATAATAGCAAGTTAAAGTTCAAGTTTGCTAATAATTGCTGATATGATATCGCACTATTGTCATATTCACAACAGGATGAACTAATACTATCTATAGGTAATTAACTAGGGAACCCAGGTGGAGTGACCAGGTGGCGGAGATTTTCTTAGGATGCATTTGTCCAGCTGTGGGCATCCATTGGCTGAAACAAATGAATGAAAACATAGGCCTGTGAGTGTGTCGGCATTTCCGCAATGAATTAAGCGTTATATTGTGCAAATTATTCCATATTTCATCATACGCGAGTATTATCTCAGCACTGAAACATTTATTGCTGAGCCTATTGTTTTAAAGCGCCTAGTTGTAAGTGCTTACATGTTTGCCATAATGAAGCTTAAAATAATGTAGTAGCAGTTAAACCGACGTTATGAAATGATTCATTTTTATATCGTACCAGGATAATAATTGTCAAGTGTAATTTAAACACGAAGAGGAGATATACCGTTACAAATTGTATGAATTTTTTTTCGCATGAGTTTATTAGTTTACCAAACAGTCAAAACTCTACAGCCATGCTTGGAAACCAGGCTTGCAGCTAGAACTTCGTTAAAATCTCGAACCTTGCTCATTTCATATGCTTACAATTTTTCCTAAATAATATAGTAGTTTTTTAAATACATAAATATATATTATATTCTTTTCTTTAATTTTACTTTTGTAGGTACCAACGTCCCTCACGCACGTCCTAAGGTCGACTGGCAGATATTCCATCTTGTTGTATTTTTTCTAAGTGGTGCAATAAAGTTTATCAGGTGCAGCAAAAAAAGTACATTAATATGCATGATTTTTATGAAATCTCCTGAGCATACGTGACAGAAGCGTATCTTAGCGAAATATTTATAAGTCGTGCTTAATTTCGATCACAATTAACTTTAACTAGTTCTATATGCTTTTTTATGCGCGGACAGCTAAAAAACTTTTTTGAACTGTTAAATTCTGGTTCTTCCTTTATTTAATTCGAACACAACTACTGTGCACCTAAAACTCAAAAAACTGTTGCGCTGTTTATTGGTTCCAGTTGCTCGTTAAATGTTCCACTGGAAAAGTTCTCACAATAACCCTGAGTAAAGTTTCTGCTCCATCTGGGAGCTTTCGATACGGGCGTTTGCCCCGTAAAAACTATTCGGGGGAATTATCGCTGTAGGTAGTGTACTGTGTACCGTAAAGTGGGCAGTAAGTCTTTATTATCCGAACCATTAAAGTCGCATGAATGGAGGCAACGTACACGTTAAGAAAAACCTTAGTTAATTTTGACCTGGGTATATCTATTACGAGCTTTCTTTTTACTTAAAGTCTGCAAACCATTTGATAAATGACAACAATTTTTTATTAATTTCATAACAGTCTAATAAAATACATTTGAGATACAAGAACCTTTTTATGTAGCTCCATGTTTGTAAATTGTATTCTTTGCTCACATTTTTTTAATAAAATGAAAGTAGTTTTGACTTATTAGAATAAGATTTCTTCCAATAACGATTTATGGAATGAAATATAAAATTGTAAATATTCGTAAACATGAAATGAAAGGTACTTAGCTATTTTTACCTCAATTTTCTTTACTAACTAATTTCATAATACGATGATTAATACAACAGCAAATAATATTAAAGCAAGAATAGACGAGTATGAAGAAAAGTTGATCTAAAGTTTTGATTGTGTTACGGTTATTTCGCGTTGAGAACTTGTTAATCTTTCGACTCGGGTTTGTGTTTCCCGCTGTTTTAACGGTAACAAGCTGTGAAACTTGCTGATTTATTTTGAGAACTTTGTTTTATGAGAAGGCAGGTATTATGATTTTACTGTACATATTAACGAGGAAGAATAACACGCCAATTTGTTATTGATAAACTCATTTAGACAAGAAGGATAAGTACCTACTATTTGCGTAATTTTTTCATACTTTCCTTTTATCGTTTATTATTATTGGACTCAGGACAAATCCAAAACTAGTCGGAACACCTGACAATCACGTGATATACCCAATACACACATCTATAGATTTTTCAATCCACGATGACGCGCCCACTCTGTCAAACTCCATGCGAATCGAATGAAACCTAAATGGTGTTGAAAGAGTGGGGCGCGCCTTCGTGAATTGAAATATCTATACGTGGTTGTTTTTTTTCAGAGTCCGATGGTTGGTAGCATCACTGAAAAGTTACTGTATTTTGCCGTAGAATAATAATTGCGAAGCATAATAGTATGTTTTGGCATGGTTTTCTGTGGTTTCGGTTTCAAAGGCTCTATAGCCTGCAAAACTAGATCTGTTGTAACAGGTTAAAGAGCGCAGAGTAGTGTGCGGTCATCCAACAAATCTTGGGACGCACTGCATTTGATTTGAAAAGGAATATATCGCCTTCATATCAAACACATTAACACCTCAAATTCTCAAATGCTCTTAACATCAGGTGAACTCACGAAGGTACGGAAGCACCAAGGAAATTAAATTCAAAATATCCTCATATTTATTTCAAAGTTGTATATAAGTAATGCAATGGATTGTAGTATATTTGTGGCTCGCATGTTATATGGAAGCCTTGACTTGGATTGGTAGACATCGTTCGAGTTTAATTAATTTGGATTTGATGAGGGATTAAGCTCGCTCGGATCTTCACGGAACGAGACGTCGCTTTGGCTGTTTCCATCAGCGCTGCGGTTTCAAACGGATTTGCCTTCCGTATATCGTCACAATATGAGATCAGAGATATCTACCTCAGTAGGTACAGCCTTTGTGGGGCGTTTTATTAATTAGTAGTACCTATTTACTCGCAAGCCGTTTATTTATCTCATAAATATGTCACCTGACCATACGTACTCTACGTACTATAAACGTCGTACAATAAAATCTTATAGGTACAAGATATATTATGTATGTAACAAACCTTTTATCGCCATGTTCTAATAATTCCTAGAAATTTTAAGTGTGTATAACACTAATCAAAAAGATAATTATGTTTTAATAAAAGGTTATGTCGAAGATACTTTACGTCGAATTTGTAATATTCGAATTGATTATTATTATAAGTTTGAATAATTGCTCTACCAACATAATATTAAATGTCCCAGTACCTTTTGAGCCAATAACTGTCGCGCCGGTTGGTCAGAAATTAAGCCCATATGGCACTCACTTGGCACGAAAAACTTATCAACGCCCATTGTCTACTTTATTGTTTTTGTTTGTAATTAACTGTGTGAAACTAATTATGAGTCGTTAAAAGCAGAGAAAAAATATCGATTAATATCTATTGTAACAAACCATAAATTCGGCAGAGGTACGAGTATTGCAACTATTCGTTATTCATTGCAATAAAGCTTTCTCAGTTGAAACTTCGCACTGAAATATGAGATAACTTTCAATACATTTACGCTGAAGGAACGCGAGCGCGAGGTAGTGAAGTGATTTCAGAGGCGGAAAATGCCCGTTACGTGCCCCGACTGGCGATTGCGACACGACAAACACATTATTATTGCTGACAAATACGTGACACTCACTGTGACGTGTCAAAATTAGTGTGAAATCGCGGTAATTATCAACTCAGAACTCAGTTATTGAATTTAGAAAAAGAAGACACACTTTATGCACCAGGAGAAAAAAAGATAAGTACACTGAACCAAATAAAATAATGGTATGCAAAGACGGCCTTATCGCTGCAAGCGATCTCTTCCAGGCAACCTTTTTTGGCTATAGGAAATTAAAACTGAAAAGTGGGAATTTAGGTAGAACCGCGAAAGAGATTGCGAAATAAAGTAAAGCTTTTTCACGATCTTAGTGTGACATTTTATCTAAAATCGCCACATTAGGTATGTACGACAGGTGACGAACGTGTCATTGCGTTAGTTTGTGTTGTGTGAATAAGGTACACCGTACACCTAAATCATCAGTGTAAATTAAATAGATGCTGAAAGATACTGAATTGCCACTTATATTTATTGGGCAAACTGTCGAAAAAAATCTTATGTTCTTATTGTTTTCCATTTTAACCGACTTCAAAAAAAGGAGGAGGTTCTCAATTCTTCGGAATCTTTTTTTTTATATAATAAATCTTAATATATATAAATCTCGTGTCACAATGTTTGTCCGCGATGGACTCCTAAACTACTGTACCGATTTAGTTCAAACTTCGTGAATATCTGTCATTTGGTCCAACTTGAGAGATAGGATAGTTTAAATCTCAAATGATAGTCGCAATTTTAATTTATTAATATAACAAAAACTTTAGCCACAGCAACGCGTGGCCGGGTCAGCTAGTATTTTATATAATTAAGTACGGAACCCTCGGTGCGCGAGTCCCACTCTCACTTGTCGGGATTTATTTATTTATAGTCAGTTAGCACCCTGCCATAAACAACATAACCGCGCCTTGCATAGTTATATTGTGATAATAAAGAAGCCACAACAAAAATACGGTAATAAATTGAATTTGTACAATACAGAAATAATACAACAGAAGTAGTCTATAAAAATATCAATTTTCAGATAAAATATGATAGTTATGCTGAGCGTATATTTTATTCACATCGTACAAAAGAGCATAATATTTTGAATATGCTAAATAGAGCGCAATAATGGAATTCAATCGTTTTTGATATCTCATACAATTATGCAAATAGTGCAAACTGGTAATAATATGGACTTAATGCACAATGTTATCTTTCGGTCGCCGGGATTGTCCTTGTTTTGTATTTGTGACCTCATTTTTGTGTTCAGATATATTAATGTTACTTATAAATACAATTTTACTCTTTTATAATTTTGCACATATTGAAACCGAATACGAGCACTTGTGTATTACTCCTCAATACTCATTTATGAATAAACAATCTGCCATGAATCCGCAAGAATTGATATAAATTCGGATAAAAATACTTAGATATAGCAATAGCGAGGGACCAGAAAGAGACTACTTTAACTTGATCTCTCTCTGATCCCTCGCTATTGCTATATCTGTTTCATGTGTCAAAGAGAAAATAAACGAATGGAAAGAGTATTAAAACTGAAAAAAATAAGCTACTTAAATGAGCTACTTACGTAAGTAGCTTGAATTTACGTATGCAGTATACTTAAACACGTTGCCGGTCTTGGTAATTGTGGAAGCTACTTTTGTGTTTGTAAGCAACACCATGTCGCATAAGGAGCTTGCCATTAATGCAGTCGCTTACTTACAAAGTATGTTTCTCCAGTATTTCATGGAAATACATACGTAAGTTAACATGAATATTACAACATGATATCCGCACCTTACGAAACATACTTATGAAGATATTCCGCATCATTATAAGGATAAACATTACTTATATGAAGGTATGCCGGGGCTTCAAACACCTTTGAGAGCAAATTTTTTTTGTCCCACTGCTGGGCACGGATCTCCTCTGAAAATGAAAATGTTTTGCCAAGTGCAGATTAGCAAGCTTCACACACCTTAGACAACATATTTTTATGTCCCACAGCTGGGCATAGGTCTCCTCCCAATATTAGGATCATATAAAAAACATATTTTTATGTCCCACAGCTGGGCATAGGTCTCCTCCCAATATAAGGATCATATAGAAAACATATTTTTAGGTCCCACAGCTGGGCATAGGTCTCCTCCCAATATTAGGATCATAGCCCTGCACCAAGCTAGCTAAGTGCGTGTTGGTGGGCTTCACACACCTTTGAAAAAACCTTTTTTGTCCCACTGCTGGGTGCGGGGTCTCCTTTCAATATGAGAGGGGTTTAGCCAAGTGCGAGTTGGCAAGCTTCACACACCTTTGAGAACTTTTTATGTCCCAAAGCTGGGCATAGGTCCCCTCTCAAAATGAAAATGGTTTGGCCATAGCCCACCACGCTATCTAAGTGGGAATATCCCTGCATTGTTATAGTGTAGGGAGTGTTAAATATCAACAAACGTAGGAAGCACCATGATGTATTCGAACCGCGTCATTATGGTACTTAAGATGCAATATGTACATACGTAGGAAGCAAGCAACAGAGCATTGTATATGTTCATATTATTTAACCTACTTTGCACATGCAAATAAAACACTATAAAGCAATGATTTTCTTTATATTGTACATTGTTTCGTTCCATCTTCAATAGTTTCCGTGATTAAAGCAATTTTTTTTACAAAAATTACAGATGCTGACCCGAACAAAATACACACATTGCTTGTTATAAAAGAAGTTTTTAACATTAATTCTGACGACGAAACGAACTGACGAAGCAAAGAAAAAAAAATACAAAAATAAAACAATATAATAAATTTAAAAAAAGGAAAAATCAATAACCTAACCAGGATTCGAACCCACATACAAATGGTGCATACGATACAAATTTTTCACGGTTAAAAGTAATGTACGATTGGCTCAGTGGTTCGAGTGACTCGGATCTAGTACAACACGGTGTTTCCTACGTATGTAGATAAGTAGCTCAAGTACTGTAATGGCTGGGTTCTGTACAGCATGGTGCTTCCTACGTAAGTACATATGCAGCTCAAGTACCATAATGGGTGAGATCTAGTACAACATGGTGCTTCCTACGTAAGTACATATGCAGCTCAAGTACCATAATGGGTGAGATCTAGTACAACATGGTGTTTCCTACGTATGTAGATATGCAGCTCAAGTACCATAATGACACGGGTCTAGTATAAAATGGTGTTTCCTACGTATGTATATATGTAGTACTGGTGCTACATATCTATATAAGTAGGAAGCACCATGCTGTCAATAGACCCGAGCCCTTATAGTACCTATGCAACATATCTACATACGTAGGTCACACCATGCATAACTCGACCCGAGCTATTATGGTACTCTTGTGACATATACACCTATGGTTGGATGCACCATGTTTTCAAGGCTTTGAATCTTGAATCTTTTCTGGTCCGTAGTGACGCTACTTATGTAAGTAGTAAAGTCGGGTAAATTACGTAGCTCGATGTAAGTAGTCCGGCTACGTAATGAAAGCTACTTAACCAACATGGCGGCGGCTATAAGCGTAATAGTGTCCTTGTTTGCGACGTAAATTCAGTGAGGCGGTACAGGAAATTTTTCTCAGTGTAGTGTAATAATAGTTACCTATAGATATAGTACGATTCACGGAAGATGACCATAAATGGCGGGCCTATTTTAGGTCTCTTTGGACTTATGTAACTAATATTATGGTTTTATTTATTTTAACTAATATATATGGTCTTATTTAACTAATATAATATGGTAATTATTTTGGCTTAAGTCTTTTCTTCATGAGTGTACATGAAGAAAAGGCCCGCCATTTGTGGTCATCTTTCGTGAATCGTACTATACCTAGTGTAAGTTCACTTAAGTATCATGGATGATGGAATGGTTGGATGGAACACTGTATTCCTATACGAAAGGAGCACGCAGAAATATAATACCTATACCTATAGGACCTAGGTTCCTGCAAAATATTACGTAGTGTGCTCAGACTACTTAAAGTCTGTGGTAGTGTGTTGTTAATGTTATCTGCCGTTGACACAATTTAAATATGCGCGCCCACATCTCGGCATGAGAAAACATCCCGGAAACCGAGTTTTGGTTTAAATTTTATTTTAATTTTGTTATTCGGCTGGTTTGCATTTTGGTTACATTACCGCGTACTGAAATCAACATACCCATATAGGTATAAATATTTCAATCCACGACGTCGGGCCCCACTCTGTCAAAATCGCTTATGTTTCTTTCGATTCGTACGGAGTTTGACAGAATGGGGCGCGCCTTCGTGGATTGAAAAATCTGTAGGTACTTTTATTATATATTTATTTATATGTATTTTTGAAACTTTGTTTACACATATGACGGCTTCACAAATCTTTGATTTTGTAAAATCGAACCCACATTCCCTGAAACAGCGCGCCATTCTTGTCAACATACGTAAGCATTGAGCGCACGAGGCAATTTATACAATTTTAAATGAAAGTCCTTTTTCGTATAGGTACGAGCCATACGAGGCGGGCTTCTTATGGCTTTTGCACGAAAAAGGCATTACGATAAATCTAAAAGATAGCGGTCGACGCGAGCACATTACATGAGACTCGCACAAAGATGGCAGAATAAGCTCTCGTGTTTCGTTTAGGATGTATGCATTTGCTGAGAAATAAATCAATCAGCGCTCGTGACACAAATATTTTTACGTCTTGTGTGAGTTATTGATCAGAAAAGGCGTTACTTTGCGGAAACCCATAACTAGCAAGAAAGATTAAGTTCAACACATCATCACATCAGCCTGCAGATGTCCACTGTTGGACATAGGCCTTTCCAAACGAGCGCCATCACACCCTGTTATCAGCCTTCCTCATTGCAGCACCACTGCTTCCGGCTTTATGTTGCCAGTCCAGCGAGTTCGAGAGCGCCCCACGCTACGCTTGCATTTAAGCGGTCTCCACTCCAGGACTTTTTGGCTCCACCGGCCATCACTCCTACGACAAGCATTACCTGCCCGCTGCCACTTCAGCTTGCTAATTAATGGTTTGGGTCATGTCAGTGATTTTCGTTCTCCTGCGGATCTCCTCATTTCGACATAACCTAACTCCTCCTAACATAGCCCTCTCCATGGCCACTTTCGACACAACAAACAACTTTTTCATCTCACCCGCTTGGAAAAGCGATCTTTAATGCGGGCGGGAAATTGAAATTAACAACGATTCAAGTATTTATGTCACATGACTACAGCTTCATACATAACTGAGGGCCTACCATCAACTCTAATCGCGACTCAACAATAGACCTAAACTGAATTGCATCGCTAATCGTGACACAAATTCTTTTAATTTGACAAAAAGATGACATGAAAAATTGAATCGTAACCGGAACTGCGTCGCTAGAAAAGTTCATAGGCCCTGTTTATTTCTACCCATTATGTATTTAGACATACACTAGCTGACCCGGCAAACGTTGTTTTGCCATGAGGGATATTAAAAAAAAAATAGATAGTAGCCGATTCTCAGACCTACTGAATACGCGTATAAAATTTGGTAAAAACCGGTAAGGCCGTTTCGGAGGAGTAGATACGGTAACTAACATTGTGACATGGAAATTTTATATATATATTAGATAGATAGATACAAAGATATAACTATCTATTTCAAGTTTTTGTTAAAACTTTAAGTAGATCTATTTATTGGAGAAGTAAAATTTGATAACTTTATTTTCGTTCCAGCAAAATTTTTACCACTGACGTTCAGAAAACGCTCTAAAAATAGAAATCAGCTATAGGTAATTGCGTCGCCATGCTCTAAACAATTACCATAAATAACCACTTTACTTCTCGTTTAAAACATTCCACATATTTTAATTAAGTACACGAGATAAATTGGGACAACACTACCCTGCGGCATTTTGCGCTTAATTGGTGTCTAGATGACAGATTAAGGGCGGGAGAGACGTGACATAATTGACAGCTCAATCTGAGAGGCGGTCTGTTGATGGATTCCTCTTCCTTTCTCAGAAACGTCGACAATAACTTAAAAACAAAACAAGGTTGCAACATCTCCTAGGCATAAAAACTCACTTTTTATAAGTAGCGAAAAATAAGATGAATAATTCCCACCAACGCAGATATAGATTGCGCACATGTGGTAAAGTTCCCAAATGAAAGTTTAGAAAAAAAAATTACATTAAGTTCTTCTCCAAAACACAATTAATTAGGTACCTACCTAAAAACCATCACAATATCAGCCTATGACAGATATTTCCTTCCAAATTCAAGAACCAGCAACTATTAGCAGTATTTCTTTAAAAAAAAATAACATGGGGTTTTCAAAGATAGATTTAAAAAATCCTGAAGAACCAGCATTGCGTTTTAAACCTATGGTTTCACTGATAATACGGAAAACAGACAATTAACGTAGACGTAATTATACCTTCGCACTTTCTACTTTTGAACTAGGCAGTATTCGATATGCATTATTGGATAAAAGTATCAACTATCAGCTCATCTTTAGCGTTTATTTTTTAAAATATCAGGTCATACGCTAAATCGAAGAAGATTGGCTGCCAGTGATATATGGCGTGATAGTGCAGCGGCAGCGGGCACGGACCGATGTGGCGAATGGCGATGCAGCGCGAGCGGTCGCCGCAGGCTTCAAATAACAATGAATCACGGATCTTTCTCGTTAACATCCACGTCGGGAGTTCATCCGCGGATCAACGTGAAGGATTTATTGCGGGTGTAATGCAATGGATCGTTACTTGTTAGGAAAGCGGGGAGGAAAATTACCCATCCGCCTAAGTGAATCTCCCTGATTTACAACAAATCTCAAAAAAATTAAGTCTGTCTTATATTAGTTGACTGACTTTAATTATTAATGTTCTCTTACGCTTGACGCATCATAGGAAATTAAGTACTACAGTGACTGCTACGATGCACAGTCCTTTTTTCAGTTGCCGATAACTCTACACTTCATAAACACCTAAATTAGACATCAAACACGCTTGTAGAGCAGAAACATTAATTTGTATTAACTCACTAAACGTAGGTACCCATTGCTACAAGATTGATTCTAATTCTTCAATGAAACCTACCAATCGGACCTAACGGGATCCAAAACGTGATGGATAATTTTCAAATTCCTCATCAATTTAGTTAGGTAGAGTTAGGAGATAGTTATGAGCGATATTATGACTGGTATAGTTGACGACACCTCCTTGTTCACACAAACTTTTTGCGGGGCGTCTCAAGAGTATTTGATCCGAACGATTCGGTGGGGAAACTACTCTAGAAGAATTATTGCTTTAGGTACGGCGGCGTAAAGTGCACAGTAAGTCTCTATTATCTGCGCCGTTAGAGTCGCGTGAATGAAGGCGACGGACGTGGTGCGAATGAACAAGTTAACTCAATTCCTGCGTTCTTTCCCTGCTAACATTACGGCACTCATATTTATGTGGCCAGCTTTAAGGATAAATATGGGTATAGGAAATGCCTATGGTCCTTTTTATGGATCGACCGCAATTCCGGTCCAGTACCGTTATTGCAATTTTTTACAGGGCCGTTACCATTTAATCGGCTATGATTTTGTTGTTTAAGAACCCTGTGAGAATTGAAGATTTCCGAGATATACTTACTCGTAAGAGTCCTATCCCACCACCTGCTCACTCCGTGTGTAAAAATCGGTCACTTTACCTATACTTAGTGGGTTCAATCCACAAATTCGCGTCCCCTTCTTCACAGTCACTTATGCGATTCGTAAATTAGGAAGAAGTGAGGTGCGTCTTCGTGGATTGAACCCAGAAAAATATCTTGCCCTTGCCTCCACTGCAGCCTTTGAAATCGAGACTGGCTAGAAATCAGATACTTACCTACTGGAACGTGCGAAGGCTGTACATTTTCAAACCCATGTAAGTACCCTGAAAATATCTAAACTAAGAAGAACATGCTTTACAGCATATGAAAGGGGTTAAAAATTACTAGAAATTGGCTACAAAGCAAATATCTACTGGAACGTGCGAAGGCTGTTCATTTCCGAACCTACGAACTCTGAAAATAACTACACAATAAGAATGAGTAGCTTTACTGCAGTTGAAAGGGGGCTAACGAAAATGGGCCGCCCACACCGTTTGTGTCGACCATCTTCGGTAAGTGTAGCTACGTAGGTTGGTACTTATACTAACTCCAGGGACAAAATCCAATTTAACGAAGCCCTTATCCCTTATCTTTGATCAAGGAACGTAGTGAAGATTAATTTAGGAAATATTTATAGAAAGTGTGATTAGGTAAGGCGAGACATTTGCTACGACGACGATTCAGCTCGTCATTTTTGTGTAGGAATTTGAAAGCGCCAATCCCAAAAAAAAAACCAACCACCAGATTAAACACTTCTCGGGTGCAGTTAAATATTAGATCATAATATTTGCATTGGCCTTAGTCAATAAATGGCTGGATAATTCGCAGTATTTAGCTAATAAACCTTAGCAGTTCTAATTTGGCTACAACTTTTCTCAATGCCTCGAAGAATTACCACAAACAATTACTAGGTTACATACTTACTTAATTACCTACATAATGGTACAGCTAGGTATACTTATCTATAAGCTTAGCTGGTGACCATATGGATTCATCATGTCAAAACTCCCTCGGTACCTAGGTAGTTACTGTTATTTCTTCCGAGAAAAAATTGCCTTGAAAAATTCTACTTGCTAGTGAAAATCCCGCATGCCTTTAATTATTATTTATTAGGTATCTTTTACACACATTTTTTTCCCTAAACGTTTATGAACGTCTTTCTGCTATTATTGATTTTCCCTTTCTGAGACCAGCAGTACACCATAAAAAGGAGACGAGGCATAAAATGATTAATTAATTGATTTATATAAACCGTAGAGCCTTTGATAGATACAGCTATTTACGCGGCTTATTTGGGATCGTGGTGGGCTCCGGACTCCGGTTCAATTAATCCGGGTTTGATGACGGATTAAGTTCTCGTTTCGTGTGACAGAGCGAGCTCGTCGTGGACAGAGCGTCTACTTCGGCTTCCAACCGGATTTAACTTTCAAGTTGTCATCGCGCAATTTATAAGCAAGCCTCAATGTTACACGAGTTACATGATACATCTGTGGCTTGGCTTAATATTTAACCTTATTCCTATAGCCTATACCTACCCACCTAAATATAGTTTACACTAGGTATAGGTCGCACAACGAAAGTTGAGGCGAACACGGCACTCACACTAACGTAATATTTGCATACAAGGTGTTTCATTTTTGTAAGATTTAAGACGGGACGTCAGTTTATACAATTCAGTCATGATTTAGATCCTAAAATAATTGAACATATACAATTTCACGACTTTATCCATGTAGTGTTTTGCTGCGTCCTGATGTGTAGAAGATTCCATAGTAACACCGTCACAAAATATAGTTACGTGCTGGGGTTTGAAGATTGGAAGAAAACTACCTAATGAACCTTTTATTTTGCACTTCTTATCCGAAATTTATGTCTCTTGATCGCTTGTAGTATGATTGATTGTTTGCTTGACAGATTGTCTCAGCATAAAGCTACGTTAACACAATGGCGTATGCTGGCCCACTGCAGGCCATCGCACAACTGTAGACCACGATCACTTGGTGTGTACACAATGGCGCATGGCTCATTGCTGCCCGGTGAGGCACTTGCGATGGACGTGGAAGTAGTTTAAGGCGAAATCAACGACTCTGCGCGCGAAATTCAAAATTTTCGTGGTTTTTTGCAATTTGTATGCTAGTTACAAGCAGAGATTTTTATATAAATAAACACGTGAAGACGACTGGAATTCCCGCAATTTGACTGCCATGAGCCTACTATGTCTTATTAGCTTAAAAATTGCGAAAACCACAAAAAATTTGAATTTCGCGGGCACACCCGTGGCATGCTCCTTACGTACATGACTAAGTAATTTTTTATCATTTTTAGGCAAACCATGAACAATCTGCTGAGCGAAATGCTTGCAGAACCATCAGGAGAATTCGATAATTCGAATTTATCAATAATTTAATAATTATTAATTTGAATTTAGTAATTTAATTTTGTTGGAAGTAGTCGCAACAAAAGAATACACTGTTCAGCGGTCGGTGGCGAACTGAGCAATGGGCCATTGTGTGAACACTACTGACCACGCAACGCCACGATTCCTTTGAAGTGTGCGCCAAAAACCGACAACTTCCCGATCGCGCGCCATCGTCGACCATTGTCCGCCATTGCATACCATTTCCCCGTGTACACAATGGCGATGGCCTGCAGTGGGCCAGCATACGCCATTGTGTAAACGCTACTTAAGGTATAAATTATGGTATTCCGTGTCAATAGGTACTAATAATAAGTATTTTATAATGAGTAATATTACGTTGTATTGTTATAAAAGCAAAATCACAATCAAAACAAAATTATAACTCAACTTCTATTAAAAAAAGTGAACCGTCTTCAAAAAACATATTCAAAAATATAAGCGCAAAATAATTTTCTAATAATATGCTTAGTTTTCATAAAACACTCTGTATCATTCTCATTCAAATGTCAAAAACACTAGCCATCTCGCTCTTGCTAACTATAACTGATTTGTGCAAGCGAGACCACTGCAAAACGTCAGCGCATCGAGCGTGTACAGATAGATAAACTTTGCATGTGTTGTTCGCCTCAACTCTCGCTGTGCGACCTATAAAATTGGTAAGCTTTAAACAGGTAAGTGTGTAACAAAAACAAATTAAATCCAAATATTTATTCTTTCACGTAGGCATAACTTACAGACACTTATGAAATGTCAGACTCTACTACCAATTTCGAAAAGCTGTTATGCACTTAGAAGAACGAGCAAGTAGGCAATGAACTCTGCACTCCAAAAATATGTATTGCACGTGGTTAGGTAGGTACTTACCTTACGGACGTCCACTGCTGCACAAAGGCCTCCTGCAATAATTTCCAGCCCGCACGATCCTGCGACACTTCTCGTTAGAGAGTAGTATATTCCTTGGACACTTGTATCCAGCGCCTACCCGCGACTCTTTTAATGTCGTCAGCCCATCTGGTCGGGAGTCTGCTAACACTGCGCTTTTCCGTATCAGGTCGCCATTCCAGCACTTTAGGTCCCCAATTTCCGTCGGTTTTACGAGCTATGTGCCCCGCACATTGCCACTTCAGCTTCGCGATACGTTGAGCTATGTCGGTGACTCTGGTTCGTTACTTACCTGTAGGTATACATAATAACAATAATCAATTTACAAAGACTTTCCTAGAACAGTTGACGGCCTATTTATTTCGCTGCGTGTTATGTATTGGCATCACCCAAGTTAATCTGGATTTGATGCGGATTAGTTTCGCATGGCGTGTCGCAATGAGAGAGATGCTCGACTGAGGCTCAGTGCTCCTGTCTCCTTCAGTTGCGAGCGGATTAAACTTTCATGTCGCCTGCTACACAATTTGTTTACGTGACTAAGATGTAAGAGAACATCCAACCTACAGGCTACACCTACGTTTACCTAAGTAAATGCTTCGCTCAAGAGTTACCTTTGAGTACCTACCTATGTATAAGTATTGCTATGTAGGTAAATGCTTAGTTCAAGGAAGTTCCAAAGTCACCTTTAAGTTGTACCACAGTACAGTAGTGGATAGGTACAATACTAGATATAGGCGAGTTTGTACGTCTTGTTTCAAGTTTTCAACAGCAATACTTTAGTATTGCATGGTAAGACAAATAAAGGCAATAAGTTTGATTCTTGTTTATTTACTAGTCTTGTACAAGTTACCTAAGTAGTATTTGACTCCATTATCACCTAATGGTAAGCGACGATGCAGCCTGCCAACTCTTATGTCGGTGCTACTTAATCCTGTTGTGCAAATTCTTTCACCTAATTTGACAAGTTTAAAAATGTTGCTATCCTTTTCCATGAAGAGCATTTTGAAGCAAGTAAGCAAGCAAGCAAGTAAGTAAGCAGGTACATCAAATTAGTTTTTCTTACAGATTTTGCATAACAGAATCGGCACCATTATCGTGGGAAGTTGGTATGAAAAGGATAAATAATACCTTTATGCCTACTGTTCGTAAATTGCATGTTTTCCAACTTAGCTCGTGCAATAAATCGAGCGATAATATATGAAGTAAACGGACAAAACAGCCTCGCCAAATTAGCTATAGGTGTATATCAGCTATGCTAGCTTAGTAATTGAATTAGCAAATGGCTATTTGATTTACGGGAATTAGACTAATGCCCATAGATCAAATATCCGTAGTGTCGACTGCGGAACCCGGAGGCCGGTATGTTTCGACCGTATGGCTATAGCTATAGCTATGACATCGTTTTACGAGCAATGCGCCGCAGATCTTGCGAACGTGCCGCAGAATAACCGATCCCAGTGGTTATCAAGAGCTTTATTATCGTTGGGTGTTGAAAGATATCTACCAAGCGCGCCACTGCGCCAGGGAGGTCGTTGATAGCGCTCTGTCGCACTTGCAATTCATGTTATAATATTTTAGCACCATCGATTTTGATGGAGACTGTTCACTTTGTATGGGGGTTTTGGCCTGGAGTGGACAGTAACTGAGAGTAATAATTGTACATTAATTTAGTAGCTTTAACCAGTAGGAATAAGAAAAATTATAAAGTTTTGTATCCAGGTGTTTCTAATTTTAGTAATTTGCACAGGTGTATAAGTAGGATTTTCAAACAAAAAAAACATTATTTCTGGTATTTTTGTTTTATTATTCAGATTCATATGTTAATAGAATATTATCTAGGAACTGGGCAGGCAGATTAATGTGTTCCTGATACCTTGCCCAGCTCAAATACTATATTATAGTCATTACATGGGCACAGCAACCCACTGTTCGTCGACCCACCATGCAATTATTGCTCCCCTTTTTGCTCCACTTTTTTACCTTCTCTCTCTGATTCATTATTATGATATAATATATAAATATAATATATTTTCCTGCTTATGTGCCTGCTTTGTATTTTTCCCCGTAATAAAGACAAATTCTCGGTCGACTGATAACCTTCCAGTACCTAGGTTGCTGGCAATGTCTCTACAAACTTCAATAGTAAAACCATCTCCTCGTATGTGCTCCCCATTGTAAGACTGGGCTTGTCGGAGTCCATGATCAAAGCAGAAGTCGGTCGTTATAGGAAAGCAAAAACAAATAAATTACAAGTACTTAACAAAAAATAACATTCACGGTTCACGAAGAGAAGATACGAAATGGATACGAATGCGAATGACTGTGACATTGAGTTGCCAAAATGACAGGTCAAAAAAAGTGTATGGTTTAGGGTTGCCATATAACTCATTTCGCAAAAACAAAATCGATTAAATCGATAACAATCGATAGTATAATAATTAATTAATAAAGCTCCTTGTTTTTATATATTTCATAACAATGTAATAATATAATTGGCATTTGTCAGTTCCTGTTTTTTTTTACTCTTTTATGCTGACAAACGAATACTTTGCCATATTTTTATTAAATCGAGTAACAAACCATCGATTTAAATTATTTGAAATCGATTATTGGGAATATTTTTTAAGACTGGCAATGTCACTGTAAATCAAATCAACACCGGAAATAAATGATTAGTGAATTAAGATACTTTTTAAATGAAGTTTTTATCAATTTATATTTACACAACTTTAAACCGCTAATAATCATGATTTAAAATAAGACATTTTTTGGCATAATTGCTTTTTTGTATAAATTCTGTCCACGCGAGGCCGAAAATGAACAATCCCCTGTATTTTTATATAGGCACAGTTTATTTATTTAAGATATTATATTAGACGATTTATAAAAATAATAAAAAAAATTAAATACCGGTTATAATTTAATAGCGCCAATTTGTGTGGTAGGTACATTTATTGCTATGACCACAATCTCACCTGATGGAAAGTGACGATGTGGTCGAAGATGGAGCGCGCTTACCTAGAAGATGCCTATTCACTCCTTTCTTAAAGGTACCCAGGTCGTAAGATGTGGGGAACACAGATTTCGGGAGAGCATTCCAAACCTTAGCCATGCATACTAAAAATAAAGAAGCGAACATAGTAATAACAGAGTTATTTATTACAATAAATACTAATTACAATAAGTAAACAATTGTTTTATATTTTATTGATTAGGTGCTAACCACAAAAAAAATTCTAGTATTCATTGGTGCTAATTTCGTTGTACAAAATCTCTAAACTAATTTAAAATAGTGCTATCTTTTTCAAACTGTTCCCTATGAAAAAGGATAGCACTATTTTAAATTAGTTTAGTTTAGAGATTTTGCACAACCGAAACGACAACAATGTAATGTACATGCTTAAATACAATGCATACGAACAAAAATTATAATGTTTCTTCCGAAGGCTTGCTTTTCACTTTTAACCGGATGTCTATGACAACACTTTTCTTAAACATGTCAATTAGATCAAATCTAACTTGTGACTTTATCTGTTGTAATCTTCCTCCGCCAGCACCACTGATTAGCCTAGCAAGTCTCTCCGTGGGACATTCTACAGACACTGAGCATATGATTTTATCATCATGTTTAATATCATCAAAATATTCCAGCTGCGTCTTCAAGTTATACGGTATCTCTTGTGCTAGGAAGTCTAAGAACTTTGCCCGCACAGCATCCTCTATCAATTTTTCAGGTGTCTGGTCCGACCATTCGGTTGGTGAATAATGTAATGAACGGAGTTTAGAATTATCCATGAGATATTTCTGAAAATAAAGGGGATATTAATATAACCATGAATTTTTATTAATAAAATGTAATTAACACATAATATTTCATTTAAGTTTCAGAATGGCTGAATGAGGTAACTAATTAAATGGGAGAGACTCTGTAACTGTATGTCATCACTGATACTCTAAGGCCCACTGGCGATGCGAGGCGACGCCAACGTTAAAGTCAAGTTTGTTTTAATTAATATTAAGTTGTGTATATTTCTTACCTTAATGTCACTTACTCCATCTCCATTCAGTGCTGACACTAGGAACACATCAGAGAAATGACTGTAACCACCCCCTTCTATCTTCTTGTGTTTATTTGCATTGGGTATTGGATTACCAGCAATAAAACCATTTGTAAGATTCCTAATGATTGACAATAACTGCTTTTTGGACTTTAACATATCCACCTAGAAAAAAAAACGTTAATCAATCAAAAAACCTTGCGATATGTTTGTATAAGTTAAGTTAATCAGCCTATAGACGTCCACTGCTGGACATAGGCCTTTCCGAGAGCGCGTCACCACAAACGGTCCTCCGCCTTCCTCATCCACCCGCTACTAGCAACCTTCTTTAGGTCATCGGTCCAGCGGGCAGGAGGTCGTCCTATGCTGCGCTTACCGGTACGCAGACTCCAATGCAGAACACGTCTGTCCCAACGGCCGTCCGTTCTCTTCCCCATATGTTTGTATGGGGGGTATAATTTTTATTATTTGTTATTAATTAATATCACTAAAACTCAAATACACACTCAGTGAAAATTTAAATTGTCAACCTCTTCGATTTCATGAGATATGATCAGCTGGTGGATAGCATAGACTCAGTTATCAAGACCTTTTTTTATCTTAGAACACTAAAAAGCATTAGCATAACCCTATCAGTGTTGCAATTTTGTGAGCCCATAAAAGAGAGCACATAAAATGTATAATAAGTACCGATAAAAAACCTCAGGATATGGGCATCAGAACGATTTATGTAAAACTTTTTCATACAAGCAAACAGTATCTGTCAACATTTAATAGGTGGCTGCTGAGCAAACTGCAGTGTGGCCTTACTGTTGGTGGCAAAACAAGCCTTGTTGGCACCAATAAACTGGTGACATTTTTTCGTGCCAGAGGATGGCACCTGTCCATAGTATATGCCTATTATAGTATGATAATAATAATTAATGTTTCACCTTGTTGATTATCAAGAAGCTTGGTATGTTTTTGACCAATTCTAACATATTGACAACATCGCTGTTTAAACTGTCCTTGGTCCATTTATTGGAAACATCGTGCACTACACCAATAACATCTGCACATCTTAGACTCTTCTCACAGGCTGCGAGCATAGAATCTGGCAGTTTATACCTGAAATGTGGATATACGAATATGATATATGGTGAAAAATTGTGTAGCAACAGCTCGTGTTTGTCAATTTGGGCAAAGCATTTTTTACCACACTTTTGAAGTCGAGGGCTCTATCTGGATCTCTATAGTGACCACCTTCAACCATATCATTTAAAATTAGAATAGGACTGTCATTTTATTCACTCACAAAGTAAATAGAATAAGTTCTACCACTATCTGTATAGCTTGTATAGCACATAAAAAGATCCAATCCAATAAATTCTTTCTCAGGATGGTAAGTACATACTTTCTGTTTTGATATAACTTACTTTTTTTGTTCATGCCGTGTTACAATGCCTGGTGTGTCCAGAAACACAATTTGTGTATCGTTTTCATAACATATTGCTCTCGCCAACTTAGTAGTTGTGTGTACTTTATTAGAAGCTGCACATATCTGGAAAGAAAGTTATAAGAGTATAAATTACTGTTCACAATCGGTTTTTACTGATATATTTATTATTTTAAAAAGAATATATCAGTAAAAACTGATTGTTAATGCTGAAAACGTAAAAGATGTTGTATCTACTACTTTTACATTATACATTATCGTATTTTATACCCACCTTCCGTTCAACGATTTTATTAATAAGAGTACTTTTGCCTGCATTTGGAGCACCTATGATCGCGACATTAACCACTTTTCCCAGGTCCTTTTTTCTATTAAATTCAGGTTGTGATGAGTACGAGGATGTTCTTAGAATTTTACTATTGTGTCCTCTTAGACGCAACGAAATCAAGACTAGGGTCGACATGATTAAAAAATATTGAAATAGGTATATAGGTAATCTTCGTATTACGCTCTTTTTATTTCTATTTGTTTTTCCTGTTAATTTTATCTCATAACTTTAATTTAGATTTTAGGTTATGTTATGACTTTTAAAGAATTGAAGATCACAGACCACAGAGGTTGAAGATGCCATTCAATAACCTCTCGACTCTCGTTCACATCTCGTTTGAGAGTAGTACTTAGAGGTATATTCCTTGCCTTCCTTGCCATTAACTTTCCTGAGTTTTGTGGTCTGTACCAAACTCAGAACCAAATATCTCGTCGTCCGAGTCTACTATCTATTATAATCTATGGTCAAAGGCTCAGAAACAAAGACATTATACTTTAACAAGACTGAGCACTATGATGAAAAAAACGGTCCGCGTGAGAGGGCACCTCAGGTAGTGCGTCCCTTTCTAATTTAAGGGGACCATGATGAAAAAAATATTCACAGGACAAATTATTTTTAAAAACGATTGTGTATATATTAATATAACATGTATAGATGCTTAAGCTGATTTACCCACAGATTGACTGCTGACTCATTTATCACTTCTGAACAATTTTGTGGGAATTTTTTTTTCACAGTTGGTGTCGTATACCTAAAAGATAAAAATTCATTCGAAGAAAAAATAAGGAGAGAGCTGAGGATTGAGAATTTTGAAGACAGGTGTAGAGCTCAGCCTAGAGTTGAAGATAGATGGATGGTAGTAGTGCTTGAACAAATGACACTCAAAACATCACCCGGTTGGCAAAAATTTATGTGCTTATACATCAACATGGGAGATTTATTTTTATTGTAATAGTAGATTAATAATATACATCTGCAATTAAAGTCCTACCTAACTACTTACTACAAGAAAAATCTTTGATCTACGTAATTCATGGTTACCCTAAAGAATTATTTTACTTTTAGTAATACCAGTCCCAAGGACATAAATACTACTTTTACTCAATATTAATATATTTTTTTAATACAACGAAATAATTATCATTTAAAGTAATTATTATAATAACTGTAGAAACTTATTAAAATAAGTTTCAGAGTAGATGTTTCGTTTTGGTATATTAAAAAAACAAAAATAAAAATAATCTACCGTTTCTACCAAACCCAATATATTTTAGTTGAGATGGCAAGATGTCAGACAAGGACACGATGACCAAATCTATCCGTCTCGCTCAGGACCGCTTTTAGCTAGCCACTGCTTGTAAGATAATAGCTCCTCTAAGTTGAAAGCAATAAAGTGTCAATTTAGCTTAGCAAGAATGGTTAGTACCTACTCAATCTTGTTAGTGTTTAATATCTTTGCTCAGACATACACAGAACCACCACAGAACACATATACTCTCTTGGTGCCAAAGAGTTAGCCGGCTAGGGTGAAATGAGGGTGATAATGTTCTGTGATTGGACTCTTTTACTTTTAATAGTTGGCAACACTGCCCTTGCTAGGTAGGTATATACCTACCTACATAAGTACCTAGTTTATTTGTGCTATTTGATTACGAAAAGCGAAAAAACTTGTTTTTCTAACATATTTTTTACTTTAGTTGTAGTTATTTACTACATATTTTTAAAATGTTATTTGTTGCAGAATATTAAAGCGAGAATATTCAAATTTATCGGCATGCAGTTGCTCAGGTAAAATTTATTCAAACTTATTTTAATTTTTCAATGTCGCTTCTTTGAATTATAGAACTAAAAAGTAATATTTCTTTTAGAAATGTCAGAGATAAAGTATAAAAATCAAATTCTAGCAGCAATCGATCATTTACGTTCTCGAAAATCTCGTCCAGATATAAACAGGATTTGCAAGTTTATGCTGAAGTGTTATAAAGTAGCTCCTAAAGATACTAAGGCAGATCTCAAACGTTGTCTGAAGGAGAAAAGCATTTATAAAGTCGATTACAAAGATAATGTAAGCTACAGAAACGCAGCAAAGTGGCGAAAAAAATCTTCACAAAATAACAGTAAGTTACTTATTATTTGTATTTATATTTTACAGATTTTCACATCTGAAAATTGTATTTAAATCATAAAATGTACTTACTGTGCAAGCAGACAGCTATACTATAAGTTGAACACTTTCAATTTAGAGCACTCACTAAATTAGTTAAATACTGAAAGTGTTCTTAAATTAAGCATTTACCTTGAGAAGGCGATTTGTATGATGCAATCATTTTTTATTTAACTGAAACTATAATGATTTCAGAGATGAGTAACAATACCAGTAGTACCAGCGAACGGCGAATAATTACATCAGCTATTGCAACTTTAATATACCAAGATCAAAGCTATTTAGAAAATGGAATCGCATTTAATGATCTCGTGCGAGTTGCAGCTTCACAGGAGTCTAAATATTCTAAGAAGCAATTAGAAACCATTATAAACAAAGAACTGTCTTCGGGCAGTCTGGTTAAGTTACCAAATGGCACTCTGGCCTTAGGACCAGCCGATCATGATGGAGATAGCTCAGATAGCTTTAAATTTGAATATAATGATTCTAATACTAAGGTAAATTGGATTTAATTAATAACATTTTAATAATATACTATAAAAACTATGGGGTAATAGAATAATATATACTATTGTCCCAAAGTATCACCCATTTTTTTCCATTGAATAAAAATTGAAAACACATCCATTTTTAATATCAATTGTAATTTAATATTCACAATGGAATTTTCCTCTACACAGCTATAGTGATGTGTACTAACATTACACACCACTAGACAATTGTAATAATTTCATACTTAAATTTACTTAACCCTGAAGACCAAATTCCAGTTTTATTATTTACTTTGTCAGAATTTTTATCTATGTAAATAAGAGAGATAAGTAGAATGAGCAGACACATTTGTAATTCTCCAAGTTAAAACTTTATATTATTCAGTGTTAAATAAATCGAATTGCATTTCAGATGACTTCATCAGCAAATTCATCATGTAGGTCATCTCCACAGAGGATGCGAGGGAGACCCAAAAAACGAGGTGGCGGCGCCTCCAGTAACAGCACGCACAGTAGCACCGCAAACAATGCAGGTGTAAGAGTTGGTGAGAGACGGAAAATGGCCAAGAAAGTGTTTGACCCCTCAGACAACAATGTGCCTAGCAAACGTAAGAGGGGCAGGCCTGTTGGGTCTCTCAACAAAAGCACTATTAAAAAGAGACTGATGATAGCTGGTAAAGACAAAGAAGATACACCATTATCGGATAGCCAGCGATCGTTAGACGGAAGTGGGGATGAGGCAGAGCAAGAAGAGACTCAACCACATGAGACATCTGGTGTCTGTTCAGTGTGTAGGGTGCAAAAACCACGAGGCTCCAATGACAGGCTGGTGGAGTGTCGTGATTGCAATAATAAAGCTCATTTGACTTGCTTGCAATCTGGCTCTGGCATTCTGAAACCTCGGCCGGACAATACATGGCAGTGCCCACACTGCAAAACCTGTGTAGTGTGCTGTGAAACTAACGATGCTGTAAGTTTAACCAAATATTAACAAGTGATTTTGTTACACCTTTTTTTTACTTTTTAATCATAACTTGATCATACTTAAAAATAATATTTATATTTTCATTAAAAAATCTTTCGGATCATTGATAAACACCCTTAGTATAACTTTTCAATGCAGAAGAAATTAAGTGAATTTTTAAGTGAATTTTAGGACCTAAGTACTTTATAGCTTTACTGGATGTATTTTTTTTTTTCATTCAGTTTTAATTAATGTTACTTACTAAAATCAATATGTATATTATACATTGATATCTTCATTTCAGGGTACATTAACTGTATGCAGTATTTGCTCCGACGCCTATCATGCCCTGTGCCACACGCCAAGAATACCTGAGAGACACAAAGCATGGGACCAATGGGAATGTAATAACTGTGTAGAATCTCGCCCTACAGTTGTAGGGTCTCCTGCTATCATACCAAACAGTATAGAATATAATAAAAAGTCTTCACCTCCAATAGACCCATTTTTAAAACCACATGAATTAGATAGGGCAACCACAAAACTGACTGAAGAAGCTCCGATAGATCCAAGTATACCTGATATAAGTGACTGGAATGTAGATGATGTATATGAATACTTTACTGAACATTTTCCTGAAGCAGCCCCTATTTTAAGAGAACAGGTAAATTATCAAAATATTTGAACTTATATTTAGTGATTATTATTATCTTATACCTTTAAATGAGCAATTCTGGTATATGTATTTCTACATAATCTGAGTCTCAGAAAAAGCACGAATGATTTTAATGAAATTTTAGTATACAGGAGGTTTTGGGGGCGATAAATTGATCTAGCTAGGATTCATTTTTAGAAAATGTCGTACCTATTTACCAAACAAAAAAATGTGACTCGTCCTGACATCTATTGGCGGAAAGCAATACTATTTTTAAAGGCTCACAGTAAAGGTCTGCCGAAAAATTCAAATTTTATTGTAAGTTAATAACACATTGTAGGCTTGTGACAGTAAAATTGTGGGAATAGAATGTTTAAATAAAAATCATTGCTTGAAATTGGTCAAGTTTAGTTTACAGGGCATTTTGGGGGCGATAAATACGATCTAGCTAGGATTCATTTTTAGAAAATGTATTTACCAAAAAAAAAATACCAGTCACCCAGATGTTGATGCCATTTTTTTCTGTTCAAGAAAATATAATCTTTTCTTTATTTTATAGGAATTTGATGGCCAAGCCCTAAGTATGGCGCGCAGAGCAGACATTGTCAGAGGCTTAGGTTTACCTCTTGGTCCTGCATTAGCCTTATATCGGATTGTAGTAAAACTACAAACAAGAAAGGACGATTGGAGAATGTGTTGGGGCTAAATACTATGTACAGATCGGTGAATGTAATCTGTTACCATGTATAAAAATTAAATAATAATTAATTGATACTTGTAAATAGTATTTTTATGTGATCTTAATATTTTGATTAAATACATGTTTTATTATTATTTATTTATTGTGTATTTCTTTTTCACTAATGGACTGCTGTTAAGAAAAGACCAAATAACTTCTATGTTTGTATGTATGTATATTATAATGTATAATATTATTTTACATTACTAATATTTAAAATTATTATTCACTATAAATACAAAATAATACAATATCACTCTTTGTCTTTGTGCTGATCATAATGCTTAATAAATGATAGGAACACATTAAAAATCATCGTAGCTCCATTAATATAAAATACCCTGTAATGTGTTGGCAGATAGTAAAAATTTACAAACTGCACGGGGGGCCAAAATAAGCAATCACCCTGAAACAATAAACTTTATTAGTTCATTCAGTTGAGTTTGTTTCACTTTAATTGATTCACCAATTTCCACACACAAGTGACAAGATTTTAATTGGATATTAATTAGACTAGTGTTTTGCAAAATCGTGTTAAATTGGGGAAAAATAATATCTAGATTCTAGACTGACAAAATGAATGCAAAATAAGAAAACATTTTTACAATAACTACTATAATATTATGACTGTAACATCATCATGTATCTGTGTATGTAAGTTAAAAATCTTACAGACTATTTTTTTTTTGATGAAAATTAATTTAAACTGCTTCTATCTTTGTACTGAATATACTTTAGTTGTGGTAACAAGCAGATAGGTACTATATATTAGTAGGTAAAAAGTATACATTTACACTTACCAAATAAGTGTAAACAAATTTTTCTTTTATCTCTCCTGTGCATTCACTCATAGATTTATTCTCAAGAAGACCCATTCCATAGAAAAAACATAGAATAGTTGCAGGAGAAGCTATTAACTGATCGCTTATAATCTTATATGCGACCGTTTTTAGATTCGCTAGAGGCAGTAATTTGTCTAAATAAATATAATAGTAGTGATGCAGTGGTCCCATCACAGTTCCAACTATTAACATCCTTGCTGGAAAAGTAAAAAAATGTTTAATAAATATAGTACGGATATTCAAATAACCAACATGATTATTTATTTATTTATCATATTTGTTAGGGAATCTTTATTTCCATATTCCTCTTGAAGTGGAGCAACAAAGGTTTCAAGGTAATGCAACAGAATTACTTTGGCTCCATACAAAAAATTATTGTCATTTGAGTACTTGTAAAAAAACTCTTAACACAACTTGCCTCAGCGTTGCTAATTGTGTTCAGTTTTCAATTACTTAGCCTCGGCGCCAATGCGGGATGATTAAGCAATTTTAATAATAGTTAAATAGAAAATTAAGTAGGTACTTAGTCGATGCCAGTCTAAAGCAGGTAATATTTTGGCATGTATTTCGATTTCCTGTTGTACCCAATCTCCAAGGGCCATGAAACCTCCTGACGTTATACTGTTTGTCAATAAGAGATTCTTTTTAAATAGGAAATGTACTCCTCGATAGAATGTTGATTTCATTCTTTTCTGATGTCGAAAATTTACAAGAGCTGGTTGTAACATCTTCAATAGGTTCGAACGGAACATTGTGATCTGTAATACAAGGAATTTAAGTTAGCTTCTAGAAGAAGTTACCTCTTACATAATAATTTCCATTATTTTATCGCAGTTTGAAAAAAAATTAATTCTACTGATTTCTTGATCATTTCAATTTCTAATACTGAATGATTATCGTCAAATTATATAATTAACAAAAACAAGTTCAATTACTTACTATAATCTATCGGATCAAATTGCTTTAAACGAATATTACTGCCTTTTTTTTGTATTTAAAAATTTGCGCTAAATTAACCCGCAAATTTTCAGAATTTTATCACACACAGCTGACAGCTGTCAGTCACAGTCAGCGACTTTCAGTATACCCTAGACTCTATGACTATGAGTATAGCTAAGACCATAGAATACTTTATCTAAGGAGACTACTACTCTGCAGTTTAATTATTCCACAATTATTCAATGTAAAGTCGCCGACTTTGGTCCCCGACACTTCATTTTTTTTACGTAATGTACGGCAATCATTCATCTGAGGTACGGCACTGGATGTTTAGAGGATGTTTAGCTCATGTCTAGCTCTGTCAGCTTTTTAATGGACTGTGGTCTGTGCAAGGTCTTAGCTATGTACTTAGTTAAGCAATTTTGTAAGAAAGGTCTAGGACTGGTATCGAGGGCCGTAAAATAAATTAAAAAAAAAAATGTACATAGATTATTGTCCCACATCAGAGACACGTTTTGGTCACGCGTTGCGTCGACTAGGCGTAAAGAAATTTCTTTAAAAATTTTCTTTGCGCATGGTCTCATAGTTTCGACCCCTTCTTCTTGAAGAAGAAAGTTTCGACGCCAAAAGGCTCAATGTATCCACTGTCCATGGATACATATTTGCGACTTTTGAGGTTTTTAGCGGATTCACCGCTGCCCCAGCCCTAATTTGGGTTCCAGGAAGATGGGATGGTGCAAGAATGTCAACACAAGTCGCATCCCATACTAAAGGCCTTCCATGGGATCAGGGTCATCCCGTCCGGTCTCTTACCATGGTCCATGGCTAGATAAGCTACGCGCATCTCTATCTACGCGCGCACCAGACCGCTCGGTTCAAGAACGGCCGCAATGTTAGCGGTGGGGAGAGCACGGCGGATGATATCGTTATTTGTATGTATATAGTTTATAAATCTACACCACCTGCAAAATCTAGTTCCTTTGTTTTCCTTTTCTCAAGGTTGCCTGGCAGAGATCGCTGCTAAGCGATAAGGCCGCCTTTTGTGCCTAAAATTAGTTTATTATGTATTTCTGTTTTGTACAATTTCTTGTGTGGTGCAAATAAAGTGTATTTATTTATTATTTATTTATCGTTAGCCGGCTGGGTGGCAGAGAAGTTAAAATAGATTATAATTATTAATGTAGTCCGTCGTATGGAAAGGTCTGGGTCAAGTCTAGGTAGTTTACACGAATTTATTGTCTTTGTAAATTGACAGTTGTCATTGTCATTTGTCACATTGATTACTTTGGAATGTTATGACAGGTATTTTAATTTTTAACCTACCATTTATTGATGTGAGGGAATCTCTGTGTTCTGTGGAGGGTACCTACCTACCTACTACTCTTTTGGATTTTGGAAAAATCTATCAATGAAGAAAACGAAAGTGAAACCCAAATCTGTGAACATAATTTTAATAGAGCGTAGCAGTTGTCAAATCAAAATAAACATATTTACAAAATTAAAAAGTCGTCAACTATAGAAGCAAAATAATTAAATTGCGTCTCTATCAAAATGTCTCAACAAAGTGAAAATTTAGATTTTTCTGGTTTATTTAAAATTGATGTTCTAGTGCAGCACGATATTGTGAACCATAGTTTTTATGAAGTGGGGTTGAAGAAGTTCTTAGCGCTTTCAAGTGGAAAGGAATTGGTGTTTGTTTACATAAATTCGCTATCAGAGAGATTCGACAATGTTTACGATTGGGACTTTGTGGACAACCCGGTACATTGCATGTGTTTTGAACCCAGCGGGACTTGGGTTCTGATAGTCAGCGAGCAGAAAGTGTTGCTCGTGCCGTTCCTGCCGAGATTCATCCCACAGAATACGTTTGACTGCAAGTGGTCATTATCAAGCGTCACTGTTTTACCCCTCATCGACTTGCCCCAACCTAAATCAGTTGTGTGGTGGCTGACGAAGGAGTCTGAGAATATTATCATCATAGCTTCCAAGGTTTGTGTACATTTGAGTAGATACAGCCAAATTCATCCTATATTTTGTCATTCAGTTTTAATATAAGCTTGATTGATATTTTTCAGTCTGGATCCATAATATTCTACTCTTTGGAGACTCAGTGTGTGGTTGGTGAGACAAAAGTTGGTGAGGAAATAGTTGACTTGCAGATTTGCTTTGATGATTCTCTGGATTTGCTGGCCCTTCTAGTAAGTACCTTAATAATACATGTTTTTATATTTATTGACAGCATTTGCATTGAGAACCTAGCAGTTTACCTCTGCATCTTGATTAGGGGTCCAGGAATTGAATACTAAGTATGGGGATCTAGCATTTCAGTCAGTTGTATATATTTTGCAAGCAATAAATTGTGCTAAAGTTCTCCTGTATAATTTTGTGCCCTTCAATCCTTGTAATATTATATTTGTATATTTATAGATATCAAAAGGGCCCACTCAACAATGGAAGCTAGTGTTGGAACATAGATCCTTTGGATACAATTGGCTTCAACAAATGAGAGCTCAAACGGATAAAGACAAGAGAGATGGCTTTATGTACTATATAAAGCAGCTATCCAAGGATAAAATCACATTTTTCACACAAGGAGGATCTAAAGGTTAGCATAATATTATGAAATTAAATTTTCTTCTTAATTAATTTATTTTCATCTATTTCAAATTTCTTTTACAATACTAATTTTCTATAAAATTTTTCTATTAAAAATACTTTAACCCCCAATTATATATTTTTAACTTTAAAATTTATTTTATTAATTTTATTTTTTGTATAGTTAGTTTTAAATAAATATGAAAGTTAGTATGGTTGTTACTTCTTTAAACCACAACTACTAAAGTGATTTGAGTTCTTGGTATAAAAATTGGTACTGTCATACATTAACATGTATGGACATCATACTTTTTATCTCAAGAATCATTGAGTCTCTGAACAGCGCTTTAAAAAGTTGAAAAACAATAATTTTTTTTTTCAGATGAAAGTAAACCACAGACAGTGGAGTATGTGTTAAAGCCTACAGAGTATTTGCCCAATTATCGTAAGAACTCAAACAGCTGGGCACTGACTGCTCAATATGTAAATGGCAGACACTTCCTCACAGCTTTTGAACTGAATGAGGGCACAGTTATTGTAAGTAGTCGTATTTCATAAGTTAAACATATTATTATCAAATTTCCTTGCCCACTAATGTCGTATAGTGAGACCTGCTTGCAACTCCTGCACAAACAAAATACTATGTTAGTCTACAAACTATACTCTTTACATTTGTTTATTTTCTCTTTGCCACATGAAACAGATTTAGCAATAGCGAGGAACCAGAAAGAGACCACTTTACCTTTATCTCTCTTTGGTCCCTCTTGCTATTACTGTTTGCTAGTACTTTGGTTTGCTATTACTGTTTCATGAATCAAAGAGAAAATAAATGAATGGAAAGAGTATAGTTAGCTAGTTAAATTTTAAAAATTCAGAATTGAGATATTTGAAAAAAATTCAAGTATTTGAATATTAGTCCCTTTCAACTAAGTAAGAAGTTAAGTCAAATGTTTGTAACACTGCATTTATTTTAACAAATCTCAACATTTTGTATTGGTTTAGCTTGAAAGCCCTGCAGATGTGACACCATCAAGAACTCTACGCCTTCAAATCAAGAAAGATGGCCTCTACACACAAGGCCTTTGGTCACAGAGATTGGTCTATTTGTTGAGAAAGAACCAGCTGGAAATACACAGTGTTCAGTTTTCACAATCCCAGGTCAATATTCATATATTTTAATTTTATTTCAAACTATGAAAAAAAATTGTTAATAAAAAAAATATATTCACTTCAGTGCCAATTTCAGGAAATAACTTTAAAATGTAGTTCATACTAAAGTGCAAAAAAGTCGGTAAAAATTGTTTTTATTACAAAATACAATCTGATTCAAACTTTAAAATTTTTCTTGCATTTCGATGTGCAGAATTCAATATTTGGTAGTAGTGGGATGCGCAGTGTTACGCCAACCTTGCACTCGCGGCTAACATTTGTGTGCACAAAAAGTTAATCCAACTGTGCCTATCTGTTATACTACACTATTCCCCAGTTAAATATTACAACTAAGTACTATTAATTCAGTTTTCAAATATTTGTAACATTAATTCACAATTTTATATTTATATAATTTTATGTAACATTTTGTGGACAGTTCTTTACCTTTTATATTGTACCACAGAATGAGACTGTACTGGGTACAAAGAGAGATTTCTCGGAGCTTTGGTCGGCGGAGCTGATCGGCGATGTCCAGAGGGCGTACCTGATGTCAGCGAAGGAGCCGTCGTCCGCGAGCGGCGGATGGAGGGAGCCCACCTTCCTGTGCGACCTGCAGCTGCCGCGCTTCGCGTTGGAGCCCTGCCTCGTCGTCACCTCCAGCGGCGCGTATGTGCTGAATACTGTGTAAGTAACATCACACTAAAGCTACTTAGTGAAACTATCACTTGCTAAGCGAAAAATTGGATGCTGAGAGTTTATTGATATAAGTAATTAATAGCTTACGACCTACTCTCAGACCTATACTGAAAATCACTGAAAAAAATTCATAACAATCGGTCGAGCCGTTTCAGAGGAGTTGCCATGCAAATGCCCATCTCAGTTTTGTGATACATAAGGTTTTGCGAGAACATCTGGCTCATATCATTGCAATGTCCTTTATGACGGTCAGGTGCGAGCCGTGCGAGTGGCTCGTCAGCCTGATAATGCGCGGCGGCGCGGGCGCGGAGCTGTCGGCGGCGGCGCTGGGCGCGCCCGTGCCCGTGCTGCTGCGCGCCTCGGCGGACATGCTCATGTCCCGCGGCAAGATCGCGGCCGCGCAGTACCTCTACTCCCTGTCGCAGGTGAGTGATGCGCAGGACCGCATGACTCAGTTCAACTTGACGCGAGCCGTGCGAGTGGCTCGTCAGCCTGATAATGCGCGGCGGCGCGGGCGCGGAGCTGTCGGCGGCGGCGCTGGGCGCGCCCGTGCCCGTGCTGCTGCGCGCCTCGGCGGACATGCTCATGTCCCGCGGCAAGATCGCGGCCGCGCAGTACCTCTACTCCCTGTCGCAGGTGAGTGATGCGCAGGACCGCATGACTCAGTTCAACTTGACGCGAGCCGTGCGAGTGGCTCGTCAGCCTGATAATGCGCGGCGGCGCGGGCGCGGAGCTGTCGGCGGCGGCGCTGGGCGCGCCCGTGCCCGTGCTGCTGCGCGCCTCGGCGGACATGCTCATGTCCCGCGGCAAGATCGCGGCCGCGCAGTACCTCTACTCCCTGTCGCAGGTGAGTGATGCGCAGGACCGCATGACTCAGTTCAACTTGACGCGAGCCGTGCGAGTGGCTCGTCAGCCTGATAATGCGCGGCGGCGCGGGCGCGGAGCTGTCGGCGGCGGCGCTGGGCGCGCCCGTGCCCGTGCTGCTGCGCGCCTCGGCGGACATGCTCATGTCCCGCGGCAAGATCGCGGCCGCGCAGTACCTCTACTCCCTGTCGCAGGTGAGTGATGCGCAGGACCGCATGACTCAGTTCAACTTGACGCGAGCCGTGCGAGTGGCTCGTCAGCCTGATAATGCGCGGCGGCGCGGGCGCGGAGCTGTCGGCGGCGGCGCTGGGCGCGCCCGTGCCCGTGCTGCTGCGCGCCTCGGCGGACATGCTCATGTCCCGCGGCAAGATCGCGGCCGCGCAGTACCTCTACTCCCTGTCGCAGGTGAGTGATGCGCAGGACCGCATGACTCAGTTCAACTTGACGCGAGCCGTGCGAGTGGCTCGTCAGCCTGATAATGCGCGGCGGCGCGGGCGCGGAGCTGTCGGCGGCGGCGCTGGGCGCGCCCGTGCCCGTGCTGCTGCGCGCCTCGGCGGACATGCTCATGTCCCGCGGCAAGATCGCGGCCGCGCAGTACCTCTACTCCCTGTCGCAGGTGAGTGATGCGCAGGACCGCATGACTCAGTTCAACTTGACGCGAGCCGTGCGAGTGGCTCGTCAGCCTGATAATGCGCGGCGGCGCGGGCGCGGAGCTGTCGGCGGCGGCGCTGGGCGCGCCCGTGCCCGTGCTGCTGCGCGCCTCGGCGGACATGCTCATGTCCCGCGGCAAGATCGCGGCCGCGCAGTACCTCTACTCCCTGTCGCAGGTGAGTGATGCGCAGGACCGCATGACTCAGTTCAACTTGACGCGAGCCGTGCGAGTGGCTCGTCAGCCTGATAATGCGCGGCGGCGCGGGCGCGGAGCTGTCGGCGGCGGCGCTGGGCGCGCCCGTGCCCGTGCTGCTGCGCGCCTCGGCGGACATGCTCATGTCCCGCGGCAAGATCGCGGCCGCGCAGTACCTCTACTCCCTGTCGCAGGTGAGTGATGCGCAGGACCGCATGACTCAGTTCAACTTGACGCGAGCCGTGCGAGTGGCTCGTCAGCCTGATAATGCGCGGCGGCGCGGGCGCGGAGCTGTCGGCGGCGGCGCTGGGCGCGCCCGTGCCCGTGCTGCTGCGCGCCTCGGCGGACATGCTCATGTCCCGCGGCAAGATCGCGGCCGCGCAGTACCTCTACTCCCTGTCGCAGGTGAGTGATGCGCAGGACCGCATGACTCAGTTCAACTTGACGCGAGCCGTGCGAGTGGCTCGTCAGCCTGATAATGCGCGGCGGCGCGGGCGCGGAGCTGTCGGCGGCGGCGCTGGGCGCGCCCGTGCCCGTGCTGCTGCGCGCCTCGGCGGACATGCTCATGTCCCGCGGCAAGATCGCGGCCGCGCAGTACCTCTACTCCCTGTCGCAGGTGAGTGATGCGCAGGACCGCATGACTCAGTTCAACTTGACGCGAGCCGTGCGAGTGGCTCGTCAGCCTGATAATGCGCGGCGGCGCGGGCGCGGAGCTGTCGGCGGCGGCGCTGGGCGCGCCCGTGCCCGTGCTGCTGCGCGCCTCGGCGGACATGCTCATGTCCCGCGGCAAGATCGCGGCCGCGCAGTACCTCTACTCCCTGTCGCAGGTGAGTGATGCGCAGGACCGCATGACTCAGTTCAACTTGACGCGAGCCGTGCGAGTGGCTCGTCAGCCTGATAATGCGCGGCGGCGCGGGCGCGGAGCTGTCGGCGGCGGCGCTGGGCGCGCCCGTGCCCGTGCTGCTGCGCGCCTCGGCGGACATGCTCATGTCCCGCGGCAAGATCGCGGCCGCGCAGTACCTCTACTCCCTGTCGCAGGTGAGTGATGCGCAGGACCGCATGACTCAGTTCAACTTGACGCGAGCCGTGCGAGTGGCTCGTCAGCCTGATAATGCGCGGCGGCGCGGGCGCGGAGCTGTCGGCGGCGGCGCTGGGCGCGCCCGTGCCCGTGCTGCTGCGCGCCTCGGCGGACATGCTCATGTCCCGCGGCAAGATCGCGGCCGCGCAGTACCTCTACTCCCTGTCGCAGGTGAGTGATGCGCAGGACCGCATGACTCAGTTCAACTTGACGCGAGCCGTGCGAGTGGCTCGTCAGCCTGATAATGCGCGGCGGCGCGGGCGCGGAGCTGTCGGCGGCGGCGCTGGGCGCGCCCGTGCCCGTGCTGCTGCGCGCCTCGGCGGACATGCTCATGTCCCGCGGCAAGATCGCGGCCGCGCAGTACCTCTACTCCCTGTCGCAGGTGAGTGATGCGCAGGACCGCATGACTCAGTTCAACTTGACGCGAGCCGTGCGAGTGGCTCGTCAGCCTGATAATGCGCGGCGGCGCGGGCGCGGAGCTGTCGGCGGCGGCGCTGGGCGCGCCCGTGCCCGTGCTGCTGCGCGCCTCGGCGGACATGCTCATGTCCCGCGGCAAGATCGCGGCCGCGCAGTACCTCTACTCCCTGTCGCAGGTGAGTGATGCGCAGGACCGCATGACTCAGTTCAACTTGACGCGAGCCGTGCGAGTGGCTCGTCAGCCTGATAATGCGCGGCGGCGCGGGCGCGGAGCTGTCGGCGGCGGCGCTGGGCGCGCCCGTGCCCGTGCTGCTGCGCGCCTCGGCGGACATGCTCATGTCCCGCGGCAAGATCGCGGCCGCGCAGTACCTCTACTCCCTGTCGCAGGTGAGTGATGCGCAGGACCGCATGACTCAGTTCAACTTGACGCGAGCCGTGCGAGTGGCTCGTCAGCCTGATAATGCGCGGCGGCGCGGGCGCGGAGCTGTCGGCGGCGGCGCTGGGCGCGCCCGTGCCCGTGCTGCTGCGCGCCTCGGCGGACATGCTCATGTCCCGCGGCAAGATCGCGGCCGCGCAGTACCTCTACTCCCTGTCGCAGGTGAGTGATGCGCAGGACCGCATGACTCAGTTCAACTTGACGCGAGCCGTGCGAGTGGCTCGTCAGCCTGATAATGCGCGGCGGCGCGGGCGCGGAGCTGTCGGCGGCGGCGCTGGGCGCGCCCGTGCCCGTGCTGCTGCGCGCCTCGGCGGACATGCTCATGTCCCGCGGCAAGATCGCGGCCGCGCAGTACCTCTACTCCCTGTCGCAGGTGAGTGATGCGCAGGACCGCATGACTCAGTTCAACTTGACGCGAGCCGTGCGAGTGGCTCGTCAGCCTGATAATGCGCGGCGGCGCGGGCGCGGAGCTGTCGGCGGCGGCGCTGGGCGCGCCCGTGCCCGTGCTGCTGCGCGCCTCGGCGGACATGCTCATGTCCCGCGGCAAGATCGCGGCCGCGCAGTACCTCTACTCCCTGTCGCAGGTGAGTGATGCGCAGGACCGCATGACTCAGTTCAACTTGACGCGAGCCGTGCGAGTGGCTCGTCAGCCTGATAATGCGCGGCGGCGCGGGCGCGGAGCTGTCGGCGGCGGCGCTGGGCGCGCCCGTGCCCGTGCTGCTGCGCGCCTCGGCGGACATGCTCATGTCCCGCGGCAAGATCGCGGCCGCGCAGTACCTCTACTCCCTGTCGCAGGTGAGTGATGCGCAGGACCGCATGACTCAGTTCAACTTGACGCGAGCCGTGCGAGTGGCTCGTCAGCCTGATAATGCGCGGCGGCGCGGGCGCGGAGCTGTCGGCGGCGGCGCTGGGCGCGCCCGTGCCCGTGCTGCTGCGCGCCTCGGCGGACATGCTCATGTCCCGCGGCAAGATCGCGGCCGCGCAGTACCTCTACTCCCTGTCGCAGGTGAGTGATGCGCAGGACCGCATGACTCAGTTCAACTTGACGCGAGCCGTGCGAGTGGCTCGTCAGCCTGATAATGCGCGGCGGCGCGGGCGCGGAGCTGTCGGCGGCGGCGCTGGGCGCGCCCGTGCCCGTGCTGCTGCGCGCCTCGGCGGACATGCTCATGTCCCGCGGCAAGATCGCGGCCGCGCAGTACCTCTACTCCCTGTCGCAGGTGAGTGATGCGCAGGACCGCATGACTCAGTTCAACTTGACGCGAGCCGTGCGAGTGGCTCGTCAGCCTGATAATGCGCGGCGGCGCGGGCGCGGAGCTGTCGGCGGCGGCGCTGGGCGCGCCCGTGCCCGTGCTGCTGCGCGCCTCGGCGGACATGCTCATGTCCCGCGGCAAGATCGCGGCCGCGCAGTACCTCTACTCCCTGTCGCAGGTGAGTGATGCGCAGGACCGCATGACTCAGTTCAACTTGACGCGAGCCGTGCGAGTGGCTCGTCAGCCTGATAATGCGCGGCGGCGCGGGCGCGGAGCTGTCGGCGGCGGCGCTGGGCGCGCCCGTGCCCGTGCTGCTGCGCGCCTCGGCGGACATGCTCATGTCCCGCGGCAAGATCGCGGCCGCGCAGTACCTCTACTCCCTGTCGCAGGTGAGTGATGCGCAGGACCGCATGACTCAGTTCAACTTGACGCGAGCCGTGCGAGTGGCTCGTCAGCCTGATAATGCGCGGCGGCGCGGGCGCGGAGCTGTCGGCGGCGGCGCTGGGCGCGCCCGTGCCCGTGCTGCTGCGCGCCTCGGCGGACATGCTCATGTCCCGCGGCAAGATCGCGGCCGCGCAGTACCTCTACTCCCTGTCGCAGGTGAGTGATGCGCAGGACCGCATGACTCAGTTCAACTTGACGCGAGCCGTGCGAGTGGCTCGTCAGCCTGATAATGCGCGGCGGCGCGGGCGCGGAGCTGTCGGCGGCGGCGCTGGGCGCGCCCGTGCCCGTGCTGCTGCGCGCCTCGGCGGACATGCTCATGTCCCGCGGCAAGATCGCGGCCGCGCAGTACCTCTACTCCCTGTCGCAGGTGAGTGATGCGCAGGACCGCATGACTCAGTTCAACTTGACGCGAGCCGTGCGAGTGGCTCGTCAGCCTGATAATGCGCGGCGGCGCGGGCGCGGAGCTGTCGGCGGCGGCGCTGGGCGCGCCCGTGCCCGTGCTGCTGCGCGCCTCGGCGGACATGCTCATGTCCCGCGGCAAGATCGCGGCCGCGCAGTACCTCTACTCCCTGTCGCAGGTGAGTGATGCGCAGGACCGCATGACTCAGTTCAACTTGACGCGAGCCGTGCGAGTGGCTCGTCAGCCTGATAATGCGCGGCGGCGCGGGCGCGGAGCTGTCGGCGGCGGCGCTGGGCGCGCCCGTGCCCGTGCTGCTGCGCGCCTCGGCGGACATGCTCATGTCCCGCGGCAAGATCGCGGCCGCGCAGTACCTCTACTCCCTGTCGCAGGTGAGTGATGCGCAGGACCGCATGACTCAGTTCAACTTGACGCGAGCCGTGCGAGTGGCTCGTCAGCCTGATAATGCGCGGCGGCGCGGGCGCGGAGCTGTCGGCGGCGGCGCTGGGCGCGCCCGTGCCCGTGCTGCTGCGCGCCTCGGCGGACATGCTCATGTCCCGCGGCAAGATCGCGGCCGCGCAGTACCTCTACTCCCTGTCGCAGGTGAGTGATGCGCAGGACCGCATGACTCAGTTCAACTTGACGCGAGCCGTGCGAGTGGCTCGTCAGCCTGATAATGCGCGGCGGCGCGGGCGCGGAGCTGTCGGCGGCGGCGCTGGGCGCGCCCGTGCCCGTGCTGCTGCGCGCCTCGGCGGACATGCTCATGTCCCGCGGCAAGATCGCGGCCGCGCAGTACCTCTACTCCCTGTCGCAGGTGAGTGATGCGCAGGACCGCATGACTCAGTTCAACTTGACGCGAGCCGTGCGAGTGGCTCGTCAGCCTGATAATGCGCGGCGGCGCGGGCGCGGAGCTGTCGGCGGCGGCGCTGGGCGCGCCCGTGCCCGTGCTGCTGCGCGCCTCGGCGGACATGCTCATGTCCCGCGGCAAGATCGCGGCCGCGCAGTACCTCTACTCCCTGTCGCAGGTGAGTGATGCGCAGGACCGCATGACTCAGTTCAACTTGACGCGAGCCGTGCGAGTGGCTCGTCAGCCTGATAATGCGCGGCGGCGCGGGCGCGGAGCTGTCGGCGGCGGCGCTGGGCGCGCCCGTGCCCGTGCTGCTGCGCGCCTCGGCGGACATGCTCATGTCCCGCGGCAAGATCGCGGCCGCGCAGTACCTCTACTCCCTGTCGCAGGTGAGTGATGCGCAGGACCGCATGACTCAGTTCAACTTGACGCGAGCCGTGCGAGTGGCTCGTCAGCCTGATAATGCGCGGCGGCGCGGGCGCGGAGCTGTCGGCGGCGGCGCTGGGCGCGCCCGTGCCCGTGCTGCTGCGCGCCTCGGCGGACATGCTCATGTCCCGCGGCAAGATCGCGGCCGCGCAGTACCTCTACTCCCTGTCGCAGGTGAGTGATGCGCAGGACCGCATGACTCAGTTCAACTTGACGCGAGCCGTGCGAGTGGCTCGTCAGCCTGATAATGCGCGGCGGCGCGGGCGCGGAGCTGTCGGCGGCGGCGCTGGGCGCGCCCGTGCCCGTGCTGCTGCGCGCCTCGGCGGACATGCTCATGTCCCGCGGCAAGATCGCGGCCGCGCAGTACCTCTACTCCCTGTCGCAGGTGAGTGATGCGCAGGACCGCATGACTCAGTTCAACTTGACGCGAGCCGTGCGAGTGGCTCGTCAGCCTGATAATGCGCGGCGGCGCGGGCGCGGAGCTGTCGGCGGCGGCGCTGGGCGCGCCCGTGCCCGTGCTGCTGCGCGCCTCGGCGGACATGCTCATGTCCCGCGGCAAGATCGCGGCCGCGCAGTACCTCTACTCCCTGTCGCAGGTGAGTGATGCGCAGGACCGCATGACTCAGTTCAACTTGACGCGAGCCGTGCGAGTGGCTCGTCAGCCTGATAATGCGCGGCGGCGCGGGCGCGGAGCTGTCGGCGGCGGCGCTGGGCGCGCCCGTGCCCGTGCTGCTGCGCGCCTCGGCGGACATGCTCATGTCCCGCGGCAAGATCGCGGCCGCGCAGTACCTCTACTCCCTGTCGCAGGTGAGTGATGCGCAGGACCGCATGACTCAGTTCAACTTGACGCGAGCCGTGCGAGTGGCTCGTCAGCCTGATAATGCGCGGCGGCGCGGGCGCGGAGCTGTCGGCGGCGGCGCTGGGCGCGCCCGTGCCCGTGCTGCTGCGCGCCTCGGCGGACATGCTCATGTCCCGCGGCAAGATCGCGGCCGCGCAGTACCTCTACTCCCTGTCGCAGGTGAGTGATGCGCAGGACCGCATGACTCAGTTCAACTTGACGCGAGCCGTGCGAGTGGCTCGTCAGCCTGATAATGCGCGGCGGCGCGGGCGCGGAGCTGTCGGCGGCGGCGCTGGGCGCGCCCGTGCCCGTGCTGCTGCGCGCCTCGGCGGACATGCTCATGTCCCGCGGCAAGATCGCGGCCGCGCAGTACCTCTACTCCCTGTCGCAGGTGAGTGATGCGCAGGACCGCATGACTCAGTTCAACTTGACGCGAGCCGTGCGAGTGGCTCGTCAGCCTGATAATGCGCGGCGGCGCGGGCGCGGAGCTGTCGGCGGCGGCGCTGGGCGCGCCCGTGCCCGTGCTGCTGCGCGCCTCGGCGGACATGCTCATGTCCCGCGGCAAGATCGCGGCCGCGCAGTACCTCTACTCCCTGTCGCAGGTGAGTGATGCGCAGGACCGCATGACTCAGTTCAACTTGACGCGAGCCGTGCGAGTGGCTCGTCAGCCTGATAATGCGCGGCGGCGCGGGCGCGGAGCTGTCGGCGGCGGCGCTGGGCGCGCCCGTGCCCGTGCTGCTGCGCGCCTCGGCGGACATGCTCATGTCCCGCGGCAAGATCGCGGCCGCGCAGTACCTCTACTCCCTGTCGCAGGTGAGTGATGCGCAGGACCGCATGACTCAGTTCAACTTGACGCGAGCCGTGCGAGTGGCTCGTCAGCCTGATAATGCGCGGCGGCGCGGGCGCGGAGCTGTCGGCGGCGGCGCTGGGCGCGCCCGTGCCCGTGCTGCTGCGCGCCTCGGCGGACATGCTCATGTCCCGCGGCAAGATCGCGGCCGCGCAGTACCTCTACTCCCTGTCGCAGGTGAGTGATGCGCAGGACCGCATGACTCAGTTCAACTTGACGCGAGCCGTGCGAGTGGCTCGTCAGCCTGATAATGCGCGGCGGCGCGGGCGCGGAGCTGTCGGCGGCGGCGCTGGGCGCGCCCGTGCCCGTGCTGCTGCGCGCCTCGGCGGACATGCTCATGTCCCGCGGCAAGATCGCGGCCGCGCAGTACCTCTACTCCCTGTCGCAGGTGAGTGATGCGCAGGACCGCATGACTCAGTTCAACTTGACGCGAGCCGTGCGAGTGGCTCGTCAGCCTGATAATGCGCGGCGGCGCGGGCGCGGAGCTGTCGGCGGCGGCGCTGGGCGCGCCCGTGCCCGTGCTGCTGCGCGCCTCGGCGGACATGCTCATGTCCCGCGGCAAGATCGCGGCCGCGCAGTACCTCTACTCCCTGTCGCAGGTGAGTGATGCGCAGGACCGCATGACTCAGTTCAACTTGACGCGAGCCGTGCGAGTGGCTCGTCAGCCTGATAATGCGCGGCGGCGCGGGCGCGGAGCTGTCGGCGGCGGCGCTGGGCGCGCCCGTGCCCGTGCTGCTGCGCGCCTCGGCGGACATGCTCATGTCCCGCGGCAAGATCGCGGCCGCGCAGTACCTCTACTCCCTGTCGCAGGTGAGTGATGCGCAGGACCGCATGACTCAGTTCAACTTGACGCGAGCCGTGCGAGTGGCTCGTCAGCCTGATAATGCGCGGCGGCGCGGGCGCGGAGCTGTCGGCGGCGGCGCTGGGCGCGCCCGTGCCCGTGCTGCTGCGCGCCTCGGCGGACATGCTCATGTCCCGCGGCAAGATCGCGGCCGCGCAGTACCTCTACTCCCTGTCGCAGGTGAGTGATGCGCAGGACCGCATGACTCAGTTCAACTTGACGCGAGCCGTGCGAGTGGCTCGTCAGCCTGATAATGCGCGGCGGCGCGGGCGCGGAGCTGTCGGCGGCGGCGCTGGGCGCGCCCGTGCCCGTGCTGCTGCGCGCCTCGGCGGACATGCTCATGTCCCGCGGCAAGATCGCGGCCGCGCAGTACCTCTACTCCCTGTCGCAGGTGAGTGATGCGCAGGACCGCATGACTCAGTTCAACTTGACGCGAGCCGTGCGAGTGGCTCGTCAGCCTGATAATGCGCGGCGGCGCGGGCGCGGAGCTGTCGGCGGCGGCGCTGGGCGCGCCCGTGCCCGTGCTGCTGCGCGCCTCGGCGGACATGCTCATGTCCCGCGGCAAGATCGCGGCCGCGCAGTACCTCTACTCCCTGTCGCAGGTGAGTGATGCGCAGGACCGCATGACTCAGTTCAACTTGACGCGAGCCGTGCGAGTGGCTCGTCAGCCTGATAATGCGCGGCGGCGCGGGCGCGGAGCTGTCGGCGGCGGCGCTGGGCGCGCCCGTGCCCGTGCTGCTGCGCGCCTCGGCGGACATGCTCATGTCCCGCGGCAAGATCGCGGCCGCGCAGTACCTCTACTCCCTGTCGCAGGTGAGTGATGCGCAGGACAATGCAGCCAAAGATGTTATCGTACTAAATTGAAAGGGGTTAGTTTAATCCCTGACGGTAGCTATGTACAGAATAGCATCGGAATTTTATAGCTCTTAAAGGAGCGTCTTTGCTGGCGCAAACTTAGTGTTTTTATGTTAGTAGAGTATATGAGTGCCAAATTTCGTGAGGTAATCGCCAAAAATGACTATTTAATAAAATCATACAACATATTACTTTTCTTACATGACCACAAACATACCTATTGGCACGCTGCATGTCACTTCTTAGATGACCCCATGTAAAATAACTCACTCATCGACAGAGCCAGCCCGACGGCTGGGTGGCGCGGCTGGGCGTGTTCGCGCGCCTGCACGAGCTGTCCATGTACAAGCAAGTGGGCAACATTGGCAGCCTGGGCAACGCTGCCATCACCACCAAACTGCTGGCTTTGTTGCTGAAGATCCGGACCAACAGCGAGGAAAACTTCGACATGTAAGAACACTAATATTATACAATGTGCCCCAGGGCTAAGTGACCGCCCGGAGTTTATTTTATTTCGGTTTGATTTAATACAAAGAATTGATAAAGTATTATAGCAGCTAGTAAATAAAAAAGACAGAATGACAAGGGCTGTAAAAACAAATTACAAAAGTAATCGTTGAATAACCGGACAAGTGCGAGTCGGACTCGCGCACTGAGGGTTCCGTACCTACTACTACCGGAGGAATAAAACCATAAAAACCACTTTTCTTTAACCGCATAACCAACTTATTCAACATTAAACAACTTCACCTCGAGTTAAATACGTGCAACGCCATCTGTCGTCATCAAAGTTAAACAAAATATTAGACTTGTTGAATATCAATTCAACACGTATTAAAAAAAGTACTCACTAAATCTCGTTCAAACCAATTTTCGGTGGAAGTTTGCATGGTAATGTACATCATATATTTTTTTTATCATACTCTTATTTTAGAAGTTACAGGGGGGGGGGGGGGGGACACACATTTTACCACTTTGGAAGTGTCTCTCGCGCAAGCTATTCATTTTAGAAAAAAATGATAGTAGAAACCTAAGTATCATTTTTGAAGACCTATCCATAGATAACCCCACACATATGGGTTTGATGAAAAAAAAATTTTTGAGTTTCAGTTCTAAGTATGGGGCACCCCCAAAATTTATTACTTTTTTTTAAATTTTGTGTGAAAACCTTAATGCGGTTCACAGAATACATCTACTTACCAAGTTTCAACAGTATAGCTCTTATAGTTTCGGAAAAAAGTGGCTGTGACATACGGACGGACAGACGGACAGACAGACATGACGAATTTATAAGGGTTCCGTTTTTGCCATTCGGCTACGGAACCCTAAAAAAGCGTAGCAAGTCGTATATCTCTGTAAAAAAAAACTACACTGGCTAGAGCTCAAGTTCAAAGTTATTCTTCGACTATTCTCGAGATCTTTAGACGCAGATTATTTCGTTCAAATATTCAATAAACTCTCACTTATTGTATACAAAGAAAAAAACCAACAAACTCACATTTCAAACATATTAATTTTATATGATTATCAGTACACATACGAATTTCTTTCAGGGATGTCAAGTTTACATCGTTAAACCCATTGGAACTGCAAGAGCTGACCTCCATGGCGGCTGCGATAGGTCTATGGGAGTTGGTGCCAGTGTTCAGCATCCATAGAGGGCACCCAAGTCTGTTGCTGAACGCCATCAAGAGCCGGAGTGATATTTGCAGAGGCGCTATCGTGTGCCTGCTCAAGCAGAAGTGCCTTGTCCCGATACTGTTGGAGGAGAACGGACAGTGGTTCTTTGATTTCGTCGCCGACAAGTGTAATAAGTTTGACACGATTATTTTGAAGGTAAGACAATTAATAGTCTAGTTCACGAGTGCCATTTAGGGCAACTTTTTTCAGCAGTCTCCAAAAATTATGATTGAGGTGTCATTCAATTTGGATTGGCATCTAGGTGATTCTTTGAAAAATATGAAATTCCGCTTGCAAAAGCTATTAACAATTAACAAAAACAAAAAAGAGGTTTAGTTTTTTGCAAATATATCAAAAGAGGGAAAAAAGTATTGACTCCTGGAAAATTATTTTCACATAATACTAAACAAAAATTAAAGAAATGAAAACATACAGGGGCGTACTAGATAAATGATAAATGAACAATAATCCGCCTGAAAAAATGTTTTATCACAGTTTTCCAATTAGTTATGTGGTTAACTAATATTTCTTTTTTCTACTTGAACTTTAACATTGCAAGTGCGATAAATATAATTATTGTTAAACTATAAATTTGAGGGTTTTATTCCTCTTGGAGCAATAATTTACGTTGTTGACGTCCGCTAGTGGTTTTTAATAGTCTGTGAAATACATAAATAATATGTATTATCTTATGGGTTGTGGAACTACTTGCTTTAGAGATTCTTCGACACTTATAAATTGATACGTCGTAACCCAGACTTATTGCTTCCAGAGACTATGTTTATGGCTAAATCCTCTACAAGATCAGCTGCGTCCAGTAATGCGTGACTTGAAACAAGGAATTACTTCCATTTACGTAAGTTAAAGATTGATTAATTATTGGCGCTTATTGGTATTGTTGACCCCATCTGTTTGTTTGTCAGATCGTCTGGCCTATAGCGAAATAACTTAACGGCTATGTCATTCAAACGGATAAAAAGTCATAATTTTTGGACGTTACTGCATCAAAACATAAGCTGTCCTCCACAGGCTACAAGAATGCTCCAGCTCATATCGACATTCACGCACGTGGCCTGCGCCATCGAGTCCCGGGAGCCCTGTCTCGACATTCACACGGATCTCACCCAAGAGCCCGAGACCTGGAAGAACCAGTTCACGCCTCGGCGGTCCGTGTCCTGCGGGCTGGGCCACTGGGCGGTGGCTGACGACGGGAACGCTAGGATCATGGTGGCCAACACACCGGTCAACAAGGAACTCATTGGGATGGTGGTGGACGTTGCTTGTGGAAGGCATCACACGCTTCTGTTGACGGAGAATGGCGTAAGTTAAATGCACATCCGCATATTGCCATTTTAATGACATTTATGCGCCATCGAGTCTCGGAAGCCCTGCCTCGACATTCACACGGATCTCACTCAAGAGCCCGAGACGTGGAAGAACCTATATTTATGCCTCGGCGGTCCGTGCCCTGCGGGCTGGGTCACTGGGCGGTGGCTGACGACGGGAACGCTAAGATCATGGTGGCCAACACACCGGTCAACAAGGAACTCATTGGGATGGTGGTGGACGTTGCTTTTTTTTTTTTTTTTTTCTCTTTATTTGGGAAACAAACAGCTTAAACATAATACATAATCTTAATCTAAATATATTTAGTACATAAGCCAGTAAAGTTTCCACTCTCTGGATTACAATTTTATGTTTTACTGGGAGTTGTACTAGATGTTACATTGATAATATATTATAGAAGTGAGATCATCTGCCACTAAGAAAATTAGTAACTTTTCTTAATGGCAGAAATGAACCCTGCGTACTTATATTGAAAATGATCTATGTTTTTATATTTTTTATTGTAAGTGTCGCATGAGCGTACTATAAATCTGTTACGGCTATAATTAGTTTTGGTAATTGCGAGATCAAATGCATTGTTTTTACGTGATTTACGTATATTTAATTTTGGTATGCAAAATTTTATTTTGTGCAACAGATAAGGGCTATCAATGATACCATTAATAATTTTATATAAAAATATCTGATCCTTATGTTCCCTTCTCAATTGTAATGTTTTTAATTTTGTGGTATCAAATGAGCTAAATCTTTTATTTAAGCACTTGATAAATTTACGCTGAATACTTTCTAGCATTTCTACGTAGACAGCATATTGAGGGTTCCAAGCAGTGGAAGCATGCTCAAGTTGTGACCTGACTAGTGAGTTATATAGCAGGATGAGTGTGTCGGGATTTTTAAAGTCAGTTGTTTGACGAAGAACAAAACCAAGCATCTTATAAGCTTTATTTCTGATTTTGTTCAAATGTTGATCAAAAAGTAATGTAATAAAAGTAAATGCTTGTGGAAGGCATCACACGCTACTGTTGACGGAGAATGGCGTAAGTCAAATGCATATCCGCATATTGCCATTATTAAAATGATGAATTCAATGATTCAAGTCTACAATCATGGTTGCAGTCTAAAAACTGTAATTTTTGTTTAAATGTGTAGGTAACAATAATATCCAAATACGCTCAGAAACAGATTTTTGATAACTGTCTTAGTTTTTATTCTTCCGCGACGCTGCATATCGCACAAACCAACGTTTTCGTAAGAGTGAAAAGGACATATTAAAGTCAGTATATCCTCTTAACAGATATACGCAGCCGGCGACAATACGTTCGGGCAACTAGGCGTGGGCACGCAGTGGGCGGGCGCTATCGGCGACGCGGCGAGTCCGTCGGGCGCGCTGCTGCACGTGCAGTGCGCGTGGACGGCGCCGCTGGCGGCCGTGGCGGCGGGCCACTACCACTCCGCCGCCGTGGACGTGGGCGGCAGGCTCTATACTTGGGGGTATTCAACAACTTTAGCGTACCAGCAAAGATGCACCGCCAAGCGACTTAGCTTTCCAATACTTTCCTCGTCCAAGTTATTACGATAACGTCCTCGGCTGCATCAACACTTACCACCAGCCTATGCAGCATGCGCGCGTGCATATATGTCTCTCTACTTTTGTCGATCGCTGGTATAGGTCGCACAACGAAAGTTGAGGCGAACACGGCACTCACACTAACGTAAAATTTGCATACAAGGTGTTTCATTTTTGTAAGATGTAAGACAGGCGACGGTCAGTTTATACAATTCAGTCATAATTATATTAGATCCTAAAATAATTGAACATTAAATACAATTTCACGACTTTGTCCATGTAGTGATTTGCCGCGTCCTGTGTAGAAGAAGATTCCATAGTAATACCGTCACAAAAATAGTTACGTGCTGGGGTTTGAAGATTGGAAGAAAAATACCTGATGAACCTTTTATTTTGCACTTCTTATCCGAAAAATGTCTCTTGATCGCTTGTAGTTTGATTGATTGACTGCTTGACAGATTGACTTAGCATAAGGTATAAATGAGGTAAAAAAATTATGGTATTTTGTGTCAATAGGTACAAATAATAAGTATTTTATAATGAGTAATATTTAAATCTAACGTGGTATTGTTATAAAAGCAAAATCACAATCAAAACAAAATTATAACTCAACTTCTATTAAAAAAAAGTGAACCGCCTTCAAAAAACATCCTAAAAAATTCCAATAATATAAGCGCAAAATAATTTTCTTATGTTATGATTAGTTTTCATACAACACTCTGTATCATTCTCATTCAAATGTCAAAAACACTAGCTATCTCGCTCTTGCTAATTATAACTGATTTGTGCAAGCGAGACCACTGCAAGACGTCAGCGCATCGAGCGTGTACAGATAGGATAAACTTTGCATGTGTTGTTCGCCTCAACTCTCGCTGTGCGACCTATACTATACTCTATTCCCGGAGCCTTGTTTATATAGCGCTCTCTCTGTCACGTAATCCCATACAAACGACAAAGACAAAAAAGTCAGTGGGCGTAAACAATTCTGAATGTACGTACACACAGCGCTACTATTCAATTAAACTAGCTTTATACGACTACACTGATTGCCTTTGTAAGTTTGTAATATAATAAGTAGGTGAATAATTGGGCTAGTAGATTTTTTTTAAATAAATTTAAAAAAGCTTAGGTATATCCTATCCTATTAATATTATAAATGTGAAAGTTTGTGTAATGTGTATAACATTATAAAAGTAGGAAAAGGTAGCGGGAATGGGACAGGGAAATCCACATAACCCTGGGATTTCTCAAAAACCGAATTTCACGTGGGCGAAGCCGCGGGCAAAGGATGGTTAAATTCATATATTTAGTGTGAAACTTGTCTCTGTAAATAGAGCATAGACATTCTATGTCTGTCAATATGAAAGAGAAAAGCGAGCGACAAAAGTATAGAGAGACATCTCTACGCGCGTATCCTTGCAGGTGAGATCTTAATCAAACTTTTAGTGTGAATAAAAATACGAAAACGAACTCAAATATTATCTCATCACAGAAAAGTGGGGCAGATAAAAAAAATGAAAATGAAAGATTAAATGCAGGTAGCGGTTACTTGAGTTTAGTGTGACTAAGGTAGCCGGTATCTTTTTCTTAGTTCCCATGAAAACGCGTAGAAGTATTCGTAGACTTGTCAATTTAGTAAGCGAGTTTTTTCACTACGTAATACATAACCTCTGTATAAAGTAAATAGCTAACTTATCTTATATCTTTTATTTTATCTTTTACAGTTGGGGTGTGCACGGGCAGTTGTGTTTGGGAAATATAGACGATCAATTTACTCCACAGTTAGTCACCAGGTTCCAAGGGAGAAAGGTAAGTGGCTTCCATACCAAAATATACTGGATTATATTTACTTTGATACTATTTTGTTGGGTAACTCAATAATCGAAGAGTCTCTTAAATAACTTCTTTTTTGAACTTCATTTGTCCAAAATAAAATGTTGTCTGATGCTGCAACCTGCAATGTAACAGTACTTTGGTATGAGACAGATATAGCAATTAGCAATAGTGTAGAACGAGATCACTAGCTACACTGTACGTTTGTCTCTCTCAAGTCTTTTACTTTTTTTATTATCCCTTGCCTTGGTGGCCTAGTGGTGAGCTGCTCGACTTCAGGTCAATTTTTTCCGGGTCGGGACCGTAAATAGTATTGACTTTTTCTATGAATAAATTAGTACCAGCCCGCAGTTTGGAAATTGGAGGTGACTCTCTCCTGTACCTTGAAAAGCAAGCCGTCTATTTTTGCGATCCCTCCGATAGTGTCAAGATGCTGTAGGATCGGACTGTCAGAATGAGGATTAAAGTTACTTATGAACACGTTCGTGTACTATAAAATCTCACGCGAAGTTTAGGCTGTTAATATTTTTAAAGTGACTTGTCTGTGAAAGGTGTTGAACGTGGGTTGCGGCGCGTGTCACACCGTGGTGCTGATGAAGAACGGCGAGGTGTGGGCGAGCGGCGCGGGCGTGTTCGGCCAGCTGGGCGGCGGCAACAGGGACAAGAGCTCCGTGCCGCTGCGAGTGCCCCTCGCCGACCCGGCAGAGATGATCGCCGTGGGATACTTTCACAATGTGAGTGCGTCGGTTCAGACATGTTGAACGTGGGTTGCGGCGCGTGTCACACCGTGGTGCTGATGAAGAACGGCGAGGTGTGGGCGAGCGGCGCGGGCGTGTTCGGCCAGCTGGGCGGCGGCAACAGGGACAAGAGCTCCGTGCCGCTGCGAGTGCCCCTCGCCGACCCGGCAGAGATGATCGCCGTGGGATACTTTCACAATGTGAGTGCGTCGGTTCAGACATGTTGAACGTGGGTTGCGGCGCGTGTCACACCGTGGTGCTGATGAAGAACGGCGAGGTGTGGGCGAGCGGCGCGGGCGTGTTCGGCCAGCTGGGCGGCGGCAACAGGGACAAGAGCTCCGTGCCGCTGCGAGTGCCCCTCGCTGACCCGGCAGAGATGATCGCCGTGGGATACTTTCACAATGTGAGTGCGTCGGTTCAGACATGTTGAACGTGGGTTGCGGCGCGTGTCACACCGTGGTGCTGATGAAGAACGGCGAGGTGTGGGCGAGCGGCGCGGGCGTGTTCGGCCAGCTGGGCGGCGGCAACAGGGACAAGAGCTCCGTGCCGCTGCGAGTGCCCCTCGCCGACCCGGCAGAGATGATCGCCGTGGGATACTTTCACAATGTGAGTGCGTCGGTTCAGACATGTTGAACGTGGGTTGCGGCGCGTGTCACACCGTGGTGCTGATGAAGAACGGCGAGGTGTGGGCGAGCGGCGCGGGCGTGTTCGGCCAGCTGGGCGGCGGCAACAGGGACAAGAGCTCCGTGCCGCTGCGAGTGCCCCTCGCCGACCCGGCAGAGATGATCGCCGTGGGATACTTTCACAATGTGAGTGCGTCGGTTCAGACATGTTGAACGTGGGTTGCGGCGCGTGTCACACCGTGGTGCTGATGAAGAACGGCGAGGTGTGGGCGAGCGGCGCGGGCGTGTTCGGCCAGCTGGGCGGCGGCAACAGGGACAAGAGCTCCGTGCCGCTGCGAGTGCCCCTCGCCGACCCGGCAGAGATGATCGCCGTGGGATACTTTCACAATGTGAGTGCGTCGGTTCAGACATGTTGAACGTGGGTTGCGGCGCGTGTCACACCGTGGTGCTGATGAAGAACGGCGAGGTGTGGGCGAGCGGCGCGGGCGTGTTCGGCCAGCTGGGCGGCGGCAACAGGGACAAGAGCTCCGTGCCGCTGCGAGTGCCCCTCGCCGACCCGGCAGAGATGATCGCCGTGGGATACTTTCACAATGTGAGTGCGTCGGTTCAGACATGTTGAACGTGGGTTGCGGCGCGTGTCACACCGTGGTGCTGATGAAGAACGGCGAGGTGTGGGCGAGCGGCGCGGGCGTGTTCGGCCAGCTGGGCGGCGGCAACAGGGACAAGAGCTCCGTGCCGCTGCGAGTGCCCCTCGCCGACCCGGCAGAGATGATCGCCGTGGGATACTTTCACAATGTGAGTGCGTCGGTTCAGACATGTTGAACGTGGGTTGCGGCGCGTGTCACACCGTGGTGCTGATGAAGAACGGCGAGGTGTGGGTGAGTGGCGCGTCAGTTCGTTCATCGTAACCAATTCGCCATGGTGTAACGACGTATTTTTCATAATTTGTTCGTGTTCGTTATAATGAATAGTTGCAAGCGGGTGCAGTATACAGTCTGTTGCGCAGTTGGCGCTGTCCGCGAAGGGGCAGCTGTGGTGCTGGGGCGCCAGTCCGCAGCAGGTGCGTGCAGCACACGCGCGTCGCTCCGCCAGCCCCCCGAGCGCGCCCGTCACCGTCACCGCCAGCGCGGCGCCCGACCCGCACCTCACGCCGCAGCTCGTGGACATCAGCAACGTGCACGGGAAAATTGTGCAGGTACAATAGACATACTTAAGAGCCGTAAAAAAATGTCGCCAGTTTACTGGTGTCAAAAAAGTTTGTTTTGACACCAACGGTATCAGCAGTAAGGCGACCACAGTATCGTTTATGGACTGCGATCCACGACACAGATCACTTCACTAGCTGGAATATGCAGAGATGGTCCTATTTACACATTTTTAAAATCCATTTCTACTAGAAAATAACTGTGTATAATTTTATTTTGAGTTTTGTTTTTAGTAAAGTAGGTACTTTAACTAGCTAAGCGTTCAAACGACACAGTTTTTATACAACTAGATCACCCCTCAAACTACCGTTGAAGTAGTATATCTTTTCAATAAAAAAGAATCATCGAAATCGAATGGCGTGATATTGAATTATATTATTTGTCCATTTGTCGCACGCAGTATGTGTGTTTAATAAACATTTAAGACTTAAAAGAGTATAATATGGTTTCCTCATGGATTCCATTGTCAGAACTGGACCAAATTTAAATGGGGCCACACAGAAATCACCAGCTTTCATTTAATGATGTATGTAGTAGGCATTAAGATGAAGGAATATCAACTAAAGCAGTATATATAAAGCAGTTGTTCTCGCCTGCATGTTGCAGTTGTCAGCCGGCTGGCATCACTCGTGCATACTCAACAACCGCGGCACTGTATACTCCTGGGGCCTCAACTTTGACGGGCAACTTGGTAAGTTTTAGTGCACTATATTCATATTATAGTTAATTTTTCTTTTTTCTAATACGGGATTTTTTGGATTTACTAATACAATCAAAAAATTGTTTTTTTTTTGCAGTATTGCGTCGTTCAACATTTTTAAATTCTTAAATATCAATGTTTCTGCGTTATCCTTATTACTTGTATTTCTGTAAGACAGTGACGCCTCAATAGTTTCTACATTTTTTTGCCACACTCATAATTTTTAACCGACTTCAAAAAAAGGTGGAGGTTCTCAATTCGTCGGAATCTTTTTTTTATAACCGTGGTGCTGCTTACTTGTGAACGCCTTTTCCCATCTGTAGTGTACACATTCCTATCGCACTAACTGACTCAAAAACGTTGTTTTGCCATTAGGGATATAAAAAATAGCTTACGACTCTCAGTCCTACCGAACATATATACAGACATAACGGTCGGTCGAGCCGTTTCGGAGGAATTTGGTAATAAAAATTGGCACGAGAATATTATTATTTACACTAGCTGACGCGGCAAACGTTGTTTTGCCATTAGGGAAATAAAAAAAAAAAATAAAAAAAAGCTTATGACCTCATACCTACCGATCAAACACAGAAAACTTCATAACAATCAGTCGAGCCGTTTAGGAGGAGTTTGGTAACAAAACTTGGCACGAGAATTTTATATATATTACTTACACTAGCTGACGCGGTAAACAATTATAATTATTATTAATTTTATATATTCGCATACATTATAGATATTTCAACCTACGCCGTCGTGCCCCACTCTGTCAAAATCGCTTATGTACGTCGATTCGTACGGAATTTGACAGAGTGGGGCGCGTCGTCGTGTATTGAAATATAATATATATAAGGTGGTGTCAAATTATCTGCCACCGTTCCAGGAGGTGAATGTGCCATACATGTACACTTCAACAGTGAAGAAATCTCAGTCTTGGGCTCAATTTTTTTTAATTAAACATCATTAACATATCGCATCATGTTGCATAAACACGTCCATCAGTCAAACTTGAGTACATGTTTAGTACAGTTATCGCCTAGTAACTGAAATCAGCTGTTTGGGCGCGGCGTGAAAGCGTTGACCTTGGGTTGCGACGTAATTTTTAATTAAAAATAAATAAAAAAATATTGAGCCTGGGGACTGAGATTTCTTCACTACTGTAGTGTATACGTATGGCACATTCACCTCCTAGAACGGTGGCAGATAATTTGACACCACCTTATACATATATGTATTTGTATATTCGATCATATTTTTTCCAGGTAGTGGAGATCGCAAGCAAGTTCAAATACCCACGGAAGTGAAGATCCGCACAGACACGCTGCCCGAGGGGGTGAAATCCAACAAGTCGCCCGACAAGGAGAGCCCCGACGCCAGGTCCAGAGCGCTGATCGCTTGCGGCGGAGACTTCACTATATTTATAGACGACGACGGGCGAGTGTATGCTACGGGGAACATGCATTTGCAAGTAAGATTTTTTTTAAAGAAAAATGGAGCTTATCTTCTTCTTATCTAACTCTGGCCATCAGTTTTACATGTTATCAATCCATTTATGGCGGTCCCCAATATTTTATCTATCCATGGTTTGCCTTACTAGCATTGATGTATATAATACTAGAGCCAATTCCTACTAGAGATATAAATTTGACATAACTTGTATGGAGCTTATGTCACATTGATATAGTTAATACTAGAGCCAATTCCTACTAGAGATATAAATTTGACATAACTTGTATGGAGCTTATGTCACATTGATATAGTAGGGCAAATGGAAGATAGATATAATATTGGGAACCGGCATAAGTGTCCAATTGTATATAGGTAGCCCAATCCACGAAGACCACTCCTTGTCAATGTTGCATGCTATTCTGCAGGAGTAATGCCCAGTTGCACGAAACAAATTCAAAATTTTAAGTGGTACTTAAACTAATTTAATCGCAATCAATGTCAAAAAATGTATGAAATTTTGACATTTCTCGCGATTAAATTAGTTTAAGTAGCACTTAATTTTTAAATTTATTTCGTGCAACTCGGGGTAAGCGGGATAGCAGTATTATTTTTAAGTGGTTGGGACGAAGTGGGACACGCCTTCGTGGATTGAATCATTGAAATATCTATAAATTCATTATTACTCAACATTTTTCTCTTCTGTAAAACTTAGCCCCATTATAATTCATCTTTATAGAGCAACAATGAAAAGGAGAAACTCAACAACCGCGTGATAATGATGAAGACGACGAAACGAGTGATAAAAATCCCCGCCAGCCGCACCAACAACAAGTTCGTGTTCCACGCCGTCGACTGGATCGACGTCATGTTCCCGTTCGACGTCGACGACATCGAGCGCAAGCCGATAGAGCCCAGGTCCAACCCGCTCACCTCCCTCGCAGACTTCAAGAAGAAGTCGTGGGCCGATGACGTCATATCGCTCCTCAAACCGTGGATAAACGAGGAGACGCTTGCCGCCAATCCAAACATGGCCGCCAATCCAAACATGGCCGCCAATCCAAACATGGCCGCCAAGTTGGCGTACCACAGGACGATGTATGCAGACTGCTTGAAGTTTATGCTCGATAATTTAAAACGTGCACCCGGACAAGATCAATTCTACGTCACCCACCACGCCGATTCGGACGACGTCAACATCTCACAAAAGAAAGACGAACTAAAACTGACCATAACAAACGTTATGTCCAAACGCATCAAGGACATATCCATGGCCATCCTCAACGAAGAAGGATACCCTTTGATAGATTCAAGCGTGTACCAATCCCTGCCGTGCTGCTGTGACGAACTCAAGTATACAACCAACCGTATAATCCCCAAATCTGTCACAAATATTTCTGACGTCAATTTGTCTGTGAAAGCTGCACAGATTATAGACAAATGTATCAGTATCTTCCCAGTAGACAGTGCTCTGTGGGAGTCGTGTTTCCGTTTCGCGAAGGACTTTTATTTGGAAAACTGTTTGGTCGTTGGGGATTTGGAAGCGGTTTTGCGGAAATACATGGAGACCAACGCGAATACGATGGCGGCGGCCATCATGTACTCTAACGATTGCGCGCAATACAGCGAGATATTGTCCCCTAAATTCTATCTGAACATGTGTAGCGAAATTCTGGACACTTGGGGCTGAGACCTATAATCATCTCAATACAGGATTACTAATTGGTCAATGTTTAGATGTCTTAATAGTGACAAATATTGAGACCGAGGGTCCACGATTTTATCGTATCGTATGTTTCCAGCAAACTACTTAAAAATATCTGTAGAACAGTAAAATCTCATATCACCTTTGTTCTCTAAAAATGCAATCTTGTAGAGATAAAGTGGTTTATTGTGTTGTGCAAAATTTGTAAACTAAACTAATTTAAAATAGTGCTATCCTTTTCCATAGGGAACTGTTTGAAAAGGATAGCGCTATTTTAAATTAGATATTTTGTACAACACAATTAGCACCAAAATCTACATATATATTAATTTTATTATTAAGTACTACAATAAGCTTTCAAATGCAATCATTACGCAAAGCTATATGACTCAATGAATAAACATGAAAATTATCAGTAATTATACTCGTTGGTTTGCGAAAACTAAGAAAAGAAGAAGAAGTAAGATTATTCTAGAATTAATTTTTACTTATTATTAGAAGTATAACGTAAAAACTTGTATACTTTTCAGTATTTTGCATGCATCTGTACTTTCTTGACTGTATTCTTGGGAACTTTCAGTCAAATAGTTTAACTACGAGTGAGTATGAGAGAAATCAGCAAAAAATAAATAAAATTAGCACTAAGTACTTGTAATTAAGGGAATATAGATTGATACAAACAAGTACTTATAAGTCTTAAGAAAGCTATGATATTTTACGTTACGAATTATCTTTATTTGAAGTAGGTATATAAATGTACCTAAGTATTTGTTCCTGCAATAGTGTAATTTACACCATGACACATGATTAAGTATAGATAGTTTGAATTGTTGTAGCATTAAGTATTGCACTCCCCGTGTTTGTTTTTAACATATTTTATTGTTACCTGCTGTATTTTAGAGTTGTGTTTATTTTTACACATAAGGCGGGTTGCTTGATCAATTTCTTGCGTTACCCAGAGAAAGATATTTCAATCCACGATAACGCGCCCCACTCCGTCAAACCCCATACGAATGAAATGAAACATAAGCGATTTTGACAGAGTGGGGCGCGTCTTCGTGGATTGAAATACTTATAACGCTGCTTGCCCACTTAAGCCGTCACCGAAAACCAGATTATTTCTGCCTAAGAGATGTAGTGACGGTCCATATAAGTACTTGCATAGTAAACATATAACTTACTTAGACAGTCTGTTCGTACTTGGTGACGGTATACGCTTCGGTAATGTTTTGGCTGTCACCTTACCTTTAACTACTTGACGAGCAAGCCTCCTTTAGATATTCTGGTGTAAGTACTATTTTAGATAACTTTTTATATGTATGTTACAAGAAAACTTATATTAAAAAAAAACTTTTTATATTATGCTGTTATTTTTTTTGTGTTTAAGTTTTGTTTTCTAGTCCATGCCGTTGGATTTTAGTAGCTATTTTAATGTTTTAGATTTGCCTTACTGCCGTCCGAGATATAAAGTTGCAGTTTTAATTAGTTTTAAAGCTTGCCAAATGTTGTGTAGTTTATAGTTTAGTTTTCTGTGCATCGTTATTTTAACGTTGTAGAAGCTTCTTCTTCTCTAACTTTTTTCACCCAAGTATTAGTAGGATTTCAATTACTTATATGATGTAGACTAAGGAAACTCTTTGAAATCATACTCCGTCTACTAAATGCTTGCGTATAATATTATATGTATATTGTGGTATAGGTCAGCTTATTTCAAAAATGTAATATTACATCTATAGTAATATTATTTTTATACTGTTATCATTTTAGTGTTAGGTATATATCGTTTTTTAAATATGATCTATTATAGATTAGACATGTACAAGGTTGTCAACGAATTTATTTTATTTTGTTTGTAATGTAGGTAGGTTCTTTTTATTTATTAGTGTTTTCTTTTTTACTTTTGTGAAGCCACAATGCACAATATTTAGGTATAACTATTTTCTTATTAGACCTTTTTTACCTACAAGTTACAATTATTGTTAGGTATACTTTTGTATTCCTATGTATTTTTACTTTTATGATTACTGAAGCTTAACGAGCAATTACGATGCAACATTAGTTTGTTCCACAACTGCATTCACGTAAAATTAAGTATTTTTCTAATTAAAAAAAACAGTTACAAAGGTTTTTCAACCTGTATTGGTGACAGTATTTAGCTTGCTCATTGAATTTGTTATTTTTCAGTAATGACGATATTGCAGGAAATATCAAATCAGTAACTATATCATGTTCTTTTATATCAAGTCACTATGCTCAGGAAATGAATGTTTGAATGTGATAAAGGAAAATAAACGTTAGTAGAACATTACTCGACTTTCATTTACAATAGTCATAACTCATAAGTATTCGTTATTTATTCTTTTTCTTCCTGGCCTTTTCCCACGTTGTGTGGGGTCGGCACAACATGTCTTCTTCTTCCATTCGCTCCTATCAGCCGTCAACTCGCAGTCCACTCCTTTCACACGCATATCTTCTTTCACGCAATCCATGGCCATCTCTTCTTCGGTCTTCCTCTACTTTTTCGTATGAACGATGAGTATGCACATGCATACTCATCGTTCTTTTAGTGACATGACTTTCATCCCTCCGCAAAACATGCCCATAAGTACCACACTAATCTTTTACTTTTTCTTCTATTGAAGTGTATTCATCTTTTCTGTTATTGGCGCAGCTTTCAAACTTCCCCTTATGTACTCGTTCCTTATCCTATCCATGCTCGTCACACCGCACATCCATGTCAACATTCGCATTTCGGTCGCATGCACTCTTCTTTCATCTGTCCCTTTTACCGCCCAACACTGATCCATACGACACGACAGGTCTGACAACCGTCCTATAAATTTATTAACAGCCGAAGTATTCGTTATTTATTACCAGCCGAAAATATACCTTATCCCGATTGAGATACAAGTTTGCCTTCCTGGCTCTGGTAGGACAAATTTGATTTTATCCAATTAATTTAAGCCAAATGACGCTAAACACTACTCAAAACAACGAAACAATATTGATCTTCCTATTAAAATAAATAAATATATATCTGGTAATTGCACACATCGCAATCTAGCTCCAAAGTAAGCGATAGCTTGTGTTATGAGTACTAGATAACTGATTTATATCCATACATACTAATTATTATACATAAATACAATATATTGAAAAACACCCAGACACTAGAAAACAAAGAATATAAATACTCTTGCTAGAAAATATCCATGCACAAACATTTGCCAGTAGTGGGAATCGAACCCACGACCTCCGACGCAGACGGCAGGTTCGCTACCGCTACGCCATTCGGTCGTCAAAATGGTAATTAAGTAATCGTATATCGCTTTCTTAAAATAGACACTTGATCTGCCATTAAAAAATACTAATTAGCGAAAAAACCATACGAAATTGATGGTAACATTTGTTAGAGGGCTAAGGGATTAAAACTGCAATAATTAGGCGATATTTACATATTTTATCAAACAGAAACCTTGTTTATTGGATTGTTTGGTGTGAAAAATAAAAGAACACAATAAAACATAACATAGCGGTATGTATTTCTTTAAACTATTTACAAATAATAAATAAATACACAAATATTCACAACATTTACATCAAGTAAATGCACGACAATATTTTATGAATCAGGACGAACGGAATGGAAAAATTAAATTACAAAGGACGACTAAACCTTCATATTCGGCGACAAAAATTGCACAATAAATAATGATATGGGAGAACACATTATTATTAAGTTATTTTATTTTATTATTTTAATAAGGTAAAAAGTACCCGATCGTTCACAATAGATTCATACAAGATCCTTAGAAGTGACTACTTGAATGATAATGAGAGACGCATATATTTTGTACAATCACAGAATTCAATTAAATTCTTAGTTTAGAAGTTGATAGGCTTCCCGATGTAAGCGGCCATGTTTGCTTCTCGTAACGCTTCTGAGCATGTCTGAAAAAAAAACATATATTTTATTGGTAAAACGTTACACGCCTACAATATCAAGGTCTTGCCTGCTTAACTGTCTTGTTATACTCTTTGCATTCGTTTATTTTCTCTTTGACACATAAAACAGATATAGCAATAGTGAGGGACCAGAAAGAGACCACTTTACCTTTATCTATGTCTGGTCCCTCGCTATTGCTAATTATCTGTTAAGTACATGTGGTTTCATGTGTCAAAGAGAAAATAAACGAATGGAAAGAGTATAATTGAATTGACATTTTGACGAGACAACGTCTTATAAATCGATAGAGCCGGTTGCACGCACGAAAAAACATGACTCATCCGGCGTTACCTCGCTCATGCGGCGTTACCGGCGTTACCTCGCGAGCGCGGAACGAGCGACAAAGAAAACGTTGTCACGTTCAACTATCGTCAGTAAACCGACGTTACAGGCAACCAATTTTTTTTTTGCAAATACACGAATATACTGAAGGGTCAATCAGCAAATAAATGATTTGATTGGATTTGTTAAGAGTATCATGAAGAATCTAGGCTTGGATGCTTTAAAACTAACCTTCATTTATTATGAAATTATTCGATTCGATTGACAAGATGGAACGAAATTAAAAAAATAAATAGATATTTCAATCCACGACGGCGCGCCCCACTCTGTCAAACTCCATATAAATCGAATGAAACAGCAATTTTAATAGTGGGGCGCCATGTCGTGGATTGAAATATCATTTGATATACCTTATCAAAGGAAATATCTATATAAAAATGACGTAGCGAGTGACACATAGTGTTCGCGACCGTCTAACCACCGTTATAACTATGTTATTTAAATAATGTACATAGCTATAAGATAGAATATTATTAAGAATTTTAAATAAAGAATTTATTTGCAAATAGGTTACATAAGTATAGTTTAAGTACGTAATAGGCGCTCACGACCTATATGTTTGTATAGAGTTTTGATTTAATTAAATTATTATCGATCTTATAGTAAAAATCTAAGCATATTCAATTAGGTCGTGAGCAATATAGTCTAGAATAGCCATTTATAGTACATAAAAATGGGTTAAAATGTTAAAATAACAAAATAATAAAGTTCGGTTAGGGCAAAACAAGAGGTTTTGCACCATACTTTAGTCCGTAGTTGGTAAAATAGAATAGAGACATTATAAACTACACTTGTAATAGGTAGTTAGGAACGATATCTTATCGTAGGGAGCAGTTTTATTACCCTATAGTATATAATTAATTAGAAAATTACATAAAGAGCATGTAAGCATAGTGAAAAATGATACAATAAAATAGTAAAATGTAGCGCGGAGGCGTGGCTCTCTATAAGGTATAGCTCCGAGGTACCGACTATAATCGAATAAAACCAGTATTTCCTACTCGCTCAGTCGTCGCAACCAGAAGAAATCGAAGACAGAAGAAGAAGGTGAAGAAGGCACTCCGTAGAACACCAGCGTTCTAGTCAACGCTGGCGAGCCAGAAGCCTTACTTCTTCCACGAGCGGCGGCGAGTCGGGTACCAGATCCTCAGGCGAGACGAGCAATATTTCCGCGATCCAGAGCCAGCGCCTCCGAGCGTTGTTTTCACGACGACTTGGAAATTCGTGTTTCATTCAGAGACCAGCACCCCTTCGGTACAGGACGTCAGCCTCCTTGCTCTTCCGAACGCCGTTTTCGCGGCGCGGCCCTACCGTTCCGTTATTTGAAAGGGCCGAGGCGTGAAGCTGCAAGGGCGAAGGCCCGTCCGGTACATTTGATGGTCCTTCGAGCCGGATCCTGAATCATCGCGCTGCCTGGTCTGCCGTCCGTCTGCGGGTCAACCGAAGAGAAGAAAGAAGTCTTCTACAGAAGCTCGCGTCAACCGCGAAGCCACGTCGCGTCGTGTCAGAAGCTCCGTTAGCGCCGCGCACTCCGAGTGCGCTGGACGCCAGCTGCCGCGTCGTGACGTCACCGTTCCGTTAATAGCGCCGCGCACCCCGCGCAGGCCGCCAACCGCGTCGCGTCGCGTCAAGTTCCGTTAGCGCCGCGCACACCGAGTGCGCTGGTCGCCAGTTGCCGCGCCGTGACATCATAGTTTCGCTAATAGCGCCGCGCATCCTGCGCAGGCCGCCAACCGCGTCTCGCGTCGCGACAAGTTTCCGTTAGCGCCGCGCACACCGAGTGCGCTGGTCGCCAGTCGTCGCGCCGTGACGTCATAGTTTCGTTAGGGGCACCGCGCCGCCCGCGCAGCCCAAGAAGAAGAACAGTGCTTACAACAGAAGAGCCGCACCATGCCGATCACGAGGTCGAAGAGCCATCCGGAAGAGGATTCATCCGACGTTCCGGAACATCGGGCCGCCTCTACGGGTGAAGAAGACACGTCGGCACGGGAAGGAACGCGCTCACCACTCCGTGGGGCAACGGGTTCGCCTCGTCGAGGGAGCCACCAGTCACCGGACCACGAGCGGTCCGAGTCGCCGGACCCCATGGAGCAGTATGCACGCACGAAGATGAGGAAATCCGAAATTGAACTTGAAGAGAAAATAGTGAGTTTACGTCGCTACGCCTACGAGCTCGAAATTCAGAAGAGGAGGGTAACAAGAGATCTAGAGGAAATGGAAAACCGTAAGTTACCTCCAAATATATTACAATCCTGGTCGAAGTCCGGGGGAAACCCCCGGCTTACGTCATTAAATCGGGAGCAGCCGTCGCGTCCGGAAGAACGAGAGGGAAGCTCGCCTCCGGTGCCCGTGAGCAGCCCAATACCGCAAGTTACGATTGAAGATAGTCACAGCTCCGCAGCGCCCCGCGGGGGTACTGAGAAGAGCCAAGGTAAATCCGGGTACGAAGAAATTGTACACGGCTTAAAGAAAATGTTCCCAGAGCTAGAGGCGCCCAAGGCAGCTGTAGGGTGTCCACACAGTTCGTGCGGAGCGGAAAAGAGAAACTTACGAGTAGACAGTTATGCAATTACATCATATGTGATGAAGCTACCCGACTTCCATGGCGAAATAAACGCATGGCCATCGTACAAATCGATTTACGAACAATCGAAAGACTCGTTCTCGAGATTCGAAAATATAGTACGACTTCGAAAATCCATTAAGGGAGAAGCGCTACAACGAGTCGAGGTATTATTCGCAGCCAACGCCGATCCGGAGGTAATCATAAAGGAGATGGACAGAGAGTACGGGCGTACCGGTCAGCTGGCGTTCAAGGAGTTCAACGCTCTCAAGGATCTGCCGCCACTAGTGAACAAGCCGGCAGCCATCGTTCGCTTCGCTCAAAAAGTAAGACGCACTGTCCTACTCTTCAAAACACTAGGTGAAGATAATTACCTACGGTCACCAGAGCTGATGCAGTACCTGCAGGTCAAGTTGCCAGACAACATGCGGTCCGAATGGAGAAAGATACAGTGGCAGCATAACAGCAAAGCTACTCTAGAGCACTTCCAGGAATTCCTCGACCAACAAGCTGAATACTGCACCGTCGACCTGCCAATGGACATGAAGCTGAGTACGACGAGGCAGTCTACGCACAGAACGCATACGGTAATGGAAGACAGCGACTCGGAAGAGGAAAAAACCGCATCGAAAAAACCTGCAGCGAGAGGGAAAGAGAAAACCGTCGAACGCAAGTCGGATCCCAGGTGTAGGGTCTGCATGTCCAATGGACACTGGACCTTGGACTGTCCCACTTTCGCCAATGCGAACTCCGAGAAAAGGTGGGAACTAGCAAGGAAACATCAGCTGTGCTTCCGGTGCCTACACAATCGTGCCGCGGGACACAGATGCAAGACACTGCGCTGCGGGGTCAGCGACTGCAAGGCTACTCACCACAGACTTCTTCATTTCGAGAAAAAGGGAAAGGAGAAGACCGAAACCGTTACCAATACGTGGGAGGAGAAAGCGCCGCAGGTATATCTGAAAATGGTGCCTGTCACAGTCGTCGGACCGGCGGGAGAATCCGACGAGTTCGCTCTCCTCGATGACGGCTCAACCGTGTCACTGGTGGATGAAGCAGTAGCCGCCGAAGTCGGAGCCGAAGGTACAGCCGATCCATTGAGATTAGAAACAATGGGAGAAAGCATAAAAATGCCGCAGTCAAAACGCATCACCGTCACACTTTCCACCCGCCAGGGTGACAAGATTGATTTTTCAGCACGGACAGTCCCGTCACTCAGCTTGTCACCGCAAACTATAACGGAAAGGGACCTCGAAGACTGCAAACATCTTCAGAGAATTAAGAAAGAATTAGTATACAAAGGTGCCGCACCCAGGATATTAATAGGTCAAGATAATTGGAATCTCCTATTAGCCAAAGAGACAGTTAAGGGGCCGGACACACAGCCTATTGCATCGCTAACAGCGCTCGGGTGGGTGTTGCACGGATCGCACACTCGAGCAATAGGCCATCGAGTAATGTATGCGAATTCACCATCGGTAGAGACTGATATCAACAAGAAGTTAGAAGAATTCTTCTCGTTAGAATCTCTACTCATCAAGCCCAGGAGACCTGACTCGGATCCGGAGAAAAGAGCCGAAGGCATCTTGAAGAAAACTACAAGAATCACGCCCGATAATAGAATCGAAACCGCTCTTCTATGGAAGGAAGATACCTTCGAGATGCCGAACAACTATGACAACGCCAAGACTCAGAGGCGTTGAAAAACGTATTGACAAGGATCCCGAATTAAAACAGAAATATACCGAACAGATGGATTCCTTGGTCAATAAAGGTTATGCCGAGCCAGCTCCGAAGGTCAGTACACAAGGAAAGACCTGGTACTTGCCTCATTTTGATGTCAAGAATCCTGCGAAGCCAGAGAAGTTCAGAATCGTCCACGATGCCGCGGCAAAGACCAGAGGTAAGTCGCTCAATGACTTCCTGCTGGCTGGGCCGGACCTGCTGAAGTCGCTGCCGGGAGTTCTCATGCGTTTCCGCCAGCATCCGATCGCCGTGTCCGCCGACATCGCAGAGATGTTCATGCAGATCAAGATTCGACCAGAAGACCGCGACGCCCTCCGTTATCTCTGGAGGGGAGATCGCCGGGATGGTGCACCACAAGAGTATCGCATGACATCGCTTATTTTCGGCGCGGCGAGTTCGCCGTGTACGGCAATCTTCGCCAAAGACTGGAATGCGAAAAGATACGAAGCAGAGTATCCAGCGGCGGTAACAGCTATCACCGAAAACCACTACATGGATGACTACCTGGATAGCTTCAGCAGCGTCGAACAGGCAATTGAAACCTCGAGAAAGGTCAGAGAAATTCACAGCGAAGCACACCTGGAACTTCGAAAATGGATATCGAACTCTCCAGAAGTGGTGGAACAGATCGAGCCAACTACCGAAACTACATCCGAAGTACACATCGGCTCGAAAGAAGAAAAGATACTCGGACTGATGTGGAATCCCGCTACCGATGAGCTGGGATTCAACATGAAGATGGCAAGACTACCAGCTGGAATACTCGACAAGCAAACAGTCACTAAGAGAGAAGCTCTTAAGACAGTAATGTCACTCTACGATCCGCTCGGTTTTGCGTCGCCTGTGACGGTGAACGCAAAGAAAATTCTGCAAGAATCGTGGCGCAGAAGCACCGACTGGGACCAGGAGCTCGACGACGATCTGACAGCCCAGTGGAACGAGTGGAAGCAGCATCTACAGAATCTCAAGTCCGTCACGATACCGAGGTGTTACACCGGTTACAGCCATGCAGTAACAATACAGCTGCACGTATTCACCGATGCCAGCGAGACCGCCAACGCAGCCGTGATATACTGGAGGGTGGTCACGGCTGACCAAAGAGTACACGTGTCTTTGGTTACAGCAAAAGCCAAGGTTGCGCCGCTCAAAGTCACCTCGATTCCGCGTCTGGAGCTGCAGGCAGCCGCCATGGGAAGTCGCATGGCCGCTGCAGTCATAGAAGAACATCGTGTCAAGCTACATTCGAAGCACTTCTGGACCGACAGCAAGACGGTTCTATCGTGGATCAAGAAGGGCGCGAGATCATTCAAACCATTCGTCGCACATCGTATCGCCGAAATAGAGGAAAACAGCAAGGTGAACGAGTGGCAGTGGGTGCCTACGAAACTCAACGTCGCCGACATCGCCACGCGGGGCGTGCCGCCTAACCTAGGCTCCGCCCACGAGTGGTTCGTAGGTACGCCGTTTCTCCGCGAGCCGCCCGAACGGTGGCCACAAGAGAAAATCACCGTGATTGAGGAGACCGGGGAAGAACGTGTCCACGCTTGTAAGATGACAAGCGACAGGAGATTGAAAACTTCGCTACCCGATCCGGAGAGATTTTCAAGATGGGAAAGACTAGTTCGAGCTACCGCACGAGTTCTACAGTTCATCGACCTTTGCAGGAAAACAAAAGATAAGAATTATTACAAAAGAACTCGGAAAAATAAAGAGAAAGATCCTGATTGGCGAAAAACGAACTCCGCGGTAACACAACATAAGAAAACGCCGTCCGTCATACGTACGAACACGTCGAGAAAATTCATCGTGCTTGACGCAGAATACGTCATAAAAGCAGAAAAGCTTCTCGTCCGATCAAGCCAGGAAGACTCTTTCGGTGAAGACATAGAAACGCTCCGGGAGGGTCGACCGGTCGACAAAAGCAGCCGACTTCGCGCGCTGCCTGTGGAGTACCGAGGCGGCCTTATCGTGCTTCGTAGTCGCATCGCGGCAGTCACCGATGTGAACGAGGAAATGAAGTCACCGCCGGTAATCGATGGAGATCATCGCATTACACAGCTGTACATAGAATGGACACACCGAAGCCTGCACCACAGTGGCACCGAACCTACAATAAATGAAGTACGACAACACTACTGGGTCATCAGGGTGCGGCCAACTACGAAGAAGATCGTCAGTCGCTGCCTGCCGTGCCGAATCCGCAAGGCACGACCGCCCACGCCGCCCACTGGTGATCATCCTCGCACGAGACTCGCACACCATCAGCGAGCATTTATGTTCACAGGTCTGGACTATTTCGGCCCTATCTCGGTCACTGTGGGCCGTACGCATCAGAAGCGCTACGTGGCCCTGTTCACCTGCCTAACCACGAGGGCAGTGCATCTCGAGGTCGCCGCTAGTCTGAGCTCAGACAGCGCGATCCTAGCCATCAGAAGGTTCTGCGCTCGCCGATCAACGCCCACCGAAATACACAGCGACAACGGAACGAACTTCCACGGGGCCGACAAGGAGCTCCGGGAGGCGCTCCGTGAAGAGGCCGGTCGTCGAGGCATCGTGTGGCGCTATATCACGCCAGCAGCTCCTTCAATGGGCGGGGCCTGGGAAAGGCTCGTTCGCTGCGTCAAGAACACCCTGAATACAGTTCTTCATGAGAAGCATCCGACAGAAGAGGTCCTGACAACATTGCTCTGCGAGGCGGAGTACACAGTCAACAGCAGGCCACTCACGCACGTCTCAGTCGATCCTAACGACAGCGAGGCGATCACTCCGAACCACTTCCTGCTGGGAGGCTCAGGGAGGCTCCCGAGTCCGGGGTCATTCAATCCAGATGACCTCGCCAACAAGAAACACTGGCGGCGCTCTCAAATACTAGCCGACATGTTTTGGCGCCGTTGGGTACGCGAATACCTACCCGAGCTACAGCACCGGCGGGAGCCCCATGGACGCGGTCCCACCTACAAAGTCGGGGACCTCGTCCTCATCGCAGACGCACAGCTCCCGCGCAACACTTGGCCGCGCGGGAGAATCGAAGCAGTCTACCCTGGTCAAGACGGACAAGTACGAGTCGTCGAGGTGCGCACCGCCGGAGGTATCCTGAAGCGGCCGGCAAAGAAGCTCGTCCCGTTGCCGCAGTAGAAGCAGTCGTCGCTCACCGGGTTTCTGCTGCACCTCCAGGCGCGATGCAGCACGACGGGAGAACTGTTCGCGACCGTCTAACCACCGTTATAACTATGTTATTTAAATAATGTACATAGCTATAAGATAGAATATTATTAAGAATTTTAAATAAAGAATTTATTTGCAAATAGGTTACATAAGTATAGTTTAAGTACGTAATAGGCGCTCACGACCTATATGTTTGTATAGAGTTTTGATTTAATTAAATTATTATCGATCTTATAGTAAAAATCTAAGCATATTCAATTAGGTCGTGAGCAATATAGTCTAGAATAGCCATTTATAGTACATAAAAATGGGTTAAAATGTTAAAATAACAAAATAATAAAGTTCGGTTAGGGCAAAACAAGAGGTTTTGCACCATACTTTAGTCCGTAGTTGGTAAAATAGAATAGAGACATTATAAACTACACTTGTAATAGGTAGTTAGGAACGATATCTTATCGTAGGGAGCAGTTTTATTACCCTATAGTATATAATTAATTAGAAAATTACATAAAGAGCATGTAAGCATAGTGAAAAATGATACAATAAAATAGTAAAATGTAGCGCGGAGGCGTGGCTCTCTATAAGGTATAGCTCCGAGGTACCGACTATAATCGAATAAAACCAGTATTTCCTACTCGCTCAGTCGTCGCAACCAGAAGAAATCGAAGACAGAAGAAGAAGGTGAAGAAGGCACTCCGTAGAACACCAGCGTTCTAGTCAACGCTGGCGAGCCAGAAGCCTTACTTCTTCCACGAGCGGCGGCGAGTCGGGTACCAGATCCTCAGGCGAGACGAGCAATATTTCCGCGATCCAGAGCCAGCGCCTCCGAGCGTTGTTTTCACGACGACTTGGAAATTCGTGTTTCATTCAGAGACCAGCACCCCTTCGGTACAGGACGTCAGCCTCCTTGCTCTTCCGAACGCCGTTTTCGCGGCGCGGCCCTACCGTTCCGTTATTTGAAAGGGCCGAGGCGTGAAGCTGCAAGGGCGAAGGCCCGTCCGGTACACATAGCGTGTGTGATCGCTAAATTATCCCGTGCCTTCCGCGCAGACAAGTGTCATTCTAATATATTTTTTTGAATTCGTTCCATGCAGCGAATGGAATCAAATCGATATACGTCTACGGCACCTTGATATTATGTATTTTGAATAAAACTCAGCTGGATATAATATGTGACCAAAGAATACTTTTTATCCCGGGAAAGTTGAGCTTGTTAATATAATAAACCTACGGGATGTGCGTGGCACACTCGGGCGACGTCCTCAGCGGCCGCGCCGTACTCCTGCGCGAGCACCGCTTCGTTGATCAGCTCTCCGCCACCCTGCCGACGAGAAAGCAGAATTTAAAACCTACTGCAGGTGTTTGACAATTTATCAGCATTCAGGTGGTTCAGCAAAATAAGCCCGCCAAATCCATATTTTTTATGTTGTTTTTAGCAGGTGTTTGAGAACTTAAAATTGGCGGGAACTTAAAATTTTTTGCCGATTTAACCTTAATGTCAATAACTGATACAGTTAACCTATACGTAAAGGTTAACTTCAACCTGACATCATATAAGTGTTGTGTACTACTTCAGGCTGATGCTAAACTCACGGGGCCAATGATGTGCGTGCCGAGGATGACGTCGGTGGTCTTGTCGGCGAGCACCTTGACGAACCCGTCGGGCTCGCCGTTGGTCTTCGCGCGGGAATTCGCCAGGAACGGGAACTTGCCCACTTTGTATGCTCGGCCCTGAAAAATAAGTTCCAAAATTTTCACTAAATTAAATAATACACGTTATTTAATTAACAAATAAACCAACTTCAACTCTCATCAGACTACTGTTGAATACATCCTTTTTCAAGGACACCATTAACACCACTTTTTTATTTATAGTTTTACGACAAAAAATTACTCAACCAAAGTTATAGAGAATTTAATTTGCAACAAAAAATGTTAACAATTTTTTTTTTATCAAACAAGTAAATAGCTTCAGAGATATATCGTAAAAACCATTTCAACCCCAATTTTCAAGATGGCGGCCGTGGGACAAGGGTGGCGACCCCACAAACTTGGTTTTAGCTTTACACCGACTCCCTCTACACATCAAAAAAATAAAATTGCGTCATCTAAAAACCGCAAGCCCAAATTTAACTTTTCAATGGACTAATTAGTTCGTCGTACCTCTTTTTTGAGATCCTCCTCCGATTTGCCGACCCAGCCGACCTCAGGGTTCGTGTAGATGACGGACGGGATGGCGTCGTAGTTGAAGTGTACGGGCATACCCTGTAAACAACATAATGCACGATATTCTATACTTATACTTTGAAAGAGGGTCGAAGTTGCTGAAAAGGCGTTGGAAGATCCTCAAACAGGTGGCTAACATTAAGAGGGTAACAGGAAGCTATTGGATTCAAACGGCACAGGACCTTGCACGTTACAGACCTCTACACTGACCCTACACTGTGTTTTCGTATATCGGCTGAAACGACCGAACTTTGAACACTCATAATAAGCAGTAATAATCTAGTTGTAAGACATACAAGAAGTGTGCATGGGGTCCAGTAATAGACACATTGCTACCAACCACGGCCACGCCACGCTGTAGTTCGCTAAGCAGCCACCTATAGTGTACGAAAAAGGTTTACGTAAATCGTTCGGATGCCCATATCTTGAGGTTTATTATGAGGGGTCCAGTGTACTTTCAAAGAGTTTTCAATGTACGTATAAGTTGCTATACGAAATTTCATTATTTTCAAAATAATTATGAATATTTTCGGAACAAAGTTATAAGCTATCCACATTCCAAACATCCAAATATTATTTAACGGGATAAGCTCTTTCGGCATAGTCCGTCCGGGTAGGTACCACCGCAGTGTCAGTTATTGTACGATGAAGTAATAATGTACTGCTGTTTTGATTTGATGGTCACAGTAAGAAATAACTAGACAAAATGAGACTTAGGAAGTATAGTTAGGATGATGAACACAGTGCAGTGTGCCAAATGATATTGCAATGCAAAGACTAGACTTTTTAAGTCCAAATCTAAAGGACACCTTTGATTTAGACTTATAGATCGATTTGCTTTTTGAATTATTTGTCAAAGCTGCTGGAATTTTAAGACATGCTCAGGTAATGTGAAACGGGAAGAAGGGGCGAGATTCATGGGGCGGTGGGTAGAAGGTGAATAAGAAGGTTTATTTACCTTTATACCCTCAACACACACGATACCTTCGTCTTCCGCCTTGTGGGCCAGCATGGGGCCGTGGATTACGTCTCCGATCGCGTAAATTCTGAAAAAGTATGTACAAATTCTAATTATTATATGCAATTACAGGCTATAAATATGGGTCTAGTATAAATCCAAATATCGAATAAAAGGAAAAATTGCAATATGATACATGGTAAACATTTAAGCCATTGTCTTTTGCACATTAGAAAGACACTTGCTAGGATAAACATAATGTTCTAAGTGTCTAAGTCTAAATTTTTAGTGTCAGACTGAAATTATCTGATCTTGCAAAGTAAGGCAAAATAGTTTTGGTGGAACTACAAAAATTTAACAACAGCTTCTATTCAAGATTAATTCTAGTAATAATTGACCCGAGAAGAGCTTAGCGACACTCATTGACTTGTGACAGAGTTTACTTCGCGTGCAATGTCGTGCAGGGTGTTTCATATTTTGTCAAATTTGACAATTTATTTTCGCTAATGTGTGTATTGGCTTGGCGTCATTTTTATTAGTGCTCAGAGATTTCTTACATCGGACTCATTCTTAGTACTGCTTTTGTAAGACGGTAATAGGCAGGCTATATAGCATAGGTAACCAATGCTAGTAAGACTATAATAGGCAGGCTATATAGCATAGGTAACCAATGCTAGTGAGACAATAATAGGCAGGCTATATAGCATAGGTAAAGAGAGTTCAACTCAGTTGTGCCCGCGGCCCTATGTGTGCGTGGGCTTGTAAATATACAACTCTATGTATGTATTGCTCGGACGACGACTGCCGCGTCACTGCCATACGAATGAAAGTTGTATAGTTACAAGCCCACGCACACATAGGGCCGCCCACACAACTGAGTTGAACTATCTGTAACCAATGCTAGTAAGACAATAATAGGCAGGCTATAAAGCATAGGTAACCAATGCTAGTTACCCAGGAACCGTAGTCTGGAACTTGTTGTTGACGGGCACGCGGCCCCTGTCGTCGAGAGCGATGCCCACTTTGTCCAGCCCCAAGCCCTTTGTGAAGGGCCGCCGCCCGATCGAGATCAGCACGACGTCGCATTCCAACTATCAAACAAAAATTTAACTTATTCTCGGCGCAGCGAACCGTGATCCCTATGACACTGACAGCTAATGTCACCACATAACATTGTAGTGGCGTCACCATTAAATCGGGATCATATTGGGGGCGTCTAAAAATGCCATTTATAAATTTTACGTACCTATTTACCATTAGTAATGATATTCCGTTGATATTTTTAACAATTCTTAATATTTACAAGAAGTTATGTCAATCTGAATTTATGTTTACGTCCTGCAAAACTTACGTCGTGTGACGTTTATCGACTAGGGCGGCAAGTATCGATAAAAAAATGTCGGTAATGGAAACGAGTACACAATTTTTCAGACAAAATAAATAAATGGGGAGCATTCATTTTCATGATAAAATATATACTTATATAGCAAAAACGTGTAATTACCGGGTTAAGCATTATTAGAAAATAACAAGGTTGGAAACTTTCGTTTTACTTACCTACTTAATCTATGCCAAAAATCTTAAATTAATACAACAACAACGAAATGGACATTAAAAATGCACATTGTAATATTTTTTAAAACATGTTTACCAACGTGGTTTAAGTGCAAGCCACGCCTTTGTCTAAAAAAAAAATCGACACGACCAAAGACACGACCCATCACTAAACGAACTGTCATAGGGATCATGGTTCGCCGCGCGGAGAATAGATGTCACATTCAATGTTACGTCTTGATTTTCTTTTAATTCGAAAATTCCACCAACATCATGACATTTGACAATTTGTTTATCCTCTTTCATTAAGATACAACCTTTTTCATTGAAATTCATAATGTAACCTTTTTCAATTAGCTTGCTTACAGAAATCAAATTCATGCTCAATTCGGGGACATGTAAAACATTATCTAATGCAAGTTCTGTGTTTGCACTGATTTTCACATTAGCGTTCCCTCCACCATGGACTGATAGTTCCCTCCCCATTCGCCACTCTGATTTTGTTATTTTTCTGTTTTTGGTAGTTAAATAACTTACTTATATCGTGGGTCATGTGGTGGGAACATCCACTATCGATGAACCAACTATTCGTCTTAACTGGCTTCTTTTCTGAAGTACTCATACAAATTGATGCACACTTATTTACCGCTGTGTTCTCCTTCTTTTCTTTGCATTCCGATGCTTTATGGCCTTGTCTATGACACTTAAAACATTTGTAGACAAATTTCGGCTTACTTGCTTTCGAACAGCTTTTAGATTTTTGGTAAATCATGTCCGATTTATTAGTCATTAACACATGCGATGATGTACTTCCACTTGATTCACCCCTCTGTCTATTTGCCTCTTGCATCAGTTTAGTTTTCACTTGCTCAAGACTAAGTTTTTGTCCACTGTTATCTATAGCCATTATAAGGGGATTATATATTTCACTCAACCCGCTTAACATAATAGATACAATCCAGTCATCATCAATGGGAGCATCGATATCGTGCAACTGGTTTGACAAAAACATTATTTCCGAGATATATTTCTCCATAGACTCGAAGTTCTCAAGTTTACATTGCCATATTTTCCGTTGTAACATGATACGTCTTCCCCAACCCTTATCTTCATACGCTTTACAGAGACTCTCCCAGACCTCTTTAGCAGTCTTTGCTCTATACACGTGCGTAAAACAATCGGGTTCTAATAAAAGACAAAGCATAGTTCTTACTTTTGTGTCCACTTCTGCTAAGCTTTCTTTTTGCTTACTTGTTTGAACTTCGTTTCCTACGACCCACCACCAGCCTTTCAATTCAAGATAGTTTTTAATCTTAAATTTCCAATTTGCAAAATTTTCCGTACCTTTCAACTTTTCAATATGACCGCAAAGGCCGGAACCAGACTGATGATTTTCTTCCATCGTATTTTTCGTTCAACACTATTTTAGAACAAAATGCAAGCCCATAACCTAATGAAATAATAGCAGTGGAATATACTAAATAAACATTTTATTTATCTCTTAAATCATGTTACAATATTTTTATTAGAATGTTTTTAATCGAATGTCAACGCATGAACGTTTTCTTCTTATTTTTTATATTTTGATCTCAGACCAATAATCCCATAGACACAAGGCTAAAATAAAACAAAGTAAACGTATATCTTATTCAAGTTTCTAAATGGTATCAGTATTAGTGTGAGTGAGACAAAAAACAGGTGTCAGTTTTTATTTTTTTTGACATGTCACAAGGTCCAAATATTTTGCAACCATTTGCAACCTTTTAATACTGCCAATTTTAAAAGTATTCGCGTTTCTGGTTGAATTACCTCAGTCGTCGTATATATTTAATTTTGTCTCATAATATTTGTTGATGTTTCGTGAGAAGTGCTGAAAAGATTATTTAGATTTTCTTGTGAAAAAATGTGAAAAAATTGAGATTTGTATATAAATTTAAGTATAATGTGAGATGATTAAAAATGTCTTGTTCGGTAGAGGGTTGCAAAACACGTATCTCACAGAAAGAAAACGAAAATAAATCAGTTGGATTGCATCAGTAAGTTTTATGCTATTTTTTCATATTATAGAAGTAAGTATTTTGCTCAGAAAAATGTAAAGAAGAAGCGCAATTTAGTAAACGTCCGGGTAAACACCCAATTACAAGATGGTTTACGGTAATTAAAATATTTTTTAAATATTTCGGAAAACGCAATTTTAGGTTATTAGTGTTGTGAAATTTCACTATATCGATAGTGTCAATATATCTGTAATTAGAATAAATAAATACTCTTTAGATTTCCTAAGGATGAAGATTTGATGACGAAATTTTTTAAACTTTCGTGTACGAACATTTTTTAATAGTTGTTGTTTGTTATAGGAAACACCATCACCAAACCCCAGAGAGGTGTTGAACAATATGGCTGAGCCAAATATTTTGAAAAAAATATTTCGTGTACATGTGGCACTAATACTGAAGATGAGTCTTATAAAAGAATACAAATATTAGAGAAAAAGTAGAATATTTTAAAAATGTTTCGAAGCGCCGCCATAAGAAAATCAATACCCTCACAAAAAGAGTAACGCGACTGAATGAAAAATATATGGCAAAACAACGTTTGAGGCGTTAACTAGTCGTCGTAATATATAACATTGTCGTGTCAGTGTTTGTATGTTTGTAACCAAACCCCTTCGAAACTGCTTGAGCGATTTCTCTGAAGTTTTTTGTGTACATTCTTTAGATGTAAGTATAGGTTGTAAGCTATTTTTTATATTTCAAATGGCAAAACAGTTTGCTCAGTCAGATTTATTATTATAAAAAACTATTTTAAAAATAAAATGAAGTTTTCTTTCATATCCAGTAATAAAAAGTCTATGTCCAAGTCTCTTCAGAAGTTATGGTGGTTTGTAGGCAGTAGTGTAAAAATCTCATAACCCAAAATTTTGGGTTACGCTGTGGTTATGCTACAATTTTTAATTTATCAGAGTTTTTCCGCGAATCACGCGATGTTTTTTCCGGATAATGAATAGTGACTTTTGCTAGCCAAGAATTGCTGAAGAAACTATAACAATGGTTGGGTAAACAATATTTTATCTTTTATATTTATACTTATCTATATATATCTTTTATATTTATATATTATTATTATTATTTATTTATACCTTTAAACGAGCATTTTTTGTATAGGTATATAGGTATATATTTCTATATATAATCTGAATCTCGAAAACGGCTCGAACGTTTTTCATGAAATTTAGTATACGGGGGGTTTTGAGGGCGATAAATTGATCTAGGCAAGATTCATTTTTAGAAAATGTATTTCCAAAAAAAAAAACGAGCAAAGTTCAGTCACCCAACTAGTTAATGTTAATCGTCGAATCTAATCGACTCCAGCTCATCACTAGCATAATCGAACCTTGTGACAACCTACTAATTTTCGAAAGAGGCATTATGGCATTGTCTCTTTTTAGCATCCTACCAAGCACATAAGTAAAAAGAGTACAAAAATAGTGCATGTCGTTGCTATTTTAACTGTGCATCTATTGGATCATTCATCTGAGATTTTGATGTAATCGATTATCAAATAGGTTTACTATTTCCAATAGCCCCACTGTGTCAAAATCGTTTGTTTCTTTCGATTTGTATGGAGTTTGACAGGGTGGGGCACGTCATCGTGTATTGAAATATATATGACAATTTTTGTGGTGAGCTAGACTTGTAGTCTGATTAGTAGAATAACCAACAACAATAGCTGGGAGACGCGTGTTCAAAACTAAAATCCCGCCGAGGACGAAAGTTTTATATGTATTAAAAATGTACGTATAGGACGTTGGGTTTTGAGTTTGAGTTTGAAGATTAACTGTCAAGTTAAAAGCCACTTACAAGTTACAGCATAGCAGGACAGAAATGTGAAATAATATTTAATAATATAGGAGCTAGCAACGTTTTCGAGAAAGAATTTTAGGTGAGCTGATTTTGTGATAATATGTCGTCTTCTTGCACTTTCGGTTAGAGTCTGGGCCATCTGGCTGGCGATAGCAGTTGCGTTCATTAGTGCGCATCCTATGTGCAGCTTACGCCTCCACAATGTTTACACCAATGTTGTCGGGGCTACTAATTGATTTATGATGACGTTTCATTTTTGTTGTATTAGTCAATTGTCAACCACATACGAGTTAACATTATAGTATACCATAAAAGTAACGGCTAAAGTTGGTGTTTCATTTGCCCCATTATATGCCTAAACATATAAATTGTCTCAATTTATATGTTTTTATATGAAACGTCATCATGAATGGTACAAGTGCGCCTATAATAAAATAAGGGCAATTAGTAGCCCCGACAACATTGGTATAAACATTGTGGAGGCGTAAGCTGCAACACCTGGACAGACGTAGGACGCGCACTAATGAACGCAACCGCTGCCGCCAGCCAGATGGCCCAGACTCTAACCGAAAGTGCAAGAAGGACGACATATCACAAAATCAGCTCACCTAAAATTCTTACTTTTCAAACGTTGCTAGCTCCCGTACCATAAAGCCTGAATTATTGTTTACCCATTTCAACAATGTTATTTATGTAAATAACAATATTTTGGGGTTGCAAAAAAAAAACTGTACAAAACTCACAGTTTCTTGGTTTCCGCCTTTGGCAGCTTCAACGCTAACTTTGACAATGTCGCCCTCTTTCTTGACCCCTGTAACCTTGGTCCCCAGTTTGAACTTCATTCCCTGTTTCGTCATAATTTTCTGTAAAGTTTTTGAGACTTCACCGTCGATGCCCACACCTGTAAAAAACATTAAATGTCATAGTTTAGAAACATGAGAATAATCCTACGTATAAAATATATTACATACCTAGGTATATAAAATGTAAATTTAAAAAGTAAACTAAAGTATAACTGACTTCAAACTGCTTATTAAATACACTAGTGGCAATACTACTAACTTCAAACTGCTTATTAAATACACTAGTGGCAATACTACTAATACAATTATTATGATAATAACAGATCTATTTGAAGGTTAAATCAAATTATACTTTATTTCATATAGGCCTAGCTTACTGGCACTTATATGATGAATAATTTTTCAATATCTCTATTAACTGTGAACTAAAAAAAGGTGATAACTATTTCAAGACTCAAAACTAAGTTGGGGTTCGTAAACGCGCCCTGCGACTTAGAAGAAGCTCACAACAATCTCAGCCAGGTATTCTTTTATATTATAACAATTTAACAGGTGATATGTAAGATCTAGACATCTGATATAGAGCCATCTTCAAATCAAAGTTTGGCGGTAAAAATTCGAAAAGCCCCTCTATCTTTTGCCGCCTCTTTCAATCGCGGGTAGTTTAGACCCGTCCAACCCCTTACAAATGACCAAAACAATAACAAAAATGTTAATTAATAAAAGAAGAAATACTGACTTAAACTCTCATCAAACTACTGTTGAATACATCCTTTCCAATTAAAAATTTAATTATGGATACCATTATCAGAACTGGACAAAATTGAAATGGGACCACACGGGAAACACCAGCTTTCTTATAACAAAGGATTAACAAATTCGATTCAGCCAGTCAAAAGTTATGAGGTAGTAAACGTAAAAAAAACACAGTGGAATTGAGAACCTTCTCCTATGTTGAAGTCGGTTGAAAATACAAGTCAACAACATACCTCCAATAGAATCAAGGAACTCAATAGCAGTAACATCTGAGCCAAGCCTCTGGTACACTGAGCCCAGCTCAAGGCCAATAACTCCAGCGCCAATAACCAACATCTTCTTGGGCACTTTCGACAGCGAGAGGGCGCCGGTCGACGTGACAATTTGCTGCTCGTCAAACTGGTGAAGAGGGTATCATTTATAAAGAGATTTGCCTATAATGCAATTATATTTTCATTTTAAATTTCATCTTTGCGTATTTCCTATGTATACAATTCTTCAGTGTTATTTATATATTTTAATAACGGACCCGGCAAACGTTGTTTTGCCATGAGAGATATAAAAAAAAATTAGCTAATGACCTACCGAACATACACAAAAAATTTCATAGCAATCGATTAAGCCATTTCGGAAGAGTTTGGTAACAAAAATTGGGATGAGAATTTTATATATTACACTAGCTGATGCCCGCGACTTCGTCCACGTGGGATAAAAACTATTCTATCTTTTAAGTTGGACCAAATGACAGATATTCACGAAGTTTGAACTAAATCGGTTCAGTAGTTTAGGAGTCCATCGCGGACAAACAACGTGACACGTGATTTATATATATTAAAGATTTAAAAGTTTAAGGGAAGAAATTTCATAATATAATAATACAGTCAAGTAAGCTCGGAGCTTGATAAAATTGATAGTGACAACAGTTTTTGTACATTTTTATTACATATTTAGCTGCTTAAACAGAATGTAAAAATGTTTTCAGGCTGATTTGGCAGTATATTGTGCAAGAGAATGATGTAAATATATTATTACTTAATATAAAATAAATAATAAATAAATGTATTACTTACAGTAACACCAGGAAACGGTGTAACCTCAGATCCAGTGGCAATCAAAATGTTCTTTGTGTTGATAGTTTCAACACCTTTCTCACCTTGCACCTCCACCTTATTAGGCGCAGCTATAGAACCTACTCCACGCACCAGTTTAACCTGCAAAAAAATATTTAGAAGTTTTAATGATAATTACTACCAGCTGCTTCCCCTAATCTTTCTAACCAACCACCTACAGTTTGTTAATAACTTGATCATAAGCCTCTATTAATTTAGTCCAAAGATAAAAACTTCCTATGGTCAATATCATGCAATATATCACCTCCAGAGGTGCAATAGATTGTTGAAACAGGACAGTGCTTTTTGTTTGATATGCTTGCCGTAAAACCAGTAGGTGTGACAGAGAGCACAACAGGCGACCTGTTTTATTACACCATTGGCAGCAAGATTTTGCGCTGATTATGGTACATACCCAGTAAAGGAATCCTTGAGAGATTGAAATGATTAAATAATTAATGAAATTATTAATTCATTCCATTTATTAATTCATTGTCACTGTTGTTGTTTACTATCACTGTCTTGCAAAATTCATCTACATTAGTCCCAGTTAGAATAGTCCAAAGGTTTGACAAATAATATAAAATAATCATTGAAGGTACTTATAGTTAAGTTAGTTAGTTAATCAGTCTATAGACGTCCACTGCTGGACATAGGCCTTTCCGAGAGCACACCACCACACATGGTCCCCTGCCTTCCTCATCCACCCGCTACCAGCAACCTTTTTCAGGTCATCGGTCCAGCAGGCAGGAGGTACTTATGTAAGTTAATATTCAATTTTAACAATAAATTAATTTGACATAATTAAAATCAACCTCACCTTGTTTTTATTGAATAGCATCGCAATGCCACCAGTTAGAGCTTTAACTGCATTAGCCTTGTAAGCCATCATAGCTTCAAAGTTCAGAGTGACGTTGCCCACTTCTATGCCTCTGTGTTTAAAGTCATGCTGCGCAGCGTGGTACATGTGTGAGTTATGCAGCAGAGCCTTCGAGGGGATGCAGCCCACGTTCAAACATGTTCCTCCCAGTGTTGGGTCCTTTTCTACAGAGATTGTCTGTGGGGATGACAAAAAACATATCAGTACAATACAAAATAAATAGAAGTTCTGAGAACTGGTGTGTTGTATACATTTGTACAACACAAAATATAAAAAAAACTACTACCTACTTTATAAAAAGCATGTAAAAAATAAAAAATGTCCACTTGTTCAGTTGCTGACACCACTATCTTCTAGTCCAAGACCTTGGTCCTAAAAAGCTGAAATTTTACACAGAGGTTCCCAACAAGTTATAGACCAGGGATAAGGAAGGATTTTCAAAATTCCTTCAAGCACTTGGGGAGCACGCTTAATAGTAATTCTTTTAGATCAAAACACCTATGTGTTAGCAACTTTGTAGATTAAGCAATAAGCCCCTTAAATAATAAGCATGCAATAGCAGTGGTATAGTCGTGTTATACACTGTTGTCTATGTTCATCAACAGTAAAAAGACAAAAAGAGAATAACTATTCCACCACTATTTCTCATTTACAAATAGGGGGTAAAAGTATTGTTTGCACGTATTCAAAGTTCCTTGAAACATTACTTCTTGTATAGATTTTTTTAATACATAAAATATTTTTGATAATACCTTCAGGCCCAGTTGGGCTGCTTTGATGGCTGCGACATATCCACCAGGGCCTGAGCCAATCACAACAAGGTCTGCGTCATGTGTTGTGGCATAGTTTCTGATTCCGAACCTTACATTGCCACTCTACAAAGGAATTTGAGTACAATACATTAATTGTTGAAACACTGTCACCACAATCTCAGCACCAGAAGCCAATAGCTATAGTTTCATGATTCAATAGTTATGTTCAAATTACTTTAATACGATTGAAAAAACAAATTATTTTAACCAGATATTACAGGGTATATGGTGTTTCCAAACATGTCAACAAAGTACAGAGAAATTATTAAAATCCTCCGATCATCAGCTAATACCTATTAAAAGTTTATTTAAATAGGGCGTGCTTATCAAATTATCATTTGTTTGGGCCTAGTGCTGTACAGAGTCACAAGTTGAAGGTCAAGACGCCTTCAGCAGCATTTATGGATGAGAATTTACACAAAAATGTAATACAATGCATGATATAGAACGAAAGAAGGATAGTTTATTAAGATCAAGTATTAATATTTATCAAACAATAATATTTTATCAAGAACAACCGAGCAAGGTTGCATAATGCACCCATGTCAAAAAATCTGTTAGCTAAAAAGTAGAAGATAAAAGTAAAACCGTCTGTCTGCTTACCCTTATTGGAGTTGCAGCAAGTTTCAAGAACTTGTAACCCATATTTGTGGTCTATATAAAGTGTGATTCATAAGAATGCTATCGGAAATTCGGAAAAACTACAGGCAGAAAGGGAACAGCAAGGCCCTGGCGATTATATGGCGATTAAGCTGGCGATCGGCAAAATCCATAGAGTATATTGAATATAGGGGTACAAAATCACAGATCACTATTATATTAGTCGGGGAAATTGACATGAGTGACACTGCAGTGTGACCGTTTCAAAATTGGCGAATCATGTGAAAAGTGACATTAAGTTGTCAAATATCAATTTACAATTTGACAACTGACATAGACAAGATTTTCTTCATAATTTTCATATTACTAGCTCATCCGGCAATCGTTGTTTTGCCAAATAGCCAATAGGGGTTTATACCCCTATTCTAGGTCGTAAGCTATTTTATCAAAAATAGCTTAATTATTTATAAAATAGGTTATATTACGACCTATTCTCAGATTTACCGAAAGTAGCCATAATATGCCATTCTAAAAATCGGCCAAGCCATTGCGGTGGAGTTTGATTACAAACACTGTGACATGGAAATTTTATATTTATCTTATTTATCTTCTTGCGAGTCAGTTATTTACAGTCTTTGCATCTAAAGAATTGCCTCAGGAACTTAGGAACGTTTTTTTCATTGCTTTGTTCTACTATCTATTACGATCTATGGCTTTATTCTACCGTCGGCTTAGCTTCACGTGCTTATCACGCGCACAGACTATGTGTGTATATAGACTCACTGTGTGTCACGCAGATTTAAACGGATCATTTCTATGTAAATAGTGAGATTAAAATAATATATTTTGCCAATATACTTTAAAGACATTGGTAAAAAAACTACCTATAAAAAAATGACGTTCAACAACCGTTACAAAAATGCCGCATTTTTGTAACGGATGCTTATTATTTACGTATTCCAACACCGAAATGCGCGCGCTGATGCAACGGAAGTTTTGTTTATCAATCAAGCAAGCGATCGCCGCGCTGCCGAGCAGTATGAAATATCGCGATCGCGGCAGTGTTTGTTGCTGGAACCGTTAGCAAACGTGCATTCTACGTAAATCGATTTAAATATATTTTTTATATCGGTCGTCCTTACACGATTCGGGGATCGAATACGCTGCTCTCGTAGTCGTAATATATTTGATACGATTCTGCACCACTGGGTAAGTAGTAATAAGTGTACAAAGAATAATAAAATGCTCACTAGTCACTAGATGTGCTCAAAGTATTCGCGTTGTTTGTTGTCATTTTCAAAATCAAATTAAAAATTATAAGATATAAAAGTCATGGAATATTTATAGAAGTAACTACGCATATTATGATAATAGATAAATAAAAAGACCTAGAGAGGTATATATAGGTACATAATTAATTTATTTGTGTGCAGTTCTTGTTGGGGCTAAATACTTTATTGCACGTTTATAAAAATCTAATCTAAGTACCTAGGTACATATGCAGGTACGTTGAATTTTAATCCCACTATCGCCAATAACGTCATAATCTCTTCTTAGTAATTGGTAATTAATTAAATTGGTGTTTTAAACATGTACTGATAAATGATAAATTATAAAAAATAAAAAGTATTTATAATATGTAATTTAGTCATACTTAGTGATAACATAGGCTCGTCTTGGCGAGATTATAAGTTAAGTTTTATGTAATGATTAAGTACAAAGATATAATTATAAACATAAGTAGGTAGAGCCCCAAGCAGAGCGCACCGCTCTATAAAAAGTGGCAGGTGCAACATTCCGGTCAAAATCTCAAGGCCGAAATATTTACACTAATCTGCTTCAAAGTCCAAACGTTTGACTTTATATGTGAAGTTAGCAAAAACAGAAACTTTATGTAGTACACCAGCCAGCTACTTAGAGATTTGCTAACTAAGTACCTAAGAAACTGACTGTTGCCCGCGACTTATTGCATCCTGTCCACTGTCCTTTCCAGTGGATCTCCCAAAAATTTTTTTATACTCAATTGTCCTGTCCTCTTGTACATTTGGTATTCGTACCTAATTATTTATTTAAAGTGTAAAATAAAGATTCTAAGTAATCCTTCAAACGTAAGATAACGAAAACTAAAGTAAGTAGGTAAAGTCCGTTGAATGTTGATGAATTTTCATAATTTAGTTAGGTACCTAGGTATTGTATCAACGTTCCACTTTAAAATTGATGACTTGAAATAAACACGATGATTCGCGTGCTTTTTGTGCAATTTTTTGCGTCAGAGATTTCAATTGTTTCATACACATTTGTAAAGAAGTTTGACAAGAATTTTCTCAAGATAAAGATCATAATAATTACAAAAGTGCTTACCTACTACCTGCCTACTTATTACAATATTGTTTGTATTCTCTCTCATTTATTTTTAATATTGTTTAGGTTAGCTGTAGGAATTAAGATTTAGAGCATACATTGTTAGCTAGTAGTTATTAGTATAAGAAAATCAGAAGTTGAAGATCCGGCTCAATAGATGGCGCTGTACGGAATTAACTCGCGCTATCACTGTGCTAAGCTGCATAATGGACATCGGGCTGGTGATCTTCATTCGGCAGTTCTACGAAATCACGGTACGGTTTTTTATATACGTTTGTAGCTTAGTATTTACAGTCAGCGTGGTTTAGGGTACCTCGGGTGCACGGTACAAAGTGGTCCATCGAGTCGGACCTAGGCCGAGACTCGGATTTTTGAGCACCCACGCAGTGTGTTGTTAGGTGGTGAATGGTGTTGTGCTAGTGATGTGACAGTGACAGTGACAGTCATAGTGAAGTGCCCATAGTTAAGGATTGTATTTGAATGGAACTTTGATAAATTTAAACTGTAAATTGACTTTGAAAAAATAGTGAATATTTAACTTGAGAACTTTTACTTTGAATGTGATGTGCTTCTGGGACTTAGATTATTTTCGTGAACTAGAGACTTAGAAAAATTTCGTGAATTTTAACTTTGAAATTTTTTGGGACTTAGAAAAATTTCGCAAATTAGGACTTTGAAAAATTTTGTGAAGTTTAACATAGAATATTTTTGGGACTTAGAAAATTTTCGTAAATTGGCACTTAGAAAATTTTTGTGAATTTGAACTTTGAAAAATCTTGGGACTTAGAATAATTTTGCTTATGTTTGACTTAAGAAATTCTGTGATATTTTAACTTAGAAAATTTTCGCATAATTTATTCAACTTAGGACTTAGCAATTTTAAGTGAAGACATTTACTACTTTGCCTATGAGAGTTGATGTTAATTATTAGATGTCAAATATGGAGTCCTTGTTTGTACTGCAAGATAATACTTTATCAACAATAACAAAAACTTTGGTAAACATCAAAAAGTCTCCAAAGGCTAGGTTAACAATAAACTATGTCAAGGTTAAACTCGAAACCTTAGAAAAATATTGGGAAGATTTCAGAGAAACGCATAAACAAATACTGAAGATTGCAACACCAGAACAAAGAAGCAGGCATGAATATTTCGAAGAAGATGTTTATGCCAAAGGTGAAGAAGAATATATTACGGCCAAGTGCGAAATGAAAGAAATTTTAGAAAGAATGCAACCCCAGCATTCCGCACATCAATATAACAGTGGAAACACCAATCAAGAAGTAAAATTGCCAAAAATCAGTATTCCGCAATTTAATGGGAATTACAATGACTGGAATACTTTCCAAGATTTATATCTGTCACTCATCCACTCGAATACGTCACTGAGTAATATACAGAAAATGCATTACCTGAAAACAAGCTTGACCGGTGAAGCAGAGCATCTACTGAAGCACATACCAATCGCTGATAAAAATTATGAAGTGGCCTGGGACACGCTGAAAGAGAGATACAACAACAGAAGAGTAATTGTCAATACAATATTCAATAGATTACTGTCACAAAAGAAACTCACCTATGCAACCGCAAAGGGAATCAAGGATTTGTTAGATATCACTACAGAATGCCTCAATAATCTGAAGAACAACGACGTGAAGGTTGATAACTGGGATCCTATATTAATACACATTTTTGTTAATAAATTAGATCAAGAATCACACAAGGAATGGGAAGAAGAGTTAAAAGACTTACCAGTACAAGAGCTTCCGACATGGAAAAGGTTTCAAGACTTCCTTGTAGGAAAATTCAGAGTTTTAGAAATGGTTCAACCTACACAGTCTAAAGAAAAGGAAAGGCCTAGTTTAAAAACCAAATCATTTCACACCGCTGCACCAGAGAAAAGTTCATCAGAAACTATTTGCACTTACTGTAAGGGAGATCACATAATTTTGAAGTGTCAAGAGTTTTTAAAGCTACAACCATCCAAGAGATCAGAGTTTGTGAAGAATGAGAGACTATGTTTTAACTGTTTATGGCCAGGGCACGGCGTGAGTTATTGTAGACATAAGATGACCTGTCATAAATGCAGGAGAAAGCACCACACACTTTTACATGAGACAAGCCCGAAGAACTTAGAAAAAACCGATACCGAATCGAGAGAGAGAGAGTCAAAAGAAGAAACAAAAGCAAGTACTCCGAACATCTTATCCCATGTAACTACCCAGAGCAACGTAACATTGTTAGCTACAGCTTTAGTTAACATCCGTACGAGTAGAGGAGAACAAACGGTTAGAGCTCTGATAGATCCATGTTCTCAGGAATCGTTTATATCAGAATCAACAGCGCAACGATTACAACTGAGAAAAAGAGAAATAGAAGGACAAGTTACGGGGGTTGGCAAAATGTCTTCTCCTTTAAAGCATGCGGTAGAGTTAGAAATCGCATCACGATTGAATCCTAAATTCAAATTGAGATGCACCGCATTTGTCGTCAAACAAGTAACCGAGATAATGCCTGCTAAGAAAATAAATAACGATAAATGGATTCACTTAACAGGACTGCAATTAGCCGATCCAGGTTACTGTAATCCGGGATCCATTGATATACTGCTAGGAGCGGGTATTTATACAGAGATATTGATGACCGGAATAATAAAAGGGAATACAGGAGTACCAAGTGTCATTGCTCAACAGACACAATTTGGCTGGATAATTTCTGGAGGAGGAGCACAAGCAGAACATTCTCTGAACAGGGTCAGCGTCAGTATGCACCTTAATGTTAGCTTAGATACCATGCTGCAGCGATTCTGGGAAGTGGAATCTTTAGAGCACAAAAACGCTCTCACTGCATTAGAAGTTAGAGCGGAGAAAGTTTACGAGCAGACCAGAAGACAAGCTGATGGTAGATATATTGTAAGTTTACCATTCAGAACAGACAATCCAAGCCTACCCGAAAATTCGAGAGCAATTGCACTGAAGAGATTTAAGAGCTTAGAGAACAGGTTAGACTTTAAAAGGCACAGAGAAGAATATAACAGAGTTATGCATGAGTATTTAGAATTGGAACATATGGAACTTGTAAGACCAGAACAGATGCAAAACAAAGCAGTGTACCTCCCGCATCACACCGTGATAAGGGAAGATAAGGAGACAAGCAAGGTACATGTCGTGTTTGATGCTACAAATGGAATTTCCTTGAATAACGAGTTATTGATAAGCCCATCGATACAGAAAGAGTTGAGAAATATAATAATCCGATGGAGATTACACAAGATATGCTTTGTGGCAGATATCGTAAAAATGTATCGCCAAATAAGAGTGCGTCCAGAAAACTGTGATTATCAGAGAATTTTGTACAGATTTAATCCAAACAGATGGATTCCTTTCGTAAAGAATAAAGTGATTGAAATACGTAATGAGCTCGATACACACTGGTCCTATGTAAACACAAAGGAAAACCCTGCAGATCCAGCATCTAGAGGTATTGGTCCAAGTCAGTTGAAGACATGTGAATTGTGGTGGAAAGGACCTCAATTTCTTCATGAAGATGGATTGACACTACCAACTGTAGATATACCTGAGACAGAAGAAGAAAAACGCATATCGGTGAAATGTGCAATGATAAATGTCACTACAGATGAAATAGAATCGAAAATTACGTTATTGAAGAAGTACTCATCCTTAACGAAACTACTACATGTTGTTGCATACTGTCGAAGGTGGAAGAATCTAAAAAGGAAAGAAAAATTACCCAAACATATAACAAGTCAAGAGAAAGAAGAAGCCCTTACCGTATGTTTGAAAATAGCACAAGAGATCGAATTTCCAGATGAAGTAGCAAACCTGAAAAAGGGAAAAGCAATTAAAACAAGTAGTAGATTGTTACCATTAAATCCTTACCTGGATGACGATGGAGTTGTTAGGGTTGGAGGTAGACTGAAACATGCAAAAATAGAATTTAATAGGAAACACCCTATCATAATTACAAAAGACAATGTTCTCTTACCATTATTACTGCGCGAAGCACATTTACAAACCTTACATGGTGGTTATCAATTGATGTCTACATACTTAAGAAGTAAGTATTGGATTATTAAAGGAGGGCAAAGTATTAAAAGATACTACCGAAAATGTTTATTGTGTGCTAGATACAATGCTACTGCTGGCGAACAAATGATGGGTGACTTACCAGATGTTAGAGTGACCCCATCGCGTGCTTTTTCCGTTAGCGGAGTTGATTTCGCTGGACCTATTACGTCTAGAATGAGTAAAGGTCGTGGAGCTAAAACGTACAAATCCTATATATGTCTATTCATTTGTATGGCAACCAAAGCCATTCATCTAGAACTGGTAAGCGACATGACAACTGAGGCATTTATAGCAGCATTCAAAAGATTTGTATCCAGACGCGGTCACTGCAAGGAGCTATGGAGTGACCATGGTACGACGTTTATCTCTTCAGAAAAGACTTTGTTAGAGATGTGGAGACTGGGAAAAAATGAACTTCCAGTTGAGCTACAAAGTCAATTGGATAATAGAGGCACTAGATGGAAATACATACCGCCGGGAGCACCAAATTTCGGCGGATTATGGGAAGCCGGTGTAAAGTCGACAAAGTACCACCTGAAACGACTTTTGAAAAATTCGACATTGACATTTGAGGAACTCTACACCGTACTTACTCAAATTGAAGCCTGCCTGAACTCTCGACCAATAACAGAAATAGGTGAGGATCTGGATTATTTAACCCCAGGTCACTTCCTGATAGGAGAAGCGATGGTATCCATACCAGATAGAAATTATGATACCGTGAATATGAATAATCTGACCAGATGGCAACTAATACAAAGAACTGTACAAAACTTTTGGAACCACTGGCAGTCCGAATATTTGTCACGGTTACAGCAGCGCCCCAAGTGGCTTAAGCAGAAGAATGATGTGGAGGTTGGGCAGCTTGTATTAATCAAGGATTCTAGACTGCCCCCTGCAGAGTGGCAATTAGGCCGTGTAATCAAAAAATACGAAGGAAAAGATGGGCTCACCCGAATGTACGATGTACGTACCAGCAATGGGGTCAAACAACGAGCCATAACAAAACTTTGTCACTTGCCCGACTAGAGCAAGGACTAGACTAGTCCTTGGCGGGGGAGGATGTTTAGGTTAGCTGTAGGAATTAAGATTTAGAGCATACATTGTTAGCTAGTAGTTATTAGTATAAGAAAATCAGAAGTTGAAGATCCGGCTCAATAGATGGCGCTGTACGGAATTAACTCGCGCTATCACTGTGCTAAGCTGCATAATGGACATCGGGCTGGTGATCTTCATTCGGCAGTTCTACGAAATCACGGTACGGTTTTTTATATACGTTTGTAGCTTAGTATTTACAGTCAGCGTGGTTTAGGGTACCTCGGGTGCACGGTACAAATATAATTAAGTAATGTTTTTTGAAAAAATAAATAAAAAAAAACACGTTTAAAAATATGAAAAAAAAAATCAATTTTTTTTGGCCGCCACTGGTCGCGGAGCTTTTACGGCCCAAGCCACCGGTGGTCAGGGATCCAGAGTGAGGAACCTCCTCACAATGCGTGCCATTTCCAGGACCACTGCCTTCTGTATACGGCCCTTGATCCAACAGTCGAGCCAAAGCGAAATATTGTGATTATTATGATCAATGTGGATTTTGTGGTTGTTTATCACATTGTTACGTTAGGTAACATTATTAGGGTTCCATACCAAAAAGGTAAAAATGGAACCCTTTTGATGTTTTGATGACCGGACAAAATTAAGCAAAATGGGCGTAAGTATGAAGGAAATAATATGTATCCTATTCATTCATAATAGGTAGGTACCTACCTACTATTTACTGGTTATATTTCCGTTTTATTACCTAGTTAGGTATTTGCCGGTGTTGGTGGCAATAGGGAAATTTCCCTCCAGGCAGATGTTATGCCTGGGGACCGTGATCCTAGCGTGTGACGTCAGAACTTCTATATATAGCACGCTCGTTGAAAGCTCCTTCAGCGTGTGCTAGGGTACTGGTTATGCCATCTATCGTCAGCTATCGAAGACCGCTACAGGTACGTAGGTAGGTCCTTATTGTTTTCACAAACAATTCGTGCACCTCAATGCACCCATTCTACAATTAGTGTACCGACAATAATACGAGGCATGAGGCGTAGTATTTCATAATACATGAAGCCAAGGCGTGTGTCACAAATCCTTTGTAAACACGCTAGGTATTGTAACAAGAAACCACAAATTAATTTAGATAGCAAGTACAATATGAATCAAACCTGTGGATCAAAGCAATACTTAATAATTATGTCATTTGTTTGAGGATCTGTGTTTGCTTGATAGTTGTTACTTGTTATGAACGAGTTACGCACTGGCTCCATTCTACGTCAGTTTATTTTGTTTGCTATTTAAGTATACGTAAATTGAATATTTCTATCGCACATGACCTACCTATTATTACTTAATTAGGTAGGTCTACATTATAAGTAAATACAACTTATGCAAGAAGCTTATTAAAAGTGTAGTAAAATGCCATCCTTTACATATTTGAAAAGTATAGCACGGAAGTGATGAGGAAGTGGCATCTGCTTTTTGGGATTCCAGTGCGACTGTTTAATTTTTTAACTTGACTGCAGTTTTACATTATATACCTACCAGTTAATCTATACCTATCTCATCATCATTTCAGTGCACTGCTGGACTAAGGCCTCTCCATTTGCAAATTGCACGCCATCCGCTTCTGCTCTTTGTTTTCTGTAGCCACTGTCGTCCCGAATCCCGCTGCCCTAACGATATCATCTCGCCATCGTGCACGTGGTCGGCCGATGCTTCTTTGTGAAGGTTGCGGTTGCCATTCCAGTAGCGCCCGTCTTCCCTCCGACCCACGTGGCCCGCCCAGTTCCATTTTAAAATCTATATCTAGTCTTTTATATTTAGCAGGTATTTGCCTCTGTAATCGGTTTCAGATGTAAATCTCTACAGGGTTCAGAACCTAGAGTTACCTAAGTAATTTAACCGTTTTCCCTGCCATTTCCCTGTCCCGTGAACCATACATAACGTCAAGATAATATCAATTGCCTACCTACTGTCTGCTGTTTGGACTGAGAACCAGTAGGACATTAGATGATTAGGTACATACTACTTACGAGATACGAGGACAAGACATATTTATTAATTGCGATAAAAATAAAATATACAAATAGCACAGACTTTATTATTTATTAATGTAGTCTAAGACAAATAGTAGCAGCTCTACAATGTAGGTGACTATGTACCTACCTAATACCTATGCAACAAATACCACCAGATAGGACCCACTACGGTCTACGAGTGTAAAGCAAAAACCTACCACTACTAGGTTAGGTTATTAAAAAAAAATTTAGGATCGACTCCGTTTCGCGTTAGAAATATTATTGTCCCGGCCCGTTTGTCCCGTGAAAAAAATATTTTTAATACACAATTTTAAAAGTAAAAGCAGATAACTGCTCCTACGGATACCCGTAGGTGATAGGCAGATGCTATCATGAACTTTTTTACAGATTTTGATACGTTCTAGTAGGTACATTCTTTTGTTCTGTCCTCAATATCTTCCGCAGCGCACGGGATGAAAGCATTTTTTTTAACTTGGATTAAATTATTCAAGTTTAGGTAAAGATGCGTAATTAATTTTGGAAATTGTTTTGCCTAGATACTCCAAAATAACGTAGCTTTCTATTGATGAAATAATTTTGAAAATCGGTTCTGTGGATACAGACGTCACAAACTCACAATTGCTACCTCTTTATAATATTAGTATAGAAGTATAGATGAGGAAGTTATGGAAGTAAATAAATTACGCAGTTGGTAGTTTGGTACTTGGTGTTGATACTAGCTACTGACTACATAGATAGTCTACAGTTACAGTCTACAGTTCGTGATTGTAACTCGAGCCTAAGCCGTTCTAAAGGTCGAGTGGGATGAAGCTTAAGTCTGCTCATAATCCGAACAATATTATAAGCCGGTTAAGGCATTTCTGGCCCATATCAGCGGTTCAGTTTACCTGCGCAGTGGAACAGGTAATCCTGTTAGGTGACCGTGACACGTAGCCCGGTGGCTTCTGCCCGCGCCATTCAGTTCAGTTTAGTTCGGCGCGCATCCGTCCCCGCGATGTGCGACGCGAGAACGCGGAGAACAGCGCCTGCCATACGAGAGAAGCTCGCCATCTACGAAAACGGTACAGGGGAGCTATTCACCTAACGCGTCGACTACATTTCGTGAAGTGAAATTTTTAAAACGGTCATGGCATTTACGTATACAACGTGTAACGAAAAGTCGAAATAATATTGAAGGGTACATAAGTGTACGTGATAACGAATCAACCTGTAAAAATATGAAATAGAAAGAAGCATATTTATTTTTCCATAATGTATGAAAAAATGGATATGCTTATTTTATTTTTCCATGCATTATCTTTTCGTTACACGTTGTACATATAAGCAGACGATATTGAAATCAAAACATTTTTGCGAACACTGAAAAAATAATTTTATGAGTAATTGACATAGAGCGTAAACTTGAATATAGTTCAAAACGCAAAATTGTCGACAATCGTGAGATTCAATTTAGGTTGCAGGATAAGATTGAGCCATGGTATTTTCTATGTTGATTTACATTTAATTTACATTCGGGAACCTCAGATTCTGAGTTGGGAACTAAATTTTTCAGTATTCATTTTTAATTTTAAATCTTGGCTCACATCACTGAGTGTGTGAAAACGTTAGGTGAATAGCCCCCCAGCTGTTGAGTGCCAAACGAAACAATATTTACGACCGATTTCAGATTACCATATTCTGTCCCGATCCCGTCTTTGGTCCTCCGTCGCGTTTCGTTTTACGATCGAAAGTGTCCAAGCATTTATAATTATAGTGCGGCGTTTCACAAATGGATGTGCGTTTGCGTTTCACTATGGCTAGTTGTCATTTGGCACACGTGCTATTAACGCCGAACAAAAGTGTCCCTACATGCCTGCCTACTTGGTACGTTCAGGGTGCTTTCACGCCTTGTGGTTTGCGACACTGGATCGCTTTGACATACTGCACCGAGCGTAACACCTGATACTTAGTGCCTACTCTTTGTTACATCCACCCAAACAACCAACAAGCGTTCACTTTCATTGTTTTGCAATTAATCTTATACGCGACCGGCTTTAATAGCTTGTGTTTTATTGCACGCAGATTTATATAATAGTATCCACTAAAGTTACTGGTGTCTAACCATTTCAACACTTTGAGTTTTAATCATCAATAGGTAGTTCTTGTACCTATCTCAATTTGTACTGTTGGATTAAAATTCTCCCATCCAAATGACAATACAAGAAAAAAGTCTGTTGAAGCAATTTTACAAAGAATAACAGACCGACGGATAAAGTAGCACTATTTTACCATTTTTGTATGGAACCTTAATTACAATCGTTTGAACAACAATTAGTTAAAAATGAATCATGAATATTCTGTGAATCTTCTGCCGCCCTGTGAAGTAAATTGTTAAGTTCTAAAGCTTTTCTTATTGTCTAATCTTGTTGAAATGGAACCCTGAGTACAATCGTTTAAACAACAATTTGTTAAAAATGAATCATGAATATTCTGTGAATCTTCTGCCGCCCTGTGAAGAAAATTGTTAAGTTCTAAAGCTTTTCTTATTTTCTAATCTTGTTGAAATGGAACCCTGAGTACAATCGTTTGAACAACAATTTGTTAAAAATGAATCATGAATATTCTGTGAATCTTAGGCGCCCTGTGAAGTAAATTGTTAAGTTCTAAAGCTTTTCTTATTTTCTAATCTTGTTGAAATGGAACCCTGAGTACAATCGTTTAAACAACAATTTGTTAAAAATGAATCATGAATATTCTGTGAATCTTCTGCCGCCCTGTGAAGAAAATTGTTAAGTTCTAAAGCTTTTCTTATTTTCTAATCTTGTTGAAATGGAACCCTGAGTACAATCGTTTGAACAACAATTTGTTAAAAATGAATCATGAATATTCTGTGGATCTTCTGTTGCCCATAAGTAAATTGCTGAGTTCTAAAAATGCTGTAATCTATTTGAGATTATCTTCTTTTTAATATGGCACAAGGCACTTCCTTGTAGTTCACACTTGAGTTTTCCTTCGGATATTATGCAGGTGTGGTACAGCACGAGCAGCGTTTGTCGGCGAGTTCCCTCATTAGCTTTGTAGCGCACAGCGCCGCGTTGTTCTCTAGTCACGTACGACCAGGCGATTAGTCTCGTTTCTTCATAAGTTCTTACGGACAGAACATAGAATCCTTTATTTACGTTATCATTATGATAAATAAAGGCACTGTTCGAGCTCGTATAAAGTACCATGGTGTACATAATGAAACATGTTTATGTAACAGCGCCTTCGTAAATTGAATAAATATGCACTCTGTTTACTTATTACTTGCTTTTATCTTATCGAGTTCAAACCTCAATGAGTTAGGTACTTTATCATAAGTTATCGCTAAGACTGAACGACGCATTGCATTAAACAGTGGATAGATAGAAATAGATTTTACTTCTGGTGGATATAACAGTGAATTAAATTATTTGTGTAGCCAGTTCGTAAAGCAGTAAGGCAGAGGAAGAAAATTGGTAGCTCAATTTTAAACTTAGAGCTAATTGAAAAGAGACAGCTTTATTAAAACCTGGATCGTCTTGGGAACTTTAAATTGTAACCCTGAAGGTTGAAATTTTCAGCTTCATCGGGAAAACATTCATATATTCCTATCGGTATAATGATATAATCTAATCATGTAACACTAGCGTCCTTGTATCTGTAACAAAGACGCTTGTGTCTCTTGATTGAACTTATTGGATTACGTTTAAATAAAATGAAATAAATCACACTATTGTAGAGCTTTTTAAGGGTTTTTATTTTTTATTTATAAGTAGGACACAAACCAACTAGTGCTTTACTTATCTTAAACTAGTGCTATTATCTTTTATTTTTTTAACGGTATCTTTGAACCCTAATTACGTAATTCCTTCTAGTTACTATTCATGTTAATCATAATCGTAACGTTTGCTTTGACGCCGGTGTTTGGTGTTTTACTTTTTAGTACGTAATACTTTTAAACCTACTCTACACACAGTAGTAATGTGCTGTCACAACTCACAACTCACACTGAGTAAGTGTCAATAAAGTGACATTGTTTATTTAAAAGACCAATTACGTTCCATGTGTAGTATGGAGACAGCATCACCTCGATACATCTAATTACGGTTTGCGCAGAATGTTGTAATATTTTACGGAACTACCGTATGCGCCACTACAGTTAACTGTTTCGCGCACTGCATGTCAAACACGTCAAACTGACTGCATTATGTATGCGTCGCATACCGCGGTGCATTGCGAAGGCACTGAAGGGATCGTAGGATAGCCAAGACCATGGGTGGTTTCTTGTGAACTTATTTCCGTATGTATCTCGATCTTTGACACTGTTGAACGTGCGGTAGGCAATGCAATTACGCAAAACTGTTAAGTTTTCTACATATGAAGTTATTCCTTGCTCTGTGAGTTTTCTTGCTATCAGCTTGGATTTGGTCTTCATTCAAAGTTCTTATTTCGTGTGTCCAAATAGACTATTTGTAGAGTTCTTGGTCTTTGTTACTTCTCATAAATTATCTCTAATATATAAAAAATTCTCGTGCCAAAAATTTTGTAACCAAATTCCTCCGAAACGACTCGGCCGATCGGTACGAAATTTTCTGTGTATGTTCGGTAGGTAGAGTAAGCTCTTTTTAAATCCCTTATGGCAGAACAATGTTTGTCGGGCCAGCTAGTCTTACTACAAAAGGCTTTTATGTATAAAAGCCTTCTGAAAGCTTTCGTCTAAAACTAAGTGGTGACAATATACCTACGAGATAACTTAAGAAAGTGGTGGACTTATCGTGATTACGACACGGCCATTATGCATTTGTTGTAGGTAATTCCTTACGAGAGCGAAGCTAACCTGCTGTCCGAGATAATGACGTTACTTCAAACCTGTTGTGTTTTATTTGTCGGTAAAATGCGACTGTCACTCACGCCGCTGTAGATTTTTTCACATCGTAAAGATAAACTTTACGGGACTGAGCGAGGTTATACCTCGTTGTTCGTAATACGCTCATTGCTGCTAAATTACCAACAAAAAGTTCTGCCTAAGGCTGCCAGTCCACAGAAGCGGAGCAAGGCAGCAGAGCCGAGAAACGGAGAAATAACGAATGAGATTGCACAAAATCAGAGGAGCGGAGATTTTTATTTCTCCGTTTCTCGGCTCCGCTACCTCGCTCCGCTTCGTTGGACTGGCAGCCTAAGAACAAGAGCAATATGCTACTTCAATTCGTCATTCTGAAACAGAACTCGCGTAGCTCAATTGGTAAAGAGCATCGAGATTCGAGAGCAGAGCGAGTGAAATTTTGAAGCATATTTATAAGTAGGAATTGCAATTTCGATAGGTTTGTGAGTTACGGCATTGTAGTCGTACATACGGTTTTCGGTACGATAAACTTTTTCCAGCATGTCACCATACTTTTTGTATTTCAACAGTAAATTAATAGTCATTTGTACTTAATTATTATTATCACCTACTCTACTGTACTATGTTAATTGTTACCGTCGCGTTGATAAGAGAAATATATTCGTATTATGTTCGAATGACGATTATTTTTCAGGCGCATAATACGTATAAATACCTACTACAAAAAGAGTTCATCGCTTCGATTTCCTTTCCGAATTTCCTGTTGCTATCAAAAAAATTACAATTTATTTTAAGTTTTTATGCAGTACATTTTCGTTTCTTATCTGCTTCTTGCCTTGCAATAAACTTTTGACCTAAGACTACATTAAATAAAGACTTAGGCGCTCTGCCCACTGGAGACGCGTCCCGCCGCGGTGCGCGGAGCGACAGATAACGCGCGCGGTGACGGAGGCGCAGATCTGCCTTACTTAGCGGTGTAATCTGCTCCCCCGCGCGGTGATGCTGATTGCGACGGCCTCGCGCTAAATAAACTCGTATGTTCACTGTGTTGTCGATCGACGTGGAGAATGGACGAATTTATTCAATTTCAAGATGTTGCAGTTATATTGTCATTTTAAGGATTTTGTATACAAGAATTAAAAGACACTGCGTCCATAGAAGATTTTGGACAGTATCAAATCACGCCCGGGACTGCGGAGCCGGTGTGTCATACCCCGCGGCACGCCCCGCGCTCCCGCGCAGATTGGCAGAAACTGCGAGCGGCCGCCTTCCCGCGCGGTTTCGCGTCACCAGTGTGTTGTGCTAGGCGTGATTTCTATACAAATTGACATACTTTCATACAAAGTAAAATCTGCCATCCCGCGCTACGCGACGGGGCGCGGTGCAGTGGGCAGAGCGCCTTATCATTTCAGGGACTGCTTGGTTTTCTTATCTTATCTTTCAGAAGCCTTTGAATGAACTTATGCTAAAAAGGTTCCTTTGAGGATCCATATTCTGTCAAGGAAGTATCTACCAATGTTTTCAATTATCAAGAACAATTAAGAAAATTCTATAGAGTTTTTAATGTGGCCCCAGCCCCCATTATTAAAATTTTAAATCACGGTCCACGGGTGCCCCCAATCCCAACAGAAATCCCTACAATGGATACCTACCCTATAATATGTATATCGTAGACTCCACACTTTACAGTCCAAACATCTTAATTTAGTCTGTAGAGAGTTTATATTAGTCATGCTTTCAATTTCCAAAGAATCGCACCGGAAACTGTCTTTCCGAGGAAATATCTGTTAAATATTTAAGTGATTAAAAGTTGCCCTAATTTTCAGTTTTGGTCCTTATTCCATATTGTATTTATGACTCAAATCTTCATCAGTTTTTTTTTATATCATGAATCATCGTCAAGGCCTATCTACTAAAAGGAAGCGAGACAATAGATGAGCCAGGTATTGTTTTATTTACAGGTTATTGTTAAGTTCAGAGCGCGTTAGAACTTAGAAGATTCATTGTTGAGGCGTCGAAAAGCAGAAATATTTTCCTTTTGCCGACCTGCCCAAAATTGCAAATTCATATACCTTAGTACTTATATCACTAGTACCTTCGTTCTTAAGGTACCTTAGTACCTACTACAATTATACCATGCGGTAATATACTTAAACACATATTATGTACTTATGTATGTATAGTTAATGTTGAAATCGAAAGTGGAATCGCGACCAAAGCCGCAACATACCTACTTGGTAAATTCTACTCCACTACGTTTTGGTCAGCTAGACCGATAGGTTTGTAAATTCTTGGCACGTAGTTGTTAGCAATAGACACGGTTCCTACTTCCTTTACCTACTCCCAGGAAGCCGTAATAGCAAGCCGTACTTCTTAAACTGGAGGAACTTATGATTTATTTCTCATCATTTTATAACATTAGATGTTTGATTTTGTGCCGACATTTCGGCCTAATTACATATAGGCCGTGGTCGCGACATGACTGCAGTGTGACAAACTAACGACTAACGAGGCGCGAAGTTGGAGCGGTTCGGTCGAATCCGTCTACCCTCCTCCTGGATCGTTTTAATTTTGATCGGAGGGAACTTAATAGTTAGTTATGTAGCGAAACTTCAACAAATAGGCCAATCAACTAATTATCGATGAGATTAACCTGGGAGATCAAGTTTTGTTTGGTTTTGTTTAGAAAATCGTGTTTTTACTTTTTACTAAAAATACGAGGTAGGTAGGTACCTACATAGGTTAAATCAAACACCAAAACCTTATCGAAATTTAAAATAATATCCAAATAAATATAGCCGTCTTCGAAATAAGCTAAATAAAATTATACCAGAATTGCTCGTCGAAATAAAAAAATATTTTACCTAGTATTAAAATTTTGCTTGAAAAAGATCATAATAGCAGAATTCAAAGTGTTCACCTACGTCATTTTGATGCCGTTTGTAGCATATACTTATTTATATTATGCAACAAAACGGCTTCAGAATGAATTATAAAAATTTTATGACTTGTATCTTTGAGAATTGTAGCACTTTGTACCTACTACCTAAGTACCTACCTACCTGTGTTATTTTACAAAATATGCATAAAAAGTCAATCATGTATGAGGAAGAATACATGTACCTAACTGTTCCTATACCTCATACACATAAAATAATACAAAATGTACGACCCGTAATATACAAAGCACGCGTTATTTCCGTGTTACCTAATTTTTAGTATTACATCATTTGTATTTAGGTATTTTTGATAACTCTACGTACGAGTTATATCCTAAATTTATGATAAACGGGATTGTACAGCACAACACTGAATTATTATTAGATATAAACTAGCTATATAAAATAGCTGTGTTGCAAAACAACACTAATATAATTTATTGTTATTTTTGTTATTATTTGTTAACTACGGTTCGAGGTAAATTAAGACCTTTCTTACTTTGATTCTATCGTATACCTTATAAATCTGTGGTAAGAAGCATTAATATTAATTGGCATAGAAAATAAAATAATTTCATTTTACAAGTTTATATCCCTAACAATGATCAAGTTTATAGTCCGCCTGGACTGAACAGAAAGGTAGCAGGATCGACTGAAGGAAGGTTTCAATATATTGTGCCGTATTACATATTCCTAGCCTAAGCTAAACGAAAGGGGAAAACGATATACTTAATAGCAAAACAACGTTTGCCGGGTCAGCTGGTTAATATGTTTAATATGATTGTCATCATTCATTTTTTTATTGCAAGTTTTTTTAAATTTTCACTTAATTTTACTGTACATATACCTAAGCTAATTTACCTCGATTAACATTGTCAGTCTTCGCGGGATTTTAACAAAACCGAAATAGCAACCTTGAAAGATAGTATAAAGGAAGAGAGTGGAAAAGATACACATTTTTTATCCTGGGAAAATCCACGTCTGCAGTAGGAAAAATCCACGATTCCCGCGGGATTTGTTATAAAATAAAATTCGGTTGTCGTGGTTGAAAACTAAAAACTAATAACACAACTAATGCATAATCCTTTTCCTTTAATAAGAACAGAAGAAAGTATACATATTTTTAAGAAAAACATTTTTCTAAGCTCTTAACCGTGCTTTAAAAGTTCCATTTATGACGCTCAGGAGTCACGAGCACCAGGGACGGCTTATTCATTTTAAAGCACACTTTTATGTGAACAATTTATCACGTGGATGTATAATGTAAGTCTCTTTTCACGAGTGTCACTCTAAAATAGAGTGTTCCGCCACAACAAAGTCCTTGAGCACGGATTTTTGGCAGCTGACGTCTCTCCGCAATTCTTATGGTTCCATACCCAAAGGGTAAAAACGGGACCCTATTACTAAGACTTCGCCGTCCGTCCATCCGTCCGTCTGTCATCAGGCTGTATCTCTTGAACCGTGATAGATGTATTTCTGTTGATAGAAAATTTCATAGATGTATTTCTGTTGCCGCTATAACAACAACTCCTAAAAATAGAATAAATTAAACATTGCTCCCATACAACAAACGTGTTTTTTTGGCGTTTTTTGCTCGATATTGATAACGGTAACAGGTAGATGTATTCACTTTAAAATAAATAGTTAAATAGAAATATTTAAGAATGTTTTTTATTTATATTTAAATAAATATTTACACAAAAAACGTGACTTTTAAACTCGTTTTTTTCAATTGTAGGTGTTTTGGTTGGATTGGTCTTTATGCAGGTACGGAGCCCTAAATGCGCGAGCCCGAATCGCACTTGACCAATTCTTCACTCGTAGTGTTACATCCTCAAGTGCCGTGAAATCTTTAATAACCATCCAACAAGATTTTTAAAGACCAACATTTCTAATTTTCTATTGACACAAAGAAACAACTTTCAACAGTTATAAAAATAATACGGAAGGAGCAGACTCAATTCGGCATGGTTTTTAATTTTTAAAAACTATCCGAAATTTCTAACTGTGTAGAGCTGGTAGTAGGAGCACGTCCAAAATTTAATACCTACTAAAGTTATCAAAAAATTTAATAATTATTATTTGAGAAAGATCCTTTCTAACTTGGAACGAGAGAAACTTGAGCTGAGAGAAACAATAAAATAATAAATTACATAAAGTGCTTTAAAGAGTTTTGGAAAATATATAAGTTTTTAGGCGCGTTAAATATATTGCGAGTATTCTTCTCCTTTTTTTGGCTTATTACATTTTACATACGACTTTAGTAGTAATAGGTATATCATGGGAAAGACGTTGAGAAAATATTTCGTAAGTATCGTTTTGTAAGCAGAATTATTTCCTTTGATTAGATCATCTTCTACAGCATCGTTCGGGTGTTTCCGTATAAAACTCCTTCCATTTCCTTTAGATAAAAACCTTTCTTATCAGTCATCACTTATCCATATAATAAAAAAAGAACCTGGGTGACTGAGCTATGCTTGATTTCTTCCATGTACAATCGCGTTTTTACGAAAAATACAACTACTCAGGTAAACTCAAAAAACCTCATCTGAATAAGAAGTTTCATCAAAACCTTTTTTGCGATTTATATTTCATTTATTTATTTCAGGGATAAATAAAATATAAATACAAACAAGAATTGCTGATTTAAATAAAAAAAGTCGATCATATTTAGAAGTCAAAAGGTTTGGGCAAGGGAATGGGGATGATGAGTGAGTGAACTTTTTTATAATAAATATGTACAATCAATTTTATATAACAGAAATTAGAATTAAACGAATATTTTTAAGTAGTGTTTATAATCAGATTTTCGTGTATTTACGTATTGGGCGGGCGGCATGTAGGGCGAGATGCGAAAAGCGTCTGCCTCACGGGGTCAAAGACCTCCAGCCCTGCCCGTGAACGTGGCGAGGGATGCACCGACTGTTATCGATACTGTTTGCGAAATGTGGGGTAAAACGCGTAACCCATTCAATTCCGATAATTGGATAGTACGATATGACACGTACTGAGAACAGGTTTTTAATTGACTTATTATTATCATAACATTGTAGACATTTTATATTTTAATTCGGGAATACAAAATTACAATTCTTGAATCGCAGTATTTACACACTTAATGGTTTCATTCGGTATAATCCAAAAAATATTTATAGCCATTTTCTAAACCTAAATAAATGAGTCTTGTAAGCCTTGTAAGGTCATCTCATTAAGTATATTAAGAAAATAAGATAAGGGATTGATATCTGTATGAAGTGTGGTAAATATTAAGTACGTATATATATTTATTTATTTAATATTTCATTGCACTCAATCTTATGGTACAAAAAGCAAAGCTTAATCCTAAGGGATTTTCTTCCAGCGTAGCTTCATTAATTGTGAGGCAGCATTATTATACTTATAAGAATTAAAAATGTTGTTTAATCTGTATGTGCTACCGCTTCATACTTAGGTTAGGTTCATACATATACAATTTAGAAGATTAATTTGCTCGAGTAATTAAAGCAGGAAATTTTCTAACACATTCCATTTCTTTCGTTTCTCCCCCTCACTTTTGCCTATTACGGGAAAACTGACTTAATATACAGCACAAGTACCTACAGGCATAGTTCTACGTTTCTACCTTCTGAATGAATCCACTGAGACTGGAGACAGGTTCTTGACACTTTGTTTATATGTACCTAAAGCAAGAGTTTGTTTAGACCTATGTTAATAATATTACAGTAAGAGTTCGTACATAATTACCATCGTTAAGAAAATGAATTTATAGTTTACGTTTAACTTACTTACTGGTATTGTTGCAAAGTACAAAGAAAATCCTTATTAATTAGGTAGGTATATACATGAATATCGATAAGTTACTAATATCTCGTTACTATTTCGATGTAATTTTCCAAATTCACACTGAACATGCAATGAACGGTGCGAATAACGCTAATTCATAAAAAGCGATCTAAATGAAATGATTTGATGCCATAAATTAGTATGAGTCACGCCTTTAATAGGTTGTGTTGTTCCTAGTTCAGAACTATAAATACAGTAAACTAAATAGGTAAAATCCTAAATTGTGTACTTGCCCACGTCACTTAGTTGTACTAATTAATTACACCTATGCCACATTTGTATTTTCTTATGCATATTATAGCGACTAATCTGTTATGTTATCCGCAAAGCTGCAGACAACCAACTAAGTATTTAGATAGGTACTTTTTTGAATTATGATAATCACAAAAAATGATAACGCTATAATTGAATTGCAGCAAAGATGGTATCGAAAACACTCGCACTTCAATTTATAGATGTAAACATTGCTCGCCGGTGACTTGGAAAAACGATTGCAAATTATGTGCACTACGCATTTTCAAAGAGTTTGCTCGCTGCACCCATTAAGTGTTCATAAACATGCATTTGGGTTACGGGATAGGCATTGCTGCTGTGTTGCCGACTGCCGTATTTGGATATATTTCTCGCTCGCTGGTAATTTAAAACGCCTAGCAAAGTTTTACTGTATACGGATTAAGCCAAGGCTGTTTGCAAATACTGGTTAATGGTTTTGTAACCGTTAGATCATACAAAGTTTGAGTTCACAAAATCTGCCTCTTTGCAATTTTTAAGGTTCATAATTCCATAAGTTATATATAATAAATTTCAAGGCGTTTCTGGAAATGGAGAATCCTCAGAAAAATTCCGGAAAGTGTCCGAGATCGGATGGAATAATTTTCAGTAAAAAAATACGGCTTCAATTGAAGTTTTTGTAACTCTCCCACAAAAATCTTCAGTTAGAAATATGTTATACATTTTGGGAAACCATTGCAATATTGTTTCTTATTTGTATATTCATTCGCTTTAATTTTCCAAAAATTAATTTTGGGACGGCAGCTTGCCTTCTTGAGACGCCGGACTAATTATTATTGCTAGGCCCACTGAGATAAAATTCCAGGCTACCGTTTGTCGTAATTTTCATATCATAATCTATACAATCATTTAAATAAGTATCGCTTTAGTATTGTCTGTGCAGGCAATCAATACCTAAAAAACAGCCTTTAATTCTACTTCTAAGACCAATATTATATTCAGCCTATTGAATAGGTTGCATTACGTGACACTTTGTTTGCCAATACAGAGGCGGCATCGGCATATTGAAACGTATGGACTCCCTTTGTGAAGATGATTTATAGGCGAACCATTCCCAAAGGTTCTGTTAAATGTCTGGAGTTGGCTTTGTTCTGTAATTTCAAAGACTCAGTATATTTGTATTTATCTCACTGTGTCTTTTGCCTTTTCAAATAGGTTACAGTTGGTTTATCTTTGAAATCAAATACGGTCGAATATTGTCGATCGAAATCCGATGTTTCCTAATTACTTTAAATAGGTGGTAAATAATTAAACGACGGTAGTATCTTACCGTCTTGAAAAGACTTGATCACTTACATCATCAGGATCTTAAACCACTTTAATTAAACCACTAAACTGTTTTGTTTTCATTTCAGGCATCATTTATGTATGTAATTCATCACCTAGAATTCTTTGAGTGTTATTTGCGCGTGTGCAAAATCTGTGTAAAATCCGTTTACGAGAGGGCTTCCTCGACATGGCCACTTTTTCATAATCCGCTTAGTTTCTTAGTTCGCTTTGGTTCATACGACCTATGTTATCTATTATTTACTAGTAGAGGATAGTGATAATGACGTAGTATAAAAGTAATAGTTTATAGTCCATATTTGGTCCATATCATAAATATAATTACATTCACGAGGACTAAATATGATGATTTAAGTTTTTGAAGTACAAATTGTACCCACGTTGACCGTTGTTGATGTAATCTGGAATGTCCCCTAAATAGTTTTCACCCTTTCCTGTTTGCACCCCACTTGTTTTTTCCATTGGACCATTATCAGTGGTCTCCCTTTGGAAAATTATGTATGCAAACTGTAACGACCCTTTGCATTCAAAACTAAGTAACTTTCTAGTTACTATTGATTAAACAATACAAAATGCGCATTTCATTTTGGTAACCAAATTGGGCAACTGAATTATACCCTGTATAGTAGTAAATAAGTGTAATAAAACAATTTTATATGATGTTTCTCGTAGTTGTTGTATTTGACTTTGAAACAACATTTCTCTACATCTTTATCAGTTTTAACTGCCGTGTAAGCATAAATTACAATAGGGTGTAGTCCTAAATGTATTATGTAGAGTAACCTAAAAACTCTGCGGCTAGGCATCAATTAAAACAATAGAGTTCTATTAGTTTTATTGGTTTCATTAAGCTTCGTATGCGTGTGGCAACGTCTCGGGGACTGATTATTTGACCTCTGGAGGACCACGGGAAAATAGGGTATGAAAGGCGTGACGACGTGACTGTCATCAAGTTAAATAAGCTTATGAGCGCCCGCATGTCAGGAAGTGGCTTATTGATCGAATGACATGCCATCAGAGGGGATTTTAACCGTGATTGCTTTACGTCATCACCTGCTTTGTAGTTTATTTCTTTGTCTCTACTCGAACCATTACGATCAGTTACGTCAGGTATATACGACCGCTTTGGGGTATCTCTCGTTGTATATACGACAGTGATTTCTATTTCTTTATGGTAAAGTTCAATCTCGCGCTACAGAATTAATTTAAAACGAATAACTGTCGTACATTTTAAGTGCTACTGTGAAATGCTCTCCATATCTTAAAATTTTATTAGCTGTTAACTCACGACTGAATTGCCGTGTGCATGATGTCTTTTCTCAACCGTTGTTCAAATCCATAATATTTTTTGACGATGCATTCCCGATAACACTCTTTCGATTTGTCTGAAATAAAAATAGACAAGCTTTATTTAGTTTTAACTTAGTATTGGTTTGATTGTTACCACCACTTTGTTTGTTTCTGCATTTATGTTTATTACGTGTAAAAGTCATAGTTTCATCTGCTTTTATAGCGATTTCTGTATTAGTTACGCTTTGCATAGGACATAAATTGTTTTCATATTCGGGAAAAATTAGACCCCATATAAAATAGCGTGTTAAGGGGATTTATTGAATTTATTTTTGTCTTTCTCACTCTCACGGAGATTTGGTAGGTGCGACATGCAGCGTCGCGGAAGAATATAGCAGAAAAACGACGTTTTACCTAATTACTCAAAAACTAAGCCAGTTATCAAAAATCTGTTGTAAGTGTTTTAGGATATTATTATTACCGATACATTAAAACAAAAATTACAATTACATCCATTGTAGTTTCCGATAAAACATAGAAAAACTGAGATTTTGGAGCAACTTTTGGGAGAACTTTCTATCGAGAAAATTTTATCCAATCGTGTTTCTGCTTCTAAGCGATTTTAGATTAAAGACCCAAAATACATGACGTGTAAATTTGAAAGTATTTGTCTTCATAGTTTTTGCATAAAACTTCATTCAAAATCACCTAAATACGGCTTGTAGGCCGTTAATGTAAAATGCCCTGTTTCGTAATGATTGTCGAAACTGTAAACGTGATACATATAGGAATTCCCATTAAAGTGATGCAATACGAAATGTAGAGCGATTGAAGTTTAAAAGAAGGTTGGCCCACTTCGGCTTTGTTCCAGTTCTCATGATTTTTTCCTGAGCTTGCATGCATTTCTTTGTCGAAACTGTAAGATATATCTATCTACGGTATACATATTAGCAATAAAATTGACCAGCAGTTAATGATAGTAGTATTTGAATGGCTTCTAATTCCTCGCTTAGCTTTAAATTAATGTCATGTCGGATTATTAGGTGAAGGAAAAGGACCATCACATTACCATAATAGTAACACAAATATTTTTAATATAATTAGGATAATTCAAAGTAGCTCGAAATCTCATTAGGTAGATATAAACTGTCCTCATAAAGTGTTTGCTCAAAAAGTTGACATTTCCATGTGTGTTTAGCGTACGGATAGTTATTCTTTTATCGCACTATGCTTTTTTGTTTTCCTCCTGCACGGCTACAGAGCGGGCGCACCAGGACGCGCAAAACACGAGCACTGCACGCAAACACGGAGCAGGCTAACACGTAAAACCAATATTTTTTTTCGCAAATGTATTAAAAAACGTCGTTCAAGTGGACTTGCGCCTTCTGCTTGAGTCAACAAACCGCGACTCGTAAAGAAATGACAAACTTTTCGCACTTATATTGAAATGTACTATTTCTTTGAGTAACGAGTACCTAACTACTATAGAGTATTGCAATGTTTACTTTTGAATAGATTCAGTGAAAATATTTTGCTCATCGACGTAAAATAAAACTACAGAAAACTGTAAATAGTATGTTGATTAAAACATTTTTTTTTCATCCATTCACCATTCAACGGAAATACAGATTTATGTAACTGAAAGTAGCATTCATTCACGTCAATTACATGTTATTCAAACACGTCATATTATGTTATAAATTTTTTTAAATATTTGTTGCACAATAACCTAGTTGTTATCAATACTTTATAGTTTATACGTGCCTATAGTCTTTGCGAAATAAGAAAAGTAGCAGAGAAAATACGTAGTCGCTTCTCTCTGGTTAATAGACAGAAAAGTCGGCGAATATTTTAAATTTCACTATCATGAGTGCGATGAAGCAATATAATTGCTAATAAGTTACTGAAGAACTATACTTGCAGCAACAATAGAGAAGAGAACAACAACTTATTTATTTCATTGCGACAATCAATTTATTAGAGAACTAGCAAACACCGAACTTTAACATTAATTCTGATCACTTAGGAAACGCTTCGTTGACGGTGACTCCTATTCAATTAATCAACTCAAGTAGTAGCATGTGATATCAAACGAGCACATTATTTTCATATTTATTTGCCATTAGTGATGTTTTTATCGTACCAGTATTATCTGATTCAAAAGAAAGTAAATACTATAGTAATCTATTAGTATTAAGATGAGCATAAACATTAAAAGTTAACTCTTACTCGATCGGTGAATATAAGTTATTTTTCATTCTCAAATCTTGATTTTAAATTGAAATTTAATAGTGTATTACATGAACATTTCCGAATAACCCATAATGAAAACAATTATATTACATTATTAGTTAATTTTAAAGTTTAATTAATTCGATATTTTTACTCTATAGTCCGTCTCTGTAGGTAATTTTAACTACTACAAAGAGAATTTAAATTAAAGGGTGCATCTCTTGAATCTCATTTGGTCAGCAGTTAAATTAAAATGCGTACTTAATCTCTTTTATGTCACGTCTGTCTAACATGTTCCCCTAGTCTGCTTAACTTGATAGGGGACATCCTTAAATCATAAAAAAGCTAGAGGAGTATTACTATATTGAAATATATTCTTGTTGAGTAAATCTAAATAGGAGAAATCCTAATAATTAAACTAATCAGGCCGCTTTTATCTACCTACCATATTTTACTTCTAAATAATATGTAAGAATTATGCACATTATTATGGAAAGGATATTGTTATATCGGAGTGAATGCTATGCTCGAACAGATAATAATAATAAATAAACTAATAAAAAGAAAAAAGCTGGATTATCATAGATCTCATTCGATATATAAAAAATTAGTGCCCACAGAAGTGCCAACTGTTTGAGAAAATTTCAAAGGTGCTGTTAAATCGAAAACTTCGCCTTTATGTAGAAAATGAAAACAGTTTTTCATTCATACGTTATATTGTATTGTGTTATACTTGAAAGAAGGCAAAATAGAAACTTGTACGAGTGAATTCAAAAGAAATTTCATCTTGAAGAGAACATTGTACAATGAGTTTCCTACTTTTTCTTATACTTTAATAATTGCAATGTCCATTTTAGCTTCATGTTTTATTGCAATATTGAGATTTTCGTTTCTGAGAGGTTTTCTAAATGGGTATACATATCACACTATCAACCAAACCTGATCTGAGCACTCAACGTATTGATAAAGATACGTATGAAAACGTAAGCTACTTCTGGAAACGTTATCACGGGCGAATTCAATCTACGATAAAATATAATAAAGTCATCACGCATGGAGATTGGAGGTACTCGTTTAACATATACATCAGGCGCCGTTAACAGGATTGACGGCGTGGCCTTTAGACATGTTGTGACGTCAATTGTTCCAGCAAATGAACACTAAAATGACCTTGCTGAAGCAATACGTTAGGGCTCTAAAAATAGTCATAGGTCAGGGGTCAGGCGGCGGCTTGCGATCCATTCGATAAATGAAAACTGAGCATGAAAAGCTACGTTGACGTGAATTGTGGCTTTTGTTCCACAATCATGAATCAACAGAAAAAAAGAGATTTTTCATCGGCAGTCGCCGTCAGATTTGCGCTTGGTTATGGGGTTATACGTCTTAATATGACCTGATTTGATACTATAGAATGATTTTCCTAAAACTATATAATTTTTGATCCGTTTATTTTTTACCGTAAACTACAGAATTATGCCGAAACTCTAACGTGGTTAGATACGGGGCCTCTTTTATCGGTCTCCAAATAAGTACCTTCCAAGCATTGCATTAATTTTCTTATCATACAAAGGTAAAATACCTTGTGAAGATAAAATGTAGGTACAAGTAAGTATTACTGCGTAACGACTATATACTCGTTGTTAGGCACCTTAGAGAGGCCGTCTACTTTTTAGAGCTAAGTTTTTATAGCAATTTTTACCGTTCGTATAGTTCTAAAGTAATATGTAAAGCTGTATAAGGATTAACTTATAGGTGCACTTGCATCCATATATACGTACTTTGCTATTTTTTCACTTGTGGATAATGTGACTATCAATGTGTTGACCCATTTCTGTAAGATTCTTCAGTAAAAGCGGCCTAAAGTGGATGGATAAAGTTTCCTTACTTTTTCACACCATCTTCATTACATCTTAAGAGTAAGTAAAGTATACCTAGGTAGGTAGCCTTTGACTTAGATATAAATATAATATTTTTATATAAATGCATACGTATTTTATTACGTATTTACGTATTTAGTTTATTTTAATCCATGTCATTCCAAATAAATCAGTTGATTACTTTTTCGAAGGTAACGCAATCTCACTAAGAGGCTTAAAAATGTCCATAAAGCTTTCGTGCGTGAGTGCCATCAATAAAAGCTAAGTATGATAATACCTCTATAATTTCTATACTTTCAAGCACCTTGAACGGAATTCTAGACGACCTTTGCCAAGGTCTGGTTCAATACGCCTTACGTTTGTATTATAGCTGTACAAATATCCTTTCAAGGACAATTCCTTTAAGGTTCCCTTTACAAAAGAATAATGTGACCAAATATCATACGTACATAACGCGCAATTTATTCTTTCTGCAATTTTGTCTCTTAAAAAATCCTATGAGACCCGTAATCGTTTTGGGATAAAAAAGTTGCAATTGGGTTAATTCAGGGTTTATGATATCTCTATTTCTTTCAATGAAATCGTTCAGCTTCAATGGTTTGGCCCGAAGGAGTAACACAGATCAAAACTTTCACAACTGATTTACGCATGGCTAACTGACTGACTTAATACTAGTTGGTTGTGAGTTTATAATATCCTAAGTTATTTTATCCGTAAACTTTTATTTAACAGTAGCAGGCCACCAGCCGCTTTTTTCAAAGGTTATCAAAAACCAATATGGTATGTTTGTTTATAATTTCTTTTATCTTCTGTTATCCTTTAGATTTTATGAACTCTATTTTTGAATCCTGACTGAATAGTTTTATGTGGGCAGTTACATTAGACACCATATTTTATAAGATTAATATTTAGGAGTAAAAATAAATTATTAACAAGTGGAAAATTAAAAAATTTTAAAACACCCACGACTTTTGCAGACTTGTAATTGAAAAAGGATTAAATAATTTTTTTGAAACTCCCCGACTAAAGGAAAGTAAGAACTAAGAACCTATCAGTATAATTACAAATCCAAGAAAATCCGTCGGAGCTGCTGTGTTTTGCCTATGACGGTGTTGATGGTGCTGTTTACCAGTTGATGACTAATTGAATTTCTTCATACTTCTCATATACCGGCAGTTTATCAATACTTACTAATTACATTAATTGATATTGGAAACGAAAATAGCAATGGCAGCTCCGACGGATTTTCTTGGATTTGTAATTATACTGATAGGTTCTTAGTTCTTACTTTCCTTTAGTCGGGGAGTTTCAAAAAAATTATTTAATCCTTTTTCAATTACAAGTCTGCAAAAGTCGTGGGTGTTTTAAAATTTTTTAATTTTCCACTTGTTTTATAGTTTTTCGATTAATATATTAATGTAATTTAAATTATATTATTATTAAAAAATGAAAATTAATCTTCAAACTAGCCATTAGCTCCTCTAGCAGCGTTTGAAGGCATCATCCCTTCCAAGTCATAAAGAGACGTTTATTGTGGCGCCCCCTGCTGTTCAATCACAAGAACAATTATCTACGAACCATTGCCAATGACTCACTAATACTTTATACAAAACTGTATCCAAATCGGTTCAGTCGTTTTTGTAATAATTGACAACATTCGTTTGCACTGTAAATGTTTTTTATGGCGCCCCCTGGTGATCGATGTTCGTAACAACTATCTAAGAACCATCGCCAATGAATACCAAACATTATATAGAAAACTGCATCTAAATCGTCAAGCCGTTTTTGAAATAAATGGGAACATTCGTTTGCAATATAAATGTATTTTATGGCGCCCCCTGGTGATCGATGTTCGTAACAACTATCTAAGAACCATTGCCGCTGAACACCAAACATTATACAGGAAACCGCATCTAAATCGGTCAAGCCGTTTTTGAAATAAATGGGAACATTGATGTGCACACACAAACAAACAAACCAACAAACAAACACACAAAAATATTTTTCCATTATTGGTTTTTGTGAACAATTTAACATACAAACAAACATAACATCTCAATAATAAAGTAATGTACAAACGGTCTCTCACCCTAAACGCATATACCCGTACTCCGTTCCGTCGTGGGTAAAAATTATAATTAGTCGCGATTTGTGACTTTGAATTTTCTTTTTCATTTGAATAAAATTTCAGGTAGAAAGATAGAATATAATTAATTACGTATGCCATGCTTTTCTATGCATATAAAAACAAATCTTGAATCTCGAAGATATCCTTCAATGGCTTCTAGTAAAGTAGGTATACCACTCCAATTTTGGCTCATATTGTTTGTTTTATCAATACTAAAAAAATTTGGAAATGTCGAGGGTTTGATAATGGATCCTGTAGGAATACATTGTAATTTGTAACTCTTCAATGCTTACCATCAGTAAACCTTCAAGTTTGGGCTCGTTTGGTTTCGTTCGTTGATACTAAAGCGTGTTTAGTTATTTAAAGTTATCGTGATGTTAACTAACTAGTACATACAGCGACTTATCACATTATTTGTCACACACTTCCGTTTATTCTGGCACACAATGTCCGAGCCAGCGCGGCGGCATACGTTTCCTATCGCAATTTACTTGCATTAGGGTTGCTACCCTGATTATTATAAATTACAATGAAATCTTCAAATGCTCATGGTTTATCCAGAAGAAATTTTAAAGTTATTATTGTAATGTCCATTTTAAAGTTATTATTGTGTTTTGATAAAATTCGACCAAGTAGTGGTATTAATTGATTTCTTACTACTCAGCAATGTCGTTACATGTACTGTGTTGATTGTGCATAAAAAGATTATTTGATGTGTGAAGTTGTTAACCCTACAGTTGGCCGCTCGTGTCAATGGTATAAAGTAGTTGTAATTTCACACTATAATGAATCGGTCTTTATTAGTTTAGTGAAAGTAACAAATGACTTTTATGACACATCAAATGGCATTACTTACTTATTCCGCTACTAATGATTTAAAAAGAAACTTAGATGTTACCGCCTTAGATTCAATATTTATATGTATAAAGAATATTGAAACTCGCACGCAACGTTTTTCCTCCACGTTTCTGATACGAACCGCTAAGGTGTGGAACGCCCTTCCAGCCTCCGTGTTTCCAGCCAAGTACAATCTGGGTGCCTTCAAGAGAAGAGTGAATAGGCATTTTCAAGCGCGCTCCATTCTAGACCTCATCATTGCTTTCCATCAGACATGATTGTCGTCAAGCGCAAGCAAATGGGTGGTCCCATTTCAATTACACTGGAAGCGTAAGCTTTCTAATAAAAAAGAATCATCACTCAGTCAAAATTTATGAGGTAACAAACATAAAAAAACCTACAGTTAAATTGAGGACCTCCTCCTTTTTTGATGTTGGTTGAAAATGATATTCTTATTTTTGCTAAGAGTAGTTCAAGACTGGCCTAAATGTAAATGGGTGAAATTTTAAGACGAAAGCAAAAAGTTTTGCAACTCAAATACTTCTAGTAATTTTATTGAATAATTTTATTATATTACGTGCACTGACGAAAGAAGCTCTTAATATTATACATACGAATACTCCAAGGAAAACAGAATGTCTGTGGAATAATAAATGTTAATGATTGCTGCACACGTTGCTGAACCACTGCCAACTGTATAAAACGCTGATTTGGATTACGATATAATATTTGTAAGAATCTGGAGCATGAAATCTGAACAATGGATAAAATAATTATTACCGGGATAGCGAAGAAGCTCCAAGTGAATAATATTTTTTCCGAAGTAAAATATTGTGTTGTGATAATTAGAAATTTAAACTCTTTAGCGTGTAAAAATAAAAAGAATTGCGATTTTTTTAAAAGCGCTATACGACTGACAGTGTTTCCTCACTTATCCTTGTACCAATTGAAAATAAATTCACATTGTACCTTGATATACTTGATACCTACTTAAATATGCAAAATATTTCGAAGGCCAAAATATGTGAATACGAAGTCAGACATACTTAGTTTCTTTTTGGAATATCTTTCGATATACCAAAGTACGTAGTAGGTTTTTTACCTTTTCTGGACAAAATATTATAGGCATTTGACTATTTCATTATCTGGGGAAGTTATTCATCTCACATTTTACATTTTTTAATAATTGTACAAAGTACATACATTCTATCTGTATAGACTATACCTAGAGCAATTTTCTGAGTAGGAAAAAAACATCTAATCTCCTGTTTCCATTTGTGGTAAAAAGATGATCCTATTAAAAACTTCTACAGAATTGTATATTATTGCTGTGAAACAGTTACCACCGTTATATAACTAGGTACTATAAATTACTGACTCTTCACAAATGCCTCTAAGTTAGACCTATGTGAAATAAAGTATTTAATTTGACTTTGTCTCTAGCGGCACGTTAAAGTAAATGAGCAGAACATCACATGATTTCACAAACTTGTTTCTAAGGCTCTGGACTCTGGTGTAACGCAGATTTTAAGCAATGCAAATCCCAAGTGAGGTGATATCATCGCTGATTCATGAGATGGTTTTCATTACGTTATCGTTTGTTTTACGCTTAAGGTAGTCGTATATTAAGGATTTCTCAATGTCATACCTTTCTGAGGTCATACGATGTTAGCACCTCCTACCAAGAAAAATATCGAACTTCTTTGTCCATTGTCAATAAATACTTTGTACAAAATTCAGCTCTAGCACACGTTATTAAAATGTAAATTTTATTTTCAATGCAGTTAATTCTCAACATAAATTATTTTTGAAATATTTTTTGCAATTTATGCTCGCTAAATAAAATATCTGTTTATTATTTACACTAGAAACTTCAATAATACTTACGCTTACGCTTCATGAGACGCTTACGTTGTATACGTCCTACTTCATCTAACTGAGAATGTCGTCTAGAGGTTAAGGTTATATCGGTAATACTACTATGAACTTCGATTCTTTACAATAAACTTATTTTGCTACCATGTATTTTTTTCACTCTAGATAATAAGAATATGAATTTTTTCAACATTATTGAAACACAAATCGAACTTTATAAGAAATAACTTGAACCCGGCCCCTACCAACAAGTATGTCTTCCAAGTCCTGAAATTTTAAGGTTGTTTTGATCCAAATAACAATTAATGTGTCACATTTGCCAACTACCTATGTTTTTTCACAAATTCCGCAGGAGTTATGGATTTTCCTGATATTCATACCGCGTCCCGTTGAAAAATATCGAGTTTTTGTAAATCCCGAGAGAATTTCCGGAATAAAAGCTTATAATGTGTTAATCCATGTTACAATATTATCTAGTAGTTGTGGCATGATTAAGTAACGATAAAACAACTTTTCAGTTTTCGGGATAAAGGGTAATAGAATGAATGAAAATATTTAATTTCACATAGGTTGGCCCAAACAAGAGGCTCTTATGAAAAGTCAAAACTCTACCGCCAGGTTCATGAAACAGGTTTGCACCGAGGTTTTCAAAAATAAAATCAACAAGCACATTATTGAAACACAAATCGAACTTTGTAAGAAAGAACTTGAACCCGGCCCCTATACTTACCAACTATGTCTGCCAAGTCCTAAAATTTAAGGTTATTTTGTTAAGGATCCAAACAACATAAAAACTTTTACTCGTTGTTTCACAAAATCCCATGGGGATATGGATTTTCCTGATATTAAAACCTGCTGGGTCCCTTGGCAAAATTTCGGGTTTTTCTACATCCCGTGAGAGTTTTGAATTTTTCCGTTAGATCCCCGACTAATTGTTAGCTTTTATTTAAAAGCTAACAATTAGTAGGTAGCTGCGTTTCGGGGTTAAGGGTAATAGAATTAACAAGCGCATTATTGACAGTCATAACTTTGTCCACAGCGCTGGCAGTGGGCACGATAAACGAGTGCGGCGTGGGCGCAGGTCCCACGCTGGTCCCTGAGCTCGGGCTGGCAGCCGTGGCGATGGTACAAGAGGGCGAAGGCGCGGGCGACGGCCTCATCGCCCCGCGCCGCATCCCCAACCCCTGCATCGAGAACCCTGTACGCATGGATCTGCACAGAGAACTCATGTTCAACCAAAAAATGTGAGTATTCAGTCCCTCAGTATTTATTGACCACAATTTGCCGGCCACATCCGTGAGCACGCTAAAACTTAAAGCCGAGGTGTCGCCGTTGACGGATACGTCATGGAGGACATCATTATCATTGACCACTACACTATTCTGGCAGGATAACTAACTGCGTTTATAAGTTTATAGTCATCTCACCCTATGGTCTGTAAATAAGTAGGTACTCTTCAGCAGCCCATGCTGCAAATATTTGTCTTTAGATCTAGTCACCTAGTGCCTAGTGATAGTAGATCCTCGAGTCCTGACTTCTTGCAGCTCTCGACGCAACGCCAATGAAGTTTATACCTACGGGTTAGTCCAGACATTTTTCAAGCATCGTTGTCCCGAAAATAATTCGATGCTCTAAATTTCGTAAACGAATTATAAAATAGTACGAGACAACTAACACGTGCCTCCCTAGCATGGGCTAAGGAAAATTTTTCCACAGGAATGGATAATTTTTATCTCCTCCTACGATGTTATACATCGTCTGAGCAGGAGCGCACGGCCCAGTGATTATGATAATTAGGTACAAGCAATTTTCTCTTATAACATCATTGTTTATAAGCTGTTGCCCTCTACTAGGAACGCGGGAATTACGGAATTCTTGGGGAATCATGGAATTTTCCGGGATAAGAAGTAGCCTGTTAATTCAAAGCATAATCTATTTGCGTTTAAAATTTCAGCCAAATCAATTCAGTAGTTGCGTCGTGAAAGAGTAGGTAACCAACAAACCCCTGATCTGGGCAACAAACACACAACAAACATACAAACTTTCAGCTTTATTGTAAAACATATTATGTAACATTGTGATTCTGTTGTTCATCTTGTTCAATCTCCGAAATGTTTTTATATCTTACGGACAGGTTTCATCACTTCACATTATCTTTCTGATACCGATCTAATTGAGTCACAGGTTGTTCGTACTCGTACCATCAAAAAAAAAAGATTCCGACGAATGGAGAACCTCCTTCATTTTTTGAAGTCGGTTAAAAATATACATAAAATCAATGTTAAAAATATACATAAAATCAATGATGCCTGTATATCAAATATTTTCGTATCATGTGAAGGTATAAATTAAATTGAAGTACATACCTAGTTGAAATAATTTCTATAAGAAGTTAGTAATTTTTTGGCTGAGAGATTTGTAAAGTGTACCTTCCGTCAGACGCTAGCATCTTTGTCCATTATAAAGCCCTTCAGAAAGCACTTTGTGCTTCCCTCAAAAGCTTCTTCAGAGATCGCGAGGTGAAGCGGCGACGTGTTATATCTTTTCCAAGACAAAAAACTTCTGCTGCGAACTTGTACTTATGCACGTATACATTTTTGTACATGTAATCTTTCAGCAATTTCCTAAGCTAAGACCCTGGGAGTTGGGACAGTGGAAAATTTATTATTCTGCAGATCAGAAAAATGTGTAGTACAGGGCACATAATATTTGCTTAATATCAGATGATTACTCATATATCAATCGGTATGATAATAGTGTTCTAGTAGTTAATAGCATTAGGACATTATAACTCAAGCCATGTCAATAATAATCTTCGTGGACATGATACTATGGTTTAGTGATATAGATAGAAAAAGAAAGAAAGGTACTTTTTATTTCGAATTATGCCACACACTAATTATGTGTCAAAACAATGCCTTCCCCGTGACGTTCTCTTAGGACTACTTTCTTTCTTTTTTTCCTAGACCGTTTCCGCGCTTGGATTCCTAGTTTGTGCGTTGTGATGTAGGTCTACTCTACCTGCTGCTATCTATAATATGTAGGTAGTACCTACATATTACTATATGTACCTACTAGGTACCTATATTTATTTTAAGTATGTTAAAGTTTTTTGTAAATTTTATGATGAAACAACAATAATAATTGCAGTACATGTTTCTAAGAATTCAGTTTTTGCTAATACGTCATAATCCGGATTCACGGGACTCGCAGGTGCACGACATCCTGTGGCGGTGGCTAAACTTGTAGACCAAGATACGACTGCAAAATTTGCTTTGGACTGCAGTCGTAATAATTATTTTTACCGAACCCTATAAATGATTATTGAGTAGGTCATGACAACTGTAAGCTTGTATTTTCATACAAAAGTATAATGCAAATAATTGCTTTGTTATAGTCGTAGACCTTTAGCTGTTGTCAAATATCACTTTTCCTAAACTGGAAATTAACCCACATTTAAAACATGTTTGTTTTAAAATACTTAAACCTTTGAAAAGTCTCAATTTTACGGAGTACAAGCAAACCGCCTACCGAGCAAGTTTACTTTGACTAATTTCAAATAACTTTCTTTCATTTACATACTATAAGCACGGTACCCTCGTGCAATTCGGATTTTTATTAATTCTCTGGGAATCATGTATTTTTGGGTATAAAAATATTATCCTGTCTGTAGCCAAATTTCAGCCTAATCGGCTCAGAAGTTACGGCATGAAGGACTAACAAACATACAAACATACCCACAAACATACTTACGTGGGTCAGAACATAAATTAATGAACATTAGCGCCTACTGTATGCAGGATATAAGCCTCTTAAAGAAAGGGCAAGTAAAGATAGGGCAAGTAAAGATAGGGCACCCATAGGGATTTCAGTTCATTGTCTCTTTGTCTACATCGGCATAGAACATCTGGCTGACCGTATTGATGGTGTGCACGCCTATATTCAAAGACACAAAGCAAGTATCGACGTAAACGACACAACATCTGCAGCTAATAATAATACTTCCAATACCAAATGTTCTCGATATTGCGACTCCAGATATTTACAGATACAACCACTGACAACCACAGGAAGAGTGAATTTATTTATTCGATTCACTTTAATAATCCAATACGCTTTACCCTGGTACTTGGTAGTGTTGTAGGGGAGAGTAGTCGAGCATAGGTAAGTAATACAGACATACAATTCTCTACGTAGAATACCTAAAATACCTTATAAGTACGTAGAATACCTTAGCAATGTTCTAAAAAATGTAAGGTCATTAATGTTGAAGCAGTCCTCATTCATGTAGGTATGAGTACTTTGCTAAACGACTGAAGGTATGGATTAACATGCAAAAGAGTAGACACGTGAATTCATAAGTTTATGCAAATCAATACACACAAAGATACTATACTTATCGTATGCAAAATTATTCTAATTAGGGTTGGTAGCGTGTAATGCGGTTACGAATGCATTTGTCATCTCATGATTACGTTTACCTTAGATATAAATATGACTGAGGGTTACAAAAGCAACCCACAAGAAGCCATGTACGAGACCGCTTTGTACCTCCAAGTATTCTCTTTTATTTCGATGAATGTAAAATTGTGAAAAAAGTTTTGTATATGTTTTTGTATTAGATACCTAATTAAACTTTATACCTTTCTGTCTATAGTTGTATACATTTTTTACTGATCTCCTTTTAGGGAGTGAACTTACGAATTCAATACTTAACATTTTATCGCGTGTTTGCGAGCGTACAAGGCGGACGTGTCGCAAAATATTTTAGCAAAAATTATTACCGCAGTTATTCTAATTTCACCTTAATTGCAATGTTATAAGCATTAAAATTCAATATTAAGTGCTGTATCAGTTACGCCCGTTCAGTCCTGCGTGCAAGTGCGGACTCACAGACTGGTTCCTAAACATACAAGGAATTAGTACGCTCAACTACAAGAAGTGCCATGAACATGGAGCGAAGTGGTTCTCAACCCAATCTTTCATCTCTAAGCCCACAAGGTGCACTATCTTCAGAAATACCTTCTGTTACTCTGCGCAATAAACGAAAATATTGCTTGGACAGCGATTGGAATGATCAATTATCGAACATAGAAAAGAAGATGGCCGAGATGATGACACTGTTGTCAACGTCTATAAGTGAGCAGAAAGAAAGCTCAGCCAAAATAAAAAATGACATTGCCAGTATTAGAGATGAAATGTCAGAAATAAAACATAGTATATGCAAAACGGAACATACACTTAAAACTATAACTACTGAGCAACAGAAGATAAAAAAGGATATACAAAACATTACATCTGCTGCCCAATCAATGGAAACGAAAATTGCTTCACTAGAGAGCGACGTACTGAATTTAAAAACATCATCGACTGAGCCCAAGCGTATGACAAATGAAGTTGTTTATGACATGCTGGCGGAAATTACTGATCAAACTCTCAGGAAGAAAAACATAATATTAACTGGCATAACTGAGCCACAATCCCCTGACTACAGAGAGCGACAAAAACAGGACAAAGATGAAGTCCTAAGAATTACTAAAGCCATAACCAAGGACTGTCCGGAACCCATAAAAGTTGTAAGAATCGGGAAATACGAACCAAATGCGAAAAGAGCGGTTAAAGTATGCTTTGAATCAGAGCAAACAGTCAAGGTGATTCTACGAAACCGAATTAAGCTGAAGGATGATGCCATTGCCATCTTCCCAGATCAAACTCCACTTCAGCAAGCGAGATTTAAAAATCTTAAAGAGCAACTGAAACATCGCACTGAAAACGGGGAAACCAACCTGCGCATCAAGTATGTAAAAGGCATACCAAGAATAGTCAGCTCTCTCCCAAAAAACTCCATGCTATAAAAAAGAGTCCGGTAAAATATCATAACACCAGTTACCAAACACTAAATAATTATGAGGACATATTGATAAATAAAAAAGCGATCAGATGCTTATATGCAAACATCCGGAGCATTATTAAACCTGGAAAGCTTGATGAATTACGATGTGTGGTGGACTCCTTCAAGTGTATCTTACACCTAATAATATTAACAGAAACCTGGATTAAAAATAATGAAGAAGCCAAAAGAATACAAATTCCAGGATATACTCACTACTATCAGTACAGGCAAAATACTCTTGGTGGAGGAGTCTCGATCTTTGCCCGCAACACTATGAAGCATAATGTAATTCAAGAACTGTCCCAAGATGATAATCACTACTTGTGGATACACTTAGAAAAGTTTTCTATAGATATTGGTGCCATATATAAACCGGGTCGAACAAATGTCAAAACCTTTCTCGATACCTTCTCAAGTCAACTGGATAACAGGAAAAGAGCCGTAGCATTTGGTGATTTCAACTTTGACTTGTTGGCTCCAGACAGGTTAGTAGAAGAGTATAAGGATGCGCTAAAAGAAAGCGGCTTTACGATTATCAATAAAATTGAAGAAAAATACTGCACCCGAGAGACATACCAGAAGAAATCTTTACTGGACCATGTGGCAAGTAATCTTAAGGGACACCGATTTCATCTAGCCGTTATTGATTCATCAATGTCGGACCATAAACAAATCTATTTTGAAATTGATAAATATGAACCGGAGCCGAAGAGGAAAACTACGTATGAAAGCATTGACTATACAAAGCTTAGTGAATTAGTTAAAAACAAGAACAAAGGTGACAGTAATGTGGATTATGCAAGATTTGAGACTAGATTACTACAAGCGATAAATCAAAGTAAAGTAAAAAAAAATAAGATATTAAACCCACCAAAACAAGACTGGGTAAATAAAGATATACTACATAAAATTAATCAAAAAAATATTCTATATAAACAGCATAAGAACAACCCCGGGAATCAAGATATCAAGACAAATTTTTTAAATGAAAGAGACAAAGTTGCGGAACAAATACAGACAATGAAATCGAAATTCTACCTTAAAAAGTTCTCTGAATGCAATAAAAAGCCTAGAAAAATGTGGAACTTGATAGAAAGCTTAACTAATAATAAAATAAAAGGTATAACGTTGCCAAACAGATTGATAAAAGAAGATACGGAGTTGAAGGATGGAAGAAAAATTTGTGAATGTTTTTGTGAGTTCTTTTCAACGGTAGGTTCAATCCTTGCAGAAGCGATTGACAAAGAGTATCACAATAACAAAACCTATACCAACGCAACACCTCTTATCGCTAACCCTAATTTTGGCCTCGAGAAATTTAACTTAGCAACGAAGGAGGAAATAACTAAAATAATAGATAACCTTGACAGTAACACCGGCTCAGGGATTGACAACATAAGTACTAAAGTAGTAAAATCGCTTAAACCCTACATAACTGAAGAGCTCACTGAGTGCATAAATGTTTGCCTAGAGAGTGGTAATTTCCCAGATTCCTTAAAAATTGCCAAAGTAACTCCCATCTTTAAATCTGGAACAAAATCGGACCCTAATAATTATCGCCCTATCTCTGTGTTACCTGTAATCTCAAAAATCTTCGAAAAAATAATCTATAATAGACTAGATGCCTACCTAACTTCTATTACCTTCTTATATCCTAAACAATATGGTTTCAGGACAATGTCCAATACTCTATCTGCCACAGTAGATTTAGTAAACAAAATAAAAAATAGTATAGATGAAAAAAAAATTGCTCTCGGAATATTTATAGACTTAAAAAAAGCTTTCGATACGGTGAGCCACGAGTTACTTCTGAATAAGCTTAACGATATTGGTATCAATGGTACTGCTCACAAAATATTTAAATCCTATTTGACTAATCGCCTTCAAATAGTAAAAATAGGTGAATACCAAAGTACCCCCAGACTTATTACCTACGGGGTCCCTCAGGGATCAATTCTCGGCTCCATCCTGTTTTTAATTTATATAAATAATATAAGTAAGCTTGAACTCAAAGGTGAACTATCGTTATATGCCGACGACACTACCCTCTTTTACTATGGAAATAACATCGACAATGTTATACGAGATTCACAAGATGATCTTAATATCCTTAATGTGTGGTTTCAATGTAATTTACTAACCCTCAATGTGAGCAAAACTCATTACGTAATTTTTTCAGCCAAAAACAAAAAAATTAATGATTTTGAACCCCCTAAAATAAATAATACTAACATAAGTAGGTCAGATTGCGAAAAATATCTCGGTTTAATATTAGATAATAAACTCACATGGAAAGAACACATTAAGTATGTAAAATCTAAACTGATATCTTTAACAGGAGTCCTGCGCAGTGTTGTTCGTTGTCTACCTCGTAAAGTGTGTTACATTATTTATAACTCTTTGGTAAAACCACACATAGACTATCTTATCCAAATCTGGGGCTCAGCAGCTAAAACCAATCTTATTTCATTACAAAGAGCACAAAATAAATTAATAAAAATACTATTCCGTTACAACTTCTTAACTGCGACAGAAAAAATATATAGAGAAACTAAATTAATGAATATTACGAATACCTATAAATATAACACTTGCATCCTTATTAGAAAAATTTTATCAAAAGACATACACACAAACATAAGCTTTACAACTAAAAATAAATATCCTCATTTAAGACGGTTAAGAAGTGCAAATAATATAATATTACGCCCACCAAGAACCAACTATGGTAAAAGAAATATTACATTTGAAAGTGCTCAACTATATAATAAACTTCCTTCAAATATAAAAGAATGTAAAAGCATGCAAACTTTTAAAAAACTTCTGAAATCATACTTTTCCTCACAATAAAAAAAAAAAAAAAAAAAAAAAAAAAATGAAATTTACATTATTTAAATTATAAAATTATTTTACTCATTAATTATTCATCGCTACAGCATAATAACAAACATTCGTAATGTTTCTTAATAAAATTCTGATTTAAATTCTGAGCGCTTACGAGTCACATCCAGTCACCAGTATCTTTGTTATTACGCCATTGCATTGGGTGACGCGTTGGTATAGTTTTTACGAAGTTTCTGCAAGCCTACCCGCAGTTTTACTAATAATTATAATGACTGCGTTGTAATATAATTATAGGCTAATATCAATACTTAGATGAAATATTATTATGTTAAACAAGTGCCGCTGTACGAGCAAACGCTTTTTATTATGTTAAATTATTTATAGCCTTAAGTTTTCGTATAAGTGAGTATCTGTATACTTTTTACGAAATAATAAATTTCTTAAACCAGAAACCAGAACATGCTATTGTCTGCGGTTGTGCCTGCGTGATTTTCTGTTTTCAAATCCCGTGGGAACCATGTGTCAAAAATCCTTCTAAAAATATTCCTTTCAGCCAAATCTTAAAGTATTTTTAACGTAAAAGAATAAAAACATACACGCATAAAACAGGCGCTTTCGCGTTTTTCAATATGTGGGAAGAATATAATGTCATACACAAGCTATTTCCCATGCAAATATAATATTTCATTCCGTCCCGTCGACCTGTTGATTCAGTCCATTACATTTCCCAGTCATTTGACTGTAGGTGCCATGTCCCCGTCGCTGATTTCCGCGTTCGCCCGCCGCCACCCGGCGCGACGGAAGGAAGCAATACAGATTACCACCGGGAATGCTCTTCGTGTTTACTGCTGGTAAACTGGTACATAAACGTACAACATGTAAAATACCTTGAGACAAAATTCTTGTTGAGTTTATATGGGAACTCTGATAAGAAAACTCAGGATATGGGCATCCGAACATTTTACGTAAACCTCTTTTGTACAAGCAAACAGTAGTACAGATGGCGCATGTATACATCTATCAAAATTATATAGTTGGCTGCTGAGCGAACTACAACGTTGCCTCATTGTTGGTATTATTGGCACCGATAAACTGGTGACATTTGTTCACGTCGTCCGCCCTGTCCAGGGTGTATGTCTATTCGTGAGGATCTTTCTCTCACGAATTTCCAGGTCTCACGAAATACTAAGACTCGAGAATATTAAGTATATTTTGAACATGCTTCATTTACTTCGTATAACTATAACCCTCATTTTAAGGACACGATATTTATTTATGGCATGGCCAGAAAAAATTAAGAAACAGGCCTAATTTAAGTTTGATGATTAAGTTATTCGTAGCCCCATGAGCTACAATACTGAAATAATATGTGACTGCGCTTTAAAATAAGAATTTAATAAAGAAAACTCTATACGTTAATCTGCAATTCATTTTGTTCTATGGTACAACCACAGGGTACAACATATTATCGAATATAAGGCGTCTATCTTGTAATTTTGCTCTATAGAACAAGAAAACACAAATGGGAACCATCCGCTCCTCGCATGCTGTATATATTTAAACTCAATAAAACCTCGCAACATCACTTACCTTTCTGCATTTAATAAAACGATTGAAATCTAAAACATCAGAGGCAAATATGCGATAGAAATCGTTCTAAAACTACTACGAGAAATATAACGATAGCGATTCCAAATGCTCTGTGCTCGGGAGAAATAGGTTGATTGCCTTTCAGATTTACTGAACGATATTTTCTTCGAATAACCTTACATTCGGCATGTTTAACTTGGAATTGAAAGAGATTAAATAGATATACGTATTTCTAATGTAAATTCTGTAACTAAAGCTACGTCGGTTACACTCATATGCTGATCCCTATAGATCTTTCAGAACTCTATGGCCAGTCTGAGGCTATATTTTGGTTGACGGTTTATAAGCTGAGTGCTTGCCATTTAGTTATAGTCACAGGAACAGATGGAAGTAATAAAAAATGTGGTTGTAACCTGTATACGATCCTAGTTAGATCTTTAGGATCTCATCCTTATGATTAAATCATAAAAAAAAACTGCTTGGCTGGTTGACAAAATATAGGTAGTAGAGACGTACAAACATCGACGCTGAATGTATGAAAGTTCAGAGCCAGGTCAATGTAGACGACGATCTTCCGTGAAGTAGCTAGTAATCAGGCGAAATTAAATCGCCTTGATGAGCCTCCGCGTAGCTCGTAATGGCGTGGAAACATCGTGGAAATTACATTTTAACTCTCGTCAGCTCAACCATCGAATATTAAATATCAACGGAATCCAAAAACGTTGGATTTAGGCATTCAAAAATATCGTTTTTTGTTAAAAAAAGAAGACTGTTATATGTATAGCCGTGTTATAAAAGAAGTCTCACAAATCAAGAATCTTATGTCGATAGTTATCACCAAATATCTTACTGACCTTTCTGAATAAGGCCTATGTAAAGTTTTTTTTTATATTTTCAGTATCTACGACTACTTATTAACTAAGTAGGCACAGTTTTGTTACGGAACAACAGAACTGTGATTCTTGCAAGTTGTGTATTCGGTTGAGATGATAACAAAATTGGTTATTGCGATTACACATAAACAGACTTTCAATTTGAGTTTACATAATATTACATATTAAGTAAACCGTTCTAACATCTTATTACTACCTTTTTATTCCCAGTAAATCAATGATTTCCACGAGATTTTTGAAAACCGATTCGGGTAACAGCTAGTAGGCACATGATATTTGCAAATCAGTTACCAAGAACTGGGAAGCTGTTATGGAAACGCAAACGTGCTTCTAAAATAAACACGTGTTATTCGCTATTTGGCATTGACGCTTTTAGTATTCCTACGGGAGGCGATGGCCGTTGACTCACCGGGAAATTAAACCGAAACAGGAACAATTTGTTTGTTATGCTAACATTTCTGGTAGGTAGTAAAGTGGCAGAATGTTCAGAAATTACACGATATCCCATTTCCCCACATGCTTCAGCTTCTTTATAATGTTTTGGTTCTGGGCCGTTAGTCATATTATGATTTATCTACTATCATCGAAGAAACCTGCCAACCTGGCAATCGCTCATTCAATATCTCAAAATTCAAAAATGTATGAAAAACATATATCCGATCGATAAATTGATTACGTTATGCACGAAGACAACTGTCATGTTTTGAAATTCGTTCCATATAGTGATGATAGTCGAAAAAAAGGTGCGGATATTTATAAAAAGTCTTGAGAAGTATAAGGCCTTTATAAGGCAAACATTTTGGTACCCGTCTTTGTTCAAAGAGTGGGCTTTATCATGGCGTCATCTGTGTGTTACCTCATTTCGAAATAATATTCAAAAATTTTCATTGCTCGTAACTTATCATGATGTAATAAGTCACTCAATATAAACAAACCAACCATAGTGCAACAGCTGCTGCGCAACAAAACAATCATTCAGTTGACGTCACCAAGACTAATCACTAAATAGTTCACACATGCAGTATGCACCCTGCATAGTGCAGGTACTGCGTGGGAACTTACGAGCTGCTGACTGCAGTTGAATAAAAAAAAATATCTCGTCACATTATCTACCTACGTACTACTCTATCATTCAATTAGAGCACTGATACTAGTACACTGGATCGCAGACTGTCAATATAAAAATGGAGACACTTGATTTTCGCCATATTAGCGATGATTTGATGATTTTGATCCATAGGTCGCTGGTTCAGATCCGGCTCGAAGGACTAAAATTTGAGCAGTGCTCTGTTATTTATATATTAAACTAGCAAACGCCCGCGGCTTCGCTCACGTTAACTTCTGAGTTATGCTTTACTATGGTGGTTTAATTTCCAAAATTCCTGCATTACACACCATTTTTCCCACAAAATTTTCTCTTGCTTCCTGGTAATAGTCACATATTGATTTTGAAAAATTCGATCGTCACAAAAAAATTAAATATGGTGGCCATTTTTAGGGTTCCGTACCCAAAGGGTAAAAGCTCTTACTAAGACTCCACCGTCCGTTCGTCCATCCGGCCGTGGTTGCTTGCTACCATGGTAAGACATATAAGTACAAAATTGTGGCCAATTCTTTTAAATTTTTACCAAAAATTCCTTTTCTATGCTCGCTGCGATAATCAGATATCAATTTTGGAAACAATCGGCCCAGTAACAAAAAAGTTCAAAATGGCGGCCAATTTTTTAAATTTTGACTACAAATTACTTCTCGATGCTTGGTGAAATAATCAGATGTCGATTTTCAAAGCAATCGTCCCAGTAACAAAAATTTTCAAAATGGCGGACACTTTTTTAAATTTTGACCACAAATTCCTTCTCTATGCTTGCTGCCATAGTCAAATATCGATTTTCACAGCAATCGGCCCAGTAACAAAAAAGTTCAAAATGGCGGCCACTTTTTTTAAATTTTGACCACAAATTCCTTCTCTATGCTTGCTGCCATAGTCAAATATCGATTTTCAAAGCAATCGGCCCGGTAACTAAAAAGTTCAAAATGGCGGCCACTTTTTTAAATTTTGACCACAAATTTTTTCTCTATGCTTGCTGCCATAGTCCAATATCGATTTTCAAAGCAATCGGACCGGTAGCAAAAAGTTCAAAATGGCGGCTCCTTTTTTAAATTTTGACCACAAATTCCTTCTCTATGCTTGCTGCCATAGTCAAATATCGATTTTCAAAGCAATCGGCCCAGTAACAAAAAAGTTCAAAATGGCGGCCACTTTTTTAAATTTTGACCACAAATTCCTTCTCTATGCTTGCTGCCATAGTCAAATATCGATTTTCAAAGCAATCGGCCCAGTAACAAAAAAGTTCAAAATGGCGGCCACTTTTTTAAATTTTGACCACAAATTCCTTCTCTATGCTTGCTGCCATAGTCAAATAGCGATTTTCAAAGCAATCGGCCCAGTAACAAAAAAGCTCAAAATGGCGGCCACTTTTTTAAATTTTGACCACAAATTCCTTCTTTATGCTTGCTGCCATGGTCAAATATCGATTTTCAAAGCAATCGGCCCAGTAACAAAAAAGTTCAAAATGGCGGCCACTTTTTTAAATTTTGACCACAAATTCCTTCTCTATGCTTGCTGCCATAGTCAAATATCGATTTTCAAAGTAATCGGCCCAGTAACAAAAAAGTTCAAAATGGCGGCCACTTTTTTAAATTTTGACCACAAATTCCTTCTCTATGCTTGCTGCCATAGTCAAATATCGATTTTCAAAGCAATCGGCCCAGTAACAAAAAAGTTCAAAATGGCGGCCATTTTTTTAAATTTTGACCACAAATTCCTTCTCTATGCTTGCTGCCATAGCCAAATATTGATTTTCAAAGCAATCGGCCCAGTAACTAAAAAGTTCAAAATGGCGGCCACTTTTTAAAATTTTGACCACAAATTCCTTCTCTATGCTTGCTGCCATAGTCAAATATCGATTTTCAAAGCAATCGGCCCAGTAACAAAAAAGTTCAAAATGGAGCCACTTTTTTAAATTTTGACCACAAATTCCTTCTCTATGCTTGCTGCCATAGTCAAATATTGATTTTCAAAGCAATCGGCCCAGTAACAAAAAAATGGTTGCCTGTAAAGTCGGTTTACTGACGATAGTTGAACGTGACAACGTCTTCTTTGTCACTCGTTTCCCGCTCGCGAGGTAACGCCGGTAACGCCGCATGAGCGAGGTAACGCCGGATGAGTCATGTTTTTCGTTCGTGCAACCGGCTCTATCGATTTATAAGACGTTGTCACGTCAAAAATTGGTTGTCTGTAAAGTCGGTTTACTGACGATAGTTGAACGTGACAACGTCTTCTTTGTCGTTCGTTCCGCGCTCGCGAGGTAACGCCGGTAACGCCGCATGAGCGAGGTAACGCCGGATGAGTCATGTTTTTTCGTGCGTGCAACCGGCTCTATCGAATTATAAGACGTTGTCACGTCAAAAGTTCAAAATGGCGGCCTATTTTTTAAATTTTGACCACAAATTCCGTCTCTATGCTTGCTGCCATACTCAAATATCGATTTTCAAAGCAATCGGCCCAGTAACAAAAAAGTTCAAAATGGCGGCCAAAAAATTCAAAATTTTTCCTCCTCAAAATTTGAATCTCGAAAATCCCTTTCTGAATACGAATTCATGATATACCTAATACCAACCTAGGTACCAAATTTCAGATCTCTACGACTTTTAATGTCGCTGGAATCCCTGGAACAACGCAAAAATTACACTTTTGTATGGGAAAATCCCTTAAAAGTAGGATTTTTATCCCTTCCAATTTGAATTTCTGGAATCCCCGTCTTAGTACGAATTCATGACCTAATGTCAATGTAGGTACCAAATTTCAGATCTCTACGACTTGTAGTTTTTCGGGAATTCCTGGAACAACAAAAAAAATTACAATTTTGTTTGGAGAAATCCCTTTAATGATCTATTTCTACCCCTTTAACATGGAATTTCTGGAATCCCCGTCTTAGTACGAATTCATGACCTAATATCTACCTAGATACCAAATTTGAGATCTCTACGACTTTTAGTTTTTCGGGAATTCCTGGAACAACGAAAAAATTTTACTTTTGTATGGGAAATACCCTTAAATGTATGATTTTTACCCCTTAAACATGGAATTTCTGGAATCCCCGTCTTAGTACGAATTCATGACCTAATATCTACCTAGATACCAAATTTCAGATCTCTACGACTTTTAGTTTTTCTGGAATGCCTGGAACAACGAAAAAATTACAATTTTGTATGGAGAAATCCCTTTAATGTACTATTTCTACCCCTTAAACATGGAATTTCTGGAATCCCCGTCTTAGTACGAATTCATGACCTAATATCTACCTAGATACCAAATTTCAGATCTCTACGACTTTTAGTTTTTCTGGAATGCCTGGAACAACGAAAAAATTACAATTTTGTATGGAGAAATCCCTTTAATGTACTATTTCTACCCCTTAAACATGGAATTTCTGGAATCCCCGTCTTAGTACGAATTCATGACCTAATATCTACCTAAGTACCAAATTTCAGATCTCTACGACCTATAGTTTTGGCGGAATCCGTGGAACAACCAAAATACCTCATTCTTTTATATATATAGATAGGGCTTGTAGGGCAGCTCGGTAAATAAAATATATTTTATCACAAGGTTTTTAATTTGCGTCACGTTACAACCAGAAAACAGAGAGAAAAGGATTTTGACATAACGGAAGTAAAACAATATGGCAGTGTGACTCATAGACAATGATTTCAATATTAGTTATACAGATCTGTGTTGCCAATTTAATTATTTATTTTTAATGTTGAATTCAACAGTTGCGTAAGCTGGCGTGAGCGTCCATGGAACTAAAATAAAAGGACATTCAAAACGACGGTCATTAGCAAAAAATTACAATTTAGTACCGTGGACCTTCGATAAGGGCACTTCAGATCAAAAAATGAACTGTCAATTTGTATAGAATGTTTGATCCAGCATACTAGAATGATAGAGATCAGTGAATTAGAGTAATTGAATGACAACGTGATACAAAGCATCTGCAGAGCGCATTACACGATGCGGTAGGTAATTCTATTCAATTAGATTAAATATGTACTGCAGTTCCAGGCTTGCGTAGCTAAAAACTTTTTTCTCTCTTAAGTTTCAAAAAGTTTTTGCTCTAACTTAGTTATGGAATATGCACGCTTTTTTAGTTTAATAACTTTTGGAAAGGTATGCCCTAATTTTACGACTAGCATTATAACTTAAATTTCCTACAAAGTTGTGACTTTTGACCACCTTTCTGGCTCAGCAAATGATTGCACTCTTATGGAATTTCGCTAATAAGAACTGTCTTTAATTTCTTAAATTCTAACATTTAAAGTAAAGTAATTAAAAGTAAAAATTATCAGGTTTTTTACACACTATAAGTTACGTTTTGATCTCGATGGTAAATGACGATGCAAACGAGAGAGATGATGGTAAATGTTATCGTACTAACTTAGAAAGAGTAAGTAACCCTGATTTTTACACGGCATCGCGTTAGCGGTACGTCTACTCTTTAGTAGGGTGGTACCTAGTCACGCACGAAGCCTCCCATTAGACTAGACCTAAGCCTAATTTGATATTATAAAATTTTACAGTGGCGGGAATCCCACCCACCATCTCGCACTGGAATTTGAGCGCGTGCCACTGGGAGGTCGTCAAAACGAAATTCTTTCGAATTTTAATATCGGTTGAAATATATCAGATTTATTCTATAGTTTCTGTAGTTATCACTTAGTTCTTTACATAATCAATATATGATTTCTCAATTTAAAATTCATCGGGTTAGTGGCAGCTGTATTTAAATCCGATGTAAATACGTAGATACTAGATACACTTGAAACAGTCTCGGCAAAGGCATCCTTATCGTATAGGTACAACTACAACATTGCCTTATATGGTCACGAAAAACAAATATGATAAGATAACCTACACATTACACATATCCACTAGATAATATTGTACATACTAAAAGGTGTAGGTACGTACTCTTTCACGTTATGTAGTTCATATTTTATTTATATGTAGATCCGGTATTCAGTTATTACGCGGTACGCCATCATAACTGATAATAATTTTATTATTTCATTCATTTCATTTATTGTTTTTACTAACAATTTTAGTAAGTACTCATCTTTTTCGACCAACCAGAATAAATAAATCCAAAACCTGCCTACTTAATTCATTATCGCGGTCCCTCGTTATGCGTGTAGAGGATAAGTAAGATCTTTTTAATATTCCCATAGGATTATCCGGGCGAAGTAGGAGCAGGTTGACTAGTTGAATACTCGTTGTTGCTACCTGAGTGTAAAGGACAATGCCTTTTCTTGTATGAAAAATGGGCTATACTTGCGTCTTAATGAAATCATCGGTAAAACATTAGAAATATTCCCAATAATATGTAAAAAAAAAATCTGTGAGATATAAACCGGGAATTCGTAGTAATCTAATTTTCTTTTTTTTAGGTATTTTGAGGTTAGGTTAGTAGTTCTCGCGCACTATAAGTTGCTCATAGTGATTATTTTATTTGAAGCGACCTCGTTATTACCGTGGAACCCTGGATGATGCATATAGATATACTTAATTATTCCTAGGGCCTACCTACACATATATTACGTTAGTACTATAAAACAATATAGGTGCCTACCTCAGTAGTATCGAGATACTTGATAAAAATACGGTTTACCTCTTTATTTTTAAACAGTAGGTAGTGTTTTAAAATATAGGTATAAACCTGTGGCCTGCTAACATCAAAAAGAGATTTCCAGGCTCCAAGCTAACGTTGGCAGAACCATAAGAGAGAAAATAGTTAATATTCCAACTCCTTGCTTAGCTACTTATTTAGGTACTTAACTGCTTGATAAACAAACAAATATAGTTTGAGATACAATTTATATAAAGAAAAATATAATTGTGTTCTGCAATATACTATGGTTATAGGGAGGTAGATAGGTAGGTACCTACCTAAATAAATGGCCTATCTGCTGGCAGCATCAAGAACAGATTCCAAGGTCCAAGCTATCATTGGCTAAGTCTCGAGAAGGAGGAATTTTCTGTTATAAAGGAATACTTAGGTAGGTACGTACTTGATAAAAAAGCGGTTAGGTGATTTAAATTGTTTATTATATGGGTATGTACATAATTGTCTATCAACCAAAGCAAACTTGTGATGTCCAAAGTCTGGCATAGGTGTGGTCTGGTCTTCAAAAGTTGTACGAGGAATCAATGTAAAGCATGCATCACATAAGATGCATAAGATGATCTGTTATCTGCAACAAAATGTTTGAATTTAAATAAGCATCCAGTTGGAATACACTTCCTAGAAGACCTTATGCAATTCTAAATTAAAGCTCGAGCTGAGATGTAGTCTCATGAAATGTTACATCTGGTCCACCTTCTGCTATGGCTGCAAAACATGAGTTCTCATAAATCATTGTGTATATATAATACACAATGATTTTTTGTTATATGAGAAACCAAGAGCATAAAAGCTTAATGTATCAAAATGTAATGTTTTATTATATTTTGTCCATTTAGCAGCCATAACTTAACTACCAATTATTCTTGTTAGTTTAAATGAAATGTTTTACAGCAGGCTGCCAGTTTTAACCAAGGCATCGTGCATCAGTCGCATTGTCACATACAGGTCGAGTTTTGTCAGCCCTACGGGCTACAATGACAGTACTCACACATAGAAATGGAAAGCGTATGCGAGTAGGGCCAGCGTTCTAGTAGTAGTGTAGGTGTTTAGGCCTGTTGTACTGAGTGTCAGGGGCCTGACACTACAATGAGTTAAGTTAGCAGAAGGAATTAAATATGCCTGTGTTAGGTATATAATAGTACACAATACTTACTGAACGCGGTGCGATCCAGGAGTTCAATACATTAAGTGCTGAATGTGATAATTCATACAGAGAATGTACTAGCTGGTTCAGGTAATGCCGGTGCATTATCTGTGATACACTGCCAGGCCTAACTCCTCGAGACGACGCTGACGACATTGTTATTGCGTATTAGAGTCTATATCTCATTTAGATTATTGCGTAGAATAGGAGTCCATTTCTCAACAGTCAACACGCACAAACACTTGTTAGTTTTCACAGAGGATCGCTTTAGTCGGAGTGAAACTAAGCAAGCGACAACACTGATCACATTAATCACCGTCCAGAAAATAAGTTAATAAAACACTGGGTTTTCCAAGTTTTCCATGTAAATTACTTTTTCAATGGTTTTGCGATTAGATACGAAGTGACGATTATCGACATAGACAGTTCTGTTCTGTTAATCCATTCGTCCCTTTCGGGACAGGCAAAGGTCGGAGACCATACAGCCTATTCATTCGTGTGTATTTTCTGTGTTATGTATTATATAGGCATAGCCTGTTCAATCGTTTAAAACAATAATAATTAATCATAAATATGTATGATTCATCTGAATGATTTTTTTTTAATCTTGTAGTTTCTTTGGCGACATAGACAATCGAGACACGAGTTGATGTCTTGATGACATTTAAACCAGTGTTTCTACTTACGAGTTTGGTTTTACCCTAATTTCGACGGTGGCGCCGCCGTGGCAGATAACATTAGAATCGTTTCAATAATTACGAGTCAAAGGTGTAATGGAAATAGGTTACAGTATTAAAGTAAAAGTAAAAGTAAAATATGCTTTATTGTACACTAAAACAGTATTATAATTAATAATTTTAAATAAACTAATGAATAGGGTTTAAGCCATGTAGGATTTTGTCACGATTAGCTGCACATGAAAATATCAAACAACACAATAAATGTGATGTACTCTGTGGTGTTGCAAGTGCTATTGTTTGTCGCAATTAAAATGTTTGGTGAAGCATTCCTTACTTTTCAATATACAGCTATGAAAATAATTATTTGAACAGGTGGTGCAGTTCTAATCTGTATAGATCACTGATCTGATCTCTATTCTAATGATTAATCATTCTATACAGTTCTATTTATCTGACAGTTCCTATTTGTACCGATTTGAAGCGCCACCCTCGAACGTCCGTGGTACTAAATTGACATTTGTCGGTAGTGACCGTCGTTTCGAATGTCATTTTATTTTAGTTCCATGGACGGTCGCGCCAGGTTAGGTACGTAACCATCAGCGCCAGAATGGCAAAAATCATTTTTACTTTGACAATCATCGATCCATGGAATAGAGATCAGTCACTGAGCTCTATCTCTGGATTAATTATTCTATACATCTGACAGTTCCTTTTTTGTACCGATTTGAAGCACCACCCCCGAACGTGTACGGTACTAAATTGATATTTGTGTGCAAAAAGCTTGCCTTGTTTCGGTTTTTATTATTCGATCTATTTCCTGTATTATTGTATCCTAGTTTTCCCTTAAAAAGTGGGTTTATAAAAAACTGGTATCATTCGCCGAGTGGTAGTGGCTGTGACGTTTCCAGACTCTATTATGGCGGTTCCGCTTGTGTCGAAACGTTTAATTACTTTTATTTTTATAATACTTTTAAACCCCGGTTCGCACATCATTAAAAAAAATACATGTAATATTATAATTTGAAAGACGATTTTTCATGCATATGTGCTTCAGACGCAGAGTGACGCAATATAGCCCATTTTCGGTCAATCTCCTTTCCCCTTTGATTTGATGAAATACGGGCGAAGTAGGAGCAGGTTGATGTAGTTGAATACTCGTTGTTGCTACCTGAGTATAAATGTACCCTTTGATTTGATGAAATATCTACATAACTAATAAATAACAGTTTAACCAGTGTAAAATTGGTGGCCTACAACTTTCTAGTACTTATTTTGATACATTATTATCAAACCAGTCTGACCGGAGTCTAATTGATTGGACGATGATTAAACCTAAACACGTAATTTTGGTCTGCCTGAACCAACTTAACGCACCAATGATCGCTGGAACGGTTGACCTGAACTCGCCTGTACTTTCAAAAGCAGGGACATGAAATTAATTATTTTTTTACGAAAAAGATAGTTCCAGCGGGACAATAAAAATTTCATGCAAACAACGTGCGGTGTGAGTAAAAGCTGGCCTGTACCTACATAAAGTACTTTACTTACAGTCAGCAGATTTTCAGAGCAGAACAGCATCAGGTCAAGGTTATCTCATGTAGTGATTCCAAATCTGTATCTGTTTCAGAGGCAAAAATGTTCTCAATCAAAAGAGCGAGCTTCAAAAGGCGCTTACGAAACACAAAGAGAAGCAACTCATGAACCAAATAAAGGAGCACAGGGAAACGCCAGGTTAGTTATTTTATTTTTTATTGTCATATTATCTGCCGAACACTTTAAGTCTAGATATAAGCAGTTTATTGTAAAGATCAGTTAAAGCTTCATTATCGAGGTAAAAAATTATTTGAACGATGCTGAAGGTAAATAAATGTAAATGTGGCAACAGAAACTGATAATACTAGAATGAGATGTGATATTATAATTTAATGACAATTAAGAAACTCTTCTGAGCAAAATAAAGTGAGTGTGGTCACCTAGTTAATCATTTTCATTTTTCACACATATTACTACTGAATGAGAGAGAGAGATATTAAATACATTGAGATATGGAATCTTTCTTGAACAGTTTTGCAGTATTAGCACAGTTTAAAGATATTCTAGTAGTAGGATCTTTTAACACTGGTATTAGTCTTATACGAGTACGTTAATGATTTCAATTTTTATTTAATTACAGTTAAACATAATTAATTAGTTAAATTTCGTAATATTTAACGGGCACAAGTCAGAACGAACGTAACAGTAACCTTTGCCACGGTAAATTTGGGTTTCGTAACGAATTTGCTAAGGCTTCACAGCGCGGTTAGATTACTGCATTACGGGTTTTGTGTACAAATGCCGTCTTACTTCCTTGTATGTTCTCGTATGTACCTGCAATTTCGTAAAGTTTAAAATTTTTACCAGTGACCTTAGAGATTTCTTTTTTTTTGCAATTACAGGAACTTTTTTGCATTATATTATTAAGAAAATCTTAATAAATTCCAAGGGTTAGGTACTTCTAAGTAGAGCGTCTAAATAATTGCAGTCAGAGTGCGCCTGTCTCGTTTCTATCAGAGTTTTTATTTTAATAGGTTAAAATTAATTTTATTAGATTAGATTTAAGAAATTTGCCAAATAAACTTTTATTTATTATTTATTAATATAAATTTTGAACGTACAAAATTTGCCTGCACCGTAGCTCGCTATAACGATATGTTTCACAACAAAAAAAAACTAAAATGCAATACATATTCCAAAAACATAGAGCAAAATTAGAATGAATTGTTTCAGTTTTCTGGCTTTTTTGCTATAGAAACATCGAAGTTATAGATTCTGAAATTATTGTAGAATACATACAGTCAATATATTATTTATCAATTCGTAAACGGATGAGATGAATGACCGAGTTTAGCGTGCGTTATGTTAAATTGCGTTTCCTATACCGTGATGCAATAATTTTTATTTACTTACTTTATTTAATTATTATGTGTTACGTTTCATTGTCTTCATTAAATGCTTATTGTGTTTCCTAGATCGCCCTGTTAGTTTTTGCTGACTTGGTAATTACTCAATCGTTAATGCACTTACAAATAGTTCATGTAAGCGATAAAGTTAGTTTTTTGCAGTTTTGTATAACCTAGATTAAGGTTTAAAAGTCTGCTTTTCAATATATGTGGCTATGATTATTTATCTTTTAGTTACAAAATTATCAGGATTCCGTAGACGAATAGCAAAACTAATTCCTTACGGATTATGGATAACAGAATCCAAGATTTCCGATTTTATTATATTTCTATTATAAATACGTACAAACCTAACCTACAACCACTACTTAATTTACGATAAGGCCTCAGACTACAATTAAAGATAAGGCATATTTTGTTATTCAGATATATTTGAAGAAGTATCTAGCATCCACCTGCTTTAGGTTTACTAACATTTTATCACAAAACTAGTATCCAGCAAGTTTTTTTTCTCCGCATATTTGGCGGGCACTTTATCCGGTTGTTTGGTGCAGGTGCATCGGCCGTTCACCCCGTCAATCATTCAAGTTAGGGTTGCCATCGTAATCGTTTTGCTAAGAAAACTAAAATATGCAACAGGACGTTTTCATCCTTGAAATGAAATTTTTTAGTGTTCCGTACCAAACTAATTTTTTTTTTATCGGTGAACTTTACTTTTGTGAATGATTTACTTTTTAAAGTAATCTAGCATAAATACTTTAATAATATTATGTAGGAACTTTATCGGTCGATGTCCCTGTATTTTTAACAGGCCATAGTGGATCGCTTATTGACTTTAGTTCTTTCACGATTAAGTACATACAAATCCAATCAAACGCATTACGGTTAACCAACCATAGTAATCTTATTATTGCTTTGTAAAATATCAAGTTCTCGTGTCTTCGCATAGCTTATATTAAACACTGTATTGGCGGATTATACAAAATCCTTAAAGAACCATGCTGATAATCAAGTTATGGACCTTGTCATGATGACCTAGTAATGTAGAGAAGGGACGTATCTATTACGTGGTCAAAACGCTTGCCCTATTTTACTCTTATCGGTTATTAGGTTTAGCAACATGAAACGTTTTGGCACGTGTATAATTGTAGATCGATTTCAGTTTACTCCCTGTTCTGCAATCTTAATGTCATTGACAAGCCCTTATCTGTACCCGTTTCTGAGTTACTAAGTTTAGTTCTTGTCGAATATTTGTAAAAAGAATTAAGAATTTTCATATTGCGACTATTCCAGCTGTACCTATTTGGTAAACATACTCATATGTGTTAGTAGCTCTTATGTGTTAGTACTTTAGTAGCTCTAAGTCAAGCGTAAAATAATAATCGATATTGGGTAGGTAATATCCAAGCCAAAGTTTACCTAAGACCAACCGATCCTCATATGCAAACATTTTCTGATATTAATTTTCCTCCTGTAGGAAGGTACTTACTTAAGTAATAAGTTTGCAAGAAAAGAAGCAAAAGTATACTTATGATTATTACGCTTTCCTTTTGTTCGAGTTATCGCCAATGACGGAGAAAATTGCTAATTTATTGTCTTCCGACCCTAGACGTGAATGGCCAAGGTTGGATGAAAGTGAAATGGCAAACTCGATTCTGCACTTCCTATTAACCAATCGTCAGTGGAAATGGAAATTGCACGAACAACGAAGTGCATTATTAATGAATTTTTAACTGATCTTACCGCATATTGGTATTTTTAACTGATCTTCAAAAATTTAGGTTCTTCCGAGGAGAGGGATATTACAGGTACTCAGTACTCAGGCGCGTATCTTTTTTGTTTGTTTGTCGATTTTACCGAAGTTTCTGAACAAAGGTAATATTTTTATCGATGGAGGATGATATCTTCAAAACGGTTGTTGTACATAAATTCAAAATGAAAATAACTTCAAATTGGTGTAATTTTTTTTTTGCTTTTAATATTGGTATTTCTGCGGGGCTAAGATGTGCACGTAGAGAAAATTTTGTCTACTTTTAAATAAAAAAAATCGATCGATTTTACAAGCTATCAAACTAAATGAAAAATTAAACGATTCTGATGGTTGCCGTATGTTGCAGTACTTATCTGTAGGCGTAGCATTTTTAGTAGGTACCTACATCTCTAGTGGATCATTAGGTGTCATTATAAAGTACCTTAATTTAACTCTTATTTCAAGATATACAAAACGTAGAGTTGCACATAACCGCATCTAAAAATATTAGTGTTATCATGAACAATTAAAGCGAAGGCTAGTGTCGCAATAACTTGCAAGGTAGACCTTGATGCTTCTTAATTGATGTTAGCTGAGATATTTATCTACCTTTAACAAATTATTATGCATTGTAGGTGGCTATTAAGTTGATTTGTGCAAAACATTTACATGATTTAGAAACACACAGCAAACGAATGCAGGTTTATGAAAATGTTTTTAAATGTGGCAAGCCAGAAATTTGTTACATTAAGATTAATCATATAATAATGTGTTTTTGTAACAATTAAGTATTTACTACAATAGGTACCTTCAATTACACCTTTTTTGTACGAATTTGATATTTTAAAAGTGAAGTTAAAAGTTAAATTGTACATAGTGCATTGCTATTTTTATTATTAATCTTGTTATTAAAACTCGCATGGCATCCGTCATTTCAGACCACAAGGTAAAAAATGGTCCTTAAAAAAGTAGAGTAATCATTGTTAATGATGATTTTACTTTGATGAATAACGCATCCTTGAGATATTTTAGTGCAGTTACCTTAATAATTCTAAAACAGACTTAAATCAATAAAGGATTAAATAAACCTGTACAAAAAATGTTCTTTCACACATAGGTATTAAATATTAAACTAAACTGCTTAAAATCTATCCCCATTACAAATAAACGTGGAATAGAGGTGGAATACTCTGTTTTGGCTTTTCCTTCGAATGTCAAAATGATTGATGACAGAGAAGCAATGATAAAGCAGAGTATTACTATTCCACAAATCTTTTCACGTTTATTTGTTAGGGGGTATATCTTTATGTATTTAAAAATAAAATTTACATTATGTGTAATGGTAAAAATTATTTCTTTTTTTCCAGAACTAGAAAGGGCGATCGCAGAACGAGCTAGGCGGCTCGAGCAGGCGGAACATAATACGGAAGTAATCGAATCCGGCACGAACCCTACGCTACAAGAAGTGCGCGCGCGCTTACGGCACGCGGCGCCGACGCCATCTCCCGCCGCCTCCGCGCACTAACTCGAAAATATACGACACCTCAACGTAAATAACACCTATGAATAACTGTGTGATAGACAGACAGATTTTTTTACGGTCATAAAATACAATAAATCTTATTGACAATAACACCAGGTCTGTTTAAAGCCTATGTGGCTTTGAAAATATAATAATATCATTCTTAATGTTAGTTTTTATTATTGAAAATACTTTTAGCAATTCTTCAGATCTAAAAAGAGGATTATTTTATTGTGAGCCTTCACAACTTCGTAAAATTTGATAGTAAGTAATAAAATTAGTATTTGTGAAAATGGGGATATTTTCAAAGATTTTGTCAATAAGACGCGTTATAATTTATGTCCGTAACAAAATCCTAGTTAAATACCGAATACACACCTAAAAACGACGCAAGCCAAAGTCTCAATGAGACGTTACAAGTTACAATAATAAAAACTTTTAGCTGTAACAATTTCAGTCAACACCATCTGTTGTTGCGTAGCAAAACTTCAAATCAATTGTTTAAAAAATGGCAACACATGTTATTTGGCGCCTTACTTTAAACTGTTATCAACAGAGATGAAACGTAATATTCTTTTGGTTTTCAGTTTCTTTGATGATGTTGCATAATGTTTGTTGTTGGTTAGGAAGCTGAGTTAGGAAGCGAGAGTGCGTTGATGTATGCTTTGACTGAAAAGCTTGCAATTGTTTGAGGTTTAAACATACCCTATTTTTATTTTTACGTATATTTTACGTAAGTTTTTAAGTATAACTAGGTAGGAGGTTGGTCTTTATTGTTTTTCATCGAACTAAGTCACTTAAAGTGTCACAAAATAAGTATTTAGTTTAATATTGTGTATATTAAATTAGGATCATGGATAATCGATTCATTTATACCGTTTAATTGTTTACGTTTAAAAATGTATTTAAATAATGTAAGCAACTTCGGAGTGAAAGTGACCTAAGATGTAAATATAATATAATTACAATTTTGATTATGACTTATGAAGTATTTAATTTTATTTTTATTATTATGAAAATAATCTTAGACTGACAAACCAGTTTGGCTATGATTTTCAGATTTCAAACACCTTTTTCATTCTTAAGATATTCTTTTAGTGCTTTATAATTGTAAAGATAAGTTGACGTAGGTATCCAGACGGTATTATTGATTTGTTTGAATGTTTTATGTTCTTGAAATAAACCATTGACTGAGGAATCGACTGTTTGGGCTGAAACAATAAGGGTATCGTCTTCAACAAGAGAATACATATTTTTCTAAACTTTTTAATGTCACACTTAACAATCATCATTAAACTCATTCGTAGCTGTTCACAATTCTTGATAAGCACCTTGTTGTTTCTATAGGTCTTTCATTAAATGTAAATTATCATTATCGTCATTATTAATAACTATTTTGTAACAATTATTACTTATAGCGAGTAGTTAGATGTTGGAAATTACACTACAGCCTAGATTTATAAATAAAAATATCATATTTATTATAACAAGGGTAGTTACAATTCGTATTATTAAATACTTATGTAAGAGTAAAATAACTACTAAATACAGAAATATTCCCATACCACCATTGATATATAATACTATGGATTTCGGGTCAGTGCTAAAAAGTTTCCGAACCGAAAGAGAGCCAAAACGCGAAAAGGTTTCCAATCGCACTTCAGTCTCGTGTTTGATTTATCAGAGAGAACACGCGTTAATAATGCCGCTCGAAGGCTGTTTATAAAAATACACTTGGACACTCGTTTATATAGGTTTTTCGGGACACTTTTTTCGTGAATTTTGCATGACACCCGTTGTCCGTAGATTTATAGGCCAATGCGTACCACATTTATTGTTATCCTCCCGGATTTATTGATAGGTGTCCAGTTTAATGATTTGATATTATCGAAGTGTTCATGAAAGTGATAGAGATGAAAACATATTTTTGTATTTTTATGTAAAACCTATAGAGCCTACCTATTTCTCTAAAATTTCTAAATAGCGTGTAGTCGATCCCATGAAAAAGCAATAATATTTTTTTAACAGAATCTGTAGTCAGAAACTCATAGATGCATTTACCATAAAAATAACACGGATAAGTCCCTAGTGGCAAAACCTAGAAACTACGTAATTTATTTTATGAAGAGAGTATAAATTTAAGTTTCTACCATGTCCATTTTTTGCATAAATCAATAATTTTTTTTTTAATTGCCAAAAGTTTTGACTACAGTATCTGTGTGTTTAATGATAAAATTGTATGAAACTTTAAATAGAGAATCTCTATGACCATAATTAAATAGTATAAGATAACTCTTCTTTCTAGTCTCGTAATTCATTATGGTGAATTCATCAATCCTAAATATCATTACAAATTACATACCTGCATATAAAAATACAGTTATTTATTGATACATTACATATTTTTGTTTTGTATATTTCTGAAAAATCTGAGAACTTTGTTAAACAATAAATCGACTATTTGAGGCCCGTGTCAAAATTTTATTCCTTTCAGATAATTTGAGACAAATTATTATAATTATAGCAACTGAACAGTTTTAGTAGCCAGTTATCTGATAGGAGATGTTTAGTCTGGCCTATAAAGTCTACTTATTGTAAATAATTACTCCATTGAGTAACTTACTTCTAATAAACACGTTGCAAACAAACAGTAGACAAAGGTACAAATAACGTTGGCGTCAACTTTGATAAAAATTATCGTATAGTTACGGTTGGTTATAACAATCGTCACAATACTATTTTCTCTCCATTGTGCCTATTTTATAAAATGTTATTGAGTACTTTCAGAGTATTAGTTAGTCATAAAAGTAGATTTATATTGTAGGATGATGACTCTCACTGAAACAAAAATTAAAAAAAAATACCTTTTCCCCACTTGTTATTCTTTCACTCCTGTGTCTTGTAACTTTGTTTTTTTTTTGTCAAGTCTCGTTTGTTATTAATTTAGATGACTTAGTACAAAGTGGCATCGTCATGATGTAAAGAATTAGCTTGAAAGCTGTGTGTCGTGGCCATTTTATGTTTGATATTGTGTAACTAAACTAGCCTGTAAGGGATTTAATTCTTCGTAAAGTTTACAAAGAAAATGTATCAAAGTTTGGTTATATACTTAGACCAATAAAAGTGTTTTAGATTATTCGAGTGTTCATATTGTCATCCTTCCAAATACTTAAAAAAGTAGCCAGGATCCAGGACAGTGCTGGCTGGACATAATCTATCTCCACATCTTTCATCCAAACCAGTTCCGTAACTGTGACGTGAACGAAAAAAAACAGACTCAAACAAAAACTTTCACCTTCATCAGCTGAACAGATTTCGATGGAATTTTCATTTAATTAAGGTTTCGTTAGCAAACAGCTTGAGGATTTTTGTTGTTTATCAATGTATTAGGTATAAATTGCGTGTCCCAATGTGCGAGTTAAATTGAATTAATCTAAGAAATAAAACATTTATTAGTGATACAATAGTGTCCACTATACGGTATATTTGAACACATTTTTCAAAATACGGAAAACAAGAATTAGAATGCCAATAGTAATTATTTACCCAAGTCCAGCAACAGGATGAAATATAGAATAGGAAGTTTGTAAACGTGCACGAAAATTTAATAGTAGGCGTGATGCCGATGAATTATTTAAATGCAGTCAATATTATTAGCAAACAATGATTGTGATCGGGGGAAAATGTTGTTTCACCAAGCGTGAACGCTTTCGTTTTCGTAGGACGAGTCACGTCAGCGGCTCGGGGCTTCGCACCCCCGGCGCGCGACGACTCCGTTCAACGTCCTAGCGGCGCGGTGATCAGTCGCTCCTCGGACACCACGCACCGCCCACGGCTTCGGACAATGCGAACAGCGTGCATTCCGCGCCACTGAACATCATGCATATCAAGTTCATCTGCATAGCTCTCGTAACGCTAGCCTCGCTTCAGAACGCAGCCGGGAAGAGGCCGAAGAAGAAACGTATAAGCCTCGAAGCCACTGAATCTACGCCACAGGCAAACGTGGTGACATATTCAACCTTCGGATTCAAGGACGTCGGCGGTTACGATGGATTTGTACCGAGCTCGCCGGACTATGCCTCGTTTCTGACGAGCAACAGCCGCGACTCTTCAACGCGGCTGTACGCACCAGCTTTCCCATCATCCATTGACGATTCCACGGGATTGGGTACCTACTACGATCCCCAGCCGGATTCAGCTTCTCATACGATTACCAGTGATGGATTTGAAACGCACGTGAAACCTTACTCCCATGCATCATCCGCATCGATAAACTTTTTTACATCCCCGAGTTACGACACTAACGGTGATCAGAACAAGGACACTGAGATAAAAGATGCGTATGAAATAAATAATTATAATAACAATTCTCCAATATATGGAGCAAAACTCGGCGGTAAGAATAAAAATAAAAACTATGGTAACGCAAACCACACGGATTACAATATTTTTCACAGTGTTTCTTCAGTCATTAATGGGAATACAGCTATCTCGGATAACGTAAGTAACAATAACTATCATATTGTATCACCTGGACGTGTATCATCTGAAAACGAAAAGGCAGTACAAATATCATCATCGGTAGACAACACACCGCACAAATTCCCAAAAGTAGTAGATTTTACTAACATTAAAAAATATTATCCAACAAGCGTAGACTCCAAGTTTTTAGAGTCTATGCATAGACCATATAATTTAGATGTTTTCAACAATGGGGCTAGCGATACCAACTCTAATCCATTCGAAAATATTAAATACAATACAAAAGAAAAAGAAGAGCATCACAATAAGTGGACCTTGAATGCTGAAAAACCTAACACCTTCATTCAGTCAGATGAGAAAACTGTATTAGATGTTAATTCCCTAAAAAATCAAGATATAACAGAAAATTATCCAATCGCTTATAATAATTACAAGAAAAACAAGCTCAAAAACGATTACAAAGATAAAGTTAAAAATAAACCATTGAACTTTGGTTTAGAAAATAATGCCGTTAATAACCACGGCAATGCTATGAAAGGCTATGAGTACTCTACAAACTATAGCAACACACATTTCAAATATGACTCCGTTATACCGAAGAGGCCCTTTAATAGTAGCATAGATGAAATAGTCCCAGCTGGCAGCAATCTGGACTTCGTTGATTATCAATTTCCTGAAAGAGACTTTTCAAATTTTAAAACATCGAACATAAAATCTACGTTTAATTTTGATTCTGACAACGTATTTTCTGTACCTAAAAATAAATTCAAACCTCTAGAAGAATATACATTTACAACACCCGACACAACCTCTCACTGGGGTAGCATTTTCAAGGACTCCGAGTTTTCTTCATACAAAACCCATCCTAAAAAGCCTGCTTTTCATGATGAAAGTGGCGAAGAAGTCGTTCATATCACAAAACGACCAATCAGTCTCGATTACGAAAAATATTTTGCTAACAAACCCACTGAATGGGGCTTAGATGATAGCTATAAATCATATAAACCTGTGAAAAGTAGAGACCAGTACAGCTGGACGACAAAAGATTCAAGCAATAGATATAAATCTGAAGAAGATTTACTGGGACTAAGAAACCATGATACATCACATTTATCTAACGTGCCGTTCTTTAGGCCAAATCATAAAGATTTTGTAGAAGATATCGATTACAAAAAGCTTGCAGCGAAATGGAAGCAAAATTTCCTAAAGGCAAAGTATAGAGACTCCATTCGCGAATATGAATCATTTGCGTCAGAATCAAAACCGGTGCACGTTCCATATCCGAAGCCGTACCCGGTAAGTAACACTGCGACTTGTAGTTGGAATGTAAGATTTACTATGTGCACTGGCTTGGAATCCTTCACCGCTTGTTCATGATTTATATAATTAATCAATAAAAAAGAGAAGATGGAATGCGGATCGTGTGAGTGGCTTCGCGTCAGCCGTCGCGCACTATTTTTCTCGCCTCGTGGTCAGTAAGATGATGAGCCTACACCTAGCCGGTGAAATCATGTAACTCAACTCCTTGTTCTACTTTGATTAATATAATCTCGTATATTTTACGAGTTCATTTAAAACGATACTCGTAGACTGTCGACGCTTGTATTTGGTCTAATTTTAACTTTCATAACATACTTAGGTATGGTATTAATAAATAGATCTACAATTAGTAGAGACAAATATTAGTCCCTTGGCCAGTTTAGTCGATGGCCAAACTGACTCATTCTAAGAGGAAACCCGTGCCCAGTTCTAAGACATAATAACGGGTTGAGACAAGGCATGAGTTTTGAGTAATTGGCTCTACCTTTTAACGAAAGGTATCGCTTGTAGAACGATGCTTCACATACTTAAAGTAGAAATAGGTAAGGTAGGTTTAGATACATGCTATTAAAACAAAGGAGAAATAGTTAGGTATGTTTGGGAAAGAAGTTAAGTAAGTATTGTAATATTCTTCAATTATTTAATTCATAGAGATTTGTCCATATACCTACAAAATAACTAAATGTTTCGTCTTTAATAAAAACATAAAATCTTTTTAATAGAGTAATGTACAAACGGTCTCTCACCCTAAACTCATATAAGTACCCGTACTCCGTTCCGTCGTGGGTAAAAATGACAATTGTGTAGATAGATTTTCTACATTTATGCACATGCTCAAGCGAGTACCTAAAATTGTAGTCGAAGCTTAAATTCTTTTGAAATCAATCCTCTATTTTGTAGATACACCCAACGCAGCAAATTATAAAATTTCAAAAACTGATTAGAATGTGACTATGGGAAGAGGAAGATAGGTAACAATTTCGTTAATTAGCTATGTAAATGGAGTTCGGAATTTATGTCACGTAATGATTTTCATATACCATTCGCGTGTAACTTAATTGCCTATATGCATAGAAGTATGCGGCAATGTTATAGTATTCTTTGACGTGAAAAAATTTATGCATTATTAATTTATTAATCACCTGTTTTAAAACATGCTTGCGCACTTTATACTTATGTTTTGTTATGTACATAATTCTCTCGCAATTTGTTTGATACCTTAGCAATTGTTTCGTTGTTCTGTAAATAGGATTTCGGTGTGGTACTTTTGCACTTAGTTGTCGTTTGCAAATCAAATTACAGATAGAAGTTCCACATCCGGTAGTAGTACCGGTGCCGCAGCCGTATCCGGTTAAGGTTCCGATTCCAAAACCGGTGGCCGTGCCGGTTATCCGGGAGCTAACCGTGCCGGTCGAGAAGCCCGTGCCATACCCGGTCATCAAAAAGGTCCCTTATCCCATAGAGAAGTTTGTTCCGGTACCTGTTATCAAACAGGTGCGTTCAGTGTCATGACGTTGAAATTCCTATCCTAGTAATACGTAACATTAATTATTTTAACTTAGAAAATATAAGTTATCCGCGAATTTAATAAATTATGCTTTGCGCTTATAAGCACAATCCGCATTACCCGTTCATAATAAAAGTTTATTGCTGTTATACTAAAAACTCTTATATATTTAGCTAGTACATTTTCCAGAAATCTTATGTGTTTCCTCCATATTATTTAATTTATACCTTTACTAAAACAGATGTCATTGATTTATTTATTGCTGTAGTCTTATCCATAGAATATGCTGCATTATTAACACTAGTTTAAAAATAATACTTATTGCACTTTTAAATCAATTGTCATTCTCACTTGCATGCTAACTTATAAAATGCCTAATCCGACTGTACATAAAATTGAAAGTAGGTAAATGTGAATCATAAAAATGTAAATACCAATTATGTAAATAATATCTACCTGGAACATAGATTTTAATTTTTTTTTTATTCAATATAGGCTTGCGCTTGGCCAAAATCTAACTTGATGTGGTGGCTAGTGAAGATGGAGATCGCTATCCGCTACAAACATCAAAAGATACCCCTATACACGTGAAAAAGAACGATTGCTAAATTAATTATAAATATTTTTTTGTGATTATAGATTTATGCTTTTTTATTTATGTTCATAATTTAACTATTTTTAGTAAATACATATTAATTATTAAATAGTCGAATAAATATGAGAGACATCGGACAACATCAACAGCTTTGTACTCGTGCTGAATAATTTCACACTGATTCTCCGCCAGGTACCCGTGCCAGTGGTAAAACCGTATCCAGTACACGTTCCTTCGATCCGACCTGTCTTTCATCATACAAAACCCCACGACGATGAAAGAGAGTTAGATTCCTATGAAGAAGAAGAGTATGTAAGGCCAGATTACAAGCGGCCAGTCAATAAACGACCAAAGATGTAAGTTTTTTTTTCATTTTTATACGTTGTGTGATGGTTTACAAAGAAACTTAATCTTTTATGGTACTATTTCGCCAATCACTTAACCAATAACCATGGTTAAGATAAGCATTCATTGTAGATACTTTTTATTTCCTATTCTGTGAAAATGGCATGTATTATGCATCTTTCGAAAAGCGACGTAAGGCAAGTACCTACTGTGTTTAATTAAACGGTCGCGGGGCGGATGTCATTGAAATGGGGCTAAAATAACTCTGAAACATTGTCTTGCCTGTTGCTTTGATTTTTATTGAACTCAACAGGCAAATCAGTTTTTTGTAGGAAATTCTAGCTTGCCGACGCCATCTTTTCTATTTGCATCTATTTTATCATTGTGTACACAGTAATTAGGTAAATGAATTATAATGGTAAATAATACAAAAAGTAATTCTATGACTAATGAAAGAGTATACCTAGTAGAGCAATTACTATGCTCTACCATACTGTTGTGTGTTGTAGGATCTTGAGTGAGGACCGACAATGCTGTCTGAATAACTCACTACGAAATGAATGGATTACTCAAGCTATTTTTATTTTGTGTTCACGGAAAAAAATGTTTTTTTTTTTTCAGTTCTCGTAATCGCCAACGTCCGCCTTCCAATCCTAAAAGACCGTCGCGCACACCTTATCAAGATCGCAGTAGAAGACGAATTCCTAACAGACGACCACCGAGCCATCATGATCACAGAGAGAGGCCGAGAAGACCTCACCTCCCAGAATCCTATTCCCATAGATACAGGGATGATTTCGATGAAGACGACAGTGATAGTGATTTTGTACGTTATTGTAGAAGAACTGGTAAATGCTAACAGCATACATAATAATAATTATTAGGAGTGACAAAAACTTTACCTTAGTGTATCATCAAGTATGAAGAAAGAAGAAAATATACATTATAGTAGTGTTATTATCTCGCTGCAGACTCGGTCATAAATCACTCGAGTGTTTCGCTTTTGTTGTTCTTCAGTAATGCACAACTCAACAAAGAACAACAAAAACGAAACACTCGAATGATTTATGACCGAGTCTGCAGCGAGATAATAACACTTCTATAGTCATAGGTGCTGAACACAACTGAAGCACGAAATACTGAATAGAAGTTTATAATGATTTTTTAATACAGATTAGAGAGCTGGAAAGTATGGAGTAGAAATCTTTAACTTCTAGTTATTTAGACCGTTGATTATTTATTATCATTTTTCCGCATCAACATTGCATATTATTGACGAGAGATTTTTCGCCAAAGTCGTGTAATATTAATTAGTTATCTAACATGCATGCATTTCTAATAAGTGTAAATAACATTATACTAGAGACATAAATATAGGTTTTAATTCTAATGTAATGAGATACAATGGCTGGTATGAAATACGTTTTTAACAAGATACTTAAGTAATACAATTATTTGCTTTTATTAATTTTAACGCGTAATTAGCTTTCTGGAAATCTGAATTTTCTTAAGCCTTATGATTTTGTACAGCAGAAAATTAATAAGTCTATGTTATTTTATTTATTTATTAATACTGTAGTAGTTTTAGTTTTTTACTAAGACGTGCGACCAAATTGTAAATAAGTATTCGTAAATATAATTTTTATGTAAAAAATCTATTAAATTTAATTTAAAAAACCAATTTATATTAACGTGTTTTTATATAATATTTTATTTATTACAAAACTTTATTAATTGTGATCATCAATGTTCCGATAGTTAATATATCATGTTCCGATGATACAGGTATAACTAGAGACAGTCGTGTGCGCACGCGCAGAGATCAACGCACGGTCGCGGTTGGACGCGCGCTTTTACTCGCTCGCGCTCTGCTACACAGGAGTGTCTTGTTTACAGGAGATTCCTATCCATAATCCGTATAATACTCAATCTCATTGTAAACATTCCTGATTTTTCTCATAGTTTATCGCACTAGCCATTTTTTACCAATTCGCAGGCTTTACAATTTACATATCATTTATGGTGAACTGTCAGGGTGTAGGTTTTTTTTTAAATATATACGAGACATATTACACATCGCAATCTAGCCCCAAAGTAAGCGATAGCTTGTGTTATGGGTACTAGATAACTGATAAATATACATACATACTAATATAAATAAATACAATATATTGAAAAACACCCAGACACTGGAAAATATTCATGCTCATCACACAAACATTTACCAGTAGTGGGAATCGAACCCACGACCTCCGGCGCAGACAGCAGGTTCGCTACCACTACGCCATTCGGTCGTCGAAATATTTCGACGACCGAATGGCATAGTGGTAGCGGAGTGGTAGTATTCGGTGGTTTCTATACGATGTTTTCCTTCACCGCTAAACAAATAATAAATAGGTACCTAAATATTTCCTAAGGGTTTCATGTTTACCATTTTTGATACAGAACCCTAAACAGAAAAGCTACCTGATGCTAGTCCCGGAATCCAGAATAGGAGGCAGAAGTCTTTAGTAGGTATTAGGCTAAAAATAATAACAGTATTTTTTTTATTGAAGATAGGCTTGCGCTTGACGACAATCCTGCCTTTTGCCTGATGGAAAGCAATGATGAGGTCTAGGTTGGAGCGCGCTTGCCTAGAAAATGCCTATTCACTCTTCTCTTGAAGGCACCCAGATTGTACTTGGCTGAAAATATGTAGGCTGGAAGGGATTTTTGGTCCGAGTGTCAAATAATTTGAATGTTGAGCGGCGAAGGATTCTAGGGTTCAACCCAACATATCCTGAGCATATTGTTATGATCTCTGATTGATTTGTTGAGGGATGGGTGAATGAAATGATAAGTGATTTCTATGATTATTTAATATAATTGCCTATATGAACTAAAAGTGGAAATGACAGCGGAACAACTTAATTACTAAGTGATGAAAACTAAATGATTTCTATGATTATGTACTATAATTGCCTATACGAACTAAAAGTGGAAATGACAGCAGAACTACTTAATTGCTAAGCGATGAAAACTAAATGATTTCTATGATTATTTACTATAATTATCTATACGAGCTAAAAAGTGGAAATGACAGCAGAAAAACTTAATTACTAAGCGATGAAAACTTAATGCGGCTAATTACTGCTATTTATTATATTATATAGTACAGATATCTACAGTTGAGCGCCAGGAGGGACTTTACACAGGTGTTACTGATGGTGCCCTTCCATCCCAAACAAGGCTAGACTTCCAGTCGTCTCAGGGTATTTAATTGTAATTTCCTTATATCAGAGAAGGCGTTTCTTTAGGCTAACAACAAAGAAAAGAACGCTATTAGTTAATTATTGTATATTGTGACTAAATGTAAGTCAAAGATACCTATGCACTTAATACTGTGTATTAGCCTAAAACTCACCCTTCTCTGGTTGTCCGAACACACACTTATGTTTACATTTGCTCCGAAAAGGTAATCAATAATCAGTAACTTTCTGTAAAATTAATTATACCAAAATATCGATCATTTATATTATTGCATCAGACCGTGCATTGCTCCGCACCGAACTGATCGTTTTCCAAGTACCCTACGCCTCCGAGTGAAGTTCGAACGTGCCGCGTAATTTGAAATCAAGTTATGAATACTCATATCAAATTTCCCTACCCAAGCCAAAAAAAAAAAAAATTTTTTTTTTTTTTAATAATGCTTTAAATCCTTAGCATGCCATACACCAATATCTTTTCCGAAAGCGTTATTAAGCCTGAAAACATTTTCTGATATTTTCTTTTTGATAATTGCCTTTTCAAATTTAGGTGCTAGTTTTGACATGAACTTGTGTGTAGCTTTGGATAAGTATTTAGTTCTTTTCCATACAATATCTCCTTCGTTGAAGTTTGCTGTCCTATGTTTTGGATTATAAAATTTCTTACTCTTCTCGTGTGAATGCCTTATTTGAACTGTACTTGTTTATAAACTTGATCTCGCATTTTTAGCTGATTAATGAAAAGTTGTTCATGCCGGATCGGTAGCACGTCCTTAATATCCTTCAAATTTCCCAGATGGTTTAATGGACCCACGCTTGTTTCTCTTCCAAAGAACAAGTAAGCTGGGGTATAGCCTGTTCCTTCATGAATTGCCGTTCTGATGGCGTGACCAATTTCATTGAGGTGTACATCCCAATTAAAGTGTTTCCCTGACTTAATGTATGAACTTATCATCGTGCCTATTACCCTATTTACTCGTTCCGTCGGATTGCTTTGTGGGTGGTAGTTAGGTGTATACCATATTTTGATGTTGAACTTGTTAGCCATATCCCTAAAAGCTTCTGAAACGAACTGTTTACCGTTGTCGCAAATTATGACAGATGGGGACCCAAATAACAAGAATTGGCTCTCTAATATTTCGCAAATCTTATCAGCTTTTCCAGTACGTAGTGGGAACAATAGTGTGAACTTGCTAAACCAACATGTCAGTACTAATAACATTGTGTTGCACTTTCTGCTTTTAGGAAATGGACCCATTAGGTCCACTGAGACTATCTGCCATGGACCCGAGACCTCTCTATGTTGTCCCAACTCCCCAAAAGGAGGATGTTGAGACACTTTAATTTTAGCACATGTTTCGCAATTTTTAATGTAGTTTTTTACGTCTTTTAGAACGTTTGGCCAGTAATAATGTTGTTTAATTTTAAAAGTAGTTTTACGAATCCCAAAATGCCCAGAAGATGGTGAATCGTGACATTCTTTTAATATTTCTGTTCTTAAGCTTTCAGGTACATATACTTTCCAACGGCCTGAATTGGGAAATTGCTTTAAGTTCACTGATTTTAAGAGTAAACCGTTTTCTACTGTCCAGCTTGGATCTTTATCACATCCGGACACAATATTTTTTACTTTATCATTGTACCATTTATCCTTATGTTTATCTAGAATTTTTATAGTATTTACTTCTAAGGAGCGTGATAAGGCATCCGGAACTACATTGCTTGAACCCGGTCGGTGTACTATATCAAAATCGAATTGCTGTAATTTCATAGCCCACCTAGCAAGACGCCCATGAGGGTCTTTCATTTTATGAAGCCACTGTAGCGCACTATGATCAGTGACCACAGTAAAGTGGACTCCATCTATATATGGCCGAAATTTTTCAATGGCAAATACAACGCTCAACAGTTCTCTTTCAGAAGTTGAATATTTGGATTCATAATTGGTAAGTTTGCGGCTCAAGTAAGCAATTGCTCGATCACCCTCATCCGATTCTTGGCATAAAACGGCCCCAATTCCAGTTTTTGACGCGTCGCAATGAATGAAGAATTTCTTTGAGTAATTTGGGCAAGAAATAACCGGTGTTGTGGTTAGTAATGTTTTTAAATGTAAGAAAGCTTTATCAGCATCTTCTGTCCATTTAAATTTAGGCACTCCCTTTGTTTTGGTAAGTTGGTGTAACGGTGCCGCTATTTGGGAAAAATTCTTTACAAACCTACGATACCAACTTGCTAATCCGAGGAATCTCTTGAGGTCTCTGATATTTTTCGGTTTTGCAAAATTTAATATAGCGCAGACTTTATCCGGGTCTGTTCTTAATCCATCTTTATCAATTATGTATCCAAGATATCGTAATGAGGCTCTAGCAAATTGACATTTCTCCATATTAACTGTTAAATTAGCTTTCTTCAATACATCTGTAACCCACGTCAATAAATTTAAATGTTCCTCAAATGAAGATGAACATACTACAATGTCGTCTAAGTATGCCCAGACATTTTCATTTCTTGACTGAAACAACATGTCCATTAGCCTCTGCTGTGATTGTGATGCATTAACTAATCCAAACGGCATAACCTTGAAGTGGAATAAACCTCTACCTGGGACAGCAAAAGCTGTTTTCTCCTTACTGGACTCTTCTAACGGTATCTGCCAAAAGGCTGATTTTAGATCTATTGTACTTAAATATCTAGCATTTCGTAAACTGTCTAAGATAGAAGATACGCGTGGTAGAGGGTAAGTGTCTCTTTTTGTTGCCCTGTTAAGTTGTCTACTATCTAAACACAACCTATTGGTGCCATTCGCTTTCTTTACGATGAGAACCGGTGAACACCAAGGACTGTATGATGGTTCCACCACATCTTTTTCGAGCATTTCATCCAGTTCTTTTTCTATCTGTTTTCTTATGACTGGTGAAAAATTATAAGGCTTTTGGTAGATTGGTTGATGATCCCCCGTGTTGATAATATGCTTAATTAAATTTGTTCGACCTAACCCCCCACCTATGGCACTTTTCATTTCATCTATTACTTTATTAAGTTCATCTTGTTGAAATTCATCCAAGTCGTTATGTGAAACAAGCGAATTACTTGGTTTTTGGCTTACAGTTTGAAGCTCTCCTTCGTTAACTCTAAGATCACTTTTAAATTGAAACTTAACGCCAAATATGTCAAAAAAATCCTTTCCTAACAATATATCGTGTGCTAAGCCTGGGATTACAAGTACTGACATTACGTGAGATTGACCATCAAAATTGATCGGGACATCAAATGTATCCGATATTTTGTGATTTGTACCATCTGCGGTCGAAATATAACCACCATCATTAGCTTTATATGACTTGAGTCCTAAAGACCTCAAAATATCTGCAAACGCTGGATTGATTACCGTCCTATTAGCTCCTGAGTCTAAGAGGCCCACATATTGAAATTCCAAGATGTCTATCTTTACATACGATCTATTATCATTTTCTTTCGATAAAGTGAGATTACCTACTTCATGACAACTAAACATTTTACTGACTATTTCTAACCAATCCTGCCACTCTTTGCTGTCTCTACTTAGGGGAAAGCGCGTTAGGCAGTTTTGCTGCTCTCCCCTACCTCGTTTCCCTTACAGGAGCTGCAGTCTTTTAATGTTGTGCCAAATCGTCCACACCTATAACAAAATAGGCGCTGCTTTGGTAGTTTGCAGCATCGGAACAAGTGTCCAAGTTCCCTGCAGTTCCAGCATCGTTTTTTCTCTTCTTCTACTAGTTTATTCTTTATTTCTAGAACTTGTTTGTGAGTTTCTTTCACCTCCACCGGTTTATATGCTAGGTCTGGTTCTAATGTGCTATTACTTGATTTGGGCTCCCTAAATTTATCGCACCTTATTTTTGTCCTTTCAATGATTCTTAGTACATTTACTAGGTCAGCCACTGAAGTAAAGTGATCCCTACAAACTGCCCGTTGGTAATAAGGTTGAAGATTTTTCAAAATAATGGTGATTTTCTTTTGTTCGGAAATACGTTCAGGTAATCTATTGAACATGTTTTGCATTATGGATATATATATTATGGGTGATTCCTCCTTACCTTGTGTTCTATCCCGTATTTCATCTAAGAGTTCTTCTTGGTAACACGGAGGTTCAAATGTTCGTTTCAAAAGCAATGTAAGTTCATCCCAACTAGATATGTCTTCCCTATTTGCTCTATACCAAATCAACGCGTCCCCTTCAAAAAAATCAATTGCGTAACGCCACAGGTCCTTATCGGTTGCGTTTCTAGCCTCCTTTAGCTCATTGACCCGTTCAATGAATGCATTGACGCTTAGCTTGTTATTATTTCCCGAAAATTTGACATCCCACTGATTAATCGGAACCAGTTTGCGTTTAGGCGTATGATTCTCTTCTTCAATTACCGTAGATGACCTAATCAGTTTGCCTCCTCTACTATTTGTAACTATTACCTTTGAACTAGCAAGCTTGTCTTCAAAAGTTACAGATTTATTCATGTCCTCTTCATCTTTATTTAAATTACCCGAGTGTTCTCCAGATAGGGACTGTTTCTCTAATTTCTTAATAATTTTTTCTCCTACTTCACCTAAAGTTTCTTGTAAAATTTGTTTATCGTTAAGTGTGAGACTATGTTCTTCCTCGATTATGTCGTCCCGCTCCTCTAATTGTGCAAGTAAATTATCAATTTTAATCCTTAAACTTTCTCTGCCTTCTGTATCTTTATCGGTTTCAGGCACGACAAAGTCAACTCTATTCTTAACGTGATATAGTCTTGTAACTAAGCGACGAAACAAATTCCGGTCAGGCTTCTCAGTGATTTCTGCGACATAATTAGATAGAACATCGATTTTCGATTTACATATAGTTAACTCACTAGTAGGGTTCTCAAAGCTTTGTTTTGGTGCTTTAATTTGATATGAGTAGTCACCTTTTTCTTCAGAACTCATTAATTCTTTCAATATCTTTTTCATAACTGGCACGTATGTTTTGATATGTACCCCACGACTCGCAAGTTCGAATTCAAGCTCATCTTTCAATAAAAAATTTACATCCATTTTTTTTTTTTAATACTTAGTATTAAACAATCTTAAATTTTATTTAAAATGCAAAAGACACTAATTTGTGAATGATCTAGTTTAATATTTTTTATAACTTGTATACTAACACCTACCTTATAATCTTTTTACTTTCTTAAGTTTTAACATAAAAATTAAACCATTTCAAGAAACCCTAGTCATACCTAAATGCCACCACCTTAAATCAATAAGTCCAAAGTAACTATTTTAAAACAATTTTTTTTTTTTTTTTTTTTTTAAGTTTACACACTATAAGTATCTAACAACCGTAATAATGTTTCCTCTGACAATAATAATTAACATGCATTAATTACAAAAATTATAGTTAAAATAATTAAAGTTCAAAATTATTTCACGTTAGGCGCCATTTGTTATGATCTCTGATTGATTTGTTGAGGGATGGGTGAATGAAATGATAAGTGATTTCTATGATTATTTAATATAATTGCCTATATGAACTAAAAGTGGAAATGACAGCGGAACAACTTAATTACTAAGTGATGAAAACTAAATGATTTCTATGATTATGTACTATAATTGCCTATACGAACTAAAAGTGGAAATGACAGCAGAACTACTTAATTGCTAAGCGATGAAAACTAAATGATTTCTATGATTATTTACTATAATTATCTATACGAGCTAAAAAGTGGAAATGACAGCAGAAAAACTTAATTACTAAGCGATGAAAACTTAATGCGGCTAATTACTGCTATTTATTATATTATATAGTACAGATATCTACAGTTGAGCGCCAGGAGGGACTTTACACAGGTGTTACTGATGGTGCCCTTCCATCCCAAACAAGGCTAGACTTCCAGTCGTCTCAGGGTATTTAATTGTAATTTCCTTATATCAGAGAAGGCGTTTCTTTAGGCTAACAACAAAGAAAAGAACGCTATTAGTTAATTATTGTATATTGTGACTAAATGTAAGTCAAAGATACCTATGCACTTAGTACTGTGTATTAGCCTAAAACTCACCCTTCTCTGGTTGTCCGAACACACACTTATGTTTACATTTGCTCCGAAAAGGTAATCAATAATCAGTAACTTTCTGTAAAATTAATTATACCAAAATATCGATCATTTATATTATTGCATCAGACCGTGCATTGCTCCGCACCGAACTGATCGTTTTCCAAGTACCCTACGCCTCCGAGTGAAGTTCGAACGTGCCGCGTAATTTGAAATCAAGTTATGAATACTCATATCAATATTTACAAAATTTTTCATCTCACTACAGCGAGGAAAATCACCAGAAGAAGACTTTAGACCGGCATTGCGAGTTATGTTAGATATTGTTTAGTAACTCTGCAAATAGTAGGTATACTCTGCAATAACTTCACTCACTTAAATCTACCTTAAATCATGAATCATCTCATTTTAAAGTTCAAACAAAACAGCAATAAAAATAAAAAGCATGGATAAACAAAAAAAAATATTATCATTTAAATCACGATTAGAAACATAGCAACTTATAACGTAATAAACGCGAAAGTTTGTAAGTATGGATGGATGGATCTTGTTACTCTTTCACGCCGCAACTACGGGACCGATTTGGCTGAAATTGGAAATAGAACACAGATACCTTAGAACCCGGATTAACACATAGGCTGCTTTTTATCCCGGAAAAATCCGTCGTTCCCACGGGATTAGCGAAAAACCGAAATTCACGCGGGCGAAGCCACGGGCAACAGCTAGTATAAAATAAAATAAATATTTATTAACAATATTGAGATAAACAATATAAATATCATGGATTTAATAAGATTTCTTTATAATTAACAAAACTTATGTAAGTACCTATACAAATTAGAACGCGTTAGAGGTCGAACTTCGTTACTGACCGTATGACGTGTGTGTTATTTTAAAAGAAGTCTTCAGCTTTAGATATTGTACGCAATACGAGATTACGTCATGTTTGTATTTGGAAATGCTTTTCTGCTCTAGGTAGGAATTGCCGTCCCGTCCTAGGGAGAAATGGAAATGCTTTTGCGGCCTAGGGAATATATGAGCATTTCCCGCCCGCATTTTGGGCATTAAAACAAATTAAATTTTGGGCTTTTCCGAGCGGGTGAGATGATAAAATATAAAAAGTAACAAATAATATTTTAAACCTATTATAATAATTATTATCGTCACAATATAATATTATATACGTTCAAATATTTTTTCCCCGTTCCCCGACGATGCGACGACGCTTGAATTAAAAAATATTTGAACGTACTTAATATTATATTGTGACGATAATAATTATTATAATAGGTTTAAAATATTATTTGTTACTTTTTATATTTTATTTTTTTGTGTCGGGGGTTTTTAAAATTTGTAATTTTACTTTTATTTTGTCCTTTTTAAAGTAGGTAATAAGGTATTAAATATAGGGAAGGTATTAATAGTGATAAGTAAGTAACTTAGTATAATATTAGTTTTCATTTACTAGATTAATTACCTTCCTACTCGTAAGTTTAGGTTATTTTCATGTCATCTTTTTGTAAAATAAAAGAATTTATGTCACGAATTAGCGATGCAATTCAGTTGAGGTCTATTGTTGAGTCGCGATTATAGTTGATGGTAGGCTCTCAGGTCATGATTACCTTACCATACGCTTTAAATATCATTGAAATAACACGGTACCAAATTTCGAAACGATAGGACATATGGAAGGTAGTCAGATCCCCTCATCAAGTATTAAAGAGCTGATGATCTTCAAACGGCTGATCAGGTCATGATTACCTTACCATACGCTTTAAATATCATTGAAATAACACGGTACCAAGTTTCGAAACGATAGGACATATGGAAGGTAGTCAGATGCCCTCATCAACTATTAAAGAGCTGATGATCTTCAAACGGCAAATTAGGACATGGTTACCTTGCCATATACTTTCAATATCATTCAAGTAACAAGGTACCAAATTTCGAATCGATAGGATATATGGAAGATAGTCAGATCCCCTCATCAACTATTAAAGAGCTGATGATCTTCAAACGGCAAATCAGGACATGGTTACCTTACCATATACTTTCAATATAATTGAAGTAACACGGTACCAAATTTCGAATCGATAGGATATATGGAATGTAGTCAGATCCCCTCATCAACTATAAAAGAGCTGATGATCTTCAAACTGCAAATCAGATCATAGTTACCTTACCATATACTTTCAATGTCATTGAAATTACACGGTACCAAGTTTCGAAACGACAGGACATATGGAAGGTAGTCAGATGCCCTCATCAACTATTAAAGAGCTGATGATCTTCAAACGGCAAATTAGGACATGGTTACCTTGCCATATACTTTCAATATCATTCAAGTAACAAGGTACCAAATTTCGTATCGATAGGATATATGGAAGATAGTCAGATCCCCTCATCAACTATTAAAGAGCTGATGATCTTCAAACGGCAAATCAGGACATGGTTACCTTACCATATACTTTCAATGTCATTGAAGCTACACGGTACCAAATTTCGAATCGACCGGACATAAAGAAGTTAGTCAGATCCCCTCATCAACTAGAAAATAGCTGATAATCTTCAAACGGCTGAACAGATTTTCATGAAACATAGCTAAGAACACTCGGGATAAAATTATCTATGACACAAAATAAACTTCATGAAAATCGGTCTATCCGTTTGGGAGCCACGATACCACAGACAGAAACACAGATACACACATACACAGATACACAGACACGTTAAACTTATAACATCCCTTTTGCGTCGGGGGTTAAAAAATATATTTCTTATGATGCAGTAGCTGTCAGGTCTCTATGAACTGTGAGTTGTGACAGCAGGGTTAATCGTATACGTACTTTTAAAGCTTCTAAGAAAAAGATAATAATTGACCTACACGTTTAGAATGTGACATCTCATACTCAGTTAAACCAATGTTTAAATGTTTAACTATTACAAGTAGTCTTAAACAACTTAACTAGAAAAAATAGGTAATATAATAGATAACGGTCATAATCTCTTCTAATTTTATTTATTCTTACCTATCTAAAAGTTTAGGAGAAAGATTAGAGCTTGCATATTTGCATAATCATAAAATTAAAATAAGGCCTACCAATAAATAATATGGGTACGCGCCTGACTAAAAACATTAGAAGTTTAATTAATGTCATAATTTGATTAATTTGAATGCAGGCGTTTGTGGTGAAGGAATTCAAAGTAAATATTTTAGTTGCATTAATTAGTGCGGGTCAGGGCTAGAGCGGTTAGTTGTCACGAATTCTTTATTGCAGTTTTGGTTCTATGCTCAATTTAGGAATACCTTTCCCACGAGCAAGGTTGCGCTAAGTCAAATTATCTGGATCTTAAGACTACGAGAGAATCTAAGAGGTCTACAATTCAAAATTTTAAACACACCTGCAACCTATGAGAACTTGCGACGACTTGGAGAAGACTTTTTCGGGAGGAATTGGAGTGAAATCTCCTATGAAAAAATTAGCAATGTTTATCATCTTCAAAAATACGATTTAAAATGAAATACAAAATATAGAAAAGTCTTTATTCTGTAATATGGTGTCTTAGTGAAGACAATAAAACACTTTTAATATTTATCGGTACCTATAACCATGTTTAAAGGAGATCTACTTAAAGCTTATTGACCTTTAAGATATTATTGGTTTGTTTACAATATTATATTTTGGCACTAAGTATGTATTTGGACTCGATGCTACAGATTTGAAAAGTTTTAAGAGATGACAGATGAGTGATGACGCAAATGGGAAATTCAATTCTATTTGATTGAAGTTTCTGCAATATTTTGTATGTACTTTATGGAATTTTCTATTATATTCATAAGATTTGCTCTCTTTTAAAAACATTTTATTTTCTTCCCTGGGGCGGAAAACGCCCTAGGGAGAAAAGAAAATGTTTTTTTCTACCCTAGGGCAGAAAAGAGTTTCCAAATTCAAACATGACGTAATCTTGTATTGCATATATTGTATAATATTTAAAGCTGAAGACTGCCTTTTTTACCCACGACGGAACGGAGTACGGGTACATGCGTTTAGGGTGAGAGACCGTTTGTACATTACTTTATTATTGAGATGTTATGTTTGTTTGTATGTTAAATTGTTCACAAAAACCAATAATGCAAAAATATTTTTGTTTGTTTGTTTGTTTGTGTGTTCGTATGTGCACATCAATGTTCCCATTTATTTCAAAACGGCTTGACGGATTTAGATGCGGTTTTCTGTATAATGTTTGGTGTTTAGCGGCAATGGTTCTTAGATAGTTGTTACGAACATCGATCACCAGGGGGCGCCATAAAATACATTTCCCATTTATTTCAAAAACGGCTTGACCGATTTAGATACAGTTTTCTGTATAATGTTTGGTATTCATTGGCGATGGTTCTTAGATAGTTGTTACGAACATCGATCACCAGGGGGCGCCATAAAAGACATTTACAGTGAAAACGAATGTTCTCAATTATTACAAAAACGACTGAACCGATTTGGATACAGTTATGTATAAAATATTAGTGAGTCATTGGCAATGGTTCGTAGATAATTGTTCTTGTGATTGAACAGCAGGAGGCGCCACAATAAACGTCTTTATGACTTGGAAGGGATGATGCCTTCAATCGCTGCTAGAGGAGCTAATGGCTAGTTTGATGATTCATTTTCATTTTTTAATAATAATATAATTTAAATTTCATTAATATGTTAATCAAAAAACTATAAAACAAGTGGAAAATTAAAAAAAATTTAAACACCCACGACTTTTACAGACTTGTAATTGAAAAAGGATTAAATAATTTTTTTGAAACTCCCCGACTAAAGGAAAGTAAGAACTAAGAACCTATCAAGTATCAGTATAATTACAAATCCAAGAAAATCCGCCGGAGCTGCTGTGTTTTGCCTATGACGGTGTTGATGGTGCTGTTTACCAGTTGATGACTAATTCAATTTCTTGATACTTCTCATATACCGGCAGTTTATCAATACTTACGAATTACATTAATTGATATTGGAAACGAAAATAGCAATGGCAGCTCCGACGGATTTTCTTGGATTTGTAATTATACTGATACTTAGGTTCTTAGTTCTTACTTTCCTTTAGTCGGGGAGTAGTCATTACTGTTTTGTTTTAACTTTACAAAAAGATGAGTGATGATTTAAGGAGGATTTAAGTGAGTGAAGTTATTGCAGAGTATATACATTTGTAGAGCTATAAAAACAATTCAACTAAAATACTCGCAATGCCGATCCAAAGTGTTCTTCTAGTAATTTTCCTCGCTGTGGTGAGATGAAGAATTTTGTGTTTTGTTTGTCTCGTGTCTTTAAATGCCTCGCTAAGCTCAGGATTCTATTTTTTTGAACCCCTCGCTGCGCGCAAGGTTCAACCCTAGAATCCTTCGCTGCTCAGCATTTAAATTTGATACTCGGTCCAAAAATCCATTTTGCTGCCTTGCATATACAAATATACAAATAACTATTTTCATTGATTTTATTGGTAACTTTATAGTTCACTACAAAAGAAATGAAGAAATGCAGAATGAAGAAATCAAGAAATGCAGAACAAATGCAGCACAAGTAAAAGGTACAAGTGCAAAAGGCGGCCTTATAGCGAGCGATCAGCAGCAGCGATCTTTGCCAGGCCAACTTCAGAGTAAAATTAGGAAAGAAATGGCTTCTTTAGCTTCCAACTCAATGGTCATCCTGTACAACTACCTTAAAACGAAAATATCCGTACTCCGTAGTAGGTAGATACGTACTCGTAAGCCTTGAGTGTAGAGCATAAAAATATGAATAGTTAATAGAATAAATATAGAGAGATGGTGCTGGACTGAATTACCTGATATACGTTAAACTAAGGTAATAGATATAACAATTTTCCTCATGACCGTGACATGTAAAATCAAACCCTAGTAAAAAGCTAATTAGGATCATTCGATTCGTATCTAATAAACGTAATTAGAGTGTTCCTTGTCACGTCATTGCTCAACCAGTTGTTTTATAAAATCAATCAAAAGTGCACCTAATTATAAAATACCGTCGCGCTCGAAGGTAATAAGTATTTCTACACTAATTGAATAATTATTTCCATTATCTATTACAGCGGGGCTAGACCAAGTAACAGTCTTTGGCGTTAAGGACAGTAGACAGAAATATATGGACAAACCACGTGACGAATGAAAACAAATGAAAGCAGAATCTACTTTATGCTTAGCGTTGTTCACTGTCGGCTGTCAATTGTCACGCGAAGTACGGTAAAGTTATCTACAGCGTCTGCGAGAACGCCAGGGACCGTTCAAATTGTCGTAGTCGAATTTAAAAAAAAGCGTGTTTTCCTCTATACGGTCACGTGGTTTTTCTAAAGTCACTTGTTTTGTCCATACATTTTTATCTACTGTCGTCAACGCTAAACGACTGTTACTTGTCTAGCCCCGCTGGTTAGTTTAAGCTTAAAGTCTTCAAATTCAATTCAATAAGAAGCGTTGCGAGTTGCGACCGCTGGATCATCGAAAGTCCTAAGCGTTGCCTACTAAATTGTCTTGAAATTAATAACATATAAGTAGTACCTAGTCATATATCGCTGCCAACGGAAGTTAAACCCAAGTTCCCCAGCTATCGCGGCTGGGTGCTCTGCCAACTGAGCTATAGGAGCAACTACCGTTGACACGATAATTTCGATACACATTTCCAGTCTCAGGCAGACTGAGGAGTCTATAGTTTCAATCTAATTTCATAGGCCCATTATTTCGTTTCTAGCTTTGAACGAGAGAAAACATCTTGCCATTTTTACTATTTTTGTTTCAGTATTTCACACATTTATTTATAAATTTTATTTAAAGTGTATCAAAATACTCGTAATTTCATAGGCCCATTATTTCGTTTCTAGCTTTGAACGAGAGAAAACATCTTGCCATTAATATATATATAGCTACTCGTGCTGATTCACTGATTGACTGACTGACTCATTGACCACCTCTCCTGACCAATTTTGTATGAAAAAAATTTTTTTTAATGCCCATTTCGTATATAAGGAAAAAATTCATTCGGAACAAAAATACGGAGAGAGCTGATGAGTGAGGATTTCGGAGACAGGTGAAGAGCACAACCAGGGTATCGAAGATAGGTGGGGGGTGCTCGACCAAATGTCATTCAAAACGTCATCCAATTGGCAGTGAGCTGGAAAAAAATTCAAAATGGCGGATTCAAAATGGCCGCCGTTCCAATTTTGTCGATATCTCGAAAAGTATAAAAGATGGAAGAGTGGTTTCTTGACAAGAAGTGATCAGGAATAGAAGGTCTATTCGATGGATAGAAAAAAAATTCAAAATGGCGGAATTTATATTCCATAGAAAATGTATGGCAAACTTTGAAGGGATTTTTTATGAGCGGGAAGACAGCACGCGGGCCACATGTGGCCCGCGCCTCCACGCGCCCTACTAGTTACTATATATATAGCTACTCGTGCTGATTGGCCACTGACTGACTCACTGATTGATCACCTCTCCTGAACAATTTTGTATGAAAAATTTTTTTTTCGTGAATGAGGTCGCATAGAAAAAAAAAATTCATTCGGAGGAAAAATACGGAGAGAGCTGATGATTGAGGATTTCGAAGACGGGTGAAGAGCACAGCCAAGGGTATTGCAGATAGGTGGGGGGTGCTCGACCAAATGTCATTCGAAACGTCATCCAATTGGCAGTGAGCTGAAAAAATTTTCAAAATGGCGGATTCAAAATGGCCGCCAAACGAATTTCGTCGATATCTCGGAAAGTATAAAAGATGGAAGAACGGTTTCTTGACAAGAGTTGATCAGGATCTGAAGGTCTATACGATGGATAGAAAAAAAATTCAAAATGGCGGACTTTATTTTTTTTCATAGAAAATGTATGACCAATGTTGAAGAGACTGTTGAAAAGTTGTGAAACATGTAGTACTTTGATGCGGTTTTTTGGAGGACTCTCAGAGAAAAATATGGAATGAGATGATGATTGAGGGTTTTGAAGACTGTCAAGGAGCACGGGCAAGGTATTATAGTTAGGTGGGGACTGCTCAGACAAAAAATACTCGGAACCTCATGCAATTGGCAGTGACCTGAAAAAAAATCCAAAATGGCGGATTCAATATGGCCGCCATACACAGTTCGTGTTGTTATATCTCGGAAAGTATAAAAAATAAGAGAGTGGTTTCTTAGCAAGAGGTGATCAGGATCTCAAGGTTTACGGGATGAATGGAAAAAAATTCAAAGTGACGGAATTTATTTTTCGATGGAAAATGTAGGTACATGCCACAATGAGTAGGGAACTATGCAAGTCATTGACGCAGTTCTACGGAGAACTGCCAGAGAAAAATATGAGAAAAGATGATGATCTAGGATTTGGATGATGATTGAGGAGCACGGTCGTGGTTTTAAAGATAGTTAAGGGCTGCTCAAACAAAAATACGCTGAACCTCATCCGATGAGGTTCAGCGGTATTTTTTGTTGGAACAGCCCTTAACTATCTTTAAAACCATGACCGTGCTCCTAGGTAATTTTTTCAGCCCACTGCCAATCGGATTCCAAAAACTGGCGATGGTGATGACGGCGTTAGTTTCATGGGCGGGAAGACAGCACGCGGGCCACATGTGGCCCGCGCACCCACGCGCCCTACTAGTTAATATATATATAGCTACTCGTGCTGATTGGCCACTCACTGATTGATCACCTCTCCTGAACAATTTTGTATGAAAAAGTTTTTTTTCAATGACCATTTCGAATAGAAGGGAAAAATTCATTCAGAGGAAAAATACGGAGAGAGCTGATGAGTGAGGATTTCGGAGACAGGTGAAGAGCACAGCCAGGGTATCAAAGATAGGTGGGGGGTGCTCGACCAAATGTCATTTGAAACGTCATCCAATTGGCAGTGAGCTGAAAAAAAATTCAAAATGGCGGATTCAAAATGGCCGCCATTCGAATTTCGTCAATATCTCGGAAAGTATAAAAGGTGGAAGAACGGTTTCTTGACAAAAGTAGATCAGGATCCGAAGGTCTATACGATTGATAGAAAAAAAAAATTCAAAATGGCGTTCTTTATTTTTTTCATAGAAAATGTATGGGGAATGTTGAAGGGGTTTTTATGGGCGGGAAGACAGCACGCGGGCCACATGTGGCCCGCGCCACCACGCACCCTACTAGTTACTATATATATAGCTGCTTGTGCTGATTCACTCACTGATTGATCACCTCTCCTGAACAATTTTGTATGAAAAAAATTTTTTTTAATAACCATTTCGTATAGAAGGTCAAAATTCATTCGGAGGAAAAATACGGAGAGAGCTGATGAGTGAGGATTTCGGAGACAGGTGAAGAGCACAGCCAGGGTATCAAAGATAGGTGGGGGGTGCTCGACCAAATGTCATTCGAAACGTCATCCAATTGGCAGTGAGCTGGAAAAAATTTCAAAATGGCGGATTCAAAATGGCCGCCTTTCGAATTTTGTCGATATCTCGGAAAGTATAAAAGATGGAAGAGTGGTTTCTTGACAAGAAGTGATCAAGACTAGAAGGTCTATTCGATGGATAGAATATAAATTCAAAATGGCGGACTTTAATTTTTTTCATAGAAAATGTATGACGAATGTTGAAGGGACTAAAGTTGTAAGGCAAATAGGGGGGAAGACAGCACGCGGGCCACATGTGGCCCGCGCCCCCACGCACCCTACTAGTTTTTACTATTTTTGTTTCAGTATTTCACACATTTATTTATAAATTTTATTTAAAGTGTTTCAAAATTATCGTAATTTCATAGGCCCATTATTTCGTTTCTAGCTTTGAACGAGAGAAAACATCTTGCCATTTTTACTATTTTTGTTTCAGTATTTCACACATTTATTTATAAATTTTATTTAAAGTGTATCAAAATTATCGCTGCCAACGGGACCCGAATTATTACGTGGGGAAATCCGTTATGGATACCGGTGTACCACGGGGAGGCACTGCGGTTATGTCGGAGTCGCGCCGACTAAAACCCCACGGTGTTCACCTCGTCGCCTGGTGGTTGAGCAACGGGACCGGAACACTCGCGCTACCCAGCCAACGATGTCTGCCGAGGCAGACCCTCCGTTCTTCTTGATCTAAGTCTAAATTCCCTGACAGAGGTGCATCGTGAACACAGAGATGCACCTCCCGGCTCGGGGGCCCTTCTTAAGGGGGCAGGCGGCGGTCATGGAAGGCGAGATACCTAAGTTAACATTTAAAAGTAGGGATAAAATTACGCTCAGATGTGATACATAAAATCCTGTTGGTGTAATAGGTAGCCAGCGTGTCTAACTATTGTGAGAGTAGTATACCTAGTGCCTATAAATGGACAGCGGACAACGGTCCAGCGGATACGTGGATAACATTGATGAGCCTTGAATTACCGAATCGAATTCACAACAGTGATCGTGCAATCGCGCTTAAACTTGACATAGTAACGCTTACAATTAGATATCTATACAACCAATACCTGCAACTGACACATTGATTCAACCAACTATTCATACAATAGTCAGTATTTGCAGTCAACAGAGAAGTCTTCCAGAACTTGCATACGAGCGTAAGTCAATGACTTCTATTACATAGAAGTCATTGGCGTAAATAGATGAATAATACACAAATTAAGGAAATTGAAAATATCACGAATCGTGTTTTTACCTAATTTGATCAAATTACTATTCATCGCGAGATCTTGGGTTTAGGCAAATATCATATTGAGAAAATAGATATAATTATTTCATATAAATTTTATCTGCCTTATAGAGAAATTCCATTTTGGTTAACGACTTAAGTATAGCGGAATATATTTGAAATGAAATAATCATAAAAATCTATAACTTAATTAAAGAAGACGCACGCAAATCTTAAATCGAATTAAAGCATCCGAAGCTTATTATTATTTTTTACTTAATTTTTTAAATCTCCGGTCGCGTTGGAACTAAACTACTTAAATCTCTGACTTTGTAGGTACCTACCTACATTTTGTAACTTGTTGGTTTACTTACTTGGTTTATTATAAGTAAATGCGAGTAGCGTTATCTGATATTAAACTTAAACTATATAGCTCAAAATTCTAATATTCAACAACAATAACATACTGTCTCTAATTAAACTTTTTCTTCAAAATATCCTGTAAGTACATAAGACCGTTGGAGCATTTTGTAGTACAAGAGCAAGTAAATAAAAAGCCTGCGAAGGCCTCAAACTGTTTAGTCTGTGAACGCGGCCCCGCGCAACCGGTCGCCACTGACCTCACGCGGAAACCTTACATGTAAGTTGTTTATAAGTTAACTATTTTGCATAATTAGTGCAGTATTATGGATGCATCAATCTTAAATAATGAGTGCTGCTAAGTGTCTGTCGATAGACTCAAAACAAAATACATCGTATTTTCTAATAAATGGTTTAATTTTTACTGTTATTAAACTTCTTTAAAGTATCTAGGTAAAGTATCTAAATCAAGGAAGACTTTTAATCCCTTATAGTATTGAATGGAAGCAGGCGTTATTTTGCGGAAATCCATAATTAGCAGGACAGATTAATTTGTTTTGCTGTAATCCGCTACTTGAAAAGATTCTGTATGGTACAATATGCAGGAACACTGCCCACATGAAACACCATACACAATTTTCCAACACTTTCTTCGACGCACGTTTCGTCCCGAACCGGGACATCCTCAGGAGATGTTGACTTCACAATGCGAAATCGTAGAGTCTACGATTTCGCATTGTGAAGTCAACATCTCCTGAGGATGTCCCGGTTCGGGACGAAACGTGCGTCGAAGAAAGTGTTGGAAAATTGTGTATGGTGTTTCATGTGGGCAGTGTTCCTGCATATTGTACCATACAGAATCTTTTCAAGTAGCGGATTACAGCAAAACAAATTAATCTGTCCCTTATAGTAATAAAAAAAAATTATGACAATAAAAAACATACAAGCCGAATTGAGAACCTCCTCCTTCTTTTGTTTTTTGGAGTCGGTTAAAAAGATCCTAACTTTTTGAGCAATTGTTTTAAGACTTCTATATTATGGTCACAAATCTCCCGTTTTGAAACAATGATCTTAGAAGAAAAGTTTTTAGTAGGTAATACTATACAAAATATTAATTTAAAGATTCAACCCAAATAATATGTTTGATAAGTTTGATTAATTAACTCGTGGAGATCCATAGAGTACCTATAAGTAATTTTCCTTTTCACTGAAAAGAGCAAAAGTTAAAAAGCTTGACCTTGCTTAATAGGTAGGTACTTCGTAATTTAAAAAAAAACTTTACCGGTCGTTTGAGTTCGCAGAAAACCACTAAGAATCTGATAAACACTTATAACATATCTTCTTGCAATGTATTATGTAGAGACTGAGTGTAGAGACTATAAATAAATATCTATTACTGCAAAAAATATTGTGTTAGGTTACTAAAACGAATGTTTTACTTTTTTAATAAAGATAAAAATAAATATACATCTGCATAAAATAATACAGAGTTAGAATACTTAATGTCACATTTTAATGCATGAACTGGACAAATTCCAGTGAATAATTTATTACAAAATAATGGACGAATCATATTCAATAATACTTATTTAGCTAGGTACCTACTTGATTAGTTTTGTTCTGTAGATCGATTTGCAATGGAAGGACACAATTACGAAGAACATAATCATTTTACTGCTATATTTAACTGAAGATGCATAGTTGTAACTTATACAACATACCTACTATTACTGGCGTAAGTATATCGAAGTAAGTAACGAAATGATCACGAAAATCAAGATTCGCTTATACTTAACTATATCCCCTAACATTAATTTGTGCTTATTTCTGTTAATAGCATTAAATCCTGCTGTAGAAGGTATTAAAACAGTCTTAATTTAAATGAAGTATTTGTTACCATTCTTGTGTGTAGAAAGTATACCTACCGACTGTCAACCACAAAAAAATTATAAAATGGCTGGCGAATGTAGGAAGTCACCACGCTGAAATGTAAGCACGTAATCTACGAAATAAATGATAGCAAAAATCTATTTATTTCACAAACACCTTGAATGTATATTCAATAATATCCTAGTGGCTATAATAGGATTTCTGTACACAAGATTGACAACATGACTTGCACTGTATCTGTAGCTAATTCAATAGGACACTCATTAATTACCTACTCTTTGCCTAGAAGTTCTTTCTTTTTCATTTAAAGACTTTAAATTTAGGAGGTCGAAGTCGAAACTCAATTGGCAAGTTCATTACATTATATGTAGCTAATTCAATAGAAGATGCAAACTACTCTTTGCTTAAAACAAGCATTTAATAAAAACTTTAATTTTAGGAGGTCGAAGTCAGAACTCTATTGGCAAGTTCATTCCATAATAATATGAGCTTAGCTATAGAAATTAGGCGATCCTCACTTAATAATCAAGTAACTATACGGCTATTGGTTTTCCACTAAACAAAAAATTCTTCAATTGTCCCAATAAAAATGGCTAGTGCGTCATCCATTTTCACACATTGATGTAGACTCAGCCTTGACTCTACTTCTTTAATTACCTTTTGTCCAGCTTCTATTTAATCAGATTATATAAACATGTCTGCGCTTCAGTTTTTTAATTACCAATGCATAATGCCTATGAAGATTATCTTGCGTTCTATTCATAACTGCGTTAGACCTTGAACAAGCCATGACAAAAAGTCACGATTAATTGACATTCCCTTCCCTTATCATTGGTGAAATAGCTAGGTCTGATGAATTCTTATGAGAATAACTAGTTTATGCTAGCACCAATACACGAAATTAAAATACTTAGTGGCTACCGTAAGTTCTTAAATGTTTTAGACATCTAGATAAAATATTTACTCAACTTCGGAATAAAAGCTTTCTATAGGGAGATGCTACTAATAAAATGATGATACCTAATTTTTGATTAGATTCAAGATACAAATACAGACAGTTATGAAGAATCAATTAAATAGTTAACAATTAGTCACTCTCAATGAATTCATTAGGTACATTCACAAAAAGCAGTTTGATTACACCATTATTATTATGGTAGATATAATTTCAAGAATAATGATTGATTAATTGATAGTATCTATCAATTAGTATCATATACTGACCGGTTAACCATAACAACGATATAAAGCGTATTAATGAATTCTATTTTGTTACATCTCGTTCAATACATTGTTGTGCAACCGCCATTGTCACAGTTCTCATGGCAGACATAACAAGGCAGATCTGTTCGAGATAAGGAAGGCTTCTCGATGCACCAAGCGTTTCCCAATAATAAGACCATCTGCAAAAACGTGAGCGAATAATTATTACTTGCTGTCTGGAGCGCTCTGTACCTACTGTCATTACCGTTGCTAAACCAACAATAGTTCAAACCACTATATTTGAAGTTTGAACTATGGCAAAGTGATGAACCAAATAGCATGAACCAAATACTGCCTATTAACTATGTTTCATCAAACCAATTCTTATAATATTTTGACGTCGTGTGAAGGCTATCTGTTTTAAATTTTAATGGTGTTTGTAAACGTTTTGGACTTAATATCTACTTCCCATCTTGATTGTAAAAGATATATCGTAAAAAATAAAATATACCTAATCTAAGATTGGTTGTAAAGGTCAACTTTTCTAAGTACAGCGATATGTATAAAAAGTATGTATATTTAATAGACACGGGCACAAAACCCACATAAAATACGGGGAAATAAATGACGTCAAGCAATCTCCTCAATACGTCGCCGCAGGCTTTCAAAAATACTAAATTATGGAAAATTACCCAAAACCCCATTCAAAATTTTACCGCGCACCTTTTATATGTATACTATTATTTATAACAGCCTGATTATAGTCCCCGGATCTTCTTTGTTGTTTATTGCTGCGATTTATGTAGTTAAATTGGCGCGAATTTTTAGCAGCTCTAATTGCTATAGTAGGTGCCTATGACGGCATCTAACGGGCTATTGTCATAGCTGAGTTATAAAATTTACTCATAATATTACCGTGTTCAATTCATAAGCACATGGGAATTTTATAATAGCGTGAAATTAGGTTTATTATCTTGTTAAAATATAACAAAAAGTATTTGTTGCATGTCACGAATGTTATGATTTTCACACTTCATTGTTACAGACGGAAAATGAGGGCAATAAGCTTAGTTATTGCGCTCACAGCAGTGGTAAGCTGTAGAGCGGCAGGGCCACAACCACAGCTGCGCTTCGCGTGGAAGGAAGTGGACTATGTATGGGACTCACCAACACAAAGGGAGACCGCCATCAAAGATAAAATCTTCGTTCCTGCTAACAATCTCCCTTTGGGCTTAGCGAGATGGAAGAACAAAGTTTTCGTTACTGTGCCCAGGTGGAAGAACGGAGTTGCCTCATCACTAAATTATGTCGATATCGATGGACCTCAAGACCAACCATTGAAACCATATCCGTCTTTGAAAGACAACCTCGTTGCTGATACCGCGACATCAATACCATCGAACAGCTCTATTGTATCAGTGTTTAGAGTGTTTGTTGATGCTTGTGACAGATTGTGGGTCATGGATACAGGATTGGCTGACATTTTAGGTACCTACATTATAATATACAATCTCTATTTAGTTATATGAACGCGCACGTACACAACATATCTTTACTCGTTAATCTTCCAACGTTTAGGGAAATCATTTTGTATAAGGAAAAGTATAATGAGGCATTCTTTCCTTAGAGAAAGTATGTTATTGTATACATAGAGCATCGTTTATAGAAAGCTATCACTTGGCGACAAGTCAAATTCCTTCGAAAGTTGCTATTATTTATACTGTTTTCTAGGATCTCCAAATCAAGTTAACGGACCGTCTTTAGTTATATTCGACTTGAACACTGACCAATTACTTCACCGTTATTACTTCAAGGTGACTGATATGAAGGAGGACTCTTTCTTCGCTAACGTGGTAAGTAATTTTAACGTACAATAGAAACTCGATTCTTATTAGATTATCAAAAAAACCGAAAAATTAATTTTTAGAAGTCTCTTTGTGTTGTTTATTTTTACTTAAACGATCGGCTGGACAACCGATATCTGTTCGATATTATATCAATTTGTTGTTTTTAATAAACACACAACATTGTGTAACTACATATGCACAAAACCCGCTTTTTTCATACGTTCTACTATCCGGATTTTAGATTATAATCCGAATGCCTAACGACAACAATTGGTCCGATTAATCGAATTTCAAATTATTACTTAGGTTAATTATCTGGGTAAAAAGGAATTCTCAGGTTCTAGGAGTTCCAATAGCCATGCTTTAATTTATTTATTAAGTTATGCTCACAAACTATCAGTGTATTATGCTGACATTTATGGGTTTTGATTAACGATAACATTAAATGTACTTATTGTGTTTGTTTACTGAGTTTGTGTGACCTGGTTACAAAAGACCGTAGTAAAGAATAATTGTACCACTAGCAATATTGACTGGTTCGGTTAAGACATGCACCTATTATATAACTTCGAAGAGGATACATTTAAAAACTCACTTTTAATTTTCACCTATTATATGTTTAAAAAAACTAGGCATTTAAAATTGTAGAAAAATAATACTAGATTTCTTCCATTCCTTCAAGTATAAAGATGGTGTAAGTACACAAAACCAGGACAGATTATTTTGTTTTGCTATAATCCGCTACTTCAAAAGAATTTGTATGGTCCAATATACAGGAACACAGGCGGTGTTGACACATGGTTGAACACATGAAACATCACACAAAATTCTTCAAACACTTTTTTCGACGCACGTTTCGTCAAGACACCGGGACATCCTCAGGAGATGTTGACAAAACAAATTAATCTGTCCTGCTAGTTATAGATTTCCGCAAAGTAACGCCCAAATAAAGTTTGTTATCATTTCGATTTCCAGTTTTCACTTGCAATGATATTGATAAATTACATCGTGAAAATTGTTTCTATTTTGTTGATTTGACACATACTTCAATTAAGTTCTCGCTACGTTAAAATCAGACTTCCATGTCCACTGCCGCATTTCGATATAATTTATTGACCGTATTTATTAATTGGTTATAGTTTATGTATAAACAGCGATCGTTCGTGTGGTATCAAAGTTACTATACCTAAAATAAATACCTACTACAACTTTTTCTTTTTATGAGGGATATCGTGGAAAATTACGTGTTGTAGCCAGCAGGTATCTATTTGGTTTTTATTTTTGGTGGTGCTTTGTTTAATGGCGTAGAAGCTCTATTTAAGTGGTTTTGAATGAAGTTTTACATACTTAAAAACTATGACGACAATTACTTTCTAATTTAAACTTCATGTATTTTGGGTCTTTAATCTAAAATCGCTTAGAAGCAGAAACACGATTGGATAAAATTTCGTTGATAGAAAGTTCTTCCAAAAGTTGCTCCAAAATCTTTTCCTGTTTTTTTTTGAAAACTACAATCGATGTAATTGTAATTTTTTGTTTTAATGTATCGGTAATAATAATATCCAAAAACGCTTACAAACCGATTTTTCATAACTGGCTTAGTTTTTGAGTAATTACGTAAAAGGTCGTTTTTCTGTTATATTCTTCCGCGACGCTGCATGTCGCATCTACCAACGTATCCGTGAGAGTGAGAAAGACAAAAATATCAACTTTTCCAGGTCGTCGACGTAGATAAGGACACATGTGATAATGCTTTTGCCTACATACCTGACTTGGGAGCTTACGGAGTGGTCGTGTACAGTCTGAAGAAAGATGATTCTTGGCGTGTAAGCCACCACTACTTCCACTTCGAACCCTTAGCTGGCACTTACAACGTTGGTGGAATTGAGTTCCACTGGACTGATGGAGTATTCGCCCTGGCTTTGTCAGAACCTCGAGAGAACGGGTAAGTGGATCACGTATTTTTGAACCTTGATTGCTTCGTGGCACATTTAGGTCACGTGCTAGTACCTACTTGATACGCTCTACTTATTAAAATACGAAAAAAAACATTAAGATTTATTATCTGTAAAAGGGCGATTTACATATCCTTGTTATAGTAGTAATGTAATACCTACCTACCTGCATTTGTTAACCCTGGTTTTTTGATCTAAAAGAATAATTATTTTCTTCAAGATTATGTAATTGCTCAATTGCTTATTCTGGTCATAAGGTTACGATTTATAGGTACTTAGGTAACGAGTACAATTTTATCCAGGCAACTAAAATGTAGAAGGAATACCGAATATTACGGAATACCGTAGGCACAGCAATTTCTGAAGGCAACAATTTTAGCAGCTTTTTAATATTTTTCAAACGTTTGGTTTCAGATTCCGTACCATGTTCTTCCATGCATTCTCCAGTACGAAGGAGTTCTGCGTATCCACTGAACTACTTAGAAACTATACACACATTGACAAAGACGAGGCATTCAACGATTTCAAGGTTCGAATACTAAAGTTGACTATTAAGTACCGTTTTGGCACCGTTCATCGTTGAAGCAAATTGCATATGTAAACATAACGAAACTTATTTTATTAGCTTTTATTAGCAGCTCCATTATTCTCCTGTTTATTTTAATTACGCAAATATGTACATGAAGTTTTAGATACATAATACTTGAGTCACATACACAGTGGGCAAACACAATTACGAAATATAAAAACATGAAACCTATTTGCTAATTACATTACAAGAATTTTTTACAAGAAGTTTTCAGTCTCTGAGCTTGTGCAGCTTTTATTGATGAAAATATTGAGCGCCCTAAATTAGAATTATATTAATTATTAGAATTAGTTTTCCTTAGTCCAATATCGACAAAATGAAACCACATTACAGGTTTTACACGTTGCTACTGTCTTTTTTTATTTTTGTCTATTTTATTCTCACTTTGATAGTTCGTAAAAATAGCCAGCTCAATAAAATATTTGTATTCAGAACATAGTTAAAACAAAAACTTTTTCAGCTTTTAGGAGACCGCGGTGAAAAAAGCCAGTCTTCGGCCAGCTACTATGATACCAACACCAGTGTGCTGTTCTACACACAGGTACGCAAGTGTCAATTTTTCTTTTCCAGATTGTATTAGAAACCATTACTTAACAACCGACTTCAAAAAAGGAGGAGTTTCTCAATTCGACTGTATGTGTTTTTTTATATGTTTGTTACCTCATAACTTTTGATTGGGTGAATCGATTTTGATCATTCTTGCTGCGCATCCCGGGTGTTCTCATTTCAATTTAGTCCAGTTGTGATAATGGTATCTATGAGAAAACTATAAGTCTTAAATTTTAATTGAAAGGGATGTATTCAACAGTAGTTTGATGAGATTTGAAGTCGGGTTGTTTGTTAATTAATTAAAGTATTTTATTCGTTAAAGTATTTTATTCGTATAAAGTTTTAATAATCAATATTATGGAATGGGTAAAATTAGCCCGCCAAATTAAAATTTTCTTTCATGTCGCAAATGGTAGACTATATGTACCTAACTACAATTATAACACTTTGTAGGTTAATAGCAATGAAATCAAAGCGGATTCTGACTTTATTTATGTTGAGTTTCAACCTTAAGAACTAAAGTTAGTACAAATGTCATACTTTAGTTATCAATTACTAACATTGTTAGCAAGCACTGCGTTATTAACGCGCTCACTTAGAGCCAGTAAAATCAGATGTAATCGGATTTATTACTATAATTTATATTATTAACAGTTTAATTCACTTTTAATCAGATAATCACGTATGTATCGTGAGTGTGTACGCGAGTATTATCACTAGTACAGAATGGTTATACTTGCGGCTCCGCTCGCGTAAATTCCAGTTTTTCAAAAATCTCACGGTAAAGATAGATTTCCCCGAAGTAAAAACATTACCGTTCCCTTACGCAGCCTTTATAGTCGAACCTACTTTCATAGAAATTTGTTATAGCAAGCTACATATAGATCGCTTTAGTGAATTCGATGTTTTTTTCAAAATCTTGCGTGAACTTAGTCTTTCCGGATTAAAAGTATGCTATAGATAATTATGTTAATCCCATTCAAAGATCCCATAAGCGTCTTCATTACCAGCCCACTTGATTCAGAAGTTGTGGCGTATCCAAACATGTATACCTAATATAATATGTAGCTACATAAAACTTACACGAGTTTATGATTAAATGTGAATTAAACTGCTAATACGCTATATAAAATGAAATAATACTAAGTTTATTGTTTTATTATGAGTTACGGGTTAAATCTTTCAATATCGTATTGTATTTTTGTATTCACCGTTAATAAATCTTTACAGGTAAACCGGGACGGAATCGGATGTTGGAATTCAAATAAACCTTACACTCCAGAGAACAATCCACTGCTCTTCAGCGATCCCACTCAGTTTGAATTTTTGAACGACTTGAAGGTAACTTAATACAATGTGACTTTACCTTTTAAGTTAAACTAGCTACTTCAATAATCAATGCAACGAAATGGAACGAAGAATTTTAATTTTTAAAACCTAAAATGTTTAAGTTCAAGGCACAGCACGAACATATTCACACTTATGGGCACAAGAATTGGGTAGCAACAAATTAGGTGGCATAAGAATTTTTTTAGAATATTCTAGGCAAATGTTTAAGAAAAAATGTATTTAGCGTACCTAATCGTAATCAAATTCCGACACTTGATTGGCTGGAAAAAATCTACAGTGTCTGTTATTCTGTGTCGTGAAGTAGTAATGTACTGTGTATTGGATGGCACTGTACACCGACGTGATTACCTACTGGGCAAATTGAGAGTTAAGAACTGATGTCCGAGCGCAATGCAATGCTAAATTGTGGCACGGACTGCATCTAACACGGACTGACAGAGAAAGTCTCAACGTAAGGGTTCAATTTTTACCATTTTGGTATGGAACCCTAAAAAACCATGATTGTCAGGCGATCAAAATATTGAAAATAAGTAAAATATAATGAAAATGAAGAAGCAACGCAATCGCAAAGAAAAATATCAACTATCCCCAACTGACCGAGGTCAATAAAACGGCCCCCAGAGTCATATTTATGAAATAGTTACTCATAATTTGTTAAGTTTGACGACCGAATGACGTAGTGGTAGCGAACCTGCCGTCTGCGCCGGAGGTCGCGGGTTCGATTCCCACTACTGGCAAATGTTTGTGTGATGAGCATGAATGTTTTCCAGTGTCTGGGTGTTTTTCAATATATTATATTTATGTATATTAGCATTTATGTACCTATATTTATCAGTCATCTAGTACCCATAACACAAGCTATCGCTTACTTTGGGGATAGATTGCGATGTGTAAAATGTCCCATACATATATTTGTTTTATTTATAATTTTCTGTTTACAGGTGGATGACGAAGGAAATTTATGGCTGCTAAGTGACAAACTGCCGCGGTTCATATACAAATCTCTTGACCCTAATGAGATCAATTACAGGATATTCACCATCAAAGCGACTGATGCGATCGCCGGAAGCGCTTGTGAAAATTAATTAGTACATAACTCAAATACTTCTATGTACAAATGAAAGACTCCAAGTGATTACGTACTTTGAGTGTGGTGATCAAAGATTGAAGTTAGTTGTTCAACAGCATTTCTCAACAATACATCTATACTTGATATGCATTACTTTAATGCCAAGGTTCTTAATTTTCTTTAATAAATACACCCGTTTTAAGCTAAAATCGTATACTTCTACTACGGAACTTTCTTACAAATAGTAACTGGATACAATAAATTAAATGTGGATAAATCTGGACATGCTGATTACGGCGAACGGAACATATTTTGAATATTTTCCGATTTTAAATTATTGTATTCATTAAACATATTTAGATTATAACCCTTGTAGATTAAAATTATTGTGATATTTTCTAATCTTCAATAAATAAATAAATTATTTTTAAAACACAACCTGCCTTCCTACCAAATTAAATAAAAAAAGATGTTATGTGTTGATATACATTTATGTATTTTCGTTCTATTTTTTCTATAATTATTATCTAATGGAATAGTATTAGTATAGAATAAAAATCTAGCTACATAATTATTGCGTATTACCAGTTACCCAAACACTTGACAAAGTTTCAAGATCTTTAGAATATAATAAATAATTAATTAAGTATTATTATTTGTACAAATAAATAATATTATGCACCAGTGTTATACCAGTGTAATGTGCATTTCTAGCACACACTTAAACTACTTAATTAGTGTATTTTGCGATGTTTAAATTAAATGTTATTTTATTTATGGGAAGTAACAAATATAATATAAGTAAAACTACATCAAACACTATATTTTATTTACAAGCGCTACTATCCTACCTAAGGTTTTTTTTAAGGTGAATAAAATGAAATAAAAGAAAATACATAACGTACCCTATCGTCAGGAAATATCCAGAGATTATGTGGCGCCCACTAAAACTGCCTGTATCCTCAAAAGATACGCTGGCTGGAGTACGGGATTCAATCCTACTCTTGTCTTTCGTAAGTTAGGTAGGTAAGTATGTTGAACTTTAAAAAATTGAAAGAAATATCTAATACTTAATGAGACAAAAAATTATGGCAATTCTGATTTAAATCCCGAAAAATAATATAAAATCTAGTGGCAATAAAATAAATAAAAACATTTAATATTATTAAGTATATCTATAGAATGGAACAAATTGGAAACCGAAAATGGATATATTAATACTTAATGTAGTATTATTACAATGATGCTGTACTTAGTTATTTATTTGCTGATGGAGAATTGATAATAGAGTTGGATAAGTAGGTACATTTAATTGATCGAGAGACGGGAAACTACAGACCATTGCCATTCGGTGAGTTGCCGTGTGCGAAGGATATCGTGTCAACATTTACAATTTACTCATTATTTACACAAAACAATAAATAATATTTTTTAATATGGCGACAAAGTTCAAGACTGAAAAGGTTGGAATAGTTGGCAGGTAAGGAACTTTATTCTTCATTTCTTTTCATTACAATTACCACTATACCTACTCGTACACATAGAGCCAGAAATCAATTAGTTTTTCATTTAAGCGAGGTCTTCATAAGACAGTGGGAAGCTGTTTTAGCAAGATACTTTTTCTCTTCGTTTTCCTTGTACATTACTACTTGCCAGTTACTATATAACCAAGAGGGATAAGGTGTATGGCAAATGCTTCGGATAAAACATACACGTAATATTATTACGAGCAAACCTACGTAATACGAGATAGCAACTTTTGCCACTAAAATTCAAATGCAGCCGCGTTATAAAAAGTAGTTTATTTTTTATTAGACTTTAAAAAAAACAAAAGAACTTTAATTGATTCGGCGCATATACCTACCTACTTTTAGAGTTCCATACCAAACTGGTAATAATGGATCCCATATGGTGCGACTTCATCCTGCCGTTTATCTGTCTGTTTTCAAGGTTTATGTACCTACTTATATGTTATTCCGCCGTCCGGCTACCTATCTCTTGAAGCGTGATAGTTAGATAGTTGAAATTTTCACAGATGACACGTATTTCTGCACTATATTATGCACTATAACAACAAATACTAAAAAACAGAATAAAATAAAATAAGGGGGCTGCAACAAACAGCAAACGTAATTTTTTTGCCATTTTTATAGATAAATATACTTACAGAACCCTTCATGCGCGAGTCCAATTCGCACTTGTCCAGTTTTGTATTTAACTTCTTTTCACCGATTTCACAGAGATTAGAAATTATATAGGTACCTACTTTCTTATTATTTAATTATAAATTTTAAAATTCTTGATTCAATCACATAATGTTCAAAATGTATTTAGGCTCAGTAGATTATTATCGTTCGAACTATAAAACTATCAACCTACCAAAATCAAGTTTCATCGTTTCTATTTTTGTCTAGCTTTCTATGTCCGATCTCTGTTTTGGCATATACAGCAAAACTGCCTATCATAGTCATAGTTTTAAAAAAAAAATAGTCTTAAACGACTTCTCTACATTTACATACACTTCTAATTTATTATTAAGTACTGCATACATAGTGTAAGGTACCTAATAAATAGTGTAAGACCAAATATTAAAAGTACTTAAGTACTTACTTATTGCTTTTATCAGGTTATCAGTGTTAGATAGATATGAGCAGATGATGTGTTGTGTGGATAGGTATGTGTAAAATGCATGTTTTCTGTAGTGTTTACTATCCTTATCGGCGATTGTTTGGTTGCGTTTCATAATGAACTCGCTTGATTTTCTTAAGTAGGTACGTATAGTTATCAGTCAATAATGAGCAATAACGTTTAAAATTTACAAAGTAATAATAACGTCGAGCCTACTGTTTTTCTCAATAAGTAGGTACCTAACTTAAATAACACAAAAACAAAAACTGTACCTAAATAGTTATTTTGATACTATTAGCTAATTTCAGAATATTGATACTTATATATACCTACCTACTTCCAATATTCTGATAAGTTTAGAAGACTTATCAGTGTTATTTTTATTAATAAAACAAAATGATAGGAGTTCATTAATAATAACAAACCCATTGTATAAGAGATATTTATCGCAGTGTCTATAAGGTTAATTTATACAAATGATAATGTGCAAGCAACCGAAGTGTTTATCAATGAATATTTAGGTATTTTAAACTTGACCTCTAAAGTAGTTTTTATGAAAAGAACCGGCTAACATTCTGCGACATTGGAGGAGAGTCAATATTGCCTAATAGAATTGGAATTGTGACTTGCGACAAAAGTTTTTTTACTTAAACTATGACCTAGGTATGAGTACTTAGTATATAGGTATATTATTTAAATTATTTTACATACGACAAGTTAGTACCCACTTCACTGCAATCTCGCCGGCATACAAGGGCTATTGAAGTAATTTTTAGTGAACTAAAGGTTCAAAACTATAAATACCTCCAATTACTTTCAAAAAAACGTCATGAAGGTATGTATATAGGTCTGTAATCTAAATTCGCTACGAAGCAGAAAAATGATTGGATATCAAAATTTTCTCGATAGAACTTCAACTTATCAACTTAGAAAGTCCTCCCAAAAATTGCTCCAAGATCTCAAGTTTTTTAATTTATATCGAAAACTAAGTAGTTAGTTTAAATGTGTCGGTAAAAATAATATCCAAAAACGCTCAAAAAGTATTTTTGATAACTGGCTTAGTTTTTTAGTTTAACGTCGTGTTTCTGTAATATTTTCCACGACGCTGCATGTCGCATCCACCAACGAATTCTTAGAGTTCGAAGGACAAAAATAAAATCAGTATATCACCTTAAATCACGATGCTATAATTAATGTGATAGTAATAAGCAGATGAGCAATGAATGAATGTGAATGAAAGCTAAAGTTTATCTTACTAACTCGGAAGTGTTAGTAGCCCATGAGGGTTGCTTGATAGCATCGCACCGGAACGCTAAAAATTAAAATATCTATAAAATAAGTATCGGTTCGTCTTTGGCAGTATATCCAGATACCAACTGACTGAGTTGCGTAACATTTATATATAAAACAAGTTCAATACAACCATATGAAAAAAACAGTTGATTCCTCTACCTTTCATTATAGGTTCGAGGGGTCGAATATCGGGCTCTGCTTCTGACTTTCGGACACTAAGTATCACTTGCTTAGCCGTGAATAAAACCGTTGTCCGTTAGAGAAACTTGCATGTCCGATAGTTCACCATAACGTTCTTAATGTTGTGCCAATCGCACTTGGCCAGCCTGGAAGCACTAACACCTTTGATTCTGGCAGGAGACAAGTCCCTGTTGGGACTTGTCCCTGTTGGGACTTGTCCCTGTGGGACATTCTTGTTTTCACAAAATCCGCGGGAAATGTTTCCGAGATGAGAAGTAGCTATGTGCTTATCCAGGCTATATTGGCTGTATCAACCAAGAACTATTATATTAAAAACAATATTATATTTTTCAGTGGCCTGATTGGAAGATCATGGGCCATGCTCTTCGCTTCAGTTGGCTACCAAGTGACGATCTTCGACATCGTACCTAAACAAGTTACCGATGCGTTGGAGGATATTAAAGTGCAACTAAAAACCTTGGAGAAAGATGGTCTTCTGCGCGGTAAGCTTAATGCTGATGAGCAGTTCCAATGCATTAAAGGTGCGTATGAGTTATCACTTATACCGATTTAGGTATAAAACCACTTAAGACTAATATTGACATTATTATTCATCTGCTAGAAAATTAATTTTGAAGATACGAGTAGTTGAATCTTTGGCCCAACTGTGGTAGGTCTTTATTTATCTAAGTCTAGGACTTCTAACCTGAATCAAGGCCTATTTATTGTATGGATAAATGGTACTTATTTAGATCCAGGTTGTCTTCTTGGGTCATAATTAATTGATTACATATTATTTAATAAGCTTTGAACACGCAATATATATAAATAAGGAAAGGAAATATGTTGGATTAACATAATAGAGCAGGGCGACATAAAACATTATCAGAAACGAGATTAATAGTGTCTTATTTACCTTTCCTTAGGAACATGAATAAAATCCTATAAGTAAGTATGTAAACGTTTTATATGAATTATTTTGCATAATTTCAGGATCTACCGATTTAGCAACTGCAGTCAAAGACGCCATTTTCGTCCAAGAATGCGTACCAGAGAACCTTGATTTAAAGAAAAAAGTATTCCAAGATTTAGATAAAGTCGTTAGCGACAAGACCATACTTTCCAGTTCCACTTCCACTACATTGCCATCATTATTTTCGGAAGGACTGAAGCACAGAGCACAGGTATTACCAATATGTATAAAAATAAGGGTGTTTGGAAAATCGACAGAAAAATAAGAGTCCTATCATTAGCACAATTTGTAATCATAAAAAGTTCACAAGAAGGTCAAACCTACATTCACGTATCTCTATGATCATACTTTGATCTTAACGGTCGTTGTCCATCTAAGCTAAGCAGTATAATTGTACACGTACAATGTATACATTTATAATGGTTGTGTAAGGGGCCGTTTGTCCACCGCGCAATGGGCCACGTCATATTGTTTCTGTTTGAGGTGACGCGTCCATGACGGCTGCGGAGTTCAAGCGGCTTCCATATTGGCTAGTCCATAACATTATGTTGTCGGGAAAAAAGTTACAAATTACGATAAGTCGTTAAAAAATTATTATATTTGTATAGGTTGTTGTGTCACACCCAGTAAACCCTCCTTACTACGTGCCATTGGTAGAAATAGTGCCAGCGCCATGGACCAAGCCAGAAGTGGCCAAGAAGACCAGAGAAATCATGCTGGTGATTGGACAGGAGCCCGTTTCTCTGTCAAGAGAAATAGATGGCTTCGTGCTAAATCGCATTCAGTAAGTAATTCAGATTACGTTATGTTAGGTAGGTACTGTATCAATGTTTATTCTATCCTGTGGCACGACCTGTGGGCACGAAAGCCCCTTGTGAGGCCTCCTCCAAAAAATTCCTATACTTGTCGCGGTCCTTCGACTCCCTGCGCCAGTTGGTGTATTTATACCCATGCTCCTAGGTCTTCTCCCACACCATCAGCCCAACGTATTTTTGGTCTGTTTTTCTGTGTTTGGGTTATGTTACCGTACTTTGGAATATTCATAAACTGATTATTTAAATTACACCTACAGATATGCGATTCTGAACGAAGTATGGCGTCTGGTAGACGACGGCATCGTTGACGTGAAGGACGTCGACAAAGTTATATCTGAAGGGCTGGGGATGCGGTACGCGTTCCTTGGCTCGCTGGAAACTGCGCATTTGAATGCTGAAGGAATGGAGAGCTACATAGAGAGGTAATTAATTATGTCTTCATTACGTAAATATTTTCAATCGACTTCAAAAAGGAGAAGGTGCTACAATTTGAGTGTGTCTTTTTTATGTTTGTTACCTCATAACAATTGACTGGGTGAATCGATTTTGATGATTCTTTTTTATTAGAAAGCTGATGCCTCCCCTGTGGTCCCATTTTAATTTTGTTCCAGTTCTGATAATGATATCGATGAGAAAACCATTTAGGTCTTAAATTTTTAATTGGAAAGGATGTATTCAACAGTAGTTTGCTCATCAAACTAAAGTTGAAGAAGTCTTGAAGTCGCCTTTTTTTGTTAATTAATTAGTTTATTTTACACACTGCAGGAACTAAATAGAACTTAGAACTAATAGAACTTAGACATCCAGATGGCGTAGCGGTAGCGATCCTGCCGACTGCGTCGGAGGTCGTGGCCGGGTTCGACTCCCACAGTTGGAAAATATTTTTGTGATGAGCATAAGTAAATGTTTTCAAGAGCCATGGGTGTTTTTTCAATATATTGTATTTATGTATATTAATTATGTATGTCTAACAGCTATCTAGTACCCCTAACACAAGCTATCGCTTACCTTGGGGCTAGATGTGTGTAATGTCCTAATATATTCATTTATTTATTCAAAAAAACTGAATGAACTTGATTGAGTATAGAAGATACTAAATTACGAGTTCTTATAAATAATTAGTGTGATTTTTTTTTTGTTTATGGTAAGGTATGGAGATACGATTCACAGCGTGAGCGAGACATTCGGCGAAAACCCGCGGATGACGCAAAGCAAGAGTGCTGCTACGATTTGCCAGCAGCTAAACGAAATGGTACCGCTGGATAAGTTGCAAAAACGCCGAGCGTGGCGAGACGCCTGCCTGACCCGACTCGCTATCCTCAAGAAGGAAATGAACGCTAAATATAGTTAGTAGAATAAAGTTGTTACTGACAGATCGTATGATACGGAATAATAAATTGGGTACAATTTAATGTTAAAAATTATTACAATCATCATGTAAAGTTTAGTAGGTATAAAACTACTTATCTATCGTTGCAACTTGCAAGTAACTATTTAATATTTATACCTACTTCTAAAACTCGCAGATTAGTAGGTACCTATTCAAATATTTTGTTGACTGTGGTTGAAACTAATAATTTTGTTATTTTCCTGAAATTGTATTTACTTACCTACTTGTGTTTGTTGCACTTTGTTATTAAATGCGAATAAAAATAAAGCTTTTATTTCCGTGCTAATTTTTTTCCCCAACCAAGATGTTAGACAAAACTTAAAAATTCAAATCACAATAACTAAACCTACATTTCAAATTTCAAAAACAATTCAAAATAAAACAAAAACCATAGAGTTCTGTCAATCCATTCGTCCCTTTCGGGACAGGCAAAGATCGAAGACCATACGGCCCATTCATTCGTGTTGAATTTTCTTGTGATAGGTACGTAATCTAACTGTGAATGGGTACTATAGCCTGTTCAATCGTAAAAAACCACATTGTAAAAAACCATAGAGTAATTGAATAGAAGAGAAAAACTGAAACTGATTATGAATGTGTAATATAAAGTAACGATAAATCACTGTCCACAGACCACTTTTTTCACAGAGATAACAAAACAATGGAGAGACCCCTTTCATTTATTCTCATCACAGATTCTCATGACACGAAGTTATATGCATAGATCGTAATATAAAGTAGGTTATATGTAAATCCGTGTTTATATTCTATACCAAACCAAGTCACAATCCACAGACTAGATCATTTATTTATAGCCTTTCCCTGCGTGACATGCGGCGCCATAATGAGCGCCAAGAATCGTTGTTAAATGTTCGGGTATAATAAATAAATAAATTGAGTTGCTACCTTAGGTAACGCCATCTTATGCGCTACTTTACAGATTAAAAATAGTGTTCTAATGTTGGTCAAACTGGATGTCACAACTGTATATTATAATCTGTGATTTCAGTTCTTTTTTTTAATTTATTTTACGGCCCTGGATACCAGTCCTTTTAGGTAGTTAACATGGAATTAATAAGTAGTTGTACCTCAGACCAATAATCCCAAGTTGTATGAAGTACGTATGAGTTCCAACTTCCATGGTAGATATTATTATGTATAGGTAGGTACCTACCTACAAGGTACCTACTCTGTGGGTTTCAATTTTTCATGTTGTTTACGATTACGTCAAAATAATTATTGTCATTTTGCAACCTGCGATGTTTCAATTTTTGTGGTTTTTATTTTATTTACCTTCAAAGTTCAGTGAATGCATATAAAATTTATTTAAAAAATCTTTGGTCCATCGCATACGAATGGAATATTTTTTGAGAGCATGCGTAAAATAATAATTGTTTAAACAGAGTTATACGTGACGGCAAAAGGCCTTGTAGTACAGACTCACGCAGAGTTTTCCAAATGTGTTGTTTTGATAGATAATGGATCCAAGAATGTGTAGGAAAATCAGTAGTAGTGAAAGTCTTCCAGGTACAGAGAATGGGGAACTCGAAGTATCGAACATTATCGCGCCCCAGGAGAGCGAGGAAAACTTTTTGCTGGACGGCAATCTCGAACGGCACTCCGTTACTTGGTTGGACGACGATCAAATCGAGGACTTAGATCTTAATTTAGACCAAACTAACATATTTTTTCATAGAGTCGATAGTGCAGATATAATTTATAGGAGCAAGAAGAAAAAATGTAAAATGGTAGGCAGGTACGTTATGGGCGATGTGTTGGGGGAAGGATCCTACGGCAAAGTGAAGGAGATGCTGGACTCTGAGACCCTGTGCAGGCGCGCCGTGAAGATCCTGAAGAAGAGAAAGCTACGGAGAATACCCAATGGAGAACAGAATGTGCAGAGAGAGATACAGTTGCTACGAATACTTAGACATAGAAATGTGATAGAACTAGTCGATGTTATCTATAATGATGAGAAACAAAAAATGTATTTAGTTATGGAGTTCTGTGTTGGTGTGCTCCAGGTAAATATACACTTTAGTCATTTCATTTTCAAACATGCTTTATTTGCTATATATTTAGGTATATTCTATGCAATAACCACTTTCATCAAAACATTCCCTTTTTCTCTTCAAAAAATACCACAGTATGTATTTCTATTACTAATATTATTAACGTGAATGTACCAATAACAATGTAGTCAACTAATTTGGTTTAACTTTGGGATGGAGTTAGATTGTACTCTGGATTACTGGGCTACTTTTATCTCAGAAAAAATCCATGATCTCTGCAAAAAAACAAAAATTCACAGAATGTAGTAAATTAGGAACCAATATGTCTCAAAAAATTTAATTCTGTTTTTTTAATGACAAATGCAATTTGACTAGTGAGTTCAGGTATTGCAGTGTAATAATTAAATTCCCATTACTATATCACTAAAGATTATTCTTTAGTTTTATATCCTGATGTTTTGTTGCCTATTTTGAAATTAAGAAAGTTTTTATGGACTCATTTTTATAACACTAGAGCATATACCAGGATTTTTCAGAAGTTTTGAGTTTTCCAGGGCAATACACCTGTGAACTCTTTGCCTATTATAATAGTAAAAGAATTTACGCAACACTGTAGTATTTATCAGTATAACCCTGTCAAGAGCTCTTATAAATAACAATAAGATTTTATGTACAATAAAAATAGCAACTGACCTGTTTATTAAGAATTTATAGTTGTTTTCTTTCCTGCAATAGTTGTTTATAATGAGTTTCCTGTGCTATATATACCTACTTGTGTTAAACATCTTTGAACTGCACACATAATATAATAATAGCACAGTAGTTTATATGCTACCTGGTATCCCCCTATATACATACTATTTTTAGAAAAATTAAGAAATTTCAAAGGATTGTATAGCCTGCAAACCTTAGTTATATTATAAGCTATTCCAATGAGTTTGACATTCTGAGAGATGACTTGTGCATACTAGTTAAACCACGCAATAAACCGCACGGTAAACTGCTATAAACTAACCCTCCTGGTGGTCTACAGGGCGCGAGGGGGGAGCCGCTCAACCCATCAGCTAGTCTGTCACTGTCCACCAACAAATCATTATAATCATTATAGCTGATCGCAGCACCCGCCCCACGTCCCGCAGACCATCAGAAGGGTCAAGTTTATAGCAGTTTACCTATAGTCAGCAATAAATAAATAAATGGTAATATTATCTAAGTCCTTGGTGTTTGTTTTAGGATATGCTAGAGTCAACTCCGGGTAAGAAGTTTCCTCAACGTCAAGCACATGAATATTTCACACAGTTGCTGGACGGGCTTGAGTATCTGCACGGCCAGGGTGTGGTGCACAAGGATATCAAGCCAGGAAACTTGCTACTTACTTTGGACCAAACATTAAAAATCACAGATTTCGGTGTTGCAGAAGTTAGTATATTATGCCTTGCTCCATCCTAATTTGAAGTGGTATGCTGAAATTTTATCCTATTTATCTCAAGGTTCTCTTTGTTGGTAAAAGATCTTCAGTACCAGCTGCTACATGGCTATTTACTAATAGGTTTCAACCGTGTAGCAGCTGGTACATGAAAAAAAAAAGTTTTTTCTGAGCATGCATTTTGATATGTCATTAACAAAATTCATGTAGAACACGTCATAATTTTCGTTGTTGTTACAGGCTTTAGACATGTTTTCTCCGGAAGACACGTGCTACACAGGACAGGGGTCTCCTGCGTTTCAACCTCCAGAAATTGCTAACGGTGCCGAGCAGTTTTCAGGCATCAAAGTTGATATTTGGAGTAGTGGAGTCACATTGTAAGATATATCTAAATAAATATTATAACCGTTTATTTTTTCCATCCTTTACAAAAAAGGCAGTATTATATTATGATTTATGATCAGTATCCTATCTGTACTCACAAAGGAATTAAAAAAATTCAAGTCTCATTATCAAAATGTAGTTAGGATTATGAGCATTTATGTTACTTTATGGTGCACAAATTCGTTTATAAATTCATAAAGCACATCCTATTGGTACAAACCCTAGAAGGATGAAAGGAATTTGTAGTTGGCTAAGCTTGATTTTGAAGGCTCAGAGACTATGTAATACTTTCTCCAAAAATGCTAACAATTCCCGCAAAATTTTAATTCGAAATCCGTACGAACTAAGTTTCTAGTCAATAAATGAAAAAAATGCAACATCCAATGCACAAAATGATGAGTGCATTTGCTATGACTCACAATCCGCTGATTTACTTGTACCTATCTGTCAACAACAAACTGACCTAAATCCATATATGACAATGGAAAAATTCCTTTTATGTTGCAATGCTTTTATGAAAAGTAAATGTATCATTTTAATGTATTCTTTGTAGGAACGTCAATTTATGCAATATTCCACACTGCATTGAAACCGTTGTTTACTTCAGAATGTCTTTGTATTGTGGCATTGAATATTTTTCTCATTTAAATAATCCTGTACGGATATTACTGCCATTTCAGTTGGTACTGCTGATGCTGCAACTATGGCCTCATTTTTTATCTTAATTTAAAGAGTTTTGCTGCGTACAATGTTTTATTCTGGAGTTCATCAAGTAATTAACCATGGTTTAGTGAAAAATTCTTTGTATCATTCTTGAAGATAGCCCCATTTCGTTCAACATTGTACAGATATCTCTAATGTATAAAATTCTCACGCCAACCTTTGTTACCAAACTCCTCCGAAACGGCTGGACCGATTGTTATAAAATTTTCTGTGTATGATCACTGGGTCTGAGAGTAGGCTGTTATCTATTTTTCATATCCCCAATGGCGAAATGACGTTTGCCGCGTCAGCTAGTTTTAATATAGATATTTCAATCCACGAAGACATTCCCCACTCTGCCAAAATCGTTTATGTTTCATTTGATTTGTATGGAGTTTGACTGAGTGAGACGCGTCATCGTGGTGCCAAAAAGCATTAAGGATATTTCAATATCTATAATGCTTTCTGGCAGAAAGGGTAGGTACAAAGGTGTCAAACTAAACCTCGGTGTGTTACTGTGAACTCAGGTCTAATTTTATAAATAAAACGCTAAATATATTTTAATTAAATTAGTGTATTTATTTATGGTACAGATACTAACTGATGGTAAGTTTCCACGAACCTTATTATTTATTTATTATTAGTTATTGGTTATTTGCAGATACAACATGACAACAGGGCGGTACCCGTTCGAAGGTGACAACGTGTATCGGCTGCTGGAGGCGATCGGGCGAGGGGAGCCCGCGCCGCCGCCGCAGAACCTCGCCCCCACGCTGCAGCTACTGCTGGTGCACATGTTGAAGAGGAACCCCGACGAACGACCTACTGTACAGGAGATTAAGCGGCACGAGTGAGTTGATTCTTTATAAATAAATATATATCAGGACGTTACCCACATCGCAATCCAGCCCCAAAGTAAGTGATAGCTTGTGTTGTGGGTACTAGATAACTGATAAATATATATACATAAACGAAAATATATAATATAACACGATAGTATATTAAAAAACATTCAGACATTGGAAAACATTCATGCTCATCACACAAACATACACCAATAGTAGGTATCGAACATACAACCTCTGACGCAGACGGTAGGTTCGCTACCGCTACGCCATTTGGTCGTCACTCATCAACCTTTACTAAGAAAGTTAAATCAGATTTTCACATGCATATTCACTGAAGTGAAGATTTTAGTTGATTCATCAATGGCATATGTAATATGTATGCATTAATTCACATATTTCATGTCTCCTTGCTATGCTGTTAAGGTCATGGTATCGTTGGCGCTATGGTCAAACTAAATTGGTTATAGGCATGATTTTACCGATGTTAGACCTTAAATCTTGTATAATGTAAGGCGGTCTTGTATAACTGTAAATGTTTGCTGTCAGCTGGATTCGCTCGCGGCCTCCACTGCTGTCGGGCGAGACGCTCGTGGGCCCTCGCTCGCGGCGCTCGGACGAGCTGCACAGCTCCACCGTCATCCCTTATCTCATGGAGCGGCACTACGCCTCCGCGCACCACTTCTTCACCGAGCGAGACCTACGACACGGTAAGCAGCATTGGCAGTTTGTTGTCAGCTGGATTCGCTCGCGGCCTCCGCTGCTGTTGAACGAGACGATCGTGGGCCCTCGCTCGCGGCGCTCGGACGAGCTGCACAGCTCCACCGTCATCCCCTACCTCATGGAGCGGCACTACGCTTCCGCGCACCACTTCTTCACCGAGCGAGACCTGCGACACGGTAAGCACTAAGCAGCATGGCAGTTTGTTGTCAGCTGGAGCCGCTCACGGCTGCCACTGCTGTCGGGCGAGACGCTCGTGGGCCTTCGCTCGCGGCGCTCGGACGAGCTACACAGCTCCACCGTCATCCCCTACCTCATGGAGCGGCACTACGCCTCCGCGCACCACTTCTTCGCCGAGCGAGACCTGCGACACGGTAAGCAGCAATAGCAGTTTGTTGTCAGCTGGAGCCGCTCACGGCTGCCGCTGCTGTCGGGCGAGACGCTCGTGGGCCCTCGCTCGCGGCGCTCGGACGAGCTACACAGCTCCACCGTCATCCCCTACCTCATGGAGCGGCACTACGCCTCCGCGCACCACTTCTTCACCGAGCGAGACCTGCGACACGGTAAGCAGCAATAGCAGTTTGTTGTCAGCTGGAGCCGCTCACGGCTGCCACTGCTGTCGGGCGAGACGCTCGTGGGCCCTCGCTCGCGGCGCTCGGACGAGCTACACAGCTCCACCGTCATCCCCTACCTCATGGAGCGGCACTACGCCTCCGCGCACCACTTCTTCACCGAGCGAGACCTGCGACACGGTAAGCAGCAATGGCAGTTTGTTGTCAGCTGAATTCGCTCGCGGCCTCCGCTGCTGTCGGGCGCGATGCTCGTGGAGCCTCGCTCGCGGCGCTCGGACGAGCTGCACAGCTCCACCGGCATCCCCTACCTCATGGAGCGGCACTACGCCTCCGCGCACCACTTCTTCATTGAGCGAGACCTGCGACACGGTAAGCAGCAAGGGCAGTTTGTTGTCAGCTGGAGCCGCTCACGGCTGCCGCTGCTGTCGGGCGAGACGCTCGTGGGCCCTCGCTCGCGGCGCTCGGACGAGCTGCACAGCTCCACCGTCATCCCCTACCTCATGGAGCGGCACTACGCTTCCGCGCACCACTTCATCACCGAGCGAGACCTGCGACACGGTAAGCAGCAAGGGCAGTTTGTTGTCAGCTGGAGCCGCTCACGGCTGCCGCTGCTGTCGGGCGAGACGCTCGTGGGCCCTCGCTCGCGGCGCTCGGACGAGCTGCAGAAGTTTGTATGGCGAAAAGTGTTTCTTTTGTAAAATTTATAAATATAATAGAGGTAGAATCAACAAAATCACCCTGTACTTTTTCTGAGGTTTGTATTTTGATTGAGGTTTAAAATAAATAGTTTTGCTTGCAAACTTCCTTCTTCAAATCATTTGTAAATATGACACCACATTGCTCGTTCATTGTCCTCTATAATTACACCTTGTGGTAAAATAACAAAAACAATATTAGTATTATTATTACCGATATATTTGATAAACAAGCACTTTGTCATTTAACATTAAAAAATATTGAACTCATCACATTTAGTAAGGTCGTTTACCTATTCATTGTAAATACTTTTGCAGATTCTGGTGAATTTCGCAAAGCCGGTCAGATTCAAGCACGTATTTTCTCTATGAGTTAGGTTTGTAGCATGAAAGTGTTGAGAAATTTCGTTTTTTAGAAAAAAACTTTGTCTGAAATCCCAAATTTAAAAGTCCTTTACAATTGTGCAAACTCATAACATGTCACTAATATAGTTCGATATCTTTAAATAACACTTTTTGGGTTATCTTTAAAAAGCTATCATAAAAATAGCATCAACCCTCTTTTAACAGTGGAGTTTTTGTACCTACATTTGAATTTGCCTACGTTCGCTACGACACATGCTTAAACACACTAAAGATTTCAGCAGTTTTCAAGGTAGGATCAACAATTTTTATCCTATACTTTTTTTATAAAGATGTGTATTTCTCTATTATAGAGTTAGCACTGAAGGTCATTCGTGGTATCGTACGTATAATGGATGAAAGAATATTATGGAGTATATAAGTAAAAACTTTGAAGTATTTATGCACTACCACGGCGATGCTTTTGCTTGAAAATAGCACTCCCTATAAATGAATCCGTAAATATGTGTTATACGGGCATTTATTTCCAATAGCTGCTGCTACGTCGAATGACCGAATATATCTATGCGATGTAGCACGTCTCAAATGCTCGCTCGTATTACAGAGTTGGGCGACGGCGGCTCCAGGACGATGTCCACCGCGGAGCTGTCAGACGCGGAGTCCACGCAGTGCAAGCGGCGCTGGCACTCCTCCTGCGGCCGCCTGCCGTCGTGCCGGCTCACGTGATCGACGCACAACCACCAATGACCCTTATTGAACAAGTACATAACAGCTGTTTTTCACTGTCACTCGCTGTAGATTCATTTGATTCGGATTAGAGATATTGCGGATACGGTACAATTTTTCACATTCAGACAAGCATGTGCATTTAAATATCCATTGAAAAGTGATTCCGAAAATTTTAATTTGCTACAAATTACCTATTTGAACCGCATTGCGTCCGGGACCCAGAAAAAAAACGGATGCAGATTACCAAATCTTTAAAAGTTCCTCCTGAAAGAAGAATATTGTTCGTAAATAACCTCATTATCCCTAATTCATATTTAATGGTGTATCGGGTAATGAAAGGTTTGACGGGAAAATAACGCATTTGAGGTGGTTCGGACAAAGTAGCCCGCGAAATTTAAATTTTATTTAGTAACCACTGCTACTAGCGCGTGCGAAAGATACTTACGCCCGCCCCGCGACCCGCTTACTACCCCATGATACCTTATTCTCGACTTCCGCGCAATAACGGTGACCGCTAGACTTTTGTGCCGCTACCAATAGTTTGTGTTTATCCTTCAGTTACATGATTCAAAAGGTTACCCCAAAAATATTTCGTTCTACCCCCAATAGACAAGTTTACATCGTGTAAGAAAAAATATAAAAATGCATGTTTAAGATAGATTTTGAAAAAAGTAAACGGAAAACGTCACTATTTATTCATAAAATTGCAATGTGAATTTTATAATTCCATTTTAAAAATCGTCTTTTTTTATCTGTCCAAAAACGCCATCCACCATAACGTGACGTCACACCGACAGTACCGTGACAGTACACGTCTAGTTTTGTGGTCTGTGGTACACATATACAAATTACTCTATGGGTATTACACAACCTAGATTATCGCCACAGAGTACATCACAGACCACAATAGGGTATTTTACATCATGTAAGAAAAAATATAAAAATGCATGTTTAAGGTTTGTGGCGTTTTTATACTTGTATTTTTGCATTCAGGTACAAGACACCAATGATAAACTTTAGAACTCATTTTATACTTCGTCTTTTGCAGGGCTCTAACAGTTGTAATATTTTTATTTTTTTCCTGTTTCCAATGTATTGGAGCCACAGATCACGAAACTTGGAGCTTTTAATCAACAAGTGTTTCTTGTACTGTTAGAAGTCTGTGTTCGATCTATGATTGCGCTAAAGATAAAATAGATTGTATTCGTTCGTTCGTTCAGAGTCTGCTACAAATCTAATTTTTTTCTTTTCAGTCCACTTTAAAGATTTTATTACTGGATTCTGAACATCACCATCCGACGTTTGACATTTGTTTTACTCTTTGGTTTTACTCAAGATACAGTATCATTAATCTGTGGTTATACTACTGTTGATTGTCTAGCTCTAGTCTATGGTTACTAACGGAGTGACGTCACGAGCCGTTTCCGCGCGAAAATTAAAAATCGTAATTATAAAATCGTTTTTAAGGCTTTTATTGGTTTTGAAAAATTGAAATAAAAATTCTATTGGTTTATTACGATCACAGGATTAATATAAAACAGTTTTCAAAAAAAGGTGTAAATGTCTATTTATCTTTGTATGCTCAATGATGATTGTCAGTTTTTAGTTCAGTCAAATAACAAAGTCAAGCAAATCATTGAAAATTATTTTGTATTAATTTTTAGACGATGTTTGTAAAATGCCGATGAATGATATTAGTCATAAAAGTTATACATACGGTATAACTCTTATGACTAATATCGTAACAATCATGTTAAAAAGTGTGTAATTTTTTTTTTTTGGGATTTCAATATTTCAGTAGTGTTGTCGCTACTTGAAGTTGCATTTCGCTACTCGTATTAATAAAAACTTTGAAAACTCATTCATAATAATTATATTTATATAGTACCAAATTTATTGGGTTTTTCTATATTGTTGAAAGATTCTAATTTAAACAATAATTACTTCAAGTTGATATAATTTTACTATGGGGACCATATTCGACTGTGTAACGACTAAGACAGTGCATTTATGTTCGTTTTTGCATTTGTATACTTATAATTGCTAACCTCTGAGACTCTGATAAGAATGTACGACCTATAAAATCCTGTTCAACATTGTCTTAAGTATGAATATAATTTTCCAAATTCGAAATCCAAGTTTATGCCCAAAGGATGCCAATATTCATTTTATATTATTCATTCCTTTGTACCTATGTATTTGAAAAAAAACTATTTGCTATTATAGGTACGAGTATGGAAGGTAAATACTGTCTGTTTTTATAATAACCTAATCCAAGAAATATTATTTTAAATCACCTCAGCTAAAAATATTAAGGACAATATTGCAAAAAATATATCATATTAGGACAATAAAATTTTAAAGTAAAGTATAGTGCAATATTTTTCTTGGAATATTAATTAAGTCTAGTGAAATGCGACTTCTATTTTGAAAAATAAATATATAAATAAAATATTGTAGTATTTTGCTGTCACGAGATCTCAAAAAGATTGGCAATAAAAATAGAATAAAGACATCTTTACGTAGAAACATGTCAAATTATGTAAAAGGATAAAAAGAGAAATCTGTAAACGAATTTTTGATGAACTGTTTTTCCGAAAAGTTGCAAAAAATAAAGGGGCTATATCTTACTACCTAAATAATTGTGTCGTAGGTACATAAATGTGTCTGTTATAATATTAATAACTCTCTTTAAAAAGGAAAGTCTAAGATTTTCTGTAACAACATTAACAAGTGTCTCAAAATTGTAGTAGTTGTTAATAATCTAGAAACGTGTACTTAAATAACTCATTGATAGGTTCTAAAACGCACGATTAATACCTGCTAGCTAACATTATACTTTCAAAACGATATAGCCCTATTCTATACTCTTTCCATTCCTTTATTTTCTATTTGACACATGAAACAGATATAGTAATAGCGAGGGATTAGAAAGAGACCACTTTACCTTTATTTCTCTCTGGTCCCTCGCTATTGCTATATCTGTTTCATGTGTCAAAGAGAAAATAAAAGAATGGAAAGATATAAGTTCCATAAACCACTTAGTTTTATCATGAGTATTAGAATGTAGAGTAAATGTTTATTTTTATAAATAATATAAACGGCTTTATTATTAAATTTGGAATTTTGCAACTAGCAATATAATAATAGGACAATTTAATTTTAGTATTCAGTAGGTTTCAGGATTTTCTCTTTCTCTTACTATTTGGTTAATCTATATTTGTTCTGATTGTTAACGATTTGTGAGTATTATTTTACAAATTCATGCTATTCCACGTTCAATAATAAAGTTCAATATAAATGTAATTCGATGTTCCCATATTGTGTTAATTACTATTTTTAGGGCTGATATTTCAATCGCCAGATTTACTATCTGAGGAATAAATTTGAAACTTACGACATACCAAATCTGTCAACCATTATTCCTTAGTTAAAGATAATTAATCCGGCGATTGAAAAATCAGCTCTTAGATAATTAAAATTCAAGTGTGTTCAACCCTAAGTCGATAAAAATCGTATTCATAAAAGATTTACAATCGCAAGTTAGAAAAGTTGAAGTAATTGTTAATTACGACTACGACGAATACGCTTCTCTAATACGATCAGGGAACGACATTTTACGACTTTTGTAGTATGAAATTCAACTGAACTTGTTCATTTCATAATATAATAAAACTTGTTTTCTCATTTGTAAGACCTCACTTTTTCACTGTATATTTTTTTACTGAATTGCATTATAAACTTTTTAAATTTTGATGTTAAATAGTTAAGTATTTAGATTTCTGTAAGATAAAAAAAATTTATCATACAATATTACGATGTTTTTTTTGTGTAGGTAATATTAGATAGTGTTGAAAAGTGTATGTTGTATTTTAGATCCGTTTTCTCACTGAGCAATTATTATTAAATAGTTTACAACAATCAACACAACATATAAAATTAAAATTTCGATACCTACTTATTACATCCCTTGAGCAAAATAATACTTTTATGCCGCCAAGGATAAATGAAACCCACCATTAATTACATCAATTTAAGCACAGCCATTTCCACTCCTAAAAAGTCCATTTGTATAAAAAACAACCTTCCTATATATAAGTTCCATAAGTGCCTATAATTAAACATACACTAGGGAAAGTTTAAATATTTTATTGTTTCCTGTAATACCTACCCGAATATTCTCTTAAATATTGAATTAAATATTGATTGTTTCCCAAAATTACTTTGAGCTTCATATTTTCACGTTGTAAAAAACATCATGGGTCTGAACTCTGAACCATATATTATGTCGTAATGATTGCATTTCTCTGTGTTCACGGAATACCATGAATGGAACAAAATAATAGTACATTTCAATATAAGTGCGCAAAGTTCGTTTATTTCTTTCCCAAGCCGAAGGCGCGGGTCAACTATAGGGACGAGTAGAAATGACAATTCCGCATATGCATTGAACGACGTTTTTTAATACATTTGCGAAAAAAAAATGTTTTTACGTGTTTGCTTCCTCCGTGTTTGCATCCCGTGCTCCAGTGCCGGAGGAGGAACATATAAAAGCACTAGGGTGGAAAAGAATAACTTTCCGCACGCAGGACACACATGAAAATGTCTACTTTTTGAGCAAATATATTAAAAATAATTTATCTAAATTATCGCTAAATTGAAACCTCACGGGATCAAGTAAGCGTTGATCCTCATAAATTTTTTGAATTCCGTTCCATTCACGACGCAGGGAAACGCAATATGGCTACGGCTTCAGAAGTTAAAACCTATGCTTTCCCGGTGCCAATGATGACAACTTGGCATAAAAAAAGTAGATTTTGTTAATCAGTGCATAGTATAGTTGGTATAGACATTTTAATCCACGAAGACGCGCCCCACCCCACTCTGTCAAAATCGCTAAATTCGATTCGTATGTAGTTCAGAGTGGAGCGCGTCATCGTAGATTGAAATATCTTTATCTACAGGAATATTATTGCACTTCAATGCAATACGTTGCGACTTGTATGGTCGCTTAGTCATGCCCTCCTTTTTGGAAAGCACTTTGTTTTAAAATAATGGAACCGCTAAGTTCCCATTCCGTGAAATTAGTTCACAAATTTTGTAAACAAAATTGTCTGTGCTAAAAGTGTCTTGTTTCGTTGAGCAATAAATGTATGGAGTTGTTATAATAAGTTTTAGCGTAGTTTATATGTACGAGTATAGATTATATTTTAAAACCTCATTGTACTGAGATTTGTCACATGGATGATCTCCCTTCAAGGTTCGATATAAGCCGCTCTTATCTAGTTTTTTCAATGAAAAAGTGAGGTCTTATATTATCTAGAATCTAGATATTACGATTTGTTGTACCTAAATGTTGTGTGCCGCTTGGAAGGGTGTATGGCGTATGTGCACAGTGCCTGAACTGATTATGAGCAATGTTACAGATAACATACAGAAAATATTAATATATTGTAAATAAAATGTCAAAAGAATTGTACCTTGCTACTTTTATTTATTACTTACCCAATTTTAATGGGCTACCCAACTGTCCGGGCGGCCTAATGTTATATCTTATAAATAATCTGCCAATTTGAGCCTTGGCAGATCAATTTTTTTTCATATCTATTTGAGGTCTACTTATTGTGGGAGATGGTATTTTTCATTAACTCGATGAGGCAAGTAATGCAAGTGCAATCCGGACCATTATTAATTTATTACAAACTACCGCGCGTAACCGGTGTTTGCGGTGCTTTTCAGACAACGAGCGCGAGCGACGATCTATTCTAAATCTATGCAGACAACGTTCTTTCAACATCAAGGATTTATAGCTCTGTTGAATGCTGCGTACGAGTATGATGTATGGCTCCATAAAATGGATAAGTTCTGTAGCTCACTGGTTGAATCAGTCAACGATAGAGTTTTTCTAGATTGTTTCCACCGCGAATGTAACCGGTGACCATCCAACAGCACCACAATTGCGCTAGGGAGGTGTCGGTAAATGCGAAATTCATTCACTGAAACAAGAGACAATGTCGCAAGTCAGTCGCGACACCATTCCCAGCGACAATGTGCGGAAGTGCGCGCGCGGCCGCAGGGACACCTTCCGCCATATCAGGCGTCGCAGGCTCCACCAACTAGATCACTGTGCCGTGACTTCATGAGAGCATCTGGCGCAACGTACGGTGGGTGTGGTCAGAGAAGCGTAATATTGTAAATAAAACTAACTGACAAGGCAAACGTTATTTTGCCATTAGAACACCAAACGTAGACAAAAAAATCATGAGAATAGGTCGAGCCGTTTCGGTGGCTGGAAATAAGTCTCAGTATGTGCTTATAGTAGTACCTATTCACTTACGGATGTATTAGGGTATTAAATAAATACGCACGACCGAATGTGACACTAATTTTATTTTTGGTCCAACGGATATTTTAATTGAATGCAGCAGAAATTACATAACTGATGCTACCAAACCTACCTACGCAGGTTACCCATTCTTCAAGATTCTATCCTCAGATCAGGCTCGTCGCAGGAAATCCACCCCGTAAGCTAAAGTACCTAAAAGTAAGTATGTAGTAAAGTAAAATGAGTTGAGCGTTTTCCCAATAGCTTTTTGCTGCAATCATTGTCTTGGGTTTGAATTTCGGACTCAAAACCAGGACATCATAATTTGCAGGCAAGCTATTTAGTCAGTACCTATCATATTTTATTAATTTAAGTCATAGCGCGTTAGCTCCGTAGCGTATTAGTGATACATCGATAATACATTAATATCTGGGTGACCGAGCTTTGCTCGGTTTTCAATAGATGGCAGCAGGGTTCATTTTTTTTTGGTTAATTCGACATTTTCTAAAAGTGAATCCTAGCTAGATCGATTTATCGCCCCCAAAACCCCCTGTATACTAAATTTCATGAAAATCGTTCGAGCCGTTTCCGAGATTCAGATTATATAGAAATATATATATATACAAGAATTGCTCGTTTAAAGGTATAGGATACTTACTTACTTATTTACGAATCGTTTTGGAAAAACGTGTCGTTAGCTAACCGGGTGATACCTTCTTATTAGGTAGGTGTGATGGCTAATAGAAATTATTTAAAATTTGTCGCTATGTGATTACTTACATCCTGCGTTAATTTGTAGGAGATTACCTAGCCTAGATCAGATTAGAACGTATCCATTTTCCCTATCTATTTCCGTAGCATGGTCGTTGATAGGTGTTCAACCAGAGGTAATAATATGTAATAGGTTATAGATACCTACTTACTAAGTAATTACAATCAAGCCTAAGCGTTCAATATTTTTGTATATGCACAGGTTTTTGGTTAGGTACTTACTCTCCAGCCTCCTTATAGTTATGTAAGTATACTCGTAAATTGTATGGAGAATCCGAAAAGAAACTTGTACTTAGGTACCAACTTCACTAATTTGTAGTAGGTACTTACTTAGGTAAAGTAAGTAGCCGGAAGGCTTACTTATTGCCTACTCGTACTAGACTTTAGTCGCCGAATCGATTTTCTAAAGTAAAAAATTAAAAAAGAAAGAGTTTTGAAAGTACCTACTTACCTAAGGATTTAGAAAAGTTTCTAAGTAGAGATTAGAGACGGAAGCTACAATACAATATACAAGATAGGTAGGTACAAGTAGGTATTATCTACCTAATTATTTCAGAAGTTTTCATCTCATAGCTATTTATATTGAAGCAGAGTAACTATAATAATCCAGACATCTTGAAGTTGGGGATTGCAAGTACTTACTTAAAATAAGTAGGTAAAGTCTGGAATTGTGTCATCGACTCTTCGCTGAATTGAAGTGAAGGGTTTTGCGGTGTCCAAGAACCTAAACGATTTTATTATTGTCTTGCCGCATTTAGTAAATATAAAGTCAAGGTTTGTATTTTAAACTTTAGGTTACCTACTTACTTAATTAATATATGTTTTTATAGATGTTGCCCATTTATAATTATAGATTGTTCTCGAGAATTGAAGAGTCACTTTGTTTAGCATACCACATAGTATCTAGGTAAGTAAGTGCATGTGGCTTTTTGATATTTTCGATTAGTGTTGCCCAAATGCAAGAACAAGACGAGACTCAGCCAGTCTTGGTCTTGGTCTTGCGCCAGTACATCTGGTCTTGGTCTTGGTCTTGTTCTTGCACCCCCAGTCTTGGTCTTGGTCTTGGTCTTGCAGCAAGAGTCTCGCAAGTCTCGCAATTACCTGTTAGCCTATTGCTATTTATTAAACGGTAATTTAGATTTGAGAACAATGTAACATTTTGAGTAAGTATACATTTTGAGTTTGAATTAACATAGCTTTTTTTTACTCACTGCAAGTTAGTAGGTACTTGATTAAGATTTCACCTCATGGTAAGTGACGATGCAGCCGAAGATGTTATCGTACTAACTTGGACGGGGTAAGCAAACCCTAACGGATTCTACACAGCATCGCGCCGGAACGCTAAATCGCTTGGCGGTGCGTCTTCGCTGGTAGGGTGGTAACTAGCCACGGCCGAAGGCTCCCACCAGACCAGACCTGAGCCAAATAAGAAAGTATAAAACTCCAAAGTGGCCCGTGGCGGGAATCTAAACCGCGACCTCCCATTTCAATCCGAGTGCGCGCCACTGCGCTAGGAGGTCTACTACTAACTATTTTTTTTCTCTCTCATAGAGTCCCTGAGCGCGTCCCTAATACCCTGGTCCCGAACTCCTACACTCCCCGAAACATCGATATAATGGTATATCGATGCCCCGAAACGACACAACACTTAATAGCCACAACGACCTCCTAGCGCAGTGGCGCGCACTCGGATTGAAATGGGAGGTCGCGCTTTAGATTCCCGCAACGGGCCACTTTGGAGTTTTATAATTTCTTATTTGGCTCAGGTCTGGTCTGGTGGGAGGCTTCGGCCGTGGCTAGTCATCACCCTACTAGCAAAGATGCACCGCCAAGCGATTTAGCGTTCCGGTGAATTGTAGAATAATTAATGTAAATAAATAATATAATAATTCATGCTGTGTAGAATCCGTTAGGGGTTGCTTACCTCTTCCAAGGTAGTACGATAACATCTTCGGCTGCATCGTCATTTACCATCAGGTGAGATCACAGTCAAGTACTTACTTGTAGTGTGTAAAAATAAAACGGAGGTCGGCCCGCGAAATTCAAATTTTATTTTGTTTTTCGCCAATATTTAACTATAGCACGGTCGCGGAGCACGAAGAATTTCGTACATTAACCTGTTACTACCTGTCTCTGTCACTCCCGCGTCAAAATAATGCGGTCACGCTCGCACAGGACGGGGTCATTGCATCTGTTTAGTACAATGAATTAGGCTTATGGCATTCATTTTGCGAAAATAGCAATATCATCTTCATAGGTTTATATAAAAACTAGTAGGGCGCGTGGGGGCGCGGGCCACATGTGGACCGCGTGCTGTCTTCCCGCCCATAAGAAATCCCTTCAAAGTTCGCCATACATTTTCTATGAAAAAAATTAAAGTCCGCCATTTTGAATTTTTTTTCTATCCGTCGAGTAGACCTTTAAATCCTGATCACCTCTTGTCAAGAAACCGTTCTTCCATCTTTTATACTTTCCGAGATATCGACGAAATTCGTTTGGCGGCCATTTTGAATCCGCCATTTTGAAATTTTTTTCAGCTCACTGCCAATTGAATGACGTTTCGAATGACATTTGGTCGAGCACCCCCCACCTATCTTTGATACCCTTGGCTGTGCTCTTCACCCGTCTCCGAATAATCACTCATCAGCTCTCTCCGTATTTTTCCTCCGAATGAATTTTTCCCTTATATACGAAATGGTAATTGAAAAAAAATTTTTTCAAACAAAATTGTTCAGGAGAGGTGATCAATCAGTCAGTCAGTCAGTGAATCAGCACGAGTAGCTATATTATATAGTAAGTAATCTTTACTAGAAAGCGTCCAGTTTAGGTATGTACTCGTAGTTCGAATGCCGAGTTTGAAATTTTGCAAATTGGTTGACAATTGATCTACATTCCTAAACTGGACACTTTCAAGTAGGTACCTAAACATTTTTATATAAAACTGTGAAGATGATACTCTTATTTTCGCAAAATGAATTCCATAAGCCTACTTTGTTGGATTAGTTAAATAATTGCGAAAAACAAAATAAAATTTGAATTTCGCGGGCAGAGGGTGCGACGTTAACTGCAAGACGCAAGAGTCTCGCAGGCTTAGTCTTGTTCTTGCTCAAATCTTGCACTGCCAGTCTTGTTCTTGGTCTTGCTAAAATTAGGCAGTCTTGGTCTTGGTCTTGTTCTTGCAAAAACGCAAGAACAAGACCAAGACTGCAAGACCAAGACTGATTTTGGGCAACACTATTTTCGATTGGTGGATCGCCGCGGAGCGTCGACTGGCCTAAAGTATGAGGAATCTTCTGTACCAAATCTCTGCCTACTGATACCCGATTTGTCCAATGGCAATGGCTGGAGCTGTGCGTAGTTCGTTGAGTTTGTTGCCCGTGGTATCCCCGATGGTCCCCCCAGGGGTACCACAGGTATTTTTTTGCCCATGGTACCATTGGCAAAAAAATACCCATGGTACCTTGGTAGGTACCATGGGTATCAAAAAATACAAAAAAGGAAAACACAATTATAAACCTTAGCTCAAGCCATTGGCATTGAACAAATCGGGTACATATAAGTATGCAGAGATTTGGTACAGAATATTCCTCATAGACCAGTTGACGCTCGAAAAAGATTACCCGTGGTACCCATGGGGAGTACCTACCACGAGCAATAAACGGTTAGTTGATACATTACCTACTTATCAGTTAGTCAGTTTGCTAACTTTTCCTTTGAAACACAGATAATAAAGAGATATTCTTGTAAATTATTAGAAGTTTTAAATAACTAATTAAGACTGTGTATTTGCAATTATAGCTTGAGGTATTAATGCAGACATGTTTTATTTGACCTTAGTAGTTTATAAAATGTGTACCTACAGATAAATTGATGTTACATAGGTAGGTGCTCGATTCGTGAAAGGATGTGCCGAGGATATCGGCTCGTCGCTGTAGTCCTTGGCTCGACGGGCAGCTGTAGATGGTTGTAGGTGCCTAAGTACCTAGGTAGTACGGAGGAGCGATAACTAAGCAAGTTGCCTGTTGTGCTGCAAGTCCAACCAACAACATAATGTTTATGTAGGTACTTACCTATTAATATTATGAATAGGAACTTTGACTTTTATGTGTTGGTGACATTCTCTACGTTTTCGCATTGTGAAGTCAACATCTCTTGAGGATGTCCCGGTGTCGAAACGTGCGTCGAAGAAAGTATAAACCAATATAAATACATTTCAGGACATTACACACATCGCAATCTAGCCCCAAAGTTATAGAATAGCTTGTGTTATATGGGTACTAGATAACTGATAAATATGTATACATACTAATAGGTATACTTAAATATTATAGGTATATTGAAAAACACCCAGACACTGGAAAACATTCATGCTCATCACGCAAACATTTACCAGTCGTGGGAATCGAACCCACGACCTCCGACGCAGACGGCAGGTTCGCTGCCGCTGCGCCATTCGGTCGTCAAAATTGTGTGCGGTGTTTCATGTGGGCAGTGTTCCTGCATACAGAATCTTTTCAAGTAGCAAAACAAATTTTATTAATCTGTCCTGCTAATTATGGATTTCCGAAAAATAACGCCTGCTTCCATTCAATATTTTAGATGATTATTATAGATATTTAGAACCTCTCCTCTTCTCTTTTCTTTTAAGAATATAATTTGGAGTTCTAAGCAAAGCATTGAATGAATGAACAGTGAACTCCACTACCTAAGCGAGTAAGATTAATTATTGTGACATCGTTCAAGTGATTCCTACGTACCTACCTACTTAACTATTTGCTAAGGACCTAATACTGGGATGGTTCAACTAAATGCCAACTCCAAGTAGGTGTACGCGAAAGCTAAATAGGTACTAATCAATGCTTATATATAATATCATCGGTACTATTAATAGTGTAAGTAATAGATAATCACATAATATGTAAATGACCGATGCAATGGATGAATCTTTTGGAGCAAGTCCGGGATGTAGCGACGTTGATGCTGACGTGATGAATTTTTGAATTTTTGTATAATTTTGTTTAATGTAGTCTGAGAATTTTGTATTATCTAGTTTTATTGATACACAGTGCACATCTAACTCCTAAGGCTGGGTTGCTTGACTTGACTTTAACCAAAACGTTATAGTTAAATATGGCGGTCTGACCCTTATTTCGAAAGACATAAGACTCAGGCCGCCATATTTAACTATAACGTTTCGGTCAAAGTCAAGCCAAGATACCGAGCCTTTGTGAATAAATCTCGAGCCAGCTATCCAAGCCATCATTTCATTATGGAAAGTCGAAGGTACGTAGGTACTTAGGTTACTCACAATAATTTATTTAAGTACTTAGGATCCTACTCAATCTTTTTGATCGCTGAACACTACCGCTTCTCTCCCAGCGTGAATCTATTGTTCTTGTCGTTTATTAATGATTTCAAAAGTTCAGATGTAAGTACAGCCATGATGAGGTCAGAGATAGACTGATCAATAGTTGACGGACCATAGATACGCGGTGAAAGTGCAGTTCCATTGTAATCTGCAATTTGAGTCCAACGGTAACTTACCTACTGTCTCGGTGCCCATTGTTCTTCGCTTTACCATTTAGAATGATTGGCATTTTAAAATTGAAACCTGTTGGAGTTGAGGTAACACCTCTTACGGATTCTTTACAGATGCGTTTTCGTTTCAACAATTGTTTTATTGCCTTTGCGTAATACAAGCGGGGCTCATATCAGCAATCTGTTTGATGACCGCGCTGTCCGCACCGAGCATCAAATTTTTTAATGTTACAACATTCGAAGGTTTAGAAAGAACTAAAAATGAGGCGCCCGCTATGGTCTTATATCATGACTCATGTAAGGTAACTTTGGGCATTTCATTTGTTTTAACCTACCGGCCCAGAAGATTAAAGTATGTAGGTATTGTGCTCAGCTGCAATTTGTCAGCTGTAGACATTGTAGAATATGACTGTATGCTTATAGGCTTACCTAAACACTAAATTACCTAGGTACTCGTATTTTGAGGAAATACATTATCAACTAAGTAAGTAAGTAATTATTGCTCCTTACTTTGGGGAATAAAAGCAATCGACTAAGTAGGCAATTTTTTTTTTTCAATTTCAACATTACGAGCAATACATACAATAAGACCTCTGAGGAGATAGGTTAAGTAAGGTCCAACAGACCGCAGATCCAAAATTAGGACCTAGGTATGCCAAGGCATGCCCTATAATAAAGGCTAAATTTCTAAAATTTTAATAGAATACCTACCTACACGCTGATCAATGATTTAGGTCGGGTAAGGTGACAACGTATTAAATTAAAAACCTAGGCATAATAGGCAGATGACTCACGTATGCACGAGTTTCGAGTGATTGTTCGTGATCAGTTGCTTGTTAAATGTTTGTAGACCGTACCATATGCCATCCTTTACTAAAAGCTTACAGCAACGTGAATTGTGAGGTACCAGGTAGGTACTAGATATACTCGTATCGCACGTTGCGTAGCATGAATTTTTGTGCGTTTATTAGGCCTACGTATTTATTAATAAAGGATGTTGAAAACAATCAAGAGTAGAAACCGTATTATACTTAAGTAAGGTTTTATTTACTTACCCATCTTAATCTCACAAGTCACATGGTCTTAATAAAAATAAACGCAGTAGACACTCGACCGGTCCCAACTATGTAGCCATTACACTTCGATCTTGATTTAGCAAAATATAGTATTATATTACGGAATGTTTGCTTCTCAATTTTGCACGCAAAACTTTGAACAAAATCTCGAGGAAGAGATAGGTACAAAAGAAAACTTCGCCTTGTCACTTGTTTGCGATAGCGATCTCAAATTCTAAAGAAGTGCGCTATGCAGCGGGTCAAAATCAGCATTTTTATCTTCAACGTGCAATAAAGCAACGTCAGTCGGATGTTCCACGTTACTATGACTAGGTACAGATGCATTACACAACTACTTACCTGGCACCTCCACATTTAGTACGAACACAGTTTTCGAAGTCGATATAAGTTGTCGAGTTCTCCTAGGTATACAGCGAAACCATTTGCTCATAAACAAAAAGAATGGCTGAAGCCGAAAGGTCTCAGGTTTAATTCTGTTTTGGTTATATTAATTTTTGTCGTAACTATTTCACTGGCCTGTCGTTTGAGAAGGAAAATATGGCGAATACACTTTAGTAAAAAAATATAATATTTTCTATATGAAACTGTCATCGATACGCCATAATATCGCCCTTGCAGGTGGTAGGGTAGCGCTTATTTTTTGTATAGTTCGCCCAGATGGGTATCACCGCAGATATTAAGAATGTGAAGCAGTGATTGCTTTTGTTTTGTTTGAAAGGGCATAACAAGGTGCGGGATGATGAGCGCACTGCAGTGCGCCGTAGGCGAAGATTTAAATGCCGTAGGACATTGCAATGCAAAATCTTAAGGTGGATGGAAACTGCTCCCGATACTTCCGGGTAACTGCAGAGAATGATCTTTTGGGAACCAGTATGAGGTGAATGGGAATTTATGAGCAAAGTTTTTACTAAAACATGTAGATGTAATAAATGTTATGCTCGTAAAACTCATTGCCATAAATAAACCTGCGATGTATAAGCATATTTGCGAAAAACCAAATAAAATTTGCATTTTGCGGCCTACTTTGTTTGAACCAAGTTCTATGGAAAAATTCTCGTACGCCTATATAGGTAGCTACTAGGTAGGTATACCAAACAGATACTAAACTTGCATATTATGGAGCACCTGACAATAGTTTAAAGTTAGGAGACCAACAAATCGGATGTGGGACAGGTGTAGAGTAGGTAGATGCCCCTTAGGTAGGTACTGACACTGAGTACTGCACGACCATAGGTAGTGTGGTAGTGACTACTGGCATATGTACCGACCTCTGTCTCTACCGTCGAATTGCGAGATAGGTAGATGAATTTGTTTGCGTGCCATCAATTCATGATCAGTTTAACCTTTAGCCTCAACAATTTAGTAGGTAGGTACCAAGTAGGTACATCTACTTATGTAACATTATAACTTCATAGCTGATTAGGGAAGTACCCATATATCAAAGATTTCTATTATTAAATAAATGCTTAGATAAATGTGACCACGAGCTAGTCGGCCTTTAATTGGATTTTCATTAACTTTTCTAAGATGCCAAATGCGAAATACTTACGTAGGTTTTAGTTAGATCCTTAGATCTAGAAGTAGCTATCTAAGTATCGCCACCGAATAGATAATACTAACGTAGCCAGGATACAGTTCTACATTACAGTGCTCGATAGTCTGTAGACTATACGTACTGTAAGGTAAGTAACACTAACAAGTATTGTAAGGTAAGTATGAATAAAGTTGTGGGTATTTTATAATATATGCGAGCAAACGAGCAGGCGAGTCACCTCATGTTAAGTAATCACCTCTGTAAGCTATCATGGTCATTTGCAGCATCAGGGGAACTGCCAGCGCATTGTTTTGTGAATTATCCGCCCCTTGAATAACTCCATTAGAATTTAAAGAAAAAGATACAATACCCACCGAGCCACCTAATTGCTTAAGATAAGTTGTTCAACAATATATAACCTGCCATTTCAGCATTCAATTAATGTAACAACAAAGTAATGAAGAATGTTAAGTCTTCAGTTGAGTTTTTATAAGAATTTGCCATTAAGCTAAAATAAATTAGTAAGTGTCTATGTAAGTTAAATTTTTATACTGTGTACTCGAATTTTACGATACAATGAGCTACAGCCAGTAATTATAATAATTGACTATCTTGTTATATTATTGTATGCATTCGTTGGAACTATTGAATGCTTGTATTCAATTACTACTGGCAGAAGGAAATACCGTGATCTTCGCGCTATGTACATATGGGTCATGATCATGGACATTGAACTGGAACTATTCATGCAAACGGTTAGAAAACTGTAGATAAGGGATTAAAAAGGCTCATCAACTTTAATTGCGAACTAAACAGTTCACATTAATTTGAATTGCCATCTGCTAGCCATCTACGAAATTTCAGTTGCTTTAGATACTGACTAGAAATCGCAGATGTTTAGTTTTCTTGATATTTGGTTCTTTTTTCTACTAAATATTTAATCTAATAACTGTAACACAGTTTCAAGTAAAACAGTTATTAACGTTTCATAGTTAATAAGAAACCATATTTTGTATGTGAAAGAAAATAAAGATAATGATAAAGATTTTGCTGCTAACTTTCATTTTAGTTTATTAAACACTAGGTACAAGTTTCCGTAACGTGTGATTAATTTCCACTTAATTTCCTACTAATCGAAAACTACCTAAGTGATTATAGTATGTGAAGAAATCTTTAGGAATTCTTACCACATCATGAAGCAACAGAAATCAGCAGTCTATATTTGGAGAATTTAGCCTTTCCGTGTCTGTCACGTCTTCCAATGAGTACATACTCGATAAAATCATATTCAAATGCCAATAAAAGTTATTTGCGTTTCTATTCTATCAATGTCCAGAGGCACAGTGGGAAAAATTAACTTTACTGTTTGTTCAGTCCTTAGTATGTACAAGTATGCTTTCGATTCTCATTCAGGCAGTTCAGTTTTGATATTCCACGAGAGTTATTAATATATTTCTCTGGTGTTTCCCTAAAATTCATCTATTCCTTGCAGAGACAGTTAAAACATGGCGACCGAATGGCGTAGTGGTAGCGATCCTGCCGTCTGCGCCGGAGGTCGTGGGTTCGATTCCCACTACTGGTAAATGTTTGTGTGATGAGCATGAATGTTTTCCAGTGTCTGGGTGTTTTTCAATATATTATATTCATGTATATTAGTATGTATGTATATTTATCAGTCATCTAGCACCCATAACACAAGCTATCGCTTACTTTGGGGCTAGATTGCGACGTGTAAAATGTCCCGTATATATTTAAAAAAAAAAAAAAAACACACCTAATACCACAAAACATTCTTGTGAATAGGCTTTGAAACAAGAACATTTGTTGCATTTTGGGCTGCCAATAAAATATAAGATGTTGTGTTCCTTCTATCTGCCATCTAATTTATGTAAAGCTTCGTAATGCAATAATGGTATACCTAGTTACCTACTAAGTATAATGGCCTGACAGTGGACTGGTACGGCGGGTCGCAGGTCGAGAATCGAGATGCGCCAGCGGTCGCGGAAGCTTTCAAAATATTGTAGGGTTACCATTCGTTATGATATCTAATGTTATTATGGTAGGTGTGTGGGTAAAAGTAATTAGGTATTCATTGAATGTGTTATGTAAGCGTCTGTATGTGCATATTAGGTATTATAGAGATTGATTTGATTTCATACGTTCATTTCTCGTCAGACGATAAAGAAAGAGTTCGAACGTGTTTGCTCACTGTGGGTAAACACGTTCGGTTTGTGGTTTGTAGAAAAATGATAATGGTAAAGTTATTTATGTAATACGAAAAGGTGACTGAGTGTATGAGTGATTGATCTAGCATCAAGCTACAGATACTGAACGTTCTATTAATATGTTAAAAGTTTGGAATACAGATAGGAAGCTTTTTGTAAATAAATGGCTTCCTATATCAAGCCCACTACTTGCGTCTTGGTTCTTTACTTGACCAAGAACCAAGATGGACGCAAGTGGGTCTTAGGGTAGTGGACTCTAACACCCTTTCCTAGATTGAAAAAGCCAAAGAAGCCCATGAATGTCATGCGTTGAAAAAAGAATTTAACTCACTCTTTGAAGCAACTGGGCCTGACAAAATGGAAAAAATAGATGAATGAAGCTGCTTACTTGTTAGAGTAAAATGTATACTCAAGTTAGGTAGCTAAGTTGCAGGAAATGTGTACAGGTACGGACAGGGCATTCCGTACCATACCAGTATGAATTAGAAACGAGGAAGCACGGCTATAAAAATTGGCGGAATGTCAACATAATTTATGATTTATTTTGCCTTTCAGTGCCTTTACTTATATAATTTATGTCATGAGAGAAAAGTTAGAGAAAGCACTATCTGGAAAGAAAACATTTGCAATATACCTAACTGTAGTAAATAGCGACCGTATCAGCAATGTTTTAATATTTTCATACCAACATATGAAAATATCAAAATATAACTGCAACTTTGCTGCTCTAAGAGCTGATGGTACGGCCCCAGTAAATATATTGTGAACTTTTGAATTAAGGCAATTTATAAATTTTTATGTTACTCTGAATGAGATAAATCTTTTAGTAGGTAATTAATGATAACCCTAACCGAGAGAAGGGTTCGTTCGTGATAGGTATACCAGGAGTGAAAGCAGGTTACCTAACCTAGGCTTGCTTGCCCCTGGGGCTGGGAACTACAGTATGAATATATCACTGGCAATCTGTCAACGTCTGATCTATTATAGGTAGGTACAGAAAATAACGAGTATATAATTCGACAGACGGATTGACTATTTAGATACTTCGTAGAGCTATGAAGATAATATGAGTTTCACGAGATATCGCAAAGCGCGAAGAACAGTCACCGAATTCAGCATACGAGTAGGTAAATTGGTACAGTTCAACATATTATGCTAATTACTAAGTAGATATACGTCTGCAAGGACCTACTTGCAATTTATTTACTACATAACTAGATAAAATTATTAAGCGAAGCAGGGCGGGTCAGTCTGAGAAGAACAATTCTTTTAAAGATCTAATTTAGTTTTTCTTTAGATCAGTTTTGTATCACACTAACATTGCGAAAGCTTGTATGTGTATGTTTGTTACTCCTTCATGCCCTAACTACTGAACCGACTGCCTGAAATTGTGAATGGAGATAGATTATACTTTGGATTACCGCAGAGGCACAGAATATACTTAAGTACGCTTTACTTCTTTTGGGCTATTTTTGTCTCGGAAAAATCCCTGGTTTCTGCGGGATTGGTGATTCACGCGGGTGGAACTACGAGCAAAACGTACACCTAGTCATCAGTGGATTTGACGTAGCACATAATGTTCGCAAATGATCCGCCGAAGCGCACGCTAAATACGCCCGTGGGCGCTGCGGTTATGAAATCAAATTATTTAAAGCGTGTTGTAAGAACAAAGTTATCCACGACCTTCGGCAGCCGTGAGAATCATCGCTCTGCGTGCGACCAAACATTGTCTCCACTCGAATAATCGACAACGGTTAGGTGTATGCAGTTGCACGTGTTGCAAGCACTTCACGAAGACAATGATTATGTGTGTGCGATCGCGTGCACCGTTTTATGCTTACGTTTTATCACAAGTTCCTTGCCGTTCCATCTAGTTTTCGTGAGACTGCTAAATTTGGGCTGGCTTAGTTAATTCTAATTGAGCTGTTAGGTCTTTTTTATTTAGTATTATCGTTACTCGTTTGTTTATTATTCGTTGTCGGCTTTCTGTTCTTTTAAGAATACATGTATTGTAAGATACCGTATGAATATAAATTATTGACACCTTTGCAATTACTGTTTAAGCTGTATCAGTGACACACGTCCTTCTATAGATCTCCTCATTTTTCGTTCTTTTGAGTGTAAATACAAAGCATTACGAAAACAGGCAGCTATAGGACTACAGAAATCCACCTCCTTTTGCATAGGTTTAGTTTTCTACAAAAACTTAACATGGATTAGAAATTTTAGTTATTTATAGATGTAGGATTGAACTATACCTACTGTAAATCTAAGATCGAATTTTTGAGAAAAGTGGTCCTTTAATATATATATAGCTACTCGTGCTGATTCACTCACTCATTGATCACCTCTCCTGAACAATTTTGTATGAAAAATTTTTTTTTGACGTATACTGTCATATAGATGGGAAAAAATCATTAAGAACAAAAATATGGAGAGAGCTGATGATTGAGGATTTCGAAGACGGCTGAAGAGCACAGCCAAGAGTATTGCAGATAGGTGCGGGTGCTCGACCCAATGTCATTCGAAACGTCATCCAATTGGCAGTGAGCTGAAAAAAATTTCAAAATGGCGGATTCAAAATGGCCGCCAAAAGAATTTCGCCGATATCTCGGAAAGTATAAAAGATGGAAGAACGGTTTCTTGACAAGAAGTGATCAGGACCCGAAGGTCTATTCGAAGGATAGAAAAAAAAAATCAAAATGGCGGAATTTATTTTTCCATAGAAAATGTATGGGGAATGTTGAAGAGACTGTTGAAAATTTGTGAAACATGTAGTACTTTGATGCGGTTTTTTGGAGGACTCTCAGAGAAAAATATGGAATGAGATGATGATTGAGGGTTTTGAAGACTGTCGAGGAGCACGGGCAAGGTATTATAGTTAGGTGGGGACTGCTCAGACAAAAAATACTCGGAACCTCATGCAATTGGCAGTGACCTGAAAAAAAAATCCAAAATGGCGGATTCAAGATGGCCGCCATACACATTTCGTGTTGTTCTATCTCGGAAAGTATAAAAGATAAGAGAGTGGTTTCTTAGCAAGAGGTGATCAGGATCTCAAGGTTTACGGGATGAATGGAAAAAAATTCAAAGTGGCAGAATTTATTTTTCGATGGAAAATGTACATGCCACAATAAGTAGAGAACTATGCAAGTCATTGACGCAGTTCTACGGAGAACTGCCAGAGAAAAATATGAGAAGAGATGATGATCTAGGACTTGAATGATGGTTGAGGAGGACGGTCGTGGTTTTAAAGATAGTTAAGGGCTGCTCGAACAAAAATACGCTGAACCTCATCCGATGAGGTTCAGCGGTATTTTTGAACAGCCCTTAACTATCTTTAAAACCATGACCGTGCACCTAGGTAATTTTTTCAGCCCACTGCCAATCGGATTCCAATAATTGGCGATGGTGATGACGGCGTTAGTTTCATGGGCGGGAAGACAGAACGCGGGCCACATGTGGCCCGCGCACCCACGCGCCCTACTAGTTCTAATATATTCTTGTAACATACAGTTTTCAATGGGAATACATATGAGTAATATAGTTACATAATGCACCTAATCGCTGTAACGAATGCGTAAAATCTCTGGGTTCTACAACTTGACAGTTATCTCGATCAATCAAAGCGCAATATAATCGTGTGAAAGTTTTAAGAATGGGTGAATAAGCCCGGAAAGAGAGCAAGATGGAGCAAGATTCTTGTCGGCACTCCCAACTTCGTTATAGAAACAACTACGCTATTATAACACCAATTAAGTCGATATATAATTTTAGTTTTCAGATGTGCCTACTGACTACATCATCTACATGACGCGCACCCTTACGTTACCCCTTAGATGTCCGAGCGACGATCTATTATAATAGTTATTTGTTATGCAAGGCCGCAAAATGGATTTTTGGGCCGAGTGTCAAATTTGAATGCTGAGCGGCGAAGGATTCTAGGGTTGAACCCTGAGCGCAGCGAGGGGTTCAAAGAATAGAATCCTGAGCATAGCGAGGCATTCAAAGGACACGAGACCCAAAAAAATTTGCGGCCGTACATAACACAAAATTTTTCATCTCACCACAGCGAGGAAAATTACTTGAAGAACACTTGGATCGGCATTGCGAGTATGTAAGATGTTGTCTTTAGTAATACTCTGCAATAACTTCACTCACTTAATTAAATCCAGCCTAAATCACCACTCATCTTATAACAAAAACCTGTCAAGTGCGAGTCGGACTCGCGCACTGAGGGTTCCGTACTACAACCGGAGGAATAAAACCATAAAAACCACTTTTCTTATCGAACCGCTAAACTAACTTTGTTTTTAGAGGTTTATTGTAAATATCAAAAAAACTACTAATTAGATCTCGTTCAAACCAATTTTCGGTGGAAGTTTGCATGGTAATGTACATCATATATTTTTTTTAGTTTTATCATACTCTTATTTTAGAAGTTACAGGGGGGAGGGGACACGTTTTACCACTTTGGATGTGTCTCTCGCGCAATCTATTCATTTTAGAAAAAAATGATATTAGAAACCTTAGTATCATTTTTAAAGACCTATCCATAGATACCCCACACATATGGGTTTGATGAAAAAAAAATTGAGTTTCAGTTCTAAGTATGGGGCACCCCCAAAATTTATTACTTTTTTTTAAATTTTGTGTAAAAACCTTAATGCGGTTCACAGAATACATCTACTTACCAAATTTCAACAGTATGTATAGCTCTTATAGTTTCGGAAAAAAGTGGCTGTGACATACGGACGGACAGACGGACAGACGGTCAGACGTACAGACGGACAGACGGACAGACAGACATGACGAATTTATAAGGGTTCCGTTTTTTGCCATTCGGCTACGGAACCCTAAAAAGGTATTGAATAAAAACAAGATATTATTATTTAGCACGATCAGAAAAAAAAATGGGATACATAATTTTTTTTCTACTTTTATTTTGGATGCGTTCAGAAATACCAATTTCTAAGAACCAACGATAATAGAAGATTAAGAAAAAAATAACAATAATTAGATAAACAATAAGTAAATATCATGGATTTAATTAGATTTCCTTTATAATTAATCAAACTAAATAGGAGTTATTATTTTTATTGATATTCTAAGAAAATGTAAAAACAAAAAATAATGTACACCTATACAAACTCAAAGGTCGAACTTCGTTACTGACCGTATGCATCATTTAAAAAGAAGTCTTCAGTTTAATGGTGGCACCACACATGGTTATTTGTATTTGCCTATTTTTTATATTTGTCAAATAACTTCCATGTGTGGAGAGTATATTTGCCAAAATTATTGCCTGTTTGGTAAATACAGCCAATAACATATTGGGCTCCATGAAGTCGAAAATTTTGGCAAATACGCGATCATCCAATCACAAATACAAATAGCCATGTGTGGTGCCACCATTACACATTATTATAGACGCAATACGAGATTACGTCATGTTCTAATTTAGAAATGCTTTGCGGCCCTAGGGCGGGAAAGGATTTTCATACTACTTTCTCGCCCTAGGGAGAAATGAAACTTTTGGGCACTAGGGAATATAATAGCATTTCCCGCCCGCATTTTG